>JAZHRO010000031.1:216657500-221457500 GCA_037157565.1 Thalassia testudinum | reverse complement strand
GCTTAGCTGAACTAAGTTGAACTAAGCTAAGTCCTCGGGAGTTGGACTTGAGCTTCCTAAGCTGGAATGAAGTCATCTTCAGTTGGCCAGAGTTGAGTGGAGCTGGATGTTGCTGGACTTGAGCTGGGGTGAACTCCAGTCAACTCAGCTGAGCTAGCTAGAGCTCCCTATGGACTAATGGGAGGTAAGATGAGCTAGACTCAGCTAAGTTGAGCTGGATCTGAGCTGACCTAAGCTGAGGTGAGCTAAGATGAGCTCTCTTGAGCTGCTATTCAGCTGAGGTGAGCTGAATGGAGCTAAGATGAGCTAACCCTAGTTCAAGTGAGTTGGAATCTAGCCATGGTGAGCTGGATCAAGCTGAGTTTCAGTTAGTCTGAGCCTTTTCTTCACCAGTTGCCTTCCTAAGTGCCAGGGTTTTGGAGTTCTGACAATCTGTATATCCCTAGCACTCACAAAAACACATTAAAATGACAATAAAAAGTGCAATGCATGCCTAACCTAGTTGATGCCTAAATGCTGTCGAAAAACCCATTTGTAGAGCAAAATACTAAGAGCTAGGTTTGTTTTAATGCATAAAAATGATGATAAACTGGCATTTATCACACCCCCATGCTTATCTTTTGCTAGTCTCTTAGCAAAACTTAAATTTTTACAAAATGAAATTTTTGGGAAATGTAATTTTTTTTCCACTTTTAAGGAGAAAAAGATTAAGGGACCTTGGTTGATCTAAACATAGGAGGCACGGGATTTGTTAAGGATAAACATTGGGATTTGTTTTTGGATCTAGCCATTAGACAAAACGGGATCAATATATCCTTCAAAGAATTCACAAATTAACCCCTTGTTAATTCAGATGACTTGAAATTTTTGTTTTTAGGATTTTTCTGGCTCTTGAATTTGATTCGCAACTTGCAAAATCCTTTAAAACATTATGTCTGTGCTTGTGAAAAGACGACATTTATAGGGGCGTGTTTATTTATTTATTTATTTATTATTATGATTTTTCTCTCCCATGCTTATTTTTAGCTTAGTCTTACAACAGATGTGTCAGGATCATCATTCCCGTTACCAATCCTCGAGGGGGCTCTGGCACCAGTACTTCGGGATAGCCCTGTCCATGACACCACCCAGGAGCTCACAACTCCAAAACACAATGTGGTGTAAAGGGGTGCTCCAAGCAAACTCAAGTTCTTGCTCCGACACTATAGGTAGAGCACCGTCCAAGACACTTGAGCTGCTAAAATGTGCTTTAATGCTCCATCTAAAGATATGAAATATAGATATAGAGCAGCGTTGAGGTGGTAACATGTTGACATCGCATCCTCAATGGAGGCATTTTCCTCCTCAGCGGTGGGAACTCAAACCAATGATCTGCTTCAGACTTTTACTAAGTCCAAACAAGGGAGTTTTTCTAATTTTTAGTTGTTTTTAAGTGTTGGCTTGTTTGTGAAAATTGACACAAGAAGTTTCTCAAGCAATGCAAGTTTTTGAATCAGAAACTAAGCCAAATACTTTCCTCGTTACAAAATAGGATCATGTCACCTGAACTATCATGAGTTCAAGTGGAATTTTTAGAGAAGGATATCTGATCTAGTCTAAAATAGACCCTAAAATTCTAATGATCAGATCGACATCCTCATCCCTAGTTTGTTAAAGATTAAATCCCATTGTACTAAATGTGAGTTTTTCGACCTTAGTCACGATTTCAAAATTTTTCCTAAAAAATTTTTCAACATTTTTATTTTTTTGGGTATGCAAGCAGGAAAATAAAATAACTAAAGAAAAATGCATGTTTTTAGGTTTTGAAAATCCTAAATCGATCGTCAAATTTTAAAAACACCCCCCCATGCTTAAGTAATGTAATGTCCTCATGCATTAGGAGGGAAAAGGGATCACCTTAATGAAGAGTGGACAGGTTTAGGAGGGTCAAAACCTGGAAAAATAAAGGAAAAAGGAAAACAGAAAAAATGATGGGTTACCTCTCATCCAGTGCTATCTTTTACGCCATTCAATCGGGCATGAAGGTATGCACGGAAGATGGAAAATCATGTAAAAAGTTACACTTGAATGCCTTTAATAAAAGTGTCTTCCTCAAGATCCCTAAAAAGATGAGTGGTAAAGATAAAGGGATCAAAATAAAATAGAGAAATGGAAAAATGACCCGGATCTGGCCATGGTTTAAGTGCTTGTAAAATGCCAGACTCTAGTGGGTCGGGTGATAGGTCTAATGGAAAGGGATGGGGAATGGAGTCAATGAGATGTAGGGTGGGTGAAGTTAGTGTGGATGTTTTTGGTGAAAAATCAAGAAGATGAAAAGGGGGAAGTCAAACCCTAATTGATCTAGAAAGTCTTGGACCACATAATTATCCTTAGAATAAGAATCAATAAAATCTTGATCAATAGTGGTCAAAGATGAATGAGATTGGATCAACATAGACGTCTCAAGTACTGCTTCCATTTTATTATCAGTGTCCTCAAAAATTTTGTGATCAATGGACCTCTTAGAAGCTTGAAATAAATCTAATGAGAAGGTCTGGTTACTACAACTTATATTCATTTTCCAGGAATGAGAATTGATATTAGCTACTGCCATAATTAGAAAAGGTCTTCCAAGGATGGCATTAATGAGAGCCTTAGGTACCTCTATGTCAAGGACCAGAAAATTTACCAGAAATAGACAATTCCGGACCTTGATAATACTATCCTCAACAACTCCCCACGGTTGAATGGTAGATCGATCTTCCAATTGAAATTGAACCTTAGTAGGTTTTAAATCAATGAATCGAAATTCCTCAAATAAGACAGGGGGGATGAGATTACTAGAGGTACCTAAGTCTAAAGGGGCACAAAAAAAATGGTGTCAGTTATGACAATTGAGATGAGTGATGTGCCCTGGTCCTTTTTTGTGAAAGACAGCTTGCTCTGAAAAACTGAGCTGGCTATCTTTGAAAGGACCAACCTTTCTAGATTCTGATCATGCCCTTTTGTAGTAAATTTTTTAGAGGCATAGGGAGAATCTAGGAAGGGAATATTCCTCTCGACTTGCTGAAATAAGTCAAAAGGATTGTGGTCAGAGGGCTCTGATTTTGGATTGTTAGATTGTAGTTTTTGAGAGTGGGAAATAGGGTTTGAATCAATTGTTTTTGGGATTTCTTTTTCTTCTTCATTATTGAGGTTAGGGGGGTCAATCTGCATTGGTTAAGAATCAGTTTCATCATTTGAATGTGAAGGCCTTAAATCCATGGTGGTTTCCTCACTCCTCAAAGTCTCTGCATACACAACTTGGTGATCACTATGAGGAGGTAGGGGGGCCTGATGTTGATAGAAACTAGGTTGGTGCTGTGATATTGGGTTAATAGGAGGCTGAACCATGTGGTTCTGATGTTGGTAGCCACCCGGGTGTTGGTTCCTGTGATTAATAAAGTTTGGTGTGGGTTGGGATGGTGAGTGTCCTGCAAGTCCTTGAGTTGGAATATCCCCAATTTGATCATTGAGATTGTTGATAAGATGGGTTGTTTCCTTTGTTTTTCTTTGTAACTCCTGCAGGGTTTTCATCATCTGGGCGTTAATGTCCTCTTGAGATTGCCCAGATTGATAAGTCTGATTTGAACCATACACTCCAAACGGGTTTTGTTATTGGTGTGGAACCGGATTGGTCCAGGAGTGAGCTGGATAATTCCCCCCATTAAAGGAATTTTTCAATTTCTCCTGGAAAGTAGGGACATTTTGGGTGGGGTGATGATTGGGATAAACATAATTCCTTGTTGAACCATAGAAAGCCTCAGAATAATAATTATACTCAGCACAGGATTTATGCAGATTTTCTCTCTTACGGGTGTTAAAAGGGGTGAGATGTGGAATGTGTGGAGCTTGGGTAGGTGTGGCAAGGCTCCCTTGGTTGGCTAGGTTTGTTAAATCCTTCTGCAACTGTTGTTGCTTAACTTGTAGCTGAGCCATGATAGAGTAGAGATTAGGTGTAGGGGCCTAATTAAGTAGCTCCTGGGTGGAAAAATAGGGGAAACAAAAATTAGCATGCGGGTTAGAAGACCAATTTTGATTTTCCATTTTTAAAGAAGAGGAAGAATGCAGGAAAAGTCTTTTTGGGGAGGCAAAATCAAGTGGTCCCTCCAAGTGTGGAGTTTTGGACCGCCGCCCATGCAAAAATGGAAGAAATGGGAGGGGAGGAGAAGAGATGGAGATGAGAGAAGTGTGCACACAAGCAATCAAATTCTAGACCTAACTTAATTGTGACTCCGTAGAATTTAAGCTAAGACTTGGTCTACCAAGGAAATAAGTAATCAATAGTGAATACCCGTTCTGCCAGCAAATCTAGCCTAGTTGCCTAAGGGAGGTTTGGGCCCAAGCGTTTCCCAAGAAAATCCCCAGGTGCTTGTACAAACCTACGCCTAGTCGTTTGACACGGCCCCTCAGCCTGAACACCAAATATAGATGACAGAATTGGTATTAACTAGAGAAAACTTAAGTCCTATATAGCAAGCCTAAATTGATGAAACCTTAGGGGTCAAATTGCTATAAATTTTAGTTAGGGCTAGGATACTAGTGTGCACACCAAATGCAGAGGGCATTGTTTGGGTTGTTGCCCTATTATTTCAATTTTTTTTTTGTGTGTGTGCAAGAATTGGAAAATGGTTCCAATTAAAAAGTAAGTTGTCACATAATTTCTTGTATTTTTGTCTTTTAGTATTTGATTTAATTAAATGTGTTTTAGGGTTTTTCTTTTTAAATTTTCAAACAAGTTTGAAACTCCACAATCAAAGGAAAAACAAGTTTGAAACTCCACAATCAAAGGAAAAACAAGTTGTATTGGTGATGGTTAATTTCCTTTAATGTGAGTCTCTAAAAAGAAAGAAAGAAACCCTAAGCCAATTGTCCCTAAGATAGAAAATTACTACAACGAATTCTTTTTAGGCTTTCTGTATTAAGTAGTGGTCCAAACAATTCAAACAATACCACTACTTTGAAGAGAATCAAACAAAGATTCCAGAAAAGATTTTTGTAAGATTTTAAGAATTTGTTTGGTAATTGTTTTGAATTTTTCCTTATACTAGTGTCAAAGTCCAGAAATGGTACCTGTGGGTATTTTGGACTTTTCAGTATTGCCACCGACCTCATAAAATTTTGATGATTTTATATGATGTGTAAAATTCCACAAGGATTCTTGAAAGATAACTTTCACAAAAATTGGATGAGCATAAAAATTCTAAAAATTCACGGACAGTAGCAAAATAGGAAGATTAGAGGGTATGACCCCTCTGCAGTCCATGAATTTTTAAAAATTAAATACAAATCCATTTGATCTAAAATTTGGAACAGATGTTCCTAACTTAATTTGAAATCACTGTATGAAATTTTATGATTTTAGAAGGCCTGTGGTGTTGGGGATTGATTTTTCAAATCTGGGCAGAAATCTGGACCTGAAAAATAGAACACCAATACTAGGATTGGAGTGGTGTTTAGTGAAGCATACAAGCAAACAATGGAATTTTATGGGCACCACTCCACTTAATTAAAGTGTTTAGGGTCCTGAAAGTCAAGTTTAACATTTTTT
Source organism: Thalassia testudinum (assembly GCA_037157565.1). Taxonomy (NCBI): domain Eukaryota; kingdom Viridiplantae; phylum Streptophyta; class Magnoliopsida; order Alismatales; family Hydrocharitaceae; genus Thalassia; species Thalassia testudinum. The sequence goes on along the minus strand of JAZHRO010000031.1, from coordinate 221,451,931 downwards.
TGGTAGTCTTTTAGCCTAAATGTGACAAGAAATGGGGAGCCAACCTGAAATCGTGGGAAGAAATTGAACTTTGAGCTTTTGCTTCTCAATTCCCACTTTCCCACTGTAGTTCCTACACACTAGAGAAAAGAAAGAGAAGGGGATGAGATCCACTTCAAGCAAGAGAAAACAAAATTAAGCAAAGTCGTGCCTCCCTGGCAACAGCACCAAAAAGTGATGCGATTTTACGCGATTTGTAAAATACGCCATTGTAACGCGCAAAATCGATCAACTCTTAAATTTATAACCCTACATAGTGTGGTATCTAGGGTCGTCCAAGGAGGCAATATGTTTCCAAAATTCAGGTCTCTTGCTTGGAAATAGAAATCACCTTTCTTTTTTGTCTTTTCAACTATATCATTTTTTTTAGGGTTTTGAAATAATGAGGGAAAACACGAGTTGTTGGCGAAAGAGTAAATAACAACTACGATAACTAAGCTAACACCTAAGTGACAAGTAATTCCTCTTCCTAAGCTCACTCTAGGCACGTGGAGGCCTAGAGTAATTAGGGAGAGGGAGTGAAGAGTGCTAGAATCACAGTAATCAAAATGCAACTAAAAGAAATTTCAAAGAAGGTAACTAGATTAATGAGAAAGTGTTTTACAGAAAAACCTAGTAGATGAATGCTTCTACCACTAGAGAATTGCAATAAATAAAATAAAACACAAATCCTCTAAATAGATGGTGAAGAAGAGGGCTTCCTGCTCCAAGCTTGGTAGCTCCCGAGCTTGAAAAGAGTCCTCCAACTCCTTTGCTATGCTCCGACAAGGTGATGTCCTCCAAAGCAAGCCTTATGGGGGCATGCCCTAAGCTCTTCTCCAAGGGTGGACGTCCACCCTAGGTCCTTCTCCTTTTCCTAGCCGTCCTCCTTGAAGTAGAAAAGTCCTCCTCCTTGGCATGGCCTAAGTTAAAGAGAGTGGGGAGAAGAAGTCACCAAAGGGGCTGGTGATGTGCCCCATTAATCTTCTTCTCTACTCCAGCTCCTTGGCCGTAGCTATAGGTGGATGTAGGTGGAATAATACACTAATGGAGGATGGGAATTATGTGGTGGTAGGGTAGGGAATTTATAGGATGGGAAGGGGGGTGGTTATGGTGTTTTTTTGGAGGGAAATGAAGGGGTGCTTGGATATTTTTGGAGGGAAAAATGGGACGGAAATGAAAAGGTGCCTTGGTTTTCCCTCAAGAAATACCTTCTAGAAGGCAATTTTGGAGGGAAAAAATGGAGGGTGGAGATGGGTTTTGATGGTGGATGTAGGGTGGTGATGGAAGGGATAGTTGGCACCAAAATAAAGTAGGAGTAGGTGGTCTTTTTGCTGGAGCTTAGCTAGTAGGGTAGTAGGTTTTGGTGCCATGGAGGTGGACTAGCTAAGTTAAGCAGCTTAGCTAGCTTAGCTAGTAGGGAGCAGAGTTGGAGGCATTTGGAGCTAGGGTTTTCAAGGAGAAGAGCTAGAGGTAGTCATCTTGAGCTTCACTAGAGCTAGTGGCTGTTGAAGAGAGCTGCAAGAGCTACCATAGCTTGCTTGGCTTGTTAGTTCTTTGCTAGCTACTAAGCCAAGCTAAAGCAAGTTGGCTTCTGCTGAAAGGAGCTGAGGTGAGCTGGGTCTAATGCTCCAGGGGAGGATCAAGCTAGGTGAGGCAACTAAGGTAGCTTAGCTCAACTGAGGATCAAGCTGGGTGAGGCAACTAAGGTAGCTTAGCTCAACTAAGTTGAGCTAAGCTAAGTCCCCAGGAGCTGGACTTGAGCTTCCTAAGCTGGAATGAAGCCATCTTCAGCTGGCCGGAGTTGAGTGGAGCTGGATGTAGCTGGACCTGAGCTGGGGTGAACTCTATTCAACTCAGCTGAGCTAGCTAGAGCTCCCTGTGGACTAATGGTAGTTGAGATGAGCTAGACTCAGCTAAGTTGAGTTGGATCTGAGCTGACCTAAGCTAAGGTGAGCTAAGATGAAATCGCTTGAGCTGCTATTCAGCTAAGATGAGCTAACCCTAGTTCAAGTGAGTTGGAATCCAGCTATGGTGTGCTAGATCAAGCTAAGTTCCAGTTAGTCTGAGCTTCTTCTTCACCAGTTGCCTTCCTAAGTGCTAGGGTTTTGGAGCTATCACAATCTGTATATCCCTAGCACTCACAAAAACACATTAAAAAGACAATAAAAAGTGCAATGCATGCCTAACCTAATTGATGCCTAAATGCAGCCCAAAAACCCATTTGCGGAGCAAAATCCTAAGAGCTAGGTTTGTTTTAATGCATAAAAATGATGATAAACTGGCATTTATCAAACACGCAAAACCAGATGATGCTGGAGCATAGGTCAGAGGGAGCTATGCCCTCCCAACCTATCCCAAACCTAAGATATGTAGAGAATCAGGGTGCCCTGCCTAGATTCGAAGCACCACTAGGCAGGCACATGCTGTTCTGCAAGCACCTCTCGCACCACCTGGTTATGGGCTCGATCAGCCACCTCTGTTGCCAAATGTTGTGTATTTAGGCCAATCCGCTCCTTTGCCCCTTCAAGGACAGCACACCGATGCAAAAGATGTCACCATAAGGAGCGAAAAGACTACATAGGACCCGCTACCGATGCAAGCGAGTAATGATTTTTCCTATGCTCTACCTCAAGATAGATCACAACCCTCTTCCTCCCACAAGACATCTTCATTAGATAAAGGAAAGAAGCCTCTAGACCGTGAAATTCCCGTCCCTTTTCCCGTGGCTCTAACTCAAGATTCATTACAAGAAAAGGATACGTGGAATTTCAAGTACCTGAAATCTATGTTCAAGGAAGTTCACATTCAGGTCCCTCTCCTTGAAGCAATGAATCACATCCCTACTGTTGCTAGGTTCTTCAAGGACCACTGTATTCCGAAGCTACAGTAGAGAATCGGATGATAGGTGGTATTATCTGAGGAAGCCAGCGCTGTTATCTTAGTCGACCTACCACCCAAAAAGAAAGACCAAGGCAGACCACTGACTTCCTACTTTTTGCAGGATTCCCCTTTTGATAGGACCTTTTTGTCTTGGGGTCGTCCATCAACCTAACTCCCACCGTAATATTTGATCGATTTCGATTCGAGTTAAAGCCCACCTCGGTTACCATACAGTTGGCTGACCGATCGGTGAAAACGTCGAGGTGGGTGGTTGAAAATGTGATCGTAAAAGTCCAAGGATTTTGCTTTCCAGCAGACTTTCTTGTTCCTGACATGGAGGTTCCTCCTAATCTCCGTGATGCACTGATTATTCTAGGTTGCCCTTTCTTGGCAACTGCACGCATAAATATAGACTGTGCATTAGGGTGCATGGAGATTACCCTAGGGAACGAAAAGCTTAGACTGGACATTTTCAGGGCATCAAAGAATTTTGATTGCGATTTAATTGTAGATGGTGAAGATGAAGATTCAACTTTCTATCAGAACATTGGGCTCCTCTACAGCGACCCAATGGCACATTCATCTTCACTCTCAGGGGTCATAGATCATAGTCCACACAACATGCACATTTCATCCCATAGATCTGGTTGTCATGGGTGTTCATCTATTTCCAACACCCCTGATCCTAACTATCCTATCTTATCTAGCACTGATATCTTAAGCCAGGATTACATGACCACAACAGACGGATTCTCCATTAGTTAGGATCAGCAAATTTACACTGTTGTTTCCTATCCTCCCCTACATAAACCGTCTCCCCACCCTCCTCTACTAGAGTTACAGCCCTTACCTGATTCACTCAAATACGTGTTTCTAGGAGAAAGTGAGACGTACCCTGTGATTATCAATGCTCACTTGACTCCAGGCCAGGAACACCAGTTGATCTCCATTCTGCAATCACATAGGGCTACTATCAGGTGGGGCATTGCTGATCTCCATCGGATTCACCCCTCTTATTGCATTCACCATATCTACACTGATGAAGGGGTGAGACCATCGAGACAACCTCAGAGACTCCGAAATCCAAATATGTTAGAGGTTGTCAAGAACGAGATCATTAAATGGCTAGACAAAGGCATTATCTATCCAATTTCCAACAGCCAGTGGGTGAGTCCCATTTAGATTGTGCCCAAAAAGGTGGGACTTACCGTGATAAAAAATGAATTGGGCGAATCCATCCCGACCCGCACCATGACTTCTTAGCAGTTCTGCATTGATTACAGGAAGCTAAACTCAGCTAACAAAAAGGATCATTTTTCTTTACCCTTTATTGATCAAATTCTAGAACAGCTAGCTAGGCAAAGTTTCTTCTGCTTTCTGGATGGATACTCCAGGTACAATCAAGTAGCGATCAACCTGGAAGATCAAGACATGAAAACTTTTACGTGTCCCTTCGGAACATTTGCTTTTAAGTGGATGCCCTTTGGCCTTTGCAACGCACCAGCTACTTTTCAGCGATGCATGATGGCCATCTTTTTAGACATGATCAGGGACAGCAAAGAAGTGTTCATGGATGACTTCTCCGTGTTTGGAGATGATTTCTTATCTTGTCTTGATAACCTCACAAAGATCCTGAGATATATAGAAGTTAACCTAGCCATTTTATGGTGAGGGATGGCATCATACTAGGTCATAGGATCTCCTCTAATGGACTCAAGGTCGACCAAGCTAAATCCGAAATCATTTTGCGATTACCTCTGCCTAGCTCAGTCTGGAAAATCAAATCATTCTTAGGGCATGTCAGATTTTATCGACGATTCATTTGAGATTTCTAGAAAATTGCTTGTCCATTAACAAATCTTCTGATAACCGACACTCCCTTTGATTTCGACTCCTCATGTCTTAGCGCTTTCGAGACCTTGCGAAGAGTTGTTTCAAGTGCACCTATTCTCCAACCTCCCGACTGGTTTGTTGACTTTGAGATGATGTCGGAGCCGTTCTTGGGCATTGTTGGGAGCACTACCAATTCGTAATATACTAAGCTAGCAAAATGTTGAATGAGGCTCAGGGTAACTATACAGTCACTAAGAAAGAATTGCTAGTTGTGGTATTCGGGTTGGAGAAATTTAGGTCATACTTATTTGGGTCCAGAGTTATTATCTACATTGACCATTCTGCCCACCAACATTTGTTGGCAAAGAAGGATGCCAAACCCCGCCATATCAAATCGATCCTTCTTTCGCAAAAGTTTGATGTCGAAATCCGCAACAAGGTCGGAGCCCACAATGTTGTGGCAGATCACTTGTCTCGGCTAGACCCAGACTATATTCCGTACTCCCCGCTGATATCAGACCGATTTTCGGATGAGTCTCTACTATCTATTAACTCTGTTGAGTTTCCTTGGTACACTGATATAGCAAACTATCTCATCATAGGCAGGCTACCTGCAAGATTATCCAAGGATCAAAAACTTAAATTTATATCAAAGGGTAAATTCTATTTTTCGGACGACCCACTACTCTTTTGCATTAGGGCTGATTAGGTCATCCGAAGATGCGTTCTGACTCGGAAATCTTTAGTGTACTATCTTTCTGCCACAGTGATGCTTGTAGGGGTCATTTCTCCGGCCAAAATACCGCTGCAAAGAATTTGCAGTCGGGAATTTTTTGGCCAACCATTTTCAAAGATACACAAGTTTTCCAAGTGCTGTAGCGATGCCAGTCAGTCGGCTCTATGACCTAGAGAGACATGATGCCTCTCTAATCCATTCTCGTCGTAGAAGTGTTCAATGTTTAGGGCATCAACTTTACGGGTCCCTTCCCAAATTCGCATGGCTTTGAGTACACACTCCTCATAGTAGACTATGCCTCAAAGTTGGTAGAAGCTATCTCGACAAGACGTGCAGATCATAAGACTGTTATATCCTTCATCCAAGAATTTATTTTTGCGAGATTCAGAGTTCCCTATGCCCTGATAAGCAATGGGGGTAGTGACTTCATCCATCCCCACTTCAGGTCATTATTGAAGAAATACGAGGTGCAGCACCGCATTGCTACCCCGTATCATCCACAAACTAATGGGCAGGCTGAAGTATCAAACCGTCAAATCAAGCTTATCCTTCAAAAGATGGTTAGACCTGATAGGAAGGATTGGTATGATCAGTTGATTGATGCACTATGGGCATATCGGACATCATACAAGGCCCAGCTTGGAATGTCACCATACCGCATGGTGTATGGAAAGGCCTGTCACCTTCCTATGGACTTGGAGCACCATGCCTTTTGGGCAATGCAAAAGTGTAATTTTAACCTTGAGGTTGGAGGTTATGAAAGGAAGCTCTAGCTCAGTGAGTTAGAGGAGATTAGGTAGGAAGCATACGAGAATGCAAAAATATACAAAGAAAAGACAAAGGCTTTCCATGATTGACACATCTGGAGGAAGGAGTTCGCACCTAACCAGTAGGTCTGGTTGTTTGACTCCCGACTCAAATTCTTTGAGGGAAAGCTCATGTCCAAGTGGACGGGGCCATTTTTGGTGGTCCACCCGTATCCTAACAATGCGGTCCAAATTAGAGACCCAAAGTTTGGGCATGTTTTTATGGTTAATGGCCAGCACCTCAAACCATTTTTTGCCCAAGAACCTCCTCTTGCTAACGAAATGATACATCTTATTGAGGATGTATGACTGACGAGTTGCCCAGCTGGAGGCATTAAACTCAGCATTTATACATATATACATACCATATATACATAGCATATTTCATTTTTGCATATTGTTTTGCATATTGCGCATGGCATTGCAGTGATGGCATGAGCTGAGCGAGAACTCAGAAGTAGTTCTACGTGATTTCTATCAACATACACCATGCCTTATTCCAATTTCTTTTATTCATGCATGAGGACATGCAAACACTTAGGCATGGGGGGGGGTAGTCCATAAAAACTGAAAATTTTCTTCAAACAAGTGGGGGATTAGATCATTTTATCAAGAGGTTTTATTAAAGATTTATTCTTTAGTAGATTCCTAAGCTTAGAATCTGGTATAACCTCACATGTGCATGTAGAATTTGCAATGGATCCACTGTGGAAACTGATAGACATCTCTAGTTTGTCGAGAAGAAGCATTGCTTCTTCTCCTGAGCCCTTGGATAGCAATCAGGGAGTCAGGTGAACCATCTTCTTGTAGATCCACCAAAACATATGTGGGATGAGAGTAGAGAGTCTACTGGTGCTCTAAGGCTAGTGTAAGGAATCTTTAATTTTGAATAATTGAATAATGACACTTAGAGATGGGCATAGTTTTCACTCTCAGTTCTTGCATACTAATTCTGTGAGAAATTCTGTACGAGAGCCACCAAATAAGGTAAAAACACAGAGAATGGGTTCTGATAAAACTAGGACTAAGGTGGATGGTCATGACCGTCCTCTACAGAATCCTCGGCTAAAGGAGGGTACTAATGTCAAGGTCAGAAATACACCATCTTATCCGTTCCCTACCCAGTGTCGAGAATAGACACTTCCACCAAATAAGCCAACCGATCCTCTTGGTCATCACCAAAAATCCTAAATAATGCCTCATGAATAAAAGTACATATGCTGTGTTGCATTGTTGCATTATGATATGTTGGTAACAGCATTGTGGTAGTAGAAAAAAAAATACAAAAGCGATATTCGCTTAAAGAAAATAAAAGTGTTATGTTAAGAAGTTTGAGGTATGTAAATCAAAGTGTTTTGAGGCAAAAACACCTACCATCCCCATAAACCACCAAATACAGCCTTAGCCTATTTTTTCTGTATTTCTAACCACCTGAATAGAAGCTGAGTCTGACTTAGTTGTAAGGTTATTAGACCCTAATTAAAGTGTGATGCCATGCAAGACTAACAAATATAGTTGCAAATCTAGTGAGATGTGAGCTCAGGAAGAAAAAGAAAAAGAAAAGAAAAAAAAAAGAGAGAAAGAGAGAGAAGAAAAAGTATAAAGGATTAAAGAGAGCATAGTTTTCCAGCCTCTTTCTAAGTTAATTTATTCAATAATCTAGAAATCTAGATTCCGAAATACTAGTCTCTATGTAGCACCAGAAGAGAGTTAGCCACCAAATACAATTCCAGTTAACTCAGACATCTTCTACCTAAGCCAAAAGCTGGGGCTAAAATCAAGAGAATAGTTTATATCCATGAGAGAAGAGGTTTTCCTATCCCAACAGAATTTTACTAGGGTCAAGTACAAGATTTAAATGTGTATCGACTCTTCACTTGGATCCGTTACAGAAGCTACAACATTACATATTCATGGTTATCTCGATTCTAAATTTTTAGATGAAACAAATAGAAATAAACCTTTAGTTAAACTCTTGATAAAACGCATTTAGTCTTGCACTTGCTAGGGACTAGCAAGATTTAGGCATGGGGGTATGATTGCACAGCAATCCTAGGCCCTAATTTGCCTGAATTAAGGTAGAACCTAGCTTAACATGGGCATTCTGCATGCATACAGATCGTACTTTGCATCCTAGATGATTTATATGTTTTATACATAATAATGTGCTATTTGAGAGGTATTAATAATTGCAGGTAGTTCAGGGTAGCAGATGACTGATCCAACCATATGGATCTGTTTAGAACGACAATGGGAGTCTAACGCTTTTAAGATCGCATCAATTAGACTTCCGTAGTACCCTAGGGAGTCCACAAAAGAAGCAAGAGCCAAGGGGAAAATTGAAGAATATCCAAATCTCAGATGACAAATCCAACCATATGGATGGATTCGGATCGATGTTCGTAGTCCAACGGTGTAGAATTCAACTCAACTAAAGGCCTACATCATCAGATACAAGGAGAAGAAGATGGACGGCCACGATGGTGTCATGTGGCGCCATTGCAGCCACCCCTCATCACGCCCCATTCTTGGAAAGAAAGTCATAGGCTGTTGGATCATCATCCAACGACCGCGATGCATCCACGTCCCCTGCCTCCAGCCACTTCATCAAGCAAGGACGAGATCTCGACCATTGGATTTCCATCCAACGGCCGAGGGCGGCTGCACATGAGATGGAAACCACAACAAATCGCACGTGTAGCACAACAGAGAGCATCTTAACAACCAATGCGTGATGCAAGTTCGAGTCACAATGTGGGAGTCGGCCATGCGCGGTTGAAATTCAACCACAGTATCTTCATCGGGTGGATCAGGCACGTACGCATGGTAGGCGCAGGAGCGTTACATGAAGATGCGCATGATAACGTGTGCCTTAGGAATCGAGAGGGCGCGACGCATGCTTTTTAGGCCATCCGATCGAGCGATAGGATGGCTAAGAAGGCTTAAGAGTTGAGGCCCAATTAAGTGGCGAGCGGCGGGCGAGTAGAGGCTGTCATATGCAGATCCAAGGGTGCACATTGTGCCATGTGTCAGCACCTAATTAAACCGTGAATGGAAGAAGGATTTGCAAGTCTTAATCAAGACCGTGTATCTCTCGATCAATGGATCTGATTAATCTGAAGCTTTTGCATGGAATTAACGGCTTTAATGCCCTATATACCCTTCACAAAATCTATAAAAATAGGCCTAGGGGTCCCCTTTGAAGGCATTCAATTGTTTTCTTCTTCCTCCTTCTACAACTCCTCTCCCTTCTTCTTCCCATCTTCTCTACCTCCATCTCTGCACCTCCACCTGAAGAGTCCATTGAGCCACCTTGACAGGTAGTTGCTACTCTTCCCAACCTCTCCAGAAGGCCACCACGAACCACCCATGGTGCCCTTGTTCTACTACCTAGATAGTTTATGTTTATGTCAGAATTTGTTTAGTTATATGTATGCAATTCAAGTTCGAACTCTCTGATTGATATATATATTGCGATTCATTGTCTATGCTATTTAGTAATTATATTTGGAACAAACGTATGAAATCGAAAGTGCTTCCTCCCTCCCTGTGATTGACCGGGACTCATCAGTTCTGTTAATTTAATTGCTCGAGATGTATTTTGCACTATACTACAACGCGCTCATCTTTTATGCGATCTATGCCTCAACTAGCCCTACAAAGGAAGAAAGATAGGCGGCCTAGATTGCGCCACGTGGTGCCATCCAGGTAGCCAATGGGTGCATGCGTAGCACTTCACACTTGCAGCACCATAAATGCTCACATCAGTGCAACAGCAACACAAACTACGCGTGCAGAAGCACGCAACATCGAGCGCCAACGAGCGAGAGGAGGGTGCACTAGCGCCGCACATGCGGTGCATGAGCTAGACTTTTAGCGACACTTGGGCCGATCTTCAATGATGTTTACAGTTATCACTAAATGTCCTATATATGAAATGCATCCTCTCCTCCTCTATAAAAGCACCCCTACCCCTCCCATTCTTCATGATCTCTTCCTTTCTCTCCCTCACCACCTCCAAGGCTCTAGAGAGAGCTTGTCCCAACTTTGCGATGCTCCTCTAGAGTAGAAAATCAAATTATTTTCCCGCCTCTTATCCCCATTCATGGAGCATCCCGTGGCCAACATCTCACTACTTTATGAAGTAGATCCTCGCCGCAACGCCATCCTACCCCATCCTCCTTCCTCTGTCGCCATTCTCCTTCCTCCAGCTTCTCACCACTGTCTACCAGGAGACGTCAGAGCGAGTCATCCTCCAAGCAACCATCGAGGGGGATTCTTCTCACCTTTATCTTTTATTGCTTTCTAATATAGTTGCAACTTCTTCCTTTGTAGCAAACTCTTATTTAAACATATATAAGATTGTTTCTCTCTCTCTCTCTCTTTCTCTTAGAAAGTAGATTAGTTAGATAAATATTTTGACGACCAAATCTCTTGCCTATTAAAATTCTGAAATTTTTTTGCAAAAGATAAAAACACCAAAAAGAAATAAAATCGAAATGTAGATTTCAAAAATCAAACGTTTGCCTCCCTATGTTCAACCTAGGACTCCCTTGGAGTTTCGGTATAAATTTTATCTAGTCAGATGATTTCTACACACTATGACGATGGGTTTCCAACTCAAAGCTTTTCACATATGAAAACTTGCTCCATCGGTGTCCTACTCTAATTAGGTGTATGTGTGTGCAATTGGGTTTGGAAATCCCTAGTTAGGTTCTTGAATTAGGACTAATTGTAGTGGAGTAGTCTTAAGAAGGTGTTTACGTGCTTAAATGGTAATTTAGAAGTTGTTGTGTTGTAGTATGGGTCGTAATAGCGTGAAAATAGATAAAATTTATAGTTGAATAAAATACAAGGTCGTTCACTAGGAGCAAGCAGCAAAATAAATCTTAAGATTGCACTTCTATCACAAGATATCAATAAATGATGAAATTTCCAAGCATAAATGACAAGTATATAAGAGCAAATGTTAATTGTACAAAACGATTAGGGTAAAATGGTGATTTAAATCAGCAAATTACCCTATTACAATTATACCTAAATAATGCAATAGTATCAATCAACCAATTGTCACTCATGATGAGTGCACAGTGCACTTCTCTGTGATGCTACAATGCGTAAGCACTATTCCTCTTTTTGCTGCTTCTTCTTCTTCTATTTCGACTTCCCTTCTTCCTCCTTCTCTTCACGCACAAAGGGGGGACACTTCAAGAATTTCGCTAAGTGTTGGGATCTCTCTGAAGCAAAACCCCTCTTAACTCTGTGCTTTCTCTCTCTCTCATGTTCTCTTCTCTTTCTCTTAATAAGGCAGGTATTCGGATAATCAGGTACGCAGATACCTGGAACCAGGTTCGCGTGGCATGGGTCATGAACGAGGTGTGAGAGAGTACGTGGGCAAGTAAGCGGGTAATGGGGACCTGACACCCATGTCTTGGGCGAGGGGTCGGGGTGGAAAATTCCTCTTATCTCGCATTAAGGTCTCGGTCAATTCTGATGTGGGACTAAGTGTCCTATAGTGCTCCTCGCGAAGCAGCTGACGATGGTTCTTCCAATTGCAATTGGAGACGAGTTCGTGGCTTCCGATTGAAGGCCTAGAGGGTGATCTGGGGTCCTTTCGTGCAACATGGAGCGAGCACCTGAGTTCTTCGTGCTTAGAGCACCACAAACTTGGCCGATGAAGTCATCACGACAGCGGAACTCTGGTGGAAGACTTGGAATCAAGAATATGGGCACTAAGCCCCAATTAGAATGTTCAAGAGGATCATCGTAGGGCGTGGAATGTGATGGCGGCATCCGTGGGGTGATTCGTGCGTGGATAATGGCAAACGATAATGGAGATGGAAGTGAGAAGGTGGGTTGTTTGGTGGATGATTTAGGTGAGCAGAGTTGTGAATAGGGAGAGGGGTTTCGATGGGTGAGATATGGTGGAGCTTATGAGGTGGTTGGCGAGGTGTTCGGAGCAGTGGAGTGTGCGAAAGACCTCACTGGAGTGGTTCCTGGAGCAAAGGAAGATGAATTCGTGGGAGGAGATGCGGTGGTCGAGTCGGAGTGGCGAAGACGGAGTTGTAAAGTAGCAGAGCTAAGGAGTTGATCTGAGTAGGTAGTGGACGACAAGGAGGAGGAGCGACACCGGGTCTGGTATGGCTGGCATCGGAGACAAAGGCTTCTCCAGTGAGTTGGATGGCGATGAGGACTGGGTTAGGAGATGTCTCACTGGTATGTTGAGACACAAAAGGCGATAGGAAAGAAGATCCAACCACTGGTATTCCAAGCAGATGAAGAATGAAGTCTGAGGGTGTCACCCAATGCCGTGGAGCCTTTCGACTAGAGAAGAGGGAGGAAGGAGGGGTATTCCAAGCCGAAAATGAGCGTAGAGAGGACGGTTTGCCCTCAGGGGTCTTCAAATTGGTCTCAGGGGGTGCTTGAAGCTTGGAAACCAAGCTTCCGAGCTTGGTAAGTTCACCGGAGTAGGAAACCCACATCTCTCATGCAATCGCATAAGAGATTGGGAAAGAGTTGGAGCCCAAGAATTGGTTCAAATCGTAGAGAAATCTCTTAGGAACCTTCCAAATTTAGAAGAGATTGAGCATGAAATCAGGGAGAGATCTCTGATTGAAGGTCTCCATAGTTGTAGGAATAGGACTTCTGCATTCATGGAGGTGGCAGGGACCTTTTGGTGAAGTAGAGAACAAAGATAGCAGCCTATTTGTAATGAATTTCAAAATCTAGGGCACTTGTGAAATGGAAAGAATTAAAAAAGATTGAAATGCAAACTAGTTCACGACGATCTTTGATTAGGCCCAAATTTTGGTACAAACGTAATTTGGACCCAAGAAAACTAATGGTGAAGTTAGATTTAGGTTTTGACCAAGTTTGACAAGGTAAATTTCCCAGTTACCCAAATTAGGGCAACTTTCCATCTGTGATTCTACTTTAGGTCAAAATGGGTTCTGATGGTCAAATTGAAGGTACCAAACCCTAGGAAATATTTTTTTTTGAATTTTAAAGGATTTAGGTGAATTTTATTTTGACCAAAACCTCAATTAGTTAAGAGGGTCAATTTTTAGGGTTTCAAATATCATTTAATTCTTGAAGTGCATGAAAAACCCATTTTGTTCTGCATGGACCCTCTTGTTAGACTTTAAAGCACATTTGACCTTTAGTAAACCCCTGGAATAACCCGTGGTTATTTTATTTTATTTTGAATTATTGGTAAAATTGCAGAAATAACATTTTATTCTTATCTTCTTCTCAAAACAACTCAACATGCCCAAGAGACCTTCTGATTGATATGTAGGAGCTTTTATTAACTTTGTCAAATCAAATTGAGCTAGTTAAGGCTCATGATGGCATTGCCATCAAATCCCCATGCCTATCTTTTGCTAGTACCTTATCAAAATTCTATGAATCAAACCAATTATCCAGGTTGGCTATAACCATCAGGATGCCCTCCTCAGCTACATCTCTAGGAATCAGATCTTAATGCCAATAATAGGCCTAGAGGTACTCAAGTGCCAGCCCAAATCTAGACCTGACTAGCTTTCGCCTCAGTCTGCCATGAAGGTTTCTACGACTCATAAAAACTAACCTAAGGTTCATTGAACCCAGTGGTTAAAACACCCGTGCTTGTAACATGGCTAGCCCAAGTTCAATTTGCCAGTGCATTTTTTGTAGGAGAGATATAGAAGGAGATTTTTATTTGTGGAGAGCTTTCCCTCTCTTTTTCTTTCGTTATATTTTTCCTTAGATCCATCTTCGGATTTGCCTTAAACAAGATTTGTATCGAATTCCCTATCCCCACCATCAATCATCGCAAGGTCCCTGGAAATCGATGCTTTGGGATAGCATCGCCCAAGGCAACCCCCAGAACCTTGGCTTTCGACACTTTAGGATAGTGCCACTCCTAATCTAGATCTTAGCACCATTTTCAGAACAAAAGAAATTCCCTTTCGCATGATTTCCTTATTAAAGAGCACTAAACCAGACTGTGTGTGATTTAAGGTGCTTAAGTTACCAAGTCCAGCAAACTAGAGGTTAGTTAACAGGGCCAAATACTCTCAAAGCCCTAGACCTAATACACAAGCATTGGATTTTCCCTAACCACTTGAGGACTAATCCAGATCTTGACAAGTACGTGAGTGTTTAAAGCCAATCAGATCTAAGAGGCCTAAGGTCGGTATTCGCCACCAATCCCTTAAGTTTTAGCCTTCCAAGTCTCAATTCATCATTTGATCCAACCTAGAAGTTAGGTAAGTTCCATATTACTTTGAAGGGACTCAATTTCTTTCTTTATCTTTTTGCTCATTTCTTTTCTTTTCAATTATTCCTCCCTCCTTTTCTCATTTTTCCCTAAAATGGCTATTCTTTTTTCATCTTTCTGATTTTTTGGAATCTATAATTTTTTTGATGAAACCCTTTTTGTGAATTGATTCTTACGATGTTTTGCATTTTACTACCCCCCATGCCTACGATTTGCAACATCCTCACTGTAAATTAGGTGGGTTCGAGTTCAGCTTAGATCATACATTAGAGTAGGTTCAAATGGTGGGTGGACAGGTCGGGATGACTTTTGTAGATGATTTCAAGCTCTGGTACAAGTACCAGAGGTGGAGTCGACTATTCTAATGGACGAACCCTAAAGTGCACTATGAGTTCAGTAAAGAGATGTGTCAAAAGGGTGTAGGGTTATTTCAAAAGATGACAGGTTGCCTTCTGTCAAGCACTGTGTTTAATGCCATCAGCTAGGCACAATAAGCTCAGAGAGAATGGAGATCAAAAGATACCTTAACCAAGTTTGTATTAGTGAGTTCAATGAATGGCTTGAGTCACTGGCCATTCACAATGAAAGGTTCAGAATCAAAGCAGGGTTGATTGATTTCGATGACTCCATCTCCAAAAACTTGTCGGACTATGAATGGTCCAATCCTTTTAGATCTGAGTTTGCTTGGGAAATGTTTGAGCTTGGCATCAAAGAGTAGGACCTTCTAACCAGAATGGAAAGTCTTTCTAGATATGTGTTTGTCATTGAAAGCCTTCACCCGCTCTTTGTAAATTTGCGAGTTCTCATACACATCATCGCGTAGTTCCTCGATCTCGCTCATTTGAAGCTGACGGTGGGTTCCAACCTTAGAAAGATCTAGATTACACTTCCATACTACCCAATAGGCTTTGTGCTCCATTTTGACGAGGAGGTGACATGCCTTCTCGTACACCAATCTGACGAAGACATACCTAATTAGGTTTTGTGGGCCATCCTATAAGCCCACAAGGCTTCCAAAAGTCGGGCCAACCAATCTTTCCTATTAGGTTAGATAGTGACCTAAAGGATTTTCTTGATCTCCCGATTAGACAGTTTAGCCAATCCATTGGTTTGGGGGTGATAAGTAGTCGAGAATTGGTGTGACACCCCATACATGGTGATTAGGGATCTAAACTGTGCATTTATAAAATGGGTCTCTCCATAAGAGATAATGGCACATGGGACACCGAACCTAGAAAAGATGTACTAATGAATGAACATGATTACCACCTTATGATCATTGGTTTGGGTCGGGATAGCTTCGATCCATTTAGACATGTAGTCTATAGTGAGGAGAATGTATTCGAAACTGTCTGATTTAGGGAAGGGTTCCATGAAATCAATCCCCCATATATTGAAGATTTCACATACGAGAATTGGCTGTAAAGGCATCATATCGTGGTGGCTCGTGTTGCCCGAAGTCTGGCAACGAGTGCATGTCTTACAGCAGTCATATGCATCCTTGAAGATTGTAGGCCAATAAAAGCTGCATTGGAGGAATTTAGCTATGGTTTTGTGTCTAGAGGAGTGTCCGCTACAAGCCTGGTCATGGTAGAAGGACAGAATGTTCTGAATTTTCACTTTCGGGATGCATCATCTGATGATCTGATCAGTACCAATGCAGAAGAGGTACGGGTCTTCCCAAATGTAGTACTTAACATCAGAAAATAAGTTGTTATTCTTGGCCTTCGGCCATTCAGACAGGATATGATTGACACCAAGTAGTTAACCAAATCAGCGTACTAGAGAAGTCCCACACCAATAGTCAGGAGGTGCTTATCAGGAAAGTGTTCTGTGATTGGTGTGGAAGGGTCGATGACATTAGAAGGAAGGCAGGACAAGTGATCGGCTACCACATTCTATTTTCCTGCCTTGTCGTGAATCCCGAGGTTGAATTCTTGCAATAGCAAGATCCAGTGGATTAGTTGAGGTTTCGCATCCTTCTTTGTGAGGAGGTGCCTCACTGCGGTGTGATCCGAGTATATGATGACATGGGAATCCAAAAGATAGGATCAAAATTTTTCAAGGACAAATACTACAGCTAGCAGCTCTTTCTCAGTAACTGTGTAGTTACGCTAAGCCTCATCAAGTGTCTTGCTAGCATTTTAGATGACCACGGGTTTCCCATCTATTTTCTGCCTAAGTACCACACCTACTGCTTAGTCAGATGCATCGCACATGATCTCAAAGGGTAGAGACTAGTCAGGGGATTGAAGGATTGGTGCTTGAGTAACTCGATCATGCAGGCTCTCAAATGCATGAGTGCACTCCTTGGTAATTTCAAGAGGGACATGCTTTGACAACTGATTAGTTAGGGGGCGTGCAATTTTCGAGAAATTAGGAATGAAACAGCAATAAAAATCGACGTGCCCCAAAAGAGAGCAGATGTCTTTTACTGAGCAAAGCATGGGCAGTTTGGAAATCAAATTAACCTTAGCACAATCAAGTTGGATGCCTTCTTCAGAGATGAGGTGACCCAGGATAATTCCCTCAGGTACCATGAAGTGACTCTTTTCCTAGGAAAGAACCAGATTCACGTCGATACAACACCTGAAGATTTGGACCAAGTGCAGGAGGCAATCATCAAAAGATTCCCCAAGTACCGAGAAGTCATCCATGAAGACTTCAAGGTACTCACCTACCATATCTGAGAATAAGGTAAGCATGCACCTCTAAAGGTAGTAGGTGCATTGCAGAGACCAAATGGCATCTTACGGAATGCGTATGTTCCGAAGGGCAAGAGAAGGTAGTCTTCTCATGGTCCTTAGGATGGATTGTCATTTGGTTATAACCGTAGTACCCATCCAAGAACCAAAAGAATAGATTTCCTACCAATTTATCGAGTATCTGATCAATAAATGGTAGTGGGAAATGATCCTTTCGCGTGGAGGTATTTAGTCTTCGGTAATCAATACAGACTCTCCATGAGTTCTCTATACGGGTTGGTATAGTCTCTCTGATTTCAATCATAATGATGGTGAGTCTTGCCTTTTTAGGCACAACCTGGATTGGACTCACCCAATGATTGTTGGAGATCGGGTAGATGATAGCTACATCTAACCACTTGATGATCTCCTCTTTCATGACATCCTACAAGTTCGAATTTAGGCATCTCTACATTTCACGAGATGGTCGTGAGCCCTCTTCGGTGTAGATGTGATGCGTTGAATATGAGGGGCTGATGCCAGTCAGGTCATCAAGAGTGCACCCAATGGATCTCCAATGCTATTGGAAGACAAAAATCAAGTGAGTTTCCTAATCAGAGGTAAGGCAGGAATTGATGATCACAGGAAATGTCTGATTTGATCCCAGGTAGACATATTTGAGATGGTCAGGGAGGGGTTTCAACTCCATGACTAGGTTATCAGCAGCAGCATGCGGCTCATTGTGGGTTTTAGAAGTAAAGGTAGGAGCTGTAGGTGTGTCTAGGTCTGGTCTAGGCTCCTCTAACTGCGAGGTTGGATCCTTGTGTGGTTGAATATCACTGATAAGCGGGTTTTCCTCAACAAAGGGCTCTTTAACCACGGATTCGATATCATAGATCTACTCGATAACCCCACAATTAATTCCTTTTTGGGCCTTAAAGATGTCGATCTTTAGTGTCTTGTTCCCAAATTTTAACTCAATTTGGCCCTCTTCATAATTGATATTGGCCTTAGCTATGGATAGAAAAGGTCTCCCTAAAATGATCGATGTGTTCTTCAAATTCCCAGGAGCATCTATGTCTAAGACTATGAAATCCACGGGAAGGTAAAAATCGCGTACCCTAACTATGACATCCTTGAGAATTCCTTTTGGTGACTTAATAGATCAATCAGGCAATTGCAAAGTCATCTCTGTTGGTTTTAGCTTAGATTCTTCAAAGTGGTCTAGTAGGGATGTGGGTGTCAAATTTTTGGAAGCTTCTAGGTCCAATAAGGCTCAGTCAAACTATATATCACTGATAGCACAGGAGATCAGACGGGTACCTGGGTCTTTTCGCTTAGGCTGGAGTTTACTCAAAATGATAGAGCTGGCTTGCTCCGACAATATGATCGGGTTCTTGCATTTGCTTTGCGGCTTACACTTTGGTGTACATACGTCTTTCAGGAATCTCGCGTAAGCCGGTACATGGCATATCGCATCCATCAAAGGGATGTTTATTTGGACCTGCACGAAGAGCATGACCAGGTCCACCTCAAGTGCCACAAGTTTGGTTTTCTTCTTTCCCTTGTTCAAGGCCTCGGGAAATGGAGCCTCAGATGGTTCCTCTAGAATTAGCTCAGGCTCTTTATCAGGGATGGGCATGTCCTACATAACCAATCTAGGGTTAGGGTCTATAGTCTCAGGCGAGTTGTGGCTAGGAAATGGTGGGTCTTGTGTTGCTTTGCCACTACGAGTGGTGATGGAATTTAATCCTGCCTGGTTATGGTTTAAGCTAGGGAGGATAGGTGTTTGCTGTTGAAACCCAAAATAAGAGGTAGAAGCACCCATCCCATCAAGGGATGGAGAAGAATGGGACTGATAGACCAAGTTGGCTTGGCCCTGATTTGGATTCATAACGTGCCTCTGGTTCAGCACGTTATTTGGATTCAGAAGAGGCTAAGAATGGAGAGCACCCAGCTGGGCCAGTTGATTGCTCAGCTCAGAGATCTCTTCTTTATGTTGTTTTTGCATGTCAACCAATGTCTGGAGAATCAAAGGTGTCTGATCTTCCTAAGGTGGTCCAAAGTGGAAATTTTGATTGGGCCTTGGTTGAGTGGGTTGATAGGGATGCAGGTTTTCTGGTCAAGGTTGGAATTGAGGTCAAGGATTTGGGTTATTTCCCAACCATGCAAAGTTTGGACAATTTCGCCATCTAGGGTTGTAGGTATTAGAGAAGAGATTGCTCTGGATGGCGTGGAGATCTGAAATTGCACCAGAGGAGGGGTGAATAATGAAATTGTAAACTATTGTAATACAAAAAATATTCAATCACAAAAGGTGGCACCAGAATTTTTAAGTGGAAACCCAAGATGGGTGAAAACCACCACCTTAGCCAATCCTTTGACTTAGGATTTTTTATCACAAGGTGATCAATCCACTAGCCACACTACTTAAAAGAGGGTAGTGTACCTCAATTACAAATTCCACCTCCGATCCCTAAACGAAGGTTTCTCCCTTCAAAATGAAGAGACGGGGACCCAACAGGCCAGATACCCAAAGTATAAAAATAAGAAGTGAAACAATACCTATAGAGTACCCCAATACTTTAATTACTTTCTTATGTACTAAGCATGAAAAGAACTCCCTGAGGATTTGTAGAACGGAGTGAGCCGGTAGTATGGGTTTGCCCCTGATCAGAGTGTTGGCACAGCACAAGGGCAAGATGAAGCTTAGAGTAGTGAGCAAGTGATTTTTCTAAGGGAATTGCATCTCAAGAGCTGTGTTTTGCCTAAGAGGAGTTGTAGTCTATTTATAGGCAAGTTTGGAACCTTCAAGAACACTTGGGAGAGTTCTCCTAGCCGTTGGAGACAAATCCCAAGAGATTAGGTTGAAATCCACCACAAATCAAGGTAATGATGAGTCTGACAGCAATATCTGACGTCTAATTTTAGGATCATACGTCTTATAGGATGTCTGATTATAATTCTAGTCGTCTAATACTGTAGGCCACCCTAAACTGACTCATTGGATCAAAAGAAGGATGTCTGATATTTTCACATAAGACGTCTGATTATGTTATTGGACGTCTGATAAAGGATGGATTCGTTCCTATTTTTATCAGATCCAAACAGGGTTCTAGGTTTAAAGGATCAGACGTCGTTATGGATGTCTGAAGGAATCACCAGACGTTTGGAAACCAAAAAAGACTTAGCTACGATTTCTGACAAAAGATTTTATGGCCGTAATGAGATACGCACAGAAATACATGGCAAATGGTCCAAAGGAAGAAGTCTGGAAGCGTGTCCAGATAGTTGAAAATACATTTTTGCCTAAACAATAGGTGCTTAGTGTAACGGTTAGTCTGAAGACGTCCAGGTAAAGTATCAGACGTCCGGATGAGGTTATGGACGTCTGATGGAGGACTTCTTCAACTGATGTTCATGAAGACAGAAGAGAAGGCTGAACTATAGGATGTTAGACATCTGAGACACTTGTCAGACGTCTTAAAGTGGAAAATCAGACGTCTGACCATTGTTCTAGAAATCTGATAAGAGTATAAGTGTTAGGTTTTTGTTTCTAATTTATCCTAAGTGTAGAAGACTAAGTTAACTATTTATAGATTATGTTTGGGGGCTCTTTACAACATTTCTAGACTCAAATAAAATGAAAAGTGCAACTTTTGAAGGTTTACATGAAAAAGCCTAGGACCTAATACTTATGCTACTTGTATTCACTCTTTTACTCTCCCATCTTGGAAAACTTTATGAAACCTGCAAATATGTTATTATAGAGAGAAACAATATGTTACGCTTTATTTTTTATTTCATTTTCTTCATTTTGTAAAATCATCAAAATATTATATATGAGTAGTTGAACTAACAATCTCCTCCTTTTTGATGATTTTCAAAATATTGATGTAGGTTCCTATTTTCTCCCCCTAAAGGTTGTACTTAGTAGTCTATATCTATTTAAGAAGTTTTTTTGTTTCTATATTATTCCCTAGGTTCTTACTTACATTCTTCTCCCCCTTTTTGAATATCATCATGAAGGGTAGCTAGAGGGAGTTGAAACCCAAACTACAAGAGTGACATCTACAAAATGGAGTGCATTAATAAAATTGCATGTTTAAAAGATGACAAGGCATTAAAGAAAATTGATTAGGAATAGAAATATTTAAGCACGAACTAGCTATTGTTCCCAAAAATATTAAGTATGGGGTCAAGGCCCCTTAATACAAACTTGGAATACAAGAAAAAAGAAAGAAAAATAGAAGCACTAAACTATTCTTCTTGATCTTGGAGATGGCGGCGATGAGCAGGTCTGTGTCCCATCTGCAAATTTTGAACATCTGATCTATGTTTGTCGATGTCGCAGTGCATGCTTCCCATTTAGGTGTACATCTCGCCGGTTTGATGCAGCAGGAGGGAGATGCCGGAGGAGAGGGAATCTGTGGCCAGATCCTATGCTTCATCAAAGCTCGAGCGGGGAGATTCTATTTGAAGGGGCCGTGGTTCATGGAAGTCTGGAAAGGGTGGAAAGGGTTCTTCTTCAATGGGCTCGTCGGTGGGCTCAAGATGCTCCCTAAGTATATGCATCTCGGCAGTTGTGGCCCGGTTGTAAGGCTCAATCTTCTTGCCAATAGCCTGGTCAGTTATGGAAATCCGATGGGTTGAAAAAATTTTGGATATAATAGACCCAAACGGAAGTGATGCTCCATGGTCTTCATTCATGACGCAAACAATGTGGCAACAATAATTGAAAGGAATATGATGGACGGCCGCAAAAAGGAGCGCCTTGTGTTGGTGCGAGATGTAATCAAAACCTCCTGATTTGTTTAGGAGGTCTCACCCAAAAATGCGAGAGAGTAGATCTGGAAGGGGTTTGAGGTTTTTGCAAGGTAGGGTGCCAAGATTTTCAACATATTTTTCAGTGAGGACTAACTCTTGATTGATGACTTCTGGGTCGTATTTCCTCAGAATGTCATTGAAGTCATTTCCCTAATTGGGGATGGCTAGAAGGTCAGAAATAGTTTCGGATGTGATGTGGATTTTGTGACCAAATAAGCGGGTATGGAGTTCAAGTTCATCGTTGCTGTAGTCCTCAATGATTTTGGCATAAAAGGGACGGCAAAGATCAGGGAACACATCAAGAGTTCCAATGCCAGAGTGGGACTGACAGTCAAAATATTGGAAGAGATGGAGAGTTTGGAAGTATTCCCGAAGGTTTAAATGAGCAAAATCATTCCAAACAATAAAACGAGGGCATTTAACTTTGGCATTCGCGAAGCGACGAAATCGCTGCCTAGCAAAGTCACCCCATAGTTGATCTGCCAAATAGGTGGAAGAGGAGGTGGAAGAGCCCTCAGCTTGCTTCCTACGGGGAGGCATATTTGGTGGAATGGGTGGTTAGGTTTTGGAAGAAAAAGGGTGATCTTCTGAGGATAGAATACCTGCAAAAACATCCACTCAAAAACATTCAACCAAAAGACTTCAACAACACATATTCAAACAATAGAGATGCAATCATCATTAATAAAAAAACGTGTGGCAGTATGCCCTGAGGCCATAGAACCTGCCATGTAGTTCTGGAAATATACCTTTGGATTCAAGCCACTAAAATGTCGGCTTGAATCTCATGAGGTAATACCCTTGCCATAGAGATGCAGCTAGGGCTAACAATGTCGGCTTGACCAAGAGTTTAGGTTCTAGGGCTAACAATGTCATGAAATACGCAAGTAGGCCGAGTAAATCAAGAAGGAGAATAAGATGCTACTAGGGCTAACAATGTCGTGGGCAAAAGAACATGGAGATGCCCTAAGAGTTGAGAGCATATACCCACGGGAGGAGGAAGGCCTCCAAATGCACGGTTGAGAGGTAGGGAGGAAATGCGCAGAGAAGCAGCAGCTCCACCGATCGTCGAGGAGGCGCGACTGTCGTCTAACGGTGAGAGGAACTTCGCCAACTATAGCTGTGGGCCATCGGGTGGGAGGGAGAGCGGTAGGGATTTGAGAGAGGGGAGTGGGACCTTGCAAAGGAGATGTTATATCGTAAGGTCACGAAGCAAGTCTCCCCCTGAAGTTGGGGAGATTTGCATTTCAAACCATCCAGAGAACAGACGCGAACCATAGATTTTTCCCAGATCAGATGTCTGGAGGTGATGTCAGAAGTCGGGATTGGACTTTCGGGATTTTAGCCCTTTCGATGGCGTCGTCTGTTTTAACCATCAGACGATATATCAGACAACTAATTCAAAAATTAGACGTCTAATTTCTGTAGGCATCCGTCCCTGGAAAATGATTTATTCTCCAGGTTGTCATCGGATTTATGTATTAGACGACATGCAAGGCGTCTAAATCTAAAATTAGACGTCTGATTTCTGCAGATAGACCTTCCTGGATTTTACTCTAAAGTTACAAGGTCATCCAATTCTACTGTGAGACGACCTATACGACGTCTAACCATAGTATCAGACATCCGACTCATAATACGTGTTCTGACTCACAGATAGACGTCTATCAACACATCTGGACGATGGTCCAGACATCTGTGAATGATGACAGATGTCTGAAATAGCTCTTTTATCAGCTCTTTCGATAGATAAAATTGTCGTCTATCCCAGATATTCAGACGACGAATTTTTATGTATAAGACGTCTGATAGTTTAATCAGACGTCTGATATTGCACAGAATGTGCACTTTGATGTTTGAACTGAGAATGAAGGCTTTTAACTTAGTAAAGTCAAGGCTCCATCTATGCTCATGACAAAGGAAGTTCCATTAAGTCACTAAATTCTTCAAATATCACTTAGCTTACATATGCCTAGTTTCCTACGTATATAATTAAAGTGATCATAATTCAAAGGTTTAGTGAAAATATTAGCCAATTGCAATTCAGTACAAATAAATTCAACCTTGCTTTCTCCATTAAGTACATTATCTCTAAAAAGTGATGTCGAACATCAATATGTTTTGTGCGAGAGTGATGTACAGGATTTTTTGAGAGGTTGATAGCACTAGTATTGTCACATATTATTTTTATCTTATTAAATTTCAAGTTAAAATCCTTCAAAATATTTTTCACCCAAAGCACTTGGGAACATGCTGGTGCAGCGGCTATGTATTCAGCTTCTGTAGTTGATAGGGCTACAGTAGATTGTTTCTTTGAGAACTAAGAGACTAGTGATTCACCCATGAATTAGCACGTCCCACTGGTACTCTTCCTATCGGTGCGGCTACCTACGTAGTCCGCATCGCTATATGTAACTAAGTTGAATTGTGGACTCCTAGGGTAGAATAAGCGATAATCAGATGTGTCAACTAGATATCTAAATATTTGTTTTACAGCATTTAGGTGTGATTGTTTAGGGTTTGATTGAAACCTAGTGCATAGGCAGGTACTAAAAAAAATATCAGGTCTACTGGGAGTTAAATACAGTAAAGATCCAATCATGCTATGATACAGCTTTTGATCTATGGGCATAATAGGAGTGTTCTTCCCATTACTTTTGGTCATTTCAAATTTCTTCAGCATCCCCTTTGTGCATTTTGATTGACACACAAAGGTTCCAATTTCGAGCTGAGTGATTTGCAAGCCCAAGAAAAACTTGAGTTCACCCATCAAACTCATTTCGAATTCTTCCTGCATAATTTTTGAAAACTTTCTACACATAGATTCATTAGTAGCACCAAATATAATATCATCTACATATATTTGAACTAATAAAATGTCTTTTCCTTTTCTTTTAATGAATAATGTGGAATCAGCTTCCCCTATAGAGAATTTTGCATTTAACAAGTAGTCTTTGAGCCTTTCATACCAAGCTGTAGGAGCTTGCTTTAGACAATATAGTGCCTTGTTTAATTTGTAGACAAAATGAGGCTTACCATGAGACTCAAAACCAGGAGGTTGTTTTACAAAAACTTCCTCCTTAATGAATCCATTAAGAAACGTGCTCTTAATGTCAATTTGAAAGAGTTTAAAGCCAAGAAAGGCTGCATAAGCAAGAAGCATGCGAATTGATTTGAGTCGAGCTACGGGAGCGTAGGTCTCATCAAAATCAATTCCTTCTTCTTGGTTGTACCCTTGTGCTACCAGCCGAGCCTTGTTCCAAATGACTGTATCGAATTCATTCAACTTGTTCCAGAATACCCATTTGGTACCTATTACCGTTTGCCCTTCAAGCTTAGGTACTAGATCCTAGACTTCATTCCTTTGGAATTGGTTGAGTTCCTCCTGCATGACCATCATCCAAGGTTCTTTGGAGCACGCTTCCTCAACACTCTTGGGTTCAACTTGAGATACAAAGGTGGAGAGACCAAAGGAGCAACTAAAATGAGATCGGGTTTTAACGTCATCAGAAACACTTCCAATGACTTGACTTTTGGGATGATCCCTTTGATATATCCAATCTTTTGGAAGATTATGGATATTGGAGTTTGGAATGTTAGACAAATCAATAGTAGAATCATCTTCATCATCCATATTGACTCAGTCAATGGAGGAGGAGTGAGGAGATTCATCGAAAGAAAAATGAAGGGTTTCCTCCACTATTAATGTGGTCATGTTAAAAACCTGATATGCCTTACTACGTGAGGAATAACCAATAAAGATGGCTTCTTCACCTTTGGCATCAAATTTATTTAAATTAAAGAGAGTATTCAAAACAAAACATCAACATCCAAAAACTTTAAAATAACTAATTTTGGGTATTTTCTCATAGTATAGTTCAAAACAAGTTTTTCGCAACCCGGATCAAATTAAGGTGTGATTTAAGACGTAACAAGCCGTCTTAACCGCCTCAACCCAAAAGTACTTCGATAACCCCGAGTCTATGAGCAATGTTCGAGCACACTCTTGAAGAGTATGGTTCTTTCTCTCAACCATCCCATTTTGTTGAGGTGTTCGGGGAAAAGAAAACTCATGAGCAATACGATGCTCTTGACAAAAATCATCAAACAAGGAATTTTGAAACTCACCCCCATGATCACTACGGATACGAGTGATTTGGTAACCTTTTTCAGTTTGAACTTTCCTACAAAAAATAGAAAAGACAGAAAACACTCCTTTGGATCTCAAGATGGAGACCCATGAAAACCTCGAAAAATCATCTACAATTACAAGGTAATATTTGCATCCACTGAGGCTCTCATATTTTGTAGGTCCAAACAGATCTAGATGAAGTAGTACTAAAGGTCTTGATGTGGATATAACTTCTTTGCTTTTAAAAGTAGATTTCATAATCATACCTAATTAACATGAATCATAGATAGGCTCATTTAAAAATTTTCCTTTAGGAAGACCTCGGACTAGTTCATGTTTAGCTAGTTTTTGAACCAGCTTCATATGAACATGTCCTAGTCTTCTATGCCATATACTTAACTCATCATTTGCTATAAGACTTTCATAAGATCCATTTTTATCAAATTCTATGACATAAATGTCTTTAAATCTACTTCCCTTAAGAAGGGTTTCATTGGTTAATGCATGCATAATTTCAAACATTTTAGAAGTAAACACTACTTTAAAGCCCTTATCACATATTTGACTGACACCTAAAAGATTATGTTTTAGTCCTTTAACTAGAGAAACATATGAGATGGGAGAGAGTGGGTTAACTATTTTACCAAAGCCAATAATATAGCCCTTGTGGTTGTTGCCAAATGTAACCGTTCCTCCATCCGTAGGTTGGAGGTCCAAAAATTGGCGCTTGTCTCCTGTCATATGTTTGTAGCATCCGAAATCCATCACCCATCGGCCTCCTTGGTGGCAATGGTCTCCTTGTCTTCTTCCTTATAGACCTTCTTCCACCTACAAAAGATCTTCGATGGTGACTTGGTGTTTCTATAGGTCTTTCTAATTTGAGTCGTCCATCCTTCATTTTGTATATCCAATTTTTGACATTATGATATCCTTTCATCCCTACAAAACAAAGTGAGAGTTGTCTTTTCGGTATCCATTGTAAAGTGGATCCGTATTTATTCGTGGTCTCCTTTAGAGGAGGGTCCTTTTTCGGCTAACTTTGACTAGGTTCATAAAAGCCTAATCCAAATTTACTTGAGGAAGGTTTTTGATGGGCAATGAGTATGTCCAAGTTATCTTTCCCCTTTGTAAATTTGGCTAGGTCCTCAAGAAGTTGATTTGACTTTTCTTTGAGGTGATTTATCTCTATTTTCATTATGTCTAGTTTATCTTCTAATGCCCTAATCTCTACTCTAAGTAAGCTATTTTCATCCTTTTTAAAGGAGTTTGACTTTTCAAGCACATGGATTTTGTCGAGTAATTCTTTTCTATCTAAAAATTTTTGTTGACTCATTACCGTATACAAATCATTTATTAATGACTCTTTCTCAATCATTAGATTTCTTATTTGCATATTTAAAGTAGTGGTTTCTATTGTAAGAATTAGATTCTTTTCTTCAAGATCATTGATTAATTTCTTATTTTCTATGTTTTCTTCTTTTAAAGCCTTGCTTTGGGTTTTTTTTTTCTTAAGATCTACATATAGTGAATCAAAGGCATCTTGTAATTCATCTAAAGAATAGGAGTTTACCTCAAGTTCCTCAGATTCAGACTCAGAAGTATCATTGGTTGCCATTAGTCCCAAGCATGCCGTTTCTTCATTTGTTTCCTCCTCCTCTTCTTCAGAGGTGCAGTCATCCCACGTTGCTTGAAATGCCTTTTTCTTGAATCCCTTCAGCTTGGAGATCTTCTTGTAGTCGGAAGACTTCTTGGGTTTCTTCTCATCATCCCTTTTGAGTAAGGGACAATCTTTCCTTATGTGACCTCTTTTTGCAATTATAGCAAATTAGAGGTTCCTCTCTTTTCCTTCCCTTGATCTCTTTTCTATTTCTGAGAAACTTTTTAAACTTTTTAGCTAATAAAATGAATTCTTCATCATCGGTACTTACCTTATCATTTGAAGTATCTTTGAAGGCTAAAGTTTTCTTCTTTGGCTCTGATGAGATTGATTTCTTCTTTTGCACCATTTTTGATTCATAAGCCATGAGATTCCCAAGTAGATTTTCCATGTCTAGATCCTCTACTTGGTTGGCTTCTTCTATTGCCGTTACCTTTTGCTCCCACTCGGGTCCAAGAGAGCGAAGGAGCTTCCCTTGAAGCTCCCCCTTTATAAATGTCTTTCCTAGACAATTGAGGCTATTCATGATTAACGCGAATCGGGTGTACATGTCCCCAAGTCTTTCATTCTCCTTCATAGAGAAAGCTTCGAATTCCTGCGATAACAAGTATCTTTGAGGATTTAACTTTAGACGTACCTTCGTGAGTTACCTCCAAGGTTCTCTGGATCTCGTGGGTGGTTTTGCATTGGCTGATGCCATTGAATTCCTCCGAGCTGAGTGGGCAATAGAGTGAGTTCGTTGCCTTCGCATTCAGTCCAAGGTGATGAATTTGCTCCACTGTGTATCCTGTTTCTGGTTTCTTGGGAATGATGTATGCGGATTCTCATTTCTCCCAAATGTAGAAATCATTGGCTTGAAGCCACATCTTCATTCTTAGCTTCCAGTAAGTGTAGTTTGTTCCTTCGAAGAGTGGTGGTTGAGCGGTGGATTGCCCCTCCAATCTACCTGTGGAAATGACCTTCCCCTCCATGTGATCTTTTCGTGGATGTTACTCCTGTAAGCGGAAAACCTGCTCTGATACCAATTGAAATTGCACTAGATGGGGGGTGAATAGTAAAATTGTAAAATATTGTAATACAAAAAACATTCAATCACAAAAGGTGGCACCAGAATTTTTAGGTGGAAACCCAAGATGGGTGAAAACCACCACCTATTCCAATCCCTTGACTTAGGATTTTTTATCACAAGGTGATCAATCCACTAACCACACTACTTAGAAGGGGGCAGTGTACCTCAATTACAAATCCCACCACCGATCCCTAAACAGAGGTTTCTCCCTTCAAAATGAAGAAACGGGGACCCGACAGGCCGGATACGCAAAGTACAAAAATAAGAAGTGAAACAATACCTATAGAGTACCCCAATACTTTAATTACTTTCTTATCTACTAAGCATGAAAAGAACTCCCTGAGGATTTGCAGAACAAAGTGAGCCGGGAGTATGGGTTTGCCCCTGATCAGAGTGTTGGCACAGCACAAGGGCAAGATGAAGCTTAGAGTAGTGAGCAAGTGATTTCTCTAAGGGAATTGTATCTCAAGAGGTGTGTTTTGCCTAAGAGGAGTTGTAGTCTATTTATAGGCAAGTTTGGAACCTTCAAGAACACTTGGGAGAGTTCTCCTAGCCGTTGGAGACAAATCCCAAGAGATTAGGACAAAATCTACCACAAATCAGGGTACTGATGAGTCTGACAGCAATATCAGATGTCTAATTTTAGGATCAAATGTCTTATAGGACATCTGATTGTAATTCTGGTTGTCTAATACTGTAGGCCATCCTAAACTAACTCCATTGGATCAAAAGAAGGACATCTGATATTTTTACATAAGACGTCTGATTATGTTATTAGACGTCTGATAAACGGTGGATTCGTTCCTATTTTCATCAGATCCAAATAAGGTTCTAGGTTTAAAGGATCAAACATCGTTGTGGACGTCTGAAGGAAGCACCAGACATCTAGGAACCAAAAAAGATTTAGCTACGATTTCTGACAAAAGATTTTATGGTCGTAATGAGATACGCACAGAAATACATGGACAACGGTCCAAAGGTAGACATTTGGAAGCGTGTCCAAACATCTGAAAATACATTTTTGCATAAAAAATAGGTGCTTAGTCTAACGATTAGTCTGAAGACATCCAGGTAAAGTATCAGATGTCTGGATGTTGTTATGGACGTCTGATGGACGAGTTTTTCAACTGATGTTCATGGAGACAAAAGCGAAGGTTGAACTATAGGATGTTAGACATCTAAGACACTTGTCAGACATCTTAATGTGGAAAATCAGATGTTTGACCATTGTTCTAGACGTCTGATAAGAGTATAAGTGTTAGGTTTTTGTTTCTAATTTATCCTAAGTGTAGAGAACCTAAGTTAGCTATTTATAGGTTATGTTTGGGGGCTCTTTACAACATTTCTAAACTCAAATAAAATGAAAATTACAACCTTTGAAAGTTTACATGAAAAAGCCTAGGACCTAATACTTATGCTACCTGTCTTCATGCTTTTAATCTCCCATCTTGGAAAACTTTACGAAACCTACAAATATGTTATTACGGAGAGAAACAATCTGCTACGCTTTATTTTTTATTTCATTTTCTTCATTTTGTAAAATCATCAAAATATTATATATGAGTAGTTCAACTAACAAGATCCTCGTAGGTTTGTGGATTCCCATAATAATCAAGGTACGAGGGTTCAAAGTTCCCCCAACTGTGGTAGGTTGCCCCGGAGTTGCCTCTAAAACCATAATCTGGCAGGGGTGGATGCGCATCCATCCTTGGAGAGTGGTAGATATTGTGTGCAGCTTCCCTATCTGAGGAAGGGTGTGTATATGTTCTTTATGTTGCAGAGGTGGTTTTGTGTAGATGTCGAGTGATGTTGTCTAGCCTCCTCACAATGATGGAGACCTTATCCAATTGACTGGCTACCACCTTCAAGTCAACAGATGTGGAAAGGCCTCAAGATTCATGTACCCCCTATTGTTTGTCAATGCGCGGGTGAACGTTCGGTTGTATGCACCCAGCGACTTATTGTTCAGGGAGTTCTCGCATATATTCTCGTGAATTCCCTAAATCTCATCTTCATGCTGCCCATGGTGCTGCCACCATAGGTTGCATTAACAAATAGCTTGATATCATCATGGAGCTCATGGTAAAAGGATTGGACTTGTTCCCACTTCGGGACTTCGTGATGGGGGCATTTGCACATAAGATCAAAAAAATGATCCCATGTCTTATGTAGAATTCTCCCACTCTTTAGGAGAAGTGTGTGATTTGGTGCTGCATAGAGTTTGTGTGACCAATGGGATAGAATTTTCGTAGGAAGGTGGTTTGAAGTTCTTCCCATGCGGTGATTGCATGTGGATAAGTTTGAAACTAGTAGGCGGCTTTGTCGGCCAAAGAGAAGGAGAAGATCTTTAAGAGCAAGCCATCTCGATTCTACATGTCTGCCCCAATGGTGTGAGCTAGATATTTCAGATTCTTGATGTGTTGGAAAGGATCCTTGGAGTTCAAGCCATGGAATTTTGGAGCCATGTGAAGCATACTAGGCTTGAGCACCACCTCGGGTCCTCCCGTAGGGATATTGATTCGTGGTTCGATCTCCACTATCGCGAGATTGTAGTAATCTCGCATTTGAGGTTGTGGCGGTGGGTTGATGAAGGCATTGATCGGATCATGGAAATCAAACAATTGTTGTGGTTCAAAGTTAGTTCGTTCTAGCTAATCCATGGTTATATTTGGAGGTTTGGGCTTAGAATAAGTGGAAATGTCAATATGATCAGGTTGTTGCACAAACACAAAGGTCGAGGCTTGGCCTCGATGAGAGTGAATAACTAATGGAGGCCTCAAGGGTGGTCTTAAGGACCTCCTCCCAAACATGCATCGATGGAGAAGATGAGAGATGGAATGTCAGACGGACCCAATCGAGGCACCCAAAGATTTTTGGATGACTATAGTGGTTCAGGGCAGATGATATCCTTGGATCAGAAAGTCGTCCACGTGAGAATTACCTATGCTGCCAAGAAGGGAGAGTCCCACAAAGACCTCTAAACGGGACAGCGTCCCCATGGGTTATAGTGTTTCCCCCACCCGACCTTCCTTGTCACTGAGGGTCCAGGTAGACCAAAATGGTGACTTAACCTCTTAAGTCTACCAATTTAAAGTTAAGAGCAAGGGTGCTTATGATTTCACTTGAACTTTTAAGATATTTTTGTTCAAGGTGACCTAATTTGAAGATTGGTTGACCCTGTAAGGTGGGTCAACTTCACCTGTTTGTCCTTTGAGATTATGAGATCTTGCTTTTTAAGATTCAGGTGGCTATTTAGAGCCTGATTTTAGGGTTTGCTCTGATTAGGTTAATTCAAGCAAGGCTTTGGACACACACGAGTTGGGAGAATATATTCTTGATTAAGCAAGTGGAGTCCTCAACCCTATGATAGAAATCTTATTTTGGCTCTGATTGATCCAATTAGTTATGCCCAAATTTGGTACCAAGGGCTTAAGCAAGAAGGTGATAGCCCTAGATACCTTAAACCCTAAGTAGATGCAGAAATCAGGGTTAGGGTTTGTCTACAAAAGAGGCAACTTGTGAGGATTGATTCTAAGAATGAAAAGCAAGTTGTCCCTAATTAATTTTCTTCCCTTTTTTATCTCTTCTTAGAATTAGAGGTTTTTTTAAGGAAAAAGGGAATGGAATTTACCAGCCCCTGGAGTGTTTGGTGCGTGGCTGACTCTCCTTGATTGGATTCCTGGACAAATCACAACAAAAGGGATAGAGCAAGTTAGTATCAAATCAGAAATCGCAATCCAGAGATCAAACTACGCATTGCTTCCCCGCAATGGCACCAAAATGTTTACATGCTGAAACGATGTTTTAGAAGTCGTTGCGTTGTAGTACGGGTCATAATAGTGCAAAAATAGATAAAATTTATACTTGAATAAAATCCAAGGTTGTTCACTGGTAGCAAGTAGCAAAATAAATCTCAAGATTGCAATTCTATCACAAGATCTCAATATATGATGAAATTTCCAAGCATAAATGATATGTATATAAGAGCAAATGTTACTTGTGCAAAAAGATTAGGGTAAAATGGTGATTTGAATCACCAAATTACCCTATTACAATTATACTTAAATAATGCAATAGTATCAATCAACCAAATGCCATGTATGATGAGTACACAATGCACTTCTCTATGATGCTACAATGCATAAGCAATGTTCCTCTTTAAGCTAGCTCTCTTCTTTTGCTTTGACTTCTCTTCTTCCTTTCCTTCACACACAAAGGGAGGACACTTCGTGAATTTCGCTAGGTGTTAGGATCTCACAGAAGTAAAACCCCCCTTAACCCCACTCACTCTCTCTCTCTCTCTCCTATTCTCCTCTTCTCTTTCTCTCAATCAGGCAAGTATTTAGGAAATTGGGTACACAGATACCCGGTGATGGAACACTATCATGAGCCATAATTAGCTCAATATGATCTTATTAAATCATTCAATGCTCCTACATAACCGCCAGAGGACTGTAATTCATTGCATAATGATTATGAGAGAAATATAATAAAATAGGGTTAAAACTGTAATTTTACCATCATATCATGAATGTAGTATAACCACGGGTTTTCTCAGGGATTAATTAAGGGTCAAATGGTCCTAAAAGGCTAACAAGTGGGTTAGAACTGATAGAAAAGGGTTTTCACATGTTTTGAGAATTAAATGACTTCTAAAATCCTAAAACCAGACATGCTTAATTAACAGAGGTTCTGGTTAGGATAAAATTCACCTAAAATCCCTCAAATTCATATAAAAATATTCTCTAGGGTTTGGTACCTTCAATTTGATCATCAGAACCCATCTTGACCCAACACAAAGTCTCAGACAAACATTTACCCTAACTTCGGTTTTTGCATAAATTACCTTGTCAAACATGGTCAAAACCAAAATCCAACTTTACCATTATATTCGTTAGGTCAAAATTTGGTTTGTACCAAAATTTAGGCTCAATCTGAAATCATCTTGACCTAGGTTGCCATTTCATCCTGTCTGATCTTTTGCTCTACAACCATGCCCTTAACTTTCAAAATTCCTTACAAGTAGCCCCCCAACTTCTTCATCGTCATCGCAGAAAGGTCCCTGGTGCCATTAAAGGCAATTTTAAGTTACATCGTTGAGATCAAGCGAGGATTTCTCACTCGATTCTCAATCAATCAGCCCCAAAATAGATACTCAGATTCTTAACGAAGTTGCCTTCCATTTGAGCCTCATCTTGGGCTCCAAGTCTTGCCCAAAGTGCCATGCAAATCAATTGAAAATTGGGTTTCTATCTCTAGTGAGACTTTCCAAGCTTGAAAGCATGATTCTCAAGCTTCATTCACCTCCTGATGACCTATAAAAAGACCTCTACGGCAAACCATTCGGCCAACGCTCAAATTCGACCTGGAACACCTCCAATTCCACTCCTCTTTCTCAGCCGAAGTGCTCCTCAACGTCTGATGGCTCTCCTTGCCTCCTTTCATCATTTGTTTGCTATACCAATGGTAGATTTATCCTTCCCTCTCTCCTCCGTGCCACGTAGTATCAGCCAGCATCTCTATCCTCATCATCCTCCCCATCCAACCTCTATCGAAGTTCCTTCTTTCTCCGGTGCTAGCCATATGCAATCGAAGCCATCTCTATTCCCCGTCGTCCACCACCTCTCTCAAATGACTCCTCAACTTCTCCTCATCACAACAGCAACTCCAACTTACCGCTTTGACCCCGCTAACACCTTCCGCAACTCCATCTTCCAACTCGCCAGTAGACCTCTGACGAGCCCTAACGGTTTCCACACACTGCCAAACTGGCCACTCCTACACTCCACACCTTTGCCGTTCACTATAGATCAAAAGCCCTAACATAGTTAGGCTATTGATAAATCCCGCACTCCCTCGAATAGCACCACCTTCACATGCACAGTCTGCCTCCGCCAGCACCCACAAACCATGCTCGCACTACGTAGGCCCCCTCATCATGTTCATCGTAGTACGGCAAAGCCTCCAAGCTGTTCTGACTGGGCCATTAGGTTGTATTTGTCTTTTCAGGTTCTCCATCAAACAGCCACCACTGCCACTGTCTTCTCCAATGCGTTCTCCACCTCCAGGCTTCGTAGCGACCTGCTACAGTGCCTAATCAAAGCGGTCCTAGGTTCTACGAACTCCCAGGTCCTCAATTGGGGGAACGAGGCACAGCTGCAACCTCAATTTGCGACAACATCTACACCTGCTGCTGTGTGTGTTGTGCAAAGAAAAAAGGGTTGGATAGTCCCACATCATGGGTTTTAGAGCAAAAGAGGCCACATGAATTGAATTTGTGCTTGGGGCTTATCGCCTCAAACACAAGGGCTGAGGTCCTTCACACCCCTCACTCGGCCTCACCCGTGACGCTGCTCACATGGGTTTGGCCTGGTCTGATTACTTGCCTAAGCTATCCACTCGCTCACCACCCACTACCGGTGAGCCTGGACCTAGGTGCACTCTAGGTCCAATTACCCGTATGCTTGGTACTATTGAAGGCTCTGGGAGAGCATGACTGAAGGAAAGAAAGAGAGGAGAGTGTGCAGGGGTTAGGGGGGTTTTGCTCTCTGGAGAAATTGGTTAACAGTTAGCCAAATTTGAAGGCCCCTTCCCCCTCTTTACGAAGAAGAGAAGAAGAGCAGTAGAAGAGTTTGTGAAGAAGAAGAAGGAAAGCAGTTGAAAAGAGAAGCAGAGAAGAAAAAGAAAAGAAGGCAGAGTTGAAGAAGAGAAGAGGAAGAGTCTAAGAAGAAGGAAAACAGTTGGCGAACAGCCGCAGAAGAAGAAGAGAGAATCACTGTTCAATCAGATGTTTAAGATGTCCGATCATTTAATCAAACTGCTGACTTGAGTTCATTTCTACATAGCTATTGAGTTCCACTTGCTATTTTTGTAGGGAGTAATTGGTGATTCAAATCTCCATTTTACTCCATTCTTTTTGCAGTTTGACACTTGATATTATTGCCACATTATTCTGAATCAATTCTACTCATAATTGCTTTTCTTTGTTGTTTAAAATTGCAATCTTGAGAATCGAATTCCTACTTTTTCCCAATGAACAACCTCAAACTTTTCGAGTATAAATTTTATCTATTTTTCGTGAGATTTTTACTATACTGCAACACAATGATTTAAAACCCGATTTCTAGTGATTAACATTTTGGTGTCGTTGCCAAGGAGCAATGCGCAATTTAGATCTCTTTATTGCATATCAGATTTGGTACTAACTTGTTAATTCTCTTTTGATTGTGATCTGTTTCAGGATTCATTGAAAGAAGATCAACCGCACATCAACCACTCCAGGGGTAGGTAAACTCCATCTACCTTCTTCTAATCCCCTGATTCTAAAAAGCTAAAAAAGGAAAAAATCAATTAGGGCTACTTGCATTATATTCTTAGATTAATCATCAAGTTGCCCGATTTAATACATTCTAGTTAGAGAACATCCAAACCCTGATTTGTGCACCTAAAAGTTTAAGGAATCTAGGGCTATCACATTCTTGCTTGAAAACCTAGGTACCACATTTGGACAAATTAAATTGGACCAATCAGTGCCAATTAAGTTATCCAATTTAGGGTTTTAGAGACACACTTGCTTAATCAAGAATTGATCTTTCCAAATAATGTGTGCCTAAGCCTTGATTGAATTGATCTATACAAGAAAACCCTAAAATTAGTCTCTTAATCTCATTTGAACAGTAAAAGAGGGACATAAATTTCTCAAAGGACCTTACAGGTGAAGTTGACCCACCTTGTTAGGTTAACCAATCTTCAAAATTAGGTCACTTTACATAAAAACAACTTAAAAGTTAACTGAAATCATAAGCACCCATGCTCTTAATTAAAAATTGGTAGACTTAAGAGGTCAAGTCGCCATTCTGGTCTACCTGGATCATCAGTGACAAGAGAGGTCTGGTGGGGGAAACCTTATAACTCGTGGGGGCACTTGATTGGTGTCTTTCACTCAACTCAGAAATTAAGTTAATTTTACTTAATTAAGAGTAGAAAAAGTCACTTAGGTTAACTCGAAATTGCATTGGTTGTGTAGTATAGGGTCGAATTAACCTAACATTTTAGAAATTTTTTACTGGTTGAGTCCAGGTCGTTCACTGGGAGGTATAATTCATTCTAAATTCACCAATTATCTTTTATTTCTTTATAAGTTTAGGAGGTATAACTAAGTTGATTTTAAGAACATGAATTTTGCCAAAATATTTAAACTATAAAGAATATACAAAATTCCATATGAGAAACACATTTATTTAAATGATGTACTTTATTAACAAGTAAACATGTTAATTTTCTATTTTATTTCAAAGAAATTAAGGCAATAAGAATTATTCTATTAAAACATGCCTTATTAGAACAATTAACAACAAAAAGAAATGAAAATGATGCAAGAAAAATAATTATTTTATTTATTTCTTCAGCCTCTCTTTTCTTCTTCTTTCTTTCTTTCTCTCTTTTTATTTATCCTTTATCTTTTTACTCTCTCTTGAGCTCTTTTCTTACCTCTCTTCTAATCTGTTTTTGCCTTCTTCTTTTGCTCCTGCCTCTTCTCTCTTAGTTCCCTTAGTCTTCTTCTTAGTCCCCTTAGTAGTGCCTGTTCTTGTTTCATTCCTTAGATTCGTTAGCTCTTCACTTAACCTTAACTTTTCCTTTAATCCTTCAGCTGAACTGGGTTTTTTTTACTTTTTAACCAAAAATTATTTTATTTATGGCGAGGTCCTTTCGAGGATACATAGCACCCTGAGACCAGCGTGGGACCCGACCCTACCCGATCCTCGCCTAATTTCAATTAGGTTCGATTATGGTTTATTTTTCGGTTCATACTTTCAAGCCACTCCGACTCAACCTGGCCTCCAAGGCCTCGCCCTCCCAAGGCACACTCGTTCACGCCCACTCGGGTGCACACCCACCGGCACACATGCCCGCACACACACACATGCTCATAAGTTCAGAATGCTCAATTTGTGCCCAGCGCTTGACGACTGGGGAGCCTACAGCACAAATTGCCTTTATTCCAAGGCACCCGCTCAGAAACTATCGATGTGGGACTATCTTAACCCCTTCCAGACCCAACTTCAACCGATCATAACTCCCTACTCAGAGCTCCAAATCAAATGATTCAAGGCTTGTTGGAAAGCTCTAATGTTACTCAATAGGATTGCAGGATCAATTTAAGGATAAGAGGATGTTTTCCTCTTCAATTTGAAGAGTGAAATCAAGGGGTTCCTATGTGTTTTTATTTCCTGGAAAGTGAGTTATTCTTTACAGTGTCTACAGGATGGCTTATCTCTCTTAACTAAAGGTCTCAATAGTTAATACAAATGATTCCATAGCTGCTGGAGTAGTTTCTAAGCTCTCAAGACCTTCAGGAACAGCATGAAAACTCTACACTTCTCTGAAATCTTCAGAGAAAGTAATTTCTAACTCTGATATGTGCAACAGACACTTAGGGCATTGCCAATCAATTTCAGCAAGTTCCAAGGATTAAAACTAATTGATCTGGGCATGATTCAAGTTCAAATCTCATCCAAATGACACTGCCATCAGTTTGGGTTCGAAAACAACCCAAACTGACATAGTTCAAATTTTTACTAAATATCAAGTCTGAGCTCACTTAATTAATTCTAATATCATTCATCATGATCCCAGAAATAATTTTATCTCATCAATTCCTCAGATTGAGCTCAAAACTCCATAATCAGACTCAATTTGATTGTGAAGGCGCAAAAATTTGACTTTCTATTCAAAGCCTCTCCATAGGCAATTAAAGCCTCAAATCAAGTTCTTTCAACATTAGGAATTTGCTTAGCCTCTCAAATAGGTGTTTTAACTAATATTTCTAGGGTCACAAGCTCGCTGCCTGAGTTTCAAAATGACTTCATCTATCAGAATAATCTAAGAGTTGTTACAGTAGAATGAGGTCATGAACAGCTTCAGTGCACTGCACTGAAGCTTCTAGGCACCTTAAATACTTCTCAGATCTCTTCTATCAAACTTCTCCAACTCCACCGGAGTTGGAGAAGATGAACTTCAATCTACAGCTCCAGACACTAAATCTTCAAATAGACATCCTCAAAGCAATTCTTGATCCATATTATATCATTCTGGAGCTTCCTGCCAATTTTTACAGGCAGAAGAACAAAAATTAATCGCCGGAGCTCACTGGAGCTCCGATGAGTCCAGTAAATGTATACATTGTGTACAGATTATTTAAACTTGCCATTTTAATCTGAGAAGGTTCCTGAGGTTGCAAGGAACCTCAAGAACTTAGTTAATTCTTCATTATTTCATTAGAATTAAGGTTCGATAGTAAATTCATTTTGAATGAAAATTGAGTTGGTTGAGGCACGCGACTTGATCTCCCACTAAATTGAGTGGTTGAGACAAGTCAACAGATGTCTATGATACTAAATATATATTTAATTCATGATTTGAACTACTCTTGAGATGCCATTGACAGTGAGCTCAGGAGCTAAATTAGATTTGGGCATTTAGTTTATATATGATATTTATACAAATTCAAGTGTAGAACAGGGTCCTTAGAAGATGAATAAGTGGTGGAGGACCCTAGTGAAGGTGCAATTAGCTCGACTACTGTCGCCATGGACAGTGACAGTAGTCGGTGGAAGTGAAAGGTGAATTTGGCGATTCAGTGATTAATTAAGCGATTAATTGGATTAGAAATGATCATGGGAGATAAAGGAAGGTGGAAAGCAATTTCAAAAGATGAAATTAAGGCTCTAGTGAGCTCAAGGAGCTCGCTGGAGTTGGAGAAGATGAACATTGAAATTCTAAAATTACTCTAGTCTATCTAACTATCTAACTAACTAAGCTAACCTACTCCTACCCCTACTCCTAATCTACTATTACATGGACGAAGGGGTCAATAGGGTTCCGCCGAAGTCTCATGGTAGACGACGAAATCAGAGCATGGAAAGAAGAATCTCCAGTGGGTGGATGTGAGGTGAAGCAGAGGATTCCTTGGGTCGATGCCTGTGTCAGAGGCGCGGCTGACCACGGTGGATCTCCTCAGCTGATCAAAATGAATGGAGGAAGTCGGAGAGTGAGATGGAAAGTCGTCGGAGTTTTGGACCAATAGCCTATTGAAGTCGGCTGCAGTGTTACAAGAGGGAAGGGATCCAACTTGAGTTAAATCAGAGGGGTAAGGGGTATTTATAGTAGTTGGCGGCGAAGAAAGTGGCGAGGTATGGCCGAAGAAGGAGCTTGAGGAGCTTAGCCTCCGGCATCGTCTCCGACGACGGTGAGGTTATCTCCCACTGAAAATTAGGATTTCTGGTTAATCTAGACCAAAGGGTGAAGAGGAGGTGGTGAGTGCAATCTGCAGGAGCTTCGACAAAGAAGAGTGATGTCGGTAGGGTAGTGATCGTGCGGTGGCGTGACTCTCCGTCGCCAGCTGTTCATTCAGTTGAAGAAGAAGACGAGAAGGGACTTATATGAGATGAAACTTAAGGACCTGTGTGAGAAATAAGGACCCGATAGCAATAAGTTTTAAGGACCAAAATGTAAACTCAGGTTTTAAGGGTTTATTTTAACTTAGATCTTTTTCAACTTTTTATATATGTTAGTAAATAAGGTAAATATTATGTTTTCACCTTGAATTTGCATTTTTGACCTTTTTAGGTTAATTTATTAGATTAAGTAAAATTACTTAAGTTATTATATACTTAAGTTTACATTAAGTTTTAGTTACTTAACTTATTAATTAAAGGAATGATTAATAGGATTTTGAGTCAAATTATTAATTAAATTGTTAATAATGTTAATTGGATGATAAAATGTCATTTTAAACTTATTTTAAGGTCCTTTGCTAAATATGCCTTATTCTATAATTAACCCTTATATATTCATAACCTTAACTAATTAACTAGGAAGACTAATTAATTAAGGGTAATTAGAGACCATGATGAGTTTCTCATCATACCCACAAGCCAAAGTTTTTCTAGTCCATAGCAAAATTAACTAAGACAATGATGATTTAAAGCACTTGGGTTTGAATTATTATAAATAGTAACTATGTAGAGGAAAGCTTAGGTTAGAAATTTTTAAGTTTAATATAAATGATTAATGTAAAGAGCACATGTGAAAATTTCCTTACTTAGACTTATGCTTATAACATTTTCAAAACACACTTTAAACAATTTGTTAACAAGAATTTTATTCAAAATTTGAATTCTTCAAAAATCTTTTTAATCTTTGTAGCTATTCTTAATTCAAATTAGAATACAAAGTGTTTTAAGGAAACAAAACTTAAGGATTGAGAATTAAATTTTAACTCAAAAACTCAATAGAATTAAGTTGATCCTTTGTTTATGATATTTGACTTTTATCAATATAAGTTTAAGCAAATTAACTAGATACTCATTATTAATCAAACTTAGAGTAGTAAAACTCTAATTTACTAGCCTACAACACTAAAGAATAACTTCTAGACCTAGGATTCTGTAAATTCTTCTCCTGTAGGTCTCAACTTAAAATCTTCAAAGCTTGATTTCTTAGGCATCACTGCCTAATACCAAGGTTCAGTAGCTATGATTTTAAAACATCTACGCTTAGTGAAGAGAATTGTCCTAAAGGCATCCAAAGTTGCAAAAATCCAGATCTTAAGACATCAATTTCCAATCCCAATTATTCCAATTCAATCCTTTGGCTTGACCTTACTCAGGTTTGGTTGCTTTCTCTTCACCATTTTTCTATCCTGTGGTCAACACTTTTTTTGTATATTTCCCCAGTGGACCACTGGGTCACTTATTCCTAATATTTTTTCTTCCATATTTTTTTATCACTTTTTCTACAGGTTAGAACACCCATTTATAGTGAGGTGTTCTTTTTATTTGATGGAAGGAAGGGTAGCATCCATTTGTATTGAGATGCTTTTATTTATTATGGAAAAATTGCATAAGTACCCATTTGTAACAAGGGACTTAACTGCAGGGTGTTTTATTTATTTTTCATTTTCTTTCTTTTTCTTTTTCTTTTCCCCCCTTCTCATTTTTCTTACTACCTTTATTCTCCAAATCCTTTTTCTAGGTGAGTGGCACATCCTTCACCCTTTCAAGAACCACCCCACGAAAATCCTTGGACTAAAGAGGATTCATTACTAATCTCTTAACCTCTGTGTTTTGCAGTCTCAGATGCCAATAAGACAATTCTATGTGTGCGAATTTAGATGTTTAGGTTACTTAGCTCTCAAACCAAAGCTTGGACGACAAAGCCCTTCACTCTCAGGTTCTTCAAATTTTTAGCCTCCTCCTATAGGATCCGTCAAGACAAACTTTATAAAGTCTAGTTATTTATCTTTAGCCTGTAAGTCTTGTAAACTAAAATTCTACCAACTCTCTGTTTAATTAACTCTGAATATCTGGCCTTTTTACTTAACTTTATGATAAAATCAAATTTTCAAAAAGCAAAAGGATTACTTAATCTAATTGATTAGAAAGTTATAATTTAATTCCAAAACTTAAGTTTAAATCTTAACACACTTAGTTTCTTTATTCAAGGTAAGAATAGATAAACAAATCTTTAAAAGATTTAAAGATTCCTAATTCAAATAAAATCCTATTTTTTTAAAAATAATTTTAAAACCAAAGGTGTGTTTTTACAAAATTTTTATGCAAAAATCTAATTAAGAATTGAATGCTCTTAAATATCTATATATATTCTATATACATTTTAATTTCTAACCTAAAAGAAAATTAACCTCTTAATTATAATATATATATACACTCTTCCTCTTTATTAAAAAT
Organism: Thalassia testudinum; assembly: GCA_037157565.1. NCBI lineage: Eukaryota > Viridiplantae > Streptophyta > Magnoliopsida > Alismatales > Hydrocharitaceae > Thalassia > Thalassia testudinum. The sequence continues at coordinate 221,409,275 of JAZHRO010000031.1, read as the reverse complement.
GAATATACCCCTCTTATTATTTTTATGAATTTTCATTTTCAATTTTTTGTATTTATATATTTTTATTTTTATGCATATAAGATTTTTTTATTTTTAAGAGTTTTTTCAAAAAAAATTTCAAATTTTTATGAAATTTTTTATTTTTTAAAATTTTTAGATTTTCTATTTTTTTAAAATTTCGTGGTTATTCAATTTTTATGCTTTTCATTTTTTTTAACTCACTTAAAATGAAAATTTCACTTCAACACCCCCCAAGCCAAAATTTTACAATGTCCGCATTATAGGAAGGGTGAAAAGATATTAACACTTCATTTAGTATAGGGTGATGGAAGAGTCGAATAGAGGAGATTAAAAATCTTTGTACGAACGATTTTAATTCTAACCAAAGGTCAGAGTGGTTAATCGAACTAAATGAAGGTAATCAATATAATATGAAGTGAAATTTTAAAGTAAGTGTAGAAGAAAATCAAAAGTAAAAATAGGAAATAGCTATATACAAATGTAAAGTTTTACGCCTTCAGCTAGGTGTAAACCCTAGTAACGAACTCCTAAAAAGAATCGGTATATGGTAAAAATAGTGGAGTTATGAAAGAATTGATTCAAGAAAACAAATTAAACCACCCAATCAAAACTCGTCTTGAAATTGCCTAGAATTGATCTCACAAAACCTAGAATCAGATTCTCATGATAAATCTCAAAAAGATGAGAGTGAATCTCATGAAAATTAAATCTGATTTAGGTAGAGATGTAGAATATTCAAGATGAGGCAATTTAAGAAATGTTTCCAACCAAGTTCAGAAGATCAGCAGAGTCAGTTTTAATTCTCAATGATAGGTGGGTCATTTTGACACAAAATTGGTTGCTAATGCAGGTTTGGTGGGTTATTTTTAGGTAATATGGAGGATGGGTTATGATTAGAATCAAAGGCCTGATTAAGGAAATGGACTTGGCCTTGATTTTGCCTAGGATTTGGCAGATTCCTAGGATTCGAAATTGGCTGAGATGGAAGAGTATCTGGCTGATGAGACTCAGCCAACAGCATGATTTGACTTTGTAAATCTGCCAACTCTACCTTACATTGCCTATGGATCTCAGCGAGAGCTTCAGCATTTTGTTGATGACTCTCTGACACAGCTCTTAAAATCTAGTCTAGTTGTGTATCTCTAATTGGCCTAGAGTAATTCTGCATACTCATCGGGTTAGGCCTTAAATTTGATTGCTAAGGAGGCAATGGAGGTGGGTTAAAATGGGTCTGATTCAAATAATTTGGTCTTTGATTTTGATTAGGATCAGCCCAAAAGAAATTTGGGTGGCTTCTCCATCTAGGATTATAGGAATTTGAATAAGGGTTTGGTCTTGGAGTATTTTCCTGGATTGCGTGTATTCCTAAAAGATATGGCATGTTTTCTGCAACAGAAAAGGGTGGGTAAGATTGTGGGACAAAGGTCCCTCCTTGGGTTGGTGAAGGAGTAGATAGAAAACCCAAGGAAGATGGATCTCTAGAATCTAGATTATTCACAAATTCCCTCCCCGTGGGAATTTGTGAAACAGGTGAATATGCGGGATTCTTAGTAAGTAGAGGCGTAAGAGTCTTCATTGTGTTTCTGACCTCGTCGAGATGCTTTGCTACGATATCTACTTTGTCTAGTTTTTCTACAATAATCTCTAAATCCTTTGAACTGGACGGATTACCAATCTCGAGAATGCCCTTATGCGGATTTTGGTGATTCGTGTTTGCATCCCGCGTGAATTGCGACATAGATGCGTTGTTGATCGAGTTTTCCGCCATCCCTTCAAATAATTCTGTGGCTGATTCTGCATCATGATTTAGAAAATTCTCTCCAGAAGAGGCATCGACTAGATTGTGAATGCCCTCTTGTAAACCATGATAAAAGATGTGCATCAGTTGCCAACGAGGGATGTCATGATGTGGGCATTTCCTTTGCAATTCATGAAAATGTTCCCACGCTTCATGAATTGGTTCTCCTTGGTTTTGGTTGAAAGTAGCAATAGCTCGCCTTAAAGCATTGGTTCAACCAATTGGAAAGAATTTCTTCAAAAATGCAAATTCAAGTTCAGCCCAAGTTGAGATTGGTCTTGATATAGTTCTATACCATTAAGCTGCTTTATGTTTAAGGCTAAAAGAGAACATTTTCATTAGTAGGATTTCCCTATTTTGATTTCGAGGACCAAGAGTTTGGGATAGATTTTTAAGATCTTCTATGTGTTGAAATGGATCCTTGGATGCAAATCCGTGAAAGTGGGGGATTAAACCTATAATGTTTGGCTTTAATTCAGGATCATTCTCCCCAATAGGAATCCTAACATTAGGCTCAACTTGTGCATTAAATGGGTTATAATAATCTCTAAGTAGAGGCCTTGGACGATTGATCGGTAAATCAAGGATTTCAAAACCCGCCTTTGGTCAAGGTAGAGGACGAGTTTGAAGAGTCTATAAATTATTTAGGGCTGCTGTTAATAGATTGATTTGTCTAGTTTGCTCAAGCATTCTAAGGTTCTGGTTCAGGAGCACCTCATGAACATCAAAAGGTGGCATCTCCCCTTGACCAGAAGAAGAAGGGATCTCGGGATTAAGATTCTACATTTGTTCCATAGATGAATCAAACTGGAAAACCATTGGTTGCTTATCTGCAATCGGCCTAGGATCACCTACCAACGATGGTGCAAGAGGCGGATGTAAGGATCGCCTCCCATCAATAAAATGGAAAATAATGTGCACAAGCACACATACACCATCGGTAAGAAAACAACAGCATAAAAACCCGCAAAACAGCGCAAAAGACACTGGTTTTACTCTTCTTTCAAAGGAAAGAAGAGATTTCTAAGATACGCAAAGTAATTTGATTCAAACAAATAGAGTAACAGTATCAAAATACATGTCCTAATCTGTGTCTACATAGGTGCGTACCTTAAAGCTCATAGGTCTAAGGTCTAAGATCGAGATCGCTCACTATTGGCTCCCCGAGGCTCTAGTAATGAGACAGACTTGTTGATCTTAGACCAAAGCCCTAAGAGGTGCAAAGGGGAGAGATAGAAAAATAGACTCGTGTGACTCTAGTGATCACGCTGTGTGCGTGATAGCATGCAACAATAGCGATATAAAAACCCGCATGCATTCTGCAATCAGATTTAAGTCACAGTTTTTTACTTCCTCTTTTTAGTTAGTCTTTTCAAAAATATATCAAGTAAACTACAATGGCCGCTTTTTAGATCTTTTCAAATAGAAATATATGGTCTTTTTAATTCTCAAAAGACAAGGATCTACGCGAGTTTTCTCGTGTTTTCCTGCTGATGCGATAAAAACAGTTATAATTTCCTGAGTCAGATTCAAACTAATTACAAGTAGTTAATGCACTCCTAAGAGTGTATGCCTATGTATATGCTACTGCTAGTCAGATAAAGATGTATTTTGTATTTTTTTAACTTTTAAATGCAACAATACAAAAGACTAAGAAATACTCACAAAAAGAAGAAATAGTAAATCAGTTTCCCACCTTCTCCTGAGATCACCTGCATAGTTAAACCAGAAAAGAAGACAGATAATAAAAACAAAAACAAAACAAACAAAGCTAATTAGAACAAAAACATTAAAAACAAAAAAATATATTTACAAAATTCCTTTTAATTAGACAATTAAACCAACTAAATTTTAGAGAATTAAAATATTACCACCCTAGCAACGACGCCAATAAAATGATTGGTGGCTTTCACTCAACTAAATAATTAAGTTAATTTTACTTAATTAAGAGTAGAAAAAGTCACTTAGGTTAACCCGAAATTATGTCGATTGTGTAGTATAAGGACAAATTAACCTAACATTTTAGAATTTTTTACTGGTTGAGTCCAGGTCGTTCGCTGGGAGGTATAATTCATTTTAAATTCACCAATTATCTTTTATTTCTTTATAAGTTTAGGACGTATAACTAAGTTGATTTTAAGTACATGAATTTTGCCAAAATATTTAAACTATAAAGAATATACAAAATTCCATATGAAAAACACATTTACTTAAATGGTGTACTTTATTAACAAGTAAACATGTTAATTTGCTATTTTATTTCAAAGAAATTAAGGCAATAAGAATTGTTCTATTAAAACATGCCTTATTACAACAATTAAGAACAAAAAGAAATGAAAATGATGCAAGAAAAACAATTCTTTTATTTATTTCTTCAGCCTCCCTTTTCTTCTTCTTCTCTCTTTCTTTCTCTCTTTTTATTTATCCTTTATCTTTTTACTCTCTCTCGAGCTCTTTTCTTACCCCTCTTCTGATATGTATCTACCTTCCTCTCTTGCTCCTACCTCTTCTCTCTTAGTTCCCTTAGTCTTCTTTTTAGTCCCCATAGTAGTGCCTGTTCTTCTTTCTTTCCTTACATCTGTTAGCTCTTCACTTAACCTTAGCTTTTCCTTTGATCCTTCAGCTGAACCGGGTTCCTTTTCACATTTTAACCAAAAATTATTTTATTTGCAGTGAGGTCTTTTCGAGGATACACAGCACCCTGAGACCAGGGTGGGACCAGACCATACTCGGTCCTTGCCTAATTTCAATTGGGTTTGATTATGGTTTATTTTTGAGTTCGTACTTTCGAGCCACTTTGGCTTAACTCGACCTCCCAGGCCTCACCCTCCCAGGGCACAATCACTCACGCCCACTCGGGTGCACACCCGTAGGCACACATGCCCGCACACACACACATGCTCATAAGGTCAGAATACTCAGTTTGTGCCTAGCGCTTGACGACTAGGGATCCTACAGCACAAATTCCTTTTATTCCAAGGCTCCCGCTCAAAAACTACCGATGTGGGACTCTCTTAACCCCTTCCAGACCCAACTTCAACTGATCATAACTCCTTAATCAGAGCTCCAAATCAAATGATTCAAGGCTTGTTTGAAAGCTCTAAGGTTACACTATAGGATTGTAGGGTCAATTTAAGGATAAGAGGATGTTTTCCTCTTCAATTTGAGGAGCAAAAACAAGGGGTTCCTACGGGTTTTTATTGCCTGGAAAGTGAGTTAATCTTTATAGTGTCAACAGGATGGCTTATCTCTCTTAACTAAAGGTCTCAATAGTTAATACAAATGATTCTGCAGCTGCTGGAGTAGTTTCTAAGGTCTCAAGACCTTCAGGAACAGCATGAAAGCTCTACACTTCTCTGAAAGCTTCAGAGAAAGTAATTTCTAACTCTGATATGTGCAACAGACACTTAGGACATTGCTAATCAATTTCAGCAAGCTCCAAGGATTAAAACTAACTGATCTGGGTAGGATTCAAGTTCAAATCTCATCCAAATGGCACTGCCATCAGTTTGGCTTCGAAAACAACCCAAACTGACAGAGTTCAAATTTTTACTAAATACCAAGTCTGAGCTCACTTAATTCATTCTAATATCATTCATCATGATCCCAGAAATAATTTTATCTCATCAATTCCTTAGATTGAGCTCAAAACTCCATAATCAGACTCAATTTGATTGTGAAGGCACAAAAATTTGACTTTCTATTCAAATCCTCTCCACAGGCAATTAAAGCCTCAAATCAAGTTCTTTCAACATTAGGAATTTGCTCAGCCTCTCAAATAGGTGTTTTAACTAATATTTCTAGGGTCACAAGCTTGCTGCCTGAGTTTCAAAATGACTTTGTCTGTCAGAATAATCTAACAGTTGTTACAGTATAATGAGGTCATGAACAGCTTCAGTGCACTACACTGAAGCTTCCAGGCACCTTAGATACTTCTCAGATCTCTTCTGTCAGACTTCTCCAACTCCGCCAAAGTTGGAGAAGATGAACTTCAATCTACAGCTCCAGACACTAAATCTTCAAATAGACATCCTCAAAGCAATTCCTGATCCATATTATATCATTCTGGAGCTTCCTGCCAAGTTTTACAGGCAGAAGAACAAAAATTAATCGTCGGAGCTCACTGGAGCTCCGATGAGTCCAGTAAATGTATACATTGTGTACAGATTATTTAAACTTGCCATTTTAATCTGAGAAGGTTCCTGAGGTTGCAAGGAACCTCAAGAACTTAGTTAATTCTTCATTATTTCATTAGAATTAAGGTTCGATAGTAAATTCATTTTGAATGAAAATTGAGTTGGTTGTGGCACGCGACTTGATCTCCCACTAAATTGAGTGGTTGAGACAAGTCAACAGATGTCTATGATACTAAATATATATTTAATTCGTGATTTGAACTACTCTTGAGATGCCATTGACAGTGAGCTCAGGAGCTAAATTAGATTTGGGCATTTAGTTTATATGTGATATTTATACAAATTCAAGTGTAAAACAGGGTCCTTAGAAGTTGAATAAGTGGTGGAGGACCCCAATGAAGGTGTAATTAGCTCGACTACTATCGCCATGGGCAGTGACAGTAGTCAGTGGAAGTGAAAGGTGAATTAGGTGATTCAGTGATTAATTAAGCGATTAAGTGGATTAGAAATGATCATGGGAGATAAAGGAAGGTGGACAGTGATTTCAAAAGATGAAATTAAGGCTCTAGCGAGCTTAAGGAGCTCACTGGAGTCGGAGAAGATAAACACTGAAATTCTAAAATTACTCTAATCTATCTATCTAACTAACTAAGCTAACCTACTCCTACTCCTACTCCTAATATACTGTTACTTGGACGAAGGGGTCAATAGGGTTCTGCCGAAGTCTCATGGCAGATGACGAAATCAGAGGGTGAAAAGAAGAATCTCCAGTGGGTGGATGCAAGATGAAGCAGAGGATTCCATGGGTTGGCGCCTGTGTCAGAGACGCGGCTGACCATGGTGGATCTCCTCAGCTGATCAGAATGAATGGAGGAAGTCGGAGAGTGAGATGGAAAGTCACCGGAGTTTTGGACCAATAGCCTGTCGAAGTCAGCTGTAGTGTTAGAAGAGGGAAGGGATTCAACTTGAGTTAAATCAGAGGGGTAAGGGGGTATCTATAGTAGTTGGCGGTGAAGAAAGTGGTGAGGTCTGGCCGAAGAAGGAGCTTGAGGAGCTTAACCTCCGGCGTCGTCTCCGACGACGGTGAGGTTTTCTCACACTGAAAATTTGGATTTTTGGTTAATCCAAACTGAAGGATGAAGAGGAGGTGGTGAGCGCAAGCTGCAATAGCTTGGACAAAGAAGGGTAATGTCGGTAGGGCAGTGATCGTGCTGTGGCATGACTCTCCGTTGCCAGTCATTCATTCAGCTGAATAAGATGAAAAAGAAGACGAAAAGGGACCTATATGAAATGAAACTTAAAGACCTATGTGAGAAATAGGGACCCGATTGCAATAAGTTTTAAGGACAAAAATGTAAACTCAAGTTTTAAGGGTTTATTTTAACTTAGATCTTTATCAACTTTTTATATAGGCTAGTAAATAAGGTAAATATTATGTTTTCACCTTGAATTTACATTTTTGACCTTTCTAGGTTAAGTTATTAGATTAAGTAAAATTACTTAAGTTATTATATACTTAGGTTTACATTAAGTTTAAGTTATTTAACTTATTAGTTAGAGGAATGATTAATAGGATTTCGAGTCCAATTATTAATTAAATCGTTAATAATGTTAATTGTATGATGAAATGTCATTTCTAACTTATTTTAAGGTCCTTTGCTAAATATCCCTTATTCTATAATTAACCCTTATATATTCATAACCTTAACTAATTAACTAGGGAGACTAGTTAATTAGGGGTAATTGGAGACCATGATGAGTTTCTCATCAGCGCTTTACCGTGTAGGGGTCTTTATGGGGCTCTCCCTCTCTGGCTACCCAGGTAATTCTCACGTGGACAGCTTTTTGTCTAAGGGGTATCATCCGCCCTAAACCTCTTTAGTCATCCAAAATTGTTTGGCTGTCTTGATTCGGTCCATCACATTCTACCTCTCATTTAATCCATCGGTGCATGTTTGGGAGGGGGTCCTTAAGAACATCCTTGAGACCTCCATTAGCTATTCATTCTCATCGAGGTCGAGCCTCAACCTCCTTGTTTGTGTAACAACCTGATCACATTGACATATCCTCTGATTCAGAACCTACTTCTCCTTCATCAGCTATGGTCACCAAGAAGAACAACCTAATCTTGAGCAACAATTCGATGATTTCCAAAATTGAATCAATTCCATCATCAACCCACCACTACATCCTCAAATGTGAGATCACTATAATCCCACAGTAGTGGAGATCGAACCGTGAATCAACATTCCCATGGGAGGACCCGTGGTAGATCTCAAGCCTAGCATGCTTCATATGACCCCAAAATTTCAAGGCTTGAACATCAAGGATCCTTTCTAGCACATCAAAAACTAAAAACATCTGGCCTACACCTTTGGTGCAGATGTACAGAATCAGGATGGATTAGTCTTAAATCTCTTCTCATTCTCCCTGGCTGACAAAGTCGCTCAATGGTTTTAGACTCAACCACACACGATCAACACATGGGGAGAACTTCAAACCGGCTTCCTACAAAAATTATACCCCATTGGTCATACCAATACGATGTGACACCAAATCACGCAGTTCTCCCAAGGAGCGGGAGAATCTCTACACAAAGCGTGGGATCGCTTTCTAGATCTGATGTGTAAGTGCCCCCATCACGGAGTTCCGAAGTTGGAACAAGTCCAATCCTTTTACCATGGACTCCGTGAAGATATCAAGCTCTTTGTCAATGCAACCTATGTTGGTAGCATCATGTGTCAACATGAAGACACGAATTGGGAAATTCTCGAAAACAGGTGCGAGAACTCCCTGAACAATGAGTCATTAGGTGCGTACGACCGGACGTCCACTCGCGCATTAGCAAATAGTCAGGGGGTACATGAATCTCATGGCCTTTTCGCATCTATTGATCTGGAGTTGGTAGCCAGTCAATTGGACAAGGTCTCCATTATCAAGAAAAAGGTGGATGACATCACTCGTCATCTACACAAATCCACCTCTTCACCTCAAAGCACGTACATGCACCCGCCCACGGGAAGGGAGGGTACGCACAACATCTACCACTCCTTGGGGATGGATGCATATCCACCTTTATCTAATTATGGCTTTGGAGGCAACTCTGAGTCAGCCCACCTTAGTTGGGGGATCTCTGAACCCCTGTACCCTGATTATCTCGGAGCTCGTCAGACTTGCAAGGATCTTCATGCCGTCCATAATAATCCTTTCACCAACACTTACAACTCTGGATGGTGTAATCATCATAACCTTTCATGGTCTAGAAATAACTCGAATCTAAAACCTCAATTCCAACCCCGACCGTAGGCTCCGTGACTTTATCAGCCCACCCAACCAAGGCCCACTCAAAACTTCCAACCTAGGCCACCTAAAGAAGATCATACATCTCTGATTCTCCAGACCTTGGTTGACATGCAAAAACAACAAAAAGAGGAGTTCACTGAGTTACGAAATCAATTAGCCCAGCTGGCATGTGCTCGCCAGCCTAGTGCACTTCCTTGTTAGCCTCTTCCTAACCCAAATAACATGCCGAACCAGAGGCTCGTTATGAAAATAAATCAGGGCCAAGCTCACTTTGTCTATCAAGGCCCTTCTGCTCCATCACCTGACGGGATGGATGCTTCAACTTCATACTCACGATTTTAGCAACAAACACATATTTTGGCCAACCCAAACCAAAATCAGGAAGGATTAAATTCCATCACCACCCGTAGTGGCAAAGCAACACAAGACCCACCCTTTCCTAGCCACAACATGCCTGAGACCTTAAACCCTAACCCTAGATTGGTCATTCAGGATACACCTATCCCTGATAAAGAGCCTGAGCCAATTCTAGAGCAACCATCTAAGGTTCCATTTCTCAAGGCCTTGATCAAGAGAAAAAGGACAACCAAACCTGTGGCACTTGAGGAGGACCTAGTTAAGCTCTTTAAGCAGGTCCAAATAAACATCCTCTTGATGGATGCGATACGCCACGTACGATCTTATGCACGATTCCTGAACGACGTGTGTACACCTAAGCGTAAGCTACAAACCAAAGGCGGGAACCCGATCGTACTGTCAGAGCAAGCTAGCTCTGTCATTTTGAGCAAACTCCCACCTTAGGCAAAAGACCCAAGCACCCCTCTGATCTCCTGTGCAATCGGCGATATACAGTTCGATCAACCCTTACTAGACCTAGGAGCTTCCATAAATTTGATACTTACATTCCTACTAGACTACTTCGAGGAATCTGAGCTTAAACCAACAGAGATGACTTTGCAGTTAGCAGATCTATCTATTAAGTCCCCAAAAGGAATTCTCGAGGATGTCATAGTTAGGGTACATGATTTCTATTTTCTAGTGGATTTCATTGTCTTAGACATGGATGCTGCTGAGAATGTGAAGCATACACCGATCATATTAGGAAGACCCTTTCTAGCCACTGCAAGGGCCAATATTAATTGTGAGGAGGGATAAATTGAATTAAAATTTGGGAGCAAGACACCAAAGATCGACATCTTGAAGGCCCAACAAGGAATTAATTGCGGAGTTATAGAACAAATTTGCTATATCGAGGTAGCGGTTGATGACCCATATATCATGGAAAACACGAATATTTCCAATTAACCACAGGAAGATCAAAACCCACAATTAAAGGAGTCTGAACCTAACCTAGACACACCCATAGCTCCTTCCTTTGCTCCTGACACCCACCTTGAACTGCCTGCTGCTGCTGACAATCTTATTATTGAATTGAAACCCCTCCTTGACCATCTCGAATACATCTTTCTGGGTTCTAATCAGACGTTTCCTGCGATTATCAACTCCCAACTCACACCTGATCAGGAAACACACCTGATTTCTATTCTCCAACAGCATTGGAGAGCCATTGGATAGACTCTCGATGATCTGACTTGTATCAGCCCTTCATAATGCACACATCACATCTACATAAAGAGTACTCACGACCATCCCGTGAAATGCAGAGACGCCTATATCCAAATATGTAGGATGTCGTGAAAAAGGAGATCATCAAGTGGTTAGATGTAGGGATCATCTACACGATCTCCGATAGTCGGTGGGTGAGTCTAATCCAAGTTGTGCCTGAGAAAGCATGGCTCACCGTCATCACGAATGAAATTGGAAAAACCATACCGACCTGTATAGCGAACCCATGGAGAGTCTACATTGATTACAAAAGACTCAATTCCTCCACGAAGAAGGATCATTTCCCACTACCATTCATTAATCAGATTCTCGAGAAACTAGTGGGAAATCGATTCTTTTACTTTCTGGATGGGTACTCCGGTTATAACCAGGTCGCAATCCATCCTAAGGACCAAGAGAAGACCACCTTCACCTGCCCCTTCGAAACATACACATTCCGAAGGATGACATTCGGTCTCTGCAATGCACTCGCCACTTTTCAGCGGTGCATGCTTGCCATATTCTCAGATATGGTAGGTGAATACCTTGAAGTCTTCATGGATGACTTCTCGATATTTGGAAAAGCATTTGATGATTGCCACCTAACTTGGTCCAAATCCTCAAGCAGTGCATCGACGTGAACTTGGTTCTTTCATGGGAAAAGAGCCACTTCATGGTACTTGAGGGAATTGTCCTGGGACATCTCATCTCTAAAAAAGGCATCTAGGTTGATTGAGCCAAGGTGAATCTAATTTCCAAATTCCCTATGCCTAGCTCAGTCAAAAACATCTAATCCTTTCTGGGGCAGGTCGATTTTTACTGTCGATTCATTCTCGATTTTTCAAAAATCATGCACCGTCTAACTAATCTTCTATCTAAGGATGTCCCCTTTGAAATTTCCAAGGAGTGCACTGAGGCATTTAAGATCCTGTGTGATCGAGTTACCCAAGCACCTATCCTATAGTCCGCTAATTGGTCTCCACCCTTTGAGATCATGTGCGATGCATCTGATTATGCTGTAAGTGCGATACTTGGGTAGAAAATAGACGGGAAAACCGTGGTCATCTACTACGCTAACAAGACACTTGATGAGGCTCAGTGTTACTACATAGTTATTGAGAAAGAGCTGCTAGTCATACTATTTGCCCTGGAGAAATTCAAATCATATCTGTTGGGTTCCTATGTTATCATATACTTAGACCACACTATAGTGAGGCACCCCCTCGCGAAGAAGGATGCGAAACCTCGACTAATCCGTTGGATCTTGCTATTGCAAGAATTTGATCTCGAGATTCGCGATAAAGTGGGAAAGCAGAACATGGCAGCTGACCACTTATCCCGCCTTCCTTTTGACAGTATCAACCCTTCCGGGCCTATCATAGAACACTTTCCCGATGAGCACCCCTTGACTATTAGTGTGGGACTTCCTTGGTTTGCTGATTTAGTGAACTGCTTGGCATCACATCAAATTCTTTCTGATTGGCCAAAGGCCAAGAAAGACAAATTGCTTTCTAATGCTAAGTACTACATCTGGGAAGACCCATACCTTTTCCACATTGGTGCTGATCTGATCATCAGACGGTGCATCCCGAAAGAGAAAATTCAAGACATTTTGTCCTTTTGCCATGACTAGGCCTATGGCAGACACTTTTTCGGACATAAAACCGTAGCAAAAGTCCTCTAGTGAGGCTTTTATTGTCCCTTAATTTTCAAAGATGCATACGCTTACTGTAAGATGCATTCATTGCCAGACCTTGGGAAATATGTGCCACCACGATATGATTCCTTTATAGTAGAATCTCCTATGAAAAATCTTTGATATCTGGGGCATCAATTTTATGGGACCCTTCCCTATTTCGGATGCCTTTGAATACATTCTTCTCACTGTTGACTACGTATCCAAATGGATCGAAGCCATTCCAACCTGAACCAACGATCATAAGGTGGTAATCAAATTCATTCATCAGAACATCTTTTCTCTATTTAGGATTCCACATGCCATTATCTCTAATGGAGGGCCCATTTCATGAATGCTCAATTTAGATCACTGATGACCAAATATGGGGTGTCACACCGAATCTCTATTCCTTATCACCCCTAAACCTACGGTCTAGCTGAGCTATTGAATCTGGAGATTAAGAAAATCCTTCAGGTCACTATCCAACCTAACAGGAAAGATTGGTCGTCTCGACTTTCGGAAGCCTTGTGGGCCTATAGGGCCTCCCACAAAACCCAATTGGGCATGTCTCCTTTCAGATTGGTGTACAGGAAGGCATGACACCTCCCTGTCGAGTTGGAGCACATAACCTATTGGGTTGTATGGAACTGTAATTTAGATCTTTCTATGGTAAGAAACCACAGAAAGCAATAAATTGTGAGAAAGGTTGCTATTAGCTCCCTTATATTATTACTCAATCTGAGGAATTCTAACTTGGTGTTAGAGTTATGGGAACTCAATTAAAGTGTTAATGCCAAGTGAGACCACCAAATACAGGTCATATGTGCAAATTGGGTGAGATTGTGTGCCCTAAGAAAAAAGAAAAAAAAACCAGAGAGAGTAAGAGAGAATGAATACAAAGGAACCAAAAGAGAGCATAGTTTTTCTCGTCTTTCTCTGAGTTGAGTTACGTAATAATTTGGGAATCTAGATTCTATAGTACTAATCTCACTATAGCACCAGTTGAGAGTGAGCCACCAAATATATAATCTTTTCCCTCTAAGATTCTCTACCGAAGCTTAAAGTCGGGTGGAATTCACAGAATATCTTGAGTGCCTTGAGGGAAGAAGTCTGCCTATCCCGTTAGAATTTTTACTAGGGGTCAAGTACAGGCTTTAGAGGTGAATTAGTTTTTCACTCGAATCTATTGCAAAAGCTACATAGCTACACTTTCACGATTGTCTGGATTTCTAGAGCATAGGAAGAAAGCAAAAAGGAGAAAAATCTCTAGGCATACACTTGATAAAATAATCAATTCCATAGGGAACCTTCTGTGAATAATTTAGTCTTGCATTTGCTAAGGATCAGCAAGATTTTGGCATGGGGGTATGATTTTCATAGCAATCATAGGTCTTAATTGACCTAAATTAGGCTAGGACTTAGCATAAGTTAGGGTAATTCATGCATGCATAATCATTACTAGCACCTTGACTGCTTCCTTTTAGCTTTGCATAAAATAATGCTATAATGTACTAATTAGGTACATTATGTCATTTGCAGGTAATAAGCTGATCAGAAGCTAGATTTGAAATTGGATCTAAAGCTGGATCTGAAGAATAAAGAATAACTGGTGTTGCAGTAGAGCTGGAGTGGAAGACCTAGATTAGATGCAGTAGATAATAATGTAAGGGAGTTAAGGTATGTTATTCTATTAAGTAGGAATAAAGCAATAAATTGTGACGAACTTAGGTCTATCCTAGCCCTAGGACAGCCTAGAAGCCCCCCCAAGCCTTAGCCACCCTTAGATTAGGTCACTGCACCCTAGAAAATCTTAAAACCCTAATTCTAGTCTTTATCTGGACATCTAGATAAGTTATAGGACGTCTAGAACCCTTAGCCAACTTTCATACACCTTAAACCCACTTCTGCAGTGTTATTGGACATCCAGACACTTGGTTAGCCGTATAATTTCTGCAGAATAGCCAAGACAGAACCTAGAATCCCTCCTGACTCTAATTAGACATCCAGACAATAAGTCTGGACTTTTGACACTATTATTAGACGTCTGTAACGACTCTCTAGTTTCTATTTTTTAATTCAAGCTTGGATCTTGAATTCCTAGGTCCCTAAACCCAATTCCAACCCCATAGTAACCTAAATTAAGGTACCCTAACCCTACTACATCACCTCTAGACCTCCCTAAGGACTTAATTAGGTCTTCACTAAACCTAATTGACTTGGAACTTAGTCAATTCCATCAGCCTATTTAATTGGACTCATTGAGTCCAATTGAGCCCTGATCTCAGCACACACTGTCCAATTGGACTCAGTGAGAGTCTAGTTGACCTAGACATGACTTAATTGAGTTGTTTTACTCTTAATTAGGTTTCTACAAACCCAATTAAACTTGTACTAAGTTAAGTTGCACTTTACCTAAGTAAATTAAGGTTTACAACCCTAATTTGAGACTTACCGTGACTTAAACCCACTAGAACCTAACATAATCAACCTAGCCACCTAAGTTTCGACCCACACACACCAACACACACCATCCATATGGAAATACATAGCCTAGAGTTCTCTAGAACTCTCTACCATGTGTTGTTGCCTTGGTTGCTAAGATTAGCGACCAAGAGCCATTCAATTTTTAGATCCACATTTCCTAGATCTAAAAACCACCATCCATCCTCTCTCTCACTCTCCCATGAGCTCCCACCATAGGCCTCTCTAGAGAATTTCATAATTCTCTAGGGAGCTTCCCTATGTCTATAAAAAGACCTAAGCGGTGGCTATTTGGTCCATCTTGGTCTTTTAGCATAGCTCCACCTTTCATAAGCCATCACCACCTCCACCTCCATGTTCACGAGCTCCACCTTGATGCCACCACCTCCACGCCAAGCCTAGACCAGGATCAACTTCTCCAACCTCTCTCCAAGGGCCAGCCTAAGCACCATTGGCCGCCCCTCTTTCTCTTCTCGCCTTTTCAAAGGCCATCAGAACCCACCTCTGAATGCCCTTAGTTCTACTAGACTAGATTCTAGTTCTTCATAGATTTAATGCTTTATTTATTTCTTATTAGTGTTGCTCCATATTCTCCCCTAATGATGCATGCATAATCCCCCCATAGATTCATGTATGCAGACGTTTTCTGCTAGCTAGATTTAAATTTTCCTATACAAGCATTCAGCTACCTATGCTGTAACCACCATCATGCCTCAATGAAAATATTTATATATATTTATATGTTGAAAATCACCATGTGCCTGATTATCGTCTTTTGGTGTGATTAAAGTTGCATGCTTTCAATTTCTAATATTCTAGCAATAGCATGTCATGTATCAATATGTATTTAATATAAATCGACATTCGATTTTGAACGAGTAGAGCGAGCGAGATAGAATTTGAATTTGCATTTCCAAAATACCTCCCAGAGACGAATGACTGAGACTCCAAGTCTCGTTCTCTTTATAAATTATTTTTGACAAGCGTTTTCACTCACTATACTACGACGAGATCTCTGTTTTCAAAACACGTGCGAGAATCACTCCTTTATTAAATGGTGCCGTTGTTGGGGAGGCAATGTTATTTTTTATTTTTCTCTCTAGAATTATCACTGATAAATCTTCCTCTGCTTGTCTTTTGATATGCAGGAAATAAGGAAAAACATGATCTACACACACATCAGGCTTAGAAAAACCATTTGGTGCACATCTCCTCTTAGATTAGGATTTCCCTTTTTTCAACCCTAAGTTAGATTTTCTTCTAGAAATTTCATTTGGGAAAAAAAATCTTATTTATTTTCATAAAAAAATTCAAAAAAAAAAAGAGTCTAGGTAGTTAGATTAGGTTTCCATTTGAATCTTTGGTTAGTTTGCTTGAAGAAAAAAGGGAAAAAAAATTTGAAACAAAAGCTTATCCCTTCCAAAAAAAATCAAAAGCTTTTGAAAAAAAAATTGGAAAGAAAAAAATTTTTCATTTTGGTGGGAAGTTTGAATTTTGCATTCAAACACCTTTTAAAAGCTTTCCCACCATTCTCTGATTTTCGACTAGACTTCAAATTTTGATTTAAAAATTCAATTGCTGAAAAATTAATGAGCACAAAATTTTGAAATTTAGGCTAGACCTTCATTTTTAAACAACCTTTCAAACGCCGCCATTCATTTAAAAAAATTCTAAGTACAAAATTTTTAAAAATTCGTGAAGTGCAAGGTGGTCAGACTGACCTAGATTTGAAAATTTTCAAAATTCAAAAAGTAATTTCGAGCAATCTGTGAATTTATTTTGACTAAAAATAGTGGGGTTTGAAAGCTGATCTCATTAGCTTTAATTTCCATATTTTGGTCGAATTTTTGAAAATCATTTGATACTGTTTCAAAGAAAAATACGACCAGGGTTTAAAATTCTAGATCTGATCCACTGACAATTAAAAATCCTTATAAATTCGGTTGAAGTAGTAAAAATTATAAAAAATTCTCTGAAGAGATAATTGAAAAAGGAATCTACTTGACAATTTTCAATTTATTTGGATTCCAATTTTGTTCAGAGAATTATTTTTATTCTTATGGTCTGCTGAAAAGAAAGAAAAAAAAAGTGACCCTAGAATTGCTTGAACCCTATGTTACACCTTTAGGGTTACATTCTAGAGACCACACTTGGGCTAGCCTAGACTTAGTCAAGTCTAGTGTTTATCCAGTGAGCTTGGTCACCTTGTGGGCCACTCACCACAAACCCCAACTGAAAAAAAATGGGCTCAAATTAATTTTAAAACATATAAGCAAACACGAATTCGTTGTCATACTACTAGGTGGCTTCAACCTCTCTTGCTGAACCTGGTGACTAAGTCTGCGGGGTAGTGTCAAACGACCGCGGCTAAGGGGTAATGGAACCAGAGGTGTGAGCCGAAGGAAGAACCTTCCCCTTAGTCCCCTCCTAACCAGACTGGCTGGGTTAGCTTGAGAGGCAGGAATCACTTTCAGTCTTAAGGACCATATAATTTTTCTTCAAGAATTCGAACTTAAAATAAAAAAATCTTGTCATCTGATCATAAGGACCATATGATTGACAGGGCCATAGCCTTGTCTGGCTGGCTACACCAACCTAGGGGTTGGTTGGTGTATATGAGGAAGGAGGTCACTCAGACCTCAATTGGTTGGATCTTGGGAGTCGATCCCAAGGAGACAGAGGCGATTCGTCACTTTTCTCGGACCATCTTCTCCCCCACCTTTTTCTTCCACTCGCTTAGCTGTAATGGCTAACCTCGGATCTGGACCTAATCATGATCTAGAAGAGCTGGACCCACGAGCTTATCTAAAAGCATGGGTCATTGAATCAGCTCAACCGTGGGATCAGAACCCAAGGTGGCGAAGATGACTTTTCGCTTCGCCTAATCCTTCTCCTCGGGTTACCAAAATGGTTAACCCATATCCTAACCCTGGATATTATGACCCATACCAGCCGATCCCTCAAAGGACCACATCTTATAACCCAGGATATGGATTTCACACTCTTGCATCTCACCCATGGAATATGGGTAGGCATGATTCACCCCACGGAACCCCTGAAGAGCTACCAGTGCATATGCGACCGCATTATAGAATACAGAGAGCTATAGCTAGCGCTAAGGAAAAGGCCGCATCCTATCTACACGAAATCCAAGCTATCACTGAGCCGAACCAAAGACAAAGCTGGATTCCGTATCAATAAGCTATGATGGTGCTCCTTCAGGGAACAACAGGGATAACAAGGCTAATTGGACAAAATCGGGAAACTCAAGAACTACTGCTTTTGAGATATCAAGTGGAAAATAGCCTTGAAGACCTCGAAGAATCTAAAATGACTACGCTAGAAGGACACATAGGAGATTCTCAGGAGTAAATGCTGGAAGATAATTTAAGGGAAGAAGAATCTAGCTTGGATATGAGATAGGAGCAGGAAATGTTCTGAATGGGTTCATCTGAGAACTCCATTTAGGAAATTGAGGAAAGGACTGATATCTCCAGGATCGAACCACAATTGGATTATCCTGAATGCTTGGAGATACCTCCTAGGTTAGATAACCCAACTGTGATAAGGGAAGTAGATCCATTTGAGGATATGGATCTTGAGGCAAACATTACATGTGACACTACTGATCAATCGAGGCCACTTCCCATTATAGGTGAACATGTGCTAGAGCCAACATCTTCTGATTTGCACTCTTCTTCCTTCACCTACATACCTAATTCGGATATTAGAGATTATGAGATGACACTTTCTATCCCTGATCCTAACATCCGAAGACCAGAAGTAGCTATGGATGACTTGACCAAAGAAATAAATATGCTACCTAAGGCAAAACTTACTGAGGAGCCCAATGCATATGAGGGTGAAGCTTTGAGCAGAATGAGCTGGGGATGCACCTACCACCCTTGTCAATCTAATGGATGGCTCAACTTGGAATCTGAAAAGTCAACCTCTGATGAGTCAGAGATGATTACTGATGAGGACGAAATGATTTCTGACGAGGATTTCAGTGACCTTCCCTTAGATCTACTTTCAGCGTTGTATGATGGCCATCTTCTCTAACATGATTGGGGGCTATATGGAGGTGTTCATGGATGATTTCTCCATTTTTGGAGTTGATTTCGCATCTTATCTTGATAACCACACCAAAATCATAAAATGGTTTATTGAGGTAAACCTAGTACTATCCTAGGAGAAGTCTTTTCGTGGTGAGGGATGGCATAGTACTAGGGCACAGGATCTCTAAAAATGGACTTGAGGTCGATTGAGCTAAATCTAAGATTATTTCCCACTTACTGCCACCTAGCTTAGTCAAGCAGATCAGATCATTCTTGGGTCACGTCGGCTTCTATCAGAGATTTATAGGTGATTTCTTGAAAATTGCACGACCTTTGACGAATCTCCTTGTTGCCGATGCCTCATTCGAATTCGACACCTCGTGTCTCAATGCCTTCAAGACTTTACGAAGCACTGCCTCTGATTCCCTGATTCTCCAACCACCCAACTAGTCACTTGATTTCGAGATGATGTGCGACACTTCTGATTTCGCCATCGGTGCTGTTTTAGGCCAGCGTCGGGAGAAACAACTTTTGTTATATACTATACTAGCAAGATGTTGAATGAGGCTCAGCGTAATTATACTGTCATCGAAAAAAACTGCTAGCAGTAGTATTCGGGTTGGAGAAATTCAGATCTTATCTATTAGGGTCCAAAGTTATCATCTTCACTGACCACTCCACCCTCTGGTGTTTGTTGGCAAGGAAGGATGCCAAACCCTGGCTCATCAGATGAATCCTTCTGTTGCAAGAATTTGATATTGAAATCCACAACAAAGTCGTAAAGCAGAATGTTGTGGCGGATCACCTATCCACACTGGACCAAGCCCACATTCCTTATTCCCTGCATATCCATGATCAATTTCCGGATGAATCCCTTTTGGCTGTTCACTCTATTGAGTTCCCCTGGTACGCGGATATCGCAAACTATCTTGTCGCCGGAGAGATTCCCATGAACTTATCCAAGGACCAGAAACTCAAATTTACTGCAGAGGCCAAATTCTATTTCTGGGATGACCCACTACTCTTCTGCATTGGAGCAGATCAAATTATTTGAAGATGCATCCCAAATTCTGAGATCCCCAGTGTGTTATCTTTTTGCCACAATGATGCTTGTGGTGGTCATTTCTCAGGATAGAAAACCACTGCAAAAATTTTGTAGTCGGGATTTTTCTGGCCAACTATTTTCAAAGATACAGTCGAATACGCCTAGCACTGTAAACGATGCCAGTCGGTCGGTTCTATGACCGGGAGAGACATGATGCCACTCCAACCCATCATTGTTGTAGAAGCATTCAATGTCTGGGGCATCGATCTTATGGGCCCTTTTCTGAACTGGCATGGCTTCGCGTACATATTACTAACTGTTAACTATGTCTCAAAGTGGGTCGAGGCCATCCCGGTGAGACAGGCTGATCATAAGACTGTCATTTCTTTCTTATGGGAATACATCTTCGCGAGATTTGGAATACCTCGCACTTTGATTAGCGATGGGGGAAGCTACTTCATCCATGCCCACTTTAGGTCATTATTAAAGAAATATGGGTACATCACCGTATAGCCACCCCATATCACCCGCAAACCAATGAGCAGGCTGAAGTGTCTAACCATCAGATCAAGCTGATTCTCTAGAAGACAGTTAGACCACACAGGAAGGACTGGTCCGATAAATTAGTTGATGCACTCTTGGCATATCGGGCTGCACATGAGGCCCCACTCGGAATGTCACCATATCGTATGGTATATGGCAAGGCCTGTCACCTTCCTGTAGAGGTGAAACATTGTGTCTTTTGGGCGGTGCAAAAATGTAACCTTGACCTTGATGCGGGAGGTCAAGAACGGAAACTTCAGCTCAGCGAATTAGAATAGATCTGGTGGGAGGCCTATGACAACGCATTGATATACAAGGACAAGACCAAGGCCTTCCATGACCGCCACAACCGGAGGAAAGCATTCATGCCCAACTAGCAAGTCTGGTTGTTTAATTCATGATTGAAGCCTTTTTCAGGAAAGCTCAATTCCAAGTGGACTGGCCCATATTTTGTGATTCACCATATCCTAGCGGGGTGGTCCAAATCAGGGACCCAAAATCTGGGCATGTATCTACGGTAAATTGCCAGCGCCTCAAGCCATTCATGGCCTAGGAACCTCTTCCAGCTGACGAACTCATTCATCTTATTGAGGATATCTAAGTAAGTTCTTGCCCAGTTGGAGGTGTTAAACTCAATATGTATAGATAGCATATCCCACATTCTACCATCATCTATACATAACCATTTTTATGCATAGCATATTTTTCTTTTAAGCATATTCTCTTTCATATTAAATACTATCAAGTTGGTCAGTGCTGAACGTTAAAATTTCAGGACCAATTCCAAGAGATCTCTACCCACTTACTTCCTACTGTATTTATTTTCATTTATATTTATGCATGAGGACATGCAAGAACTTAGGCATCGGGGGGTAGATACGACAAAACTGAAAATTTTTATGCCAACATTTAGGAAAACCTTGCAGCTGCATGCAAACGTACTTTCGGACCCTAAATAAAAGAACAACTAACTCTACCTCCAATACTCACATTGGAGCTAAAAATCGTCTACAAAAGCCACTTCTAACTCACTCCCTCACATTTTGTTCTAATTCTATGGTCAAGCTAAATGTAACCCGAAAGGGAAATTTCATGAAGTACGAATATATAAGGTTACTTGTTTATAGCATATATACATAGTGCATTGATGAATAAGATTACTTTATTAAGGGAATGCATTATGGATTTTATCCTCTAGTTGATTCCTGTAATCTGGAATCCAGTACAATTTTTCACACACATGGAGAATTTGCAATGGATTCATGGTGAAGGCTGATAAACGTCATTAGTCTGTCAAGAAGAAGTAGTGCTTCTTCTCTTGAACCCCTGGACACTGTTTTGGGAGTCAGGCAGATTTTCTTACAAAAATCCACCAAATAGTGTGAGATGAGAGTAGAATGTACTAGTACTCTAAGATTAATGCAAGGAATTCGAAATCCTTGATAATTAGATGATGATACTCAGAGATAAGGCATAGTTTTCACTCTCGGTTCCTGCTTATACATTTTGTGTGAATTTTGAGAGGCACCAAATAAGGCAATTACGCGAAGAACGAGTTTTCAAAAAACTAGGGCTAAGGTGGATGGTTATGACCATTCTTTACTGAATCCTTGGCTGAATGAGGGTATTGATGTCAAGGTCAGAAATACATTATCCTATCCGTCTCTCCCAGTGCTGTGAGTAGGCACTTCCACCAAATAAGCCACCCAATGTCTCTTTAATACCATCAATCCCTAATAATGCCTCCTCAATAAAGTTCATGGATGTGTGCTAGTTGTGTTGTGTTGAAATAAAAAGAGAAAAAAATAAAAAAAAAAGAAAAAAATTAACAAAAGAAAGAAAAATTGAAAAAAATTAGAAAAGAAGAAACAACAAAGAAAAAAAGAGTGACTATTTAGTATTTACTTCAGTTGCATTGAGGCAGTACCACCAAATAAATTTGAGATCCACCAAATATGGCCTTAACCCACCTTTCTTGGTTTTCTGACCGCCCGAATACTGGCTGAGGAATTTTGACTTAGTGCTAGAGTTATGAAAACTCAATTAAAGTGTTAATACTAAGTGAGACCACCAAATACAGGTCATATGTGTAAATTTGGTGAGATTGTGAGCTTTAAGAAAATGAAAGAAAAAAAAAACAGAGAGAGTAAGAGAGAATGGATACAAAGGAACCAAAAGAGGGCATAGTTTTTCTTGTCTTTCTCTGAGTTGAGTTACGTAATAATTTGGGAATCTAGATTCTATAGTATTAATCTCAATGTAGCACCAGTTGAGAGTGAGCCACCAAATATATAATATTTTCTCTCTAAGATTCTCTACCTAAGCTTAAAGCTAGGTGGAATTCATAGAATATCTTGAATATCCTAAGGGAGGAAGTCCACCTATCCCGCTAGAATTTTTACTAGGGGTCAAGTACAGGCTTTAGAGGTAAATTAGTTTTTCACTCGAATCTGTTGCAAAAGCTACATAGTTACACTTTCACGATTGTCTAGATTTCTAGAGCATAGGATGAAAACAAAAAGGAGAAAAATCTCTAGGCATACACTTGATAAAATAATCAATCCCTTAGGGACCCCTCCGTGAATAATTTAGTCTCGCATTTGCTAGGGACTAGCAAGATTTAGGCATGGGGGTATGATTACATAGCAATCATAGGTCATAATTGACCTAAATTAGGCTAGGATTTAGCATAAGTTAGGGTAAGTCATGCATGCATAAGCATTACTAGCACCTTTATTGCTTTCTTTTAGCTATGCATAAAATAATGCTATAATGTATGAATTAGGTGCATTATGTCAATTGCAAGTAACAAGCTAATCAGAAGCTAGATCTAAAGCTGGATTTAAAGGTGGATCTGAAGAATAAAGAATAACTGGTGTTGCAGTAGAGCTTCAGCGGAAGACCTAGATTAGATGTAGTAGATAAGAATGTAAGGGAGTTAAGGTATGCTATCCTATTATGTAGGAATAAAACAATAAATTGTGAAGAACTTAGGTCCATCCTAGCTCTAGGACAACCTAGAAGCCTCCCCAACATTTAGCCACCCTTAGATTAGGTCACCGCACCCTAGGAAACCTTAATACCCTAATTCTAGCATCTATCTTGACGTCCAGATAAGTTATAGGACATCCAGAACCCTTAGCCAACACCCGTACACCTTAAACCCACTTCACAGTGTTATTAGACGTCCAATTTCTGTAGAATAGCCAAGACAGAACCTAGAAGCCCTTGACGTGCCTTCGTGCGTGTGTGTTAAGAGGTGTCGTTATAGTTGCACTTGATACGTCGGTTTTAAAAGAAGTAAACGGAGGTGAGTCCGAGTGTCGATCTCAGGGAGGCGTGGAAATCGGATTTTGTTTACCACTTGTTGTCACCAAAAAGGCGGAGTTTTGCTTGCGAAAGAGACGGTTTTGAAAAGCGAGAGATAGAGAGAGTTTAGGGTTAGAAAGCTCTTGGTTTTGATCATGCACTTTAAACAGAAATTAAAATGGCAACTAAATGGAAAATAATCTCATTAAACATGCATTCATAGTTCATGGTTTACAATATTAAATACATCCTTCAACAAAAGTAAATGAAAGCTTAAAAGAGAGAGAGAGAGGTAGAGAGAGAGTGGAGAGCGACGAGGCAGCCACGACGGTGGAGGAGGCTCCGTCGGCGGCTCGTCGTCTCCGGCGATTACAAGAGTGCCTAAGACTAGCTAGGAGAGGAGTGGAGTAGTTGCAAGTGGGAGAGGATGCCTTGAATGGTGGTAGAAGGGGGTTTAAATAGAGTTAAGGGCTTCCTAAAAGAAGAATGTGCTTTAGCGACATCCAGAACGTCGCTAAAACCGCTTCCAGATACGTCGGTGAAGGCCTTCTGCCGCCGGTCAGCCGCCCGCCCCTCTCTCTCTTCAGGCGCGATCCGTGGATGTCGAACGAGAGCCGTCCGATTGATGATCGGACGGCTGAGATCCTCCCGCGCCTGCGCTAGGATCGCGCTTCGGGTGCGCGTGCGCGCGCGCGTTTCCGCCCGGCGTGCGCGCGCGCGTGGGAGGTGGGGCGCTGTCGTCGCGCCGCGTGGCGCAATCCTAGCCGCTCGCTTCTGATCGCGCGGCTCAATTTTGCCGCGCCCTTCGCCCGCAAGTGATTTCCGCTCCGCGTGATTCGAACGCGCGTCGCCGCGACGCGGGCGTGCGCGCTAACCGTTGCGCCATTCCCGCGCTTTGTCGCAGCGACCGCGGGCGAGCGCGCGGATCTTGGCCGTTCGATCGAAGATCAACGGCCGAGATGCGTCCTTGGCTGGCTTGGGGGCGTGCGGGCGGCGAGGGCGGGGCGACGTGGCGCGTTCTAGGCCGTTGATCTCCAGATCAACGGTCAGGATTTCTTGGGCCCATTGTGGGAGCTCCGGATGTCGGATTTGGCCGATTTTGAGTCCGTTAGACTCCGTTCGTCGTCCTGAATCCATCCGTGCGGTCCTATTGCTCATCTGAGGCCTGCTTTGACAAATGCTTTACACAAATGGCCATTAATACAGTTTATAAGCAATCTTGGTACTTGATGCATGCAATGCTCCTATTCTACTTTATGTTGTGCCTTTTATTCTAAAGATGGGCCATATTCAACCTAATTACTACCCCCTTGCGTGGTGTTATCATACCCCCATGCTTACTCCTTGATAGTCCCTAGCAAGGTTTATTCTAGCCTTTATTTCTTTCGGGAATTCAAGAAGTAATTGCTTCGGCACTTCGTTACTTGTCAATAAGAGGAAATATACGAAGATCTTAATCTACAAAGACTTACCAGCGCCCGGGTGTCTTCCAAAATACAAATCGTCCGAATCCTTGCTTTGTGTATATAACTATACATATGTATACGTATATGTCTATATATGTCTTTTTAGAATTTTCGGAATTCAGTGTGGGTTGGTAACTTTCTACGGCTATCCAACCCACGCCAAAACTCGATCAAAACCCTAAGTGCTAAGCATCTTGGTGTGAATGTTGTGATAGACTCACTTAACGGTAATTGAGACAGACTTCGAGTTTCTACGCCTCTAGGTGTCCGGAAAAGAAAATAAATTTTTGCCTGAAGGTGTATTTGTTCGACTGGTAGCTTTCTCCCTACGTTCATTTTACTTGGGGTCAACACAAGGATTTTCCAGTGTATATCTCCCCGGCTTGTACTACTTCCCCGCTTCGTCCTTAGGTGTTTTGGTCTTTTTTGTGCAATTATTGAGCTGGGCTCTGGACAACTGACCAATGGGCTGTTACCCACGATCACTTGCCAGCCATACTTGTGCGGTGAAGTGTGGTTTATTTTCTTTTCTTCTTTTTTTTTTTTTTTTTCGTAGGTGGCTTCCCTAATCTCAAATGTACCCAAAGGCAATGAAAAAGAAATGGCCTGTGGCTGGGTTCTGGACAACATGCCAATGGGCTGTTACCCACGACAACTTGCCAGCCATACCACCCTAGAGAGTTCATTAGCTACCCAATTTCTGTCAAAATCTCCGAGAAGTGAGTCTGTGCAAAAATGTGTGTAGATGCTTAGACTCAAAGTTTTCCTGAGTTAGAGGGTGAGTTGATAAGTCGTATACTTATTACCTTATTTATTAGGTGGATTAGAATAGCTTAAAGTTGCAAGGGTTCGCCGCTAAATCCATATTTTAATGGACACCAGGGCTAATTAAGCCTGAAGGCCTGAAAAGTCTAAGTGTTTAAGTTCTTTTTGTATTATTTCCCACTATTGACAAGTTTCTAATGCCTAAGTTTTTCTTCCTAAATTCATTTTTTTTTTTTTTAATCAATTAATTTATTCATTCAGACTGATTAATTAAGCTCAGGATTATGCAGTTTACCATCCCCCCCATGCTTAAGTTGGACAATGTCCTCATTGGCAGATGCATGGATGCAAAAGGGTTCAAAAAGATAGTACCTGAGTGACGTAAACTACCAGATCAGTCTGAATCCGCTGGGTTGCCTCCCAGGAAGCGCTGAGTTTAATGCCTCCAGCTGGGCGGTGCCTGGTATCAGCCCTCAACAAGGGTGACACTTTCCTTGGGGGGTACCTGGGCCAGGAAATGCTTCAATCTTTGACCATTGACTGTAAAGGTGTGCCCGGTATTAAGATCGGCGATTTCGACTGCCCCATTGTAATAGGGCTTGACCACCCGAAAAGGTCCTGTCCATTTGGACCTAAGTTTCCCTGGAAAGAGTTTCAGGCGTGCATCAAATAGCCAGACTTGTTGGTTTGGCTCAAAGGTTTTCCTATGAATGAGTCGGTCGTGGACGGCTTTCATTTTCTCCTTATATAGCCGACTATTGTCAAAGGCGTCCCGACGAATTTCTTCAAGCTCAGATAATTGAAGAGTCCTTTGCGCACCAGCTAACTGGGGATCCATGTTACATTGCTTAACAGCCCAGTAAGCCCGGTGTTCCAATTCGACAGGGAGATGGCAAGCTTTGCCAAAGACCAAGCGGTAAGGTGACATGCCTATCGGGGTCTTAAAAGCGGTCCTGTATGCCCACAGGGCATCATCAAGTCGTGTGGACCAGTCTTTCCTGTCAGGTCTCACAGTCTTCTGTAAAATGTTCTTGATTTGTCTGTTTGAGACCTCAGTCTGCCCATTTGTTTGTGGATGATACGGGGTGGCAATGCGGTGGTTTACCCCGTATTTTCTAAGTAGGGCACGGAACTGGGAATGGATAAAATGGCTTCCACCATCACTGATCATGGCCTTGGGTATTCCAAAATGGGAAAAGATGTTCTTCTTTACAAAGTCCATGACCGTCTTGTGATCGCATTGTCGGGTGGCGACGGCTTCAATCCATTTGGAAACATAGTCTACCGAGACCAAGATATACTCGAAGCCGTTGGATGGTGGAAAGGGGCCCATAAAATCGATACCCCAAACGTTGAAAATTTCGACAATCAAAATGGGCTGAAGGGGCATCATATCTTTTTTGGTCATTGTCCCTAGTGTTTGGCATCGTGAGCAAGTCTTGGCAAAGATGTGTGCATCCTTGAATAGGGACGGCCAATAAAATCCAGACTGCAAAACTTTTGCAGCTGTTTTCTTGCTAGAGAAATGGCCGCCACATGCTTGGTCATGACAAAAGGAAAGCACACTCTGAACTTCGTCTTCGGGGAGGCACCTCCTGATGATCTGATCAGCACAGAGGCGAAACAGCATGGGATCATCCCAGAAATAGTGCTTGGCCTCAGCCAAGAACCTGTCCCGTTGCTGTCTGGACCAGCTGTGCGGGGTTTGTCCTATAACCAGGTAGTTGACATAGTCAGCATACCATGGCATTTTCTTGTCTTGCACGGCTAGGATGTGTTCATCAGGGAAGGTATCAGATAGAGGTAGGGAGGGTCCAATGTGGTCTGGATGAAGTCTTGACAGGTGGTCAGCCACCACATTTTTCGATCCGGCCTTGTCTTGGATTTCCAGGTCAAATTCCTGCAAAAGCAGGATCCATCTGATGAGCCTGGGTTTTGCGTCCTTTTTGGCCAACAGGTGCCGGATGGCTGAATGGTCGGTGTAGATAGTCACGTGGGATCCCAGCAAGTATGATCGGAATTTTTCCAGTCCAAAGACTACAGCAAGCAACTCTTTTTCTGTGACCGTATAATTACGCTGGGCCTCGTCCAACGTTTTGCTCGCGTAGTAGATCACCACGGGCTTCTTGTCTTGCCTTTGTCCCAGGACAGCGCCTATGGAAAAATCTGATGCGTCACACATAATCTCAAAATCCTAGGACCAGTCTGGGGGTTGAAGTACAGGTGCGGTGGAGACTAAGTCCCGGAGGGTATGATAAGCCTGGGTGCAATCAGGAGACATGTGGAAAGTTGCGTCGTTGGCTAGAAGGTCGGTCAAGGGTTTGGAAAGTTTGGAAAAGTCTTTGGTGAACCTTCGGTAGAAGCCAACATGTCCTAGGAAAGAGCGAATCTGTCGGACCGAACTAGGTGGAGGAAGTTTGGAAATTAAATCAACCTTAGCTCGATCTACCTCGATGCCCTTATGCGAAACAATGTGTCCGAGGACAATTCCTTCTTGAACCATAAAATGGCTCTTTTCCCAACTTAACACCAAGTTAACCTCGATACATCGTTTCAGGATTTTCTCCAAGTTGCTCAAACAATGGTCGAATGAATTCCCGAATACAGAGAAATCATCCATAAAGACCTCCAAGTATTCACCCACCATTTCTGAAAAAATGGCTAGCATGCAACGCTCGAAGGTCGCGGGTGTGTTGGATAACCCGAACGGCATTCGACGAAATGCAAACGTGCCATACGGGCAAGTGAATGTGGTCTTTTCCTGATCTTCCGGAGCAATTGCGACTTGGTTATATCCTAAATATCCATCCAGGAAGCAAAAATACTTCTGCCCTGCCAATCTTTCAAGGATTTGGTCAATGAATGGCAAGGGGAAGTGGTCCTTCTTAGTGGCTTCGTTAAGCTTCCTATAATCAATACACACCCGCCATGCGGTGGTGGTGCGGGTGGGAATGGATTCGCCGTGATCATTAGTGACAACGGTGAGCCCAGCCTTCTTTGGAACCACTTGAGTGGGGCTCACCCAGGGGCTATCAGAGATAGGGTAGATGATGTCGGCGTCGAGCCACTTGATAATTTCTTTTTTAACGACCTCCCGCATGTTAGGGTTTAACCGTCTCTGCATCTGGCGGGAAGGTCGGGCCCCGTCTTCCAGGTAAATCTTGTGGGTGCAATAGGTGGGGCTAATTCCTCTTAGATCTGAGATGGTCCAACCAATGGCGGCCCGATGTTCTGAAAGAGTTGCAGTCAACCTTAGTTCCTGATCCTTGGTTAGATGGGAATTAATAATCACTGGGAAGGTCTGGCCAGGTCCCAAGAAGACGTACTTGAGATTCTCGGGCAATGGTTTAAGTTCAGGTGCGGGTGGGACCACAGTCGATGGGAATGGAAAGGGCGGTAGTTGATCAACATTGATTTCTTCAAATGGTGTCATGTGATGATACTCAGCCTTACAGAGGTCCACAGGTAATGATGGTGACGAGTCAGAACTACGGGTTTGGTGGTCTGAGACAGAATTGAGGGTAAGGCATTCCTAGATTAAAGTTTCCACGGGATCATGTTCCTCAATGTAATCACAATCAAAAGACTTTGTTGCCCGGAAGATATCTAATTGCATTTTCGTGTCTCCGAAGGCGATTTCCATACATCCCGTGTCGTAATCGATGTTTGCTTTAGCCGTGGCTAAGAAAGGTCTGCCTAAGATTATGGGTGCGTTCTGTAATTTTTCAGGGACTTCCATGTCGAGCACCAAAAAGTCGACTGGGAAATAGAAGTCCTTGACCCGTACAATCACGTCCTCGACAACCCCCTTCGGGGTTTTCACTGATCTATCCGCCAGCTGGATGGTGACAGTGGTTGGTGCCAGCTCCCCAAAACCAAATTGGTGGTACAAGGTTGTGGGAATTAGGTTGATAGAAGCACCTAGGTCCAGGAGCGCTCTATCAAATGTCATGTCCCCGATGTTGCAGGAAATCAGGGGTGCTCCTGGGTCAGTTCGTTTGAGTGGAAGGTTGCTTGATATCACGGAACTGGCTTGCTCAGAGAGTACAACCTTCCTAGGTGCTTGAGGTCTCGGCTTACGCTTGGGTGTACAGGCATCCTTTAAGAACTTGGCGTAAGCGGGGATGTGTTTGACAGCTTCTAGAAGCGGAATATTAATCTGTACTTGTTTAAAAATTTCCATCAGCTCCTCAGTTTCCACAGTATTCTTTTTTCTCTTGATTGTTTCCAAGGCCTCAGGATAGGGTGTCTGGATTGGTTCCATGTTTGGGTCCTTGGTTGGTGCTTCTTCTAAGTCGGGTAAAGTCTCGGGGAGAGTTGGCCATTTGGGATCCTGGGTTTTGGTGCCGCTTCTCAAGGTCACCGCATTCGCAGAGGCAATGGGGCCATGGGGTGATCCTTGAGAAGATGAGGATGAAGAGGCGCCAAACCCAGGAGGTGTTTGTGGAGCCGGTTGGACCATATGAGCCTGCCCGGGGTTGCCTTGGAACCCTTGCGAATTGGGGCCTCTGTTAATTATGTTTCGCGGGTTTGGTTGTGGTTGGGAAGGTAGAGATCCTTGCTGTTTACAGTCCAAGAGTTGGCTTAACTGTCCCTTTACCAAGGCCATTTCTTCCTGATGTTTTTGGTTCATGTCAGCCATCATCTTTATTAGGGTGTCCATTTGGTTTTGTGGGGGAGGGGCCGCCCTATTTTGGTTATATTGGGGTCTAACTGGTGGTCCTTGCTGATAGGGGGCAAGTGTGGCTGTTGGTTTGGCCTGGGCTGGTTTTGGAATTGCGGTAGTTTCTGGTTTGTCCAACCAAAGTTGGGGTGATTACGCCAGCCGGTGTTGTAAGTGTTGGAGAAAGGGTCAGGTTTTGCATATCCTTGGACGGCTTGCACATCTTCTAGAATAGCCGATGTTGATGAAGAAGGAAGGGAGTAATCAAGGGTCGAGGGAGCAAAGGTCCCTCCTTGGAACATGGTTGGGGGTTGTTTCGGGTTTAGTTGGGTGAAGGGTTGGACCAGGTCAACATTATGTGCTCCTTTTGCTAGGGTGAAAGTCTGCAAGGAGTTCCTGGTCTGGTTTAGAAGCTCATCAATCTTCTTGTCCACCAATTCCACTCGATCCAACTTTTTGGCAATAATGTCCATGTCAACCATTCCAGAATTTGCTTGCACCTCATAAATCCCACCACGGGGTTGACTGGATCTGTTAAACTGGTTCATGGAGGCATTATTGAGCGAATTCTCGCTCATAGACTCAAAGAGCTCAAACGCGCTCTCCTCGTCTTTGTTTAGGAAGTTTCCCCCACATGAGGCATCGACGAAGTTCCGTAGGTTGCTATCCAGACCGTGGTAGAAGATCTGGGCCAATTGCCACCTTGGAACTTCGTGGTGTGGGCATTTCCTCAAAAGTTCATTGAATCTTTCCCACGCCTCATGAAATTGTTTCCCACCCTGGAGTGTGAAGGTAGTGATAGCTCTTCTGAGGCCATTGGTCTTTCCTATGGGGAAGAATTTCTTTAAAAATGCATGCCTCAGTTCCTCCCAGGTGGTGATGGGTCTACCTAGGGTTCTAAGCCAATGAGAAGCCTTGTCTCTTAATGAGAAAGGGAACATCTTGATTAGAGCAATGTCAAGGCTAATGTTCCTAGGTTTTACTGTTCTTGCTATGCGGTCGAGATCTTCTAGGTGCTGAAAGGGGTCTTCATTTGAGCTTCCATGAAAGTGGCTCTGGATTAGACTTAATACATTAGGTTTTAGCTCAAAATCGTCTCCCCCTTCGGGGATCCTAAGGTGTGGCTCGACTCTAATGGCAGAAGGGTTATAGAAATCACGGAGGGGTCTTGGCTGGTTCTGAAATGGTGGTAAATCAAGTGGTGGTTGTCCTGGTATGTCATTGAAAGGTGGTGGTTGTTCTTGCGGGTTCTGTAACCGTTGTATGGCTTGCATGATGGTGTGGATTTGTTGTTGCTGAAGCCGATGGTTAGCATTGATTTGAGCCTGGACGACAGCCATAGCATCTGGTGGGGGTTGATCTTCAGCCTCATCTACCCTAGGTTCAGCCATGTTTTCAACAGAATTACGTCGCCTAGATTCCTGCCCCAAAACACACAATTCGGGATGCAGTGAGCGCCTCCTGTGCATACACTAGAGAAGAACTGGAGGGGATGCGGAGGGCGACAGATGCGAGAAATGTGTTTCAATCAAGCACGCAAGCCTAATCCTTATGGTGTATTCCTTAGGAGACCTAGAAATCTCACAAAGGGTGATTAAGTCCGTAAGCACTGGACTTCCCTTCTCAAGGCTAATCTGGCCAGGTTGATTACGAGGGGATTGCAGGGAAGGTTCTTCCTTTGGCTTGCGCCTCCGGTTCCATAGACCCCACAACCACGGTCGTTTGACACTGCCCCGCAGCCTAGTCACCAGATTCTACCAAGGGAATGAAAGCCAAGTGCCTAGCAGACAAAACCTCACCTTTTGAGACTTAACTCAGTCCTGCCTAGGGCACGTCTACTCAGTTTTAAAGGGCTAGGATAGTGCTTGTGCTTAGGGTGATGTGATAAGGCGTTGATTGGGGTGGTGCCTCTTAATGTTCTACTTTCAAAGTGTGTGCTTCTAGCAAAACATGATTTTCAAGCAAGGATTTGTTAAGATATAGTGTCTTTTTAGTGTTTCATCCTTACTTAAGTACTTTTTAGGGTTGACGTGTCTTAATTTTTTCAAACAAGTTTCAGTGGGCACGTCAAGTTCTGCACACAACTTAGTGAAAGTAGATTTCCTTTTATTTTGTAGAGGCTCTAAAACCCTAGTGTACTCATCCTGATAATCATGCAGCTTCTATTAGATGAGTCAGTTTTAGGGTTGAGTGGTGCGGCCCAGGTCAACTCACGGTGGCTTCACAAACACCACTCAAGAGAAAGAGAAAAGAGCACTCCAAGAATTTATCCAGCATATTAGAGTGTACATTTTTTTGTAGGGTGATGTGTTAAGAATGTGGGTCAAGCAATCATTCACCACGCCAATTTTTTTAGTTTTTATGATTTTTTTTAGCTTTTTCACGCAAGCAAACAATGAGAGAGAGAGTACTTACTATCGGTCCTCGAGGCGCCTACTTCCTCGCTACCATAGTGGAATGCGTCGCTTCGCCGTCCATGCGCCGAATTCCTGCAACCGTCAAGTAAAAAGGAAAATAGGGCATTAGACGATATGAGAATGAAGGTGGAATGGAGGTGATAAAACAAATCCGTTGCCTCCCCGGCAACGGCGCCAAAAACTGACGTGCCTTCGTGCGTGTGTGTTAAGAGGTGTCATTATAGTTGCACTTGATACGTCGGTTTTAAAAGAAGTAAACGGAGGTGAGTCCGAGTGTCGATCTCAGGGAGGCATGGAAATCGGATTTTGTTTACCACTTGTTGTCACGAAAAAGGCGGAGTTTTGCTTGCGAAAGAGACGGTTTTGAAAAGCGAGAGATAGAGAGAGTTTAGGGTTAGAAAGCTCTTGGTTTTGATCATGCACTTTAAACAGAAATTAAAATGGCAACTAAATGGAAAATAATTTCATTAAACATGCATTCATAGTTCATGGTTTACAATATTAAATACATGCTTCAACAAAAGTAAATGAAAGCTTAAAAGAGAGAGAGAGAGGTAGAGAGAGAGTGGAGAGCGACGAGGCAGCCATGGCGGTGGAGGAGGCTCCGTCGGCGGCTCGTCGTCTCCGGTGATTACAAGAGTGCCTAAGACTAGCTAGGAGAGGAGTGGAGTAGTTGCAAGTGGGAGAGGATGCCTTGAATGGTGGTAGAAGGGGGTTTAAATAGAGTTAAGGGCTTCCTAAAAGAAGAATGTGCTTTAGCGACATCCAGAACGTCGCTAAAACCGCTTCCAGATACGTCGGTGAAGGCCTTCTGCCGCCGGTCAGCCGCCCGCCCCTCTCTCTCTTCAGGCGCGATCCGTGGATGTCGAACGAGAGCCGTCCGATTGATGATCGGACGGCTGAGATCCTCCCGCGCCTGCGCTAGGATCGCGCTTCGGGTGCGCGTGCGCGCGCGCGTTTCCGCCCGGCGTGCGCGCGCGCGTGGGAGGTGGGGCGCTGTCGTCGCGCCGCGTGGCGCAATCCTAGCCGCTCGCTTCTGATCGCGCGGCTCAATTTTTCCGCGCCCTTCGCCCGCAAGTGATTTCCGCTCCGCGCGATTCGAACGCGCATCGCCGCGACGCGGGCGTGCGCGCTAACCGTTGCGCCACGCCCGCGCTTTGTCGCGGCGACCGCGGGCGAGCGCGCGGATCTCGACCGTTCGATCGAAGATCAACGGCCGAGATGCGTCCTTGGCTGGCTTGGGGGCGTGCGGGCGGCGGGGGCGGGGCGACGTGGCGCGTTCTAGGCCGTTGATCTCCAGATCAACGGTCAGGATTTCTTGGGCCCATTGTGGGAGCTCCGAATGTCGGATTTGGCCGATTTTGAGTCCGTTAGACTCCGTTCGTCGTCCTGAATCCATCCATGCGGTCCAATTGCTCATCTGAGGCCTGCTTTGACAAATGCATTACACAAATGGCCATTAATACAGTTTATAAGCAATCTTGGTACTTGATGCATGCAATGCTCCTATTCTACTTTATGTTGTGCCTTTTATTCTAAAGATGGGCCATATTCAACCTAATTACTACCCCCTTGCATGGTGTTATCCTTGACTCTGATTGGACGTCCAGACAATAAGTATGGACTTCTAATTTTTCACTATAAGACATCTGACACTATTATTTGACGTCTGTAACGACTCTCTAGTTTCTATTTTTTAATTCAATCTTGGATCTTGAATTCCTAGGTCCCTAAACCCAATTCCAACCCCATAAAAATCTAAATTAAGGTACCTTAACCCTAGTACATCACCTCTAGACCTCCCTAAGGACCTAATTAGCTCCTCACTAAACCTAATTGACTTGGAACTTAGTAAATTCCATCAGCCTATTCAATTGGACTCATTGAGTCCAATTGAGCCTGGATCTCAGAATACACAGTGCAATTGGACTCAGTGAGAGTCCAATTGATCTAGACCTAACTTAGTTGAGTTATTTTACTCTTAATTAGGTTTCCACACACAATTAAACTTGTACTCGGTTTAATTCCACTTTACCTAAGTAAGTTAGGGTTTACAACCCTAATTTGAGACCAACCTTGACCTAAACCCACTAGAACCTAACATAATCAACCTAGCCACCTAAGTTTCGACCCACACACACCAGCACACACCATCCACATCGAAATACATAGCCCAGAGTTCTCTAGAACTCTCTACCATGTGTTGTTGCCTTGGTTGCTAAGATTAGCAACCAAGAGCCATTCAAATTTTAGATCCACATTTGCTGGATCTAAAAACCACCATCCATCCTCTCTCTCACTCTCCCACGAGCTCCCACTATAGGCCTCTCTAGAGAATTCCATAATTCTCTAGAGAGCTTCCCTTAGGTCTTTTTAGACCTAAGGGGTGGCTATTTGGTCCATCTTGGTCTTTTAGCATAGATCCACCTTTCATAAGCCATCACCACCTCCACCTCCATGTTCACGAGCTCCAACATGATGCCACCACCTCCATGCCAAGCCTAGACCAGGATCAACTTCTCCAACCTCTCTCCAAGGGCTGGCCTAAGCACCATTGGCCACCCCTCTTTCTCTTCTCGCCCATTCAAAGGCCATCGGAGCCCACCTCTAAATGCCGTCAGTTTTGCTAGACTAGATTATAGTTCTTCATAGATTTAATGCTTATTTGTGTAGCTCCATATTCTCCCCTAATGATGCATGCATAATCCCCCCATAGATTCATGTATATAGACGTTTTCTGCTTACTAGATTTAAATTTCCCTATACAAGCATTCCGCTACCTGTGCTGTAACCACCATCATGCGTCAATGAAAATATTTATATATATTTATATGTTGAAAATCACCATGTGCCTGATTATCATCTTTTGGTGTGATTAAAGTTGCATGCTTTCAATTTCTGATATTCTGGCAATAGCATGTCATGTATCAATACATATTTAGTATAAATCGACATGCGATTTTGAACGAGTAGAGTGAGCGAGATCGAATTTGAATTTGCATTTCAAAAATGCCTCCCAGAGATGAACAACCGAGAGTCCAAGTCTCATTATCTTTATAAATTATTTTTGACGAGCATTTTCGTGTACTATACTACGACAAGATCTCTATTTTCAAAACAAGCGCGAGAACAGCCTTTTGTCAAGCTCATTGTGCCCGAATGATGGCGTTAAACTCAACGCTTAACGGGAGGTAACCCGTCATATTTTTGGAAAACCCGAAACCCTTCTTAACACATCTTATGCTGAACTCATATTGCACTTTAGGGTTTGTCCGTTGGAACAACCAACTCCACCTTTGGTACCCGTTCTCGAGTTTGAAATCGTCCACAACAGTCACCCTAACATGTCCACCCACCCAAAACCTGTTCTAATGTACGATCTAAGCTAAACTCGAAGCCACCTTATTTACATTGAGGACATTGCAAATTGTAGGGATGTGGGGGTAGTAAAGTACAAAACGCTATGAGAATCACTTCACAAGAATGGGTTTCATAAAAAAATTACATATTCCAAAAATCAAAAAATAAAAAAATAAAAAAAAATTAGAAAAGGAAGAAATTTTTAGTGAATTAATTGCATATCATTTTTTTTTAGGAGGAAAAAGGGGAGATGATATAAATGTCAAAAAAGGAGCACAATTTGAAAAAGAAAAAAGAGATAGTCACTAGTAAAAGATTAAAGAATTGACTTAGTTCTAGACTAAATCAAAAAGAAAGAAAATGAAAGATAAAAAGTGCTAAGAGACAAAAAAGAGATTAGATGAATGCTGATCTTAGGCCTATTGGGTTTTGATTTTAGGCTTAAAAATTCAAGTATCCGTTAAGATCTGGATAGTCCTCAAGAGATTGGGCGAAGCTTAAGTATTAGGTCTAAGGCATAGGGAATATTCGACCTCGTTAATTGACCTCTAGTTTGCAGCACTCGATAACCTAAGAACCTTAATCCACACATAGTTTGGTTCAGTGCGCTTAATTATCAAAATCATGCAAATGCGTTAAATCTGTTCTGAGAAAGTTACCTAGATTAGGAGCGGCAGATCAACACAAGTTGATTTGGAAGAGTTCCCGATGTGGAGAGGCAAGAAATTCTCCTCGAAGATGTGCAATAACATACCGTCTCCTCAGTGCTTGTCTCCTAGGATTTCTAAATATCCTACTAGGGGCATGTAAGCACCTTGTGTTGGTTCAGATTCCATGGGTAGCATTATCACGAAATGTCGATTGCTAGGGTTTTGATTTAGCTACAAAATGCCATTGGCAAGATTATCTCGAAATCTCGAAAGTCAGGGTTCTGGGGGTTGCCTTGGGCAGTGCTATCTCAAAGCATCGACTGCCAAGGACCTTGCGAGGATTGATGGTGGGAACTAGGAATCCGATATAGATCGTGTTGTAAAGCCAATCCGAAGCTAGAAATAAAAGGAAAAGAGAGAGAAAACTCTCCAAAAATAGGGAAAAAATTCTTATGTCTCTCTCTTAGAAAAAATGCACTACAAACTGAACCTGGGCTAAAGCATCTTACAAGCATGGGTGCTTTAATTGTGGAGTTCAACGAACCTTAGGTTAGTTCCTGTGGGCCTTAGAAACCTTCATGGCAGACTGAGGCTAGAGGTGGTCAGGTCTGGATCTTGGTTGGTACTTGAGTACCTCTAGGTCCACTATTGCCATTCTACCCTAATCTACAAAAGAAAGCATAGATCTGAGCATAAAAAAGCATGTGGTCTAGAATTTGAGTTAAACTCCTAGATATTTTGCTAAGGGACTAGAAAAAGCTAAGCATGCGGGTATGATGGGAACACCATCATGAGCCATAACTAGCTTAATATGATTTGATTAAGTCATTAAATGGTCCTACATAATCACTAGAGGACTATAATTCATTGCATAATCATTCTGAGAGAAAGATAAGAAAATAGGGTTAAAACTGTAATTTTACCATCATATCATGAATATAGTACAACCATGGGTTTTCTCAGGGGTTAATTAAGGATCAAATGGTACTGAAAGGCTAACAAGTTGGTTAGAATAGACAGAAAAGGATTTTCGCATGTTTTGAGAAATAAATGACTTCTGAAACCCTAAAAATAGACCTGCTTAATTAACTGAGGGTTTGTTCAGGATAAAATTCACCTAAACTCTCTAAACTTCATAGAAAAATATTCTTTAGGGTTTCATACCTCAAATTTCACCATTAGAACCCATCTTAACCCAAAACAAAGTCTCAGATCGGCATTTACCCTAATTTGGGGTTTTGCATAAATTACTCAATCAAACATGGTCAAAACTAAAATCCATCTTCACCATTCGATTCCTTAGGTCAAAATTAGGTTTGTACCGAAATTTGGACCCAATCTGAAATCATCTTGAACAAGTTTGCAATTTGGTCCCATCTGACCTTTTATTTCACAACCATGCCCTTAACTTTCAAAATTCCTTACAAGCAGCCCCCCAATTTCTTCATCAACTTTGTAGAAAGGTCACTAGCACCATTAAAGGCAACTTTGAGCTTCACCGTTGAGATGGAGCAAGGATTTCACGCTCGATTCTCAATCAATCAGTCCCAAAATAGATACTCAGATTCTTGATGAAGTTGCCATCCATTTGAGCCACATCTTGGGCTCTAAGTCTTGCGAATCAGTTGAAAATTGGGTTTCTATCTCTGGCAAAGATTTCCAAGCTTGAAAGCTTGATTCTCAAGCTTCGTTCGACTCCTGATGACCTATAAAAAGACCTCCAGGGCAAACCGTTCGACTGACGCTCGAATTCGACCTAGAACAGCTCCAATTCCTCTCCTCTTTCTCGGCAGAAGTGCTCCTCAACGTTCGGAGACTCTCCCTACCTCCTCTTATCGTCCGTTCATAATATTGGTGATAGATTTATCCTTCCCTCTTTCCTCTGTGTCGCACAGTACCAGCTAGCATCTCTATCCTCTTCATCCTCGTTGTCCAACCGCTACCAGAGCTCCTTCCTTCTCCGGCATCGGCCATACCGCAACCGGTGCCATCTCCATTCCCTGTCATCTGCTACCTCTCTCAAATGACTCCTCATCTTTTCCACATCACAACAGCAACTCCAACGTACCGCTTCGACCTCACCAACGCCCTCTGCAACTCCAATTTCCAACTCGCCAGTAGACATCCGGCGAGCCCTAGCAGCTTCCACACACTGCCAAACCGGCTACTCCCGCACTCCACACCTTTGCCGTTCACCGTAGATCAAAAGCCATAACTTAGTTAAGGCTATTGATCAATCCCACACTCCCCCATACACCACCACCTTCACACACACAATCTGCCTCTGCCAGCACCCACAGATCAGGCTCGCACCACGCCGACCCCCTCATCAAGTTTATCGTAGTTCGATGAAGCCTCTGAGCTATTCTGACTTGGCCATTAGTTCGTATTTGTCCTTTCAGGTTCTCCGCCGAATAGCCACTGCCGCTACTGTCTTCTTTGGTGTGTTCTCTGCCTCCAGGCTTCGTAGTGACCTGCTGCAATGCCTGATCAAAGTGGCTCTAGGTTCTATGATCCCCTAGGTCCATAATTGGGAGAATGAGGCACAACTGAAACCTCAATTTACGAGGACATCTCCATCAGCTACGCGTGTGCTGCACAAAGAAAAAGGGGCACGGATAGCCCACATCATGGGTTTTGGAGCATAAGTGGCTGCATAAATTAAATTTGTGCTTGGGCATTATTGTCTCAGACACAAGGGGTGAGGTCCCTCACACCCCTCACTTGGCCTTGCCAGTGACACTGCTCACACGGGTTTGGCCTGTCCCGATTACCCGCCTACGCTATCCACACCTCACTCACCGGTAGTGCACTGCCAGTGAGCCTGGACCCAGGTGCGCTCTATGTCCGATTACCCATATATCTAGTACTATTGAAGGCACTAGGAGAGTGTGACCGAAGGAGAGAAAGAGAGGAGAGCGTGCGGGGGTTAAGGGAGTTTTTCTCTCTGGAGAAATTGGCTAACACTTAGCCAAATTTGAAGACCCCTTCCCGTCTGTGTGAAGAAGAGAAGAAGAGCACTAGAAGAGTCTGTGAAGAAGAAGGAAAGCAGTTGAAGAAGAGAAGCAGAGAAGAAAAAGAAAGGAAGACATAGCCGAAGAAGAGAAGAGGAAGAGTCTAAGAAGAAGGAAAAAAATTGAAGAAGAGCCGCAGAAGAAGGGAGAATCACTATTCAATCAGACATTTAAGACATCTGATATTTAATTAGACGACTGACTTGAGTTTATTTCTACATAGTTATTGAGGTCCACTTGCTATTATTGTAGGGAGTAATTGGTGATTCAAATCACCATTTTACTCCATTGTTTTTGTAGTTTGACACTTGATATTATTGCCACATTATTCTGAATCAATTTATGCCCATAATTTCTTTTCTCTGTTGTTTAAAATTGAAATCTTGAGAATCAAATTCGTACTTTCTCCCAGCGAACGACCTCACTCTTTTCGAATATGAGTTTTATCTATTTTTCACTAGATATCAACTATACTGCAACTCAATGATTTAAAACCCAATTTCAAGCAACGAACACGCGGGACCAGGTCTGCATCGCGTGGGTCATGGACGAGGTGTGAGAGAGTAGGCAGGCAAGTGAGCGGGTAATGGGGACCCGACCCCGTGTCTTGGGCGAGGGTCGTGGTGGCAAATTCCTATTATCTCGCACTGAGGGCTCGGTGACTTCCGATGTGGGACTAAGTGTCCCACAGTTCTCCTCGAGATGCTGTTGACGATGGTTCCTCCAATTGTGGTTGGAGACAAGTTCGTGGCTTCGAATTAAAGGCCTGGAGGGTGACCTGGGGTCCTTCTATGCTACCTGGAGCGAGCACCCGAGTTCTTCGTGGTTAGAACACCACGAACTCGGCTGATGAAGTCATCACGGCAGCGGAGCTCTGGTGGAAGACCTGGAATAAAGAATATGGGTGCTAGCCCCAACAAAAGCATTCAAGAGGATCACTGTAGGGTGTGGAATGTGATGGCAGCATCCGTGGGGTGATTCGTGCATGGATGATGGCGGACGATGATGGAGATGGAAGCTAGTAGGTGGGTTGTTTGGTGGATGATTTAGGTGAGCGGAGTGGCAAATAGGAAGAGGGGTTTTGATGGGCGAGTTGTGGTGGATCTTATGAGGTGGTTGGAGAGGTGTTTGG
This sequence comes from Thalassia testudinum, assembly GCA_037157565.1. NCBI lineage: Eukaryota > Viridiplantae > Streptophyta > Magnoliopsida > Alismatales > Hydrocharitaceae > Thalassia > Thalassia testudinum. Next base: position 221,367,831 of record JAZHRO010000031.1, on the reverse strand, counting down.
AGTGATGGAGTGTGCGGAAGACCTCGCTGGAGTGGTTACTGGAGTCGAGGAAGATGAATTCGTAGGAGGCGATGTGGTGGTCGAGTCGAAGTGGCAAAGACGGAGTTGTAAAGTAGAGGAGCTAGAGAGTTGAGCTGAGTAGGTAGCAGATATTGACCTTTAGTAAACCCCTGAAATAACCCATGGTTATTCTATTTTTTTGTGTATTACTGGTAAAATTGTAGAAATAACCTTTTATTCTTCTCTTCTTCTCAAAACAACCAAACCTACCTAAGAGACCTTCTGACTGATATGTAGGAGGTTTTACTGACTTTATCAGATCAAATTGAGCTAATTATGGCTCATGATGGTGTTCCCATTAGAAGGTCTCTAAATAAATTTTTGAAGGTGCATTGTGGGGTTTATAGGTCAAAGGAGCAAGATCGGGTTTCTAATTCCAAAAACAGGAACCAGAGGGGACCTCCAGACGTCTAGAAGTGTGGTCAGATGACTTATACTTTAAAGTTGGACGTTTGGAGGGCAGGTTGGATGTCCAATCTATAATAGTATTGGAGTTGGGTTCTGGTTGCAGTTTATGCAGAGATTGGAAGTCCATACACCCTGTCTGGACATCCAAAAGTGTGCTGGAAAGTGAGTTTAGAGTTTTTTAGGGTAGGTTTAGGTTCCTAAGTACTTGGGTATCCTAAATAGGTTTTGGGCACTAGTTTCCTAGTGTTCCTAAGGTCATGGATAGGGATATCCTCCTCTCTCCATTGTCTTGATCTAGCTTCTTCTTCTCTTCCTTGCCTTCTTCCACTTTATTTCACATCCTAGAGCACTTTATTACTTGCAAATAGTAATAAAATAATTAAATAGCAAGATAATCTCACATTATTCTATGTACAACAATATAAAATGATGCAATGCATGATATGCATGATATGGATGCAATATTTATAGATTAAGCTAGGTTTCTAACATTATTTAGGTTGATTAAGACCTATGATTATTGTACAATCATACCCCCATGCCTAAACTTTGCTAGTCCCTAGCAAAAGCAACATATGTGGATCTCGTGGAAAGTTTTCTTTTGTTTAGAGAAGCAAAGTGAAAATGAACTCTCTTATTTATTTATAATATCCTTCTATTGTAAAATGAGTTGTTAAGGAATCAAGCCAGTCAGAATCGGAAACCTCAATATGATTTTTCACCAATGGAAAGAAATCACAGGCAAATCCTTAATGACAATGACTTCAACAGGTCTCGAGTACCAACTCAAATTTATACCTCTTATGTCAAATCAAAAACCCTATTAGCCTATATACTTGGGTTGTGAGGGTAACTTTCCCTAACTCAGTCGACCCACCCAAGACTTGAAGTGAATGTGAGAAACTTGCATCTTATGTGTGAAATAGTTTGACTCGTCATAAAGGACAATTAAATTAACTCTTAGCATTCAATAAAGCTTAGAATATTTATAGTCTCTCACTTGGACACTTCTGTCTTCGGTTAAGCCATACTAAGATTTGGCAGCTTTCTCCTCATGATATTTCCACCCTGAGGTCAACACACTAGGCGTATATCTCCCTGGTTGGACCTATTAGTTTCTTATTCCTAATTTTTTTCTCTATATATTTTTTTATTTTTTTATATAGGGTAAACACTCATTTGTAGTGAGGTGTTTTTATTCGGGAATGGAATGAAATAGCATCCATATGTAGAGAGATGCTTTTATTGAGTGGGATGTGTATTTATATATTTTTTCTTTTTCTCTTTTTTTTCCTGTATCTATATATATTTTTCTCTTGATTTTTCTGGTTGAAAATATTTTCTCTCCAATTCATTTTTCTAGGTGAGTAGCTCTCCTTCATCCATTCTAAATGCATCCCCTACAAGCAGGAATAGTCCTAAAAGCTGTACATCTGGCATGTTGATTAGATCTGTAGGCCTGGACTAAATCTTATTAACCACTAAGGACTCAATATGGTCATAAGGACTCAATAAGGTCGTCCAAAGGATGAGTCAGTGCCTAGTACAATTGAATATGCCTGGGAAAGACCATCCAAATCAAAGGGTTGGAAGATAAGTCATTCATTTATTTTCCATTTGACTTAATACTTTAAGCTTTTTTAGGTCCCTTCAAAAACTCGGGCAAACCAATCCAAATTTAGGTAATTACTCGAAAAATTTAAGTCTATTAGGAACTGAAGAATCTAGGCAGGACTTTGTTTTGCATTTCCTAAAGTCAATAAATCCCCAAATCGAGAATTCTTGATTCTTCCAAACTTAAATTCCAAAAACAACACTGAAAATACTTTTTTTCTGTATAGAGAAACTCTATATAAGAATATGTATATTTTTACATTTTTTTTTCTTTTTGAAAATTTATTTACAAGAAATACTGTGAGAAACTATGCAAAATGCAAATGCAATAATAAAAATCATAGGTGTTAGGAAAAATTATTCAATGTATGTGTGCTACCCCCCATGCCTAAATTCTGGCATGTCCTCATACATTAAAATAAACATAGATAATACAATAGAAATATCTGAAAAGCATAATAAAGGATAGAAATCACCTGGAATCGCATGTAAATTTTGTTTCAATCAGCCTATTCCAACACTTATGAAAAAAGAAATATGTGGGAAAATATGCTATATTTAAGTGCAAAGTTTAACGCCTCAAACTGGGCATAAACTTGATATGTCGATATGGTACTGAGAATGGTGAGTAAAATGATTAGAAGTTTAATCTCATTTGCCGATAGCAAGATGCAAATGCTAACCACCTGTCTATGAAATCCAAGCCCGAAGAGTAAGGAAAATATTATAATGGGGCTTGAGAAAATCTGTAGCCAGGTGCTACAGAAGTAAGGTAGATAAATATAGGTGACTGGAAGAGATGAAAATGGAGGCATCCCAAAGAGTTAATGGAGAATGTAAGTGGTTAAGGTGTGAGTGGAGAGATGCTAGGGGTAAAATCTTATGGGTCCTGATAATGGTGATGAATGAAAGGCATGGCTTAAGTGGTGTGGTCAGATCTGGATTCAACTCCTGTGGAGAATGAGCCAGAAAAATCATTAGAGTTAAATTTAGATGTGGATGTTTCAAGGTGGAGTGTTTCGTTTAATTGCCCATGATTAGTGTTCTTGTCATCCTTCCTATGCTTCAACTCCCTTGATATCCTTGAAATATTTAGCTCAGGACCATCCTCAAGAATAAATCTTTCAAACATAGGGTCATCAGCAAAAATAGAGTGCTCTAGATACTTGGTCGAGGAATCCTCAAGATTATCAAAGTCAATGAATGCGTGTAGTTCTGGTTCTAAGTCAAGATTTTCTTGAGATTGTTGTTCAATGTGCAAAATCATGTGAACCAGGTCATCAATGTCCAAGTGGCCATCCTCGAAGACAACGAAATCATTTTCAAGCCCATCAATGCTTGTTTCCTCAAAGTAAAGTGATTGATATTCAGGGCCTAAATCAAGATCTAATTCCTCAAGTGAGTCTTCCTCCTCAATCTAAATAGGGTTGTATAACAAATTGAATTTGAATTAATGAATATATGGTATCTCCCAAGAGTCAAGGTCTTTAGATAAATTAGTCTTGGGAATGTCAACCCTTTTTTCATCATTTTCAAGGATGGGGTTTTCAGATAAATCAAATTTGAATGTGTCAAAATCAAGCTCAATTGCCCCATCGAATGTCTCTTCCTTAGAATTATTTTGTAGTTCAGAATCAGTCTTCGAGACATCAATATCATCCACCTCGACTGTTGGATCCACCGAATCCTCAATAGCAACCTCCGAATCAAAAATCTATTGTGGCACACCTGACCCAAATTCAAATGTTTCTTATTTTTGTTGCTCATCCTGAATTCTATGTAGCTCTTTTCATATATCATCATGTTCTCTAGCACTAGCTTCTTTTATTTCCTGAACCATTCTGATCAATTGAGTAATCTTGGATTCATTGCAAGGGGTAAGGGTTTGAATTGGGTTGGGTCGGTCAAGATAGTCAACCATGCTATCAAAGATTTGATCTAGTAGAGAGGTTGGCTTTTGTGATCTAGTGGATTCTTGATACTGGTCATGCGGTCCTATCCATGTATCAATCATCACTATTTCTTTCGAATTTTCCTTCGAATCACTTCTCGTATCATCCAAAAAATACCCTGACTTTGTTTTCTTAGTGGATACATAAATATCAAAGTAGATATTCCCATTGTCGCTACTCATCTCCATACATCCTAAGTAACAATCAATCCGTGCATTGGTTGTAGCCAAGAAAGGGCAAGACAGAATGATGGGTGATTCACTTAGCTTCTCTGGTATATCCATGTCCAAAATAATAAAATCAACCGGAAAGCTATGACCTTGCACTTTGATGATCACATCATGAACTACCCCCTTGGGTGTGTTGATGGAGCCATTTGGCATTTTAATGGTGACAGGTGTGTGGTGCAGATTTCCAAGTTTGGTGCAGTTGATGTATACACATCCATTTAGGTTAAAATGCCTATTTATGAATGTTCCTAACCTTATAGATGCATTCCACATTATAAATATTTCATAGCATGCATCATTCTATATTTAGAGTAGTTTGTATAAATTATAGGTTAATTCTCCTCTTTTTGTGACCAGGAGAGAGGGAGATTTATTATGAGGCCTTGGATTTACAATCCAATCATACAGATCTAATCAGGATGACGATCGGAGTCCAATGCCTCCGAAATGCCTTGAACAGAGTTCTATAGCACCATATGCAATCCGAGGAAGATGAACTGCTAAGGGGTAAGGTGACATAATTCGAATCTTCAAACGACAAATCCAACCGCACAAATGGATCTGGATTGATAATTCTAGACCAATGAGGCAAAAATGGACCCAATCCGAAGTCCATGGTGCCACCTACAAGCACCAAACAATGGATGGCCTAGATAATGCCACATGGCATCATCCAAGCCAACCAAAGCTGGCCCATAGCCCTTGCTCAGCCTTAAAGGCACGCACGAGTAGCAACCTGGGCCATTGTATCTTCATCCAACGGTCTAGATCACCCAACGTTGCCCTTTCAAACCACACCTGATCTCTAAGAGCACTTCCTCATGCAATCTCGATCATTGGATTTCTATCCAATGATTGAGATCATCTGTCGAGCCCTAGGACAAGGAACGTCCCTCAGACCAAAAGAGGGGCATGGCACAGTGGTCTAGAGAGGTGCTCGCAAGATGAAGATGCCCATTCGAACCCTCGCGTGCCCCCTAAATCTACAGCATGTGCCAAGCACCCAATTATAGTCGTGCGTCATCATCGAACGGTGCCAACTTCTCCACATGGCAATACAGGTCAACACAGATGTGGCTGAGCAAAAAACATCTAATTGCACTCGTGGATGAATGTGCAATCACTAGTGCTTAAGAGCGAGATCCGATGGGTGCGATCCTTGTGCAATCGTGGCCGTTGATTGAGCATCTGACGGTGAGCATGCGTAGTTGCCAAGGGGTGTGTGAACTACCTCCAACGAGGTTTGAGGCGTAGCTACAACGATGATTTTAAATGTCGCTATTGACCTGTGATTTTATTTTGTTTCCTCTCCTCCACTATAAAAGTACCACTACCCTTCCCATTCTTCTTCATCTCTTCCTCTTCTTCCCTCACCTCCTCCAAAGCTCTGAGGAGCTGGTCCCAAGCCTGGGATGCTCCTTAGAGTAGAAAAGTAAAGATTTTCCCACTTCTCACCTCCTTTCATGGAGCATCCCATGGCTGTCCTCTCACCTCGATTCAAAAGTAGATCCTCACCGCGATGCCATCCTATCCCGTCCTCCTTCCTTCGACATTGTTCTCCTTCCTCTAACTCCTCGCAACCTTCATCCAGGAGCTGTCAAAGCGAGTCGTCCTCTAAGAATTCACCGAGGGGGATTCTTCTCACCTCTCTCTATCTTTTATTGCTTTCTAGTGTAGTTGTAGTTTCCTGATTATATGTAGCAAACTCTGGTTAGATATATATATATTGATATCCTCTCTCTCTCTCTCTCTTTCTCTTATTTTGCTAGAGTAGATTAGACTAGATAGTAATTATTCCACTTGATATATTGCCCTATAAAAATACAAAAAAATTACAAAAGATAAAAACACCAAAAACAAATAAATCGAAATGTAGATTTACAAAGCCAAATGTTCGCCTCACCGTATTTGATTCAGGGCTCGCCTTGAGCTTTGGTTATAAATCTTACCTGGTAGCAAATTTTTATGCACTACAACAATGTGTTTTCTAATTCAAATCTTTTGCGTACAAAATCCTACTCACCATTTTGTCATCGTTGTCAGGGTGGCAACACTCTTTAGTTTTTCTTGCATTTTTCACCTTATGTAAGTTTATCTCACTTTTTTCTCTGATCTTGCTATGATAACACGCCTAATGACTACCCATCCCCTAGTTGGGATAACTTTCATTAGGGATATGATTCCGAAACTCAATGTCTAGGACCTAACCCTAGACAACAGGACTATGATTATTATCATTCTTACGCATATAGTTATTATAGATCTCCATCCTTTGATGATCAAACTAACCCGATCTACATTCAACAAGGATATGATGATTATAACTCCTACCCTCCCCAAGAATATACTAAATATAGGTCACCACCCCTCTTTGAACAACTTAAAATGACCTATTATCTGGGAGGGCCCCAACAACCACAATTCCATGACTCACTTAGATTGAACCCAAACCCACCCAACCTTGAACCCAACCATTTGATTTAGGTGAATGAGGTCCAAGATAGGGTGTTGGCCAATTTGTGGAACACCATATGATCTTTAGAAACCCAACCAAAACCCCACAATGAAGAATTGGAGCCCCTGATTCAAATGATTGATGATCTGAATAGTTCGTTATTGGATTGGCTCCAAGATATTGAGAATAAGGGCCTAGGTGAGTTTTTACTGGGGAAATTATCAAGATTGAGGATGAAATTCGTGGTTACTTAGTACAATATTGGGATGATTCCTAGGATGAACCCCTTCCAAGAGAACCGTTATTTGAACCCACTCAGGCACCTGTTGAGGTGGACACATTTTATGAGACTAGGGATGACCTGGTTGATCTAAAGCAACCCATTGAGGATGAACCAATTTTCTCACTCGAAATCCCCAAGCCAAGGAGAGAGGAAAAATTTGTCTCTATAGACCAAGGAACAACATATGATTTTGAGACATATAAATAAGGATTAAGAATACTTTGATTTTGAGGGTGAAGAATCTTTAGGTGAAGTCTCGCCTGAGCTTAAGGGAGATGATTTTAGTAAGCCGAACGGACCAAAGGAATCTCATCAATCATTTGAGTGTCCTATAGTTAAGGAATTTGATTCGGTTGGGGCTAACTTGGTGGATAAAAATCTTGATTTGATGGAAGATTCAATCATTAGCCTCATTCCTAAACCACACCCCAAAGAGCTGAATGATGATATTTTTGAAATCATTGTACCCAAGTCAATCCTGATTGAGCCATAATTATTTAACTTAGATATTTTAGATGGGTTGTACAATGATTTAGAGGTCCTGGAAACCCTGATTTTGAAGGGTAGAAATTTGGAAATGAAAATCTAGGAGGCTACTTTTGAGGGAAATGCAATTTGGATCTAAGGATTCCTATTGACCTGAAACCACCAACATTTTACCAGGACCCTTATGATATTTTAAACCCTGAGGTTGTGCAACCCAAGCTCAAATTAATTGATTATCTTTTGAAGCTGAACCTTAACTGGACAACCAAACCTATTAAACCAGATCTACTTATTGTCTGTCATTTTAGACTTGGGTTGCACCCCACAAAATCATAGGCCCGGCCCTGCAAGCACAACAATCTCCAATTCTGTGTGATTTTCATCCGAAACCTTAGAACCACTCGACCAGAAGGCACGAGTCTGCACCATAATCTGGTCCACATATTTGGACACCTGCTGTCGAGTCCTAAGATCAATCTTCTTATTTTGATCTTGACTCGCACCTGTGAATTCTTATCCTCTTCATTGTTTGTATATTATGCATAGCTGAAGGCACTAAACTTAGCACATGTGAATATTCCACATTTTCTGCGGAGCTGACAGAATTTATCATCAAATTTAGGTGATATTTTGTTGATTCTTCCCTTTTCATGTCTTTATTTTTACAATGAGACATTACATCAGTTAGGCATAGGTGGGTGGATACTTAATCCGGAAATTATTTTGTTAGCTCCATAGAATTTCTTTTATTTTCTTTCAAAAAAAATTAAAAATTCAAAAAGACAAGAAAAATTAGAATTAGGAGAAGAGAACTTAGGCATTAAGAGTTATTAACTATAGGAAATAATTGTTAAGGCAAAATCATCGTTGCTTAGGAAATGTGATGTATAGGACAAAATCACTCAAATTATTTAAATTTATAAACTTAGATTCAGAAAATAGAGTCTAATATCATTCGCAGGGAGTAAAGATGAAATTTTAATTCACCAATCAAAAGAAAGATATATATGCAATTGAAATCAATGATATTCAAAATGATAATTCAATAAAATTAGAATAATAGTACAAAAAGATTAGGTTAAATGGTGATTTGAATCACCAAATTAACCCTCAATGTTGTGCTCACAATCACTTAAATATCTCAACAGTAAATCTCAACTATTAATCCCTGTCAATCAAGTTATTCAAATAATGCCACAGTAAGCTCAGATGTTGGCCTTATGTATCAGATGGCTTAAGTGTTAAGCCTCATCAGCATGCATAGCACCACAGGAGGCACCAAGAGCAAGAGACTCAGAACCTTTCTTTCCTTCACACCTCAACAGAGGCTCAGCATAGGCTCGAGGAATTTCGCTAAGTACTGAGCGAAGAGGGAGTGCACGAGAGCAAAACCTACCCCCTTTCTCTCAAATGTTCTTTCACTCTCCCTAAGCTTAGAATCAGACCAAACCCAAGAAGCGAGTATCTGGATCCAACACCCAGACTTGTGTGGCATGTGCACGGGTGAGGGTGTGTACGAGTTCGTGAGGTGCAACGTGTGTGAGGGCGTGGTAAGGACCTGACACCAGTGACTCGAAGGAAAACAACCCTCGTTACTTTTTCATATTATACATTGATGGGGGTCCTACTGTCAACGATGTGGGACTATCTTCCTGCACTTCTTCACGCAGCAGCTGTAGGAGGTAACGCCTCCAATTGAAGGCAAAGTCATGACTGAAATTTTTGATTGAGGACCTGGGAAGGGTCCTAGAGTTCAGTTGTGTATCCTGGGAGTGCAGTTGTGGGTGATTGTGGCTGGAGAACAACAACCAAGGTCAGAGAAGATGAGGGTAGTGGCGGAGCGATGGCAAAGTACCTGAAATAAGGAATATGGCTTGATGGCCATGTCAGAGCAGCTCAGGAGGAACACCGGATGTCGACGAGTGTGATGGTTGTTGTGGCGTTGTGTGAGGGTGTGTGTGGAGGTCTGGCGACCTCGAGATGGTGGTGCGATGAGGGTAGTGTTGGGTAGAGTTTTTGAGTGGCCAATCCCCTCAATTACTTGAGGGGTTTTGGCGGGTGCAGAACGGCGAAGGTGTAAAGACCGATGGTGAGTGGTTTGGTGCAGTGGAATGAGTGGATGGCTTCATTGGAGCTTGGTCAGTGCGAAGGGAGGCGATGGTGGTTGTGGTCGTTTTGGAGGTCGAACCTAAAAACTAAGTGGTTGGAAAGGATCAATAAGGGAAGAGGAAGAGATATAGGGACTCAGAGAGAGAGATGACAGGTAGAGGGCTTCAGTTGTGATAGACCAGAGTAGGAGAAGATGATGTCGATGCCGATATGGCAGTGATGAAGGAGAGGAGGGCAATCATGCTTTGGTGGGCGACAATCGCGAGGATGAGGGGAGGATAATGGGCCACCACTTTGACTGTTGGCTGGCTCAACGAAGAGGATGGAGGAGCTCACTAGAGATGAAGGTGCAGACGACCGAAGGAGGAGAAGATGAAGGTTTTCTGGCATTATACTTCGCTAAGAAGCTCAGAGTTGTGAGAGGATCCTATTTAAAGGCCTTAGGGAGGCTTCCAATCTTGGAAATAAGCTTCGCGAACTCGAAACATAGGGTTGAAAAATCCCAAATTTTGTGAGAGTTTGCATGAATATTCTAGGGAAAATCAGGGTCCAATACTTGGTACAATTGGTAGAGAATCTCTCGAGGATTCTCCCTTTCAAATTTGGAAAGGTTTGATTGAGAATCGAGCAAGAAATCCTCGCTCGAATCTCAACAGAGCTTCTGCGTTCACACCAATGGCAGTAGGGACCATTTTACAAGAAATGATGACAAAGTTAAGGACTTGATTACAAATATTTGAAAAGTTAGGGGCTTAATTAAGAGAAACAAAGTTTAAATGAACTAAAATGCAAACTAGGTCAAGATGGACTCTGATTTGGCCCAAATTTTGGTACAAATCTAGTTTGGATTGAAAGAATCTGATGGTGAAGTTAGGTTTTTGTTTTGACCATATTTTTCTAGGCAATTTATGTAGAGACCCAAAGGACAGAATTCTGTCTGAGACTCTATTTGAGGTCAAAATAGGTTTTAAAGGACAAATCAAGGATACCAAACCTCAAGGAATATTTTTCTATTAATTTTAGGAGATTTAGATGAGTTTTATCCTAGCTAGAATCTCTATAATATAAGAATGTCTGAAATTAGGGTTTTCGGTCCTGTGTTGGTTCTTGAAATGCGTGAAACCCTATTTCTATCTACATGGACCCACTTATTATTCTTTAATGCTCAATTGACCTTTAGTTAACCCCTAACAAACCCCGTGGTTATTTTGTGTTCATGATATGCTGTTAAAATTACAAAATTAACCCAACTTTCTTGTTATCTTCTCAAAATAAAATAATATGGAGTTGTAACCCTCAAATGGCTATGTAGGAGCATTTATCTTTCAATGTTGACTAAAAGTGGCTAGTTAGGGCCTATGATGGTGTTCCCATCATACCCCCATACCGAGATTTTGCTAGTCCCTTAGCAAAAATCCAATGGATCAAACCAGGTCTCTAGGTCAGATGTAACTATCAGTCCTTACTAAGCTGCATCTTTAGAAATTAGATCAAAATATCAACAATAAGCCTAGTGGTCCTCAAGTACTAGACAAGATCCATACTTGACTAGCTTCAACCTGAGTTTGCCGCGAAGGTTTCTAGGGCCCGCAAAAACTACTTAGAGGTTCGTTGACCCCAGTGGTTAAAGCACCCGTGCATAGACATAACATGTTCAGGTTCAGTTTGCCAGTGCATTTTTGTAAGAGAGAGAAAGAGAAGGATTTTTCAGTTGGAGAGTTTTCACTCTTCTCTTTTTATTTTTTCCTAAACCCAGCCTCGAATTGGCCCTAAACACGATCTGTGTCAAATTCCTTATCCACACTATCAATCCTCGAAGGGTCCCTGGCTTTCGATGCTTCAGGATAGCACCGCCTATGGCAACCCCAAGAACCCTAGCTTTCAACACTTCAGGATAGTGCCACCCATGGTGTTTTGTAACTAAATTTTGTCCCTGGCAATCGACATTTCAGGATAATCTAGCCAATGGAACTTGACCCAGCACAGGGTGCTTACATGCCCCCGATAGGATATTTAGATATGTTAAGAGATAAGCACCGAGAACATGATATGTTATTACGCATCTTTGAGGGGAATTTCCCACCTTTCCGCATCGAGAACTCATCCAATCAACTTGTGTTGTCGAGCCACTCCTAAGCTAGATCTTCGAGATGGCTTTTCATAATAGAACACTTTTGGCAAATATTTCTTTATTAAGTGCATTGAACCAAACTTAGTGTCTGATTTTTGGGTGCTTAGGTTACCAAGTCCCGTAAACCAAAAGGCAGGCAATGAGGCTGAATAATCCCTAAGTCTTAGACGTACTACATCAGCCTCGCACTTTCCTCAACCTCTTGAGGACTAATCCGAATCTTAACAAATACATGAGTGTTTAAGCCCTAAAATAGATCCAAGAGGCCTAAGATCAGTACTCATCACTATTCTCCTAAGTTTTACCCTTCCAAGTCTTAAATCATCATCTGATCCAACCTAGAAGTTAGGTAAGTTCCATACTCAATTTTAAGGGACTAATTCATTTCTTTCTCTTTTTGTTTGCTCCTTTTTTCTCTTTCTTCATTTTTCTTTTCTTTTCCTCTTCTCCTCTTTTCACTATGCTCGATTCAAATTGCCTTCTCCTTTCCTCTTTTCTTCTCTTTTTTTTTTGAATGAATGAAACCCTTCCATGCATTATTTTTCACAGTGTTTTGTACTTTAATACCCCCTCATGCCAAAGATTTGCAATGCCCTCATTGTCAATTAGGTGGGTTCGAATTCAATTCGGATTGTACACAAGAATATGTGGGTGGTGAATGAGTTGGAATGACTATTGCAGATGATTTCTAGCTCTGATACAAGTATCAAAGGCAGAGTCGGCTATTCTAGTGGACGATCCCTAAAGTGCAATATGAATTCAGTAAAGAGATATGATAGATGGGTTTCAGGCTTTTCAAGGATGACAGGTTGCTTCCCGTTAAGTGCTAAGTTTAACTCCATCAACTGGGTGCAATGAAGCTCAGAGAGAATGGAGATCAAAGGATACAAGAGCCAAATTTGAGTCGGTGAGTTTGAGGAACGGTTTGAGTCTCTAATCGTTCATGACAAAACGTTCTGATTAGTGGTTGATTTCACTAATTTCGATTTCTCCATTTCCAAATACTTATTTCACAGGGAATGGTCCAATCCATTTTGATCTGAGTTTTCCTAGGAAGAGCTTGAGTTTGGCATCGAAGAATAATACTTTCTGACCAGGATAGAAAGATTTTTGTGAGATGTGCCTATCATGGAAGGCTTTCACCTACTCTTTGTAGATTCGCGAGTTCTCGTACGCATCATTGTGTTGTTCCTCGATCTTGCTCAATTGCAACTGGCGGTGGATTCCAGCCTTCAAAAGATCTAGATTGCACTTCCATGCTGCCCAGTAGGCTTCGTGCTCCATTTCTACATGGAGGTGACATGCCTTCCCGTGCAAAAATTTGAAGGGAGACATTCCTAACTGGTTCTTATGGGAGATCTTATAGGCTCACAAGGCTTCCAGAAAGCAGGTAAACCAATCCTTCTTGTTATGCTGAATAGTGACCTAAGGATCTTCTCGATCTCCCGATTTGATAGTTCAGCCATCCATTAATCTGGAGGTGATAAGGACTTGAGATACAATGTAACACCCCGTATTTTTTCATCAAGGGCTAGAAGTGCACATTGGTGAAATGAGACCCGCCATCGCTGATGATGGCTTTTGGAGCCCCAAATCTAGAAATGATGTTTTCCTGAATGAACCGAAGAATAACTTTTTGCTCACTTGTTTTGGTGGGGACGACTTTAATACATTTAGAGATGTAATCAACAATGAGTAAGATGTATTCGAAGTCGTTAGACGCTGGAAATTGTCCAATGAAATCAATTCCCCAGATGTTAAAGATTTCACACATGATAATCGGATTTAAGGGCATCATATCTTGCGAGCCCATGTTGTTGAGGGTCTGACAATGGGTGCATGTCCTACAAAAGGATTGTGCATCTTTGAACATCGTGGGCTGAAAGAACCCACACTGGAGGATCTTCGTTGTGGTTTTACGCCTAGAGTTATGGCCACCACAGGCCTGGTCATGACATAATGAGATTACGTTGTTGACCTCATCGTCAAGAATGCATCTCCGATCACTTGGTCATTACCGATATGGAAAAGATACGGATCTTCCCAGACATAATACTTGGCATCGAAAATCAACTTGTCCTACCCAAAAGTCGCTCAATTTGGTAGGACTTTCCCCATAACCAAGTAGCTCACGTTGTCGGCAAACCAAGGAAGTCCGTTAATGGCCAAGAGATGCTCATCCAGAAAGTGCTCGATAATAGGTTTGGATCGGTCATTGACCGGAGAAGGAAGGTGAGAAAAAAGGTTAGGTACCACATTCTACTTTCCCACCATATCATGAATTTCAAGATTGAATTCTTTCAACAGTAAGATCCAGCGGATTAATCTGAACTTCGCCTCCTTCGTGAGTAAGTGTCTCACTGCAGTGAGATCTGAGTAAATGATGACATGGGAACCCAGGAGGTATGACTTGAATTTCTCCAGGCCAAATACTACAGCCAGCAGCTCTTTCTCCGTAATAGTGTAATTCACTGAGCCTCGTCTAGTGTCTTGCTTGTGTAACATGTGACCACTGGTCTCCCGTTGATTTTCTGACCCAGCACTACTCTTACTATGTAGTCGGATGCATCACACATGATCTCGAAGGGTTGAGACCAGTTAGAAGATTACAGGATTGGTGATTGGGTGACTCGGTCACGTAGGAACTCAAATGTGTGAATGCACTCACTAGATATCTCAAAGGGTGTGTCCTTTGCTAGGAGATTCGTCAAAGGGCATGCTATCTTAGAGAAATCAAGTATGAATCGATGATAAAATCAAACTTGCCCCAGGAATGATATGATGTCTTTGACCGAGTTAGGCACAAGTAGTATGCAAATTAGATTCACCGTAGCTCGGTCAACCTGGATACCTCTCTCAAAGATAAGATGTCCAAAAACGATGCCCTCATGAACCATGAAGTGGTTCTTTTCCCAGGAGAGAACCAAGATCACTTCAATGCATCTTTTAAGGATCTGAACCAAATGTAGGAGACATTCATCAAAAGATTCACCAAATATCAAGAAGTCATCCATGAAGACCTCAAGGTAATTACCTACAATATATGAGAATTGTTTAACCAGAGAAGGCAAGATCGGTTTCATAAAATAAGTACTACGTCGTAGTATAGTTGAAATCTCCTTGTAAACAAATAAGAATTTTTTATTACTCAAATGTTGAGTCCAAGGTCGACCACAGGGAGAAAATGGAATTTATTCACTAATCCAAATATAAGTAATTTGAACACTTAAAGTTATTCAAAATCTATTTCAAAATATAATGCAGGAGTTTATGAATACTAAAATGTAACAATAAAAGAGAAATTGAGAGGAATAGAATAAAAAGGTTGATTCTTCTTCTCTTGGTTCTACCTTTAGCATCCTCTTCTTTTCTTTCTTGATTCTTCTTTCCTTCTTTGCCTTCTCCTTCTTGGCTTCTCTTCCTTCTTTTCTTCTTTGATTTTCTCTTCTTTGACTTTAGCTCTTTCTACTTTAGCAGTGCCTTCTTTCTTCTTCTTTGATTTCTCCATCCTTCTTCTTCTTTCCTTAGCTTCCTCTCTCTTCTTCTTTATCTTCTTCCTCTTCCTTGATTTCTTCTCCAACTTTGGTCTTCTTCTTTTCTTCTTCCTTGATTTCTCCTTCCTTCTTCTTCCTTCTTTTTTTTCTTCTTCAGCTGCACCTTTGCCTTTTACTCAGCTGCACCCTCTCTGCTACAGTGCCTTTTCTTTTCTTCCTTAGTTTCCTCAGCTTCAGCCCTTTGCTTTTCCACCTTAGCTCCTCTATAGCTGTAGCTTCCTCTCCCTTCTTCCTTTCCCTTCACACATGAGTGCAAAACCTGCCCCTACCCTTCCCCGCATACACTCTCTCTCTATTTCTCTTTTTGGTTTGCTCTCCCAGAGCCAATCGAGTATCTGGGTTGGGTCACATGCACCCGAGTCTAGGCACACCGGCGTGGGTGGTGCACGAGGAGTGCTGGGTAAACGGGTAAGGTAGGCTAGGTCCACGTAGCGTGGGTCGTAGATGAGGCTAGCAAGCAGGCAAGGGGACCTCACCCCGTGATCTGAGGCGATAAGCAAAAAACACAAAAATAATATAAACTACTCACCTGCACTGAAAACCATCGAGGTGGGACTAAAGTTCTACCGACTTCTTCACGTGCACGTAGGGAGAATGCCTGCTCAATTACTGTAGCTGCGGTTGATGTAGCCTTCATTTGCTAGGTGCTAAAATGTCGTGGAATGTTTCCGCACACCTGGGACTCTTTTGCTTGGGGCAACATGACCTGGAGCGAGCTTGCAAGTAAGCTTTGCTCGTGCTCTAATGGCGGCAGGGGGTCAGACCTGCAACTAACAAATATGGCCTCGCAACCTTGTCAAAGCGCTTGGGTAGCTTTGCCGTGACACAGCGAAGGTGGTGTGGTGGGTGGAGTGGTGCAGAATGGCCTAGGCGTGCGTGCCTTGGTCGGACTGTGACTGTGAAAGTGCGTGTGTTCGGTGAGAGTGTAGGGTGCATGTGGTGGTCAGTGAAGGGGCAGATGATGATCAGTGGATGATGGCGGAGTTTTGAGGGGTCTGGCGAGGTGGATGGGTCAGTGGAGGTGATAGAGACACCTCGCTAGTGGTTTTCTGGAAGTGAAGAAGACGGTGGTGGTCTGTTGTGTCGAGGGGTTGAAAATAGAAATAAAGAAAGGGGAAATGAAGAGAGGAGAGAGAGGAGAAGTTTTAACCTACTTAAGGGACGAAGGGGGACAGGAGGGCAGCTGGTTCGTACTTGCCGCCACCGGAGAAGAAGATTCCAGTGGAGGGAGAACGATGACGACGAAGGGGTATTAGGTGCCAACGCTGGTGCGACACGACGTGGAGGAAGGAGGTGAAGGCAGCTCTGCCACTGGTATTGTGGCAGAGCAACAAGAAGGAGGAGGAGATGTCGCCGGAGCTTGCTGGATGCTTTGGCTGGAGGAGAAGGGAAGAAATTGGAGGGTTTTCTCCGGCCAAGCCAAGCTAAATTTGAGCGGCAGGGACAGGGGGTCCTTTTATAGGTATTGGCAGAGGTCCTTGTGCTTGGAAGACAAGCTTCCAAGTGCAAGAATCCTCGTCATTGTACAAATGTGCGAGGGATACCCATGTCTCTCAAGTGTTCGCATGAGAGATTGCGTGTGAATCAAGCCTGGAGATTGCGTTCAGATGATAGGCAATTCCTCAAAGAATCTCCCTTTCAAATCTGAGAGGGGATCCCTTAGGAATCAGGGAGAAATCCTCCTTGAATCCTTGTCGTAGTAAGACTCTGACACTGTAATGGTGTTGGGACCTAATTGCAAGGAGTGGCGAGGAAGAGAGGGGGCTCTGCGCAATGGTTTTCAAAAGCTAAGGGTTAAGATGTAATTGGGTGGATTGTTTTGCAAACTAGGTCAAGGTGACCACCCCTTAGGTCCAATTTTTGGTACAAACTTAATTTGGACCTAAGGAATCCAATGGTGAAATTGGATTTTAGGTTTGACCACCTTTGGCTAGGCATTTTACACAAAAACCTAATTTAAGGTAAATAATTAGCTAGGACCCCTATTTAGGTGAAAATAGGTTCCAAAGGCCAAATTGAAGGTTCTAAATCCTAGGGGATATTTTCCATGAATTTTAGAGAGTTTATTTGATTTTTATCTTGACCAGAACCTTGCTGAATTAAGTGAGTCTGTTTTAGGGTTACAAGAAGTCATTTAATTCTTAGATCGCACAAGAACCCGTTTCTGATTGAACTAACTCACTTTTTACCTTGTTAAGACCAATTAACCCATGTTTAGCCCTTGAGAAATCCTGTTGATGTATTGTAATGGTAAAATTGCAGTTTTACCCTTTGTTTCATGTTTTCCTCTCAGCATAGTTATTCCTTGAATTAGGTCCTTCTCTAGTTTTTGTAGGAGCTTTTGTTCTCTTTTCTAGGTCAAAATAAGCTAGTTAGGGCTAATGATGGTGTTCCAATCATACCCCCATGCCTAGCTTTTGCTAGTCCCTTAGCAAAATTTCAAGGTTTTAACTTCTCTTCTAGACCATGAGTTTCGTTCAGTAGTTATGATAAGTGCTTTTTTTGTTCTTTTGTGACTATGTCAAAATGCCAACAGTAGGCCCAGAGGTACTCAAGTACCAACCAAGATTTGGACCTGGCTTGCTTTAGCCTTGGTCCTCCATAAAGATTTTTAAGGCCTGTAGGAACTATCCTAAGGTTCATTGGACTCCGCGGTTAAAGCACTCATGCTTGAGACATATTTTAGCCTTGGTTCAGTTTGCTGTGCATTTTTGTAGGAGAGAGATAGAGGATTTATTTGTTTGGAAAGTTTTCTCTCTCTTTTCTTTTTATTTCTAGCTTCGGATTGGCTTCTCAACACAGTCTGTATCGATCTGTATCGGATTCCTGGCAATCATTGCTTTGTGATAGCACCGCCCATGGCAACCCCAGAACCCTGGCTTTCGAGATTTTGAGATAATCCCACCCATGGCATTCCGTGGCCAAATCCAGACCCTAGCAATCGACATTTCGTGATAATTCCGCCCATGGTATTTAAACCAGCAGAGTGCTTACATGCCCCCGGTAGGATATGTGAATATCCTAGGAGACAAGCACCGAAGAGACGATATGTTGTTATGCACCTTCGAGGGGAATTTCCTGCCTCTCCACATCGGGAACTCATCCAAATCAACTTGCGCTAATCAGTTGCTCCTAATCTAGGCAACTTTTTCAGAACATTTAAATGCTTTTACGTGATTTTGATAGTTATGCGTATTGAGCTAGACTACATGTAGATTGGGGTGCTTGGGTTACTGAGTCCCGCAAATTGAAGGTCAGTTAACGAGGTCGAATACTCCCTAAGCCTTAGACCTAATACTTAAGCTTCGCATTTTCCCCAACCTCTTGAGGATTATCCAGATCTTAACAGGTACTTGAATTTTTAAGCCTGAGAGTCTAGCCAAAAAGGCCTAAAATCAGCATTCCTACTAATCTCTTTTTGTGTCTCATTAGTACTTTTTTTTTCCTTTATTCTTTTCCTTGATAAGGTCTAGAACTTCGGTTATTCCCTTAATCTCTTACTAATGACTATCTCTTTTTCTTTTTCATTTTATGCTCCTTTTTTGGCATTTTGCTCTTTTCCTCAAATTTGTGTGAGTTCAAAATTTTCTTCCCTCCTACATTTTTTTGTTCTTTTTCATAATTTTCTATTTTTTTGGTATTTTTGACATATGTGAATTTTTTTGTGAGAATCCTTCTAACTTTTCTTGGCTTTTGTATGTTTGCATTTTACCATCCCCCTATGCCTAAGTTTTTCAATGTCCTCAATGTAAATAGAGGGTGTGAAATAATGTTGGGTTCAGGGACTTAGAACAGGATACATCGAGTAGACGAATGGGTCGGGAATGACTGTTGCGGACAATTTCAAGCTCTGGTACGTGTACCAGAGGTGAGATTGACAATTCTAAGGCTGAACTCAGGGTGCAATAGACTTGCAATACTGATGGATAATCAGATGGATCTTGGGCTTTTGGAATGACGGGTTGCCTCCCGTTAAGCACTAAATTCAACGCCTTCAGCCGAACGGGAAATGGTATGGAGAGGAAGTGGTCAACTCAGCAGAGTTTTGTAGAACAAGCACCTTGATTAAGAGCCTGGTTGGTCCAACCAGGTGCTTGTTAAGATCAGCAGGCTGATGATGCAGCCCAAACCCAATCAATCTGGTGGGTTGATAGATGTATATCAAGAGATGTGGAACCCACCATATGCAATGGAGCTCGAATGGATGTGGAAGTGTAAATTTGAGTTTTGGCTAAGTCGAATCAACCTGGTCCGTAAGGTAATCAGTTAATGGCACAAAAGCCCTACAGGGGTGGTCAGAGAATGATGGAGCATGTTTTTCAATCTAATTAATGTTTGATACCCGATGTATTTGTGGAGTTGAATCATCTACAAATAGCTCAATGAGAGGGGAATCAGAATAGAAATTGAGTCCGGTTGTGGGTCAGGGTTGAAAATGGGTTTTGATGGGTTCTGTATGTTTGGAAGAGGTGGCTTCAATGAGAATTATGTATGAGGGCTCTTCTAGAAAGGAGTGACAGGTGGTTTCATGTAGAGAGTCCTCATAGTAGCTTTCAAAATCAAAAGTGAATGCCTGAAGAGTGTCTATAGGATGATGGAAATCTGAGTTGAGAAAAGATTCGAACTCAAGGTTGCACTCACTCTCAGCATTTTCTAGTTTTGATTCCTGAGGATCGAAAAGAAATGATTCCATGTCACTGGAACCTGAACTTAAATTAGTGATCTCGGGAATCGGGAACTCAGAGTCGGAGTCGTAGACTGAATCATGTGAGTTGAGGTCGTAGATTGGCTCATTGTATTTAGGAAGCAAAGTCTCTCCGAAATCATCGTCAGATTCGAAATCGTCGGAGATATTGCGAAAATCACATTCTGAATGAGATTCGATATCAAAGGTTCCACCATAGAATAAATCATGTGATGTAGATTCAGCAGCCTGACTGGGTTCTAGCCTGTGTCAATTTTGAGCTTAAAAAGGTGTTCTTATTTGGTCAAGGCTCAAGTTCTAGGCTTATGGGAAAGACCCAATTAACACCCCACTCGTCGAACTCCTCGATTTCTGTATCGTAAATTGGCGTGACTTCCGAAAAATAGATTTGATTCTCTGAGGATGTTGGAGAGGGATATTCATCAAATAGAGGCCCATAATCATATTCTTCATTGAAAATTTGATCTTCTTCATACGGGGCCTCGTAATCTTCCCAAGATGTTTCAGATCCAGATCCTAGGCTTAGGATGTGGGTTGGATCACTAGAATCTTGGTCCGAATAACCTTCAAGGGTCGCCTTATCAGAATAAGGGCTGGGATTTACACCATCGAGAGGTTCAGCTCTACTTTCATTGTTGCAGGAGTCTTGGAATTCTATGCATGGTGATCCAGGGTCTAGCGTTGGCTCAACATTGTGTTCTCCTGTACTTGGAACTTCCTAACGTAATTTACTATCAGGCATGTTGTATTCTATCTGAGTTGGGAATCCACAACCACTCTGTACCTCAATCCTGATATCTGGGAAATCAGATTGATACTCAATACTATTCCAAGATGGTTCATCATCTGTTTGGGGCATGTACGGGTAATTATGATTGATAATTTGTTTCAATAATCTCATCACCTCTTCCCATTTTCCAAGATCATCTTGGTGTTGTTCACAAAGTACAGGATTTGTTATACATTGAAGGTATTAAAAGATGTGTAATTTCTCTATCTCCATGTATCCTTTGATGAGAATATCTCGGGTTGATCCGTTTGTGGCTTCTGTTAATAAAATTTGGGCACAGTTTACGATGAAGGTTGTGGTTGTTGGGACATTAACTTGAATGTCTTCTATGGGTGTTGAGATTTTGTATTCAATTTCATAGAACTCAAGGGCATCCTCAATCATCGTATCTCTCATGGATCTTTGTGATTCAGGTTTCTTGAAAGGTAGTCCTAAGTAATTTGGCTGCATATTTGGATTAGATGGTGGAATCAAGATGTGGAATCAGAATTTGGCTGTAGAATCAAATTGTGAGGTGAATAGATCTGAATAGAGTCCGACTGAAAATGTATGTGTGTGCTCTAAAGAGAAGAGATGAGGGACTGGAGGTGTTTTTGGCCCAATCAAGGCACCCAAAGATGTTTGGATGACTATGGAGGTTTGAGGTGGATGATACCCTTGGATTGAAAAGTTGTCCACCTGAGAATTACCTGGGCAGCCAGAGAGGGAGAGTCCCACAAAGACCCCTACATGGTAGAGCGTCCCCACAGGTTACAGGGTTTCCCCCACCCGACCTTTCTTGTCACTGAGATTCCAGGTAGACCAGAATGGGGACCTTAACCCCTTAAGTCTACCACTTTTAGATTTAAGGTTCTTCAGGTTTTCACTTGAACTTTTGATGTTTTGGTGTTGTGACCTAATTTGGAGGTTGGTTGACCCAAGGGGTAAACTTCACCTGACCTGTCCTGAAGATGACAGAATGATTCTAGGTCAAGACCTAGAAATAATCTTGATTTGCCTCCCAGGTTATTAGGTCAAAGATTTTAAGATTCAAGTGGTTTTAGAGCTTAATTTTAGGGTTTTCTTTCTTAGATCTTTTCAATCAAGGGCTTGGGTAAAACACTAATGCGGGTGGGTTTGTTCCTTTTATGCAAGCATGTGTGAACTAGCACTCCAAAACCCTACTGTAGAAACCCTAATTTGGTTCTATTTGCAATCCTCTTTTCTTTTCACAAAAGTTCTCTTTGGACTTAAAACAAGAAGTGTGTTGTCTGCGGAGATTAAGCGTGATTTCTACTAGGCATAGGAATTTGTAGGATAGGATCTCTAAAAATTGCTTCAACTTCAGTAAGATTTGAAAAATTTTGCAAAATCAGGAAACTTTTGCCTTAAAGATGGTAATTACTATAGAAAGAAGGTGGTTGATTCCTAATTTGACTGATTCTTTTTTGTCTTGCAAGGATTAGGAGATGGATTTAGGGAAGAAGAGAGATTACCTGCCTTGGAGTGGTTAACTTGCGCGGACGATCTCTTCATGAAATACCTTGCAAAATCACAGCAAAAAAAATAGGGCAAGTTAGTGTTCAAATATAATCAACAATAATGCAGAGACTAGTGATAAATTGCATGTTGCTCCCCGGCAACGGTGCCAAAATATTTAACCAGAGAAGGCAAGATCGATTTTATAAAATAAGTATTGCATCGTAGTATAGTTGAAATTGCCTTGTAAACAAATAAGAATTTTTTATTACTCGAGTGTTGAGTCCGAGGTCGAACACATGGAGCAAATGGAATTTATTCACTAATCTCAATAGATGTAATTTGAACACTTAAAGTTACTCAAAATCTACTTCAAAATATAATGCAGGAGTTTATGAATACTAAAATGTAGCAATAAAATTTTCAGTGCAATAGACTTATGAAAGGATCATTAGGTCAAACAAAAATGTGGAGAGTGACCCGATTGATAAGAAGATTTGGCTATTGAAGATTCCATTGAAAGTGCACATCTTCTTGTGGCTTTGCAGGAGGGAAGGCATGATCACCAGTGACCCTAGACATAGAAGAATGGGAACAACGTTGAATGCCTGTCATCTCTGTGGAATACACACTGACAGTGCGTCTCATATTTTTTCTTCATGCTTGGTCACAGATAAGCTTGAGAGGAAAATTTGCCAGGAACCTCTACCTACCTGGATCTCCCTTTGGCAGATGTTTGATACACCTGGACGACCGCACAGGTGTATGGCTGCCACATTGTGGTGTGCGTGGAGGGCGAGAAATGAAAAGCTATTTCAGGAGAGACCAGTTCGATGTGAGATAACTATAAATGACTGCTGGTCCCTCATACATAGTTGGGGATCTATTTTGTAATGTTTGTTTAAGTTGAAATATATTGCCCTCCAGATTGCTATTGTTTCATGATAGCTTTCTTGATTCGTCCTTCCTTCTCTGCCTTCTCCTTCTTGGCTTCTCTTCTTTCTTTTCTTTTTTGATTTCCTCTTCTCTGACATTAGCTCTTTCTACTTTAGCCGTGCCTTCTTTCTTCTTCTTTGATTTCTCCTTCCTTCTTCTTCTTTCCTTAGCTTCCTCTAACTTCTTCTTTATCTTCTTCCTCTTCCTTGATTTCTTCTCTGACTTTGGTTTTCTTCTTTTATTCTTCCTTGATTTCTCCTTCCTTCTTCTTCCTTCTTTCTTTTTCTTCTTTAGCCACACCTTTGCCTTTTCTTCAGCTGCACCCTCTCTACTACAGTGCCTTTTCTTTTCTTCCTTAGCTTCCTCAGCTTCAGCCCTTTGCTTTTCCTCAGCTCCTCTACGGCTGCAGTTTCCTCTCCCTTCCTCCTTTCCTTGCACACATGAGTGCAAAACCTACCGCTACCCTCCCCTGCATACACTCTCTCTCTATTTCTCTTTTCGGTTCTCTCTCCCAAAGCCAATCGGGTATTCGGGTCGGGTCACGCGCACCTAGGTCCAGGCGCACCAGCATGGGCGGTGAGAGAGGAGTGCTGGGTAAATGGGTAAGGCAAGCCAGGTTTGCATAGCGTGGGTCGCAAACAAGGTGGGCAAGTGGGCGAGGGGACCTCACACCGTGATTTGAAGCAATAAGCGTAAAACACAAAAATAATATAAACTGCTCACCTGCACTGAAAACTACCAAGGTGGGACTATAGTCCCATCAGCTTCTTCGCGTGTGCATAGGGAGAATGCCTGCTCAATTACTGCAGTTGCGGTCAATGTAGCCTTCGATTGCTAGGTGTGAAAGGGTCATGGAATGTTTCCGCACACCTGGGACTCTTCTGCATGGAGCAACACGACCTGGAGTGAGCTTGTGAGCAAGCTTTGCTCGTGCTCCAATGGCAGCAGGGGGTCGGACCTACAACTCACAAATACAGCCTCACAGCCCTATCAAAGCACTTGGGTAGCTTCTCCATGACACGGTGAAGATGGTGTGGTGGGTGGCGTGGTGCAGAACGGCCTAGGCGTGAGTGCCTAGGTTAGACTGTGATCATGAAAGTGCGTGTGTTCGGTGAGAGTGTAGGGTGCATGTGGTGGTTAGTGAAGGGGCCGATGATGATCAGTGGATGATGGCGGCGATTTTGAGGGGTCTGGCGAGGTGGATGGATCAGTGGAGGTGACGGAGACACCTCGCCGGTGGCGTGCCAGAGGTGGAGAAGATGGTGGTGGTCTGCGATGTCGAGGGGTTGAGAATAGAAGTAAAGAAAAGGGAAATGAAGAGAGGAGAGAGGGGAGAAGTTTTAACCTACTTAGGGGACGAAGGGGGACAGGAGGGCAGCTAGTGTGTACCGGTCACCGCTGGAGAAGAAGATTCCAGTGGAGGGAGAACGACGACGACGAAGGGGTATTGGGCTCCAGCATTGGTGCGGCACGACGCGGAGGAAGGAGGTGAAGACAACTCTACCACTAGTATTGTGGTAGAGCGACGAGAAGGAGGAGGAGATGTTGCTGGAGCTCGCTAGACACTTTGGCTAGAGGAGAAGGGAAGAAATTGGAGGGTTTTCTTAGGCTAAGCCAAGCTGAATCTGAGCGACAGGGATAGGGGGTCCTTTTATAGGTACTACCAGAGGTCCTTATGCTTGGAAGATAAGCTTCCAAGCACAAGAATCCTTGCCAGAGTTTGAATGTGAGAGGGATACCCATGTCTCTCAAGCGTTCTCATGAGAGATTGGGTGAGAATCAAGGCTGGAGATTGCATTCAGATGATAGGGAATTCCTCAGAGAATCTCCCTTTCAAATCTGAGAGGGGATCTCTGAAGAATCAGGGAGAAATCCTCCTTGAATCTTCGTCGGAGTAGGACTCCTCCGCTGTAATTGTGGAGGGACCTAATTGCAAGGAGTGGCGAGGAAGATAGGGGGGTCTGCATAATGGTTTTCAAAAGCTAGGGGTCAAAATGTAATTGGGTGGACTATTTTGCAAAGTTGGTCATGGTGACGTCCCCTTGGTCCAAATTTTGGTACAAACCTAATTTGGACCTAAGGAATCCAATGGTGAAGTTGTATTTTAGGTTTGATCATGTTTGACTAGGCAATTTACACAAAAACCCAATTTAAGGCAAATAATTGGCTAGGACCCCTATTTAGGTCAAAATAGGTTCCAAGGCCCAAATTGAAGGTTATAAACCCTAAGGGATATTCTTCCTTGAATTTTACAGGGTTTAGTTGATTTTTATCTTGACCAGAACCTTGTTGAATTATGTGAGTCTATTTTAGGGTTACAAGATGTCATTTAATTCTTAGATCGCACATGAACCCATTTCTGATTGAACCAACTCACTTTTTATCTTTTCAAGACCAATTAACCTTTGTTTAGCCCCTGAGAAATCCCATTGGTGTACCACAATGGTAAAATTGTAGTTTTACCATTTGTTTCATAGTTTCCTCTCAGCATAGTTATTCCTTGAATTAGGCCCTTCTTTAGGTTATGTAGGAGCTTTTGTTCTCTTTTCTAGGTCAAAATGAGGTAGTTAGGGCTCATGATGGTGTTACCATCAAGAATATGGCTAGTATGCACCGCTGCAAGGTGGTAGGTGCATTGTATAGCCCAAATGGCATCCTACGGAATGCATACGTATCGTAGGTGCAGGTAAAGGTGGTCTTTTCCTGATCCTCTGAATGAATTGCCACCGGATTATATCTAGAATAACCAACCAAGAAACAAAAAAATCGATTTGCCACCAGTTTCTCAAGAATCTAGTCAATGAATGGAAGCAGCAAATGATCTTTCTTTGTGGAGTCATTCAGTTTCTGATAGTCTATACAAACTCTCCACGAATTTGCAATGCAGGTCGAGATGGTCTCTCCAGATTCAGTCATGATAACGGTGAGCCCTACCTTCTAGGGCATAACCTGGATCGGGCTCACCCAGTGGCTATTAGAGATCAGGTAGATAATACCAGCATCTAAACATTTGATGTTCTCTTTCTTCACGACCACCTGTAGATTCGGGTTTAGTCTTCTCTCCATCTCTTAGATGGTCATGAACCCTCTTCAGTGTTGATACGGTGTGTGCAATAGTAGGGACTAATACCAATCAGATCCTCGAGAGTCCATCCGATGGCTCTTCGATGCTGCTGGAGAATAGACATTAGCTTTGTTTTCTGATCAGATGTGAGTCAGGAACTGATAATCACAGGAAATGTTTGATTGGAACCCAAAAATAGATTCTTCAGATGATCAAGAAGGGGTTTGAACTCCATAATCGGGTTATCAGTAGCAGGTGGGGGTTCGGGATGGGCCTCAAAAGATAAAGTGGGAGCTAAGGGGGAATCTAGATCAACTTTGGGCTCCTCTATCTGTGGGTCAAAATTTTCTCGAGGTTGAGGATTAGAGATAATCGGGTCTTCATCTGCAAGAGGATCCTCAACTATAGAACTAATGTCACACACTTCCTCGATTACCCCATAATTTATTCCTTTCTAGGCCTTGAAGATATCAATCTTTAGTGTCTATTTCTCAAATTTCAACTCAATCTGGCCCTCTTCGCCGTTAATATTTACCCTAGCAGTAGCTAAGAATGGTCTCCCTAAAATGATTGGTGTGTTCCTCAGATTTTCAGGAGTCTCCATGTCTAACACAATGAAGTCCACTGGAAAATAGAAATCACGGATTCGTATAAGAACATCCTCGAGAATTCCTCTAGGTGACTTGATTGGTTGGTCTGCTAATTGCAAAGTCACCTCAGTCGATTTGAGCTCAGTTTCCTCGAAATGGTCGAATAGGGATATAGGTATCAAGTTTATGGAAGCTCCTAAATCCAATAATGCTCGATCAAATTCTAGATCATCGATTTTGCAGGAGATCAAAGGGGTGCCAGGATCTTTTGCTTTTTATGGGAGTTTGCTCAAAATCATCGAGCTAACTTGTTCAGATAATACAATCGGATTCCCATCTTTGCTTCATGGCTTACGCTTAGGTGAACATAAATCCTTCAAAAATCTTACGTACGTTGGTATGTGACAAATCACATCCATTAAGGGGATGTTTATATGAACTTGCTCAAAGAGCTTGACCATATCTTACTCAAGTGCCACAGGTTTGGGTTTCCCCTTTCCTTTGGTCAAGACCTCAGGAAATGGAACATCTGTAGGTTCCTCTAGGATTGGCTCAGGTGCTAGATCTGGGATAGGGGTGTCCTGGATAACTAACCTAGGGTTAGGCTCTGAACTGCCAGGCTGAGAGTGGCTCAGATAAGGTAGATCCCGAGTCATCTTGCCACTATGCGTGGTAACAGAATTTAGTCCTACCTAGTTTTGGTTCAGAGTCGGTAGAAGTGGTGGTTGCTGATATCCTGAGTATGATGTTGAAGCCTCCATCCTGTATGGTGATGGAGCAGAAGGGGCCTGATAAACATAGTGTACTTGGCCTTGATTCGGGTTCATAATGTGCCTTTGGATCGGCACGTTATTCGGATTTGGCGAAGGCTGAGATGGAAGTGCACCAAGTTGGTGAGAATTCTCCATCTGTGTGAGCTGATTTCGAACTTTTGTGATCTCGCCTTTGTGTTGTTTCTGCATAGCCACATTTTCTTTTGAATGTCAACCAAGGTTTGTAGGATAAGATTCACTTGATCTTCCCTTGATTTCACAGATTGATAATTTGGATTGGGCCTAGGTTAAGCAGGCTGGTATGGGCATGGAGCTTATGGTTGGGGCTAGAATTAAGACCTCGAATTTTGATTATTCCTTGACCAAGCAAAGTTGGGATGATTACGCCATCCAAGGTTATAGGTGTTAGAGAATGGATCATTCTGGATGGCATGGAGATCCTTGCAAGTTTGAGGAACTCCAGAGAAGTCAGAATATGAGGGTTCAGAGTTTCCCCAACTAGAGTAGGTAGTTTCAGAGCTTCCTCCGAAACCAAGATCAGATTGGGGTGGATATGAGTCGATCCCCAAGTGAGAGTGGTGATAAATGTTTTGTATAGCCTCCCTACCAGAGGGCAGTTGCGCATATGTGCTCTATTGTGCTAAGGTGGCTCTTTGTAGATGTCATGTCAATTCATCCATCTTCTTCTCAATAACAAAGACCTTGTCCAAGCGATTGGCCATCCATTCCAGATCGATGGATGTGGACAGACTTTGAGTCATGTGTGCCCCCCGTGTGTTTGTCAATGCACGGGAAGTTGATCCCGAAAATACGCGGTATGTTAAAATTATGTTTTAGTCATAACGCGTAAATCCGCTTTCACTTTTACAATTTATAACCAAGATAGTGGGGTATCTAGGGTCGCCCAAGGAGGAAATTTGTATGCAAAATACGTCTCTTGCTTGGAAATGAAATTCACCTTTCTTTTTACTCTTTTTAGTTATATAGTTTTTATGAGTTTTGAAATAAGGGGACAAAGCAGATTTTGTTGATGGGAAAGAGAGACTATCACTACCTTAATAACTAAGTGGCAAGAGTAACTTCTTCCCAAGCTCACCCTAGGCAAGTGAAGGCCTAGGATAATTGGGAAGAGGGTGTAAGAATCCTAACACAAACTAAAGTAGAGAATAAAGTACACAAATTTGAAAAAGCAACTTTATAAAAGTAGATTTTTGTTCTACACCTGTAGAGGAAAGCTTCTGTAACCAGAAAACTACAATACAAGCAAAACAAAAATCCTGATGATGAAGATGGAGAAGATGATGAAAGCCTTGCTCCAACTATGACTGCACTCGTAGTTGAAAAGAACTCCTCCAGCTCTACCTTATAAGCTCCTTCAAGGTGAGTTCACCTCATTTTTCGCAAGCCCTAGGGTGGGCGTGCCTTGGCTCCTCCAAGGTAGAAGCTACCACATTAATTGATCTCCTCCAAGGGTAAGCGTGCACCACCCTTGCTTCTCCTTGCTTGGCCATCCTCCTTAAGGGGAGAATGTCCTCCTCCTTGGCGTGGCACAAGGGAAAAGAAAGAAGGGGAAGAAGGCACCAAGGGGGCGGGTAAGATGCCCCCTTAATCTTCTTCTCTTCTTATTCCTTGGCCTTAGGTTATGGTGGGTATAGGTAGAATAATACTAAAGGGAGGATGATTTTTTTGGTGGTAGGTGATGGGTTTTTATAGAGGTGGAAGGTGGTGGTTGGCGTCGAGATGAAGTGTAGAGCTATAATGGCTTTTAGGAGGTGGTTAGGTGATCTTATGGTGGAGGATGGTTGGCACCAAGTGGGGGCATGTGAAGGTGGTGCTTATGGTGGTGGAGAGGCACCTAAAGGTGGCACCAACCATGGAGGGGTGCCTTGGTTTTGGCACCACCATGAAGGCTTCTAGAAGGGGGGTTAGGTGGATGGCTAGATGTGGTTCAAAGGGTAGGTGTAGGAATGAGATGTAGGGATTTTTGGAGGGAGTTTTTGGTGCCAAAGCAAGGGTAGTTATAGGTGGTTTTGGCACCACGTTTGGGTGGCTTTTGGAGCTAGTGGGTAGGTGATAAGTCGATTTTCGCTTTCGAATAATGTGAATAAGATGATTTGTCATTTTGGTAACAAAGTGGTGGAAAACTACTTAACAAAACAATTACAATAAAAATTAACCACTCACAGAAGAGCGGGTCATGTCCACAAGGAGACAATGATGTAATAAATTCATGAATATTTTTCTCATATTCGTTCAATCAAGTGCAAAATCCATAGTCAAATCTGACATGAAATGCGACAAAAGGAAGACACACAATAACTAGAAAAAGTAAGGTTATATGTGCAATATTTCCACACCGAAATATTCAATAAATATTTGATGAATCTCTGTAATTTCCAATTGACATGCATTAGAGAGAATTTGTGCACATCTTAACCCAAAACCAATGTCAAAAGATGTGAATAACAAAAGCCAAGCAATTATGAGAAAAGATGAGCATGAAGTTGCAATTTCACTCAATATTTCAAATATTAAAATAAAAATGAAAGTTTGGCAATGGAATTCAAATGTAAATATTAATGAAAGTAAAAACAAAGGATTCTACCACTCTCCTCCTCGCACACGGGAGAGAGGTTTGTTCGAGGAACTCTTCTGCGAATAGGTTGGCCGGAGTGAGGGCTTCCCAACGGTGGCAGCAGCAGGTTGCGAGATGGCTGGAGTTGGCCGGACGAAGTTCCAGCGAAGGTTGGTTTCTGGTGGCACTTGCTGTTGGCTGCGCTTGCTGGAGGGAGTGTGGAGGCGAGTGCGGGCACTGCAGATGTTGAAGGTGACTCACGCTGAGGGGGCGGGCACTGCAGGCCGCACGCGCATGCACATGCTCTAGAGGTCACACTGCTGCAGGTGCTGGCAGGGCACTGTAGGTGCTAGTGTGAGGGCATGCACTCGCCGAGGCAAGGGCTCATGGAGGTGAAGACGCGCACTAGCTACTGTGCACACGGTGGGATGGGCGAGCAGAAGGAGGTGCAGGGGTTTGATGCAGTGTGCGCGTGGGTGGTGCGCTGGCTGGAGGTGCGGGCGGCGGTTGAGGTGGGCATGTGTGCTTGCTGCGATGGAGGTGCAGTGTGTGCGGGTGGTCTACTGCAGAAGATGAAGTGCACCGAGGGGAGGCATGCGAAGTTGCGCGCTCAGTAGGGTTGTGGTGTGGGGAGGAGAGGTTGCAGCTCTGTGTGCTGTAGCGGGTGTGGCGAGGGTGCGTGGGGCGTGCAGAAGCTGGGATCTATGCGTGAAGGGAAAATGTAGCACGGTGATGTAGGGACTCTTGGCAGTGTGGGCTGTCACACCACATGCCCATGGTGGTGGAGTCGCACTGCTACGGTTGAGGCCGGTGGTGAGGAGTGGATGAGAAATAAAGTTCTCTATGCAGTGAGGAAAAGGGGTGGTGGCCTCATCCAAAACAGCAGCCCTTCCTCCTCCTTTGTAGCCACAGCTACAAAGATTTGAAATTCAAAAAGCCACCGTCGAGTCAATGCTGATGCGCAGGAGGAGGAGGTAGAGACAAAGTGGTTACCTACAAAGGAGAAGAAAAAAAAATAGAATAACTAAATAATTAGGATTATTTATACATAACTCCTTAACTTCTATGTTAATTAAAATAGTGTATGTAATGCACCTAATTAATTAACAAATCAAATGTATGCAATCCTAGGTTAATTGTAAATGCATGAATTATGCACTTAAGCTAAAAATAAAAATTAATTTATTTACATCATAATGTATGCTATCTAAATGTTAAAATTAACTTAATGTCTAGACACTTAAATACTTATATAGCCCATAAATATGGGCTAATCAAATACTCCCATG
Organism: Thalassia testudinum; assembly: GCA_037157565.1. NCBI lineage: Eukaryota > Viridiplantae > Streptophyta > Magnoliopsida > Alismatales > Hydrocharitaceae > Thalassia > Thalassia testudinum. Next base: position 221,336,369 of record JAZHRO010000031.1, on the reverse strand, counting down.
CCTAGTTTTTGCTAGTCTCTAGCAAATCCAGGCAAAAACCAAGCAATCCAAGTAGACTAACCAACCCAAATGGTCTTCCTTTAGAAACATGTTAAGTTCAGACTTTAAACCTATGGTTCCCAAGTAGTTGCTAAGTTACAGACTAGGTCGGCTAAAGATGAGTTGCAAGTACAAGTTTCCCAAATTTCTGACTCTACCCTAAGGTTTATTGATCCCTGAGATTAAAGCATCCATGCATGTGCATTGGTCTGAGTTATTTGAGGTTGGTATGATTGCCAACCTAGAAAGGAAAAAGGATTTATATATATATATATTTGTTTGATTCCTCTAAGTCTAACCTTGGATCAGCTGTCAACACGGTCTATGTCGGATTCATTGTCCCCATCACCGTACCTCGAAGGGTGCTTGGCTTTCGATGCTTCGAGATAGCACCGCCCATAGCGACCCAAGAACTCCTGGCAATCAACACTTCAAGATGGTATCGCCCATGGATTTCCTAAGAGAATTCAGGCCTGTGGCAATCGGCACTTTGAGATAGGGCTGCCCATGGTACCTGAACCGCACAATGCGCTTACATCCCTCAGTAGGATGCATATCCTAAGAGACAAGCATTGAAGAGGTAACATGTTATCATCGCATCCTCAAGGTGAGTATATACTCCACCTCTCCTGTGGCAGGAACTCTTCCATAAATTGTGTTTTCAAGCCTCTCCTAAGTCAAAACTAAGAGAACCAAATTTCCTTTAAGAAAGGAATTAAGGTGATCACTTACACAAGACCAAGTATGTGAAATTTGGATGCTTGGGTTACAAGGACCCATAAACCAAAAGGTAGAAGAAGACTCCAGGTACTACCCCACCTTTTAACTTAATCCCTAGCTTTCCTTCCGCAACCTCTTGAGGAATGGTCTGCAACTTAACTCCTACTTAAGTTTTTAAGTCCACAAAGGACCCTAAAGGTCTAAAGCTAGTAGCTCACTTAGCTTCTAAAGTTTGACCCTAGAATCAACTTAGTCTAACCTAGACTTCTGATTTGCTTAAGAATGTAGGGCCCAGTCAGTTAAGCTCAATTTTTTTTTTATTCTTTTATTTTTTAATGCAATATGCATGAATGAATGCAAAATGTTGACATGCTATAAACAAATGCCTCAGGTCCTCTCCCCCATGCCTGGTTCAAACAATGTCCTCATTGGAAGCAAAAATAGTTAAAGGAAGATATTACCTAAGGCGGAGAATGGTTGGAGCTAAGGTTCCTCAAGAGTGACCTCGTCAACCAGATGGCCATCCAAAGTAATGTAGGGTTTTAACCATTGACTGTTGACGATAAAGGGAGTTGCTGAAGAGGAAGGGCTTTTAATCTCCACAGCTCCATGTGGAAACACTTTAGTCATTATATAAGGCCCATCCCAAAGAGATTTTAATTTTCCTGGAAAAAGCTTAAGTCTGTAATTGAAAAGCCAAACTTGTTGGTTGGGCTCAAAGGTCTTTCAAAGTATATACTTATCATGCAAGACCTTAGTTCTCTCTTTATAAGCTTGAGAGGTGTCAAAAGCATCATTCCTCAGCTCCTCAAGCTTACTTAATTGCAGAAGTCATACCTTACCCACCTTTTCTAAATCCATGTTAACACTTCGAATAGCCCAAAAGTGCCCTATGTTCCAGCTCAACAGATAAATGGCATGCTTGCCCATACACAATCTAAAAGGGAGATGTACCCAAAGGGGTCTTATAGGCCGTTTGATACACCGACAAAGCATCATCGAGCTTTTGGGACCAGCCTTTCCTATCAGGTCTAACGGTCTTTTCTAAAATTTCTTTTATCTCCCTATTCAACACTTCAACTTGGCCACTCGTCTAAGCATGGTAAGGGGTAGCGACCTTGTGAGTCACTCCCAAACTCCTGATTAGCCGATTGAAGTGGTAGTTTCAGAAATGATGTCCCCCATCACTTATAATGGTCTTGGGGCAACCGAAACGAGATATGGTATTGGCCTTCACAAATTTCAAAATCACAGAGTGGTCATTTGTGCATGTAGGAATGGCCTCTATCCATTTAGAGACATAATCAACTGCCACCAAGATATATTCATAACCATGGGACGAAGGGAAGGGGCCCATAAAGTCAATTCCACACACATCAAAAATTTCAACAAATTGAATAGGATGTTGAGGCATTTCATTCCTCTTCCCAATCGTTCCAGTCCATCGACATATAATACAGGCCTTAACAAAATTATGATAATCCTTAAATAACGAAGGTCACCAAAAATCGGACTAGAGAACCTTAAAAGCAGTTTTCTTAGTGCCAAAGTGTCCTCCACAATGAAGTTCATGGCAAAAACTCAGCACACTTTGTTGTTCCTCTTCAGGTACACATTGTCTCAATACTTGGTCTTGTCCAATTCTAAATAATTCAGGCTCTTCCCAATGAAAGTATCTCGCTTGGGAAATGAATCTCTTTCTTTTCTGCTCATCCCAAGAGCTAGGACTTTCTCCATTGACCAAGTAATTTACGGTATCAGCATACCAAGGTGAAGTTGGTGTTATTGCCATAAGGATTTCATCGGGAAATGTCTCGCGGATATCTCCAGATAGAGAGTCATTAACTGGAAGCCAAGAGAGGTGGTCAGCCACAACATTTTCGACTCCTTTCTTTTCACATATCTCCAAGTCAAGTTCTTGAAGGAGTAGGATCCACCTAATCAGACGTGGCTTAGAATCTTTTTTAGCAATGAGATGTTTCACTACCGCATGATCAGTGAAAATAACCACCTTAGACCCAAGAAGATAGGACCTAAACTTCTCCAAAGCAAAAACTACAACAAGTAATTCTTTTTCAATGACGGTGTAGTTTTGCTACGATTCGGTTAAAGTCTTGCTGGCATAATGCAGCACATGAGGTCTTCCCTCAACCCTTTGTCCAAGGACTGCTCCCACTGCATAATATGAAGCATCACACATCAACTCAAATGGGAGTGTCCAATCAGGAGCTCGGAGAATAGGTGTAGAGATCAAGGCCTCCTTCAGAGTTTGAAAGGCCTCAGCACACTTTGAATCAAAATTGAAGGAAGATTCCTTCACCAACAAGTCACAAAGTGGCCTAGAAATTTTACTGAAATTTTTAGTAAAGCACCTATAAAAGCTGGCATGGTCCAGAAAGGATCTAATCTGTTTGACATTCGTGGGCAATGGGAGTTTGGAAATAGAATCAATATTGGCTTTATCTACTTCCAAACCTTGCTCAGACACAACATGCCCAAGTATAATTCCTTTCTGTACCATGAAATGACTTTTCTCCCAGCTGAGGACTAAACCAGTCTCCTTACATCACTTCAACACATTCTCCAGGTGCAGGAGACCTTCGTCGAAAGACGAGCCATAAATGGAGAAGTCATCCATAAACACTTCAACACACTCGTCAATCATGTCAAAAAAAAATAGACATCATACACTGCTGGAAGGCTGTAGGGGCATTACATAATCCAAACGGCATACGCCTGAATGCAAAAGTACCATAAGGACTCATGAATGTCATCTTCTCCTGGTCATCAAGGAAGACTACAACCTAGTTGTACCCAGAATATCCATCGAGAAAGCAATAGTACTTATTCCCTGCCAATTTCCCAAGAATTTGATCAATAAAAGCCAAGGGAAAGTGATCCTTCTGGGTAGCGATGTTCAGCTTGCGGTAATCAATACAGACCCTCCATCCAGTTGAGGGTCTAGTGACAACTTGTTCACCTTGGTCATTAAATTCCATAGTAAAGCCTACCTTCTTTGGCACCACATGGATAGGACTTACCCATTTACTATCTGCAATGGGATATATGATCCCAGTGTCCAACCACTTCAGGATTTCCTTTTTAGCCACCTCCTTCATATTAGGGTTCAAACATCTCTGCATGTCCCAAAATGGCTTGATGAAATCGTCAGTATAAATGTGGTGCATGCAAAGTGTAGAGTCTATACCCTTAATGTCAGCAATGCTCCATGCAATATCTTCCTTGTGCCTAGACAAGCATTCAATCAGGGCTCCCTCCTATGCCTTAGATAGTACAGCCGAAATGATAACGGGGAGCGTATCATTGGCACCCAAGAAGACGTACATGAGTGTGTCAGGGAGGGGTTTCAACTCAAGGTTGAGGCCTTGTATCGTTGAGGGTTTCGTACTAGATGTCCCCATCTCAGGTAGCAGATCTACCATGGGCAGAGATGATGGGGGAAGAGACTTAGCAGAAACACCCAGCAACTCAAGTTCTAGTATATCCCCTTCACATCCTCCAAGAGATGGGAATGCTCATTTAGCATGACATGCTGAAGGGGGTCATCACATAACATTGCAGTGGTTGCCTCTTCAATCAGGTCATCTATCACCTCAACTTGAGAACAATCCTCAAGTTTGGCTTATTTGTAGGTATCAAACACATTAAGCTAGATTTTCCTGTTCCCAAAGCCCATTTTCAATGCCCCAGTATTGCAGTTGATTGAAGCATGCGAAGTTGCAAGGAAGGGGCGGCCCAAAATGATGGAGGGTTTGGTTAGCTTGTTGGTAGGGTCAGTGTCCAAAACTAAGTCAATGGGGAAGAAGAAATCCTCCACTCTTACGAGGACATCTTCCAAAATTCCTTGTGGTGTCTTAAGTGATCGATTAGCAACTTGAAGGATTACTGGGCTAGGCTTCAAATTGCCTCCCCCAAGTTGTTCATACACGTAGCTCGGAAGGATGTTCACCCCCGCACCCAGATCAAGTAGAGCCTCATCAATCTGTAAGTCACCAATAACAACTAAGATGTATGGGGCTCCTGAGTCCTTAAGTTTCGAGGGTGTGCCATGTTGAATAATTGAGCTAATTGAATCAAGCAGGACAACTTTTGATTGGACCTGTTTCCTAGATTGCCGCTTTTTCATGCACAGGTCATTTAAGAAGCAAGCATAAGACGGAATCTGCCTGATAGCTTCAAGCAAAGGTAGGTTAATTTGCACTTGCTTGAAAGTTTCCATGATCTCATCCATCTTATCTTTGGCTCCAGATGAGCCAGCAGAAGTCTACACAGAGGTGGATAAGCACTTTGGAAAGGGCACTCTCGATCTCTGGGTGGAAGGGTTGTCATGTTGAGTAAGGGGTGGAACAGGGGCAACTTCTTCCGGTAAGGTGATTTCAAGCAAAGAAGCTTTGGGCAAGTCTTCTCCAGTGGTGGTGAAAGTTAGGGTGGATAGTTTTTTAGGGGGTGAGACTATAGGAGCATCGAGTTTGGAAATTTCTTTCCCACTCCTCAGAATAGTCATCGCTTGAGCATGCTCCCTAAGGACAATCCCTTTCCCTTTGGGATTCTCCTCAGTAGCACTAGGGAGCTTCCCAGTTTCCCTCTGTCTAACAACCTTAATAAGGTGTCCTATTTGTGATTTCATCTAATGTATAGCCTTGTCATGAGACTGGATGATGGCACTTTGACTTTCTTGCATAGTTCTCAACATTGCCTTCAATTCATCCATCTCAGAGATCATAGGTTGGGCAAAGGTCTGAGGTTGGTTCATTTGATGGTTTTGAAAGGATTATGGTTTATAATTCCCTGAATTAGAGACATTTCCTTATCTCCATGAAAATTTTGGGTGGTTCCTCCATCCCTCATTATAAGTGTTGGAAAAAGGCTCATTACGAGGTCTAAGACAGAACCCTTGAGCGACATTCAGATCCACTTGTACAAGCTCAGGGAATTGGGAGGCCAAGTGGCAGTCCACAATGGCGTGTGTATTGCCTTAGCAAATGGAGCATTCAGAAGCTTGGGATGTGGAGGTGTTAGATACAAATTGGCTCAGGCTCGACATAAGCCTTTCCATGTTTTGATTCAATAATTGAATCTAATAGGCTAAATTCTGGGTCTCCCTTGCCTCATTCGCCTCCAACTTTCTTTGCATGAGTGGGTTTTCTATCCATGTAGGCAGAATTCAAGTGAATAGAATTCTCACTCAAAGTATCAAAAAGGTTCCAAGCTTCATCCTCAGTCTTAGATAGAAAGGTTCCTGCACAGGCACCATCCACAGTTTACCTATGCAAATCATTAAGTCCGGTGTAGAACCTTTCAACCAGTTGCCACTTAGGAACCTGGTGATGTGGGCAAAGTCTTAACAAGTCATTAAAGTGCTCCCACACATCATTGAAAGCTTCCTCATCCTTTTGAACAAAACTCATAATTTCCCTCCTAAAGTGATTTGTTTTGCTCATGGGGAAGTACTTCTTGAGAAACTCCTTCTTCAGGGCATCCCAAGTGTTAATATCATCAAGGGTGTGATACCAATACTTGGCTTTGTCCTTGAGGGAGAAAGGAAAGAGGGTCCGCATTTGAGTGCCATCAGTAACGCCCTACAGTTTCACCGTGGAACAGACCTCGGTGAATTCCTCTATATACCTATAAGGGTCTTCCCTAGCAGTACCATAAAAGGAGGGCAGTAAGGATATGGTACTGCTTTTGATCTCATAAGGATTGTCCCCTCCAGGTCTACATAGTGCAAGGCCAGCTTGATTGGTTGGAATGAAATATTCCTTAAGGCTCCTTTGACCAGCCATTTCTTCCCTTGGGAGGTTTCTTCTTAAGATTCTTTCAGGTTTAGGATCAAGCACAAGCTGTCTCTTAAGAGATCACCTACCAAGCTTGCACTACAAACACAATTCAAAAGGACTTGTTCGATCTTTACAAATTTAGGCTTTTGACTTTAGTTCAAATTGTAGGTGACAAAGCAAGTTGCCCAATCAATTATGCACCTATTGGCAACCTTAGAAATGCCTAAAAAGACCTAGTTGGAGCTTAGGTGTTCTTCCTTAAATCTCAAATGGTAGAGCAACTCCAAAGATGGAAGATCAAGGGATGTAAGTAGGCCTAAGCCTTCCTTTGAAGCTGTGCTTTCGTGGTGCTTCTCAACTACCCCCAAAAATCTGTGACAGGGTATCCCCCACTTTGGATTTACAAAACCTTTGATCTCAAGTTCTGAACACTTCAGAATCCAATGGTAGGAGGGCTCTTGTCCTAGTAGTTCCAAGACTTAGGAGTGTCTAAATGTGTGCCATGGTGCAAGAGATATAAGCATGCATACACCGCAAAAGATTTTGAATTTTGAGTTGCACACCATGTTTGAAAATCCAGCCCTTGATTTTCAAATGTCTCTCCTTTAATTAGTCCTTTTTCAAAAACTAAATGTGACCACTTGATTAGATCACTTCAAGGCAGATTATGTGGTCTAAAAATTAATCCAAATGCATTTGCATGATAGGTAGAAATGGGAAGTTAGAAGTGCATACCTGATTCCAGCATTCTTTATGCAATATGCAAGATAAGAATTAGATCTAGATGTTGTTCATTCAGTCCTAAATGATTCAACCCAAGGGCAGGCAACTTCTAGCAGGTAGCTCATGTTTTTTTTATTTTTTACTTTTAGCTACTTATGCACAAGCAAATTAAGGATAAACAATTCACAAAATAAATTAAAAACCTAGATCTAAAGAAAAGGGAACATGCTCTCAAAAATCAGCCCCAATTACAACAAGGGCGAGAAAATAGAAATAAAACTTGTGACAAAGGAGAATCCCCTATGGAAGCGAGATCCAGGTCACCTACATCTTCCCCGTGTGTAGGCATCACTCAAGGTCGACGTCGTCTTCTAGATGTGCCTGTCACCTCTCTCCTCCTTGCATAGAAAAGATAATAAATGGTCAGATCACTGTGCAACAAGAAATAATCAGAAATAAAAATCAGGTAAAATTTTTATGTCTGTTGCCTCCCCAGCAACAACGCCATTTGATAAGTCGATTTTTGCTTTCGAATAATGTAAATAAGATGATTTGTTGTTTTAGTAACAAAGTGGTGGAAAATCGCTTAAAACAATTACAATAAAAATTAACCACTCATAGAAGAGCGAGTCGTGTCCACAAGGAGACATTGATGCAATAAATTCATGAATATTTTCCTCGTATTCGTTCAATCAAGTGTGAAATCCATAGTCAAATCTGATATGAAATGCGACAAAAAGAAGACACATAATAACTCAAAAATGTAAGGTTATATGTGTAATTTTTCCTCACTGAAATATTCAATAAATATGTGATGAATCTCTTTAATTTCTAATTGACATGCATTAAAGAGAATTTGTGCACTTCTTAACCCAAAACCAATGTCAAAAGATGTGAATAACAAAAGCCAAGCAATTATGAGAAAAGATGAGCATGAAGTTGCAATTTCACTCAATATTTCAAATATTAAAATAAAAATGAAAGTTTGGTAATGGCATTCAAATGTAAATATTAATGAAAGTAAAAATAGAGGATTCTACCTCTCTCCTCCTCGAGTAAGGGAGAGAGGTTCATTCGAGGAACTCTTCTGGGAATAGGTTGGCCGGAGCAAGGGCTTCGCAACGGTGGTGGAGATAGGTTGCGAGATGGCTGGAGTCGGCCGAGCGAAGCACTGGTGAAGGGTGCTTTCCAGCGGCACTTGCTTCTAGCTACGCTTGCTGGAGGGAGTGTAGAGGCGAGCGTGGGCTCCACAGGCGCTGAAGGCGACACGTGCTGAGGGGGTGGTCATTGCAGGCTGCACGCGTGTGTGTAGGCTCTGGAGGTCGCACGGCTGCAGGTGCTGCAGGTGCTGGTGGGGCACTGGCACGGGGGCATACAGGCGCTGAGGCAAGGGCGTGTGGAGGTGAAGGTGAGCGCTAGTTGCTGTGCACATGGTGCGGTGCATGAGCAGAACGAGGCGCAGGGGTTGGATGCAGTGTGTGTGTGGGTGGTGCGCTGGCTGGAGGTGCGAGAGGCAGATGAGGTGGGCATGCACGCTTGCTACAGTGGAGGTGCAGCGCGTGTGGGTGATCTGCTGCAAAAGATGAAGTGCGTCGAGGGGAGGCATGTGCGGTGGCGTGCTCGACAAGGTTGAGGCGCGAGGAGGAGAGGTTGCAGCTCTGTGTGTTGCAGCGGGCGTGGGGCATGCAAAAGCTAGGATCTGCGCGTGAAAGGAAAATGTAGCACGGTTATGTGAGGACTCTTGGCGGTGTGGGCTGTCACACCACACACCCACAGTGGTGGAGTCACACTGCTGCAATTGAGGCTGATGGTGAGGAGTGGATGAGAAACAAAGTTCTCTATGCGGTGGGGGCCTCATCCTGAACGGTAGCCCTTCCTCCTCCTTTGTAGCCACAGCTACAAAGATTTGAAATTCAAAAGGCCACTATTGAGTCAATGTTGATGCATAGGAGGAGGGGGCGGAGATGAAGCGGTTTCCTGCAAAGGAGAAGAAAAAAAAAGAATAATAAAATAATTAGGATTATTTATACATAATCCTTAACTTCTATGTTAATTAAAATAGTGTATGTAATGCACCTAATTAATTAACTAATCAAATGTATGCAATCCTAGGTTAATTGTAAATGCATGAATTATGCACTTATGCTGAAAATATGAATTAATTTATTTACATCCTAATGTATGCTATCTAAATGTTAAAATTAACTTAATATCTATACACTTAAATACTTAAATAGCCCATAAATATGGGCTAATCAGTAGGCTAGGTTGGCGCCAAGGTGAGGTGGAAGTAGGGTTAGCTTATGTGCAGCTTAGGTGGAGTTAATTGGTGGAGTTGGTTAGGTGGGGTTTTAAGGTGGTAAATGCCAAGGGAGTTGGAGCCTAGCTAAGCTAAGCTAAGCTAACTTAGCTAGTAATGGAGTAGAGGAGGAGGCAATGGGAGCTAGGGTTTGGGGAGATGAGTTGGATGGAAGAAGTTTGGAGCTGAACTGGAGCTGGTAGCTGCTGAAGAGGGTGGCAAGGAGCTACTTTAGCTAGCTTAGCTGGCTAGTTCTTTGCTAGATGCTAAGCCAAGCTAAAGTAAGCTGGCTTCTGCTAAAAGGAGCTGAGGTGAGCTGGGTCTAGTGCTCCCAGAGATGATCTAGCTAGTTGAGGTAGCTAAGGTAGCTTAGGTCAACTAAGTTGAGCTAAGCTGAGTTCCCGGGAGCTAGACTTGAGCTTCTTAAGCTAAGATGAAGTCATCTTCAGCTGGATGGAGTTGAGTGGAGTTGGATATAGTTGGTTTTAAGCGGGGGTGAACTCCAGTCAACTCAGCTGAGCTAGCTAGAGCTCCGAGTGAACTGATGGGAGCTGAGATGAGTTAGACTCAGCTAAGTTGTGCTGGATCTGAGCTAACTTGAGCTAAGGTGAACTAAGATGAGCTCTTTTGAGTTGAATGGTGTTGGGATGCGCTAACCCTAGCTCAAGTCAGTTGGATTCCAGCTATGGTGAGTTGGATCAAGCTGACTTCTAGCTGCTTTGAGCTTCTCTTTCACCAATTGCCTTCCTGAGTGTTAGGGTTCTAGGGATCTAACAATCTATTTATCCTTAACACTCACAAAAACATATCAAAAAGACAATTATCTATTTATCCTTAACAATCTGTTTATCCTTCCTAAGTAAAATGCATGCATAACCTAATTTATGCGTAAATGCAACACAAAAACCCATTTGCGAAGTAAAATCCAAAGAGCAGGTTTGTTTTAATGCATAAGAATGACAGTAGTCGCCCAATCAAACATACCCATAGATTTATTGTTTGTGGAGTTCTTGCACATATTCTCAAGAATCTCCCAAACGGTATCTTCATGCTGACCCATGATGTTTCCACTATAGGTTGCATTGACAAAGAGTCTAATATCCACACATGGTCCCTGGTAAAAAGACTGGACCTGTTCCCATTTAGGAACTTCTTGATGGGGGCATTTCCACATGAGATCTAGGAAGAGATCCCATGCCTCATGAAGTGGTTCTCCTGGGTTTTGTGTGAAGTTCATGATCTGGTGTCTCAGAGCATTTGTCTGACCAACCGGGAAATATTTCTTTAGGAATTCAGATTGGAGTTCAACTCAAGTGTTGATCGAACAGGTCAAAGTTTGGTACCACTGGATAGCCATATCAATGAGGGAGAAAGAGAACATCTTCATGAGTAAGATATCATGATTATGAACAGGTGCACCGAAGGTCTGGGCCAGATGTTTCAATTGCTGGATGTGCTGGAAAGGATCTTCGGAGTTAAGCCCACGGAATTTGGGGATAGCATGAAGCATATTGGGCTTGAGTTCAGTATCATGTCCTTCCACTGGAATTTGAACTCTAGGTTCAATTGCTACCGCAACAGGATTGTAATGATCTCGCATCATAGGATGCTATGGTGGGCTCATGAATATGCTTGAAATAGAACATTGAGGTGTTGTAGCTGATTCTGGGGATTGGGTTCTTCTTATTGATTTTCCATGGATATAGTTGAAGGAGATCTGGGCTTAGAACTAGAAGAGTTGAAAGAGATATCAATATGATCGGAAGGTAGCATAAACAAGTGATTCGAGGCTTGGCCTCAATGAGAGTGAACTACTAATGGAGGTCTCAAGGGTGGTCTTAAGGACCTCCTCCCAAACATGCACTAGTGAGCCAGATGAGGAACAGAATGTGCAACGGACCCAATCAAGGCACCCAAAAATCTTTAGATAACTAAGGATTTTTGTGGCAGATGATACCTCTTGATTAGAAAATCACACCGGAGAAATACTTGGGCAACCAGGAAGGGAAAGCCCCGCAAAGACCCTTACATGGCAGAGCGTCCCCCCCCCCCCGACCTTCCCTGTACTAAGAATCCAAGTAGACTGGAATGAGTAACTTGACCCCTTAAGTATACCAATTTTAATCTTGAATTATGGTACATTGAATTTCACTTGAACTTTAGAATTGATTGTGATTTGTGATCTAATTTGAAGGTTAGTTCACCCACCAGGTGGGTCAACTTCACCTAACCTGTCCTAAAGTTTAGGATGAGTTGGGTAATGAACCCAAAATCACCCTGAGTGGTTTGCAAGCAGGTTATTAAGTACAAATTTTATGGATTCAAGTGAATGTTAAAGCTTTCTTTTAGGGTTTAGTTGATTAGGTCAATTCAAGCAAAGCTTGGGTGACACATAATGTAGGAAAGCAATTCTCTTTTAATTCAGCCAAGTGTGTTTTCTTCAAAACCCTAAAATAGAAACCCTTATTTGGCTCTTGTCCAAGTCTAATTTTTTCCAAGTTGGGCACCTAAGGCTCAATCAAGAAGGTGAATAGCCCTAGGCACCTTAAATCCTTAGTAGGTGTAGAAATCTGGATGGGGATATCTAAAATAAATCAAATCAAGCAACTCAAGTGATTAAGTCTAATAAGGAATGCGAGTTGATCCTAATTGATTTCTCTTATTAATTATTTCCAGAAATAGGGGCTTAAGAAGAAAGAAATGAAATTACCTACTCTTGCAGTGGCTGTCGTGTGGCTGATCTTCTCTTTGTACCTCACACAACCACAACAAAACAGATAGAACAAGTTAGTATCAGATTAGAAATTGTAATCAGTGAAATCAAACTGTGGGTTGCCCCTTGGCAATGGTGCCAATATGTTTGGGTGAAATCGTCATTGCTTAGGAAATGCGTTGTAGTATAGGGCAAAATTGCTCAAATCATTTAAATTTATAAAGTCAGGTTCAGAAAATAAAGTCTGAGATTGTTCTCAGGGAGCAAAGATGCAATTTTAATTCACCAATCATAAGAAATATATATATGCAATTGAAATCAATGATATTGAAAATGATATTTCAATAAAATCAGAATAATAGTGCAAAAAAATTAGGTTAAAATGGTGATTTGAATCACAACTATTAATCCCAGTCAATCAAGTTATTCAAATAATGCCACAGTAAGCTCAGACATGGGCCTTATGTATTAGATGGCTTAAGTGTTAAGCCTCAGCAAGCACAGCACCACAAGAGGCACCAAGAGCAGGAGCCTCAGAACCTTTCCTTTCGTTCCTTCACGCCTCAAGAGAGGCTTATCACAGGCTCGAGGAATGTTGCTGAGTACTGAGAGCAGAGGGAGTGCACGAGACCAAAATCGACACCCTCTCTCTTAGATATTCTTTCTCTCTCCCCAAGGTCAAAAGAGGGTAACTGAATCCAACACCTAGACTCAAGTGGCATGTGCACGGGGAAGGGCATGGACAAGCACGTGAGGTGCAGCGTGTGCGAGGGCATGGTAGGGACCTGACCCCAGTGACTCGAAGGCAAACAACCCTAGTCACCTTTTCGTATTATATGCTATTGGGGGTCTTGCTATCAATGATGTGGGACTATCTTCTCACGCTTCTTTGCACAGTAGATACAAGAGGTAATGAATTCAGTTGAAGGCGAAGGCGTGCCTAAAATCTTCAATTGAGGACCTAGGAAGGGTCCTGGAGTTTAGCTGCTCGTCCTGGGAGCAGAGTCGTGGGTGGTTTTGGTCAGAGAACAACAGCCGAGCTCGAAGAAGATGAGGGTGGTGATGGAGCGATGGAGAAGTACCTGAAACAAGGAATATGACTTGATGGTCATGTCAGAGCAGCTCAGGAGGATTGTCGGACGTCAACGAGTGCGATGGTGGGTGTGGCATAGTGTTAGGGTGTGTGTAGAGGTCTGGTAAGCTCGAGAAGGTGGTGTGATGAGGGTGGTGTTGGGTAGAGTGTTTGAGTGGCCAATCCCCTCAATTACTTTAGGGGTTTTGGTGGGCATGGAATGACGAAGGTGTAGGGAGAAGTGGCGGGCGGTTTGGTGCAGTGGGGCAAGCGGATGGCTTCATCGGAGCTTGGCCAGAGAGGAGGGAGACGATGGTGGTTGTGGTCGAACCTAAGAGCTATGTGGCTGGAAAGGATCAATAAGGGAAGAGGAAGAGATAGAGGGACTCAGAGAGAGAGATGGTGAGCGGAGGGCTTCAGTTGTGATGGACTGGAGCTGGAGAAGATGATGTCGATGGCAATACAGCGGCGATGAAGGAGAGGAGGGCGGCCGTGCTTTGGCGGGCAACGATTGCGAGGATGAGGGGAGGAAAATGGTCCAGCCAATTTGATCGTTGGCTGGCCTGATGAAGAGGACGAAGGAGCTCGCCAAAGATGAAGATGCGAATGACCAGAGGAGTAGAAGATGAGGGATTTCCGACGTTAAACTTCATTAAGAAGCTCGGAGTAACGAGAGGATCCTATTTAAAGGCCTTAGGGAGGCTTATAAGCTTGGAAATAAGCTCCGTGAGTTTGAAAACTTAGGGATGAATATCCCCTATTTTGTGAGCATTTGCATGAAGATTCTAGAGCAAATCAGGGTCCAATACTTGGTCCAATCGGTAGAGAATCTCTCAAGGATTCTCCCTTTCAAATTTGGAAAGGTTTGATTGAGAATCGAGCGAGAAATCCTTACTTGAATCTCAACAAAGCTACCGTGTTCACACCAATGGCATTATGGACCATTTTTCAAGAAATCATGTCAATGTTACAGACCAGATTGCAACGATTTGAGAAGTTAGGGGCATACTTGAGAGAAATAGAGTGTAAATGGACTAAAATGCAAACTAGGTCAAGATGGACTTTGATTAGCCCCAAATTTTGGTAAAAAGCTAATTTTGACCTAGGAAATCTGATGGTGAAGTCAAATTTTAGTTTTGGCCAAGTTTGACCAGGCAATTTGCATTGAAACCCAAATTAGAGTAGAATTCTGACTAAGACTCTATTTGAGGTCAAAATAGGTCCAAAGGTCAAATGACGGATACGAAACGTAAAGGAATACTTTTCTATTATTTTTAAGATATTTATATGAATTTTATCCCTGCCAAAACCTTTCTAATTTAAGCAGGTCTGAAATTAGGGTTTTAGGGGCTATATTAGTTCTCGAAATGCGTGAAACCCCATTTCTATCTGGGTGGATCCACTTATTAATCTTTAATGTTCAATTAACCTTCAGTTAATCCCTGAAAAACCCCGTGGTTATTCTTTGTTCATGATATGCTCTTAAAAATACTGAATTAACTTGACTTTCTTGTTCTCTTCTGAAAATAGAATATTATGGAGTGTAACCCTTAGATGGTTATGTAGGAGCATTTATCTTTCAATGCTAACTAAAAGTGGCTAATTAGGGCCTATGATGGTGTTTCCATCAATAATACGATAGGACCTGAACACTTAGAACCTTTAATCAGCCCGAGTGTCCACTAAAATGTGGACTTGTTTCTCAAGTCATCGCGAAGTTAATTCTACTTTAATTTGGCTAATAAATTGGGGTGATAAGTACAAGACTTGTTAACCTGCCCTCTTATTTGAGAGGACTTCAAGTCTAAAGCATCTACACACTATTTGCATTGACTCACTTCTCGATGATTTATAATGGAAATTAGGTAGCTAATGGATCTTCTAAGATGGTATGGCTAGCAAGTTATCATGGGTTTGATGCCCCATTAGCCGATTGTCCAGAGCCCAGTCACATGCCCAATTTATTGGTGCCTTTAGGTAAACCTTATATCAAGGAAGACACCTACTTAGAAAAAATATATATACACTCAAAAAGAAAAAAATTACAAAAAATTAGAAAAAAGGAAAAAATAAGTAACTCACACTTTACTGCACGAGTATGGCTGGCAAGTTTCCATGGGTTTCACGCTCCATTAGTCAGTTGTCCAGAGCCTAGCTCACAAAAATGTATAAATAATTTCCAAAACACTTAGGGAAGAAGTAGGTAAGTAGAATAAACTGGGGAGATACACTGGGTTCGTCCTTATGTTGACCCCATATAAAAAATAAAAGGTTAAGAGAAAGCTATTGGTTGAACAGATACATCTTTAGATAGAAATTCTTCTTAAGGTCACCTAGTGTCATAGAAACCTGAAGTTCGTTTTAACGGTCGCCTAGTGAGTCTATCACCTTTCACAAGATGCTTTGAGCTTAAAGTCTTTTTTTAGTCTTAGCTGGGTTTGGTAGCCGTAGAAAGTTGAACCGAAACTCTAAACTCAAAAATCCAAAAAAATTAGAGAAGAAGAAAAAAAAATGTATCTTCCCTTTTCAAAATAAGGCGACTTGGGTGGTTTGCATTTTGGCAAGCACCTGGGCACTATTGAATCTTTGTACTTTAGGACCTTAGTTGAAATTTCTTCTTCTTAATAAACAATTTTGCTCAAGCGATCGAGTCTTAATTCTATTTTTATACATAGCATATAATTTACTTTTGCTAGGGACTAGCAAAAGATAGGCATGAGGATATGATGAATACACATCCATTTAAGTTAAAATGCCTATTTATGCATGTTCCAAACCTTATAGATGCATTTCACATTATAAATATTTGATATCATGCATCATTCTGCATTTAGAATAGTTTGTATAAATTATAGGTTAATTCGCATCCTTTTCTGTCCAGGAGAGGAGATTTATTACAGCACCTCAGATTGACGATACAATCATACAAATTTGATCAAGACAACGATCGGAGTCCAACACCTCTGAAATCACCTTGATCAGAGTCCCGTAGCACCACATGCAGTCTGAGGAAGATCAACAGCTAAGGGGAAAAGTGACACAATTCGGAGTTTCAAATGACAAATCCAACTGCATGGATGGATCTGAATCGATAATCTAGACCAACGGCATAAAAATGGACCCAATCCGATGTTCATGGTGCCACCTATAAGCAGCTAAAGGTGGATAGCCTCGATGATGCCACATGGCATCATCCAGGCTACCCAAAGCTGGCCTGTAGTGCCTACTAAGCCTTAAAGCCACGTATGAGGAGCAATTTGGGCCGTTGGATATCCATCCAACAGCCCAAATCAACCCACGTCACCCTTTCAAACTGCACCTAATCTCTAAGAGCATATCCTCATGTAATCTCGACCGTTGGATTTCAATCCAATGATCGAGAACATTTGTCGAGCACTAGTATGAGGAATGTCTCTCAGACCAAAAGGGGGGCATGGCACAGTGGTCTAGAGAGGTGCTTGCAAGGCGAAGATGCCTGTTCCAACCCCCGTGTGCCCCCTAAATCCACAGCAAGTGCCAAGCGCTAAATTAGAGTTGTGCGATCCTCATCTAATGGCACCGACTTCTCCAGGTGGCAACACAAATCAACGCAGATGTGGCCTGGCGGAAATGTGCGATCGCACTCACAAATGAACGCACGATCGCACATGCTTAAGAGCATGATCCGATGGGTGCGATCCTCATGCAATCGTGGCCGTTGATTGAGCATCTGACTGTGAGCATGCAAAGCAGCTGCCAGCATGTGTGTAAGCTACCATCAGCAACGTTTGAGGTGGAGCTACAGCAACAATTTTAAATGTCGCAAAAGGACTCGTGATCATATTTTGCCTCCTCTCCTCCATTATAAATGGACAGCTACCCCTCCCATTCCTATTCTTCCCACACCTCCTCGAAAGCTCTAAGGAGTTGGTCCCAAGCCTGAGATGCTCCTTAGAGTAGAAAAGTAAAGATTTTCCCATTTCTCACCCTCTTTAATGGAGCATCTTGTGGCTGTTCTCTTTGCCAAATCTAGAAGTACATCCTTTCTGCAACGTCGTCTTGCACCGTGTTGTGTTTAAAATCATCGTAAAAATATTGCATTATAGTATAGGGATGAAAATCAATGCAACATTTAAATTTATACTCTCGAAAACAAATGAGTTCTGAGGTCATTCGCAGGGAGTAATTGTAGCAAATAAATCCACTTGATCACAATATTCAATAATAATAATGCGGTGAATTAGATACAAAAGATGATATTCAATAGAGAGCAAAAATATATCTCAAATGTTAGGGACAAGATTAAAAATAAGGGACTGAAAATGGCGGTTGAAACCACCAATTTAACCCTAGAATTAAGCACTAATCCACACATTACTCAAGAGTCAAATATTTTAGCAGTGCTCCTTAGCCACTGATCAGAAATATCCATGTCAAACCAAGTGTGTAATATCTCCACAGTGCCCAGAACCAAGGTCAGACATCAGTGAAGTACATCAGATGACTTGAAGTCTCCAAGCTCAGCAGCATAAGGAACAAGCCTCTAAAATGCTTAAGTATTGGGTGGGCTTACACGCACACTAAGGTGCATAGTGCAAAACCACCTCCTCCTTAGAATTCCTTCTCTCAGATCTTGTTATAGGTATTCAGGTGAACAGAACTGGGTAAACAGGTCAGAGCTCAGACTTGCCGGTGTGGTGTAGCGGCTGAGAGCGTGCATGGGCATGTGCGGTGGGGGAGCACACCCTGTGCTCACTGATGCGACCAAGCAATGGGAAGATTTCCTTTTATGCGGCTAAATAGATCTCACACATACAAGGTGGGACAAAAACTCATGCTCTATCGTGCAAAGCTACAATAAGTTGAAGTTGCTATGCTACTGCCTTTGCCCAATTGGAGAGGTAGACTACTTCGTGGAGTTAACCTGCTACTGTTGGTCAAGGAGTCGATGTCGGAGGTCAACGAAGTATGGTGGAAGACATTGGGAAAGATTATGGTAGTGGCGGATGTCCAGCGAACACCTGAGAAACACAATATGACCTCATGGCCCAATCAAACGAGTTTAGGATGATCACGAGAGGAGGATGAGTGTTGTGGAGGTGTTTGATGGTCCGTGGAGGTGTGTCGAGGTCGAAGAGGGCAAGCAGAGGGGGTTGCATTTGATAGGGTGGAAGAGAGCTCAAAAGCCCAAATTTGCTTGGGGCTTTTGCTCAGTAAGGCACAATGAAGGTGCGGGAGGTGGTGGCAGTGAGTTTGGTGCACTGTAGCACCAGCGCAAACTTGTCGGAGATCGTGCCAGACGTGGAGAAGATGGAGTGGGAGAGAGTGCTTCAGTGGTTAATCCTATGTTCTAGGACATAAGAATGATCTAGAGAGGTAGAAGAGGAGGAAGCGAGGCTTATCTGGATGCTTTTAGGTAAGGTGAATCCAGCGTTGAATGGCTGGATGCAAGGAAGATGATGACGATGACGAGAGAGAATGAGGATGACAAGGGCGTTAGGAGCCTCTGCTTTGACCAGCGAGAGGCGAAAGAGAGAGAAAAGGAAGGAGGGCCCTCCAATTTGATGGTTGGACGGCGGAGGAGGGAGGCAAAGGAGGTTGCTAAAGCTCAAGCGGACGGTGGCTGTAGGAGGAAGAATAGGGGCATTTCTTTGTTGAGGAAAACGCTGGGAGTTTGTGAAGTTTATATAGAGAGTGATTTGGACATCAAATTCAAGGAATTCGTGAGATTGATTCACATTTCTTGGCAATTTGAGATCCCTGAAATCTCAAGCTCGTTAGGGATCTTAGCTTCAAGTTAGGTCTTGGAAATAAGTTCATTGGATTCTCCTAGGTCTGAACACCAATCCCTTCAAATTTGGAGAGATTTGTTGTTGATTTGAGAGAGATATTCTCTCTTGAAGCTCGGTTTGTGGGGTGTTCACACAACAGTGGTAGCAGGGACCTAAACGTGAAGACAACGACAAAGTAAGAGGCCTGTATGCAATAAACTTGAAACCTATGGGACTAAATGTGAATCAGAGTTTCTAGGGGATAAAATGCAAACTAGGTCATAATGAACTCTGATTGGGCCCAAATTTGGTCCTAAAATAATTTGTACCCGAGAAATCTAATGGTGAACTTGGATTTGAGTTTTGACCATGTTTGTCTGGGAAAATTGCATAGAAGCCCAAATTAGAGCAAATTCCCATTTGAAACTATATTCTGGGTCAAAATGGGTTCATATGGTCAAAAAATAGATACCAAACCTTTTAGAATATTTTTATATGAAATTTAGGAGGTTTAGATAATTTTATCCTGACCATAACCTCCTCAATTTAAGTGGGGTTGATAAGTAGGGTTTTTAGTACTCTTTTCGCGGTCAAAATGAGTGAAACCCTAATTCAGTCGATGTGAACCCACTTTACAGTATTTTATGCTCAATTAGCCTTTCATTGACCCCTGAGTGACCCCATGGTTATTCTTCATTTGTGATGTGCTGTTAAAACAATAGAGTTAACCCTATTTCGTTGTTTTCTTCTCAAATCAGAATATTGCGGAGTTGTGACACTCAGATGATTAAGTAGGAGCTTTTACTAATTGAACTTGACTAATTGTGGATAGTTAAGGCTCATTATGGTGTTACCATCATACCCCTATGCGTAACTTTTGCTAGTCCTCAGCAAATTCCTATGGACGAAACTAGATCTCTAAACCTAATGTAACCGTCAGGAAGCCCTACTAAGCTGCATCTCTAGAAATTAGATTAAAATGCTAATAATAGGCCTAAAGGTAATAAAGTACCAGCCAAGATCCAGACTTGACTAGCCTCAGCCTTGGGTCTGCCACGAAGGTTTCCAAGGCCCTCAAAAACTACCCAAGGGTTCATTGACCCCAGCAGTTAAAGCACCCGTGCGTATTTGTAGCAAGTCAAGGTTTAGTTTTCTAGGGCATTTTTTATAAGAGTGATAAAGAGGGAGTTTATTCTAAGAGTTCTCTCTCTTTTCTTTTATATCCCCCTAAATCCAACATCGAATTGGCCCTAAACATGGTCGCTATCGGATTCCTTGTCCCCACCTTCAATCCTTGAAGGATCCCTGGCCTTTAATGCTTCGTGATTGCACCACCCATGGCAACCCCTAGAACCCTGGCTTTCGACACTTCGAGATAGTGCTGTGCATAGCATTTTGTAGCTAAATTTAGGTCCTGGAAATCGATAATTCAGGATAATCCCACCCATGTCACCTGAACTAGCACAAGGTGCTTTACATGGCCCCGGTAGGATATTTAGATATCCTAAGAGATAAGCACTAGGGAGACGATATGTTATTACGCATCTTCGAGGGGAGTATTTTTCATTCCACCTCTCTAAGCTGGGAACTCGTCCAATCAATTTGTGTCTTCGAGCCACTCCTAAGACAGATTTTTGGAAAACCTTTTTAGGAACGAAAATCTTTTGGCATTTTTCTTCATTAAGCGCACTGAACTAGATCGGTGCATGATTTTTGGGTGCTTAGGTTATGAAGTCCTGCAAACCAAAGGGCAGGAAATGGGGTCGAATAATCCTTAAGCCTTAGACTTAATACATCAGCCTCGAACTTTCCTCAACCTCTTGAGAATTAGTCCAGATCTTAAAAAATATGTGTTTAAGCCCCATAGCATACCTAGGAGGCCTAAGGTTGGTATTCGTCACTAATATCCTAAGCTTTAGCCTTCCAAGTCTCAATTCATCATCTGATGTAGCCTTGACCTTAGGTAAGTTCCATACTCAAATACAGGGACTAACACATTTTTCCTCTTTTGTTTGCTCCTTTTTCTTTTCTTTTCTCCTCTTCTTCCTCAATTTTTCTTTCAATTTATCTCTCAAATTGCCTTGTCCTTTCGTCCATTTTTTTTTATGAAACCCGTCCATGAATTGAATTTTACAGTGTTTTGCACTTTAATAGCCCCCCATGAATAAGATTTGCAATGTCCTCATTGTAAAATAGGTGGGTTTGAGTTCAGCTTAGATCATACATTAAAATAGGTTTGGTGGGTGGTGAACGGATGACTTTAAGCTCTGATACAAGTGTCAAAGGTGGAGTTGGTTGTTCTAATAGATGAACCCTAAAGTGCAATATGACTTCAGCTCAGAGATAGGTCATAAAGGTCTTGGGTTTTTCAAAAAGATGGGTTGCTTCCCGTTAAGCGCTAAGTTTAACGCCATCAGGTAGGTGCAATGTGGCTTAGGGAAAATGGAGATTGAA
This sequence comes from Thalassia testudinum, assembly GCA_037157565.1. Lineage (NCBI taxonomy): Eukaryota > Viridiplantae > Streptophyta > Magnoliopsida > Alismatales > Hydrocharitaceae > Thalassia > Thalassia testudinum. The sequence goes on along the minus strand of JAZHRO010000031.1, from coordinate 221,314,801 downwards.
AGATACTACAGCCAGATTTGAACCAGTGGGTTCAAGGAATGATTTGAGTCTTTGACCGTTCACAACAAATGGTTCCGAGTCACAGCTAAGTTCACTAATTCCAACAACTCCATTTCCAAAGATTCGTCAGATGAGAAAGGGTCCGATCAATTTTGATCTTAGCTTCCCTGGGAAGAGCTTAAGCATGGATCAAAGAGTAACACTTTCTGACCAAGATGAAAAGATTTCCACGATATGTGCCTATCATGGAAGGCTTTGACCCTCTCTTTGTAGATACATGAGTTCTCGTATGCATCATTGTGTAACTCCTTGATCTTTCTCATTTGCAACCGACAATGGATTCCAACCTTCATGAGATCTAGATTCCAATTTCGTATTGCCCAGTAGGCTTTGTGCTCCATTTCTACAGGGAGGTGATATGCCTTCCGGTATACGAGTCTGAAGGGAGAATTTCCTAACTGGGTCTTGTGGGAAATCCAATAGGCCCACAAAGCTTCCAGAAGTTGGGTAGACCAATCTTTCCTGTTAGGCAAATAGTGACCTGAAGGATTTTCTTGATCTCCCAATTGATAGCTTAGTCAATCCATTGGTCTGGAGTGATAAGGAGTCAAGATGTGATAAGACACTTTGTACTTTTTCATCAGGGACTGCAAGTGCACATTCACAAAATGAGACCCGCCATTGCTGATGATGGCCTTAAGAACCCAAAATCTAGAAAAGATGTTCTTCTGAATGAATCAAAGAATAAACTTATGATCGTTTGTTCTGGTAGGGACAACTTTGACCTATTTCGAGATATAGTTAATAGCAAGTAAGATGTACTCAAAGCCGTTGGATTCTGGAAAACGTCCCATGAAATCAACTCCCCAGATGTCCAAGATTTTGCACACGATGATCGGATTCAAGGGCATCATATCACGTGGGTCCATGTTGTCAAGGGTCTAGCAATGGACACATGCCCTATGGTAGGATTGTGGGTCTTTGAACATTGTGGGCCAAGAACCCACACTGGAGGATCTAAGCTACAATTTTATGCCCTGGGTAATGGACACTGCAGGCCTAGACATGGCATAATGAGATGACATCATTGACCTCATCATCATGAATACATCTTCGGATCACTTGGTCATTACCGATGTGAAATAGATACAGATCCGGCCAAATGTAGTACTTAGCATTGGAAATCAGCTTGTCCCACCGAAAGGTCACCCAATCAGGCGAGACTTTCCCCATAACCAAGTAATTCATGATATCGGCAAACTAGGGAAGTCCATTAATGGCCAAGTGTTGCTCATCTGGAAAATGCTCAGTCATAGGTCCGAATGGGTCAATGAATGAAGAAGGAAGGCAATACAAATGGTCAGCTACCACGTTCTGCTTTCCCACCTTGTTGCAAATTTTGAGATTGAATTCTTGCAATAGCAAGATCCAGCGGATTAATCTAGATTTCATGTCCTTCTTTGTAAGGAAGTGCCTCATTGTAGTGTGATCCGAGTAAATGATGACATGGGATCGTAGGAGGTATGATCTGAATTTCTGTAGACTAAATACTACTATCAACAACACCTGTCATTTCATAGGCGATACAAATGATCCTAGGAGGTATGATCGTGTAATTATGCTGAGCCTCATCCATTGTCTTGTTGGCATAATGGTCACGAGCTTTCACTCAACTCAGTAATTAAGTTAATTTCACTTAATTAAGAGTAGAATAAATCACTTGGGTTAACTCGAAATTGTGTCGAGTGTGTAATATAGGGTTAAATTAACCTAACATTTTAGAAATTTTTACTAATTGAGTCCAGGTCATTCGTTGGGAGGTATAATAATTTTTCTAAATTCACCAGTTATCTTTTATTTCTCTATAAGTTTAGGAGGTATAACTAAGTTGATTTTTAAAACATGAATTTTGACAAAATATTTAAACTATAAAGAATATATAAAATTCCATATGAAAAACATATTTACTCAAAATGATGTTTGTTTTCCAATTTTATTTCAGAAGAAATTAAGGCAATAAAAGTTATTTTATTAAAACATGCCTTTTTACAATTAAGAACAAAAAGTAATTAAAATGATGTAAGAAAAATAATATTCTTCATTTATTTTCTTCAGCCTCTTATCTTCTCCTTTTCTTTCTCTTCTTCTCCTTTATTTTTATTCTCTCTCGAGCTCTTTTCTTACCTTTCACCTTCTGTTCATGCCTTCTCCTCTTCTTCCCTTAGTCTTCTCTTTTTGTTCCTTAGTCTTTTCCTTCCTTAGTGCCTGTGCTCCTTTGTTTAGCTGCTGCCTTCTTCACTTAGCTTAACCTTAACATCTTTCGGCGGCTCCTTCAATTCCCTAAGACTTTCAGCTGAACTGGGTTTTTTTACTTTTTTAACCAAAATTTATTTTTATTTGCGGCGAGGACCTTTCGAGGATACACAGCACCCTAAGACCTGGGTGGGACCTGACCCTACTCGGTCATCGCCTAATCTCAATTAGGTTCATTTTTTATTTATTTCATTTTGGTTCATGATCTCGAGCCAATTCGGCTCAACCCGGCCTCCCAGGCCTCTCGCCCTCCCAGGGCACATACGGTCACGCCCACAAGGGCACACACCCACAGGCACACAAGCCTGCACACACACACATGCACATGCTCAGATCAGATCGGTAACCGGTGCGTCGAGCATTGATGACTGGATAGCCCATGCAACAAATTGCTTTTATCCCCATGTGCACGCTCAGAAACTAGTGATGTAGGACTATCCTAACCCCTTCCAGACCCAACTTCAAATAATCATAACTTTCTACCCAGAGCTCCAAATCGAGTGATTTAAAGTTTGTTAGAAAGCTCTAAGATAGATCTATACAATTGCAAGGTCAATTTAAGGATTAGAGGATGTTTTCCTCTTCAATTTGAAAAATAAAATCAGGGGTTCCTACGGGTTATTTAACGCCTGGAAATGGTTTTAATGCCACAGAGTCCTCAGATGGACTTTTCTTTCTTATTTAAAGGTCTGCACTGGTTATATAATTAATTCCGCATCTGTTAGAGTAAGTTTTAAGCTCACAAGACCTTTAGGTAGTGTACAGAAGGTTGAAGCTTCTCTGAAAGCCTCAGAGTTCAAATTTCAGACTTTAATATGTGCAACAGACACTTAAGAGTGTTTCTAATTGATTTAAACTAATTCTAAGGGTTATAACAGACTTAACTAGGTAGGATTCAAATTCACATTTCAAAAAAATGTTTCTCCTGTTAGTTTGGGTTCGAAAGTAACCCAAACTGATAGGAACTAAAATCTTATCAAAATACATGTTTAAGCTCAATCAAATCTCTCTAAAATAATCCAACAAAATCTCAGAATCTGTTTAAGCCTCTAGATTCCTCAGATTAAGATCAGATTCAGAATATCAAACTCTTGTTGACTGTGAAGGCACAAAAGTTGACTTTCTATTCCAAGCCTTCTCTCAAGAAAGTAAAGCCTCGAATAGAGTCTCCTCAACACTAGGAACTTATGCAGATCTTTAGGTAGATGTTCTAACCCTGTTTTCTAGGGTTTTAGGCTCACCGCCTGAGGTTGAAAATGTGTTTGTTCGATAGAGCCAATGGAAGGTTGTTATAGTGTTCCAAGGGTTTAAATAGCTTGACTGCATTGCACTGAAGCTTTTGAGTTCCTTCAATGCTTCTTAAATCTCTTTATCAAACTTCAACTCTGCCAGAGTTGGAGAAGGTGAAGTTCAATCTTTGGCTCCAGACACTAAATCTTCAAACAAATATCCTCAAGCTAATCAGTGATCCTCATTTTATCATTCGAGAGCTTCTCAACAAGTTCTAGAGGCTGAAATACAAATTTGGCTCGCCAGAGCTCACCGGAGCTCCGGTGAGTCCAGAAAAAGGCAAAATTGTGTACAGATTGTTAAAACTTGCCATTTTTAATCTAGAAAGGATCCTGAGGTTGCAAGGAACCTCAGTATCACATTTAATTCCTCATTTGTCTCTTTAAATGTGAGATTTGACAGTGAAATCATTTCTTTAAAAATTTAATTTGAAATAAGCTCATGACTTGTTTAACCACTCGATTGAGAGGTTAAAACAAGTCAACAAGTGTTAGCAGTTATAATTAATTGTTTGAACTGCTCCTGAGTCGCCATTGACAGTGAGCTCAGGAGCTTAATTATATTTGGCGTTTAATTATATGTGATAATAATATGCATTATAGTGTCGATTAGGGTTCATAAGTGGTGAATAGATGATGAAGAACCCAGTGGAGGTGGAATTAACTCGATTACTGTCACCATGGACAGTGTCAATAGTCGGTGGAGGTGGAATGTGAGCTAGGCGATTAGGTGATCAATTAGGTGTTTAAGTGATTTAGAAATGATTGTGAGGGTTAAAGGAAGGTGTACAGTGATTTAAAAAGACAAGATTAAAGCTCTGGCGAGCTCAAGGAGCTCGTCGGAGTCAGAGAAGAAGAAACTAAAATTCTAAAATTACTCTAATCTAACTACCTAAACTAAATAAGCTAGCCTAGTCCTACTCCTACTCCTAATCTATTGTTACCTGGATGAAGGGGTCAATGGGGTTCAACCGAAGTCTCATGGTGGATGACGAAATCAGAGGGTGGAAGAAAGATCTCTGGCGGGCGAATTTGAGGTGGACCGAAGGATTCCTTAGCTCGGCGCCTGTGTTAGAGATGCGGAAGACCACGGCGGATCTCCTAGGCTGATCAAGATGGATGGAGGAAGTCGGAAAGTGGAATGGGAAGTCACCGGAGTTTTGGACGAATAGCCTATTAAGTCGGCTGCAGTGTTAGAAGAGGGAAGGGAGCCAAAAAAAATCCGAGGTGTGAGGGGGTATTTATAGCAGTTGGCGGCGAAGAGAATGGTGGGGTCTAGCCGAAGAAGGAGCTTGAGGAGCTTAACCTCCGTCGTCGTCTCCGACGATGGTGAGGTTATCTCCTACTGAAAAATAGGATTTCCAGTTAATCCAAACTGGTGGATCAAGAGGAGGTGGTGAGTGCAAGCTGCAAGATCTTGGACAAAGAAGGTTGATGTCGACAGGGAGGTGATCATGCGGTGGTGTGACTCTCTGCCGCTAGCCGTTCATTCGATTGAAAAAGAAGAAGAAGGAAAAGGGACTTAAACTAATAGATCTTAAGGACCAGTATGAATAAGGACCCGATTGCAATGAATATTAAGGACCAAAATGTAAACCCATGTTTTGAAAGTTTATTTTAATTTAGATCTTTTTCAACTTTTTTTATATGTCAGTAAATAAGGTAAATATTATGTTTGCACCTTGTATTTAGCTAACTACATGATTTGACCCCTATCAGCCAATTCTGCCAAACATTGTCGTTGGACTTCAGCAAGAGCCTCAGCATTTTGTCGCTGGCTCTCAGTCACAGCTCTCAAAATCTGGTCTAGCTATAAATCTCTATTTGTACCTATGGAGTTTTGCAAACCCACGTAAAATGGCCTCGCATTATGTTGCTGAAATGACAATATAGGCAGATTTTGTCTAGTCTGAGTCGGATATGATGGTCTTTGTGTGTGGTCAGACCAAGAAAAATTAGGGTGATTACGCCATCCAGGATTATAGAAATTTGAATATGGGTTTGATCTTGGTGTGTATCCCTGAATGGCATTTAAATCAAGAGGATATGACGTGTTTTCTGCAACAAGAAAGGGTGGGGAAAAGGGTGGGTAAGATTGTGGGACAAAGGTCCCTCCTTGGGTTGGTAAAGTAGTAGATAGAAAACCGAAGGAAGATGGATCTCTAGAATCCAGATTATTCACAAATTCCCTCCCCGTGGAAATTTGCGAAACAGCTAAATCACGGGATTTGTAGCAAGTAGAGGCATAAGAGTTTTCATTGTGTTTCTAACCTCATCGAGATGCTTTGCTACGATATTGACTTTGTCCAGTTTTTCTGCAATAATCTCTAAATCCTTTGAACTGGACGGATTACCGATCTCGTGAATGCCCTTGTGCGGATTTTGATGATTCGTATTCGCGCCCCACGTAAATTGAGACATTGATGCATTGTTGATCAAGTTTTCCGCCATCCCTTCAAATAATTTTCAAGCAGATTCTGCGTCGCGATTTAGAAAATTCCCTCCACAAGAGGCATTGACTAGATTGCGAATTCCCTCTTGTAAACCATAATAAAAGATATGCATGAGTTGCCAACGAGGGATATCATGATGTGGGCATTTCCTTTGCAACTCATGAAAATGTTCCCACACTACATGAATTGGTTCTCCTTGGTTTTGATTGAAAGTAGTAATAGCTAGCCTTAAAGCATTGGTTCGCCTAATAGGAAAGAATTTCTTCAAAAATGCGGATTCAAGTTCAGCCCAAGTTGAGATTGGTCTTGCTATAGTTCTATACCAATATGCTACTTTATCTTTAAGGCTAAAAGAGAACATTTTCATTTGTAGGATTTCCCTATCTTGATTTCGAGGATCAAGAGTTTGGGATAGATTTTTAAGATCATCAATATGTTGAAATGGATCCTCGGATGCAAATCCATGAAAGTGGGGGATTAAACCTATAATTTTGGCTTTAATTCTGGATCATTCTCCCCAATAGGTATCCTACCATTAGGCTCTACTTGTGCATTACATGGGTTATAATAATCCCTAAGTAGAGGCCTTGGATGATTGATCGGTAAATCAAGGTTTTCAAAACCCGCCTCAGGTCGAGGTGAAGAACAGGTTTGAAGAGTCAGCAAATTATTTAAGGTTGCTGTTAAAAGATTGATTTGTCTTGTTTGCTCTAGCATCCTAAGATTCTGGTTCAGGAGCGCCTCATGAACATCAAAAGGCGGCATCTCCCCCTAACTAGAAGAAGAAGGGATCTCGGGATTAAGATTCTGCATTTGATCCAAAGAAGTAGATGGATCAGACGGGAAAACCATTGGTTGCTTATCTGCAACCGGCCTAGGATCACCTGTCAATGGTGGTGTAAGAGGTGGATGCAAGGATCGCCTCCCATCCATAAATGGAAAATAATGTGCAAGTGCACACGCACACCATCGGTAAAATAGCGGCACAAAAAAAAACCCACAAAACAGTGCAAAAGACGCGGGTTTTGCTCTTCTTTCAAAGGAAAGAAGATATTCCTAAGATACGTAAAGTAATTTGATGCAAACAAATAGAGTAATAGTATCAAGATACGTGTCCTAATCCGTGTCTATGCAGGTGTGTACCTTAAAGCTCAAAGGTCTAAGGTCTAGGATCGAGACCGCTCACTACTGACTCCCCAGGGCTCTAATAGTGAGACTGACTTGTTGATCTTCGGCCAAAGCCCTAAGAGGTGCAAAGAGGAGAGATAGAAAAATAGACTCGTGTGACTCTAGTGATCGCGCTGTGTGTGCGATAGCATGCAACAGACGATAGCAATTGAAAAACCCGCATGCATTTCTGCAATCAGATTTAAGTCAGAAATTTTACTTCCTCTTTTTAGTTAATCTTTTTCAAAAAAATATAACAATTAAACTACAATGGCCACTTTCAAGAAAAATATGTGGTCTTTCTAAATCTCAGAGGACAGGGATCTACGCTGGTTTTCTCGTGTTTTCCCACTGATGTGAGAAAAATAGTTTAAAAATTCCTAAGTCAGATCGTACTAATACTAGTAGAAAATGCACTCCTAAGAGTGTATGCCTATGTATATGCTGCTGCTAGTTAGAAAAGATGTATTGTTATATTTTTATTATTTTCTAAATGCAACAAAACAAAAGTATAAGAAATACTAACAAAAACAAAAATAGCAACAAAATTCCACCTTCTCCTGAGATTACCCGTGAAGGTAAACCTTAAAAGAAGACAGAAAATAAAAACAAAAATAAAAATAGAACAAAACACACTAAATAGAACAAAAGTTAGTAAAAACAAAAATACCTCCTAATTAGATAATTAATCCAACTAAATTCTAGTGAATCAAAATATTACCTCCCCGGCAGCGATGCCATTAAAATGATCGCGTGCTTTCACTCAACTCAGTAATTAAGTTAATTTCACTTAATTAAGAGTAGAAGAAATCACTTAGGTTAACTCGAAATTATGTCGGTTGTGTAGTATAGGGTCGAATTAACCTAACATTTTAGAAAATTTTATTGGTTGAGTCCAAGTCGTTCGCTGGGAGGTATAATAATTTTTCCAAATTCACCAGTTATCATTTATTTCTCTGTAAGTTTAGGAGGTATAACTAAGTTGATTTTTAAAACATGAATTTTGCCAAAATATTTAAACTATAAAGAATATACAAAATTCCATATGAAAAACATATTTACTCAAAATGATGTTTGTTTTCCAATTTTATTTGAGAAGAAATTAAGGCAATAAAATTATTCTATTAAAACATGCCTTTTTACAATTAAGAACAAAAAGTAATTAAAATGATGCAAGAAAAATAATATTCTTCATTTATTTTCTTCAACCTCTTATCTTCTCCTTTTCTTTCTCTTCTTTTCCTTTATTTTTATTCTCTCTCGTGCTCTTTTCTTACCTTTCTTCTTCTGTTCCTGCCTTCTCTTCTTCCCTTAGTCTTCTATTTTTGTTCCTTAGTCTTTTCCTTCCTTAGTGCCTGTGCTCCTTTGTTTAGCTGCTGCCTTTTGTACTTAGTTTAACCTTAACATCCTTCGACGGCTCTTTCAATTGCCTTAGACTTTCAGCTGAACTTGGTTTTTTTACCTTTTTAACCAAAATTTATTTTTATTTGCGGCAAGGACCTTTCGAGGATACACAGCACCCTGAGACCAGGGTGGGACCAGACCCTACTCGGTCCACGCCTAATCTCAATTAGGTTCATTTTTGGTTTATTTCATTTTGATTCATAGTCTCGAGCCAATTCGGCTCAACCCAGCCTCCTTGGCCTCTTGCCCTCCCAGGGCACATATGCTCATGCCCACAAGGGCGCACACCCACAGGCACACAAGCCTGCACACACACACATGCACATGCTTAGATCAAATCGGTAACTGGTGCGCCGAGCGCTGACGAGTGGATAGCCCATGCAACAAATTGCTTTTATCCCCATGCGCACGATCAGAAACTAGCGATGTGGGACTATCCTAACCCGTTCCAGACCCAACTTCAAATGATCATAACTTTCTACCCAGAGCTCCAAATCGAGTGATTTAAAGTTTGTTAAAAAGCTCTAAGATAGATCTATACAATTGTAGGGTCAATTTAAGGATTAAAGGATGTTTTCCTCTTCAATTTAAAAAATAAAATCAGGGGTTCCTATGGGTTATTTAATGCCTGGAAATGGTTTTAATGGCACAGAGTCCTCAGATGGACTTTTCATTCTTATTTAAAGGTCTGTACAGGTTATACAATTAATTCCGCATCTGTTAGAGTAAGTTTTAAGCTCACAAGACCTTCAGGTAGTGTACAGAAGGTTGAAGCTTCTCTGAAAGCTTCAGAGTTCAAATTTCAGACTTTAATATGTGCAATAGACACTTAAGAGTGTTTCTAATTGATTTAAACTAATTCTAAGGGTTATAACAGACTTAACTAGGCAGGATTCAAGTTCACATTTCAACAAAATATTTCTCCTCTTAGTTTGAGTTCGAAAGTAACCCAAACTGATAGGAAGTAAAATCCTATCAAAATACATGTTTGAGCTCAATCAAATCTCTCTAAAACAATCCAACAAAATCTCAGAATCTATTTAAGTCTCTCAATTCCGCAGATTTAGCTTAGATTCAGAATATCAAACTCATGTTGACTGTGAAGGCACAAAAGCTGACTTTCTGTTCAAAGCCTTCTCTCAAGAAACTAAAGCCTCGAATAGAGTCTCCACAACACTAGGAACTTATGCAGATCTTCAGATAGATGTTCTGACCCTAATTTCTAGGGTTTCAGGCTTGCCACCTAAGGTTGAAAATGTGTTTGTTCGACAGAGCCAATGGAAGGTTGTTATAGTGTTCTAAGAGTTTAAACAGCTTCAATGCAATTAAACAGCTTCAGTGCATTGCACTGAAGCTTCTGAGTTCCTTCAATGCTTCTTAAATCTCTTTATCAGACTTCTCCAACTCTGTTGGAGTTGGAGAAGATGAAGTTCAATCTTTGGCTCCAGACACTAAATCTTCAAACAAATATCCTCAAGTTAATCAGTGATCCTCATTTTGTCATTTTGGAGCTTCTCAACAAATTCTAGAGGCTGAAATACAAATTTGGCTTGCCAGAGCTCGCTGGAGATATGGTGTGTCTAGAAAAAGGCAAAATTGTGTACAGATTGTTAAACTTTGCCATTTTTAATCTAAAAAGGATCCTGAGGTTTCAAGGAACCTCAGTATCACATTTAATTCCTCATTTGTCTCTTTTAATGTAAGATTTGACAATGAAATCGTTTCTTTAAATATTTGATTTGAAATAAGCTCAAGACTTGTTTAACCACTCGATTGAGAGGTTAAAACAAGTCAACAAGTGTTAGCAGGCATAATTATATAGTTAATTAATAGTTTGAACTGCTCCTGAGCATCCATTGACAGCGAGCTCAGGAGCTTAATTATATTTGGGCGTTTAATTTATATGTGATAATAATATGTATTATAGTTTCGATTAGGGTTCATAAGTGCTGAATAGATGATGAAGAACCCAGTGGAGGTGGAATTAACTCGATTACTGTCACCATGGATAGTGCCAGTAGTCGGTGGAGGTGGAATGTGAACTAGGCGATTAGGTGATCAATTAGGTGTTTAAGTGATTTAGAAATGATTGTGAGGGTTAAAGGAAGGTGTACAGTGATTTAAAAAGACAAGATTAAAGCTCTGGTGAGCTCAAGGAGCTCGTCGGAGTCTGAGAAGATGAAACTAAAATTTTAAAATTACTCTAATCTAACTACCTAAACTAACAAGCTAGCCTACTCCTACTCCTACTCCTAATCTACTGTTTCTTGGATGAAGGGGTCAATAGGGTTCTACCGAAGTCTCATGGCAAACAACGAAATCAGAGGGTGGAAGAAAGATCTCCGGTGGGCGGATTTGAGGTGGAGCGAAGGATTCCTTAGGTCGACGCCTGTGTCAGAGACGCGAAAGACCACGGTGGATCTCCTCGGCTGATCAAGATGGATGGAGGAAGTCGGAAAGTGGAATGGGAAGTAGCCAGAGTTTTGGATGAATAGAGTATTGGGTCGTCTATAGTGTTAGAAGAGGGAAGGGAGCCAACTTGAGTAAAATCAGAGGTGTTAGGGGGTATTTATAGTAGTTGGCGGCGAAGAGAATGGCGGGGTCTGGCTGAAGAAGGAGCTTGAGGAACTTAACCTCCGTCGTCGTCTCCGACGACAGTGAGGTTATCTCCCACTAAAAAATAGGATTTCCGGTTAATTCACACCGGTGGATCAAGAGGAGGTGGTGAGCGCAAGCTTCAAGAGCTTGGACAAAGAAGGTTGATGTCGGCAGGGAGGTGATCATGCAGTGGCGTGGCTCTCTGCCGCCAGCGGTTCATTCGACTAAAGAAGAAGAAGGAAAAGGGACTTCAACGTAATAAATCTTAAGGACCAATATGAATAAGGACCCGATTGCAATGAATATTAAGGACTAAAATGTAAACCCAGGTTTTAAAAGTTTATTTTAATTTAGATCTTTTTCAACTTCTTATATATGTTAGTAAATAAGGTAAATATTATGTTTGCACCTTGAATTTACATTTTTGACGTTTTTAGGTTAATTTATTAGATTAAGTAAAATCACTTAAGTTTTCATATACTTAGGTTTACAATAAGTTTAAGTTACTTAACTTTATTAATTAAGGGAATGATTAATAGGATTTCTAGTCCAATTATTAACTAAATTATTAATAATGTTAATTGAATTATAAAATTCCATTTTTTAATTTATTTTAATGCCCTTTACTAAATATCCCTTATTCTATAATTAACCCTTATATGTTCATAACCTTAGCTAATTAATTAGGAAGACTAGTTAATTAGGGGTAATTAGAGATCATGATGAGTGTCTCATCACATAATATATAACCACATGTTTCCCATCGATTTTCTACCCTAATGCCTCTCTTGTGTAGCTAGATGCATCGCCCATGATCTCGAAGGGTTGAGACTAGTTAGAAGATTATAGGATTGGTGCTTGGGTGACTTGGTCATGTAGGATTTCAAATGTGTGAATGCACTCACCTGTCATCTCGAAAGGTGTGCCCTTTGAGGGAAGATTCGTTAAGGGGCACGTGATCTTGGAAAAATCAGATATGAATCGGTGAAAGAATTCAACTTTCCCCAAAACTAATCAGATGTCTTTGACTAAGGCAGTTACAAGTAATTTGGAAATCTGATTCACCTTAGCTCGGTCAACTTAGATGCCTCTCTTAGAAACAAAGTGCCCAAGCACGATGCCCTCAAGAACCATGAAGTGGCTCTTTTCCCAAGAGAGAACCAGGTTCACTTTGATGCATCTTCAAAGGAGTTGGACCCAGTGCAGGAGGCAATCATCAAAAGATTCACCAAAAATTGAGAAGACATCCATGAAGACTTCAAGGTATTTACCTACCATATCGGAGAATATGGCTAGCATGCACCACTGAAAGGTGGCAGGTGTGTTGCAAAGCCTAAATGGCATCCTGCAGAATCCGTACGTACCGTAGGGGTAGGTAAAGGTGGTCTTTTCTTGATCTTCAAGATGGATTTCTATCTGATTATATCTGAAGTACCCATCCAGGAAGTAGAAAAATTGATTTCTCGCTAGTTTCTCGAGAATCTGATCTATGAACGGAAGTAAAAAATGATATTTCTTCATAGATGCATTCAATTTTTGATAGTCTATGCAAACTCTCCATGAGTGTGCAATTCGAGTTGGGATGGTTTCTCCATATTCAGTCATAATTACAGTGAGGCCTGCCTTTTTAGGCACAACTTGGATGGGGCTCACCCAATGGCTATCAAAGATCAGGTATATGATTCCAATGTTGAGCCACTTGATGATCTCCTTTTTCACAACCTCTTGAAGATTTAGATTTAGTCATCTCTGCATTCCTCGAGATGGTCATGATCCCTCTTTAGTGTAAATATGATGTGTGTAATAAGGCACTTATTCCAGTCAGGTCATCAAGAGTTCATTTGATGGCTCTTCGATGCTGCTGGAGGACAGAAATTAGCTTTGTTTCCTGATCAGGAGTGAGTTGAGAATTGATAATACAGGAAACATTTGATTGGAACCCAAAAAGATGTATTTCAAATGATTCAAGAGGGGCTTCAATTCAATTATCAGGTTATCAGCATCGAGTGGGGGTTTGGGATTGGCCTCAGGAGATAAGGTGGAAATTATGGGTAGTCCTGGATCAGCTTTGGGCTTTATCTGTGGGTCAAGATCTTCTCGTGGATGAGGCTTTCAAAGAATTAGGTTTTCCTTTGTAATCAGATCCCCAACCAAAGAACTAATGTCGCAGACTTCTTCAATTGCCCCACAGTTTATTCCCTTCTAGGCCTTAAAGATATTGTTCGGATGCTAGATTGGTGTTTTAAGAATGTCGCATTGCAGTATAGCCAAAATAGCATTTAAACAAATAAATTTTATTACCCGAAAAATTTTTGAGGTCGAACACAAGGAGCAATATGGGAATTTAAAGCTCAAGATCACAATTTAAAGTAAAAGAATTTACAATAATAACAAGATCATGGTGCAAAAAGATGGGAGTAAAATGGTGATTTAGATCACCAAATAATCCTACAATATCAACTAAGGAACTCAATGTATATGTATGCAATCAAACCAAACTGTCATCTGATTATGAAATCAGATGACTTAAACTTCTGTTTTTCTTCTTCTTTTCTTATGCTTCTCTTCCTCTTCTTCTTGTGTGGCTCCTCTTCTTCTCTTTTCTGCTTTGTCTTCTTAAGCTTTCTCCTTCTTCCTTCTACACATAGGGGAGGGGCTTCTTGAATTGGCTAAGTGTCAGATAGACTCTCCTAAGAGCAAAACCATCCACATACCCCACGCGCAAGCTGTCCTTCTCTTTCTCTCTTAGGCTCCGCCCTCCTAGGGCCTCTGCAAGGATAGTCTGGTTATCGAATCGTATGCATCCGAGTCCAGGCTCACCGTCATGTAGTAGTGAGCGAAGAGTGCAGGTCAGTCTGGGTAGGTAAACAGGTTGGCTGGATCCGCGGGGGACAGAGTCACAGACAAGGCACAGGTGTGCGTGGGTGAGAGGGACCTCACCCCATGTTATGAGGCGAATAGCCTCTAACACTTTTTCAATTTATGCGACAGCAACCGCTCGTGAGTCTTCGATGTGGGAATAAACACGCCCCCCTTCTTTGCTCAGCAAGCAATAGGGTATCTCCATTTAATTCATGCAAGGGAAGCGGTTAATGCTCCAATTTCCTGGTCAGGAATGAAGCTGAGTCGATTCTGAAGCCACTGGAGTTGAGTCCTGGAGCTGCAGGTGAAGAACAAGCTCCGAAGCTTGCCTGTCAGAACATTCAGGGAGTATCGCTGGACGACGACGAGTGAAACTGTGGTGGTGGAGTCCTGTGCGAGTGGATGTGGAGGTTTGTCGACCTCGCGGATTGTGTGTGAGAGTGTGTGAGTCAGGGGGTGATAGAGAGGCCAATCCCCTCAACTACTTGAGGGGTTTTGGTCGGTGAGTCGAGGCGATGGTGAGGATAATGAAAGTGGCACGGTTGGGCGAGTGTGGAAGCCGTTAGGGCTCACCGGAGGTCTGCCGGCAAGGTGGAAGACGGAGGGCGATGGGGTGAGTTGGTGATCAAAATGAGACGGTGAGGGTCTAAAAACAAAGAGGGGAAGTCGAGGGGTATTTAAAAGAGGAGGCAGAAGAAGGGGAGTGGAGTTGGCGCCAGTTGAGGTGTGGCCGACGCCGGATATGAAGATGCTCAGAGGGAGGTGATCGACGAGGATGAAGGGGGGCAGGAGTGTTGGTGGGTGCTGCACGACGCAGAAGAAGACATGGATGAAGGATCTACCACAGGTATGGTGGTCAGATGATGAGGGAAGACAAGGAGAATCATCGGAGCTTGAAAAGCAAATCGGTCGGAGAAAGGGAGAAGAATATGAGGGATTCTCCAGCCGAATTCAAGCTTAGGGAAGTTCAGGAGGATCTAGGCTCTTTCATATAAGGATCTAGAGGCAGTTTGAGCTTGGGAAACAAGCTTTCTAAGCTTGGAAAGCCTTGTTGGACTTGGGAGTTCCTTGATACCCAAATCTCTCATGCATTCGCATGAGAGATTAGGTAGGTTTTAGGGCTTGGGATTAGTTTCAAAAGGAAGGGAATTTCTTGACAAACTTCCCTTTCAATTTTGAAAGGGATTTGTCAAGAAATTAGGATGTTCTTTCCATTTTAAGGTCGCAAGAGCAAGTGGGAATAGGATTAATGGTGGTAGGGACCTTTTTGTGAGAACAACAATAAAGTTAGGAGTCTGTTTGAAAGGATTTTAAATGTTAAGTGTAGAAATGAAATTAGACAAGACCAATTTGCAAACTAGGTCATGACAAATTCATCTTGGATCAAAATTTTGATACAAACCTAATTTGGACCTAAGAAATCCAATGGTGAAGTTGGATTTCGGTTTTGACCATGTTTGATTAGGTAATTTATGTAAAAACCCAAATTAGGACAAATGTATGTCCACGGTTCTATTTTGGGTCAAAATGGGTTCTGATGGGCAAATTGAAAGTTCTAAACCCTAGAGAATATTTTTCTAGGAATCTTAAAGAGTTTAGGTGAATTTTATTTTGATCAGAACTTCAATTAATTAAGCGGGTCTACTTTTAGGGTTTCAAAAGTCATTTAATTCTCAGAGCATGTGCAAACCCTTTTCTGTCTGTCTTATCCCACTTGTTATCTTATTAAAACTAATTGACCTTCATTCAACCCTTGAGAAAACCTTTGGTTGTACTGCATTCAAGATGAGCTGGTAAAATTATAGTTTTAGCTCTAGTTCTTATTTTTCATTCATAATGAATATGAAATGACTTGTGACTCTCTAGCAGTTATGTAGGAGCATTTATTGACTTAATCGGGTCAAAATAAGCTAGTTGTGGCTCATGGCGATGTTCCCATCATACCCCCAAGCCTGGCTTTTGCTAGTCCCTTAGCAAAATTTCATGGTATTAATCTTTGATTCTAGACCATAAAATCTTTTGATGCTTAAAAACTTTGTTGTGTGCTCCTTTTGTAGATTAGGTTAGAATGCTAATAGTAGCCCTAGAGGTACTCAAGTACCAACCAAGATCCAGACCTGACCATCTCTACCCTCAGTTTGCTACAAAGAATTTTAAGGCTGACAGGAACTAACCTAAGGTTCATTGAACTCCGCAGCTAAAGCACCCATGCTTGTAACATGTTTTAGCCTTGGTTCAGTTTGTAGTGCATTTTTGTCAGAGAGAGACAGAGGAATTTTTCTTTGCTTTTGGAGAGTTTTCTCTCTCTTTTCTTTTTATTTCTAGCTTCGGATTGGCTTTACAACACGGCCAGTATTGGATTCCTAGTCCCCATCATCAATCCTCGCAGGGTCACTAGCAATCGATGCTTCGAGATAGCAGTGCCCATGGCAAACCCCAGAACCCTAGCTTTCGAGATTTCAGGATAATCCTGCCCATGGTGTTCCGTAGCTAAATCCAGACCCTAACAATCGACATTTTGGGATAATACCACCCATGGCATCTGAACCAGCACAGGGTGCTTACATGTCCCCAGTAGGATATGTTGATTTCCTAGGAGACAAGCACCGAGGAGATGATATGTTATTATGCATCTTCGAGGGGAATTTCTTGCCTCTCCGCACTGGGAACTCATCCAAATCAACTTGTGTTGATCAGCCACTCCTAATCTAGGTGACTTTTTCAGAATAATTTAAATGCATTTGCGTGATTTGATACTTAGGCGCATTGAACCAGACTGTGTGTGGATTGGGGTGCTTAGGTTACTGAGTCCTGCAAACCAGAGGTCAGTTAACGAGGCCAACTAATCCCTAAGCCTTAGATCTAATACTTAAGCTTCGCATTTTCCCCAACCTCTTGAGGACTATCTAGATCTTAGCAGGTACTTGAATTTTTAAGCCTAGGATTCCAACCCAGGAGGCCTAAAATCAGCATTCCTACTAATCTCTCTTTTTTTTGTTTTATTAGCACTTTTTACCTTTCATTTTCTTTCTTTCGATATGGTCTAGAACTAAGTCAATTCCTTAATCTTTTACTAATGACTACCTTTTTTCTTTTCTTTTCAAATTGTGCTCCTTTTTGACATTTTTATCTCCACTTTTTCTCCTCAAAATCTAATATGCCATCAAAATTTCCTCTCCTCTCATATTTTTTTTCTTTTTCAAGAATTTTTTATTTTTTTGGTGTTTTTGGACTATGAGATTTTTTTGATGAAACCCTTTCTTGTGAAGTGATTTTCACGGCGTTTTGCACTTTATTACCCCCATGCCTACAATTTGCAATGTCCTCATTGTAAATTAGGTGGATTTGAGTTCAACTTAGATCATTCATTAGAATAGGTGATGGGTGAGTGAATGGGTTGGGATGATTGTTGCGTACGATTTCAAGCTCAGGTATGGGTACTAGAGGTGGAGTCGGCTGTTCTAGTGGATGAACCCTAAAGTGTAATATGAGTTTAGCATAGGATGTGTCAAGAAGGGTTTCGGGTTTTTCGAAATGACGAGCTATCCTGTTAAGCGATGATTTTAACGCCATCAGTCGGGCACAATGAGCTCAGGGAAGATGGAGCATAAAGTTATCTCAGCCAAATTTGTATTGATGAGTTCAATGAACGGTTTGAGTCTTTGACCATTTACGACTAAAGGTTCTGAATCGTTGTTGAGTTGATTGATTTCGACAACTCCATTTAAAAAGATTCGTCAGACAAGGTATGGTCCAATCCATTTTGATCTGAGTTTTCCTGGGAACAATTTGAGTTTGCCATCAAAGAGTAGGACTTTCTGACCAAGGAAAAAAATCTTTCTAGATATGTGCTTGTCGTGAAAGGCCTTAACTCACTCTTTGAAAATTCGTGAGTTCTCATACGCTTCGTGGCGTAATTCATCGATCTCGCTCATTTGAAGCTTTCTGTGGGTTCCTACCTTAGAAAGATCGAGATTGCAGCTCTGTACTACCCAATAGGCTTTGTGCTCCAATTTAACGGGGAGGTAACATGCCTTTCCGTACACTAATCTGAACGGAGACATGGCTAATTGGGTTTTGTGGACAGTCCTATAAGACCACAAAGCTTCCAAAAGTCGAGACGACCAGTCTTTCCTATCAGGGCGAACAGTGACCTGGATGATTTTCTTGATCTCTCGATTCGATAGCTCAACTAGACCGTTGGTGTGGGGGTGATAAGGAGTAGAGAATTGATGTGACACCTCGTATTTGGTCATCAGTGATCTGAACTGAGCATTCATGAAACGGGTCCCTCCATCAGAGATTATGGCACGTGGAATCCCTAACCGAGAGAAGATGTTCTGATGAATAAATTTGATAACCACCTTATGATCGTTGGTTCTAGTCGGAATGGCTTCAATCCATTTGGACACGTAGTCAATAGTGAGAAGAGTGTAATCGAAGCCGTCCGAAACAAGAAAGGGTCCCATAAAATCAATCCCCTAGACATTGAAGATTTCGCATACGAGAATTGGTTGTAAGGGCATCATATCACGGTGGCTCATGTTGCCTATGGTCTGGCAGTGAGTGCATGCCTTACAGTGATTGTATGCGTCTTTGAAAACTGTGGGCCAATAGAAGCTGCACTAGAGAACTTTTGCTACAATTTTATGACCAGAGAAGTGTCCACCGCATGCCTGGTCTTGGCAGAAGGACAAAATATCCTGAATTTTCACTTCCAGAACACATCATCGGATGATTCGATCAGCATCAATGCGGAAGAGATATGGGTCTTCCCAAAAGTAGTACTTGGCATCGGAAAGTAATTTGTCCTTCTTGGCTTTTGGCCAATCAGACGGTATCTGATGTGATGCCAAGTAGTTTACTAGATCAGCAAACTATGGAAGTCTTGTACTGATAGTCAGGAGGTGCTCATCGGGAAAATGTTCAGTAATGGGTTCGGAAGGGTTGATAATATCAAAAGGAAGGAAAGATAAGTGATTAGCTACCACATTCTGTTTCCCTACCTTGTCGCGAATCTCGAGATCAAATTCTTGCAATAGCAAGATTAGCATATTGGTCGAGGTTTTGTGTCCTTCTTCGTAAGGAGATGCCTCACAGCAGTGTGATCTAAGTAAATGATAATACAGGAACCCAGAAGATATGATCTGAATTTTTCTAGGGCAAATACTATGGCTAGCAGCTCCTTCTCAGTAATTGTGTACTTACGTTGAGCCTCATCAAGTGTCTTGCTAGCGTAGTAAATGACCATGGGTTTCCCATCCATTTTCTACCCAAGTACCGCACCTACAACATAATCAGATGCATTACATATGATCTCAAAGGGTTGAGAACAATTAGGGGGCTACAGGATAGGTGCTTGGGTAACTCGATCACATTGGATCTCAAATGCTTGAGTGCATTCCTTGGTAATTTCAAAAGTGACATCCTTAGATAGAAGATTAGTCAAGGGCCATGGGATTTTCGAGAAATCGGGAATGAATTGACAGTAGAAATCGACGTGCCCCAGGAAGGATCGGATGTCTTTAATCAAGCTAGGCATAGGGAGTTTGGAAATCAAATTCACCTTGGCTCGATCAACATGGATGCCTTTTCAGAGATAAGATGTCCCAGGACTATTCCCTCAGGTACCATGAAGTGGTTCTTTTCCCAAGAAAGAAATAAGTTCACATCAATGCACCGCCTAAGGATCTGGACCAAGTGCAGGAGGCAATCATCAAATGATTCACTAAATACCAAGAAGTCATCCATGAAGACTTCAAGGTACTCACCTACCATATCTGACAATATGGTAAGCATGCACACTAAAAAGTAGTGGGTGCAATGCAAAGACCGAACAGCATCCTTCGGAATGCATAAGTTCCAAAGGGGTAGGTAAATGTGGTCTTTTCTTGGTCCTCGAGATGGATTGCGACCTGGTTATAATCAAAGTACCTGTACAGAAGGCAGAAGAATTGATTTCCCGTTAGTTTTTTGAGAATTCGAGCAATGAATGGTAGTGGGAAATGATCCTTCTTCATAGAGGAATTGAGTCTTCTGTAATCAATGCAGACTCTCCACGAGTTTGCTATACGGGTTGGTATGACCTCTCTGGTTTTAGTCATGACGACAGTGAGCCCTGCCTTTTTAGGCACAACTTGGATTGGACTCACCCACTGACTGTCGGAGATGGGGTAGATGATTCCTGCATCTAACCACTTCTTAATCTCCTTTTTCATGACATCCTGCAGATTGGGATTCAGGCGCCTCTGCATTTCACGGGTTGGTCGTGAGCCCTCTTTAGTGTAGATGTGGTGTGTGCAGTATGAGGGGCTGATACCAGTGAGATTGTCGAGAGTCCATCCAATGGCTCTTCAATGTTGCTGAAGAACAGAAATCAGGCGTGTTTCCTGATCAGGTGTGAGCTGGGAGTTGATTATTGATGAGACCGCATTTGTGGGCTAATCGAATGCATAAATACCTAGATATTAGAAGGATTTCTACTTGTACATAGCATACTTAGATTTATAAATAGATTAGTTTATAAATATGATGGCATGCTTGTTTTATACATCACATTCACATGTAATAGAAGGAAATATAAATTATGATGGATGTATGCATTATATGCATCATTTTGGAATAACTCTGTAAATAACCCATTTTCTTTTTATTTTAGTTTTTCTTCCCTGCAGGGCAAACCGTCGACGCTTGCGTCGCTCCACGTGCAATAGTAGCACCTCATCGCGCGGGCGTTGTTGGAGGAGATCGCGTAAGCTTGGAAACTCGGGGGAAATTTGTTGAACCAAATGCCCGCGCTTGGGTTCAAAAAGGAGAATCATCTTCTGCCTTCCCCCTGGCGGGGACTATCTCTCCACCTTCTCCACCGTGATGGAGACGTGCACTGTGGAACCAGCGAGCACTGTGGAGATTCACGTGCACCGTGACATGCAGAGAACCCACACCACGCACTGCCAACCTCTCTTATCGCGCAAGCTTCACAGCGTGGGCCATATGGAGACAGCACATGGCCATGCACCCATAGGCCACGCATCCACAGGTAGCCACAGCCTTGCGTGCGCAGCCACACTATGCACCGCCAGCCTCTCACCATGCGCGTGCTCTAATGACCCACGTAGCTAGCTGCTAGCACTACGCCCTCACGCACCTGCAAACCACACACGCTGCATGCCTTCACACGCACCAGCGAAGCCGCGCTCCAGCCGTGTGCGTTCTTCTTCTAGTTCCTCTTCTTCCTTCCACCATCGCCTGTAACCTCCCGAAAGAACCCAAATCTGCTGCGCCCCCACCTTCATGCAGCCACCATCGTTGAGCCTCCGTCAACCGCCAAAGCTCAACCCCGAGCACCGCCAAGCACCAAAGCCACGCGCAGCCCGTGCACGCAGCCACAGCAGCTCACATGGGCTTCATCGTCGTCGACGATTTCCTCCTTCGTCCGACCGTCACCAGCCACCTCCAGCCACCATGTCACCACCATCGCAATGGCCGTCCTCCGGCGTGCCTCCATTGCTCACAGGCCAGTAGAAGATCCCTCCTCGTGCATGCATGAAGGAGAGAGAAGGAATGCTCTGTTTTCCTTCCCATTAAAAATTACAAACCTTGCCATTGTGGTGGAATACTATTCCCTTATTTAGTGAATTAAATTATTGAGGTGAATTTGCATAGCCATCGTTCTACTTAATCAAAATTGCTTACAGATGAATATCTCTCATGAATGATTTAATGCATGTCATATATATTATGGTGAACAAGCTATATTCTAGAAATTAGTATTTATGGTGTTTACCAGTATCAAGATCATTATTTTACATTATATTATATAGTGGTGATTTTGCATATGCACACCTATATTCTTGATTAATTATTTGATGCAAGAAATCATGTTGAAAACACGTGCACCAGTTAGTATGAATATACATTGAGATTCCTGAAGAAACGAAGCACAACACACTAGTTTAAATAGGTTAATTCCTCCCTGTGGAGACGACCTAACTCTTCATGGTTAGTTTTGAGAATTAAAATGTTTTGAAAAGTGATTTTCTACCATGTGATTACATACAACGACACATCATTTTATGCTAAAGTTTTCAATGAAAATGAAGATTGCTATTTCAAATGGCGTCGTTCCCGAAAAGGAAACATGCATATTAATATTTTCAGGAATTTTATCTTATTTTTATGCTATTTTGAAAGCTTTTTTGAATTACTAACTGTGGATCTTTTGTGCAAAAACACACGACGAATGCAGCAGGCACGCACGACGGAGGTGATATTTTTGGTGGACCGTGACACCACCTGGAGGCTAGCAACAAGTGCACGTGGGCCTTGATCCCACACATGTGGAAGGAGGATTGGCGACTGGAGATCAGTTTATACTTAGATTAGGCTAGATAGACCTTAGACATGTAGTTTTTGTCTTGTGGACCCGTGTTGGGTATTTTTGGGAGTGTGTTCACATTTTATTTAGATTATAGGATTATTCTAATTGTTTGAAATGCTTGTTGGTTAGTTAGATTAGGTTTGTTTGCTTATTATTATTTAAAAAAAAAAAAATTTGAACTGCCTGATAGAAGCTGCATATCTATAGGACGACCATCTAGGATTGAATGAGCAGCATCTAGCTTTTCTTTTTGCTTTGTAAACATCCTGCATTGAAGAAAGCTGGAGTAAGGTACGTCTTTTCTTGTGCATTAGTTCTCTGCACACGCATTGCATTTGGACATAAGTAAAGAAGACCATTTAAGATAATTTGAAAATATTAATCAAGTGGTCACATTATTTCTTCAAAAGAAAGAAAAATATATAGGAAGTGTTTGAATAACGTGACTATGATTTTCAAAAGGAAAAATCACTTTTCGCAGTGTGATGCACACTTCCTGCACTGAGCATGCACTATAGGCACTGTACTAGGACTTGGACCCTTAACGCTATAGGCATCGATCTCTTTATCAATGCAAACCCTCCTATCTCGCTTTGTGACGGTAGTATTATCTTTTGCTCGAGTGACTTGATACTCTAAGGAGGGGGCCACCCCTTAAAGGAATTCAAGGGTAGTTAAGAGGCACCGCTAACGCAACACCTCAAAGGAAGGGTTCGCCCTACTTGCATCCCTTGGTTCCATCTTTGGAGTACCTTTTTTACTTGAGCATTAGAGAATATCATCTCAGCAAAGTGTAAGTCTTCAGGGCACTCAAAGGTCAATTTAGGGTGCGTAATTGCTTGACAACTTGATTGATCACCCAAAAAGGACTAAAAGTAACCTCAACCTTCTTAACAACCATTGACCAGAAATTCCAAGTGCCTCATTTCTCTTATACCACTTACATGGGAACGAAGAAACACTGCCTTGACTATATTTGGCCAAGTTGAAGAGATTGGAAGAGGACTTAAAGAATTTTAAATCAACAAAAAACCTCTTGCCTTGTGTTTGCTTGGTGTGTGCGTGATAGAGCTCTCTAAGAAGTTTTCTATTTTAATCTAAGTCCTGAGAGAGTTAAAACATTTAATTGAAAGAAATGGACTATCCTTACTCCTATCATTTTAACCATGATCCCATGCTCCGAGCATATCCATCCTTTGATGGGTACATTGACAATTCATGGGATCATTCATATTCCTCTCCTGGGAGTACTAGCCCAATAACTCCCACTTTTGAGCAGAGCCTAGGAGTGGGATTTTCCAACCCTGGAATCCCTACTTCTATGCAAACACCCAACCCTCCCACCCTTCATGATTTTCCGTATCGAGGTTGGACTGATACCCCTAGGCAACCAGAGCCTGAAATTGACTATCTTCCCCAATCAGATATTAGTAGCCTTTCCTCTTTTATGATAGAAATGCAAAAACAACAGATGGAAATGATGGAATCTATGGGAGAGATGTTGAGGAACAGTCAACAGTTGAACAAAGAAATTAGACAGCTTAGCTATGCTCTTCCTAGTAATTCTAATCCCTAGCCATACAACCATGATCATGAAAATAATTCTGAGGAAACTAATGACAATAGGGATCCCATTTTACATAGCTATCACTTAGAGTCTCCCAATGAGACATGGCCACTAGAGGAGAATGATCCTAGTAATTATCCACCCGAGCTATATTGGAGTCAAAAGAAAGGGAAGATGGTACCTCTTGAGGACCTTGACCCCAATGACAGTTTCTTCCTTACCCCTGCTAACCTGGGTCAAGGTCATATTATTCATATCACATCCCCTATTAATTATCTAGTGGAATCCCATTCCACCCTTAGTGAGCCTAATCCTGACCCTCCACTTAGGGAGTCAACACCTACCATTCAGCATTCTGAGGATCTAAATGCACCCAATGAAGGTGACCCTAAGGGAATGGAGGATGAATTAGATCAATTTTGGTCTCAGGGATATGAAGAGTCTATTTCAGAAAATGAGGATGACCCAATGGAGGAACCCAGACTGAAAATCTGGAGTGAATCACAGGGAGATTATTTATTATTCGAGGACTTACCCCCAGAGGATATAAATAATCTGGTGAAATCCGGATTCCTCCCTTCTTTCGATTTTGAGAGTCATCCTCCGCAAAACCACGAGTTGATATTGGAGGCAAACACAATAGTGAGAAGCCTAGGGGAGACTCTCAGGGACAATATGCATCAATTGAGGATTTATACTTCGAGAAGAACACCAAATTCAGTGATATAAGCTTTCTCCATAACATTAAAGATGATAATCCTCCTGAAGATATTAAGGATAATGAAGTAGCATATAAAGTCCCCAAAAAGGATGTAATTGACAAGAAAGAACCCAGGGATGGATCTGCTGATAATTCTGTTCTCGCTACTTCCCAAGAAACCCAACTGTCGTCAAAGCTTGTTGATCATGAGTCTACTAATGAGATATTAAATTCTATTCATGACTCATCTATTGTAGAGGAGCAGTTGGAGGTTCATAAAATAATGAAGGTTGGTAAAGATGTGGAATACGAATTCTTATTGGGAATGGAACCTAACAGACTTAATAATTACAACTCAATCACTCAAGCAACCAGTAGATTCCTTACCTAATCCACGGCTCAGGTCTCTGCTCATTTACATTCTTTCTGGTGAACATATCAGGCCAGTACATCCTCGGGTAGAATGGGAAGTGTGGATTGATGCTTGTACTTTTAGTCTCACCATTCAAGGGTGTGAAATAATAATGTTTATATCTTTTAAAACCCATCCTACTTTGGAGGATCCTGGTTATTCACCACTTAATCCATTTTGGGAGGTCCCTTTTCATATTCCTTTTGTTATTCCTAGACCTCCCAAGGTAGCCAATGAGGTTCTTTGCTTTCGTGTCTTCTGGCGAGCATTTGGAATCATGCTGCATCATCAGCTCGTTAACATCCGTGGCTACCTATTTTCTAGGCCCGCATTGTTACGCATATTTTTAGAGCCTAGCTTTTTCTATCTGGAACCAGACTTACAAGTTCCTTATAAGTTTGGCTGCTGACAGAAAATGCAGCGCTTGTTGGGAGGCAACCCAGCATCTAGAATAACACCATCTTCAGCTGATTTCCTTCCTTTCTACCCCTATTTTCATTTTACCATGAGGACATTGTAGGATTTAGGCAGTATTCATGCATTTAGGTTAGGTGCATTAACATAAAAAAAAAATTTGAGCTGAATTGGTTAGGCCCTAGCAAAACATCTTTTTCATGGAGGTGCCATTAAAGATTTTTCTTCTTAAAATTGTTTCTTAAGTTTAGAATCCAATACATTTACTTCACTTGTATGTAGCCTGGGTAATGGATCTTTGAAGAAAACTAATAAGCACTTTTAGTCTACTAAACCCTTGGACAGTTAATAGGGAGTCAAGCATACTATCTTCTATTAGATCCACCTCATATTTGTGAGAAGAAAGTAGAGAGATTATTGGTGCGCTAAGTCTAGTGCAAGGACTCTTAAGTTTTGGACAATTAGATGATGATACCTTAGAGTTAGGAATAGTTTTCGCACTTTGTTTCTGTGTGCGTACATTGTGTGAATTCTTGAGAGTCACTAAATAAGGCAGATACACAGAGATTGATCCTTAATAAAGCTATTACTATGGTGGATGGTTATGACCGTCCTTCATAGAGTCCTCGGCTGAAGGAGGGTAAGAGTGTCAAAGGTTAGAAATACGCTTGTCCTATCCATTCCTTCCCAGTGCCGAGAGTAGACACTTCCACCAAATAAGCCACACAATATCCTCTTAACCATCATCATCCCTAATAATGCCTCATAAATAAAAGTTTGCGTCATGTTATGTAGATTTGTAAAGAAAAAAAGAAAAAAAAAGAAACAATTATATTTAAAAAAAAAAGACAAAAAGAGAAAAGAGAAAAAGAAAAGAAAAAGAAAAGAGTCCAAGTTTATAGTTTTATCTTTGTGACGTTGTTTCTGAGGCATCAAAAACACCCATCGCAATCCACCAAATATGACCCATACCTACCTTTCAGTATTTCTGATCGCCCGAATACTGGCTGAGGACTCTAACTTAGTTGTAGAGTTATTAGGACTTTAATTGAAGTGTGAATGCCTTGTGAGGCTACCAAACAACGAGTACACTTACTAAATCTGGCGAGATTTGTGATCTTAGAAAAAAAAAAAGGAAAAGAGTGAGCACTAAGGAACATCAAGAGAGCATAGTTATTTAACCTCTCTCTGAGTTGAGTTGTTTGATAGTCTAGAGATCTAGAGTCTGTAGTACTAGATTACATGTAGCACCAGATGAGTGTGTGCCACCAAATACGTATCCATTAAACTCAGCATCTCCTACCTAAGCTAAAAAGCCGAGGTCAAATTTCAAATTATATTCTACTTTATCCCCGAGTGAAGTAGTTGCCTATCTCGATAGAAATATTTACCCAAGGATAAGTATAAATAGCAAATGTAAGTTGGTTATTTTCACTTGAATCCATTCCTAGGTTACTATCACTTCACATTTGTTTGGATCTTTAAATTTGTGGAATAAAGAAAGAAGAATTCCCTTGATTGCTTCCATTATTTTTGCTTTTGCTTGGGACTAGCAAAAACTAGGCATGAGGGCATTTGATGAGACCACATTTGTGGGATAATCTACTGCATAAATACATAGATATTAAAAGGATTTCTACTTGTACATAGTATACTTAGATTTATAAATAGATTAGTTTATAAATATGA
This sequence comes from Thalassia testudinum, assembly GCA_037157565.1. Taxonomy (NCBI): domain Eukaryota; kingdom Viridiplantae; phylum Streptophyta; class Magnoliopsida; order Alismatales; family Hydrocharitaceae; genus Thalassia; species Thalassia testudinum. Next base: position 221,287,553 of record JAZHRO010000031.1, on the reverse strand, counting down.
TGGCAAGCTTGTTTTATACATCACATTCACATGTAATAGAAGGAAATATAAATTATGGTGGCATGTATGCATTATATGCATCATTTTGGAATAACTCTGTAAATAACCCATTTTCTTTTTATTTTATTTTTTTTCCCCACAGAGCAAACCGTCGATCCTTACGTCGCTCCGCGGGCACCAGTAGCACCTCATCGCACGGGCGTTGTTGGAGGAGATCGTGCAAGGTTGGGAAGTCGGGGGAGATTTGTTAAACCAAATGCCTGCGCTTGGGTTCAAAAAGGAGAATCATCTTCTGCCTTCCCCCTGGCGGGGACTACCTCTCCACCTTCTACACCGTGAAGGAGACGTGCACTGTGGAACCAGCGAGCATTGTGGAGATCCGCGTAGATCGTGACCTGCAGAGAACCCACACCATGCACCGCCAACCTCTCTCACCACACAAGCTTCACTACGTGGGCCGTGTGGTGACAGCACACGGCCATGCACCCGCAGGCCACGCATCTGCAGGCAGCCACAAATGTGCGCCTGCAGCCATACTGCGCACCCCCAGCCTCTCACCGTGCGCGCACCCTCGCACATCATGTAGCCAGCCGCGTGCACTACGCCTTCACACACTTGCAGACTACATGCGCTACACGCCCCCACAAGCACCAGCGAAGCCGTGCTCCAGCTACATGCGTTCTTCTTGTTTTTCCTCTTCTTCTTTCCACCACCACCTGCAACCTCCCAAAAGAACCCAAAGCCATCGCGCCCCCTCTCCACGCAACCACCACCGTTGAGCCTCTGCCAATGACCAAAGCTCGACGCCGAGCACCGCCAAGCACTAAAGCGACATGTAGCCACACGTGGCCCGTGCATGCAGCCACAGCAGATCGCGTGGGCTTCATCGTCATCGGCGATTTCCTCCTCTGTCCGACCACCACTGGCCACCTCCGGCCGCTGCGTCACCACCGTCGCAATGACCATCCTCCGGCGTGCCTCCATCGCTTATAAGCCAGTAGAAGATCCCTCCTAGCGCACGCACGAAGGAGAGAGAAGGAATGCCCTGTTTTCCTTCCCATTAAAAATTACCAACCTTGCCATTGTGGGGGAACACTATTCCCTTATTTAATGATTTAAATTGTTGATGTGAATTTGCGAAGCCATCCTTCTACTTAATCAAAATTACTTGCAAATGAATATCTCTCATGAATGATTTAATGCATGTCATATATATTATGGTGAACAAGCTGTATTCTAGAAATTAGTATTTATGGTGTTTACCAGTATCAAGATCATTATTTTACATGATATTATATAGTGGTGATTTCGCATATGCACACCTATATTCTTGATTAATTATTTGAAGCAAGAAATCATGTTGAAAACACGTGCACCAGTTAGTATGCATACACATTGAGATTCCTGAATAAACGAAGCACAATGCACTTGTTTAAATAGGCTAATTCCTCCTTATGGAGATGACCTAACTCTTCGTGATTAGTTTTGAGAATTAAAATGTTTTGAAAAGAGATTTTCTACCATGCGATTACATACAATGAGACATCATTTTATGTTAAAGTTTTCAACGAAAACAAAGATTGCTATTTCAATAATCATAGGAAACGTCTGATTGGAACCTGAAAAGACATATTTGAGATGATCATGAAGAGGCTTTAATTGCAAAACTAGGTTTTCAATAGGAGTGGGTAACTCCGGATGGGTGTCAAGAGCAAAGGAAGGAGCTATGGATGTGTCTAAGTTGAGTTCAAGCTTCTCTAGTTATGGGTTTTGATCCTCTTGTGGTTGATCATAAATAGTCAGGTTCTCTATGAAGTCGTCAACCACTGCTTCAATATCGCAAATTTGTTCTATGACTCCGCAATTAATTCTTGTTGGGCCTTAAAGATGTCGATCTTTGGTGTCTTGCTCCCAAATTTTAATTCAATTTGGCCCTTCTCACAATTGATATTGGCCTTAGTAGTGGCCAAAAAGGGTCTCCCTATTATGATTGATGTATTCTTCACATTCTTGGGAACATCCATGTCTAAAATGATGAAATCCACTGGGAAATAGAAATCATGCACCCTAACTATGACATCCTAGAGAATTCCTTTTGGTGACTTAATTGATCGATCTGCTAGTTATAAAGTCATTTCGATTAGTTTAAGTTCAGGTTCCTTGAAGTAGTTTAACAGGGATGTGGACATCAAATTTATGGAGGCTCCTAAGTCAAATAAAGACTGGTCAAACCGTATATCATCGATTTCACAGGAGATCAAAGGGGTGCCTGGGTCTTTTGCCTTGGGCAAGAGTTTGCTTAAAATGACAGAGCTAGCTTGCTCTAATAGTATGATCGAATTCCCGTCTTTGGTTCGCCACTTTCGCTTTGGTGTACATACATCTTTCAAAAATCGTGCATAAGCCAATACGCGGTGTATCGCATCCATCAAGGGGATGTTTATATGGACCTACCCAAAGAGCTTGACTAGGTCCTCCTCAGGTGCCAAAGTTTTGATTATCCTCTTTCCCTTGGTTAAGGCCTCAGGAAATGGAACCTTAGGTGGTTCCTTTAGAATGGGTCCAACTTCTTGATCTGGGATAGAGATGTCCTGGATGACTGTACTTATGTTAGAGTTTGTATTACTAGGCTTGGTTTGGCTTGGATAAGGTGGGTCCTATGTTGTTTTGCCAGTGTGGGAGTAACAAAATTTAATCCTGCCCAATTTTGGTTTGAAGTGGGTATAAGAGGTGCTTGCTGCTAGTAAGCCGTATATGATGTCGAACCCTCCATCCAGTCGGGTGATGGAGTAGAAGGGGCCTGATAAACAAAGTGAGCTTGGCCTAGATTTGGGTTCATAATGTACCTCTGGTTCAACACGTTATTCGAATTAGGCAAAGGTTGTGAAGGAAGCACACCAGGTTGGTGACGATTTGCCATCTGGGCAAGTTGATTGCAAACCTCTATGATCTCGTCTCTGTGCTATTTTTGCATGACCACATTCATTTTCTAAATGTCAGCCAGAGTTTGAAGGATAAGAGTCATTTGATATGTCTGAGTCGGCCCAGATTGATAAATTGGGTTAGGCTGAGGCTAAGGCAGCTGATATGGATGAGGTGCTTGTGGTCGTGGCGGATATTGAGGTCTCTGATTTTGTTATTGCCTGACCGCGTGAAATTAGGATGATTACGCCATCCAAGGTTGTAGGTGTTTGAGAATGGATCCTTCTGAATGGCGTTGAGGTCCTCGCAGGTCTGAGGGACATCAGAAAAATCAGAATATGAGGGTTTAGAGTTCCCCCAACTAGAGTAGGTGGATCAGAGTTTCCTCCATAACCAGAATTAGACAAGGGTGGATATGGGTCCATCCCCTGAGAAGGTCGATGATAGATGTTGTTCACGGCTCCCTACTAGAGGATGGTTGTGTGTACGAGTTTTGCACAGAGGTGGCTCGCTGCAAATGTCAAGTTAGCTCATCCACCTTCTTGTCAATAATAGAGACCTTGTCCAAATGACTAGCCATCAGTTCCAAGTCGACGGAAGAGGATAGGCCCTACATCTCATGTGCTCCCTTTGGATTTGTCAATGCACGGGCATTCGTCCGGTCGAACATGCCCATGGTTTCATTATTGATGGAGTTCTCGCACATATTCTCGAGAATCTCCCACACGATGTCTTCAAGTTGACCGATGATGTTTCTTCTGTAGGTCGCATTGACGAATAATCTAATGTCCTCAAGGAGTCCCTGGTAAAAATACTGGACTTGTTCCCATTTAGGAACTCCGTGATGGGGGCACTTTCGCATAAGATCCAAAAAATGATCCCATGCTTCGTGAAGTGGTTCTTCTACTTGTGTGAAATGTGTGATCTGGTGCCATAAAGCATTTGTCCAACCAACTGGGAAGAACTTTCTCAGAAACTCTGATTGAAGTTCCGCATAGGTGTTGATTGGACACCTTTGGGTTTGGTACCAGTGAGCAGCTTTATCCATAAGAGAGAAGGAGAACATTTTCATGAGTAGAATATCTCGATTTTGAGCTTCTGACCCGAAGGTCTTGGCTAGATGCTTGAGTTGCTTGATATACTGGAAAGGATCTTCATATTTACGCCCATGGAATTTGGGAATGGCATGAATCATGTAGGGCTTGAGTTTAGTGTCAGGACCTCCAGTAGGGATTTGTACTCGAGGTTCGATTGCTACCACAGTGGGATTGTAGTGATCTTGCATCATTGGACACTGTGGTGGGTTCACAAAGGCCTGGAATAGAGCATTGAGGCACTAGAGTTAATTTTTGAGATTATTTTCTTCTGTGGGTTGTGCCACGATGATGGATGAAAGAGAATCAGGTTCAGATGAATCAGAAGAGATATCAATAGGATTTGGTTGTTGCACAAATAAGGAGGTCAAGCCTTGGCCTCGACGTGAATGAGTGACTAAAGGTGGTCTCAAGGATGATCTTAGAGACCTCCTCCTGAACATTCATCAATTGAGTAGATGAGGGGTAGAATGTGATGGACCCAATCAAGACACCCAAAAATTTTGGATGACTATAGAGGTTCAGGGCGGATGATACCCCTTAGTCAGAAAACCATCCACCTAAGAATTACTTGGGTAGCTAGAGAGGGAGAGTCCCACAAAGACCCCTACACTGTAGAGCACCCCCACAGGTTACAGGGTTTCCCCAACCCAACCTCTCTTGTCACTAATATTCTAGGTAGACCAGAATGGGGACTTGACCTCTTAAGTCTACCAGTTTTAATTAAGAGCAAGGGTGCTTAGAATTTCACTTGAACTTTAAGATGTGTTGAGTGCAAGAGTGACCTAATTTGAAGATTGGTTGACCCAACAAGGTGGGTCAACTTCACTTGTATTGTCCTTGAAAATTTAGGTTCCTCTTTTAGTGCTCAAATGATTTTAAGAGTCTGATTTTAGGGTTTTGCTTGAATAGATCAGTTCAATCAAGGTCTGGGCACACATTGTTTGGAAAAATGATTTCTTGATTAGGCAAGTGTGTCTCTAAAAACCCAAAACTGAAATCCTTAATTGGCTCTAATTTGGTGCACTTTAATTTGTCCAAATGTGGTACCTAGGGCTCAAACAAGAATGTGATAGCCCTAGATACCTTAAGCTTTAAGTGGGTGCACAAATCAGGATTTGTTGTCAAATAAAAATGTATCAACTCAGAAAACTTGATGAATTATATATGGAAAGAATGCAAGTAGCCCAAATTGATTCTTTTCCTTTTATCCTTTTCAGAATGAGGGGCTTAAGAGAGAGAGTGAGAACTTACTTGGCCCTGGTGTGTTTGTTGTGCAGTTGATCTTCCTTGAATGTATCTTCTCCCTGAAACAATCATAGCAAAAGAGATATAGCAAGTTAGAATCTGAATCAAGAATTGCTATCAAGAGTTCTAAATTTCCCGTTACTCCTCGGCAACGGTGCCAAAATGTTTGGACGCTAGGTCCGTGTTTTAACAATGTCGCGTTGCAGTATAGCGAAAATAGCATTTAAACAAATAAATTTTATTACTCGAAAAAGTTTCTAGGTCGAATACAAGGAGCAATATGGAAATTTAAAACTTAAGATCAAAATTTAAAGTAAAAGAATTTGTAATAGTAACAAGATCAAGGTGCAAAAATATGGGCGTAAAATGGTGATTTAGATCACCAAATGCTCCTACAATATAAACTAAGGAACTCAATATATATGTATGCAATCAAACCAAACTGTCGTCTAATTATGAAATCAGACAACTTAAACTTCTATTTTTCTTCTTTTCTTCTTCTTCTCTTCCTCTTCTCATGCAGCTCCTCTTCTTCTCTTTTCTACTTTGGCTTCTTAAGCCTTCTCCTTCTTCTTCCTTCTGCACACAGGGGATGGGCTTCTTGAATTGGCTAAGTGTCAGCCAAGCTCTCCTGAGAGTAAAACCCTCCCCCTACCCTGCACGCAAGCTCTCATTCTCTTTCTCCCTTAGGCTCCACCCTCCCAGGGCCTCTGTAAGGATAGTCAGGTTATCGGATAGTACGCACCCGGGTCCAAGTTAACTGGTGTGCAATAGTGAGCGAGAAGTGCAGGTTAGTCTAGGCGGGTAAACGGGTCAGCCAGATCTGCATGGATAGAGTCGCAGATGAGGCATAGGTGTGCATGGGTGAGAGGGACCTCACCTCATGTTATGAGGCGAATAACCTCTAACACTTTTCAATTTATGCAACAGCAACCGCTCGTGAGTCTCCGATGTAAGACTAAATACGTCCCTCTTCTTTGTGTAGCCAGCAGCAGGGTATCTCCATTCAATTCATGTAAGGGAAGCAGTCAACGCTCTAATTTCCTGGTAAGGAACGAAGCTGAGTCCATTCTGTAGCTGCTGGAGTTGAGTCTTGGAGTTACAGGTGAAGGGCAGGCTCTGAAGCTTGCTTCAAAGCTATGCGTCAATGACGAAGAGGGTTGTACCTCAAATTAGGAATACACCCTTTCTACCCTATTAGAATGTTCAGGGAGTATCACTGGATGACGGCGAGTGCAACTGTGGTGGTGGCATCGCGTGTGAGTGGATGTGGAGGTCTATCGACCTCGTGGATTGTGTGTGAGAGTGCATGAGTCTTGTGTGTGATAGAGAGGCCAATCCCCTCAGTTAGTTGAGAGGTTTTGGTCGGTGAGTCAAGGCTATGACGAGGAGCATGGAAGAGGCATAGTTGGGCGAGTGTGGAAGCCTCTAGGGCTCGTCAAAGGTTAGCCAGCAAGGTGGAAGACGGAGGGCGACGGGGTGAGTCGGTGGTCGAAATGAGGCGGTGAGGGTCTGAAAACAAAGAGGGGAAGTCAAGGAATTATTTAGGAGAGAAGGCAGACGAAGGTGAGAGAAGTTGGCTCCAGTTGAAGTGTGGCTGACGCCAGAGACGAATATGCCCAGAGGGAGGTGATTGGCGAGGATGAAGGGGGTAGGAGCATCGACGGGTGCTGCGCGACGTGGAAGATGATAAGGATGAAGGATCTGCCATAGGTATGGTGCTCAGAAGACGAGGGAAGACAATGAGAATCGTCGAAGCTTGAGGAGCAAATCGGTCAAAGGAGGGGAGAAGAATTTATGGGATTCTCTAGCTGAATTCAAGCTTAGGGAAGTTTGGGAGGATCTGGGCTCTCTTATAAAAGGATCTAGAGGTGGTTTGAGCTTGAGAAACAAGCTTTCCAAGCTTGGAAAGCCTTGCTTTACTTGGGAGTTCCTTGGTACCCAAATCTCTCATGCGTTCACATGAGAGATTGGGTAGGTTTTAGGACTTGGGATTGGTTTCAAAATGAAGGGAATTTCTTGACAAACATCCCTTTCAATTTTGAAAGGGATTCGTTAAGAAATCAGGAAGTTCGTTCCATTTTAAGGTTGTCGGAGCAAGTAGGAATAGGATTAATGGTGGTAGGGACCTTTTTGCGAGAATGATGAAAAGGTTAGGGGTCTATTTGAAAGGATTTTGAAAGTTAAGGGTAGAAATGAAATTGGACAGAACCAATTTGCAAAATAGGTCAAGACAAATTCATCTTGGGTCAAATTTTTGATACAAACCTAATTCGGATCTAAGTAACCCAATGGGGAAGTTGGATTTTGGTTTTGACCATGTTTGGCTAGGTAATTTATGCAAAAACTAAAATTAGGGCAAATGTCAATCTGTGGTTCTATTTTGGGCCAAAACAAGTTTTGATGGTCAAATTGAAAGTTCTAAACCCTGGAGAATACTTTTCTAGGAATTTTACAGAGTTTAGGTGAATTTTATCCTGATCAGAACCTCAATTAATTAAGCGAGTCTATTTTTAGAGTTTCAAAAGTCATTTAATTCTTAGAACACGCACAAACCCTTTTCTGTCTGTCTTATCCCACTTGTTGTCTTACTAAGACCAATTGACCTTCATTCAACCCCTGAGAAAACCCTTGGTTGTACTACATTCAAGATGAGTTGGTAAAATTGTAGTTTTAGCCCTAGTTTCTTATTTTCCTTTTATAATGAATATGCAATGACTTATGACTCTTTGGCGATTATATAGGAGCATTTATTGACTTAATTGGGTCAAAATAAGCTAGTTATGGCTTATGACGGTGTTCCCATCAGATATCAATCCTCAATATCTTGTTCCCAAATTTCAACTCGATCTAGCCCTCTTCGCAATTGATATTTGCCCTATCTGTAGCTCAGAACGGTCTCCCTAAGATTATCGGTGTGTCTCTCAAATTTTAGGAATATCTAATCTAATATAATGAAGTCCACAGGAAAGTAGAAATCTTGTATCCTAACTAGAACATCCTTGAGAACACCTCTTGGTGACTTAATTAATCTGTCAGCTAGCTGCAAGGTCACCTCAGTTAGTTTGAGCTAAGTTTCCTCGGAATGATCTAGTAGGGATGTAGGGATCATATTTATGGAGGCTCCTAAATCTAATAAAGCTCGATCAAATTCTAGGTTTCCAATCTTACTAGAAGATTAGAGGGGTGCCAGGATCTTTCACTTTTTACGGGAGTTTACTAAGGATGATAGAGTTGGCTTGCTTAGATAATACGATCGGACTCCTGTCTTTGTTTCGTGGCTTACGCTTTAGTGTACATAAGTCCTTGAGAAATTATGCATAAGCCGATATGTGGAGGATCGAATCCATCAAGGGGATGTTTATTTGAACTTACTCAAAGAGCTTGACCAAGTCTTCCTCAAGTACCACGAGTTTGGGTTTCCTCTTTCCTTTGGTTAAGGCCTCTGGAAATGGAACCTCTGTAAGTTCCTCTAGGATTGGTTCAAGGTCTTGATCTAGGATAGGTGTGTTGTGAATGACCATCCTAGGGTTAGGCTCTAAACTACCAGGGCTAGAGTGGTTGGGATAAGGTGGATCATGAGTTGATTTACCAATACATGTAGTAACAGCATTTTAGCCAGCCTGGTTTTGGTTTGGAGTCGACAAAAGTGGTGGTTGCTACTTATATCCTAAATATGATGTGGAAACCTCCATCCCATCGGGTGATAGAGCAGTAGGGGCCTGATAAACATAGTGATCTTGGCCCTAATTGGCATTAATAACACACCTCTAGTATGGCACATTATTTGGATTTAGCAGAGGTTGGGAAGGGAGCGCACTAGGCTGGTGAGACCCAGCCTTTTGTGCAAGTTGATTTCCAACCTCCGTGATCTCTTCTTTGTGTTGTTTCTGCATAGCTGCATTGGTCTTCTTGATGTCAGCCAGGGCTTGCAAAATCAAGTTCATCTGATCTTCCCATGAAGGCCCAGATTGATAATTTGGATTGGGCCTAGGTTGACTGGGCTAATATGGTCGTTGAGTGTGTGCTCGTTGTTGGAATTGAGGTCTCGAGTTTTGATTATTTCTCAACCACATGAAATTGGGATGATTGTGCCATCCAAGGTTATATGTGTTGGAGAATGGATCATTCTAGATGGCGTGGAGATCCTCGTAGGTCTGAGGAACTCCAAAGTAATCAGAGTATGAGGGTTTAGAGGTCCCCCAACTAGAGTAAGCAGATCCAGATTTTCCTCCGAAATCAGAATCAAACAGGGTGGATATGGGTCCATTCCCTGATATGGGTGGTAGTGAATGTTATGCATGGCCTCCCTACTTGAGGGCAATTATGCATATGTGCTCTACTGTGCGGTGGTGGATCTCTGTAGATGTCTAGTCAATTCATCTACCTTCTTCTCAATGATAGAGACCTTATCCAGGTGACTGGCCACCAACTCTAGGCCAACGGATGCGGATAGGTCTCGAGTCTTGTGTGCCCCTCTCATGTTTGTCAATATGCCGATGGTCGTTCGGTTGAACACACCCTTATACTAATTATTTATGGAGTTCTCGCACATGTTCTCGAGAATCTCCCAAACGATATCTTCATGCTGAAATATGATGTTGCCACCTCAAGTTGCATTAACAAATAATCTGATATCCACACGGAGTCCCTGGTAAAATGACTGAACTTATTTACACTTAGGAACTTCGTGATGGGGGCATTTCTGCATGAGATCCAAAAAGCGATCCCAAGCCTTATGAAGTGGTTCTCCTGCATTTTGCGTGAAATGAGTGATTTGGTGCCTCAAAGAGTTGGTGTGACCAACAGGGAAGAATTTCTTTAGGAATTCAAATTGGAGTTCCTCCCATGAGTTGATCAGATGAGTCAGAGTTTGATACCAATGGGTAGCCTTGTCCATACGGGAGAAGGAGAACCTTTTCATGAGCATGATGTCCCGATTCTGAATAGGTGGTCCAAAGGTTTGGGCTAGATGTTTCAGGTGTTTAATGTGCTGGAAGGGATCTTCATCATTTGTTCCATGGAATTTGGGGATTGCATTGATAAGATTCGACTTTAATTCTATATCAGGTCCTCCAACTGGGATTTGCACCCTAGCTTCGATCGCCACTGTAGCACAATTATAGTGATCTTGCATCTGTGGTTGCGATGGAGGGTTCATGAATGCGTGAAGTAGATCAGCAAGATGCTGCACCTGATTTTGTTCATTTGACATTTCTTCTTCTGGATTCTCCATGGATGCAGATGATGGAGTGTTGGGCTCAGATGTGGAAGTGTCTAAAGAAATCTAGATCTAATCGGGCAGGATCACAAATAATTGGGTTGGGGCTTGGCCCCGATGAGAATGAATTGCTAATGGGGGCCTCAAGTTGGTCTTATGGACCTCATCTTGAGCATGCATTAGGGAATCAGATGAGGGACAAAATGTGTATCGAACTCAATCGAGGCACCTAAAAATCTTTGGATGAATAAGGAGGTTTGAGGCAGATGTTACCTCTGGATCAGAAACTCACCCACACAAGAATTACTTGGGCAGCCAGGAAGGAAGAGTCCCGTAAAGAGCCCTGCACAGTAGAGCATCCTCATGGGTTATAGGGTTTCCCCCACCCGACCTTTCTTATCACTGAGAATCCAAGTAGACCGAAATGTGTGAGCTTGACACCTAGGTCTACCAATTTTAATCCTTATTGTGCCCTGAATTTCACTTGAACTTTAAATTTGATTTGATTTGTGACCAAATTTCGAGGTTAGTTGACACACAAAGTGGGCCAACTCCACTTGACTTGCCCTAAAGTTGACAATGAGTTTGGTCAAGAACCCAAATCAACCAGAAGTGATTTGCAAACAAGTTATTAGGTCCCAAATTTTAATGATTCAAGTGATTGTTAGAGACTTGATTTTAGGGTTCACTTGGTTAGATCAATTCAACTAAGGCTTAGGTAACACAAGATGCAGGAAATATGTTCTTTTTAATTCAAGTGTGTATTCCTGGAACCTAATATGGAAACCCTAGATTCACTCTAATTTCCAAGTCCAATTCTTTCCAAAAGTTGGTACCTTGGGTTCAATGAAGAAGGTGAATAGCTCAAGGCACCTTAAGTTCCTAATAGGTGCAAGTATCTGATTGGGGATCTCTAATCAAATCAGGCAACTCGAATGATGATTACTATGAAATAAAGTGAGTTGATCCTAATTGATTTTTTTTCAAATTTTCAAGAGATGAGGGGTTTAAAGAAGATGGGAATGAGATTACTTGCCCCTGGTGTGGTTGCTTGTGTCATCGATCTTTAGATTAACCTACAATAACATAGCAAATCAAATAAAGCAAGTCAGATTCAGATCAGAAATTATGATTAGTAAATGAAATGCACGTTGCTCCCCAGCAACGGTGCCAACATGTTTCATCAAAAATCATTGTAAAAATATCTCATTGCAGTATAGCGACGAAAATCAATGCTACATTTAAATTTATAATCTCGAAAAACAAACGTGAGTTCCTAGGTCATTTGCAGGGAGCAATTATTTTTTTTGAAACTAAAAAGAAAGCTGTCGTGCTACAATAGCAATTTGGGAGGGCATTTTATTAGTCATATAAGGAAAAGAAATAGGGTGAGTTACAATACAGATCCCCACCTATGTATGAGGGACCAGCACTAATTCACAATTTGCTCAGTGCACATTGGTCTCTCTTGAAACAAAGTCTCATTCCTTGCCCTCCACACACACCATAAAGTCTCTGCCATGCGCAAGTGTGGCCTACTGTGTGGTAGGAAGCTTTACCACAGGGATTCCCATGGGGGAAGCAGTTCCTGGCAAGTTCTTCTCCAGATCACATCCATAATCAAACATGATGAAAAGACATGGCTCAAGCTGTCAGTGTGCAGCCCACAATGATGGCACTCATGCACTGCAGTGCCCATCCTCCTATGTCTCAGGTCTCTTGTAATCAGGCCCTCCTTTCTACGCGGTTAGAAAAATATTTGCACTTTGAGTGGAACTTTTAAGAGCCAAAGCTTTTTGCCAATTGGATCACTCTCCATATTCCTGCCAGTACCCATCACTTTTACATATGCACACTCTGTCGTATAAATGCCATCCCACACATAACTATCCTCCACTCGAACCCTTGGTCTAAAGCACTACAGATCTAAAATCAATTTCAGCCTTTCCTCCCATAGCTGAGTTCCCTCCCTACTTGTTTCTTTCTGCTTGCAATTATAGAAAATCAATCCACTTAATCACAATATTCAATAATAATAATGCGATGAATTAGATACAAAAGATGATATTCAATAGAGAGCAAAAATATATTTCAAATGTTAAGGACAAGAATAAAAATAACGGACTAAAAATGGTGGTTGAAACCACTAATTTAACCCTACAATTAAGCACTAATCCCCACTATACTCAAGAGTCAAATATTTTAACAGTGCTCCTAAACCCTTAATCAGAAATATCCACGTTAGACCAAGTGTGCAATATCTCCACAGTAACCAGAACCAAGGTTAGACGTCGGCAAAGAACATCAAACGACTTAAAGTTGCCAAGCTCAATAGCACAAGGAACAATCCTATGAAATGCCTATGTATAGGGCGGGCTTGCATGCACCTCTAGGCGTACAGTGCAAAATCGCCCACCTCCATAGAATTTCTTCTCTCAGATCTGGTTATAGGTACTCAGGTGAACAGTAAACATGGTAAATGGGTCAAAGCTCATACCTGCCGGCATGGTGTAGTGGGTGAGAACGTGAATGGGCATGTGCAGTGATGGACCTCGCCCCATGCTCTCTAAGGCGACCAGGTAATTGGAAGATTTCCTTTTATGTGGCTTTCCATATCTCAAAAACACAAGGTGGGACTAAAACCCACTCTTTATTGTGCACAACTGCCGTGAGTTGAAGCTTTGAATTAGGCCTGCTGTGCTGCTACCTTCGCTCAGTTGAAGATGCAGACTGCTCCATGGAGTTAAGCCACTGCTATTGGTCGTAGAGTGGAAGTCGTAGGTGGACAGAGTATGGCAAACAATGTTGGGAAAGATGGTGGCGACAACGGATGCTTGAAGAATAGTTGAGAAACACAATACAGCCTCACAGCACAATCAAACTAGTTCCTCCCATGCTGGATGACGATGAGTGTTGCGGAGGTGTTTTCGTGGTGTTTGAAGGTCTGTGGAGGTGTGCCAAGGTCAGAGAGGGTGAGCGGAGGGGGTTGCTTTCGATGGGAGGAAGAGAGCTCAAAAGCCTAAATTTGTTTGGGGCTTTTGTGTAGTGAGGCACGACGAAGGTGCAGGATGTGGTGGCGATGACTTTAGTGCACTGTGGCACCAGCGCAAGCTCAACAGAGCTCGTACTGGAAATGGAGAAGATGGAGTGAGAGAGAGTGCATCTATGATTAATCCTAAGTTCTAGGGACCTAAGAATGATCTAGAGAGGTAGAGGAGGAGGAAGCGGGGGTTATCTAGATGTTTGGAAGTAGGGTGCATTCGGTGTTGACCGACCGGATGTGAGGAAGATGATGAGGATGGTGAGAGAGGATGATGACGACGAGGGTGTTGGGGGCTTCTGCTTTGACCAACGAGAAGCGAAAGAGAGAGGAGGAAGGAGGGTAGTCCAATTTGATGGTTGGACAACTGGAGGAGGGAGGTGGAGGAGGTCGCCAGAGGAGGGTTGGCTATTTCTTGGCTGGGGAAAACGTTGGGAGTTTGTAGAGTTTATATAGAGGGTGATTTGGACCTCAAATTCAAGGAATTCGTGAGATTGAATCTCAATTTTTGGCAATTTGAGATCCCTGAAATCTTGAGCTTTCTAGGGATCTTGGCTTCGAGTTAGGTCTTGGAATTAAGTTCATTGGATTCCCCTAGGTCTGAGCACCAATCCCTCCAAATTTGGAGGGATTTGGTGCTGATTTAAGAAAGATATTCTCTCTTGAAGCTCAGTCTATGGGGTATTCACACAACACTGATGGTAGGGACATAAATGTGAAGACAACGACAAAGTTAGGGCCCTATATTCAATAAACTTGAAACCTATGGTCCTGAATATGAGAATCAGAGTTTCTAGGGGCTTAAATGCAAACAAGGTCAAGATGAACACTGATTGGGCCCAAATTTTGTTATTAAATTAATTTGGACCCAAGGAATCTAATAGTGAACTTGGATTTGAGTTTTGACCATGTTTGACTAGGAAAATTGAATAGAAGCCTAAATCAGGGCAAATTGCCGTCTGAAACTCTATTTTGAGTCAAAATGGGTTTGGATGGTTAAACCAAAGATATCAAACCTCTTAAAATATTTCTATGAATTTTAGGAGGTTTATATTAATTTTATCCTAACCATAGCTCTTAAATTTATGCAGAGTTGATAATTAGGTTTTTCAATACTATTTTCACCCACGAAATGCGTGAAACCCTGATTCAGTCGATGTGAACCCACTTTTTAGTCTTTTATGCTCAATTGACCTTTAATTAACCTTTAAGTAATCCTGTGGTTATTCTACATTTGTGATGTGCTGTTAAAATAGCAGAATTAACCTTAATTCCTTATTTTCTTCTCAAATCATAATATTGCGGAGTTGTGACCATCAGATGATTAAGTAGGAGCTTTTACCAATTAAACCTGACTAATTGTGGTTAGTTAGGGCCCATGATGGCCTTACCCTATCCTCCTTTCTTCGATGCCATTCTCCTTCCTCCAACTCCTTGCCACCTTCATCCAAGCATTGTCAAAGCAAGTCGTCCTCCAAGCAACCGTCATGAGGTATTCTTCTCACCTCTCTCTATCTTTTATCGCTTTCTAGTGTAGTTGTAATTTCCTGATTATCTGTTGCAAACTCTAGTTAGATATATATATATCCATAGTCTCTCTCTCTCTTTTATTCTGTTAGAGCATATTAGATTAGATAACACCTATTCCACTCGATATATTACCTTATAAAAGCACGAAAAATAAATAAATCGAAACGTAGATTTACAAAACCAAAAATTCACCTCCCCGTGTTCGACTCGAGGCTCTCCTCGAGCTTCTATTATAAATTTTATCTGGTAGCAGATTTTTACACACTACGACAACATGTTTTCTAGCTCAAATCTTTTCACATACAAAATCTCGCTCACCATTTTGGCACCATTGCTGGGGAGGCAACGCTCTTTGGTTTTTCGTGCATTTTTTGCCTTACTAACTTTTATGTCACTTTTTCTCTGATCTTGCTGTGATTGCAGGTACTCTTCCGAGGCAAGCTAAAGCGATCAGAATTGAGAAAAGTGGGGATGAAGGTTCTGTAAGTGTCTCCCCACCACCCACCCATTAGATTTTCATTACTAATAACTCAAACTCAAATTAACCTAGGTGCTTTATAAACCCTAGGATAGATATGATTGTTCGATTGTCACTTCACTCACCTCATCTACCCGCATAAATTAAAAATGCAAAAAAAAGAAAACTCCTCTCTTCTTGTGGGAATAAGCTATAAGTTACAGACCTTATACACCCATAAACCCATGGCACCTTACTTTGATTTGATTTAATCACTTAATTAGGAATCCCACCTGAGGACTCGATACACCTACACAACTTATACAAATAAGTGATTAGAAACAAATTAGGCTAATTACCCTTGTGTGCCTTAATAGGTGGTGCATTAGGCCACTTGTCTGAATTGTTTTGGCTGCACCACTCTAATTAAAATTTGATTCATTCAGTAGCTTACTCTCTAAGGTTGCTTTCTAGGGCTGAACCAGGCACTTCACATTATTTTGATTTTAAACGAATATATCATCACTGGTTGTTTCAAAACTTGGAGTGTTCTACTGAACTTTGATTGAATATACCTAAAGATTAAACCCTGAAAGCTACTAGGCAAGATTTGAACTTTAAAATCTACCACATCTTTAATAATCTTGCTTGGAAACCCTGGTTGTGCACATACACACATATTAACTGATCTTTAAGGGCACAACCTATATAAAGGGCACATCACATTCCAAGAGCACAATCATCCCAAGCCTAACTAAATTGAATTGATGTTGTTCTTAAGGATTAACTCGCTCTTTGGGACTCCAACTGAGATCTTTTTTCGATTAATCTTCTTCTATCGGTCCATCTAATGTCTAGCTAGAGAGTAGTGCCAAGTGACTGCGATTGGGGGGTATCAAAGGAACCGAAGGTGCAAGCCAAAAGAAGAACCTTCTCCCCAATCCCTCCCTCTAACTAGTTGGATTGACCAGATAGATGTACACCAAATCATTTCTTTCATCTCAAGATGGGTTCTAATAGTCTGTAGGTTTTTAGTGTGATGACACAAGTCCTGCCAACCGATGAGATCTGGATCGCCATGTGCTAACAACTAGCATAATTAACCTGCAAGATCGTAGTCACCTAACACATTATCACAAAATATAAACATAGCAAACAAACAAATCATATTGCATAAATTAAATGAACATAAATGGATACTGACCAGTGGATTTACTACAGAACACAAGTATATAAGTCCAAAGAGATTCATAAGCGAAATCACCTTTACGAATTCCAAGTATCCTTGAGTATGGAACCCAAAAATACGTTAGTAAAAACTGAGTAGACTAGAAACAACAATTCTATGATAAAAATTGGAATCAGAATAAGTTGAAATTTGGCAAGTAGATTCCTTTTTCAATTATCTTTTTAGATAATATTTTTCTATAATTTTTCTATTTTAACCGACTTTATAGAGATTTTTAAATGTTAGGGGGTTAGATCTGGAATTTTGACCTTAGTCGGTTTTATGCTTTGAAATAGTATCAAATGATCTTCAAAAATTTAGGAAAAATATGGAAATTAAAGCTAATGAGATCAGCTTTCAAACAACACCATTTTTAGTCAAAACAAACTCACGGATTTGCTCGGAATTGATTTTTGAATTTTGAAAAATTTCAAATCTGGGTCACTCTGACCCCATTGCACTTCACAAATTTTAAAAAATTTTATACTTTGAATTTCTTAAAATGCATGCTACCATTTGAAAGATGGTTTGGAAAAAAAGGTATAGCCCTAATTTCAAAATTTTTTACTCATTAATTTTTCGGCAATTGAATTTTTAAGTTGGAATTTGAAATCTAACCGAAAATCAGAGAATGGTAGGAAAGCTTTTGAAAGGTGTTTGAATTAAAAATTCAAACTTTCCACCAAAATGATTTCTTCTTTCTTTTCAATTTTTTTTTTAAAAAACTTTCATTTTTTTTCCAAGGAAAAAGCTTTTTTTACTTATTTTTCCTTTTTTTCTTCAAGCAAACTAACCCAAGATTCAAACGAAAACCTAATCTAACTACCTAGAATTTTTTTTTTTAATTTTTTTCACTAAAATAAATAGGCTTTTTTTTTTCAAATGAAATTGCTAGAATAAAATCTAACGTAGGATTTGAAAAGGGGAAATCCTAATCTAAGAGGAGATGTGCACCTGATGATTTTTCTACTCCCGATGTGTGCACGGATCCCATTTTTCTTGCTTTCCTGCACCTCCAGCAAACATGCAGAGGAATATTTGTCACTAAACGATCAAAAAATCGAAATCAATTTCGTTGCCTCCCTAGCAACGGTGCCATTTGATAGGAGGCAGTTCTCACACGTGTTTTGAAAATAGAGATCTCGTCGTAGTATAGTGCGGGAAAATGCTTGTCAAAAATAATTTATAAAATAACGAGACTTAAGTCCCTATTGTTCATCTCTAGGAGGCATTTAGAAAATGCAGATTTGAATTCGATCTAGCTCACTCTACTTATTCAGAAATGCATGCCAATTTACAATAATTCATATTGATGCACGACTTGCTTAGTTGCAAGTGAATACAAATTTCGCGCATGAAACTTTAATCACAAGGAAATATGGCAATTAGCTCATGGTGATTTTCACACATAGACATAGAGATATATAAAAGATGATTTCACTAATTTCATCATGGTGGCTACAGAGTGAAGCTCCCGGAAAGCTTATACAGGAAAGCTTGAAAGCAATAAACTACCTAAAAGAAAGTGACTGCATACATGAATCTATGGGGGGATTATGCATGCATCATTGGGAGAGAATATGGAGCTACACTACTAAGTAGTAATAAAGTATTAATATACGAAAAACTACACTACTTATCTAGCTAATAGAATGAAGGTCATTCGGAGGTAGCTCGATGGCCTTTGACTTGGTAGAGAGGAGGAGGTGATGAGAAGCTCATCATGGTCTCTAATTACCCCTAATTAACTAGTCTTCCTAGTTAATTAGCTAGAAATATGTAAATATATGGGTTAATTATTAAATAAGGGATAAATAGAAAAGGACCTTAAAATAAGATTAAAATTCTATATTATTATCCAATTAATATTATTAATAATTCGACTAATAATTGGACTCAAAATATTATCAGTAATTCATCTAATTAACGTGTTAACTAACTTAAGTATAATTTATATCTAAGCATGTAATAACTTAAGTAACATTACATAATTAAATAAATTAAGCTAATAAGGTCAAAAATGTAAATTCAAGGTCTAAATATAATAATTGTCTTGTTTACAATCATATATAAAAATTTGAAAAAGATTTAAATTAAAATAAACCTTGAAAACCTTAGTTTACATTTTAATCCTTATGTTTTATTTCAATCGAGTCCTTATTCTTCACTCAGGTCCTTAGTTTTCGTTACGAATAAGTCCCTAAAACTTCTTCTTCTTCTTTCCTTCTTCAGCCTCCCCGACGACTGACGATAGGAGGTGCTTCCACCGTCTGATCACCGCATATCTGATGTCGTTCCTTCCTCTCCAAGCTCCTGGAGCTTGTGCTCACCATCTCCTTTTCATCCACCGGTATGGATGAAGCTACAATCCTATTTTAGGGTTGTGGATAACCTCACTAGCGTCGGAGAAGACACCAGTGGTTACCCCACTCCTAGCCTCTTCTCCGTCTAGATTCACCCTCCTCAGCTGCCGCTACCTATAAATAGCCCTCCACATCCTCAATTTTCACTAAGTTGGGTCCCTTCCCTCTTCTTCACTAAGCTAACCGATAGGCTATTCTTTCCAAACTACGGCGATCTTCCTCTGCTTCATCCATCTTCCTCCATCCATCTTTGATCGCTCTAGATCTCCACCGACGTCGGCCAAGTCTCCTGACGCAGTGTTGACTAGGATTTCCTCTGCTTTACTTGACAAATGCTCGCCACATTCTTCCTTCAACCCTCTGATTTCCTCCTCCGTTATGAACCATCGATGGAGATCTCCTACCTCCTTCGTCCAAGTAATAGTAGATTAGGTAAGTAGATTAGTTAGGATAGTTAGTTAGGTAGATTAGGCAGTGGTAATGTTAGCTTCTCGTTCATCTTCTCTAACTCTGGTGACCTCCTTGAGCTTGTTAGGAGCAATCTCTTGTCTTTTTAAGTCATCGATCACCTTCTTAAATCACTCATGAACATTTCTATCACTTTTAATCACTGAATTGATCATCTATTTGCCTAAACCACATCCACCTCCACCAACTACTTCCACTGTCCATGGCAAAAGTGGTTGAGCTTACTCCACCTCCACTGGGGCCCTCCACCACTTATCCATCACTGAAGGGCCCCTATCCTCACTTTAATTTAAGTAATTACCATCTATAACTTAAACGCCCAATTTAATTTAATCTCCTGAGCTTGCTGTCAATGGTGGCTCAGGAGGAGTTCAAATCATTAATTATCCACCTATAAACCATCGCAACTTCCTTTTGACTTATTTTCTCCACTCAATTGAGTGGGAAAATAGGTCCTTATCCTAATCACATTAAAAATTTCTTCACTGTGAATTCACTGCATAATTTTCACTTTAATGGATAATTGACAAAATTAACATGTTCCTGAGGTTCCTTGTGACCTCAGGAAGCTATTTATATCATTAATGCATGTTTTCATATTGTCTGTACATTTTAGCCTTTTTCTGGACTCACCAGAGCTCCGACAAGCTCCGGCAAGTCAAATGAGCTCTTCAGCCCAAAGAACTCAGTGTGAAGCTCCAGATCACTAATTTAAAGGTCACTGATCATGCTGAAGTAGTTTATTTGAGGTTTTAATGCCTGGAGCTTCTGTTAGATCTTTATCTTCTCCAACTCCAGCAGAGTTGGAGATGACTGATAGTTAAGGTTAAGTCTCATTTAAAAAGTCTAAAAGCATCAGTAACTTGCCATGGGACTATTCCATTGTGTCATTCTTTGTGATAAACTTTGGTTTGTTCTGTCCAACAAACTCCTCTAGAATCTCAGGCGACGGGCCTGGAACCCTAGGAATCTTAATTGAATCAACCTTCTAAGGCCCTGAATCCATTTTTGAGGTGAAAGAGAAGATGACTAAGGCTTTAATTTCTTCTGAAATGGTTAAATTTGGAAAGTCAAAATTCAAGGCTTCATGGTCAACTTTAAGTTTGATTCTTGGATTTAGGATTCAACCAGACAAATTGAAGAGTCCAATCTATTTCTATGATGTTTGTAAATGATTCAAATACAATTTGGATGAGCTCTGATCAATTCTTTAGAAGAAATTGAATTCTGTTCAGTTTGGGTTGTTTTTGAACCCAAACTAACGATAGTAGGTTTGTGATGAGATTCAAATGGATAATCTGCCTAGATAGTTTCTTAACAACATATAAAGGTTATTTAATTTGATTTGATTAAATAGGTCTTTCGCCATCTATTGGACCTATCAGAACTTGAATTGAAGTTTTGAAGCTTACTGACGAAGCTTTTTAGCTTCTACTCCTTCCTGAAGCTTCTTAGAGTTCATTACCTTCACCAACAGTCGCGGAAACACTCTATGAACCTATTCAACACCTCATCTGAAGGTCAAATGTCCTTCTGCAAGACTTTAGAGCCAAAACTCCATTCTACAGGCTAATTTGGCCGTAACAACCCAGGCCCCTTTGCCCTTCAAACCGAAGAGCTAAACCTTCCTTTAGTATCAAATTGATACTCCAATCATGTAGAACAACCTAAGAGCTTTCCAGCAAGCTTTCATTTGCTCGGATTGGAGTTCTAAGCTGGCTGGAATGATCAAGTGAAGTTTGGACTAGGAGGGGGAAACATAGTCCCACATTGGTGGAACTAGAGCAACCGTCTTGGTATAAAAGTGATTTGTGTTTTAGGAACTTTAGTTGACAGCGCAGGGCACATGAAAAGAACATGAGTATATGGGTGTGTGTGTGGGTGCATGCAGTGCGCGTGCCTGGGTGTGTGTGAGCTTGTGGGCATGCGAGTATGGGCCCATGATAGCATGTGCATGTGGGCTTGGGAGGCCGTGAGCCGGATGGGCTTCGGACTATGTGAATCGGAAATAAATCGAACTAAATAAAAACTAGGCTTGGACCTAGTAGGGTCTGGTCCCACCCTGAGAGGGGTGCCGTGTATCCCCGATCGATCCAAGCCGCCAATCAAAAACCTAATTTTTTGGTTCAAAGGGTTAAATCGATTCAATTCAGAAGATCTGCAAGGGTTCAGAAGAGAAGGATGCAAAGATTCAAAAGAGAAGGAGAAGAAGAAAAGGAAAGGAAGAGAAGGAGAAGGGGAGAGCTCGTAAGGAGAAAAGAAAGGTAGACCGGCACAAGGGCTAAAGAAAAATAGCAGGCAGAGAAAGATTAAAAGAAAAGAAAGAGAATAAGATGTGCATAAGAGAAGAGCTTGAGAAAGATTAAGAAGAAGAAATAAGTAAAAAGAGAAAAGAGAGAGAGAAAGGTAAAAGAAGAGAAAGAAAGAGGCTGAAGACAAAGAAGAAAAATTGTGGTTTAATTTCTTGCATTTTATTAATTCCTTTTGAGCTTAATGTTGTAATAAGGCATATTTTCATTAGAATTACTTTCTCTTGCCTTAATCTCTTGTAAATAAAAAGAAATTAAAAGAAATAAACATGTTTACTTGTTTGTTAAAGTAAATAATGTGTAAATGTGTTTACCTTATGGAATTTTGCATATTCCTTTAATTTGAAATCCTTAAGTAAAATTCATGTTTTTAAAGTAAATTTAATTACACTTCCCATAAGTAGCTTAGATTTAATGGTGAATTTTAATTAAGTTATGCCTCTTAGTGAATGACCTAGACTCAACCAGTTAAAAGAAATAAAATCTAAAATGTTAGGTTAACTTGACCCTATGCTACTTAATCGACATAAATTCAAGTTGACCTAAGTTACTTTCTTCTACACATAATTAAGCATAATTAACTTAATTAACTGTGTTGAGAAAGATAACGACCATGTTAATGGCGCCATTACTGGGGAGGTAACTGTAATTATATTCGCCATTATTATTGTTTTTAGTTGTTTTGTACTAATTAGTTTTGTTTTTGTTTTATTTTCTGTCTTCTTTTCAGGTTTACCTCTGTGGGTATTCTCACGAAAGAAGGTAGGCTTTCTTTTTCTGTTTTGATTTTCACTATACATACCATTGTAAGTATTCTTTTATTAGTCTTTAGTTTAGTTTGTATTATTGCATCTAGTTAGTAAAAAAATTAAAAACTACAAAAATACATACTTTCGACTAGCAGCAGCATGTTATAGGCACACACTCTTAGGAGTGCATTCATCTGCTAGTAACTCTATGATCTGACTCAGGAAAAGTTTTCTACTGTTTTTCTTGCATTAGTGGGAAAACACGCGAAAAATCGTGTAGATCCTTGTTCTAGAGTTAATATCAAGACCACATTTCTTTGTTGAAAATACTTAAAAAGCGATCACTTTACTTGTTTCAATCATATTTTTGAAAAGATTAAATAAAAAAAAAGAGGATAATAAAAATTGTGACTTAAATCTATTTGCAGAATGCATGCGGGTTTTATCGCTATCGTCTATTGCATGCTATTGCGCACACAGCACAATCACTAGAGTCACAGGAATCTAATTTTCTATCTCCCTTCTTTGCACCTCTTAGGGCTTTGGTCGAAGATCAACAAGTCTGTCTCACTACTAGAGCCCTGGGGAACCAGTAGTGAGCGGTCTCGATCTTAGACCTTAGGCCTTTGAGCTTTAAGGATACGCACTTGCGTAGACACGGGTTTAGGATGCATATTTTGATACTGATATTATACTTGTTTGCATCCAAAGTATTTTGCAAATTCTACGGCTCTCTTCTTAGAAAGAAGAGAAAAACTCGCTTTTTCGCACTATTTCGCGGGTTTTGTTGCCGCTGTTTTTAGTGGTGTGAGTGTGCCTTTGCACATTCTTTCCATTTTATGCATGGGAGGCGATCCTGGAAATCGCCTCTTGTAACTCCACTGACAGGTGCTCCTAAGCCAGTTGCAACTAAGCAACCAATTAAATTCCCGTCTGATTCATCTGTTTCTATGGATCAATTGCAAAATCAGAATCCTAACATCCCTTCCTCTTCTGGTCAGGGGGAGACGCCACCTTTTGATATTCGTGAAGCACTCTTGAACTAGAACCTTAGAATGCTTGAACAAAATCGCCAAATCAATCTTTTGATATCAGCTTTAAATAACTTGCAAAATCTTCAAGCCCGTCCTCCACCTCAACCTGAGGTAGGTTTTGACCTTCCTGATTTACTGATTCCTCGTCGTAGGCCTCTACTCCGAGACTACTATAATCCATCTAATGCACAAGTAGAGCCTAATGTTAGGATTCCCATTGGGGAAAATGACCTAGAATTAAAGCCAAATATTATAGGTCTAATCCAACATTTTCACGAATTTGCATCTGAGGATCCATTTCAACATATTGAAGATCTTAAAAATCTATCTCAAACTCTTGGACCTTGAAATCAAAATAGGGAAATCCTACTCATGAAGATGTTCTCTTTTAGCCTTAAAGATAAAGCCGCATATTGGTATAGAACTATTGCAAGACCAATCTCAACTTGGACTGAACTTGAATCTGCATTCTTGAAGAAATTCTTTCCTATTGGTTGCACGAATGCTTTAAGGAGAGCAATCACAACTTTCAATCAAAATCAAGGAGAACCAATTCATGAAGCGTGGGTAAGCTTTCATGAATTACAAAGGAAATGCCCACATCATGACATCCCTCGTTGGCAACTAATACACATCTTTTATTATGGATTGCAAGAAGGCATTCATAATCTAGTCGATGCCTCTTGTGGAGGGAACCTTCTCAATCGTGATGCAGAATCCGCATCAGAATTATTTGAAGGGATGGCAGAGAACTCGATCAACAATGCATCCATGTTGCAATTTACGTGGGGCATGAATACAGCACATCAAAATCCGCATAAGGACATTCACGAGATCAGTAATCCGTCCAGTTCAAAGGATTTAGAGATTATTGCAGAAAAATTGGACAAAGTTGGCATCGTAGCAAAGCATCTTGATGAGGTCTGAAATACTATGAAAACTCTTACACCTCTACTTGCTACGCAAAATCCCGCGCATTCACCTGTTTCACAAATTCTCACAGGGAGGGAATTTGTGAATAATCTAGATTCTAGAGATCCATCTTCCTTGGGTTTTCTATCTACTCCTGTACCAACCCAAGGAGGGACCTTTGTCCCACAATCTTTCCCACCTTTTTCCCCATCTCCTATTTTTCTGGAAAACACTCCCTATCCTTTAGATTTGAATGCCATTCAGGGATATGCACCAAGATCAGACCCATATTCTAATTCCTATAATCCTGGATAGCATAATCACCCTAATTTCTCTTGGTCTGACCATTCACAAAGACCATCATATTCGACTCAGACCAAGCAAAACCCGACTACATTGTCATTTCAACAACCTAATGCGAGGCCATTTTACGTGGGTTCACAAAGCCCTGTAGGGCCAAATAGAGATTCATAGCTTGACCAGATTTTGAGAGCTATGACTGAGAGTAGTGACAGAATGCTAAGGCTCTTGCTGAATTCAAACAGCAATGTTTGGTAGAATTGGCTGATCTTAGGGGCCAAATCACACAATTAGCTGAATCTCGTCAGCTAGGGGCCCTTCCATCCCAGCCAATTCCAAACCCTAGGAATATCCAGTAGAGACCTAGGAGAGCAAAATCCAAATCAGGGACATGTCCATTTCTTTAATCAATTACCCCTTAATCCAAATCTGAATCAAAATCCAAATCCACCCTCTGCTAATCATGATTTTGAGTATCTTGATCAATAACAATCATTTTCAAATCAACCTTTGATTTCTAACTCATCTTTCCAAAATCAACAAGCATCTTCTTCTTCATCAGCTTCCTCTTCACATGCAGGTATTAACTCTATTACAACCCACCGTGGAACTTCCACTAGGGATCCAGTTTATCCAAGGAACCTATCCTAAGGCCCTAGTACATCTAGAATGGCCCCTGTTTCTACACCTGTAAGAGGTGCAAAACCTGATCCCGTAATTCTCACTAATTCGCGAGATCCGGGAAATACCTCAGTAGAATAGGAAATCCATGTCCCATTTCCTGAAGCTTTGAAGAAGACTAGGAAACAAAAACATGTTACATTAGATGAAGATTTAATTAAAATTTTTGAATAGGTACACATTAATATTCCACTCCTAGATGCTATCAAACACATTCCGACTTACGCAAGATTTCTTAAGGGGTTGTGTGCTCCTAAGCGTAAGCCGAAGAAAGGAAGCACTGTGGTACTTTCAGAGAATGTGAGCTCTATAATTTCAGGTACGCTTCCTTTGAAAAAGAAAGACCCAAGATCTCCATTTATTTCCTGTATAATTGGGGATCAGTGTTTTGATAGAGTCCTCCTAGAATTAGGAGCATCTATTAACCTCATTCCTTTATCATTGGTAAAACATTTCAACATAGAAAACCTTAAGTCTACCAATGTGACTTTACAATTAGCCGATAGATCTATCAAGTCACCTAAAGGAATGTTGGAGGATGTAATTGTAAGAGTTTGGGATTTTTATTTCCCAGTAGATTTTATTATCCTTGATATGGAAATACTCGAACACATTAGAGATACCCCAATTATCTTAGGGAGACTCTTTTTGGCCACTGCAAAGGCCAACATTGATTGTGAATCTGGAAAGATTGAATTGAAATTTGGGGAGAAGACAATTAAGTTAGATATATTTAGAGCTTCTAGAGGATTGGATTGCAATTGGATTGAGGAAATCAAATCTATTGCAATTTTTTAGGATGACATTAGTTCCTTAGTACTCGAAAGCACACCTTTTGATATCCCATACCCTCAAAACGACGAAACTTTATTATCAGAATCTTTACTCAATCCTGAATCTAAATCTTATGACTCATCTAACTCACTTCTTGCAATCAAAAATCCCGCCCCAAATCCTTCTGTTGATTCTACTCCTGTACTAGAATTGAAACCAATGCCTGATAATCTTAAATATGTTTATCTTGAATCTGATCAAACATATCCTGTAATTATCAACTCTCATCTCTCTGAAACACAAGAATCCAAATTGATCAAGGTTCTTCGAGAGCACAAGAAGGCAATTAGGTGGACTCCACATGACCTCATCGGGATTAGCCCCAATTTTTGTACTCATCGCATCTATATTGAAGATGGGGCACGACCTTCAAGAGAAGCTCAAAGATGTCAAAATTTGAATCTAAAGGAGGTCGTAAAGAAATAAATAATCAAGTGGCTAGATGCTGATATTATATATCCCATATCTGATAGCCCTTGGGTGAGTCCAATTCAAGTGGTACCTAAAAAGGTAGGACTCACCATAATTAAGACTGAATCTGGAGAAACCATTCCCACATGAATTGTGAATTCGTGACGGGTTTGTATTGATTATTGTAAGCTTAATATAGTTACAAAGAATGACCATTTTCCTTTGCCATTCATTGATCAAATCCTTAAGAGATTAGCTGGTAATAAGTTCTTTTGCTTTTTAAACGGTTACTTCGGATATAATCAAGTAGCAATATATCTCGAAGATCAAGAGAAAATGACTTTCACTTGCCCCTTCAGAACTTTTGCTTTCCGAAGAATGCTATTTGGGCTTTGCAATGCACCCGCGACTCTTCAGCATTACATGTTAGCCATTTTTATCGAATTGGTGGGTGAATATATGGAGGTTTTTATGGACGATTTTTCAGTCTTCGGGGAAACATTTGATATTTGTATGGATAATTTGTTGAAGATTCTTAAGAGATGTATAGAAGTGAACCTTGTCCTCAGTTAGGAGAAGAGCCATTTTATGATTCCAGAGGGTATTGTACTTGGCCACCTCGTGTCTGAGTGTGGTATCCAAGTAGATCGAGCTACAATCAATCAAATTGCAAATCTTCCAATTCCTAGCTCAATCAAAGGCATTAGATCATTTCATGGGCATGTGGGATTTTATAGAAGATTTATACTTGATTTTTCAAAAATTGCCCAACCACTCACAATCCTCCTCACAAAGGATACTACTTTTGAGATGAGTGAGGAGTGTATTTCGACATTTGAAACATTGAGAGATAGAGTTACATAGGCTCCGATCTTGCAACCACCTAATTGGGATTTACCATTTGAGATCATGTGTGATGCATTAGATTATGCAATGGGAGCTGTTTTGGGAAAGAAAATTGAGAAGAATCCGATAGTAATTTACTATGCTAGCAAAACTTTGAATGAGACACAAAGGAATTACTAGCAATAGTATTTGGATTAGAAAAGTTTAGATCTTATATACTCGGATCACGAATCAGTGTGTACTCTGATCACTCAGCTATCCAACACCTTTATCTAAAAAGGACACGAAACCTAAGTTGATCAGATGGATCTTGCTTTTACAAGAATTTGACCTAAAAATTCATGACAAGGCGGGATGACAGAATGTTGTTGCCGATCACCTTTCCCTCCTTCCTTCCAATACTATTGAATCATCTTCTCCAATTACTGAACACTTTCCTGATGAACATCTTTTGACTATATCCTCAGATCTTCCTTGGTACGTAGATATTGTTAATTATTTGGTTACACATCAATTCCTGCTAGACTGGGAAGGGAATCTCAAATCACGACTCAAAGCAGAAGCCAAATACTATTTCTAGGAAGATCCGTATCTTTTTTGACTCTGTAGTGATCAAATCATCAGGCGTTGTGTCACTTCTTCTGAGATTGATTCTATCCTCCATTTTTGTCATGACCAGGCTTGTGGTGGTCATTTTTCTAGTAGAAAGACCGCTGCAAAAATTTTGCAATGCAGGTTTTATTGGCCTAATTTATTTGTAGATTCAAAGACATATTGTAAGGCATGTAGTCGCTGCCAAACTCTGGTGGCATGTCACGAAATGACATGATGCCTCTGAACTCGATTGTTGTCTATGAAATCTTTGATATTTGGGACATAGACTTTACGGGTCCATTTCCGTCAGCTTTTGGCTTCAAATACATTTTACTTACTGTTGATTACGTTTATCATTGGATTGAAGCCATACCCACACGCATAAACGAACATTGAGTTGTCATTCCTTTTATACAGAGTCATATTATCGCTCGTTTTGTGGTACATCGCGCCATCATTTCCGACGGCGGTTCCCATTTTATTAATGCTTGTTTAGAAATCTACTTAGAAAATATCGGGTTACACATCATATTTCTACACCTTATCATCCCCAGACTAATGGGCAAGCTATGGTCTCTAATCGGGAGATCAAAAAGATCTTTCAAATGATAATCCAACCCGATAGGAAGGATTGGTCTTCCTATTTAGATGAGGCTTTTTGGGCTTATAGGACTGGCCACAAAACACCAATAGGTATGTCACCATACAGACTTGTTTACGGGAAACCCTGTCATCTTCCCGTAGAAATTGAACACAAGGCCAATTGGGCAATTAAAGCCTGTAATTTAGACCTCGCAAAGGCTGGTGATCATTGTAGGTTGCAGCTTAGTGAACTTGAGGAATTGCATCATGATTCCTATGAGAGTTCAAAGCTGTATAAGGAAAAACTTGAAGCCTTCCATGATAGATATATTTCCCGCAAATCTTTTACACCTAGTCAGAAGGTGTTGCTTTTTGATGCCCATTTGAAGCTCTTCCCTAGGAAACTTAGGTTTAAATGGCAAGGGCCATTTATTATTGTTAGAGTCTTCGACAACGGAGCTGTTGAAATCAGTGAACCCAACAAGGATCAACCCTTTAAAGTTAATGGTCAATGTTTAAAACCTTTCTTGGAATCACATCCTTTGGGTCTTGTTGGAGACTGTTACACGCTCCACTAGGGTTTGCTGACTTCCATCTATATTTTGTACATAGCTATTTCCTGCTTTCTACAATTTTCTCTTCGCATACACTTTTTTGATTTTTCACTTCATCTTACACAGATTACCTTCATTTAGTCCGACTGTCCACTCTAACCTTTGGTTAGAATTGAAATCGTCCGCACAGAGATCTTTGATCTCCTCTATCCGACTCCTTCCATCACCCTACACTAAATGAAGTGTAATATCTTTGCACCCTTCTTACAATGAGGACATTGTAAAATCTTGGCTTGGGGGAGTGTGAAGTGAAATTTTCACTTCAAGTGTATTTGCAGAGAAAATATAAAAAAAAACACATAAATTAAAATAATCATGAAATTTTTAAAAAAATGGAAATACCAAAAATTCTAAAAATTTTAAAATAAAAAATAACATAAAATTTAAAATATTTTAAAAAATTCATAAAAATTGGAAAATTTTATAAAACATAAAAATAAAAATATATAAATACAAAAATTTGGAAATTGAAAAATTCTAAAAATAATAAAAGGGGTGTTTACATCTAGAATAAAGAAAAGAAGAAGAAAGGAAAAAAAATATATTTATATTAATAATTAAGAGCTTAATCTTTCTTTTAGGTCAGAAACCAAAAAAACATTAAGAATATATAGTGTATATATAAGAGCATTAAATCCTTATTTAGATTTTTACTTATAACATTTTGTAAAAACACACTTTTATTTGCAAATTCTTAAAAAAAGATTTTATTTGAATTAGAATTTGTAAACCTTAAAGCTTTGTTTTTCTATTCTTACCCTAAAATTCAGAAACTAAGGTGTATTAAGTTTAAAACTTAAGTTTTGGAATTAAATTGTAATTTTGTAATCAATTAGATTAAGTAATCCCTTTGCTTTTTGAATATTTGATTTTATCATCAAGTTAAGTAAAAAGGTCAGATATTTAGAGTTAATTAAGTAAAGAGTTAGTAGAATCTTAGTCTTCAAGTCTATCAGGCTATAGTTAGCTTAATCAACTAAAGGACATTTGGCTAGACTTGGTGAATTTTTATCTTGACAGATCCTATAGGAGGAAACTAAAAGTTTAAAGAACCTGAGAGTGAATGGCTTTGTTGTCCAAGCTCTAGTTTGAGAGCTAAGTAACCTAAACATCCAAAAATCACACATATAGAATTGTCTTGATGGTATATGAGACCTCGAAAAAATAGAGGTTAAGAGATCGATTCTAAATCCTCTTTAGTCTAAGGATTTCTACGAGGAGATTCTTGAAAGGGTGAAGGATGTGCTACTCACTGAGAAAAAGGATTTGGAGTATAAAGTTAGTAAGAAAAATGAGAAGGGGGAGAAAAATAAAAAAATAAAATAAAACACCCTATAGTTAAGTACCTCGCTACAAATCGATACTTTTACAGTTTTTCCATAAAAATAAAGCATCTCGGTATAAATAGATTCTACCCTTCCTTCCAACAAATAAAAGAACACCATGCTACATATGGTGTTCTAACCTATAGAAAAAGTTAAAAAAAATATAGAGATAAAAATTAGGAATAAGAGACCCAATGGTCCACTGGGGAGATATACACAAAAAGTGTTGACCCAAGGATAGAAAACTGGTGAGGAGAAAGCAACCAAACCTGAGTAAGGCCAAGCCAAAGGCAGAGAAAGGTAGATAGGCACAAGGGCTAAAGAGAAATAATAGGTAGAGAAAGATTAAAAGAAAAGAAAGAGAATAAGATGTGCATAAGAGAAGAGCTCGAGAAATATTAAGAAGAAGAAATAAGTAAAAAGAGAAAAGAGAGAGAGAGAGAAAGGTAAAAGAAGAAGAGAAAGAAAGAGGTTTGTTGCGATGCTTTGTCGAGCTTATAAGTTAGTCGCATTGTAATATAGGTGACCAAGCATTGATAACAAATAAGAATTTATAATTTGAAAATCAAAGTATCTGAGGTCGAACACAGGGAGAAATTTGGGTATTACAAAACTTGAGAACACAACTTTCAATAAAAAGCAATAACTAGTTCAACAAAAATAGCAGAGTAATGTTATGGAGAAAGTGCTCAAAAAAGAATTGGACGTCTGATATTGTATCAGACGTCTTAAAAATTTAGACTAGAGTGCTTTTAAATTGTTGGCCTTCTGTCTTTTCTTTTTGCTTTGCCCAATGGCTGTGGCTTCTTCTTCTCCTTTTCTTTTTCTTCCTTAGCCACTTCTGCTTCTCTTCTTTTTCTTTTTCCTTCCTTTGCTTTATCACTTCTTGATTCTCTTCCTGCAGCTAAGTCCTGGCTTTTTCTTCTTGTCTTCCTAAGTTTCCTTCTTTTTCTTCCCTTGGTCTATCGCTCCTCTGCTACAGTGCATCTCTCGTCTTCTTCTCCGTTTTCCTTCCTTTGCTGCGGCTACCTCCTTTTCTTGCTATGTCTTTCTTCATTTCCTTCTCTTGCTACGCCTCTTCCTCCTTAAGCTTATTCTTCTTGCACAATCACCACGCAGCAAAACCTATCCGCTACCCTCCTCGCATCTCTCTCTCTCTTTATTTCTCTCTTTGGTTCGCTCTCCTAGAGCTGGGTAATCAGGTCGGGTGCGCACCCGGGTCCAGCTGCACCAGCGTGGGTGTGGTGCACGAGGAGTGCTAGATTAGGGAGTCGGGTCGGGTGCCAGGTCCATGGGAGAATGTCGCGGACGAGGCATGGCGAGTGAGGGCGAGGGACCTCACCCCTGTGTTCTCGAGGTGAATAGAATGAATCACAAATTCAATTTATGTTCTGCGCCACGCTCTTGTGTTCACGAGGAGGGACTAAATGTCCCACCCGCTTCTGCACTTGCGCCCGCAGGAACTCCTTCAACTGCTACTACTAGGTTGCTTGCCAAACCAATTACTCAGTTGTATGAGTTCGCGCATGCATCTGCTTCCTCTAGAACCCTGACGCCATGAG
Organism: Thalassia testudinum; assembly: GCA_037157565.1. Taxonomy (NCBI): domain Eukaryota; kingdom Viridiplantae; phylum Streptophyta; class Magnoliopsida; order Alismatales; family Hydrocharitaceae; genus Thalassia; species Thalassia testudinum. The sequence goes on along the minus strand of JAZHRO010000031.1, from coordinate 221,255,229 downwards.
CATGCAGCCTGGGATGAAGCTCACGACCTTCTCGCTGTGTGCGTTAATGGTGGCAGGTGGTGAGATCTGACGCACACAAACACGGCCTTGCATCCCCATTAAAATACATGGGAGGCTTCGCCATGTCAAGGCGAAGGTGGGATGGTAGGTGGCAAACCGCGGGGTGACCTAAGCATGCGTGCCTAGGTCACCCTGTGGCCATGCTTATGGGTTAGGTCGGGGGGCATTTATGGCAATGTGGGCGGTCGATGGAAGGGTGGATGATGATTAGTGGATGTAGAGGAGGTAGTGAGGTATTTGGTGAGGCATGTGGAGGTGCGGAGCGGTGGAAGCGCCTCGCCAGTGGGTGGTTGGAGATGGAGAAGATGGCGATGGATAGTTGCAATTGAGGGATGTTTTGTGAAATAGAAGGAGAGGAATTGAAGAGGGGATAGAGAGGAGTATGTCTAACCTAATTAAGTGGACGAAGGGGGAGAGGTGGCAGTTGGCTGTATCTGTCATCGCCGGAGAAGACAGTGTCTAGTGGAGGGAGAGCGGCGACGACAAAGGGGCTAGAGGTGCTCATGCGGGTGTTGCGCGATGCAGAGGAAGATGGTGAGGGCGGCTCTACCAATGATATGGTGGCAGAGCGACGAGAAATAGGAGGGAGGCTCATCATAGCTTGCTGGACTACTTGACCGAAGGAGAAGGAGATGAAATTGGGATGGATCTCTGGCCAAGTCGAGCTAAAGAGATGCGGCCAAAGGTGGTGGTGCTTTTATAGTCGCTGGTAGGGACTCTTATGCATGGAAGACAAACTTCCAAGCACAAGAGACCTCACCGGAGATGGAAACTATTAGTGACCCAAATCTCTCGTGCGTTCGCACGAGAGATTGGGTGCGAATCAGAGATTTGGACTACGCTCAGATGGAAGGGAATTCTTCAGAGAATCTCCCACTCAAATCTAGGAGGAGATCTCTGAGGAATCAGGGAGTACTCCCCCTCCATTCCTTGTCAAAGTAGGATTTCTCCCCATTAATGGTGGAGGGACTTGTTTGTATGTGTGGCGAGGAAGTTAGGGGGGTCCGTGCCATGGTTTTCAAAAGATATGTGTCAAAATGTAATTGGGTGTACTATTAAGCAAAGTAGGTCAAGATGACCTCCCCTTAGGTCCCAATTTTGGTAAAAACCTAATCTGGACCTAAGGAATCAAATGGTGAAGCTGGATTTTAGATTTGACCACATTTGATTGAACATTTTGCATAAAAACCCAAATTAGGTCAATTAATGAGCTAGGTCCCCAATCTAGGTCAAAACAGGTTCCAAAGGCCAAATTGAAGGTTCTAAACCCTAGAGGATATTTTTCCATGAATTTTAGAGGGTCTAGTTGATTTTTATCCTGACCAAATCCTTGTTGAATTAAGCAGGTCTGTTTTAGGGTTATAGAATGTCATTTAATTCTTGGGTTGCATAATAACCCATTTCTGATTGAACCAACCCACTTTTTATTTTATTCAGACCATTTGAACTATGTTTTGCCTCTGAGAAATCCCGTTTATGTTCTGCGATGGTGAAATTGCAGTTTTAACCTTTGTTTCATGTTTTCTTATCAGAACACTTATTCCTTGAATTAAGCCCTTCTTTAGGTTATGTAGGAGCTCTTATGCTATTTCTTAGGTAAAAATGTGCTAGTTAGGGCTCATGATGAGTCTCTCATCCTACCCCCATGCCTAGCTTTTGCTAGTCCCTTAGCAAAATTTTAAGGTTTTAACTTCTATTCTAGACCCTAAGTGTCTGTCACCAGTTATGATAAGTGCTTTTCTTTTGATTAGGTTATGAATGCTGACAATAGGCATAGAGGTACTCAAGTGCCAACCAAAATCTGGACCTGACCAGCTTTAGCCTCAGTTCTCCACGAAGATTTTTAAGGCTCGCAGAAACTATCCTAGGGTTTGTTGAACTCCGCGATTAAAGCACCCGTGCTTGGGACATTTTTAGCCCAGGTTCAGTTTTCCATGTGTTTTTGTACGAGAGAAACAGAGGATTTATTTGTTTGGAGAGCTTTCTCTCTCTTTTCTTTTTATTTCTAGCTTTGGATTGGCTTCTCAACACGGTCTGTATTGTATTTCTCGTCCCCATCATCAATCCTCAACGGTCCCTGGCAATCAATGCTTCATGATAGCATCGCCCATGGCAACCCTCAGAACCCTGGCTTTCAAAATTTTGAGATAATCCCGCCCATAGCGTTCCGTGGCCGAATTCAAACCCTGGAAATCGACATTTCGTGATAATGCCACCCATGGCATCTGAACCAGTAGAGTGCTTACATTCCCCCTGTAGGATATTTAAATATCCAAAGAGACAAGCACCGAGGAGACGATATGTTGTTACGCATCTTTGAGGGGAATTTCCCACCTCTCCACGCCAGGAACTCATCCAAATCAACATGCGTTGATCGGCTGCTCCTAATCTAGGCAACTTTTTCAGAGCATTAAAACGCTTTTGCATGATTTTGATATTTATACAAACTGAACTAGGCTGTGTGTGGATTGGGGTGCTTTGGTTACCGAATCCTGCAAACCGAAGGTTAGTTAACGAGGTCGAATACTTCCTAAGCCTTAGACCTAATACTTAAGCTTCTCATTTTCCCCAACCTCTAGAGGATTATTCAGATCTTAGTGGGTACATGAATTTTTATGCCTAAGAGTCTAGCCCAGAAGGCCTAAGATCAATGTTCCTGCTAATCTCTTTTTGTGTCTTCTTAGCACTTTTCTTTCATTTTTATCTTTTCTTGATGTGGTCTAGAACTTTAGTTAATCCCTTAATCTTTTACTAATGACTATCTCTTTTTCTTTTTCATTTTGTGCTCCTTTTTGTCCTTTTGCTCTTTTTCTCCTCCTTATGATTATGTGACTCACAAAATTTCCTCCCTCCATTTTTTTGTTCTTTTTCATAATTTTTCAATTTTTTGTGTTTTTGACATATGTGAATTTTTTTTTTGTGAGAATCCTTCTGACTTTTTCTTAGTTCTGTATGTATGCACTTTACCACCCCCCTATGCCTAAGTTTTGCAATGTCCTCATTGTAAACGGAGGGTGTGAAATAGTGTTGAGGTTAAGGACTTAGAACAGGATACATCGGGTGGGTGAATGGGTCGGAAATGACTGATGCAGACGATTTAAGCTCTGGTACGTGTACCTGAGGTGGGATCAACTGTCTAAGGCAGAACTCAAGGTGCAATGGATGTGGAGTACAGACGGATAATCAGACAGGTCTCTGTTTTTGGAATGACGGGTTGCCTCTCATTAAGCGCTAAATTCAATGCCTTCAGCCAAGCGGAACATGGGGTGGAGAGGGAGTGGTCAAATCATCAGAGTTTTGTAAAACAAGCACCTTGATTAAGAGCCTGGTTGGTCCAACCAGGTGCTTGTTAAGATCAACAGGCTGATGATGCAGCCTAAACCCAATCAGTCCAGTGGGTTGATAGATGTAGATCAGCAAATGCGGAACCCACCATATGTAATGTGGCTTGGACGGATATGGAAGTGAAAACTAGGGTTTAGGATGAGTCGAACCAGCCTGGTCAGAGTAGGGTTCCGAAAAATAATCAGTGCATGGTGTAGAAACCCTACAGGGGTGATCAGAGAATGATGGATCATGTTTTTCAGTCTGATCGATACCTGATGTCTGGTATAGATGTGGAGTTGAATCATTTGCAAATGGCTCAATAAGAGGTGAATCAGAATAGAAATTGAGTCCGGTTGCATGTCGAGGTAGAGAACGGGTTTTGATTAGTTCTATATGTGTCGAAGAGGTGGCTTCAATGAGAATTTGTATGAGGGCTCTTCTAGAAAGGAATGACAGGTGGTCTCATGTAGAGAGTCCTCATAGTAACTTTCAAAATCAAAAGTGAATGCCTGGAGAGTGTCTATGGGATACTGGAAATCGGAGTCAAGAAAGGATTCGTATTCTGGGTCACAATCACTCTCGGCATTTGCTGGTTCTGATTCCTGAGGATCGAAAAGAAATGATTCCATGTTATTGGAACTTGAACTGAAATTAGTGATCTCAGGAATCGGGACATTAGAATTGGAGAATGAGTCATGTGAGCTGAGGTTGTAGATTGGCTTGTTATAATCAGGAAGCAGATTTTCTCCGATGTTATGGTCAGATTCGAATCGTCGGAGAGTTTACGAAAATTAAAATCTGAATGAGATTCATGATCATGAGTTCCACCATAGAATAAATCATATGCTGTAGATTCAGCATCCTGACTGGTGTATAACCTAGATGTCAGTTCTAAGCTTAAAAAGGTGTCCTTATCTAGTAGAGGCTCAGGTTCTAAGCTGGTAGTATAGACCCAATTGAAACCTCACTCGTCCAACTCCTCAATTTCTATATCATAAATTGGCATGACTTCCAAAAAATCGATTGGTTTCTCTGAGGATGTTGGTGAGGGATATTCATCAAATAGAGGCCCAAAATCATATTCTTCATTGAAAAATTGATCTTCCTCATATGGGTCCTCGAAATCTTCCCAATAGGTTTCAGATCTAGATTTTAGGCTTAGGATGTGGGTTGAATCACTAGAATCTAGGTCCGAATAACCTTCGAGGGTCACCTTATTAGAATAAGGGGCAGAATTTATAGCCTCAAGAAGTTCAGTTCTACTCTCATTATTGCAAGAGTTTTGGGATTCTCAGCCTGGTGATTCATGGTCTAGAGTTGGCTCAACAATGTGTTCTCCTGTACTTGGAACTTCCCAACACTTCTTCAATATTAGGCACATTGTACTCTATCTGGGTTGAGAATCCACAACCCTTTTGTGCCTCAGACCCGAGATCAGATTGATCCTTGATGTTGCCCCAAGATGGTTCATCCTCTGTTGTGGTATATACGGGTATTTCTAGTCGATAATTTGTTTTAGTAATCTCATTATCTCTTCCCATTTTTCAAGATCATCTTGGTGTTGCTCCCAAAGTATAGGATTTGTCATGCATTGAAGGTATTCAAGATTGTGCAATTTTTTTATCTCAATGTATCCTGTGATGAGCATGTCTCGAGTTGATCCTTTTGTGGCTTCAGCCAGTACCACTTGGGCACATGTTATGATGAAGGTTGTGGTTGTTGGAACATCAACCTGAATGTTTTCTACTGGTGTTGAGGTTTTGTCTTCTTTTTCATAGAATTTTAGGGCATCCTCAATCATCCTATCTCTTATGGATCTCCGATATTCAGGTTTCCTGAATGGTAATCCTAAGTGGTTTGGCTGCATATTTGGATTAGGTGGTGGAATCAAGATGTAGAATCAAGTTATGAAGTGATTAAATATGAATAAAGAGTCCCACTGAAAATGTATGTGTGTGCTCTAAAGGGAAAAGATGAGAGACTGGAGATGTTTTTTTCTTGATCCAATCAAGGCACCCAAAGACGTTTGGATGACTATGGAGGTTCGGGGCGGATGATACCCCTGGATCAGAAGGTCGTCCACCTGAGAATTACCTGGGTAGCTAGAGAGGGAGAGTCCTGCAAAGACCCCTACATAGTAGAGCATCCCCACGGGTTATAGGGTTCCCCCACTTGACCTCTCTTGTCACTGAGATTCCAGGTAGACCAGAATGGGGACCATGACCTCTTAAGTCTACCACTTTTATTTTAAAGGTGCTTTAGGGTTCGCATTTGGATTTTAGATGTTTTGATGTTGTGACCTAATTTAGAGGTTGGCTATCCCAAGGGGTCAACTTCACCTAACCTATCCTAAATATGGCAGAATGATTCTAGGCTTGGGACCTAGAGATCACCCTGATTTGACTCCCAATTTATTAGGTCCACGATTTTAAGATTCAAGTGATTTTAGAGCTCAAATTTTTTTTTAGGGTTTATCTTGTTCAGATCTCTTCAATCGAGGGCTTGGGTAGCACACTGATGTGGGAGGGTTCATTTCCTTTTATACAGGCATGTGTGAACTAGCACTCCAAGACCCTACTGTAGAAACCTTAATTTGGTTCTATTTCCAATCCTCTTTTCTTCTTGAAAAAGGTTTTCTTTGGAATTAAATGCAAGAAATGTGTTGTCCGCCGAGATTAAGCGTGATTTCTAATAGGCACAGGAACTTGTGGGATAGGATCTAAAAAAAAATTGCTCCAACTTCAAGAAGGTTTGAAAAATTTTCACAAAATCAAGAAATGTTTGCCTTAAAGAAGGTGATTACTATAGAAAGAAGGCAATTGATTCCTCAATTAATTGCTTCCTTTTGTCTTTCAAGGATTAGGGGATGGTTTAAGGAAGAAAAGAGATTACCTACCCTGGAGTAGTTGACTTGCAGGAGGGATCTTCTCGTGAAATACCTTGCAAGATCACAACAAAGCAAAGTAGGGCAAGTTAGTGTTCAATATGATAAAAAAAAAGAATGCAGAAATTAGTGATAAATTGCACGTTGCTCCCCGGCAACGATGCCAAAATGTTGCGAATCTTTGTCCGGCTTATAAGTCAGTCGTGTTGTAGTGTAGGTGACCAAGTGTTGACAACAAATAAGAATTTATAACTCGAAAATCAAAGTATCCGAGGTCAAACATAGGGAGCAATTTGGGTATTCCAAAACTTGAGAACACAACTTTCAATAAAAAGCAATAACTAGTTCAACAAAAATTGCAGAGTAATGTTATGGCGAAAGTGCTCAAAAAAGAATTGGACGTTTTATATTGTATCAGACGTCTTAGAAATTCAGACTATAGTGCTTTTAAATTGTTGGCCTTTTGTCTTTTCTTTTTGCTTTTCCCAGCGGCTATGGCTTCTTCTTCTCCTTTTATTTTTCTTCCTTAGCCGCTTCTGCTTCTCTTCTTTTTCTTTTTCCTTCCTTTGCTTTCACTCTTCATGATACTCTTCCTGCAACTAAGTCCTGACCTTTTCTTCTTGTTTTCCTTAGTTTCCCTCTTTTTCTTCCCTTGGTCTGCCGCTCCTCTGCTACAGTACGTCTCTCTTCCTCTTCACCTTTTTCCTTCCTTTGTTGCAGCTACCTCCTTTTGTTGCTAAGTCCTTCTTCCTTTCCTTCTCTTGCTGCGCCTCTTCCTCCTTTAGCTTCTTCCTGCACAATCACCACGCAGCAAAACCTATCCCCTACCCTCCTCGCATCTCTCTCTCTTTATTTCTCTCTTTGGTTCGCTCTCCCAGAGCTGGGTAATCGGGTCAGATGCGAACGTAGGTTCAGGCGCACCAACATGGGTGTGGTGCGCAAGGAGCACTAGATTAGGGAGTCGGGTCGAGTGCCAGGTCTGCGGGGGAGTGTCGCGGATGAGGCGTGGCGAGTGAAGGCGAGGGACCTCACCCATGTGTTCTCGAGGCGAAGAACATGAATAATAAATTCAATTTATGTTCCACGCAGTGCTCTTGTGTTCACGAGGTGGGACTAAATGTCCCACCCGCTTCTGCGCTCGCACCCGCAGGAACTCCCTCTTCAACTACTGCTACTAGGTTGCTTGCCAAACCAATTGCTCAGCTGTAGTTCGCGCACGCATCTGCTTCCTCTGGGGCCCTGATGCCTGGAGCGCACAGCCTGGGGTGAAGCTCACAACCTTCTCGCTGTGTGAGTCAATGGCGGCAGGTGATGAGATCTGACACACACAAACACGGCCTTGTGGCCCCCTAAAAATACATGGGAAGCTTAGCCATGTCAAGGCAAAGGTGGGATGGTAGGTGGCAGGCCGTGGGGCAGCCTAGGCATGCGTGCCTAGGTCACCCTGTGGCCATGCTTATGGGTTAGGTCAGGGGGCATTTATGGCGATGTGGGCGGTTGATGGAAGGGTGGATGATGATCAATGGACTGTGGCAGAGGTAGTGAGGTATCTGTCGAGGCGTGTGGAGGTGTGGAGAGGTGGAAGCGCCTCGTCGGTGGGTGGCCAAAGATGGAGAAGATGGCGATGGACAGTGGTAGTCGAGGGATGTTCTGTGAAATAGGAGGGGAATTGAAGAGGGGATAGAGAGGAGTAAGTCTAACCTAATTAAGTGGACGAAGGGGGAGAGGTGGCAGCTGTCTGTATCTGCCGTCGTCGAAGAAGACAGTGTCTAGTGGAGGGAGAGCGACGACGACGAAGGGGCTAGAGGCGCTCACGCGAGTGTTGCACGATGCGGAGGAAGATGGTTAGGGTGAGAAACAGGAGGGAGGCTCACCGGAGTTCGCTAGACTACTTGACCGGAGGAGGAGATGAAATTGGGATGGATCTCTGGCCAAGTCGAGCTAAAGAGATGTGGCCGGAGGAGGTGGTGCTTTTATAGTCGCTGGCAAGGACTCTTATGCTTGGAAGACAGGCTTCCAAGCACAAGAGACCTCGCCAGAGATGGAAACTATTAGAGACCCAAATCTCTCATGCTTTCGCACGAGAGATTTGGTGCGAATAAGAGATTCAAACCACGCTTAGATGGAAGGGAATTCCTCAGAGAATCTCCCTTCCAAATCTGGGAGGAGATCTCTGAGGAATCAGGGAGTACTCCCCCTCCATCCCTCGTTGAAGTAGGATTTCTCCCCATTAATGGCAGAGGGACCTGTTTGTATGAGTGGCGAGGAAGTTAGGGGGGTTCGTGTAATAGTTTTCAAAAGATAGGGGCCAAATGTAATTGGGTGTACTATTTTGCAAAGCAGGTCAAGATGACCTCCCCTTAGGTCCAAATTTTGGTACAAACCTAATTTGGACCTAAGGAATCCAATGGTGAAGTTGGATTTTAGGTTTAAGCACGTTTGACTGAACATTTTGCACAAAAACCTAAATTAGGTCAATTAATGAGCTAGGACCCCAATCTAGGTCAAAACAGGTTCCAAAGGTCAAATTGAAGGCTCTAAACCTTAGGGGATATTTTATCATGAATTTTAGAGGGTTTAGTTAATTTTTATCCTGACCATAACCTTATTGAATTAAGCGGGTCTATTTTAGGGTTATAAAATGTCATTTAATTCTTCGATTGCATAATAACCCATTTCTGATTGAACCAACCCACTTTTTATCTTATTCAGACCATTTAAACAATGTTTTGCCTCTGAGAAATGCTGTTTATGTTTTGCGATGGTGAAATTATAGTTTTAACCTTTGTTTCATGTTTTCTTCTCAGAACACTTATTCCTTGAGTTAAGCCTTTCTCTAGGTTATGTAGGAGCTCTTATTCTCTTTCTTAGGTCAAAATGTGCTAGTTAGGGCTCATGATGAGGCTCTCATCAAGGCTGAAGACAAAGAAGAAAAATTGTGGTTTAATTTCTTGCATTTTATTAATTCCTTTTGAGCTTAATGTTGTAATAAGGCATACTTTCATTAGAATTACTTTCTCTTACCTTAATCTCTTGTAAATAAAAAGAAATGAAAAGAAATAAACATGTTTTCTTGTTTGTTAAAGTAAATCATGTGTAAATGTGTTTACCTAATGGAATTTTGCATATTCTTTTAATTTGAAATCCTTGAGCAAAATTCATGTTCTTAAAGTAAATTTAATTATACATCCCATAAGTAGCTTAGATTTAATGGTGAATTTTAATTAAGTTATGCCTCCTAGCAAATGACTTGGACTCAACAAGTTAAAAGAAATAAAATCTAAAATGTTAGGTTAACTTGACCCTATACTTCTTAGTTGACATAAATTCAAGTTGACCTAAGTTACCTTCTTCTGCACATAATTAAGCACAATTAACTTAATTAACTGTGTTGAGAAAGATAACGACCATGAAGGGTAGCCAATGGTGGTTAGGCCGGCCCTTGGAGAGAGGTTGGAGGTGATGGGGATGCCATGGTATGCTCGTGGAGATGGAGGTGGAGTAATGGAGGTGGAATGAAGCTAAAACTAGATGGAAGACTAGATGGGTGCAAATGGCAACCCAAAGGTCCTTTAAGTAGATCCAAGGGAGCCTCTCTAGAGATGTGTGGAACTATCTCAAGAGGCCTATGGTGGGAGCTCGTGGGAGAGCGAGAGAGAGGATGTATGGGTGGTTTTTAGATCCACATTTGAAGGATCTAAAAATTGAATGCATCGTGGTTGCTATTTTTAGCAACCAAGGCAACAACACATGGTAGAGAGTTCTAGAGAACTCTAGGCTAGGTATTTTCATGTAGATGGTGTTTGTGGGTGTGTGTGGGTCGAAACCTTGGTGGCTAGGTTTCTTAGGTTAGGTTCTAGTGGGTTTAGGTCAAGGTAGGTCTCAAATTAGGGTTGTAAACCCTAATTCATTAAGGTAAAATGTAATTAAACTTGATACAAGTTTAATTAGATTTGTGAAACTCTAGTTGTGAGTAAAACAACACAATTATGGTAGGTCTAGGTCAATTGGACTCTCACTGAGTCCAATTGGACAGTGTGTGCTGAGATTAAGGCTCAATTGGACTCAATGAGTCCAATTGAATATGCTGATGGAATTGATTAAGATGCAAGTCAATTAGGTTTAGTGAGGACTTAATTAGGTCCTTAGGGAGGTCTAAAGGTGATGTGCTGGGGTTAGGGTACCTTAATTTAGGTTCCTATAGGATTGGAATTGGGTTTAGGGACCTAGGAATTCAAGATCCAAGCTTGAATTCAAAAATAGGAACTAGAGAGCAGTTCCAGACGTTTGACAATAGTGTCAGATGTCTTAAAATGAAAGTTGGACATCCAAACTTGTTGTATGGACATCCAAATAGAGGTAGGGAAGAATTAAGGTTCTGTCTACAGAAATTGGACATCCAGACTAAGTGTCTAAACGTCTTAAAATGCTGCAAAAGTGTGTTTTAGGTGCGCGGGTTGTGACTAAGGGTTCTAGACGTCCTGTAACTTATCTGGACGTCCAGATAGAGGCTGGAAATAGGGTTTTAGGGCTTCCTAGGGTATAGTGACCTAATCTAAGGGTGGCTAAGTGTTGGGGAAGCTTCTAGGCTATCCCAGGGATAGGATGGACCTAAGTTCTTCGTAGTTTACTGCTTTATTCCTACTTAACAGAATAGCATACCTTAACCCCTAACATTATTGTGTACTACATCTTATTCTTGGTCTTCTGCTCCAGCTCTGCTGCAACGTTGGCTTCAGATCTAGCTTTAGATCCAGTCTCAGATCCAGCTCCTGAGCTTCTTATTTCCTAAAATTTATGTAATGCGCCTAATTAATATATTATAGCATTATTCTACGCATAGCTATAGTAGGAATAGTAAAGATGCAAATAATGCTTATGCATGCATGAACTACCTTAACTTATGCTAAGTCCTAGCCTAATTCTGGACAATTAAGACCTTTGATTGCTGTGTAATCATACCCTCATTCCTAAATCTTACTTGTCCCTAGCAAATGCAAAACTAAATTATTCATAAAAGGGTCCCTAAGGGATTGATTATTTTATCAAGTGTATGCCTGGAGATTTTTCTCCTTTTTTTTTTCAAAATATGCTCTAGAAATCCAGACAAATGTGAAAGTGCGGCTACATAGCTTTTGCAACGGAATAGAATGAAAGACCTGATTCACCTCTAAAGCCTGTACTTGACCCCTGGTAGAAAATTCTATTGGGATAGTTGGATTTCTTCTCTTGAGATATTCAAGATATTCTTTGAATTCCACCCCAACTTTAAGCTTGGGTAGAGAATGTCTGAGGGCTATGAGTGTTTATATAGTGGCTCACTCTTAGTTGGTGCTACATCGTGATTAGTACTTCAGAATCTAGATTCTCGGATTATCAAGTAACACTCTCAGAGAAAGATGAGAAAAACTATGCTTTCTTGTGGTTCCTTTGTATTCATTCTCTCTTACTCTCTCTATTTTTTTTTTTTAGAGCTTACAATCTCACCAGATTCTTACGTATGATCCGTATATGTTGGTCTCACTTGGCATTAACACTTTAATTAAGTTCCATAACCCTAACACTAAGTTGGAATTCCTCAACCAGTATTCGGGCGATCAGAAATATAGAAAGATATGTTAAGGCCTCAATGCAACTGAAATAAGCACTAAATATTCACACACTCTTTTTCTTTGCTTTTTCTTCTTTTTCTAATTTTCTTTTTCAATTTTTCTTTTTTTTCATTTTTTTTCCTTTCCTTTTATTTTCCATGTATAATATTTTTTATTTAACACAATGCAAGCTAACATACATCCATGAATTTTATTGAGGAGGCATTATTAGGGATTGGTGGTACTCAAGAGACATTGGGTGCCTTATTTGGTGGAAGTGCCTACTCACGGCACCAGGAGAGATGGATATGACGGTGTATTTCTGACCTTGACATCAATACCCTCCTTCAGCCGAGGATTCCATAAAGAATGGTTGTAACCATCCACCTTTGCCCTAGTTTTATGAAAACTCGCTCTCCGCATAATTGCCTTATTTGGTGGCTCTCAAAATTTTGCACAAAAATGTATATGCAGGAACCAAGAGCCAAAACTATGCCTAATCTCTGAGTATCATCACCTAATTATGTAGGATTCCAGATTCCTTCCATTAATCTTAGAGCACCAGTACTCGCTATTCTCATCTCACACTATTTGGTGGATTTTTGGAAGAAAATCTGCCTAGCTCCCAAAACACTGTCCAAGGGTTCAGAAAAAGAAACACTGCTTCTTCTCGATACACTAAAGACATTTACCAGCCTTCACCGTGAATCCATTGTGAATTCTACATGTTTGTGAAAAGTTGTACTAGATTCCAGATTACAGGAATCAACTAGAGGATAAAATCCCTAATGCATTCTCTTAATAAAATAATCTTATTCATGGATGCACTATGTATATATGATATAAGCAAGTAACCTCTTATATTCATACTTCATGAAATTTTCCTTTCAGGTTACATTTAGCTAGACCTTATATTCAGAACAAAAGGTGAGCGGGTGAGTTGGAAGTGGCTATTGCAGAAGATTTTTAGCTCCAATGCAAGCATTGGAGGTGGAGTCGGTTGTTCTTTTATTTAGGGTCCTAAAGCAAGTTTGACATGTAGCTCCGAGGTTGTCCTAAATGTTGGCATAGAAATTTTCAGTTTTGTCGTATCTATCCCCCCATGCCTAAGTTCTTGCATGTCCACATGCATGAATAAAAGAAAATAAATACAGCAGGGAGTAAATGGGTAGAAATCACCTGGAATTGCTCCTGAAGTTTAACATTTAGCATCGGCCAACCTGACAGTATGCAATATGCAGAAAGGAAATATGCTATGTATAGGGTGATGGTAGAATGTAAGGTAGATGCTGAGTTTAACGCCTCCAACTGGGTGAAAACTCAATCAAATGTATCAATTGTAGCATAGGAGCTGGTCAAGATTAAGAGAAAGATGTGCTCGTATGCTTCTACAATCAGTGGTATGGAGATGCGAACCAACTGATTGTGCAGCCCTACTCCAAAAATTCTAGCTATAAGAAAGTGTGGAGTGGTGGTGGAAAATAGAGGATAATCAGAGGGGGGTCATGATGTTGATTCAGCTGATTTATCATGTCCCATAATTCAGTAGGAAGTTGCTAAGGGAGTAGATCAACATGTATCTCAGAACCAAAATCTGAGTCATAGGGATCCTCATAACGATAATTGACATCAAAGATCATTCCCTCTCCAGGCTCTGGATCATATGGGGGTATCTGTGAAAGTAGAAGATCTGTGGGGAGGTCACTGAAATCCTCGTCAGAAATTACTTCGTCCTCATCAGTACTCGTCTCTGATTCATCGAAGGCTGATTCCTCAGTCTCGAAGTCAAGCCATCCATTAGATTGACTAGGATGGTAGGTGTGTCCCCAGCTCATTCTGCTTAAAGCTTCACCCTCGTATGCATTGGGCTCCTCAGTAATTCCTACCTCAGGTAACATATTTATTTCTTCGGTCAAGTCATCCATAGCTACTTCTGGTCTTCGAATGTCAGGATCAAGGATAGAAAGTGTCATCTTGGAATCTCTAGCATCTGCATTAGGGATGTAGGTGAAAGAAGAAGAGTGCAGATCAGAAGATGTTGGCCGTAGTGCAGGTTCACCTACAATGGGAAGTGGCCTAGACTGATCAGTAGTGTCACATGTAATGTTTGCCTCAAGATCCATATCCTCAAATGGATCTACTTCCCTTATCATTGTTCGATTATCTAACACAAGAGGTATCTCCCAGGATTCAGGATAATCCGATTGTGGCTCAATCTTGGAGATATTAGCCCTTTCCTCCTTAGTTTCCTGAATGGAGTTCCCAGACAAACCCATTCTGAATATTTCTTGCTCCTGTCTCATATCCAAGCTAGATTCTTCTTCCCCTGAATGATCTTCCGACATCTACTCCTGAGAATCTCCTGTGTGTCCGTCCAGTGTAGTCATTTCAGATTCTTCGATGTCTTCAATGCTATTTCCCACTTGATATCTCAAAAGTAGTAGTTCTTGAGTTTCCGATTTTTATCCAATTAGCCTTGTTATCCCTGTTGTTCCCTGAGGGAGCTCCATCAAAGCTACTTGATACGGAATCCAGTTCGTCTTTGGTTTGGATCAGTGGTAGCTTGGATTTTGTTTAGATAGAATGCAGCCTTCTCGTTAGTGCTAGCTATGGCTCTCTGTATTCTGTAATGCGATCGCATATGCACTGGAAGTTCTTCAAGGGTTCCAGGGGGTGAATTAGATCTATCCGTATTCCATGGGTGAGAAGCAAGAGTATGAAATCCATATCCTGGGTTATAAGATGCAGTCCTTTGAGGGACCGCCTGGTATGTGTCATAATATCCAGGGTTAGGATATGGGTTAACAATTTCGGTAACTTGAGGAGAAGGATCAAGTGAAGTGAAAAGTCATCATCTCCACCTTGGGTTCTAATCCCAAGGTTGAGCTGATTCAGTGACTCAGGCTCTTAGATAAGCTCGTGGGTCCAGCTCTTCTGGATCCTGATTAGGTCTAGATCTAGGGGTAGCCATTGCAGCTAAGCAGATATAAGAAAAGGGTGGGGGAGAAGATGGCCGGGGGAAGTGACTCGCCTGCGTGGTAGCGGCTCCTAAGGTCCAACCAATTGAGGTTTGAGTGACCTCCTTCCTCTCATGCACCAACCAATGCCTAGGTTGGTGTTGCCATCCAGACAAGGCTAAGGCCTTGTCAATAAAAAGGTCCTTATGATCAGATGACCAGATTTTTCATTTAAAATTCTAATTCCTGAAGAGAAAATTTGTCGTTCAACTGACTGAAAGTAATTCCCGCCTTTCAAGTAACCTAGCCAGTCTGGTTACAAGGGGACTAAAGGGAAGGTTCTTCCTTCAGCTCACGCCTCCGGTTCCGTTGACCCCCGAGCCACAGTCATTTGACACTATCCCAAAGACTTAGTCACCAGGTTTGGCTAGAGAGGTTGAAAACAACTAGCAGTATGACAACGAATTTGAGCTGATTTCGTGTTTTAAAATTAATTTTAGCCCCTTTTTTTTCAGCTGGGGTTTATGGTGAGTGGCCCACAAGGTGACCAAGCTCACCGGCTAAACCTTAGACTTGATTAAGTCTAGTCTAGCCCAAATGTATGGTCTCTAGAGTGTAACCCTAAAGGTGTAACCTAGGGTTCATGCAATTCTAGGGTTTCTTTTTTCCTTTTCAGTAAACCATGAAAATAAGAATAGTCTCTGATAAAAATTGGAATCAGAATAAATTGAAATTTAGCAAGTAGATTCCTTTTTCAATTATCTTTTCATAGAATTTTTGTATAATTTTTACTGTTTCAACCAAATTTACAGAGATTTTTAAATGTCAGGAGGTCAGATCTAGAATTTTGACCCCTGGTCGATTTTCTACCTTGAAACAGTATCAAATGATCTTCAAAAATTTGGGAAAAATTTGGAAATTAAAGCCAATGAGTTCAGCTTTCAAACACAATAGCTTTTAGTCTAAACAGATTCGTGGATTGCTTGGAATTGAATTTTGAAATTTGAAAATTTTCAAATCTGGGTCACTCTGACCCACTTGCACTTAATAAATTTTTAAAAAATTTTTACTTTGAATTTCTTCAAATGAATGGTGTCATTTGAAAGATGGTTTCAAGATGAAAGTATAGCTTGAATTTTGAAATTTTTTGCCAGTTAATTTTTCAGCAATTGAATTGGTAAGTCGGAATTTGAAATCTGGTAGAAAATTAGGGAATGGTGAGAAATCTTTTAAAAGGTGTTTGAATTCAAAATTCAAACTTTCCACCAAAATAATTTTTTTTCTTTAAATTTTTTTTTTGTTCAAAAACTTTCAAATTTTATTTTTTTTAAGGGAAAAGCATTTTTTTCAATTTTTTTTTTCTTTTTTCTTCAAGCAAGTTAACCTAAGATTCAAACGGAAACCTAATCTAACTAGCTAGACTTTTTTTTTCACTAAAATAAATAGGCTTTCTTTTTTCAAATAAAATTTCTAGAAGGAAATCTAACCTAGGGTTCAAAAAAGGGAAATTCTAATCTAAGAGGAGAAGTGCACCTGATGATTTTTCTATGCCCGATGTGTGCACAGATCCTATTTTTCCTACTTTCCTGCACATCCTACAAACAAGCAGAGGAATATTTGTCACTAAAAGCTCAAAAGATCAAAATCAATTCCGTTGCCTCCCCGACAATGGTGCCATTTGACAGGAGGCAGTTCTTGAGCATGTTTTGAAAATAGAGATCTTGTTGTAGCATACTGTGTGAAAACAGTCGTCAAAAATAATTTATAAAATAACGAGACTTGAATCTTAGTTGTTCGTCTCTAGGAGGCATTTAGAAAATGCAGATTTAAATTTGATCTAGCTCGCTCTACTTATTCAGAAATGCTTGCTAGTTTACAATAATTCGTATTGCTGCACAACATGCTTTATTGCAAGAGAATACAAATTTCGCGCATGTAACTTTAATCACAAGAAAATAAGGCAATCAGCTCATGGTGATTTTCACACATAGACATAGAGATATGTAAAAGATGATTTCATTGATTGCATCATGGTGTCTACAAAGTGAAGCTCACGGAAAGCTTGTACAAGAAAGCTTGAAAGCAATAAACTAGCTAACAGAAAATGGCTGCATACATGAATCTATGGGGGGATTATGCATGCATCATCGGGGGATATGGAGCTACACTACTAAGTAGTAATAAAGCATTAATCTACAAAGAACTATGCTACTTATCTAGCTAACAAAATGAAGGGCATTCGGAGGTTGCTCAAATGGCCTTTGACTTGGTTGAGAAGAGGAGGGGCAGCCAATGGTGCTTAGGCCGGCCATTGGAGAGAGGTTGGAGGTGATCTAGGCCTGGCGTAGAGGTGATGGGGATGCCATGGTGTGCTCGTGGAGATGGAGTTGGAGTAATGGAGGTGGAATGAAGTTAAAACTAAATGGAAGGCTAGATGGGTGCAAATGGCCACCCAAAGGTTCTTTAAGTAGAACCAAGGGAGCCACTCTGGAGAAGTGTGGAACTCTCCGGAGAGGCCTACGGTGGGAGTCGTGGGAGTGTGAGAGATAGGATGGATGGGTGGTTTAGCAACCAAGGCATCAACACATGGTACAGAGTTCTAGAGAATTCTAAGCTAGGTATTTTCATGTAGATGGTGTGTGTGGGTCGAAACCTATGTGGCTAGGTTGATTAGGTCAGGTTCTAGTGGGTTTAGGTCAAGGTAGGTCTCAAATTAGGGTTGTAAACCCTAATTCATTAAGGTAAAATGCAATTAAACTTGATACAAGTTTAATTGGTTGTGTGAAACCATAATTGAGAGTAAAACAACTCAATTAAGGTAGGTCTAGGTCAATTTGACTCTCACTGAGTCCAATTTGACAGTGTGTGCTAAGATTAAGGCCCAATTGGACTCAATGAGTCCAATTGAATAGGCTGCTGGAATTGACTATGATCTAAGTCAATTAGGTTTAGTGTGAACTTAATTATGTCCTTAGGGTGGTATAGAGGTGATGTACTAGGGTTATGTTACCTTAATTTAGGTTCCTATGGGGTTGGAATTGGGTTTAGGGACCTAGAAATTGAAGATCCAAGCTTGAATTCAAAAACAGGAACTTGAGTGCAGTTCTAGACATTTGACAATATTGTCAGATGTCTTAAAATGAAAAGATAGAAGTCCAGACTTGCTGTCTGGACGTCCAAACAAAGGTAGAGAAGAATTGAGGTTCTGTCTGTAGAAATTAGACTTCCAGACCAAGTATCTGGATGTCTTAAAATGTTGTAGAAGTGGGTTTTAGGTGTGCAGGTTGTGGCTAAGGGTTCTCGACATCCTGTAACTCATCTGGACATCCATATAGAGGATGGAAATAGGGTTTTAGGGCTTGCTGGGGTACAGTTACCTAATCTAAGGGTGGCTGTGGCTTTGTGAAGCTTCTAGGCTATCCTATGGCTAGGATGGGCCTAGGTTCTTCGTAGTTTACTACTTTATTCCTACTTAATGGAATAGCGTACCACAACCCCTTTCATTATTGTCGACAACATCTTATTCTTTGTCTTCTACTCCAACTCTGCTGCAACTCTGGCTTCAGGTCCATCTTCAGATCCAGTCTCAGATCCAGCTCCTAAGCTTCTTATTTCCTGCAATTTATATAATGCATCTAATTAGTATATTATAGCATTATTCTATGCATAACTATAGGAGGAACAGTAAAGATGCAAATAATGTTTATGCATGCATGAACTATCCTAACTTATGCTAAGTATTAGCCTAATTTTGGACAATTAAGACCTATGATTGCTACGCAATCATACCCCCATACCTAAATGTTGCTAGTCTCTAGGAAATGCAAAACTAAATTATTCAAAGAAGGGTCCCTAAGGGATTGATTATTTTATCAAGTGTATGCCTAGAGATTTTTCTCCTTTTTGTTTCTATCCTATGTTCTAGAAATCTAGACAAATGTGAAGGTGTAGCTACGTAGCTATTGCAATGGATTTGAGTGAAAGACCTAATTCACCTCTAAAGCCTGTACTTGACCCCTGGTAAAAAAATTCTATCGGGATAGGTGGGCTTCTTCCCTCAGGGTATTCAAGATATTCTTTGAATTCCACATGGTACATAAGGTCATTGACTCTTAATCTTTCTCATAAAATCCAGTTATTTCTTATTAATGTTCCCGTAAACTAGGGAAACATATTAGAGTCTCTTTACACATGATAAGAGTATATCCAATAAGTGTAAATGTGGTATAATCCGTTAATCATGAGAATTGTTTACAATTAATTTGATAGTTAATTAAATCTAATTAACTATTCACATCCAAGTCACCAACTTGATTTACCACATTCATATTTAATATTCAAGTACCCCCAAAATAACAAGAAGCACGAAAATAGGTTCCAAACTCAGCAAGAGGTAAGAACGCACACTAAACAGTGCACTACGCAAAGAAAAATCACCATGTAGACAAAACACATGGGAAAGAGAGGGACTAATCTACCTAATGTCATCGGAGGGTCACGGTGAGTTCGAATCATGTGCACAGAGCCTTAGGGTAGTATCCACACCCACCTCGATATTCGAGCATGCACCGAGGGTAGGATCTAGTTCATACAGACCAAGAATAGGGTCGAGAACAATTAGTCATGTTTTTAATTTTTCACTAAAGAGAACGTACACAAAAATAAAAATAAACTACACCAACGCGTATTACACATCGATACAATTCCAACGATAGCTTATTTATCAAAAATCAAGGTCAGGAAGGCCTTGAACAGGATGGAAGAGCACGACGGGGTCCTCAACCAACCCATTTTAATTAGACCGGTCAATCAATCAACTTTGACCCACACGCGACACATGTAGCATTGTGATTCGCTCCCTCTTGCCTACACGAATAGCCAAAGCAGCACCCATGCCGCTTGCATTCATCCAATCACGCCACGTGTCGATGATCGAGAATGCCTACGCCGTACTGCTTCCTCCAACACGTGAGTGCTCGCAAGTGCACGTGCCCGCAGCGTCCCTCTACGTGACACGAGTTGGCCATCTACTACACACTGCCAAAACACACGATGCTCGCTCACCATTGATGCTACCTCCGTGAAATTTGC
Organism: Thalassia testudinum; assembly: GCA_037157565.1. NCBI lineage: Eukaryota > Viridiplantae > Streptophyta > Magnoliopsida > Alismatales > Hydrocharitaceae > Thalassia > Thalassia testudinum. The sequence continues at coordinate 221,235,319 of JAZHRO010000031.1, read as the reverse complement.
GGTGGGAAGATCAAACTTTTCGCTATCATGAAAAGGTCCCTGAATGAAAAGATTTTATTTTTTAAATGGGAAATCCATGATTTTCGTTCTCTATTCTCTTAATTTGAGAGGCTTAGAGGCTAATGACAACCTAAGGACCTAAGGGGGTCCTTTTACTGGCCCAAGGGTTGTTGGGATTAAGATTAGTAGAGTGAAATACATAAAATGCCTCAAGGGTTGGGTCCACCTAACATTTATGTCCTCTTCAACTCGTTTTGGCCATAACTTAGGCTATACAGCTCAGAATCGCACAAAACAAGTGTCACCAGAAAGCTTGCGATGAGAGGAATCTAATGGTAGCACATATGGCACCCTTGTGACAAATTTTGACCAAGGATTGACTCGAAATACACATTTTTTGGCAATTTTATGAGGTTTTGACGCCAGCATCGAACCACAATCGGGTCTCCAGGTCCAAATTGACCCGAATGACTCGAAGTCCCAATTTTGGGATGTTACATTTAGGCTTCCCATCTAAGGACAAGTTTGTTTTAATTATACTGTAGGGCACCTTTCTTACCTAAGATCCCTAAGCCAAAAAGTGAGGAAAAATATGTCTCTATAGACCATGGAATATCATATGATTTTGAGACATATAAATGAGGATCAAGAATTCTTTGATTTTGAAGGTGAGGAATCTTTAGGTGAGGTGTCACTTGAGCTTAAGGAAGATGATTTTAATGAGACAAACGGAACAAAGGAATATGATCAATCATTTGAGGGCCCTATAATTGAGGAATTTGATTCGGTTGGGGCTAACTTGAAAGATAACAATCTCGATTTGATGGAAGATTCAATTAGTAGCCTCATTCCTCAACCACACCCCAAAGAGTTGAATGATGATACTTTTGAAATTATTATACCCAAGTAAATCCTAATTAAGCCACAATTATTTAACTTGGCTATCTTGAATGGGGTGTATAATGATCAGGAGGTCCCGGAAACCCTGATTTTAGAGGGTAGAAATTTGGAAATGAAAATCTAGGAGGCTCCTTCTAAGGGAAATACAATTTTGGATCTAAGGGTTCCTATTGATCTGAAACCACCAACCTTCTACAAGGACCCTTATGATATTTTCAACCCTGAGGATGTGCAACTCGAGCTCAGATTAATTGATTATCTTTTTGAGCTAAACCTTAAGTGGACAACCAAACCTATTGAACCAGATCTACCTATTGTCCACCATTTTAGACTTGGGTTGCACACTAGAAAACCACAGGCCCAACCCTGCAAGCACAACAATCTCTAGTTCTTGGTGATTCTCATCCAAAACCTTCGAACCACTCGACCTTGGGGCATGGGTCTACACCATAATCTGGTCCATATTTATGGACACCTACTGGTGGGTCCTGAGATCAATCTTCTTATTTTGATCTTGACCTGCACCTATGAATTCTTAACCTCTCCTTTATTAGTATATTTTGCCTAGCTGAAGGCACTAAACTTAACACATGTATATATTCCACATTTTCTATGGAGTAGACCGGATCTATCATGAAATTCAGGTGATATGTTGTTTATTCTACCCTTTCATTTCTTTATTTTTATAATGAGCTCATTACATCAGTTAGGTATAGGGGGTGGATAATTAATCCTGAAATTATTTTGTTAGCTCCATAGAATTTCTTTTATTTTCTTTTTAAAAAATTAAAAATTTAAAAAGACAAAAAAACTTAGAATTAGGATAAGAGAACTTAGGCATTATGAATTATTAACTTTAGGAAATAATACGATAGGAATTGAACACTTAGACTCTTCAGGCCTTTAGGCTTAACCAGCCTGGGTTCCACTAAAATGTGGACTTATTTCTCGAGTCCTCTACATGTTAATTCTACTTTAATTTGGCTAACAAATTAGGGTGACAAGTACACAACTTATTAACCTGCCCTCTAATTTGGAGGGACTTTGACTCTAAAGCATCTACACACTATTTCCATTGACTCACTTCTTGGAGATTTTTAATTGAAATTAGGTAGCTAATGGATCTTCTGGGTTGTTATGGCTGGCAAGTTGTCGTGGGTTCAATGCCCAATTGGCCAGTTGTCCAGAACCCAGCCACATGACCAATTTTTTTATTACTGTCTTTAGGTAAATCTTAGATCAGGGAAGCCACCTACATAGAAAAATATATATACTCAAAAAGCAAAAAAAATAGAAAAAAAATAGAAAAAGGAAACAAATAAATAAGCCACATTTCATTGCATGAGTATGGCTGACAAGTTGCCATGGGTTTAATGCCTCATTGGCTAGTTGTCCAGAGCCCAGCTCATAACAATGCACAAATAATTTCTAAAGCACTTTGTGAAAAAATGGGGAAGTAGAAAAAATCGAGATATACATTGGGTTCTCCCTTCTGTTGACCCCATATAAAAAATAAAAGGTAGGAAGAAAGCTATTAGTTGAACAGATACACCTTTAGGTAAAAATTCTTCTTAAGGTCACCTAGGATCGTAGAAACCTCAGGTTCGTTTTAACAGCCGTTTAGTAAGTCTGTCACTTTTCACAAGATGCTTAAATCTTAATGTTCTTTTTGAGTCTTGGGTGGGTTGGGTAGCCATAGAAAGTTCCCTGAAACTTTAAACACAAAAATCCAAAAAAAATTAGAAAAGAAGAAAAAAATAGAAAAAAAAAGTATCTTCCCTTTTTAAAATAAGTTGAGGACTTGAATGTTCTACATTTTGGTAGGCACTTGGGCACTGTTGAGTGTTCGTAGTTTAGGATCTTAGCTGAAATTTCTTCTTGTTAATAACAAGTTTTGCTCAAGCAATGGAGTCCTAATTCTATTTTTATACATAGCATATAGTTTAGTTTTGCCAGGGACTAGAAAAATATAAGCATGGGAGTATCATGTATACACATCTATTTAGGTTAAAATGCCTATTTATGCATGTTCCAAACCTTATAAATGCATTTCACATTATAAATATTTCATAGTAAGCATCATTCTGCATTTAGAATAGTTGTTTAAATTATAGGTTAATTCACGTCATTCTTTGGCCAGGAGAAAAGGAGATTTATTATGGAGCCTTGGATTGACGATCCAACCATACGGATCTGATCAGGATGATGATCGAAGTCCAATGCCTCCGAAATCACCTTGATTAGACTGCCATAGCACTAGACGCAGTCTAAGGAAGATCAGCGACTAAGGGGAAAGGTGACACAATTTGGAGTTTTAAGCGACAAATGTAACTGCATAGATGGATCCGGATCAATAATCACAGACCAACGACGTAAAAATGGACCTAATCTGACGTCCGTGGTGCCACCTAATGCACCTAAAGATGGATGGCCCAGATGATGCCACGTGGCATCATCTCGGTCGTCCAAAGCCAACCCGCAGCCCCTGCTCAAACTTAAAGCCACGCACGAGGAGCAACCTGGGCCATTGGATCTTCATCCAATGGTCCAGATAACCCTACGTTGTCCTTTCAAACTACACCTAATCTCTAAGAGCATTTCCTCATGCAATCCCGACCGTTGGATTTCAATTCAATGGTTGAGATCATCTGTCGGATGTTAGGACAAGGAACGTCTCTCAGACCAAAAGGGGAGCATGGCATAGTGGTCCGGAGAAGCACTCGCAAGGTGAAGATGCCTATTCAAGCCCCCGTGTACCCCCTAAATCCACAACATGTGCGGAGCACCTGATTAGAGCAGTGCAATCCTCATAGAATGATGTTGGCTTCTCTACGTGGCAGCATGGATCAGCGTGAATGTAGCCAGGCGTAAATGCACCATCACACTCACAAATGAACGCACAATCGCATGCGCTTAAGAGCGCGATCCGATGGGTATGATCCTCGCACAATCGTAGCCATTGATCAAGCATCTGATGGTGAGCATGCGAAGTAGCTGCCAATAGGTGTGTGAGTTGCCTTCAGCAACGTTTGAGGTGGAGCTATAGCGACGATTCTAAATGTCACTATTGACCCGTGATCTTATTTTACCTCCTCTCCTCCACTATAAAAGGACCACTACGCCTCCCCCTCTTCTTCATCACTTCCTCTTCTTCCCTCACCTCCTCTAAAGCTCTAAGGAGCTGGTACAAAGCCCAAGATGCTCCTTATAGAAAAGTAAAGATTTTCCCACTTCTCACCCCCTTTCGTAAGCATCTTGTGGCTCTCCTCTCACCCTGATCCAGAAGTAGATCCTTGCCACGATGTTGTCCTGCCCCATCTTCCTTCCTCCGACGTCATTCCCCTTCAACTCCTCACCACCTTCATCCAGGTAGTGTAAAAGTGAGTCATCCTCCAAGTAGCTGTCGAGGGGGATTCTTCTCACCTCTCTCTATCTTTTATCACTTTCTAGTGTAGTTGTAATTTCCTGATTATCTATATAAAACTCTGGTTAGATATATATTGATATTCTCTCTCTCTTTCTCTCTCTCTCTTATTCTACTAGAGTAGATTTGATTAGATAATAATTATTCCACTTGATATATTGCCTTATAAAAATACCAAAAAAATTACAAAAGATAAAAACACCAAAAATAAATAAATCGAAATGCGGATTTAAAAAATCAAACATTCTCCTCCTTGTGTTTGACTTAGGGCTCACCTCGAGCTTCGGTTATAAATTTTATCTGGCAGCAGATTTTTACGCACTACGACAACATGTTTTCTAACTCAAATCTTTTTGCATACAAAATCTCACTAGCGGTAAAAAAGGGTGGTAGGAATCAAGCTAATGGATGACCCTAGATCCATAAGGACTCTATTAAAGGTAAATCCTTTGATGGCACAAGATATGAAAGGTTTTCCACGGTCAGTCTTTTTGGGTGGTAGAGTTTCAGAAACAAATGCACTCATGTGAGCAAATAAAATAACCTCTTTTGGTGTGCAAGTATTTTTCTTTTCTTTTGACTCTTTCTTTAAGGCCCCAAGAAAGGGTGAATAGGTCAATGCAAATTCAGGAGACTTTTTCTTCTTTTTGTCCCTAGCGACTAAGTCAGAGCTTGATGTAGGTTTGGTCTTAGGATTTTTAGGTGAGCCCGAATCAGATTATTCAGGTGGGTTCTTGGCATTTCTCTTACTTTTAGGGGCTAAAGATTTGGCACCTGCACAATGGCATATATGATAGATTGAAGGAGGGGCTGGAAGAATAGATAGAGAATAAGAGTAGGGAGGAGTTTGCATATGGGGATAGAAGGATGCTGGAAGTCTTTTGATTTGATCCCCTTGAGATTTCACTTGATTTTCCAGATTAGTTCACCTTTCTTCATTTCTTTTATCACAGTCCAATAGAAGGTTCATGATATCATCAAGGGTGGTTGTGGGTTGGGTTGGACTAGGTGGTTGTCCTAAAGTGGATTGAGTGGAATACTGGGAAGCCTAGATTAATATTCAATTTGAGTCTATCTTTGTGCAGGCCATGAAAGATCAAGATTGTATCTCCACTCAAGGTTATACTAAGCAGAATATGAATCAAAATGTTTATCACTTTGAGTAGGGTTGACCATAGAGGGAGTTGAGTGAGAACCTGATGTGTGGTCCAATACTTGTGATCCATTATTCCAATTCTTAAATGAGATATCATTTAGTACAGGGATATCAGGGATGGTGCATCCCCAAATGATCTACCCAAATCATGAAGTAGGTCCAAAGGTGCCTTCAGGGTAGGTTGAGCCCAAGATGCCTCCACAGGGTGGCAAGAGTCAGTAGAGTAGCTAGTGGATCCAAAATATGGGTCACTAGATCCACTAGGCTGGGTATTCCAGGTCTCTTGTACCTGAGAGAAGTGATATGATTGAAATTGTGCTTGGCCTTATCCAATTTTCTCTAGGAGCATGGCACATTGAACCTTCTAGCTCCTAATATACTCCTAGAATTCAATAGCTATGGCCTTCAATTGGTTCCGATCTAGATAAGGGTCGAATCCATGAGGTTCAGGTTCTAAGTAAACTGAGGGGTAAGAATTATGAGAATAATCATATCCCAACTGTTGAGGATGAGTCTCCCAAATAGGAGTCAAAATCATGGCTGTGTTGGTAGAGGGAGAACCCTCAAGATAAGAAGAATGAGATGAGTTCATGGACAATAAAGAAAAGAATGAAGAGAGAAAGAGAAGGTCTTCCTAAGGAAGACACAATAGAGGTCTTAGAAACCTCTTGCCAACTACAAGGGGCTAGTGGAAACAAGGAAAAGGCCTTGTAAAATATGTGGTCCTTTTAGTTTGAGATGATCAGATTTTAAAATTCAAGTTTGGAATTAGGAGTTTATTTGTTGTAAAATCGACTAAAGGGAATTCTCGTTTCCTAGGCTAGACCAATCAGCTTGAATATGAGGGAACTAAAGGGAAGGTTCATTCTTTGGCATGCACCTCCAGTTCCTTAAAACCCCTTAGCTGCAACCATTTGGTACTACCCTACAGGCTTAGACATTGGGTTTGGCCAAAGAAATTGAGAGTGCCCAATAGTTAAACAACAAATGTAGGTTAAGATAAAATTTATTCATGATTTTCAATTAACCTTACTCCTAATGTTGACTTAATTGCCTAAGTTTTCAATTAATGTGGTTGAGGTGGTCAACCAATCAAGTCAATCCCACCCACTAGGCAACCACATTTTGTAGTTCACCATCTGATATGTGGCTCTAGAAATGAAAATTAGACCCTAATGTTAGGAACCTAGGGTTTATGCTTCTAAATATTTGGCCTGCAAACCTTGTTCTTGGATAAAAACTCTCTATATCAGTACAAAAGTCAAAATAGTATGAAATTTGGCAATCAACTTCCTTTTTCAATTTGGTTTTCAGAGATTAATTTTCCAAGATTTTATTAGATTTGAAGATATAGTATGATTTTTGTACTGTTAGGGGGTCAAACAGTTTGGTTAGACCCCAACTAATTACTTTGGATCAAAACAGAAGCCAAATTATTTTAAAAATTCTAAAAAGTTTACTAGAAAAACTTGATTTCAGTGGCTTTCAAATGCCACAAATTTCAAATCAATATGATTTTTGTGGGGGACAGAAGAATTCTTCAAATTCAAGACAGACTCTACAGAAATCAATCTTGGCCCCCATGTAGTGTTTGAATTTTCAAAAGTTCCATAGATTGAATTTTCTCAATTAAATGATGGCATTCGAAAGGTAGTTTGAATTTCCCATTACAGTATGAATTTAAAATTTTTTGAAGTCCGTATATTCGGCAACAGAATTTTTAAATCAGGAATATGGTTCTGGTGGAATTTAGTAAAAATAGAAACAAGGGTGTTTCAAAAGATAAAATGCGAATAACACCTACCCTTGATAAAAGTATCAAAAATATGGTTAAATAAATCTAAATTATAAAATTTAATTATATTTTTATAATTTTGAATTTTTTTATTTTTTTCAAAATAAAAATTCAAAGTAATTTGCAACTTACTCAACAAACCTAAAGCGATTCTTTTTTGGGATTTTTATTTTGTATTTTTTTTAATTGAAATAAAATTTTAAAGCACAAATTATGAGCACCTGTTTTGTGACCATAGATCAACGTGTGCGAAGATCCACACCTACTTAGTTCCTTCACATAAACAACAAAATAGAGAAATCAAGTTAGAAATTAATAAGAAAAATGCATTGCCTCCCCTGCAACGACACTAATTATTAAGTTTAAAAGCGCAAAAATGGTTAATTTTGTCATACGATGGATGCAAAATCTAACTTAAACAAAAATACTAACGAGATGGTAAGTTTTGGTCAAACTCAGGGAGGTCGAAAAGCAGATTTCTAAGATAAATTCCTAACTTGATTTACGAACTAAACTAACTAATCTAAAGCCTAAGCCTAATTACTAACATGGTGGATTTCTCGTACTAAATATTCGTTAGTGGCATGTTTAAAATGAAGGATCACGGTACAAGTCAAGTAGCAATAATATGTATACATGAATCTTTCGTTGCGATATTCTTTCAATATGTATGTGCTATCAAGATCGTTACAGTGTAACATATAATCATTAATATTTGGAGGAATCGCCATAATTTATTTGATAATAAAAACCTTTATTCTATTAACAGATTCACAAAAGTGATTACAAAACTAATCCTAAAGACATACTTGATGGTATATATATAAAATGCAGGAAAAGGAATCAAGAATAGAGTTTAGGGATGATTAGAATGGAGGGTGTCAATGGTGCTCCAACAGGGAGTGAAATGGTAGCATTGGAGCTTGTTGAAGTAGAGAGCATGCCCAAGCCCTTGGAGAGGAGATTCACTCCTTGCTAGCTGTCCATGGAGGAGGAGTACCCTTAGGGACCATTGGGAATGGCCTTGAGGAAGGGAGGAGGAGAGAGCTATGGAGGTGGAGCACTAATGGTGGAATAAGGGAGGAGGAAGATGATGGTGGGAGACCAAAAGGTGTGGATTTTTATGAGATGGGGGCCTTTAGGGTTGGCGTTGGACGATTCTAGTAGGTGGCCTTGGAATCGCCAACTTGGAGGAGGAAGTGGTCTTGTGAGATCCACACATTGGGGTATAGCTTGGGGAGGGCACGGACATGGTTGGAAGCACACTAGAGTATTCTAGAGTGGTCGTACAAGTGGTGGAGAGGATGGGATGTGTGGGTTCAGTCCTAGGTGGGTTAGGTTAGCCTAAGGTCTAGCAAGTGTTGGTGCTAGAGCACTGCGATCATTTATTTTGGTGATAACAAAACACGTGTCATTTAACATTTGCATTTGAAGTTTTAGGTTTCAGGTTAATTGCAAATGGAGACAAGTTTAGACGGAATTCGAGCTTGCATCCATGGCGGATTGAAGGAGCTTGATGGAGAACAAATGAGCTTCGCGATGGGCGATGGCTTGAAGAAGGAAGGAGATGAAGAATAAGATAGATTTCCTTTCCTTTGTACTATGTAATTTTGTTTCTTTGTTTTGCTCTTTATTTCTATCTTAGATTTTATGTTAAAGAGCCTCAAAGGATCCTTAAAGTAGTCCTAGGAACACCTACACTACCCTAGGATACTTAGGTTTTCTATAGAGAACTTGGAAAACCAAAATAGGGATCAGATAGCCTTATCAGACGTCTAATCTGAAAATCAGATGTCTGATAATGACTTTTAAGACGTCTGATTGTTGACTCAGACGTCCGATTATTTAGGCTGGACTTAGTTCTGTCTGATGAAATCAGACGTCCAGACCTTAGTCCAGACATCTTAGGAGACGTCTGAGGCCTTTGCTAGACGTCCAATTAGTGGAACGTTGGCTGCCCACACAGACATTGAGGAATCTGACCGTTAGCTTATATCAGACATTATCAAACGTCCGTAAGTGATCCCAGACGTCTGATATGTGACCGTTTTGCCTCGACTGACCCAAAATTGACTTTGGCAGATCTTGTAGCCGTTACCCTTCTTGGGAATCCGTTACTGCAGAACAAATATGTTTCCAAACATCCAGACATTATGACAGACGTCCTGTGTGTCGTCTGATAGACTTTCACTAGAACCCTATTTCGATTTGATTCAAGTCAGGAAGGAAACCTGCCTAAAATCAGACATCTGACTTAGTTCCCAGACGTCATAAATGGGTTTTCCAAATGTATGATGCCAGGACCAAACGTCTGATGACCCTATCAGAATCATGATTATTTCTGACTTCAGCCTGATTCTCTTGGGCCTTGCACCCAACAGCTATGCAAGCCTTCCAAGGCCTTCCAAAGCCTTCCTAGGGCCTCTATAAATAGAGAAGAACCATTGCCACTCAAAAACACACCAAGCAACACACATTCACATCCTTTTGTGTCTTTTGATCTTAAGAAGAAATCTCTAGCTCTCCAAGCCTAGTTCTACATCTAGAGAGCTTCAATCCAATTGCGCACTTGCTCTCCTGCTGTAGTTCACGAGAGCGTCGTTGTGCCATTGCGTACTTCACGCATTCACATCGTCGACGCACTTCCACCAAAGGGAAGTTTTCTAACTCCTATAGAAGCTTAGTTTAAGAATTACTTTGTTGGCTCTATAAGACTATTCTTGTATCTTTTACTTTGTTATTTGGTTGGGTATTCGCTTTGCGAATTCCCGTCTCCTTCGTGAGACAAAATCCTTCTCGTGAAGAGAAGGGGTTTGAGGTACGCTACCCACGTATAAAGTAGCATGGTTGTAATTGAGGTTGTACTACCCTTGTTTAAGTAGTACGTTAGTGGATTTAATCAACTTGGTTGATTGGAAAATCCTAACTCGAGAGGGTTAGGTGGTGGTTTTCACCCAGGTTGGGTTTCCACCTAAAAATACTTGTGCCTATTGTGTGATTGTTATTTTGTGGGATTGTTATATTTTTAATTCTACATTTTTATGTCACGCTGATCTCACCCCCTCCGAGTAAGGGAAATTACAGTAGGTTGGGTCTAGTTGGTAGTGTCCTAGTCTAATTAGGTGTATGTGTGTAATTTTGTTAGGAAATCCCTAATCAGGTTCTTGGATTAAGATTAATGGTATGGACTAGGGTTAGGAGGTCTCTAAATAGGTTTCCTAAGGTGTATGGTGGAATTTCTAGGTCAAAGGAGCAAGATCGGGCTTCTGATTCCAAAAATAGGAACCAGAGGAGACCTCAAGACGTCTAGAAGTGTGGTCAAATGACTTATACTTCAAAGTTTGACATCTGAAGGGTAGGTTGAATGTCTTATTCTATAATAGTATTGGAGTTGGGTTCTGGCTGGGGCTTCTGCAGATATTGGATGTCCAGACACCTTATGTAGATGTCTAGAAGTGTGCTGGAAAATGAGTCTAGGGTTTTCTAGGGTAGGTTTAGGTTCCCAAGTTCTTGGGTATCCTAAATAGGTTTTGGGTACTAGTTTCCTAGGTTTTCTAAGGTCATGGATAGGGATATCCTCCCCTCTCCATTGTCTTGATCCAGCTTCTTCTTTCTTCTCTTCCTTGCCTTCTTCCACTTTATTTCACATCCTAGATCACTTTATTTCTTGCAAATAATAATAAAAGCATTAAATAGCAAGATAATCTCACATTATTCTATGTACAACAATATAAAATGATACAATGCATGATATGTATGGTATGAATGCTATATTTACATATTAAGCTAGGTTTTGATTAAGACCTATGATTGTTGTGCAATCAATAAGTCCAACAACCCCCTTCTAAAACAAACCTCAAAAGCTTTTTAAGAGAAAAATGCCTACTCTCTCTCTTGTGTTTTTGCTCCTCTGCACCTGCAAATGCTGTGATCTAAAGCATGCTTGCTCTCTTGCGATTCACAAAAGCTCAGTTTGTTCTTTAATATTTCTAAAGCTTCATAGGAATATTGTTATATTATTTTATTTTTATTGTTATTAATTTGGGATTTTAAGTTAGATTGGAAGTGTCATTATTCTTCTCTATGCTAGGTGTAAAAGATGTTCTAGAAGAGGTTGTGCTAACCTCGTTCAAGTTGTACATGTTAGTGGACTGACTAGCATTGACTAGCCAGAAAAATCCTAAGTTGGGAGGCTTAGGTAGTGGTTTTTACCTGGAAGGGTTTCCCCTCTAAATCAGGTGTCATTTCTCTGGTTTGTGCATATATCTTTTTTATTTGTGGCGAATGTTTTAAAGTTAAATTCTTTAATAAATACTATACTACTCACCCCCCTCTAGCATATACTTGATCCTTAGGCTCAGCTCGCACTCACAGGAACTACGGCTTAGAGAGCATTAATCGTTCTTTGCTTTTTCTTCTTTCAAAGAAGCCAAGGGTGGATGCACTTTCGAACTTCAGACCGATTGCACTTTCCAATTCGATCTAGTTGATTATTAGTAAAGTGCTAGCTAATAGGATGTGGGATGTTATGAGTGATATTATTAGCTCTATTCAATCAGCCTTTTCAAAAGGTTGATCCCATACGGAGTCATTTATATTGGCACAGGAGATGGTGTCGGGATGGGTGAGGAGGAAGGAGGACTTCATATGGTAGGTTGATTTTTCCAATGCACACAACTCGATCTCTTTGGCATATCTTTGGGAAATCTTTAGGTGGAGGGGGTTTCCTAAGGCATGGGTGCAGTGGATTAAAAGGTGTGTTACCACCTCATCCTTCTCCTCTCTTATCAATGGACCGCCTACGAGTAGTGGATGCAGCCATAGAAAGGGGTCAGACAGGGGTGTCCTGTGGCCCCCCTCATTTTTGTTCTGGCAATTGACACCTTAGCTCATTTTTCCTTTAAGGCTTGTTTAGGTGGCCTCCTACACGGCTACACCCTTTCCTCCCAGAGGGCATTAACCCCAATTTTGCAGTTTGCTGATGATACAATATTCTTTATTAAAGGAGGGGTCCATGAGGCTAAGGTCCAAAAACATGTGGTGGACATTTTTAGTGAGATTTCAAGCCTACTGATCAACAGCCCCAAGTCCTCTCTAGTTTGTTTTAGTGATGCATTGATGGGGCGGAGATTCACGTGAAAAGGGTTGGATTTTGGAAAACCTATCGTCATAATTCGATTCGTGAGAAAATTCATTGATCAGATAATATTTATAACCAAAACTTGAGATGACTCCCAGGTCAAACATTGGGTGGCGAATGTTTGGTTTGAAAAATCTGTGTTTCGCATTTATTTGTTTTTGTCATTTTTATCTTTTCTATTTTTTTTTTGATATTTTTATCAAGCAAGAGATCAGATCAATGCAAACTTGTCTAACTAATCTACTTACTAAATATAAGAGAGAGAGAGACAAACAATCACATATATATCTCATGAATGTTTTCTTTTTTCTTTTTTTGAGAAAGAAAGGAATGCTATCGAATCACCGATAGCAAACCAGGAGAGCTATTATTGATAATAAAAAATATTTACAAGTTTGACTCCCAATGCTGTATGAGACACCAGCAAAAATTTACAATATTTTCCACATACACTGGGGTCTCCTGAAAAACACGCTCATTTCTAACCCTCCATACAGCCCATAACACAGCCACCATGTGTATATATGGCTTACTCCCATCCACAAGGTAGCGCCACAAATTCCCCCAAGTGGGTAAGGACTCGTTGCATACTCTCCTCCATACATAATCAGTGATTGCACATGAAGAAAAGATATGAACGCTAGAATCATTATGCAGCCCACATAAAAAACAAAACTGGGCGGGGGTCCCCATCCTTCTATGCCTCAGATCTCCAGTAATCAATCCATCCCTCCTGCAGAGCCATAAGAAAATTTGTAACTTTAGTGGTATTTTTAACTTCCATAGCTTTTTCCCCATTTCTTCATCTTCCGCCATCTTGGAGGACATTATCAACCTGTCATAGGCAGCCGCAATAGAAAAATTACCTTCCCATTTGTATGTATCATATTCCTGAGGCATGGGTTTGAAAGCTGCAAGCTCTTGCATGAGACGTTCAGTCTCTACATGGGATCTTGTTTCATGAATATGCCACCCATCATTATTTAACAACCACTGCTCCGAATCCACATCCCAATAATCGGCTACCACTGCATTTTTATTTGCAGCTAGAGCATAAGCAAGGGGGAACCTATCTTTAAACGTTCTCCATGTACCCAATTTTCCAGCCAAAACTTGAAGCTTTTTCCATCACCTAAAACTGATTTGAAAAAATTCCAATTATCTTTCGGGGCCCGCACCACAGAAGACCAAAAGGGGGACGGTTTACGTGGGTTAAGATGATTTATCTCATCATTGGTACTCCCATAACTGTCCTGGATAATTTCTGTCCAAATTTTTTTTCCCCCTGTAGCAATCGAATAGCCCACTTCAATAGTAGCGCTTCATTAAATTCTTTGAGGGATCTAACACACAGACCTCCCATCTGCTTAGGTTTGCAAATTGATTCCCACTTTAAGGGTTGAAAAAAGGCCCCTTGATGAGAGGCCCCTTTCCAAAAAAATCGTTTCCGCATCACCTCCAGCTTTTTCCAAATAGAATTCGGAGCTCTAAGGACAGAGAAAAAGAAGATGGGAATTGAAGTGATAATAGAATTCAGTAATATATATCTCCCCCCTTTGGATAAGTATCTACTGCTCCAGCCCTCCAATTTTGTAGCTACCTTTCCAAAGAGGAAAGACCAATCTGCTTTCTTCATCTTAGAACATTTCAGAGGTAGACCCAGATATTTAATCGGCAGTGGAACCACAGGTGTACCAAGAATGGTGGAGATCTCATTCTGTAACCCACTATTCATCCCAAAATAGACCAGGGAAGATTTACTACAATTCAATCTGAGATTAGAAACCTCTCCAAAAATTTTTACCATATGTAACAGAGCCTGCGCTTCTCTCTTCCCCCCTTCCACAAGAAAAACAGTATCATCAGCATATTGAAGTACAGGGGCTAGAGACCTATGATTAGACAGTGAATACCCCCTTATAAAACCATCCGCTGCCAGTTTACAACCAAATCTAGCCAAAGTATCCACCGCAAGGTTAAAAATCAAAGGGGCAATAGGGCAGCCTTGCCTTACTCCACATTGGAGCTGAATCCAAGAGCGACACAGTTTACAATTTATCAATGGGGAAAAAGAGGCTTTCGTAATGCACCTCTTCACCCATTGAATCAGTAAAGGTGGAAATTTTCTCCTTCCAAGAATCTCCCACAAGTATGACCAGGAGATTGAATCATAGGCTTTGGAAAAATCAACTTTCCACAAGAAAGCCTTAGATTTTCTCCTATGCCAACCCATAACAATCTCCTACGCAACAATGAATGACTCCTGTAAAGATCTCCCAGGAAGAAAAGCTGACTGAACAGGCATTATCAAGTCTTTAAAACCTCCTGCAATCTATTAGCAATAATCTTACTAATAATAAGATAGATGGAATTAGATAGCGAATGGGTCTGTAATCAGAAAAACTTTCCGCACAAGATTTCTTAGGCAGTAGAAACAGATAAGATTTGTTCAGCCTCTCAAATCCTGAGTTGCCCAATTCAAACTCGTGAATAACCTTTAACACATCCTCCTTAACCACATTCCATAGCTCTCTGTAGAAAAACACCTGAAATCCATCCGGACCAGGAGCACCTTCATTATTTAATTCTTTAATAGCTTTTAGCACTTCTTGTTCAGAAATAGGGGACACAAGCATGTCTCTTTGTTCATTATTTACACACGGGAAATCCATTGCTGCCAGCCTCCAAGAACCTCTGGGAGCAGCCTTGGACATTTCTTTAAAAAATTTACTTGCTTCAGATCTGATCTCCTTAATAGAGGTAATAATTCTTTCTTCAACTTTAATAGAAGAGATAAGGTTGAATCTCCTTCTAGCACTGGCCGCAAGATGGAAAAATTTTGTATTCCCATCACCCTCTTTAAGCCATAGTTGTCTGGATTTTTCACGCCAATCCATTTCTATTTTCAGATCTTCATCCCCCACAACTGATTGCATCTGCTGCCTCAGCCGCTGCTCCTGTTGGTTCAAAGCCAGCCTACACTCTTTCAGATCCAAATCCTTAATGACTATCAAGGCTTCCCTCCTCTTCTGGTCTCTAATCAGATTCACAGCCTGCCCATATTCCTTCAACATTTCACGCAGACCAGCCAGTTTTGAAGCAAACTACTGTGTGGCAGTGCCTTGAACAACCTTGCTTTGCCACCACTGAGAAACCATTTGCATGAATCCATCTTCCCTAAGCCATGATCTCTTGAGTTTGAAGTAAGATCCCGTGTTTGCATTCACTCCACTGTCCCAAACCAAAGGTGTGTGATCAGAGAACGGCCTATCAAAGCTCAACACAGCTGATAGTTGATATCTCTCTAACAAACTAGAACTGCCAAAGAATCTGTCCAATTTGGAAAGCTACCCACTGCCATTCCTCCAAGTATACTCCACACCACTGATGGGGTATACAGTCAAGCCCATGTTCTGCACAGCCAATTGGAAGCCAGCTGTAGAATTATCCACTCTCCCATCCGGGTTATCATCACCAGAAAGATAACAATTAAAATCACCCCCTAACAACCATGGGGTCTCTTGCACTCTTTGATGCATTGCATAGAGTTCCTCCCACAAGCCAACTCTATCTGCTGCCACACAAGGACCATATATGCAAGAAATAAACCATTCCATATCTCCTTGAGGAGATTGACATTTACAAGAAATTAAAAACCTATCACGAATAATTTCAATTACTGACATGGAAGATTTTCTCCACCAAAAAGCCAGACCTCCAGACCGACCAGTAGCACCCTTAGCTACAATATCATTAGGACCCAGTTGCTTAAAACATTCCCATTCTTGACCATTTTCCCTCTCCAAGTGAGTCTCTTGTATAAGAGCACAGTCTATCTCCCACTCAGAGAGATATCTACACAATGAAGCCCTTCTCTG
This sequence comes from Thalassia testudinum, assembly GCA_037157565.1. Lineage (NCBI taxonomy): Eukaryota > Viridiplantae > Streptophyta > Magnoliopsida > Alismatales > Hydrocharitaceae > Thalassia > Thalassia testudinum. The sequence goes on along the minus strand of JAZHRO010000031.1, from coordinate 221,219,026 downwards.
TTTGTTGCATAGCCCACGCACATTCCAAGACAAAACTCTCATTTCTCATTAGAGAGATCCCCATTGGCCTTGCAGCCCACATATTCAACCATAATGGAATTAGCAATACATTGCTCCTCAATAGGAGGCAAGGACTCCTTCCTTCTCCTTCTCAACATGTATGGAGATCTACCCACACCTCTTTTTTTATTTGAACCACTGCCATACTGCAAATCAGCAGGAATAGGAAGTTGCATCTGGACTGGCTCTTTAATCAACAAATCCTTCCCTGTCCTGCCCACTACCATACTGCAGTTCATCTCAGAATCTATCATTGGAGTCTCAGCAGCCTCCAAACAGTAGTCCTCTTTGACAATCATGGCTTGACTGCTATCAGCAACAGAAACATCATCTCCCATCTGATGTTCCTCAGCCATGGCATAGTGACAGTCCTTCCTCTTTTTGGTTTCAGGAGCATCAGTAGGAGGAGTGCGTCCACATCTGTCACTCTGATTTCTCTCCTCACTGTTGGTTCCAGACTTCATTTTATTCTCAGACGACTTATCTTGACCACATTTAGCCTGCCCAGACACCTGTCCAAGAGCAGCAAGTCTAACAAGCCAAGAAGTGCCCCCACATCTGACTGTGATCGAATCAGGAATTGAGCCAGCATTTGTAACTTCTACCTCGACTTTTAGAGACCTAATATCCCCCTCTCCAATCAAAACTTCAGAACCATCACAGATTGAAACAAAACCTGCTAACATTTTAGAGACAACCCCCTTTAGCCACAAGTGTAATGGCAGACCATAGATCTCAAGGAGAATCCTCCTGGATGTCACTCTTTGTGGAGGGCGCTCAGACAGAGCCCCATCAAATGGGGAGACCATTCTCCAAATCACACTGACTTCTTCAAAATTACTTGAGCGAAACCTCAATCGTTCCACATCTAGCATACCCAAACCATACACCAAGAAGCGAGACTGGGATAACATGGCTATCTTCCAGCCTGCAGAAAAAAGATCCAGGGAACATACCAGATTCTGAAACATTGCCATTGACGGCCTGCCTGCCATGATCTCTCCAATCAGAGCACCTCTCAGTGTGATCTCTACAATCGAGATCTCCTCCGAAGATGGGATCTCAACTTCAATTGTGTGGCTACCCAGAGTTGGGGGAGGCGGCGGACGAGCTTCATTCTTGACCCTCCAGACAGGATGCGAGACTGCCCTCTGAGACCACCAAGAAATCCTCCTAGGGCACGACTCATGCTTGTGTCCTTCACTCCTGCATTCCAAGCAAATCAGGGGGTTTTTACAAATCGCTGCCACATGCCCCCTTCGTCTGCATCTGAAGCAAAGAACCTCTCCATTCTTTCTCCTCCAGGAACGTCTTCGAGCATTTTCAGACGACCTAAAGAACCTCTCCTACCAAATCCGCTCCCTTCTCCTCCAAGCCCTCGATCTCCATGTCCTCCATTCACCTTCTGCTCCAGCCTGGACGGCTCCGCCCCATAGCCGCCCTCTGCCCAGCGTCGATCGCCCTCCTCCCGCCTTCGCCCCATCAAGACCAACCCCCTCATGAATGTTTTCTATAATTATGAAAGTGGGAAAGCTACACTACCAATGCAATAAAGATAGATATAGGTGAGAGAATCCCCCTCGACGGTCACTCAGAGGATGACTCACTCTGATGTCTCCTGCAAGAAGGTGGTGAGGAGCAGGACGAACAAGGACAGTAGTGGAGGAAGGAGGACGAGGTAGGATGTCATTGCGGCGAGGATCTTCTTCCCGAAGGAGGTGAGAGGACAGCCGTGGGATGCTCCACGAAAGGGGATGAGAGGCGTGAACAAATGTTTATTTTTTGCTCTAGAGGAGCATCCCAGGCTTGGGACAAGCTCTCTCTAGAGCCTTGGAGGTGGTGAGAGGAAGAAAGGAAGAGATGAAGAAAAATAGAAGGGGTAGGGGTCATTTTATAGTGGAGGAAAGAATCAAATTCGTATACAAGACATTTAGTGATGGTCATAAATGTCACTAATGATCCACTGCAAACGTCTCTGAAGATCCCGCTGATGCACCCCTGCTGCCGCACTGCTGGCACATGCTCCACGCACCCTTGTCGCGCGTGCACGCGCACTATGCACTCACACACCTCGTGTTGTTGCTGCTGTGCTTGTGCATGTGCGTGCCTCCATGCATGTGTGCACACTTGCGTTGTTGTTCGTGTGAGGTGGCGCATGCATGCCATGGGCGGCTTGGGTTGCAGCACGTGGCGTGACTTGGGTCGGCCATCTTCTTTCCTTCATAGGGGCTTCTACAGAGGTCGGATTGAGTCGATTTTCGTGCCGTTGGGCTACAATCATCGACCCGGTTCCATCCATGTGGTCAGATTTATTGTTTGAAGCTCTAGATTGCATCACCTAGTCCCTTGGCCATTGATTTTCCTCGTACTGCATATGGTGATAAGAGACTCCAATCAAGGAAATTTCGGAGGCACTGGACTCCGATCGTTGCCCTGATCAGATCCGTACAATCTGATCATCAATCTGTGGCTCCAAAATAAATCTCCTCTCTTGACCACAAAAATGACACAATTAACCTAAAATGTACACAAATACACTAGATGTAGAATGATGCATGCTATGCCATATTTATAATATGGAATGCAAATCTATGCCTAGAAACATGCATAAATAGGCATTTTAACCTAAATGGATGTCTACATCATAACCCCATGCCTATATTTTGCTAGTCCTTAGAAAAATTAAACTACATGCCATGTATAAAAATAGAATTAGGATTTGATCGCTTAGGCCTAAGTTGTTTCTTAACAATAGAAAATTCCAACTAATGTCCTAAACTACGAAATCTCAATAGTAGGCAGGTGTCTGCCAGAATGCCGACCACCCAAGTCCTCTCCTTATTTGAAAGGGAAGATACATTTTTTTTACTTTTTCTTCTTTTCTAATTTTTTTGGACTTTTGGACTTTGAGTGTTTCGAGATAACCTTTTACGGCTACCTGACCCGCCCAAGACTCGAAAAGGACTCTAAGTGCTAAGCATCTTGTGAAAGGGTGATAAGCTCACTAATCGGCTGTTAAGACAGACTTCAGGTTTCTACGACCCTAAGTGGCCATAAAGATTTTTGCATGGAGGTTTATCTTTGTGATGGTAGCTTTCTCCCGACTTTTTTTTTAATAGGGTCAACACAATGGCAAACCCAATGTATATCTCCCCAATTTTCTTTTTATTTCTATGGGGTCACCACAAGGGCGAACCCAGTGTATACCTCCTCGATTTATTCTACTTCTCCGCTTCTTCCTAAGTGTTTAGATATTATTTGTGCATTTTTGTGAGCTGGGCTCTGGATAACAGGTCGATAAGCTGTTACCACTAACCACTTGCTAGTCATACTTGTGCGGTGAAGTATGGCTTTATTTTTTTTTTCTCCTTTTTCTAATTTTTTTCTTCTTTTTTTAAGGTACTTTTTTTTCTAAATAGGTCGCTTCCCTGATCTAAGATTTACCTAAAGGCAGTATGAATAGAATGGCCATGTGGCTATGATGTAGACACAACCATTTAGGTTAAAATGCCTATTTATGCATGTTCCTAGGCTTAAATTTGCATTCCTTATCATAAATATTTCATAGCATGCATCATTCTGCATTTAGAGTAGTTGTGTATATTTTAGGTTAATTGCATCCATTTTGTGGTCAGGAGAGAAGGAGATTTATTTTAGAGCCTCGGATTGATGATTTAATCATACGGATCTGATCGAGACGACAATCGGAGTCGAACGCCTCTGAAATTGCCTTGATCAGAGTCCCGTAGGACCATATGCAGTCCGAGGAAGATCAACGGCCAAGGGACTAGGTGACGTAATTCAAAGCTTCAAACAACAAATCCAACCTTGCGGATGGATTCGGGTCAACTATCGCAGCACAAAAGTGTGAAAATCGACTCAATCCGACCTCTGCAGCAGCCCCTACAACAGAAAGAAGATGGACGGCCCAGATCGTGCTACGTGGTGCAACCCAAGCCACCGATGTTTACGCATGCACCACCACACGCGCGCAGTAGCACAGGCGTGCGCACGCACGTGGAGTGACGCATGCGTAGTAGTGCAACGGGTGCGCATGGGCGCACGCGGTGGAAGCGGCAGTGCACGTAGGCACGTAGCGTGCGGAGGCTCGCGACACGGGCGTGTGGAGTGCGCGCCAGCAAAGTGCCAGCATGGGCGCAAGGCTATCTTCAATGACATTTGCGGCGGATCTTCAGTGACATTTATGACCGTCACTAAATGTCCTGTATACGCAATTGATCCTTTCCTCCACTATAAAAGGACCCCTACCCCTCCCATTCTTCTTCATCTCTTCCTTTCTTCCTCTCACCACCTCCAAGGCTCTAGAGATAGCTTGTTCAATGCTCGTGATGCTCCTCTAGAGTAGAAAACAAACATTTGCTCCCGCCTCTCATCTCCCTTCGTGGTACATCCCGTGGCTGTCTTCTCACCTCCCTTCAGGAAGATGATCCTTGCTGTGATGTCGTCCTGCCCCACCCTCCGTCCTTTGGCTTTGTCCTTATTTGTCCCACTCCTTACCACCTTCTTCCAGGCAATGTCAAAGCGAGTCATCCTCCAAGCGACCGTCAAGGGGGATTTCTCTCACCTATCTCTATCTTTATTGCTTTCATGGTATAGTTTTCCCACTTTCCTAGTTGTAATAAACATTTCATTATAAAAATACATGATTGTTTCTCTCTGTCTCTGTCTTTTTATTTTGCAAGTAGATTAGCTAGAATTCATCGGCTTGATCTCTTGCCCTAATAAAATACCAAAAAAAAAAACAAAAGACAGAAGTGACAAAAATAAATAAAAAGCGAAACATGAATTTCAAAATCAAACATTTACCTCCCCTTGTTCAACCCGGGACTCACTTTTAGAGTTTTCGGTTATAAATTTTATCTAATCGATGGATTTTCTCGTGAATTGAATTATGACAACGAAATTTCCAAAATCCAACCTTTACGTATGTGAATCCGACTCATTATTTTGGCGTTGTTGCTAGGGAGGCAACGCTCTTAGTCTTTTTCATGTTTTATCGCATTACTTACATATTTTTCTAACCTATCTTTCTTTTTTGATTTATTGTCTTGCAGGAACCCAGTCAAGGAGCTGAAGGTGGTAGATTGGAGTAAAGTGTGGTTAGAGACATTTGTAAGTTTTCCCCCACCACCCCCACACTAAATTTCATTCACCGCACTAATAACTCAAACCCAAATCAACTTAGGTGCCTGTTATAAACCCTAGGATAGGTCTGGTTGTTTGTTTGCCACCTCCACCCATCTCATCCCTGCATATATATATATATAAATGCTCTTCTCTTGTGGGATTTACTGAAAGTGACACACATTAAACACCCACAACTTTCGACTTAAGATGCACGACAAAAATCGTTCTCGCACATTTTGAAAGTCATCGGAATCATAGTATAGTCACGCAAAAATGTTCATCAAAAAAATTAATTTTGAAAAAATAACGAGACTTTGAGTCCCTATCGTTCGTATCTGGGAGGCATTTATTTTACTTTTGAAATCGATCTTCTCTTGCTTTACTTTGTTTAGAATCGCATGGTGGCTTTTGATTATTACATATTAAAGTACGACATGCTTAGTTGCAAAATATATATATAAGGGAACAACAGGCAACTTGCATCACGCAAAAGGAATGACAATTATTAAGCTCATGGTGATTTCAAACATATAGAGATATATATATATATATATAAATGCATTTTCATTCATTCCATTGGAGAGTTGTTTGCAACAAGAACTTTAGAGGAAAGCCTGTACATAAATGCTCGAAATTTTAACCTAGCTACCAAAAAATGACTGCATACAAGAACCAATAGGGGATTTTGCAAGCATCATTGGGGGAGAAGTAAGACTATGCTATTAAGCAGTAATAAAAGAAATAAAATTATGAAGAGCATAAACTAAATCTAGCAGAACAGAAGGGCATTCAGGGGTGGTCCTCGATGGCCTTGGAATGGTCAGGAGAAGAATGAGGGGCGACCCTTAGAGAGAGGGAGGATTGATCTAGCATCCTGGCATGATGTCATCCATGATGGTGGTGACCTCGTGGAGGTGGAGTGGCTAACCTAAGTGAAGGTGGGAGTGCATGGAGCCAATGGAGTGAGTGGTGTCAAGTAGTGGATGGAAACAAAGGGATACGAATTTTCAAGGAAGTGAATTGCCAAGGAAGTGAATGGGGTCACTTGGTCGCCCATGGGGTTTTTTTATAGACTCAAGGGCTTCTCTCTAGAGAGGTGTGGAACTTTGTAGAGAGATTCCAAGAGTGGCCAGCCAAGAGAGGATAGAAGTGGTCTTTGAGATCCAAAAATTGTGGATCTCAATTTGAATGCCTCTTGGTTGCTAAATTTGGCAACCAAGAGGTGGTGCCACTTGAAGAGAGTTCTATAGAACTCTAGATAAGTTTGTGTGCATGAATGGGTGTGTGTGTGTGGTCATGCTCTAGGTGTCCAAGAGGTTTAGGTTAGGTCCTAAGGGGTTTGGGTAGGTGTAGGTCATGAATTAGGGTTACAAACCCAAATTGCTAAGGGGAAAATGCAATTAAACTTAACCTAAGTTTAATTGAATGAGTGTAAACCTAGTTGAGAGTGGGATAACTCAATTAGGTTGGGTTTAGGTCAATTGGACTCTCACTAAGTTCAATTAAACTTGTGTGGGTTGAGATATAAGCTCAATTGGACTCAATGAGTCCAATTGACTTAGGTGAAGGTAATTGACTTTCATCTAAGTTCGCTGGGTTTGGTGAGGGCCTAATTAGGTCTTTAGGTAGGCCTAGAGGTGATGTACTAGGGTTAGGACACCTTGATTTAGGTTCCTATGGTGTTGGGATTAGGTCTAGGGAGCTAGAGATCCAAGATCAAGACTTGAATCTCAAAATAAGGACTGAAAACCAATATCAGACATCCAATAATGTGATCAGACGACTTATACTCAAAAATCAGAAGTCCAGACTTCAGTTCTGGACATCCAATCTGAGTCACGGGTAAATCAAGGTTCTGTTTTGGGTATTCGGCAGAAATTGGATATCTGACAAAGTGTCTGGACGTCCAATAACACTGTAGAAGTGGGTTTGAGGTGTGCGGGAGTTGGCTAAGGTTTTATGGCTTCATAGGGTGCTGTGACCTAATCTAAGGGTGGCTAAGGCTTGGGGAGGTCTCTAGGCTGTCCTAGGGCTACTGTGGACCTAAGCTCTTCAGATTTTACTACTTTATTTCTACTTAATAGAATAGAAAATCATTAACTCCCTTACATTATTATTCCTACATCTAAACTAAGCCTTCTGCTCCTGCTCTGCTGCAACTCCCGTTATTCCTGATCCAGCTTCAGATCCTGCTCTAGATCCAACTCCTGATCAGCTTATTGCCTGCAATTTACATAATACACTTAATTAGCATATTATAACATTATTTCATTCATAGCTAAAGAAAAGTAGTAGATATGCAGAAAATGTGTATGCATGCATGAATAACCCTAACTTATGCTAAGTCCTAGCTTAATCTTGGTCAATTAAGACCTATGATTGCTGCGCAATCATACCCTAAATCTTGCTAGTCCCTAGCAAATGCAAGACTAACTTATTTACAGCAAAGGTGCTTAAGGGACTAATTATGTTATCAAGTGTATGCATATAGATTTTTCTTCTTTTTGTTTTCATCCTATGCTCTTGAAATCCAGACAATTGTGAAAGTGCAGATATGTAGCTTTTGCAACGGATTCAAGTGAAAAACTAATACACCTCTGAAGCCTGTACTTGACCCCTAGTGAAAATTCTAGGGGATAGGTGGACTTCTTCCCTCGGGGTATTCAAGATATTTTACGAATTCCACCCTGGCTTTAGGCTTAGGCAGTGAATCTCTGAGGGAAAAGATTATATATTTGGTGGCTCACTCTCACTTGGTGCTACATAGAGACTAGTACTGCAGAATCTAGATTCCTAGACTACTGAGTAACTCAACTCAGAGAAAGATGAGAAAAACTATTCTCCTTTTTGGTTCCTTTGTATCTATTCTCTCCTACTCTTTTTCCTTTTCGCAGAGCTCACAATATCACTAGATTCACACATACGATCTGTATTTGGTGGTCTCACTAGGCATTAACACTTTAACTGAGTTCTCATAACCCTAACACTAAGTCAAAATTCCTCATCCAGTTTTCGGGCAGTCAGAAACACAAGAAAGGTGGGTTAAGGCCATATTTGGTGGATCTCAAATTTATTTGGTGGTACTGCCTCAATGTAAATGAAATAAACACTAAATATTCATAAACACTTTTTCTATTTTTTTTTTCTTCTCCTTTATATATATATATATATACCTTTTCTAACTCAACACAATCTAGCAACACATTCATGAATTTTATTGAAGAGGCATTATTAGAGATTGGTGGTACTCAAGAGACATTGGGTGGCTTATTTGGTGGAAGTGCCCACTCATGGCACCAAGAAAGACGGATAAGACGGTGTATTTCTAACCTTGACATCAATACCCTCCTTCAGCCAAGGATTCCATAAAGAAAGGTCGTAACCATCCACCTTAGCGCTAATTTTATGAAAACTCGCTCTTCGCGTATTTGCCTTATTTGGTGGCTCTCACCATTCTCACAAAAATGTATACGTGGGAATCGAGAGCGAAAACTATGTTTAAACTCAGAATATCATCACCTAATTATCTAGAATTCCAGATTCCTTGCACTAATCTTAGAGCACCAATACACTCTACTCTCATCTCACACTATTTGGTGGATTTTTGGAGGAAAATCTGGCTGACTTCCAAAACACTATCCAGGGGTTCAGGAAAAGAAGCACTGCTTCTTCTCAACGGACTGAAGATGTTTATCAGCCTTCACCATGAATCCATTGCAAATTCTACGTGTGTGTGAAAAGTTGTAGTGGATTCCAGATTACAAGAATCAACTAGAGGATAAAGTCCCTAATGCATTCTCTTAATAAAATAATCCTATTCATGAATGCATTATGTATATATGCTATAAACAAGCAACCTCGTATAATTTGTACTTCATGAAATTCCTGTATCGGGTTACAATCAGCTTGACCTTAAATTTAGAACAAGAGGTGAGCAGGTGAGTCGGAAGTGGCTGTTGCAGACGATTTCTAGCTCCAATGCAGGCACTGGAGGTGGAGTCGGTTGTTCTTTTATTTAAGGTCCTAAAGTACGCTTTACATGCAGCTTTGAGGTTTTCCTAAATGTTGGCATAAAATTTTTTCAGTTTTATTGTATCTACCCCGCCATGCCTAAGTTCTTGCATGTCCTCATGCATGAATATAAGAGAAAATAAATCTGATAGATGATGAGTAGGTAGAAGTCACCAGGAATTGCTACTGAAAATATACATTCATCACCGGCCAACCTGTCAGCATGCACTATGCAGATAGAAAATATGCTAACAGAAAAATATGCTATATATAAAAATGGTTATGTATAAATGATGGTGGAGTGTGGGGCAAATGGTGTCTATATGTGCTAAGTTTAACACCTCCAGCTAGGCGAAAACTCAATCAGATGTGTCATTTCTAGCATAGGAGCTGGTCAAGATCAAGAGAAGATATGCTTGTGTGCTCCCAGAATTAGTTGTCCAGAGATGCGAACCAGCTGATTGTGCACCCCTACTCCAAAAAGTATATCTAAAAAGAAGTGTGGAGTGGTGGTGGAAAATAGAGGATAATAAGAGGGGGGATCATGATGTTGATTCAGCTAATTTATCATGTCCCACAATTCAACAGGAAGTTGCTGAGGGAGTAGATCAAAATGTATCTCGGAACTAGAACCTGAGTCATAGGGATCCGCATAATGATAATTGACATCAAAGATCATGCCCTCTCCAAGCTCTGGGTCATATGGGGGTATCTGTGAAAGTAGAAGATCTGTGGGGAGGTCACTGAAATCCTTGTTAGAAATTACTTCATTCTCATCAGTATTCATCTCTGATTCATTGAAGGCTGACTCTTCAGGCTTGGGGTCGAGCCATTGACTAGGATGGTAGGTGTGTCCCCAGCTTATTCTACTCAACGCTTCACCCTCATATGCGTTGGGCTCCTCAGTAATTCCTGCATCAGGTAGTATATTTATTTCTTCGTTCAAGTTATCCATAGCTACTTCTGGTCTTCGGATGTCAGGATCAGGGATAGAAAGTGTGATCTGAGAGTCTCTAGCATCCGAATTAGGGATGTAGGTGAAAGAAGAAGAGTGTAGATCAGAAGATGTTGGCTCTAGCACAGGTTCACCTATAGTGGGAAGTGGCCTAGATTGATCAGTAGTGTCACATGTAACGTTTGCGTCAAGACCCATATCCTTAAATGGATCTACTTCCCTTTTCTCAGTTGGGCTTTCTAACCCATGAGGTATCTTCCAGGGTTCAGGATAATCCGATTGTGGCTCAGTCTTGGAGATAGCAGTCCTTTCCTCCTTAATTTTCTGAATGGAGTTCTCAGATGAACCCATTTGGCATACTTCCTACTCCTATCTCATATCCAAGCTAGGTTCTTCTTCCCCTACATGACCTTCCAGCATCTGCTCCCGAGAATCTTCTGTGTGTCCTTCCGGCGTAGTCGTTTCTGATTCTTCAAGGTCCTCAAGGCTATTTTCCACTTGATATCTCAAAAGTAGTAGTTATTGAGTTTCCCAATTTTGTCCCATTAGCCTTGTTATCTCTGCTGTTTCCCGAAGGAGCTCCATCACTGCTTGTTGATGCGGAATCCACCTTTGTCTTTGGTTCGGCTCAATGATTGCCTGGATTTTGTGTAGATAGGATGCGGCCTTTTCCTTAGTGCTCGTTATAGCTCTCTGTATTCTGTAATGCAGCCGCATATGCACCGGTAGCTCTTCAGGGCTTCTAGGGGGTGAATCAGGTCTACCCATATTCCATGGGTGAGAAGCAGGAGTATGAAATCCATGTCCTGAGTTATAAGATGCGGTCCTTTGAGGAACTAGCTGGTATGGATCATAATATCCACGGTTAGGATATGGGTTAACCATTTCGGTAACCCGAGGAGAAGGATCAGGCGAAGCGAAAAGTTATCTTCACCACCTTGGGTTCTGATCCCAAGGTTGAGCTAATTCAGTGACCTGGGCTCTCAGATAAGCTCGTGGGTCTAGCTCTCCTGGATCCTGATTAGGTCCAGATCCAGGCTTAGCCATCGCGGCTAAGTAGATAGAAGAAGTGACTTACCTCCTTGGGAGCAGCTCCCAAGGTCTAATCAATTGAGGTCTAAGCGACCTCCTTCCTTGCACACACCACCCAACCCCTGGGTTGGTGTAGCCAAGCAGGATAAGGCTAAGGTCCTGTTAATCAAATGGTCCTTATCGATCAGGTGACCAAATTTTTCGTTAGAAGTTTGAATTCCTGAAGAGAAGTTCATTATTCAACCGACTGGAAGTGATTCCCACCTCTCAAGTTAACCTAGCCATTCTGGTTACGAGGGGACTAAGGGGAAGGTTCTTCCTTTGGCTTACGCCTTTGGTTCCGTTAACCCCTTAGCCACGGTCGTTTGACACTGCCCCGCAGACTTAGTCACCAGGTTTGGCAAGAGAGGTTAAAGACACCCAGTAATATGACAACGAACTCGAGTTGATTTCGTGTTTTAAAATTAATTGCTAACCCATTTTCTTCAGTGGGGTTTGTGGTGAGTGGCCCACAAGGTGACCAAGCTCACCGGCTGAGCACTAGACTTGATTAAGTCTAGGTTAGCCCAAGGTGTGGTTTCCAAGTTGTAACCCTAAAGATTCAACATAAGTTTCATGAACTTCTAGGGTTTTTTTCTTCTGCTTCAGCAGACCACAAAAGTAATGTTCGTTCTCTGATAGTAATTGGAATCCAATTAACTTGAAATTTTGAGAGTAGATTTATTTTTCAATTAGCTTTTCAGAGAATATTTTCTTGGAATTTTTATGATTTCAACCAAATTTTTAGCAAATTTGAATATCAGGGGATCCGATTTGGAATTTTGACCCCTAGTTGATTTTTTGCTTTGAAATAGTATCAAATAACCTTCAAAAATTTAGAAAAAATATGAAAAATAAATCCAATGGGATCAACTTTCATGTCCCACCATTTTTAGTCAAAAAAATTCACGGATTACTCAGAATCGGTTTTTGAAATTTGAAAAATTTTGAATCTGGGTCAATCTAACCCCTGTGCACTTCGTGAATTTTTAAAAATTTTATACTTGAATTTTTTTAAGGAACGGTGGCGTTTGAAAGGTGGTTTGAAAATGAAGGTTTAGTCTGAATTTCATAATTTTTCGCTTACTAATTTTTCAGCAATTGAATTTTTAAATCAGATTTGAAATCTGGCCGAAAATTAGAAGATGGTAGAAAAGCTTTTTTAAGGAGGTTTAAACTTGAAATCTAAGCTTTCCACCAAAAAGGAAATGTTTTTTTTTCCTTTTTTTTAACTTTGCACATTTTTTTTGCTTTTTTTCAAAAAGAAAATTTCAAAGGATTGAACGCAAATATCTTCTTTATTTCTTTTTCAAACTAACCTAGATTCGAAAGGAAACCTAATCAAGATTTTTTTTCAAAATTTTCTTTTTGATTTTTTTTTATTTTTCATGAAAATGAATAAAATCTTTTTTTTTTCACACAAATAATTTTTCAAGGGAAATTGTAGAAAGTAAAACCTAATCTAAAGAGAATGATGATGTGCACCTGGATTTTTTTCCGCGCTCGTTGTGTGTGTAGATCCCATTTTTCTTCCATTTTTCCTGCACATCAAAAACAAAGTAGAGAGAAATTTGTCAGCGATAGTCTCAAAGATCAAAATCAAGAAAATTGACGTTGCCTCACCGGCAATGGCGCCATCTGACAAAAATCATTCTCGCACGTTTGAAAGTCATCAGAATCACAGTATCGTCGCGTAAAAATGTTCGTCAAAAAAATTAAGTTTGTAAAAATAATGAGACTTTGAGTCCCAGTCGTTCGTCTCTGGGAGGCATTTGTTTTACTTTTCAAATCGATCTACTCTCGCATGGTGGTTTTTGATTATACATATTGAAGTACGACATGCTTAGTTGCAAAAGATATATAGGGGAACAACAGCCAACTTGCATCACGCAAAAAGAATGACAATTATTAAGCTCGTGGTGATTTCAAACAAATAGAGATATATATATATATATATATATAAATGCATTTTCATTCATTCCATTAAAGAGTTGTTTGCAACAAGAACTTTAGAGGAAAGCTTGTACATAAATGCTTGAAATTTAAACCTAGTTACCAGAAAATGACTGCATACAAGAATCAACAGGGGATTTTGCATGCATCATTGGGGGAGAAGTAAGACTACACTATTAAGCAGTAATAAAAGCAATAAAATTATGAAGAGCATAAACTAAATCTAGCAGAATAGAAGGGCATTCAGGGGTGGTCCCCAATGGCTTTGGAATGGTCAGGAGGAGAATGAGGGGCAGCCAATGTAGCCTAGGCCAACCCTTGGAGAGATGGAGGATTGATCCAGCATCTCGGCATGATGTCCTCCATGATGGTGGTGAGCTCGTGGAGGTGGAGTGGCTAACCTAAGTGAAGGTGGGCATGCATGGAGCCAATGGAGTGAGTGGTGTCAAGTAGTGGATGGAAACAAAGGAATGCAAATTTCCAAGGAAGTGAATTGCCAAGAAAGTGAATGGGGTCACTTGGCCGCCCATGGGGTCTTTTTATAGACTCAAGGGCTTCTCTCTAGAGAGGTGTGAAACTCTCTAGAGAGATTTCAAGAGTGGCCAGCCAAGAGAGGATAGAAGTGGTCTTTGAGATCCAAAAATTGTGGATCTCAATTTGAATGCCTCTTGGTTGCTAAATTTGGCAACTAAGAGGTGGTGCCACTTGAAGAGAGTTCTAGAGAACTCTAGAGAAGTTTGTGTGCGTGAATGGGTGTGTGTGTGTGTGTGTGTGTGTGTGTGGTCGTGCTCAAGGTGTCCAAGAGGTTTAGGTTAGGTCCTAAGGGGTTTGGGTAGGTGTAGGTCATGAATTAGGGTTACAAACCCTAATTGCTAAGGGGAAAATGCAATTAAACTTAGCCTAAGTTTAATTGAATGAGTGTGAACCTACTTGAGAGTGGGATAACTCAATTAGGTTGGGTTTAGGTCAATTGGACTCTCACTAAGTCCAATTGAACTTGTGTGGGTTGAGATATAAGCTCAATTGGACTCAATGAGTCCAATTGACTTACGTGAAGGTAATTGACTCTGTTCTAAGTCAGTTGGGTTTGGTGATGGCCTAATTAGGTCTTTAGGTAGGCCTAGAGGTGATGTACAAGGGTTAGGACACCTTAATTTAGGTTCCTATGTGGTTGGGATTAGGTCTAGGGAGCTAGAGATCCAAGATCAAGACTTGAATATCAAAACAAGGATTGGAGACCAGTATCAGACATCCAATAATGTGATCAGACAACTTATACTCAAAAATTGGAAGTCCAGACTTCAGTTTTGGACGTCCAATCTGAGTCAGGGGGAAATCAAGATTCTATTTTGGGTATTCTGCAGAAATTGGACGTTTGACAAAGTGTCTGAACGTCCAATAACACTACTGAAGTGGGTTTGAGGTGTGTGGGAGTTGGCTAGGGGTCCTGGACGTCCTATAACTTATCTGGACGTCCAAATAAGGTTGGAACTAGGGTTTTTGGGCTTCCTAGGGTGTTGTGACCTAATCTAAGGGTGGCTAAGGCTTGGGGAGGTCTCTAGGCTGTCTTAGGGCTACTGTGGACCTAAGCTCTTCACATTTTACTGCTTTATTTCTACTTAGTAGAATAGAAAACCTTTAAATCCCTTACATTATTATTCCTACATCTAAACTATGCCTTCTGCTCCAGCTCTAGTGCAACTCCCGTTATTCCTGATCCAGCTTCAGATCCTACTCCAAATCCAGCTCCTAATCAGCTTATTGCTTGTAATTGACATAATACATTTAATTAGCACATTATAATATTATTTCATGCATAGCTAAAGAAAAGAAGTAAAGATGAAGAAAATGCGTATGCATGCATGAATAACCCTAACTTATGCTAAGTCCTAGCTTAATCTTGGTCAATTAAGTCCTATGATTGCTACGGAATCAATGCACCATTCCACTTTGATTCTACTAGTTAGTCGAGATCTGACTTGTTGACCTGGTACACTTCAACTCAATACACATAAGTGAGTAGAAATCTGAATAGGTTAAACAACTGTGTGCCTTAACTAAGTGGTGCAATAGGCCAATTGATTGAGCTGTTTCGGCCGCACCACTGAAGATAAAAGTCATTCATCAGTAGGTTGCCGCTTAGGGTTAATCTTTAGGACAGAATGAGGCACTCCACATTTTTTTTATTTTTAAAGGAATATATAATTACCAGTGCTTTCAAAACTTGGAGTGCTCTCATGAACTTGATTGAATACACCTAAGATTAAACCCTAAAAGCTACTAAACAAGGTTAAACCTTAAAAGACACATCATCAAATAACCTTATTTGCAAACCCTAGTTGTGCACACACACACATTTGAATTGATCATTTAGAGCACAACCCTTCTAAAGGGCCCATCACATTCCAAGAGCACAATCATCCCAAGCCTAATTAAAACTAAGTAGACGTTGGCCTTAAGGATTGATTCAATCTTCGAGGCTCAGACTGAGATTTTTTTTTAATTAATCTGCTTTTGCTGGTTCATCTGATGTCTAGCTAGGTGATTACGCAGCAATCATAGGTCTTAATTGACCTAAATTAGGCTAGGACTTAGCATAAGTTAGAGTAATTCATGCATGCATAAGCATTATCTGCATCTTTACTGCTTTACCTTAGCTACGAAAAAATAATGTTATAATGTGCTAATTAAGTGCATTATGTCGATTGCAGGCAATAAGCTGATCAAGAGGTAGATCTGGAGCTGGATCTGGAGTAGGATCTGAAGCTGGATCAGGAATAATGGGTGTTGCAACAGAGCTGGAGAAAAAGACTTAGATTAGATGTAGGAATAATGATGTAAGGGAGTTAAGGTTTGCTATTCCATTAAGTAGAAATAAAGCAGTAAAATGTGAAGAGCTTAGGTCCATCCTAGCCCTAAGATAGCCTAGAGACTTCCCCAAGCCTTAGCCACCCTTAGCTTAGGTCACAGCACCCTAGGAAGGCCCAAAACCCTAGTTCCAACCCCTACCTGGACGTCCAGATGAATTATAGCACGTTCAAAATCCTTGGCCAACTCCCGCACACCTTAAACCCACTTCTGCAGTGTTATTGGAAGTCTAGACACTTGGTCAAATGTCCAATTTCTGCAGAATACCCAAGACAGAACCTTGAATCCTTCTTGACTCTGATTGGACATCCAGACAACAAGTCTGGAGTTCTGATTTTTGAGTATAAGACATCTACTACTATTATTAGACGTCTGATACTGCTCTACAGTTCCTATTTTGAGATTCAAGCCTTTATCTTGGATCTCTAGGTCCCTAAACCCAATTCCAACCCCATAAAAACCTAAATTAAGGTGCCCTAACCCTAGTACATCACCTTTAGACCTCCCAAAGGACATAATTAGGTCCTCACTAAACCTAATTGACTTGGATCTTAGTTAATTCCATCAGCCTATTCAATTGGACTCAATTGGACTCATTGAGTCCAATTGAGCCCTGATCTCAGCACACATTGTCCAATTGGACTCAGTGAGAGTCCAATTGACCTAGACCTAAATTAATTGAGTTGTTTTACTCTCAATTAAGTTTGCACACACCCAATTAAACTTATATTAAGTTTAATTGCACTTTACCTTAGTAAATTAGGGTTTATAACCTTAATTTGAGACATACCTTGACCTAAACCCACTAGAACCTAACCTAGTCAACCTAGCCACAAAAGTTTTGACCCACACACACCATCCACATGAAAATACCTAGCCTAGAGTTCTCTAGAACTCTCTACCATGTGTGGTTGCCTTGGTTGCTAAAATTAGCAACCAAGAGCCATTCAATTTTTAGATCAACATTTTGTGGATCTAAAAACCACCATCCTCTCTCTCTCACTCTCCCACCAGCTCCCACCATAGGCCTCTCTAGAGAATTCCATAATTCTCTAGAGAGCTTCCCTTAGGTCTATAAAAAGACCTAAGGGATGGCCATTTGCACCCATCCACTTTTTGGCCATACTTGCTTGGCTCCATCCACCTCCACATAGGCTAGCCACCACCATCTCCACTCCATCTCCACGAGCTGAGCACCACCATGAAGGACACCATGCCAAGATGCTAGATCACTCCTCCAACCTCTCTCCAAGGGCCAGCCTAAGCTCCATTGGCCGCCCCTCTTTCTCCTCTCCACCACTCCAAGGCCATTGGAGCCCACCTCCGAATGCCCTCACTTCTAATAGATTAGTAGCTAGCTCTTTACATTTACTGCTTTTATTTATTGCTTAGTAGTGTGGCCCTTATTCTCCCTCAATGATGCATGCAAAATCTCCCAATAGATTCTTGTATGCGATCATTTTCTGGTAGCTAGCTTTACGTTTTTAAGCATTCATGTACAAGCTTTCCTCTACAAGTTCATGTTGCAAACACTCTCCAAATGAATGAATGAAAAATATATATGTCTATGTGTTGAGAATCACCATGAATTCATTGCAATATCTTTTGTCTGATTAATGTTGCCTATTTTCAATTCCTGATATACTTGCACCTAAGCATGTCGTACTTCAATAGGTAATAACCATAAACCAGCGTGTGATTTTAAACAGAGTAGAGCAGTAAAAGATCGAATTCAAAAGTAAAACAAACGCCTCCTAGAGATGAATGATTGGGACTCAAGTCTCGTTATCTTTTATTGAATATCTTTGTTTGATCGTATTGTCAACTATACTACGACATTTTCCTAGCAAACACGTGCTCTACGCCTTCAACACTAGGGGAGTAGTGTCAAACGACTGTGGCTGGGGGGTACACTAGGAACCAAAGGCATAAGCCAAAGGAAGAACCTTCTCCTCAACCCCTCATTCTAACTGGTTGGATTGACTAGATAAAAGTAGACCAAATCAATTATAATCTCAAGACAGGTCCTGGGAGTCTATAAGTCTTTAAGCTAACCCACCTAAGGATAGGGTTGATTACTTATATTGTAGGGCTCCTTTCTTTCTTCTGGTATCCCCTCTTATTCTACCGTGTATCCTTCCTCATCCTACATTCATTTCCCATCCTACCCTCCTACCACCACTTATACCCAGGATGATTACTATCCCGACTTGACTTATAATTACCCATCCACTAGCCAAGATAACTTTGATTGGGGATACGATACCGGACCTCAGTGTCCAGGGCCTAACCCTGGACAACAAGACTATGATTACTATCCTTCTCAGAGCTACAATGATTATAGATCTCCACCCTTTATAACCAAACCAACCCAATATACAATCAAGAAGGATATGTTAATTATAACACTTAACCTCCCCAGTATTCCACTGAATATAGGTTGCCACCATTCTTTGAACAACCTAAAATGACCTACTATCAATGAGGGACCTGAGAACCTTGATATCTTGACTCCCCTAGATTTAACCCAAACCCACCCAAACCTGAACCGAGTCATTCGGTTCAGGTAAACTAGGTCCAAGACAACGTGTTGGCTAACTTGAGGAACACCATCCAATCTTTAGAATCTCAAGCAATACCATGCACTAAAGCATTGGAGCCTATGATCAAAATGATTGATGAACTTAATAGTTCTCCATTGGATTTACTCCAAAATGTTAGGGACAGGGGCCTGGGTGAGTTTCTACTTGGGAAATTATCGAGGTTGAGGATGAAATTTGTTGTTGCCCTAGTCTAACCTTGGGATGATTCTCAAGATGAACCCCATTCAGGAGAGCCAACAATTGAACCTACTCTGGTGCCTATCGGGGGGGGATACAAATGCTGAGATGGGGGATGACCAGGTTAGGCTAGAGCAACACATTGAGGATGAACCGAGTTTCTCACCCAAGATCCCAAAGCTAGGGAATGACGAAAAATATGTTTCCATGGACCATGAAATGACATATGATTTTAAGACATATAAAAGAGGATCATGAATTCTTTGATTCTGAGGGTGAGGAATCTCTTAGTGAAGTCTCACTGAAGCTTAAGGAGAATGATTTTAGTGAGACTAATGGGCTCGAGGAGCAAGATGAACCATTTGGTAGCCCGATTATTGAAGATTATGATCATGCTTAGATGTTGGGGCTAACATGGATGATCCAAATCCTAATGATTCAATCAGTAGCCCCACTACTCAACCACACCATGAAGAGCTGAATTATGATATTTTTGAGATCACCAGACCCAAGTCAATCCTAATTCAACCACAATTGTTGGACTTGGGTATTTTGGATGGGGTGTACAACAATCTGGAGGTCCAAGAAACCTTGATCTTGGAGGATAGGAAGTTGGAAACAAAAATTAGGGAAGCTACTTCTAAGGGAACTACAATTTTGGATCTAAGGGTACTTATTGACCTGAAACCACTTACTTTTTCCCAGGACCCTTACAATACCTTTGATGTGCGACCCAAGCTTGGAATAATTGATTATATTTTTGAGCTGAACGTTAAGTGGACATCTGAACCTAGTGAACCAAATCTACCTTTTGTCCGACAATTTAGTCTTGAGTTGCACACCACCAAACCGCAGGCCCGGCCCTGTAAGCACAATAATCTTTGATCCTGGGTGATTTTCATCCAGAACCTTAGAAGCACACGACCTTGGGGCATGGGTCTACACCTCAACCTGGTCCACATTTGTGGACATCTGTTGGCGAGTCTGAGGATTAATCTTTTTATTTTGATTCTGACCCACACTTGTGAATTCTCAAATTCTTCTTTGTATGCATATTATGCCTTGCTGAAGCCATTAAAATTTAACACGTGTGCATATTCCATGTTCTCTATGGAGCTAACCGGATTGTCACAAAATTTAGGTGATATTATGTTATTCTGCCCTTTTCATGTCTTTGTTTTTATAATGAGGACAATGCATCATTTAGGCATGAGGGGTGAATACTTAATAATATTTCATTAGTTTTGTAGAATTTCTTTTATTTTCTTTTAAAAAAAATTGAAAATTCAAAAAGACAAAAAAAAGAAAAAAAATAGAATTAGGAGAAGAGAACTTAGGCTTTTGAAAGTTATTAACTTTAGGAAATGATACGATAGGACCTGAACACTTAGACTCTTCAGGTCTTTGGGCATAATTAGCTCGGGTGTCCACTTCAATGTGGACTTAGTCTCGAGTTCTCGTCAAGTAATTTTACTTTAATTTGGTGAATAACTTGGGATGATAAGTATACGGCTTATCAACCCGCCCTCTGATTTGAGGAAATTTTAAGTCTAAGCAACTACACACTATTTGCACTGACTCACTTTTCGACAGTTTCCTCGGAAATTGCGTAGCTAATGAACTTTCTAGGGTAGTATGGTTGGCATGTTGTCATGGATAAAACCCCATTGGCTGGTTGTCCAGAGCCCAACTACTTGACTACACTTATTCTACTATTTTTAGGTAAATCTTAGATCAAAGAAGCCACCTACTTAGAAAAAGAAAAAAGATTGGTACTCAAAAAAAAAAAGAGAAAAAATACAAAAATAAACCACACTTCACCACACAAGTAGGGCTGGCAAGTTGTCGTGGGTAACAACCCATTGGCTAGTTATCCAGAGCCTAGCTCACAAAAATGTATAAGTAATTCCAAAACACTTCAGGAAGAAGTGGGGAAATAGAATAAACCGAGGAGATATACATTGGGTTCGCCCTTATGCTGACCCCATAAAAAATTTAAAAGTAGGGAGAAAGCTACCATGCGGGAAGATAAACCTCTAGGTAGAAATCCTTATGGTCACCTAGGGTCATAGAAACCCGAAGCATGTTTTAACGGTCGCTTACTGAGTCTATCACCCTTTTGTTGCTTAGTGAGTCTATCACCCTTTCACAAGATGCTTAGCACTTGAGCCCTTTTCGAGTCTTAGGCAGGTCGAGTAGCCGTAAAAAGTTATCCTGAAACTCTCAAACTCCAAAAGTTCAAAAAACATAGAAAAGACGAAAAACAAAAAAATGTATCTTCTCTTTTCAAATAAGGTGAGGACTTGGTTGGTCTGCATTCTAGCTGACACCTAGGTACTATTGCATTTTCATAGTTTAGGACCTTAGTTGAAATTTTCTATTGTTAATAAACGACTTAGGCCTAAGCAATCGAGTACTAATTCTATTTTTATACATAGCATGTAGTTTAATTTTACTAGGGCCTAGCAAAAGATAGGCATGTGGGTATGATGTAGACACATCCATTTAGGTTAAAATGCCTATTTATGCATGTTCCTAGGCTTAGATTTGCATTCCATATTATAAATGCTTCATACCACGCATCATTCTACATTTAGAGTAGTTGTGTATATTTTAGGTTAATTGCATCATTTTTGTGGTCAGGAGAGAAGGGGATTTATTACGAAGCCTCGGATTGATGATCCAATCATATGGATCTGATTAGGATGACAATCGAAGTCCAACACCTCTGAAATCGCCTTGATCAAAGTCCCATAGCACCATATATAGTCTGAGGATGATCAACGACCAAGGGACTAGGTGATGTAATTCGAAGCTTCAAACGACAAATCCAACTACACAGATGAATTCGAGTCGGTGATCGCAGCCCAACGGTGCGAAAATCGACTCAATCTGACCTTTGTAGTAGCCCATACAACATAAAGAAGATGGACGGCCCAAATCACACCACGTGACGTAACCCAAGCTATTGATGCGCACGCACGCGCCACTGCACATGCACAGCAACACGAGTACTCATGCGCACGAAGGGATGCATGCGCAGCGAGTGTAGCATGGACATGCGCGGTGGCAACGATAGTGCATGCGAGCTCGTAGCGCACAGAGGCGTGCGATGCAAGCACGCGAAGCGTGCGCCAACGCAGCGGCAGCGTGGGCGCAAGGTTGTCTTTAGCGACATTTGCCATGGATCTCCAGTAACGTTTAGAACTGTCACTAAATGCCCTATGTACGAAATTGATCCTTTCCTCCACCATAAAAGGACCCCTACCCCCTCATTCTTCTTCATCTCTTCCTTTCTTCCTCTCACCACCTCCAAGGCTCTAGAGAGAGCTTGTCCCAAGCCTGGGATGCTCCTCTAGAGTAGAAAACAAACATTTGTTCCCACCTCTCATCCCCCTTCGTGGAGCATCCCGTGGTCATCTTCTCACCTCCCTTCGGGAAGAAGATCCTCGCCGCGACGTCGTCCTGCCCCGCCCTCCTTCCTCCAACTCCATCCTCATTCATCCCACTCCTCACCACCTTCCTCCAGGCAATGTAAGAGTGAGTCGTCCTCCAATTGACCGTCAAGGGGGATTTCTCTCACCTATCTCTATCTTTATTGCTTTTGTAGTATAGTTTTCCCACCTTCCTAGTTGTAATAAACATTTAATTATAAAAATACATGATTGTTTCTCTCTCTGTCTGTGTCTCTCCTTTTATTTTGCAAGTAGATTAGCTAGAATTCATTGACTTGATCTTTTACCCTATTAAAATGCCAAAAAAAAAAGAACAAAAGATAAAAATGACAAAAACAAATAAAAAGTGAAATTCGAATTTCAAAATCAAACGTTTGCTTCCTCGTGTTCGACTTCAGACTCACTTTTTGAGTTTTTGATTATAAATTTTATTAGATCGATGAATTTTCTCGCAAATCAAACTATAACTACGGGTTTTCCAAAATCCAAACTTTACACGTGCAAATCCAACTCATCAGGCTGGGCTCTAGACAACCAACCGATGAGCTATTACCACCGACAACTTGCCGGCCACACCACCCTAGACAGTTCATTAGCTACTCAATTTCCATAAAAATCGTCGGAAAGTGAGTCAGTGTGAATAGTGTGTAGATGCTTATAATTAAAATGCCCTCAAATCAAAGGGTGGGTTGATAAGTAGTTTACTTATCATCCCAATTTATTTACCAAATTAAAATCAAATTGACTTGGCGAGGACTTGAGACTGAGTCCACATTCGAGTGGACACTAGGGCTGATTAAGCCCAAAGACCTAAAGAGTCTAGGTGTTCAAGTCTTAAAGTATTATTTCTTAAAGTTAATAACTTCTAAATGCCTAAGTTCTCTTCTCCTAATTTCTTTCTTTCTTTCTTTTCTAAAGAAAATAAAAGAAATTCCATGGAACTAATCAAAATATTTTCAGGATTAAGTATCCGCCACCCCATTCCTAAATGATGCAATGTCATTATAAAAACAATGACATGAAAAGGGTGGAATAACAGAATATCACCTGAATTTCGTGACAATCTGGTCAGCTCCACAGAGAATGTGGAATATACACACATGCTAAATTTATTGCCTTCAGCTAGGCACGGTTCACAATTAAAGAAGACGTTAAAAGTTCAGAAGTGTAGGTCAAAATTTGAATAAGATTGATTTTGGAACCTGCAAAATGATGTCCACAGATGTGGACCAGATTATGGTGCAGACCCATGCCCCAGGGTCAAGTGGTTCTCAGGTTCTGGATGAAAATCACCCAGAATCGAAGATTGTTGAGCTTACGGAGCCGGGCCTACGATTTTGTAGTATGCAACCCAAGACCAAAGTGTCGGACAATGGGTAAAGATGGTTCAATAGGTTCGAATGTCCTTTTAGATTTCAACTCAAAAAGATAATCAATGATTCTGAGCTTGGGTTGCACGTGAAAGATATCATAAGTCTCCTTGTACAAAGTAGGTGGTTTCACATAAATAGGAACCCTTAGATCCAAAATCGTAGTTCCCTTAGAAGTAGCTTCACAGATTTTTATTTCTAACTTCCTATCTTCCAAGATCAAGGTTTCTAGGACCTCCAGATCATTGTACACCCCATCTAAAATACCTAAGTCCAACAATTGTGGCTAAATCAGGATTGACTTAGGCATAATGATTTTAAAAGTCAGCTCTTCGGGGTGCGGATGAGGAATGGGGTCACTAATTGAATCATCAGGATTTGGATACTTCAAGTTAACCCAACCGAATTGAATTCCACTATTATCAGGCTGTCAAATGGTTCATTAGATTCCTCAGGCCCATTTGTCTCACTAAAATCATCTTCCTTATGCTCAAGTGAGACATCACTAAGAGATTCTTTACCCTCAGAGTTAGAATTCTTGATCCGCATTTATATATGTCTCAAAATCATATGTCAGGAGACATATTTTTCTTCGTTTCCTAGATAGGGGATCTTGGGTGAATCAATTGATTCATCCTCAATGTGTTGCTCTACCCCAACCTGGTCATCCTCAGTCTCAGAAAATTTATCCCCCCAACTGGCGCCCAAGTGGGTTTAGACATTGGCTCTCTAGACGGAAGTTAATCTTCAGAATCATCCCAAGATTCGACTAAGGCAACCACAAATTTCATCCTCAATCTTGACAATTTTCCAAGTAGAAACTCACCCTGGTCCCTATCCCTAACATGCTGGACCAAATCTAATAAAGAGCTAATTAGCTCATCAATCATTTTTATCATAGGCTCCAATGCTTTGGAGTATGGTTGATGAGTTGTGTTTTGTGAATTAAAATCGAGGTTTGGAGAACCCGTCGTCGTAGCTCGCAAAACACATCTATCAAATACAATTTATAACTGAAACTCCAAGGGAGTCCTGGGTTGAACACAAGGAGGCGACGTTTACTTTTTTTGAAATCCATGCTACGTTTTGTTTCTTTTTGGTGTTTTGGGGTTTTGTTATTTTTTCTATTATTTTTATAGAAGAAGCAAGCAAGATAGATCACAAGAGAGATGGAACAACTATGAGATATCACACAAATGTTTGTTCCAATAATCTATAAAAGCATAAAAGAGATAGGGGTGAGAGGAAATCTCCCGAATCGGTTGTTCAATTAGATGATGGCACTTGGCAGAAGCTTGGATGAAGGAGGTAAGATGCAGGATGACGGAGGTGAGATGCAAGAGGACGTTGGGTAGAGGAATGCTTCACTGAGGCTTTGGAATGGAGGTGAGGAGATGTTGGCTATCTTCTACCGGAATGGAGGTGGGAGGACGGCTGCAAGGTAATCTATGAAGGTGGTGTGTGAAGGATGAATATTTGGTGGGAAATAAGAATATTACACTATTAAGAGGCCTTTGGAGCTTGAGAGTAAGCTCTAATGGACCTTTGGTAAGCTACTAGAGCTTAGGAGTAGGTGGGAGTAGAGTAAATAGAGATGAAAAGGAATGGGGGGTGTAGGGGCATTTATATAGTGGAAGGAAGAGGAAGAAATTTGTGTAGAGAGTTGTAGTGATAGCTGCAAGCATCAGTAAAGACCCCTGCAGTTGTCTTTGAAGATTGCGCTCCCACCGCTTATGCTTGCAACTGTCCTTGCACCTACAAGCAATTAGTGACAGCTGTAAGCGTCACTAAAGGTCCGCCCAGGCTGTTGTTGAAGATCCGCACCCAACCTCACCCCTGCTGGCCCGTGAGTCATGCGCCCCTTGTTGCGTGCATGCTCGTGCGCTAGTGCTGTGCTGTGGGTGGCTGTGCGCTACACCTTCGTGCGTGCACGTGCTTGCAATGGTGTGGTTTGCTATGCGCACTTGTGCACACAGTCAGTGCCACCAATTGTAGATTTAAGGAGGTCCGCAGGTCTCGAACGTGCATTCTTTCTTTGCAAGCCAAGCGCTGCACCGTTACACCAAGGAAATGGATTGTCGCGTAGAGGGAAATATGGTCGTGCGTCTCGACTGTTGGATGAAGATCCAACAGTCGCAATGGAGCCTTCCTTGAGATGCTTGAGGCTGGGTGATGTAGAGTGCCCATCAGATGTTGGATTGAGATGCAACAGCCGAGATCACTCCATTTGTGAAGCTAGGGAGGCCATGGTTCGTGTAGGGTGGTCTAGATGGCACCACATGGCGCCATCTGGACCGTAGATCATCTTCTTCCTATAGAGGATTCTACGAAGCTCTAATCGGGGTGATTTTTACATTGACAGATTGCGATCGTCACTCTAAATTGATTCGTACGGTCAGATTATTCATTCGAAGCCCATAACAATGTCACATTGCCTCTTGGCCCTGTAAGATGAAAGAATTAATGTACGTAATATACAATTATTCTAAATGCAATGCAATGGATGTTTATGCAATATTTATACCATGATATGTAATGTTAAGCCTAGGAACTCTCGTAAATAAGCATTTTATCTTGAATTCATGCGTCTTTATCGTACCCCGTTGCTTACTTTTTGCTAGTCCCTAGCGAAATTAACCTAAATTCTATGTATAAAAGTAGAATTGGAATTTGATTACTTAGGCAAGATTTGTCGATTGCTTTAGAAAATCTCAACCCTAAGACCTAATTACAAAAACTCAACAGTGCCTGGGTGCCTGCCAGAATGCAGATCGCCCAAGCCCTCGCCTTATTTGAAAATGAAAGATACACTTTTCTTTTCTTCTTTTCTAATTTTTTTTGTATTTTTATAGTTTGAGAGTTTCAGGATAACTTTTTACGACTACCCGACCTGCCCAAGACTCGAAAAGGACTCTGAGTGACAAGCATCTAGTGAAAAGACTGAAAGTCACTAGGCAGCAGTTAAAATAGACTTCGGGTTTCTATGACCCCAGGTGACCTTGTCTAAAGGCTTATCTTTTCGAATGGTAGCTTTCTTCCTACTTTTATTTATGGGGTCAACACAAAGGTGAACCTAGTGTATATCTCCCTGGTTTATTCTACTTCCCCGCTTCTTCCATAAGTGTTTTGGGAATTATTGTGCACTTTTGTGAGCTAGGCTCTGGACAATTGGCCAATGGGTTGTTACCCATAGTAACTTGCTGACCAAACTCATGCGATGAAGTGTGGTTTTATTTTTTTATTTTCTCATTTTTCTATTGTTTTCTTTTTGGGTACCCTTTTTTTCTCTTTTTTTTCTTTTTTTCTTTTTCCTAAGTTGGTGGCTTCCCTAATCTAAGATTTACCTAAAGGTAGCATGAAGAAAATGGTCATGTGGCTGGGCTCTGGACAACCGGCCAATGGGTTGTTACCTACGACAACTTGCTAGCCATACCACCCTAGATAGTTCATTAGCTACCCAATTTCTGTAAAAGCCACTGGAAAGTGAGTCAGTGCAAATATTGTGTAGATGCTTAGACTTAAAATCCCCTCAAATCAGAGGGCGAGTTGATAAGTCATGTACTTATCATCCCAATTTATTTACTAGATTAAAGATGAAATTGAATTGGCGAGGACTCGAGACTAAGTCCACATTCGAGTGCACACCAAGGCTAATTAATCCCGAAGACTTGAAGAGTCTAAGTATTCAGGTCCTAAAGTATCAATTCCTAATGTTTGCAACTCCTATTGCCTAAGTTCTCGTCTCCTAATTCTATTTTTTTTTAAGAATAATAAGAATTTTCTGTTACAGTTGACAAAAAGATTATTTCATAAGATATATCCACCCCCCCATGTTTAGCTAATGAAATGTCGCCATTGTTAGAAATGAAAGCATGCAGGAGAGTAGAAGTAGAAGAATAGCACCTGGCTTCGATGAGATTCTGGTCAGCTCGGAATAGTCTGTACACGTGCTAAGTTTAGTGCCTTCAGCTAAGCGATGATCGACTCGCAGTGGTTAGGGCAAGGTAAGAAAAACCTTGTTTGAGACATGTTTTAGGAGTACATGGTCAACAAAGGGTTTGAGATGCTACCCATTGACCATGAAGGAATTGACCATCTTTGGTTCAGAGATTTCAACAGCCTCGTTAGGGAAAATCTGCTCAATAACGAATGGGTCGTCCCACTTAGAGCTAAGCTTGCTGTGGAAGAGCTTCAGTTGAGAATCGAAAAACCAGACCTTCTAGTTCAGCTCAAAGCTCTTACGTGAAATCATCTGGTCATGGAGAGCTTTGGTCCTTACCATATAGATTCTGGCATTCTGATAGGCCTCATTTTTAAGCTCCTCCAACTTAGATAGTTGGAGTTTCCTGGTCTTCCCACCCAACTCTAGATCAAAATTACATTTCCCGATGGCCCAAAATGCCTAGTGTTCTAGATCTACGGGTAAGTGACACACCTTCCTAAACACCATATGGAACGAAGACATACTGATAAGAATTTTGTATGCTGTACAGTAGGCCTAAAGAGCATCATCTAACTTTTGGGTCCAATCCTTCCTATCAGGACTTACGATTTTTTGCAAAATATTGGAGCTCGACCTGTCCATTCGTCTGAGGGTGGTAGGGTGTGGAAATCTGATGATTCACCCCATATTTCCCTAGTAAATTCCAAAACTGGGCATGAGTTAAATGTGTGCCATCATCACTGATAATCGCTCGAGGAATCTTGAACCTACTGAAGATATTCTTCTTCACAAAATTGATGACCACCTTATAGTCATTGGTCCGAGTGGGGATTGCCTCAATCCATTTGGATATGTAATCAGCAGTGACCAGAATATATTGTTGTCCAAATGAAGGAGGGAAAGGTCCCATGAAGTCGATGCCCTAAATATCGCAAATTTCGATGGAAAGTATTGGGTTAAGGGGCATCATATCTCTCTTAGTCATGTTCCTAAGTGTCTGGCATTGGGTGCACGACTTTGAGAATTCTTGGGCATCCTTAAATAATGACAGGCAATAGAATCTAGATTGCAAGATTTTTGCTACTGTCTTTTTCCCAGAAAGTGTCCACCACATGCAAAGATATGGCAGAACTCAAGAATACTATGGAACTCAATTTCTGGGATGCATCGACGAATAATCTGGTCTGCGCCTATGCAGTACAGCTCGGGATTGTCCCAAAAATAATATTTGGCCTCAGACACAAGCCTGTCCCATTGTTGTTTGTCTAATCCTGGGGGATTTGACCAACAGCTAAATAATTAATGATATCCGCAAAACAGGGGGTTCGAATACCCGAGATTGTAAGGATAGTCTCATCCAGAAAAGTATCTGAAATAGGGATATTCAGATGAGGAGAATCAATTAGGATTCTCGAGAGGTGATCCACCACTACATTTTGTGCCTCAGCTTTATCCCTGATTTCAAGATAAAATTTTTAAAGTGACAGAATCTAGTAAATAATCTAGGGCTTGGCATCCTTTTTGGCCAAGAGATGTTTCAAGTCCGAGTGGTCAGTAAAAATGATTACATGAGAACCTAAAAGATAAGCCTTGAATTTTTCTAAAGTGAAAACTACAGCTAGCAATTCTTTTTTAGTAACAATGTAGCTCCTCTAGGCCTCGTCCAGAGTCTTGCTAGCATAGTAGATCACAAAGGACTATTTCTCAATCTTCTGACCCAAGACAGCCCTGACGGCATAATCAGATGCGTTAGCCATAATCTCAAATGGGGCTATCCAAACCGGTGGTTACAACACCTGGGCACATGTGACTACCATTTTTAACAAATGAAATGCCTTACGTCATGATTCATCAAACTCGAACAGCGTGTCTTTGGCTAGAAGGTTACTCAAGGGTCGAGCAACCTTCAAGAAGTCCTTGATGAATCTTCTATAAAAACCCACAAGCCCAAGGAAAGAGCAAATCTGTTTTATGGATGTGGGTGGAGGAAGTCTAGAGATAGCATCCACCTTAGCCTTATCAACCTAAATACCTCGTTTAGAGACCACATGACCTAGGACAATGCCTTCCCGAGTAATAAAGTGGCTCTTTTCCCAGCTAAGGACCAGCCATGTCCTAATGCAACTTTGGAGGATCAATTCCAAGCTATCTAGGTAGGACTCAAAAGAATCTCAGAAAATGGAGATATCATCCATGAACACCTCAAGACAATCTCCCACCATGTCAGAAAAGATGGCCAGCATGCACATTTGAAAAGTTGCAGGTGCATTGCAAAGCCCGAATGGCATTCTACGGAATGCAAAGGTTCCATAGGGACATGTGAAAGTTATCCTTTCTTGGTCTTTGGGATGGATAGGGACTTGGTTATATCCTAGATAACCATCCAAGAAACAAAAGTATTTTTGCCTAGCTAACCTTTCTAGGATTTGATAGATGAATGGCAAGGGAAAGTGATCCTTTTTGGTGGCTGTGTTCAGCTTCCTATAGTCAATACAGACTCTCCAAGCAGATGCTGAAAAAGTGGTGAAGGTTTCCCCTTTCTCATTAGACATAACGGTTATTCCCGCCTTCTTGGGTAAGATGTGAATGGGGCTAACCCATGGACTATCAGATATTGGGATATAATTCTAGCATTGAGCCACTTGATTATCTCCTTGACCACTTCTCGCATATTCAGGTTTAGTCTCCTTTGCATTTCGCGAGAAGGGTGGGATCCATCTTCCATGAAAATATGATGATTACAATAAGATGGCTCGATCCCCATAAGGTCGTGGATAGTCTAACCAATTGCCTCCTTATTGTTCTTAAGGACCTTAATCAACCTCAATTCTTGCTCCTTAGTCAAATCAGCACTAATCACAGGGAGCATGTTCTCAAGTCCTAAGAACTCGTATTTCAAATTTTTAGACAATGGTTTCAATTCAAGCTGAGGTGGTTTTAGTGTAGAAGGTAGGGAGGATGCCGATGAAGATTCATCAGGACAATCCAATGGAAGAGGCTGGGAATGAACAAAATCAACAGCCTCTTCAGGATGTGGTAGGTCTGCCATAGAGGATTGTGGGTTGGGTTCACTAAAGTTGGTGGAGCCCTCAAGTGCACTGATCGTCATACAAGTCTCAAAATCATGATCCTCAAGCTCCTTAATGAATCCACAATCCTTAAATCCTCTTATTGCCTTAAAAATATCAAGAGTTAGCTTCCTATCTCTAAAGTACTAACGCTCTCACAGTTTATGTTGGCCTTGGCAGTAGCTAGGAACAGGCACTCCAGAATGATGGCCGTGTTCCTCAATTCATTAGGTACATCCATGTCAAGTACCAGGAAATCTACAGGAAACTAGAAATCCTTAACCTTGACGATTACATCCTCAATAACGCCCTTCGGTGTGGTGGTCAAGCGGTCTGCTAATTGTAGCGTTACTAAGGTAAGCCTAAGTTTGCCTAACACAAACATCTCATAAAGAGAAGTCAAGATTAGGTTGATGGATGCACCTAGATCCAACAGTGCCCTATCAAAAGTGTATTCCCTAATAATGCATGAAATCAAGGGGGCACTAGGATCTTTCTTCTTTTGAGGAAGGTGATGCAGGATGACAGAACTTGCCTGCTTAGAGAGAACCACCTTCCTCGGAGTGGGTTCTCTCAACTTATGCTTTTGGGTACATAGTTCTTTCAGAAATTTAGCATAAGCTAGGATGTGCTTAATAGCATCAAGGAGTGGAATATTGATCTCTACGCTCTTGAATAAATTCAGGAGCTCCTCGTTGCTTTCTAAGGTTTTCTTCTTCCTAGTTTTCAATAGGGCTTAAGGGAATGGGATGTGGGTGGTATTTTCAAGTTCCAATCCCTGGGTCTTCTTGTCTTCTTCAATCTCCTCCTTCTCTCTCTCAAGCTCCCCAGGGTTTTGGCTTCTAGAAGGTAATTCAGGGTCCTGGGTCTGCTTTCCACTTCTCAAGGTGATGGAGTTTGCAGAGGCATAAGGGTTTGAGTCTTGAGGTGGGCTAGTGAAGATTGGAAGACCTTGATTGGTCATGTAACCTGAAGAAGAAGAAGAGGGACCCTACTCAACCACTTGAGCATGTGCATGTGGGTCCCTTTGATTTCCATACCCTTGGTCTTTATTGCCCTGATTTTACACATTACACAGGTTGGGTGCAGGTTGGGATGGTAGAGATCCAGGTTGTCGAGTGTTAACAATAAACTCAGATTGCAAGTTGTTCAATGATGTCTTCATTTGTTGCATAAGCTGAAGCATGGACCCTTGTATTTCCACCATTTGCCGATTTAAATCAGCCAGCCTTGCAGATTGTTGGGCATTCCAAGATGGCTGAGTTACCAGTCTCAGGGGCAACTAGGTGTATACTTGACCCTGACCCATAGGTCTTTGAGATGCATAGTTGCTGGGTCATGTTTGGGTCTGTTGCCCCTGACTTTTCCAGGAGAAGTTAGGGTGGTTTCTCCAACCTTAATTATAAGTGTTGGAATACGAGTTGGACCTAGCATTCTCCTGTATTGCATATGCATCCTCATAGGGAGAGGATGGAGAGAAAGAAGGATCAGAAAATTGAGGTCAAAGGCCCCAGTTTGGAACCCATAAGTTTCCAAGAAATCATGGCTCATAGGTTGAGCCGATTCAAGTTCGTTCACGAACTCCCGCCCCAAGGGAGCTCCTAAGGAATGAAATCCTGAATTCCAGGATTGAGTGGGTGTAATGTGTTTCCCGAATTCCTAGACATCCATTCTTCCATTCTTTTAGCAACCAAGTCCATCTTATCAAGCTTATTACAAATCAATTCAATGTAAAATGAATGATAATCCTAGATCTCATTAGCATTTGACCTGGGTTATTGGGACCGGTTGAATGCATCCATGGAGGCATGATTAATTGAGTTCTCGCTCATTTCTTCAAATAGGTCGTATGCGCTATCTGCATCCCTATTGAGGAAATTACCTCCGTAGGAGGCATCCATGTGATTACGGAGTTGTTCAACAAACCCGTGATAGAAAATCTGCATGAGTTGGCATTTCGGCACCTTGTGGCGTGGACACTTCCTCAAAAGTTCCTGGAACCGCTCCCAAGCACCATGAAACGGTTCCCTCGGTCGTTGGGCGAAAGTGGTAATAGCCCGTCGGAAGGCATTGGTCCATCCGATTGGGAAGAATTTCTTCAGGAAATCCAACTTAAGAGCATCCCATGTTTGTATCGACCTTCCGATGGTTTGGTACCAATGTGTGGCCTTATCCCTGAGAGAGTGGGGAAAGTGACTCAAGATCATTTGCTTCTCATCAACATTCCTAGCATTGGTGGTCTATACCAAAGTGGTCAGCTCCTCCAAGTGCTGGAATGGGTCATCCGAGCCAAGCCCATGAAAGTCTTTAATCAAACTTAAGACCTGGGGCATGATTTCTACGTCTCCGGTGGGTACCATGACACTGGGATGTTCCCCATAGTTTGAAGGATCGTAGAAATCCTTCAAGGGCCGAGTGCTCTGACCATTCATTCGTTGGAACCATTGCTGCATCTGCTGCAATTGGTCCAACTGCCTATGAATCAGCTCTTGCTAGTTTGGGGTTGGGGGAGGTGGTTGTTCATCAGCCATGGGTTCTGCTTGGCAATAGCTTAACCTCCACCTCCAGGAATGGCTAAAGGTCCTTCCAATCTAGGGTTCAATGACCTCCTTCCAAGCATACACTAGAAGGAAGTCAGAAGGATAAGGAAGAGAAGAAACCCTGCAGCACAAAAAACATAAGCCTATCTTTAGGTTAGGTAGCCTAAACGTCTACAGACTCTTAGAATCCATCCTAAGATTATGGACAATTTAGTCTACTTGTATCCAGGCAATCCGACCAGTTAGGAGAAGGGACTGGGGAGAAGGTTCTTCCTTTAGCTTGTGCCTCCGATTCCTAGTGTACTCCCTAGCTACGGTCGTTTAATGCTACTTCCCTAGCTAGACATCCAATTGACTAGTATAAGTAAGCTAATCATGAGCAATCTTAATCTGGATCCCGATGAATGAACCAGTCCTTAGGGCCAACGTCTAATCAATTTTAGTTAGGCTTGGGATATTGGTTCTTTTGGAATGTGATGGGCCCTTAATGGGTTGTCCCTTAATGATTTGTTTGAGAGCGTGTGTATGTGCACAACCAAGAAGTTTTCAAGCAAGATTATTAAGGATGAAGTGAGCTTTAAGATTCAGATCTTGCTTAATAGCTTTTAGGATTCAAATATTAGGTGTATTCAACCAAGTTTTCAGGAGGCAAACCAAATTTGAAATCACAAGTTGAAGTGTTTTTCCTTCATAAATCAAGAAGAAATATGGAGTGCCTGGCTTGACCTAAATATTGAATCCTATGGGGCAGCTACAAAATGAATCAGTTTTAAATTGGGTGGTGCGGTCCAAATAATTCAATCAAGTGACCTAAATGCACCACAAATTAGGCACGTAGAGATGATTAACCTAGACTAATTTCTACTCCTTTATGTGTTGATTTGTGTGTACCAATTCCACAGGTCAAAATTCTAGTTGAGTAGATAAAAATCAAGTTTGTCATGTGCCTCAAATATGGGTGTATAAAGTGTGTATGTTGATTTGTCCCACAAAAGGTATCTTTTTTTTTTATATGCGAAGGTGAGATGAGTGGAGGTGGCAAACAAGACAAACAAATTCTATCTTAGGGTTTATGCAAACACCTAAGTTGATTAGGTTTTGGTTATGAGTGTGGTGAAATGAAACTAGTGAGGGGTAATGTGGGCGGTACTTACAAATTACTCTACCCATACTTTACTCCGGTCTACCGCACTTGGATCTCCATGATAGGGTACCTACAAGATAGTAGATCAGAGACAAGCAGGGTTAATAATATGTAAATGCAAAGAAGCATAGAAAACAAGAAAGTAAATTCCGTTGCCTCCCTGGCAACGACGCCAAAATGATGAGTCGTGTTTTGCAAATTAAAATCGAGGTTTGGAGAACCCATCATCGTAGCTCGCAAAATGCATCTATCAAATATAATTTATAACCGAAACTCCAAGGGAGTCTCGAGTCGAACACAGGGAGGTGACATTTACTTTGTTTGAATTGTTTTGTTTCTTTTTGGTGTTTTGGGATTTTGTTCTTTTTTTCTTTTGTTTTTATAAAAGAAGCAAGCAAGATAGATCACAAGAGAGATGGAACAACTATGACATATCATGCAAATGTTTGTTACAATAATCTATGAAAGCATAAAGGAGATAGGGGTGAGAGGAAATCTCCCAAATCGGTTGTTCGGGGAGATGACAATGCTTGGCAGAAGGTTGGATGAAGGAGGTGAGATGCAGGACAATGTCGGGTAGAGGAATTCTTCACCGAGGCTATGGAATGGAGGTGAGGAGACGTTGGTTATCTTCTACTAGAATGGAGGTGGGAGGACAGCTCCAAGGCAACCTATGAAGGTGGTGGGGTGAAGGATGAATATTTGGTGGGAAATAGGAATATTACACTAATAGGTGGCCTTTGGAGCTTGAGAGTAAGCTCTAATGGAGCTTTGGTAGGCTACTAGAGCTTAAGAGTAGGTGGGAGTAGAGTAGGTA
Source organism: Thalassia testudinum (assembly GCA_037157565.1). NCBI lineage: Eukaryota > Viridiplantae > Streptophyta > Magnoliopsida > Alismatales > Hydrocharitaceae > Thalassia > Thalassia testudinum. Next base: position 221,183,843 of record JAZHRO010000031.1, on the reverse strand, counting down.
GAGTTGAAGAAGAATGGAGGGTGTAGGGGTGTTTATATAGTCGAGGGAGGAGGAAGACATTCGTGTAGAGGGCTGTAGTGACAATTGCAGGAGTCACTAAAGGCCCCTGCAGCTGTCGCCGAAGATCACGCCCCCGCCGTTTATGCCCACAGCTGTCCTTACACCTACAAGCAATTAGCGACGGCTATAAGCGTCACTGAAGATCTACGCCCACCCTTGACCCTACTAGCCTGCACATCACGCACCCTTGTCGCGCTCATAGTCGCGCGTTGGCACTGCGGTGCGGGTGGCTGGGCATTGCGCCCTTGTGCACGTGCATGCTTGCTACGGTGCGGTTGGCTATGCGTGCTTGTGCACGCAGCCGGTGCCTCCAATTGCAGATTTGGGGGGTCCACGGGTCTCGAACTTGTGCTCCTTCTTTGCAAGCCAAGTGCTTCACCGTTGCACCAAGGAAATGGATTGTTGTGTGGAGGGCGATGTGGTCGCACTTCTCAACTGTTGAATGAAGATCCAACGGTCGCGATGGAGCCTTCCTTGAGATGCATGAGGCCAGGCGATGTAGAGTGCCCCTCAGCCATTGGATTGAGATCCAACAACTGAGATCACTCCATGCGTGAAGCTAGGGGGGTCGTGGTTCATGTAGCACGGTCTAGATGGTGCTTTGTGGCACCATTTGGACCGTCGATCTTCTTCTCCTTATAGAGGATGCTACGGAGCTCTGATCGGGGTGATTTTCACGTTGATAGACTATGATTGTCGCTCCGAATCCATCCGTACGGTCGAATTCTTCATCCAAAGCTCATAAAGATGTCGCACTGCCTCTTGGCCATATAAGATGAAAGAAGTAATATACATAATATACAATTATCCGTAATGCAATGCAATAGATGTTTGTGCAATATTTATACCATGATATGCAATGGTAAGCCTAGGAACTATCATAAATAAGCATTTTATCATGAATTCATGCGTGTTTATCAATGGTGTTGGCTAAGCCTCTAAGGATTGGATGGTGTTCCTCAAGTTAGCCAATGATGAAACGTCGGTTCTGTTATAGCGTTGTAGTAAAGCCGGTTGTTACCAACGTTTCATATAAAAATTTTTATTACTCGGAAAACTGAAAGAGTTCCCGAGGTCGAACTCAGGGAGCAAGTTGTATTCTAGAGATATACAAGTTCTATTACAAAAATAAAGAGAGAGAGAGAGAGATGAAAATTTGGCTTCTTCTTCTTTTCTTCTTTCTTCCTCTTTGTCTTTGGTTCTTCCTGTTCTTCTTCTTCTTCTGCTTTCTTCAGATCTTCCCCTCGTGCTCTTCTTCTTCTGTTCTTCCTTGTTTTCTTTCTTTCTTTTTCTTCAGATCTTCTTCTTCTTTTCTTGCTTCTTGCTTCTCTTCATTCCTTCTTCTTCTTTGTCTTCTCCTGCCTTGACCTCTCTTTTTCTTCTTTCGCGATGGCCGTTGCTCTTCCTTCTTCTTCAGCCTGTCTTCTTTCCTGCTCTGGCTGCTGACCTTTCGTCGTCTGCCCCGGTGCTGAGACGACTTAACGATGCCTTCGCTACAGTGCAGCAGCTCCTTCTTCTTCAGCGGGTCTGCTTCTTCTTCTTTGGCCTGCACACTTCAGAGTTTTTTCGTCAAGAGGCAAAAACCTACTCTACCCCCCTCCCCCGCGTCTCTCTTTCTCTCTGAAATCACTCTTCGGAAGCTCTCCCAGAGCGCTACCGGGTAATCGGGTTCGGGTCAGGCCCGGGTCCAGGCCCACCGGCGTGCGTGGTGGGCGAGGAGTGCAGGTCAGTCTAATCGGGTCGGGCCAGGTCCGCGGAGCGTGGTCACGGACGAGGCCGGGTCGGGTCGGGTCGGGTGAGAGGGACCTCACCCCGTGGTAACTGAGGCAAACAGATGGTGGCACTTTTGCAATTTATGTGGGTGTGTGGCTTCAGAAGGTTCCGAGGTGGGACTATCCGCGCGCCCCTTTTCTCTCACGCCTGCAATAGGGATGGTGCTTCCAATTGCAACAGCTGTTGAGGCTCGCAACTCCAATTGAGGGCCAGGGTGTGTGCGCAAGACTCTTTCGCGCAGCCTAGGTCTTCAACCTGGGATATCTAGGCTTGGAGCAACCTCAAGCAAGCTTCGAGCTTCCTCGCCAATGGCGGTCAAGGCCTGGAACCTGAAATCAATAGAACGGCCTCTCGGCCAAATCAGACAGGCGGGGGACCTTCGCCGTGGCACGGCGAAGGTGGTCAGGGGGTCTGCAGGGGGCGAGATGGAGCTAACAGGTCGTCCTAGGTCAAACTGTGAGCGAGGAAGTGGGTGTGTTCGGTGGGTCTGCAGAGGGTGTTTGGTGGGAAGTGGAGGGGCGGAAGAGGATCAGGGTGAGGAGGCGGATGTTCTGCGGTGGTCGGCGAGCCGTGTGGGTCGCTGAGGTGATGGGAGCGGCTCGCCGGAGGGTGGTCGGAGGCGGAGAGGATGAGGGTGAACAGGGTCGGTAGAGGGCTTAATTGACTAAATCGAAAGCGGGGAAAGAAAGAGGAGAAGAAGGGGAGTAGTTCTAACTTAACTGCAGGGACGAAGGGGGAGGAACAGGGCGACAGTCGTATCGACTGTCGCCGGAGAAGACGATGCCCAGTGGGGGGGAGGATGGCGGTGACGACGGGGCAAAGGCAGCGCGCGCCGGTATTGCGCGACGCGGGAAGAGCAGGGGAAGAAGTCTCTGCTGCTGGTATTGCGGCAGAGCGAAGAGGAGGAGGAAGAAGAACCGCCGGAGCTGGTGGGCGTCTGCCGGAGTGAGAAGAGAGGAAAGTTGGGGGTTTTCTCCGTCAGATCCAGGCTGCCCTCGTCGGTGGAGCGGCGGGGGGTATTTATAGGGTTGAAGCAGGGAGGAAGGCGGAGGGAGACGACGTGTCTCCCTCGCCGGAGAATGGTCGGAATACGAACCCATACCGTCCGTGCGTTCGCACGGCCGGTATGGGGGGTTACAATGACTATGGGGGTGCTCCTGCGACGGCTGACGACGCAGGGCACCCCCAGTACACATGCCAGGTCCTCCACCTCACCCTGCGCGGCGCCATGCTCCGCGCAAGGTCGCCGGAGCATGGTGCTGGCAGGGTTTTGCAGGAGGGACCTGTTTGCAAAGAACGAAGGAGAGTTAGGGGCCTAAATGCGAGGGTTCAAAAGTTGAGGGCCAAAGAGTAAATATATGAGGACCAAAGTGTAAAGTCGGTCAAGGAGGTTTCTTCTTAGGCTCAAGTTTTTATACATGACTAATTAGAACCTAAGGAATCTGATGGTAAATTTCATTTTCATATTAAACCTTGTTTGACCGGTCAATTTGCGTAAAGACCCAAATTAAGTTATTAATTGGGCATGGTTCTCAATGTAGGTCAAAATGGGTTCTAAAGGCCAAATTGAAGGTTCTAAACCCTAGAGATTATTTTTCTATGAATTTTAGAGGGTTTATTCTATTTTTACTTTGCCTCGAACCTTGTGAATTGAAGTGGGTTGTTTTAGGGTTACAGATTATCATTTGGTTTCTTGGAAGTGCTGTAGCCCTTGCTAGATCATCTCATCCCACTTTTATTCTTATTAAGCTGTTTTGACCTGTGTTTGGGCCCTGAATTACCCTGTATGCAGATTATACTGGTAAAATTGCACTTTTACCCCTTATGACTGGTTTTCTTCTCAAACTCAGAATTCTCTGAGTTAAGCCTTTCCTTGAGATATGTAGGAGCTTTTATCCTTTGTATTGGGTCAAAATGAGCTAGTTATGGCTCATGATGAGGTTCTCATCATACCCCCATGCCTAGCTTTTGCTAGTCCCTTAGCAAAAAACTTAAGGTTTCAACCCTTGTTCTAGACCATGAAGTTTTCAATGGTTTTAGATAAGTGCCTTTTTATTTGAGCATAGATTAGGTTAGAATGCTGACCATAGGCCTAAAAGATACTCTAGTACCAATCAAGATCCAAATCTGTCTAGCCTTAGCCTCAGTCTTTTAGCAAAGGTTTTTAAGGCCCGCAAGAACTAACCTAAGGTTTATTGGACTTCGTGGTTAAAGCACCCGTGCTTGAAATGATTTTAGCCCTGGCCCAGTTCGCAGTGCGTTTTGTAAGAGAGAGATAGAAAGTTTTTTTTCTGTTTGGAGAGTTTTCTCTCTCTTTTTCTTTTTAGTTCTAGCCTAGGATTAGCTTTTCAACACGGTCTGTATCAGATTCCTTGTTCCCATCATCAATCCTCAAGGGTTCCTGGCGATCGATGCTTCGAGATAGCACCGCCCATGGCAACCCCCGGAACCCTGGCTATTGAGATTTCGAGATAATCCCATCCATGGTATTCCGTGGCCGAATCCAGACCCTGGCAATTGACACTTCGAGATAATGCCATCCATGGAATCTGAACCAGCAGAGTGCTTACATGCCCCCCGTAGGATATGTAAATATCCTAAGAGACAAGCACCGAGGAGATGATATTTTGTTACGCATCTTCGAGGGGATTTTCCGCCTCTCCGCGCTGGGAACTCGTCCAAATCAACTTGTGTTGATCGGCCATTCCTATTCTAGGTGTTCTTTTCAGATTTTTGCGACGCTTCTGCGTGATTCTGATTTTTACGCTTACTGAACCAGGCTGTGTGTGAGATTAGGGTGCTTAGGTTACTGAGTCCCGTAAACCAAAAATTAGTTAACGAGGCCGAATACTCCCTAAGCCTTAGACCTAATACTTCAGCTTTTCATTTTCCTCAACCTCTTGAGGAGTGTCCAGATCTTAATGGGTACTAAGAGTCTATTCAAGAATGCCTAAGGTTTGCATTCTTACTAATCTCATTGTGCACTTTTCAGTTATTTTCTTGAATGAGGTCTAGAACTTAGGTTAATTCCTTAGTTCCTTACTAATGACTATCAACTTTTCTTATAATTTTGTGCTCCTTTTTCATTTTGTTTCTTCTCTCCTTCACAGAATTTTCTTCTCCTCTTTTCCTCTTATTCTTTTTCGAAAAAAAATTTTTAATTTTTATGGTATTTTTGGCATATGTGAATTTTTTGTTTGAAACCTTTTCTTACGAGTTTTTGCACTTTCATACCCCCCCATGCCTAAGATTTGCAATGTCCTCATTGTAACCTAGGGGTTTTTATTCAACAAAGTTCATACATTAGGATAGCTGTTTTGATGAGTGAATGGGTCGGGGTGACTGTTGCGGACGATTTCTAATCTCAGATGCAAGCACCTGAGGTGGAGTCGGCTGTCCTAAAGTGTGAACTTCAAGTGCAAAAAGCTGTCAGAACAAGTTTCAGGTTTTCAAAGAGAATGACGGGCTGCCTCCCGTTGAGCGCTAAATTTGATGCCTTCAGCCAAGCGGGAAATGCGATGGAGAGGGGATGGTCAACTCAGCAGAGTTTTGTAAGACAAGCACCTTGATTAAGAGCCTGGTTGGTCCAACCAGGTGCTTGTTCAGATCAACAGGCTGATGATGCAGCCCAAACCCAATCAATCTGGTGGGTTGATAGATGTGGATAAAAAGGTGTGGAGCCCACCAGAAATTATGAAGCTCAGATGGATGTGGAAGTGTAGACGCAGGGTTTGGCTGTGCCGAATCAGCCTAGTCAGAGTAGGGACCCGTAGGATAATCAGTGGTTGATGCAGGAACCCTACAGGGGTGATCAGAGAATGATAGAGCATGGTATGTAGTCTGATCAATGTTCGAAACCTGATGTGGAAATGCAATCGGCTCGGTGAGAGGTGAATCAGCATAGAAATTGAGTCCGGTTGCGGGTCGGGGTTTGGGAGAGGTTTTGATCCGTTCCGTGTGTGCGGATGAGGTGGCCATTGTGTATGAGGGCTCTTCTAGAAACAGATGATAGGTGATTTTCTGTAGAGAGTCCTCTGGGTAACTATCAAATGCCGGAAGAGTGTTTGTAGGATGAAAGAAATCGGATTCGAGAAAAAATTTGGATTCTTGGTTGCAATCACTCTTGGCATTTTCTGTTTTTGGTTCCTGAGGATCGAAAAGGAATGATTCTGTGTTATCAGTGATCTCGGGAATGAGGACCTCAGAGTCAGAGTCAGAGTCAGAGTCATGTGAACTGAGGTCGTAGATAGGCCTGGCGTGTTCAGGAAGGGGAATCTCTCCGCAATTATAGTCAGATCTGAAATTGTCGGAGAGTTGGCGAAAATGATCATGAATTCCACCACAGCAGAAATCATCAGATGTGGAATCAGCAGCCTGACTGGGTTCTAGCCTATATGTCAATTCTGGGCTCAAAAAGATGTTCTGTTCAAGCTCTAAGCTGGTAGGATAGACCCCATTAAAACCTTGCTCATCCAACTCCTCAGTTTCTGTATCATAAATTGGCATGTTTTCTGAGAAATCGATCAGATTTCCTGAGGATGTTGGAGAGGGATACTCATTAAATAGAGGCCCGGAATCATATCCTGTAAAAATTTGATCTTCCTCATAAAGGGCCTCATAATCTTCCCAATAAGTTTCAGATCTAGGTTCTAGGCTTAGGATGTGGGTAGAATTATTAGAACCTAAGTCCGAATAACCTTCGAGGGTCACCTTATCAAAACAAGGGGTGGAATTTATACCCTCCAGAGGTTCAATTCTAATCTTGTTATTGCAGGAGCCTTGGAGTTCTAAGCTTGGTGATTTATGGCCTAGGGTTGGCTCAGCATTGTTTTCTCCTGCAACTTCCCAACCTATTTTAATGCTATCTTCTACCTGGGTTGGGATTTTACAACCACTTTGTGCCTCAATCCCGAGATCTGGGAAACTGAATGGTTCCTTGATACTGTTCCAAGATGGTTCATCCTCTGTTTCTGGTATATACGGGTATTTCCGGTTGATAATTTGTTCTACTGATTTCATCATTTCTACCCGTTTTATAAGGGCATCTTGGTGTTGTTCCCAAAGTACAGGATTTGTCAAGCATTGAAGGTATTCAGATTGGTGTAATTTTTCCATCTCAATGTATCCTATCATGAGCATATCTCGGGTTGATCCTTTTGAAATTCCAGTTAATAGAATTTGGGCACAGTTTATGATGAAGGATGTGGTTGTTGGGACATCAACCTGAATATCTCCTATTGGTGTTGAGGTTTTTTCTTCTTTTTCATAGAATCTTATGGCATCCTCGATCATTTTATCTTTCATAGATCTCCGATATTCAGGTTTCTTGAATGGTAGTCTTGCTAGGTAATTAGGCTGCATAATTGGATCAGGTGGTGGAATCAAAGTTTGAATCAAGATGGAAGAAGGGGATTTTGTTAATGATTTCTGCAAAAACAAAGGAGCCGAGGCTTAGCCTCGGGAAGAGTGAATTTCTATAGGAGGTTTCAAGGACCTCCTGAAAAATACTGAAGGGCTGGATGAGATAAGCAGGTGCTGGACCCAATCAAGACACCCAAAAATTGTTGGGTGACTATAGAGGTTCGGGGCAGATGGACCCCTTGATCAGAAAGATCGTCCACCTGAGAATTACCTGGGCAGCCAGAGAGGGAGAGTCCCGCGAAGACCCCTACACGGTAGAGCGTCCCCACGGGTTACAGGGTTTCCCCCACCCGACCTCTCTTGTCACTGCGGTTCCAGGTAGACCAGAATGGGGATCTTGACCTCTTAAGTCTACCAATTTTAAGATCAGGGTGCTTAAGGTTTCACTTGAACTTTAGTCTTTTTAAGTGCAAAGAGTGACCTAATTTAAGGTTGGTTAACCCAAAGGGGTCAACTTTACCTCTTGTTTTCTTTGAGAGCTTTTTGGGTCCTGTCTTTTAGGGTTCAAGTGTTTAGAGAGAGCCAATTGTTTAGGATTTTTCTTGTTAATTATTTTCAATCAATGGCTTGGGCACACCTCTTTTGGATTTCCTCAATTCTTGATTAAGGGGTGTGTCTCTACTGAAATCCTAATGTTTGACCTTATGTTGGCTCTACTTGGTCCATTTAACTCTTTGTTGGGCAATTAGGGCTCAAGCAAGAATGTGTTAGCCCTTAAATACCCTTAATAGTGTGCAGGAGTGATGAGTTGAAAACATGCAACTTTTATGGTTACTAAATATGGAAGACAGGTTAGCCCTATATTGCTTGTTCTTTTCTTTTCTTCCTCTTTAGAGCTTAGGGGTTAATAGTGAGAGGAAAAATTTACCTGTCTTTGGTGTGGTTGCTTGTCTTCTTGAGTTCCTGTAGCTGCACAAAAGAGAGGAGATTATCAGAAAAAAAATACAGGAATGTTTACCTCTAGAATAGCCGTTGCTCCCCGGCAGCGGCGCCAAAATGATGAAACGTCGGTTCTGTTATAGCGTTGTAGTAAAGCCGGTTGTTACCAACGTTTCATATAAAAATTTTTATTACTCGGAAAACTGAAAGAGTTCCCGAGGTCGAACTCAGGGAGCAAGTTGTATTCTAGAGATATACAAGTTCTATTACAAAAATAAAGAGAGAGAGAGAGAGATGAAAATTTGGCTTCTTCTTCTTTTCTTCTTTCTTCCTCTTTGTCTTTGGTTCTTCCTGTTCTTCTTCTTCTTCTGCTTTCTTCAGATCTTCCCCTCGTGCTCTTCTTCTTCTGTTCTTCATTGTTTTCTTTCTTTCTTTTTCTTCAGATCTTCTTCTTCTTTTCTTGCTTCTTGCTTCTCTTCATTCCTTCTTCTTCTTTGTCTTCTCCTGCCTTGACCTCTCTTTTTCTTCTTTCGCGATGGCCGTTGCTCTTCCTTCTTCTTCAGCCTGTCTTCTTTCCTGCTCTGGCTGCTGACCTTCCGTCGTCTGCCCCGGTGCTGAGACGACTTAACGATGCCTTCGCTACAGTGCAGCAGCTCCTTCTTCTTCAGCGGGTCTGCTTCTTCTTCTTTGGCCTGCACACTTCAGAGTTTTTTCGTCAAGAGGCAAAAACCTACTCTACCCCCCTCCCCCGCGTCTCTCTTTCTCTCTGAAATCACTCTTCGGAAGCTCTCCCAGAGCGCTACCGGGTAATCGGGTTCGGGTCAGGCCCGGGTCCAGGCCCACCGGCGTGCGTGGTGGGCGAGGAGTGCAGGTCAGTCTAATCGGGTCGGGCCAGGTCCGCGGAGCGTGGTCACGGACGAGGCCGGGTCGGGTCGGGTCGGGTGAGAGGGACCTCACCCCGTGGTAACTGAGGCAAACAGATGGTGGCACTTTTGCAATTTATGTGGGTGTGTGGCTTCAGAAGGTTCCGAGGTGGGACTATCCGCGTGCCCCTTTTCTCTCACGCCTGCAATAGGGATGGTGCTTCCAATTGCAACAGCTGTTGAGGCTCGCAACTCCAATTGAGGGCCAGGGTGTGTGCGCAAGACTCTTTCGCGCAGCCTAGGTCTTCAACCTGGGATATCTAGGCTTGGAGCAACCTCAAGCAAGCTTCGAGCTTCCTCGCCAATGGCGGTCAAGGCCTGGAACCTGAAATCAATAGAACGGCCTCTCGGCCAAATCAGATAGGCGGGGGACCTTCGCCGTGGCACGGCGAAGGTGGTCAGGGGGTCTGCAGGGGGCGAGATGGAGCTAACAGGTCATCCTAGGTCAAACTGTGAGCGAGGAAGTGGGTGTGTTCGGTGGGTCTGCAGAGGGTGTTTGGTGGGAAGTGGAGGGGCGGAAGAGGATCAGGGTGAGGAGGCGGATGTTCTGCGGTGGTCGGCGAGCCGTGTGGGTCGCTGAGGTGATGGGAGCGGCTCGCCGGAGGGTGGTCGGAGGCGGAGAGGATGAGGGTGAACAGGGTCGGTAGAGGGCTTAATTGACTAAATCGAAAGCGGGGAAAGAAAGAGGAGAAGAAGGGGAGTAGTTCTAACTTAACTGCAGGGACGAAGGGGGAGGAACAGGGCGACAGTCGTATCGACTGTCGCCGGAGAAGACGATGCCCAGTGGGGGGGAGGACGGCGGTGACGACGGGGCAAAGGCAGCGCGCGCCGGTATTGCGCGACGCGGGAAGAGCAGGGGAAGAAGTCTCTGCTGCTGGTATTGCGGCAGAGCGAAGAGGAGGAGGAAGAAGAACCGCCGGAGCTGGTGGGCGTCTGCCGGAGTGAGAAGAGAGGAAAGTTGGGGGTTTTCTCCGTCAGATCCAGGCTGCCCTCGTCGGTGGAGCGGCGGGGGGTATTTATAGGGTTGAAGTAGGGAGGAAGGCGGAGGGAGACGACGTGTCTCCCTCGCCGGAGAATGGTCGGAATACGAACCCATACCGTCCGTGCGTTCGCACGGCCGGTATGGGGGGTTACAATGACTATGGGGGTGCTCCTGCGACGGCTGACGACGCAGGGCACCCCCAGTACACATGCCAGGTCCTCCACCTCACCCTGCGCGGCGCCATGCTCCGCGCAAGGTCGCCGGAGCATGGTGCTGGCAGGGTTTTGCAGGAGGGACCTGTTTGCAAAGAACGAAGGAGAGTTAGGGGCCTAAATGCGAGGGTTCAAAAGTTGAGGGCCAAAGAGTAAATATATGAGGACCAAAGTGTAAAGTCGGTCAAGGAGGTTTCTTCTTAGGCTCAAGTTTTTATACATGACTAATTAGAACCTAAGGAATCTGATGGTAAATTTCATTTTCATATTAAACCTTGTTTGACCGGTCAATTTGCGTAAAGACCCAAATTAAGTTATTAATTGGGCATGGTTCTCAATGTAGGTCAAAATGGGTTCTAAAGGCCAAATTGAAGTTTCTAAACCCTAGAGATTATTTTTCTATGAATTTTAGAGGGTTTATTCTATTTTTACTTTGCCTCGAACCTTGTGAATTGAAGTGGGTTGTTTTAGGGTTACAGATTATCATTTGGTTTCTTGGAAGTGCTGTAGCCCTTGCTAGATCATCTCATCCCACTTTTATTCTTATTAAGCTGTTTTGACCTGTGTTTGGGCCCTGAATTACCCTGTATGCAGATTATACTGGTAAAATTGCACTTTTACCCCTTATGACTGGTTTTCTTCTCAAACTCAGAATTCTCTGAGTTAAGCCTTTCCTTGAGATATGTAGGAGCTTTTATCCTTTGTATTGGGTCAAAATGAGCTAGTTATGGCTCATGATGAGGTTCTCATCAGCCAACACCCTATCTTGGAGCTGATTCACCTAAACCGAATGGTTTGGTTCAGGGTTGGGTGGGTTTGGGTTCATTCTAGGGGAGTCATGATATCGAGGTTCTTGGGTCCCTCCCTGATGGTAGGTCATGTTGGGTTGTTCAAAAAATAGAAGTGACCTATGTTCAACATAATTCTGGGGAGGGTAGGTGTTATAGTCAACATAACCTTGTTGATTGTAGATCAAGTTAGGTTGATCATCAAAGGGTGGAGATCTATAATAATTGTAGCTATGGGAAGGATAGTAATCATAGTCATGTTTTCCAAGTTTAGGCCCTGGTCACTGAGGTTCGGATTCATATCCCCAATCAAAGTTATCACGGCTAGGAGATGGGTAATCATAAGTCGAGTCGGGATAGTAATTATCTTGGGGATGCGTGATGGTAAGAGGGTAGGATTGGAAATGTGTGAAATATGTGGAAGGATACATTGTGGAGTAGGAGGGAAATGAGAAGAGGAAAGGTGCCCTGCAGTACAATCAACCAAACCTATCCTTATGTGGGTAGCCTAAAGACCTATAGACTCCCAAGACCCATCTTGAGATTATAAATGATTTGGTTTACTTTTATCCAGTCAATCCAACCAGTTAGAAGGAGGGACTGGGGACAAGGTTCTTCCTTTGGCTTGCGCCTTTGGTTCCTTTGATACCCCCCAACCGTGGCTATTTGACGTTACTCCCCTAGTTGCACATTAGATGGACTAGTACAAGCAGATTAATAAAAAAAAATCTCAATCTGAGCCCTGAAGAGTGAATTAATCCTTAAGGCCAATGTCTACTCAGTTTTAATTAGGCTTAGGATGATTGTGCTCTTGAAATGTGATGGGCCCTTTAGATGGGTTATGCCCTTAATGATCAGTTAAAATGTGTGTGTGTGCACAACTAGGGTTTTCAAATAAGGTTATTTGATGATGTGTCTTTTAGGGTTTAACCTTGTTTAGTAGCATTTAGGGTTTAATCTTTAGGTGTGTTCAATCAAGGTTCAGGAAAACACTTTCGGTTTTGAAAGCATTGGTGATGATATATTCGTTGAGAAATCAAAGAATAATGTGGAGTGCTTAGTTCAGCCCTAAAAATCAACCCTAATTGACAAGCTACTTGATGAATCAATTTGATTTTGAGTGGTGCGGCCCAAACAAATCAATCAATTGGCCTATTCTCACCACAGATTAAGGCACACATTGTCTTAGCCAAATCAAATTTCTACTCACTTATGTATATTGAGTTGAAGTGTACCACATCCATGATATGAAAAATTACACGATTTTTAAAATTAGGGTTTTAGGTCATTGCAACACGTAAATCCGTTCGCTTTTAAAATTTCTGACCTAGATAAGGAAGTATCTAGGGTCGTCCAAGGAGGCAATATTTTGCGAAATTCACGTCTCTTGCTCGGAAATGAAACTAAACTTTCTTTTTGTTATTTTTCAATGGATCATTTTCTTTTTAGTCTTTTTGATATAAAGGGCAAATATGAAGTTGTTAACGAGAAAAGTATTACAACTAAGATGCTAAATTCTAAGTGACAAAAATATCTTCTTTCTAATCTCAACCTACGCACATGAAGGCCTAGGTTAATTAGAAAGAGAGAGTGAAATTAAACTAACATAAAGCAAGTACCATAATTAAGATTGCAACAAAAATTAAAGGCAACTTTTATAAGAACGAGGAATTATTTTACACAAAAACCTAATAGAGGAATGCTTCAACTACTAGAATTGAAAGTGCAAAAATAGAAAAAAAATAATTATCCTTTATAATGATGGTGAAGATGGCAAGGCTCTTGCTTCAATTGCAGCTATTCCCACAATCAAAAAGAGCTCCTTCCTCTTGCAAAGCTTCTCCCAGCTGATGAACTCCTCCTAGCAAACCCAAAGGGAGGCATGCTTGGCACTGCCAAGGTGGAGGGAATTCCACCTTCAAAGGCTTCTACCAAGGTGGCGTGGACCACCTTTGACTCCTCCTCCAAGGTTGGTAGTGTACCACCTTCAAATCCTCCACTTCCTAAGGTAGGCGTGTACCCTAGGTTGTCCACCAATGCCTGGCTTCCTTCCTTGGCTGGCGTGGGCACAAGAGAGAAGAGAAGAGGGGAAGGCACCAAGGGGATAGAGTATTCCCTTAATCTTCTTCTTCTTCTCTTGACCTTCTATGTAGGTGGAAATATGGGTGGACTCATGTGAACCTAGTTGAGCTAGCTAGAGCTCCCAGAGAACTGGTGGGAGCTGAGATGAGCTAGAGTCAGCTAGGTTGAGCTGACGTGAGCTCCAGTCAATTCAGCTAAGCTAGGTAGAGCTCCTTGTGAACTAAAGGGAGTTGAGATGAGCTAGACTCAGCTAAGTTGAGCTGGATCTGAGCTGACCTGAGCTAGGGTGAGCTAAGATAAGATCTCTTGAGCTGTCATTCAACTGAGATGAGCTGAATGGAGCTATGTTGAGCTAATGCTAGTCCAAGTGGGTTGGATTTCAGCTATGGTAAGCAGCAACAAGCTGGGTTTCAGCTAGTCAAGACTTCTTCTTCACCTGTTGCCTTCTTGAGTGCTAGGGTTCTGGAGATCTGACAATCTGTCTATCACTATCACTCAAAGAAACACATCAAAAATAGCACAACAAATGCAATGCATGCCTAACCTATTTTATGCCTAAATGCAACCCTAAATCCCATTTGCGGATCAAAATCCTAAGAGCTAGGTTTGTTTTAATGCATAAGAATGATGATAAACTTGCGTTTATCACACCCCCATGCTTACCTTTTGCTAGCAAAACTTTAATTTTTTACAAAACGGAATTTTTGAGAAATCTAATTTCTTTGATTTTTTAGGAGAAAGAAATATGGAACCTTGGTTGGTCTAAACACATGAGGTATGGGATTTGTTAAAGATAAACACCAGGATTTATTTTTGGATGAAAAAATTAGACAAAACGGGATCAATATATCCTCCAAAAAAGTCATAGATTAACCCTTTGTTAATTTAGATGACTTGAAATTTTTGTTTTTTGGATTTTTTTGGCTCTTGAATCTGATTCGCAACTTGCAATATCCTTTAAAACTTTGTGTCCATGCTTGTGAAAAGCCAACATTTATAAGAACATGTTTTTGGTTTAAAACTTTTTTTTTTGTGTCTCCCATGCTTATTTCTAGGTTAATCTTATAACAGATGTGTCGCGATCATCATTCTCGCTACCAATCCTCAAGGGAGCTTTGGTGCCAGTACTTCAAGATAACACTAGCCATGACACCACCTAGGAGCTCACAACCCCAAAACACAATGTAGTGTAAAGGGGCGCTCCAAGCAAACTCAAGCTCTTGCTTCGACACTATAGGTAGAGCACCGTCCAAGACACTTGAGCTGCTAAAATGCACTTTAATGGACAGTGTAAAGATATGAAATATAGATATGGAGCAGCACCGAGGCGGTAACATGTTGACATTACATCCTCAGAGGAGGTATTTCCTCCTTCTCGGTGGTGGGAACTCAAACCAATGATCTACTTTAGACTTCTACTAAGTCCAAACAAGGAGGTTTTTCTAATTTTTAGTGATTTTTAGGTGTTGGCTTGTGTGTGAAATTTGACACAGGAAGTTTCACAAGAAATGCAAGTTTTTGAATCAGAAACTAAGGCAGATACTTTCCATATTACAAAAAAGGATCAAGTCACCTGAACTATCACAAGTTCAGGTGGAATTTTGGAGAAGGATATATGATCTAGTCTAAAAATAGACCCTGAAATTCTAATGATCAGATCCGTATCCTCATCCCTAGTTTGTTAAAGATTAAATCCCGTTGTACCAAACGTGAGTTTTTCAACCTTAGTCTAGATTTCAACATTTTCCTCAAAAAGTTTTCAATATTTTTATTTTTTTGTGTATGCATGCCAAAAAATAGAAATGACTAAAGAAAAATGCATGTTTTTAGGTTTTGAAAATCCTAAATCAATCATCAAAATTTTAAAAGCACCCCCCCATGCTTAAGATATGCAATGTCCTCAAGCATTAGGAGGGAAAGAGGGATTACCTTAGTAAAAGGCGGCTGGATTTAGGATAGTCAAAACCTAGGGAAAAGAAAGAAAAAGAAGCAGAAAGAAAATGATGGGTTACCTCCCTTCCAGTGCTATCTTTTACGCCATTCAGTCGAGCGTAGTCTGCATCAGTGATTAGCTATGGTTGGTTCAGTGAAATCGAAAGATTCAGATGAAAGATTCAGGGCATGATCAAAATAGGGGTTTAACCGTTGGCCGTTGACTTGAAAATTCGTATTAGTTTTAGGGTCGAAAAGATCAACAGCACCGTACAGATATGTTTTTTGGACAATAAAGGAGACGATCCATTTGGATTTTAATTTTCCAGGAAAAATATGTAATCTTGCATCAAAAAGCCAAACGTGTTGATTAACATCAAAGTGTTCTGAATAATCTATTTATCATGAAATTTCTTTGTTCAGTCTTTATAAATCAGCATGTTTTCATATGAAAAATTACATAATTCTTCCAATCCAGTTAATTGTAGCTTTCTATGGGTACCGGCGTCAGATAAATCAATCTTTAATTGTTTTATTGCCCAGAAAGCCCTATGTTCTAGTTCTACCGGGAGATGGCATGCCTTCCCAAAAATCAGACAGAAGGGAGACATGCCCAACGGGGTTTTAAAAGCAGTACGGTAGGCCCATAAAGCATCGTCCAATTTGGTGGACTAGTCTTTACAGTCGGGCCTAATTGTCTTTTGTAAAATATTTTTGATTTCCTGGTTAGAAACTTCTGCCTGGCCATTTGTTTGGGGATGATAAGGTGTGGAAATTTTGTGGTTAACCCCATTTTTAGTAAGAAGGTGATAGAATTATGAGTGAGTGAAATGTGAGCCTCCATCACTGATTAAGGCTTTTGGAATGTCGAATCTAGAGAAAATATTCTTCTTAAGTAATTTGATAGCCACGTGGTGATCATTAGTGTGGGTGGGTATTGCTTCTATCTACTTAGATACATAGTCGACTATGACTAGTATATACAAATACCCACTAGAGTTGATGAACGATCTCATGAAGTCGATGCCCCATACATCGAAAATTTCAACCTCTAAAATAGGATACAGGGGCATCATATCCTTTCGAGTCATGTTGCCGATGCTCTGGCAATGCACACAAGATCGAACAAAATTATGAACATCTTTATGCAAGCTGGGCCAAAAGAATCCTGCATTAAGGATTTTAGTTGTAGTTTTCTTGCCCGAAAAGTGTCCACCATAGGCCATTGAATGACAATGTGTCAGAATATCATGGATTTCAGCATCAGGGACACATCACTTAGTGACCTGATTGGCTCAAATGTGGAAAAGGTCGGGCTCCTCCCAAAAATAGTATTTAATATCAGCAAAGAACTTATCCCTTTTTGTTTTTGGCCAATCAACGGGGATTCGTTCTGTTGCTAAATAGTTTGCAATGGGTGCAAACCAAGGGAGGGTGGTGGTAGCTAAAATGCTTTCATCAGGGAAATGATTATGGGCGGTCATTATGTCATTTGTCATAAGAAGAGAAAGATGGTCGACCACTACATTTTGCGATCCCGCCTTATCCTTGATTTCCAAGTCAAATTTCTGGAGCAGCAGGATCCAACGGATAAGGTAGCGTTTCGCATCTTTTTTTGTCAGCAAATATTTATGTGCTGAGTGGTCGGTATAAACAGTGACATGCGATCCCAAAAGATAAGATCTAAATTTTTCTAGGGCAAATACAATGGTAAGAAGTTTTTTTTCAGTAACTGTGTAATTCCGTTGTGCATCATCAAGGGTTTTGCTCGCATAATAGATGACAACAGGCTTTTTGTCAATTCTTTGCCCTAGAATGGCCCCCAAAGCAAAATCTGAGGCATCCATCATTAATTCAAAGGGACTATTCCAATCAGGTCCCTGCAAAATTGATGCCTCAGTAACTTCCTTCTTTAACCTCAAAAAACTCTCCAAGCATTTATCAATGAAATCAAATGGCTGGTCTTTAGTAAGAAGCTGAATTAAGGGCTTGGAGATTTGTTAAAAATGTTGTATGAATCTACGGTAGAAACCCACATGACCCAAAAGGGATCTGATCTGTTTTACAGTAGTGGGTGGTGGGAGCTTAGATATAGCATCTATTTTTGCTTTATCTACCGCAATTCCTTATTTCGAAATAACATGACCTAGGACAATACCTTCCTGGACCATGAAATGACTTTTTTCCCAATTGAGGACCAAATTGACTTCTATGCATTTATGGAGAGTTCTTTCAAGGTTCTTGAGACAATGGTCAAAAGAATCTCCAAAAATAGAGAAGTCATCCATAAAGACTTCTAAGCATTCACTTACCAGGTCTGAAAATATTGCAAGCATACACCTTTGAAAAGTCACAGGTGCATTGCAAAGACAGAAGGGCATTCTTCGGAAAGCAAAGGTTCCGAAGGGGCAGGTGAAAGCTATTTTGTCCAGGTCCTCAGGATGAACCGCTACCTAATCATAGCTGGAATAACCATCCAGAAAATAGTAAAAGTCTCATCCGGCTAACCACTCCAAGATTTGATCAATAAAGTGGAGCAGAAGATGGTCCTTCTTGGTGGTGGTGTTTAATTTTCTGTAATCAATACACATGCACCAAGAAGAGGCGGTTCGAGTGGCTATATTCTCCCCATTTTCGTTGGTGACAACTGTTAGTCAGCCTTTTTGGGCACTACTTGTGTTAGACTAACCTAGGAGCTGTCAGAAATGGGGTATATGATATTGGCATCAAACCACTTAGTAATCTCTTTCTTTACCCCTCCTACATATTAGGGGTCAAGCACCTTTGTGGTTGGCAGGAGGGGCGAGAATGGTCCTCTAATTATATACGATGTGTACAGTAGGACGGATGAATACCCTTAAGATCAGAAAGTGTCCAGCCAATAGGTTTTCTATATTTACTCGAAACCTGGAGAAGTGTGTGCTCTTGTGCCCCAGTAAGTCCAGAATTTATAATCAGGGGAAGGGTCTGATTTGGACCCAGGAAAACATATTTAAGAGAGTCATACAAAGGTCTTAATTCCAGTTGTGGGCTCAGCTCAGAAAGAATTTTTGCTTTTTGTGTTAGTGATGAAGTGAGAGTGAAGGGATCAGCTGGAGTGTAAGCTGAATGTGTGGTTTGGGTGGACGGGTGGGATGAAGTGGATTGTTTAGGAACCATGTTAATGGCAAAATAGGAACATAAATGTGAAATCTGCAAAGTTTCCTCCACTATATTTTCCATTTCTGAATTTGAGTCATCAAAGAAATCAGGTTCTTGGAACCTCCTAGAAGCTTTAAAATTATCTAGGGTTACAGATTCACCACCACACATGATCTTCATTTTAGCATAATCACAATCAACATTTACGTGGGCAATGGCTAAGAATGGTCTTCCAAGAATTAGAGGGGCAAACATTAATGCTTTTGGTACCTCTTTGTCCAGGACTAAAAAGTCTACTGTAAATAGATAATTTTTGACCTGGACAAGGACATCCTCAACAATTCCCTTTGGTTTAATTGTAGATCAATCTGCTAATTGAAGACTAACCTCAGTAGGCTTTAATTCTCCAATCTTAAATTCCTCAAAAATAATTATGGGGATAAGATTAATTGAGGCACCAAGATCCAATAAGGATCTATCAAAAGAAGTATCATTAATGATAACTTGAATCAGGGGGGCACCTGGATCTTTTCTCTTAAGAGGTAGTCGGTTTTGCATAATTGACCTAATTGTCTCAAGAAGGATCACCTTTCCTAAATTTCTGGACTACCTTTTTAGGGTACACAAATCCTTTAGAAATTTTGCATAGGTAGGGATGTATTTTATGGCATCTTGGAGAGGTGATGGGAACACCATCATGAGCCCTAACTAGCTCATTTTAACCCAATGAAAAAAATAAAAGTTCCTACATAACCAACTGAAGGTCATAATGCACTACATAACTATTATGTGAGTAAAATAAGAAACTAGGGTTAAAAATGCAATTTTACCACTGCAGTACAACAACGGATTTTCTCAAGTGCTAAAAAAAGGTTGGAAGGTCTTAACAAAATAAAAAGTAGGTTGGATTTGACAAAAAAGGAATTGTGTGTACCCTATGAATTAAATGACTTATTGAAATCCTAAAATAGACCTACTTGATTAACCAAGGTTCTGGTCAGAATAAAATTCACCTAAATCCTCTAAAAATCATATAAAAATATCCTCTAGGGTTTTGTACCTTCAATTTGGCCATTAGAACCCATCTTGACCTAGAATGGGGTCTCAGATAGATATTTGGCCCAAATTGAGTTTTTACGTAAATTGCCTAGTCAAAGGTGGTCAAACCCAAAATCCAACTTCACCATTGGATTCCTTAGGTTGAAATTAGGTTTCTACCAAAATTTGGACCTAAGGGGAACTCATCTTGATCTACTTAGCAAAAGGGTCCAACTTGATTACATTTCTACCCTTATCTTTTAAAAACCCTTACAATCAGCCCCCTAACATTCTTATCATCTTCATAAATAGGTCCCTCTACCATTATAGAGGAGTAATCCTACTCTGATGTGCTTTGAAAGGAGGATTCTCCTTGATTGCTCAAAGAATCCCTTCCAAAATTGGAAGGGAGATTCTCTGAGTAATCCCCTCCAATCTGAACCCAGTGATGAGCCCTGATTGTTTCCTAATCTCTCAGGCGAATGCATGAGAGACTTGGGTCTTTTGAAGTTGCCTTCTCCGAGGGCCATGCCTTGCTTGGAGGCTTGGCTTCCAAGCACAAATCCTTCTCCAGGGACCTATTTAAGAAGCCCCAGATCCAACTGCATTCCCTCAGCTTGAAATTAGGCCGGATTCCCTCCATTTTTCTCTTCCCTTAGGCCGCAACAACTCCGCAAGCTCTGGTGTCTTCTCCCTAGATTTCTCGTTGCCCAACCATAGTACCAGTGGTCGGGTTGTCTTCCTCTCATTCATCCACGTTGCACAACACCAGCCGATGTCTCCTCTACCCCATCTTCGTCGCCGCCTCACCTACGGAGTTATCATCTTCCCCATGTCCAGCGACCATACCGGCATGGGATTCCTTTTCCTTTCATCCTTAGATTAGGTTTATTAGATTCCCTCTCTCTCACATGCCCTTTCCCTCTCTTTATTTCTTAAACCAACCCTCGACGCCACTAATCACCGTCACCTTCACCTCTGGCGATACCTCCGGCGAGGTGCTCCCATCACTCCGCACCTCCATCCACCTCACCAACCACTCTACAACCTCATCCTCGACTCCCTGATCACAACCCCTCACTCCAATCTCTCCATCGACCACCTAAAAGCACCCCCAAACACACCCACTTTCACGCCTACAGGAACCCTAGATACACCACCACAACCGCCCACACACCACGCCAATCACCCCAGCACATTTGCCGTACTTCGGTGACACTCCCTGAGCGATTTGACGTGGCCACAAGGCCATTCTTTGTGATCTCAGATTCAGGCATCAACCGCCACTGACGAGGGAGCTTGAAACTCGCTTGCGGCGCTCCAGGCCCTGCACTGCTCCAGGTGATAGTCCCAGGTGGTGCGAATTTGAAGCCCACACGTATCCATGCCATCAAGCAAAGGCTTCAGCCTCTACAGCCTCGCCAATTTATCCACACATCTGCTGCTGCGGCGCATAAAGGAAGGTGGGACATTTAGTCCCACCTCGGAACTAGAAGGAAGCCCGTGTGCGCATGAAAGGATTTTGTGTTAGAGGCTTATCGCCTCTAACATTGAGGGTGAGGTCCTCCTCCCCCCTCTCATGGACTCGTCCGTGGAACTGACCACATGGACCTGCCCACAACCTGATTACCCGACCTACTCACTCCTCGCTCACCACCCACGCCGGTGAGCCTGGACCTGGGTCTCCGTTAGGTCCGATTCCCCGAACCAGTTGCGGCTCTGGGAGAGCGAACCTAAAATAGAGAAGAGAGAAAGAGGAGAAAGCTACGAAGGGGAAGGGGGGTTTTGCCTTGGAAAGTTTACCTCGACACTTAGCCAAATCAGAGAGGAAGAAAAGGAAGTTAGGCAAAAAAGGAAGGAGAAGAGGAGCACCGCAGGGATTAAGGCAAAGCAAAGAAAAAAGGAGGAAGAACCTGAAGAAGAAGCTAAAGACAGAAAGAGAAGAAAAGGAAGCTTAAAGCCAAAGACAGAGTAGAAGGAAGAAGAAGACAAAGAAAGCTAAGGAAAGAAGGAAGAGAAAGAAGGAGAGGGCTCGCAAAGGCAAAAGAGAAATCAGAAGTAGAAATCAGAAGAAAGACAGATAGGCACTGTAGCTCACAACTTTTAAGATGTCTGATTTTGTAATCAGACGTCCAATTTTCATAAATTCTCCACTATTTCAGTTATAATTATTTTTACTCTTCATATACTCATGCTTTACACTCCTAATTAGATTTTGAGTAGTATTTTGTGTTCAATTGACATTTATTGCTGAGATTAGTGCATGAATTCCATTTGCTCCCTGTGTTCGACCTCGGAATATATTCGAGTAATAAAATTGTATTTGTTTTGAATGCTTTTTCGGTTGTACTACAACACAACACTTTTAAAACCTGATTAAGTGCTCCAAACATTTTGGCGCCGTTGCCGAGGAGCAACACGCAATTCACCACTATTCTTTGCACTATTTGATTATATTTGAGCACTAACTTGCCCTATTTGCTTTATTGTGATTTTGTGAGGTACTTCATGAGGAGATCTTCCGTGCAAATCAACCACTCCAAGGTAGGTAACTTCTCTATTCTTCCCAAATCAACCTCTTAATCTTGGGAAGACAAAAAGGAAGCAATCAATTAGGAATCACCTACCATATTTTTCATAGTAATTATCATTTAAAAGGCAAGTTTCCTAATTTGCGAAATTTTGTTCAAATCTCCTTGAAGTTGAAGCGATTTATTTTAGAGATCCTACCCCAAAATTTTGTGCCTATTAAGGACTACACTTAATTTCTAATCTTCTTGGACTACGCAGTTCTTGTTTGAAGTCCAAGGAGAACATTTGTGAAAATCAAAGAGGACTTGAAAATAAAGCCAGTTAGAGTTTCTACATTAAGGTTTTGGAGTGCTAGTTCATACTTGCCTGGATAAAAGGAAACAAACCCGCTCGCATTTGTGTGCTACCCAAACCCTTGATTGAAAAGATCTAATCAAGAAAAACCCTAAAATCAGGCTCTAAAATCACTTGAACCTTAAAATCCTTAGACCTAATAACCTGAGAGTCAAATTAGGGTGATTTCTAGGTCTTGACCTGGAGAGATTCTGCCATTTTAGGGTAGGTCAGGTAAAGTTGGACTACATTGTAGGCCAACCAACCTCCAAATTAGGTCACAAGTCAAAACAACTGCTAATTCAAGTGAAATCAAAGGCACAAATTAGGATATAAAACTGGTTGACTTAAGAGGTCAAGTTATCCATTTTGGTCTACCTGGACCATTAGTGACAAGAGAGGTCGGGTGGGGGAAATCCTGTAACCCATGGGGGTGCTCTACCATTTAGGGGTCTTTGCAGGACTCTCCCTCTCTGGCTGCCCAAGCAATTCTCAGGTGGATGGCTTTTTGACTAAGGGGTATCATCCGCCTCGAACCGCCATAGTCATCCAAAAATCTTTAGGTGCCTTGATCTGGTCAACATCACATCCAGTCCCTCATCCCTTCTATTTAGAGTACACACACATATTTTCATTGGGAATCTCTTCCAGATCAAATCACTTCATTCTAAGACTTGAATTTTGATTCTACATCTTGATTCCCCCATCTGATTCAAATATGCAGCCTGGTTACTTAAGAAGACCATTAAAGAAACCTGAATCAAAAAGATCCATGAGAGATGGAATGGTTGAGGATGCCCTTGAATTTTATGAGATTGAATACAAAACCGCAAAACCTGTAGAAGATATTTAGGTTAGTATATCAACAACAACAACCTTCATCATAAACTGTGCCCAATTGTTATTAACAGAAGCAACAAAAGGATCAACCTGAGACATTCTCATAATAGGATACATTGAGATAGAAAAATTGCATAACTTTGAATACCTCCAATGCATGACAAGTCCTTTACTTTGGGAAAAACACCAAGATGATCTTGAAAAATGAGAAGAGATGATGAAATTGTTAAAACAAGTTATTGATCAAAAATACTCCTACATGCCTCAAACAGTTAATGAAACATCTTTGACTAATATTGAGGATCAATCTAATTTTCCAAAGCCCGAGTTTGAGACACAAGGTTGTTGTGGATTCCCAACCTAGATAGAATATAACATGCCTGATCTTGAATTAGGTTGGGAAGTCCTAATTGCAGGAGAACACAATTTTGAGCCAGCCCTAGAAAACCGAAATCCTAGTTCAAGCATAGGATTCCTAGACTCCTATAAGAATGAGATTGAATCAGAACCTCTCGAGGGTGTAAATCCCACCCCTTATTCTGATAAGATAACACCCAAAGGTAATTCTGACCTAGATCTAATGATACAACCCACATCCTTAGCCTAGAATCTGGATCTGAATCTTCTTGGGACAATTACAAGGCCCCGTATGACAATGATGAAAATTTGAATTGGGATTATGATTCTAGGCCTTTGTTTGATAAATGTCCCTCTCCAACATCCTCAGAAATACAGATTGATTTTTCGAAAGTCATGCCAATCTACGATACAGAAATCGAGGAGTTGGAAGAGTGGGGTTTTGATTGGGTCTTCCCCACAAGCCAAAACCCTAAGCCCAGACCCTATAAAGATAAATTTTTAAGCTCAAAATCTACAATAGGCTAGACCCAAGTCAGGTTGCTGAGTCTACATCTTGTGATTTATTCTGTGGTGGAACCTCTGATCTCGAATCTAATTCAGAATTTGAGTCTCGCAATTTCTCCGATGATTTCGAATCTTACCATGATTTTAGAGAACCATTGTTTCCTGACAACTACGAGCCAATCTACGACCTCAGCTCACATGATTCATTCTTCAACTCTGACTCAAAGGTCCCTAATCCTGAGATCACTGACTTAAAATCAGGTTCCATTGAGATGGAATCATTTCTTTTTGATCCTTAGGAATCAAAACAAAAAATTTCCGAGAGGGAATACAATTCAGAATTCAAATTGTTTCTTGACTCTTATTTTCTTCATCCTATAAACACTCTTTAGGCATTTACCTTCGAATTTGATGGCTACTATGCGAACTCTCTAAATGAACCTACCTTTAATTCCTTTTTAGATGAGCCCTCATACACAATTCATATCAGTGCCATCCCCTCCACATATACAGAACCTATTCAAACCCATTTTCAACCCCGACCTGCAATCGAACTCAATTTCTTTTCTGATTCCCCTTTTACTCAGTTGATTGCAGGTGATTCGCCTCCACATCTTTATTGGGTTTCGAACATTGATTAGACCACAAATCATGCCCCATCATTCTCTGATCACTCCTATAGGGTTTTCACATCATCCACTAATTATTTTGAGGATCCCTACTCTGACCAGGCTGATTCGACTCAGCCAAACCCTGGATTCACACTTCCATATCATTCTGAGCTTCACAGTATATGGCCGATTCCACATCTCTTAATCTACATTTATAAACCCACCATATTGATTGGGTTTGGGCTGCATCATCAGCCTGTTGATCTGAACATGCACCTGGTTGGACCAACCAGGCTTTTGATCAAGGTGCTTGTTCTACAAAACTCATCTGATTGGACCACTCCCTCTCCATACCATTTCCCGCTCGACTGAAGGCGTTGAATCTAGCACTTAATAGGAGGCAACCCGCCATTCCAAAAAACTCGAGATCCTTCTGATTTACCTTCTGTACTTCACATCTATTGCACCCTGAGTTCGATCTTAGAATAGTTGATCCCACCTCTGGTACACGTGCCAGAGCTTGAAAACATCTGCACAGTCATTCCCGAACTGTTTGCCCACCCGATAATCTTGTTCTAAATTCTTGAACCTAAACCTATTTCACACCCTCCGTTTACAATGAGGACATTGCAAAACTTAGGCATGGGAGGGTGGTAAAGTGCAAACATACAAAAATCAAAAGTTCATAAGGGTTCTCACACAAAAATCTCATTTTCATATTCCAAAAATACCAAAAAAATAGAAAATTGTGAAAAAGAACAAAAAATTGAGAGGAGAGAAAATTTTGAGGCCATACAATTTTGAGGAGAAAAAGGGGAAAAGTGAAAAATGTCAAAAAGGAGCACAAATTGAAAAGGAAAGAAAAAGAGATAGTCATTAGTAAGAAATTAAGGAATTGACTTAGTTCTAGACCAAAGCAAAAGAAAGAAAATGAAAGAAGAAAAAAGTGCTAATGAAACACAGAAGAGATTAGTAGGAACTCTGATTTCAGGCCTCTTGGGCTATACTCCTAGGCTTGAAAATTCAAGTATCCACTAAGATCTAGATAGTCCTCAAGAGGTTGGGGAAAATGTGAAGCTTAAGTATTAGGTCTAAGGCTTAGACACTATTCAACCTCGTTAACTGACCTCTGGTTTGCGAAACTCGGTAACCTAAGCACCCCAATCCACACACAGTCTGGTTCAGTGCACCTAAGTATCAAAATCACGCAAATGCGTTTAAATTGTTATGAAAAAGTCACCTAGATTAGGAATGACTGACTAACACAAGTTGATTTGGTGGAGTTCCTGGCACGGAGAGGTGGGAAATTCCCTTCGAAGATGCACAATAACATATCGTCTCCTCAGTGCTTGTCTCCTAGGATATCTACATATCCTACTGGGAGCATGTAAGCACCCTGTGCTAGTCCAAATGCCATGGGTGGCATTATCCTGAAATGTCAATTTCTAAGGTTTAGATTTAGCTATAGAATGCCATGGGCAGGATTATCTCGTAATCACAAAAGCCAAGTGATAAGTCGATTTTCGCTTTCGAATAATGTATTAAGATGATTTGTCATTGTAGGATGAAAGTGGTGGAAAATTACTTAATAAAATAATTAAAATTAAAATTAAACCACTCACAGGAGAGCGGGTCATATCCACAAGGAGGCAATGACTTATTTATACTCGGTATTAGGTCAAAATCAAGTTCGCTAAACTATTCGCCAGATCAAATAATTCCTGTGTAGCTCTGAAAGTAAACCTTAAAATTATGGTGAAGTCAAGGGGTGTTAATGTAATTTTTACGTCAGAAAATTATACATGGGCAAGAGTATGCCATGTACTATTCACTTGCATGCATATGAAAATGTCATTCAAAACTAAATTCAATGCACATAAAGATGAATAATAAGGTTTAACAATTCTCTAGAAACATGAGCATGAAGGCATAAATTCACCGCAATAAAATAATGATAAATCAAAATTCATTTTTACGACAATGGCATGAAATGTAATTATTAATTGAGGTTGAAATAGGAGATTAGCTTCGGGTGAGCTTATGCAAGGATGAAGGAGAGATGGACGGCGAGTTGGTGACCAGAGGTAGCCCTCTCTGATCCGCACCTGATGGTGGTGGCGGCTCGATGGATGGTGGTCGGAGCCAGTCTACCGGAGGAAAGAAGTGGTGGCGGTGGAGGATGCTGCTGCTGGTCGTGCATGCTGCAGGCACAAGGAGGGTAGCACATGGGCACTGTAGGTGCTGCAGGCACGCGCGAGGCATGGGCACGTGGCAGGGCGGCACTCTGCGGGCCGCACAGCTGCACGCGCAGGTTCTGTTGGCACTGACTGCAGGTGCTACAGGGAGGTGCTGGAGGGGGGGTGCTGGGGTGTGGTGAAGGCGAGGAGGCGTGGGCGTGTTGGCTGGGGTGAAGGCACGCGGTGGGGTCTGATGGAGCAGGGGGCAGGAGGCATGCGGGTGAGGGGGTGCAAGTGCTAGCGTGTGCGCTGGCTGAGGTGAGGGCGCATGGTGGCTGGGGCACTTGGCAGGGTGTGCTAGAGAGTGGGTGGACAGGAGATGAAGGTGCGGGCAGGGTGCACTGGAGATGAAGTGAGGGTGCACGGTGGCAGGAGTGCTTGGTAGGAAATGTTGTAGAGACTCTTAGAGGCATGGGCTATCACCCCACACGCCCACGGTGGTGGAGTCGCACTGTGGCGGTAAGAGGCCGGTGGTATGGAATGGATGAGAAGTAAAGTTCTCAATGCATAGGGAGGAACAAAGGGGTGGAGGCCTACCTTTGAACGGCAGCCCCTCCTCTTTTGTAGCCACGATTAAGATTTGAAATTCAAAAACTACCATAGAATCAATGTGATGCGTAGGAGGAGGAGGCGGAGATGGAGGAGTTACCTGCAAAGGAGAAGAAGAAGAAAAAGAATAAAATAATTATTGTTATTTATACATAACTCCTTAACTTCTATGTTAATTAAAATAGTGCACCTAATTAATTAACTAATTAAATGTATGCAACCTTAGGTTAAATATAAATGCAAGAATTATGCAGTTAAGCTAAAAAATATGAATTGATTTATTTACATCCTAATGTATGCTATCTAAATGTTAAAATTAACTTAATGTCTAGACACTTAAATACTTAAATAGCCCATAAATATGGGCTAATCACCAGGGTTCTGGGGGTTGCCATGGGCGGTGCTATCATGAAGCATCGATTGCCAGGGACCCTTCGAGGATTGATGATGGGGACTAGGAATCCGATATAGACTGTGTTGAGAAGCCAATCCAAAGCTAGAAATGAAAAGCAAAGAGAGAGAAAACTCTCCAAACAAAGAAAATTCCTCTATCTCTCTCTTACAAAAACGCATTGCAAACTAAACCAAGGCTAAAATATGTTACAAGCACGGGTGCTTTAACCGCGGAGTCTAGCTAACCTTAGGATAGTTCCTGTGGGCCTTAAAAACCTTTGCGGTGGATTGAGGCTAGAACTGGTCAGGTCCAGATCTTGATTGGTACTTGAGTACCTCTAGGCCTACTATTGGCATTCTAACCTAATCCACAGAAGAAAGCACACATCACAATTTTGGGCATCAAAAAGATTACATGGTCTAGAATCAAAGTTAAAACCTTAAAATTTTGCTAAAGGACTAGCAAAAGCTAGGCATGAGGGTATGATGGGAACACCATCATCATCCCTAACTAGCTCATTTTGACCCAATGAAGAGAATAAAAGCTTCTACATAACCAACTAAAGGTCATAATGCACTGCACAACCATTCTGAGAGTAAAATAACAAACTAGGGTTAAAACTGTAATTTTACAATTGCAGTACAACAACGAGTTTCTCAAGGGCTAAACAAAGGGAAAAGGGTCTTAACAAGATAAAAAGTTAGTTGGATTTGACAAAAAAGGGTTTATGTGTACCCTGTGAATTAAATGACTTCTTGAAATCCTAAAATAGACCCACTTGATTAACTAAGGTTCTAGTCAGGATAAAATTCACCTATACCCTCTAAAAATCATAGAAAAATATCCTCTAGGGTTTTGTACCTTCAATTTGGCCATTAGAACCCATCTTGACCTATAATGGGGTCTCAGACAGATATTTGCCCTAAATTGGTTTTTGCATAAATTTCCTATTCAAAGGTGGCCAAACCGAAAATCCAACTTCACCATTGGATTCTTTAGGTCAAAATTAGGTTTCTACCAAAATTTGGACCTAAGGGGAACTCATCTTGACCTACTTAGCAAAAAGGTCCAACCTAATTACATTTCTACCCCTATCTTTCAAAAACCTTTACAATCCACCCCCTAGCTTTCTTATCATCTTTAGAAATAGGTCCCTCTACCATTATAGAGGAGGAATCCTACTCCGATGAGCTTTGAAAGGAGGATTCTCCTTGATTACTCAAAGAATCCCTCCCAAAATTGGAAGGGAGATTCTCTGAGTAATCCCCTCCAATCTGAACCCAGTGATGAGCCCTGATTGTTTCCCAAACTCTCATGTGAACGCATGAGAGATTTGGGTCTTTTGTAGTTTCCATCTTCGATGACCATGCCTTGCTTGGAACCTTGGCTTCCAAGCATAAATCCTTCTCCAGGGACCTATTTAAGAAGCCCTAGATCCAACCTCATTCCCTCAGCTTGAAATTGGGTCAGATTCCCTCCATTCTTCACTTCCCCCTAGCCACAACAACTCCGCAAGCTCCAACAGCTTCTCCCTAGCTTTCTCATCGCCCCACCACAATATCAGTGGTCGAGTTGTCTTCCTCTAATTCATCCATGTCGCGCAACACCAGCCGACATCACCTCTACCCCATCTTTATCGCTGCCTCACCTATGGAGTTATTCGTCTTCCCCACATCCGGTGACCATATCGGCATGGGATTCCTTTTCCTTTCATCCTTAGATTTGGTTTATTAGATTCCCTCTCACTCACACACCCTTTCCCTCCCTTTATTTCTTAAACCAACCCTCGACGCCACTGATCACCGTCACCTTCTCCACCTCCGACGATACCTCTGACGAGGTGCTCCCATCTCTCCGCACCTCCATCCACCTCACCAACCACCCTACAACCTCGACTCTTTGATCACAACACCTCACTCCAATCTCTCCATAGACCACCCAAAAGCACCCCCGAACACACCCACTTACATGCCCACAGGAAGCCTTAGATACGCCACCACAGCCACCCACACGCCACACCAATCACCTTAGCACATTCACCGTACTCCGATGACGCTCCCTGAGCCATTTGACATGGCTGCGACGTCATTCTTCGTGATCTCATGTTCAGGCATCAACTACCATTGACAAGTGAGCTTGAAACTCTCTTGTGGTGCTCCAGGCCTTGCGCTGCTCCAAGTGATAGTCCCAGTTGTTGCAGATTTGAAGCTCGCACGTATCCACACCATCAAGCAAAGGCTTCAGCCTCTGCGACCTCGCCAATTTAGCCACGCATCTGCTATTGCGACACGTAAAGGAAGGTGGGACATTTAGTCCCACCTCGGAACTGGAATATAGAAGAGAGAAAGAGAGCAAAACTACGAAGGGGAAGGGGGGTTTCACCTTGGAAAGTTTACCTCGACAGTTAGCCAAATAGAGAGGAAGAAGAGGAGGTTAGGCAGAAAAGGAAAGGGAAGAGGAGCACCGCAGGGCTTAAGGTAAAGCAAAGAAGGAAGGAGGAAGAAGCTGAAGAAGAAGCTAAAGACAGAAAGAGAAGAAAAGGAAACTTAAAGCCAAAGACAAAGCAGAAGGAAGAAGAAGACAAAGAAAGCTAAGGAAAGAAAGAAGAGAAAGGAGAGGGCTTGCAAAGGCAAAAGAGAAATCAGAAGAAGAAATCAGAAGGAGAGACAGGCACTATAGCACACAACTTTTAAGACGTCTGATTTTGTAATCAGACGTCTACTTTTCATAAATTCTCCGTTATTTCAGTTACAATTATTTTTACTTTTCATATACTCATGCTTTACACTCCTAATTAGATTTTGAGTAGTATTTTGTGTTCAATTGACATTTATTGTTGAGATTAGTGTGTGAATTCCATTTACTCTCTATGTTCGACCTTGAAATATATTCGAGTAATAAAATGGTACTTGTTTTGAATGCTTTTTCGGTTGTACTACAACGCAACACTTTTAAAACCCGATTCAGTGCTCCAAACAAGAGGGATGTTAATTTCAACTTTCCCAAATAAATCCATTAATTCCTTATCAGTGGGCTTGGATTTCTTCTTTTTGCTATTTTGTGAAGAATGGAGGGCTTGTGGAAATGGTGCAGGGTTTCCCTGTTTTGCATTGTTAGGTTCCTAAACAGTGTTAGAGGAAGATGGGGAAGAGTTGATCTATTTTTCATTGAAATGAGTTTCTTTAATAGGCATGAGGTCTTGAGTGATTTTCCCATTCCTCAAAGTAACTACATTTGTAGTTTGGTTGTTTCTAGGATGAGGATGGGAAGCCTGACTGTTAATGAAACCCAGGGCGTGCTGAGGTGCTAGTTGAATGGGTTGACTGGGATATCCACCTTGGAACTTATTCCGCTGATTATTCGGGTTGGGCATGGGTTGGGAAGGTAAATTCCTAGCAGGTTGATGATCAGGAGTAACGTTAACTTGGTGTTGCAAGTTGGTAATCATGCGGGTTACTTCTGTCTTTTGATTCTGTATACCTTGCAGAGTTTTCATGTCTTGAGTATTAATATCTTCCTGGGATGGTCTAGGTTGATATGCAGGTTGCCCATAATTCCCAAAATGATTTTGTTTAGGAAATGGAATCGGGTTCGGGTTTTTCCAGGAGCGATCCAGGTTGGTCCTCCAGTTTTGATTGTAAGTGTTGGAGGGGTTTCTAAATTGCTCCTGGAGAGCATAAATATTTTCCGTGGTGGGATCAAGAATATTTTGATTCAAATAATCAAAATTCCCAGTCAATTCTTGTGAAAAATCAGCTGGAAATTGCTAACCAGCAGGTGTGGCTTAAATATTGTGCATATTTTCTCTTCGGAGAAGTTGTAGAGTGTTAGTGTGTGGAGAGTTAAAGTGTGGAGCTTGTTTGTTTGTGAGCTTTTCTTCCATTTTTTCTAGTGAATTTGCATCAGGTCCAATCGTTGAGTTAACATATATAGATCATCCTGAGTGACTGGAACAGAGGTGGATTTGGAGTCAATTTCATTGACTCCGTGTCTGGGGTTTTGAGTTCTACCAGAAGTGTCCATTGAAGTCATATTAAATAAGTTTTCACTCATTTATTCAAAGAGGAGATAGGCACTCTCGGCATCTTTATTAACGAAATTTCCCCAACATGAGGCATCAACAAATCGCTTTAATTGATC
The DNA here is from genome assembly GCA_037157565.1 of Thalassia testudinum. Classification (NCBI taxonomy): domain Eukaryota; kingdom Viridiplantae; phylum Streptophyta; class Magnoliopsida; order Alismatales; family Hydrocharitaceae; genus Thalassia; species Thalassia testudinum. Next base: position 221,152,112 of record JAZHRO010000031.1, on the reverse strand, counting down.
TTCTAATCCATGACAAAAGATCTGCACTAACTACCATTGTAGTATTTCATGGTGGGGACTTCTTAAAAGTTCTTGGAATCTTTCCCAGGCTTCATGGAGGGGTTCACCAATTTTTTGTTGAAAGGTCGTTATGGATCTTCTTAAAGCGTTAGTTTGACATATTGGAAAATTTTTTTTTAGAAAAGCACTCTTTAATTGGGGCCAGGTGATGATTGGGTGCCTAACCGTTCTAAACCAGTGTGAAGCTTTATCTTTTAGAGAGAGAGGAAAATGTCTCATCAACCACACGCCTTCCTGCACATTACGGGAATGAGTGCTTTCAGCGAGGACAGTTAATTCCTCAAGATGGCAAAAAGGGTCCTCTCTTGGAAGACCATGAAAATGCTTGATCAAGTTCAGAATAGACGGTTTGATCTCAAAATCCCCTTGTGGTATGACCACCCCAGGTCTTTCCTCATAGTTGGAAGGATCATAGAAATCCTTAAGAGGAACGAAAGGCTTCTGGCAGGGTGGTGGGTTTTGCCCTTGGTTGGCTAGGTTCGTCACAGTCCTAGCCAAATTCTCTTGATTTTGTTCTAGCCGAACTAAATGGTCGACCATAAAGGCAAAGGGGTTTGTATTTTTAGTTTGGATTTGAGGGCCACCTGGCCCTACAAGAATTTCTGGTTACTCTAGATGAGGGAGGTTAGGGATGGAGAAGTTAGCTTGTGGGTCGGCTGACAGGTTAGAAGCGGAAGTAGAATTTTTTTGTCGGTTTCTTGGGTTTTCCATATTTTTAGAAGAGGAAGGAGAAGAAAACAAAGATTTTCTAGTGCGGGGGGCAAAATCAAATGGTCCCTCAAGATGTGATTTTTGGGACCTTTGCCTGTGCATGCACGTTTTTGGAAAAATTGGAGGGGAGGAGAAGAGAGATAGATGAGAGAAAGTGTGCAATTCAAACAACAAATTCTAAACTTAACATAATTGTGACTCCCTAAAAATAAGCACTCACTAGTGAATACCCTTTCTATCAACAAATCTAGCCAAGTTGTTTAAGGGGAGGTTTGGGCCCAAGCATTTCCTAGGAAAATCTCAGGTGCTTGTACAAACCTGCGCCTAGTCATTTTACATGACCTCTCAACCTGAACACCAGATATAGATGACAGAATTGATATCAACTAAAGAGAACTTAAGACCTAGATAGCAAGCCTAAGTTGATGAAACCTTAGGGGTCAAGTTGCTACAGATTTTAATTAGGTCTAGGATACTAAAGTGCACACGGAATGTGGAGGGTGTTGATTGGGTTATTGCCCTGTTATTTCAATTTTTTGTGTGTGCAGGAATTGGAAAGTGATTCCAATTAAAAAGCAAGTTGTCACACAATTTCTTGTCCTTCTGTCTTTTAAGATTTGATTTAATTCAATGTGTTTTAGGGTTTCTCTTTTTTTAATTTTCAAACAATATTGAAACTCCACAATCAAAGGAAAAAGCAAGTTGTATTGGTGATGGTTAATTTCCTTTAATGTGGGTCTCTAAAAAGAATGCAAGAAACCCTAATCCAATTGTCCCTAAGACAGAAAATTACTACAAATGAATTATTTTTAGGCTTTCTGTATTAAGTGGTGGTCCAGACAAGTCAAACAGCACAACTAGTTTGAAGAAAATCAAACAACGTTTCAAGAAAATATTTTTTTAAGATTTTAGGAATTTGTTTTATATTTGTTTTGAATTTTTATTTGTGCTAGTGTCAAAGTCCAGAAATGATACCCATGGGTATTTTGGACTTTCTGTACTACCACCAGCATCCAAAAATTCTTATAAATTACTGTGATGTGTAGAATTTCACAAGGATTCTAGAAAGCTTAATTTCATAAAAATTGGCTAAGTAGAAAAATCTAAAAATTCGCGGACAGTAGCAAAACAGGAAGAATAAAGTGTATGACCCCTATGCAATTCACAAACGTTTAAAAATTAATTAGAAATCCAATTACTCTGAAATTTGGAATAAATGTTCCTAACCTGATTTGAAATCTCTATGTGAAATTTTGAGATTTTAGGAGATCTGTGGTGTTCGAAATTGATTTTTCTAGCCCAAACAAAAGTATGGACCCGAAAAATAGAACACCAACACTTGAATTGGAGTGGTATTTAATGAAGCATACAAGCAAACAATAGATTTTAAATTTCACCACTCCACTTAATTAAGTTGTTTAAGGTCCTGAAAGCCAAGTTTAATGTGTTGTTGGTAGTTTTTTAGTGAATTATATGACTAGAAAAGGGAACCAACCTAGAAATCTGTAGGAAGATAAGATATTGCAGTCTCAGAATCCCGCTTTCTTCCTGCAATGCCTGCATACACGAAAGAAAAAGATATAAGGGGATGAGATCCACTTCAAGCAATAGAAAAGTCAAAAATGCAAAGCCGTACCTCCTCGGCAATGGTGCCAAAAAGTGATACAAAAAATTACACGATTTTTAAGATTAGGATTTTGAGTCATTGCAACGCGTAAATCCGTTCACTTTTAAAATTTCTAACCAAGATAGAGAAGTATCTAGGGTCATCCAAGGAGGCAATATTTTGCGAAATACACGTCTCTTACTCAAAAATGAAACTCAACTTTTTTTTTGTTGTTTTTCAACATATCTTTTTTTTTTAGCCTTTTTGATATAAAGGGCAAATATGAAGTTGTTAGCAGGAAAAGTACTACAACTAAGATGCTAAAATCTAAGTGACAAAAATATCTTCTTTCTAAGCTCAACCTAGGCACAAGAAGGCCTAAGTTAATTAGAAAGAGTGAGTGAAATTAAACTAAGATAAAGCAAGTACGGTAATTAAGATTGCAAAAAAAATTGAAGGAAACTTTTATAAGAATGAAGAATTATTTTACACAAAAGCCTTGTAGAGTAATGCTTCAACTACTAGAATTGAAAGTGCAAAAAAAAAAAAAAAAGTATCCTCTATAATGATGGTGAAGATGGCAAGGCCCTTGCTCCAATTATTGCTGCTCCAGCAATCAAAAAGAGCTCCTTCCACTTTCAAAGCTTCTCCCAGTTGATGAACTCCTCCTAGCCAGCCCAAAGGGTTGACTCCTCCAAGGTGGATAGAATTTGAAAGAGCGATCTTCATTTTCGTTGAAAACTTTAACATAAAATGATGTGTCGTTGTATTTAATTGTGTGGTAGAAATCGCTTTTCAAAGCATTTTAATTTGCATAATCTAACCACTAAAATAGTTAGGTCATCTCTGCAGGGAGGAATTAGGCTATTAAAATCACAACTAAGTGGAAATCGAGTTCGCAGAAGTAATCGTCAAATCAAACAATGCATATGCTGCTCTGAATGTAAACCCCAAATTTAAGAGAATTCAAGGGCTATTGATGTAAATTTCACATAAGAAAATAGTTCATGTGCAAGGGTATATCGTGTATTTTTTACATGCATGCAAACTAAAGTGTAAATCAGAATTCAAATGTGATGTATATTGAGATGGATTGTAAGGGCTGAACAAATATGTGGAAGAATAAGCATAGGGCTGCAATTTCACGTCAAATTAATTAATCACAAAAATGAGAAAAATGAATCTTTGACAATGGCAATGCTTGTAATTTTTAATGGCATGTTTACTGTTCTAAAACAGATCAAGTGCACTTCTTTGCACGCACGAGGAGGACAGCCCACGGCTGAAGAAGAGAAGCCCAGGAGAGGTTGGCCGCGATGAGAGGATCACGATGGCGATGGTGGCGTCGACTATGGTGGTCTGAGGTCGTCGGCCGATGAGGAGGAGCGGCATCGACGTTGGGTTCTAATGGAGAAGACGAAAACTGCGTGGCTGCGTGATGGCGCGCACACAAGGGCGTGCAAGGGGATGGTTTAACTGCTGGTGTGTTGCTGCCTATGGGCGGTCTACCTATGGGCATGTGGCTGCCTGCGGGTGGTCTGCCTACGTGCGCTTGGTTGCCTGCGGGTAGTCTGCCTGCGTGCGATCTGCCTACATGCCCTTGGCTACCTGTGGGTGTGCTTGGCCATGTGCGGGTGCAGTGAGGGCACTGCACGCTGGAGGCGCGCTTGCAGGTGCGCGAAGGTTGTGGCAGTGGTGCGCTTGTAGGCCTGCGATGGCTGTGGTGGTGCATGCGGTGAGAGAGGTTTGCGGTGGGAGGATGGTGGCACGGTTGTAGGGCACTCGGTGGGGTAGGCTAGTGCTCAGTGCTTAGCATGTAGTGAGAGAGGTTTGCGGTGGTGGTGCTTGTTGGTTCCACAATGCATATCCTCTCCACGGTGGGGAAGGTGGAGATGATCCCCGCAGGGGGTGTTGAACGTCGGATTGCTACGCTAACGTGTTTGGTTTTGAAAAAACCTGTCATCATAGTATGAAGTGTTCAACAAAAAAAAATTATACCGGAATAGAAATCCCGAGTTGAACTCAGGGAGGCTACGTTGATCTATATTCGCAATTATATATTTTCAGAATTTTTCTTGAAAAGTGAGGCGAGGTAATTACAATGAAGCATAATAACAATCAGACTAAACAAAAGGGATAGAGAGAGAGAGAAACACATGCATTCAATAATTCAAAATGTTTATATAATAAAATCAAATAAGAATTACACTAGAAATAGAGAAATCAACTACACTAGAAAGCAGGAAAATTCTACACTAGAAAGCTATAAGAAAGAAAGGGAGAGAGAAGTTATCCTCCTCGACGATCGCTTGGAGGACGAGCTGGACGGGATGATGCCTGGACAAAGGAGGATGGAGTAGGACGAAGGAGGACAAAGCAGAAGAACGGGAACGGGGCAGCACGTCATCATCGTCGTGGGATCCGCTTCCAAACGGGGGATGAAAATTTGATTTTATCTCGCGAGAAGCATCCTGGGTGTGGGACAAGCTTCTCTTGAGCTTTGGAGAAGTAGAGAAGAGAAGGAAGGGATGAGAATTTCGTATGGAGGGGGTCTCCTTTTATAGTTGTAAGGAGTGGGGGCAATTTGGTCATTACAACTCTTAAAACATTAATTCAAGACCTTTAGTGACAGACAAAACCGTCGCTAAAGATCTGAACGTGGGCGCAGTGGCCGGTGCTCACGCGCCCGCTAGCTTGCCTACGCGTTCAACGCACGTGCACGTCCAACCGATCTCAACCGTCTGATCGCGAGATCGGACGACTTAGATTGCACTTCCGTCTGCCTACACTGCACGCCCCATCATGTGCAATGCCACGTCTTCGCCGCACATGCAATAGCGCGTGAGCGCTATCAGGTGATCTGGGCCGCGCACATTCGATCGGGCGGTCGCCTTTAATCACGCACGCGTCGCAGATCGCGAGTCGAACTCACATCTTGTCAACGCGCAACGCCTCGCAACCGCTGCACTGCGCGGTGGAAAGTGTCGCACGAATGTTTTAAGGCGCGCACGTCCACAGCCATTGGATCAAGATCCAACGACGGAGAAGCAGTGCTCTAATTGAGGAAGAGAAGGTGCGGCGGTGCTTTGGCCGGTTGGGCGGCTGAGATGGCACCACGTGGCGCCATCTGAGCCATCCATCATTTGGATGATGTAGATGGTGCCACGGTTGTCGGATTGAGTCAATTTTCGTGCCATTAGGCTACGATCGTCGATCCAAATCCATCTATGTGGTCGGATTTGTCATTTAAAGTGTGGATTTGCACCATCTTGACCCTTGATCTTCTAAGGTTCCCCGATCGCTATCTGATGCTACAGATGTCTGATTATGGTGATCTTTGAGTCGTTGAACTCCAATTGTCCTCCTGATCACATCTGTATGATTGGATCTTTGATCCAAGGCCCCGATAAAAAGTTTTCCCTATCCATGAACATAAAAGGAGACAATTAACCTCCATTTTATTCAAACTACTCTAAATGCAAGATGATGCATGTTATGCAATATTTATAGCATGCAATGCAATTCTATGCTTAAGAACATGCATAAATAGACATCTTAAGTAGTGTAAACGTGTTTACATCATACCCCCATGCCAATCTTTTGCTAGTCCCTAGCAAAAACTATATGCTATTTATAAAAGAATCAGGTTAGATTATTTGGGCATGAGTTATTTTAAATCATTAACAAAATGTCTACTTAAGATCTGAACTTTAAAAGACACAACAGTGCCCGAGTATCTGCCAAAATGCAGATCACCTCAAGCCCTCGCCTTATTCAAAGAAAATTTTATTTTTCTCTTTTTTCTTCTTTTCTAAGTTTTTTGGATTTTTCAAGTTTTAGGGTTTAAGAGTGGCTTTCTATGGTCATTCAACTCACCCAAGATTTGATAAGAACCCTAAGTTTAAGCATCTTATTGTGAATGTGATAAACTCGTTGACCAGCAGTTAAAATGGACTTCGAATTTCTATGCCTCTAGGTGACCTAAAAAAAGAGAATTCTACCTAAAGGTGTATCTCTACAACTGGTAGCTTTCTCCCTACTTTTATTTTTTTATGGGGTCAACACAAGGGTGAATCCAGTGTATATCTCCCTGGTTTATTCTACTTCTCCTCTTCTTCCTAAGTGTTTTGAGAATTTTCAATACATTTATTGAGCTGGGTTCTAGACAATCGGTCGATAAGTTGTTACAACTGACAACTTGCCAGCCATACTCGTGCGGTGAAGCGTGGCTTATTTCTTTTTTTTTCTTTTCTCCTTTTCTTTTTGATTTTTTTTTTTTTAAGTAGGTGGCTTCCCTGGTCTAAGATTTACCTAAAGGCAGCAAGAAGAGAAAGATCCAGTGACTGGGCTCTGGACAACTTACCTATGGGTTACCCATGATAACTTGCCAACCATATCACCCTAGAAGCTTCATTAGCTATCCAATTTCCGTTAGAATCGTCGAACAACGAGTTAGTGACAAGATAGTGTGTAGATGCTTCAAACTCAAAATTCCCTCAAATCAGAGGGTGGGTTGATAAGTCGTGTACTTATCACCCAAACTTATTTACTCAAATTACAATAGAATTAAGGTTGGTAAGGACTCAAAAAATAAATCTACATTTTAGTGGATACACGGGCTGATTAAGTCCAAAGACTTGAAGGGTCATTATGTTCAGATCCTAGTGTAAAATTTCCTAAGATTGAAAAGTCCTAATGTCCAACTATTCCTTCCCAATTTTTTTTTTATTTTATAAATAAGAAGAGAAAAATAATTTACATGAATTTCACAAAGCTGACCAAATGATTGAAAAATGAATCCACCCCCCCATGCCTAGCTGATGCAATGTCCACATTGAAAAAGACACATGAAAGAAAGGGTAGAATATGAAAGATGTCACCTAAATATGAAGCTCGTATCAGCTTTGTGTCATATGTATAACTGCTAAGTTTAATGCTGTCAGCTAGGCGAAGTCCAGCCAAAGAAGTCACAGAATGGCTAGGGCAACCGTGTCTGAGACGGGTTCTGGAAGAATACGGTCAATAACAAGCTTCAAACGTTGACTGTTGACTTTAAATGTGTTACCCATCTTTGGGTCAGAAATATGAACGACTCCATTTGGAAAAATCTGGTCAATTATGAATGGGCCATTCCATTTAGATCTAAGTTTGCCAGGAAAGAGATTAAGTTTAGAATCGAATAACCAGGCCTTCTGGTTTGGCTCAAAGCTCTTGCAGGAAATCAGTTGATCATGTAGAGCCTTGGTCCGAGCCTTGTAGATCTTGGCATTCTCATATGCATCATTTCTAAGCTCCTCCAACTCAGATAGTTGGAGTTTCCTAGTCTTCCCAGCTAAATTCAGATCTAAAGTGCATTGTTTGATCACCTAGAATGCCCTATGTTCAATCTCTACGGGTAGATGGCATGGCTTTCCATACACCAAAGGGAATGGAGACATGCCGATGGGCGTTTTATACATCGTACGGTAGGCCCAAAGAGCGTCCTCCAGCTTTTGAGTCCAGTCCTTGAGATCAAGCCTAACTGTTTTCTGCAGAATTTTTTGATCTCTCGATTGGAGATCTCGGCTTGTCCATTCGTCTGTTGGTGGTAAGGTGTGGAAATTCGGTGATTAACCCCGTATTTGGCCAACAAATTCTGGAATTGGGCATTAGTAAAATGAGTGCCACCATCACTGATGATAGCCCTCGGAATCCCGAACCTACTGAAGATATTTTTCTTGACAAAATCGATGACCACCTTATGGTCATTGGTTCAGGTGGGAATCGCCTCAATCCATTTGGACACATAATCAACAGCAATAAGAATGTACTGATGTCCAAATGAAGGGATGAAGGGTCCCTTGAAATCAATGCCCCAAACATCAAAAATTTTGACAGGAAGAATTGGGTTTAGGGGCATCATATCTCTCTTAGTTATGCTCTCGAGTGCCTGACATCGAGAACATGACCTTGAGAAATCCTGGGCATCCTTGAATAAAGATAGCCAATAGAAGCCAGATTGTAAGATTTTTGCAGCCGTCTTTTTCCCGGAGAAATGTCCACCACACCCAGATGCATGCCAGAACTCGAGTATACCGTTGAATTCATTCTCCGGTATACATCGGAGAATAATCTGATCAAAGCTGATGCGGTACAACTCAGGGTCCTCCCAGAAGTAGCATTTGGCCTCAGATTTGAGTCTATCCCGTTGTTGCTTGGTCCAATCTTGGGGGATTTGACCAAAGGCCAAATAGTTAACAATGTCAGCAAACAATGGGGTGTGGAAACCTAAAACTGTAAGAATAGTTTCGTCCAGAAAAGTGTTAGCAATCGGAATGTCCGGATGAGAGAAATCACCTAGGAGTCTCGAAAAATGATCCGCTACCACATTTTGTACCCCGATTTTATCCTTGATTTCAAGATCAAATTCTTGAAGCAGAAGAATCCAACGAATAAGCTGGGGTTTAGCATACTTTTTGGCCAAGAGATGTCTCAAGGCCAAGTGGTCAGTATAGATAATAACATGAGACCTTAAGAGATAAGCCCTGAATTTTTCCAAAGTAAACACTACAGCTAGTAATTCCGTTTCAGTAACAGTGTAATTCCTCTAGACTTCATCCAGAGTTTTACTAGCGCAGTAGATGACAGAGGGCTTTCTATCAATTTTCTAACCCAAGACAGCCCCGACCGCGTAATCAGAAGCATTAGTCATGATCTCAAAAGGGGCTGTCTAAATTGGTGGTTGCAAAATTGGAGCATAGGTGACTGCCATTTTCAGGAAATTAAATGCCTTTTGGCATGATTCGTCAAAAACAAATGGCATTTCTTTGGCAAGAAGATTGCTCAAGGGACGAGAAACCTTCGAGAAATCCTTGATGAATCTTCGATAGAATCCCACATGGCCAAGAAATGATCGGATTTGTTTAACAGATGTAGGAAGAGGAAGTTTAGTGATAGCATCAACCTTAGCTTTATCCACTTCAATTCCTCGTTCAGAGATTACATGACCCAAAACGATGCCTTCTTGGGTCATGAAATGAATCTTTTCCAAGCTAAGGACCAATCGTGTTTTGATACATTGCTTAGGAATCATTTCCAAATTAGCCAAACAAGAGTCAAATGATTCTCCGAAAATAGAGAAATCATCCATGAAGACTTCCATAAACTCTCCCACCATGTCAGAAAATATGGCTAGCATACACCTTTGAAAAGTTGCAGGTGCATTGCTTAACCCGAAAGGTATCCTACGAAAAGCAAAGGTTTCGTAGGGACAAGTGAAAGTAGTTTTTTCCTGATCCTCAGGATGGATAGGAACTTGGTTGCATCCGGAGTAGCCATCAAGAAAACAGAAGTACTTTTGCCCGGCTAATCTTTCCAAGATTTGATCGATGAAGGGTAGGCGAAAATGATCCTTTTTAGTGGGTGTGTTCAGCTTCCTATAATCAATACAAACCCTCCAAGAGGAAGCTGAACGAGTTGTGATAGATTCTCCTCTCTCGTTAGTCACAACGGTAATCTTGACTTTCTTCGAAATAATCTGCACGGGACTTACCCAGGGATTATCAGAGATTGGACAAATAATTCCTGCATCGAGCCACTTGATGATTTCCTTTTTGACCACTTCTCACATATTTGGATTTAATCTCCTCTGCATCTGGCGAGAAGGGCGGGATCCATCTTCCAAGAATATTCCATGATTACAATAAGATGGCTTGATCCCCCTGAGGTCATGAATGGTCCAACCAATTGCTTCCTTATGTTCCTTCAAGACCTTGATCAATTTAATCTCTTGCTCCTTTGTCAATTTAGCACTGATAATCACAGGGAGCATCTTCTGAGGTCCTAAAAATTGATCTTTCAAATTCTCAGGCAATGGTTTCAATTCAAGATGGGGAGGGTTGATGATTGATGGTATGGTAGATGCTGAAGATTCAACAAGAGGAAGAGATTGTGAGTGAACAAAATCAATAACCTCTTCAGAATATGGCAGGTCAGCCATAGAGGGTTGCGGGTCGAATTCGTCATCAAAGGAGGAACTTTCGATTGAAGAAACCATCAAACAAGTTTCAATGTTTTCATTATCCTCATCAAGTTCCTCAATAAATCCACAATCCTCAAATTTATTGATCGCCTTAAAAATATCCAATTACATTCGTTGATCCCCAAAGGCAATTTCCATGCTACCTGATGAGATCCACATCATAAACCCTAACTGGCACAATTTAATCTAAATAAATGTGAAGAAGCTCCTACAAAACCTAAAGAGAGGCTTAACTCAGGGAATTCTGAGTTAAAGAATAAGACAAATCATAAGGGGTAAAACTGTAATTTCACTAATGCAGTGCACAAACAGGGTAATTAAGGGTCTAAACGAAGGTCAAATGAGCTTAATAAGGAGGGAAGTGGGATGATCTAATCTGAAAAGGGCTATAGCAACTTCTAGGAATTACATGACAAATCCACTTTAATTCACGAGGTTCGAGGCATGGTAAAAATCAACTAAACCCTATAAAATTCATGAAAAAATATTCCCTAGGGTTTAGAACCATCAATTTGGCCTTTGCAACCTATTTTGACCTAAAATGAGAACCATGCCCAATTTATGACTTAATTTGGGTTTTTGCGCAAATTGACAGATCAAACATGGTCCAACATAAAATCAAATTTCACCATTAAAATCCCTAGGTTCAAATTAGGCTGGTATAAAAATTTGAGCCTAAGAAAAGATCATCTTGACCAACTTTACAAATTGGTCCTCTTGAAGTACTTTTCGACCCTTATCTTTTGAAACCCTTGCAAATAACCCCCTATCTTTATCATCATTATTTGCAGAATGGTCCTCCCTGCCATTCTGAGCAGCGCCATACCTCCGGCGACCTTGCGCGGAGGATGGCACCGCACAGGGCATGGAGCTCGTTCTCAGGAACGAACGAGAGGTTCCCTGCGTCGTCCTCTACCGCAAGGACCCTCCCTTGTGTCCTGCAACCGCCCATGCCTCTCGTGCGAAAGCACGAAAGGCATGGGTCTCCTTCTCCGGCCATCTCCGACGTGTGCTGCACATCTTTCCCTCAGGCTGCTCTCCTCGCCAGCACCTTTAGAAGGAGCGGCAAGGTGATGGGTCAGCACGAATAGGTTGTTAATATGATATTTTTATCGTTGAAATGTGTATAGTGGTTAACCTAATTCAGACCTAACCATCTCTTTACAAAATTTTTAACCTGGCCTAATTGATTTTATCTTGTCACTTTTAGGCCCAGGGTCGAACTCAGGGAAGTGGGGTTCAAGTCGAGTTTCTACGTTTTCCTTAAAACACGTCTCTTCCGTTCGTTTATTGTGTTTTTGGTATTTTTCTTATTTAGGTTTTTTTCTGGTAATCCTTGTTCTTGAGGCACACCCTCAAAATTGTGTCCTTGGCTTTTAGCCAAAACAGAGTTTCAAGACACGCCTTGCTACTTGCAAGCCGGGGTACCTGCAAATCAAAGATTATCTTTTCACTTTTATACCTTTTTTTATCTTTTTACTTAGAAGGAAGCTAACAGATAGAAAGTAAATATAGTAGCTATAGATATATATTTATATGTAGTGTATATATAAAGGGGTGGGGGTGGAGGTGACGATGGAGTGTAGCACTATTTCGAGTCAGTCGACGTCTAGAGAGACGCAACGAACACGACTAGGTGCCGCGTGGAGTGTGGATGGAGGATGGATGTGTCCACGCTTTCTGTACACGTGTATTGGGGAATATCAGCAACTGGTGCAGATATTCCCACGATACAACGTATAGCAAATAACGTGAAAATATATGTACATATGTATGTATGTAAGTAAATATATTTATATATATAAATATATAGGTATATATGTATAGATATATATAGATATATATGTATATATATATAGGTGTATATGTATATATATATATATATGTATGTATATATGTATATAGCTATGTATATATGTATATAAGTATATATATATAATACTATATAGATGTATATATATATATGTATATAAGTATATATGTATCTAGATATATATATATATATATATATATGTGTGTGTATATGTATAAGTATATAGATATGTATATATATATATATATATGTATATGAGTATGTGTATATATATATATATATATATATTATATATGTAAATGTATATATATATTATATTATATGTATGTATACATAACTATATAGATATACTATGTATATAAGTATATATATATAGATATATGTATGTATATATATATATATATATATATGTATATATGTTACTATAAGTATGTGTGTGTGTGTGTCGGTGAATGTGTGTGTGTGTGTTGCTGTGAGTTAAATAAAAGAGAGAGAGAGAGAGAGAGCGGGAGAGAGAGAGGGAGAGTACGTGAGAGAGAGTGGGAGCGGGCGGGAGAGATCAGCAGAGAGAGAGCGGGCTGGAGAGATCGAGCGCGCGGACGATGGCAGCGAGTTAAGACGTCTGCTCGCGGCGGCGGACGTCTGACCGTCGCGGTGCACCGCGCCTTCGCGTAGTGGACGTGAGGCGTCTCCTGCAGACCGGGTGCGAGGACGGAGAGCGGGCGATGGCGCGCTCGGAGAAGGTGGCGAGGAGTCTGCAGTCCGTCGCGGAGGGTTGCAGGGGAGGGCAGGGGTCGGTGCGAGGCCGTAACCGGCCGCTGCAGTGCGCGCGGCAGCCGGCTGCGGGTGCAATGCGGGGTGGACAGAACGGAGATGGAGGCGGGGAACGGGCCTGCAGGCGCGCGCGGAGGGTTGCGCGCCTGCGGGGAAGGTCGCGGAGGAGGCGGGGGGTGCTGCTGCTGCTGCTTCAAGCTTCGGAGCTTGAAGCGGCAGCAATGGCGTGGAGACGAGAACGAAGAGAAAAGAAAACACCACGCCCACCGGCTCGTTGAAGAGCTGGGCGGTGGTGCTCCCACTGTGGTGGTGTGCACCACAGTGGGTTCTCCTGCTCGCCGGGTGCCTCCTCGACGGAGGGCCGGCGTATGGGAGGGGAGAACGGTGGAGAGGAAGGTGGTGGCTGTGGGGTCTTTGCAGCAGCTCCCCCTCTTCTTCATCGCGAGGAAGAGCTGCGGCTTTATAGAGGAGGAGAGCATGGCGGGGAGGCATGGCAGCAGCAGGGAGAGGCGTTGGAGAGTGGCAACCGCAGGGCGAGTCGTTGGCAGGGTATGGCATCGCAGCATGGAGTGCATGTGGGCGCGGGAAGAAGGCAGCCGTGGGAATGAGAAAAAAGAAGAAATCAAGAGGAAAAATAAAAAGGTGGAATTTGCAAGGAGGCACTTAAGATAAAATGTGAATTACGAAGCCATTTATTCATTTCTCCTCCTCTCATGATTAAATGCATGCATGCAAGCATTTTTACAAATGCAACTACAGGATTATAATATACATAGTTAATGCTAGAAAATAGCACAAGAAGGCGTTATTACAGGCGTGTTTTGAGGTGCAAACATATACCCCCATGCCTATTTTTTGCTAGTCCCTAGCAAAATCGTATTTAGAAATGATCTTAAGCTGAAGATTTTCTTCTGAGATGATATCGGTGTGTTTATTATCGGATATTGTGAGAACCAATTGTAGAGAAGATTACCAGTACTTTAAGTCTTACATGACAAAGATTATCTCTCAACTAACCAAGACTCTTGATATTTAAACCTTAAGTACGATTTCCAGGACCCAGGAGGTTTTGCCATACTCGAGAGCTCAAGAGGTTATGGTTTGTGCATAGTGAAGGATCAAGACTGACCAGATGAACCTTAAGACTCACTCCCAGGGTTTCACGAATTTTTAAGTACAGGTTGGTCCCAATTTCAGCTCGTGTTTTCGGATTGACCCTTAAGATGATTACGGAAAACTCAACTCCCATTTTCTGATTTTTTTTTTTTTTTTTGCTCACCGAAAAACAAAGTATACAGACATTTATGAGATATACCGACTCTTTTGCAACATCTTTTTTTTTTTTTTTTTTTTTTTAAAACACCTGGCAGTATATCTCTTACAACACATTTTGAAGGAGAACACTTATTTTTCTTTTTGATGGGAGGGTTTCTTTTTGGTGGAAAGAGTCACTCCTAAACACAAGACTAAAGCCTGGGATAAAAAGTCTACCTGCACGCACAGGTAAGGACTCCACCTTTCCTAATGAACACTAGGGTTGGATCTTATGTTCACCTGGTCTTTCCTGATATGTGTAGTGTGAACCAAGTTTACTTAAGCTCTCAAGAAAAAGCAAACCAACGAATCCTGTACTGGTGTCTCAGGTACAAGAAACGTTCTTAGTTAGGAGAGATTTTGATCTATTTCGTCAATGCTTTAAGTGAATTAAGCCGAGCCTGAGCGAATCAAGCTTCTGTGGCCTGGAAATTCTTCAAAACAGAGGTTGAATATCCATAAACACTTATTGTATTTTTTTGTTTCAGCTTTTAGATCATTACTAAACACCATTTATTACTAATATATATATATATATTTTTTTTTTCTTTTCTTTTTTCTTTTTCTTGCATATTTATAAATAGGTGGTAATTGTCTGATACCATAAAATACCCGGATCCTATGGATGCCTATCCACCCCCCCATGCTAAACAATGCTATGTCCTCATATGCATGCAGGGAAAGGCAGAGAACGGACGACAGATCGGGTAACAGGAGCTGAGGTTCAGGGTATAAATTAGGGTGGAAGGGTGGGTGGATGGTGGGTGGTGAAGAGAAAAGCGAAGTAATCGCGATAGAGGCGTGAAAAGTAATGGTGGATGGTGAGAGATTTGGCATTTTCTGGGACAAGAGTGTCCCAGGCGGATCAGAAAACAGATCAGGAAGAGGAAGTTGGCCCTTATATTGGCCAAGAAGGGGGGCTTTTTGGATAGATGGATCCAAAAGGGAATAGCCCCGGTGAGTAAGATTTGGGCTCAAGGTCCTAGTGTGGATTTGCAAATCCGCCTGATTTAGCGGGAAAGAAAGGGCAATCCGGTCTTCCATAGTGTGGACCGGCGGTGAGCAGCCCGGCGATGACTCAGACCACAAGGTATGGGAAGCGGAAAAAAACTCGTCAGAAGTCTGGTCAGGAGAAGGTACAGGAATAGGGAGGGATTGGGGAACGTCACAGTTTGTGTTGGTCAGGCAGTCATCAGGTAATTCGCAGCAGTCAGAATCGGCTCCAATTAGTTCGATACACGTACTGACAGTCACGTCCTCGTCAGACGTGTCATCCTTGATGTGATCACTATCAGCATAAGAGTGCGGTGCTGCAGCGGGATTAACCTGAAATCCCGGAGGAATACTCGGAGCTTGCAGAATTTGATGAACCTATTCCTGAGAAGGTTGTACCTGTGGTTGCGGACCACAGGGTACAAAGTTTTGCGGGTTTGGAACAGGTTGGGCGGGAAAAGTGCCCTAAGATCGAGTCGCCATGCTTAGTTGACTGATCTCAGCCTTCTGCTGCGCCAAATGCTGAAGAGAGGTCATGTTTTCTTTATGGCGCTTTGACATTTCCGTCATCATTCGCATCAATTTATCAAGAGGTTTTGATGCATGTTTGGTTTTCTGTACACAAGGGCCTGATGGCAGATTTGCCATAGGATTAGACTGGGCCCTTGGGATGACGGGTGCGGACGATCGCATTGGTCCACCAGCGGGGTTTCGACGCTGCGGGTTGTTGGACCATGCAAAATTGGGATGATTGTGCCACCCTGGGTTATACGTGGCAGAAAACGGGTTATTCCCCAGGGTGCAGGCATCTTCTATGCCAGAAGACGTGTCCGCATATGTGTCCGAGTACACGGAGGCTTGGTCCTCCGTGTTGAAATACTGGCTCGCAGAAGCCAGTTCCACATGACTTACCGAGTCGCTTGGCGCGACACTCGATAAGGAAGGTCTTGCAGGATTTCTCGGGATAAGCCTGGTGTTGAAAGAATTGAAATTGTGACGAAGTGGTGAGGCGGGGGTGTGTGCCATGTTTGTGGAGGAGGAGGATGATTCGGCTCTTTTTCTAGATTTATTAGTCAATACAAGCAATTCAGGGTTTTGTGACCTCCTCCCAAACATGCACTACCGAAGGAAGAGTTGAGGAGATGAGTAGGGAAAAGAGATGAGAGAAATGACGCCGCAAAGGTACACTTGATTACAAATCAATACAATCAAGTTCCTAACCTCGACAGTGTTCCCTTAGACTTAAAGATCTAAGTTACCTACTATCACGAACTACAGAACCGAATGCGAGCACCGCGGAACCACCGGGCCAGATTGAAAGGCCGTTTGCCCCAGTCTTAGACACCCGATAGCACGCGGGAACTCTCACCAGCACGTAGCCGCTACACACAGGTAGTTAGACCTCCAATCCTTAGTAAGGGTCAAGTTACTACCAGTTTTAATTAGAGGCTTAAGGTCAAGTGCTTTTGGAATGTGAAGGGCGTTGTTTACGGGTAATGCCCAAGTGATTGATTTTAAGAGTGTGTAAGAACAAGCATGCAACGGGGAAATCCCCCCAAATTGAAGTTTTAATTGGTGAATGGTTTTTAGAGTTCAACCTTAAGTAGTATGAATTTTAGGATTTTGCTGAATTACCAATTCAACCAATCTCCGGGTTTTGCAAGAATACAGGTTTTCTTTCTAAAGCCCAAGAAACCCTTCTTCAATTATCAATTAGTTAATGCATGCTAAAATGCAATGGGCTACCCTAAATGGAGATTTCTATGTGTGGATGCGCGAATCAATTTTATACCAATGTGAAAGGGAGCCAAAGCACTTCAATTCAAGTGCTCCCAATCACCAGAAAGATATCCACACACCAGGCTTCAACCAACAGATAAAGAAACTAAAATTGTTGGGGTTGAAGCATTCAGGATCGAATCACAGGCAAGTTTGAAAAGTCGTGGTGGGGTTGGAATCAACTCAATTCCAAATCTCCCCACCAAAAATGTGATCCTGAATTAAAGATAAGTGAGGCAAAAGAGGGATACAAGCAATCTTTTTCTTTGCCTCAAAGAATACTTCCCACGGCGAAAAATCTAAGAATCAAGATTCTCAGATTTTCGCTATGCGAAGTAAGGCGGGAAATCCTGGAGCAGTGGGAGTGAAGACAATCAATCAATCAAGTGAATTTTAATCCACTTGCCCTCAAGAAATCCCAAGAAGTTTTTCTAGTTTTTAGTTTAAAAAAAAATTTTTTTTTTATTGTGGTGGCAAGTTAACCCTAATTTGATGAGAAAAGAAAACCTACTTGTTCGGCAACGTGTGCGAAGCTCCAATGCGATGTCGGCGTCTTCATGCTCTCGTTCCCGCCTTGGATCTGCTCACGTCCTCGACTTCGTCAGCCTTCTTCACCTTCCACCAGGTCCACCTGCACACCAAAAACAACAATACCCGTGAAGAGAGAAGAGACAAATTTAAAGGAATTGGATAGAAACTTACTCGAAAGTGCACCTCCCCGGCAACGGCGCCAGAAAAGTAATGATGGGTCAGCCCGAATAGGTTGTTAATATGATATTTTTATCGTTGAAATGTGTATAGTGGTTAACCTAATTCAGACCTAACCATCTCTTTACAAAATTTTTAACCTGGCCTAATTGATTTTATCTTGTCACTTTTAAGCCCAGGGTCGAACTCAGGGAAGTGGGGTTCAAGTCGAGTTTCTACGTTTTCCTTAAAACGCGTCTCTTCCGTTCGTTTATTGTGTTTTTGGTATTTTTCTTATTTATGTTTTTTTCTGGTAATCCTTGTTCTTGAGGCACACCCTCAAAATTGTGTCCTTGGCTTTTAGCCAAAACAGAGTTTCAAGACACGCCTTGCTACTTGCAAGACGGGGTACCTGCAAATCAAAGATTATCTTTTCACTTTTATACCTTTTTTTATCTTTTTACTAAGAGGGAAGCTAACAGATAGAAAGTAAATATAGTAGCTATAGATATATATTTATATGTAGTGTATATATAAAGGGGTGGGGGTGGAGGTGACGATGGTGTGTAGCACTATTTCGAGTCAGTCGACGTCTAGAGAGACGCAACGAACACGACTAGGTGCCGTTTGGAGTGTGGATGGAGGATGGATGTGTCCACGCTTTCTGTACACGTGTATCGGGGAATATCAGCAACTGGTGCAGATATTCCCACGATACAACGCATAGTAAATAACGTGAAAATATATGTACATATGTATGTATATAAGTAAATATATTTATATATATAAATATATAGGTATATATGTATAGATATATATAGATATATATGTATATATATAGGTGTATATCTATATATATATATATATATATATATATATATATATGTATGTATATATGTATATTGCTATGTATATATGTATATAAGTATATATATATAATACTATATAGATGTATATATATATATGTATATAAGTATATATGTATCTAGATATATATATATATATATATATATGTGTATATGTATAAGTATATAGATATGTATATATATATATGTATATGAGTATGTGTATATATATATATATATATATTATATATGTATATGTATATATATATTATATTATATGTATGTATACATAACTATATAGATATACTATGTATATAAGTATATATATATAGATATATGTATGTATATATATATATATATATATGTATATATGTTACTATAAGTATGTGTGTGTGTGTGTGTCGGTGAATGTGTGTGTGTGTGTTGCTGTGAGTTAAATAAAAGAGAGAGAGAGAGAGAGAGCGGGAGAGAGAGAGAGAGTACGTGAGAGAGAGCGGGAGCGGGCGGGAGAGATCAGCAGAGAGTGAGAGCGGGCTGGAGAGATCGAGCGCGCGGACGATGGCAGCGAGTTAAGACGTCTGCTCGCGGCGGCGGATGTCTGACCGTCGCGGTGCACCGCGCCTTCGCGTAGTGGACGTGAGGCGTCTCCTGCAGACCGGGTGCGAGGACGGAGAGCGGGCGATGGCGCGCTCGGAGAAGGCGGCGGGGAGTCTGCAGTCGGTCGCGGAGGGTTGCGGAGGAGGGCAGGGGTCGGCGCGAGGCCGTAACCGGCCGCTGCAGTGCGCACGGCGGCCGGCTGCGGGTGCAATGTGGGGTGGACAAAATGGAGACGGAGGAGGGGAACGGGCCTGCAGGCTTGCGCGGAGGGTTGCGCGCCTGCGGGGAAGGTCGC
This sequence comes from Thalassia testudinum, assembly GCA_037157565.1. Lineage (NCBI taxonomy): Eukaryota > Viridiplantae > Streptophyta > Magnoliopsida > Alismatales > Hydrocharitaceae > Thalassia > Thalassia testudinum. The sequence goes on along the minus strand of JAZHRO010000031.1, from coordinate 221,132,618 downwards.
GGAGGAGGCGGCGGGTGCTGCTGCTGCTGCTGTCACCGCAGTTTAGCTGCTGCTGCTGCTGCTTCAAGCTTCGGAGCTTGAAGCGGCAGCAATGGCGTGGAGACGAAAACGAAGAGAAAAGAAAACACCACGCCCACCGGCTCGTTGAAGAGCTGGACGATGGTGCTCCCACTGTGGTGGTGTGCACCACAGTGGGTTCTCCTGCTCGCCGGGTGCCTCCTCGACGGAGGGCCGGCGTATGGGAGGGGAGAACGGTGGAGAGGAAGGTGGTGGCTGTGGGATCTTTGCAGCAGCTCCCCCTCTTCTTCGTCGCGAGGAAGAGCTGCGGCTTTATAGAGGAGGAGAGCATGGTCGGGAGGCATGGCAGCAGCAGGGAGAGGCGTTGGAGAGTGGCAACCGCAGGGAGAGGCATTGGCAGGGTATGGCATCACAGCATGGAGTGCATGTGGGCGCGGGAAGAAGGCAGCCGCGGGAATGAGAAAAAAGAAGAAATCAAGAGGAAAAATAAAAAGGTGGAATTTGCAAGGAGGCACTTGAGATAAAATGTGAATTACGAAGCCATTTATTCATTTCTCCTCCTCTCATGATTAAATGCATGCATGCAAGCATTTTTACAAATGCAACTACAGGATTATAATATACATAGTTAATGCTAGAAAATAGCACAAGAAGGCGTTATTACAGGCGTGTTTTGAGGTGCAAACACAGGCGCATCCGTCCAAAGCAAGCTAGTTTTGGCCGAGAAAAACCCTCGATTTCGTCTCTCCCCTCTCCGGTCAGACAGCCCAAGCTTTCGACGATCTTTCTTCCACCTCCTCGTCGCTCTGCTGCTATACCTGTAGCAGAGCCCACTCTACCCCATCTTCCCATGCCAGGCCGCACCAGCTGGCATCTCCGGATCCCCTCCTCATCGCCGTTACTCCTCTTCTAGGCACCTTCATCCACAGCTCTGGCAGGCACGAGCCAGACATCTTCCTCTCCCTCTTCGTCGACTAAATAGGTAGGAACCTTCCCCTTACTCCCCTCTTACTTTTCCCCTCTTAAATTGGCATTTTAGACCCCTCGACTACCACTACCACCTCCATCTGCTTCACCTCTGGCCGCCATGTCCGACGAGGTCGACCAACCTCCACAGGCCATTTCACCCCTCATCGGCAAGCCCAGAAGCTCCCCCTCACTCCACTCAAGCATTTCCCCTACTCCATTCACCGCCCTTCACCTCTAGACCACCCCCCAAACACACCCACTTCCGCACACAGTCTGCCTTAGGCACACAGACACAGGCGCTCTTGCACCTCGCAGACCCTCGCACTACCTTCGCCACACTCCTGCGAAGCTCCCTGTGTTGTCTAACATGGCCGGGAGGTCATCTTTGTGATTTCAGGGTTCAACCTCCTCGCCGCCATTGATGAGCTGCTGGAGCTTCTTCGCAGGCAGCTCCAGGTCTCCTCCTCTCCAGGCGTGAGCTCCAGGTGACGCAGGGAAAGCCAGTGAAGGCACCCAGGTTCTCGATTGGGAGCGCAAAACCTTCGCTGCTGCCCAAATCGACAACTCCTTCTCACCTGCGGGCGCGCGGAGCAGAGGTGGGACTTTAGTCCCACCTCATAAGTGTGTGGCCTCACGCCCACACTTAAATTGAAAAAGTGACATTAGCTGTTTGTCTCCAGTCACATAGGGGTGAGGTCCCTCACCTATTCACGCGCCTCGTCCGCGGCACTGCGCACGTGGACCTGGTGACCCGACTCGACTATCCTGCCTGTGCACTCCTCATGCACCACCCACGCCGGTGCGCCTAGTCCCAGGCGTGCAACCTGACCCAATTACCCGGTCGGCTCTGGGAGAGCTTTCCGAAGAGAGATTCAGAGAGAGAGAGACGCGAGGAAGGGGTAGGGGTAGGTTTCGCACTGATCTATGTATGTGTGCGCAGTATAGAAGGAAGAAGCTGGCGAAGGAAGAAGAAAGGAAGGAAAGGAGCCGAAGGAAGAAAAGAGGAGCCGCATTGTAGCAACCACATAGTTAAGCCGTCTGAGCACTAAATCAGACGTCAAAGGGTCAGCAGCCAAAGAAAAGGAAAACTGCAGCTGCTGAAGAAGAAGAAAGAAGACATAGAGAAGAAAAAGAAGACAAGAAAGAAGAAGAAAAGAAGAAAGAGGAGTAGCTGCTGAAGAAGAAGAAAGAAGATGCAGAAGAAGATAGAAAAGAAGAAGAAGAAAAGAAGAAAGAAGGAAACCAAAGATGAGGAAAGGAGAAAGACATAGCAGTTGAAGAAAATCAGAAAGAAGATAGAAAAAAGAGGAACCGCTGCAGAAAAGAAAGAAAGAAGGAAAGAAAAGGAAGAAGAAAAGAAAGAAGAGAAAGAAAGAAGAAGAAAGAAAGAGAAGAAGAAAAAGCCAATTCTTTCTCTCTCTCTCTCTTAATTTTTGTAAAACCTTATATATTGTGAACTTACATGCTTCTAGAATTATAGTTTGCTCCTTGAGTTTGACCTTGGGAAACTTGTCATTCTGAGTAATAAATTGTATTAAACTAGTAACCGGAATAGATTCTCTCGACTTACGCTTTTGTGTACATAAATCCTTTAAAAATCTTGCGTAAGTTGGTATGTGCTTGATAGCATCAAGGAGTGGGATATTAATCTCAACATTCTTAAATAAATTCAGAAGCTCCTCATTGCTATCAACAGACTTCTTTGATTTGATCAAGGCTTCAGGAAAAGGAACATGAGTCAGATCTTTGGAATCAGGTTCCCGAGCCTTGATTTCTCCTCCAGAATTCTCCTCTCTCTCCTCAGGTTCTTCAGGATTCAGAAGATCAGAATAGTGTGGTTGTGGATCCTGAGTCTGCTTACCACTCCTCAAGGTGACAGAATTTGCAGATGCATAAGAATTTGGGTCTTAGGGAGGGTTAGGAAAGATTGGAGGGGCTTGATTAGCCATGAATTGTTGATTTGCAGAAGAAGAAGACGAGGAACCCTGCTCAACCACTTGAGCATGTGCATGTGGGTCCCTCTGATTTCCGTATCGATGGGCTTGGTTGCCCGAATTCATAATATTTCGCAGGTTGGGTACGGGTTGGGATGGTAGAGATCCGGGTTGACGAGAGTTAGCAATGAGCCTAGACTGCAAGTTGTCCAGCGAGGTTTTCATTTGCTGCATGAGCTAGAGCATGGATCCTTGCATCTCTACCATTTGTTAGTTCAAATCAGCCTGCCCTGCCGGTTGATGGGCATTCCAAGCTGGCTGATTGAACTAATTTGGAGGCAACTGAGTATATACATGACCCTGACCCATTGGTCGTTGCAGAGCATAGTTGCCAGGTCGAAATTGGGTCAGTTGCCCCAGGTTTTTCCAAGAGAAGTTAGGGTGGTTTCTCCAACCTGGATTATAAGCATTATAGTAGGGGTTGGATCTAACATTCTCTTGTACAACATAGACAACATCATAGGGTGAGGATGGAGAGAAAGAAAGGAAAGGATTAGAAAAACTAGGATCAAAGGCCCCCGTTTGGAACCCGTGGGGTTCCGAAAAATGCTGACTCATAGGTTGAGCCGCATCGAGTTGATTCATAAACTCCAGTCCAGAAGGAGCTCGTGAAGAATGGAATCCTGAATTTTGGGATTGAGTGGATCGAGGGTTGTTCATAGAATTGCCAACCATCCACTTTTCCATTCTCTTAGCAACCAAGTCCCCCTTATCAAGTTTGTTACAAATCAATTCCATATCAAATGAATGAGAGTCATGGACTTCATTGACATTTGATCTGGGCTGCTGGGACTGATTAAATGTATCCATGGAGGCATGGTTGATTGAATTCTCACTCATTTCCTCAAATAAATCATGTGCACTATCTACATGTTTATTGAGGAAATTGCCTCCGCAAGAAGCATCCACATGATTTCTGTGTTGCTCGTCAACCCATGATAGAAGATCTGCACGAGTTGCCATTTCGACACCTCGTGGTGTGGACACCTCCGCAATAGGTCATGGAATCACTCCCAGGCCACATGAAACTGCTCCGTCGGCCGTTGGGTAAAGGTAGTGATTGCCTGTCTCAAAGCATTGGTATGTCCGACTGGGAAGAATTTCTTCAGAAAGGCCGATTTCAACTCATTCCAAGTTGCAATTGGTCTTCCTATTATCCTATACCAATGCGAGGCCTTATCCCTAAGAGAGTGGGGGAAGAGCCTCATGATCATTTGCTCCTCATTTATGTTTCGTGCCTTAATGGTCTGGACCAAAGTGGTTAAGTCCTCCAAGTGCTGAAACGGATCTTCGGAGCCAAGCCCATGATAATGTTTGATCAAGCTTAACACCTGCGGCTTGATTTCTAAGTCACCGGCTGGAATCTAGACACTGGGACGTTCCCCGTAATTTGAAGGATCATAAAAATCCTTCAAGGGCTGAGCACCCTACATTCTCTGGAACCATTCCTGCATTCTCTGCATTTGTTCCAGCTGCCTTCGAAATTCTTCCCATGGATTTCCAAGTAGAGGAGGCTGTTGTTCGGCCATGGGATCAAATTGACCAAAATCCAATTTGCGCCTCCTAGAATGTTCTAATGGTCCTTCCAATCGGGGATTCAATGACCGTCTTCCTAGCATAAACTAGAAGAAGGTCGGAAGGACTGGGGATAGGGACCCTACAGCACAACAAAACAAGGCTATCCTTAAGTGGGGTAGCCTAAGGATCTACTGCCTCCCAAAACCCGCCTTAAGACTGTAGATGACTTACTCTACTTGCATTTGTTTAATCCAACCAGTTAGAAGGAGGGACTGGGGAGAAGGTTCTTCCTTTGGCTTTCGCCTTCGGTTCCTAGTGTACCCCCCAGCCGCGGTCATTTGACGCTACTCCCCTAGCTAGACATCAGATTAATCGGTACAAGTGGGTTAATCAAAAACAATCTCAGACTAGGCCCTGAAGAGCGAATCAAACCTTAAGGCCAACGTCTACTCAATTTTATTAAGGCCTGGGATTGTGGTGCTTATGGAATGTGATGGGCCCTTAAAATGGGTTGTGCCCTTAATGATTGATTGAGATATGTGTCAGTGCGTGCACAACCAGGGTTTTCAAGCAAGATTATTTGTGATGCATGGATTTTAATGTTCAAATCTTGCTTAAGTAGCTTTTAGGGTTTCAAATTAGGTGGATTGCAATCAAGTTTCTAGGCAAACCAAGTTGTCAAACACGGGTGAAGATTATTTTCTTTCAAAACCAGAAAGAAAGTGGAGTGCTTGGAATAGACCTAGATTGAAAACCCTAAGGAGGAGCTACTTGATGAGTTGATTTTAAGCAGAGTGGTGTCGCCCAAACAACTTAAACAATTGGCCACAAATGCACCACTAAGTTAGGCACAAAAAGATCGTTAACCTAGAATAATTTCTACTCTTTTATGTGTTGCTTCGTGTGTACCAGTTCCACATATTAGAACCCGGTTGAGTAGAAATAAATCGATCCGGTTAAGTGCCTTGAATGTTGGTGTACATTGTGTTTGTTGAAAATTACCCCACAAGATTATCTTTTTGTTTTTTTTTATATAAATGAGGGTGGAATGAATGTGAGTGAGAATCCAAACAACCAAACTATTCCTAGGATTTATGCAAACACCTAGGCTAATTGGAATTTGGATTTAATGTGGCAAATGAAATCTATGGAGGGGAAAGAATGGGGAGCACTTACAGTTGTCTTCAACTGCACTTTACTCCAGTCTACCACTTGATGATTCCGTGATGGAGGTCTCTGCAAAATAATAGACACAAGAGAAAACAAGTTAGAAAACAATAAAGTACAAGAAATGCGAAAAGAAGATCGGAAATCGTTGCCTCCCTTCAAACGGCGCCAAAATGTTGAATGCACGGATTGCTACGCTAACGTGTTTGGTTTTGAAAAAATCTATCATCGTAGTATGAAAGTGAATAACTCGTATTCAACAAATAAAATTTATACCGGAATAGAAATCCCAGGTCAAACACAGGGAGGCTACGTTGATCTATATTCGCAATTATATTTTTTTAAATTTTTTCTTGAAAAGTGAGGCGATGTAATTACAATGAAGCCATAATAACAATCAGACTAAACAAAAGGGATAGAGAGAGAGAGAAAACATGCATTCAATAATTCAAAATGTTTATACAATAAAATCAAATAAGAATTACACTAGAAAGCGGTAAATCAACTATACTAGAAAGCAGGAAATTCTACACCAGAAAGCTGTAAAGAAAAATGGGAGAGAGAAGTTATCCTCCTCGACGATCGCTTGGAGGACGAGCCAGACGGGACGATGCCTGGACGAAGGAATACGGAGTAGGACGAAGGAAGATGAAGAAGAAGAATGGGAACGGGGCAGCACATCGTCGTCGTCGCGGGATCCGCTTCCGAACGGGGGATGAAAATTTGACTTTATCTCGCGAGGAGCATCCTGGTTGTGGGACAACCTTCTCTTAAGCTTTAAAGAAGTAGAGAAGAGAAGGAAGGGATGATAATTTCGTATGGAGGGGGTCTCCTTTTATAGTTGCAAGGAGTGGGGGCAATTTGGTAATTACAACTCTTAAAACATTAATTCAGGACCTTTAGTGACGGATAAAACTATCGCTAAAGGTCTAAATGTGGGCGTAGTGGGTGGCATGCGCACGCCCGCTCGCTTGCCCATGCATTCAAGGCATGTAAAGTCCAACCAATCTCAACCATCCGATCGCGAGATCAGACGGCTTAGATTGCGCCTCCTCCCGCCTACGCTACGCACCCCATCACGTGCGATGCCGTGTCTTCGCCGCGTGTGCAATAGCACGTGAGCACTATCGGGTTATCTGGGCTGCCCACAGCCAATCGAGCAGTCGCCTTTAATCGCGCGCTCACCGCAGATCGCAAGTCGAACTCGCGTCCTATGAACACGCAACTCCTCGTGACCGCTGCACTGCATGGTGGAAAGTGTTGCGTTGATGTTTTAAGGTGCACGCATCCACAGCCATTGGTCTGATTGAAGAAGAGAAGGTGCGGCGGTGCTTTGGCCGGTTGGGCGGCTGAGATGGTACCACGTGGTGCCATCTGAGCTGTCCATCTTCTGGATGATGTAGATGGTGCCATGGTTGTCAGATTGAGTCGATTTTTGCGTCGTTAGGCTACGATTGTCGATCCGAATCCATCCGTGTGGCCAGATTTGTCGTTTGAAGTGCAAATTCACACCATCTTGGCCCTTGATCTTCTAAGGTTCCTTAATCACTATCTGATTCTACAGATGTCTAATTAAGGCGATCTTGGAGTTGTTGAACTCCAATTGTCACCCTGATCACATCTGTACGGTTGAATCTTCGATCCGAGGCCCCGATAAAAAGTTTGCCCTGTTCATGAATATAAAAGGTGACAATTAACCTCCATTTTATTCAAACTACTCTAAATGCAAGATGATGCATGTTATGCAATATTTATAGCATGCAATGTAATTCTATGCTTAAGAACATGCATAAATAGACATCTTAAGTAGTGTAAACATGTTTACATCAGGGGGAAGAGAAGAAGGACCTCCCTCACTAAGAGCCCTCTCTCTTCTTTTATTTCCTCTCCCCCCATCTGCAATTCAAGGGATTTTCAAATACCTTACTAAACTTGGCCGGCGGCTGTTGGTGTTTGTTGAGGCTGACGGCTGTTGGGGGAGGTGTTGATGAGGTCGACGGCTATTAAGGGAGGGGAAAATTTACTTCACCCCCTGCTCTCTTGCAAATTTAATCCTCCTCTTCTCTCACTTTCCTGATGATTTGTTAACTCTTAAATTACCCTGATGGAGTGGATTAAGTGGAGGAGATGCATCGGGTGTGCTGTGTGCGAGACCTGCATGAAATATAAAATAATTACATAATAAGTTATAGAATGCAGTAGAATAAATGTAAACATAGGTAATGATGCATGCAATCATTTTATGACCTAATGTGGTTATTAAGAAACATAAAATGTAAGAATAAAGTTAACTTAGGCATAACAATAGTCTACTAAAATGGACTCATCAAATACCCCCATGCCTAAGATTTGCTAGTGCCTAGCAAAAATGAAAAATAATAGAAGTAATCAGAAGATTCCTTCTCTTCTTATTTCAAAATTTTAGAGATCTAGACAAATGTGAAGTGATAGTAGCCTAGGTAACAGATCCAAGTGAAAAGCCAATTCGCATTAGGAGTTCGTACTTCACCCCTGGTAAATATTTCTGTCGGGATAGGCAACTACTTCCCTCGAGGATAAAGCATAAGATAATCTGTAATTTGGACCCGACTTTTGCCTTGTGCAGGAGATATCGAGTTGAATGGATTTATATTTGGTGGCACACACTCATCTGGTGCTACATGTAATCTAGTACTACAGACTCTAGATCTCTAGACTATTAAACAAGTCAACTCGAAGAGAGGCTAAACAACTGTGCTATCTTGATGTTTCTTGGCACTCACTCTTTTCTTTCTTTTCTTTCTGAGATCCCAAATCTCGCCAGATTTAGTAAGTGTACTCACTGTTTGGTGGCCTCTCATGACATTTACACTTCAAGTAAAAATCTAATAACTCTACAACTAAGTTAGAGCTCTCAGCCAGTATTCGGGCGATCAGAAATACTGCAAGGTAGGTATGGGCCATATTTCGTGGATCGTGATAGGTGTTTTTGTTGCCTCAGAAACAACATCACGAAGATAAAACTATAAACTTGGATTCTTTTCTTTTTCTTTTCTCTTTTTTCATCTCATCTCTTTTTTTTCTAATATAATTGTTTCTTTTTTCTTCTTCTTTTTCTTTTTTTCATAAATCACATACGATGCAGACTTTTATTTATGAGGCATTATTAGGGATGATGATGGTCAAAAGGATATTGTGTGGCTTATTTGGTGGAAGTGTCTATTCTTGGCACCGGGAAGGAATGGATATGACATGCATATTTCTGACCTTTGACACTAATACCCCCCTTCAGCCGAGGACTCTATGAAGGACGGTCGTAACCATCCACCATAGTCATAACTTTATTAAGACTCCATCTTTGTGTATCTGCCTTATTTGGTGACTCTTAGGAATTCACACAATGTATGCACACAAGAACGAGAGCGAAAACTATGCCTAACTCTGAGGTATCATCATCTAATTATCCAAAACTTAAGAGTCCTTGCACTAGACTTGGCGCACCAGTAATCTCTCTACTTTCTACTCACAAATATGTGGTGGATCTACTAGAAGATAGTTTTCCTGACTCCCTATTAACTATCCAAGGGTTCAGTAGACTAAAAATGCTTATCGATTTTCTTCAAGGATCCATTACCAGTCTACGTACAAGTGAAGTAAATGAACTGGATTCTAAACTTAAGAAACAATTAGAGAAGAAAAATCTTTAATGACACCTCCATGGCAAAGATGCTTTACTAGGGACTAACCAATTCAGCTTAAGAAAAGAAATAATTTCTTTTTTATATGCTAACCTAAATGCATGAATACTTCCTAAAATGCAAAATGCACCCCCCATGCCTAAATCCTACAATGTCCTCATTGTAAAATTAAAACAAGGGGATAAAGGGAAGAAATCACCTGACGACGGTGTTATTCAGAATGTTGGGTTGCCTCCCAACAAGTGCTGCATTTGCTATCAGCAGCCAGATTTATAAGGAACATGTAAGTCTAGTTCCAGACAGAAAAAGCTAGACCCTAAAAATATGTGTAACAGCATGGGCCTGGAAAATAAGTAGCCACAGATGTTGGTGAGCTAATGATGCAACGTAATCCCAAATTCTCGCCAGAAGATTTGAAAGTAGAAACCTCGTTGGCTACCTGGGGATGTTTAGGAATAACAAAAGGAATATGAAAAGGGACCTCCCGAAATGAAATAAGTGGAGGATAACAAGGATCCTGCAAAGCAGGATGGGTTTTAAAAGATATAAACATTATTAGTTCAAACCCTTGAATGGCAAGACTAAAAGTACAAGCATTAATCCACACTCACCATTCTACCCGAGGATGTACTGGCCTGATATGTTCTCCAGAAAGAATGTACATGAGCAAAGATCTGAGCCAAGGATTGGTTAGGGAGTGTAAGTGTTGTTTGTAGTGTTGGAAGGTAATGATTAAGTCCAATGAGGGCTTAGTCGGTGTTAGGTCCAATTCCAACAACCATTCAGATTGTGTATTCTCCCTAACAATTGTAGACAACTTCACGTTACCCTGCCTAGCATTAATGATCAGAGTCATATTTTCACCTTCCAGTATATGTGAATAAATGGTGGACTCCAAATTATATTCCTTTGATGGCAGGGTCGAAACAACAAAATCATTATCGTTAATATCATCCCCGAATTATTTTGGTTCACTCAAATTTTTGTCGGGGTGTATATGTGATTCATTAGTGAAGAAAGGAGTTGCTTCAATATAATCAATTATTTCTGATGCAGGATCCATCTTGATGTTTTGGAGTAAGCATATATCACGCAATTCTTTGTTCTTCTTGGGGCATAAATCCTCAATGGACGTGTTTTGTCCCCGAGAGTCTTTCCTAGGCTTCTCACTATTGTGTTTGTCCTCCTTTAATATCAACTCCTATTTGATGGAGGATGACTCTCAAAATTGAAAGAAGGGAGGAATCCAGATTTCACCACATTATTTATATCCTCTAGGGGTAAATCCTCAAATAATACATAATTCCCCTATGATTCACTCCAGATTTTCAGTCCAGGTTCCTCCATTGGGGCATCCTTGTCCTCTAAAATAGACTCTTTATATCCCAGAGATCAAAATTGATCTAATTCATCCTCCATTCCCTTAAGGTCACCTTCATTGGATGCATTTAAATCCTCAGGATGCTGAATGGTAGGTGTTGATTCCCTAAGTGGACGGTCAGGAGTAGGCTCACTAAGGGTAGAATGGGATTCCACAAGATAATTAGTAGGGGAAGTGATAAGAACAATACAACCTTGACCCAGGTTATCAGAGGTAAGGAAAATACTGTCATTAGGGTCAAGGTCCTCAAGAGGTACCATCTTCCCTTTCTATTGACTCCAATATAGCTCGAGTGGATATTCACTAGGATTGTTCTCCTCTAGTGGCCGTGTCTCATTGGGAGAGTCTAAGTGATAGCTACATAAAATTGGATCCCTATTGTCATTGGTTTCCACAGAATTATGTTCATGATCACGGTCATATGGGTAAGGATCAGAATTACTAGGAAGAGCGTAGCTAAGCTGTCTTATTTCTTTATTCAATTGTTGACTATTCCTCAACATCTCTCCCATGGATTCCATCATTTCCTTTTGTTGTTTTTGCATTTCTATCATAAAAAAGGAGAGGCTGATACTATCAGGTTGGGGAGGGTAGTCAATTTCAGGCTTTAGTTGCCTAGGGGTATCGGTCTAACCTCGATACGAAAAATCATGAAGATTGGGAGGGTTGGGTGTTTGCATAGAAGTAGGGATTCCAGGGTTGGAAAATCCCACTCCTAGGCTCTGCTCAAAAGTGGGAGTTATCAGGCTAGTACTCCCAGGATAAGAATAGGAATGATCCCATGAATTGTCAATGTACCCATCAACGAATGAATACGCTCAGGGCATGGGATCCTGGTTAAAATGATAGGAGTAAGGATAGTCCATTTCTTTCAATTAAATAGGTTAAACTCTCTTAGGATTTAAAAGAATTCAGAACACAAGCAGAAACTTCCTAGAGAGTTCTATCACTGTCAAAACAAACACAAATTCAGTGGGATCTATTTTTAGTAGATTGTAGGTCTTAGAATTAAATGTTCAGTTGGTGGCCAAACAAGTTTTGTAAGAATTACGCTTCCTAGGCCAACCTTCGTTGGTTCCTATAACCTACTCGCCAAGGATGGAAGTCTCGAATTGAGCCCACGCACAAGGAACCAACGTAACTTGGTGGATAGGCTTGTTGATTTCCGACTAACTTCGCTTGTGGTGGAAAGAGGAGAGGTAGAAATTTATCTAGTGACCTTATGTGTGAGGTGCATAGTGTCTCAGGTGTGCAATCATATGTTCGTGTTTTGAGTTTTTAAATCTTGCAAACAAGATCCTTTTGCACACAATTTTAAGTCACAGATTTTAATGTCCAACCTCTTAGCAGTCCCAATTTTTAAAGTGACCACTGGATTAATTCGATTCAAGCACTTTAGTGGTCTTAGATTTAAGTTCAATGCAGATGCATGACAGGTAATTGATGCTAAGAAAAAGGCATACCTTACTCCAGCTTTCTTCATGTAAGAATGCATGCAAAACGGTAAAGATAAACTAGATGCTGCTCATTCAGTCCTAGATGGTCATCCTATAGATATGCAGCTTCTAGCAGGCAATTCGATTATTATTATTATTATTTTAATAATGATAAGCAAACAAACCTATTCTAACTAACTAACCAACATGCAGTTCAAACAATTCGAATAATCCTATAATCTAAATAAATGGGAACACGCTCCCAAAAAAATGCTCCTGCATACAAGAGTGATAAGAAATAAAGAAACACTAGGAATACGTTCCCAAAAATACCCGACAAGGGTCCAAAAGACAGAAATTATGTTTTAATGTCTATCTAAACTAAATCTAAACTATGATCTAATGACTAAATCAGAAAAAGTCTCCTCCATAAACCTACATGCGTGGGATCAAGGCCCATCTGCTCCTGTTGCTGGCCTCCAGGTGGCATCAAGGTCCACCAAAAAGATTGTCTCCGCTGTGCGCGCCTGTCGTGTTCATTGCATGTTTTTGCACAGAAGAATATTCACAGTTAGTAATTTAGAAAAGCTTTCAAAATAACATAAAAAAATATAAAATTCCCAAAAAAAAATTAATAGTCAAGTTTCCACCCCACATAAAATGATGTGTCATTGTATTCAATTTCGTGGTAGAAAATTACTTTTCAAAACATTTTAATTTGCAGAATCTAACCACAAAAATAATTAGGTCGTCTCCACAAGGAAGAATTAGCCTATTAAAATCACAACTAAGTGGAAATCGAGTTCGCCGAAGTAATCATAAAATCAAACAATGCATATGCTGCTCTGAATATAAACCCCAAATTTAAGGAGAATTCAAGGGCTATTGACGTAAATTTCACATAAGAAAATAATTCATGTGCAGGTGTATATCATGTATTTTTTACTTGCATGCAGACTAAAGTGTAAATCAGAACTCAAATGTGATGTATATTGAGATGGATCGTAAGGGCTGAACAAATATGTGGAAGAATAAGCATAGGGCTGCAATTTCACCTCAAATTAATTAATCAAAAAAATGAGAAAAATGAATCTATGACAATGGCAATGCTTGTAATTTTTAATGGCATGTTTACTGTTCCAAAACAGATCAATTGCTCTTCTTTGCACTCACGAGGAGGGCCCACGGCTAAAGGAGAGAAGCCCAGGAGAGGTTGGCCACGACGAGAGGATCACGATGGTGGTGGTGGCATCGACTATGGTGGTCTAAGGTCGCTGGCCAACGAGGAGGAGCGGCGTCGGCATTGGGTTCTGACGGAGAAGACGAACAGTGCATGGCTACGTGATGGCGTGCGCACAAGGGTGCGCGAGGGGATGGTCTGCTTGCAGGCATGCTGCTGCCTACTGGCGGTCTGCCTGCATACGCTTGACTGCCTACCGGCGTGCTTGGCCACGTGCTAGTGCGATGAGGGCACTGTACGCTGGAAGCATGCTTGCAAGGCGCGCGAAGGTTGTGGCAGTGGTGCTCTTGCAGGCATGCGATGGCTATGGTGTTGCGCATGGTGAGAGAGGTTTGTGGTGGGAGGATGGTGGCGTGCTTGCAGAGCGTGTGGTGGGGCAGGGTAGTGCACAGTGCTTAGCACGCGGTGAGAGAGGTTTGCAGTGGTGGTGCCCTCTGGTTCCACAATGCATACCCTCTCCACGGTGGGGAAGGTGGAGATGATCCCCGCAGGTGGAAAAGAAGAAGGACCTCCCTCCCCAAGAGCCCTCTCTCTTCTTTTATCTCTCTCCCGTCATCTGCAAGTCAAGGGATTTTCAAATCCCTTACTAAACTTGGCCAACGACTATTGGTGTTTGTTGAGGCCGGCGGTTGTTGGGGGAGATGTTCATGAGGTCGATGGCTGTTGGGGGAGGGGGAAATTTATTTCACCCCCTGCTCTCTTGTAAATTTAATCCTCCTCCTCTCTCAGTTTCCCGATGATTTGTTAAATCTTAAATTACCCTGATGGAGTGGATTAAGTGGAGGAGATGTATTGGGTGTGCTGTGTGCGAGACCTGCATGAAATATAAAATAATTACATAATAAGCTATAGAATGAAGTAGAATAAATGTAAACTTAGGTAATGATCCATGCAATCAATTTATGACCTAATGTGGTTATTAACAAACATAAAATGTAAGAATAAAGTTAACTTAGGCGTAACAATAGTCAATTAAAATGGACTCATCAGAATTCCACCTTCAAAGGCTTTCCCAAAAGTGGCATGGACCACCTTTGACTCCTCCAAAGGTGGTAGTGTACCACCCTCAAATCCTCCACTTCCAATAGTAGGCGTGTACCCTAGGTTGTCCTCCAATGCCTGGCTTCCTTCCTTGGCTGGCGTGGGCACAAGAGAGAAGAGAAGAGGGGAAGGCACCAAGGGGACAGAGTGTCCCTTTAATCTTCTTCTTCTCTTGACCTTCTATGTAGGTGGAAATATGGGTAGAAAAATTGTAGCCAAGGGTGAGTTTTAATAGTGATGGTAGGGGGTTATAGGTAGTTAACAGATGGAGGGTTAGGATGGCTTGTTGGAGGTAGTTAAGGGATCCTAGGGTTGATAATGGTTGGCACCAAAATGGGGGGGGTGTAAGGTGTTTGGTGCCAACCCTAGGAGAGGACTAGAGTTATGATTTAAGGTGGTAGAGTTAGGTGGCGTGTAGGTTATGTGTAGGGTTAGGATGGTGTTGTTGGGTGGTGGTTATGTGATGGAGGGTAGATATAGGGTGGCGCCAAAGAGGAGGGATGCTTGAGGTGGTAGTTATGGTGGAGTTACGGGAGTTGGTGCCAATTTAGGTGGGTTAAGAGGGGGGTTAGGTGGCATCACTAGATGGAGTGTTAGCATAGGTTGGGGGCAATATGTTGGGTGTAGATGGGAGGAGGTGTTGGCACCAAATGAAGGGATGTAGGGGGTGATTTTTGGCAGCAACTAGGGTAGGGTTTAGGGTAGTTATGGGGGGTTAGGCTTGGTGCCAATGGAGGGCTTCTAGAAGGGGTTAGGTGTAGGGTTTAGATGGCCTTGCTTGATGAGGTGTTGGGCTAGGAATTAAGGGGAAGTTGGTGCCAAAATGAAGGGGTGGCTAGGGCATTTTGGCGCCAACTTGAAGGGGTGTTTAGGTAGGTAGTTATGGTGGGTTGGCACCAAAAGGGAGTGGGTTAGGTTAGGGTTAGTTATGGTTAGGGTGGAGGAGTGGAAGGCCATGGATTGTTAGGTAGAGTTGGAGCTTAGCTAAGCTAGCTTAGCTAGCAGAGTAGAGGTGGAGGAGCTATGGTTTTATGGAGGAAAGCTGGAGAAGAATATTCTGAAGCTGATGGCAGCTATGCTGGAGCTGGGTCTACTGAGGTAGCTTGAAGGGGAGCTCAACTACTGAGCTTGATCTACCTAGGTATTATGCAAGTAGCAAAGCTTGGGTAGTTGAGTTCTAGAATTGCCTCTGGTGAGGACTCCCAGAGTAGGCTACTAGTTGATAAGTAGTAGCTCAGCTAGCTTAGAGATTAGCTATTGTGAGCTGGCTGGAGTTGAGGTGAGCTGAGTTTGAGCTGAGATGGACTGAGCTTGAGCTGAGGTGGACTCATGTGAACCTAGTTGAGCTAGCTGGATCTCCCAAAGAGCTGGTGGGAGCTGAGATGAGCTAGACTCAGCTAGGTTGAGTTGAGGTGAACTCTAGTCAACTTAGCTGAGCTAGCTAGAGCTCCCTGTGAACTAAAGGGAGTTGAGATGAGCTAGACACAACTAAGTTGAGCTGGATCTGAGCTGTCCTGAGGTAGGGTGAGCTAAGATAAGTTCTCTTGAGCTATCATTCAACTAAGATGAGCTGAATGGAGCTGAGATGAGCTAATCCTAGTCCAAGTGAGCTAGATTTCAACTATGGTGAGCTAGAACAAGCTGAGTTTCAGCTAGTCAAAACTTCTACTTCACTTGTTGCCTTCCTAAGTGCTAGGGTTCTGGAGATCTGACAATCTGTCTATCCCTATCACTGAAAGAAACACATCAAAAACAACACAACAAATGCAATGCATGCCTAACCTATTTTATGCCTAAATGCAACCCAAAAACCTATTTGCGGATCAAAATCCTAAGAGCTAGGTTTGTTTTAATGGATAAGAATGATGATAAACTGGTGTTTATAATAGCACAGGTCAGATCTCAGTTAAGTGGTAGAATTAAAATGATTGTGCACCTTACGATGAAAATTTGTGGGTGTCAAGTGTGTCTCTTTTAATTAAATCCCACAAAAGAAGAGTATTCTTTTTAATTTTTTTGAATTTATGCAGGTGGGTGAGGTGAGGTGAAGTGACAATCAAATAATCCGATCTATCCTAGGGTTTATAAAAGCACCTAGGTTGATTTGAGTTTAAGTTATTAGTGTGGCAAAATGGAAACTAGGGTAGGGGTAGTGGGGTAAACTTACAAAACCTTCTAACTACACTTTACTTCAATCTATCTGCTTTGGCTCACCTTGGAACGGTATCAGTAATCACAGAAAGAAAGGAGCAAAGTGAGCTAAAAGGTTAAATAAGGTAGAAAAATGTAAGAAAAACCAAAGAGCGTTGCCTCCCCGGCGACAGTGCCAAAATGATGGTGGTAGAGATTCACACGAAAAGGGTTGGATTTTGGAAAACTCGTCGTTGTAGTTCGATTTGCAAGAAAATCCGTCAATCAGATAATATTTATAATCGAAACTCGAGATAAGTCCCAAGTCGAACATAGGGAGCCAAACGTTTGGTTTGATAAATTCGTGTTTTGCTTTTATTTCTTTTTGTTGTTTCTATCTTTTCTATTTTTTTTTTTTGTATTTTTATCAAGCAAGAGATCAGGTCGATGCAAACTTGTATAACTAATCTACTTGCAAAATATAAGAGAGAGAGAGAAACAATCACATATATATTTCATGAATGTTTTCTATAATTATGAAAATGGGAAAGCTACACTACCAAAGCAATAAAGATAGATATAGGTGAGAGAATCCCCCTCGACGGTCGCTCGGAGGATGACTCGCTCTGACGTCGCCTGAAGGAAGGTGGTGAGGAGAGGGATGAACGAGGACGACAACAAAGGTAGGACATCGTCGCTGCGAGGATCATCTTCTCGAAGGAGGTGAGAGGACGACCGTGGGATGCTCCACGAAGGGGGATGAGTGGCAGGAAGAAATTTTTGTTTTCTACTCTAGAGGAACATCCCTGGCTTAAGACAAGCACTCTCTAGAGCCTTGGAGGTGGTGAGAGGAAGAAAGGAAGCGATGAAGGAAAATGGGAGGGTAGGGGTCCTTTTATAGTAGTGGAAAGAATCAAATTCATATACAGGACATTTAGTGATGGTCATAAGCATCGCTGAAGATCCTACTCACGTGCCCTTGTTGCCGCACCACTGACACGCGCTCCACGTGCCCTTGTCGAGTACGCACGCATGCTATGTGCCCACGTGCCTCGAGCTGTTGCTGCAGCCACTACCTTATGCGTTGTGCTGTTGCGTGCACCACTGTGCCTGTGCACGTGCATGCCTCTGAGCACGTGCATGCACCTGCACTACTGTGCGCGTGTGGTGTCACGTGCGTGCGCATGGGTGGCTTGGGTTGCACCACGTGGAGCAACCTGGGCCATCCATCTTCTTTCCTTCGTAGGGGCTCCTACAGAGGTTGAATTAAGTCGATTTTCACACTGTTGGGCTACGGTCATCGACCCGGATCCATCCATGTGGTTAGATTTATCTTTTGAAGCTCTAGATTGCGTCACCTAGTCCCTTGGCCGTTGATCTTCCTCAGACTGCATATGGTGCTACGGGACTCCGATCATGGTGATTTTAGAGGCATTGGACTCCGATCATCCTAATCAGATCTGTATGGTCTGATCGTCAATATAAGGATTTGAAATAAATCTCCTTCTCTCCTGACCACAAAAATGATGCAATTAACCTAAAATATACACTACTATAAATGCATAATGATGCATGCTATGCAATATTTGTAATATGGAATGCAAATCTAAGCCTAGGAACATGCATAAATAGGCATTTTAACCTAAATGAATGTCTATATCATGCATGCAGGTGGAAGGAGGAGTTATCCTTGGCTTTACAGACACCTGTGGTTGCCTTCCCAATGTGTTACCTTGGCTTGCCCCTACAAGCTAAGAGAATGAGGAACAAGGATTGGATGCAGCATTTTGAGAAGATCTCCTTGAGAGTGGCGAGTTGGTGTGTTAGATTCTTATCTAAGGGAGGTAGATTGATTTTATTGAATTCAGTGCTATATGCTATCCGTGTCTTCTTCCTATCCATGCTTAGGCCACCTGGTTCCATCTTGAAGAAGATTGATATTCTACACAAGCATTTTTTCTGGAAGGGCCCTTCACATACTAGTCATTTTATGTAGCCTATTAAGTGGCAGATGGTGTGTACCTCAAAGAAGTGAGGCAGTTTGGGAGTGTGTTCACTTAAAGAGTTTGGGGATTCTCTGTTGCATAAGTGGGGTGTTATCATTCTATGGGGAGATGAAGGTATGTGGCAAACTATAATCAGATTCTCTTGTGGGGAAGGCAAGATGAGAGACTTGGTGCATCACACATCTACTTTCCCTTTCTGGGACTCTATGTCAAAGACCTTGGTGGAGCATTGGAATCTCTTCTCTCCAATGCTTAGGAGTGGGGAGAAATTAAGTTCTGGGTGGATGACTAGTGTGGCTTTGGTCAACTCATGGACTCTTACCCACATGTGTATGGCATCTCTGTGGAGAAGCATGCCTCTATGGCAGATATGTGGCAATTGGAGAGAGGAGTGGAAGATTCCCCCATTTACTGTTACGCACATCACTAGAACAGAAGAGGAAACAAGTAACCTAATGTAAACACATTTACACTACTTAAAATGTCTGTTTATGCATGTTCTTAAGCATAGGATTGCATTGCATGCTATAAATATTGCATAACATGCATCATGTTGCATTTAGAGTAATTTGAATAAAATGGAGGTTAATTGTATCCTTTTATGTGCTTGGACAAGGAAAACATTTTATCGGGGCCTCGAATCGAAGATCCAACCGTATGGATGTGATCAGGGCAACAATTGGAGTTCAACGACTCCAAGATCACCCTAATCAGGCATCCGTAGCATTAGATAGTGATCGGGGAATCCTAGAAGATCAAGGGCCAGGATGGTGTAAATCCACACTTCAAATGACAAAATCGACCGCACGGATGAATTCGAATCGACGATCGCAGTCCAATGACGCAAAAATCGAGTCAATCCGACATCCGTGGCACCATCTACAACATCCAAAAGATGGACGGCCAAGATGGCGCCACGTGCTGCCATCTCGGTCGCCCAAACGGTGCATGCATCCAGTGAAGCTTCCGCACCCACTCCCTCTGAGCTGTTGGATCTCGATCCAACAGTTGTGGACGGCTGCACCACAATTCGCCCACCCGACCATCCACGCCCCGTAGCGCAGCGGTCGAGGGAGCTATCGCGAGCAGCGGTCGCGCGTTCGAGCTGCAGTGAAGGGCAGAAAGGCACGGGCGAGCATTGGATCGTCATCGGGCGGCTCAAATCCTCCGATAGCGTTCACGCGCTATTGTACGTGCAGTGAGGACGCGCCATCGTACGCGTTGAGGAGGGCGCACAGTAGTGGGCGATGGCGCATCCTAAGCCGTCTGATCTCGCGATCGGATGGCTGAGATCTGATGAATGTGGGTGGGCGTTTAACGCAGGCAGCTAAGGAGGCACGCGTGGGGAGCGCCCACTACACCCACATTGGGGCTTTAGCGACAGTTTTATCCGTCACTAAAGACCCCTCATTTATTATTTTAAAGATGTAATGACCAATTTGCCCCCACTCCTTGCAACTATAAAAGGAGACCCCCTCCATACGAAATTCTCATCCCTTTCTTCTCTTCTCTACCTCTCCAAAGCTCAAGAGAAGCTTGTCCCACACTCGGGATGCTTCTCGCGAGATAAAGTCCAAATTTTCGTCCCCCTTCTGAAGTGGATCCTGTGACGACGACGACGTGTTGCTCCATTCCCGTTCTTCTGCTTCGTCCTCCTTCATCCTCCTTCGTCCAGGCGTCGTCCCATCCGATTCATCCTCAAAGCGACCATCGAGGAGGATATCTCTCTCCCTATTCTTTTTACTGCATTCTAATATAGATTTACTGCTTTCTAGTGTTGTTCTGCTCGTCCTCCAAGCATTCATCAAGGAGGACATTTCTCCCTCCATTCTTTTAATGCCTTCTAGAGTAAATTTATCACTTTCTAGTGCAATTGTGTTATGCTTTCTAGTTGTAATGAACAATCTCCTTAATGATAAATTCTCTATTTATTCTATATCTCATTTTTTATTTCTATGTGTAATATTCTCTCTCTCTTACCCTCTCTCTCTCTTCTATTTATTGTAAATAATTAGATAGTTTTAAATTGAATTACTTCATGACAAATAAAAAGAAACACGTAGTTTTTAAATCAAACGTCCACCTCCCTGTGTTCAACCCAGAATTTCAATTTCGGTATAAATTTTATTTGTTGAACTCGAGTTCTTCGCTTTCAAACTACAATGATAGGTTTTCCCTAAACTAAACAATTAGCGTAGCAATTCAATAGTTCAACATAAGCTGAGGATGGATTTGGTAGGTTTTAAACAAAGGGAGGGCGTTGATAGGTTTGATTGGAGGAAAGGAGTATATGCATCGAGTAGTGCAAATGAAATTCTTACACATGAGTAGAATACAGACCACCACCAATGTGTGTGCTCTCAGTTATGGAAATTGAAGATCCCATTAAAGGTTCAGATATTCCTATGGATGGCCAGCCGTGAAGGCTTGATCACTGGGTCATACAAAAGAGGAGGATGTTAAGGGCACCAGAGACTCTTTGCTCTCCATGTGGTTTTGATGAAGATGACACTTGCCACCTCTTCAATACATGCCTGGTTACAAATGATGGGTGGAGTAGGTTTTTCTCCTCTTCACTTCCCACGTGGGATGTGTTGTTCTCAAATTTTTTGTCTTTTGATAAACCATGTGCATTTATGGCTGTTGTCCTATGGGTAGTGTGGAAAGCACGGAATGATGTAACCCTCAATGAGGGGAATGTGTGGGTGGAGAATAATTGTGCTGATGTAGCATCGAGTGCTAGGTTGTGGCTTGCTACTTTGTAACTATTGAATTCTATTTATAAATAAGGATGCCTATTGTGAATGGTAGCAGTTTTCTCTTCTCTTCAGAAAAATATCTTGATTTCTTTTGAGATGATTTGATTTCTTGTGATATGCATAAGTGGCTAATTTCTTTTCACGTGCAAGTGAGGGGAGTAGAATTGACATGTTTTCATTGTAGATGGGTTTTTATCAATGTAGTATGATTGTTAAAAAATTGAGTTATTTCATGCGCATGTAAGTTCGTATAGGATAGTCCAAGCCTAGGATTTCGCATCCGAGTTGTGTGTTCGCAGTGTAGATTGTGTAGAAAATTAAAACGTTGTAGTATAGCATGAAATACGTCTCGAGCAAATAAATTAACGAAACTTGGTGAGTCTGGTTGATCACAGGGAGGCAGAAAACACTTTTGATTTCATTCACTTGTTCTCAAGATGATTACTAAAGAATAGAAACAATCAATAACATTCACACTATAAAGAGATTGAATCTGATATGTCTATAATAGAATGAAACATGAAAGTAAACTACTACTAATATAACAGAATGAGGGCACCACAGGTAGTTCGTGGTGGCCTTTCGAAGAGGTTGAGAAGAGCAGCAACAATCCGTCAGGGTGGCCCAATGAATGCTTCAGACGGAGGTGCAGAGGCGGATGCAGAGAAGACGGGAAGAAGAAGAAGAAAGAAAGATTGAGAAATGAGGAAGAAGAAGAGAATTATGAGAAGTGCCTTTCAATGGGGGGCCCTTTGGCCTCTTTTTATAGCTTTGGTGGGAGCAAAGAAGGCATTTAGCCCCTTAAATCTGTGTAAATGCCTTAGATTAATCAGATCCGTTGATCAGGAGATCAATGACCCTAATTAAGCCTTCCAAATCCTTCTTTTATCCTTGGTTGAATCTGGTGTTGCTATGTGGTAGCTTGTGAGCCCTTGGGTGAAGATCACGTAGCTCCTACTCACCCACGGTCGTCCTTCGCTTTCTCTCCTTCACCGCTCGTCTCTTCTAAGTGCCCAAACCTCAGCCACCCGATCGAAAGATCAGAAGGCTTAAATGCACGCTCGATTGAGCCTTGAAAATCCTAAAGCGTGCTCTCAAACGTTTTCGCACGCATCATCATGCATGTCTACATCCAATGTTGCCCCTCTCGCCACGCATTCGCTACCAAGCCGCTCGATGGAGATCCGACGGGTGAATTCCGTCTGCACTCACCGCTTCTCCTAAATCCACACTGGGCGTGCTTCGATCCCGCGCCGCCCGTCTCATGGAGAGAGCGCTAATCAATGTGCTACTCGTACGAGTTGGTTGCAATGAGGTTTTGTTGGCTCATGTTCTCGGCCTTTGAATGGGAATCCAACCGTCGAGATCTCGTCTCATCTGATGATGCAGCTGAGGGTGGGCACGTGGCTGCGGTCATGGTCATTGGATGACGATCCAATGGCCCACAGTTCTCCTCAATTGGGGTGTGGTGAGGGGGTTGCTGCGATGGTTCCACGTGGCACCATCGTGGTCGTCCATCCTTTTCTTCTTGTATCTGATGATGTAGTTCTCCAATTAAGTTAATTTCTGCACCGTTGGATTGGAAACGTCGATCTGGATCCATCCGCTTGGTTGGATTTGTCATATGAGGTCTGGATATTCTTTAATTTCCCCTTGGCTCCTGCTTCTTCTATGGATTTCCTAAGGTGCTACGGGAGTCTGATTGATGCACTCTTGGAAGCATAGGACTCCTGTCATTATTCCGTATAGATCCATAAGGTTGGATCGCTCATCTGCAGCCCTGGATTACCTACAACTAATAATACCTCTCAAATAGCACATTATTATGTAAAAAACATATAACTCATTTAAGATGCAAAGTACAATGTGTATGCATGCAGAATGCCCATGTTACGCTATGTTCTACCCTAATTCACGTAGCAATCATACCGCCATGCCTAAATCTTGCTAGTCCCTAGCAAGTGCAAGACTAAATGTATTGTATCAAGAGTTTAGTAAAGGTTTATTTCTTTTTGTTTCATCCAAATATTGAGAATCCAAATAACCATAAATATATAATGTTGTAGCTTCTGCAATGAATTCAAGCAAAGAGTCAATACACATTTAAAGTTTGTACTTGACTCCTAGTAAAATTCTATTGGAATAGGCAAACCTCTTCTCTCGGGGATGTAAACTATTCTCTGATTTTAGCCCTGATTTTTGGCCTAGGTAGCAGATGTCTAAGTTAACTAGATTTGTGTTTGGTGGCTCACTCTCTTCTGGTGCTACATGGAGACTAGTATTTCAGAATTTAGATTATTAGATTATTGAATAACTTAACTTAGAGAAGGGCTGGAAAATTGTGCTCTCTTTAATATTTTATCCTTTTTCTTTTCTCTCTTTCTCTCTCATTTTTGATTCTTCTTTTTCTTCCTGAGCTCACATCTTACCAGATTTGCAGCTGTATTTGGTGGTCTTACTTGGCATTACACTTTAATTAGGTTCTGATAACCCTACAACTAAGTCAGACTCCTCAACCCATATTCAGGCAGTCAAAAATACAGAAAAATAGGTTAAGGTTGTATTTGGTGGTTTGTTGGGGATGGTAGGTGTTTTTGCCTCAAAACATTTGAACTTACATAACTCAAACTTCTTAGCATAACACCTTCTTTTTTGACAAGCAAATATCTCTTTGGTATGCTCTTTCTTCTCTTTTTTCTTCAACATATATATCTACTGGCATAATGCCGTTACCAACATAACATAATGCAACAATTCAACATGACATACATACTTTTATTCATGAGGCATCATTTGGGATTTTTGGGGATGACCAAGAGGATCTCAGGTGGCTTATTTGGTGGAAGTGCCTACTCTCGGCACCGGGTAGGGAATGGATAGGATGACAAATTTCTGACCTTGACATCAATACCCTCCTTCAGCCAAGGATTCCGTAGAGGATGGTCATGACCATCCACCTCAGTCCTAGTTTTAGCAAAACCCGTTCTCTGTGTTTTTGCCTTATTTGGTAGCTCTCGTATGGAATTTCTCACAGATTTAGTGCGCAAGAACTGAGAGTGAAAATTATGCCCATCTCTGAGTATCATTATTCAATTATTAAAGATTAATGATTCCTTGCACTAGCCTTGGAGCACCAGTAGACTCTCTACTCTCATCTCACATATGTTTTGGTGGATCTACTAGAAGTTGGTTCACCTGACTACCTGATTGTTGTCCAAGGGTTTAGGAGATGAAGCAATGCTTCTTCTCGACAAACTGGAGATGTCTATTAGTTTTCACAGTGGATCCATTGCAAATTCTACATACAAGTATGAAATTATACTGGATTCTAAGCCTAGGAATCTTCTAAAGAATAATTCTCTAATATAATCTCTTGATAAAGCGATCTATCCCCCAATTGTTGGTAGAAAATTTTCAGTTTTTACGGACTTCCCCCCCATGCCTAAGCATTTGCGTGTCCTCATGCATGAATAAAAGAAATAAGGCATGGTGTGTGTGGATAGAAATCACCTGAAACAGTTTCTGGGTTGTCATTCAGCTCATGCCATTACTACAATGCCATATACAATATGCAAAACATTATGCAAAAATGAAATATGCTATGTATATATGGTATGTATATATGTCTACGTGCTGAGTTTAATGCCTCCAAGTAGGCAACTTATCAGTCATACGTCCTCAAGAAGACGTATTGTTTCGTCAGCAGGAGGAGGTTCCTGGGCAAAGAATGGTTTGAGGCGCTGGCCACTAACTGTAAAATCGTGCCCAGATTTTGGGTCTCTAATTTGGACTGCCCTGTTAGGATACGGGTGGACCACCAGGAATGGCCTAGTCCACTTGGACTTGACCTTTCCCACAAAGAATTTGAGTCAGGAGTCAAACAACCAAACCTACTAGTTAGGTGCAAAATCCTTTCTTTGGATGTGTCGATCATGGAAAGCTTTTGTTTTGTCCTTGTATATTTTTGCATTCTCATATGCTTCCCACCTAATCTCCTCTAATTCACTGACCTGGAGCTTTCTTTCATAACCTTCGACCTTGATGTAAAAATTACACTTCTGCACCGCCCAAAAGGCACGATGCTCCAGCTCCACAGGAAGGTGATAGGCCTTTCCGTACACCATGCGGTATGGCGACATTCCGAGTAGGGCGTTGTACACACTCTAATATGCCCATAGTGCATCAATCAACTGATCAGGCCAATCCTTCCTATCAGGTCTAACTATCTTTTGAAGGATAAGCTTGATTTGATAGTTTGATACTTCAGCTTGCCCATTGGTCTGTGGGTGATATGGGGTAGCAATGCGGTGCTGCACCCCGTATTTCTTCAATAATGACCTGAAATGGGCATGGATGAAGTGGCTTCCCCATCACTTATCAGGGTGCAGGGAACTCCGAATCTCACAAAAATAAATTCCTGGACAAAGGATATAACAGTCTTATGATCAACTAATCTTGCCAGGATGGCTTCTACCTAGTTTGAGACATAGTCTACTGCGAGGAGTATGTGCTCAAAGCCATGCGAGTTCGAGAAGGGGCCCATAAAGTCGATGTCCCAAACGTTGAACACTTCTACGACCAAAATGGTTTGGAGAGGCATCATATCTCTCCAGCTCATAGAACTGACTTCATGGCATCGCTTACCGCACTTGGCAAACTTGTGTGTATCTCTGAAAATGGCCGGCCAGAAAAATCCCAACTGCAAAATCTTTACAATGATTTTTTGGCCTGAGAAATCACCCCCACAATCATCGCTGTGGCAGATGGATAGCACACTAGAGATTTCCGAATCAGGGATGCATCTATGAATGATCTAATTAGCCCCAATGCAAAAGAGCAATGGGTCGTCCCAAACATAGAATTTAGCCTCTGATATAAATTTGAGCTTTTGATCCTTGGATAATCTCGTAGATAGCCTACCTGCAATAAGATAGTTTGCTATATCAGCATACCAAGGAAACTCGACAGAGTTGATAGATAGCATAGACTCATTCGAAAATTGGTTTGATATCATTGGGGAGTACAGAATGTAGTATGGGTCTAGCCAAGACAAGTGGTCCACCACAACATTATGTGCTCCAGCTTTGTCATGGATTTTGACATCAAACTCCTACAAAAGGACCATCAAATAAGGTGGGGTTTAGCATCCTTCTTTGCTAATAAATGCCGGAGGGTAGAATGGTCAGTGTAGATGATAACTTTGGACCCGAGTAAGTATGACCTAAATTTCTCCAACCTGAATACTACGACTAGCAATTCTTTCTCATTGACTATATAGTTACGCTGAACCTCCTTCAGTGTTTTGCTAGCATAGTATATTACAAATGGATGGTGTTCCCAATGTTTGCCAAGAATGGCTCCGACAGCGAAGTCAGAGGCATCACACATCATCACGAAGTCAAGCGACCAGTCGGGGGGTTGGAGAATTGGTGCACTTAAGACAGCGCTTCAGAAGGTCTCGAAAGTGCTGAGACACGAGTAATCAAAATCAAAGGGCGTGTCGGTTACCAGAAGATTCATTAATGGATGAACAATTTTTGAGAAATCTCGAATGAATCTTCGATAAAATCCGACATGCCCTAAGAATGATCTGATTTACCTAACAGGGCTAGGCGGAGGTAATCACGAAATGATTTCAGACTTAGCTCGGTCAACCTCAAGTCCATTGGAGGAGATCCTGTGACCTAGTACGATGCCATCCCTCACCGTAAAATGGATTTTCTCCCATGAAAGTACTAGGTTAACCTCTATACACCTCCTCAGAATCTTTGTGAGGTTATCAAGACAAGATGAAAAATCATCTCCAAATACGGAGAAGTCATCCATGAACACTTCCACGTAGTCCTCGATCATGTCTGAAAGGATGGCCATCATGCATCGCTGAAAGGTAGCTGGTGCATTATGATTAGCCCGTATTTGTGGGTTATTTAAGTATTTAAGTGTCTAGACATTAAGTTAATTTTATCATTTAGATAGCATACATTAGGATGTAAATAAATTAATTCATATTTTTAGCTTCATTGCATGCATTTAGAATTAACTTAGAATTGCATGCATTTGATTAGTTAATCAATTAGGTGAATTACTTGCATTGTTTTAATTTAACATAGAAGTTAAGGGTTTATGCATAAATAACCATAATATTTTATTATTTTCTTATTCTCTCTCTCCACAGGTAACGACTGCTTCTTCTCCTTACGCAACCGTTCACGCACACCTCCAAGCATTCATTGGCCATGAAGAGCATCTGAGCCTACCTCTTTGGATTTCAAATTAAACTACAAAGGGAGGAGGAGACGACCATGCAAGAGGGAGGCCACCACCAATTCCACCACCGTGCAGCATTCCACAATCGTGGGCCTCCACGGTCAAGCTCCGTCATACTGTGGGCCAGCGAGATGACAGACCGCCGCGCCAAGAGGATGGACTTGACCACCACAGTGCACGAGCTCCTTGAAGCTCGCCTACTGTGAGTGCATCTACTGATGCACGACTTGTTACCACCGTCATCAACCATCACCAGCATCCACCTCCATCTTCTTCCCCATTCTCTGTTTTTCCTCCACTCTACCAAAAAGAACCCAAAAACCTCACCACACCCGCAGCTCAGCCCACACGCCTTCCAACTATGCGCGTAGAGTGCGCTGCACCTCCGCCACCTCGCACGCGTTTACAGAGCAACACCAGCCAACGACCCTCGCCTCTAACCGCGTGCGCAGAGCACGCTACACCTATGCCCGCACGCCTTCCTGTAGCATGCACCCGCACACGCTGCATCTCCACCGCAGCAAGTGCGGCCGCCCACTTCCAGCCGCAGTGCACCTTCTTCCCCCTGCACCTCAGTCGCCACCCGCACCTCCATCCAATGCGCCTCAGCCCTGCTGCCTGATGAGTGGTTACTTGATGAGAGCCTCATCATGAGCCATAACTAGCTCATTTTGACCTAATAAAGAAGATAAAAGCTCCTACATAACCTAGAAGAAGGCTTAACTGAAGGAACAAGTGCTCTGAGAAGAAAACATGCAATAAAGGTTAAAACTGCAATTTTACCATTGCAGTACATAAACGGGATTTCTTAGAAGCAAAACATAGGTCAAATAGTCCAAAGTGGGTTGAATTAATCAGAAATGGGTTTATGTGCAATCTAAAGATTAAATGACACTTGGTAACCCTAAAACAGACCCGCTTAAATTAACAAGGTTCCAGCCAGAATAAAAATCAAGCAAACCCTCTAAAAATCATAGAAAAACATCCTCTAGGGTTTAGAACACTTAATTTAGCCTTTGGAACCTAGTTTGACCTAGATTAGGGTCTTAGCTCTTCAATTAACCTAATTTGGGTTTTTACGCAAAATGTCCAGTCAAACGAGGTCAAACCTAAAATCCAACTTCACCATTGGATTCTTTAGGGCCAAATTAGGTTTGTACCAAAATTTGGACCTGAGGGGAGGTCATCTTAACCTACTTTGCAAGTTAGTACACCCAAATCACAAAGAGGTCCCTATCTTTTGAATATCCTTGCAGAGAGCCCCCTAGGTTCCTCGCCTTCTTTGCAAACCGGTCCTGCCGCCATTGCTAGGGCAGAACCGAGCTCCGACGAAGTTTCGAGAGAGATGGCTCTCTAATTCCTCAGAGATTCTCTCCCAGAAATGGAAGGGAGATTCTCTGAGGAATTCCCTTCCTTCTAAAGCCAATCAAATTCGCTGGCGTGAACCCAATCTCTCGTGTGAACGCACGAGAGATGTGGGTATCTTTCTTCCTTCCAACTCCGGTGAACCGGCTGACCTAATTGCGCGTCTTTCACGCTCTGATAGGAGCGGCCAGCACCTATAAAACACCCCTCGGACCCGGCCACTCATCTTAAGCTTGATTTTGACGGAGATCCCCTCCAAATTTCTTCTCTCCCATCTCTGGCCAAACGACCCACAAGCTCCGGCGACCGCCTTCCCTCCTTCTCGTCACTCTGCTGCCATACCAGCAGCAGAGTCCTCTCCGCCTCTTCCTCCCGCGGCGCGCTATACCCTGCGCGCAAGCTCCTGACCTCATCTTCGTCGCCGCTTCCTCCCCCAGGGTCTTTCTTCCCCGACGACGGCAGTCACGAGCCATCCTCTCCACTGCCTCCCTTCACTCCAGACAACCCCAGATACGTTCTCCATCCTCTTCTCTCTCTTTTCCCCCTGTTATCTCCCTTGATCGACCCTCGACAGACGCTAACCACCTCCATTGTCTTCGCCTCCGACCGCACTCCGGCGAGCCGCCCACACCACTCCAGCCCTCCACACGGCTCGCCAACCACCTCGAAAGCTCCGCCTCACCTCCAGGAACACACTCCACCCTACCACTGCCACTTCAGCCCTCCACAACCACCCCCCGACCAACCCACCATCTCTGGCCACAGGTTGACCTAGGCACGAACGCCTAGGCCGACCTGCGGCCTGCTGCACTGCCCACCGCCTTCGCCGTGCCAAGGCGAAGGTCTCTATCTATTCTGATTTGGCCGAGAGGCGCGTTTTGTGTACGACAGGATTCGAGCTGCTGCCGCCATGGACGACCTCTGATGAAGCTCCCGCGAAGCTCCAGGCACCCGGTCTTCCAGACTACACGTGCTGCATACTAACGCAAGTGTCGCGAGGTGAACGAATCCAGCCGAGGAGCGCTAGCAGAGCCAGCAGCTGCGGGGCAATCTCACGACGAGGTTTCTGCAGGCGCGCGTGAAGGCGAGACCAGATAGTCCCACATCGTGGGATTGCAACCGTCAGGTACCGTATAAGTTGTTTTTACGCTTTACTCTTATCGCCTCAGTAAGCACAGGGGTGAGGTCCCTCACTGACCCCACCCGCCTCGTCCGCGGCCTGACCACGCGGACCTGGCGGATCCGACCCGACCTAGACCTACGCACTCCTCGCGCATCACACACCTGCAGGTGTGCCTGGTCCCGGGTACGATCCGACCCGATTGAGACTGTGGCTCTGGCAGAGCGGTTAGAGTGAATTGCTTGAGAGAGAGACACGCGTGGGTAGAGGGAGAAGGGTTAGGTTTTGTTCCCTGTGCAGGCAGGCTGATTGCAGGAGAAGGACTTGGCCGCTGCAGAAGAAGGAGAAGCAAGACAAAGAAGAAGAAGAAGGCAACGAAGAAAGGAGAAGCAAGACAGAAGAAGAGGAAAGAAAGAAGTCTTCGCAGGAGAAGAAGGAAAGCAGAAAGGTTAGAAGTCTTCGCAGGAGAAGAAGAAGAAGGACAAGGGAAGATTGCAAAGAGATCCGAAAGGCAAAGCAGAAGAAGAAAAAGAGAAAGAAAGATTACATTTAAGACGTCTGATACATAAATCAGACGTCTAATTCTATTTTTTTTTTACATCTTTCTTAAAAACTCTTTGAATCAATTATATTTGCATTTAACAGTTGTATTCTTGGGTTTTACAAAGTACTGAGTTTGCTCCCTGTGTTCGACCTCGGATACTCTAGTTGTTCGAGTAATAAAATTATTTATATTTGTTTAAACGTTTTGTCGGTTCTACTGCAACGTAATACGCCTTTAAATCCGCACAGAAACGTTGACAACATTTTGGCGCCGTTGCCGGGGAGCAACGGGCACTTTTAAAGCTTTTGAGTACAACTTTTCTATTTAATATCTGACTTAACTTCTCTTTTGCTGTGTTCAATCAGGGAAAGCAAAACAAAAAGGAAAGAATAGCAACTGCACAACAGACTGGAACAGGTAATTTCCATAAGCCCTCTCCCTTAACCCTCGCACAATCTAAAAAAAAAAAAAAAAAAAGAAAAAAAAAAGGAGAGAAATCAACTTAGGGCTACCTGTCTTATATTTAGTAACTCATCAAGTTGCCTGATTTTCATTTCAACATATTTTTGTCTGTCATCCAACTAAGGCAACTAGGGCTAAAACTTTCTCGATTGAGCCCTAGGTGCTAAATTCTAAGGCAACTAAATTGGACCCATTAGAGCCAAGTTAGGATTGCAAAGCTAGGGTTTTTAGAGACACATCTTCTCTAAAACAAAGAAACAAACTTTCCAAAAAGAAGTGTGCCTAAACCGTGTTTGAAAATATTTATACAAGAGGAACCCTAAGCAAATCAGGCTGATAATCCATTTGAATCATAAAAGGAAGGACCTAAAAGCTCTCAAAGGAACAAGAGGTGAAGTTGATCCCTCGAGTCAACCAACCTTAATATTAGGTCACTTTTTCCACTCAAAATACTTAAAAGTTCAAGTGGAACATTAAGCACCTTGATCTTAAAATAAAAAAAAAAGGTAGACTTAAGAGGTCAAGATCCCCATTCTGGTCTACCTGGAACCGCAGTGACAAGAGAGGTCGGGTGGGGGAAACCCTGTAACCCGTGGGGACGCTCTACCGTGTAGGGGTCTTTGTGGGACTCTCCCTCTCTGGCTGCCCAGGTATTTCTCAGGTGGACGATCTTCTGATCTAGGGGTCCATCTGCCCCGAACCTCTATAGTCACCCAACAATTCGTGGGTGTCTTGATTGGGTCCAGCACCTTCTAATCTCATCACATCTTCCGGTGCATGTTTGGTAGGAGGTCCTTAAGACCACCTTTAAGACCTCCTCTAGAAATTCATTCTCGCCGAGGCCAAGCCTCGACGCCCTTGTTTGTGCAGCAACCCCACCACATAAATCTTTCATCTGATTCAGACCCTGATTCTCCCTCTTCTCCCATTATGGCACAACCCATTGAAGAGGAGAATAACCTTGAACACCAACTTCAACGCTTGAACGATCTCTTTCAGAACTTTGTAAACCCACCACAGCGACCTATGATGCGAGATCACTATAATCCCGCTGCGGTGGCAATCGAACCCCGAGTACGAATCCCAATTGGAGGACCCGATTCTGATCTAAAGCCCAATATGATTCATGCCATACCAAAGTTCCATGGGCTTAACTCTGAGGATCCATTCCAACACATTAAACAACTCAAGCATCTGGCCCAGACTTTCGGGTCAGATGTACAAAACCGGGATATCCTACTCATGAAAATGTTTTCGTTCTCCCTCTTGGACAAGGCCGTGCACTGGTATCAGACTCAGACCCGCCCGATCAACACTTGGGAGGAATTACAGTCCGAATTTTTGAAAAAATTCTTCCCTGTTGGCCGGACGAATGCCTTGCGCCACCAGATTACTCATTTCACTCAACAACAGGGAGAACCTCTTCACGAAGCTTGGGATCGATTCCTAGATCTCATGCGAAAGTGTCCCCATCACGGAGTTCCTAAGTGGGAACAAGTCCAGTCTTTTTACCAGGGACTCCGTGAGGATATTCGTCTAATCGTCAATGCAACATGTGGAGGAAACATCATGGGCCAACACGAGGACACGGTGTGGGAGATTCTCGAAAACATGTGCGAGAACTCCATAAACAATGACTCCTTGGGCTTATTCGACAGGACGAATGCCCGCGCATCGACGAATCTAAGAGGGACACATGAGATGCAGGACCTGTCCACTTCTGTTGACCTGGAATTGATGGCCAGTCGGTTGGACAAGGTCTCTATCATAGAAAAGAAGGTGGACGAGCTAACTCGACATTTGCAGCAAGCCACCTCTGCACAAAACTCTTTTGCGCGACCTCCTCTGGCAAGGGAAACAGTGCAAAACATCTATCACCAAACCTGCCAAGGGGATGGGCCCCTATCCACCCCCGTCTACCTCCCAGACCAGAGTGACCTCCGATCCCGTCTACTCGAGTTGGGGGAACTCTGAACCCTCGTATTCTGACTTTTCTGAGGTTTCTCAGAACTGCGAGGACCTCAACGCCATACAGAACGACCCATACTCCAATACCTACAACCCTGGATGGCGAAATCATCCTAACTTTCAGTGGGCGGGAAACTCTCAAAAACCACCATATCAACCCCGCCCACAAGCTCCTCGTCCCATATCAGCCGCCTCAGCCTCGGCCCAATCCCACCTACCAATCTGGGCAAAATCAGGATCAACTGACTCTTATC
Organism: Thalassia testudinum; assembly: GCA_037157565.1. NCBI lineage: Eukaryota > Viridiplantae > Streptophyta > Magnoliopsida > Alismatales > Hydrocharitaceae > Thalassia > Thalassia testudinum. The sequence goes on along the minus strand of JAZHRO010000031.1, from coordinate 221,099,302 downwards.
CTTCAAACGCTGGCTGACATTCAAAAAATGAATGCGGCAATGCAAAAACAGCACAAGGACGAGATCACAGAGGTTCGCAACCAACTGGCCCAGATGGCAAATTCTCGCCAACCTGGCACCCTTCCTTCGCAACCTCTGCCCAACCCAAATAATGTGCCGACCCTGATGGCGCATTATGAATCCAAATCCAGGCCACGCACATTTGATTTATCAGGCCCCTGCTACTCCATCACCAGACAGGATGGAGGCTTCTACATCTTATGCAGAATTTCAGCAGCAGCCACCTCTCCTACCTAACCCAAACCAAAGTCAGGCTGGATTAAACTCTGTAACAACACGTAGTGGTAAAACAACACAAGACCCACATTATCTGAACCACTCCAAGCCTGATAATCGCCAAGACCCTAGGGTAGTCATCCAAGATACTACTGTCCCAGATCAAGAACCTGGACCTATCCTAGAGGAACCAGCTAGGATCCCATTTCCTGAGGCCTTGACCAAAGGAAAAAGGACAACCAAACCTGTGGCTCCTGAGGAGGATCTGGTCAAGCTCTTTGAACAGGTCCAGATAAACATCCCATTGATGGATGCAATCCGCCACATACCGGCTTATGCAAGATTCTTGAAAGACATATGTACACCTAAACGTAAGCCGCGAACCAAGGATGGGAATCCAATCGTACTGTCGGAGCAAGCCAGCTCTGTCATCCTGAGCAAACTCCCACCCAAGGCTAAAGACCCAGGAACCCCCTTGATTTCTTGTAAAATTGGTGAAACCCAACTTGATAGAGCCCTACTAGACCTAGGTGCCTCCATAAATTTAATACCTACATCCCTCCTTGACCACCTTGAAGAATCTGAACTTAAACCCACTGAGGTGACATTGCAGTTAGCTGATCGATCCATCAAGTCACCCAAAGGAATACTCGAGGATGTCATTGTTAGGGTACGAGATTTTTATTTCCCAGTGGACTTCATAGTACTGGACATGGATGCACCTAAGAACCCAAGGGACACACCAATCATATTAGGGAGACCCTTTCTGGCCACTGCTAGGGCCAATATAAACTGCGAAGAGGGCCAGATAGAATTAAAATTTGGGAATCAAAATCTGAAGATCGACATTTTCAAAGCCCAACAAGGGATTAATTGCGGGGTTATAGAGGAAATTTGTGATGTCAAAGCCGTGGTTGATGAACTGCACATAGAGGACAACCTGATTATTCCTGATCAACCACTAGAAAATCAAAAACTGCTAACAGAGGAGTGCGAACACAATCTAGACACACCTATGACTCCTACCATTGCTCCCGATACAAACCCTGAACCACCCGCTGCTGCTGACAATCCTGTCATGGAACTCAAGCCCCTTCCCGAACATCTAAAATATGTCTTTTTGGGTTCAAATCAAACGTTTCCTGTGATTATCAATTCTCGACTCACACCTAACCAGGAACTCCGTTTGATTTCTGTTCTCCAGCAACATCGTAGAGCCATTGGATGGACTCTAGATGATTTGACTGGTATAAGCCCTTCATACTGCACGCATCGAATCTACACAGAAGAAGGCTCACGACCTTCAAGAGAAATGCAAAGGCGACTAAACCCTAACCTACAGGAGGTCGTGAAAAAGGAGATCATTAAGTGGTTAGATGCAGGGATCATCTACCCGATCTCCGACAGTCGTTGGGTGAGTCCAACACAAGTGGTACCTAAGAAGGCAGGACTTACCATCATCACGACTGAAACCGGGGAAGTCATTCCTACCCGAATAGCTAATTCGTGGAGAGTCTGCATTGATTACAGAAGACTAAATTCCTCCACGAAGAAGGATCATTTCCCACTACCGTTTATTGATCAGATCCTCGAGAAACTAGCGGGAAATAGATTCTTCTGCTTTCTTGACGGGTACTCCGGTTACAATCAGGTGGCAATCCATCCAGAGGACCAAGAAAAGACCACATTCACCTGCCCCTTCGGGACGTACGCGTTTCGAAGGATGCCGTTCGGTCTCTGCAATGCACCTGCAACTTTTCAGCGGTGCATGCTTGCCATATTCTCAGATATGGTAGGTGATTATCTGGAAGTCTTCATGGATGACTTTTCAGTTTTTGGACAATCATTTGACTATTGCCTCCAACACTTGGTCCATATACTCAGGCGGTGCATCGAGGTGAATTTGGTTCTTTCCTGGGAAAAGAGCCATTTCATGGTGCCTGAGGGAATTGTCCTGGGACATTTAATCTCAGAGAAAGGCATCCAAGTGGATCGAGCTAAGGTTAACCTGATTTCCAAGCTCCCTATGCCTAGCTCGATTAAGGACATCCGATCTTTTTTGGGGCACGTCGGTTTCTACCGTCGATTCATCCCTGATTTCTCCAAAATCGCGCGCCCCCTGACCAATCTGCTTTCCAAGGATGTGCCTTTCGGAATTTCCAAGGAATGCACTCAAGCATTTGAGATCTTACGTGACCGAGTCACCCAAGCCCCAATCCTACAGTCCCCTGATTGGTCTCAACCCTTTGAGATCATGTGCGATGCATCTGACTTCGCTGTAGGAGCAGTTTTGGGGCAGAAAATTGACGGGAAACCTGTGGTCATTTACTACGCCAGCAAAACACTGGATGAGGCTCAGCGTAACTATACGGTTACTGAGAAAGAGCTGCTGGCCGTAGTATTTGCCCTGGAAAAATTCAGATCATACCTTCTGGGTTCCCGTGTTATCATATACTCGGATCACACAGCTGTGAGGCATCTCCTAGCCAAGAAGGACGCGAAACCTCGATTAATCCGTTGGATCTTGCTGTTGCAAGAATTTGACATCGAGATTCGCGACAAGGCGGGAAAGCACAATGTGGTAGCTGATCATTTATCCCACCTTCCTCCTGAAATTATTGATCCGTCCGGACCTATTACAGAACATTTTCCTGATGAGCACCTCCTGACTATCAGTACAAGTCTTCCATGGTTCGCCGATATTGTTAATTACCTGGCATCACATCAGATTCCGCCCGATTGGTCGAAGGCCAAAAAGGACAAATTGCGTTCCGATGCCAAGTACCGCATTGGTGCTGATCAGATAATCCGACGATGCGTCACGGAAGTGGAAATCAAAGACATACTCTCATTTTGCCATGACCAGGCATGCGGTGGACATTTTTCGGGACATAAAACCGCATCGAAAGTCCTCCAGTGTGGTTTCTACTGGCCCACAATTTTCAAAGATGCATACAATCACTGTAAGGCATGTTCCCGTTGCCAGACTCTAGGCAACATGAGCCATAGAGACATGATGCCTCTACAGCCGATCTTGGTATGCGAAATTTTTGATATTTGGGGGATTGATTTCATGGGACCCTTTCCTACCTCGGATGGCTTCGAATACATTTTACTCGCAGTTGATTATGTTTCCAAGTGGATAGAAGCCATTCCGACCCGAACCAACAATCATAAAGTCGTTATAAAATTCCTTCATCAAAACATTTTCTCAAGGTTCGGGATTCCGCGTGCTATAATTTCCGACGGAGGGACCCATTTTACAAACGCTCAGTTCAGGTCACTGATGATCAAATACGGGGTGTCACACCGAATCTCTACTCCTTACCACCCCCAAACTAATGGTCTAGCTGAGCTATCTAACCGAGAGATCAAGAAGATCCTTCAGGTTACTGTTCGACCTGATAGAAAAGATTGGTCTTCTCGGCTTCCGGAAGCATTGTGGGCCTATAGGACCGCCCACAAGACCCAATTAGGAATGTCTCCCTTCAGACTAGTGTACGGGAAGGCATGTCACCTCCCCGTCGAATTGGAGCATAAAGCCTATTGGGCAGTACGGACCTGTAATCTCGACCTTTCTAAGGCTGGAACCCACAGAAGATTTCAAATGAGCGAGATCGATGAATTACGCCACGACGCATATGAGAACTCACGAATTTACAAAGAACGGGTTAAAGCTTTTCACGACAAACACATTTCTAGAAAGGTCTTTCATCCTGGTCAAAAAGTTTTACTCTTTGATGCTCGACTCAAACTATTCCCAGGAAAGCTAAGATCCAAGTGGGTCGGACCCTACCTAGTCCGCCAAATCTTCGGAAATGGAGCTATTGAAATCAGCCCACTCAGCCACGATTCTGAACCATTTGTCGTGAATGGGCAGAGACTCAAGCCGTTCATTGACATGACCGATATAGATTTGACTGAGTCATCCTTTACCCTCCTTTCCTCTTGAGCTCATTACGCCCAGCCGATGGCGTAAAACTCAGCGCTTAACGGGAGGCAACCCGTCATTCTTTGAAAAACCTGAAACCGTTTCTGACATCGCTATGCGGAACTCATATTGCACTTTAGGGTTCATCCATTAGAACAGCCGACTTCACCTCAGGTATACCTACTCAAGATTAGAAATCGTTCGCAACAAGTCGCTTCGACCCATTCACTCACCACACACCTGTCCTAATACATGAACTAAGCTGAATTCGAACCCACCTAATTTACAATGGGGACATTGCAAATCTTAGGCATGGGGGGGTATGAAAGTGCAAAATGTCAGAAAATTCATATCAAGAAAGGGTTTCATTTAAAAAAAAAAGAAAAAAAAAAAAAAGGACTTGATAGAGGGGAGGAACAATTCAGGGTCATACAAATGAGAGGAGGAAAAGAAAGAAAAATGACAAAAAGAGCAAAAATAAAGAAAGGAGCACAAAAGGAAAAGAAAAAGAAAAAGTCATTAGTAAAATATTAAGGGGTTAACTGAAGTTCTAGACCGAGTCAAGAAAAAGAAAAGAAAAATGCTACGGAGATATAACAAGAGATTAGCAGGAACGCTGGTCTTAGGCCTCTTGGGCTAGATTTTTAGCTTAAAAATTCACGTATCCGTTAAAATCTGGACAATCCTCAAGAGGTTGAGGAAAATGCGAAGCTTAAGTATTAGGTCTAAGGCTTAGGAAGTATTCGACCTCGTTAACTGACCTCCGGTTTGCGGGATTCGGTAACCTAAGCACCCAAATTCACACACAGTCTGGTTCAGTGCGCATAAATATTCAAAACACGCAAGAGCGTTTAATATTCTGAAAAAGTCACCTAGATTAGGAGCGGCCAATCAACACAAGTTGATTTGGACAAGTTCCCAGCGTGGAGAGGCGGGAAATTCCCCTCGAAGATGCGTAACAACATATCGTCTCCTCGGTGCTTGTCTCTTAGGATATTTAAATATCCTACTGGGGGCATGTAAGCACTCTGCTGGTTCAGATACCATGGGTGGCATTATCACGAAATGTCGATCGCCAGGGTCTGAATTCGGCCACGGAACGCCATGGGCGGGATTATCTCGAAATCTCGAAAGCCAGGGTTCCGGGGGTTGCCATGGGCGGGATTATCTCGAAATCTCGAAAGCCAGGGACCCTTGAGGATTGATGATGGGGACGAGGAATCCGATACAGACCGTGTTGAGAAGCTAATCCGAAGCTAGAAATAAAAAGAAAAGAGAGAGAAAAGCTCTCCAAACAAATAAATCCTCTATCTCTCTCTTACAAAAAAACGCACTGCAAACTAAGCGTAGGCTAAAAATGTCTCAAGCACGGGTGCTTTAACCGCAGAGTCCAACAAACCCTAGGATAGTTTTTGTGGGCCGTAGAAACCTTTGCGAAGGACTGAGGCTAAAGCAGAACAGGTCCAGATTTTGGTTGGTACTTGAGTACCTCTAGGCCTATTGTCGGCATTCCTACCTAATCACAAAAGAAGCACTTATCATAACTAAGGACACTTTGGGCCTAGAATGGAAGTTAAAACTTTGAAATTTTGCTAAGGGACTAGCAAAAGCTAGGCATGGGGGTATGATGAGAGCCTCATCATGAGCCATAACTAGCTCATTTTGACCTAATAAAGAAGATAAAAGCTCCTACATAACCTAGAAGAAGGCTTAACTGAAGGAACAAGTGCTCTGAGAAGAAAACATGAAATAAAGGTTAAAACTGCAATTTTACCATTGCAGTACATAAACGGGATTTCTCAGAAGCAAAACATAGGTCAAATAGTCCAAAGTGGGTTGAATTAATCAGAAATGGGTTTATGTGCAATCTAAAGATTAAATGACACTTGGTAACCCTAAAACAGACCCGCTTAAATTAACAAGGTTCCAGCCAGAATAAAAATCAAGCAAACCCTCTAAAAATCATAGAAAAACATCCTCTAGGGTTTAGAACACTTAATTTGGCCTTTGGAACCTAGTTTGACCTAGATTAGGGTCTTAGCTCTTCAATTAACCTAATTTGGGTTTTTACGCAAAATGTCCAGTCAAACGAGGTCAAACCTAAAATCCAACTTCACCATTGGATTCTTTAGGGCCAAATTAGGTTTGTACCAAAATTTGGACCTAAGGGGAGGTCATCTTGACCTACTTTGCAAGTTAGTACACCCAAATCACAAAGAGGTCCCTATCTTTTGAATATCCTTGCAGAGAGCCCCCTAGGTTCCTCGCCTTCTTTGCAAACCGGTCCTGCCGCCATTGCTAGGGCAGAACCGAGCTCCGACGAAGTTTCGAGAGAGATGGCTCTCTAATTCCTCAGAGATTCTCTCCCAGAAATGGAAGGGAGATTCTCTGAGGAATTCCCTTCCTTCTAAAGCCAATCAAATTCGCTGGCGTGAACCCAATCTCTCGTGCGAACGCACGAGAGATGTGGGTATCTTTCTTCCTTCCAACTCCGGCGAACCGGCTGACCTAATTGCGCGTCTTTCACGCTCTGATAGGAGCGGCCAGCACCTATAAAACACCCCTCGGACCCGGCCACTCATCTTAAGCTTGATTTTGACGGAGATCCCCTCCAAATTTCTTCTCTCCCATCTCCGACCAAACGACCCACAAGCTCCGGCGACCGCCTTCCCTCCTTCTCGTCACTCTGCTGCCATACCAGCAACAGAGTCCTCTCCGCCTCTTCCTCCCGCGGCGCGCTGTACCCTGCGCGCAAGCTCCTGACCTCATCTTCGTCGCCGCTTCCTCCCCCAGGGTCTTTCTTCCCCGACGACGGCAGTCACGAGCCGTCCTCTCCACTGCCTCCCTTCACTCCAGACAACCCCAGATACGTTCTCCATCCTCTTCTCTCTCTTTTCCCCCTGTTATCTCCCTTGATCGACCCTCGACAGACGCTAACCACCTCCATTGTCTTCGCCTCCGACCGCACTCCGGCGAGCCGCCCACACCACTCCAGCCCTCCACACGGCTCGCCAACCACCTCGAAAGCTCCGCCTCACCTCCAGGAACACACTCCACCCTACCACTGCCACTCCAGCCCTCCACAACCACCCCCCGACCAACCCACCATCTCCGGCCACAGGTTGACCTAGGCACGAACGCCTAGGCCGACCTGCGGCCTGCTGCACTGCCCACCGCCTTCGCCGTGCCAAGGCGAAGGTCTCTATCTATTCTGATTTGGCCGAGAGGCGCGTTTTGTGTACGACAGGATTCGAGCTGCTGCCGCCATGGACGACCTCTGATGAAGCTCCCGCGAAGCTCCAGGCACCCGGTCTTCCAGACTACAGGTGCTGCATACTAACGCAAGTGTCGCGAGGTGAACGAATCCAGCCGAGGAGCGCTAGCAGAGCCAGCAGCTGCGGGGCAATCGTACGACGAGGTTTCTGCAGGCGCGCGTGAAGGCGAGACCAGATAGTCCCACATCGTGGGATTGCAACCGTCAGGTACCGTATAAGTTGTTTTTACGCTTTACTCTTATCGCCTCAGTAAGCACAGGGGTGAGGTGCCTCACTGACCCCACCCGCCTCGTCCGCGGCCTGACCACGCGGACCTGGCGGATCCGACCCGACCTAGACCTACGCACTCCTCGCGCATCACACACCTGCAGGTGCGCCTGGTCCCGGGTACGATCCGACCCGATTGAGACTGTGGCTCTGGCAGAGCGGTTAGAGTGAATTGCTTGAGAGAGAGACATGCGCGGGTAGAGGGAGAAGGGTTAGGTTTTGTTCCCTGTGCAGGCAGGCTGATTGCAGGAGAAGGACTTGGCCGCTGCAGAAGAAGGAGAAGCAAGACAAAGAAGAAGAAGAAGGCAACGAAGAAAGGAGAAGCAAGACAGAAGAAGAGGAAAGAAAGAAGTCTTCGCAGGAGAAGAAGGAAAGCAGAAAGGTTAGAAGTCTTCGCAGGAGAAGAAGAAGAAGGACAAGGGAAGATTGCAAAGAGATCCGAAAGGCAAAGCAGAAGAAGAAAAAGAGAAAGAAAGATCACATTTAAGACGTCTAATTCTATTTTTTTTTACATCTTTCTTAAAAACTCTTTGAATCAATTATATTTGCATTTAACAGTTGTATTCTTGGGTTTTACAAAGTACTGAGTTTGCTCCCTGTGTTCGACCTCGGATACTCTAGTTGTTCGAGTAATAAAATTATTTATATTTGTTTAAACGTTTTGTCGGTTCTACTGCAACGTAATACGCCTTTAAATCCGCACAGAAACGTTGACAACATTACTCATCATGGCTAAAAAGCTAAAGTTAAGCTAGACACTAAGTAAAACAACATCAAATTAACAGATAAAAAAGGTTAAGTGTGGGAATTAAAGAAAAATACCTAAAACCTTTACTCTATGTTAAAACTTCATAATTAGGTCACAAAATGAGATATTCTGAAAGCAAAGCACAAATGATGATCCATGCATCAATTGAACACATAAATAAGTTTGAAAGGTCAAATCAGAAGTATAATTAATGTCTTAAATGTTCAATTGAGCACATATAAAAATTTGAAGGCAATTGGACATCATTTAGGTTATGAAATAGGTAGTTTACACTTAGGTCCATGCATTACACTCTCGCCCTTAAAATCTCCCCTTTGGGCCTACTTGTAAGCTGCAGGGACCCTTTTGAAAGGCTGTAGGGCCCTTCCGGCTGTAGTTCTTTTAACTTATGGGCCTGCACGCAATTCTTCTACCCCTTTGTTCAAGGGTCTGTCTGAAATTTTCCTTTATTTCAGAGAGAGGCCTGCTGCTCTTCGCACGCACTATAGGGTGCGAAGAACACGGCCAATCTCAGCCGTCCGTGGCTCTTCATGATTTTGATCTGTGGTTAGATTTGAATGGAAGCTTCGCGTGATTCAACGCGTGTGATCACCCCTCTCCCCAGATCTCATCTGACGGTCAGATTTTGTGCTTAACTCGCCACACGCTCCGCTCCTCTCATCCTCGCCGCCGATTGCACCTTGAATATCCTCACCTGCGCGGTGATCTCAGCCACTGAGCGTGGTACTTAAGCACCTCAGTGGTGTCGCGTGCAAGGGATCGCTCCCTCCTACACCTCTTAGCGATCATTCGTCCACTCCAGTCCCTCCTCCCCATCAAGCCTCTGATTTCACAGCCACCGGCTGTGAAATCATCACCTTCTCTCGACCTCCTCGTCGCTAAGGACTTTGTAGCACCTGAGGATGACCCTGGAGCCTCACTAGTAGACTCTTCCCTCCGCTGGAGTCATCTTCCTCCTTTCTTCCTCAGGCACCGGCTAAGGACCCATAGGTCCCATTCTTCCTATTAGATTAGGTTTATAATTATGCATATTAGTTTTAGCTGTAGTTAAGTAGTTTAGAGTAGAATTAAGGCAATTGTTAATGTTCAATTTCGCTGTAGGATAAAGTAGCTATAGTAGTAGAATTAGGCTTAAATTCCCCCCCCCCACCTCCTCTGATCATTCCAGATCAGAGGGGAAGATTTCATATATCCATGTTTTCAAATTCTCTACCTCTCCATACTGTCATATCCAGTTCTGATTTTCCACGACATGTTCTCTCGCTTTCCACCCATACACTCTGACCCAATTTCAGATCTGATTGGTTTTCAACCTCAGATTTGAAATTGGCGTCAACAAGCACTTAAGGGGCTTCCCACTCACCTCACTCTTGATCACAAAAGTCCTTGATTTTGGGTCAAAATTTTAAGTTTGTCATATTTCTCCTCAATTTGGATTTTTAAGGATTTTTCTTTCAATTTGGTTTTACTGCCTAATCTGACAAATTGAATGAAGTTGATTTGAATTCCTGGTTGGCAAGGAATCTGAGAGGTTTTCTGGTGACAGAAATCATCTCAGAAGGGCCATACATAGATCTGATTTGATAATTTCTTGAATGCATTGAATGTAAGTCAGATCTGAGGATAATTACTGCAGTAATTTGAAGTCTGATCTTGCATTCATAAGTGTGTTTTGAATGGCTGTTTGGTGATTTCCTAACCTAAGGAGTTCTCAATACTCCTTAAGGTTTCAAAAACTGGGATTTGAACTAAGGGCTTTAATTGACTAAATTAATTCTCCCTTCATGCTGTCTATAGCATTAGGAAGAGTTAAATCAATGATATTTGTGGATTTAATCTGAAATGAAGTTTTTGATAAGGGTTTTTGTCATTTGAATTGGGGTACTTAGTGATTTTAATGAGAAATTAAACCCTTGTAAGATTGGGGATTGAGAGAGATTTTCTTTATCAGTTTGGATTTGTGATTCTAATCCCAGTGGACACAGCAAAGTGCTGCATCTTGCAGCTACATTTCTCTTCTCTCCAACTCACATTTCATCTCAAATGGACTAACTGCAGTAGCGGTTAGACCATTTGGACAGTAACTTGAGCTGCTGCAGGGTTTGGAAGGTCTTGTTGCTGCTACTGTCTAGTTATTATAAGTTGCAGCAGATAGGTTCTAATGTATTTCCCTGTAGACTCTATTATGATCTTAGCTGACAGTTGATTGTATTTCATTTCATATGTATACAAACTTTCTTGTTTCAATACTTGAACTCAAATTTCTGTGCACACATGTCTATTCTTTCTTAATTGTGTCAGCTAGTTTAGTCAAAAATCACCACCCAAACATGTTTTAGAATTGGAAACTTAACTGAGGACAGTATTAAGATGGGTAAACACTTCCTAAATTTCGTGCTATATAGAAAGAAGGCAATCATAAACAGGATAAAAAGGGTTAAAAACTTTAAAAGATAGTGAAACAAGCCTCTTTCTCTCCTCAGTCAACTCTTCCCTTCTCTCCTAATTCTTTCAGACCTGCAACAATAGTAAATAAATTAAAATGAAACACCCAAAAGAACCAAAAATAAATAAATATATATATATTCACATATATATTACTTTGTATATTAAGTATACTTATATAGACATAAGCTATATATTAGGCTACATATGTAAATAGGTAGTGTATATATATATATATACTGTATACTTAACTATGTAAATATAATGAGTACTGTAATTTAGATTTTAGATCTAGTTTAGACATTAAATACAGTAATTATATAACTATCTATAAATTAAACTAATTTATTTGTATTATTAAACTAACTAGATCAATAAATAGTATAATTAAGAAAGTTAAACTATAAAACTGTATATATATCTTTGTATATGTAGATTATAAGTAAATAAAATCTTTTATCTTAATTTAATCCTTTATAAATAATAAATAATGAATTTATTAAGTTTATAGCTAAGTTGTTAAATTAAATTAGTTAAATTAGTAATTTAGAATTATAATTAAGTTAAATTGAATCTGTATACTAAGACTAATATACTTTAAGTAATTTAAGCTAATTTAAGTATATTTATACCTGATTACATTAAGTTTAACTTAATTTATAAGAAAAATAATTAAAACTGCTATTTAAATGTAAATAACACATACATTCATTCGAAAAAATATAATAAAAATGTGTACAAAATACTTATGTATGTATTCTAACTCTGTATGAGGTCAATTAGACCATCTAGTAACTAATTTATAAGCAATTAACCAATAAAATACCAAAATCAGTGTGTAAAAATAGTCTACTTTAGTGAATTTATGTATATAGTAAATCTAATTAAAATTTCAAATTAATTGAAAAATTATATAGTATTATGTAAATACTTTATTTTCCATAATTTATTTTTATTTTTAAATAAATTATGGGCCTCGAATTAAGGGCCAAATCTCTTCCAGCCTACAGCTACACGCGGTTTTCAGTGCAGATGTGGCACTCGAATAGTGCCACATCGTGCGCTGCAAACCGAGTGCAATGATTTATATAGAATTCGTGTATAGATAGTGCAGTCGTCACGAGTGCTGGGTGCCCGAAACAACCGCACTGTCATATATACATTGAGCATTTGAGCATACTAAGCTTATTCTGTGTGGGGCTGGGGGCTCGGAGAGAGGCGTGTGTGCTTGGGGCTGAGAAGGCCCTGTGCTGAGTTATGAAAGACATAATTAAGCGGCATAATGAGAATTAGGGCGCGCTTAGTAAAGGTTTGGTCCCACCCTCTGGGTGTTTTGTATCCCTCGAAAAGTGCACCCGCAAATTAAACACATTTTTAATTAATTAAAGAGAGTTAATGACGATTGTTAAACGCCTCGCAACACGGTGTGTTAAATTCACTAAGACAAAATGAAAACACAGAAGAAGAAGAACATCTGATGAAGATTAGTGTGAAGGAGAAAAGAGAGAGAGAAGATGTACATACGTAAGTAAATACACATACAAGAGAAATATAAATATATATATATATGTGTACGTTGTATAGCCAATTATTTTTATAAATAAACCCATATATTTACTAAGAGAATAAGACGTCACCATAATCGTTGCTACAGACCCCAGTTTCCCTTAAGTTTGTATAGTGTTTTCTGGGATCTAGCAACGCTTACGTCTGTCACTATAACTGTTGTATGTGTTACTGTAGATATCAGACTAGTAAGTTAAGTTAATATACTATGTAATCTTAGTCTACTATGTACTTTCATGTAAGTATTAATACTATAACTTGTAAAGACATAGTCTAAAGTATAGTGATAAATTGTTTGGTGCTTGTTTGTAGTATTTTTTGCAAGCATTACAATTAATTCTTAGTAAGTAGGCAAACCATGTCCACATTCATTCATTCTTTAATAAGATGTAAAGCTTCTTTTTGGAATTAGAGGATAATTTTGAGATCAAAGAGCGATGTAATTCAATAATTGCCTCCTAGTGAACGACTTGGAATAAAACCAATAAAAATTAGATAAGTAAATAATAATGGTTGTAATGACTGGTATTCCATACAACTCACCACAATGACACTCATGGTGTTTCAAATCACAACATACTACAACACATCATTATCTCAACAACCAACACCATTACACATTATTCACATTACACATCAATTAGCCATTGCAAACCACTCGTTATTACCGCCCATAGCAGTCGCACCGACTTCAGCCCACGCGCACCTCCCTGCATGCGCCCACACCTCGCCTCACTGCGGCCTGCAGCCTCCACACTCCCTCCAACAGCCGCTGTGTCTGCAAGAGTAGCAGCAACCACCTCCACCGCTGCCACTTCCCTTCTCCATCGAGCCAGCCCAAGCTATCTCACGATGCGCCACCGCCACCGCCGCGAAGGGCCTCGCTTCAGTCGACCTCTTATAGGAGTAGCTCCTCAAATGAGCCTCTCTCCCGTATGCGAGGAGGAGAGAGGTATAATCCTCCGTTTCTACTTGCATTTCCATTTACAGGAATTGCCATTGCCACATTCATTTTCTTGATTTATTTGGTTAATTTAATTATGGTGAATTTATGCCCTCATTCTCATGCTTTTAGATAATTGTTAACCCTTCTTATTCATCTCTATGTGCATTGTATTTAATTTTGAATTACATTTTAGTATACATGAAAGTGAAAAGTACATGGCATACCCTTGCACATGGCTAATTTTCTTACGTAAAAATTACATTAACACCCATTGACTTCTCTATAAATTTAAGGTTTACATTCAGAGGTACACAGGCATTGTTTGATCTGGCGAATAGTTTAGCGAACTTGATTTTGACCTAATTGAGAGTTTAAATAAGTCATTGCCTCCCTGTGGACACAACCCACCCTCCTGTGAGTGGTTTAATTGTAATTTTAATTATTTTGTTAAGTGGTTTTCCACCACTTTGATCCTACAATGACAAATCATCTTAATAACATAATTCGAAAGCGAAAACCATCTTATCAAATGGCGCCGTTGCCGGGGAGGCAACAACCTTAATCAAATCACATTCACTCATTCATTTGTTCACATTGATTTAAATTTTGAATCATATTTAATTCTGGATTTTTTTTTCTGATGCGAGTGCAACGATCTGCGACACACATTCTACGACTCGCAATCACACCAACCATCATGAGAGGCGACTCTTGATGTCACCAAAGGAGAAATTGTTCGAGCCACCTTGCAAGGAACTAGATCGCTAGGAGGGGAAGGATGAGGACGCGACGATCATCTCTGCACATTTAGTCGCTGATTTGATTAGAGTAGGATTAAGACTTTAGACTTAATTTTTCATTGCACATTTGGTTTGAAACCCTTGTTCTGGGGTACAGTTGAGGGGTTTGCTCCCCGATTTTGTTTTAGGCCCGTGTTGGGTAATTTTTGGGAGCCTGTTCTCTTTTCTTTAGATTCAGGTTTTTAATTTATTTTGTGGATTGTTTACCTTTAATTTGCTTATGCATAAGTAGCTAAAAAAAAAAACCTAAAACAAAAACACGAGCTACCTACTAGAAGCTGCCTGCCCTTAGGTCGAATCATTTAGGACTGAATGAACAGCATCTAGACTTAATTCTTGTCTTGCATATTGCATGAAGAATGCTGGAATTAGGTATGCACTTCTAACTTTGCATTTCTACCTGTCATGCAAATGCATTTGGATTAATTTCAAGACCACCTAATCTGTATTGAATAGAACTAACAAGTGGTCACATATTTTCTGGAAAAAGGACTAATTAAAGGAGAGACATTTTAAAAACCAAGGATTTGATTTTCAAACTTGGCATGTGATTCAAAATTCAAAAAATCTTTACAGTGTATGCATACTTATATCTCTTGCACTACGGCACGCGTTTATACACTCAAGTTTCGAAATACTAGGACAAGAGCCCTCCTACCATTGGATTCTAAAGTGTTTAGAACTTGAGATCAAAGGTTTTGTAACTCCAAAGAGGGGGGTACCCTGTCACGGATTTTTAGGGGTAGTTGAGAAGCACCGCGAAAGCATAGCTTCAAAGGAAGGCTTAGGCCTACTTGCATCCCTCGATCTTCCATCTTTGGAGTTGCTCTACCATTTGAGATTTAGGGAAGAACACCTAAGCTCCAACTAGGTCTTCTTAGGTGATCCGTAGGTTGACAATAAGCACGTAAATTGATTGAACAAATTGTATTGTCACCTACAATCTGACTTAAAATCAAAAGCCTAAATTGGGAAAGACTTAAAAAGTCCTTTTTGAATTGTGTTTTGCTTGGGGAATTCTGATTAAGGTGTGAGTTAGAATGGACCACATTGAATTTCATCCTTTCACGTCTTGCCCACACCCTTACCCCACTCTACACTCTTCAATCCCATACATTGAGATGGTCCATACTTTGATGGACATAATGATAATCATTGGGATCCATTTTATTCCTATTATAGGAGTATTGGCCTACTTAAGCCCCAAATCAGTGAGTAGAACCTAGGAGCGGGATTTGCTTTGCCTAATGTCCCACACACCATAGAAATACCCAACCCACCCTCCCTGAATAATTATAATGGTTGGACAAACACTCATAGGTACTATAAGACTGAGCCTGACTTCTCTCCTGATAGAAATGACCTCTCCTCCTTGAAGATGGAAATACAGAAAATGCAATACAAAATGATTGAATTGTTAGGAGAATCTTCGACAGCAAGCCAACAAGAAAGAGACGAAATTAGCCACCCAATCTACCCCATTGAGGATAATGTACACCCATCTACAATTGATGCATCTCCTATGGGAGAGCTACACTTTAAGTTGGAGGAAAATTTTGGGGATTATGTAAGGGAGAATAGCTACTTTTCGAGGATCGATTTTGAAACCTCCCCGTTAGATGCCACTTCCATGAGAGGTCCACGCCTTACGTGGGAGATACATATGAAAGTTGCTATGCATTGGATGAAGAAAGGTGGCAACCTGAGGAAGATGATAAGCTTGAGTATCCACCTGAATTATATTGGAGTCAAAAGAAGGGAATGATGGTACCATTGGAAGACCTCGACCCAAATGATAGTATTTTCGTGACATTTGATGAAGTGGGATGAAGTTAAGTTGTTAATCGTACCCTCCCTTCTGATCACGAGATGGAACTCAAGCCCACCCTTAGGGAACCTAACCCTGAAGAAATTAACCTATCTGAGGAGTCCGATGTTACCATTGTAAACCATTTACCTCAGATAAAGTACCCTAGGGTATCTGCTAAGATTTTAGATGATTGTAGACCTTGGGTATATGATGAATCGTATGATGAGGAGAAGGATAAATTATATAAGGAACCTACATTCAAGATTTGGAGTGACACTAAGGGCGATTATGTCTTATTTGAAGAGTTAGCCCCTGAGGATGTCACAAATTTGACCAAATTAGGTTTCCTTAGCCCACCCATCAATGATATTTCTCCTCATGATGAAATGATGGAAAATTTGGAAGCAACTTCTACGATTTATGTGGATTCACATATAGATTTTGGGGAAGATTTGAGTAAAGAACAAGAACCCGAGGATGACATTCATAGGATAATCCCTAGATCTGTTGCTTCCAACCTGCCTTCATTTGATTCGAAGTCACCCTCTTATTCGCTTATGCCTGAAGGCAAAATTTTGACTCTTGATGAAGTGCAGGAAGATACTTGTGATAGTGCAAGGAATGCTAGGGATGCAATTGAGGATTTGGAAAGATTGTTAGGGATGGACACTAAGTTGATTAAGCTCAACCTAGATCTTATGGCCATCCTACAACCTCGACACTTGGACACCCTAGATGATCCTTGGCTTAAAGATATTCTCACTTTTGTTCTGACCAAGGGGCTTAATAGACTAATATTTCCTGTAATGGAGTATTGGGTATGGATTAATGATTTCTTTAGTCAGTTCATTACCCTGGGGGTTTGTCTCTGCACCATTCCTTCCCCATCTCTATTGGAGGATCCTTGTCATCCTTTCCCTACCCCTTTGGGGGCTATTATGCCAATTTATCCTTTAGAACCTCTTCTGGTAACCTGGGAAGATTTCATTTCCATCTTAGTTGGGCGAGCATTTGCTATTGGGCTTCATTTCTAGTCCAGTATTTGCTCATTTTTAGGGCCTATTTCTGCAATTCTTGAACCTGATTTGCGGGTTCTGTGGCTACTCAGCTGCTAGCAAATTAACGGCAGCCCATTTCTGACCCAGGTAATATCCTTCTTTGCATTGGGGACATTGCAGATTTTAGGCATGGGGGGGTGTACTTAGGGATATACATAGCATTTATACAAAGCTGCATACATTTGCATTAAATAAAAAAAAAGAGAGAGAGAAAAGAGAGAACAAAGAGAAAAATATTTTGTATTATTGAGCTTAACTGGCTAGGCCCTGCATTCTTAAGCAAATCAGATCTCTAGGTGACTAAGTTGATTCTAGGGTTGAACTTTAGAAGCTAAGTGAGATACTAGCTTTAGACCTTTAGGGTCCTTTGTGGACTTAAAAACTTAAGTAGGAGTTAAGTTGTGGACCATTCCTCAAGAGGTTGAGGAAGGAAAGCTAGGGATTGAGTTAAAAGGTGGGGTAATACCTGGAGTCTTGTTCTACCTTTTGGTTTACGGGTCCTTGTAACCCAAGCATCCAAATTTCACACACTTGGTCTTGTGTAAGTAAGTGATCAACTTAATTCCTTTCTTAATAGAAATTTGGTTCTCTTAGTTTTGACTTAGGAGAGGCTTGAAAACACAATTTGATTGGAAGAGTTCCTGCTGTAGGAGAGGTGGAGTATATACTCACCTTAAGGATGCGATGATAACATATTACCTCCTTGGTGCTTGTCTCTTAGGATATCCATCCTACTAGGGGCATGTAAGTGCATTGTGCGGTTCAGGTACCATGGGCGACCCTATCTCGAAGTGTCGATTGCCACAGGCCTGAATTCGCTTAAGAAATCCATGGGCGATACTAACTCGAAGTGTCGATTGCCAGGAATTCTTAGGGTCGCTATGGGCGGTGCTATCTCGAAGCATCGAAAGCTAGGCACTCTTCGAGGTACGGTGATGGGGACAATGAATCTGACACAGACAATGTTGATAGCTGATCTGAGGTTAGACTTAGATGAATCAAACAAAATATATATATATATATATTATTCAAAAAAAAGAGAACTCCTTCTTCCTTTCTAGGTTGGCAATCATACCAACCTCAAATAACTTAGACCAATTCACATGCATGAATGCTTTAATATCAACGACCAATAAATCTTAGGGTAGAGTAAGAAATAAGGGAAACTTGTGCCTGCAACTCCTCTTTAGTCGACCTAGTTTGTAACTTAGTAACTACTTGGGAAACTTAGGTCAAAAGTTTGAACTTAATATGTTTCTAAAGGAAGACCGATTGGGTTGGTTAGTCTACTTGGAGTGCTAGGTTTTTCCTTGGATTTGCTAGGGACTAGTAAAAACTAGTCATGGGGGTATTTGATTAACCCGTATTTATGGGTTATTTAAGTATTTAAGTGTCTAGACATTAAGTTAATTTTAATATTTAGATAGCATACATTAGGATGTAAATAAATTAATTCATATTTTTAGCTTAATTGCATAATTCATTCATTGCATGCATTTAGAATTAACTTAGAATTGCATGCATTTGATTAGTTAATCAATTAGGTGAATTACTTGCATTGTTTTAATTTAACATAGAAGTTAAGGGCTTATGCATAAATAATCATAATATTTTATTATTTTCTTATTCTCTTCCTCCACAGGTAACGGCTGCTTCTCCTTGTGCAATCGTTCACACACACCTCCAAGCATTCATTGGCCATGAAGAGCATCTGAGCTCACCTCTTTGGATTTCAAATTCAACTATAAAGGGAGGAGACGACCATGCAAGAGGGAGGCCACCACCAATTCCACCACCGTGTAGCATTCCACCACCGTGGGCCTCCACGGCCAAGCTCCGTCATACTGTGGGCCGGCGGGGTGACAAACCGCCGCACCAAGAGGATGGACTTTACCACCACCGTGCACGAGCTCCTTGAAGCTCACCTACTGTGAGTGCATCTGCTGATGCACGACTTGTTACCACCGTCATCAACCATCACTAGCATCCACCTCCATCTTCTTCCCCATTCTCTGTTTTTCCTCCACTCCACCAAAAAGAACCCAAAAACCTCACCACACCCGCAGCTCAGCCCGCACGCCTTCCAGCCACGCACGCAGAGTGCGCTACACCTCCACCACCTCGCCCGCGCATGCAGAGCAACTCCAACCAGCGGCCCTCACCTCCAGCCGCGTGCGTAGAGCATGCTACACCTTTATCGATGCACCTTCCAGCAGCATGCAGCTGCACGCACTGCATCTCCACCGTAGCCGGCGCACGCACCCATTTCCAGCCGCAGTGCACCTTCTTCCCCCGCACCTCAGTTGTCGCCCGCACCTCCAGCCAATGCACCTCAACCCTATCGCCCGCAATAGCCACGCCCACTTCAGCCTGCATGCACCTCCCTACGTGCGCTCGCACCTCACCTCACTGCTGCCTACAGCCTCCGCACTCCCTCCAGTAGCCATTGCATGCGCAAGAGCAACAGCAACCACCGCCACTGCTACTACTTCTCTCCTCCATCTAGTCGACCCAAGCCATCTCATGACGCGTCACCGCCACCGCTGCGAAAGCCTCGCTTCAGTCGACCTCTTGTAGGAGTAGCTCCTCGAATGAGCCTCTCTCCCGTGTGCGAGGAGGAGAGAGGTATAATCCTTTGTTTCTACTTGCATTTCTATTTATAGGAATTGCCAATGTCACATTCATTTTCTTGATTTATTTGGTTAATTTAATTGTGGTGAATTTATGCCCTCATGCTCATGCTTCTTGATAATTGTTAAGCCTTCTTATTCATCTCTATGTGTGTTGTATTTAATTTTGAATTACATTTTGGTATACATGCAAGTGAAAAGGACATGGCATACCCTTGCACATGGCTAATTTTCTTACGTAAAAATTACATTAACACCCTTTGACTTCTCCATAAATTTAAAGTTTACATTCAGAGTTACACAGGCATTGTTTGATCTGGCGAATAGTTTAGCGAACTTGATTTTGACCTAATTGTGAGTTTAAATAAGTCATTGCCTCCCTGTGGACATGACCCACTCTCCTGTGAGTGGTTTAATTGTAATTTTAATTATTTTGTTAAGCGATTTTCCACCACTTTGATCCTACAATGACAAATCATCTTAATAACATAATTCGAAAGCGAAAATCGTCTTATCACGTTGTAGAGGCCAAAAGGCATCCACTTAAAAGCGAATATTCCAAAGGGACACGTAAAAGTCATCTTGTCTTGGTCTTCTGGGTTGATTGCAACTTGGTTGTACCTGGAGTATCCATCCAGAAAGTAGAAGAAACTATGCCCGGCTAGCCGTTCTAGAATCTAATCAATAAATGGCAAAGGAAAATGATCCTTTTTGGTAGCCGAGTTTAACTTCCTGTAGTCAATGCAGACCCACCAAGAAGTCATGGTACAGGTTGGGATGGATTCACCCAATTCATTTTTTATTACGGTGAGTCCTACCTTTTTGGGCACTATCTGAATGGGACTCACACACTGGCTGTCGAAAATTGGATAGATAATGTCTGTGTCCAGCTATTTAATGATCTCCTTCTTGACAACCACCAACATATTTGGATTTAGGCATCTCTGAGGTTATCTCAACGGTCTCACCCCTTCATCAGTGTATATATGGTGAGTGCAATATGAGGGGCGAATTCTGTGGAGATCAGCAATGCCCCACCCGATAGCAGCCCTATGTGCTTGCAAAATGGAGATCAACTGGTGTTCCTTATCCGAAGTCAAGTGAGCATTGATAATCACTGGATATGTCTCACTTTCTCCCAGAAACATGTATTTGAGAGAATTAGGTAAGGGCTGTAACTCTAGTAGTGGAGGGTGGAGAGGGTAAGGAGGAGGGTTATGCAGGGGAGGAGAGGAAACAATAGCTGAAATTTGCTCTTCCTGACTAATGAAGAATCTGCCTGCAATGGTCATGTAATCCTGTCTTAAGATATTAGTGTTGGATAGGACAGGATAGTCAGGATCAGGGGTATTAGAAGCACATGAACACCTATGACAACCAGATCCTTGGGATGAAATGTGTATATCATTAGTCTCAGTCCCACGTGGATCGCGATCAAAGACCCTTGATAATGAGAATGAATGTGCCATTAGGTCGCTGTAGAGGAGCCCAATGTTCCCACAGAAAGCTGAATCTTCATCTTCACTATCCTCCTCGATCAAGTCACAATCAAAGTTCTTTGATGCTCTGAAAATGTCCAGTCTAAGCTTTCCATTTCCCAGGGCAATCTCCATGCACCCTGATGCATAATCAATGTTTGCGCGGGTAGTTGCCAAAAACGAGTGACCTAGAATAATCGGTGCATCATGGAGATTAAGAGGAATCTCCATATCAAGAACAAAAAAGTCCTATAGAAAGTCGAATCCTTGGACTTTTATTATCACATTTTCAACCACCACCCTAGGTGTTCTTACAGATTGGTCAACCAACTGTATGGTAACCAAGGTGGGCTTTAACTCCCCAAATCGAAATCGATTAAATACTGCGGTGAGAGTTAGGTTGATGGACGACCCCAAATCAGGAAGGGCCCTATCAAAAGGGGAATCCTGCAAAAAGTAGGAAATCAATGGTGTGCATGTGTCCTTTTTGCGCTGCAAGTCAGCTAAAATGATTGCTCTGGCTTCCTTAAATAATACCGCTTGCCGTCCGATCCTCTACTCTCACTTCGGAGTCCAGTAGTTCTTAAAGAACCTAGCAACAGCTGGGATGTGATCTATTACTTCGAGGAGAGGGACCTGAATGTGAACTTCCTTGAACATAGATTTCAGGTCCTTGAAATTCCACGTGTATTTTATCCATGCTGAATCTCACGTTAGGACCGCGGGAAAAGGGACGGGAATTTCAAGGTCTAAGGGTTGTTTTCTTTTATCTAATGAAGATGGCTTGTGAAAGGAAGAGGGTTGTGAGCCATCTCATGGTATAGCATAGGAAAAATCATTACCTGCTTGCCTAGGTAGCGGATTTTGTGTAGTATTTCCGCTCCTTAACCTGATAGCTTTTGCATCAATGTGCTATCCATGTAGGGGCAGAGGAGTGGGTTGGTCTGGGTACACAAGGTTTGGCAACAGAGGTGGCTAACCGAGCCCATAACCTGGAGGTGCGAGAGGTGATTGCATAACAGCATGTGCCTATCCTTGTGGTGCTTGGAATCTATGGGGGGTGCCATGATTCTACACATATCTCAGGTTTGGGACAAGTTGTGAGGGCAAAGCTCCCTGTGATCTATGCTCCTGCATCATCTGGTTTTTCTTGTTCTGTATGCTCTGTATTTAGTCAGCCATTGCCTTCATTATTTGGAGGTTGTCATGAGTAGATTTCCGAATTGATGCCTGTAATTCCTCCTTCAGCAACTCCAAAGGGTCGGCCTACTTTGGAGGATAGTTGGCAGCTTGGTGCAGCAGCTGATAGATAGTGCATGTCTATTGCTGCTGAGACAGGAATGGTTGTTGCCTAGGATACGTGTTTTACGCATTTCGGTATTGTCTAGTCTGGTAGTGTGGAACTTGACTCGATCTTTGTGGAATACCAGACAAGGTGAAATTGGGATGCTGGCGCCAACCAGGGTTATATGTTTCAAAATATGGGTTGTTACCCCTGTATCCCTGAATGGCATTGACATCTTCATAAGCTGAAGATGTCTCAAATGCGAATTCTTCAAAAGAATATGCACTTGCATCATCATGTGGTGAGTAACCCTAATTTTACGGTGCCAGATCCATATTGTTCACAGGTTCCTAGTATGCAGGATCTCATGAAGATGGAGAGAAAACATCTTGAATAACTGGACATGTACAAGTAGAGGGGGCTCGAGATGCTTGAGAGGAGTAAGATGGAGCAGTGCTGCCAGAAGATTTGTATCTCGCTCGCATTAATTCATCGAGCTTCTTATCGAGCAGATCCACCTTATCCAGCTTTTTGGTTATAATGTCCATGTCAGCTCAGGTAGACTCAACTTGAGCTTCGTGGACATTAACTCATTGTTGTCCAGGTCACTAGAACTGATTCATTGAGGCAGCATTCATCGAGTTCTCTGCTAAGGACTTAAACAGTTCAAATGCGCTATTCTCATCCTTCGCGAGAAAATTCCCATCGCTAGATGCATCAGCCAGGTACTGATGTGTGTCATCCAGCCCATGGTAAAAATACTTGAGCGAGGTGCCATTTAGGTACACCATGGTATGGACACTTCCTGAGAAGATCGTGGAATCTATCCCAGGCGTCATGCAGCTTCTCTCTAGGGCCTTGAGTGAAGGTCATGATTACATGCCTCATGGCATTTGTTCGACCAATCGGGAAGAACTTTTAGAGGAGCACGCGACATAATTCCTCCCAGGTTCCAATTGGCCTCCCGATGGTCTTGAACCAATAAGCAGCTTTATCCTTTAGATAAAAAGGAAAGAGCCTCATGAGAACAATTCCAATATCTATATTCCTGGGTCAAACTAACTCTGCAATCCAACTCAGGTCTTCAAGGTGCTGGAAGGCATCCTCATTCGAGTTTCCATGGAAATGAGTCTGAATTAGACTTATGATATTTGGTTTTAACTTGAATGCATCTCCACCTGCGGGAATCCGGACCTGAGGTGCTATGATTGTTGCTGTCAGATCATAGAAATCTCGCAGTTGTTCTCCACGTGGTGGATGCTGCATCCTGTCGAGTGTCGTGAGAATCCGGTCGATGCTCTGCTCATATTTCTTTTCCATTTCCCTGACCCTGGCTTCCAGACGAGCCATTGGGCCTTGACGAACTTGAGGACCAGGATTAGCCATCTCAGCTAATTGGATGGCAGAAGGTTGAGAAGAGAGGTCAGGCGAAAATCGCCTTTGCTGCCTTGGGTTTGGTTCCTAAGGTCCTGCAAGTTTAGGTCATAATGACCTTCTTCCTTACAAACACCAACCATCAACCTTGTTAATCATAGTGGTCCTTTAAATCAGATGACCTGATTTTTCGTTTAAGTTTGTGTTATTGAAAATTCGACGAGAGACCAACTGTAAGGAATTCCCGCCTCTTAGGCTAACCCAGCCAATCTGGTTGCGAGGGGACAACGAGGAAGGTTCTTCCTTCGGCCTTCACCTCCAGTTCCAATACCCCGCAGCCATGATTGTTTGACACTACCTCGCAGGCTTAGTCACTAGGTTTTGCAAGAGAGGTTGGAACTACCCAGTAGTTTCAAGCCAAATGCAGGTTATTTGTTGTATTTTCGTTAATTCTTAACCTGTTTCTTTACTATAGTAGATGGTGGGCGGTCCACAAGGTGACTCACCTCACCGACTAACTTTTGGGCTCATCGAAGTCCAAGTTAGTCAATGTGGTCCGAGTGGCTCATGCACTTCTACGTTCATTCCTAAATTGAAGACCACAATTCAAAAGCATACTCTAAGGTAAGATGGAATCCAAATGATTTGAAACTTGGTAAGAAGATTCCTTTTTCAATAAGCTCTTCAGGGAGTATTTTTCCAAAAATTTTTTTTATTTCCAACAACTTATGAATTTTTAGCTAATAGGGGGTCAAATTTGGGATTTAGGCCCCATGTTGGTTTTTCTGTTGGAAACTATACCAAATATGCTCCAAAAGATTTGTAAAAATATGATATTGAAATCTAATTTGATTATCTTTCACACCCCATAAATTTTGGGTAAATCTAATTTGTATGTTAGTCAGAATTGATTTCTAAATTTCGTAAAAGTTCTATTCTCAATCAATCTGACTAATATATACTCCATGAATTTTTAAAAATTCCACAGAAAAATTTCTTTCTAGAGAAGGTGGTGTTGGAAAGATAATTTAAAGATCTAGTTCCAGTCCAAATTTCAGGATTTTTGAAGCATTACAAACACGGCTATTGAATTTTAAAGATGACACGTACTTTCTGGTCGAATTTCTAATAGGAATGTGTGCACCTGATTTCCACAGTGCCTGGTTTTCCTTGTTCACCCCTTCATGTCATTGTTCCTGCACACAAAAATACTATATTAGAGATAAAATCAAAAGTCACCTTTTCTCCTCGATAATGGTGCCAATTTGTTTGCAGCGTAGATCGTGTAGAAAATTAACACGGTGTAGTATAGCACGAAATACGTCTCGAGCAAATAAATTAATGGAACTTGGTGACTCCCAGTCGATCACAGGGAGGCAGAAAGCACTTTTGATTTCATACACTTGTTCTCAAGATGATTACTAAAGAATAGAAACAATCAATAACATCCACATTACAAAGAGATTGAATCTGATATATATGTAAAAGAATGAAACATGAAAGTAAACTACTACTAATCTAAAAGAATGAGGACACCACGAGTAGTTCGTGGTGGCCTTCCGGAGAGGTTGAGAAGAGTAGCAACAATCCGTCGAGGTAGCCCAGTGGATGCTTCAGACGGAGGTGCAGAGACACATGCAGAGAAGATGGGAAGAAGAAGAAAGAAAGGCTGAAAAAGGAGGAAGAAGAAGAGAATTATGAGAAGTGCCTTTCAAAGGGGGGCCCTTTGGCCTCTTTTTATAGCTTTGGTGGGGGAAAAAGAAGGCATTTGGCCCCTTAAATCCGTGCAAATGCCTTGGATTAACCAGATCCATTTATCAGGAGATCAACGGCCCTGATTAAGCCTTCTAAATCCTTCTTTTATCCCTAGTTGAATCTAGTGCTGCCATGTGGCAGCCTATGAGCCCTTGGATGTAGATCGCGCGGCTCCCGCTGCCCACGCTCGCCCTTCACTTTCTCTCCGCCACTCGCCCCTTCTGGGCACCCGAACCTCAACCGTCCAATCATATCGAACGGCTTAAACGTGTGCTCGATCACACCTTGAAAATCCTAAAGCATGCTCTCACCCATTTCCGCATGCATCATAGTGCGCGTCCCCATCCAATGCTCCTACTCTCGCCACGCGTTCGCTGCTAAGCCGTTCGATGGAGATTCGACGAGTGAATTCCCTCTGTGTTCGCTGCTTCTCCTAAATCCACACCAGGCACGCTTCAATCCCGCACTACCCATCTTGTGGAGAGAGTGCTAACCAACGTTCTACTCCCACGAGTTGGTTGTGTTGAAGTTTTGTCGGTGTGTGTTCTCGACCGTTGAATGGGAATCCAACAGTTTAGATCTCATCTCATCTGATGATGCTGCTAAGGGCGGGTGCGTGGCTACGATCGCGGCCGTTGGATGATGATCCAATGGCCTATGGTTCTCCTTCCCAATTGGGGTGCGGTGAGGGGGCAGCTGCAATGGCACCACATGGTACCATCGTGACCGTCCATCATTTATTTCTTGTATCTGATGACGTAGGCCTCCGATTAAGTTGCTTTCTGCATCATTGGACTACGAATGTCGATCTGGATCCATCCGCACGGTTGGATTTGTCATCTAAGGTCCGGATATTCTTTAATTTTCCCTTGACTCCTGCTTCTTCTACGCACTCCCTAGGGTGCTACGGGAGTCTGATTGATGCACTCTTGGATGCGTTGGACTCCCATCATTATTCTAAATAGATCCATAAGGTTGGATCACTCATCCGTAGCCCTGGATTACCTACAATTAATAATACCTCTTAAATAGCACATTATTATGTATAAAACATATAACTCATTTAAGATGCGAAGTACAATTTGTATGCATGTAGAATGCCAATGTTAAGTTAGGTTCTACCTTAATTCAGGTGAATTAGGGTTTATGATTGCTGCACAATCATTGTGTTATAGCCTTATCAGATTTGCGTGGAATAAGACAAGCATAGCGAAGTGAAATTATCAGCGATTTTGAGTTGTTTAATTACTCTTAGTTGATTCCATTTCCCAAAACCCGCTACGAAGTCTTGCATTAATTAAGTTCCATTTTGCACACTTCCATTTTTTCGCATCGCACTGATTCTGCTTTTTGTTTTATAAAATTTTTGTAGTGGATTCTATGAGTCCAAAATTTGTCAAATTTTGTCTGGAGTTAGGTGTTGAAGTAGGGAACAATTGTACCAAATTTCAGTGCCTAGTTCAGTATAAAGAAAGATAAAATTGATGCACTAATTGGGGGTCGCACTGAAAACGAAACCTAAAATTTCTGACTTGTTGGATTTTTAGTGAATTACTTACAACTCCAATTTACGCAAAATTAGTGGCTACTTCTTCCTTACTGAGTCTAGTGTCAAGGATAAATTCAGAATTGATGTGGACTTACAAGAGCCTTTTTGGAATGTTAATTAGTGTGAAAAGGGCCTCTTAGGGCTTCTAAAGTTGCCTCCAAGTTGAACACAAGAAGAATAATCAAGTGGTATGTTCACATTTGAGAAATCCAAGTAAAAAAAATCAATGGAGTTTATTTGATTGGAATTTCATATTCTTGGTTGATGATTGATTTTAATATATGAATTTTTGGTGGAAAAACATAATTTGGAATGTGCAACATGAAATTAGGATTAGGGTTTCAGGGTTCCACTACCATTTCAGCCCATTTATGACCATTTCTGAGCTACAGAATCCATTTCTGACCCATTTCTCTCCATTTCTTTGCTTTAGCTTGCATCTAGCTCCCATTTCTCTCTATCATCCTATCTTAGCCTGCATTAAAACTATAGATTATTGATTGTGCAACAATCATAGGTCCTAAAATGACTAAATTAGGCTAAATACCTAGCTTAAATTGTAAATAAAGCATGCATTTCATGCATTAGCATTTCCGTATGGTCTTAGTCTATTTTCTCTATTTTACGGGCCTAGTATTATTATTGTCATTTCATGTGCATAGGCCTGTTATAAAATAGTGGGAAATACACTACATTGAAGTTGCAAAATGACACATACAGGATTCATCAATCACTTTTCGCAACAAAGTAAAGGAAGCTAGCAGCATGTAATTTTAGAAGACCTGAAAGAGAGAGAAAGAGAGAAGATAAGCCAAGACAAGACCCTGACAGCCCATGCCAAGCCTGGATAATGCACTGCATTCTGATTGCACAGAAATCATGCAACCTAAATCACCTGAATTAAGCTAGATTCTAGCATAACTCAGGAATAATGCATTCATAGGCATTGTAATTTGCACAACAGCTAGTTTACTAGTCATATAGATAATATCGTTATTTTATGTACTAATGAGAGATGATTTTAATTACATATGATTCGAAGCCGTGGATGTTAGATTAGATCAGACAGATCTGATCAGAATGACGACGGGAGTCCAACGCTTCCGAAATTGTCTCAATCAAACAACCAGAGCATCGTGTGCTATCCATAAAAGAATGGAGATCATGGAGCCAAGGATAAAGATTTGAGCTTTAGATGAAAATCCAACCGCACGGATGGATCTGGATCTACGATTGCAATCCATTGGGGCAAAAATCAACCCGATTGGAGGTCTACAGCACTAACTACAAAGAAGAGAAGATGAATGGCCATGATGGCACCACATGGCACCATCACAGCCACCCCTCACCACAACCCAGCATCTGAAGGCATCTTCATTATGTGCTGTGGGCCGTTGGATCACCATCCAATGGCCACAATGCTTCCATGCCATCTAGGAGGGAAGATCCTCAGCCATTGGACCTTCATCCAATGGCTAAGAGTAGCCGCACACAAATGGGAAACTAGACAAAGAAGGTGGCTCAATGCAACGGTTAGCAGCTTCGCCTGCAAGCAACCAATGCAGGATTAACTCACGCTTAGTGTGAATTTGGGAAAGCTAGTTGCGTGCAAGCGCTATTGCCCATTGGATGGTGATCAGAGCGTTAGGTGACGGTTGCGTGGTGTGATCAGATGGCTCCGTGGAGCACGCATGAACAAATGCATTCTTGAAACATGCGATTTCACATGCTCTTCAGTGAAGACACGATGCTCGTTTTAAGTCATCCGATCGAAAGATCGAACAGCTGAGGAGCATTGGCATGCGATTGAAGATGAAGCACGCATGAGAGGGGAGAGAGAAGAGCATTGCAACGTTGAAGCGGGTGCAAGGAGCGAGCAGGAGCATTCAATGGAGATCCAAGGCCCCAAAGCGTGCCATGTGTCGCCACCAGGTTGAATTTAAGCGTAGAGGGTGCAAATAAGGTGATTTTGAGCCCAAATCTGATCTGTTGATCTTCTGATCGACGGATTTGATCATAAGGGAGTTGTTACACGAGTTTAAGGGCCAAAATGCCCACTTTGCTCCACATTAAAACTATAAAAGAAGGCCCAGGGTCCCCCAGTTGAAGGCATCTCTTCCATACAACTCTTCCACCTTCCGACAGGCCAAAGCTCTCCCTCTGCAACTCCGCTCTGACCTTCATCCCGATGCTCTAGATCTGAGGTGTTGCCGCATTTCGCACAAGCATTCCACAAGTGGCGTCATCTCTCTGCCTCCTTCTATCTCTCTTTCTCTCTTGCTCTATCTATCTGTCTTCTATCTATCTATTTCTATTAGCATTTTCTATTATGAAAAACTCTATCTAATTGCAATAAAATTCTGATTCTCTAGATATTTGCTTTATACATATTTACATATATTTATATCTAGTTATAATTAGTTTTATTGGAAAACTTTTGCAAAAATCGAGATTGCCTCCCTATGAACGACCTGGTACTCACCGGTCTTTACAAATTTATTTGTTGACGTGTTTTCGCACTATATTACAAATAAATAATCTTTTAAAATGTGATTTACGTGTCAAACAAGTTGGCGCTGTTGCCAGGGAGGCAACGGAAATTTTTAAAGCTTTTGAGGTGATTATTCAAGATCTCTAACTTGTTATTTTTCCGTTGATTTTAGGAAGCAAGGAAATCTGAATTGAACACGCAATGGAGAAATCACGGGTTCGAACCACAGTTAAGTACCCATAGTTTAGATTAGTTAGATTTAAGATTTGTTTGAACCTTAGGATTAGTTAGAATTTGTTTGCTTATTCAAAAAAAATTATATATATAATCTCTTGATTTTCGAGTTGAAATAAAGTCTTATCTTACAAATTCAATTCCCAAAGATCTGCATGTCCAAAAATTCTCAAATCCTTACTCGATGTGAGTCTTGAAGTCAGTAACAACATATCCAAATGTCTTAAAAGTCTGAGTAATAGAAAAATTTTTAAAATTGACGTACGATCTATTGTCAAAACGGTTATCGTTCTTGATTTTCCAAAGTTCAAAATATCATAAGAATTTTTATACAACTCCGATTGACTTGAAATTTGTGACACTAAATTTTTGAGATAATAAAGAATTTGTGAAAAATATGAAAAAAATATTTCTTTTATGTTTGATAGCATGAATTATTAATTTACGAATTGTGGGTCAAAATAGCCTGCAAAACCCCAGAATACTTCAAATTAGAAAAAATAGAAAACGTGCATTAAAAATTCTTGAAAAATATTTTTTGACTGCCTAGTTAGTGTTAAAATAAGACCAATTGATTGCATTACTTGGGTAGCACCACTCATCTGATTTTTGGACTTAAAAGAATCATCTGGAACTATCTGCACTTAGGGTTTCACATTAAGGATAGAGCACACCTGCATCTCCATAGTTAAAGGAAATCTATCAAATAAACTGGGATTTGCAAAAACTCTTGTGTGCCTCATGAGAACCTTTATTGAAAAGATTAAACCAAGTGAACCCTAAAATTCACTAACACACGCATTTGAATCCTAAAATTCACGTTATCAAAAAAAAAAATTGCTTGTGAATCCTTTGCCTACGCACTTCACATCTCTAAAATCAATCTTAAGGGCAAACACTCCCCCTAAGGCCTATCATATTCCGAAAGCACATCAAACTCAGGCCTAAAATAAAGTAGACGTGCACTAAGCAGGATTAATAATTCTTGTGGACTTGAAATAAGATTGGACTAAGGTCAAGGCATTTTCACCTTAGACCCACTGGTGACAAGAAAGGTCGGTGCGGTAACCGGATTAACCCTTAGCGGTGTCTCTCCATTCGGGGTGTCCTAGGGGGTCCCACCCTTCTGGCCAACCAAGTAATTCAAGGGTAAACACATTTATTGAGGGTAAAATGCCTATTCATGCATGTTCCTAGGCTTATATTTGCATTTCATGTTATAAACATTGCATAGCATGCATCATTCTGCATTTAGAGTAGTTGTATATAATTTAGGTTAATTGAGTCCTTTTTATGGTTAGGAGAGAAGGATATTTATTTCAGAGCCTCGGATTGATGGTCCGACAGTACGACTCTGATCAAGACGACGATCGAATTCTAATGCCTCTGAAATCACCTCGATCAAAGTCCCATAGCACCATATGCAGTCCGTGGAAGATCAACAGCCAAGGGACTAAGAGACATAATTCAGAGCTTCAAATGACAAATCCGACTGCACAGATGCATTCAGGTCGACGATTGTAGCATAACGGCATGAAAATCGACTCAAACTGACCTTTGTAGCAGCCCCTACAACAAGAAGAAGATGGACGGTCCAGACTGCACCATGTGGCACAGGCCAGGCAGCCCAGTGCATGCACTCGCCACTGCACGCGCACAAGCGTGCATGCGCACAGTGCAGCGCCAGCGCATGAAGCGTGCGCTCGTGAGGGGAGCGTCCAACGCAGCACTAGTGGAGCATGCAGCGTATCTTCAGCGACAGACGGGTAGACTTGCAGCGACGCTTACAGCCGTCACTAATTCATCACATGCTAGAAAAGCAAGCTGTGGGTGCCAATGGGCATTAGCTGCCTACAGCGATGGTTCCAGCGATGGCCTGGATGTCACTAATGGTTCCATACCTATTTTTCCTCTTCTCCTCCATTATAAAAGGACCTACACCCCCTCCCATCCAAGCCATCTCCACCTACTCTACTCCCATCTACTCCCAAGCTCTAGCAAGCCTACCAATGCTCCATTAGAGCTTGTTCTCAAGCTCCCAAGGCTCCTGTTAGTGTAGCAAACCTCTGCCCACCAAATATTCCTCCAACTTCCCATCCCCCTTCATAGGTCGCCATGGAGCCGTCCTCCTACCTCCATTCCGGTAGCAGATCATCTCCATCTTCTCACCTCCATTCCGAAGCCACACCGAAGCTTTCCTCAACACGACATCCTTTTGCATCTCACCTTCATCGTCCCGCTCCTCACTTGCTCCGTCTGAGCTTCCGCCAGGAGCCATCGTCTCGCTAAATAGCCGATTCAGGAGATTTCTTCTCACCTCCCTCTCTTTATATGCTTTCATAGTTTCTTGTAATTGACATTGGAAGTAATATATATCAGATTTGTTCCACTTCTCTATCTTGTGATACGTTTTCCTGTTTTCTTTTATTTCAAAAATACAAAAAAATAACAAAACCCCAAAATACCAAAAAGAAACGAATTGAAGTGTGGTTTTCAATAAAGTAAACGTCGCCTCCCTGTGTTCAACCCAGGACTCCCTTGGAGTTTCCATATAAATTTTATCTGATCGACGTGTTTTGCAACTACAATGACGGGTACTTGTAACCCCAATTTCTAGTACACGAAACACTCCCAACCATTTTGGCACCGTTGCCTGGGAGGCAATGGAATTTACTTTATTGTTTATTGTGCTTCTTTGCATTTACATAGCATTAACCCAACTTGTCTTTGATCTACTATCTTGCAAGTACCCTAGCATGGAGATCCAAGTGTAGTAGACTGGAGTAAAGTGTGGGTAGAGTGTTTTGTAAGTGTCCCCCACACCACCCCCACCTTTGTTTTCATTCCATAACCTAATAACTCAAACCCAAATCAACTTAGGTGCTTTTTATAAACCCTAAGATAGATTTGGTTGTTTTTTTGCCACCTCCACTCACCTCGCCATCCACATAAATAAAAAAAATAAAAAAAAGTGTTATCTGATTGTGGGATTTTCTGAAAGCTACACACTTAACACCCACAACTTCTTATCCTAAGGTGCACAATCACTTTGATTCTACCACTTAACCGGGATCTGTCTTGTGGACCCGGTACACTTCAACTAAATACACATAAGTAAGTAGAAATCTGAATAGGTTAAGCATTCTTGTGTGCCTTAACTAAGTGGTGCAATAGGCCAATTGATTGAGTTGTTTGGGCTGCACCACTCAATCTAAAACTGATCCATCAAGTAGCTTGCCGCTTAAGGTTGATTCTTAGGGTTGAACCAGGCACTCCACATTATTTTTGATTTTTAAAGAAACATATCATCACCTGTGCTTTCAAAACTTGGAGTGTTCTACTAAACCTTGATTAAACCAACCTAAGAATTAAACCCTAAAAGCTACTAAACAAGGTTAAATCCTAAAAGGCACATCATTAAATAAGCTTGTTTGAGAACCCTGGTTGTGCACGCACACACATTTTAACTGATCATTAAGGGCACAACCCATCTAAAGTGCCCATCACATTCCTGAAGCACCATTGTCCCAAGCCTAACTAAAATTGATTAGACGTTGGCCCTAAGGACTAATTCTCTCATCGGGATCTAGATTGAGATTATTCACGATTAACCTGCTTATACTTGTCAATCTGATGTCTACCTAGGGGAGTAGCGTCAAACGACCGCAGCTGTGGGGTACACTAGGAACTGGAGGTGTAAGCCAAAGGAAGAACCTTCTCCCTAGTCCCACCTTCTAACTGGTAGGATTGCCTGGACATAAGTAGAGTAAATCATCCATAATCTTAGGATGGATTCTGAGAGTCTGTAGACCTTTAGGCTACCCAACCTAAGGACGGGCTTGTATTTTTGTATTGCAAGGTTCCTTTCTCTTCTGATTTCCCTCCTTACTTCACCATGTAACCTTCCACATCCTACACACATTTCACAGCTTATCCTCCTACCACCACTTACCCCCAAGATGATTACTATCCCAACTTAACTTGTAATTATCCATCCACTAGCCGGGATGACTTTGATTGGGGATATGAATTCGGACCTCAGTGTCCAGGCCCTAACCTTGGATAACAAGACTATGATTACTATCCTTCCTAGAGCTACAACGATTATAGATCTTGATCCTTTGATGATCAAACCAACCTGATCTACAATCAGGAAGGATATGATGATTATAACACCTACCATCCCCAATACTCTACTAAATATAGGTCACCACCATTCTTTGAACACCTGAGATGACCTACTATCAGGGAGGAACCCAAGAACCTCGACATCTTGACTCCCCTAGATTTAATGCAAACCCACCCAAACCTGAATCAAACTAGTTGGTTCAGGTGAACCAGATCCAGGATAGGGTGTTGGCTAACTTGAGGAACACCATCCAATCTTTAGAAGCTCAGCCAACACCATGCACTAAAATGCTAGAGCCTATGATCAAAATGATTGATGAACTTAATAGTTCTCTATTGGTTTTCCTCCAAAGTGTTAGGGATAGGGACCTGGGTGAGTTTCTTCTTGGGAAATTGTCAAGGTTGAGGATGAAATTTGTGGTTGCCCTAGTCAAATCTTGGGATGATTCTCAAGATGAACCCCCTTCAGGAGAGCCATTGTCTGAACCTGCTCAGGTGCCTGATGATAGCCTCATCATGAGCCATAACTAGCTCATTTTGACCAAATAAAGAGAATAAAAGCTCCTACATGACTTAAAAGAGGGCTTAATTGGAGGAATAAGTGTTCTGGGAAGAAAACATGA
Source organism: Thalassia testudinum (assembly GCA_037157565.1). Taxonomy (NCBI): domain Eukaryota; kingdom Viridiplantae; phylum Streptophyta; class Magnoliopsida; order Alismatales; family Hydrocharitaceae; genus Thalassia; species Thalassia testudinum. The sequence continues at coordinate 221,064,612 of JAZHRO010000031.1, read as the reverse complement.
AATAAGGGTTAAAACTGTAATGTTACCATTGCAGTACATAAACGAGATTTCTCAGAGACATAGCATAGGTCAAATGGTCTAAATGAGATAAAAAGTGGGTTGAATCAATCAGAAATGGGTTCATGTGCAATCTAGGAATTAAATGACATTTGGTAACCCTAAAACAGACCCGCTTAATTCAACAAGGTTCCAGTCAGGATAAAAATCAAGTAAACCCTCTAAAAATCATGGAAAAATATCCCCTAGGGTTTATAACATTCAAATTGGCCTTTGGAACCTAGTTTGACCTAGATTAGGGTCCTAGCTCATCAATTGACCTAAATTGGGTTTCTACGCAAAATGTCTAGTCAAACATGGTCAAACCTAAAATCCAACTTCACCATTGGATTTCTTAGGTCAAAATTAGGTTTGTACCAAAATTTGGACCTAAGAGGAGGTCATCTTGACCTACTTTGCAATTTAATACACCCAATCACATTTTGGTCCCTATCTTTTGAAAACCATCGCAATAACCCCCCTATCTTTCTCTCCGACCTTACAATCAAGTCCTTCTGCCATTATTGGGGAAGATTCTTCTCCGACAAGGTTGACAGGGGGGATACGCTCAAATCCCTCAGAGATCTCCTAGAATTGGAAGGGAGATTCTCTAAGGAATCCCCTTCCATCTAAGCCTGATCTTGATCTCTGATTTCTTTCCAAACTCTCATGTGAACGCACGAGAAATTTGGGTCTCGACCACCTTCCTTCTCCAGCGAGACAGCAGTGGCCACAAGCCTGCCCTCCACGCACCAGAAATTTCAGCCAGCTCCTATAAAATGACCTCCGACACTCTGCAAGATCTCAGACTTGTCTTAGCCGTAGAATCCTCCAAATTTTCTTCTCTCCTCTCTCCGGCCAAGGAACCCGCAAGCTCCGGCGACTACCTCTCCTACTTCTCGTCGCTCTACTACCATACCAGCAGCAGAGTCTACTTCGCCTCATCCTCCCACGTCGCGCTGCACCAAGCGCATGTTTCCCCGACCTCTTCCTCATCGCCGTCATCTCCCTCAGGGTTATCGTCTCCAACGACAGCAACTACAAGCCGTCTGACTCTGCTATCCCCGTTCTCTCCCAACAGTCCAGATAAGTTCCCCATCTTCCCCTCTTTCATTTCCTCACTTTATTTCACTCAATTGACCCTTGACTGTTCCTGTTCACCTCCACCTTCCTCATCTCCGGCCGCCCTCCGACGAGATGCTCTCGTCACTCCGCAGCCCCACACATCTCGCCGACCATCACATAACCTCCGCCTCATCTCACTGAGCACCCTCCACTCATCCACAGCCTCGCCACACCACCACAGCAACCCCCCGAACACACCCACCCGTCCAGCCACAGAGCGACCTAGGCACTCACGCCTAGGCCGCCCCGTGGCCTGCCGTATAGCTCATCACCCTGGCCGTGACCCGGCGAAGGTCCCCCAGTGATCTAATTAGGTCGCGAGGACATTTTCGTGTCTGACAGATTCCATGCTCCAGCTGCCATTGACGACGACTCGACGAAGCTCTACACTCTCTCCAGGCCTCAGGACTTCAGGGCTCCAGGTGCTGCGAATTTGGGAAGGTCATGCGAAGGGAACTGACCCAGCAAGTGAAGCCAACAGAGCCTGCAGTTGAGGAATTGAAGGCGCGATCGGCTATGGGCGCGCGAAGGACAGCAGTGGGCTTTAGTCCCACATCGATAAGCCACGACGCACCGACACCCTTTATATTGTTTTTTTCATATACGCTTTTCGCCTCCAATCACACTTGGGGTGAGGTCCCTCACCCATCTCACTGCGCCATGTCCGTGGTTTTGCCTCACGAATCTGGTGCGACCCGACCCGACCTTGTCTTGAGCACACCTCGCGCACCACCCTCACGCCAGTGCGCCTGCTCACGGGTGCGCGACCCGACCCGTTAACCCATCTCTAAGATGGCGTGCTGAGAGTGGTTGACATAGAGAGAAAGAGACACGCGTGGGTAGACGAATAGGTTTTGTTTTGTAATAGTGTGTGCAAGACACAGGGACTTTGGTCGCGGCAAGAAAGAAGGAAGATCTGCCAAGAAAGAAAGGCAAGGTAGAAAGGAAGAAGAAATGAGGGAAAGAAAAGCTCTTCCAAGGAAGAAAGAGCGGCAAGGCAGAGAAGAACAGAACAAAGGAAGACTGAAGAAGAAGTAGACAAGGGGCAGACGAAGACTCAAGAAGGGCAAAGGAAAAGAAAACAAAGAAGAATGTCAGACCTTGGTCACAGGAAGAAAAGAAATAGAGGGAGAGAAACAGAAGCATCAAGGAAGAAAAGGAGCTTTATTTTAAGACGTCTGATATTGTATCAGACGTCCATTTTTCATTTTCTTTGAGCAATTTCTTTTTATAACACTCTCCTTGAACTAGTCATTTATTTTCATTTAAAAAGTTGTATTCTCAAGTTTTGAAAGTACTTAGATTTCTCCCTGTGTTCGACCTCGAATACTTCGATTTTCGAGTTATAAAATCTTTATTTGTTTTCACTGAAAGTTCGTCTATATTACAACGCATTAATTGTTAAAACACGATCTAGCCGCGTCAACATTTTGGCACCGTTGCCGGGGAGAAACAGGCACTTTTAAAGCTTTTGATCATAACTTTTGATCCAATATTTGACCTAATTCCTCTCTTTTATTGTGTTAGTCTCAGGGAAAGCAAAGGAAAGAAGAGCAGTTGCACAACAGACACTCCAAGGAACAGGTAATCTTCATTAGCCCTCTCTCTTAACTCCCTCAAAGTTTGAAAAGGAACAAAAGAAGAATCTACTTAGGGCTACCTCTTTCATATTTAGTAACTCATCAAGTTGCCTGATTTTCATTTCAACACATTTTTTATCTACTCATCCAACTAAGGTAACTAGGGCTAAAACTTTCTTGATTGAGCCCTAGATACTAAATTTTGAGGCAACTAAATTGGACCCACTAGAGCCAATTTAAGGATTGAAAAGCTAGGGTTTTTATAGACACACCTTCTCTTAAAAAAAAAAAAAAGTTTTTCCAAAAAGAGGTGTGCCTAAACCTTGTTTGGAAAAGATCTATACAAGAGGAACCCTAAGCAAATCAGGCTTTTAAATCCATTTGAACCTTAAAAGAAAGGACCCAAAAGCTCTCAAAGGAACAAGAGGTGAAGTTGATCCCTTGGGTCAACCAACCTTAAAATTAGGTCACTTTTTCACTCAAAATACCTAAAAGTTCAAGTGGAACCTTAAGCACCTTGATCTTAAAGTAAAAAAGGTAGACTTAAGAGGTCAAGGTCCCCATTCTGGTCTACCTGGAACCGCAGTGACAAGAGAGGTCGGGTGGGGGAAACCCTGTAACTCGTGGGGACGCTCTACCGTGTAGGGGTCTTTGCGGGACTCTCCCTCTCTGGCTGCCCAGGTATTTCTCAAGTAGACGACCTTTCTGACTAAGGGGTACCATCCGCCCCGAACCTCTATAGTCACCCAATAATTTTTGGGTGTCTCGATTGGGTCCAGCACCTTCTAATCTCATCACATCCTTCGGTGCATGTTCGGTAGGAGGTCCTTAAGACCATCCTTGAGACCTCCTTTAGAAATTCACTCTCGTCGAGGCCAAGCCTCGACGCCCTTGTTTGTGCAGCAACCCCACCACATAAATCTTTCATCTGATTTAGAACCTGGTTCTCCTTCTTCTCCCATCATGGCACAACCCATTGAAGAGGAGAACAACCTTGAGCACCAACTTCAATGCCTAAATGATCTCTTTCAAAACTTTGTAAACCCATCGCAGCGACCTATGATGCGAGATCACTACAATCCGTCTGCAATGCCGATCAAACCTCGAGTACGAATCCCGATTGGAGGTCCTGATTCTGAACTGAAGCCCAATATGATTCATGCCATACCAAAGTTTCATGGGCTTAACTCTGAGGATCCATTCCAACACATTAAACAACTCAAGCATCTGGCCCAGACCTTCGGGTTAGATTTACAAAATTGGGATATCCTACTCATGAAAATGTTTTCGTTCTCCCTCTTGGACAAGGCCGCCCATTGGTATCAAACTTAGACCCATCCGATCAACACATGGGAGGAACTTTAGTCCGAATTTTTGAAAAAATTCTTCCCCGTTGGCCGGAAGAATGCCTTGCGCCACCAGATCACTCATTTCACTCAACAACTGGGAGAACCTCTTCACGAAGCATGGGATTGATTCTTAGATCTCATGCGAAAGTGACCCCCATCACGGAGTTCCTAAGAGGGAACAAGTCCAGTCCTTTTACCAGGGACTCCATGAAGACATTCATTTATTTGTCAATGCAACGTGTGGAGGAAACATCATGGGTCAACATGAGGACACGGTGTGGGAGATTCTCGAAAACATGTGCGAGAACTCCATAAATAATGACTCCATGGGCTTATTAGACAGGACGAATGCCCGCGCATCGACGAATCTGAGAGGGACACATGAGATGCAGGACCTGTCCACTTCCGTCGACTTGGAATTGATGGCCAGTCGGTTGGACAAGGTTTCTATCATAGAAAAGAAGGTGGACGAGCTAACTCGGCATTTGTAGCAAGCCACCTCTACGCAAAACTCTTTTGCACGACCACCTCTGGTAAGGGAAACTGTGCAAAACATCTACCACCAATCTGCCCAGGGGATGGACCCATATCCACCCCTATCTGCCTCTCGGATCAGAGTGACCTCCGATCCATTCTACTCGAGTTGGGGGAACTCTGAACCCTCGTATTCTGACTTTCCTGAGGTTCCTCAGAACTGCGAGGACCTCAACTCCATCCAGAATGACCCATTCTCCAATACCTACAACCCTGGATGGCGAAATCATCCTAACTTTCAGTGGATGGGAAATTCTCAGACTCAAAGACCACCATATCAACCCCGTCCACGAGCCCCTCATCCATATTAGCCGCCTCAACCTCGGCCCAATCTCACCTACCAATCCGGGCCAAACCAGGATCAACTGACTCTTATCCTTCAAGCATTGGCTGACATTCAAAAGAGGAATGCGGCAATGCAAAAGCAGCACAAGGATGAGATCACAGAGGTTCGCAACCAACTGGCCCAGATGGCAACTTCCTGCCAACCTGGCACCCTTCCTTCGCAACCTCTGCCCAACCCAAATATCGTGCCGACCCAGAGGTGCGTTATGAATCCAAATTCAGGCCACGCACATTTGATTTATCAGGCCCCTGCTGCTCCATCACCAGACGGGATGGAAGCTTTGACATCTTATGCGGGATTTCAGCAGCAGCCACCCCTCTTACCAAACCCAAATCAAAATCAAGCCAGATTAAACTCTGTAACAACACATAGTGGTAAAACAACCCAAGATCGACATTATCCGAACCACTCCAAGCCTGGTAATAGCCAAGACCATAAGATAGCCATCCAGGATACCACTGTCCCAGATCAGGAACCTGGACCTATTCTAGAGGAACCAACTAGGATCCCATTTCCTGAGGCCTTGACCAAGGGAAAGAGGATAACCAAACCAGTGGCCCCCGAGGAGGATCTAGTCAAGCTCTTTGAACAGGTCCAGATAAACATCCCATTGATGGATGCAATTCGCCACGTACCGGCTTATGCAAGATTCTTGAAAGACGTGTGTACACCTAAACGTAAGCCGCGAACCAAGGATGGGAATCCAATCGTACTGTCAGAGCAAGCCAGCTCTGTCATCTTGAGTAAACTCCCACGCAAGGCTAAAGACCCAGGAACTCCCCTGATTTCTTGTAAAATTGGTGAAACCCAATTTGATAGAGCCTTACTAGATCTAGGTGCCTCCATAAATTTAATACCTACATCCCTCCTTGACCACCTTGAAGAATCTAAACTTAAACCAACTGAGGTGACATTGCAGTTAGCCGATCGATCCATCAAGTAACCTAAAGGAATACTCGAGGATGTCATTGTTAGGGTACGGGATTTCTACTTCCTGGTGGACTTCATAGTACTAGACATGGATGCACCTAAGAACCCAAGGGACACACCAATCATATTAGGGAGACCCCTTTTGGCCATTGCTAGGGCCAACATAAACTGCAAAGAGGGCCAGATAGAATTAAAATTTGGGAATCAAACCCTGAAGATTGACATTTTTAAGGCCCAACAAGGGATTAATTGCAGGGTTATAGAGCAAATATGTGATATCAGAGCCATGGTTGATGAATTGCATACAGAGGACAACCTGATTATCCCTAATCAACCACTAGAAAATCAAAACCCTCCAACAGAGGAGTGCGAACATGATCTAGACACACCTATGACTCTGACCCTTGTTCCTGACACAGACCCCGAACCACCCGCTGCTGCTGACAATCCTGTCATGGAACTCAAGCCCCTTCCCGAGCATCTGAAGTACGTCTTTTTGGATTCCAATCAGACGTTTCCTGTGATTATCAACTCTCAACTCACACCTGACCAGGAACTCCGTTTGATTACTATTCTCCAGCAACATCGTAGAGCCATTGGATGGACTCTCGATGATTTGACTGGTATAAGCCCTTCATACTGCACACATCGAATCTACAAAGAAGAAGGCGCATGACCTTCAAGAGAAATGCAAAGATGCCTAAACCCTAAACTACAGGAGGTCGTGAAAAAGGAGATCATAAAGTGGTTAGATGCAGGGATCATCTACCCGATCTCCGACAGTCGTTAGGTGAGTCCAATATAGGTGGTGCCTAAAAAGGCAGGACTTACCATTATCACGACTGAAATAGGAGAAGTCATTCCTACCCAAATAGCTAACTCGTGGAGAGTCTGCATTGATTACAGAAGACTCAATTCCTCCACGAAGAAGGATCATTTCCCACTGCAGTTTATTGATTAGATCCTCGAGAAACTAGCAAGAAATAGGTTCTACTTTCTTGATGGGTACTCCGGTTACAACCAGGTGGCAATCCATCCAGAGGACCAAGAAAAGACCACATTTAACTGCCCTTTCTGGACGTACGCGTTTCGAAGGATGCCTTTCGATCTCTGCAATGCACCTGCAACTTTTCAGCGGTGCATGCTTGCCATATTCTCAGATATGGTAGGTGACTATCTGGAAGTCTTCATGGATGACTTTTCAATTTTTGGAGCATCATTTGATGATTGCCTCCAACACTTGGTCCAGATACTTAGGCGGTGCATCGATGTGAATTTGGTTCTTTCCTGGGAAAAGAGCCATTTCATGGTGCCTGAGGGAATTGTCCTGGGACATTTAATCTCGGAGAAAGGCATCCAAGTAGATCGAGATAAGGTTAACCTAATTTCCAAGATCCCTATGCCTAGCTCGATTAAGAACATCCGATCTTTTTTGGGGCACGTCGATTTTTACCAGCGATTTATCCCTGATTTTTCAAAAATCGCGCGCCCCATGACCACTCTTCTCTCCAAGGATGTGCCTTTCGAAATTTCCAAGGAATGCACTCAAGCATTTGAGATCCTACGTGACCGAGTCACCAAAGCCCCGATCCTATAGTTCCCTAATTGGTCTCAACCATTTGAGATCATGTGCGATGCATCTGACTTCGCTGTAGGAGCGATTTTGGGGCAGAAAATTGACGGGAAACCTGTGGTCATTTACTATGCCAGCAAAACACTGGATGAGGCTCAGCGTAACTATATGGTTACTAAGAAAGAGCTGCTAGCTGTAGTATTTGCCCTAGAAAAATTCAGATCATACCTTCTGGGTTCCCGTGTTATCATATACTCGGATCACACAACTGTGAGGCATATCCTTGCAAAGAAGGACGTGAAACCTCGTTTAATCCGATGGATCTTACTGTTGCAAGAATTTGACCTTGAGATTTGCGACAAAGGGGGAAAGCAAAATGTGGTAGTTGATCACTTGTCCCGTCTTCCTTCTGAAATAATTGACCCTTTCGGACCCATCACAGAACATTTTCCTGATGAGCACCTCCTGGCTATCAGTATAGGTCTTCCATGGTTCGCAGATATAGTAAATTACCTGGTATCACATGAGATTCCGTTCGATTGGCCGAAGGCCAAGAAGGACAAATTGCGTTCCGATGCCAAGTATTACCTATGGGAAGACCCGTATCTATTCCGCATTGGTGCTGATCAGATAATTCGACGGTGTGTCGCGGAAGTAGAAATCAAAGACATACTCTCATTTTGCCATGACCAGGCATGAGGTGGGCATTTCTCAGGACATAAAACCGCATCTAAAGTCCTCCAGTGTGGCTTTTACTGGCCCACAATTTTCAAGGATGCATACGATCACTGTAAGGCATGTTCTCGTTGCCAAACTTTGGGCAACATGAGCCATCGAGACATGATGCCTCTACAGCCGATCTTGGTATGCGAAATTTTTGATATTTGGGGGATTGATTTTATGGGACCCTTCTCGATCTCAGATGGCTTCGAATACATCTTACTCACAGTTGACTATGTGTCCAAGTGGATAGAAGCCATTTCGACCCAAACCAACAATCATAAAGTTGTTATCAAATTCATTCATCAAAATATTTTCTCAAGGTTCGGGATTCCACAAGCAATAATTTTCGACGGAGGGACCCATTTCACAAATGCTCAGTTCAGGTCACTGATGACCAAATACGGGGTGTCACACCGAATCTCTACTCCTTACCAGCCCCAAACTAATGGTCTAGCTGAGCTATCAAACTGAGAAATCAAGAAAATCCTTCAGGTTACTGTTCGACCTGACAGAAAAGATTGGTCTTCTCGGCTTCCGGAAGCATTGTGGGCCATAGGACCGCCCACAAGACCCAATAAGGAATGTCTCCCTTCAGACTAGTGTACGGGAAGGCATGTCATGTCCCTGTCGAATTGGAGCATAAATCCTATTGGGTAGTACGAAATTGTAATCTAGATCTTTCTAAGGCTGGAACCCATAGAAGACTTCAAATAAGCGAGATCGATGAGTTACGCCACGACGCATATGAGAACTCGTGAATTTACAAAGAACCGGTTAAAGCCTTTCACGACAAACACATTTCTAGAAAGATCTTTCATCCTGGTCAAAAGGTTTTACTCTTTGATGCCCGACTCAAATTATTCCCAGGAAAGCTACGATGTAAGTGGGTCAGACCTTACCTAGTCTGACAAATCTTTGGAAATGGAGCCATTGAAATTAGCCCACTCAGCCACGATTCCGAACCCTTTGTTGTGAACGATCAGAGACTCAAATCATTCATTGACATGACCGATACAAATTTGGCTGAGTCATCCTTTACCCTCCATTCCCCTTGAGCTCATTGCGCCTAGCTGATGGCGTAAAACTCAACGCTTAACAGGAGGCAACCCGTCATTCTTTGAAAAACTTGAAACCCTTTTCTGACATTTCTATGCAGAACTCATATTGCACTTTAGGGTTCATCCATTAGAACAGCCGACTTCACCTCAGGTATCCCTACCCGAGAATAGAAATCGTTCGCAACAAGTCATTTCGACCCGTTCACTCACCACACACCTGTCCTAATGCATGAACTAAGTTGAAATCGAACCCACCTAATTTACAATGGGGGCATTGCAAATCTTAGGCATGGGGGGGTATGAAGGTGCAAAACATCAGGAAAATTCATATCAAGAAAGGGTTTCATCTAAAAAAGAAAAAAGTCTTGAAGGAGGGGAGAAACAATTCAGGGTCATACAAAATGAGAGGAGAAAAAGAGTAAAATGCCAAAAAAGGAGCACAAAATGAAAAAGAAAAAATAGTCATTAGTAAAAGATTAAGGGATTAACTGAAGTTCTAGACCAGATCAAGAAAAGAGAAAAAGTGCTAAGGTAACATTACAAGAGATTAGCGGGAACGCTGATTTTAGGCCTCTTGGGCTAGATTCTTTAGCTTAAAAATTCACGTATCCGCTAAAATCTAGATAATCCTCAAGAGGTTGGGGAAAATGCGAAGCTTAAGTATTAGGTCTAAGGCTTAGGAAGTATTCGGCCTCATTAACTGACCTTCGGTTTGTGGGATTCGGTAACCTAAGCACCCAAATCCACACATAGTCTGGTTCAGTGCGCATAAATATCCAAATCACGCAAAAGCGTTTAATGTTCTGAAAAAGTCACCTAGATTAGGAGCGGCCGATCAACACAAGTTGATTTGGATGAGTTCCCAGTGCGGAGAGGCGGGAAATTCCCCTCGAAGATGTGTAACAACATATCGTCTCCTCGGAGCTTGTCTCTTAGGATATTTAAATATCTACTGGGGGCATGTAAGCACTCTGCTGGTTCAGATACCATGGGAGGCATTATCACGAAATGTCGATCGCCAGGGTCTGAATTCGGCCACGGAACGCCATGGGCGGGATTATCTCAAAATCTCGAAAGCCAGGGTTCTGGGGGTTGCCATGGGCGGGATTATCTCGAAGTCTCGATAGCCAGGGACCCTTGAGGATTGATGATGGGGATGAGGAATCCGATACAGACCATGTTGAGAAGCTAATCCGAGCTAGAAATAAAAAGAAAAGAGAGAGAAAAGCTCTCCAAACAAATCTTCTATCTCTTTCTTACAAAAACGCACTGTAAAACTGAACCTATGCTAAAAATGTCTCAAGCACGGGTGCTTTAATCGCGGAGTCCAACAAACCCTAGGTTAGTTTCTGTGGGCCTTAAAAACCTTTGCGGAGGATTGAGGCTAAAGCGGGTCAGGTCCGGATTTTGGTTGATACTTGAGTACCTCTAGGCCTATTTTCGGCATTCTGACCTAATCACAAAAGAAAAAGAGAAGCACTTATCATAATTGATGACAGACAGGGTCTAGAACAGAAGTTAAAACCTTGAAATTTTGCTAAGGGATAAGAAAAAGCTAGGCATGGGGGTATGATGAGAGCCTCATCATGAGCCATAACTAGCTCATTTGACCTAATAAAGAGAATAAAAGCTCCTACATGACTTAGAAGAGGGCTTAATTGGAGGAACAAGTGTTCTGGGAAGAAAACATGAAATAAGGGTTAAAACTGCAATTTTACCATTGCAGTACATAAACGATATTTCTCAGAGATAAAGCATAGGTCAAATGGTCTAAATGAGATAAAAAGTGGGTTGAATCAATCAGAAATGGGTTCATGTGCAATCTAGGAATTAAATGACATTTGGTAACCCTAAAACAGACCTGCTTAATTCAACAAGGTTACGGTCAGGATAAAAATCAAGTAAACCATCTAAAAATCATGGAAAAATATCCCCTATGGCTTAGAACATTCAAATTGGCCTTTGGAACCTAGTTTGACCTAGATTAAGGTCCTAGCTCATCAATTGACCTAAATTGGGTTTTTACGCAAAATGTTTATTCAAACGTAGTCAAACCTAAAATCCAACTTCACCATTGGATTCCTTATGTCAAAATTAGGTTTGTACCAAAATTTGGACCTAAGGGGAGGTCATCTTGACCTACTTTGCAATTTAATACACCCAATCACATTTTGGTCCCTATCTTTTGAAAACCATCACAATAACCCCCCTATCTTTCTCGCCGACCTTACAATCAAGTCCTTCCACCATTATTGGGGAAGATTCTTCTCCGGCGAGGTTGACAGGGGGGATACGCTCAAATCCCTCAGAGATCTCCAACCAGAATTGGAAGGGAGATTCTCTAAGGAATCCCCTTCCATCCAAGCCTGATCTTGATCTCTGATTTCCTTCCAAACTCTCGGGCGAACGCACAAGAAATTTGGGTCTCGACCACCTTCCTTCTCCGGTGAGACAGCAGTGGCCACAAGCCTGCCCTCCACGCACCATAAAGTTCGGCCAGCCCCTATAAAAAGACCTCCGACCCTCTGCGAGATCTCAGACTTGTCTTAGCCATAGAATTCTCCAAATTTTCTTCTCTCCTCTCTCCGGCCAAGGAACCCGCAAGCTCCGGTGACTACCTCTCCTCCTCGTTGCTCTGCTGCCATACCAGCAGTAGAATCTACTTCGTCTCATCCTCCCACGTCGCGCCGCACCAAGCGCACGTTTCCCCGACCTCTTCCTCATCGCCGTCATCTCCCTCAGGGTTATCTTCTCCGATGACGGCAACTACGAGCTGTCTGACTCCGCTACCCCCGTTCTCTCCCAACAGTCCAGATAAGTTCCCCATCTTCCCCTCTTTCATTTCCTCACTTTATTTCACTCAACCGACCCTTGACCATTCCTGTTCACCTCTACCTTCCTCATCTCCGGCCGCCCTTCAGCGAGACGCTCCCGTCGCTCCGCAGCCCCACACGTCTCACCGACCATCACATAACCTCCGCCTCATCTCACTGAGCACCCTCCACTCATCCACAGCCCCACCACACCACCACAGCAACCCCCCGAACACACCCACCCGTTTGGCCACAGAGCGACCTAGGCACTCACGCCTAGGCTACCCCGTGGCCTGCCGTATAGCTCATCACCCTCGCCGTGACCCGAAGAAGGTCCCCCAGTGATCTGATTTGGCCGCAAGGCCATTTTCGTTTCTGATAGATTCCATGCTCCGGCTGCCATTGACGACGACTCGACGAAGCTCTACACTCGCTCCAAGCCTCAGGACTTCAGGGCTCTAGGTGCTGCGAATTTGGGAAGGTCGTGCGAAGGGAACTGACCCAGCAAGTGAAGCCAACGGAGCTTGCAGTTGAGGAATTGAAGGCGCGATCGGCTGTGGGCGCGCGAAGGACAACAGTGGGCTTTAGTCCCACATCGGTAAGCCACGACACACCGACACCCTTTATATTGTTTTTGTCATATACGCTTTTCGCCTCCAGTCACACTTGGGGTGAGGTCCCTCACCCATCTCACTGCACCGCGTCCGTGGTTTCGCCTCACGGATCTGGCGCAACCTGACCTGACCTTGTCCTGAGCACACCTCGCGCACCACCCTCATGCCGGTGCGCCTGGTCATGGGTGCGCTACCCGACCCGTTAACCCATCTCTGAGATAGCGTGCTGAGAGTGGTTGACATAGAGAGAAAGAGACACGCGCAGGTAGACAGATAGGTTTTGCTATGTAATAGTGTGTGCAGGACACAGGGACTTTGGCCGCGGCAAGAAAGAAGGAATATCTGCCAAGGAAGAAAGGCAAGGCAAAAAGGATGAAGAAACGAGGGAAAGAAAAGCTCTACCAAGGAAGAAAGAGAGGTAAGGCAGAGAAGAACAGAACCGAGGAAGACTGAAGAAGAAGAAGAGAAGGGGCGGACGAAGACTCAAGAAGGGCAAAGGAAAAGAAAATAAAGAAGAAAGTCAGACCTTGGTAGCAGGAAGAAAAGAAATAGAGGGAGAAAAACAGAAGCATCAAGGAAGAAAAGGAGCTTTATTTTAAGACGTCTGATATTGTATCAGACGTCCATTTTTTGTTTTCTTTGAGCAATTTCTTTTTATAACACTCTCCTTGAACTACTCATTTATTTTCATTTAAAAAGTTGTGTTCTCAAGTTTTGAAAGTACTTAGATTGCTCCCTGTGTTCGACCTCGGATACTTCGGTTTTCGAGTTATAAAATCTTTATTTGTTTTTGCGGAAAGTTCGTCTATATTACAACGCATTAATTGTTAAAACACGATCTAGCCACGTCAACAGCGCCTATCGGGGGGGGATACATTTTCTGAGACTGGGAATGACCAAGTTGGGCTAGAGCAGTCATTTGAGGATGAATCGATCACCCAAGATCCCCAAGTCAGGAAACGAAGAAAATTATGTCTCCTTGGATCATGAAGTGATTTATGAATTTTAGACATATATAAATGAGGATCATCAATTCTTTGACTCTGAGGGTGAAGAATTTTTAGGTGAAGTCTCACGTGAACATAAGGAAAATGATTTTAGTGAGACAAACGGGCATGAGCAATCTAATGAACCATTTTATGGCCCGTGCATTGAAGATTTGGATTCAGTTGTCGTTAACATGGAGGATCCGAATCTTGATGATTCAATCAGTGACCCCAGTCCTCATCTACACCTCAAAGAGCTGACTTTTGAGATCTTTTTGCCCAAGACAATCTTGATTCAGCCACAATTTCTAGACTTGGGAGAATCATATGGGGTGAATAATATGCTAGAGGTCTCGAAGCCTGAGCCCTTGTTGTTGGAGGATAGAATTGTTGAAATAAAAATTTGGGAGGCTAATTTTGAGGGAAGTTTGATTTTGGATCTAAGGGTACTTATTGACCTAAAACCACCTACTTTCTACTAGAACCCTTACAATATCTTTAACGTGCAACCCAAGCTTGAAATAACTTATTATTTTTCTGAGCTAGATGTTAAGTGGACAACCGCACCTATTGAACCATCTTTACTCGTTGTCCAACACTTTGGACTTCGGTTGCACACCACTAAACCACAGGCCCGGCCCGGCCCCGCAAACACAACAACCTTCGGTTCTAGCTGATTTTCATCCAGAACCTAAGAACCACTCAACCCTGGTGCATAGGTCTACACCATAATCTGATCCACGTCTGTGGACATATTCTGTTGGCAGGTTTCAGGATCAATATTTTTATTTTGATTCTGACCTGCACTTGTGAATTCTCAATTTCTTCTTTGTATGTATGTTATGCCTAGCTGAAGGCATTAAACATAGTGCATGTGTATACACTCTTCTCTCTGTGGAGCAGACCAGATTTTCACAACACTCAGGTGATATTCTGTTTACTCTGCCCTTTTCATGTATTTATTTTTACAATGAGGACATTGCATCATTTAGGCATGGGGGGGTGGATAATCAATTCCTGAAATCATTAAGTTAACTCCGTAGGTTTTCTTTTAGCTTCTTATAAAATTAAAAAAAAATTGAAAATTTGAAACATGATAAAAAAAGAAAGAAATTAGGAAAGGAGAACTTAGGCATTTGGAAGTTATTAACTTTAGGAATTGATACAAAAGGACTTAAACACTTAGACTCTTCAGGTCATCAAGCTTAACTAGCCCGGGTGTCCACTCAAATGTGGACTTAGTCTCAAGTCCTCGCCAATTCAAATTCATTTTAAATTTGGCTAATAAATTGGGATGATAAGTATGCGACTTATCAACCCGCCCTCTGATTTGGGGGGATTTTAAGGCTAAGCATCTACACACTATTCGCATTGAATCACTTTTCGGCGATTTTTATGGAAATTAGGTAGCTAATGGATCGACTTGGATGGTATGGCTGGCAAGTTGTCGGTGGTAACAGCTCATCGGCTGGTTGTCCAGAGCCTAGCCACAAGACCATTTTCGTTGTACTGCCTTTAGGTAAATCTTAGATCAGGGAAGCCACCTACTTAGAAAAAAAGAAAAAAAGAAAAGAGAAACATTCAAAAGGAAAAGAAGAAAAAGAGAAAAAGGAGAAAATAAAAAAAAAATAAAACCACACTTCACCTCACGAGTATGGCTAGAAAGTTGTCGGTTGTAACAGCTTATCGGCCGGTTGTCTAGAACCCAGCTCACAAAAAAAATGCACAATAATTCCCAAAACACTTAGGGAAGAAGCGAGGAAGTAGAATAAACTAGGGAGATATACACTGGGTTCGCCCTTGTGTTGACCTCATAAATAAAAGTAAGGAGAAAGCTACCGATCAAAAAGATAAACCTCTAGGCAAGGTCACCTAAGGTCGTAGAAACCCGAAGTCTGTTTTAACGGCTATCTAGTGAGTCTTTCACTATTTTCACAAGATGCTTAGCACTTAGAGTCCTATTCGAGTCTTGGGCGGGTCGGGTAGCCATAAAAAGTTATCTCGAAACTCTCAAACTCCAAAAGTACAAAAAAAATTAGAAAAGAAGAAAAATAAAAAAATGTATCTTCCCTTTTCAAATAAGGCGAGGACTTGGGTGGTCTACATTCTGGCAGGCACCCAGGTACTATTGAGTTATCATAATTTAGGATCTTAGTTGAAATTTTCTATTGTTACTAAATGACTTAGGCCTAAGCGATCTAATCCTAATTCTACTTTTATACATATCATATAGTTTAATTTTGCTAGGGACTAGCAAAAGATAGGCATAGGGGTATGATGTAAACACATTTATTGAGGGTCAAATGCCTATTCATGCATGTTCCTAGGCTTAGATTTGCATTTCATGTTATAAATATTGCATAGCATGCATCATTTTGCATTTAGAGTAGTTATCTATAATTTAGGCTAATTGCATCTTTTTTGTGGTAAGGAGAGAAGGATATTTATTTTGAAGCCTCGGATTGATGATCTGACCGTACGGATCTGATCAAGATGACGATCGAAGTCCAACGCCCCTAAAATTGCCTCAATCGGAATCTCATAGCACCATATGCAGTCCGAGGAAGATCAACGACCAAGGGACCAGGAGACAAAATTCGGAGCTTCAAATGACAAATCCAACTGCGTAGATGGATTCGAGTCAACAATCGCAGAATAACGACATGTAAATCGACTCAATCTGACCTCTGTAGCAAACCCTACAATAAGAAGAAGATGGACGGCCCAGACTACGGCATGTGGCGCAGCCCAGGTTGCCCAACGGACGCACGCGTGCAGCAACGCGAGTGCGTGCGCGTGTGCGCAGGCGTGCATGTGCACAGCGCAGCGTCGGCGTAGCGTCAGTGCGTGAAGCATGCACGCACACGGAGAGTGCCTAGTGCAGTGCTAGCGTAGCATGCAACAGATCTTCAGCGACAGAGTAGCAAACTTACAACGACTCTTATAGCCATCGCTAATTCATCGCATGCCAGCAAAGCTAGCTGTGGGTGCCAATGAGCATGAGCTACCTACAGCGACGCTTCTAGCGATGGCTTGGATGTTACTAATGGTCCCATACCTATTTTTGCCTCTTCTCCACTATAAAAGGACCTACACCCATTCCCTTCCAAGCCTTCTCTACCTACTCTACTCCCACCTACTCCCAAGCTCTAGCAGGCCTACCAATGCTCCATTAAAGCTTGTTCTCAAGCTCCCAAGGCTCCTATTAGTGTAGCAAACCTCTGCCCCACCAAATATTCCTCCAACTTCCCATCCCCCTTCATAGGTCACCTTGGAGCCATCCTCCCACATCCATTCCGGTAGCAGATCATCTTTTGTCTTCTCACCTCCACTCCAAAGCCACACTGAAGCTTTCCTCAACCCGACATCCTCCTGCATCTCACCTCCATCGTCCCACTCCTCACCTCCGTCCGAGCTTCCACCAGGCACCGTCGTCTTGCTGAACAGCCGATTCGGGAGATTTCCTCTCACCTCCCTCTCTTTATTTGCTTTCATAGTTTCTTGTAATTGACATTGGAAGTAATATATATCATATTTGTTCCACATCTCTATCTTGTGATACATTTGCTTGTTTTCTTTTATTTCAAAAATACAAAAAAAAAGACAAAACCCCAAAATACCAAAAAGAAATGAATCGAAGCACGATTTTCAATAAAGTAAATGTTGCCTCCCTGTGTTCGACCCAGGACTCACTTGGAGTTTCGGTATAAATTTTATCTAATCGACGTGTTTTGCAACTACGACGACAAGTTGTAACCCCAATTTCTAACACACGAAACACGCCCGACCATTGATCTA
Source organism: Thalassia testudinum (assembly GCA_037157565.1). Lineage (NCBI taxonomy): Eukaryota > Viridiplantae > Streptophyta > Magnoliopsida > Alismatales > Hydrocharitaceae > Thalassia > Thalassia testudinum. The sequence goes on along the minus strand of JAZHRO010000031.1, from coordinate 221,047,147 downwards.
ACCAAGTCGTATTTTGTGGAGCTAGGATCAGGTCTATTTAGGGTTGACACTCTATGGACCAGTTTAATTGCTTGTATTGAATTGGTGGGGTATTCTCTCATCTGTCTTCTCTCTCTACTATTAACTTTCTTCTGGTATATGGATGCTAAAAGGTCTCTGAACCCAGATTTGGTACCACCTTTAAAGAGTAAACTAAAGATAAGATCCAATTCCTTTGAACACATTCCAATAGCCAATTGCCCTGACGAAGAACTGATTGTGGAGGAAACCGTGGACCCATACTCTTTTGCCTCACAATATTCTCCCTATCCCAACCCTTCCCTTACTTCAACTTCTTCAAGATGGGAGAACTCTCCTCAACACCCGGGACTTGATTCCCTTCCCTACACCTCATAATCCCTGGGTATAGCTAGGCCTACCTCGAATTCCACACAAATTGCTAGATATCAAGGATCTCTACAACCTCAAAAGACACTCTCCATGCAAGACCAGCTTTTGATTCGCATGACCAACTATCTTGACCGATTCAGCCAAACTCATCACTCCCAAAATTAGGGATATGCCTCAGAATCTCAATACCTAGAATACCAATCCTATCCTCAAAATCACTTTGCAAATTATCTCAATTCCCAAACAACTTCACTTTCTTATTGGGATAACCCTACATCAACCAACCAAGGATATGATTCTTACCCTAGTGTTTGTCACTCTGAAATGGGTTTTAAAATCAATGCATTGCAGTATAGGTCGAATCAGCATGAAAAACAAATAGAATTTATAGCTCGAATATCAAAAATGAAGTCCAAGGTCAAACATAGTGAGCAATTGGCAAAATACTTCTCAAGATCGCAATTCAACACAAATATATAGTCAATAGAATTCCAAGTAAATATGAATGAAAGTGAATGTCAGATAGTGCAAAAAGAATGGGGTAAAATGGTGATTTGAATCACCAATTACCCCTAGCAATTATCTCAAATATTTCAACAGTACTAAGCAAATGAATTCCACGTAATATAAGTGCATAGTGCACTTCAAATGATGCTCAGCCATCTGTGTAGTCGATCAGATGACTTATCTTGCTTTCTATTACAGTATCTGGCTGCCTCTCCTTCTCTCTATGCTTTCTTCTCTTCTTCTTCTATTGGGCTTCTCTCTTCTACAGCTTCTCTACTCTTCTTCCTTTGGCTGCTCTTCTTTTCTTCCTCTGCAACTGTGCCTTCTCTCTTCTTCTTCCTTCTTCATGCGTAAGGGGGAGGTTCCCCAAATGGCTAAGTGTTGGCCGTTGGTCCTGAGAGCAAAACCCCCCTTGCCCCCGCACACTTTCCTCTCCTTCACTCTCACAGATCCGCCCTCCCAGGGCCTCGGTCAGGATAGTCAGGTTATTAGGTACATGCACACCCAGGGCCTCGGTCGTGAGTGGCAGCCATAGAGTGCTTCGCTAAGCCGGTAATCGGATGCACCAAACCCATGTGAGTAGTGTCATGGGCGAGGTGCGTGAGGGGCACGGGGACCTCACCCCCTGTGAGTACTTGAGGTGATAAGGTTGTGTGACTTTTTCAATTTTTGTGGGTGCAGGCGCTTCTCAACTTCCGAGGTGGGACTATCCCACCTCCCTTCCTCTGCATAGCAGCAATAGCTCCTTCTTGCAATTACAGTCAAATGCCTGGTCAAAGAGCCAAATTGACCCCTAGGTTGTGATCCTGGAGATGCTCCGCTACGCATGGGACTTTGTCTGGAGCCTGTAGATGTTGGAGCGAGCTTCAAGCTTCGCTCGAAGCTTCATCAATGGTGGCAATGACCTGCTACCTGAAAACCAAGAATAAGGCCTCTTGGCCATGTTAAAGCACTCAGGAAGCATCGTTAGGCGACAACAATCGTATCCATGGTGGTGTGGAGGTGATTGGCGAAGTGAGGAGGTTTGACAACCTCAGACTATTGGTGTGGATGACGTGCTGCTTGGCAAAGGTTTTGGGTGGATGGGAAGGCAAATAGGGAGAGGGGTTTGGTAGGGCATGATGCAGGGAAGGTCATGAGGTGGTTGGAAAGTTGATAGGTGGTTTATGGAGGTGAGATGGACTCATCGGAGGAGTAGTTGGAGACGAGGAAGATAGAGGTTGTTGGTATGATACGACAGTCGAAATGTAGTGCGGTTGTTGTGTGAATAAAGTAGAGGAGTTAGGGAACTTATCTAGGTGATTGGCGGACGAAGAGGGGCAGAGGTGACGCCAGCTGAGGTATAGCTGGCACCAACGATGAAGGTGACTCCAGTGGGGGAAAAACAACAATGATGAAGGGGATAGGAGTGCCCACTAGTATGGTGCGACACGGAGGAGGATGAGGAAGGCAAATCCATCTATGGTATTGCAAACGGGCGAGGAATGAGGACGGAAGAGGTCATCAAAGCTCGAGCAACCTTTCAGACAAAAGAGGGAGGAGGATTATGGGGAGTTTCCAACCAAAATCGAGCTTGCCAAGTTCGGCCTGATCTGGGGGTCCCTTTATAGGCATCTGGAGGGAGTTTTGAGCTTGGGAAGCAAGCTTCCCAAGCTTGGAAAGCTCACCGGAGTAGGAATTCTCTAGGATAACCAAATCTCTCATTCGTTCGCATGAGAGATTGGGAAAGTTTTAGGGCATGGGAATTGGCTCAAAAGGAAGGGAATTCCTTGACAAACTTCCCTTTCAAATTTGAGAGGGATTTGTCAAGGAATCAAGGAAAACTTGCCAAATTTAGGTCGTTGAAGTTTGTAGGAAATGGATTCATTGTGGTAGGGACCTATTTGAAGAAAATGATGATAAAGATAGGGGCCTTTTTGTAAGTATTTTGAAAGTTAAGGGCATATGTGTGATATAAAAGAATCAGACAAGACCAAATTGCAAACTAAGTCAAGAGTCTCAGATTGGGCCCAAATTTTGGTACAAACCTAATTTAGACCTAATGAATCCAATGATGAAGTTTGATTTTGGTTTTGACCTAGTTTGACTGGGTAATTTTTGAAATAACCTAAATTAGAGTAAATGTCAGTCTGAGACTATTTTAGGTCAAGATGGGTTCTGATGGTCAAATTTAAGATACCAAATCGTAGAGAATATTTTTCTATGAATTTTAGAGGATTTAGGTGAATTTTATCCTAACCAGAACCTTAATTACTTAAGTCGATCTATTTTTAGGGTTTCAGAAGTCATTTAATTCAACAAACACGTGCAAACACTTTTCTGTCTTTATGAACCCACTTGTTGGATATTTAAGACCATTTGACCCTTCATTACCCCTTGGGAAAACTCGTGGTTATTCTGACTTCAAGATATGATGGTAAAATTACACTTTTAACCCTGGTTTCTTATCTTTCTCTCATAATGATTATGTAATGAACTATGGCTCTCTGGCAGTTATGTAGGAGCATTTATTCCTTGATAATAACTAAATTGAGCTAGTTACGGCTCATGATGGTGTTCACATCACTTAGGCATTCAGATGACAGATATTCTGATTCAACTGAGGAAAGAAATCCTGGAAATTATTATCCTCAGCCTAATCAAATCCCTGACCATGGTGATGATCCTAAGATCACCCAATTACTCCAAATAGTCCAAGGGACGAGAGAAGATAATAAAAGAAATACAGATAATCTAATAAAACAACTCAATAGAATCCGAAAAGCATAAGGTGATAAAACTGGTCTGAGTATGCTACAAGTTGGTGGTAAGCCACTCAAGGTTAAGTATCCAACCTTAGGTATAACATCTTATCCATTCCCAACCTCTACATACACTGAGCCCACCCACTAGCCCTTTGATTATGAAGGACAAATCCTACTTAGACCTACAACTAAATTAATAAATAATTTTGATATCCTAAAAATTGACTTTGAGGAGGAAGGCTCACTTGAGGAATTATATCTTGGTTTAGGCCCTAAATTGCAACCATTCTATTTTGATGAGCCAATCCATGGTGGGCTGGAGTATGAGTCTTTTAGGTTTAAAGACACACAATTACACTACATGGATGATTTGGGAGAATTAGAGCAAGATCAACAAGTTAAAAAGATTGGGGACAATGACACTCCCAACCAAGCACTGATTGATGGCTTTGATGTCATCTTGTCTGAGGATTACCATGATCAAATGTGCTTAAATGATTTGATATTTGGATTTGGCGATACTAATCATTCTAAGTAACCCATATAAAAGCTGAATCTGCTTTCACTTCTATTTCAGCTAATTCTCACCCTTCTCTTCCCATCCACCAGTGTCCTGAGGAAAAATCTGACCTTTATCCCCAACATCTTGAGATTGAACAAAATAGACAATCCCTTTATGAAAAAGATGTTCAAGAAATTGCATAATTACTGGGGATGACTTATGAAGATCTATATGTGGAAGTAAAGAATTTAGCTGAATCATGAAATCTTGAGGAGTTTGATTTGACTGATGAGGAATAGAAAAACATTCCCTCAAAAGATGTAATTCAAGAGAAAGACAATTGGGATTAAATTCAAAAGTCTATAGAACTAAAAGAATTCGAGATCTTGACTAATCTAGATTCTGATCTTACTCCCCCTGGGGCTGTGATTCTAAGGAATAATGAATTTCTGTCCATTACATTTGAAGACTTGCATCATGAATTAAAATAAGATTTAGGCAACCCAAAAAAGATTTTTGATCACCACAAGGATAGGATTGAGGATTCTGATAAGTCTGGAACTATTGTGATGGACCTCTGCATCCTATTTGACTCATCTACTCGACATCTATCCATACTTACCTTGACTTGCGAAGTGCTTTTGCTATACCATTTCAGACTACACCACTCGGGTTCCTCCTTTCATTTCCCATCACTTTCAGGACCCATATGATTTATTTGCTACGGACCACACTTTATCCACCTCATCTGCCTTCCTCATGCATCACATCTTAAGGTTGCCACTATCTACTTTCCACTATGGCACCTATACTGATGTTTCTCTCTTTTGTAGCAATTGGCTGCATATAGCTTCAAGCCTATTCACTTTATTTTTTTGACCACTTGGGCTTGGTATTCACCATTAGCTGATCCTCATTTGTGGATCGCCAATCCTTACATTACATTATCATATCTTCATTTTAATCCTGACTCAACCCATTAATCTGATCATTCATTTTTGGGTTTAAGTCCGGTAAATGACGTTAAACTTAATGCTTGCTGGGAGGCAACCCAGTATTCATTACAGGTAGTTTTGCATCTTTACATCCATGCTGACCTGGATTTACATGCATAGTTAGGTGATATCCCCTCCTCTTGCTTATTATATTTTGATTTTCATGCATACAATTCAATGAGGACATTGTAATGAATAGGCATGGGGGGGTGAACATTGCATGCCTTATTTTTATGTTAAGAAAAATTGCATTTAGGCATAAAGAATTTTTATTAAGGTTTTATTAGGGATTTATTCTTAAGTTGATTCCTAAGTTTAGAATCCAGCATAATTTCACACTTACACGTAGAATTTGCAATGGATCCTCTATGAAGACCGATAAACATCATTAGTTTGTCAAGAAGAAGCAGTGCTTCTTCTCCTAAGCCCTTGGACAATAATTAGGAGTCAAGTAAACTATCTTCTAGCAGATCCACCAACAAGTGTGAGGTAAGAGTAGAAAGTCTACTGATGCTCCAAGGCTAGTATGAGGAATCATAAACTCTGGATAATGAGATAATGATACTTGGAGTTAGGCATAAGCTTTCGCTCTCGATTTCTGCATACGAGTTCTTAGTGCGAATATTTTGAGAGCCACCAAATAAGGCAAATATGTAGAGAATGGGTTCTGATAAAACTAGGACTAAGGTGAATGGTCACGACTGTACTTTAAGGAATCCTCGGCTAAAGGTGAGTATTAATGTCATGGTCAGAAATACACTATCCTATCCATTCCCTTCCCGATGCCAAGAATAGGCATTTCCACCAAATAAGCCACCCGATATCCTCTTGAACACCCTTACTCCTGAATAATGCCTCGTAAATAAAAGTTCGTATGTTGTGTTGCATTAGTAGTTATTTAGATGTGGTAAAAAAAATATAGAAAAAAAAAGAGAAAAGAAAACAAATCTATATGTTTATAAAAAAAATAGAGGGAAAAGAAAAGAAAAAAGAAAAATATATTAGAAAAAAAGAAAAAGCAAAAAAAAATGAGTTTATGAGTTTAGAGCTTATTTCAAGTGTATTGAGGCAACAACACCTACTACCCTCATGACCCACTAAATACAACCTTGACCTACTTTTCTGTATTTCTGGCCACCTGAATATGGGCTAAAGAATTCTGACTTAGTCGTAGAGTTATCAGAACCTAATCAAAGTGTTAATGCCAAGAGAGGCCACCAAATATATTGATAAGTCTGGTGAGATTGTGAGCTCAAAAAGAAAGAAAAGAAAAGATAAGATAAGAAAAAGAAAAAGAAAGAGAAAGAAAGAGAGAATGAATACGAAGGAACTAAAAAGAGAAAAATTTCTCTGCCTCTCTTTGAGTTAAATTATTTAATAGTCTGAAATTCAAGTTCTAAAGTACTAGTCTATATGCAGCACCAGATGAATGTGAGCCACCAAAAACAAATCCACTTAACTCAAATCATTTTTACCTAAGCCAAAAGCCAGGGTTGAATTGACAGATTATCTTATAACCCTGTGAGGAGAAGTTTGCCTATCCCAATATATTTTTACTAAGGGTCAAGAATAAGCATTAGATGTGGATTAACTTGTCACTTGGATCCGTTGGATAGGCTACAACAAAACATTTTCACGATTGTTTGGATTTCTAAAGCTTGAGATGAAAACAAAAGACGTAAACCTCTAGCCAAACTCTTGATAAAAATTAGTCATATAGGACCATTTTGCATTTAGTCTTTCTTTTGCTAGGGCTAGTAAGATTTAGGCATGGGGGTGTGCTTGCACAGTAATCATTCAACCTAGATGACCTGAATTATGCTAAATTCTAGCATAACTTAGGAATAATGCATTCATAGGCATCGTAATTTGCATAATAGCTAGTTTATTAGTCATATAGATAATATTGTCATTTTATGTACTAACGAGAGAAGATTTTAATCGTAGATGATTTGAAGTCGTGGATGTCAGATCAGATCAAACAAATCTAATCAAAATGGTGATGGAAGTCCAATGCTTTCGAAATCGTCTCGATCAGACAACCAGAGCATCGTGTATAGTCCATAAAAGAACAGAGATCATGGAGCCAAAGGACAAAGATTCGAGCCTCAGATAAAAATCCAACCACATGGATGGATCCAGATCAACGATCTCAGTCCAACGGTGCAATAATCAACCCGATCGAAGGTCTACAACACCAACTACAAATAAGAGAAGATGGATGACCATGATGGCGCCATCACAGCTGCCCCTCACCGCAACCCAGTGTCTGAAGGCATCTTCATCGTGCACTGTGGGTCGTTGAATCGCCACCCAACGGCCACAATGCATCCACACCTTTGCCCCACCCCTATGACATCTAGGAGGGAAGATCCTCAGTTGTTGGATCTTCATCCAATGGCTGAGAGCAGTCGCACACAAATGGGAACTAGACAAAGAAGGTGGCTCAACACAGCAGTTAGCAGCTTCGCTCACAAGCAACCAATGCAGGATCACCTTACGCTCAGCGTGAATTTGGGAAAGCCGATCACACGTAGGCTCTATTGCCAAATGGATGGTGATTGGAGCATTAGGAGGCGGCCGCGTGGCGCGATCAGACAACTCTGCGGAGCACGCAAGAACAAACGCACGCTTGAAATGAATGATTTCACATGCTCTTCAGCGAAGGCATGGCTCTCATTTTAAGATGTACGATCGAAAGATCGGAAGGCCAAGGATCGTTGACGCATGATTGAAGATGAAGTGTGTTGGAACCTCGTTCCACATCTTATTTTGGTGTTAACAAAATTAATATGGATTAATGTTTGCAATTGAGTTCTTTTCAAATTTTGGTGAATATCAACACAAACAGGAAGTGATGGAGGCATGATGATGAGAAAGAGAAGATGTTGCAAAGGAGGAGGCAAGATGACAAGGATGAGTCGAGGAGAAGAAGATTATCTTCGACCTTTAGTTTTTTAGTTTAGGTTCTTTTATTTATAGAATGTATGCCTCTTAACAAAGGAATATAACTTAGATCGTACAAATAATTAGAGATAAATTAGGATTAATATTGCAACCATTTTCAAAGAACGTAATTGATTAAATCTAAAGATCGACTCTTTGAAAATATTATCATATAGCTAAGATAGGATTTCCTTAAACTTTGTTTAAACTTATAAAATAAGATACTTGTAGCAAGTACCGGTATTAGTAATAAGTATCGGTACATGCTAGGCATAGGTTTGGGCCTAAGTCCCAAACTGTGAACAGCAAGTATCGGTACTCATCATGAGTACTGGTGTTAAGTGTTCACTGCCCCGTTGCCTATGAGTCACAAGTACTGGTACTAGTGATAAGTACCAGTACCAAGTGACTTTGTTGGTACTCAACAGAATGCACTGAGTACCGGTACCAATGATCAGTACCGGTACCTCCGGCATTGCTGGGCTGACTGTGAGTAGTCAGTACCGGTACCCATACTTTAGTACCTATACCAGCTAGCTGTTGGCTCAAAATAGAACGGCTGGAATATTAATTCTGATAATATGAACATTAGGAATTAAATCCCAACGTCTAGTAGATGACTCTCTGAGGTCCTATCTCTATAAAATGAGTCTTGGACTCTTTGTTTGCACACATAAAACACAAGAGAGACAAGGAAAATTCTAAAGCTTTGATTTTCATATTTTTCACCATATTTGAAGAAGAAGAAATAGTTTGCATCTATTAGATTTCTCTAAGCTTTTGCAAACACTTTGACGTGTTTTCTCATGCATGTTTCAATGCGATTCACATCCATTCTAGGCTCTCAAATAGGTAATATTATTCCATATAATGTTGATAGGCTTAGGTTCTTGTTGTAAGATTTATTTTTCTTACACCAGTGCTTATTTGTATTTGAGCATTTGCTCGTTGGGTTGTAAAAATCCCATTTTTGTACTTGGGTTGAGGTAACCTGTTAATTACCTCAGTTTAGTAAATTGATTTCCTTAAGGTTGAGGGAATCGGGTTAAAAATCCTAAGTTGGGAGGCTTAGGTAGTGGAGTACCCAAGTGAGTGGGGAACCACTATATATTTCATGTGCTTTTTGTGGTTTGCTTTGTCTTGCACTTTTTTTGTTATACCACACTATTCATCCCCTCTTCTGGTGTGCTTGTGCTATACAAATCCTACAAGTGGTATCAAAGCCCAGCTGCAAGAAGACGTAGCAACTCGACTTGCGATGGCATCATTCTCAAGGTGCACCAAAGTATAGTCTTCTACCCATCCTCCCTATTTCGATGGGTAGACTATGGGTATTGGAAGTGGAGGATGCAAATCTTCCTCAAGGCCATGGATGAAGACTCGTGGACTCTCATTCAAGAGAAGTACACGGATCCAGAGTGGCAGGAAGGCATAGTTTGGTCAGCGAATCAAAAGAAGAAGATCGCTGGAAATGCAAAAGCAATGAATGCACTCTATTATGCGTTATCAAGGGAGGAGTTCAACCGTATCTCTGCGTGTGAGTTTGATTACGAGATATGGAACACACTTCAAGTCACTTACGAAGGTATAGATAAAGTAAAGGAAACACAAATCTCAATTCTAACCAAGAGTTTTGAGTGTTTCAGGATGGAAAAAGGGAAACAATAAAGGTGATGTACATGAGGTTTGGGGATATCATGAACCCCATGAAGAATTTGGGAGTAAAGTTTACTAAAGAACAACTTGTAAGGAAGATCTTGAGATCCCTTACAAGTGATTGGTCTCTAAAGTCCACAGCAATCCGAGGCCAAGGATTTATTCACTCTCCCCTTGAATGATCTAATTGGAAGTCTCATGGCATATGAGGTCCAATTGGAGAACATGAAGAAGAGAGAGGAGAAGATGTCTAGCAAAAGGAAGAATATTGCTTTTAGAGAAATGGAGGACTCGAACTCAACAACCTCGGAATCTAAAGATGAAGAGATGGAGATACTTACAAGGAAGTTTCAGAGATTTCTTCAAAAGCAAGGTAAGCAAATCAATAAAGTTTCAACTAATGTTATTTGTTATGAGTGCAAGAAAAAGGGGCACTTGAAAAAGGATTGCCCTATCAACAAGAAGAAAGAAGATAAAAGGAAAGACACAAAAGAAGTCAAGAAGAAGAAGAGAGCTTTCAAAGCAACAAGAGAGGATAGTGACTCTAACATGGACATGGACTCTAGTGGAATGGATGATGACAAGGTTGCTCATCTATGTTTGGCAACAACTACGGAAGATACAGACAATGAGGTAAAGCCTGATTTCTCTTTTGAAGAATTATTAGAAGCTTATGAAGAACTATATCATAAAATTAAGTCATTTAAAAAGGAAAATAAGGTCTTTCATGATAGTTATAAGAAACTAGAAATAGAATTAGAAATGTCAAAAGAAACTAACAATCAATTGCATGCAAAAATAGTAGAGCTAGAAGATACTTATGAGCATTTTGAGGGAACTTTAAATAATCTTAAAACAACAACTAGGTTAAAAACTAAATTTTATGATGCACCAAAATCAAAATTCCAAAGTAAAAAGAATATACAAAATGAATCACATGCACCTAGACATGCATGGATGTACCAAAAGACCAAAAATCCCAAGAATTATAGATCTAACACAGGAAAGGTCTATAAATCTCAAGATTTGAAAGGTACTAACCCAAAAAGACCCACAAGAGAAGGGGTACCTAGAAACAATATTTTACATTATTTTGTAGGGTTAGATCACTGGGATCAACACGATCAATGGGTGTTCAAGGCAAAAAATGGAACATTCCAACCATTCTACAAACTACATGAAGATCAAGAAAGGTAGACTGGTGGAGCTTGCTATCCACAAGTATAATTCTACTACTGGTAATTTTTTGGTATGATATTTTTTTACCCCTTCATTTTTTGATGATTGACAAAAAGGGGGTGAAGAATAAAGAACAAATAGTAATATTTTTAGGGGGAGCATATATTGAGGGGGAGGACTAAATTAAATAATTTTTCCTTCAAATAATGTTGCTAAAAATTAATTATTATCTATTTGCAAGATAATTTTGTCAGCACCAAAAAGGAGGAGATTATTGGAACCTTATTCCACATCTTATTTTGGTGTTAACAAAATTATTACGGATTAATGTTTGCAATTGAGTTCTTTTCAAATTTAGCTGAAGATCAAGGCAAACAGGAAGTGATGGAGGCATGATGATGAGAAAGAGAAGATGTTGCAAAGGAGGAGGCAAGATGACAAGGATGAGTCGAGGAGAAGAAGATTATCTTCGACCTTTAGTTTTTTAGTTTAGGTTCTTTTATTTATAGAATGTATGCCTCTTAACAAAGGAATATAACTTAGATCGTACAAATAATTAGAGATAAATTAGGATTAATATTGCAACCATTTTCAAAGAATGTAATTGATTAAATCTAAAGATCGACTCTTTGAAAATATTACCATATAGCTAAGATAGGATTTCCTTAAACTTTGTTTAAACTTATAAAATAAGATACTTGTAGCAAGTACCGGTATTAGTAATAAGTATCGGTACATGCTAGGCATAGGTTTGGGCCTAAGTCCCAAACTGTGAACAACAAGTACCAGTACTCATCATGAGTACTGGTAGTATGTGTTCACTGGCCCGTTGCCTGTGAGTCACAAGTACCGATATTAGTGATAAGTACTGGTACCAAGTGACTTTGTTGGTACTCAACAGAATGCACTGAGTACCGATACCAATTATCAGTAATGCTACCTTAGGCATTGCTGGCCTGAATGTGAGCAGTCAGTACCGGTACCCATACTTTAGTACCGATACCAATTAGTCGTTGGCTCAAAATAGAACGACTGTAATATTAATTCTGATAATGTGAACATTGAGAATTAAATCCTAACATCTAGTAGATGACTCTCTGAGGTCCTATCTCTATAAAATGAGTCTTGGACTCTTTGTTTGCACACATGAAACACAAGAGAGACAAGAGAAATTCTAAAGCTTTGATTTCCATATTTTTCACCATATTTGTAGAAGAAGAAATAGTTTGCAGCTATTAGATTTCACTACGCTTTTGCAAATACTTTGTCATGTTTTCTCACGCATGTTTCAAGGTGATTCACATCCATTCTAGGCTCTCAAATCGGTAATATTATTCTATATATTGTTTAGAGGCTTAGGTTCTTGTTGTAAGATTTATTTTTCTTACATCATTGCTTATATGTATTTGATCATTTGCTCATTGTGTTGTAACCAACCCATTTTTGTACTTGGGTTGAGGTAACCTATTAATTACCTCGGTTTAATAAATTGATTTCCTTGGGGTTGAGGGAATTGGGTTAAAAATCCTAAGCTAGGAGGCTTAAATGGTGGAGTTCCTAAGTGAGTGGGGAAACACTAAATATTTCATGTGCTTTTTGTGGTTTGCTTTGTCTTGCAATTCTTTCTATACCACACTATTCATCCCCCCTTCTAGTGTGCTTGTGCTCTACAGATCCTACAAAGTGCGTGCACGAGGAGAGAAAGAAGCACACTGTGGGCATTGAAGTGGGCACAAGGAGCGAGCGGGGGCATCCGATGGAGATCCAAGTCCTTAGAGCATGCCACATGTCACCACCAGGTTGAATCCAAGTGTAGAGGGAGCAAATAAGGTGATTTTGAGGCTAGATATGATCCGTTGATCCCTCGATCGACCGATCTGACCATAAGGGAGTTGTTACATGAGTTTAAGGGCCAAATTGACCACTTTACCCCTCATTAAAATCATAAAAGAAGTCCCAGGGCCCCCTAGTTGAGGGCATCACTTCCATACAACTCCTCCACCTTCCTCCAAGCCAAAGCTTTTCCTCTGCAACTCCACTCCAACCTTCGTCCTAGCGCTTTGGATCTGAGGTGCTATTGTGTCTCGCACAAGTACCCCACAAGCGGCGTCATCTCTCTGCCTCCTTCTATCTCTCTCTCTCTCTATCTCTATCTATCTGTTTCTATTAGCATTTTCTATTGTAAAAAACTTTATCTAATTGCAATAAATTTCTGATTCTCTGGATATCTACTTTATACATATAAACATATATATATATCTAGTTAGAATTAGTTTTGTTAAAAGGCTTCCGCAAAAATCTAGATTAGCTCCCTACGAACAACCCGATACTCACCAGCTTTTACAAATTTATTTGTCAACATGTTTTTGCACTATAATACGACAAAATAATCTTTTAAAATGCAATTTACGCACCAAACACATTCCATGCACATTTCATGCATGTACACAACCTAATCACTCAACCCAACACATTATAACAAGCCTACTGACCTATGTGCACACACATTCATTTTAAACACACATGTGCCTACAGTACACTATGCACACATATATTCACATGTGTAGATAAAATGCCCATAACGTAGATCTAATTAAATCCACACACACTCTCTAATTAGACACCCAGGTAGAACCTAAATTAGGACTACCAAACCTACAACTAAACACCATAATTGCCTAGTCCAACAACCCACTTTTCTACCCATTTTAATACCTATTTGTGCACCTAAAGTTTCAGCCCAACAACGTCCCACACTAGAGGTCCACTACACCCATTAACCTACCTATTTAAGCACCCACCTAAGCACCCAATCACCCACCTAACTAACCCTCCCATTAGAGCTCCCATGCCACCTTAAGTTGCACATCACTAGAACCCTCTATTCTCCCTAGGATATGCTCTTAACCTATACCCTATTCTCCCCCATAGGTGCACCATACGTTGACCCAAGCCCTATAAAAATCCCACCTTCAATAGGCTTCGGTGCCCCACTGATTGCGCAACAATCATGGGACCTAAAATAGCTAAAGTAAGCTAAATACCTAGCTTACATTGTATATATGGCATGCATATTATTTCGTCGAAGATGCAAAGTGAAATAAAAAGCAATCGTCATGGCACGATTTTTTTCAAAATAGAAATAAAATTAGCAAGACACTGGTAAGTCTTAGGTTGAACACGGGGAGGCACAGGAATTTTTTAACTATATGAAAAATGTGAAGCGAATATGAACTATTAGAAAGAGGCAGGTGGGAAGAAGGAGATTAAAATCAGGCAAATATATAGAGAAGGGGGTGAGAAGCAAGATTTGCGAATAATATAGATAGAAACTAAACTTTATTGAAACTAGAATAAATGCTAGAATTACAACTTGAAGTACTAGAACAGGAAACATAGTATCAACTAGAACTAGAAATCTACTAGAACTACAACTAGAAAAGAACTAGAACAACTGAAATAAATGAGATAGAGCATGATCTGTTGATGCAGTAACCTTGAAGATTGAGATGAAGATGAGGTAGAGAGATAGGACTTGGAGAGGCAGATGGCTGTAACATCCTAAAATTTGGGTTTTTAGTCATTTCGGAGTGGTTTGGGTCACTTTGAACCCATAGACATGCATCTGGTTGGGCGTAAGTACAAACCCACTTAAAACATTCAAAAACTCTTATTTCCTGTCAAACCCTAGTAACACCTCATCAAAAGGGTGTCATATATGGTACCTTTGGATTCCTCTAGTCACTCACTTTCCAACAATGCATGTCTCACGTGAATCCGAGGTGTGTAACTTAAGGTATGCCCAACATAAGTAAAAAAGGACCTAATTGTAAGAGGAACCAAACCTAGGGGTAAATTCGATATTTTGAATGCCAATCCTAAACATAAACCTAATGTTGGGTCTATAAAAATGCTTCTTTGGAGTTGGAGCCGCCATTACATCCTTAAGACCTCCAACTTTCAAATGAAAGAGAAAGGAAAGTAGGAAATCAATTAACATTTCTTAATTAGGAAAGTTAGGGACATAATGGAGATTTCAGGAAATCTAGCCTTCCATCCAAAAAAGTCATGATGGCAGTGGCAGCGTATAACATACACGTGACACGTGGTGGTGGCGATGCACGCAGACGTGCGCTTGCACGAGCTTGAGAGGGGGACACGCGATCGCAACATGTGTTGCATGATAAATCTACTCTAGTATGTTATAATTAGGCCTAAGTACATTAGATAAGAATTTAGTTTAAATCATGCATTATAGTGAGAAATTAGATAAACTTGTGTTATATTTTTGTTAATATACTTTATGAGCATATGATTTGTAATTAATGTACAATCATATCTGATATATTCGCAGAAATTGATTAAGACCAAGAATGCCACTTGACATTTTAACTTTTCACCGAAAAGAATAAAAGCACATAGAAGAAAAGTGCAGCTAATATTACATTGGGCACTTTCATCAACGGATGAAAAGATCCGTGAGTCTGCCATATTTTGTCTTCTCTTCAAGGAAAAGTCAGAAGATAGTGAGATTAATTGGTGGTGGCTAAAGAGGAAAGAAATCTTTTGCTGGAGAACACCACCACTACTTCGTAATTCCTCTCTGATTGTCCTCCGAAATTTACGGAAGTCACTACTGGATGCACTTAATTTTTTGTCTCTCTCTCCTTTTTCGGCCAAGGACCGAGCGCACCCTTTCAATTTCTTGCCGCCACCATCACCTTCTCTGGGCTTCCAACCCCTCGCATGCAAGGCCCTCTCGTTCACCTCTCTCCACCCACGTAAACTATTCTGGACTGCTCTCCTTCTAGACGGGTCTCTCTTCTCTCCCCGCAGGAGCCACCTACGTTCTCTCTACCCACGATCGCTTACCCCTCCCCTGCGTTCTCTCTACCCACAAACCCAACGTCGCCAACCTCTCTTTCCCTATTTCTCTCACGACAAAGCACCACCACCGGCTCCCTCCTCTCCTGCTCATGGCCATCTGCACCCCTCTCCCGTTTTTCCTCCCACCCTATGCATGCTCACATCAGAGGGGACTACACCACCACCGCGATCCCACGGCTTCTACCCTCGACACTACCTTGAGCGACCGCGATGACCACGCCACTGCCGCACCGCAAACGCTCGCTCTCCACCTCAACTGTGCGAACACTGCTATGACGCACAGCCACCATTGCAACCTCCGCCATGACATTGACAACGACAACACCTCACCACCATGTGACGAAAACATCCAAGTCCGTGACCTCCACCATGTCTACACGACCGTGCCTTCCCTGAACTGCCAGCATCCACGACCGCGACCCCCGTCCTCGCCACTGTGGCCTCCATGACATCTGCAACCGTTCTGTTCGTCGATCATGACGACCACAACCGTGTCCTCTCATGGGGAAGCTTGGTGATAACATTCTCAGCCCACGACACCGCATTCACTACCGCGTCTTCGACCTTTGCAATCTCACCACTGTGATTCCACACCGTGACCGTGTGCTCCTCGACATCAATATCGCGCTAGCCTCTACTGCGACAATCGCCCACTTTGGTGACCTTACACCCCCGCGGTCGGTGGTGACAGCACCGACTCCATCCTCATCGCCTCCGCTTAGGTGAGCGTGGTGACAACACGTTCGTCCTCGTCACCGCACCGCATCCACCACCGCAAGCTCCTCTACTGCTTCTATACTGCGAGTAGCCACGACTACAACTTCATTCTCGATTGCGATCGTGTCCCCTCCGACGGGAGTGGTGACAAGACTCCCCTCTTCGTCATTGCACCGTGTCCACAACCATGTATTCTCCCCGCAATTCCGCATCCACCGTGTATTAATGCATTTGTTCTGATTTTAGTAGTTGATTGATTTTTGTTTGATTATTGAAATCATAGTTTATCATTCTTATAGTTAATTATTGAATCTATGCATTGTCTATTTGGGGAGACGATGATAAGTCTATTTTAGAAGATTAAATTAAAACCTAAGTATAATTATTGGAATATAAAATTAATTTAAAACATGCATCATATTGATAGATCATTTAAACTTTAAAGATTATCGGTCTATTAACTTTTACATGCCTTCAATAAATAATCTAATTAATTACTTATTTGAATGCAGGATCGTTTCAGAAATGACAATGTTAATAGCTTTACTTCAAATAAATTTGAATTTCACCAAGGAGGAAGCTCTTTTCTTTTGGAAAGCCAACATTGGGATGAAAACGGAAAGAGGCCACCGCCCAGCTCCTCCTTTGGAAGATTTCAGGCAAAAATAAAATGGACTCTTTCCTTTTTGTTGGGGATCATCTCCTCTTCTACCTAAGGAACCCAACACCATCATCCTCCCTCCATGACACCACGACCGCCATCGCGATCGTATCATCCATGACATATCAACCGCGCTCACCACCGCTCCACCACAACGTCAACCACTCCGACTCTGCCTCGAGGCACCTCCTCACCACCGCGGCCTCTGACACTACGCTCTTCCTCGTCGATAGCAACCATCAACTGCGACTGCATCATCTTCTTCCCGCGCCACAACCGCCAGCGCCAATAGAGGCGCCACCTCCGCCTCCTAGCGCGACCTGCCTCCTCGACAACCACCGCACAGGCCCTGTCCCCGGTGCCACCCCCACCGTGCGCAGCAGCTTAGCATCGCCACCGATGCCTTCGCGCAACCGCGTGCAGCCACCGACTATGCCCACGGGCCCTCACCGCACAGCCAGCATCCCTGCATGTGCCCACCCACAGGCGCCACCTCAGGCCGCGCACGGCCCGGCCTCTTCCTTTTCTTCTTCTTCTTCTTCTTCTTCTTCTTCTTCTCTGCCGTCGAAGAGAACCCAAAGCCATCAAAATGCAACTGCTACCTTAGGCCGAGATTCTTCCTGCCATCGACGCCAACGCAAACGCCTCAACCCCATGAGCACAGCCACGCCTTCGAATGCACCAAACAGCCATCGTTTCGTCGGTCGAAAGACCCTTTTCCACCGGCCAACCTTCCTGCTGTCTAGCTGCCGCCGGCCATCCCGCACCTCACCGCGACCTCCACCAGATCGGCTCGGCTCAACTCCATCTCGTCGAACCTTCCCACGGCTAGTCGTGCCCTCCTCCATGCACGCGGCTCCTCCAAACAACTTCCTCTGTTTTACCTTCAATTAAATTTTACATTGAAGGTCATTGATGCATCTTATATTTACGTAATGATATTTTATTCAGCTGAAATTGCATGCGTGCCTTAAATTTCCACAGCATTTTCCTTATGCATTCACATCCATGTCTTGAAGTCTAATTACATTACACGCTAATGTGATTATTTTAAGGAGGTAAAATTACGTACATAATCCTTGCATCCTGAGTTATTCCTTTCACTTCATTTCATATCGGATTTTGGCATGGATTCTCTATATGATTGGGCGAATATAAGGAAAAAGTATTCATAAATTTATTACAGTTGTTCTTCCCTATGGATATGACTTGACTCTTCGTGGTTAGTTTTTCTGATAAATATATTTTATCTAGGATTTTTCCACCATGTGATTTTATTGTGACGACATATTTTTTTGAAAAGCAAAATTCTCCCATTCCGATGACATTTATTTTTGTGGTTCATTTCATTTAGAGTTTTATGTGGTTGATTGATTCATGTTTAATTTGATTACTTATTTGATTCGAGCTTTTTTTTGCCATAATTTATACTAGCGACTTAATTTCATCAATTATCATTTTTGAACTGAAAATGCCTCAATCATTGTGCATCGATAGTGGAGACGTGGCAAATGCGATCCATAAAGCATTCATCTAGCGAATCAGCACTCAACACGTGGCACGCACATAGTTTGTGTGGGCTGATCTACCAGTTCACTTGAACCGATTGGTTCAGTGACCCCTCACGTGCTTTCGAGCTGTTCATGGCCTTTCTGACCTTGAATTCCACAAATAAGGTACCGTTGGAAGCCTCTTGACACGCGCTATGCATGGGTAAAATTTATTTTAATTTTTGAGTATTATTTCCTTACTAAAAAATCAAAAACGGGCCTAAGTGATTCCAACCTTGCTTTTGGTGTATGGAATCCCCTTGTGCATGTCAAGACGGGGATGGCAACTGTTCCTAGGTCCTTTGCGCATGGGTTGGAGTCATCATGACCCTCCAGAAACGCTATAGAGTGGTCTACTCTTCTCTTGTCTCCATCTCATTTCCAGGTAAGTGGTTCTTCATTGTTGAACGTGTACGAACCTACGCTAACGAGATTGGTTCTGGAAAACCTGTCGCTGTAGTTCGAAAGCGAAGAATTCGTGTTCAACAAATAAAATTTATACCGAAATTAAAATTCCAGGTCGAACACAGGGAGGCAGACGTTTGATTTAAAAACTACGCGTTTCTTTTTATTTGTTACAGAATAATTCAATTTAGAACTATCTAATTATTTACAATAAATAGAAGAGAGAGAGAGAGTAAGAGAGAAAGAGAATATTACACAGAGAAATCAAGATGAGATGAATAAACAAGGAATTTTTGTATTGAAGAGATTGTTCATTACAACTAGAAAGCATAAAATAATTACTCTAGAAAGTGATAAATTTACTCTAGAAAGTATTAAAAGAATGGAGGGAGAAATGTCCTCCTCGACGATTACTTGGAGGACGAGTAGATTAATCTAGAAAGTAGTAAATCTATACTAGAAAGCGGTAAAAAGAATAGGGAGAGAGAAATCCTCCTCGACGGTTGCTTGGAGGACGAGCCGAACAGGACGACGCTTGGATGAAGGAGAACGAAGCGAGACGAAGGAGGACGAAGCAGAAGAACGGGAACGAAGCAGCACGCCGTCGTCGTCGCGGGATCCACTTCCGAAGGGGAACGAAAATTGGACTTTATCTCGCGAGAAGCATCCCGGGTGTGGGACAAGCTTCTCTTGAGCTTTGGAAGGGTAGAGAGGAGAAAGAAGGGATGAGAATTTCGTATGGAGGGGCTCTCCTTTTATAGTTGCAAGGAGTGGGGGCAAAATGGACATTACATCTTCAAAATAATAAATAAGGGGTCTTTAGTGACGGATAAATCCGTCACTAAAGCCCCGACGTGGCTGTCGTCGCCGCGCCCACGCGTGCCTCCTCGGCTGCCCGCTCCTCAACGCTCGCGCATGTCCAGCGCTTTTCAGCAGTCTCATCGCGAGATCGGACGGCTTAAAATGCATCCGCGTCCGCTGCAACCCGTCGCCTGCGCGTGCGATCGCGCGTTACGTGCGACGTCCAATCGCACGTCGGCGCTATCGGGCGCCCGCGACCGCATGATCTCCATCCGACGCTCCACGCGCCTCAATTACCTGCGCCTCCAATCCACTCGCCGCGGCTCGAACCCGCGCCCAGCGCTCGCGTAAGCGCGCTCTACCGCTGCGCTGCAGGGCGCGGATGGTCGAGCGCATGTTTTAAGCGCCGGGCGGCCACAGCCGTTGGATCTCCATCTGATGGCGGAGAGCGATCGGGCGGGGGCCTTCACAAAATGCCAGCGGCCGTTTGGGCGGCTGAGATGGCACCACGTGGCGTCAACTTGGCCGTCCATCTTCTGGAAGTTGTAAATGGTGCCACGGATGTCGGATTGACTCGATTTTTGTGTCGTTGGGCTGCGATCGTCGATCCGAATTCATCCGTGCGGTCGGATTTGTCATCTGAAGTGCGGATTTACACCATCCTGGCCCTTGATCTTCTAGGATTCCCCGGTCTCTATCTGATGCTACGGATGCCTAATTAGGGCGATCTTGTAGTCGTTGAATTCCAATCGTCGCCCTGATCATATCCATACGGTTGGATCTTTGATCCGAGGCCCTGATAAAATGTTTGCCTTGTCCAAGCACATAAAAGGAGACAATTAACCTCCATTTTATTCAAACTACTCTAAATGCGAGATGATGCATGTTATGCAATATTTATATCATGAAATGCAATCCTATGCTTAAGAACATGCATAAATAGACATTTTAAGTAGTGTAAA
Organism: Thalassia testudinum; assembly: GCA_037157565.1. NCBI lineage: Eukaryota > Viridiplantae > Streptophyta > Magnoliopsida > Alismatales > Hydrocharitaceae > Thalassia > Thalassia testudinum. The sequence goes on along the minus strand of JAZHRO010000031.1, from coordinate 221,026,245 downwards.
TGTGTTTACATCATACCCCCACGCCTATCTTTTGCTAGTCCCTAGCAAAAACTATATGCTATTTATAAAAGAATTAGGTTAGATTATTTAGACCTGAGTTATTTTCAATCATTAAGAAATTGTCTACTTAGGAACTGAACTTTCAAAGACACAGCAGTGCCTGGGTATCAACCAAAATGCAGACCGCCTCAAGCCCTCGCCTTATTCAAAGAAAATTTTCTTTTTGTTTTTACTCTTTTCTAATTTTCTTTTTTTTTTTATTTTCAAATTTTAGGGTTTAAGAGTGGCTTTCTATGGCCATTCAACTCACCCAAGATTTGATGAGAACCCTAAGTTTTAAGCATCTTGTTGTGATTGTGATAGACTCGTTGACCGGCAATTAGAACGGACTTCGGATTTCTATGCCTCTAGGTGGCCTCAAAAAGAATTCTGCCTAAAGGTGTATCTTTACAACCGGTAGCTTTCTCCCTACTTTTATTTTTTGACGGGGTCAACACAAGGGTGAATCCAGTGTATATCTCCCCGGTTTATTCTACTTCTCCGCTTATTCCTAAGTGTTTTGGAAATTTTTAGTGCATTTTCTGAGCTGGGTTCTAGACAACCGGTCGATGAGCTGTTACCACCGACAACTTGCTAGCCATACTCGTGCGGCGAAGTGTGGCTTATTTTTGTTCTTTTCTCCTATTTGATTTTTTTTTTCTTTTTTTTAAGTAGGTGGCTTCCCTGGTCTAAGATTTACCTAAAGGCAGCAAAAAGAGAAAGGTCCAGTGACTGGCTTTGGACAACCTACCTATGGGCTGTTACCCAAGATAACTTGCCAGCCATATCACCCTAGAAGGTTCATTAGCTACCCAATTTCCGTTAGAATCATCGAATAACGAGTCAGTGCAAAGAAAGTGTGTAGATGCTTAAAACTCAAAATTTCCTCAAATCAGAGGGGGGTTGATAAGTCGTGTACTTATCACCCAAACTTATTTATTCCAATTATAATAGAATTAAGATGGCGAGGACTCAAAGACAAATCCACATTTTAGTGGATACACAAGCTAATTAAGTCCAAAGACCTAAGGGGTCTTTGTGTTCAGATCCTAATGTAAAATTTCTTAGAATTGAAAAGTCCTAATGTCCAACTAATCCTTCCTAATTTTTTTTTTTTTTTTATAAGAAGAGGAACAATTTACATGGATTTCACAAGGCTGACCAAATAATTCAAGAATGAATCCACCCCCCCATGCCTAGCTGATGTAATGTCCTCATTGAAAAAGAGACATGAAAGAGAGGGTAGAATATGAAAGATGTCACCTGGATATGAAGCTCGTATCAGCCTTGTGTCATATTTACAATTGCTGAGTTTAATGCCGTCAGCTAGGCGAAGTCCAGCCAAAGAAGTCACAGAATGGCTAGAGCAACAGAGTCTGAAACGGGTTCTAGAAGATTACGGTCAACAACAGGCTTCAGACATTGACCGTTGACTTTAAAGGTGTTACCCGTCTTTGGGTCAAAAATCTGAATGGCACCATTTAGAAAAATCTGATCAATTATGAATGGGCCATTCCATTTAGATCTAAGTTTACCAGGAAAGAGCTTAAGTTTAGAATCGAATAACCAAACCTTCTGGTTTGGCTCAAAGCTCTTGCGGGAAATCATTTGATCATGTAGAGCTTTGGTTCGAGCCTTGTAGATCTTGGCGTTCTCATAACATCATTTCTAAGCTCCTCCAACTAAGATAGTTGGAGTTTCCTGGTCTTCCCAGCTAGATTTAGATCTAGATTGCATTGTTTGATTGCCCAGAATGCCCTGTGTTCAATCTCTATGGGTAGATGACACGCCTTTCCATACACCAAACGGAATGGAGACATGCCGATGGGCGTTTTATACGCTGTACGGTAGGCCCAAAGAGAGTCCTCAAGCTTTTGAGTCCAATCCTTGCAATCAGGCCTAACCGTTTTTTGCAGAATGTTCTTGATCTCTCGATTGGAGATCTCGGCTTGTCCATTCGTTTGGGGATGGTAAGGTGTGGAAATTCGATGATTAACCCCGTATTTGGCCAATAAATTCCAAAATTGGGCATTAGTAAAATGAGTGCCACCATCACTGATGATAGCCCTTGGAATCCCGAACCTACTGAAGATATTTTTCTTGACAGAATTGATGACCACCTTGTGGTCATTGGTTCGGGTGGGAATTGCCTCAATCCATTTGGACACATAATCAACAGCAACAAGAATGTACTGATGTCCAAATGAAGGGATAAAGGGTCTCATGAAATCAATGCCCCAAACATCGAAAATTTCGACAGGAAGAATAGGGTTTAGGGGCATCATGTCTCTCTTAGTTATGCTCCCGAGTGCCTGACATCGAGAACATGACCTTGAGAAATACTGGGCATCCTTGAATAAAGACGGCCAATAGAAGCCAGATTGCAAGATTTTTGAAACCGTCTTTCTTCCGGAGAAATGTCCACCACACCCAGATGCATGGCAAAACTCAAGTATACTGTTGAATTCATTCTTCGGTATGCACCGGCGCATAATCTGATCAGAGCTGATGCGATACAATTCAGGGTCCTCCCAAAAGTAGTATTTGGCCTCAGATTTGAGTCTATCTCATTGTTGCTTGGTCCAATCCTGGGGGATTTGACCAACGGCCAAATAGTTAACAATGTCAGCAAACCATGGGGAGTGGACACCTAAAACTGTAAGAATGGTTTCATCCGGAAAAGTGTCAGCAATCGGAATATCCGGACAAGAAGAATCACCTAGGAGTCTCGACAAATGATTCGCTACCACATTTTGTACCCCGACTTTATCCTTGATTTCAAGATCAAATTCTTGAAGAAGAAGAATCCAACGAATAAGCCGGGGTTTAGCATCCTTTTTAGCCAAGAGATGTCTCAAGGCTGAGTGGTCGGTATAAACAATAACATGAGACCTCAAGAGATAAGCCCTGAATTTTTCCAAAGAAAATACTACAGCTAGTAATTCCTTTTCAGTAACAGTATAATTCCTCTGGACTTCATCCAGAGTTTTACTAGCGTAGTAAATGACAGAGGGCTTTCGGTCAATTTTTTGACCCAGGACAGCCCCGACCGCGTAATCAGAAGCGTCGGTCATGATCTCAAATGGGGCTATCCAAATTGGTGGTTGCAAAATTGGAGCACAGGTGACTGCCGTTTTCAGAAAATCAAATGCCTTTCGGCATGATTCATCAAAAACAAACAGCGTTTCTTTGGCAAGAAGATTGCTCAAAGGACGAGCAACCTTCGAAAAATCCCACATGGCCAAGAAATGATCTGATTTGTTTAACAGATGTGGGATGAGGAAGTTTAGCGATAACATCAACCTTAGCTTTGTCCACTTCAATTCCCCATTCAGAGATTACATGACCCAAAACGATGCCTTCTTGGGTCATGAAATGACTCTTTTCCCAGCTAAGGACCAGTCGTGTCTTGATACATCGCTTAAGAATCATTTCTAAATTAGCCAAACAAGAGTCAAATGATTCTCTGAAAATAGAGAAATCATCCATGAAGACTTCCATAAACTCTCCCACCATGTCGGAAAATATGGCTAGCATACACCTTTGAAAAGTCGCAGGTGCATTGCATAACCCAAAAGGCATCCTACGAAAAGCAAAGGTTTCGTAGGGACAGGTGAAAGTAGTTTTTTCCTGATCGCCGGGATGGATAGGAACTTGATTATATCCCGAGTAGCCATCAAGAAAACAGAAGTACTTCTGCCCAGCTAATTTTTCCAAGATTTGATCAATGAAGTATAGGGGAAAATGATCCTTTTTAGTGGCTGTGTTCAACTTCCTGTAATCAATACAAACTCTCCAAGAGGAAGCTGAACGAGTTGTGACAGATTCACCTCTCTCATTAGTCACAACAGTAATCCCGGCTTTCTTTGAAACAATCTGAACGGGACTTACCCAGGGACTGTCAGAGATTGGATAAATAATTCTTGCATCGAGCCACTTGATGATTTCCTTTTTGATCACTTCTCACATATTTGGATTTAATCTCCTCTGCATCTGGCGAGAAGGGCAGAATCCATCTTCGAAAAATATTCTATGATTACAGTAAGATGGCTCAATCCCCCTGAGGTCATGAATGGTCCAACCAATTGCCTCCTTATGTTCCTTTAAGACCTTAATCAATTTAATCTCTTGCTCCTTTGTCAATTTAGCACTAATAATCACAGGGAGCGTATTCTGCGGTCCTAAAAATTGATATTTTAAATTCTTGGACAATGGTTTCAATTCAAGTTGGGGTGGGGTAATGATTGATGGTAGGGTAGATGCTGAAGATTCAACAAGAGGAAGAGGTTTTGAGTGAACAAAATCAGTAACCTCTTCCGAAGATGTCAGTTCAGAGGGTTGTGGGTCAAATTCATTAACCAAAGAGGAACTTTCAATTGAAGAAACTGTCAAACAAGTTTCAATATTAACATTATCCTCATCAAGTTCCTCAATAAATCCACAATCCTCAAATTTGTTTATCGCCTTAAAAATATCCAATTTCATTCGTTGGTCCCCAAAGGCGATTTCCATGCTACCGCTTTCACAATTAATGTTGGCCTTTGCGGTAGCCAGGAACGGACACCCCAGAATGATGGGCGTGTTCCTCAGATTATCTGGTACATCCATGTCAAGGACAAGGAAATCTACAGGAAAATAGAAATCCTTGACCTTAACTATAACATCTTCAATAACGCCTCGCGGGTTTGTGACCGAACGGTCTGCTAACTGTAGCGTTACTGAAGTTGGCTGAAGTTCACCTAACCCAAACTTCTCATAAAGAGAAGTCGGGATTAGGTTGATGGATGCACCGAGATCCAAAAGTGCTCTATCAAATGTGTAATCTCCGATAACGCAAGAAATCAAAGGAGCACCAGGATCTCTCTTTTTCTGAGGGAGGTAGTGCAGGATAACAGAGCTAGCCTGTTCAGAGAGTACCACCTTCCTCGGAATAGATTCTCTCGACTTACGCTTTTGTGTACATAATTCCTTTAAAAATTTTGCGTAAGCCGGTATGTGCTTGATAGCATCAAGGAGCGGAATATTGATCTCAATATTCTTAAATAAATTCAGAAGCTCCTCATTGCTATCAACAGACTTCTTCTTTGCTTTGGCTAAGGCTTCAGGAAAAGGAACATTAGTCAGATCTTTGGAATCAGGTTCCAGAGCCTTGATTTCTTCTCTAGAATTCTCCTCTCTCTCCTCAGATTCTTCAGGATTCAAAAGATCAAAATAGTGTGGTTGTGGATCCTGAGTCTTCTTACCACTCCTCAAAGTGACAGAATTTGCAGAAGTGTAAGAATTTGGGTCTTGGGGAAGGTTAGGAAAGATTGGAGGGGCTTGATTGATCATGAATTATTGATTAGAAGAAGAAGAAGATGAAGAACCCTGCTCAACCACCTGAGCATATGCATGCGGGTCCCTCTGATTTCCATACCCTTGGGCTTGATTGCCCGAATTTATAATGTTTCGCGGGTTGGGTACAGGTTGGGATGGTAGAGATCCGGGTTGACGAGAGTTAGCAATGAGCCCGGATTGCAAGTTGTCCAGTGAGTTTTTCATTTGCTACATAAGCTGGAGCATAGATCCTTGCATCTCTACCATTTGACGGTTCAAATCAACCTGCCCTGCGGGTTGACGGGCTTTCCAAGTTGGCTGATTGACCTGATTCGGAGGCAACTGAGTATATACTTGACCCTGACCCATTGGACGTTGCGGAGCATAGTTGCTGGGTCGGAATTGGGTCTGTTGCCCCGGATTTTTCCAAGAGAAGTTAGGGTGGTTTCTCCAACCTGGATTATAGGCATTCGAGTAGGGGTTGGATCTAACATTCTCTTGTACAGCACAGACATCCTCATAGGGTGAGGATGGAGAGAAAGAAAGGGAAGGATCATAAAAACTGGGATCAAAGGCCCCAGTTGGGAACCCATGGGGTTCCGAGAAATGCTGACTCATAGATTGAGTCACATCGAGTTGATTCACGAACTCCCGTCCAGAAGGAGCTCGTGGGGAATGGAATCCCGAATTTTGGGATTGAGTGGATTGAGAGTTGTTCATAGAATTGCCAGCCATCCACTCTTCCATTCTTTTAGCAACCAAGTCCACCTTATCAAGTTTATTACAAATCAATTCCATATCAAGTGAATGAGAGTCCTGGACTTCATTGACATTTGATCTGGGTTGCTGGGATAGGTTAAAAGTATCCATGGAGGCGTGATTAATTGAATTCTCACTTATTTCCTCAAATAAATCATGTGCACTATCTGCATCTTTATTGAGGAAATTGCCTCCACAAGAAGCATCCACATGGTTTCTGAGTTGCTCATTCAACCCATGATAGAAGATCTGCACAAGTTGCCATTTCGGCACCTCGTGGTGTGGACATCTCCGCAATAAATCCTGGAATCACTCCCAGGCCACATGAAACTGCTCCCCCGGCCGCTGGGTAAAAGTAGTGATTGGCCATCTTAAAGCATTGGTACGACCGACTGGGAAGAATTTCATCAGAAAGGCCGATTTCAACTCATTCCAAGTTGTAATTGGTCTTCCTATTGTCCTATACCAATGCGCGGCTTTATCCCTAAGAGAGTGGGGGAAGAGCCTCATGATCATTTGCTCCTCGTTAACGTTTCGAGCCTTGGTGGTCTGGACCAAAGTGGTCAAATCCTCGAAGTGCTGAAACGGATCTTCGGAGCCAAGCCCATGATAATGTTTAATCAGGCTTAACACCTGGGGCTTGATTTCTACATCACCGGTTGGAATCTGGACGCCGGGACGTTCCCCGTAATTCGAAGGATCATAAAAATCCTTCAAGGGCTGAGCGCCCTGCATTCTCTGGAACCATTCTTGCATTCTCTGCATTTGTTCCAGCTGCCTTCTAAATTCTTCCTGTGGATTTTCAAGCAGAGGAGGCTGTTGTTCGGCCATGGGATCGAATTGACCAAAATCTAACTTGCGCCTCCTAGAATGTTCTAATGGTCCTTCCAATCGGGGATTCAATGACCGTCTTCCCAGCATAAACTAGGAGAAGGTCGGAAGGACAGGGGATATGGACCCTGCAGCACAACAACACAAGGCTGTCCTTAATTGGGGTAGCCTAAGGATCTACTGACTCCCAAAACCAGCCTTAAGACTATAAGTGATTTACTTTACTTGCGTCTGTTTAATCCAACCAGTTAGAAGGAGGGACTGGGGAGAAGGTTCTTCCTTTGGCTTTCGCCTCCGGTTCCTAGTGTACCCCCCAGCCGCGATCGTTTGACTCTGCTCCCCTAGCTAAATATCAGATTAATCAGTACAAGTAGGTTAATCAAAAATAATCTCAGACTAGGCCCTGAAGAGCGAATCAAACCTTAAGGCCAATGTCTACTCAATTTTATTAAGGCCTGGGATTGTGGTGCTTATGGAATGTGATGGGCCCTTACAATGGGTTGTGCCCTTAATGATTGATTGAGATTTGTGTAAGTGCGTGCACAACCAGAGTTTTCAAGCAAGATTATTTATTATGCGTGAATTTTAATGTTCAAATCTTGCTTAAGTAGCTTTTAGGGTTTCAAATTAGGTGAATTGCAATGAAGTTTCTAGGCAAACCAAGTTGTAAAACACGGGTGAAGATAGTTTTCCTTTAAAATCAGAAAGAAAGTGGAGTGCCTGGAGTATACCTAGATTGAAAACCCTAAGGAGGAGCTACTTGATGAGTTGGTTTTAAATAAAATGGTGCGGTCCAAACAACTCAAACAATTGGCCACAATTGCACCACTAAGTTAGGCACTCAAAAATGGTTAACCTAGAATGATTTCTACTCTGTTATGTGTTGCTTTATGTGTACCGGTTCCACAGATCAGAACTCGATTGAGTAGAAAACAAATCAAGTTGATCAAGTGCCTTGAATGTGGGTGTGTATTGTGTGTTTGTTGGAAATTACCCCACAAGATTATCTTTTTGTTATTATTTTTTTTATGAACGAAGGTGGAATGAATGTGAGTGGAAATCCAAACAACCAAACTATTCCTAGGATTTATGCAAATGCCTAGGTTAATTGGAATTTGGATTTAATGTGGCGAATGAAATCTATGGAGGGGGAAAGAATGGGGAAGCACTTACAGTTGTCTTCAACTGCACTTTACTCCAGTCTACCGCTTGTTGATTCCTTGATGGAGGTCTCTGCAAAATAATAGACACAAGAGAAAGCTAGTTAGAAAATAAATAAAGTGCAAGAAATGCGAAGAAAAGATTGGAAATCGTTGCCTCCCCGGCAACGGCGCCAAAATGTTGAACGTGTACGAACCTACGCTAACGAGATTGGTTCTGGAAAACCTGTCGCTGTAGTTCGAAAGCGAAGAATTCGTGTTCAACAAATAAAATTTATACCGAAATTAAAATTCCGGGTTGAACACAGGGAGGCAGACGTTTGATTTAAAAACTACGCATTTCTTTTTATTTGTTACAGAATAGTTCAATTTAGAACTATCTAATTATTTACAATAAATAGAAGAGAGAGAGAGTAAGAGAGAAAGAGAATATTACACAGAGAAATCAAGATGAGATGAATAAACAAGGAATTTTTGTATTGAAGAGATTGTTCATTACAACTAGAAAGCATAAAACAATTACTCTAGAAAGTGATAAATTTACTCTAGAGAGCATTAAAAGAATGGAGGGAGAAATGTCCTCCTCGACGATTGCTTGGAGGACGAGTAGATTAATCTAGAAAGCAGTAAATCTATACTAGAAAGCGGTAAAAAGAATAGGGAGAGAGAAATCCTGGCCACAGCCGTTGGATCTCCATTTGAAGGAGGAGAGCGATCGGGCGGGGGCCTTTACAAAATGCCAGCGGCCGTTTGGGCGACTGAGATGGCACCACATGGCGCCATCTTGGCCGTCCATCTTCTGGAAGTTGTAGATGGTGCCACGGATGTCGGATTGACTCGATTTTTGTGTCGTTGGGCTGCGATCGTCGATCCGAATTCATCCGTACGGTCAGATTTGTCATCTGAAGTGCGGATTTACATCATCCCGACCCTTGATCTTCTAGGGTTCCCCGATCTCTATCTGATGCTACGGATGCCTGATTAGGGCGATCTTGGAGTCGTTGAATTCCAATCGTCGCCCTGATCATATCCATACGGTTGGATCTTTGATCTGAGGCCCCGATAAAATGTTTGCCCTGTCCAAGCACATAAAAGGAGACAATTAACCTCCATTTTATTCAAACTACTCTAAATGCGAGATGATGCATGTTATGCAATATTTATATCATGAAATGCAATCCTATGCTTAAGAACATGCATAAATAGACATTTTAAGTAGTGTAAATGTGTTTACATCATTCGTGTATCTTGCTTTTGTTGGGGTCATTTGCCCTCTTTGTTGAGTTCGGAGCCTTGTGAGAGTACGATTTCTGTTTTTTGGTACTTCAACATAAGATAAATTGATCTTGCATGATCATTGAATGCTACGATGTTAAAATGTGACCTTATTATTGCATGTTCCAAATGAGCTATAATTTTCATGAAACAAGTTCCGTTGTGTTCGTAAATTGATAAATAGTATGGGACCACTATCACAATTGGGAAGTTACTAGTAAAATTGGGAAATAATGTGAATGCCTTGTAATTTTGGAATCAATAAACATAATGGATTAATTATGTTTTGGTTTAGTAACAATTAATGATACAAGTTATCTAAAAATTTATGGTGTAATCAATTCGAAGGGATTGTTGGGATTTAGAGCATGGATAACTGATGAGAGACTCATCATGGCTCTTAATTCATCAATATTAGCTAGTTTCGAAGTTCAATTACTAGTGAATAGCATTAAAATAAGGTTAATTATATATTTAGGTTAAAAAGAGTAAGAACATTATTTATATGATAAAATAACTAAATTAAGGTCTAATTAACATCTTTAATGTTTAATTAATAATTAAGACTCAAACCTAAGAATTTAGCTGTATATAAAGTATTAAATATAACTTATACTATTTATAACCTAAAGTTATTAATTAACTTATAATATTAATCACTTAAATAAATATAGCTAAAAGGGACAAAAATGAAATATCATGGTATAAATATATTACTTACTATATTTATAATAACATATAAAAAGTTGAAAAAGAAATAAATTAAATTGCTTAATAAAATGATTGTTTGCATTTTAGTCCCTAGGTTTCATGCTAATTAAGTCCTTTTTATTATAAATCAATCCTTCATTATTTGCACTTGGGTCCCTGTGTATAACACCTTATTTAGCCCTTCTTCATCTTGGATGGCCGACGATGGCTGGTCACCAGACTGTTTGATCTTCGCCTATCCAACACCTAAACAGCTTCTTCCTTGCTATAGAGCTTTATTTCACCTTCCTCATCTCATCCAATGGTTCTGATCAGCCGTCAATCCTATTTTTTATAGATGACTAAGCTCATTATTGTCGAAGATGACAATGACGGTTAGGATGTATCTAGAGCCCCATTTTTCTAGGTTTAAGGTCTCTAACCTCCATCTCTACCTATAAATACCCCTTAGGTCCCTGATGATCAAGGTCGGTCCCCTATCCTTCTTCTCTAATTATAGTCGATGATAGGCTATGCCTCCCTCTCTTTGGTGTCCTCTCACCTCTCCTTCGGAGCGATTTCAGCAGAACCACTGACCTCCTCTTCCTCTTGGGATGCTATGATAGAGCTGAGGAGCATCAACTCTCCTTCCTCTTCGCTTTCCTTTTTTAGCAGATTTAATTCCTCAACTACTCTATTTTCTACCAATCTGGCATGCCAAAGCTGGTGTCTTCTTCCTCCACTTCATCCAGGTAAATGTAGATTAGCCTTTGGGATTAGCTTAGATTAGTTTAGTTTAGTTGAGTAGGTAAAGTAGATTACCTAATTTCAAATTCTCTTCACTATTTTCCACATCTCCAGTGAGCTAATTCCAGCTCGCTTGACCTTCATTCACATCAGCTATCACCTGATCATGTTCTTAATCCCTCCACGATTTCTTTCCAACTTCTAATTTCCTCGATTAATCACCACACGTAAAACGCTTAAATTTCTTCCAACCTCAGACCTTCGTTGTCCATGGCATAGGTTAGGGGAGTTTTATCATCTAATCAAACCACCTCCACACTATCGCCACTCCTTGGGATGTAATTTGCCTAAATTCATTTGATAAATCATTAATTCAACTGTTCTAATGAACTCAATTTTTAATTCTAACTCATATGAGTTCGCACGTCTTCTCTGAGTGTCCATAGATCAAATTGATATTATTTTGAGGTTAATGATGATATCAGGAATCTTCTGGTCTATTTCTTGGCGAGTTTCATGGAGTTTTGTGGTCTAGCATCCAAATCTAATCGTGCTTCAGTGGCATCAACATTGAGCTATAATGCTTGAAACTCTCTAAGAAGCTCCAGATTACCAATTTATGATATGTTGATCGCATTCCAAACATTGATTCTATGTTTTAATGAGTTTGTCCTTCATATTGATCTTATCTTCTTCAGCTCTGGCGTACCAGAGTCTGTTGATTCCTTTGACCTCAAACCCTAAGAAAAGGACTGTAAGCTTCAATAGAACCTATAGAACTTAGAGCAAACCTCATATAAGTTGCTAAGATTCTGAGTTTGTTAAGAGCTTGTCATAATAGATTTGGATGACTTTTATTAAGGATTTTATTAAGATTAGTTCTCTAATCATTTTGGATTAAGTCTAAGTTTCAGTGATTTTCATAGAACTCCAGATGAAATTTCAAGCCAAAATTAGTCTATGATGAGCAGAGGAAGCTCTGAAGCTTCCTATAGATCGCAAAACTTTTGAAACCTTCTGCTAAGCTTCAGAAGGCACAGTTCAATCGTAGACATTGAGTGGAGTTGAAAAATGCAAGAGAGGGAGGGCTTAGGTTAGCAAATTAAGAGTGCAGGTTTGAGCTGCTATTGTTCCTAGTCCATGGTGAGGATTGACACTGGGAGTTTGATTTAGATGAGCTCTTGTGCTCCATTCAACCAATTAAAGAAAGGAATCACAAGAAGAACTCAAGAGCTCTTGATTTGGAGCATTGCTTTGGTGGATGAAGTTCGGACACGATGGGAATCAAATGCAGAAGTCTGGAGCTACACACAAAAAAGAAGGGGCTTCACTTAGTCACACATCGATAGATGATGAAGCACCATAGCGATATAAAATGACATTCCTCCATTGGCTATTTGCCCAAATGGAGGTAGGCTCCCTGGGTGGCATGCATAGGCGTGTTGCTCTTGAATATATTTGACCATGTGCTCTGGGAGAGCGGCCTCTGAGTGCCAAGTGGAACGTTAAGATGGTGACATGTGGCCTAGTAATGGTACCGATTTGACCCTCTGGGCCATTAATCCTATGAACGGTCACATGCGTTGTCTCTCCTTTTATACTGTGGTAGAGTTAAAGTTTGAGAAAATTGGCTAAGTGTTCTCTCAACACTTAGTAAATTCTGAAAGCCAAGTGAGGCATTTCACCTAAGTTCTAAATGATTAAATGCTTAAATTTGTAATAAATAATGAGCATTAAATGTGTTGTTTTAAAACAACATTTTTTGTACTTTTCTTTTTTACTAATTCAATGCAAATATTTTTCTTTTCATTATGGAATGATTTCCAGGCCATTGTTGTTCATTTTTTTGGAATTATTCATGTGGTTGACATTTGTAATTAGTTAAGTAGGTAATCAAGTAGTTAACTAAGTAGTTAGCTAATTATGTAGTTAATTAGTATAATAGCTTATATTATAGTTAAATCTACACTATATTAGTTAAGTATCAAAGTAGTAGCATAGTTTATGTGGTAATCTAAGTAACTATAATGTAACTAACAAAGTAATTAATTTAATATTAAGCCTTTGCCTAGTTAAGTAAACCTGGTATCTACTAAATAATTATTAGTAATTATATACTCTAAGTATATATGTAAATTATAACCTAACTAAAGTAAGTAGTAATAGCTATATTAGTAAGTTATAGTTAGTCAACTAAGTATGATTTTAGTGATTAAGTCTAACTAGTATTTATAACAACTAATTATTAACTAATTAGGTTAGTTAAGTTAAATTTATACTAAACTATACATAGTAAGCAAAGTAAATTACATATAATAGTTAGTTAATTATAGTAAGTATTAATAAGGAATAACTTAAGAATAAATGGTGAATGTTATGCTAATTTAACATCCCAGCGAACGCCCTAGACTTAACCAGTAAAAATTTATAAAATGTGTCTATTACCTTATTCCCTATACTATAACTTAACAACAACTAATTAACTAGGTAAGGTAGTTGCTCATCATTAACTGGATTTAGCCCTACTACTCGACAAATTTGGCTATAGCTTTAGTCCATTAGATAGGTGGTGAAGTGTGCTTTCGCGAGGAAAAGTTAGGGTTTCGGAGAACTCGTCTTTGTGGTTGCAAAAATTGGTACCAAATAAAATTCATATCGAAACTCGAAGTAAGTCTTGAGTTGAACACAGGGAGGCGAACGTTTGGTTTTGAAATTTGCGATTTGCTTTTATTTATTTTTGGTGTTTTTCTCTTTTGCAACTTTTTTTGCAATTTTAACAGACAAGAGATCAGGTCGATGATTGCACAGCAAAAATACACCAATAAATATGCCATCTTGTGTTATTTCCTAGCACTGCCATTGCATATTAGGAAGCTATAGTTGCATTTGTAAAATTGACATGCATACATCTATTTGAGTGGGGAGGATAATGCAAATAATTGGCCATGTAAATAACATCTTCTTCAAGTGCTGCCTCATAATTTCACCTTCATTTTTTTATTTTGACTTTGAAATCGTCTCCCTCGCGTGGCTCAGGGAATGGGGCTGGCATCTCTTCACGCCATTCCTCTACCCTACAGCATGGCTGGTCATCCACACCTACAGCATGGTTGTGGCAGGCTCCCGCCTCTTTAAAAAGCCTGGCCATCTTCCTTGCAAGAGGGAGACTGGAACACACACACCAGCAGCCACCTTCGTCTAGGCCATCTTCCTCCCCTCTTCCCTCCATACGTAGTAGCTCTTCCACTGAAGAGACACACTGCGGGCAGGAGCAGGCTCACAGTGGTCCCACGACCACCACTATGAGTTCCACCACCGCCCGACTCCTCTGAGAGCAGGTGGGTGTGGTGGTTTCATTCTCTGTTTCCATCACTGAAGCCCTTCCCGCCATTGCCGAAGCTCCAAGCTTCGGAGCTCCAGCAGCAGCAGCAGCGGCCGCCAGCAGCAGCGCACGCTCCGCATGCATGCCAGCAACCTCCGTAGGCCCTTTCTACACGCGTAGGCACCTTCCAGTGCACCCATGCACGCAGAATCGGCCACAACCGGTTGTCCATCGCGTGCGGCATTGTAAATACTGTTCACGCCTCTCAGTGCGACACTGTAGCTTCAGTGCGGTGACTAAGGAGTTTCTCACTTATCCGGTCACCGCGTGCTCTCTCTCCTCGCCGCTACCGCCTCCAGCTAGTCAGCACCCACGCCTGCATCTGTGCCCGCGCCCGCGTCTTCGCCCGCGTTCACTCCAGCCTGTAGCGCAATGCGCTGCGCTACGCAGTGCGCTGTGCTGCGCTCTCTCCCACGCTTCCGCTCCTGCCCGCGCATGAAGGCAGCACGCGTGCCTGCTCCAGCGCCAGCGTGAAGCGCCTGTGCACTTGCGCGTGCACCCGCGCATCTAGACGACACCCGCGGCTACTAGACATCTTAAACTCGCCGCTCTCTCACACTCCTCTCCAGCAGACACTCCCTCACTCATACACACACCACACTCATACACACACACACTTGTACACTCACACATTCACTTGTACACACCTATACATACTTATACATATATAAATATATTTATATATATATATCTGCATATTAATACCTATACAACTAAATATAAGTATATATACATATATATATATATATATATATATATTTATACATATATACATATATACTTATAGATATAAATACATACATATATATATATATCTATATACATAGATGCTTATACAAATATATCTATATACATATATATATCTATATACATATATTACTATATATATATATCTATATCTATATTGTTAAATATATATACATATATATCTAGTTATAAATATAGATATATATATACCTATATATATATTTACATATATATATATATATATATATATAACTACATATACACCTATATAGTTACAACCCTATCTATATATATACATATAAATATATATTTACATTCATATCACCTACCTGTATCCATATGCACTAGTCATTCCACCACGCATTATATCACGGGAATATTTGCACCAGTTGCTGATATTCCCCAATACCTGCATAAAGAAAGCGCCTTCGTACACACGCCCACACATCCATCTTACACTCTACGCGGCACTTTGTCTTGTTGGTTGCGTCTTTCTAGACGTGGACCAACTTGACACTGTGCTACATGCCATTTCCACCTCCACCCCCACCCCTATATATATAATATATATATATATCTATATATATAGACTATATTTATTTCTCTACAAGCAACCTATCTGGTTTTTATTTCTCTTTTGTTTCTTACTATTAAAAAGATAAAAAAAAAGAGTAAAAGAGAAAAGATAATCCTTGTCTTGCAGGTACTCGATCTTGCGAATAGCAGGACCAGTTTTTTGGAAACCCTATGTTGGCTCAAAGCCAAGAACAATTTGGCTTGAAGCCAAGGACCTGATTTTGAGGGTGTGCCTCAAGGACAATATTATCAACAAAAAAAAATCTTAAATAGAAAAAAACCAAAAACATAATAAACACACGGAAGAGATACGTTTTAGGTAAGGTGTATAAACTTATTAACCTTTAATTCCCGCCTCCCTGAGATCGACCCTGGGCCTAAAAGTGACCAAGATAAAATTAAGTAGGCCAGGTTAAAAAATTTGTAAAAAATGGTTAGGCTCGATTTAGGTTAACCACTATACTCACTTCAACGATAATTTCACCATATTAACACAACCTATTCGAGTCCTGACACAACCTTTTTCTGGTGCCGTTGCCGGGGAGGTACGCATTGAGGTAAGTTTCTACTCCATTCCTTTGATTTTCTCTTCTCACACCCTTCTCTTCACGGGTGTTTTTGTTTGCTGGTGTGCAGGTAAACCCGTTGCAAGGAGGAGGCAAGCAGAGGAAGCCGAAGACGTGGGCAAATCCAAGGTGGGAACAAGAGTGTGAAATCGCTGGCGCCGCACTGGAGCTTTGCCCACGCTGCTAAAAAGGTAGGTCTCTTTCTCATAGCAACTTAGGTCAACTTGTCACCTAAGTAAAAAAAAAAACTAAAAACATTTCTTAGGATTTCTTGGGGCAAGTGGATTAAAAATCACTTGTTTGATTGTCTGCTATTGCCCCCACCGCCCTGAGATTTCCTGCCAAACTTCGCATAGCGAAGATCCAAGAATCCTAATTCTTGAATCTTTCATCGTGTGAAGTATTCTTTGAGGCAAGATTAAATAGATTGATTGCCATCCCTTCTTGCCTCAGTTATCCACAATTCGGGATAACATTTTTGGTGGGGAGACTTGGAATTGAGTTGATTCCAACCCCACCACGACCTTTCACGTGCCTTAGATTTGATCCCGAATATTTCAACCCCAACACTTTGATTTTCTTTACATTATCTTGTGGTTGAGCCTTGTGTGTGGAACATCATTTTGGTGATTGGGAGCACTTGAATTGAAGTGCTTTGGCTCCCTTTCACATTAACCTAAAATTGACTCGTGCATCCACACATAGAAATTTCCACCTAGGGAAGCCCATTGTATTTTTAGCATGCATTAACCAACTCACATTGAAGAAGGGTTTGTTGGGCATAGAAGAGCTTGTATTTTCTCAAAAACCTGGAGATTGGTTAAATTGGTAACTCAGCGAAATTTTAAAATCCATACTACTTAAAGGCTAAGATTCTAAAAATCATTCACCAACTAAAACTTCAATTGGGGGAGATTTCCCCATTACATGCTTGGTTTACACACTTTCTAAAATTAACACACTTGGGAATTACCCGTATACAACACCCTTCACATTCCTAAAGCACTTGATCTTAAGCCTCCAATTAAAACTGGTAGCAACTTGACCCTTATTAAGAATTGGAGGTCTAACTACCTGTGTGTAGTGCCTACATGCTGGTGCGGGTTCCCGCGTGCTATCGGGTGTCTAAGACTGGGGCAAACGGCCTTTCAATCTGGCTTGGTGGTTCCGCGGTGCTCGCATTTGGTTTCGTAGGTTGTGATAGTAGGTAACTTAGATCTTTAGGTCTAAGGGCACACTGTAGAGGTTAGAACTTTGATTGCCTTGATTTGTCATCAAGTATACCTTTACGGCATCATTTCTCTCATCCCCTTTTCCCTTCTTATCCCCCCAATTCTTCCTGCGGTAGTGCATGTTTCGGAGGAGGTCACAAAACCCTAAATTGTTTGAATTGTCTGATAATTTTAGAAGAATAGAAATCGAATCGTCATCCTCCTCCACAAACATGGTTGCACGCCTACCCCCAAATCCCGAGGGAGGAAATTGCCCTCAAAACCCACCAGGTGGTGGAGCCATGGACCCCATAACCTGCCTCCAAGCCCAAATGGAAATGTATAATGAACAGATTGAAGCCATTAGGGAAACCTTGGAGAAAATGTAGAATCCTCCCGAACAGGAGGAGCTTAGGTCTCTTAGCTCTTACCAAAATCCCGCTGCTACAGAGACCATAGGACAAATTCGGGTCCCCATGGGCGGGGACGATTTTGAACTGAAACCCAATATAATTGGACTGACTAACTTCCACTTCCATGGTCTTGCAAGTGAAGATCCTTTTCTCCATTTGGAAGACCTAACCCAATTGGCTGAAATTATTAAACCAAGAAATATTGGGTTCTCAATTGTCCTCATAAAAATGTTCCCATTTTCATTGCGGGATAAAGCGTCGCAATGGTTACGCACCCTTGGGACAACCATCCATTCTTGGGAAGAGATGCGAATAGCATTTCACAAGAAATTCTTCCCAATCGGGCGGACAATGCGCTTCATCGTGCTATAACTTCCTTTACGCAACAAAACGGTGAATAGTTTCATGAAGCTTGGGAGAGGTATAATGACCTCCTCCGGAAGTGTTCGCACCACGGTTTGCCTAAATGGCATATAGCCCAGATTTTCTATTATGGTCTAAATGAGACTTTGAAGCAGATTGCAGATGCTTCCTATGGAGGGAATTTCATGAATAAAGACGAGAATGGAGCATTCGAATTATTTGAAAACATGAGCGAAAACTCAATGAACAATGCCTCCATTATCACCTTTAATCATACCAGCCTGCCCCGCAATGTTCACGAAGCTCACACAGGACCCTCCCATTCGTCCATTGATCTTAACCTTATCGCACAAAAATTGGATGAAGTTTCCGTCGTGCACAAGAAGCTGGACGAGCTTCTGACCAATCCCGCCCGTTTTATGGCAAACACCCCCACCTCACCACTTCGTCACAATCACAATCCTTCCAACGTCAGGCATATCCCCAAAAACCCCATGAGATCTTCCTTACCGAGTGTCACGCCGAGCGATTCGGTAAGTCATGTGGATCTGGCTTCTGCAAGCCAATATTTTGACACGGAGGACTAGGCCTCCGTGTGCTCGGATGCATATTTACATGCGGACTCGTCTTCTGGCTTAGAAGACGCTTGTGCCCTGGGGAATAATCCATTCTCTACCACTTATAACCCAGGGTGGCGAAATCATCCAAACTTCGCATAGTCCAATAACCTGCAGTGCCAAAACCCCGTGGGTGGGCCAATGCGACCGTCTGCACCCGTCATCCCAAGGGCCCAGTCTAATCCTGTGGCGAATCCGCCTTCGGGTCCTTGCATACCGCAAACAAAACACGCATCAAGTCCTCTTGATAAAATGATGCGAACGATGACGGAAATGTTGAAGTGCCATGAAGAGAACATGACCTCTCTTCAGCACCAATTGGCGCAGCAGAATGCTGAGATCAGTCAACTACGCATGGGGACTCGATCTCAGGGCACTCTTCCAGCCCAACCTGTTCCCAACCCACGAAATTTCATACCTCGTGGTCCTCAACCGCAGGTACGACCTTCTGAGGGGCAGGTTCATTAGATTCTGCAGGCTCCGAGCATTCCACCGGGATTTCAGGCTAATCCCGCTACAGCACCTCACCCTTATGTCCTTATTGTGAACCCTCCTCCGCCTTATGATCCCACTGGACCCGATCATCCAATGCAATTACTACGAGGAGTGGTAAGCAAACCGTCAATCCACCTCGACCTGATCCTGGCCCATCTTCTTCATCACCCTCTCATTTGGGATGCGCACCACATTCGTGAGAGGATGATACACCCGAACTAGTGCTAGAATCTATCCCATTCCCTGAGGCTCTACTGAGGGAGCCAAAAGGCAAAAAAAAGGATATGTAGGCCTTTGATAACCTACGTAATTTATTCAAGGATATTGAAATCAAGGTACCCCTATTAGAGGCTATCGACCACATACCTACTGTCGCCTGATTTTTCAAAGACTACACTACACCTAGGCGACAGTCAAAGAAAACAAAGAATCCGGTGGTTCGCTCACCTCATGTGAGTTGTGTTATACTGTCAAATCTATCATAGAAGCAGAAAGATCCAGGCACACCGCTTATTTCTTGTAGCATCCAAGGCTACAATTTCAACTATGCTCTGCTTGATCTAGGATCTTCCTTCAATCTTATACCAACCATCATGCTCGAGAAATTTGCCTTAGGAAATCTGAAACCCACCCCTGTCACGTTACAGTTGGCAGATTGTTCTGTCAAAATACCAAAAGGTGTGGTGGAAGATATGGTGGTTAGGGTCAACAGTCTCTATTTTCCTGTTGACTTTCTTATTTTGGATATGGAAGTTCCTAGCTCACTTTCTGATTGTCCAATCATCCTTAGTCGACCTTTCTTGGCCACAGCCCGCGCCCATATCGACTGCGAGTTGGGCTGTATTGAGATTGCTGTTGGATCTGAGAAGCTCAATCTTAACATCTTCAAGGCAGCGAAGAACTTTGATTGTGATTGCATCAAGGATGACATTTTTGACGAGGACATGGCCGTCAGTGCATGTATCGAACTAATTAAGACCTATTCTGACTGCTGTGGATTGCCTTTAAAGACAGATGATTGCCTGACCGACACATATTGTGACGTTCCCCCATTCCTCCCTTTTCCTGTACCTTCTCCTAACCAGACTTCTGATGAGGTTTTCTCCACTTCCCATACCTCGTGGTCTGAGTCATATTTGGGCTACTCACCGCCGGTCCACACTCTTGAAGACTAGATTACCCTTTCTTTCCCACCAAATCAAGCAAAATTGCAACACCACACTGGGACCTTGAGCCCACATACTATTCACTGGGGCTATCCCTTTTTGGACCCATCTATCCAAGATGCCCCTCTTCTTGGCCAAACTGAGGGCCAACTTCTTCCTCCTGACTTGTTTTCTTCTGATCCGCTTGGGACACTCTTGTCCCAAGAATTGCCAGATCTCTCACCATCCACTCCTGAGCTGAAAGAGTTGCCTGATTCGCTTAAGTATGTTTTCTTGGGACCAAATGAAACGCTCCTCGTAATCATTAGTTCAAAATTGACCAGGGAGCAAGAGTGCAAATTAACAAAGGTCCTTATGGAACACAAGGCAGCCATTGGATGGTCCTTATTAGACTTAACTGGCATTAGCCCCTCCTACTGCACTCACCGTATATATATGGAGGAGGCTCGACCTTCCCACAAGATGCAGCGACGTCTCAACCCTAACATGCGGGAGGCCGTTAAAAAGGAAATTATTAAGTGGCTGGATGCGGGTATAATCTACCCAATCAACGATAGCCCTTGGGTGAGTCCAATTCACGTCGTACCCAAAAAGGCGGGACTCACCATCCGTATCAATGACAGGGGCGAATCCATCCCTACACGCACTCCTACATCTTGGAAAGTGTGTGTAGATTATAGGAAACTGAATGCTGCAACTAAGAAAGATCACTTTCCGCTACTATTCATTGACCAAATCCTAGAGCGGTTAGCGGAAAATAAATTTTTATGTTTCCTAGATGGATTCTCTGGATATAATCAGGTGGCAATTGACCCCTGGGACTAAGAGAAAATCACCTTTACCTACTCCTTTGGCACCTTTGCATTTATAAGGATGCCGTTCGGACTTTGTAACGTGCTAGCAACTTTCCAGAGATGTATGCTGGTGATATTTCATGACATTGTGGGTGACTTTCTCGAGGTTTTCATGGATGACTTTTCGGTCTTTGGACCCTCTTTTGATGATTGTCTTGCCAACCTGACCCGTATCCTTAGGAGATGTATTGATGTGAACCTCATGCTTTCCTGTGAAAATGTCATTTTATGGTACATGAGGGAATTGTTCTCAGACATATCATCTCCGATAGGGGTATCGAGGTTGACAGAGTTAAGCTTGATGTAATTGCTAATTTACCTGTGCCTGGCTCTGTCAAATAAATCTGCTCCTTCCTGGGACACGTTAGTTTCTATAGGAGATTCATCAAAGACTTCTCCAAGATTTCTCGACCTTTAACTCATCTCCTATCGATCGACGTACCCTTTGATATGGGCCCCGACTGCATACGAGCATTCATGCAGCTACATGATGCTGTCACCAAGGCCCATGTTCTCTAGCCACCTAATTGGTCCCTTGACTTTGAACTCATGTGTGACGCTTCCAACCTTGCAGTCGGAGCCATCCTAGGACAAAGACGTGATAGACACCCCTTTGTGGTGTACTACGCCAGTAAGATGTTGGACAAGGCCCAGCGTAATTATACAACCACTGAGAAAGAACTACTGGCAGTCGTCTTTGGGCTGGAGAAATTCCTCTCTTACCTTCTGGGCTCACATGTTATTGTATTCACTGATCACGCGGCCATTCGCCATCTCATACACAAGAAGGATGCCAAGCCTAGACTGATTTGTTGGATCCTTCTGCTCCAAGAATTTGACATTGAGATCAGCGATAAGGCTGGAGCCCAGAATGCTATGGCTGATCATCTCTCTAGACTGGACCCTGACCACATTGGACTTACCCTGCCGATTAACGAGGTTTTTCCTTATGAGCACCTATTGGCAATTAATGTGGCAAGTGGACCTTGGTATGCCGACATTGCCAATTACCTTGCTTCTGGTTCCCTTCCACGTGGCTGGCCTAAAAACTATCACGAACGTCTCATTGTAGAAGCAAAGTATTATTTCTGGGATAATCCACTTCTTTTTTGAATAGGTGCTGACCAGATCATCCGTCACTGTATTCTTGACAACGAATTCCCCAGTGTGCTATCCTTCTGCCACGATCAGGCCTGCGCAGGCCATTTCTCTGGGAGGAAGAATGCAGCCAAGGTGTTGCAGTGCGGTTTCTTTTGGCCCTCCCTTCGCCAGGATGCACACAATTATGCCAAACATTGCACTAGGTGCCAGTCGTTAGGGTCAATGTCACGTCGTGACAGGATGCCCTTGCAACTCATCCTAGCTGTTGAAATTTTTGACATTTGGGGAATCGATTTCATGTGTCCCTTTCCTCCTTCCATCGGCTTCAAATACATCCTCGTAGCTGTTGATTATGTTTTGAAATGGATCGAGCCTATTCCCACGTGCCATGCTGACCATGTCATATCCACCCGATTTGTCAAAGACCACATTTTTGCACGCTTTGGGATCCCTCGAGACATTATCTCGGATGGAGGAAGCATTTTACCCATGCTTCTTTTTGGGCACTTCTGAGGAAATATGGAGTCCACCATCGTATCGCATCTCCGTATCATCCTCAGACGAACGGCCAGGGCGGAGGTGTCGAACCGACAAATCAAGCAAATTCTCCAGAAAACGGTTCGGCCTGACCGTAAGGATTGGTCTGACAAGCTGATTGACGCACTTTAGGCATATCGGACCACCTTCAAGGCTCCCCTTGGTATGTCTCCTTATAGAATCATTTACGGGAAGCCTCGTCATTTACCCGTGGAGCTGGAGCACCACACTTATTGGGTGGTTTGCCAGTGTAACCTCGACCCAGACCTGTGTGGTCAAGAAAGGAAACTCCAACTACAAGAGCTGGAAGAGCTCTGTCGTGAAGCCTATGATTCTACCTTAACTTTCAAGCAATGCACTAAGGCTTTTCATGACAGCCGAATTCGGTGGAAAGAATTTAAGCCATCTTAGCAAGTTTGGCTTTAAAATGCCCGACTCAAATTCTTTCTAGGGAAATTGAAGTCCAAATGGACTGGTCTCTTTTTGGTCTCGAGACCATTTCCCAACAGGGCCGTTGAAATTGAAGATCCCAAATCTAGACATAAATTTATGGTCAATGGGCAGCGTTTAAAACCTTATCTTACTCATGAACTTGCCCCCATTGGAGAAACTTGTGCCCTGCTGGAGGGTAACTAATTTCATGCCTCATTTTGAGTCCAGCTGGGGACGTTAAATTCAGCGCTCGTTGGGAGGCACCCCAACAGCACTCCTCCGCTGTCACATACACTTCAATTCGCACCTTTTTCACTGCACCACCCACCATCCACCCACCCTACCACCTTGCTATATACCCTGCACCTCAGCTCTCGCTCCTCGATCTTTAGACCTTCCTCTACTCTACCCTGCATGCATATGAGGACATAGCATCTTTTGGCATGGGGGGGTGGATAAGCATCTATAGGATCTGGGTATTATATGGTATCATGCAACTTCCATCCATCTGTAAATATGTACATAGCATAAAAAAAAAGGGTGTTTAGTAATGATCTGAAGGCTGAAACAAAAATACAATAAGTGTCTATGGATATTCAACCACTATTTTGAAGACTTTCCAGGCCACAGAATCTTGATTCGCTCAGGCTCGGCTTAATTCACTTGAGCATTGACAAGATAGATTAGAATTTCTCCTAACTAAGGACGTATTCTTGTACCTAACATATTAGTATAGGATCCGTTGGTTTGCTTCTACTCGAGAGCCTAAGTAATCTTGGTTCGCACTACACATATCAAGAAAGACCAGGTGAACATAAGATCCAACCCTAGTGTTCATTAGGGAAGGTGGGGTCCTTACCTGTGCGTGCAGGTAGACTTTTTATCCCAAGTTTTAGTCTTATGTCTAGGAGAAACTCTTTCCACCAAAAAGGAACACTCCCACCAAAAGAAAAGTGTGCTCCTTCAAATAAAATTGTAAGAGATATACTGAAACTTGGTTCAAAAAAATAAATAAATAAATAAATCTGTGCAAATAAGTCAGTATATCTCGCAAATATCTGTAAAGTCTTCTCCCTAAAAAGTTTTTCAGGGTAAGTTACAAATACCCTATTTCTACCATATATTCTTTGAGCCACAAATGAGATAAAATGGGAGTTGAGTTTTCCATCATCTTTTTAAGGGTCAATCCGAAAACATGAGCTGAAACTGGGACCAACCTACACTTAAAGATTCGTGAAACCCTGGGCTTGAGTCTTAATGTTCATCTGGTCAGTGTTGATCCTTCACTATACACAAGCCATAATCTCTTGAGCTCTTGAGTACGGCAAAAACCTTCTGAGTCCTAGAAATCGTACTTAAGGTTTAAATATCAAGAGTCCAGGTTAGTCGAGAGATGGTCTATGTCACGTAAGACTTAAAGTATTGGTAGTCTTCTCTGCAATTGGTTCTCATAATATCCAATAAATAAACACACCCATGTCGCCTCAAAAGGAAATCTTTAGCTTAAGATCATTTCTAAATACAATACAAAATGTTTTGCTAGGGACTAGCAAAAGATAGGCATGGGGGTATGATTGCACTGCAAAAATACACCAATAAATATGCCATCTTGTGTTATTTCCTAGCACTGCCATGGCATATTAGGAAGCTATAGTTGCATTTGTAAAATTGACACATGCATGCATTGATTTGAGAGGGGAGGATAATGCAAATAATTTGCCATGTAAATAAAAACTTCTTCAAGTGCTGCCTCGCAATTTCACCTTCATTTTTTTATTTTGACTTTGAAATCATCTCCCTCGCTCGGCTCATAGCATGGGGCTGGCATCTCTTCACGCCATTCCTCTGCCCTAAGGCATGGCTAGTCATCCATACCTGTAGCATGGCTGTGGCAGGCTCCTGCTTCTTTAAAAAGCCTGGCCATCTTCCTTGAGAGAGGGAGCCTAGAACAAACACACTAGCAGCCACCTTCGTCCAGGCCATCTTCCTCCCCTCTTCCCCTCCATACACAGTAGCTCTTCCACTGAAGAGACACACTGCGGGCAGGAGCAGGCTCACAGTGGTCCCACGACCACCACTGTGAGTTCCACCACCGCCCAGCTCCTCCGAGAGCAGGTGGGCGTGGTGGTTTCATTCTTTGTTTCCATCACTGAAGCCCTTCCCACCATTGCCGAAGCTCCAAGCTCTGGAGCTCCAGGAGCAGCATTAGCGGCCGCCAGCAGTAGTGCAAGCTCCGCGTGCATGCCAGCGACATCTGTAGGCCCTTTCTACACACGCAAGCGCCTTCCAGCGTGCCCGCGCACGCAGAACTAGCTGCAATCGGTTGTCCATCACGCGCGGCACTTTAGCTACTGTTCACGCCTCTCAGCGTGACACTATAGCTACAGTGTAGTGATCGGGGAGTTTCTCACTTATCCGGTCACCACGCGCTCTCTCTCCTCGCCGCTACCGCCTCCAGCCAGTCAGCGCCCGCACCCACATCTTCACCCGCATTCACTCCAACCTGTAGTGCAGTGCGCTGCGCTGTGGTCTCTGTCACGCTTCCGCTCCCACTCATGCACAAAGGCAGCACACACGCCTGCTCCAGCACCCATGTGAAGCGCCTGTGCACCTACGCGTGCACCTGCGCATCCAAGCGACACTCGCGGCTACCAGACGTCTTAAACTCACCGCTCTCTCACACTCCTCTCCAGCAGACACTCTCTCACTCATACACACACCACACTCGTACACACATACACTTGTACACTCACACATTCACTTGTACACACCTATACATACTTATACATATATACATATATTTATATATATATATCTACATATTAATACCTATACAACTAAATATAAGTTTATATACATATATATATATATATATTTATACATATATGCATATATACCTATAGATATAAATACATATATATATATGTATATATATATATCTATATACATAGATACTTATACAAATATATCTATATACATATATACATTTATATATCTATATACATATATTACTATAAATATATATCTATATCTATATAGTTAAATATATATACATAGATATCTAGTTATAAATATAGATATATACATGCCTATATATATATATTTACACATCTATATATATATATATAACTACATATACACCTATATAGTTACAACCCTATCTATATATATACATATAAATATATATTTACATATATGTATATATATTTACATTCATATCACCTGCTTGTATCCATACGCACTAGTCATTCCACCACGCATTATATCGTGGGAATATCTGCACCAGTTGCTGATATTCCCTGATACCCGTGTAAAGAAAGTGCCTCCGCACACACGCCCACACATCCATCCTACACTCTACGCGGCACTTCGTCTTGTTGGTTGCGCCTTTCTAGACGTGGACCAACTCGACACTGTGCTACACGCCATTTCCACCTCCACCCACACCCCTATATATATATAATATATATCTATATATATAGACTATATTTATTTCTCTACAAGCAACCTATCTGGTTTTTATTTCTCTTTTGTTTCTTGCTATTAAAAAGATAAAAAAAAGAGTAAAAGAGAAAAGATAATCCTTGTCTTGCAGGTACTCGGTCTTGTGAATAGTAGGACCAATTTTTTGGAAACCCTAAGTTGGCTTAAAGCCAAGAATAATTTGGCTCGAAGCCAAAGACTTGATTTTGAGGGTGTGCCTCAAGGACAATATTATCAACAAAAAAAAATCTTAAATGGAAAAAAATAAAAAACATAATAAACGCACGAAAGAGATATGTTTTAGGTAAGGCATAGAAACTTATTTACCTTTAACTCCCGCCTCCCTGAGATCGACCCTGGCCTAAAAGTGACCAAGATAAAATTATGTAGGCTAGGTTAAAAATTTTGTAAAAAGATAGTTAGGCTCGATTTAGGTTAACCACTATACACACTTCAACGATAATTTCACCATATTAACACAACCTATTCGAGTCCTGATAGTCGACAAAATATTTATCTGACTAATATACTTGCAATGCCTGGGTGTCTGCCAAAATGCAAACCGCCCAAGTCGCCTTATTTTGAAAAGGAAGATACATTTTTTTTTGCTTTCTCTTCTTTTCTAATTTTCTTGAAATTTTGGAGTTGAGAGTTTCGGGATAACTTTTTATGGCTACCTGACCCACCTAAGACTCGAAAAGGACTCTAAGTGCTAAGCATCTTATCGTGGAAGTTGTGATAGACTCACTCAACGGCAATTAAAATGAACTTCAGGTTTCTATGACCTTAGGTAACCTAAAAAATTCTACCTCAAGGTTTATCTTTCCAATTGGTAGCTTTCTCCCTACTTGTTTTCATTTTTTCTTATGGGGTTAACACAAGAGCGAACCCAATGTATATCTCCCCAGCTTATTCTACTTCTCTGCTTTTTCCCTAAGTGTTCTGGGAATTATTTGTGCATTTTATGAGTTAGGTTCTGGACAACCTGCCAATGAGCTATTACCACCAACCACTTGCCAGCCATACCACCCTAGAAGGTTCATTAGCTACGCAATTTCTATTAGAAATGCCAAGGAGTGTGATGAGAACCTCATCATAAGCCATAACTAGCTCATTTTGACCTAATACAGAGGATAAAAGCTCCTACATAACTCAAGGAAAGGCTTAACTCAGAGAATTCTGAGTCTAAGAAGAAAATAAGTCACAAGGGGTAAAAATGCAATTTTACCAGCACAATCTGCAAACAGGGTAACTCAGGGTCCAAACATAGGTCAAACTAACCTAATAAGAAGGAAAGTGGGATGATCTGATCTGATAAGGGCTACAGCAACTCCAAGGAATTAAATGATAATCTGTAACCCTAAAACAAGCCCACTTCAATTCATGAGGTTCAAGGCAAAGCAAAAATCTATTAAACCCTCTAAAATTCATAGAAAAATAATCTCTAGGGTTTAGAACATTCAATTTGGCCTTAGGAACCCATTTTGACCTACATTGAGAACCATACCCAATTAATGATTTAATTTGGGTTTTTACGTAAATTGGCTGATCAAAAAAGGTATGACCTAGAAATAAAATTCACCAATAGAATCCTTAGGTCCCATTTAGTCATGCATAAAAACTTGAGCCTAAGAAGAGACCTTCTTGACCGACTTTGCATTTTGGTCCTCATCCATTACTTTTTGATCCTCAACTTTTGAAACCCTCGCATTTTGGCCCCTAATTCTTCATCATTTTTGCATTTGGGTCCTCCCTGCAAAACCCTAAGCAGCGCCATGCTTCGGCGAGGCATGGCACCGCGTAGGGTGAGGGCGACCCCCTGCCAAGACAACGGGGTGTTCCCTGCGACGTCTGCTGTCGCAGGGACACCTCCACGATCTCTGCCATCGCCCACACCTTCCGTGCGAACGCACGGAAGGTATGGGTCGCAATCCGACCATCCTCCGGCGAGGGAGGCACATCGTCTCCCTCCGCCCTCCTCTCTGATTTCGCCTCTATAAAAACCGCCACCGTCTGCCGCATTGAGTAGCTCGGATCTGACGGAGAAACACCCCCCTCCTTCCTCTCTTCCCACTCCAGCAGAAGCTCTCCAGCTCCGGCGGTTCTTCCTCCTCCTCCTCATCGCTCTGTCGCAATACGAGCAGCAGAGCCACCTTCGCCCCTCTTCCCGCGTCGCGCCGTACCCAGCGCGCGCTCTTCCTCTCTCTCCTTGCCGCCACCCCCTCTCTCTAGGCACCTTCTTCTCCGGCGACAGTCGATACGACTGTTGCCCCACTCTGGCCTCCTTCGCCCCTATAAGTAGGTAACAGTTACTTCTCTTCCTCCCCTCTTTCTTTTCCCTATTTTAATTTGTTCAATTAGACCCTCGACCGACCCGACCACCATCACCTTCCACGCCTCCGGCCCACCTCCGGTGAGTCGCTCCCATTATTTCGCCACTCCACACGACTCGCCGACCGACTCAAAACCTTCGCCTCATCCCACTGAACCGTTTCCGCCCCTTCACTGCAACTCCTCACCTCCACATCACTCCCTCGAACAAACCCATTCCCCCAGCCACAGTCCAACCTAGGGTAGCCCCTACACACCGCCCCATGCCTCGCCACCAACCGCACGAGCTTCGCCGCACTCCGGCGAAGCTCCCTGCACCTTCTGACTAGGCCAAAAGGTCGTATCTCTATGAACAGGTTACCCATCTTTCGCCGCCATTGTCGAACAGGTGAAGCTCCTTCGTTCTGCAGCTGCAGCTTTGCTTCCGCCCAGGCCTGCACTCCAGGACGCGCGGATTGCAACCACGCAGCTGCCTAGGCCTTTAGCTGAAGAGAGAGCCTCGCGCACAGCGGCAATTGCCTGCAGCTCTCTGAGCTGCAGGCGCCCAATTGGGGTGGGACATTTAGTCCCACCTCGGAAGATCCTGAAGCCACACACCGGTTTAAATTGTAAAAGTGAAATAGCCTTATCGCCTCAGCACATGGGGTGAGGTCCCTCTCACCCGATCACCCGGCCTCGTCCGTGACCACCCCCCGTGGACCTGGCCCGACCCGTTTACCCGACCTGCACTCCTTGCCCACCATCGCACGCCGGTGGGCCTGGACCCGGGAGCAACCTGTACCCGAATACCCGACAGCTCTAGGAGAGCTATCCTACGAGCGGAATCTGAGAGAGAGAGAGACACGGGGGAGGGTAGAGTAGGTTTTTGCCCTGACCAATCTGTGAGTGTGCAGGCACAGAGGAAGAAGAAGAAGGCCGACGAAGAAAGACTGAAGGACGAAGAAGGAGGAGCACCAAGCAGCACTGTAGCAGCGGCGACTTAAGTCGTCTGATTGGAAAATCAGACGATGCTCTGCAGAGGAAGAAAAGAAGAAGGAAAGAAGAGCAGGCACCGCAAAAAAAAAAAAAAGGCAGAAAGAAGAAGAAAGAAAAGAGAACCTAAAGAAGACGAGAAGCACAAGGAAGACAGAGCTGAAAGAAGAGACGAAATAAAAGAAGTAGAAGAAGAAGAGGAATTGAAGGCAGAAGATCCGACAAATAAGAAGAAGAAAGAAGACAAAGATGAGAGAAAGAAGAGAAGAAAAAGCCAAGAGACCAACCTATCTCTCTCTCTCTCTCTTATTTTTGTAATGAAAATATTGTACTTCTAGAATACAACTTGCTCCCTGAGTTTGACCTTAGGAACTCTTTTTCCAAGTAACAAATTGTATTAAACTGGTAACCACTTCTCTATACTATACTACAACGAAATAATAAAAACTATAGGGGAGATGCGTTCGCTAGAGTGAGTCAATGCAAAATGTTTGCAGATGCTTAGACTATAAGTCCCTCCAAATCATAGGGCGAGTTGATAAGTCATGTACTTATCACCCCAATTTATTGACTAAATTAGAATAAAATACTTGGCAAGGCCTTGAGACCAAATCCACATTTTAGTGGACACCCAAGCTAATTAAGCTCGAAGAACTAAGGAGTCTAAGTGTTTAGGTCCTAAAGTATCATTTCCTAAAGTTACAACTCCTAATGCCTAAGTTCTCTTCTCCTAATTCTATATATTTTTTTCTTTTTGAATTTTTTTTTCTAAACAAAATAAAAGAAATTCCATAGAGCTAACAAAATATTTTCAGGTATTAATTATCTACCCGCCATGCCTAAATGATTCAATGTCCTCATTATAAAAATAAAGCCATGAAAAGGGCATAGTAAACAGAATATCACTTGAATTTTGTGAAAATCTAGTCAGCTCCACAGAGAGAAAGGAGCACACACATGTGCTAAGGGCATAATATACAAACAAAGAAATTAGGAATTCACAAGTGCAGATCAAAATCAAAATAAAAATATTGATCTTCAAACCTGCCAGAAGAAGATGTCCATAGATGTGGACCAAGTTGTGATGCTGACCTATGCTCTAAGGTTGTGTGGTTCTAAGGTTCTGGAAGAAAATCACCCAAAACTGGAGATTGTTGTGCTTGCAGGGCTAGGCCTGTGGTTTTGTGGTGTGCAACACAAGACTAAAGTGGCAGACAATGGGAAGATCTGATTCACTAAATTCGGGTGTCCACTTAGAGTTCAGCACAAAAAGATAGCCAATTATTCAGAGCTTGGGTTGCACGTCAAAGATATCATACGGGTTCTGATAGAAGGTAGATGGTTTCAGGTCAATAGGAACCCTTAAATCCAAAATTCCATTTCCCTTGGAGATCACTTCCCATAATTTAACTTCCAAACTCATCTCCTCTAGAATCAAGTGTTTTGTTTCTAGGACCTCTAGCATATCATTCAACCCATGTGATTTACCTAAATCCAAAAGTCATGGTTGAATCATAATTGACTTGGGTACATTGATTTCAAAAATGTCATCATTTAATTCTTTGGGGTGTGGTTGAGGAATGGGGTTACTAATTGAATCATGTAATAAATCTAGATTTGAATCCTCCATCTCAGCCCCAACCGGATCGTAATCCTCAATCATCAGGCTATTAAATGGTTCATCATGCTCCTTGAGCCTGTTTGTCTCACTAAAATTATTCTCCTTAACTTCAGGTGAGACTTCACTTAGAGATTCCTTACCCTCAGAATTAAAGAATTATTGATGCTCATTTATATATGTCTCAAAATCATATGTTATTCCTCGGTCAATAGAGACATATTTTTCCTTGCTCCCTGGCTCAGGTATCTCAGGTGAGAAAATCACATCATCCTCAATTGGTTGCTCTAGGCCAACCTGGTCATCCTCAGTCTCAGAAAATGTGTCCCCCCCAATAGGCACTTGGCCGGGTTCTGACATTGGCTCTCCAAAAGGGGGTTCATCCTTGGAATTATCCTAAGATTGGACTAAGGAAACCATAAAATTCATCCTCAATCTTGATAATTTCCCCAACAAAAATCATCCTGGGCCCTTATCCTTAATAGCTTGGAGCCAATCCAATAAATAACTATTAAACTCATCAATCGTTTTGATCAGAGGCTCTAATGCTTCAGTGCATGGTGTTGGTTGAGCTTCTAAAGATTGTATAGTGTTCCTCAAGTTAGCCAACACCCTATCTTGGACGTAGTTCACCTAAACCGAGTGGTTCGGTTCAGGGTTGGGTGGATTTGGGTTAAATCTAGGGGACTCTAGAAATTGAGGTTCTTGGGTCCCTCCCTGATAGTAGGTCGTTCCTGGTTGTTCAAAGAATGGTGATGACCTATATTCAGTATAATCCTACGGAGGGTAGGTGTTATAATCATCATATCCTTCCTGATTGTAGATCGGGTTGGTTTGTTCATAAGATGGTGGTGATCTATAATCAGTGTAGCTCTGGAAAGGATAATAATCATGATCATGATGTCCAGGGTTAGGTCCTAGACATTGAGGTCCGGAATCATATCTCCAATCAAAGTTATCCTAATTAGGAGATGGGTAATTGATAAACATGCTTGTATTCATGATAAAATGCCTATTTATGATAGTCCCTAAGCATAGCATTGCATTACATAGTATAAATACTGCATAACATTCATCATATTGCATTTAGTGTGATGTATATAAATTTTACAGTAATTCATGCATTACTGTGGCCAAGGAATAGGATGCGACATTTCAATGCTTCAAATGCAAAATCCGACCATACGGATGAATCCAGAATGATGATTGCAATCCGACAATGTGGAAATCATCTCGATCCGAGCACCGTGGCATCCTCTGCAAGCAAGGAAAGGTAGACTGCCCAGATGGTGCCATGTGGCACCATCCAGATCATCCAAGATCTCTCGACATCCCTCCAATGGCCTTCCAACATGCGATCTCAGCCATTGGATGAAAATCCAATAGTTGAGAAGCCTCCCCCACCATGCGCCTGCAATATGTCTTCTCAACACATGCGTTAGCGTGGCTCATTGGTTGAGGCACTCACTCCGAAAGGAGGGGCGCGGGTTCGAGACTCGCAGACCCCACCAATCCTTCAATTGGCAACAATAGCGCATTGTGACAGTGAACGCACACAATAAGGACGCATAAAGCATGCACCAACGCAACAGCATGCGTAGTGCAAAGCAAGTGCCAGTGAAATGCATAGCCAACGCACGCACGCAAGACAAGGCAGCGCATAATGTGCGTCAGCAGTGTTGCGTGGATCTTCAACGACAGTTCGGGCGGATCTTTAGCGACGATCGTGGATGTCACTAATTGTCTATTCCTGGAAAGCTCCTTCTCCACCACTATATAAACCAACCTACACCTCCTTATTTGCCTTCATCTCTACCTATGCTACTCCCACCTACTCCAAAGGTCTAAGAAGCCTACCAAGCTCCCAAGAGCTCTATTCCCAAGCTCAAAAGGCTCCCTACTAGTGTAGAGTCCTACCCCTCCACCAAATACTCAACCATCCTCTCACCACCTTTATAGGGAACCCTAGAGCTGTCCCCTCACCTCCATTCAGGCAGACAATCACTCCACCTCCTCATCCCCATTCCCAACTTGGTGAAGCTTCCATCTACTAGGGTTTGTCATATGCCTCAGCCCCGACGTCCAGCATCTCTCCTCAGTCCAAGCTACCGCTAAGTGCCGTCATCTTGCTAAACATCTGCTTTAGGAGATTTCCTCTCACCCTCATCTCTTTTAGTTTATTTATCTTATTGTTATTGTAATAAACATTATTTCGCTTCAAGTAATCAAATTGGACTTCATCTCTCTATTCTTTTTATTGCAAGTGATTTTACCATTCTCCTAAAATACCAAAAAAAACAACAGAACCTAAAAACAACAAAAGGAAACAAATTGAAACATGGATTTCAAGAAACAAACGTCTCCTCCTTGTGTTCGACCTGGGACTCCCATTCGAGTTTTGGTAAATTTTATTTGATAGTGAGCTTTGCAACTACGATGACAGGGTTTCTCCAAAACCCTAACTTTTCCCTCGTGAAAACATGCTAATCATTTTGGTGCCGTTGCCAAGGAGGCAATGGAATTTGCTTTCTTTTCCTATGTTTCTTTACATTTACTTATTGACTAACCCCTCTTGCCTATGATTTGCTATATTGTAAGCATCCTAGCAAGGAGATTCAAGTGTGGTAGACCTGAGTAAAGTGTAGTTGAAGCGGTTTGTAAGTGTTTCCCGCCACTTCCCCACCCACTAGATCATTTCGCTACCTTAATCACCAAGACCTAATCTACTTAGGTGTTTTCACGAATCCCAGGATAGAAGTTGTTTATCTTGTTTGCCACCTTCACTCATCTCTTCCCCGCTTATATAAAAAAAAAAACTTCTTCTAATCGTGGGACAAAATTAACATACACACTACATACACCCACATTTGAGGCACATAACCTCGCTTGATTTTATCTACTCAACCAAAATTCCTACCTGTGGAATCAGTACACGCATTAATACACATAAAAGAGTAGAAATCAGATTAGGTTAATCACTTTTTGCGTGCCTTAATTGGTGGTGCATCAAGGCCAATTGGTTAAATTCTTTGGGTAGTACCACCTAATTTAAAATTGATTCATTTTGTAGCTGCCCTATAAGATTTAAATAGTTAGGTCAAGCTAGGCACTCCATATTTCCCTGATTCATAAAGGAAAATACTTGAACTCGCGCTTTCAAACTTGGTTTGCCTCTCAAAATTTGGTTGAATATACCTAATATCTGAATCCTAAAAGCTACTAAGCAAGATTCGAACCCTAAAATTCACTTCATCTTTAGTAATCTTGTTTGAAAACTTTTGGTTGTGCACATACACACTCTCAACGAATTATTAAGGGCACAACTCAATAACAGGGCCCATCACATTCCAAAAGCACTACTATCCTAAGCCTTAATTAAAATTGAGTAGACGTTGGAACTAGGATTCATAGAGTCCGTGAAATCGCTTGGCTTCGGGATAACCGGGTTTTAGTTTGTTATAACGTTGTAGTATAGCCGGTTATTACCAACATTTCAAATATAAAATTTTTTTACTCGGAAAATAAAAGAGTTCCCGAGGTCGAACTCAGGGAGCAAGTTGTATTCTAGAGATATACATGTTTCTTTTACAAAATAAAGAAAGAGAGAGGGAAAGAATTTGTTGTTCTCTTTGTTTTCTCCTCGTGATGTTCTTCTTTCTTTCTTTCTTCAGATCTCCTTCTTCTTCTTCCTTGGTTTCTGTCTTGGCCTCTCTTCTTCTTTTTCTGCAGTCTCTTCTGTGAAGGTTTCTTCTTCCTTGGCTCTGCTGTGCTTCTTCTCTGCAGCCTTTTCTCTTCTTCTGCCTTGCTCAGCCTCTTCTTTAGAGTTTCTTCTTGTTTCTCCTCCCTGCGGCTAAGTGTCAGCTTTTCTTTTCCCTTCAGGCCGTCGTCTGATTTCCAAATCAGACGACTTAACTACCTGCTGCTACAGTCAGCTTCCTTCTTCTTCCGTGGGTCTTCTTCTTCGCCTGTGCCTGCACACTTCAGAGTTTTTCGTCAAGATGCAAAACCTACTCTACCCTCGCCCCCCCTGCGTCTCTCTCTCTCTGAAACCACTCTTGGGAAAGCTCTCCCAGAGCTGCCGGGTAACCGGGTTCGGGTCAGGCCCGGGTCCAGGCCCACCGGCGTGCGTGGTGGGCGAGGAGTGCAGGTCAGTCTTAAGTCGGGTCGGGTCGGGTCAGGTCCGCGGGGCGTGAGCGCGGACGAGACCGGGTAACCGGGCGGGTGAAGGGGACCTCACCCCGTGTGCTGAGGCAGTAAGCCTTCAGCACTTTTGCATCTTATGTCGCTGCGACTCTTCAGGCGTTTCCGAGGTGGGACTAAATGTCCCACCTCAATTGCGCGCCCGCAGCGGGGAAGTCAGCAGGAGATTGCGGCGTCACGCGAAGCTTTCTTCCTTAGCTGCGAACCTGGTGTTTTGCCAAAACTCCTCGCAAGGCCTGGGAGTTGAATCTGGGCTTGGCGCTGAGCGTGGCGCGCCTGTAGCTGCAGGCGGAAGCAGTTCCTCCTGCGCGGCAATGGCGGCGGAGGTCGGGTGGCCTGTTCACACGAAAATGGCCTCTCGGCCTAATCAGAGAGTGCCAGGAGCTTCGCCAGGGTGCGGCGAAGCTCGTGTGGGTGTTGGCGAGGTGCTTTGGCGGCGTGCGAGGGCTGCCCTAGGTCGGACTGTGGGTCGGAGGATGGGTCTGTTCGGTGGGGTTGCAGAGGGTGATGTGGGGGAAGTGGCAGGGTGGAGGTTGATCAGGGTGAGGAGGCGGAGGTCCTGCGGTGGTCGGCGAGCCGTGTGGGTCGCTGAGGTGATGGGAGCGGCTCGCCGGAGGGTGGCCGGAGACGAAGGGGGTGAAGGTGGTCAGGGTCGATCGAGGGCTTAATTGAATAAATTGAAAGCGGGGAAAGAAAGAGGAGAAGAAGGGGAGTAGCTCTAGCTTACTTGCAGGGACGAAGGGGGAGGAACAGGGCGACAGTCGTATCGACTGTCGCCGGAGAAGACGATGCTCAGGGAAAGGGGCGGCGGCGAGCAGAGAGCCGGAGAGGCGCCAGCTGGGTGCGGCGTGGCGCGGGAAGAGCAGGGGAGGAAGTCTCTGCTGCTGGTATTGCGGCAGAGCGAAGAGGTGGAGGGGGAGGAAACCGCCGGAGCTGGTGAGCGTCTGCCGGAGGAAGAAGAGAGGAAAGTTGGGGATTTTCTCCGTCAGATCCAGGCTGCCCCGGTCGGTGGAGCAACGGGGGGGTATTTATAGGGATCAAACAGGGAGGAAGGCGGAGGGAGACGACGTGTCTCCCTCGCCGGAGGATGGTCGGAAACAAGAACCCATACCGTCCGTGCGTTCGCACGGCCGGTATGGTGGGTTACAACGACCAGGGGGGTGTCCCTGCGATGGCTGACGACGTAGGGCACCCCCGGTTTACTTGCCAGGTCCCCCACCTCACCCTGCGCGGCGCCATGCTCCGCGCAAGGTCGCCGGAGCATGGTGCTGGTAGGTTTTGCAGGAGGGACCTGATTGCAAAGAACGAAGGAGAGTTAGGGGCCAAAATGCGAGGGTTCAAAAGTTGAGGGCCAAAGAGTAAATATATGAGGACCAAAGTGTAAAGTCGGTCAAGGAGGTTTCTTATTAGGCTCAAGTTTTTATACATGACTAATTAGGACCTAAGGAATCTGATGGTGAATTTCATTTCCATATTAAACCTTGTTTGACCGGTCAATTTGCGCAAAAACCCAAATTAAGTTATTAATTGGGCATGGTTCTCAATGTAGGTCAAAAAGGGTTCTGAAGGCCAAATTGAAGGTTCTAAACCCTGGAGATTATTTTTCTATGAATTTTAGAGGGTTTATTCTATTTTTACTTTGCCTCGAACCTTGTGAATTGAAGTGGGTTGTTTTAGGGTTACAGATTATCATTTAGTTTCTTGGAATTGCTGTAGCCCTTGCTAGATCATTTCATCCCACTCTTATTCTTATTAAGCTGCTTTGACCTATGTTTGGGCCCTGAATTACCCGGTATGCAGATTATACTGGTAAAATTGCATTTTTACCCCTTATGACTTGTTTTCTTCTCAAACTCAGGATTCTCTGAGTTAAGCCTTTCCTTGAGATATGTAGGAGCTTTTATCCTTTGTATTAGGTCAAAATGAGCTAGTTATGGCTCATGATGAGGTTCTCATCATACCCCCATGCCTAGCTTTTGCTAGTCCCTTAGCAAAAACTTAAGGTTTCAACCCTTGTTCTAGACCATGAAGTTTTTAATAGTTTTAGATAAGTGCCTTTTTTATTTGAGCATAGATTAGGTTAGAATGCTGACCATAAGCCTAAAAGGTACTCTAGTACTAATCAAGATCCAAATCTGTCTAGCCTTAGCCTCAGTCTTTTAGCAAAGGTTTTTAAGGCCCACAAGAACTAACCTAAGGTTTACTGGACTTCGTGGTTAAAGCACCCGTGCTTGAAATGATTTTAGCCCTGGCTCAGTTCGCAGTGCGTTTTGTAAGAGAGAGATAGAAAGTTTTTCTGTTTGGAGAGTTTTCTCTCTCTTCTTCTTTTTAGTTCTAGCCTAGGATTGGCTTTTCAACACGGTCTGTATCAGATTCCTTGCTCCCATCATCAATCCTCAAGGGTTCCTGGCGATCGATGCTTCGAGATAGCACCGCCCATGGCAACCCCCAGAACCCTGGCTATTGAGATTTCGAGATAATCCCATCCATGGTATTCCGTGGCCGAATCCAGACCCTGGCAATTGACACTTCGAGATAATGCCATCCATGGAATCTGAACCAGCAGAGTGCTTACATGCCCCCAGTAGGATATGTAAATATCCTAAGAGACAAGCACCGAGGAGATGATATTTTGTTACGCATCTTCGAGGGGATTTCCCGCCTCTCCGCGCTGGGAACTCGTCCAAATCAATCTTGTGTTGATCGGCCACTCCTATTCTAGGTGATCTTTTCAGATTTTTGCGACGCTTCTGCGTGATTCTGATTTTTACGCTTACTGAACCAGGCTGTGTGTGAGGTTAGGGTGCTCAGGTTACTGAGTCCCGTAAACCAAAAATTAGTTAACGAGGCCGAATACTCCTTAAGCCTTAGACCTAATACTTCAGCTTTTCATTTTCCTCAACCTCTTGAGGAGTGTCCAGATCTTAATGGGTACTAAGAGTCTATTCAAGAATGCCTAAGGTTTGCATTCTTTACTAATCTCATTGTGCACTTTTCTTGAATGAGGTCTAGAACTTAAGTTAATTCCTTAGTTCCTTACTAATGACTATCACTTTTTCTTATAATTTTGTGCTCCTTTTTCATTTTGTTTTTCTTCTCCTTCACAAAATTTCCTTCTCCTCTTTTCCTCTTATTCTTTTTCGAAAATTTTTTAATTTTTATGGTGTTTTTGGCATATGTGAATTTTTTTTGTTTGAAACCTTTTCTTACAAGTTTTTGTACTTTCCTACCCCCCCATGCCTAAGATTTGCAATGTCCTCATTGTAACCTAGGGGTATTTATTCAACTAAGTTCATACATTAGGATAGCTGTTTTGATGAGTCTCAGATGCAAGCACCTGAGGTGGAGTTGGCTGCCCTAAAGTGTGAACTTCAAGTGCAAAAAAGCTGTCAGAACAAGTTTCAGGTTTTCAAAGAGAATGACGGGCTGCCTCCCGTTAAGCGCTGAGTTTTACGCCATCGGCTGGGCGCAATAAGCTCAAGGGGAAAGGAGGGTATAAGATGCCTCAGCCAAATTAGTAGAAGTTACATCAATGAACGGCTTGAGTCTCTGACCGTTCACGATGAAAGGTTCAGAATCGTGGCTGAGTGGACTGATTTCGATTGCTCCATTTCCAAAAACCTGTCGGACCAAATATGGTCCGACCCACTTAGATCTCAGTTTTCCTGGGAAGAGTTTGAGTCGGGCATCAAAGAGTAGGACCTTTTGACCAGGATGAAAGATCTTTCTCGAGATGTGTTTGTCGTGGAAGGCTTTAACCCGCTCCTTGTAGATTTGCGAGTTCTCGTACGCGTCTATGCGTAATTCATCGATCTCGCTGATTTGGAGTTTTCTGTGGGTCCCAGCCTTGGAAAGATCTAGATTACAGTTCCGTACTGCCCAATAGGCTTTATGCTCCAGTTCGACGGGAAGGTGGCATGCCTTTCCGTACACCAGTCTAAAGGGAGACATGCCTAATTGGATCTTGTGGGCGGTCCTATAGGCCCACAATGCTTCCGGAAGTCGGGACGACCAGTCCTTCCTGTCAGGTCGAACAGTGACTTGCAGGATTTTCTTGATCTCCCGATTAGACAGCTCAGCTAGACCATTAGTTTGGGGGTGGTAAGGAGTAGAGATTCGGTGAGACACCCCGTATTTGGTCATCAGTGACCTAAACTGAGCATTTGTGAAATGGGTCCCCCCATCAGAGATTATTGCACGAGGAATCCCGAACCTTGAGAAAATGTGTTGATGAATGAATTTGAGAACGATTTTGTGATCACAGGTTCGGGTCGGTATGGCTTCGATCCATTTGGACACGTAGTCCACAGCCAACAGAATGTATTCGAAACCATCCGAAACAGGAAAGGGGCCCATAAAATCAATCCCCCAAACATCAAAGATTTCGCATACTAGAATCGGTTGCATAGGCATCATGTCGCGATGGCTCATGTTGCCCAAAGTCTGGCAACGACTGCATGCCTTGCAATGACTGTATGCGTCTTTGAACAGTGTGGGCCAGTAAAAGCCGCACTGGAGGACTTTTGATGCGGTTTTATGCCCGGCAAAATGGCCACCGCATGCCTGGTCATGGCAGAAAGAGAGGATATTGTTGACTTCCCCTTCCGGGACACATCTCCGGATGATCTGATCGGCACCTATGCGGAAGAGGTACGGGTCTTCCCAAATGTAATACTTGGCATCGGAGCGTAATTTGTCTTTCTTGTCCTTCGGCCAATCGGACGGGGTCTGATGAGATGCCAAGTAATTTACAATATTAGCAAACCATGGAAGGCTAGTACCAATAGTCAGCAGGTGCTCATCGGGAAAATGCTCAGTGATGGGTCCGGAAGGGTCAATTATTTCAGAAGGAAGACGGGACAAGTGATCAGCTACCACGTTTTGTTTTCCAGCTTTGTCGCGAATCTCAAGGTCAAATTCTTGCAACAGGAAGATCCATCGGATCAATCTAGGTTTCGCGTCCTTCTTTGCAAGGAGATGCCTCACAGCCGTGTGATCCGAGTATATGATGACATGGGAACCCAGAAGGTACGATCTGAACTTCTCTAGGGCAAATACTACAGCTAGCAGCTCTTTCTCAGTAACCGTATAGTTACGCTGAGCCTCATCGAGTGTTTTGCTGGCGTAGTAAATGACCACAGGTTTCTTGTCATTTTTCTGCCCCAAAACCGCTCCTACAGCGAAGTCGGATGCATCACACATGATCTCAAAGGGTTGAGACCAATCAGGGGACTGTAGGATCGGGGCTTGGGTGGCTCGGTCA
The DNA here is from genome assembly GCA_037157565.1 of Thalassia testudinum. NCBI lineage: Eukaryota > Viridiplantae > Streptophyta > Magnoliopsida > Alismatales > Hydrocharitaceae > Thalassia > Thalassia testudinum. The sequence goes on along the minus strand of JAZHRO010000031.1, from coordinate 220,985,101 downwards.
CGCAGGATTTCAAATGCTTGAGTGCATTCCTTGGAGATTTCGAAGGGAACATCCTTGGAGAGAAGAGTGGTCAGTGGGCGTGCGATTTTTGAAAAATCAGGGATAAATCGTCGATAAAAACCGACATGCCCTAAAAAGGATCGGATGTCCCTGATCGAGCTAGGCATAGGAAGGTGAGAAATCAGATTAACCTTAGCTCGATCCACTTGGATACCTTTCTCCGAAATTGAGTGTCCCAGGACAATTCCCTCAGGTACCATGAAATGGCTCTTTTCCCAGGAAAGAACCAAATTCACATCGATGCACCGCCTGAGTATCTGGACCAAGTGTTGGAGGCAATCGTCGAATGATTCTCCGAAAACTGAAAAGTCATCCATGAAGACTTCCAGATAATCACCTACCATATCTGAGAATATGGCAAGCATGCATCGCTGAAAAGTAGCGGGTGCATTGCAAAGACCGAAAGGCATCCTTCGGAAAGCGTATGTTCCGAAGGGGTAAGTGAACGTGGTCTTTTCTTGGTCCTCAGGATGGATTGCCACCTGGTTATAACCGGAGTACCCGTCAAGAAAGCAGAAGAACCTATTTCCCGCTAGTTTTTCGAGAATTTGATCAATGAAGGGTAGTGGGAAATGATCCTTCTTCGTGGAGGAATTGAGTCGACGGTAATCTATACAGACTCTCCACGAGTTGGCTAATCGGGTAGGAATGATTTCTCCGGTCTCAGTCGTTATAGTGGTGAGTCCTGCCTTCTTGGGCACGACCTGAATTGGGCTCACCCAACGACTATCAAAGATCGGGTAGATGATTCCGGCATCTAACCACTTGATGATCTCCTTTTTCACGACCTCCTGCAGATTGGGGTTTAAGCGTCTCTGCATTTCACGAGAAGGTCGTGTGCCCTCTTCTGAATAGATATGATGAGTACAATAAGAGGGACTTATTCCAGTCAAATCATCGAGAGTCCATCCGATGGCTCTGCGATGTTGCTGGAGGACAACAATCAGACGGGATTCCTGTTCAGGACTGAGGTTGGAATTGATGATCACAGGAAGGGTCTGATTAGAACCCAAAAAGATGTATTTTAAGTGAGCACGAAGGGGTTTCAGTTCGAGGATGGGGTTTTCAACAGCAGCGGGTGGTTCAGCATAGATGTGAGGTTCAAGGGTGGGAGTTACTGGGTTGTTCACATCTGGATTTGACTCCTCTGTTTGCGGGTCAAGATCCTTCTGTGGTTGATGAGGCATACTCAAGTCATTCTGGAGGTGTGATTCATCAACCAAAGTCTTGATGTCACAAATTTGCTCGATGACGCCGCAATTAATTCCTTGTTGGGCCTTAAATATATCAATTTTTAGTGTTTGATCTCCAAACTTAAGCTCTATTTGGCCCTCCTCACAGTTGATGTTGGCTCTAGCAGTAGCCAAGAAAGGTCTCCCTAGAATGATTGGTGTATCCCTAGGGTTCTCAGGTGCATCCATGTCTAAGACTATAAAGTCCACTGGAAAATAGAAATCCCGCACTCTCACGATAACATCCTCGAGAATCCCTTTTGGTGACTTTATAGATCGATCTGCTAATTGTAATGTCACCTCGGTTGGTTTCAGCTCAGATTCTTCTAGATGGTCAAGTAAGGATGTGGGTATCAGATTTATAGATGCACCCAAGTCTAACAATGCTCTATCAAATTGGGTACCACCTATCTTACAGGAGATCAGGGGAGTTCCAGGATCTTTTGCCTTGGGTGGGAGTCTACTAAGGATTACAGAGCTGGCTTGCTCTGACAGAACAATTGGGCTCCCTCCCTTGGTTCGCGGCTTACGCTGGGGTGTACATATATTCTTTAGAAATCGTGCGTAAGCTGGTACGTGGCGGATTGCATCCATCAAGGGGATGTTTATGTGGACCTGCTCAAAGAGCTTGACCAGGTCCTCCTCAGGGGCCACGGGTTTGGTGGTCTTCTTTCCCTTGGTCAGGGCCTCGGGAAACGGGATCTTGGTTGGTTCTTCTAGGATAGGTCCAGGTTGTGGATCTGGAACAGCGGTACCTTGGATAACTATCCTAGGGTCATGGTTATCAGGCTTGGAGTGGTTTGGACAATGCGGGTCTTGAGTTGTCTTACCACTACGTGTTGTTACAGAATTTAATCCGGCCTGATTTTGGTTTGGGTTTGGTAGGAGGGGTGGCTGCTGCTGAAATCCCGCACGAGAAGTTGAGGCTTCCATCTCGTCTGGAGATGGAGCAGTAGGGGCCTGATAAATCCATTGAGCGTGGCCTAAATTTGGATTCATAATGCGCTTCTGGGTTGGCACGTTATTTGGGTTAGGAAGGGGTTGGGAAGGGAGTGTGCCTGGCTGGCGAGAATTTGCCAACTGGGCCAGTTGAGTTTTAACTTCAGTAAGCTCGTCCTTGTGCTATTTTTGAATAGCCGCATTCGATTTTTGAATGTCAGCCAGAGTCTGAAGGATTAAGGACATTTGATCTTGATTTGGCCCTGATGGATAAGTAGAGTTGGGCCGAGGCTGAGGCGGCTGGTAGTGATGAGAGGGCTGTGGGCGGGACTGAAAAGGTGGTCTTTGGGTTTGGGAATTTCCCGCCCACTGAAAATTGGGATGGTTTCGCCATCCAGGGTTGTAAGTGTTGGAGAATGGGTCGTTCTGGATGGCGTTGAGGTCCTCGCAGGTCTGAGGAACCTCCTGAGAATCAGGGAAAGGAGGAATGGAGTTCCCCCGGCTGGTGTAAAAAGGATTGGATGATCTTCCAGTCCAAGAATCAGATGGGGATGGATATGGATCCATCCCCGGGGAGGATCGGTGGAGGATGTTTTGCACAGTCTCCTGTGTGGAAGGAGGTTGTGCAAAGGAGTTACGCGCAGAGGTGGCTCGCTGCAAGTGCTGAGTCAGCTCATCCACCTTCTTTTCAATGATTGAGACCTTGTCCAATCGACTGGCCATTAATTCCAGGTCGACTGATGCGGACAGGCCCTGCGTCTCATGTGCTCCCTTAAGATTCGTCGCTGCGCGGGTATTCGTCCTGTCGAATAATCCCATGGAGTCATTGTTGATGGAGTTCTCGCACATGTTTTCGAGAATCTCCCATACGGTGTCTTCATGTTGACCCATGATGTTTCCTCCGCAAGTTGCATTGACGAAAAGGCGGATGTCCTCACGGAGTCCCTGGTAAAAAGATTGGACTTGTTCCCATTTAGGAACTCCGTGATGGGGGCACTTTCTCATGAGATCCTGAAAACGATCCCATGCCTCATGGAGAGGTTCTCCTGATTGTTGAGTGAAGTGTGTAATCTGATGGCGCAAGGCGTTGGTCCGACCAACGGGAAAAAACTTTTTCAAAAATTCGGATTGAAGTTCTTCCCAAGTGTTGATCGGCCGGGTCTGAGTTTGATACCAATGGGCGGCCTTGTCCATAAGAGAAAAGGAGAACATCTTCATGAGAAGAATATCCCGATTTTGTGCATCTGATCCAAAATGTGGGCCAGATGCTTTAGCTGTTTGATGTGCTGGAAGGGATCTTCAGAATTAAGCCCATGGAATTTAGGTATAGCATGAATCATGTTGGGCTTTAATTCGGAATCAGGTCCTCCAGTCGGGGTTCTGACTCGAGGCTCAATGGCCACCGCAGCAGGATTGTAGTGGTCCCGCATCATAGGACGCTGTGGTGGGTGTACGAAGTTTTGGAAGAGGTCATTGAGTCGCTGGAGCTGGTGTTCCAGATTATTTTCTTCCTCAACTGGCTGAGCCATGATGGGGGAAGAAGAAGAACTTGGTTCTGAATCAGAAGAGAGAATAATGTGAGGGTGTTGCTGCACAAACACGGGCGTCGAGGCTTGGCCTTGACGAGAGTGAATTTCTAATGGAGGTCTTAAGGGTGGTCCTAGGGACCTCCTTCCGTACATGCATAGTTGGGAGAGGTAAGTTTAGAAGGTGCTGGACCCAATCAAGGCACCCAAAAATGTGTTGGGTGACTATAGAGGTACGAGGCAGATGGACCCCTTGATCAGAAAGATCGTCCACCTGAGAATTACCTGGGCAGCCAGAGAGGGAGAGTCCCGCGAAGACCCCTACACGGTAGAGCGTCCCCACGGGTTACAGGGTTTCCCCCACCCGACCTCTCTTGTCACTGCGGTTCCAGGTAGACCAGAATGGGGATCTTGACCTCTAAGTCTACCAATTTTAAGATCAGGGTGCTTAAGGTTTTCACTTGAACTTTAGTCTTTTAAGTGCAAAGAGTGACCTAATTTAAGGTTGGTTGACCCAAGGGGTCAACTTTACCTCTTGTTTTCTTTAAGAGCTTTTAGGTCCTGTCTTTTAGGGTTCAAGTGTTTAGAGAGAGCCAATTGTTTAGGATTTTTCTTGTTAATTATTTTCAATCAATGGCTTGGGCACACCTCTTTTGGATTTCCTCAATTCTTGATTAAGGGGTGTGTCTCTACTGAAATCCTAATGTTTGACCTTATGTTGGCTCTACTTGGTCCATTTAACTCTTTGTTGGGCAATTAGGGCTCAAGCAAGAATGTGTTAGCCCTTAAATACCCTTAATAGTGTGCAGGAGTGATGAGTTGAAAACATGCAACTCTTTATGGTTACTAAGTATGGAAGACAGGTTAGCCCTATATTGCTTGTTCTTTTCTTTTCTTCCTCTTTAGAGTTTAGGGGTTAATAGTGAGAGGAAAAATTTACCTGTCTTCGGAGTGGTTGTCGTGTGGTTGCTTGTCTTCTTGAGTTCCGTAGCTGCACAAAAGAGAGGAGATTATCAGAAATTAAAAGAAACAGGAATGTTTACCTCTAGAATAGCCGTTCGATCCCCGGCAGCGGCGCCAAAATGAAATCGCTTGGCTTCGGGATAACCGGGTTTTAGTTTGTTATAACGTTGTAGTATAGCCGGTTATTACCAACATTTCAAATATAAAATTTTTTTACTCGGAAAATAAAAGAGTTCCCGAGGTCGAACTCAGGGAGCAAGTTGTATTCTAGAGATATACATGTTTCTTTTACAAAATAAAGAAAGAGAGAGGGAAAGAATTTGTTGTTCTCTTTGTTTTCTCCTCGTGATGTTCTTCTTTCTTTCTTTCTTCAGATCTCCTTCTTCTTCTTCCTTGGTTTCTGTCTTGGCCTCTCTTCTTCTTTTTCTGCAGTCTCTTCTGTGAAGGTTTCTTCTTCCTTGGCTCTGCTGTGCTTCTTCTCTGCAGCCTTTTCTCTTCTTCTGCCTTGCTCAGCCTCTTCTTTAGAGTTTCTTCTTGTTTCTCCTCCCTGCGGCTAAGTGTCAGCTTTTCTTTTCCCTTCAGGCCGTCGTCTGATTTCCAAATCAGACGACTTAACTACCTGCTGCTACAGTCAGCTTCCTTCTTCTTCCGCGGGTCTTCTTCTTCGCCTGTGCCTGCACACTTCAGAGTTTTTCGTCAAGATGCAAAACCTACTCTACCCTCGCCCCCCCGCGTCTCTCTCTCTCTGAAACCACTCTTGGGAAAGCTCTCCCAGAGCTGCCGGGTAACCGGGTTCGGGTCAGGCCCGGGTCCAGGCCCACCGGCGTGCGTGGTGGGCGAGGAGTGCAGGTCAGTCTTAAGTCGGGTCGGGTCGGGTCAGGTCCGCGGGGCGTGAGCGCGGACGAGACCGGGTAACCGGGCGGGTGAAGGGGACCTCACCCCGTGTGCTGAGGCAGTAAGCCTTCAGCACTTTTGCATCTTATGTCGCTGCGACTCTTCAGGCGTTTCCGAGGTGGGACTAAATGTCCCACCTCAATTGCGCGCCCGCAGCGGGGAAGTCAGCAGGAGATTGCGGCGTCACGCGAAGCTTTCTTCCTTAGCTGCGAACCTGGTGTTTTGCCAAAACTCCTCGCAAGGCCTGGGAGTTGAATCTGGGCTTGGCGCTGAGCGTGGCGCGCCTGTAGCTGCAGGCGGAAGCAGTTCCTCCTGCGCGGCAATGGCGGCGGAGGTCGGGTGGCCTGTTCACACGAAAATGGCCTCTCGGCCTAATCAGAGAGTGCCAGGAGCTTCGCCAGGGTGCGGCGAAGCTCGTGTGGGTGTTGGCGAGGTGCTTTGGCGGCGTGCGAGGGCTGCCCTAGGTCGGACTGTGGGTCGGAGGATGGGTCTGTTCGGTGGGGTTGCAGAGGGTGATGTGGGGGGAAGTGGCAGGGTGGAGGTTGATCAGGGTGAGGAGGCGGAGGTCCTGCGGTGGTCGGCGAGCCGTGTGGGTCGCTGAGGTGATGGGAGCGGCTCGCCGGAGGGTGGCCGGAGACGAAGGGGGTGAAGGTGGTCAGGGTCGGTCGAGGGCTTAATTGAATAAATTGAAAGCGGGGAAAGAAAGAGGAGAAGAAGGGGAGTAGATCTAGCTTACTTGCAGGGACGAAGGGGGAGGAACAGGGCGACAGTCGTATCGACTGTCGCCGGAGAAGACGATGCTCAGGGAAAGGGGCGGCGGCGAGCAGAGAGCCGGAGAGGCGCCAGCTGGGTGCGGCGTGGCGCGGGAAGAGCAGGGGAGGAAGTCTCTGCTGCTGGTATTGCGGCAGAGCGAAGAGGTGGAGGGGGAGGAAACCGCCGGAGCTGGTGAGCGTCTGCCGGAGGAAGAAGAGAGGAAAGTTGGGGATTTTCTCCGTCAGATCCAGGCTGCCCCGGTCGGTGGAGCAACGGGGGGGGTATTTATAGGGATCAAACAGGGAGGAAGGCGGAGGGAGACGATGTGTCTCCCTCGCCGGAGGATGGTCGGAAACAAGAACCCATACCGTCCGTGCGTTCGCACGGCCGGTATGGTGGGTTACAACGACCAGGGGGGTGTCCCTGCGACGGCTGACGACGCAGGGCACCCCCGGTTTACTTGCCAGGTCCCCCACCTCACCCTGCGCGGCGCCATGCTCCGCGCAAGGTCGCCGGAGCATGGTGCTGGCAGGTTTTGCAGGAGGGACCTGATTGCAAAGAACGAAGGAGAGTTAGGGGCCAAAATGCGAGGGTTCAAAAGTTGAGGGCCAAAGAGTAAATATATGAGGACCAAAGTGTAAAGTCGGTCAAGGAGGTTTCTTCTTAGGCTCAAGTTTTTATACATGACTAATTAGGACCTAAGGAATCTGATGGTGAATTTCATTTCCATATTAAACCTTGTTTGACCGGTCAATTTGCGCAAAAACCCAAATTAAGTTATTAATTGGGCATGGTTCTCAATGTAGGTCAAAAAGGGTTCTGAAGGCCAAATTGAAGGTTCTAAACCCTGGAGATTATTTTTCTATGAATTTTAGAGGGTTTATTCTATTTTTACTTTGCCTCGAACCTTGTGAATTGAAGTGGGTTGTTTTAGGGTTACAGATTATCATTTAGTTTCTTGGAATTGCTGTAGCCCTTGCTAGATCATTTCATCCCACTCTTATTCTTATTAAGCTGCTTTGACCTATGTTTGGGCCCTGAATTACCCGGTATGCAGATTATACTGGTAAAATTGCATTTTTACCCCTTATGACTTATTTTCTTCTCAAACTCAGGATTCTCTCAGTTAAGCCTTTCCTTGAGATATGTAGGAGCTTTTATCCTTTGTATTAGGTCAAAATGAGCTAGTTATGGCTCATGATGAGGTTCTCATCAGTCCGTTTCAGGGTACTCTCTTGAATGCACTTCAAAGTAATGATGTCTACTTGCTTAAAAAGGTGCTAAGTTGGGGGCCTCGATTATCAAATGACTTAAGGAAGTAGGGGTTTGCATAATTAGTGGCTCTCGGGATACACTCCCCTTACTTCGCCAGCCCAACTTTACCACCTTCAAGAGCAAGGACAACACCAAACTCGTGTGGTCAGAGTTCACTTCTGAAGCATAGGTCCTTAAGCTACCCAATTTAAGGATAGGCTTGTATTTTTTCTGCTATAGGGATCCTTTTTTTTCCTGTCCTTCCAACTTCCTTCCAGTGCATGCTTGGAAGGAGGTCATTGAATCCTTGCTTGGAAGGATCTTTAGACCATTCTCGGAGATGGAGGTTGAGTTATAGCCAAGCAGATCCCATGGCTGATCACAACGACCTCCCCTGCCCCCGAACTAGCAGGAGTTGATTCAGAGGCATTTGGACCAGTTGCAGTAGATGCAAGAATGGTTCCAACAGATGAATGGTCAGGGTGCTCAGCCCTTGAAGGATTTTTATGATCCTTCAAATTACGAGGATCATCCTGGCATTGTGATCCTCGATGGTGATGTTGAGATCAAGCCCCAAGTTTTGAGTTTGATTAAACACTTTCACGGGCTTGGCTCAGAAGACCCATTCCAACATTTGGAGGATCTAATCACTCTGGTTTAGACCACCAAATCACAGAATGTGGATGAAGAACAGATACTCATGAGGCTTCTCCCCCATTCACTTACGGATAAGGTCGCACATTGGTATTGTACCATTAGAAGACCGATTGCTACCTGGGGTATGATAAACATGCATGTATTTATGATAAAATGCCTATTTATGATAACACGTAAGCTTAGCATTTTATTACATAGTATAAATACTTCATAACATTCATCATATTGCATTTAGTGTGATGTGTATAAATTATATAATAATTCATGCATTACTGTGGCCAGGGAACAGGGCATGACATTTTGAAGCTTCAAAAGTAAAATCTGACCAAACGGATGAATCTAGAATAACGACCACAGTCTGACAACGCAAAAATCATCTCGATCCAAGCACCATAGCATCCTCTGCAAGCAAGGAAAGGTGGATGGTCCAGATGGTGCCACGTGGCACCATCCAGATTGCCCAAGGTCACCCAACGTCCCTCCAAAGGCCTTTTAACATGCGATGTCAGCCGTTGGATGAAAATCCAACAACTGAGAAGCCTCCTCCATCACACGCCCACAGCATGTCTTCTCGACACTTGTGCTAGCGCGGTGCATTGGTTGAGGTGCTCACTCCTAAAGGAGGGGTGCCAGTTCGAGGCCCACAGACCCCCACAATCCTTCATTTGGCAGTGGCAGCGCACTGCTCCAGTGCACACACACGACAAGTACATGCGAAGCATGCGCCAGCATAGCGCAGCAGCACTCGTAGCGCAAAGCACGTGCCAGCGCAACGCACAACCAGCGCGTGTGCAAGACAAGGTAGCGTAAAGAGCACTCCAGTAGCGCTACGTGGAGCTTCAACGATAGCTTGGGTGGATCTTTAACGATGATTACGGATGTCACTAATTGTCCATGCTCAGAAAGCTCCTTCTCCACTACTATAAAAACCCACCTACACCTCCCCATTTGCCTTCATCTCTATCTATGCTACTCTCACCTACTCCAAAGCTCTAAGAAGCATAGCAAGCTCCCAAGAGCTCTATTCCCAAGCTCCAAAGGCTCCTTATTAGTGCAATTTCTACCCCTCCACCAAATATTCAACCATCCTCTCACCACCTTCATTTGTAACCCTAGAGCCATCCCCTCACCTCCATTCAAGTCGACGATCACCTCCACCTCCTCATCCCCATTCCCAACTTGGTGAAGCTTTCCTCTATCCAGGTTCATCCTGCGCCTCTTCCCCGACGTCCAGTATCTCTCCTCCTTCGTCCAAGCTACCACCAGGCACCGTCGTCTTACCGAACATCCTCTTTGGGAGATTTCCTCTCACCCTCATCTCTTTTAGTTTGTTTAGCTTATTATTATTTTAATGAACATTATTTCACTTAGAGCAATCAAATTGTGGTTCATCTCTCTATTCTTTTTATTGCAAGTGATTTTACCATTCTCCTAAAATACCAAACAAAGCAAGAAAACCTAAAAACACCAAAAAAGAAACAAATTGAAATGCGGATTTCAAGAAACAAACTTCGCCTCCCAGTGTTCGACCTGGGACTCCCTTTCGATTTTTGGTAAATTTTATTTGATAGCGAGCCTTGCGACTACGATGATGTGCATACATCTGATTAACCTAAAATGTCTACTAATGCTTGTTCTTAGTACCATTTTAGCATCATACATTGTAAATATTGCATAACATGCATAACCATGCATTTAAGTCAAGTTGTATAAATTGTATAGTAATTTTCTCCTTTTATGGCCAGGGATAAGGCAACTTGTTAATCGAGGCCTCAGATCGAAGATCCAATCGTACGAATCTAATTAGGGCGATGATTGGAGTTCAACGACTCCATGATTTCCCTGATCGGACATCTGTAGCATTAGATATCGACTGAGGAACCCTAGAGATCAAGGGCCAAGATGGCATTAATCCGAACATCAGACGACAAATTCAACTGCACGGATGGGTTTGGATCGACGATCGTAGCCTAACAGCGTGAAAATCGATCCAATCCGACACCCGTGGCACTGTCTACAATACTCAGAAGATGGAAGGCCAAGATGGCTCCATGTGGCACCATCTCAGCCACCCAACCGACCATAAGGACCCTCCTCCACTTCTCCTCTTCACCCGCTCGACGAATCTCTACCGTTGGATGCCCATCCAACAGTCGAGAATGTGCCACGTCATCACTCATCTAGTGCCTCTCCTCAATCATAATCAACGCTTGATCTCAATCGTTGGATGAAGGTCCAACAACTGAGATCGATCGTGCACAAAATCACTAACGCGCCTCAACTGTACGCATAGCGCAGCAGTTTTGGCGTTGCATAGGTAGGAGACGAGGGTTCGAATCGTAGAGCGGCGTCCCCTTCTCGTGTGCGGGCGTGCCATCACAACCGCTAGATTGACAGCGAGCGGCGCAGATCAGCAAATAGCGCCCACGCTCGATCTGATGCATAGCATGCATGCTCGATCGCACACGAGTGCACAGTGAAGGTGCAGACAAAGGCACTGACAAGGAGTGTTTTAAGTTGTCCGATCATGAGATTGAACGACTGATCATGCGTGAACGTGAGCAGGTGTTTCAGAGCATAAAGGCCAGGAGGCACGCGCGTTACACGCGTACGTTGGCCATGTTTAGGCCTTTAGTGATGGATAAATCCATCACTAAAGGTCCTGAATTATTGTTTTGGAAATTAAAATGTCTAAAATGCCCCAACTCCTTGCAACTATAAAAGGAGACCCCTACCCTACGAATTTCTCAACCCTTCCTTCCCCTATCTCCCTCTCCAAAGCTTAAGAGAAGCTTGTCTCACGCTCAGGATGCTCCTAAAGAGCTAAAACCAAGTTTTCTCCCCCATTCCCAAAGTAGATCCCGCGACGACGATGATGTGTTGCTTCGTTCCCATTCCTCCTATTCCTCCTTCTTCCCGCTCTGCTCCCCATCTACCAGGCGTTGTCTCATCCGACTCGTCCTCCAAGTGATCATTGAGGAGGATAACTTTTCCCTCCCTTCTTTTTCCACTTTCTAGAGTAGAATTTTCCTACTTTCTAGTTGTAATAGTTTCCCACTTTCTAGTGTAATCATTTCCCGCTTTCGTAGTTGCAAAACATTATTCAAATATCAAGTGATTATTCTCTCTCTCTCTCTTTTATTATTTATAGTGCATCCATTGTGATTATTTCGCCTTTTAAACAAAAATACAAGAAAAATTATAATTGTGGATTTTGAGATCGACGTAGCCTCTTTGTGTTCGACCCGGAACTTCTTTACAGAATTTTCGGTATAAATTTTATTTGTTGAACGGATTTCTTTGTGGCTCGAACTACAACGACAGGTTTTCAAATCCAATTGCGAACGCGTAGTTTTCCACCTTCAACATTTTGGCACCGGTGCTGGGGAGGCAATGATTTTTCGATCTTCTTTTCGCAATTGACGCACTTTACTGTTTTCTAACTTGCTTTATCTCGTGTCTATTGTTTTGCAGATACCTCTATCAAGGAATCGTCAAGTGGTGATCGGAGTAATGTGCAGTTGAAGATGACTGTAAGTGCTCCCCATTCTTCCTCCTCCATAGATTTCATTTCATCACATTAATTCAAACTCCAATTAACCTAGGTGTTTGCATAAATCCTAGGATTAGTTTGGTTGCTTGGATTTCCACCCACATTCATTTCACCCTCGCATATAAAAGAAAACAAAAAAGATACTTTTGTGGGATAATTCAACATACACACAACTTACACCCACATTCAAGGCACTTAACCTAATTGATTTTCTTCTACTCAACCGGATTATGATCTGTGGAACCAGTACACAAAAATCAACATACAAAATAGTAGAAATTAGTCTAGGTTAATCACTTTGTGTGCCTAATTTAGTGGTGCAATTGTGGCCAATTGTTTGAGTTGTTTGGGCCACACCACTCAACATAAAATCAACTCATCAAGTAGCCTCCTCTTAGGGTTTTCAATTTAGGTTCATACCAGGCGCTCCACTTTATTTTTGATTTCAAAGAGGAAAGTCATCTTCACCCATGCTTGAAAACCTGGTTTGCCTCAAACTTGATTGAATTAAACCTAATTCTAAATCCTAAAAGCTACTTAAGCAAGATTTGAACTCTAAAATTTACTCATCACAAATAATCTTACTTGAAAACCCTGGTTGTGCACGCACTCACACATACTCAATTGATCATTAAGGGCACAACCCATTTTAAGGGCCCACCACATTCCATAAGCACTACAATCCCAGGCCTAAATAAAATCAAGTAGACGTTGGCCTTAAGGACTGATTTGCTCTTTGGGGTCTAGTCTAAGATTGTTTATGATTAACTTGCTTGTACTGATCAATCTGATGTCTAGCTAGGGGAGTAGCGTCAAATGACCAGGGTTGTGGGGTACACTAGGAACTGGAGGCGCAAGTTGAAGGAAGAACCTTCTCCCCAGTCCCTCCTTCTAGCTGGTTGGATTGAGCAAACATAAGTAGAGTAAATAGTCTATAATCTTAAGGCAGGTTCTGAGAGTCTATAGATCTTTAGGCTACCCCACTTAAGGACATGCTTGTTTTGTTGTGCTATAGGGTTCTTATCTCTAGTCCTTCCGACCTTCTCCTAGTTTATGCTGGGAAGAAGGTCATTGAGTCCCCGATTGGAAGGACCACTAGAGTATTCTAGGAGGTGTAGATTGGATTTTGGCCAAATTGATCCCATGGCCGATCAACAGCCTCCACTGCCTCAGCATCCACATGAGGTATTTCAAAGGCAGCTGGAACAAATGCAAAGAATGTGAGAATGGTTCTAGAGAATTCAAGGCGCTCAACCCTTGAAGGATTTTTATGATCCTTCAAATTACGAGGAACGTCTCAGCATCCAGATTCCTGCCAGAGATGTAGAAATCAAGCCCCAAGTGTAAAGCCTGATCAAACATTTCTATGGGCTTGGCTCTGAAGACCTATTTCAACACTTGGAGGACTTGACCGCTTTGGTCCAGACCACCAAGGTACGAAATGTGAATGAGGAGTAGATGATCATGAGGCTCTTCCCCCATTCTCTTAGGGATAAAGCCGCTCATTGGTACAGGACTATAGGAAGACCAATTGCAACTTGGAATGAGTTGAAATTGGCCTTCCTGAAGAAATTCTTCCCTGTCAAATGTACCAATGCATTGATACGGGCAATTACTACATTCACCTAGTGGCCGGGGGAGTAGTTTCATGTTGCCTGGGAGCGATTCCAGGACCTATTACAAAGGTGTCCACACCATGAGGTGCCGAAATGGCAACTCATGTAGATCTTCTACCACGGGTTGACTGAGTAACTCAGAAATCACGTGGACGCTTCCTGCGGAGGCAATTTCCTCAATAAAGACGCAGGTAGAGCACATGATTTGTTTGAGGAGATGAGCAAGAATTTGATCAATCATGCCTCCATGGATTCTTTTAATCGATCCCAGCAGCCCAGATCGAATGTTAATGAAGTCCACGACTCTCATTCATTCGATATGGAATTGATTTGTAATAAACTTGATAAGGTGGACTTTGTTGCTAAGAGAATGGAGGAGTGGATGGTTGGATACTCAATGAACAACTCTCGATCCACTCAATCCCAGAATTCAGGATTCCATTCATTGCGAGCTCCTTCTCGACAGTAGTTCATGAATCAACTTGATGCCGCTCAACCTGCGAGCCAGCATTATTCGGAACCCCACGTATTCCAAACTGGGGCCTTTGATCCCAGTTTCTCTGATCCCTCCCTTTCTTTCTCTCCATCCTCACCCTATGAGGATGTCTATGCTGTACAAGAGAATATTAGGTCCAGCCCTTACTCCAATGCTCATAATCCGGGTTGGAGGAACCACCCTAACTTCTCTTGGAAAAACCTGAGGTAGCAGACCCAATTCTGACCCAGCAACTATGCTCCGCAATGACTAATTGGTTAAGGTCATGTTTACACTCAACTGCCCCTGAATTAGGTCAATCAGCCAGCTTGGATTGCCTGTCAACTCGTAGGGCAAGCTGATTTGAATCGAAAAATGGTAGAGATGCAAGGATCTATGCTCCAGCTCATGCAGCAAATGAAAACCTTGCTGGACAACTTGCAAAATGGGTTCATTGCTAATTCTCGTCAACCCGGATCTCTACCATCTCAAGCTGTACCCAACCCGCGTAATATCCAAAATCCGGGCAATCAAGCCCATGGGTATGGGAATCAGAGGGACCAACACACACATGCTTAGGTGGTTGAGCAGGGTCCTTCCTCTTCTTCTTCTTCCACAAATCAACAATTCTTGGCTAATGAAGCCCCTCCAATCTTTCCTAATCCTCCCTAAGACCCAAATCCATATGCATCTATTAATTCTGTTACCTTGAGGAGTAGTAAACAAACTCAGAGTCCACAACACACTGTTCTGATTTATCGAATCCTGTAGAGCCTGAGGAGAGAAAGGAGAACTCTGGAGAAGAAATCAAGGCTCAAGAACCTGATTCCAAAGATTCGACTCATGTTCCTTTTCTGGAGGCCTTGATTGGATCAAGGAAGAAGAAGTCTGTTGATGGTAATGAGGAGCCTCTGAATATTTTCAAGATTGTTGAGATCAATATCCTGCTCCTTGATGCTATCAAACATATACCGGCTTACGTGAAATTTTTAAAGGATTTATGTACACAGAAGCGTAATTCGTGAGAATTTGCTTCGAGGAAGGTGGTACTCTTTGAGTGGACTAGTTCTATTATCCTGCACCACCTCCCTCAGAAAAAGAGAGATCCAGGTGCTCCTTTGATTTCTTGTGTCATCAGAGATTACACTTTTGATAGAGCACTGCTAGATCTAGGTGCAACCATTAACCTAATTTCTACTTCTCTTTGCGAGAAGTTTGGATTAGGTGAACTTCGGCTGACTTCAATAACGCTGCAGTTAGCAGACTGTTTAGTCACAAATCTATGAGGTGTTATTGAAGATGTTATTATTAATGTTAAGGATTTCTATTTTCCTATAGATTTCCTTGTCCTTGACATGGATGTACCTAAAAATCTGAGGAACACACCCATCATTTTGGGGCATCCGTTCTTGTCTACCGCCAAGGCCAACATTAACTGTAAGAGCGGTAGCTTGGAAATCACCTTTGGGAATCAAAGAATGAAATTGGATATGTTTAAGGTGATTAACAAATTCAAGGATTGTGGATTTATTGAGGAACTTGAGGATGATAATGAGAATATTGAAACTTGTACGGTGGTTTTTTGCATTTGAAAGTTGCTCCTCTGACGATGATTTGGACCCACAACCCTTTATGGCAAACCCACCACCTTCTGAAGAGGTTATTGATTTTGTTCACTCTCAACCTCTTCCTCATGATGAGTCTTCATCAGCATCCTCCTTACCTTCAATCATCAACTTGCCCCAGCTTGAATTGAAACCATTGCTGAGAATCTGAAATATCAGTTTTTAGGACCGCATACGACGCTCCCTGTGATTATCAGTGCTAAACTAACAAAGGAGTAGGAGATTAAATTGATTGAGGTTCTAAAGGAATACAAGGAGGCAATTGGTTAGACCATTCATGACCTTAGGGGCATCGAGCCATCTTACTGCAATCACAAAATATTTTTGGAAGATCGATCCTGCCCTTCTCGCCAGATGCAAAGGAGATTAAACCTAAATATGCGAGAAGTGGTCAAGAAGGAGATTATCAAGTGGCTCGATGCAAGAATCATTTTGTCTGATCTCTGATAGTCCTTAGGTAAGTCTCGTGCAAATTGTACCCAAGAAAGCCAGGATTACCATTTTGACTAACGAGAAAGGAGAATTTGTCACAACTTGTTCTACTTCCTCTTGGAGAGTTTGTATTGATTACAGGAAGCTAAACACAGCCACGAAAAAGGATCATTTCCCTTTGCCTTTTATTGATCAAATCCTTGAAAGAATAGCTGGGCAGAAGTACTTCTATTTCCTTGATGGCTACTCAAGATACTGATGAGTGGCTACTCATCATGGCTAAAAAGCTGAAGTTGAGCTAGACACTGAGTAAAACAACATCAAATTAACAGATAAAAAGGGTTAAGTGTGGGAATTAAAGAAAAAGACCTAAAACCTTTACTCTGTGTTAAAATTTCATAATTAGGTCACAAAATGAGATATTCAAAAAGCAAAGTACAAATGATGACCCATGCGTTAATTGAACACATAAATAAGTTTGAAAGGCCAAATCAAAAGTATAATTAATGTCTTAAATGTTCAATTAAGCACATATAAAAATTTGAAGGCATTTGGACATCATTTAGGCTATGTAATAGGTAGTTTACACTTAGGTCCTTCATGCATTAATTCTTGCCTTTAAAAATTCCTTTTCGAACCTACTTGTAAACCGTAGTGACCCTTTGAAAGGCTGCAGGGTCCTTCCTGTTGTAATTCTTTTCACTTATGGGCCTGCACGCAAATCTTCTACCCCTTCGTAGAGAGGTTTTTCCTACAATTTTCCTATTATTTCAGAGGTCGACCTGCTGCTCTTCGCATGCACTGTAGCGCGTGAAGAACACAGCCGATCTCAGCCATCCGTTGCTTCTCACGATTTTGATCTGCGGTTGGATTTGAATGGAAGCTTCGTGCGAATCGACGCGTGCGCTCACCCCTCTCCCCAGATCCCATCTGACGGTCAGATTTTGAGATTGGCCCACTGCGCGCTCCTCTCCTCTCATCCTCGCCACCGGTTACCTCTTCGATTATCCTCACCCGCGCGGTGATCTTAGCCACTGAGTATGCTACTTAAGCACCTCCATGGTGGCGTGCACAAAGGATCGCTCCCTCCTACATCTCTTAGCGATCGTTCATCCACTCCAGTTCCACCTCCCCAACAAGCCTTTCACAGCCACCGGCTGTGAAATCATCACCTTCTCTCGACCTCCTCGTCGCTAAGGATGTCGTAGCACCTGAGGACGACCTTGGAGCCTGACTATCAGACTCTTCTCTCCGCTGGAGTCATCTTCCTCCCTTCTTCCTCGTTAGCCACCGGCTAAGGACCCATAGGTCCCATTCTTCCAGTTAGAGTAGATTTATTATTCTGCATATTAGTTGTAGCCGTAGTTAAGTAGGTTTAGAGTAGAATTAATGTAATTGGTAGTGTTTAATTTTGCTGTTAGGATAAAGTAGCTGTAGTAGTAGATTTAGGCTATAAATTCCCCCCTCACCTCCTTTGATCATTCCAGATCAGAGGGGAAGGTTTCACATAGTCATGATTTCAAATTCTCTCCCTCTCCATATTTTCATGTTCACTTCTGATTTTCCACGACCTGTTTTTCGCATTCCACCCATACATTCAGACCCAATTTAAGATCTGATTGGTTTTTAACCTCAGATCTAAAATTGGCATAAAAAAGCACTTAAGGGGCTTCCCATTCACTTCACTCTTGTTCACAAAAGCCCCTGATTTGAGTTTGAAGCAATCAGTTTGTTGGATTTTCTTTTAACTTGGATTTCAAGGATTTTCACTCAATTGGGCTTTAACTGTTTTGATATGACAAATTGAAAAATCCTGATTTGTGTTCTTTGTTGGCAAGGAATCTGAGATGTTTCTGATGTCAGAATTCAACTCAGAAGAGCCATATTCTGTTCTGAGTTTTATGAAGGTTTTAATGCAATGAATGCAACATAGAACTAAGGAAAATCACTGTGGTGATTTGAAGTTTTATCTTGCATCCATGAGTTTGTTTTGAATGGATGCATTGATGATTTCCTAACCTAAGGAGTTCTCAACACTCCTTATGGTTTCAAAACTTGGGTGTTGAATTAGGGATTTTAACTGACTGAGTTAACTCTTTCTTCATGCTATCTATAGCATTAGGAAGAGTTAGATCAGTGTCTTTTGTTGATTTAATCTGATGTGAAGTTTTGATAAGGGTTTTTGCATTTAAATTGGGGTATTCAATGTTTTTAATGAGAGTGAGACCCTTATCAGATGGGGGATTGAAAGAGTATTTCTTTTCTTTAGTCTGGATTTATCACTTTAATCCCAGTGTTCACAACAAGTTGCTGCATTTTGCAGCTACATTTTCCTTCTCTCCCTACTCAGATTTTATCCCCAAATGGACTAGCTGCAGCAGCAGTTAGACCAGCTAGAATCAGATCTGAGTTGTTGCAGGGTTTGTCTGTAGAATCAATGCTGCTGCTGCTGCTGTCTAACTGTTCTAATTTTTAGCAGATGGAATTTGATGTAATACCCTGTAGAATGTGTTTTGAAATGTAGTTAACATACAGATATTTTGCTTCCCTTATGAATACAAGCTTTCCTATTAGATAATTGAACTTTAATTTCTGGGAATGCTTGTTTTAACTCTTTCAATTGTTGTCAGCTAGTTTAGTTCAAGCTAACTGTCCAACACATGATTTAAAAAGGGAAACTAAACTAAGGATTGTATTAAAATTGGTAAACACTTCCTAAATCTCATGCTGAATGAAAATAAGGCAGTCATGAAGCTTGATAAAAAGAGTTATACTTAAAAAGATAGTAAACATGCCTCTTTCTCCTCAGCCAACTCTTCCCTTCTCATCTCTTATTTCTGTAAGATTTATAAAAATCATAAAAAGTGAAAAACTCCCAAAAGAACTAAGAAAAAAAAAATATTACTCTATATGTTAAGTATACTCTTATAAACATAAGCTCTATACAAGGCTATATATGTAAATAGGTAGTATATATACATAGACTGTACAACTAACTATGTAAATATATTGTATACTGTAAATTAGGTATCTAATTTAAATCAGACAGTATATACATTAATTATATAACTATCTATAAATTAAACTAACTTATATGTATTTTTAGACTAACTAAATCAGTAGATAGTATAAATAAGAGAATTAAACTATAAAACTGCATATATCTATGCATATGTATATTATAAGTAAATGAAATCCTGTACCTTAATTTAATCCTTTATACATAATAAATAATGAATTTATTAAGTTAATAGCTAAGTTGTTGAACTAAACTAGATAAATTAGTAATTTAGAGTTATAATTAAGTTAATTGAATCTGTATACTTAGACTAATATACCTTACGTAATTTAAGCTAATTGAAGTATATTTATACCTGATTATATTACTTTAACTTAATTTATAAGTAAAACAGTCAAAACTGCAATTTAAATGTAAATAACACAGAAATTAATTCAGAAAAATATAATAAAAATGTCTACAAAATACTTATACACGTATTCTAACTCTATATAAGGTCAATTAGACCATATAGTTTCTAATTTATAAGTAATTAAAGAATAAAACACCAAAATCAGTGTGTAAAAATAATATACTTTAGCGAATTTATTTATATGGTAAATCTAATTAAAAATTCAAATTAATTGTGCAATTGTATAGTATTATGTAAATACTTCATTTTCCATAATTTATTTTTATTTTTAAATAAATTATGGCCCTCGAATTGAGGGCCAAAGTCTCCTTTAGCATGCAGCTGCGCACATTTTTCAGTGCAGATGCGACGCTCGAATAGCGCCACATCGTGCGCTGCAAAATGCGCGCAGCAGTATAAATTGATTTTTTTACTTTACACTGCAGTCGTCATGGGTGTTGGGCGCCCGAAACAGCCACACTATTACATATTCTGAGCATACCTTATGAGCATATATTCTGAGCATTTGATTGAGGGACCGGGGGCCCTTGGAGGTGTTTGTGTGTGTGCGCAGGCTAAGAAAGCCTGTGTTCTGAGCTTGATGAAACGTAATTAAGCGGCCTAATAACAATTAGGGCATGCTTAGTAGAGGTTTGGTCCCACCCTCTGGGTGCTATGTATCCCTCAAAAAGCATGCCTGCAAATTAAACACATTTTCGATTAATTAAAGAAGAACTAATGACAGTAGTTAATTACCTCTATGCCGTAGTTTGTGGAATCTGTTAAGGCAGAATTAAAACAAAGAAGAAGAAGAATAATAGAGGATTAGTGTGGAGTAAGAGAGAGAGAGACAATGTAAATACGAAGTTGAATACAAATACAAAAGAAATATATATATGTATACGTAGTATAGCCAATTACTTTTATGTAAATAACCTCATACATTTACTAACAGAATAAAACGTCTCCATAACCGTCGCTAAAGACCCTAGTTTCCCTCTTTAAGTTTGTATATAGTATTTTCTGGGATCTAGCGACGCTTACATCTGTCACTATAGCTATTGAATGTGTTACTATAGGTGTTAGATTAGTAAGTTAAGTTAGTATACCATGTAATCTTAGTTGATAGTGTACTTTCATGTAAGTATTAACACTATAACTTTTAAGAGAGTTTGAAATATAGTAATGAAATGTTTGGTGCTTGTTTATAGTTAGTTTTTTTTTACAAGCATTTTTTATTAATTCTTTGTGAGTAGGCAAACTATGTCTACATTCATTCATTCTTTATTAGATGTAAAACTTCTTTTTGGAATTAAAGGATAATTTTGAGATCAAAGAGCGATGTAATTCAATAATTACCTCCCAGTGAACGACCTGGAATAAAACCAGTAAAAATTAGATAAGTAAATAATAACGGTTGTAATGACTTGTATCCCATACAATTTACTACAATGACATTAATGGTATTTTCACCCATCAATACACCACCACCATATTACCATCATACCATTGCCAAAAAATGACCAACAACAAACATACCATTATTTTTGGTGCCGTTGCCGGGAAGGCAACGCTCTTTATGCCAAAATTACCTTTTAATTCTTTTTTCTTGTATATAGAAATTCTTCATTTCATTCAAATTCATTGATTGTAATTGTTTTCTTCCATTGATTTATTTGTTATTGTGTACACGTTCTTTTATTCTTTTACTATTCATTTGTTATTTTTCCGCAGCACTTGAGGAGGAGGAGAAGCAGTATCATCTTCTAGGTAGAGGCCGTCTTCCTGGTGGAATCGCTGCGCTCCTGACCTGACATCCAGGCAGAGTTTGCCCTCGGAGTAGCTATAGGATTAGTAGTAGTAGTAGTATAGTTTAGATAGATTTTGGTATATTAACTAGGATGAATTGTTAGTCATAAGTTGTGAGAGCCTGTTCTCACACATTCATTGTAATAACTACGGACTGCCTGGACTTTATTTTCTACTCCCTCATCGATGCAGTTTTTCCATTGCGATTTTCCGAATCGATTTCTTTCTTTGTTTTTGCTTGTTATATATAAAAAAAAAATCAAAAAATCAGAAATCAAAAAGATCTCATCCTTATCTAGCAACAGCATATCCTTAGGCATCCATCTTAGGTTGTATACTTTTTTGCTAGATTTCAATTCAAGTCAAATTTGCATATAGAAGATTGCTGGAGTCAGGTACGCATTCTTTACCTTTATCTAACTCCTGTCATCATTGCATTTGACTTAAAATTAAAGAAAACCATCTCTTATATTGAACTGAGTAAAAAAAAGTGAGACAAGCAGCATAGAAATCATCTCATAATCACTTGAATTAAATCAAAAAGGAGATATTAACTTTATGTGAAACCTTGATTGAGATTTTTATCGCCTTGTGTTGATTGCTATCGTGCACACAGCACGATCACTTAAGGTCACAACACACGAGTTTCTACCTCATCTCTTTCTGCAACCACAGGATCTGGATTTGTACACTAAGTCTTATCCAGACTCCCAATGGATTTTAGAGGTCTGCACATCGCTAGGTTTATCTTAAGACATGTACAATTGTTTGAAATAATTGCTTGCGTACAACATAATTTTGCGTAGCAGCCTCTAGGAAAAAATTTTTTGATTCATCTCGCTTGCTTGGTCTTCTGAATGAATTGAGATTTAATTGGGATTTTCCACTTTCTGTGAACTTGGCTGAAATTTTCCCATTGAGTTGTAACGAATTGCAGTAAACGTGTTTTCAAAAACCAACTCAATGGAAGGTAGGAGATCCCAAAACCTAGAACTTGTACTCCCCTTGGGTACTGTTACCTAGGCTATTGCATCTTCCTCTTTGCCTTCCACTTCTAATCCCTTACCTCCTGAGTCTCAAACTCTTATTCACAATCCCATTAACCAAGAGGATGATCTTGAGTCATTACAATTCGAGGATTTTGAAGAACTTCCTCCACACTTAGTTGCACATCCTCCACCACAGCAACCACCTATCCCTAGGTTCCAACCTCCACCTTATCCTAATTTTCCTAATCCGCCCCCGGAGAGAGGACCTATGCCTCATCTTCAGCACCTTTTCGATACACAACTACAAATGAATACCTTAACCCAACAGGTGCAACAGCTGGCTCAAGCTGTTAATCTTTTAGCTAACCCCCAACCACAACCACTTCAACCTAGAAATCCTCAAGCACCACCCGAACCTCGTAGACCTCAACTACGGGATTATTATAATCCTGCAATTGCCCAACCAATGCCTGTTGTACGTTATCCCAATGGGGGTCGTGCTGCTGAACTGAAGCCAAACATTATAGCACTCATTCCTCACTTCCATGGACTTGCTTCTGAGGACCCTTTTCAGCATTTAGAGGAGCTGAAGAATCTTGCCCAAACTTTGGGTCTGCAAGGACATGATCAGCACACACTTTTAATGAAAATGTTCTCCTTTTCATTGAAAGGTAAGGCAGCCTTTTGGTTTCAAACACTTGCACGGACTACACCTATAGATTCCTAGGCTTCTTTAGAACATGAGTTCTTAAAGAAGTACTTTCCTGTAGGCCACACTAATGCCTTAAGGAGTGCCATCACTACATTCACTCAGAATTCAGGAGAACCAATGCACGAGGCTTGGGAGAGATTCCACGAGCTTCTGAGAAAATTTCCCCATCATGGTGTCCCACACTGGCAATAGGTCCAGATCTTCTACCATGGGCTCCATGATGACACACGGAATTTTGTAGATGCCGCTGTGGAGGCAATTTCCTGTGTCGGGACGAGGACTCGGCCTTTGAGCTCTTTGAAGGCATGGTCGAAAACTCTATTAATAATGCTTCAATGAGCATGCTTAATAGAAAGTCCTCACATTCTGACTCACATACTGGGGTACACGAAGCCCAATCTAGTAGCAAAGACTTAGAGATAGTGGCTAGTCAACTAGATAAAGTGGACTTAATCGAGAAGAAAGTAGATGAAGTATGGAAATTTCTCTCAAAACCCTCATCTTCTTCTCAGTCACCAGCACAAAACACTTCTTCTCAGTTTCCCACAGGGAGGGAAACTGTGAATAACCTTTCTATGACACAAACTGCATTACCGAATTTTCCATTTCCATATCCTTCACCGGTTGGAGGAACCTTTGTCCCTCCCTTCACTGACTTCCCTGCACCTTCTGGAGTTTCAGAGGAGCTCCATTCCATTCATAATGACCCTTTCGCACAAACCTACAACCCTGGATGGCGCAATCATCGAAATTTCTCGTGGTCGGGAAATTCACAGAGACCTCCTTTTCAACAACCTTCGGCACCACCATTGCATAACCCGATCCGAGCACCACCTCCACAATCACACGGATATCCACCGCGTACCTACCAGCAACCCCAACCCAGGCCCACCCAATACTCTCAATCTGGGCGTAGACGAGATGACCAATTGGGGTCTATCATGAAAGCTCTTGTTGATATGCAACAACAGAATATTGCTATGTAGCAGAGACAGGATGCGGCCTTAGCTGAGATGAGAGCCCAGCTATCACACTTGACGGAGTCCCGTCAACCACATTCACTCCCATCTCAAGCACAACCCAACCGTAGGAACATACCTGCTCAGAGGTATGTCCAACCTAGACCAGCAGTGCAAGACCAAGCACATGTCATTTCAGAACCCTTGCACAACACTGAATTCTTCATAGACTCAAGTTCTTCTCTTGCACAAACACAACCATCTCTGCTACCTAACACTGATTTACCATCTACCGCTAGGGCTGAACTAAATGCCATAGTCACTAGGAGTGGTAAAAGCACACTAGATCCACCTCTTCAAATGTCTACTACTTCTAGTTCTGCACCTCCACTTCCTACTTCTCCTCTATCTAGGACTGAACCTCTTATCACCACTCCTGTACCTTTTCCTAAAGCTTTAAAGAAGAAGGAGAAAGGAAAGAAAAAGACCTGTGTGGCACTTGAGGAGGATTTGCTTAAGCTCTTTGAGCAAGTCCACATAAACATCCCCTTGTTGGATGCAATTCACCACATTCCTCTTTACGCTAAGTTTTTAAAAGACCTATGCACACCTAAGCGTAAAGCAAGAGTTCAAAAAGGGAGTAGTCATTCATCCTCTCGGAACAAGCTAGTTCCATTATCTCTAGTACCCTCCCTACTAAGATGAAAGACCCAGGCACCCCTCTCTTATCCTGCATGATAGGTAACACCACATTTAATAGAGCACTACTTGACCTAGGTGCTTCCATCAATCTTATCCCAACCTCTCTGCTGACACATTTTGAGGTTGGCAATTTGAAGCCAATCGATTTGTCCCTGCAA
The DNA here is from genome assembly GCA_037157565.1 of Thalassia testudinum. Classification (NCBI taxonomy): domain Eukaryota; kingdom Viridiplantae; phylum Streptophyta; class Magnoliopsida; order Alismatales; family Hydrocharitaceae; genus Thalassia; species Thalassia testudinum. Next base: position 220,960,383 of record JAZHRO010000031.1, on the reverse strand, counting down.
TTAGCTGACAGATCAGTTAAGACACCTTAGGGAGTGTTGGAAGATGTTATAGTGCAGGTCAAGGATTTTTACTTTCCTGTAGACTTTATAGTCCTTGACATGGAAGTACCTGAAGATATCCAGAACACACCCATCATTTTAGGAAGACCTTTCTTGGCTACGGCCAAGGCAAACATCAATTGTGAGGAAGGCCTTATAGAATTGAAGTTCGAAGATCAGAAAATAAAGATTGATATTTTTTAGGCCCAAAGAGGACAGATTTGTAGTTTAATTGAGGAAATCTTTTCTCTGGATTCTTTGGACCGGTTGGTTGAGGATACCTTAATCGATTCATTAAATTTAGAACCTCAACACTCTTTGGACTCTGTCTTGACTTCCACTGAGATACTGAATTTGGAGACTGAGGACCAACCTCCTATTCCTTTAGTATCTCTAGGATCTCCTGAAACTTTCACACCTGCTCCTTCTGATCCTGTACCTGTTGAACTCAAACCTCTTCCTGACTTTCTCAAATATGTTTTCTTAGGACCTGATCAGACCTATCCGGTGATTGTTAACTCTTCCTTATCATCTGATCAAGAATCACGACTCTTATCTGTCCTAAAAGCACATAGACAGGCTATAGGATGGAACCTTTCTGACCTAACAGGCATCAGTCCTTCTTATTGCACACATAGGATTTTCACTGAAGAAGGATCTAGACCTACTAGATAGCCCCAGCGTAGATTGAACCCTACATTGCAAGCGGTGGTGAAAAGTGAAATAATTAAGTGGTTAGACAATGGAATTATCTTCCCAATTTCTGATAGCAGATGGGTAAGTCCTGTTCAGGTTGTGCCAAAGAAGGCCAGACTTACCATCATCACCACTAATTCTGGAGAAGTCATCCCTACACGCATTGCTAGTTCGTGGCGAGTTTGTATAGATTACCGAAAAATCAACCAAGCCACGAAGAAAGATCATTTCCCTTTGCCCTTCATTGATCAGATACTGGAAAGACTGGCAAGGAATAGATTTTTCTACTTTTTGGATGGCTATTCAGGATATAATAAGGTGGCAATTCACCCCGACGATCAGGAAAAAATGACATTCACTTGCCCCTATGGAACCTTTGCATTCCGTAGGATGCCTTTTGGATTGTGCAACTCACCTGCTACATTTCAGCGGTGTATGTTTGCAATCTTTTTCAACTTAGTAGGTGATTGCTTAGAAGTCTTCATGGATGACTTCTTGGTCTTCGGGAGCACATTTGATGCATGCTTAGACCACCTGACTAAGGTCCTGCAAAGATGCATAAATGTGAATCTGGCACTTTCCTGGGAGAAATCTCATTTCATGGTAACAGAAGGACTAGTATTAGGTCACCTTGTCTTTGAGAGAGGAATTGAGGTTGACTGCGTGAAGGTAAAGTTGATTTCTGAATTACCACTACCTTCATCGGTTAAACAGATAAGATCTTTTCTCGGGCATGTTGGTTTTTATCGCCGCTTTATAGTGGATTTCTCGAAAATAGCCCAACCTCTCACTACTCTCCTCTCTAAAGATGTAGACTTCGAGATCTCTGACGAGTGTGTTCGTGCCTATATGACACTTCGTGATCTGGTTACCAAGGCACCCATACTGCAACCCCCGAATTGGTCTCACCCTTTTGAGATCATGTGTGATGCCCCTAATTATGCAGTAGGAGCTGTCCTTGGTCAAAAATTAAACGGGAAACCCACAGTCATCTATTACGCTTGTAAGACCTTAGATGAAGCCCAGAGGAATTACACCGTCATGGAAAAGGAATTGCTAGCTGTAGTATTTGCACTGGAAAAATTCAGACCTTATCTTTTAGGTTCCCACATTATAGTCTACACTGACCACACGGCAGTTCGACATCTTCTCACCAAGAAGGACGCGGAATCTCGTCTGATTAGATGGATCCTGCTTTTACAGGAATTTGATTTGGAGATTCGTGATAAGGTTGGAAAGCAGAATGTGGTAGCTGACCACTTATCCCGCCTTCCTTCTGAAGCGATTTCTCCTTCTTCACCCATTTCTGACCACTTCCCTGATGAGCAATTGCTGGTCATTCATTCTGATCTTCCCTGGTATGCTGACATTGTCAACTACCTGGCTTCTAGAATCCTCCCCACTGATTGGGTTCGACATCAAAAAGACAGACTTAGATCCGAGGCCAAGCACTATTAGTGGGAAGAACCCTGGCTTTTCAAGCATTGTAAAGACCAGATCTTTAGGAAGTGTGTTCCACATAAGGAGATTCGAAGCATCTTATTGTTCTGCCATGACCAGGCATGCAGCGGTCACTTCTCTGGCAAAAAGACTGCTGCAAAGATTTTGCAGAGCGATTTTTATTGGCCCACAATCTTTAAAGATGCACACGAATATAGTAGGGCATGTTCACGCTGTCAGTCTCTCGGCAGTATTGGCTACCGAGACATGATGCCCTTGAATCCGATCATGGTGTGAGAAATCGTTGACATTTGGGGCATTGACTTCATGGGACCTTTTCCTAAATCTTATGGCTTCGAGTACATATTGTTGGCAGTTGAGTATGTTTCAAAATGGATTGAAGCCATCCCCTCAAGGACTAATGATCATAGAGTTGTGACACAATTCGTTCAAGATTTCATCTTCTCTAGATTTGGGGTACCTAAAGCCATCATTAGTGATGGAGGGTCCCATTTTAGAAACACACATTTTCAGTCCCTACTTCAAAAGTATGGGGTGTCACATAGGATAGCTACACCATATCACCCTCAAACTAATGGACTTGCTGAATTGTCCAATCGGGAGATCAGGAAGATTTTACAGACTACCATCCAATCAGATAGAAAGGGTTGGTCTTCCCACCTTTCTGATGTGTTGTGGGCATATAGGATAGCTCACAAAACCCCTTTAGGCATGTCTCCTTTTAGACTTGTGTACGGGAAACATTGTCATCTTCCCGTAGACTAGAGCACAAAGCCTATTGGGCCATCAGAAAGTGTAACTTGTACCTAGAGAAGGCCAATGATCTTAGGAAATTGCAAATTTCTAAGCTCGATGAGTTAAGGAATGAATCTTATGAAAGCTCAAGAATTTATAAGGATAAACTTAAGGCCTTCCATGACCGTCACATTCATAGGAAATCATTTCACCCTGGTCAAAAAGTCCTCTTCGACTCTAGACTAAAACTCTTTCCTGGGAAACTAAGATCAAAATGGACTGGACCTTTCAAAATCTTAAGAATATTTGATAATGGAGCCATTGAGATCACTGAAATTGACAAATTTGAACCTTTTACTGTAAATGGACAAAGACTAAAACCTTTCATTGAGCCGCATGATGTCAGACTTGTCAATTCCACCATTTCACTCCTACATTTTGAACTACCATCCAAGTTTTCGCCTAGCTGAAGGTGTTAAACTTAGCAAAACCTATCCTTGTATATAACTATTTTTCACCTTTCTTACTCTAGCTTTCATTTGCATTAGGTGTCTACTCTTGCATTTTTAGCATACTTCCATTGACACATATGTCATCAATTTCACTTCCTAGCCCGACTGTTCACTCTGATCCTAGATCAGACTTAAAATCATCCGCACAGAGATTTTATCTCCTCATTCTGACTTCCTTCCATCACCCAGTCTAGGATAGTGAAAAGCAGAGCATGCATTTGCATCCACCCTATTCATTTAATGAGGACATTGCAACATTTAAGCATGGGGGTGTAAATGGTTAACCATTTAAACTGAAATACAATTGTAGACACATCAATAATATATATGTATATATGTTGAAAAAAAAAAAATATATATATAATAATAAAAATATATTTATATATATATATAATAAAAAAACAAAGCCAAAAATACAAAAAAAAATAAATCACAAAAAATTTCCAAAAATACAATAAGGGACATGCACTTTATTGTCAAGGGAGGACATTAATTTTAAGGAGAGGAGGAGAAAAAGTGTCAAAGATGAAAGATAAGTGTTTAACTATGATCTTCTAGCTGAAGACAAATATAGAATAAGTGTTTATGGACATTCAACTGTTACTGGTTTGACTTGCCAGGCCATAATAGCTTGGTACAAGCTTGGGCCTAATACACTTTGAGCCTTGACAAGATAGACCATAGTCTCTCCTAACTTTAGGACATATTCTTGTACCTGAGTCACCAGTACAGGATTCATTGGTTTGCTTTGACTTAGGAGTCTAAGTAACCTTGGCTTACACTACACAATGTCAGGAAAGACCACTTGAACCTAAAATTCAACTCTTGTGTTCATTAGGGAAGGTGGAGTTGTTACCTGTGCGTGCAGGTAGACTCTTTGTCCTAACCTTTAGTCTTGTGTCTAGGAGAAACTCTTTCCACAAAAAATTCACCCACCAAATACAATGCGCTCTACCAAATAAGTTCTGGAGACATACTGATTCAAAAAAAAAAAAGAGTTCTTGCAAAAAGTCAAGTATGTTCTCCAAATTCTGGAAATACAATTGTTCCACCAAAAATGTTTTCAAGGTTCAAAACAAATACCCTGTTTGTCCACCAAAAGTTCTCTGAGCCACAAACACAATAAGGGTTGGGTTTGAATACTCATCAATTCTTGAGAGTCATCCGAAAACATGAGCTGAAGTTAGGACCAACCTGGACTTAAATAGAAGTGAAACCCCGGGAGTGAGTTTTAGAATTCACTTGGTTAGTCCTGACTTATCACAAAGCACAGCCATAACCTCATAGCATTCTGAGTCTCTGTAAAACCCCCTGAGTCCTGGAATTCGACTTAAGGTTTAAATATCAAGAGTCCTTATTGGTTGACAGATGGTCTATGCCATTTAAGTCTCGAGTTCTGGTAGGTTATCCTCAGTAATATGGTTCTCACAATGTCCAAAACACAGTTGGTTCATGAAAAAAATCTTTCAGCCTGAAGATCATCATCAAACACTTAAAACTTTTGAAAGAGGAAAAAGATATCTCTTCACACATGCCTTGCTGATACTCAAATTTCCTTACACTTCAATGAATTGTTTGCTAAGGGACTAGCAAAACATAAGCATGGGGGAATGATGAGTGGCTACTCATCATGGCTAAAAAGCTGAAGTTGAGCTAGACACTGAGTAAAACAACATCAAATTAATAGATAAAAAGGGTTAAGTGTGAGAATTAAAGAAAAAGACCTAAAACCTTTACTCTATGTTAAAATTTCATAATTAGGTCACAAAATGAGATATTCTGAAAGCAAAGCACAAATGATGATCCATGCATTAATTGAACACATAAATAAGTTTGAAAGGCTAAATCAAAAGTATAATTAATGTCTTAAATGTTCAATTAAGCACATATAAAAATTTGAAGGCATTTGGACATCATTTATGCTATGTTATAGGTAGTTTACACTTAGGTCCTTCATGCATTGCATTCTTGCCTTTAAAAATTCCTTTATGGACCTACTTGTAAACCGTAGCGACCCTTTGAAAGGCTGCAGGGTCCTTCCTGTTGTAATTCTTTTCACTTATGGGCCTGCACGTAAATCTTCTACCCCTTCGGGGTTTTTCCTGCAATTTTCCTGTTATTTCAGAGGTCGACCTGCTGCTCTTCGCATGCACTGTAGCGTGCGAAGAACACAGCCGATCTCGACCGTCCATTGCTTCTCACAATTTCGATCTGCGGTTGGATTTGAATGGAAGCTTCGCGCAAATCGACGCGTGCGCTCACCCCTCTCCCCAGATCCCATCTGACGGTCAGATTTTGAGATTGGCCCACCGCGCGCTCCTCTCCTCTCATCCTTGCCGCCGGTTACCTCTTCGATTATCCTCACCCCCGCGATGATCTCAGCCACTGAGTATGCTACTTAAGCACCTCAGTGGTGGCGTACACAAAGGATCGCTCCCTCCTACATCTCTTAGCGATCGTTCGTCTACTCCAGTTCCACCTCCCCAACAAGCCTCTGATTTCATAGCCACCGGCTGTGAAATCATCACCTTCTCTCGACCTCCTCGTCGCTAAGGATGTCGTAGCACCTGAGGACGACCGTGGAGCCTCACTATCAGACTCTTCTCTCCGCTGGAGTCATCTTCCTCCCTTCTTCCTCGTTAGCCACCGGCTAAGGACCCATAGGTCCCATTCTTCCTATTAGAGTAGATTTATTATTCTGCATATTAGTTGTAGCTGTAGTTGAGTAGGTTTATAGTAGAATTAATGTAATTGGTAGTGTTTAATTTTGCTGTTAGGATAAAGTAGCTGTAGTAGTAGATTTAGGCTATAAATTCCCCCTCACCTCCTCTGATCATTCCAGATCAGAGGGGAAGGTTTCACATAGTCATAATTTCAAATTCTCTCCCTCTCCATATTTTCATATTCACTTCTGATTTTCCACAACCTGTTTTTCGCATTCCACCCATACATTCAGACCCAATTTCAGATCTGATTGGTTTTTAACCTCAGATCTGAAATTGGCATCAAAAGGCACTTAAGGGGCTTCCCATTCACTTCACTCTTGCTCACAAAAGCTTCTGATTTCAGTTTGAAGCTATCAATTTGTTGGATTTTCTTTTAACTTGGATTTTAAGGATTTTCACTCAATTGGGCTTTAACTGTTTTGATCTGACAAATTGAAAAACCCTGATTTGTGTTCATTGTTGGCAAGGAATCTGAGATGTTTCTGATGTCAGAATTCATCTCAGAAGAGCCATATTCTGATCTGAGTTTTATGAAGGTTTTAATGCAATGAATTCAACATAGAACTAAGGAAAATCACTGTGGTGATTTGAAGTTTTATCTTGCATCCATGAGTTTGTTTTGAATGGATGCATTGATGATTTCCTAACCTAAGGAGTTCTCAATACTCCTTATGGTTTCAAAACTTGGGTGTTGAATTAGGGATTTTAACTGACTGAGTTAACTCTTTCTTCATGCTGTCTATAGCATTAGGAAGAGTTAGATCAGTGTCTTTTGTTGATTTAATCTGATGTGAAGTTTTGATAAGGGTTTTTGCATTTAAATTGGGGTATTCAATGTTTTTAATGAGAGTGAGACCCTTATCAGATGGGGGATTGAAAGAGTATTTCTTTTCTTTAGTCTGGATTTATCACTTTAATCCCAGTGTTCACAGCAAGTTGCTGCATTTTGCAGCTACATTTTCCTTCTCTCCCTACTCAGATTTTATCCCCAAATGGACTAGCTGCAGCAGCAGTTAGACCAGCTAGAATCAGATCTGAGCTGTTGCAGGGTTTGTCTGTAGAATCAATGCTGCTGTTGCTGTCTAACTGTTCTAATTTGTAGCAGATGGAATCTGATGTAATACCCTGTAGAATGTGTTTAGAAATGTAGCTAACATACAGATATTTTGCTTCCTTTATGAATATAAGCTTTCCTGTTATATAATTGAACTTTAATTTCTGTGAATGCTCATTTTAACTCTTTCAATTGTTGTCAGCTAGTTTAGTTCAAGCTAACTAGCCAACACATGCTTTAAAAAGGGAAACTAAACTAAGGATTGTATTAAAATTGGTAAACACTTCCTAAATCTCATGCTAAATGAAAATAAGGCAGTCATGAAGCTTGATAAAAAGAGTTATACTTAAAAAGACAATAAACATGCCTCTTTCTCCTCAACCAACTCTTCCCTTCTCATCTCTTATTTCAGTAAGATTTATAAAAACCATAAAAAGTGAAAAACTCCCAAAAGAACCAAGAAAAAAAAAATACTTTGTATATTAAGTATACTCTTATAAACATAAGCTTTATACTAGGCTATATATGTAAATAGGTAGTATATATACATAGACTGTACAACTAACTATGTAAATATATTGTATACTGTAAATTAGGTATCTAATTTAGATCAGACAGTATATACATTAATTATATAACTACCTATAAATTAAACTAACTTATATGTATTTTTAGACTAACTAAATCAGTAGATAGTATAAATAAGAGAATTAAACTATAAAACTGTATATATCTATGCATATGTACATTATAAGTAAATAAAATCCTGTACCTTAATTTAATCCTTTATACATAATAAATAATGAATTTATTAAGTTAATAGCTAAGTTGTTAAATTAAATTAGATAAATTAGTAATTTAGAGTTATAATTAAGTTAATTAAATCTGTATACTTAGACTAATATACCTTAAGTAATTTATGCTAATTGAAGTATATTTATACTTGATTATATTACCTTAAGCTAATTTATAAGTGAAACAGTCAAAACTACTATTTAAATGTAAACAACACAGAAATTAATTCGGAAAAATATAATAAAAATGTCTACAAAATACGTATACACGTATTCTAACTCTGTATAAGGTCAATTAGACCATATAGTTGCTAATTTATAAGTAATTAAAGAATAAAACACCAAAATCAGTGTGTAAAAATAGTATACTTTAGCGAATTTATTTATATGGTAAATCTAATTAAAATTTGAAATTAATTGTACAATTGTATAGTATTATGTAAATACTTCATTTTCCATAATTTATTTTTATTTTTAAATAAATTATGGCCCTCGAATTGAGGGCCAAAGTCTCCTTCAGCATGCATCTGCGCACATTTTTCAGCGCAGATGCAACGCTCGAATAGCGCCACATCGTGCGCTGCAAAATGTGCGCAGTAGTATAAGTTGATTTTGTTACTTTACAGTGCACTCGTCACGGGTGCCGGGCACCCGAAACAGCCACACTATTACATATTCTAAGCATACCCTATGAGCATATATTCTGAGCATTTGATTGAGGGGCCGAGGGCCCGGGGAGGTGTTTATGTGTGTGCGCAGGCTAAGAAAGCCTGTGTTTTGAGCTTGATGAAATGTAATTAAGCGACCTAATAACAATTAGGGCACGCTTAGTAGAGGTTTGGTCCCACCCTCTAGGTGCTGTGTATCCCTTGAAAAGCGTGCCCACAAATTAAACACATTTTTGATTAATTAAAGAAAACTAATGACAGTAGTTAATTACCTCTATGCCGCAGTCTGTGGAATCTGTTAAGGCAGAATTAAAACAAAGAAGAAGAAGAATCACAGAAGAAGATTAGTGTGAAGAGAGAGAGAGAAGATGTAAATACGAAGGTGAATACAAATACAAAAGAAATATATATATATGTATACGTAGTATAGCCAATTACTTTTATGTAAATAACCTCATACATTTACTAACAGAATAAACTGTCGCCATAACCGTTGCTAAAGACCCTAGTTTCCCTCTTTAAGTTTGTATATAGTATTTTCTAGGATCTAGCGACGCTTACATCTGTCACTATAGCTATTGAATGTGTTACTGTAGGTGTCAGATTAGTAAGTTAAGTTAGTATACCATGTAATCTTGGTTGATAGTGTACTTTCATGTAAGTATTAACACTATAACTTGTAAGAGAGTTTAAAATATAGTAATGAAATGTTTGGTGCTTGTTTATAGTTAGTTTTTTTTTGCAAGCATTTTTTATTAATTCTTTGTGAGTAGGCAAACCATGTCTACATTCATTTATTCTTTATTAGATGTAAAACTTCTTTTTGGAATTAAAGGATAATTTTGAGATCAAAGAGTGATGTAATTCAATAATTACCTCCCAGTGAACGACCTAGAATGAAACTAGTAAAAATTAGATAAGTAAATAATAATGGTTGTAATGACTGGTATCCCATACAATTTACTACAATGACATTAATGGTATTTTCACCCATCAATACACCACCACCATATTACCATCATACCATTGCCAAAACATGACCAACAGCAAACATACCAGATACAACCAAGTCTTTATTCATCCCGAGGATTAGGAAAAAATGACTTTCACCTATCCCTACAGAACCTTTGCTTTCCATAGGATGACTTTCGGATTATGCAATGCACCTGCAACTTTTCAAGGGTGTATGCTGGCCATATTCTCTGACATGGTGGGAGAGTTTATGGAAGTCTTCATGGATAATTTCTCTATTTTTGGAGAATCGTTTGACTCTTGTCTAGCTAATCTTGAAATGATTCTTAAAGGATGCATCAAAACAAGACTGGTCCTTAGCTGGGAAAGAGTCATTTCATGACACAAGAAGGCATCATCTTGGGTCATGTAATCTCTGAACGGGGAATCAAAGTGGACAAAGCTAAGGTTGATGCTATTGCTAAACTTCCTCCCACGTCTGTCAAATAAATTCGATCATTTCTTGGTCATGTGGGATTCTATAGGAGATTCATCGAGGACTTTTCGAAGGTTGCTCATCCTTTGAGCAATCTTCGAGCCAAAGAAACACCATTTGATTTCAATGAATCATGCCATAAGACATTTGATTTTCTTAAAACGATAGTCACTTGTGCTCCAGTGTTGCAACCACTGATTTGGACAACCCATTTTGAGATCATGACTGACGCTTTTGATTATGTCGTCGGGGCTATTTTGGTTCAGAAAGTTGAAGGAAACCCTTTGTCATCTACTACTCTAGTAAAACTCTAGACGAGGCCTAGAGGAACTACACTATTACTGAGAAGGAGTTACTAGCTGTAGTGTTTGCTTTGGAGATATTTAGGGCTTATCTCTTAGGGTCTCACGTCATCATATATACCGACCACTCGGCCTTAAGACATCTCTTGGCCAAAAAGGATGCCAAACCTCAGCTTATTCGATGGATTATTCTGCTTCAAGAATTTGATCGTGAAATTAAGGATGAATCCAGGGTACAGAATATGGTGGCAGACCATCTGTTGAGACTTCTGAGTTATTCTTCTTGTCTGGACATTCCGATTGTTGATACTTTTTCGGATGAGACCATCCTTACAGTTTCAGGTATCCAAACCTTGTGGTTTGCTGATATCGTTAATTATTTGGCTGTTGGTCAAATCCGCCAGGATTGGACCAAGCAACAACAGGATAGACTCAAATCTGAGGCCAAATATTAGTTCTAGGAGGACCCTGAACTGTACCGCATCAGCTCTGATCAGATTATTCGTCGATGTGTTCCAGAGAACGAATTCAATATTATACTCAAGTTTTGCCATGTATCTACATGTGGTGGACACTTCTCTTGGAAAAGGACGGCAACAAAAATTTTGCAATCTCGATTCTATTGGCCGACTTTATCTAAGGATGCCCAGGATTTCTCAAGGTCATGTACCCGATGCCAGGCACTTGGGAGCATAACCAACGGAGACATGATGCCCCTAAGCTCGATTCTTCCCGTCGAAATCTTCGACGTTTGGGGCATCAATTTCATGGGATCCTTCCTCCCTTCAATTGGACAACAGTACATTCTCATCGCTGTTGATTACATGTCAAAGTGGATCGAGGCTATTCCCACCCAAACTAATGACCACAAGGTGGTCATCGTTTTTGTCAAGAAGAACATCTTCAGCTGATTCGGGATTCTGAGGGCCATCATCAGCGATGGTGGCACTCATTTCACTAATGCCCAGTTTCGTAATTTGCTGGCAAAGTACAGGGTTAATAACAGAATCTCCACACCTTACCATCCCAAGACGAATGGATAGGTTGAGATCTCCAATCAGGAGATCAAGAATATTTTACAGAAAATGGCTAGGCCTGATCGTAAAGATTGGACTCAAAATCTTAAGGATGCTCTTTGGGCCTACCGTACGGTGTATAAAATGCCCCTCGGCATGTCTCCGTTTTGTCTGGTGTATGCAAAGGCGTGCCATTTACCCGTAGAAGTTGAACATAGGGCATTCTAGGCATTCAAGCAGTGCAATCTAGATCTGAGTTTAGCTGGGAAGACCAGGAAACTCCAACCATCTAAGTTGAAGGAGCATAGAAATGACGCATATGAGAATGCCAAGACCTACAAGGCTCCGACCAAAGCTCTTCATGACCAATTGATTTCCTGCAAGAGCTTTGAGCCGAACCAGAAGGTCTGGCTCTTCGATTCTCAACTTAAGCCCTTTCCCAGCAAACTTAGGTCGAAATGGAATGGCTCATTCATTATTGATAAGATATTTCCAAACAGGCTGTTCAGATCTCTGACCCGAAGACGGGTAATTCATTCAAAGTCAACGATCAACGTCTGAAGCCTATTATTGACCATACTATTCTAGAACTCGACTCAAACACGATTGCTCTAGCCATGTTGTGACTTCTTTGGCTGGACTACGCCTAGCTAACGTCATTAAACTCAGCAGTTGTACAGTTTGACTCAGAGCTGACCCAAGCTTCATATTCAGGTGATATCTTCTACATTATACCATTCCTTTCATGTCTTTTATTCTTAATGTGGACATTGCATCAGCTAGGCATGGGGGGGTGGATTCATTTCTGAATCATTTTGTCAGCTCTGTGGAATTCTTGTAAATTCTACCTATTTTCTTATATATATATACATTAAAAAATTTTAAATTAGGAAGGTATATTTGGACATTAAGAACTTTCCATCTTAGGAAATATTACAGTAGGATCTGAACACTAAGACCCTTCAGGTCTTTGGGCTTAATTAGCCCGTGTATCCACTAAAATATGGATTTGTTTATCGAGTCTTCGCCATCCTGAATTCTATTTTAATTTGATTAAATAAGTTTAGGAGATAAGTACACGACTTATCAACCTACCCTCTGATTTGAGGGAACTTTAAGTCTAAAGCATCTATACACTATTCGTCACTGACTCGTTGTTCGGTGGGCTTAACAGAAATTAGGTAGCTAATGAACCTTCTAGGGTGATATGGCTGGCAAGTTATCATGGGTAACAACCTATAGGTAGGTTGTCCAGAGCCCAGTCACTAGACCAATCTCTTCTTGCTGCCTTTAGGTAAATCTTAAACCAGGGAAGCCACCTACCTAAAAAGAAAAAGAAAGTTGAAAAAGAAAAGAAAAAGAAAAAAAGAAAAAAAGAAAAGAAACAAAAAGAAATAGAAAGAAATAAGCCACACTTCACTGCACGAGTATGGTTGGAAAGTTATCGGTGGTAATAGGTCATGGACTGGTTGTCTAGAACCCAGCTGAAGAAATGCACATAAATATTCCTAAAACACTTAGGAAGAAGCGGAGAAGTAGAATAAGCTGGGGAGATATACACTGGATTCACCCTTATGTTGACCCCATAAAAATAAAAGTAAGGAGAAAGCTACTAGTCGTATAGATACACCTTCAGGTAGATTTCTTTCTAAGGTCACCTAGGGGCATAGAAACCCGAAGTTCATTCTGATTGCCGATCAGTGATTCTATCACATTCACAAAAAGATGCTTAAAACTTAGGGTTATCATCAAATCTTGGGTGGGTTGAGTAGCCGTAGAAAGCAACTCTATAACCCTAAACTAAAAAATCCAAAGAAAAATTAGAAAAGAAGAAAAAGAGGAAAAGAGATCTTTCTTTGAATAAGGCGAGGGCTTGAGGTGGTCTGCATTTTGGTAGATACTCGAGCGTTGTGTCTTTGAAAGTTCAGGTCCTAAGTAAAAATTTCTTAATGTTGAAAATGATTTGTGCTCGAGTAATCCAACCTAATTATTTCATAAATAGCATATAGTTATTGCTAGGGACTAGCAAAAGATAGGCATGGGGGTGTGATGTGCATACATCTGACTAACCTAAAATGTCTATTAATGCATGCTCTTAGTACGATTTTAGCATCATACATTGTAAATATTGCATAACATGCATAATCATGCATTTAGGTCAAGTTGTATAAATTGTATAGAAATTTTCTCCTTTTATGGCCAGGGACAGGGCAACTTGTTCATTGGGGCCTCGGATCGAAGATCCAACCATACTGATTTGAGTAGGGCAACGATTGGAGTTCAATGACTCTAAGATCGCCCTGATCGAATATCCGTAGCATCAGATAGAGATCGATGAACCCTAAAGATTACGTGCCAAGATGATGTTAATCTGCACCTCAGATGACAAATCCGACTGCAAGGATGGGTTTTGATCGACGATAGCAGCCTAACAGCATGAAAATTGGTCTAATTCGACACCTGTGGCACCGTCTACAATACTCAAAAAATGGACGGCCAAGATGGCACCACGTGGCATCATATCAGCCACCCAACTGGCCCCAAGGACCTGCCTCTGCTTCTCTTCTTCACCTGCTTGACGAATCTCTGCTGTTGGATGCCCATCTAACGGCCTAGAAGGTGCCACATCGTCGCCCATTTAGCGCCTCTCCTTAAGCATAATCAACACCTGATCTCGACCGTTGGATGAAGATCCAACGACCGAGATCCACTGTGCACAAAATCACCAACGCACCTCAACCGCACACGTAGTGTAATGGTTAAGGCATTGCATAGGCAGGAGATGAGGGTTCGAATCATAGAGCGATGTCCCCTTCTTGTGTGCGGGCATGCCATCACAACCGCTCAATCGGCAACGAGCGACGCAGATCAGCCAATAGCGCCCATGCGCGATCTGACGCATAGCGTGCATGATTGATCGGAAGCAGGCACGCGGTGAAGGCGTGGACGAAAGCACTGACATGGATTGTTTTAAGCCGTCTGATCGTGAGATCGGACAGCTGATCATGCGCGAACGTGAGCAGGCATTTAAGAGTGCGAAGGCGAGGAGGCACATGTGTGGCACGTGTACGTCGGTCACATTCAGGCCTTTAGTGATGGATAAATCTGTCACTAAAGGTTCTGAATTAATGTTTTTGAAATTAAAATGTCTAAAAGGCCCCCACTAGCAACTATAAAAGGAGACCCCTACCCTATGAATTTCTCATCCCTTCCTTCTCCTCTCTCCCTCTCCAAAGCTTAAGAGAAGCTTATCCTACACCCGGGATGCTCCTCAAGTGCTAAAACCAAGTTTTCTCCCCCGTTCCTGATGCTGATCCTGCGATGACGACGACATGCTGCTTCGTTCCCATTCCTCCTGCTCCGTCCTCCTTCCTCCCGCTCCATTCCCTGTCTTCCAGGCATTGTCCCGTCCGGCTCGTCCTCCAAGCAATCGTCGAGGAGGATAACTTCTCTTTCCCTTCTTTTTCTACTTTCTAGAGTAGAATTTTCCTGCTTTCTAGTTGTAATAGTCTCCCACTTTCTAGTGTAATCATTTCCCACTTTCTTAGTTGTAAAACATTATTCAAATATCAAGTGATTGTTCTTTCTCTCTCTCTCTCTTTTATTATTTATAGTGCTTCCATTGTGATTATTTCTCCTTTTAAACAAAAATACAAAAAAAAAAATATAACCACAGATTTTGAGATTGACGTAGCCTCTTTGTGTTCGACCTGGAACTTCTTTATAGGATTTTCGATTTAAATTTTATTTGTTGAACGAATTTCTTCGCGACTCAAAGTACAACTACGGGTTTTCAAATCCAACTACAAACGTGTAGTTTTCCACCTTCAACATACGACGACAGGGTTTCTCCAAAAACCCAACTTTTCCCTCGCGAAAACACGCTAATCAGTAAGCATAAGTCGAGTCAGGATAGTAATTATTTTGAGGATAAGTGATGGTAGGAGGGAGGATTAGAACTGTGTGTATGGTGTGGAAGAATACATGATGAAGTAGGCGAGAAAATATAACAGAGAATGGTGTCCTGCAGTACAATCAACCAGACCTATACTTAAGTGGGTTAGCCTAAAGACCTACAGACTCCCAGGTCCCGTCTTGAGATGACAAAAATGGTTTGATCTACTCTCTGGTCAATCTAACCAGTTAGAGGGAGGGGTTGAGGAGAGGGTTCTTCCTTTGGCTTGCGCCTTCGGTTCCTTTGATACCCCCAACCACGGTCATTTGATGCTACTCCCCTAGCTAGACATCAGTCAGACTACTAAGAGGAGATTAATAAAAAAAAATCTCAGTTGGAGTCCCAAAGAGCGAGTTAATCCTTAAGGCCAGTGTCTACTCAGTTTTAATTATGCTTAGGATGATTATGCTGTTTGAATGTGGCAGGCCCTTTAGATGGGTTGTACCCTTAATGACAAGTTAATATGTGTATGCATGCACAACCAGGGTTTGCAAACAAGGTTATTTGATGATGCGTCATTTAGGGTTCGTCCTTGTTTAGTAGCTTTTAGGGTTTAATCATTAGGTTGGTTCAATCAAGGTTCAATAGAACACTCCAAGTTTTGAAAGCACCAATGATGATATATTCCTTTTAAAAATAAAAAATAATGTGGAGTGCCTGGTTACTTCCTAAAAATTGAACCCTAAGTGGCAAGCTACTTGATGAATTAGTTTTAATTTGAGTGGTGTGGCCCAAACATTTCAAGCAATTGGTCTGTTGCACCACTTGATTAAGGCACACAAAATGTCTTAACCTAATTTGATTTCTACTCACTTATGTGTGTGTTGAGTTAAGTGCATTGGGTCCACAGCTCAGATCCTGGGTTAAGCAGTAAAATCAAAGTGATTGTGCACCTTAAGATGAGAATTTGTGGGTGTTAAGTGTCTCTTTTAGCTTAATCTCACGAGAAGAGTTTTGTATTTTTTTTTGTATTTTTAATTTACGCGAATGGGTAAGGAGAGGTGAAGTGATAATCAAATAATCAAGATCTAATCTAGGGTTTATGCAAGTACCTAAGTGGATTTGAGTTTGAGTTATTAGGTGATGGAATGGAATCTACGGTGCGGGTGGTGGGGATACACTTACAAAACCTTTTAATCGCACTTTACTTCAATCTATTCTGCTTTGGCTCACCTTGGAAGGGTACCTGTAGTCACAGAAAGAAAGGAGCAAAGTGAGCTAAAAAGTTAAGTATGGTGGAAAATGTAGAAAAACCAAAGAACGTTGCCTCCCCGGCGACGACTCCAAAATGGTGAAGTGTATTTTCACGAGGAAAAGTTAGGGTTTCAGAGAACCCGTCATTGTAGTCAGAAAAATTACTACCAAATAAAATTTATACTGAAACTTGAAGTGAGTCCTGGGTCCAACATAGGGAGGTGAATGTTTGGTTTTAAAATCTGCATTTTTCTTTTATTTGTTTTTGGTGTTTTTCCCTTTTGCAATTGTTTTTGAAATTTTAATAGGTAAGAGATCAAGTCCACAAAATATTTTTCTAACTAATCTACTTGCAAAGGGAGATAGAGAGAGAGAAATAATCATATATCTCAAAGGGTTTGCTATAGATAAGAAAGTGGAAAACTACACTAGAAAGCAGTAAAAGATAGATAGAGGTGAGAAGAGTCCCCCTCGATAGTCACTTGGAGGACAATTCACTCTGACGGTGCCCGGACGAAGGTGGTGAGAGGTAGGATGAAGGAGAATGGCATCGGAGAATGGAGGGCAAGACGGGATGGCATCGCGACGAGGATCTACTTCCTGAAGTGGTGAGAGGACGACCACGGGATGCTCCATGAATGGGGGTGAGAAGCAGGAAAATATTTTCATTTTCTACTTTAGAGGAGCATCTCGAGCTTAGGACAAGCTTTCTCCAAATCCTTGGAGGTGGTGAGGGAGAGAGGAAGATATGAAGGCCAATGGGGAGGTGTAGGTGGGTTTATATAGTGATAGAGGAAAAGCTTCCTACGCATGGGCAATTAGTGACGTCTATAAACATCGCTGAAAGCCTGATGCAGACGTCGGAGATCGCATGCGCTAGTCGCTGCTGTGTCTCATGCATGCGCTGGTTGTACAATGTCGCTGTGCTGGTGCTGCGCCCTTTGGGCTACACGCGCTGCTGCGCTGTGCACTGTGCTGGCACATGCTTCGCGTGCCCATGTCATGCACATGCGCTGGTTGTGTACTGTGTTGTAGATTGGAATATTGGGGGGGGGGGTTTGCAGGTCTTGACCCTGTGCCCCTCCTTTGGAAGTGTGCGCTTCAACCATTGTGCCACACCCATGAGAGTGTCGAGAGGAGGGGCTGTTGAAGCACAGTGGAGGCGGCTTCTCAGCCATTGGATTTTCATCCAATGACTGAGATCGCACGTTGGAAAGCCCATGGAGGTTTGTTGGGCGACTTTGGGCAATCTGGATGGTGCCACAGTACTCGAATTAAGGTGATTTCCGAGTTGTCGGACTACGATCATAGCTCTGGATTCATCCGTCCAATCGAATTTTGCATTTGAATCTTCGAAATGTTGCACCCTGTTTCTTGGCCACAATAATACATGAATTACTGCACAATTTATACACATCATAGTAAATGCAATATCATAAAAGTTACGCAGAATTTATACTATGGAATGCAATGCCAAGCTTAGGAACTGTCATAAGTAAGCATTTTATCACGAAGACATGCGTGTTTATCAATAGGTTTTGGGCTAGTTTAGGGTGTTGTTGGCCTCTTTACGACTCTTTGGTTAGGCTTAGCGACCAACTGGGATAGCGGGATGCGTGGCCTGATGTTTAGAGTTGTTTCTTTCTCGACCAATTGGTGAGTAATTAGCTGTCTATGTTTTAGTGTACATAGCACTTGTATGTGTTTACACCACCCGACGTAGTGTTGATAGGGGGCATTTCAGGAGAGTTTAGATATGCTTTTATGTACTAAAATCTCCTAAATAACTCTCTCAACAAATATAATTTATAACTCAAAATCTAAAAGAAATCCGAGGTCGAACACAAGGAGCAAGTTAGAAATCATGCGCTAGTCTTCAATTAAAATATAAATGAGAACTGATGAACACACATAAATTCATGATAAATTTCTTATTTATGATAGTTCCTAGGCCTAGCATTCCATATCAGGTTATAAATATTTCATAACATCCATTGTATGGCATTTAGGATAGTTATATGTTTTGTATATTAATTCCTTCATTTTATATGGCCAAGGGGCAATGCGACATCCATATGGGTTTCGGATGGAAAATTCGACCGTACGGATGGATCTGGAGTGACGATTGTAGTTCGGCATCGTGAGAATCATCTCGATCTGAGCACCGTGGTACCCTCTACAAGATGAAGAAGATGGACGGCCCAGATGGCGCCATGTGGCACATCCAGGCCACCCAACACCGGCCAGCAGCACTGCCCAATTCCTTCTTCATCCGCACCCTTGAATCCTAGTCGTTGGATCAAGATCCAATGGCTGGGAATCATTTGCACCAAGCTGCTCCTTGCGACACAAGGGAAGGTCTAGCGCAACGGTTAGAGTGCCAGTTTGCAAGGGAGGGGCGCAGGTTTGAATCCCTACAGCCCCCCCCCCCCCCCCCCCCAAATTTGCAATTTGGTCAGGAGCTGGTAGCAGCAGCGGCAGCACGTGCAAAGTGCCAGCACATGGCAGCGTGCGCATGCGCGTGCATGCCAGCGCATGGCAGTGCGCACACAGCAGGGCATGCGGAATCAACACGAGTGATAGGCAGGGCAACGCAGCGCGAGCGCAAGCACGGTTGGGGCCAGCTTTTAGCGACAGTTGGGCTGACCTACAGCGATGCTTACAGCCGTCGCTACTTCAATGCAAGATAGCTAAGGGTGTGAGCAGATGTGAGCTGTCTACAGCAACGTTTCCAGCAATGGTCTGGAGGTCGCTAAAGGTCCTTTATCCATTTTTAGCCTCTTCTCCACTATAAAAGGACCTACACCCCCTCCCTTCCAAGCCATCTCTACCTACTTTACTCCCACCTACTCCCAAGCTCTAGCAAGCCTACCAATGCTCCATTATAGCATGTTCTCAAGCTCCCAAGGCTCCTATTAGTGTAGAAAACCTCTACCCCACCAAATATTCCTCCAACTTCCCATCCCCCTTCATAGGTCGCCTTGGAGCCATCCTCCCACCTCCATTCTGATAGCAGATCACCTCCGTCTTCTCACCTCTATTCCAGAGCCACGCAGAAGCTTTCCTCAACCCAATGTCCTCCTGCACCTCGCCTCCGTCATCCTGCTTCTCACCTCCTTCGTCCGAGCTTCCGCCAGGCAACGTCATCTCGCTGAACAGCCGATTCAGGAGATTTCCTCTCACCCCCCTCTCTTTTTATGCTTTCATAGTTTATTGTATTTGATAGTGCAAGTAATATATATCAGATTTGTTCCACATCTCTATCTTGTGATTCTTTTGCTTGTTGTTTATTTCAAAAACACAAAAAAAATAACAAAACCCTAAAATACCAAAAAGAAACAAAACAAAGTGCGATTTTCTTGTAAAGTAAACGTCGCCTCCCTGTTTTCGACTAGGGACTCCGTTGAGTGTCGGTAGAAATTTTATCTGATCAACGTGTTTTGCAGCTACGACGACGGGTTACTTGTAACCCCGATTTCTAACACGCAAAACACACCTGACCGTTTTGGCGTCGTTGCTGGGGAGGCAACGGAATTTACTTTATTATTTTCTATGCTTCTTTGCATTTACATAACACTAACCCCACTTATCTCTGATCTATTATCTTGCAGGTACCCTAGCATGGAGATCCAAGTGCGGTAGACCGGAGTAAAGTGTGGGTAGAGTGTTTTGTAAGTGTCCCCCACAACACCCCCACTTTAGTTTTCATTCTATAACCTAATAACTCAACCCAAATCAACTTAGTGCTTTGCATAAACCGTAGGGTAGATTTTCGTTGTTTGATTGTCACTCCACTCACCTCACCCACCAACATATACAAAAAAATAAAAAATATATATTCTTCTCTTGTGGGATTTAATTAAAAGCTACACACTTAACACCCACAACTTCTTATCATAAGGAGCACAATCACTTTAATTCTACCACTTAACTGGGATCTGACCTGTGGACTCGGTACACTTCAACTCAATACACATAAGTGAGTAGAAATCTGAATAGGTTAAACATTCTTGTGTGCCTTAACTAAGTGGTGCAACAGGCCAATTGATTGAGCTGTTTGGGCCGTACCACTCAATCTAAAACTGATCCATCAAGTAGCTTACCACTTAGGGTTGATTCTTAGGGCTGAACTAGGAACTACACATTTTTTTTTATTTTTAAAGGAACTTATTATACCCGTGCTTTCAAAACTTGGAGTGTTCTACTAAACCTTGATTGAACCAACCTAAGAATTAAACCCTAAAAGATATTAAACAAGGTTAAATCTAAAAGACACATCATCAAATAACCCTGTTTGAGAACCCTGGTTGTGCACACACACATTTTAACTGATCATTAAGAGCACAACACATCTAAAGGGCCCATCACATTCCTGAAGCACCATTGTCCCAAGCCTAACTATAATTGATTAGATGTTGGCCCTAAGGACTTGTTCACTCGTCGGGATCCAGATTGAGATTGTTCATGATTAACCTGCTTATACTAATCAATCTGATGTCTAGCTAGGGGAGTAGCGTCAAACGATCGTGGTTGGGGGGTACACTAGGAATTGGAGGCGCAAGCCAAAGGAAGAACCTTTTCCCCAGTCCCTCTTTCTAACTAGTTGGATTGCCTGGACACAAGTAGAGTAAATTGTCCATAATCATAGGATGGATTCTGAGAGTCTGTAGACCTTGAGACTACCCCAACCTAAGGATAGGATTGTATTTTTGTATTGCAAGCCACCTTTTCTCTTCTCCATTTTCCCTCCTTTTCTTCCATGTACCCTTCCACATCCTACACACATTTCACATCCTATCCTCCTACCACCACTTATCCCCAAGATGATTACTATCCCGACTTGATCTGTAATTACCCATCCACTAGCCGGGATGCTTTGATTGGGGATATGAATCCAGACCTCAGTGTCTAGGGCCTAATCCTGGACAACAAGACTATGATTATTATCCTTCCTAGAGCTATAATGATTATGGATCTCCATCCTTTGATGACCAAACCAATCCGATCTATAATCAGGACAAATATCATGATTATAACACCTACCCTCCCCAATATTCTACTGAATATAGGTCGCCACCATCCTTTGAACAACGTAGAATGACCTACTTTCAGGGAGGGATCCGAGAACCTCGACATCTTGACTCCCCTTGATTCAACCCAACCCCACCTAAACCTGAATTGAACCAGTCGATTCAGGTGAACCAGATCCCAGATAGAGTGTTGGCTAATTTGAGGAACACCATACAATCTTTAGAAGCCCAGCCAACACCATGCACTGAAGCTTTGGAGCCTATGATCAAAATGATTATTGAACTTAATAGTTCTCTATTGGATTTGCTCCAAAGTGTTAAGGATAGGGACCTGGGTGAGTTTCTTCATGGAAAATTGTCGAGGTTGAGGATGAAATTTATGGTTGCACTTGTCAAATCTTGGGATGATTCTCAAGATGAACCCTCTTCTGGAGAGCCAATGTCTGAACCTTCTCAGGCGCCTATTGGGGGGGATACATATTCAGAGATTGGAGATGACCAGATTGGTCTAGAGCAACCCCTTGAGGATCAATCGATTGATTCACCCGAGATCCCCAAGTCAGGAAATGAAGAAAATTATTTCTCCTTGGATGATGAAATGACTTGTGATGTTGAGACATATACAAATGAGGATCATGAATTCTTTGATTTTGAGGGTGAGGAATCTCTTAGTGAAGTCTCACTTAAGCTTGAGAAGAATGATTTTAGTGAGACAAACGGGCTCGAGGAGTATTACGACCAATTTGGTAGCCCGACTACTGAAGATTCTGATTTGGTTGGGGCTAACTTGGAGGATTCGATACCCGATGACTCAATTAGTAGTCCCATTCCTCAACCACACCCCAAAGAGCTAAATGAACATACTTTTGAGATCATTGTGCCCAAGTAAATCCTGATTCAGCCACAATTGTTGGACTTGGGTACTTTAAATGGGGTGTACAATGATCTGGAGGTCCCAGAAACCTTGATTTCAGAGGATAGGAAGTTGGAAATAAAAAATTGGGAGGTTAATTTTGAGGGAGAAACAAGTTTGGATATAAGGGTACCTATTGACCTAAAATCACCTATCTTCTATATGGATCCTTATGATATCTTTCACGTGCAACCCAAGCCTGGAATAACTGATTATTTTTCTGAGCTAGATGTTAAGTGGACAACCGCAACTATTGAACCATCTTTTCCCGTTGTCCAACACTTTGGTCTTGGCTTGCACACCACTAAACCGCAGGCTTAGCCCCGCAAACACAACAACCTTCGATTCTAGGTGATTTTCATCCAGAACCTGAGAACCACTTGACCATTTGGCATGGGTTTGCAAGATAATCTCGTCCACATCTGTGGACATCTTCTACTGGTGGGTTTCAGAATCAATATTTTTATTTTGATTCTGACCCGCACTTGTGAATTCTCAATTTCATCCATGTATGTATTTTATGCCTAGCTGAAGGCATTAAATTTAGCACATGTTTATATTTCACGTTCTCTGCGGAGCTGACCGGATTCCTCACAATGTTCAGGTGATATTCTGTTTACTCCGCCCTTTTCATGTCTTTATTTTTACAAGGAGGACATTACATCATTTAGGCATGGGGGGGGATAATCGATTCCTGAAATCATTATGTTAACTCCGTAGAATTTCTTTTAGTTTCTTATGAAATTAAAAAACAAATTTTGAAAATTTGAAAAAAAATAAAAAAAAGAAAGAAATTAGAAAAGAGAACTTAGGCATTTGGAAGTTATTAACTTTAGGAAATGATACGAGAGGACCTAAACACTTAAGACTCTTCAGGTCTTCGGGCTTAATTAGCCTGAGTGTCCATTCGAATGTGGATTTAGTCTCAAGTCCTTGCCAATTAAAATTTATTTTAATTTGGTAAATAATTTGGGATGATAAGTATGCGACTTATCAACTCGCCCTCTGATTTGGGGGGACTTTAAGCCTAAGCATCTACACACATTTTTTGCACTAACTCACTTTTCGGCGATTTTTACGGAAATTGGGTAGCTAATGGACTGACTTGGGTGGTATGGCTGGCAAGTTATCGGTGGTAATAACTCATCGGCTGGTTGTCCAGAGAGTAGCCACATGACCATTTTCATTGTACTGCCTTTAAGTAAATCTTAGATCAGGAAAGCCATCGACTTTGAAAAAAAAAAAAGAGAAAAAAAAAGAAACAGGAGAAAATAAAAAAGCAAATAAAACCACACTTCACCGCACGAGTATGGTTGGCAAGTTGTCAGTGGTGACAGCTCATCGGCTAGTTGTCCAGAACCCAGCTGACAAAAAAAAATGCACAATAATTCCTAAAACACTTAGGGAAGAAGCGGGGAAGTAGAATAAACTGGGGAGATATACACTAGGTTCGCCCTTATGTTGACCTTATATAAAAGAAAGTAGGGAGAAAACTACCGATTGTAAAGATAAACATTTAGGCAAGGTCACCTAGGATTGTAGAAATCCGAAGTCCGTTTTAACGGTCGTCTGGTGAGTCTTTCACTATTTTCACAAGATCTCAGCACTTAGAGTCCTTTTCGAGTCTTAGGCGGGTCAGGTAGCCGTAAAAGGTTATCCCATAACTCTCAAACTACAAAAGTACAAAAAAAAAATTATAAAAGAAGAAAAACAAGAAAAAAAATTTTTATCTTCTCTTCTGAAATAAGGCGAGGGCTTAGATGGTCTGCATTTTGGCAGGAACCCAGGCACTGTTGAGTTTTTGTAATTAAGTCTTGGGGTTGAGATTTTCTAAAGCAATCAATGAATTTTGCCTAATTACTCGAACCCTGATTCTACTTTTATACATAGCATTTAGGTTAATTTTGCTAGATACTAGCAAAAAGTAAGCATCGGGGTATGATGAACACACATAAATTCATGATAAATTGCTTATTTATGATAGTTCTTAGGCTTAGCATTGCATATCATGTTATAAATATTGCATAACATCCATTGCATGGCATTTAGGATAGTTGTATATTTTGTATATTAATTCCTTCATTTTATATGACTAGGGGCAATGCGACATCCATACGGGTTTCAGATGGAAAATCTGATCGTACGGATGGATTCAGAGTGACGATCGCAGTTTGACATCGTGGGAATCATCTCGTTCTGGGAACCGTGGCACCCTCTACAAGAAGAAGATGGATAGCCCAGATGGCTCCATGTGGCACCATCCATGCCGCCCAACACCGGCTAGCAGCATCGCCCAATTCCTTCTTCATTTGCACCCTTGAATCCTAGTCGTTGGATCAAGATCCAACGGCTAGGAAGCATTTTCACCAAGCTGCTCCTCGTGACACAAGGGAAGGTCTAGTGCAAAGATTAGAGCATTGGTTTGCAAGGGAGGGGCACAGGTTTGAATCCCCGAAGCCTACCCCCCGAATTCGCAATTTGGCTGGGCACATGGAAGCAGCAGTGGTAGCACATGCAAAGCGCCAGTGCATGGCAGCGTGCACGTGCACGCCAGCACATGGTAGCATGCACATAGGAGGGCATGTGCAATCAGCACGTGTGATAGGCGGGGTAGCGTAGTGCGGGCGCAAGCGCAGTTAGGGCCGGCTGGGCTGACCTACAGCAATGCTTACAGCCATCACTACTCCATTGCAAGCCAACAAAGCCAGCTAAGGGCGTGAGCGGATGTGAGCTGTCTACGGCATTGTTTCCAGCGACGATTTAGAGGTCGCTAAACGTCCCTTGTCCATTTTTAGACTCTTC
Organism: Thalassia testudinum; assembly: GCA_037157565.1. Classification (NCBI taxonomy): domain Eukaryota; kingdom Viridiplantae; phylum Streptophyta; class Magnoliopsida; order Alismatales; family Hydrocharitaceae; genus Thalassia; species Thalassia testudinum. The sequence goes on along the minus strand of JAZHRO010000031.1, from coordinate 220,935,039 downwards.
TCCTCCACTATAAAAGGACCTACACCCCCTCCCTTCCAAGCCATCTCTACCTACTCTACTTCCACCTACTCCCATGCTCTACAAGCCTACCAACGATCCATTAGAGCTTGTTCTCAAGCTCCCAAGGCTCCTATTAGTGTAGCAAACCTCTGCCCCACCAAATATTCCTCCAACTTCCCATCTCCCTTCATAGGTTGCCTTGGAGCCGTCCTCCCACCTCCATTCTGGTAGAAGATCACCTCCATCTTCTCACCTCCATTCCAGAGCCACGTAGAAGCTTTCCTCAATTCGATGTCCTCCTGCACCTCATCTCACCGATCAGCCGATTCAGGAGATTTCCACTCACCCTCCTCTCTTTTTATGCTTTCATAGTTTATTGTAATTGACATTGGAAGAAATATATATCAGATTTGTTCCACATCTCTATCTTGTGATTCATTTTCTTGTCTTTTATTTCAAAATCACAAAAAAAATAACAAAACCCTAAAATACCAAAAAGAAATGAATCGAAGCACGATTTTCAAGTAAATGTTGCCTCCCTGTGTTCAACCTGAGACTCCCTTGGAGTTTCGGTATAAATTTTATTTGATCGACATGTTTTGCAACTATGATGATGGGTGACGGGAGTGGCATTCGCGTATTTTGAAATCGTTGGAAATCGTAGTATAGTTGCAAAAACCACTCGTCAAAGATATTTGTGATAACGAAACTCTTGTAGATCTTTATTCTTTTTAGAACTTGAGTCCCGGTCGATCGTCTCTGGGAGGCGTGAAAATGAATCGAGATTTGGATCGGCTTTTATAACCTAAATCTAACCTAATCTACTATTTTTGTCTTTTTGTGTTTTTGATTTTTTTTTAATTTCGAAAAGCGAATTGAAACCTAGATCTAGATAAACTAGCAAAAACCTAAGTGACTATGTGCATCTAAATGAGGCCATGGTGGCCATGCATGGTGTGAACAAACCAAAGTGTCATATAAGCAAGCAAACATCAGGACAATCAATCACAGAAACATTATTTATGCATAGAAATTTATCACACATCATCTACACTAGAAAGCATATAAATAGAAGAAAATCCCTCACACCGGAAAGTTGCCACTAGGGCCATCGGCCTTGTGTGAGGGTGTAGGCTAGACCTTGGGTATGCAAACCCGTCTACACGCCTACCAAAAGAGATGGCCGGCCACAAGAGGCTATGGGTGAGCCTTTATGGCCATCCAAGAAGAAGAAGAAGATGGGGGCTAGTGCACCAAAGTGGAGAGAGGAGGGTGTTGCTCCCTTTCTCTACCAATGGCCATCCTTGAAGCTTTGGAGAGAAGCTTCTCTAGCTAGCCGTCCATGGAGCCTGGGAGGAGGATGAGGAGGACGGCCTTCAGGTTTTGGAGGGTGGAAGCAAGTTTAGTGTGGAGAGTATGGATGGGAGAGTGTATGGAGATATGCCCCAATTTCGTAGCTCTCTCTTTGCCCTTATGGAAGGCTCCATTTGGTTTCCACTTTTGGTGGCTCCAAAAATAGCAAATGCCATAATTTTTGGATCTAGGTTTGACACAAGTTTTTAGGGTTTCCAAGAGAGTGTGCATGGGTTTGGTGGGAGTAAAATGGGAAGGTGTGCGTGTGTGTGTTTTTCGTAGGGCTAGTTTGTGGGTTTTGGTAGGATTAGGTGCTAAATAGGTTGGGTCAATCTAGATTAAGTGGGTGTGGACCTAATTAGGCTTAGGAAAGTCTAATTGGGTAGGAGTGAACCTAATTAGGTCAAAGTCAAGTCTAATTAGATGTGTGCATGTGATTAGGCTAGGGTAACCCTAATAGGTATGAGTTAATTAGATCCTGGGTGGATCTAATTGGGCTCGGGTGCACCCAATCAACTGTAGATGCACCCAATTAGGTATGGGATGGTTCAATTGGGTTAGGGCTAGGACAAGTAGGGCTATGGATAGTGGACTAGGCTTAGGAGGTCTCTACTTAGGTTTCCTAGGGTGTCTGGTGGGGTTCCTAGGTTAAAATAGGCAATCTAGGGCTTTCAACACCCAAAATCAGGAACGAGATAGTAGTATCAGACGTCCAGGATAGTGGTCAGACGTCTTATACTACAAAATTGGACGTCTAGACACTAAATTAGACGTCCAATTCTGTGTCAGTATGAGTTTTGGCTTCTTGGATTGTTATTCTGCAGAAATCAGACGTCCAGCCAGATGTCTGGACGTCTTAAAAGGTGCTGGAGAGTGGGTTTTGTGCTTTCTAAGGTTGGTTTTGGTTCCTAAGTGTTTTAGAGAGGGATAGGAACATGGATAGTGCTATCCATGTGTGGATTTTGAGGCTAAGGTGCCCTAATGGAGGTTGTTTTGGGTTTGGGAAGGCTGTCCTAGGGTTTCTAAGGGTAGGGATAAGGCTATTCTCCTCACTCCTCTTATCTGGATCAGTCTTCTTCCTTTATTGCTTGATTCCGCTATCTCCATCCTGGATCACTTTATTATCTGTAAATAGCAATAAAAACCATTAACTAGCAGGATATCTCATCTTATTCTAGATAGACTGATGCAATGCATGATATGCAAGATATGAGTGCAATATCCACAATTTAAGATAGGTTCAGACATTATTTAGGTTGATTAGGACCTATGATTGTTGTGCAATCAACGGGTTACTTGTAACCCCGATTTCTAACCTGAGAAACACGCTCGACCAGGCATAATGAATGAAGCACAATAAAGATATGTCAATGAATAATTACTACTCAAATATGGTATTCAATAAGAACATGAGTATTTCAAGAGGGAAAAAGATGTTTAAGATAAAATAATGGTGATTATTCAAATGAATCAAATAAATGAATAGTGATCAGATGTCTGCTTTGGTAATCAGACGACTTAAATGTCGCTTGTTATTGTGCTTCCAAGAGACCTCTCTTCTTCTGCCTTTCTTCTTATTCACGAACCTCTTCTTTTCTCCTTCCCTCAGCTAGTACCTTCTTTTCTTCTTTGTTTCAGCCCTTCTATTCTGAGTCCTCTTCTTATCTTCCCTTAGCCTTTCCTTCTCACGCACAAGGGGAACTCACCCCTCTCAGTGGCTAACCATTGGAGATTTCCTCTAAAGAGCAAAACTGTCCCCTCCCCTGCTCTCTCTCTTTTTCCTTCCTTTCCTCTTCTCTCAAATCTAGAGCATAGTTAGATCCATATGCAGGTTAACAGGTAATCGGGTTTGGACCAAGCCTGCGTGCCGTGTGCACGGGCGACGAGTGCGTGGTAGAAGTGAGGAGGGACCTCACCCCATGTGTCTTAAGGTGATAAGCTGATAGTAGAAATTCAATATATGTGTGTGCGATCGCTTATCCACGCCCGATGTGGAACTAAACGTCACTCTCCTTTTTCTCATGCACTACAATAGTGAAGGCATCTCCAATTGAAGTAGCTGTTGGTGTTCATGCTTTTGATCAAGGACATGGGAGTCTGGAGGTGTTGATTGTGCACCACTTTGAGGTGGTGCCTGGGACTGTTGAAGCAAGAATTCCTACTTAAAGGTTGCATGAAGCTCCGTCAATGGTGCCTGAGGGTCCTATACCTGAAACAAGAAAGAAGGCCTCACAGCCACTTTAAAATTGCTCAATAGCTTCGTCGGAGGGTGTGGAGTGTGATGGCAGTGATTTCGTGGCGTGTAGAGGTGCGTGGTGGTCTATCAGTGACAGAGAAGGTTGTCGGTGATGGGTGTGTTCGGGGGGTTGCGTGAGTGGATGGAATGGGAAATAAAGATGGGGGTTTGGTTTGTGGAGGTATGGTGGAGGTTGGAGGGTATTGGGGAGGTGGTTGGGCATGTGTGGTGATGGAAAACCTAATCGGTGGTGTGGCTGGAGTGGAGGAAGATGATGGCGAATGTCGGCATTGATGGTTATTTTAAGGTTTGGAATATAGGGCTAGAACCTAGGGAACTAAGGGAACTTAACTAACCTAATCTAATGGTCGAAAGGGGCAAGCCAGCGTCAGCTTTGATTGGCCGACGACGTGGGAGGAGAACTCTTCGGTGGGCGAACAGTGAGGAAGGAGGTTTGGGAACTTTCGCTTTGACCTGCGAGAGCTGGAGAAAGGTGAGAAATATGATGGGCCACTTAATTTGACAGTCTAATGGCTGGAAGAAAGGGTTTGAAGAAGTTCCCCGGAGCTCGATTGGAGAGGGGTCGGAGGTAGGGAATTGAAGAGGTTTTTGGCCCTAAACTTTGCTAAGGAGGTAAGGTTGTGCACGGGGGTCTTTTATAGACCATTGGGCAAGTCTCCAAGCTTGGAGAGCTTGGATTTCGCGGTATAGGTTTAAGAGTTTTCAAGAGTTCGCACGAGCTTCTTGGACAGGTTTGGAAGGTCATGAACAAGCTCAAATGGAAGAGGATCTCGTCTGGAGTCCTTCCATTTTTGGAGGAGATTCGCCGCAGATTTAGGGAGAAAACCTTGATGGAAACCTTCCATGTATGGATCGAAGGTTCTAATGGTGGCGGGGACCTTTGTGCGAAGAAGATGACAAACCTAGGGGGCCATTTATAAAGAATTTGGAAGTTAGGGGTGTGTGTGAGAGAAAGTGTCAAATTGGACCAAAATGCAAACTAGACAGGGTGTAACTGATAATCAAGGCATTGAATTGATTCCTCCAGAAAATGCGATTCTGGATCCATAATGTGTGCCCTAATAAGATCAGTTTCCTTAGTTATTGGGCTATCAAATGATCTATCAGATTCCTCAGGCCCAATCGGCTCACAGAAATCGTGTTCAGAAAACTCGCGTGAGACTTCACAACTTGAATCTTCACCATCAGGATCCGTATCAATGTATGTCCCAAAATCAGCTGTTACTTTGTGTTCCCCAGAGACATACGTTTCCTCGTAACCCAGCTCAGGGATCTTAGGTGAAGAAATCAGATCATCCTTAATTGATTGCTTTAATTCAATCTGGTCAGCCTCGTAACACATGTCCCCCCCAACAGGTGCCTGAGCGGGTTCTGTCATTGGCTTTCCTGAAGAGGGTTCATCCTGGGAATTATTCCAAGATTGAATCAAAGCAACCACGAATCTCATCCTCAATTTCGCTAATTTCCCAAGTAGAAACTCACCCGGGTTCTTATCCTTAATATCCTAGAGCCAATCCAACAAAGACTTATTCAAATCATCAATCATTTCAATCAGGGGCTCCAATCTCTCAATGCAAGGTATTGGCTGAACTTCTGAAGATTGAATGATATTCCTCAAGTTAGCCAGAACCTTATCTTGAACCTGGTTAACCTGAACCAAATGAGTTGGTTCAGGGTTGGGCGGGTTTGGGCTCAATGCAAGGGAATTAATGAATTGAGATTTGTTATACCCTTCCTGATAATGGGTCATTTCAAATTGTTGAGAAGATGGTGATGACCTAAAGGCAGTGAAATTAGAGGATGGGTAAGGATCAGTGTATCCTTCTTGATTGTAGATCGTATTAGGCTGTTCATGAAAGGAAGACGATCTATAATCGATGTAGCTCTGAGAAGGATAGAAATAAGAATCAAAGTGTTCAGGGTTAGACCCTAAACACGGGGGTCTGGAATTGTATCCCCAATCCGAATTATCCCAATTGACTGATGGTTGATTACAATACAAGTTGGGATAATCATCATGTTGAGGATAATTCACAACAGGAGGGAAAGAGCGGGAATGTGTGAAATATGTGGAAGGATTCATGAGACATGGGAGGAAGAAAGGTGCCCTGCAATACAAACAATCAAACCTGTCCTTAAATGGGTTAGCCTAAAGACCTACAGACTCTCAAAACCCATCTTGAGATAAAAGAACGATTTGATCTCCCCAGCCGAAGGATAAATCCGTCACTAAAGACCCCTCATTTATTATTTTGAAGTTGTAATGTCCATTTTGCCCCCACTCCTTGCAACTATAAAAGGAGACCCCTTCCATACGAAATTCTCATCCGTCACTAAAGCCCCCAACGTGGGCGTAGCTTCCGCGCCCACGCGCGCCGCTTCTGCTGCTCGCGCGCTCAACGCCATCGCACGCACTTTGATTCTCAGCTGTCCGATCGCGAGATCGGACGGCTTAAGACGCATCTCCGCCCACTGCGCTGCGCCCGCCTGGCATGTGCGATCGCGCGTGACGCCGCGCGTTCAATCGCGCGTGAACGTTATTGACCGCGCATGGCCGTCCGATCGCGATCCAACGCCCGCCCGCGCCCAATCGCCCGCGCCTCTAGCCCTCTGCTGTGGCTCGAACCCGCGCCCGCTGGTTGCGTAAGCGTGCTCGACCACTACGCTACGGGGTGCGGATGGTCGAGCGGACGCTTTTAAGAGCGGCTGACCACAGCCGTTGGATCGAGATCCAATGGCGGAGAGCGAGCGGGTGCGTGGCCTTCGTAGAATGCGTGCGGCCATTTGGGCGACCGAGATGGCGCCACATGGCACCATCTTGGCCGTCCATCTTCTGGAAGTTGTAGATGGTGCCACGGATGTCGGATTGACTTGATTTTTGTGTCGTTGGGCTGTGATCGTCAATCCGAATTCATTCGTGCAGTCGGATTTGTCATCTGAAGTGCAGATCTTCACCATCCTGGCCGTTGATCTTCTAGGGTTCCCCGGTCACTATCTGATGCTATGGATGCCTGATTAGGGCGATCTTGGGGTCGTTGAACTCCAATTGTCGCCCTGATCACATCCATACGATTGGATTTTTGATCCGAGGCCCCGAAAAAATGTTTGCCCTGTCCAAGCACATAAAAGGAGACAATTAACCTCCATTTTATTCAAACTACTCTAAATGCAAGATGATGCATGTTATGCAATATTTATATCATGAAATGCAATCCTATGCTTAAGAACATGCATAAATGGACATTTTAAGTAGTGTAAATGTGTTTACATCACTAGCAGCGCGCCATTGCCGCACCTACGTGCGCTGAGAGCAAGCCTCCACCATGCACAGGCACACGACGCCCTTAACGTTACGCTCCCTAACCATTCCCGTAGCAACACGCGAGCAGTGCCCCTTGGGCTGCGGTCCCCATCAGGTGCATGCCCCCACACGCCCGCATTCCCTATAGTGAGTTGTCACTGCACGCCCAGCACCTGCCCGAGCTGCCTCTGCTCACACTGTGCGCCCCTCCTTGCTGCCATCCTCGCCATCTTCGTGCACCTTCACCACGCTTGCAGCAGCACGCGTCCTCCAGCAGTGCCACACTTTGTGCGTGTGTAGTCCAACGCGTGTGCCCCCTCACCAGGAGCCCACCACATGCTACCTCCGCCACGCCCATCCACTCCCCTTGCTAGGAAACTTCCTGCGATCCATGCATGGCCAGCAGCCACCGAAACCCACCTCCACCATAGCTCCGTCCGGCCACCTCGGGGTGCCTCACACTTCGTCGCGACCGCCATCACGGAGCCCTTGGTCTAGAGATCCTCCTCCGAGCTTCACACCTCCGGCCATTCCCTCTTCCTTGTGCACGGGCAAGGGGAAGAATTTCCCCTATTTTGCTACAGTAAAGCTACTATTAATATTTACATTCAGTGCCATTATGAACTTTTATTATTATTTTATTAAGCTGCATTGCAAAATTGCTATTTCAGCATTAGCACTTATTGTTTACCTAATCTGAAAGTGATTTTGATTCGGTTTCTTAACTAAATTAATAGTGAACATTGATTTTTGACCCTTGTGAGTTTAGATAGGCCATTGCCACCCTGCGGACACGACCCGCTCCTAATTGAGTGGTTATATTAATTGTTGACTAATCGATTTTTCCACCACAAAGAACTACAAATGACACATCATTTTATGTGACAAACGACTTTAAAAGCGAAGAATCGACTCATCAATAGGGTCAAGTTAACCTAACATTTTATATTTTATTACTTTTAACTAGTTGAGTCTAGGTCGTTCGCTGGGAGGTATACATTACTTAAAATTCACCAATTAAGTCAAAACATCTTATAGGAGGTTTAATTAAGTTAATTTTAATAACATGAATTTTGCAAAATGATTTAAACTTAATAAATATGCAAAATTCCATAAGAGAACACATTTACTCAAATGATCTAGTTTATTAACTAGTAAACATGTTAGTTACCAATTTATTTCAAAGGAATTAAGCCAAATAGGAGTTTTTCTAATTACAACATGCCTTATTACAACATTTAAAAATAAAAAGAAATTTAAAATATAGTAAGAAAAATGATTTCTTTTCTTTATATCTTTAGCCTCTCTCTCTCTCTTTTCTTCTTTGTTTCTTTCTCTCTTTCTTTTTCTTATGTTTATCGTTTATCGTTTCTCTTTCTCTTTTATTTCTCTCTTATTCTCTCAAGCTCATTTCTTCTTCCTTTTTCTTCTTTTCTGTTTTGCCTTTCTTCTTGTTCTTCCTTAATCTTCTTTCTTAAGCTTCCTTAGTACCAGCTCAGCCTTCACCTTTTTGCCTTTGCGATTTTCCCTTTCTTCTTCTTCCTCCTCAGCCTTCTTTCTTTAGCCTTTGTTCCCTTAGTGTTTTTCCTTCCACACTTAGCCATCAGAGCCTTCTAAACCTTAACTCTTCTTCCTTTGAACCTTTAGTTGAACCGGGTTTTTCTCCCACAACCAAAAATTGGTTTTTGATTTGCAGCTTAGACTATTCGGGGATACACAGCACCCTTTACAAGGTGGGACTAGACCCTACTAGGTCCTTGCCTGGTTCATTATAGATTGGTCTATTTCTGGTTCAAGTTTCTCAAGCCAAACCGGCTCAACACCTCCCAGGCCTCACCCTCCGAGGGCCACACATCGTATGCCCACACAGGTGCACCCTCGCAGGCACACATGCCTGATCGCGAAAATACATAGTTTGTTAATTAGGCAATTTAATGTCATTGCAATGTGTAATTTTGCTTTCGCTTTTAAATTTATATCCCTAGATATGGGAGTATCTAGGGTAGTCCAAGGTGGTGGATTGCTTGCAAATCAACTCTCTTGCTTAGAAAATAAATCTCAACTTTCTTTTTGGTATTTTAAATATATAAATTTTTTTAGTTTTGAAATAATATGGGCAAAGTGCGAATTGTGACGGAAAAGTGCTAACACCTAAAATGGCTAAGCTAAAACTTAAGAGATGAAAATGTCCACTACCTAAGCTCACTCCAGGCAAGTGGAGGCCTAGAGTAATTAGGAAGTGGAAGTGAAATAAGTGCTAGAACAAAAATAACAATTGCAATAGAAATTAAAAAGAAGGCAATTTGATTAAGCATAATTTGTGTTCTTTACAAAGGCAAGTAGAGGAATGCTTCTACTAGAAATGAAAAATCTAAAAGCAATAGAAGAAACACAAATCCTCTTGCAGAATATGGCGAAGAAGGGAGTCTTCTTGCTCCAAGCCTAGCAGCTCCTTGGCTTGAGATGAGGGTCTCCTTCTTCTCCTTCCTTGGAAGCTCCTCCATGGTGGATGCTCTCCTCCTCAAGTCCTTCCTCCAAGGGTGGGCGTACACCACCCTCAAGTTCTCCTCCAAGGTGGCATGGACCACCTTCAAGACCTCCTCCAAAGGTCTTCCTTGCCTGGCTCCTCCTTTGGCTGGTGTGGGCTCAAGAGAGAAGGGAAGAGGGGAAGGCACCAAAGGGACAGAATATCCCCTTAATCTTCTTCTTCTTCTCTATTGGGCGTGGGCTCTAGGTAGAGCATGAGAGGAAATTTGCTAGCCAAGGATGGTTTGAAAAGTGGTGGGTAGTGGTCTTTTTATAGGGTAGGATGAGGGGTTAAGGTGACTCTTGAAATGGAGGGCTAAGATGGGAAGATGGAGGTGGTTAGGTGATCCTAGGGTTAAGGATGGTTGGCGCCACCTAAGGGGTGTAGGGGGGGTAGTTATGGGTGGTCAACAGACACCTAAAAGTGGCACCAACCATGGAGTGGTGCCATGGGTTGGCGCCAACTTCTAGGCTTCTAGAAGGGGGGATTATGTGGATGGTGGAGATGGGTTTAAGGGAAGATGTGTGGTGGACATGAAGGGGGTTTTTGGAGGGAAAAAGTGGTGCCAATAAGGAGGTAGTTAGGGTGGTTTTGGTGCCACTTTATGGTGTCTTTTGGAGGTAGTGGGTAGGCTAGGTTGGCACCAAGGTGAGGTGGAAGTAGAGTTAGCTTATGTGGAGCTTTGGTGGAGTTGCTGGGTTGGGTTTTTAGGTGGTAAAAGCCAAGGGAGCTGGAGCATAGCTAAGCTAAGCTAGCTTAGCAAATAGTGGAGTAGAGGAGGTGTTGGAGCTAGGGTTTGGAGGGAGGAGCTGGATCTGAAGAATCTAGAGTTGAAGTTGAGTTGACAGCTACTGAAGAGGTCAACATGGGGCTACTCTAGCTGGCTTAGCTTGCTAGTTCTTTGCTAGCTACTAAGCCAAGCTAAAGTGAGCTTGCTTCTGTTGAATGGAGTTGAGGTGAATTGGGTCTGGTGCTCCTGAGGAGGACTGAGCTGGTTGAGATGGCTAAGGTAGCTTAGCTCAACGAAGTTGAGCTAAACTGAGTCCCGGGAGCTGGACTTGAGCTTCCTGAGCTAGGATGAATTCTTCTTCAGTTGGCTGGAGTTGAGTAGAGCTGGATATAGCTGGTTCTAAGCTGGGGTGAACTTCAGTCAACTCAGCTGAGCTAGATAGAGCTCCCTATCGACTAGTGGGAGCTGAGATAAGCTAGACTCAACTAAGTTGAGCTGGATCTGAGCTGACCTTAGCTAGGGTGAGCTAAGATGAGATCTGGATATAGCTGGTTCTAAGCTGGGGTGAACTTCAGTCAACTCAGCTGAGCTAGATAGAGCTCCCTATCGACTAGTGGGAGCTGAGATAAGCTAGACTCAACTAAGTTGAGCTGGATCTGAGCTGACCTTAGCTAGGGTGAGCTAAGATGAGATCTCTTTAGCTGCCATGCAGCTAAGATTAGCTGAATGGAGCTAGGATGAGCTAACCCTAGTCCAAGTGAGCTAGATTCCAGCTGTGGTGAGCTGGATCAAGCTGAGTTTCAGCTAGTTTGAGTTCCTCCTTCACCATTTGCCTTCTTGAGTGCTAGGGTTTTAGAGATCAGTATATCTGTTCATCCCTAACGCTTACAAAAACACATTAAAATGACAAGAAAAAATGCAATGCATGCCTATCCTAGTTAATGCTTAAATGTAGTGCAAAAACCCGTTTGCGAAGAAAAATCATAAGAGCTAGGTTTGTTTTAATGCATAAGAATGGTGATAAACTGGTGTTTATCAATGCCCACACACACACATGCATATGCTCAAGTAATCGTTCGTAGCCGTGCGCTGAGCGTTGATGACTGAGAAGCACAGTTAACAAATACCTTTTATACTAAGGCACCCGCTCAAGGTTTCTCGATGTGGGACTATAGTTTCCCCTTCCAGAGCCAACTTTGAATGGCAATAACTCCTAGCTCAGAGCTCCAATTCAAGCAAACAAAAGCTTGTTGGAAAGCTCTTGAGTTGATCTACAAGATTATAGTGTTAATTTAATGTTAATGGGAAGATTTCCTCTTCGATTTGAAGAGCGAAGTTATGGGTTTTCTACGGGTATTTCTAACTGGAAATGGAATTCATGTTACAAAGTCCACAGTCTGGACTCTCCTCTCTCAGTAAGGGCCTAAATAGGTTTTACAGAGTATTCCGCGGCTTCAGGTGTAGGTTTCAAGCTCTAAAGAGTTGCAAGAAAAGCAAAGAAGGTTGAAGCTTCTCTAAAAGCTTTAGAGACTGTAATTAGGCTTAAGAAAGACCTAACAGATAGCTAAGGTAATGTGTAATTGATTAAAATAGATTCTATAGGTTGTTACGAACTTGTCTGGGCAGAAATCACATTCAAAACCCATCCTAAATCTACTGCCAATAGTTTGGTTTCAAAAACAACCCAAACTAGCAGTGATTGAATTTCAATCGAATTACTCCATAGAGCTCATCCAATTCACTTAAGAATCATTCAAGTAAATCTCAGAATCAATTCAAACTCTTCAAATCATCAAATTGAGCTCAGAATCAAGGTATCAAGCTCAGGTTTAACTGTAAGGCCTTCAAATTTGACTTTCTGTTCTAAGCCTTTTCTCAAGAAATTAGAACCTAAAATAGCATCTTCTCAACCTCAGAAACTTGCACAGACCTCTGAGTAGATGTTTGGACTTAGGAATCTAGGGTTTCAGGCTCGTCGCCTGAACTCAAAATGGAGTTTGTTCGTTAGAGCAGTTAGGAGTTTGTTACACTAATTTGAGCACAAAATTAACTTCAGTGCATTGCACTGAAGCTTCTAGATCCATTAAATGCATCTTAAAACTTTCTAACAGACTTCTCCAACTCTACCGAAGTTGGAGAAGATGAATGAGTAACTACAACTCCAGTTGTTAAATCTTCAAATAATTGACCTCAAACTTATCAGTGATCCATATTACATCATTCTGGAGCTTCTTGTTAAGTCCTATAGGCTGAAGATCAAATTTGACTCGCCAGAGCTCTGGTGAGTCCAAAAAAGGTGCAAATTGTGCACAGAGTGAATTTGTGCCATTTTTGACTTAAAAAGATTCCTGAGGTTACAAGGAACCTCAGGATCGCATTAAATTCTCCATTTGCTCATTAGATTTAAGATTAAACAGTGAATTCAGTTTGAATAAAATCTGAGTTTGTTGAAGCTCAGGACTTGATCTCCCACTCAATTGAGTGGTCAAGACAAATCAAAGAGTGATTGTGATCATAAATATACAGTTAATTTAAGGTTTTAACTACTCTTGAGCCTCCATTGACAGTGAGCTCAAGAGCTTAAATAGAATTAGACATTTAAGTTATAGGTGATATTTAATCAAATTAAAGTGATAATTAGGATCCTTTAGTGATGAATAGATGATGGGGGATCCAATGGAGGTGGAATTAAGTCAACTACTGCTGCCATGGACAACAGAAGTAGTTGATGAAGGTGGAAGTGGATTAGGTGAATTGTTGATTGTTTGTCGACGGTTTTGTGCGGATTTAAAGCGAATCACGTTGTAGTATAACCGACAAAACGTCTAAACAAATACAAAGAATTTTTATTACTCGAAAACCGGAGTATCCGAGGTCAAACACAGGGAGCAAATGGAATTTACTACTAGTCAAAATGTAATTGAACACATTAATTTACTCAGAATATCAATTCAAATGTGAATATATGCAATTAAAAGTAATTAGGAAAAAAATATCAAATTGGACGTCTGATCACAAGAGCAGACGTCATAAAAGTATTTCTCCTTTTCTTCTTCTTCTGCAGTCTCTCATTTTCTTCTTCGTTTTGCTTCTCTCTGCTTTCTTTCTTGTCTTGCGAAGCCTTCTTCTTCTTCTTTTGATCTTCTAATCTTTCTTTGCCTCTCTTCTTCTCTGTGTCTTGCTCTTTCTTCTTCTGCTTTCCTTCTTCTCCTGCGAAGGCTTCTTTCTTTCTTCTTCTTCTCTGTCTTGCACCTTTTTTTTCTTCTTTGGCTTGCCTTTCCTTCTTCTTCTTCTGTAGCGGCCAAGTCCTTCTTCTCCTGCGTTCAGCCTGCCTGCACAGGAGCAAAACCTAACCCTTCTCCCTCTACCCACGCATCTCTCTCTCTCAAGCAATTCACTCATGGACGCTCTCCCAGAGCCACAGCCATAATCGGGTCGGATCGTACCGGGACCAGGTGCACCTGCAGGTGGTGTGATGCGCGAGGAGTGCGTTGGCTTAGGTCAGGTCGGATCCGCCAGATCCGCGCGGTCAAGCCGCGGACGAGGCGCGTGTGGGGTCAGTGAGGGACCTCACCCCTGCGCTTACGGAGGCAGTGAGAATGAAGCACAAATACAATTTATAGCGTACCTGAGTGTTGCAAACCCACGATGTGGGACTAAACGTTCCGTCCTGATTTCACGCGCGCCCGCAGACTCTCGTATGCAATTGCCCAAGCGGATGGCTCTGCTGGTGCTCCGTGCTGGGCTTACTCACCTCGCGACACTCGCGTGAGTCTCCTGCATCTGCAGCCTGGGAATCCTGATGCCTGGAGCTTCGTTGGAGCTTCACCGGAGGTCGTCCATGGCGGCAGCGGCTCAAACACTGTCATAGACAAAATCAGCCTCACGGCCCAATCAGATCAGCTAGAGACCTTCTCCGTGGCACGGCGAAGGCGGTGGACGATGCTGCAGGTCGCAGGTCAGCCTAGCCGTGCGTGCCTAGGTCAACCTGTGGCCGAAGATGGTGGGTTGTTCGGGGGGTGATTATGGAGGTCTGGAGTGGCAGTTGTGGGGTGGAGCGAGTTCCTGGTGGTGAGGCGGAGCTCTCGAGGTGATTGGCGAGCCGTGTGGAGTGGCAGAGTGGTGTGGGCGGCTCGCCGGAGGGCGGTCGGAGGCGAGGAAGATGGAGGTGTTTAGCGTTGGTCGAGGGGTAATCAGATGAGATAACAGGGGAAAAGAGAGAGGAGAGGATGGAGAGGAGTTCTAACCTAATTGTAAGGACGAAAGGGGACATAGGGCGAACAGCCGTACCTGCTGGCGCCGGAGAAGAAGCTACCCAGTGGGGGAGGACGGCGGCGATGACGGGGCTGAGGCGGTGTGCGCTGGTACTGCGCTACGCGGAGGGAGGTTAGGAAGCTAACTCTGCCACTGGTTTTGTGGCAGAGCGAAGAGGGAGGGGAGGGGGGCTCACCGGAGCTAGCTGGGACATTTGGCCGGGCAGGAGGAGAGGAATTGAAGGGGGAAACTCGGCCAAATGAAGCTCCCGTCCTGCGGCAGGGTTTGGGGGGTGTTTTATAGGTGCTGGCCGCTCCTGTCAGCGTGTGGAGAGAGCGCAATTAGGTCTGCTGGCTCGCCGGAGTTGGAAGGAAGGTGGATACCCAAATCTCTTGTGCGTTCGCACGAGAGATTGGGTTCACACCAGCGATTGTAATTGACTTTATAAGGAAGGGAATTCCTCAGAGAATCCTCCTTCCATTTCTGGGAGGGAATCTCTGAGGGATTAGAGAGCAATCCCTCTCCGAACCTCGTCGGAGCTCGGTTCTGCCCTAGCAATGGCGGCAGGACCGGTTTGCAAAGGAGGCGAAGAACCTAGGGGGCTCTCTGCAAAGGTATTCAAAAGATAGAGACCAATTTGTGATTTGGGTGTACTAAATTGCAAAGTAGGTCAAGATGACCTCTCCTTAGGTCCAAATTTTGGTATAAGCCTAATTTGGACCTATAGAGTCCAATGGTGAAGTTGGATTTTAGTTTTGACCTCGTTTGAATGGACATTTTGCGTAAAAACCCAAATTAGGTTAATTGATGAACTAGGACCCTAATCTAGGTCAAACTGGGTTCCAAAGGCCAAATTAAGTGTTCTAAACCCTAGAGAATATTTTTCCATGATTTTTAGAGGGTTTAATTGATTTTTATCCTGACCGAAACCTTGTTGAATTAAGCAGGTCTATTTTAGGGTTACCACATATCATTTACTTCCAGATTGCACATGAACCCATTTTTGATTGACTCAACCCACTTTTTATCTCATTTAGACCTTTTGACCTGTGTTTTGCCTTTGAGAAATCCCGTTTATGTACTGCAATGGTAAAGTTGCATTTTTAACCTTTAATTCATGTTTTCTTCTTAGAGCACTTATTCCTTCAGTTAAGCCTTCTTCTAGGTTATGTAGGAGCTTTTATCTTCTTTATTGGGTCAAAATGAGCTAGTTATGGCTCATGATGAGGCTCTCATCATACCCCCATGCCTAGCTTTTGCTAGTCCCTTAGCAAAATTTCAAAGTTTTAACTTCCATTCTAGACCCTGAGTGTCTGTCAACAACTATGAAAAGTGCTTCTTTTGTGATTAGGTCAGAATGCCAATAATAGGCCTAGAGGTACTCAAGTACCAACCAAAATCCGGACCTGTTCCGCTTTGGCCTCAGTCCTCCGCAAAGGTTTCTCCGACCCATAGAAACTAACCTAGGGTTTGTTGGACTCCGCGATTAAAGCACCCGTGCTTGAGACATTTTTAGCCTAAGTTCAGTTTGCAGTGCGTTTTTGTAAGAGAGAGATGGAAGATTTATTTGTTTGGAGAGCTTTTCTCTCTCTTTTCTTTTTATTTCTAGCTTCGGATTAGCTTCTCAACACGGTCTGTTTCAGATTCCTCATCCCCATCATCAATCCTCAAGGGTCCCTGGCTTTCGAGATTTCGAGATAATCCCGCCCATGGCAACCCCCAGAACCCTGGCTTTCGAGATTTCGAGATAATCCCGCCCATGGCATTCCGTGGCCGAATTCAGACCCTGGCGATCGACATTTCGTGATAAGGCCGCCCATGGTATCTGAACCAGCAGAGTGCTTACGTGCCCCCAGTAGGATATTTAAATATCCTAAGAGACAAGCACCGAGGAGACGATATATTGTTACGCATCTTCGAGGGGAATTCCCCGCCTCTCCACACCGGGAACTCGTCCAAATCAATGTGTGTTGATTGGCCGCTCCTAATCTAGGTGACTTTTTCAGAGCATTAAACGCTTTTCGCATGATTTGGATGTTTATGCGCACTGAACCAGACTGTGTGTGAATTTGGGTGCTTAGGTTACCGAATCCCGCAAACTGGAGGTCAGTTAACGAGGCCGAATACTTCCTAAGCCTTAGACCTAATACTTAAGCTTCACATTTTCCCCAACCTCTTGAGGATTATCTAGATTTTAGCGGATACGTGAATTTTTAAGCTAAAGAATCTAGCCCAAGAGGCCCAAGACTAGCGTTCCCGCTAATCTCTTGTTATGTCTCCTTAGCACTTTTTCTTTTATTTCTTTTCTTGATTCGGTCTATAACTTCAGTTAACCCCTTAATCTTTTACTAATGACTATTTGTTTTCATTTTCATTTTGTGCTCCTTTTTGTCATTTTTCTTCTTTTTCTCCTCCTCATGCTTAAGTGGCTCACAAAATTTCCTCCCTCCCCCATTTTTTGTTCTTTTTCATAATTTTTCAATTTTTTTTGTGTTTTTGACCTATGTGAATTTTTTGTGTGAGAATCCTTCTGATTTTTTCTTGGTTTTGTATGTATGCACTTTACCACCCCCCCATGCCTCAGTTTTGCAATGTCCTCATTGTAAACGGAGGGTGTGAAATAGTGTTGAGGTCAGGGACTTAGAACAGGATACATCGGGTGGGTGAATGGGTCGGAACTGACTGATGCGAACAATTTCAAGCTCTGATACGTGTACCAGAGGTGGGATCAACTGTCTAAGGTTGAACTCAAGGTGCAGTAGACGTGGAGTACAGATGGATAATCAGACGGGTCTCTGTGTTTGGGATGATGGGTTGCCTCCCGTTAAGCGCTAAATTTAATGCCTTCAGCCGAGCAAAAAATGGGGTGGAGAGGGAGTGGTCAAATCAATGGAGTTTTGGAAAACAAGCACCTTGATTAAGAGCCTGGTTGGTCCAACCAGGTGCTTGTTGAGATCAGCGGGCTGATGATGCAACCCGAACCCAATAAGTCTGGTGGGTTGATATATGTAGATCAGTAGATGCGGAACCCACCATATGCAGTGACGTTCTGATGGATATGGAAGTGAAAACTCGGGTTCAGGCTGAGTCGAATCAGCTTGGTCAAAGTAGGGTTCCGAAAAATTATCCATGTAAGGTGTGGAATCCCTACAGAGGTGATCAAAGGATGGAGGCTCCTGATTTGTGGTCTGATCAGTACCCGATACCTGGTCTGATATGGAGTTGAATCATCTACAAACGGCTTAGTGAGAGGTGAATCAGAATAGAAATTGAGTCCGGTTGTGGGTTGGGGTGGGGAACGGGTTTTGATTGGTTCTGTATATGTGGAGCAGGTGGCTTCAAAGAAGATTGACATGTTATAATCAGGAGGCAGATTTTCTCCGATGTTATGGTCAGATTCGAGATCGTCGGAGAGTTTGCGAAAATCAAAGTTTGAATGAGATTCCAGATCATGAGTTCCACCATAGAATAAATCATATGTTGTATATTCAGCAGCCTGACTGGGATCTAGCCTAAATGTTAACTCTGAGCTTAAAAGGGTATCCTTATCTGGTAGAGGCTCAGATTCTAAGCTAGTAGGGCAGACCCAATTGAAACCCTGCTCGTCCAACTCCTCGGTTTCTGTGTCGTAGATTGGCATGACTTCCTCTGCGGAGGTTGACGAGGGATATTCATCAAATCAAGGCCCAAAATCATATTCTTCATTAAAAGGTTGATCTTCTTCATATGGGGCCTTGAAATCTTCAATATAGGTTTCAAATCTAGGTTCTAGGCTTAGGATGTGGGTGGAATTACTAGAATCTAGGTCTGAATAACCTTCGAGGGTCACCTTATCAGAATAAGGGATGGAATTTATACCCTCGAGAGGTTCAGTTCTACTCTCATACTTGCAGGAGTTTTGGGATTCTAAAATGGGCTCAACATTGTATTTTCCTGCATTTGAAACTTCCCAACCTTCTTCAATATCAGGCATATTGTACTTTATTTGGGTTGGGAATCCACAACCATTTTGTGCCTCAAACCCAAGATCAGATTTATCCTCGATGTTGTCCCAAAATAGTTCATCCTCTATTTGTGGTATATACGGGTATTTCTGATCAATAACTTGTTTTACTAATCTCATTATCTCTTCCCATTTTTCAAGACTATCTTGGTGTTGCTTCCAAAGTCGAGGATTTGTCATACATTGAAGGTATTCACTATTATGCAATTTTTCTATCTCAATGTATGCAGTAATGAGCAAGTCATGGGTTGATCCTTTGTTGGCTTCTGCTAATAGTACTTGGGCACAAGTTATGACAAAGGTTGTGGTTGTTGGGACATCAACCTGAACGTTTCCTACTGTTGTTGAGGTTTCTTCATTTTCATAGAATTTCATGGCATCCTAAATCATTTTATCTCTCATGGATCTCTGATATTCAGGTTTCTTGACTGGTAGTCCTAGGTGGTTTGGCTGCATGTTTGGATCAGGTGGTGGAGTCAAGATGTAGAATCAAGTTGGAATCAAGATGTGTTATGAAGTGATCAGATCTGAATAACGAGTCCCACTGAAAATGTGTGTGTGCTAAAGAGAAAAGATGAGGGACTGGAGATGTTTTTGACCCAATCAAGACACCCAAAGATGTTTGGATGACTATGGAGGTTCGGGGCAGATGGACCCCTGGATCAGAAAATCATCCACCTGAGAATTACCTGGGTAGCCAGAGAGGGAGAGTCCCGCAAAGACCCCTACACGGTAAAGCGTCCCTACGAGTTATGGGGTTTCCCCTACCCGACCTCTCTTGTCACTGAGATTCCAGGTAGACCAGAATGGGGACCTTGACCTCTTAAGTCTATCACTTTTTATTTCAAAGGTGCTTTTAGGGTTCTCACTTGAACTTTAGATGTTTTTGGTATTGTGACCTAATTTAGAGGTTGGTTGACCCAAGGGGTCAACTTCACCTGACCTGTCCTATAGATGGCAGAATGATTCTAGGTTTGAAGTCTAGAGATCACCCTGATTTGACTCCCAGGTTATTAGGTCCAGAAATTTTAAGATTCAAGTGATTTTAGAGCTTTTCTTTTTTTTTTTTTTAGGGTTTGTCTTATTTAGCTTTCTTCAATCAAGGGCTTGGGTAGCACACTGATGCGGGAGGGTTTATTTCCTTTTACACAGGCATGTGTGACTAGCGCTTCAAGACCCTAATGTGGAAACCCTAACTTGGTTCTATTTCCAATCCTCTTTTTCTTTTTCAAAAGTTCTCTTTGGACTTATAAACAAGAATTGTGTGGTCCGCCGAGATTAAGCATTATTTCAATTAGGCACAAGAATTTGTGGGATGGAAAAAAAAATCACTCCAACTTCAAGAATATTTGCAGAAATTTTCGCAAAATTAGGAAATGTTTTGCCTTAGAGATGGTGATTACTATATAAAGAAGGCAATTGATTCCTACATTGATTTTCTTCCTTTTGTCTTTCAAAGATTAGGGGAAGATTAAGGAAGAAAAGAAATTACCTGCCCTGGAATGGTTGACTTGCGGGAGAGATTTTCTCATGAAGTACCTGCAAGATCACATCAAAGCAAAGTAGGGCAAGTTAGCGTTCAATATGATAAAAGGAATGTAGGGACTAGTGGTAAATTGCACATTGCTCCCCGGCAATGGCGCCAAAATGTTTGTCGACGGTTTTGTGCGGATTTAAAGCGTGTCACGTTGTGGTATAACCGACAAAACATCCAAACAAATACAAAGAATTTTTATTACTCGAAAACTGGAGTATCCGAGGTCGAACACAGGGAGCAAATGGAATTTACTACTAGTCAAAATGTAATTGAACACTTTAATTTACTCAGAATATCAATTCAAATGTGAATATATGCAATTAAAAGTAATTAGGAAAAAAATATCAAATTGGACGTCTGATCACAAGATCAGACGTCTTAAAAGTATTTCTCCTTTTCTTCTTCTTCTGTAGTCTCTCATTTTCTTCTTCGTTTTGCTTCTCTCTGCTTTCTTTCTTGTCTTGCGAAGCCTTCTTCTTCTTCTTTTGATCTTCTAATCTTTCTTTGCCTCTCTTCTTCTCTGTGTCTTGCTCTTTCTTCTTCTACTTTCCTTCTTCTCCTGCGAAGGCTTCTTTCTTTCTTCTTCTTCTCTGTCTTGCACCTTTTTATTCTTCTTTGGCTTGCCTTTCCTTCTTCTTCTTCTGTAGCGGCCAAGTCCTTCTTCTCCTGCGTTCAGCCTGCCTGCATGGGAGCAAAACCTAACCCTTCTCCCTCTACCCACGCGTCTCTCTCTCTCAAGCAATTCACTCATGGACGCTCTCCCAGAGCCACAGCCATAATCGGGTCGGATCGTACCGGGACCAGGCGCACCTACAGGTGGTGTGATGCGCGAGGAGTGCGTTGGCTTAGGTCAGGTCGGATCCGCCAGATCCGCGCGGTCAAGCCGCAGACGAGGCGCGTGTGGGGTCAGTGAGGGACCTCACCCCTGCGCTTACGGAGGCAGTGAGAATGAAGCACAAATACAATTTATAGCGTACCTGAGTGTTGCAATCCCACGATGTGGGACTAAACGTTCCGTCCTGATTTCACGCACCCCCGCAGACTCTCGTATGCAATTACCCAAGCGGATGGCTCTGCTGGTGCTCCGTGCTGGGCTCACTCACCTTGCGACAGTCGCGTGAGTCTCCTGCATCTGCAGCCTAGGAATCCTGATGCCTGGAGCTTCGTTGGAGCTTCACCGGAGGTCGTCCATGGCGGCAGCGGCTCAAACACTTTCATACACAAAACGAGCCTCACGACCCAATCAAATCAGCAAGAGACCTTCGCCGTGGCACGGCGAAGGCAGTGGACGATGCTGCAGGCCGCAGGTCGGCCTAGGCGTGCGTGCCTAGGTCAACCTGTGGCCGGAGATGGTGGGTTGTTCAGGGGGTGATTATGGAGGTCTGGAGTGGCAGTTGTGGGGTGGAGCAAGTTCCTGGTGGTGAGGCGGAGCTCTCGAGGTGATTGGCGAGCCGTGTGGAGTGGCGGAGTGGTGTGGGCGGCTCGCCGGAGGGCGGTCGGAGGCGAGGAAGATGGAGGTGTTTAGCGTCGGTCAAGGGGTAATCAGATGAGATAGCAGGGGAAAAGAGAGAGGAGAGGATGGAGAGGAGTTCTAACCTAATTGTAAGGACGAAAGGGGACGGAGGGCGAACAGCCGTACCTGCTGGCGCTGGAGAAGAAGCTACCCAGTGGGGGAGGACGGCAGCGACGACGAGGCTGAGGCGGCGTGCGCTGGTACTACGCGACGCGGAGGGAGGTCAGGAAGCTAACTCTGCCACTGGTTTTGTGGCAGAGCGAAGAGGGAGGGGAGGGGGGCTCGTCGAAGCTAGCTGGGACATTTGACCGGGCAGTAGGAGAGGAATTGAAGGGGGAAACTCGGCCAAATGAAGCTCCCGTCCTACGGCAGGGTCTGGGGGGTGTTTTATAGGTGCTGGCCGCTCCTGTCAGCTCGTGGAGAGCGCGCAATTAGGTCTGCCGGCTCGCCGGAGTTGGAAGGAAGGTGGATACCCAAATCTCTCGTGCGTTCGCACGAGAGATTGGGTTCACACCAGCGATTGTAATTGACTTTATAAGGAAGGGAATTCCTCAGAGAATCCTCCTTCCATTTCTGGGAGGGAATCTCTGAGGGATTAGGGAGCAATCCCTCTCCGAACCTCGTCGGAGCTCGGTTCTGCCCTAGCAATGGCGGCAGGACCGGTTTGCAAAGGAGGCGAAGAACCTAGGGGGCTCTCTGCAAAGGTATTCAAAAGATAGAGACCAATTTGTGATTTGGGTGTACTAAATTGCAAAGTAGGTCAAGATGACCTCTCCTTAGGTCCAAATTTTGGTATAAGCCTAATTTGGACCTATAGAATCCAATGGTGAAGTTGGATTTTAGTTTTGACCTCGTTTGAATGGACATTTTGCGTAAAAACCCAAATTAGGTTAATTGATGAACTAGGACCCTAATCTAGGTCAAACTGGGTTCCAAAGGCCAAATTAAGTGTTCTAAACCCTAGAGAATATTTTTCCATGATTTTTAGAGGGTTTAATTGATTTTTATCCTGACCGGAACCTTGTTGAATTAAGCAGGTCTATTTTAGGGTTACCACATATCATTTACTTCCAGATTGCACATGAACCCATTTTTGATTGACTCAACCCACTTTTTATCTCATTTAGACCTTTTGACCTGTGTTTTGCCTCTGAGAAATCCCGTTTATGTACTGCAATGGTAAAATTGCATTTTTAACCTTTAATTCATGTTTTCTTCTCAAAGCACTTATTCCTTCAGTTAAGCCTTCTTCTAGGTTATGTAGGAGCTTTTATCTTCTTTATTGGGTCAAAATGAGCTAGTTATGGCTCATGATGAGGCTCTCATCATTGATCAAATTAGGAATTAAGTGTGATAGAAATGATCGTGGAAGATAAAGGAAGATGATCAGTGGTTTCAAAAGACAAAATTAAGGCTCTGGCAAGCTCAAGGAGCTTGCCGGAGTCGAGGAAGATGAACTTTAAAAATCTGACATTACGACTAATCTACCTACCTAACTAACTAACTAACTGAACTATTCTACTCCTACTCTTACTCCTATCCTATTGTTACCTGGACGAAGGGGATAGAGGAACACCGTTGACGGCTCAAGGTGGAGGAGTGAAATCAGAGGGTAATTGGAAGATCTCCGGCGGTGGTTGTCAGGTGAAGCAGAGGAGCTCCTTGGTCAGCGCCTGTGTCCAAAGATGAAGCTGACCTCAGCGAAGTTCCAGAGCTGATTACGGTGGATAGAGGAAGTTGGATTATGAGATGGGAAGTTGCTGGAGTTGTGGAGGGAATAGCCTATTAGGTTGGCTACAGTAAAGAAGAGGGAAGGGAGCCAACTTGAAGAAAGTCAGGGGGGTTAGGAGGTATTTATAGTCGACGGCGATGAAGAAGGAGGTGGAATCTAGATGCAATTGACGCTAGGAGGAGGTTAGCCACCGGCATCTTCTCTGACAACAGTGAAGTTATCTCCTACCCTAAATTAGGATAAAAGTTCATCCAGACCGATGGATGAAGATGGGATGGTGAGCGCAAGCTCCAGGAGCTTGGAGAAGGAGAGATGATGTCAGATGGGCGGTGATCATGCGGTGGTTGCACCCTCGGCCGTCAGCCATTCGATCGGTTGAAGAGAAGAAGAAGAAGAAATCAAGGACATGGCTGCGATAAAACTTAAGGCCCTAAATGGAAAATAAGGACCCGATTCGAAAGAAATGTAAGAACTAAAATGTAAACTCAGGTTTTCAGGGTTTATTTTAATTTAGATCTTTTTCAACTTTTTATATATGATTATAAATAAGGTAATTATTATATTTAGACCTTGAATTTACATTTTTGACCTTTTAAGGTTAATTTATTTAATTAAGTAAAGTTACATAAATTATTACATACATAGATATACATTATGCTTAAGTAAGTTAATGTATTAATTAGATGAATGATTAGTAATATTTCAAGTCCAATTATTAATTAGATGATAAAATAACATTTTAAACTTATTTTAAGGTCCTTTACTATATATCCCTTATTTAATAATTATCCCATATATTCACATATTCTTAGCTAATTAACTAGGAAGACTAGTTAATTAGGGGTAATTAGAGATCATGATGAGCTTCTCATCGCCGGTGCCATGGGAGGTGAACTCTCCAGTGGGCAGACGACGAGGAAGGAGGTCTAGGAACCTTCGCATTGACCTTGGAGAGGCGGAGGAAGGTGAGAAAGATGATGAGCCACTTGATTTGACTATCTAATGGCTAGAAAAAAGGGGTTGAAGAAGCTCGCTGGAGCTCAGTTGGAGAGGGGCTAGAGGTAGGGAATTGAAGAGGTTTTTGGCCCCAAACCTTGCTAAGGAGGTAAGGTTGTACACAGGGGTCTTTTATAGGCCATTGGGCAACTCTCCAAGCTTGGAAACAAGCTTGGAGAGCTTGGATTTTGAGGTATAGGTTTAGGACTTTTCAAGAGTTCGCATGAGCTTTTGAACAGGTTTGGATGGTCATGAACAAGTTCAGATGGAAGAGATCTCGTCAGGAGTCCTTCCATTTTTGGGAGAGATCCGTCGCAGATTTAGGGAGAAAACCTTGATGGAAACCTTCCATGTATGGACTGAAGGTTCTAATGGTGATAGGGACCTTTGTACGAAGAAAATGACAAACCTAGGGGGCCATTTGCAAAGAATTCGAAATTTAGGGGTATGTATGTGTGAGAAAAGAGTTAGGCTGGACCAAAATGCAAACTAGGTCAAGATGATCTCATATTGGGTCCAAATTTTGGTACAGACCTAATTTTGACCCAAGGAATCTGATGGTGATATTAGATTTTGTTTTTGACTAAGTTTGATTGGGTAATTTATGCAAAAACCCAAATTAGGGCAATTGTCTATTTAAGACTATTTTAGGTCAAATTAGGTTCAGATGGTCAACTAAAGGATACCAAACCATAAGGAATATTTTTCTATAATTTTTAGAAGGTTTAGATGAATTTTTTCCTGACCAGAACCTCAGTAAATTAATCGGGTTTATTTTTAGGATTTCAGATGTCCATTAATTCTTGAAATGCGTGAAAAGTCGTTTCTGCCTGCATGAACCCACTTATTAGACATTTATGACCATTTGACCTTTAATTAACCCCTAGGAAACCCTGTGATTGATATTAATTTAGGATATCTTGTTAAAATTATGATTTTACCCCTACTTTAATGCATTTCTCTTAGAAAGGATATGTAGTGAATTAAGATCTTTTGGCAGTTACGTAGGAGCATTTGTTCATTGACTATGACTAATTAAAGCTAGATATGGCTGATGATGGCATTATCATCATGTAGCCCCCACCCCCTTTTCTCTATGCCCCCAAGGTGACAGATTGAGGTGGCTTGATGGGTATGAGCTGCCTTTTAAGCCAAGAAGATGTCTTATACATGTCTTGCTTCCTAGGAAGTTACAAGAGGTTGCCTCATGATTGAGGCATTGATTAATGGGTTGTGGACTGTAACAATTTGGGCTTTCAATGCATAAAATGGAATGGAATAACAAAATGGCCAACAAGTGAATAAATTAAGATATGATACCCTTTTTTCTCTTACTCCTTTTTACTGTTGTTTCCCTATTGTTTTGACTCTACTCTACTCAATTTTTGCTGAAGTATTTTCATAGGTTTCGTACTTGGGTGTTCTGAGCAGCCAGGTGTAGCGGCTGGTATTAGTTTATCTACTACAAGACTGAATCCTACCGTAGGAGTGGGTCTGTACTGAGCACTTTGGCTTTTTAGTTAAAATTTTCCCACTGTTAGACTTTTATTTCAAATCTTTTGTGATTGTACTAGTACTTGAGCACTTACCTTTCTACTTTCTGTGGTGGATTTTATTATATTTGTCAGCACTTTATTTTCTTCAATTAATGCATTATGAATGGAACTGTTGCTATTAATGTTCTATGGCAAAGTGTTGGGTGATAAATATGCATTTATTCATGATAAAATGCCTACTTATGTCCGTTCCTAAGCTCAACAATGCATTTAGAATTGTAAATAATGCATAACATTCATCATGTTTTATTTATGTTGACTTGTATAAATTGTATATTAATTCAAATATTTCTATGGCTAGGGAACAAGGTAATATAGTTTAGAGCTTCAAATGAAAAATGCAAACGTACGGATGGATCTGGATCGATGATCGCAACCCATCAGTGTGAAAATCGATCTGATCCGACATTTGTAGCATCCTTGACAAGCATTTGAAGATAGAAGACCCAGTGATGCCATGTGGCATCATCTCTACTGCTCCATGACCGCCCCACTCCTGCTAAAGGATGACATCACCACTTTTCCATCGTTGGATGAAGATTGCAAGGCTGGTGAAGCGCCACGTCTCATCAAGCCCGCAGCTGTTGGATGAAGATCCAATTGCCATGAGCACGTGCATGCAGGGTCATCTGCACGACAATCTATGACCACAAAGCATTGGAAATAAGCACGTTTCCCATGGTAAGGATGCACGTTCAACTCTCACTGAGGTACCTTCACCGCAGCAATGAAAATATGATTGTCGGATATCCATCAAGCAGACCTGAAGCATCTACGCAGTGCAATCCCGTGCGCTAGATGAGCGCGTTGTACGTACGTGCACGATCACACGCAGTTGCATGCACCACCACCCGCAGCATCAAGAGTGCGAGCTTAAGACATCTGCGCTTGCGTTAGACGTTCGATCGAAGTTGCACCCACGCAATTTGAAGCGTACATCCTCGATCCAATGGCTGGCGTGCATCCTCGTGATCTCAACACGAGCTTTGCGCTATTTGAAAATATCGACCACGCTGTCAGCAACCGTGTGATGAGGATCTCATAACGCTCTGATAGCCATGCCTCGCCAGCAGCTTCGTGCGGAGATGCCAATGTTGAGTGCATGATGCGCACGTGTGTGCGCTACGGTGCACACGTTGGAGTGTCCTGTCCATGGCCCTCAATGTGAGGTCCAGCCAAATGATTTGATTTCACCCTATAAATACCTCCCCTTACCCCCATTCTCACGGTTATCTTTTTCCATCTTTTACTAAGCAACACTACTACTCCATAAAGCTTCCAAGCAAGATTTTGGAGCAACTGAGCCGCTGACGAAGCCCTCTTTCCACTGCCATGGCTGCCTTGATGTCTCCTCTTTCTTGCATTTAGCTTATGATTTTATATAGTTTGCAGTTTATTTGTCTTGGTACATTCCTCTAGTATTATTGCTTACAATTGTATGACCATTTTTAAAGATTTTGATATCGTAATGCTTGTGTGGTGTTCATTCTAAGCTAAGTGCTATTTACACCATTTTTTCTTCATCATGTCTTCTTATTATGACTAGTTGGCCACCATATCCTTCTACGAATTTCTAACCCTACCCTACTCTCTCTATTCTTCTTGCAAGCAAACCATCATGTGGCATTAAAAATGAGTGACTAATTGATTTGGATTTTCGCCTCCTCTATATCGACACTCGTACTCACCTTTCCATATCTTCATTAAAATTGACATCGTATTTGCATGCTACAACAAACAAATTAACCTAATGCATTTCTTGACGTCAATTTTTAGCGTCGTTGTGAAGGAGGAAATGGATCTTTTATTCACTTTCATTTCCTTGGGCATTGGTGGTACTCGCATTTTCTAACTCGTGTTTCTCTCTTCCTACTTATTGCCTGTAGGAATCCAGTGCATCGGCAACGGGACGAGCATGGACCAAGATAGTAGTTTGGAGTAAAGGAAGCACAAGAGAAGACCATCATGACATGAAGATTTGATATCTTGTCCTTCCACGATCCAAAGGTAAACCCTCATCCATGGACCAAGGAAAACACTTAAAAAAACACACACACATAAAAAAATCAAAATAAAAAAAAAAAACTTGTGAGTGGTGGTGCTTAAAAAAAGTCTCTCTTGTGTTTGTCGAAGAAAACACCACCACTAGGTTCTCAACCCATCAATTTCGCAACACTATTTTCTAGACTCAGGTTGAGCACACGATTACATGATCCTTAGTACCTCTAGAAAATATAAAAAAATCTCAAAGGTGCTTCTTTTAGAGTGCAAACTCCACCTAAAATTTCATAGACAAACTCTTTGTGGTTTGGTCATGAGAAATTCTCTACTAGAAGTGTGCAAGGCTGTCCTGATTTCTGCTGACCCGAAGGTTGTTGCTATTGCTGTGAACTCCATGTAGCTTGGATTTGTGTGAGATTTATATTTATGGAAAGCTCTTGAAGTTTTCTACACTTCTTTAGAAGACTATTTCTGTGTTTTAAAAAGATTAATGCTTGTTCTGACTCAATTCCTAAACTCACGCACTAATCTAGAGGTTATGGATAGATTGACCCCCTCTTGGAAAAATGTGAATTTAGTGATCTATCATCCTCGAAAATTTCTAAAATTGATTTTGTTGGAAATCTCATTTGATTTTAGTCAGGATAGGGTTATTTATTGCTTTGTTTGGACCCTTCTTGATATAGTATAAATTAAAAAAAAATCATTCAGTAGAAGTCGCATGCCCTAGGATCTTCCACACTAGGGTTCTTTTAACTCCATAGTCAAACAAAGGACCCTAATGAAAAATCAATCTTCACCATCTTTGTGCCTTCATTGAACATGTAAACAAGTGGAATCCTAAAATATAACAAATCAAAGTTCAAACTCTAAAAATCCACTTATTATAATATTGCTTGATAGAAAAAAAAACACTTGTTTTGACATTGGGTTCTTGCACCCGATTGTGCACATAGTTTAATTGGAATTTTTAAGGGCACCAACCCTCCTAACGCCCTTCACATAATCCTTGAGCATAGGCACTGACCTAGCCCAAATTAAAATTGAGTAGATATTGGCCCTAGGATTCATTGAGTTTGTTTCAGGGTATTCTCCTAAATGCATTACGAATTAGTGACATCTGCTTTCTTCAAAAGGTGCTAAGTTGGGAGGCCTGATTGTCAAACGACTTAAGCAAGTAGGGGTTTGGCATAATTAGTGGCCCTCGGGACACACTCACCCTTCTTCTCCTACCCAACTTTATCACCTTCGGGAGTAAGGACAACATCGAATTCGTTGTGTGGTCAGAGTTTATTTTTGAAGTATAGGTTACTTAGGTCTACACTATAGGGCCTAGATCTGTTTGCTTGTTTGTGCACACTCTATTCTCACATCTATTTCCCTTCTCATCCCTCGTTCTTCTCTAGTGTATGCACGGAAGACAATCACTTCATGCTGAATTGGTTCCTTTAGAAAGAGAGATTAGGAGGAGACTTTTGATTTTCCAAGTGTTAGGACTAAGGAAATGGTCGACCCAAGAGTTGAGGAGGTTGAGGACCAGCCACAACCTAATGCTATGGCCATTATCCAAGCTCAAATCGCCACCAACCAACAACTCCATCAATAACAAATCCAAACCATCATGCAGACCATACACCAACTACAAAATCCTCAAGGGCAACCCCCACTTAATCCACAACCCCTTGAGGGCCAACCAAGGCCTCTATGATTTTTACAATCCGTCTGCCATCCGTGTAAAGCCATATCTTAGGGTCCCTAAAGGGGGAAATGATTTTGAGCAAAAGGCAATGCCTTTAGCCTGATTCAAAGCCATTTCCATGGGAGCTCAAATGAATACCCTTTCCAACACCTAGAGGACTTAGATCGAATTGCTCGGACCATGAAACCTAGGAACATCCATTTGGACATTGTTTTAATTAAGATGTTCCCATTCTCCTTAAGAGACAGAGCTTCTCATTGGCTCAAGACCATAGGGAGACCCATCTCCAGTTGGGAAGAATTGAGGCATGCATTTCCTAAGAAGTTTTTCCCCATAGGAAAGACTAATGCCCTTGGAAGAGCCATCACTGCATTCATCTTAGAAAGTGGAAGAGCAATTCCATGAGGTGTAGGAACTATTTAACAAATTATTGAAGAAATGCCCATACCACGAGGTTCCGAGGTGGCAATTGGCCCAGATTTTCTACCATGATCTGGACTGCAACCTTTGGAATTTTGTTGATGCTTCATGTGGAGGCAATTTTATAAACCAAGACGAGGAAAGTACATTCGAGCTCTTTGAGTCAATGAGTGAGAACTCACTTAACAACGCCTCCATGACCCAATTTAATAGGTCCAATCAACCTCGTGGTGGGATTTATGAGGTGTAAACTAATTTGGGGATGGTTGACATGGACATTATAGCAAAAAAATTGGATCAAGTTGAGTTGGTAGACAAGAAAATTGATGACCCTTTGAATCAATCCCAAGCCCCACTGCAAACCTTCTCCCTAGTGAAGGGAGCACCCAATGTTGACCTAGTTTAGTCTATGAGCCAAGTGCACCTGGAACAACCCTTGACCATTTTCCAGGGAGGGTCCTTTACTCCCTAAAACCCTAATTATTCTTTCCCCTCCCCTTCGGCACCTTCTACTTTTGAAGATGCCCATGCCATCTAGGAATACTCTAAGCCTGATCCTTTCTCCAACACTTACAACCCTGGATGGTGCAACCACCCAAATTTTGCCTGGTCAAACCAAAAACCAAACCAATTCTAGAACCAACCCAGGCCAAACCCTCCCTCCTATCAGCAAGGTCCACCTGCTAGACTACCCAATAACTAGAATAGGGTAGCTCCTACACAACAAAATCAAATGGACACTCTGATCAAGATGATGACTGATATGAATCAGAAACATCAGGAGGAGATGGCTTTAGTGAAGGGACAATTGTGCCAGCTGTTGGATAACAAACAACAGGGTTCCCTTCCATCTCAGCCACAATCGAACCCTAGGAATGTAATGAACAGAGGGTACAACCCTGAAGGGTTCCAACAAAATCAGGGGCAAGCCCATATGAATTTACAAGCCCTGCAGACACCCCCTAGGCTTACTGTGTCTTCTTCTCAAGGACCAAACCCTAGTTCCAATTCCTCAGACAATGCGGTTACCTTGTGAAGCAGCACTCAAATCTAGGACAACAAATGGCTGACCCCTCTCGTGACCACACTACTTGAGATAATTGATTCTGAGGATGAGCAGGAGGAACCCAAGGATCAGGAACCCGACCCAATTCAAACCCAAATCCCATATCCTGAAGCCTTATACAAGGTCAAGAAGAAGAGAAATGTGGCTGATAACAAGGAGTTGTTAGAAATATTCAAACAAGTATAAATTAATATACCTCTCCTCAAAGCGATCAAACATATCCTAGCTTACGCGAAGCTTTTTAAGGATGCTTGCACACCCAAGTGTAAGCCAAGAACCCAAGCACCTAGGAAGGTAGTGCTATCTGAGCAAGCTAGTTTGGTGATATTGAGTAGCCTACCTCCTAAAAGGATTGACCCTGGAGTGCCTTTGATCTCATGTAATCTCGGCGACATGAATTTTGACAGAGCACTCTTGGACTTAGGTGCTTCAATTAACTTAAGCCCGACTACCCTTTATCACCAATTCAGATTTGGAGAACTAAAGCATACATCTGTGACTATCCAACTGGCTGACTGATCTGTGAAAACCCCGAAAGGGGTAGTCGAGGATGGAATTATTCGGGTTAAGGATTTCTACTTCCCAGTTGACTTCTTAGTCCTTGACATGGAAGTCCCTGAACAATCACAAAACATGCCCATCATTCTAGGCAGATCTTTTTTGGCTACGGCCAAGGCTAACATTGACTGCAACACGTGATGTATGGAAATTGCCTTTGGAGACAAGAAGAGGCAATTGGATATCTTCAAGGCAACAAAGTCTTTTAATTGCTGTTGGGTCGAGAAATGCAATCCTGTGGATACCCTGGTTGAAGAATGCTTGACAGTGAATTCCTTAGAGGACTGCCAGACTGAACCAGCTTTTGACTACCCCATTTGTGAAAGTGATGAGGTAAAGGTCAATACCCCCAACATTAATTATCAATCTTGGGAGACACCCACTGGAAATAAGGAAGGAAATCCACTTATGAATCTAGATTTGGAGGGAATCTCTGAAATGCAAACCTTTCATTTTGAGGATCCAATTAGTCATGAGCCTTCTTAAGGAAAGGATTCACAGGATAATCAAGATTTGGATGTCCCAACTAATCTGGGGGAATTTGAGCAAAGGCAAGTTGGATATCATGAGATTACTGACTTGGACATCTCTAGTCAGGCACACCTGGGCAGTATGGAGATGATTTTACCAAAGAATTCTGATAATCACATGTGCCTTGATAAATTTGAAGTTGACACGATTGCTTAGCTAGAGTATGAGAAGTGAATTTGTTTCCACTTCGACATCGCATGATTCGCATTTTTCTTCTCCCACCAAACAAGGTGATGAAGGAAACCTTGAGTTTGCGTTCTTTCCTCCTAACTCTGATTTTCGATTATTGGGGGATACCTCTGAAGATTTAAATAGGGAAACGGAAATGCCACATAATGTTGAGGAGTCTAATACATATGAGGGTGAAATACTGAGTAGAATGAATTGGGGACTTACTCATAATCCTAGTCAATCTAATGGATGGCTCGACTTAGAGATTGAGATAGATTTTGATGAATCTAAAATTAGTACCAATGATGATGGGATGATTTCTGATATGGATTTTAGTGACCTCTTTACATAACTTCAAATCTCACATGTACCCTCATATAATCCATGGCTTGGGGAGAGCATGATTTTTGATATCAATCACCATAATGAAGAACCCTATGATCTAGACTCTAATGCTGACTTGCATTTTGATTTTCATATGAATCCTCTTCCTCAACAACCTCTCATTGAATTAGGGAATAGAATCTATAAACTGAATTGGCATCATGACTCGCATTCCAATTACCCTCCATTCTTTGTCCCTATTCCATAGTTTGCTATAGAGAGACTCTTTGGTGTAGGGATACACCATCAGTTGGTTCGCAATTGTTGACCAATGATTCTTGGTGTAGAAGTGCGCATTTTCATATTAGTTTTGATAACCCTATCTTCTACAAGTATTAAGCCACCTGATTAAGTCTTCACCTATCTAAATGCACTAAGCATAGCATGTCACACTAAACTCAACGCTTCCTGGGAGGCAAACCAGAGGATTCAAGCTGACCAGATTCATTGTTGAAACTCAGGTGATTTCTTTCCTTACTCCATTGCATAAATTTATTTTCCAATATGGACATTGTCAAACAAAGGCATGAGGGGGTGGTAACTCTTATGTTCTGAGTACAAAATTGTCACCTTGAACTAGTTTTTATTTCTTTTTAATAAAAAAAAAAGGAAGGAAAACTTAGGCATTAGAAGGTTGTGAACTTTAGGAAATGATATGTTAAGGACTTGAATGCTTAGACTCTTCAAGTCTTTGGGCTTAATCAGCCCGGGTATCCACTAAAATGTGGACTTGCTCTCAAGTCCTCGCCACTGTAATTTGGATAATAAAGTTGGGTGATAAGTATACGACTTATCAACCTGCCCTCTAATTTATGGGGACTTTTAGTCTAAGCATCTGCACACATTTTGCACTGACTTACTCCTCGGCGATTCTAACAAAAATTGGGTAGCTAATGAACCTTCTAGGATGGTATGGGTAGCAAGTTGTCATGGGTAATAGCTCATTGGCCGGTTGTCCAGAGCCTAGCCATGGGATGATTCTCTTTTAGTATTTCCTTTAGGTAAATCTTAGATAAGGGAAGACACCTACTAAAAAAAAAGATGATAAAAGAAAATAGAAAAAGGAGAAAAAGAAAAAAAGAAATAACCCACACTTCACCACATGAGTATAGTTGGCAAGTTGTCGTGGGTAACAACTTATTAGCTGTTTCTCTAGATCCCAGCTGATAAAATGCACAAAAATTTCAAAACACTTAAGGAAGAAGTGGGGAAGTAAAATAATCATGAGAGATATACACTGGTTTACCCTTGTGTTGACCCCATAAAAAATAAAAGTAGGGAAAAAGCTACCGGTCAGATAGATAGACCTTTAGGAAGCATTTCCTTTTTTAGGTCACCTAGGAGAGTAGAAACCTAATGTTCATTTTAATTTCCTTTGAGTGAGTCTATCATAATTTTCACAACAAGATGCTTAGCACTTAGAATCCTTTTTGAGTCTTGGGTGGGTTGGGTAGCCGTAAAAAGTCACCCCGAAACTCTCAACTCCAAAATTGAAATATACATATATATATTTAGAAAAGATGAAAAAGAAAACAAATATATTTGCCTCTATATAGAATAAGGTGAGGACTTGGCCAATCTACATTTTGGTAGGCACCTGGGTGCCGTTGAGTCTCTATGGGTTAGGTTCTTAATAGAAATTTCCTCCTGCTGACTTGTAAATTATGCCCAAGCGATTGATTCTTAGTTTTAGTTGTAAATAGCATTTAGGTTAATTTTGCTGGGGACTAGCAAAAGATAGGAATGGGGGTATGATAAATACGCATTTATTCATGATAAAATGCCTACTTATGTCAATTCTTAGGCTCAACATTGCTTTTAGCATTTTAAATAATGCATAACAATCATCATGTTGAACCTATGTTGACTTGTATAAATTGTATATTAATTCACATATTTCTATGGAAAGGGAATAGGATGATATAATTTAGAGCATCAGATGAAAAATCCAACCATACGAATGAATCCGAATTGATGATTGTAGCCCATCAGTGCGAAAATCAATCCGATCTGACAACTATAGCATCCCCAACAAGCATCTGAAGATAGATAGACCAAATGATGCCACGTGGCATCATCTTGGCCGCTCTAAGACTACCCCGCTCCTATTGAAGGATAACATTGCTGCTTCTCCACTCTCGAATGAAGATCGCACGATTGGTGAAGCGCCACATCTCATCAGGCTTGCGGCTATTGGATAAAGATCCAACGACCATGAGTGCTTTTACACAGGGTCATCCACGCAATAATCCACGACCATAACCCAATGGAAATGAGTGTGTTTCACATAGTAAGGATGCATGTTTGACTCCCACTGAGGCACCCTCGTCGTAGCAATCAAAATATGGCCGTCAGATCTCCATCAAGCAGGTCAGAAGCTTCCATGCAGTGCAATCCCATGCGATGGATGAGTGCGATGTGCATACGATTGCGATCACGTGCGATTGCATGCACAACCATATGTGCCATCAAGAGCGCTAGCTTAAGATGTCCGCACGTGTGTCAGCCATCCGATCGAAGTTCCTCCTGTGCAATCTAAATCATACATCCTCGATCCAACGGCTGGTGTGCGACCTCGTGATCTCAGCGCTCGCTCCACACGATTTGAAAATTGCAACCGCGCTCTCAGCAATCGTGCATTGAAGATTTGATGGTGCTCTGACAGCCACGCCTTGCCTGCTGCTCCATGTAGAGATGCCAGCATTGAACACACAATGTGCGCACACATGCACAACGTGTAGCTGGGCGCGGGTAGTGCGTGCGTGGGTATGTCCTACCCGTGGCCCTTAATGCGAGGTCAGGCCAAATGAGGTGATTTCACCCTATAAATACCTCCCTTCACCCCCATTATCAGGGATATCTTTTCCCATCTTTTACCAAGCAAGTTTCTGGAGCCGCCGAGCTGCGACAGAGCCCTCTTTCCACCGCTGTGGCTACCTCAATGCCTCCTTTATCTCGCATTTAGCTTATGATTTTATATAGTTGACAGTTTATTTATCTTGAAACATTCCTTTAGTATTATTCCTTACAATTG
This sequence comes from Thalassia testudinum, assembly GCA_037157565.1. NCBI lineage: Eukaryota > Viridiplantae > Streptophyta > Magnoliopsida > Alismatales > Hydrocharitaceae > Thalassia > Thalassia testudinum. The sequence goes on along the minus strand of JAZHRO010000031.1, from coordinate 220,899,416 downwards.
CAAGACCATTTTTAAAGAAGATTTTGATATTGTAATGTTTGTCTGGTGTTCATTCTAATCTAATTGCTATTTACACCATTTTTTGCTTTATCATGTCTTCTTATTATGAGTAGCTAGTGATGAGAAGCTCATCATGGTCTCTAATTACCCCTAATTAACTAGTCTTCCTAGTTAATATATGGGTTAATTATTAAATAAGGGATAAATAGCAAAGGACCTTAAATTAAGTTAAAAATGCTATATTATCATCCAATTAATATTATTAATAATCTAATTAATAATTGGACTTGAAATATTATCAATTATTCATCTAATTAATGTGTTAAATAACTTAAGCATAATATATAACTAAGTATGTAATAACTTAAGTAACATTAAATAAATTAATCTGAGAAGGTCACAAATGTAAATTCACGGTCTAAATATAATAGTTGTCTTATTTATAATCATATATAAAATGTCAAAAAATATTTAAATTAAAATAAACCTTGAAAACTTGAGTTTACATTTTGGTCTTTACATTTTACTTCAATTGGGTCCTTATTTTCCACTTAGGCCCTTAGGATTCACTGCAAATCAGTCCCTAGACTTCTTCTTCTTCTCTTCTTCAACCGACTGAATAGCTGACGACTGAAGGTGCAACCACCATTTGATCACCGCCAATCCCACATTATCTGTTCTTCTCCAAGCTCCTGGAGCTTGCGCTCACCATCCCATTTTCATCCACCGGTCTGGATGACACCTATATCCTAATTTAGGGTAGGAGATAACCTCACCGGTGTCGGAGAAGACACCGGTGGTTATCCTCCTCCTAGCCACAATTGCATCCAGATTCCACCTCCTTCTCAGTCGCCATCGACTATAATACCCTTTGACACCCCTTATTTCCACCAAGTTGGCTCCCTTCCCTCTTCTTCATTGAGCCGACCCAATAGGCTATTCACTCTGCAACTCTGGTAAACTTCCACCACCCCATTCGACTTCCTCCATCCATCTTCAGTAGCTCTAGAACTCTGTCGAATTCAGCTCATCTTCTGACAAGCGTTGAATAAGGAGCTATCCTCTACTTGACCTCACAACCGCCGCTGGAGATCTTTTGACAACCCTCTGATTTCCTCCTTCGTTATGAGCCATCGACGAAGATCCTCTAACCCCTTCGTCCAGGTAAAAGTAGACTAGGAGTAGGAGTAGGTTAGTTTAGTTAGTTAGTTAGGTAGGTTAGATAGTCATAATGCTAGAATTAGCTATCATCTTCCTCAACTCTGGCGAGCTCCTTGAGCTTGTCACGAGCATTAATTTTGCCTTTTTAAGTCATTGTCCATCTTCTTCTATATTCCACGATCATTTTAATGGCGCCATTGCTGGGGAGGTAATATTTTAATATTCCCCGGTATAATTGTGTAATAATCATTTTTGTACCATAGGAGGTAACTATAATTATATTCACCACTTTTACTGTTTTTAATGTTTTGTTTTAATTAGTTTTGTTTTTGTTTTGTTTTCTGTCTTCTTTTCAAGTTTACCTTTGTAGGTAATCTCAGGAAGAAGGCGGGGTTCTTCTTAGTTCTGTTTTTCATTATAAATAGCATTGTAAGTATTTCTTTTCTTAGTCTTTATTTAGTTTGAATTATTGCATTTAGTTAGATAAAAATTAAAAAAATACAAAAATACATACTTTCTGACTAGCAGCAGCATGATATAGGCATACACTCTTAGGAGTGCATTTTATCTGCTAGTACTTTTCAATCTAATTCGGGAAATTTCTACTATTTTTCTCGCATCAGTGGGAAAACACACGAAAAAAATCATGTAGATCCTTGTCCTGGAAATAATAAGAAGACCACATATTCTTTGAAAATACTTAAAAAAGCGATCACTTTAATTCCTTCAATCATATTTTTTGAAAAGATTAAGTAAGAAAGAGGAAAATAAAAATTGTGACTTAATTTGTTTGCAGAATGCATGCGGGTTTTATCGCAATCGTCTGTTGCTTGCTATCATGCACACAGTGTGATCACTAGAGTCACACGAGTCTGAATTTTCTATCTCTCCTCTTTACACCTCTTAGGGCTTTGGTCGAAGATCAACAAGTCTGTTTCAGTACTAGAGCCCCAAGGAGCCAGTAGTGAGCAGTCTCAATCCTAGACCTTAGACCTTTGAGCATTAAGGATTCGCACTTCCGTAGACACGGGTCTAGGATGTGTATTTTGATACTGTTACTATACTTGTTTGCATCCAAAGTTTATTTTTGTGTATTCTAGGAATCTCTTCTTTCCTTTGAAAGAAGAGCAAAACCTGCATTTTTCGCTCTGTTTTGTGGGTTTTTGTGCCGCTATTTTCTGGTGGTGTGAGTGTGCCTTTGCACATTCTTTTCATTTTATGGATGGGAGGTGATCATTGCATCTGCCTCTTGTAACTCCTTTGATAGGTGATCCTAAACCGATTGCAGATAAGCAACCACTTATATTCCCGACTGATTCATCTATTCCTATGGAACAAATGCAAAATCAGAATCCTGAGATCCCTTCTTCTTTTGGTCAGGGGGAGATGCTGCCTTTTGATGTTCATGAGGCACTCCTGAACCAGAATTTTAGGATGCTTGAACAAAATAGACAAATTAATCTTTTAACAGCAGCCTCAAATAATTTACAGAATCTTCAAACCTATCCTCCACCTCAACCTGACGTGGGTTTTGATCTTCCTGATTTATCGATCCCTTGTCCAAGGCTTCTACTCAGAGACTACTATAATCCATCTAATGCACAAGTAGAGCCTAATGTTAGAATTCCTATTGGGGAGAATGATCCAGAATTAAAGCCAAATATTATAGGTCTGATCCCACATTTTCACAGATTTGCATTTGAGGATCCATTTCAACATATTGGAGATCTTAAGAATCTATCTCAATCTCTTGGACCTCATGATGAAAAGCTCATCATGGTCTCTAATTACCCCTAATTAACCAGTCTTCCTAGTTAATTAGCAAGGATTATGTCATTGTATGGGTTAATTATTAAATAAGGAATAAATAGTAAAGGACCTTAAATTATTTTGAAAATGTTATATTATCATCCAATTAATATTATTAATAATGTAATTAATAATTGGACTCGAAATATTATCAATCATTCATTTAATTAATGTGTTAACTAACTTAAACATAATATATACATAAGTATGTAATAACTTAAGTAACATTAATTAATTAAATAAATTAATCTAAAAAGGTTGAAAATGTAAATTCAAGGTCTAAATATAATAATTGTCCTATTTATGATCATATATAAAAAGTTGAAAAAGATTTAAATTAAAATAAACCTTGAAAACCTGAGTTTACATTTTGGTCCTTACATTTTATTTCAATTGGGTCCTTATTTTCCACTTAGGTCCTTAGGTTTCACTGTAAATAGGTCCCTAGACTTCTTCTTCTTCTCTTCTTCATCCGACTGAATGGCTGACGATTGAAGGTGCAACCACCGTTTGATCACCGCCAATCCAACGTCATCTCTTCTCCAAGCTCCTGGAGCTTACGCTCACCATCCCATTTTCATCCACCGGTCTAGATGACGCTTTTATCCTAATTTAGGGTAGGAGATAACCTCACCGGCATCGGAGATGACGCCGGTGGTTATCCTCCTCCTAGCCACAATTGCATCCAGATTCCACCTCCTTCTCAGTCGCCGTCGACTATAAATATCCCTTGACATCCCTTATTTTTAGTAAGTTGGCTCCCTTCCCTCTTCTTCACTGTAGCTGACTTCGATAAGCTATTCACTCCACAACTCCGGCGAACTTCCACCACCTCATTCAACTTCATTCATCTTCAGTAGCTTTGGAGCTTCGCTGAAGTCAACCGCATCTTCTGACAAGCGCTGACTAAGGAGTTGTCCTCTACTTCACCTCACAACCACTGCTGGAGATCTTTCAACAACCCTCTTATTTCCTCCTTCGTTATGAGCCATTGACGGAGATCCTCCAACCCCTTCATCAAGGTAACAGTAGACTAGGAGTAGCAATAGGAGTAGGTTAGTTTAGCTAATTAGTTAGGTAGCCTAGATAGCCGTAATGTTAGATTTAGAATTCATCTAGGCTATCTTTTTAAATCATTTTGCATCTTCTTCTATATTCCAAGATCATTTCTATCACATTTAATTACTAATCTGACCATTAATCCGCTTAAACCACTTCCACCTCCACCGACTACTTCTGCTGTCCACGGCAGCAGTAGTTGACTTTTTTCCACCTTCATTGGATCCTCCATCACATATTCATCTTCTAAGGATCCTAATCATCACTATAATTTGATTAAATACCATATATAAATTAAATGCCTAAATCTAATTAAGCTCCTGAGCTCATTGTCAATGGCGACTCAGGAGTAGTTGAAATTCTTAATTATATATATATTTATGATCGCAAATACCTATTGACCTATATTGACCACTCAATTGGGTGGAAAAACAGGTCCTGAGCATTAATCAATTCAGATTCTTTAAAAATGGAATTCACTGTAAAATCTTAATTCTAAAGATCAATTGAAGAAATTAACTTGATCCTGAGGTTCCTTGTGACCACAGGAATCTTTTCAAATCGTTAATGGCTTAATTTCTCTTTTTGTATCGCAAATTCACCTTTTACTGGATACACTGGAGCTCCGATGAGCTTTAGTGAGTCAAAACTGTTCTTCAGTCGTAGAACTTGGTGAAAAACTCCAGATCAATGAATTAAGGTTTACTGATTAATTTGAGAGTGTTTATTTGGGATTTGAAAGTCTGGAGCTTGAGTTAGGTCTTCATCTTCTCCAACTTCGGCAAAGTTGGAGAAGTTTGGTAGATAGTTTCAAAATGCATTTAAGGGGTCTAGAAGCTTCAGTGCTATGCACTGAACTCATTTATGTCCTTAAATCAGTGTAACAACCTCTGGGTTGTTCTGACGAACAAACCACTTCAGAAGCTCAGGCAACGATCTTAAAACCCTAGAATCTTCAGTTAAAACACCTAATTAAGGGTTTGAGCATGTTTTTGAGATTGAAAGGATGTTATTCAAGGTGTTAATTTCATGAGAAAAGGTTTAAATGAGAAAGTCAAAATTTGAAGTTTAGTAGTCAAACCTAAGTTTGATTCTTTGATTCTGGATTCAATTTGATGCATTGATGAGTTTAAATTGATTCTGAGATGTCTGTGAATGATTTTAAAGTGATTTGTGTGAACTCTAATATATAATTGTATTACATTTCAATTTTTGCCAGTTTGGGTTGTTTTTGAACCCAAACTAATGGCAGTAGATTTTTTATGAGATTTGGATGTAAATTCAACCCAGATGAATTGGTAACAGCCCTTAGAAATTGTTTTAAATGATTAAACATGTCCTTAGATGTCTATTAGGTCTTTTTCATGTCCGTATTACACTTCCTAAAGCTTCCAGAGAAGCTTTAAGCTTCTTTACACTTCCTGAAGCTCATGAGAGCTTAATACATACACTAGCAGTTGCGGAATTAATTTCTTAACCCATTCAGAACATCAACTGAGAGAGAAAGTCCAATCTGAGGACTTACAGTAAGGAAAACCACTGTCCATGCCATTTTAACTATAGAAAACCAGTAGATTTGCCTTTCAAGTTGAAGAGAAAAACTTCCCCTTCGCATTAAATTGACAATACAATCTTGTAGAGCAACTCAAGAGCTTTCCAACAAGCTTGTATTTGCTTGGAATGGAGCTCTGAGCTGCTGGGAATCATTGTTTAAAGTTTGCTTTTGGAGGGGAAATGATTGTCCCACATCGAGTAGATATGAACAGCCGCTCGGGTATAAAATGGATTTGTTATATAGGTAGTTCAGTTGTCAGCACTTGGTGCATGGTTTCTGATTAAGCATGAACATTGTGTGTGTGTGGGTGCGTATGTGCCTCCGAGTGTGCGCCTGTGGCATGCGAGTGTGTGGGCCCTGGGATGGTGTGCGTGAGGCCTTGGAGGTGTGAACCAATTTGGCTAGAAACACTTAACTGGAAAATAAACCAATCTATAAATGAATCAGGCTTGGACCTAGTAGGGTCTGGTCCCACCCTGAAAAGGGTGCTGCGTATCCCCGAATGGTCCAAGCCGCCAATAAATAACCTAAGTTTTGGTTGAAGAGAAAAAAAAACCCGGTTCAGCTTAAGGCTAAGTGTTAAGGAAAAGATACTAAGGCCAAGGCTCAGAAGGAAGAAGTGCTAAAGGCTCGAAAGGCTAAGGAAATGCTAAGGGAAGAAGGTCAAGAAAGGCTTGAAAGGCTAAGGCTAAGTGTTAAGGAAAAGACACTAAGGGCCAGGAGGTAAAGACAAAGAGAAGGCAATGCAAGAATCTAAGGCTAAGTGCTGAAGGAAATATTCTAAGGTAAAGGCAGAAGAAAGAGCAAAGCAAAGGAAGAGAAGGAAGACAGGAGAATGTGTAGAAGGAAGAAAGAGAAGGCTGAACAGGCACTAGAGAGAAGAAAGGCAGAAAAGAGAAGAAAGAAAAGAGGAAGAAGAGAAGAGCTCGAGAAATATAAGGGGAAAAATAAGAGAAAGAATAAAGAGAAAAGGGAAAGATTAGGAGAAGAATAAAAGATAATTAAAAGAAAAGAGAAAAGAGAAAGAGAAAGGTAAAGAAGAAAAGAGAGAGAGAGGCTGAACTAAAGTGAAGAAAAGAAATAGTTTCTTGCATTATTTTTAATTTCTTTTTTATTTTAATGTTGTAGTATGGCATGTTTCAATTAGTAGAACTTTATATTGCCTTAATTTCTTTGAAATAAATAGAAATTAACATGTTTACTTGTTATTAAAGAAAAATCATTTGTGTAAATATGTTTTCTTACGAAATTTTGCATATTTCTTAAATTTAAATCATTAGGCAAAATTCATGTTATTAAAATTAACTTAATTATACCTCCTATGAGTTGTTTGAACTGATTGGTGAATTTTGAATAAATTAAACCTCCTAGCGAACGACCTGGACTCAACTAGTTAAAAGTAATAAAATCTAAAATGTTAGGTTAACTTGACCCTATACTAAACCAACACAAATTCGAGTTAACCTAAGTTACTTTCTTCTACACATAATTAACTTAATTAACTGTGTTGAGGAGTAACACGATCATTTTAATGGTGCCGTTGTCAGGGAGGTAATCTTTTAATTCACCAAAATATTCCCTGGTATAAACATTTTGTAATAATCATTTTGGTGCCATATGAGGTAACTATAATTATATTCATCAGTTTTACTATTTTTAGTATTTTGTTTTAATTAGTTTTGTTTTGTTTTATTTTCTGTCATCTTTTCAGGTTTACCTTTGCAGGTAATCTCAGGAAGAAGGTGGGTTTTCTTAGTTTAGTTTCCATTATAAATACCATTGTAAGTATTTCTTTTCTTAGTCTTTAGTTAGTTTGAATTGTTGCATTTAGTTAGATAAAAAAATTAAAAGATACAAAAATACATACCTTTCTGACTAGCAGTAGCATGATTTAGGCATACACTCTTAGGAGTGTATTTTATCTGCTAGTACTTTTCGATCTGACTCAGGAAATTTCTACTATTTTTATTGCATCAACAGGGAAACATGCGAAAAAACCACGTAGATCCCTATCCTGGAAATAATAACAAGACCACATATATTTTTTTGAAAATACTTAAAAAGCGGTCACTTTATTTCTTTCGATCATTTTTCTGAAGAGATTAAGTAAGAAAGAGGAAAATAAAAATTGTGACTTAATCTGTTTGCAGAATGCATGCGGGTTTTATTGTAATCTTCTATTGCATGCTATGGCACACACAGCGCGATCGCTAGAGTCACACGAGTTTGAATTTTCTATCTCTTTTCTTTTCACCTCTTAGGGCTTTGGTTGAAGATCAATAAGTCTGTCTCACTACTAGAGCACCAGGGAGCCAGTAGTGAGCGGTCTCAATCCTAGACCTTAGACCTTTGAGCCTTAAGGATACACACTTACGTAGACACGAGTTTAGGATGCGTATTTTGATACTATTACTATACTTATTTACGTCCAAAGTATTTTTGCGTATTCTAGGAATCTCTTCTTTCCTTTGAAAGAAGATCAAAACCTACATTTTTCGTGCTGTTTTGTGGGTTTTTGTGCCGCTATTTTCTGGTGGTGTGTGCCTTTGCACATTCTTTCCATTTTATGGACTAGAGGTGATCCTGACATCTGCCTCTTATAACTCCTTTGACAGGTGATTCTAGACTAGTTGCAGATAAGCAACCACTTATTTTCCCGACTAATTCATCTATTTCTATAGAACAAATGCAAAATTAGAATCCCAAGATCCCTTCTTCTTTTGGTAGGGGGAGATGCTGCCTTTTGATGTTCATGAGGTGCTCCTAAACCAAAATCTTAGGGTGCTTGAACAAAATAGACAAATTAATCTTTTAACAGCAGCCTTAAATAATTTACAGAATCTTCAAACCCGTCCTCCTCCTCAACCTGAGGCATGTTTTGATCTTCCTGATTTACTGACCCTCATCCAAGGCCTCTACTCAGAGACTACTATAACCCATCTAATGCACAAGTAGAGCCTATTGTTAGGATTTCTATTTGGGAGAATGATCCAGAATTAAATCCAAATATTATAGGTCTAATCCTACATTTTCACGGATTTGCATCTGAGGATCCATTTCAACATATTGAAGATCTTGAGAATCTATCTGAAACTCTTGGACCTCAAAATCAAAATAGGGAAATCCTACTTATGAAAATGTTCACTTTTAGCCTTAAAGATAAAACAACCTATTGGTATAGAACTATAGCAAGACCAATCTCAACTTGGTTTGAACTCGAATCTGCATTTTTGAAGAAATTCTTTCCTATTGGTCGAACAAATGCTTTAAGGAGAGCAATCACAACTTTTAATCAAAATCAGGGAGAACCAATTCATAAAGCATGGGAATTCTTTCATGAATTACAAAGAAAATACCCACATCATGACATCCCTCATTGGCAACTAATGCATATCTTCTACTATGGATTGCAAGAGGGAATTCGCAATCCAGTCGATGCCTCTTGTGGAGGGAATTTTCTAAATCGTGATGTAGAATCCGCTTCATAATTATTTGAAGGGATGGTGGAAAACTTGATCAATAATGCATCTATGTCACAATTTACACGGGGCATTCACGAATACACCACATCAAAGTCCGCACAAGGGCATTCACGAGATTGGTAATCTGTCTAGTTCAAAGGATTTGGAAATTATTGCAGAGAAACTGGACAAAGTTTATATCGTAGCAAAGCATCTCAACAAGGTTCGAAATACGATGAAAACTCTTACATCTCTACTTGCTATGCAAAATCCTACACTTTCACCTATTTCGCAAATTCCCATGGGGAGGGAATTTGTGAATAATCTGGATTCTAGAGATCCATCTTCCTTGGGTTTTCTATCTACTCCTACACCAACCCAAGGAGGGACCTTTGTCCCACAATCTTACCCACCCTTTTCCCCACCATTTCCTATTGCAGAAAACACGTCGTATCTTTTTGGATTACATGGCATCCAAGAAAATATTCGAAGATCAAATCCTTATTCAAGTACTTATAATCCTGGATGGCGAAGTCACCCAAATTTTTCTTGGGCTGATCAAAATCAAAATCAAAGACCATATTATCCAAATCAAACCCATCTAAACCAACCTCCGTAGCCTCCTCAACAACCAAATGTGAGGCCTAATCCTATGGGTATGCAGAATTACTCTAAGCCTATTAGAGATACGTAGCTAGACCAAATTTTGAGAGTTGTGTCAGAGAGTCAATGACAAAATGCTGAAGCTCTCGCTGAGATCAAAGGGCAATGTAAGGTAGAGTTGGCTGATTTACGAAATCAGATCACGCTTTTGGCTGAGTTTCGTCAGCCAGGTACTCTTCCATCTCAGCCAATTCCGAATCCTAGGAAATTTCAAAACCCTAGGCAACATCAAGGTCAAGTCCATTTCCTTAATTAGGCCTTTGATTCTAATCACAATCCATCCTCTATACTTTCTGAAAATAATCCACCAAACCTGCATCAGCAACCTATATTGTATCAAAATGACCCACCTATTATTAAGAATCAAAATTGACTCTGCTAATCTTCTGAATTTGGTTGGAATCATTTCTTTTATTGCCTCAATCTTTAATATTCTACATCTCAACCTAAATCAGATCTAATTTTCATGAGATTCACTCTGATCTTTCTAAACTTTTTTATCTGATTTTGGTTCTGCGAGATCTATTCTAGGCAATCTCAGGATGAGTTTTTACCAGGTGGTTTTATCTGTTTTTCTATTTTTGAATCAATTCTTTCATAACACCTTTGTTTTTTCCGCATACAAATTCTTTTTAGGAGTTCTCTACTAGGGTTTACACCTAGCTGAAGGCGTACAACTTAGCAATTTTGTACATAGATGTTTCCTGTTTTCTACATTTTTATTTTCCCATACAGTTTTTCTGATTTTTCACTTTATATTATATTGATTACCTTCATTTAGTCCGACTGACCACTCTGACCTTTGGTCAGACTTGAAATCGTCCGCACAGAGATTTGTGATCTCCTCTATCCGACTCCTTCCATCACCCTATACTAAATGAAGTGTAATAATGTTTCACCCTTTTTATAATGAGGACATTGTAAAATCTTGGCTTACGGGGGTGTCAAGTGAAATTTTCACTTAAAGTGTGTGTAGAGAAAAGATAAAAAAAAGACATAAAAATTAAATATCTAGGAAATTTTAAAAAAAAATAGAATTACCAAAAATTCTAAAATTTTCAAAATAAAAAACATAATAAAAATTTGAAAAATTTTGAAAAAATTCATAAAAATTGGAAAATTTTATAAAAATAAAAACAAAAATATATAAATACAAAAATTTAAAAATTGAAAATTTATAAAAGTAATAAAAGGGGTATTTTCATCTAGAATAAAGAAGAAAAGAAGAAAAAAATAGTATATATATATTTATATATCTTTAATTAAGAGCTTAATTTTTTCTTTTAGGTCAGAAACTAAAATATATTTTAAGAATGTATGTAGAGTATAGATTTAAGAGCATTAAATTCTTATTTAGATTTTTACTTATAACATTTTGTAAAAATACACATTTTCAAAATTTTTAAACAAGATTTTATTTGAATTATAATTTTTAAATCTTTAAGCTTTGTTTTTTCTATTCTTACCCTGAAATTAAGAAACTAAGGTGTATTAATTTTTAAACTTAAGTTTTGGAATTAAATTGTAACTTTTTAATCTATTAGATTAAGTAATTCTTTTGCTTTTTGAAAATTTGATTTTATCATAAAGTTAAATAAAAAGGCTAGATATTTAGAGTTAATTAAGTAGAGAGTTAGTAGAATTTTAGTTTACAAGTATTTTAGACTAAAAAACATTTGGCTAGATTTGATAATTTTTGTCTTGACAGATCCTATAGGAGGAAACTAAGAATTTAAAGAACTTGAGAGTGAAGGGCTTTGCTGTCCAAGCTTTGGTTTGAGAGCTAAGCAACCTAAACATATAAAATTCACACACATAGAATTGTCTTATTGGCATCTGAGATCGCAAAAACACAGAGGTTAAGAGATCAATTCCAAATCCTCTTTAGTCCAAGGATTTCCACAGGGCAATTCTTGAAAGGGTGAAGGATGTGCCACTCACCTAGAAAAAGGATTTGGAGAATAAAGTTAGTAAGAAAAATGAGAAGGGAGAGAAAAAGTAAAAAAATAATATAAAACACCATGCAGTTAACAGCCTTGTTATAAATGGGAGCTTATGCAGTTTTTCCACATAAAAATAAAGCAACTCAGTACAAATGGATGCTATCCTTCCTTCCACCAAATAAAAGAATACCTTACTACATATGGGTGTTCTAACCTATAGAAAAAGTTGAAAAAGAAATGGGGATAAAAAAATTAGGAATAAGAGACCCAGTGGTTCTCTAGGGAGATATACACAAAAAGTGTTGACCTCGGGATAGAAAATTGGTGAGGAGAAAGCAACCAAACTTGAGTAAGGCCAAGCCAAAGGCTTGAATTGGAATAATTTGGATTGGAAATTGATGTCTTAAGATCTGGATTTTTGCAACTTTGGATGCCTTTAGGATAACTCTCTTCAAAAAGCACAGATGTTTTAAAATCATAGCTAATGAACCTTGGTATTGGGCAATGAAGCCTAAGAAATCAGGTTTTGAGGATTTACAGTTGAGACCTAAAGGAGAAGAATTGACAAAATCCTAGGTCTAGAAGCTGTCCTTAGTGCTATAGGCTAGTAGATTAGAGTTTTACTAGTCTAAGCTTGATTAATGATGAATATCTGGTTAATTTGCTTAAACTTATATTGATAAAAATGAAATATCATAAAGAAAGGATTAATTTAAGTCTATTGAGTTTTTGAGTTAAAATTTAATTTCCAACTCTTGGGTTTTGTTTTCATAAAAGACTTTGTATTCTAAGTTTCTAACGGTTAAGAATGGTTACAAAGAATAAGAGATTTTTGAATTCTAATTTTTGATAAAATTCTTGTTAAGAACACTGTTCTAAGTGTGTTTTGAAAATGTTTTGAGTTTAAGTCTAAGCAAGAAAATTTTTCACAGAATGCTCTATATATTAATTATTTATATTAAATGTAAAAATTCTCTAACCTAATCTTTCCTCAACATGGTTCTTATTTATATTAATTTAAACCCAAGTGCTTTAAATCATCATATTCCTAGTTAATTTTGCTAGGGACTAGCAAAACTTTGGCTTGGGGATATGATGAGAAGCTCATCATGGTCTCTAATTACCACTAATTAACTAGTCTTCCTAGTTAATTAGCTAGGATTATGTGAATATATGGGTTAATTATTAAATAAGGAATAAATAGTAAAGGACCTTAAATTATTTTGAAAATGGTATATTATCATCCAATTAATATTATTAATAGTCTAATTAATAATTGGACTTGAAATATTATCAATTATTCATCTAATTAATGTGTTAACTAACTTAAGCATAATATATAACTAAGTATGTAATAACGTAAGTAACATTAAATAAATTAATCTAAAAAGGTCAAAAATGTAAATTCAAGTTGTAAATATAATAGTTGTATTATCTATAATCATATATAAAAAGTTGAAAAAGATTTAAATTAAAATAAACCTTGAAAACTTGAGTTTACATTTTCTTCCTTACAGTTTATTTCAATTGGGTCCTTATTTTCCACTTAGGTCCTTAGGATTCACTACAAATCAGTCCCTGGACTTCTTCCTCTTCTCTTCTTCACCCGACTGAACGACTGACGACTGAAGGTGCAACCACCATTTGATCACCGCCAATCCGACGCCATCTCTTCTTCTCCAAGCTCCTAGAGCTTGTGCTCACCATCCCATTTTCATCCACCGGTCTGGATGACATCTATATCCTAATTTAGGGTTGGAGATAACCTCACCGGTGTCGGAGAAGACGTCGGTGGTTATCCTCCTCCATGCCACAATTACGTTTAGATTCCGCCTCCTTCTCAGTCATTGTCGACTATAAATAGCCCTTGACACCCCTGATTTCCACCAAGTTGGCTCCCTTCCCTCTTCTTTACTGAGCCGACCCAATAAGCTATTCACTCTGCAACTCCGGCAAACTTCCACCACCCCATTTGACTTCCTCCATCCATCTTCAGTAGCTTTGGAACTCCACCGAAGTCAGCCGCATCTTCTGATAAGCATTGACTAAGGAGCTATCCTCTACTTCACCTCACAACCGCCGTCGGAGATCTTTCGACAACCGTCTGATTTCCTCCGTCATGAGTCGTTGACAAAAATCCTCTAACCCCTTCATCCAGGTAACAGTAGACTTGGAGTAGGAGTAGGTTAGTTTAGTTAGTTAGTTAGGTAGGTTAGATAGTCGTAATGCTAGAATTAGCTTTCGTCTTCCTCAAATCTGGTGAGCTCCTTGAGCTTGTCAGGAGCATTAATTTCATCTTTTTAAGTCATTGTCCATCTTCTTCTATATTCCACGATTAGTTAGCCACCATATCCTTCTACAGATTTCTAACCCTACCCTACTCTTTCTCTCTCTTTCTCTCTCTCTATTCTTCTCGCAAGCAAACCATCATGTGGCATTAAAAATGAGTGACTAATTGATTTGGATTTTTTCCTCCTCGAGATCGACACTCATACTCACCTTTCCATATCTTGATTAAAATTGACATCGTATTTGCATCCTACAATGAACAAATAACCTAATGCATTTCTCAACCTCATTGGGTGACTGTGATCTTGTGGTTGTTGTGCCTGTCATTAGTGCTTGACGACTCAAGTTTCGTTGATTGGCGGGACTCTGGTCATCATAGATGGTATCAGAGTATGGTCACCTCACTAGTCATAGAATGGTCCAAGAAAGCCATATAGATATTCAAGATCAACTCGCTAACGAAGAGAAAAATAAATAAATAAATCATTGTCGTAGTTGAGTGGTTCATAGCAAAATGAAACAGAAATATTAAATAGATTAACCACGTATAGAGCAAGAAAAGTCATCCACACGGAGGCTCAAAAGCACAAATCTAAGATCTTATTCCATCAAGAAACATTCGAGCACATGTTCACAATAAATAGACAAAAACAAGAAAACAAAGAAAGAGAGAAGAAAGGGTGAAGAAGGGCCCTGGCGTGGTGTTGGTGGACAGCGGTCTTGGGTGTCTCCTTGTACTGTCACCATTAGAGAGAACATCCAAGGTGAAGCTCCTAGGCGTGGAGCTAGTGGCTCCTCTTGGCAATGGTCGGTGAGGTGATGGCATGGCATAAACTCCTTAGATCTCTGTGCCTAGGGAGTCGAAGAAGGTCGACGTGTGGAGATGACCACCCTACAGGGTGGTGATGGAGGCTCCCGTCCTCAGGGGAGATGGTGATGCAGGAGTGTGACCCCCTCATTAAGGGTTGTCATACATTGATGTGGTGGTTGGGGACCCTACGCCCATGGAGATGGAGAAGGTGGATGGTGGAGGAGGAAGATGGAGAAGAATCTGATGCCTTAGTTGATGTGCAATGGTGATCAAGTGGGCTCCTCTATTTCAAATCTCGATCCACTTTTTGTGGATTACAATCTCTAAATTTGGACATTCATTCAAACGGCTTAAAGCCCTTTCCATCCATGTCTCACGACCATTCAAAATTGGAGATGCCTAAAAAAATGTGGCATGGTCCTTGGTGGGCATGTATTTCGCGAGTAAAATAAAGGTTTTGAAGAACTCGTCGTCGTGGTCACAAAATCTGCTAACCAGATAAAATTTATACTGAAACTCAAAGTGAGTCCCAGGTCGAACATAGGGAGGTGAATGTTTGACTTTGAAAACCTTGCTTCAATTTTCTTTATTTTTGGTGTTTTTATATTTTACGATTTTTTTGGTATTTTTATAATGCAAGAGATCAGATCGACAAAACTTTATATAACTAATCTACTTGCAAAATAAGATAAATAGAGAAAGAGAGAGAACATCAATGTATATCAAAAAGAGTTTGATAGAGATAATCAAGATAATTACAACTACACTAGAATGCAAGAAAAGATAGAGAGAGATGAGAAGAGTCACCCTCGATGGTCGCTTGGAGGATAACTCCCTCTGACATTGCCTAGATGGTGATGGTGAGGAGCGGGACGAGGAAGAACAGCGTCGGAGGAAGGAGGATGGGGCAGGATGGCATCATGGCAAGGATCTTCTTTTGGAATGTGTTGAGAGGATGGCCATATGGTGCTCCACGAATGAGGGTGAGAGGTGGAAAAAAATGTTTAATTTCTACTCTAGAGGAGCATCTCATGCTTGGGACAAGCTCTTTCTAGAGCCTTGGAGATTGTGAGGGAGAGAAAGGAAGAGATGGTTATGAATAAAGGGGTGTAGGATTTTTTATAGTGGAGGAGAGGGGGTTAAAAAGAGTATGGGACAATTAGTGACATCAAAGATGTTGCTAAAGCTCTAGCTCAATGGTTGCTATAGCCAGCCCCATGGCATCTGCTTACGCCTGCTCACATGCTCGCGTATGCTCGCAGCTGTTGAGGCATGGATGAATCTCCACTGTCAGATCTTCACTGGAGGGATGTACATCGCGCGAGCATTGCAATTTTGAAATCAAGTCAAATAGTGCATACATTCGTGTGTGACCGCATGTGGCCGCGTTGCTAGCCATTCGTGTGTCCACGTGGAATTGCTTGCACCATCGATTGCTGATCGCACGGCCCAATTTAGGCACTACTTGCTACTATGGTGGATTGGAGATGCTAGTGGAGTCGAACCCATGCCACTTGTTTAAGAAGTGCGTGGGTGACCCTTACACCATGGGAGAGGGAGTGTTGAGTTGAGGAGCTTTCACTAATCGGTGGTCATGCGATCATGGTCATTGGATTTTCATCCAACGGTCACGATATGATCTTGAGTTCTCTCATTTGTGAAGGTGATGCAGGGGTTGTTTCCTGCCATTGGATACAATCCAATGGTTGGGATCTCATGATGGAGCTACTTGCAAGGTTGAGTGGAGGGACCTGAATAGATTTGGGTGGCTGTGAGGGTGCCACGTGGAGCCATCATGGTCATCCATCTTCTTTGCTTTGTAGGTGGCACCATGAGAGTCAGATTGGATCAATTTCCTCATTGTTGTGCTGCGATCATTGATCCGAATCCATCCGTGCGGTCGAATTTGGCATATGAGGTTTGGGTTGGTGCCACCTTGCCCCTTGGCCTTTGATCTTCGTCGAACTACATAATGTGCTACGAGACTTCGATCAAGATGATTTTAGAGGCATTAGACTCCAATTGTTGTCCTGATCAGATCTGTATGGCTGGATTATTTGTCCAAGGCCCCGAAATAAATCTCCTTTTTTGGCCAGAAAAGGATACACATTAACCTAAAATTTAAACAAACTATTTTAAATGCAAAATGATGCATGCTATGCAATATTTATAATATAGAATGCGTCTCTAAGCTTAGGAACATGCATTAAATAGGCATTTTAACATAAATGGATGTGTATACATCGGTCCTCTACACATTGATGCAATGATGAGGTGGAATGGGCTTTTTGCAAGCAAGGACAAGCCTCCATGTGATTTCTTTGGAGCTATCTAGCCTAATTTGTCTTCTTTAAATTTCCTACAAGAGAAGAAAGAGAATAAATAACATAGCTAGGTGCATAACGCATCAATAATGTATGGGTTGATAATGCAAGAGCCTAAGATGTTTTCCTACTAAAATACATGCTCTAATTGCATTACGCAAGTAAGAACTTAGCTCCTTAGGCAGAAAATGTTATCTACTAAGGTGGACCTATCAATTCGCAATGTGTTAAGTGACAGGTACCCATACATTATTTGATAGGAAACCCAAATCACATGTTTGATTTGATTGCAAATTTGTGATTGCTAACATTTAAATTCCATCATGTAGAGGGAGATGGCTCCATGTAGGACTAGGTAGGCTAGTGCTGCAAGTTGGATTGATGTTGATCAACATGCAGACCTCCCTCGACTAGCTCCGGACTTGGTCAGTCAATTCCAGGGCTTCACATAGACCTTCATGATGCTGGAGTAGAGACTACCTCCCTCATTGCAAGCAGAGGGTGAAGGCGGCGGCAATCAAGAGAAACACTCAATTCCAAGTGTATGCCTGACTCCTCATGAGGGAAGCAGGGAGAACCATGAGTCTCCCCCACCAAAGGACAAGCCAGTGGATCCTTTGAAAAATTACCAATAGATTTTCACTAAGTTTAGGAAGCAGAAGTCCCCAACCTTCAAGGGGAATGAGAATCCAACCAGGGCGGACAATTGGATACAGTAGATTGAGAAAACCTTCAACATAATCCAGCCACCAGAGGACTCAAGGGTGCCCTTTACAACTTTTCAGCTGACTAGTGTGATGCACCACTGGTAGGTGTGCATATGTGAGTAGGAAGGCATTGAGGTGGTGTCCTAGGGTCACTTCCTTGAGCTCTTCAGCAACCAGTACTACACCAGGACCTGGCAGGATCAGAGGAGGCACAAGTTTCACAATTTCAGGTAGGGCTCAATGATTGTCAGCGAGTATCGACCTGTTTCATTGAGCTCTCGTACTTCGAGCTGACTGTAGTGGCCTTTGAAGCTGACAAGCACTAGAAATTCATTCAAGGACTTCGGCAAGAAATACGAAAGTATGTAAAGTCGCTTTCTTTGGACATGTTCACCCAAGTGGTTGCACAACCATGAAATATGAGCAGGGTGACGTTGAGATCGACAGGAGTTTTGGCAGGGATTAGGAGAGAGGTTGCACTTCCAAAACCAATTCCAGAAGATGTGGGACCAAAGGTACTAGCCAAAAAGAGCGCCACCACCTGTACCTCAGGCCTCTCAACAACAGGCACAAACCTCAACCTCAGGATTCATTTAGCTCCATTCCGCTACACCGACGTAGGCTCAAGGAACCTTAGGACAAGCACAGTCAAGTTCAAAGCAGTGATCGTGCCACATTAGGAAGGACTACCCAACCAAGACTAGGACTCAGAGTAGGATGCCTTCAGCCAGCATGAGGGAGTGACTTGGACATATCAGAGTCATGGTGGAGGCTCCCAATGATTTTGAGGAGGTGCGGCTACCTAAAGATAGAAGCCTACTTGGAGTGTGGCCATTTCTTCTACTCCTCCACTTATGGGACGAGTGTTTGCCCTATTTCTGAGGGATGTGCAGGCTTCCCCATTAGTAGTGGCAGGTATGGTTATGATTAATTAGTGGTTGGCTTTCACTCTATTTGATTCTAGTGCATCCCATTCGTTTATATTTCCTCAGTTTGCTACGAAACTTAAGAAACAACCAATGCTATTAGATGAACCATTGGTCGCTAAGGGTCTAGTAGGGTAGTTATGGGTAGCTAAGACATTGTGTAGAGATTGCGAAGTTTGCATCGGGGCCTACACATTATTAGCTGACTTGATGGAAAGAGAGATGGAGGAATTCGATGCCATTATCGATATGGACTGGCTGTCAGGTCACCATGCATCGGTTAATTATTTCAAGAAGAAGGTTGCCTTCTCGATTCCAAGGGTGCCATAATTTGAGTTTCATGGCAGATCAGAGAGTAGACCAGGCAGGTGTATCTTAGCCCTACAGGTAGCAAGATTACTAAGGGATGGGTGCAGCGGATACCTCACCTACGTCGCTATAGCCCCAGGAGAGAAGTCGAAGTTAGGAGGTGTATCTGTAGTACACGATTATGCTGATGTATTCCTAGATGACCTCCCAGGACTTGCACCTCAACAGGAGATTGAATTTGAGATCTCTCTCATTCCTGGGATGAATCCGATATTAATTACCCCATACCAGATGGCACCTACAGAGTTGAAGGAGCTTAAGACACAACTTTAGGAACTCCTTGAGAAGGGGTTCATCCAACCTAGTACCTTACCCTAGGGGGCTCCAGTGTTGTTTGTGAATAAGAAGGATGAAACCTTTACGCCTTTACATTGACTACTGACAACTGAATAGGTGACCATCAGGAACATATATCCTCTTCCATGAGTCGACAATTTATTTGATTAGCTACGTAGGGGCACAGTATTCTCCAAGGTCGATATGCGATCAGGCCACTGCCAGCTCAGAACTAAGGAGGGGGATGTACCAAAGACCACCTTCTGAACACACTACGGCCACTACAAGTTCCTAGTGATGCCATTTGGACTAACGAATGCTCCTACCGCATTCATGGACTTGATAAATCAAATTTTCAGACCATATCTGGATCACATTGTCGTAGTATTCATTGATGATGCCCTCATCTACTCCCACGATGAGGTACAACATGAGTAGCATCTCTAGCTGGTTTTGGAGACCTTGAGGAAGCAGAACTTGTATGCCAAGTTTAGTAAGTGCAAGTTCTAGTTGTGCCAGGTGGAGTCTTTGGGATACGTGGTGTCAGGTGTAAGGATTTTAATATACGCTACCAAGGTTGAGTTGGGATTGATGTGTGAACATCCTACAATTGTGACAAACAACTATAGTTCCCTGGGTCAAGCAGGATACTATTGACGATTCTTTCAGGGTTTTTCATAAATTACTCTCCCGTTAATCCAGTTAATGAGGAAGGACACGCTCTTCTATTGGATCAATGATTGTGAGGCTTGTTTCCAGACACTCAAGGAGAAATTGACATTAGCCCCTGCACTTATCAACCCCAACAATGATGGTAGATTCATAGTATATGTGGACACTTCACATTGGGGAGTGGGTTGTGTCTTGATGCAGCATGGTCATGTGGTCACCTATGCCTCAAAACAATTGAAGTGAATGAGAAGAACTATCCAACGCATGACCTGGAGTTGGAAGCCATAGTTTTCACCCTGATGATTTGTCACCTTTACCTATGAGTTGAGACTTTCAAGATTCACACAAATTACAAGTGCTTGAAGTACTTTTTGACCAGAAGGAGCTGAATTTGAGGTAGAGGCGCTAGATGGAACTCTTGAAGGATTATGACTGCTTGATTATCTATCATCTATGAAAGGGAAATGTTGTGGTAGATGCTGTTAGAAGGAAACCACCAATCTATTTTGCAGGTCTTTAGGCATAGAGGATGAACGAAATGATTAAGGTAGCATTGTGGAACCCATCACAAGTGGTAGGGTATCTGGAGGAGTTGACACTGATGAGGCAAACACACCCTAGTTGGATAACTCATATCGTAAATAGCCAGATGGAGGATTCAGACTTACAGACTCTTCGTGACCAGATACTTTCATGAGATCCAATGAGTTCACCTTTGTAGATGGATTACTCTCGCTCTGTGGTAGGCTATGTCCTAATGGTAACATCATCATGAGCCATAACTAGCTTTAATTAGCAAGAATCAAGTGACAAATGCTCCTACATAACCGCCTGAGAGTCGTAATTCCCTGCACATCCATTCTGAGAGGAATACATCTAAATAGGGTTAATTTTGCAGTTTTAAAATCATATCATGAATGCAGAATAATAATGGGGTTTTCGTAGCAGTTAATATAAGGTCTAATAAGCACTAAAGTCTAATAAGAGGGTTTACAAAAACAGAAACAGGATTTTGTGCATTTCGGGAACTGATATAGCACCCAAAACCCTAATTTTAGACCCGCTTAAAATAGTGCTGTTATGATAAGGATAAAATTCAAATAAACCTTCTAAAATCATATAAAAATATTCCTTGATGTTTGGTATCCTTTATTTGAACATCTGAACCTATTTTGACCTTGAACAAAGTCTCGGTAGAGTTCTGCCCTAATTTGGGTTTCTACACAAATTGACCAATCAAACTTGATCAAAACTAAAATCCAACTTCACCACTAAATTCTTTGAGTACAAATTAGGCTTGTACCAAAATTTGGGCCCAATCAGACCATCTTGGTGTAGTTTGCATTCTAGTTCCTTAAAACTTTATTCTTTACATAGAAGGCTCTAGCTTTTGAATTTCCTTAAAAATAGCTCCCTAGGTTTGCTATCTTCTTCGCAGATCAGCCCCTACCACCATTGGAGGTCAATCGACCTCTAGGAAACCTTTAACCAATCCTAAACCTATTCAAATCATCATCAAATCCCACAAAATTTAGTAGGATTGATGTTCACACCATGAGAAATTGATTGGGATCGGTCTTGGATCCCAGATCACATTTATCAACCCTAGGGAACCCACGAAAGTCATGGGTGTCTTGTGCTTCAATCATAAGCAAATTGGGCTTGTTTCTTAATCTAGAGCTCGATCAAGAGCTCTGTAAAAGCTCCAGATTCTCAAACCAAGTTCTTTAGCTCGGTTCAGGCCACAACTCTTCACGTAATCCTCTCTCCGGTCACCTTTGCCG
This sequence comes from Thalassia testudinum, assembly GCA_037157565.1. Lineage (NCBI taxonomy): Eukaryota > Viridiplantae > Streptophyta > Magnoliopsida > Alismatales > Hydrocharitaceae > Thalassia > Thalassia testudinum. The sequence goes on along the minus strand of JAZHRO010000031.1, from coordinate 220,877,607 downwards.
CAGCTCCAGCAAGTCTCCTCCAACCTCCTTCGTCGCCCTCTACCACATTCCATAGGTAGAGGGATAGTCTTCATCTCCTTGTTCCACTCCTTGACAACCAAATTAGGAGCATCGAGAACCCCTACTTCCTCACCGTCCCACCACCGGAGAATTCATCATCCCCAATGCCGGCCAATCATAGCCAGCGCCAACTTCCTCTCTTTCATCCTTTAGACTAGGCCAATCTCTCTCTCTCCTTCTTTAGGTTAGATTTCGCCTTTTATATCCTCAATTGGACCCACTATTCACTCTTCACCCCTCCATCTTCTACATGTCCGGCCAAGCTCCAACGAGGCCTCCCTAATGCCACAAACCACCAAACACTCCACTACTAGTCCCAAAAGCTCCGCCATCCCTTGCCCACCAAAGACCCTCAAGAAATTGAGAGGATTGGCTCATCAAACACCTCACTAAACTCACCCACCTTCGAAAACATTCCCTGAGTTTGCCCGACCATGATACGCATCCAAAAGCCAAATTAACACCACCATCACACTCCAAGACCACCAATGATGCTTGTGAGCTTTTTGATTGGGGCTTTTAGACAATGTTGATGCTTTCAGGTCTTCGACGCAGCTTCGCTAGTCACTGTTGTCTTCTCCATCAACGAATGACATTCCACGACCACCACATGTCCTCCAATTGCCACCAGGTCTTGTGGATGAACACCATGCAACTTTCGAGGGCCTCAATTGGACAGCAACACCAGTGCCAGCAGCTCTAATCAACCAACACCCTTGCTGCTACAATACATGAAGGAGGCGAAAGAAGTGGTTCAGATATAGTCCCACATCATGGGATTTCGAACTCATTGCGGCACATAGAAGGAATTCGTGCCTTAGCTTCATTGCTCAAGACTCTAGGGGTTGATTTCCTACTTACTCGCTTACGCACACCTTGCTGATGACACACGCTCGTAGTCCTGGTCCTTGTTCACAACCCGATTACACCTGGGTTTGTGAGAAAGAAGAGAGGAGAGACTTTTAAGAGTGAGGGGGGAGGGTTTTGCTTTGTAATCCTTTGCCATGCCCCTGTGCTGAAGAGAGAGGCTCTCCACACTTAGCCTTTGAGGAAGGGAAGGCTTTGAAGAAGAAGAGGATGGCTCTCTGAAGAGCCTTGCCCTTGTGTGTGCCAACTGTGAGGTATTGTGCCATTCTTTGTTAAGTCGTCTGATACAGATAAGGCAATGTTTGATAAAGGTTGATGCTAGCACTGTTGAGTTATTTGAGTACCCAAGTTAACGTTGATTTCTGATTGGGGATTACTGTTGAATAATTTGAGTAATTGGATGCATGCTTAATTAAAGAGAATAAGTGGTGATTCAAATCACCATTATTTTTATTCTCTTTCCTTTCTGATTCCATGATCTTTTGAGCTTCATTGAATAGCAATTTGACCATATTTATTATTATTATTATTGTGCTTATTCCAGTTGAAGATTAATGTGTGATTTCCACATTTACTCCATGTGAATGAATTCAGACTCTTTTTAGAATCCAAGTTTATAAATTTAAATGATTTATGTGTGATTTTGTCGATTATACTACAACGTATATATTTTTTAACACTCGATAAAACTATAACAACATTTTTGTGCCGTTGCTGGGGTGCAACACACAATTCACCATTAGCCTATCTTTCTTGATTCTTATCTGAGCACTAACTTGCCTTATTTGCTTTGCTTAGGATTTTGTAAGGTATATCACGAAGAAATCTTCCACACAATCAGTACTCCTAGGGCAGGTAAAATTTCTCTTCTTCCTTAATTAATCTCCTAATCTTTTGGAAGAGAAAAAAGAAGCAAATCAATTGGGATTGACCTGCCTTATTTTCTAGTAATCATCATTTAAAAGGCAAGTTTCCTAGTTTATGATTTCAAATCGACATCTAATTGAAGTTGAGACAGTTCTATTTAGAGATCCCTACCTTGATTTCCTATACCTACTAGTGATTTACACTTAATTTTTGATCACCTTGGACTATGCACTTCTTGTTTGAAGTCTATGGTGTACATCTAAGATCAAATTAGACATGGAATAGTGCCAATTAGGGTTTCTACTCTAGGGTTTTGAATGTTAGTTCACACTTGCCTAAATTAAAGGAAATTGACCCTCCTGCATTTGTGTGCTACCCAAACCCTTGCTTCAAAAGATCTAATCAGAAGAATCCTAAAATCAGGCTCTAAATTCACTTGAACCTTAAAGTTATGGACCAAATAACCTGAGAGTCAATTCAGGGTGATCTTTGGGTCTTGACTCGGATTTCAACCTCAATCCTTTTGGCCATGCCAAGTGAAGTTGGTCTACTTTGTAGGCCAATCAACCTTGAAAGTTGGTCACAAATTAAATTAATTTATAATCAAGTGAAATCCAAGGCATAGACTAGGCTAAAATTGGTAGGCTTAAGGTCTCAATTCGTACATTCTAGTCTACTTGGAACCGTAGTGATAAGGAAGGTTGGGTGGGGGAAACCCTGTAACCCGTGGGGATGCTCTACCGTGTAGGGGTCTTTTCGAGGCTCTCCCTTCCTGGCTGCCCAAGTACTTCTTGGGTGTGTGGATTTTTGATTCAGAGGTATCATCCGCCTGGAAACAACCTTAGTCATCTAAAAATCTTTGGGTTCCTTGATTGGGTCCAATTCATATCTAGTCTCTCATCTATTCTTTAGAGCACATATATAGGAAAGGTCCCTAAGTTGTTAACCTAGAGGCCACATTAAAATTAATCTTCTATGGGATTTTTGATCTGATCTAATCACTTCAATCTGAACTTGAGTTTTATTCTACATCTTGATTCTACCACCTAATTTGAAAATGCAACTTAACAATTTAGGAAGAAGTAGGAAACCTGAATCCCAAATGACCATGAAAGAGAAAATGACAGAGGTTGCCCTTAAACATTATGAGGATTATGACTCAACCTCAAATCCAATTAGCAAGATTCAGGTTAATGTATCAGCAACAACAACCTTCATTACAAATCGTGTTGAACTGAATTTGACACAAATGAGAAATGGTTCAACCCAAGATATTCTCATGATAGGATACATTGAAATAGAAAGATTGCATAATTTCAAGTATCTTCAATGTCTAACAATTCCACGACTTTGGGAAAACCACCAAGATGATCTTGAGAAACGGGAGAACTTGATAACTATGTTGAAATAGGTCATCAATCAAATTTACCCATATCAACAGTCGTAAATTGATGAGAATAATGTTGAAAATCAAAATGATCTCCCAGAACCTAGGTTTGAGCATAGAGGTTGTTGTGGACCCCTAACCCAAAAGGAATCATATTCAAATTTCATACAAATTGACATGCCTGATCTTGATATGGGTTGAGAGAATCCAATTACAAGTGTTCCCGATTTTGAACTAGCCTTAGAATGCCATGAAGCTGATCCATCATGCCTTGATTTCCCAGACAACTGCGATGATAAACTTAAATCAGAACCTCCCAAGAGTGTAATTCTCAAAACTTATCCTGTTAAGGTAATTCTTAAGAATAATTCAGACATCCCAATTGAGCCTAGCCCAGATTCTAGTGACCTAATTCTTACCTTTGACCTAGAATCTAGATCATAACCTATTTGGGATGATCATGAGGCCCAATATGAAGGGAATCGGTGATTGCACAGTAATCATGCAACATAAAACACCTAAATTAAGCTAATTCCATCATAACTTAGGAATAATGCATTCATAGGCACTGCAATTTGCATAAGGGTTAGTTTGATTAGCTGCATAGATTTATCATCATTTTATGTACCAATGAGAGATGATTTTAATCGTCGATGATTCGAAGCTATGATTGACAGATCTGATTGAATAGATCTGATCAGAACGACGACGGGAGTCCAACGCTTCCGAAATCGTCTTGATCAGACAACTAGAGCATCATGTGCAGTCCAAAGAAGAATGGAGATCATGGTGCCAAAGGACAAAGATTCAAGCCTCAGATGAAAGATCCAACTGCACAGATGGATCCGGATTAATGATCATAGTCCAACAGTGCAAAAATCAACCTGACCGAAGGTCTACATCCTCAGATACAAGGAAAAGAAGATGGACGACCATGATGGCATCATGTGGCACCATCACAACTGCCCCCTCATCGCTACTCCATCTCTGAAGGTCATTCCTTGCTCATTATGGGTTGTTGGATGACCATCTAATGGCCACGATGCATCCACGTTGCCCATCCAACCGCTCCTCATCAAAGAAAAGAAGATCTCGACCATTCGATCTTCATCCAATGGCTAGGACTAAGTTACCTTAAAACCTAAATGCAACAAATAAGTCTGAGTAGCATGTTGGTTAGCGCCTACACCGTGAAGCGAAGAGCACGAGTTCGAGGCGCGCTCAACGTGAAATCAGGTAAGGTGGTGGGAAAGCGAGCTATTAGTCGTCGGATCTTGATCAAAGGGCGCTGGAATGACCGTGTGGCGTGATCTGAGCACGCTGCAGTCGAACACTAGATCCCATGAGCACATAATGCACGAACTCATACGTTTCCTTCATCGCGAAGGAGATGCTAGCATGTGTTTAAGCTGTCTGATCGTAAGATTGGATGGATGACGATTAGGTGCTCTTCTTGAACCGGCGGTGCGTGCGAGGAGAGAAAAATAAGCGTTGATGCATTAGGCAGGTGCGCACGAACGAGCGAGAGCTGCGCTATTGTGGATTAAGGGCACTGGGTGTTCCATGTGTTAGCACCTCATGCTCTTAGAGTGTAAAGGGTGCATATGAGGCTATTTTGAGTCCAAATCAGAGCCATTGATCTTTTGATCGACGGATATGATTGGCCTAAGGTTGTTACATGAGATGGAGTGCCAAAATACCCTTTTTTCCCTCCATAAAAATTATAAAAAAAGGCCAAAGCCCCCCTTGGAACAACTCTTGCTATCAAACTCTTCTTCCACCTTCTTCTATGATTTCCTGCTTCTCTCCCACTGTAACTCTGCTCCGACCTTCGTCCCGATGCTCTAGATATGAGGTGCTGTTGCATCTCACACAAGCATCCTACAAGTGGCATCATTGCTCTGCCTCCTATCTCTCCCTCTCTGTCTCTCTCTCTATCTCTATCTCTCTCTATTTATTTGCTATCTCTCTTTCTATTTAACATAGCACTTTCTACTTTGAGAAACTATTTCTATATGCAATACAATTCTGTTTATATATCTAATTCCTATACATATATACATATGTAAATATCTATTTAGAGCAACTTCTATTGAAAAGCTTCTGCATAAATTGTGATTGCCTCCCTATGAACAACCCAGTACTCACTGGATTCTATAAATTTATTTGTCAACGCGTTTCATGCTATACTACATCTAAATCATCTTTTAAAATGTGATTTACGTGCCGGATAAGTTGGCACCGTTGTCAGGTAGGCAACAGAAAATTTTTGAAGGTTTTTGGAGTGAATTTGAGATGTCTAACTTGCTATTTTTGTTGATTTCGTGTGTATAGGAAAGCGAGGAAATTAGAATGAAACACGACAATGGGAATTACGAGTTCGAACCTTAGGTAAGTAACCGTAGTTAGATTAGTTAGATTTAGGATTTGTTTGAACCATAGGATTAGTTAGAATTTACTTGCTTATTAAAAAAAGAAGAAAAAAAAATCTCTCTTGTTAGTGATTTTTACGCTGAAAGAAACTATTAACTTATAAATTTAATTCCCAAAGATCTACATGTCCAAAAATTCTCAAAGTTTTACTGGACATGAGTTTTGAAGTCAGGACAAATTTTGCACAAATCAAAGTTATAAAAAAAATTTAAAAATTCACATACTGATCTATTATCAATACGGTTATTGTTCCTGATTTTTCAAAGTTCAAAATATCATAGGAATTTTTATACAACTCTGATTGTCTCGAAATTTATGGTACTAAATTTCTATTGAAATCAAGGATTTACGAAAAATCTGAAAAAAATATTTCTTGCACTTTTTATTACACGAATTATTCAATCACGAAGTAGGGGTCAAAATAGACTGCAAAACCTCCAGTACACTTTAAATTATAAAAAAATAGAAAACGTGCGAGAAAAAATCTTGAAAATATTTCAGAGTGCCTAGTTAGTGGTGCAATAGGACCAATTGATTGCATTGCTTGGGTCACACTACTCATCTAATTTTTGTACTTAAAAGAACATCTAGCAACTATTTGTGCATAGGGTTTCACATTAAGGGTAGATCACACCTGCATTTCAATACTTAAAAGAAATATATTAAACAATTGGGATTTTCAAAACTCTTATGTGCCTCATAAGAACCTTGATTGAAGATATTAACTCAAGTGAACCCTAAAATGAACTAACATAATGAATTGAATCTTAAAATTCACTTCATCATAAAAAAAAATTGCTTGTGAACCCTTTGCCGGTGCACTTCACATCTCTGAAATCAATCTTAAGGGCAAACACCCCAGTGACGCCCATTATATTCCAAAAGCACATCAAACCTAAGCTTAAAACCGAGTAGACATGCCCTAGGCAAGACTAATAGACTTGGGGGCTTGAAACTAGATTGGATTAAGGTCAAGGCCTTGTCTATTTGGACCCACTGGTGACAAGAAAGGTTGGTGTGGTAACCGCGTTAACTCTTAGTGGTGTCCCTCCATGCGGGGTGTCCTAAGGGGTCCCACCCTTCTGGCCAGCCAAGTAATTCAAGGGTTGATCTAATCCAATCGTGTTTTAGGGAGTCAGGATCAGGTCTAATTAGGGTTGACATTATAAGGACCAGTTTGATTGCTTGCATTAAGCTGGAAGGGTTTCTCTCATATGTCTTCTCCTTCTCATCTACAAACATTCTTCTAGTGTATGCAAGGTAGAAGATCTCGAAATCCTGATTTGCTATCACCATTAGAAAGAAATCCTAGGGGAAGACCTATTTATCCAGAATCTGAATCCGAGCCCACTGCAATGGCTAGTCACCACGAGGAAGAGGAGATTGAAGAGGAAAATTGAGATCCTATGACCCTCTTACAAAGGTAGATCACTAAGCAGGGCCAGCATCATGTTCGATAAATGGAGGTCATAGTGCAGGCCATTAGTCGACTCCAAAATGAAAGGGTAGACCGGCCTCTCCACAACTTTTGCAACCCTTCTAATGCCCAATCTGAACCCTTTGTTAGGGTACCTCAGGATGGGGAAGATTTTGAACTCAAACCTCAGATCAATAACTTGATTCCCGACTTCCATGGTGGAGAGTTAGATGACCCCTTCCACCACTGATGTAGACACATTCAATTAGGTTAAGATGCCCATTCATACAAGTTCCTAGGCTTAGATTTATATTTCATGCTATAAATATTGCATAGCATGCATCATCCTACATTCAGAGTAGTGTATAGTTTTGGTTAATTACATCCTTTTTATGTCCAGGAGGGAAGGAGATTTATTTTGGGGTCTCTGAATGACGATCTGAATGTACAGATCTGATTGGAATGACAATCAGAGTCCAATGCCTTAGAGATCGTCCTAATTGGAATCCCGTATCACCTTATGCGATACGAGGAAGATCAACAACTAGGAGGGCAATGAGACATCCTTTCGGGCTACGGATGAAAAATTTGACTGTACGGATGGATCTAGAGTGACAATCGCAGTCCGGTAGTGCGAAAATCACCTAGATCTAAGCATCGTGGCACACTCTATACTAGAAAGAAGATGGACAACCAAGATGATAGAGGATCTCAAGATATATAATATATGGCTATCTTCGTGCACAAAATCTCAAACACAATGTTAGTAATACAAAAAGATTTGCACAAAATACAATCACAGAAATTTGCACAAGATATATAGTGGTTCCCCTCCCTTGGGCACTCCACTACCTAAGCCTCCCAGCTTAGGGCTTTTAACCCAATTCTCTCAACCCTGAGAGAAGCAATTTACTAACTGGGGTAATTAATGGGTTACCTCAACTTAAGTACAATAACGAGTTTGTTACAACCCAACGAGCAAATGCTCAAATACAAAAGAAGTACAGGTGTAAGAAAGACTAATCTTACGACTAAGTTCCAAAGCCTCTCAACAATATATAGAAGAATATTACCAATTTGAGAGCCTAGAAAGAACATGATTCACTTCGTAGATGCGTAAAAAAAAAACACATCACTGAGCTTGCAAGAATACTTTGAGAGTGGTTGGCAGGCTTCTTCTTTCTCTCTTGTGAATATGGTGGGAATTTGAAATTCTATCTCTTGGATTTTCTCTTCTCTTTTCTTGTGTCCCTTGTGTGCAAACAAAGAGTCCTAGGGTCACTTTATAGAGTTTAGGACCTAGGATACTCATCTACTTGATGTTGGGAATTACTTCCCAACGTTCATATTGTTGGAATTAATTTTCTAGCCGTTCAGAATTGAGCCAATGGCTACCTGGTACCAGTACCAGTACTCGTTGCTTCTAGATTTGGGTTTCAAACTCTTAACACAAATCTGTAACCCACTTGTATTGGTACTCACGATTAGTACCAATACTCATTCCCTCCAGTACCGGTACTGATCATGAGTACCGGTACTTGCAGGGTACAGGTTTATTTTTTGACAAAACCCAAACCTGTAACTCACATGTATCGGTACTAAACTTTAGTATCGGTACTTATGGGTTAACAAGTACCTTTTTTAAGTGATTTAATCAATTACGTTCTTTGAAAATGATTGCAATATTAATCCTAATTTATCTCTAATAATTTTTACGATCTAAGTTACATTCTCTTGTTAGAGGCATACAAGCTATGAAAATAAAATCTAAACAATAGAAACTAAGGTCGACGATGATCTTCTTCTCCTCCACTCATCCTTGTCATCCTCCATGACATGATCATGCCTCCATCATTTCTTGTTTGCCTTGCTCCTCCTAAATTTGAAAAACACACTTAATTGCAAACATTAATCCATAATAATTTTGTTACCACAAAAATAAGATGCGGAACAACGTTCCAGCAATCTCCCCCTTTTTGGTGTGGATAAAACTATCTTGCAAATAGATAATTAAAAAATTTAACAATGTTATATGAGGGAAACCTTTTCATTTTAATCCTCCACTTGAATATAAGCAGCCCCTAAAAGTATTACTATTTGCCCATTATTTTTCTCCCCCTTTTTGTCAATCACAAAAAATGAAGAAATATCATACCATAAAGTTTTCCAATAGTAAAATGATGAATGTGGGTACCAAGCTCTATTTGGCCATCGTTCATGATCTTCGTTTAACGTATAGAAAGGTTGAAAAGTTCCGTTGTGTGCCTTGAACACCCACTGATCCCTTTTATCAATTCCTGTAAAATAAATATCTTTTCTAGGTACCCATTTTCTTTTGGATCCTTTAGAGTTAGAACCTTTCAAATCGTGAGATTTATAGACCTTTTTATTATTAGATCTATAATCCTTGGGATTTTTAGCCTTTTGATACATCCATGCATGCCTAGGTGCATGTGATTGATTTTGTGCATTCTTTTTAATTTTAAACCTTTCTTTTAGATCATCACAAAATTCTGTATTTAACTTAGTTGTTATTTTTAAATTATTTAAAGTTCCCTCAAAATGTTTATAAATGTCCTCCAATTCTATTATTTTTTCAGGCAATTGAGAGTTAGTCACTTTTGACATTTCTAATTCTATTTCTAAATATGACTTTTCTAATTTTATTGTTTGGTAATTATTCTTTAAAACCCTATTTTCTTTTTTAAATGACCTAGCATTATGATATAGTTCTTCATATGCTTCTAATAATTCTTCAAATGAAAAAGTAGGGTTTACCTAGTTGTCCGTATCTTTTGAAGTTGCCACCAAGCAAAGATGTGCGACCTCATCTTCGGATTCCTATTTGCTGGAGCCGGTGTCCACGTCGGTGTCGCTATCATCCCATGTCGCTTTAAACACTTTTTTTTCTTCTTCTTTTTGAGCTCCTTTATTTCTTTCCTATTGTCCTCCTTATTTACGGGACAATCCTTTCGTAGGTGACCCTTTCTCTTGCATTTATAGCAAACAATATCAAATGAAATTTTATTCACTTTCTTACCTTTCTTTTGAAGAAATTTCTGGAACTTTCTTGTGAGTATCTTCATCTCTTCATCTTCAGATTCCGAGGGGCTTGAATTTGAGTCCTCCTTGATTTCTCTAAAAGCAATGCCCTTCTTCTTGCTTGTCGCCTTCTCCTCGTTCTTCCTCACATTCTCCAATTGGACTTCATATGCCATGAGGCTTCTAATTAGATCATCCAAGGAGAGAGTAGAAAGGTGTTTCGCCTCTTGGATTGCTGTGGTCTTTGGAGAACAATCACTTGTGAGTGATCTTAAAACCATTCTTACAAGTTGCTATTCTTTCAGCTTGATTCAAAGGTTCTTCATGGGGTTCACGATCTCTCCAAACCTCATGTACATATCTTCAATTGACTCTGCTTTCGTCATCCTGAAATACTCATATTCTTCAGTTAGAATAGACATACGGGTTTCTTTAACCTTACTCATACCTTCATAGGTGATTTGCAGACTATTCCATATCTCGTAGGCAGACTTGCATGCGGAGATCTGGTTGAACACTTCTCTTGATAACACATAATAGAGTGCATTCATCACCTTCGCGTTTCCTGCAAGTTTCTTCTTTTGATCCGCCATCCATGCCTCTCATTCGTGTGGTTCCAGATCCATGTACCTCTCTTGAATGAGAGTCCACGAATCTTCATCCATGCCTTTGAGGAAGACTTGCATCCTCCTCTTCCAATACTCGTAGTCCATCCCATCAAAATTGGGAGGACGGGTGGATGATTGTCCTTCTATGTGCCTTGTTGTAGATGCCAATGCGAGATTATTTGTTACGTCTTCGCACAATCAACTATGATACCACCTGATAGAGGATCTCAAGATATATAATATGTGGCTATCTACGTGCACAAAATCTCAAACACAATGTTAGTAATACAAAAATATTTGCACAAAATACAATCATAGAAATTTACACAAGATATATAGTGGTTCCCCTCCATTGGGTACTCTACTACCTAAGCCTCCTAGCTCAGGGTTTTTAACCCGATTCTCTCAACCCCGAGAGAATCAATTTACTAACCGAGGTAATTAACGGGCTACGTCAACCCAAGTACAATGACGGGTTTGTTACAACCCAACGGGCAAATGATCAAATACGAAAGAAGTACAGGTGTAAGAAAGACTAATCTTACAACTAAGTTCCTAGGCCTCTCAGCAATATATAGAAGAATATTACCAATTTAAGAGCCTAGACAGAACATGATTCACTTCGTAGATGTGCAAAAAAATAAAAATGCATCATTGAGCTTACAAGAATACTACGAGAGTGGGCAGCAAGCTTCTTCTTTCACTCTTGTGAATATGGTGGCAATTTGAAATTCTTGCTCTAGGATTTTCTCTTCTCTTTTCTTGTGTCCCTTGTGTGCAAACAAAGAGTCCTTCGGTCATTTTATAGAGCTTTGGACCTAGGATACATGTCTACTAGACGTTGGGAATTAATTCCCAATGTTCATATTGTTGGAATTAATTTTCTAGCCATTTAGAATTGAGTCAACGGCTACCTAGTACCGGTACTTGTTGCTTCCAGATTTGGGTTTCAAACTCTTAACAGAAATCTGTAACCCACTTGTATCAGTACACATGATTAGTACCGGTACTCGTTCCCTCCAGTACCGGCACTGATCATGAGTACCAGTACTTGCAGGGCATAAGTTTATTTCTTGACAAAACCTAAACCTGTAACACACATGTACCGGTACTAAACTTTGGTACCGGTACTTATTTGTTAACAAGTACCTTTTTAAAGTGATTTAATCAATTACGTTCTTTGAAAATCATCTCAATATTAATCCTAATTTATCTCTAATTATTTTTACGATCTAAGTTACATTCACTTGTCAACTGGCATACAATCTATGAAAAGAAAATCTAAACAACAGAAACTATGGTCAAAGATGATCTTCTTCTCCTCCACTCATCCTTGTCATCCTCCATGAGAAGATCATGCCTCCATCATTTCTTGCTTGCCTTGCTCCTTCACCTAAATCTGAAAAACACACTTCATTGCAAACATTAATCTATAATAATTTTGTTGACACAAAAATAAGATGTGGAATAAGGTTCCAACAATCTCCCCCTTTTTGGTGTTGACAAAACTATCTTGCAAATAGATAATTAAAAAATTTAACAATGTCATATGAAGGAAAAATTTACATTTTAATCCTCCCCCTCAATATAAGCTCCCAGTAAAAATATTACTATTTGACCTTTATTTTTCTCCTCCTTTTGGCTAATCAGAAAAAATGAAGAAATATCATACCATAAAGTTTACCAATAGTAAAATGATGAATGTGGGTACCAAGTTCCATTTGGCCATCGTTCTTGATCTTCATTCAACCTATAGAAAGGTTGAAAAGTTCCGTTGTGTGCCTTGAACACCAAAATAAATATCTTTTCTAGGTACCAATTTTCTTTTGGGTCCTTTAGAGTTATCACCTTTCAAATCTTGAGATTTATAGACCTTTTTAGTATTAGATCTATAATTCTTGGGATTTTTAGCCTTTTGAAACATCCATGCATGCCTAGGTGCATGTGATTGATTTTGTGTATTCTTTCTAATTTTATACCTTGCTTTTAGATCATCACAAAATTCTATATTTAACCTAGTTGTTTTTAAATTGCTTAAAGCTCCCTCAAAATGTTCATAAATGTCCTCTAGTTCTACTATTTTTGCAAGCAATTGAGAGTTAGTCTCTTTTGACATTTCTAATTTTATTTCCAAACATGACTTTTCTAATTCTAATGTTTGGTATTTATTCTTTAAAACCTTATTTTATTTTTTAAATGACCTAGCCTTATGATATAGCTCTTCATATGCTTCTAATAATTCTTCAAATGAAAAATTAGGGTTTACCTCATTGTCTGTATCTTCTGAAGTTGCCACCAAGCAAAGATGTGCGACCTCATCTTCAGATTCTGATTCACTGGAGTAGGTGTCAATGTCGGAGTCGCTATCATCCCATGTTGCTGTAAATGCTTTCTTTTTCTTCTTCTTGAGCTCCTTTATTTCTTTCCTATTGTCCTCCTTGTTTACGGGGCAATCCTTTCATCGGTGACCCTTTCTCTTGCATTCATAGCAAACAATATCAAATGAAATTTTATTCACTTTCTTACCATGCTTTTGAAGAAATTTCTAGAACTTTCTTGTCAGTATCTCCAACTCTTCATCTTTAGATTCCAAGGTGCTTGAATTTGAGTCCTCCTTGATTACTCTAAAAGCAATGCTCTTCTTCTTGCTTGTCACCTTCTCCTCGTTCTTCTCCATATTCTCCAATTGGACTTCATATGCCACGAGTCTTCCTATTAGATTATCCAAGGAGAGAGTAGAAAGGTCCTTCGCCTCTTGGATGGCTGTGGTCTTTGGAGACCAATCACTTGTAAGTGATCTTAAAACCTTTCTTACAAGTTGCTCTTCTTTTTGCTTGATTCAAAGATTCTTCTTGGGGTTCATGATCTTTCCAAACCTCATGTACATATCTTCAATTGACTCTGCTTTCGTCATCCTGAAATACTCATATTCTTCGGTTAGAATAGACATACGGGTTTCTTTAACCTTACTCATACCTTCATAGGTGATTTGCAGACTATTCCATATCTCGTAGGCAGACTTGCATGCGGAGATCTGGTTGAACACTTCTCTTGATAACACATAATAGAGTGCATTCATCACCTTCGCGTTTCCTGCAAGTTTCTTCTTTTGATCCGCCATCCATGCCTCTCATTCGTGTGGTTCCAGATCCATGTACCTCTCTTGAATGAGAGTCCACGAATCTTCATCCATGGCTTTGAGGAAGACTTGCATCCTCCTCTTCCAATACCCGTAGTCTGTCCCATCGAAATAAGGAGGATGGGCAAATGATTGTACTTCCATGTGCCTTGTTCTAGATGCCATTGCGAGTTGATTTGTTATGTCTTCTCACAATCTGCTCTGATACCACATGGTAGAGGATCTCAAGATATATAATATATGGCTATCTACACGCACAAAATCTCAAGCATAATGTTAGCTATACAAAAAGATTTGCACAAAATACAATCACAGAAATTTGCACAATATATAATGTGGTTCCCCTATCTTGGGTACTCCACTACCTAAGCCTCCTAGCTTAGGATTTTTAACCCAATTCTCTCAACCCCGAGAGAATCAATTTACTAACCGTTGTAATTAACGGGTTACCTCAACCCAAGTACAATAATGGCTTTGTTACAACCCAACAAGCAAATGCTCAAATACAAAAGAAGTACAGGTGTAAGAAAGACTAGTCTTACAACTAAGTTCCTAAGCCTCTTAACAATATATGGAAGAATATTACCGATTTGAGAGTCTCCAAAGAACGTGATTCGCTTCATAGATACATAAAAAAGAAAATGCGTCATTGAGCTTGCAAGAATACTATGAGAGTGGATGGCAAGCTTCTTCTTTCTCTCTTGTGAATATGGTGGGAATTTGAAATTCTAGCTCTACAATTTTCTCTTCTCTTTTCTTGTGTCTCTTGTGTGCAAACAAAGAGTCCTTGGGTCATTTTATAGAGTTTAGGACCTAGGATACTCGTCAACTGGACGTTGGAAATTAATTCCCAACGTTCATATTGTTGGAATTAATTTTCTGGCCTTTCAGAATTGAGCCAACGGCTACCTGGTACCAGTACTAAAGTACCTGTTTTTGTACTCGTTGCTTCAAGATTTGGGTTTCAATCTTTTAACGCAAATCTATAGCCCACTTGTACCAGTACTCACGATTAGTACCGGTACTCAATCCCTCCAGTACCGGTACTGATCATGAGTATCGGTACTTGCAGGGTACAGGTTTGTTTCTTGACAAAACCCAAACCTATAACTCACATGTATCGCTACTAAACTTTAGTATCGGTACTTATGGGTCAACAACTACCTATTTTAAATGATTTAATCAATTACATTCTTTGAAAATGATCTCAATATTAATCCTAATTTGTCTCTAATTATTTTTACGATCTAAGTTACATTCTCTTGTTAACAAGCATACAATCTATGAAAATAAAATCTAAACAACAGAAACTAAGGTTGAAGATGATCTTCTTCTCCTCCACTCATCCTTGTCATCCTCCATGACATGATCATGCCTCCATCATTTCTTGTTTGCCTTGCTCCTTCACCTAAATCTGAAAAACACACTTAATTGCAAACATTAATCCATAGTAATTTTGTTAACACAAAGATAAGATGTGGAACAAGGTTCCAACAATCTCCCTGTTGAACATCGGGTTGCTACACTAACGTGTTTGGTTTCGAAAAACCTGTCGTCGTAGTATGAAAGCGAAGAACTCGTTTTCAACATATAAAATTTATACCGGAATGAAAATCCTGGGTCGAACACAGGGAGGCAGACGTTTGATTTAAGAAAAATTTGCGTTTGTTTTATTTGTCATGAAGTAAATTAATTGATTAGAACTATCTAACTATTTACAATAAATAGAAGAGAGAGAGAGAATAATACAAAAAAAAATGAAAAGAGATATAGAATGCACATGGAATTCATTATCGAAAGGATTGTTCATTACACTAAATAGCAAGACGAGAAAGCTGGAAAAAGATTACACTAGAAAGCAGTAAATCTATTCTAGAAAATAGTAAATCTAGCTAGAAAGCAGTAAAAAGAATGGGGAGAGAGATATCCTCCTCGAGGATCGTTTGGAGGACGAGCCGGACGGGATGACGCCTGGACGAAGGAGGACGGAGCAGGACGAAGGAGGATGAAGCAGGATGAAGGAGAATGAGGTAGCACGTCGTCGTCGTTGCGGGATTCGCTTTCGAAAGGGGACGAAAATTTGACTTTATCTCGCGAGAAGCATCTCGGGTGTGGGACAAGCTTCCCTTGAGCGTTGGATAGGGAGAGAAGAGAAGGAAGGGATGAGAATTTCGTGTGGTGGGGGTCTCATTCTATAGTTGCAAGGAGTGGGGGCAATTTGGTCATTACTGCTTTAAAAACATTAATTCAGGACCTTTAGTGATGGATAAAACCATCGCTAAAGATCCTAACGTGGGCATAGTGGGCGGTGCGCACACGCTCGCTTGCTTGACCGCACGCTCAATGCATGCGCACATCTAATCGATCTCAGCCGTTCGATCGCGAGATCGGACGCGATCAGACGGCTTAGATCGTGCCTCCGCCTACCTCCTCTGTGCCCCATTGCGTGCGATGCCGCGTCTTCGCTGCGCATCTAATAGCACGTGAGCATTATCAGGTGCGCACAGCCATTCGATGACGATCTGACGCTCACCCACACCCACTCTCCTGTGCCGCTCACCCACTCTTGAGGAATCGATCGCGTGCCGCTTGCTCGCGATAGAGCTCTCGCCCGCTACGTTTCGTCGTCCGGATGGTCGCACGGATGTTTTAAGGAACGTGCATCCACAGCCATTGGATGAAGATCCAATGGCCCAGATCGTGCGTTGGATTTCCTTTGGAGAGGTAGCGGTGGTCTTAAGGGCCGGTTGGACGGCTGAGATGGCACCACGTGGCACCATCTTGGCCATCCATCTTCTGGATGATGTAGATGGTGCCATAGGTGTCGGATTGAGTCGATTTTCACGCCGTTAGGCTACGATCGTCGATCCGAATCAATCCGTGTGGTCAGATTTGTCGTTTGAAGTGCAGATTCACACCATCTTGGCCCTTTATCTCCTAGGGTTCCATAGTCACTATCTGATGCTACAGATGTCTAATTAGGGCAATCTTGGAGTCGTTGAACTCCAATCATCGCCCTGATCACATCTGTACGGTTGGATCTTCGATCCGAGGCCCCGATAAAAGGTTTTCCCTGTCCATGAACATAAAAGGAGACAATTAACCTCCATTTTATTGAAACTACTCTAAATGCAAGATGATGCAAGTTATGTAATATTTACAGCATGCAATGCAATCCTATGCTTAAGAACATGCATAAATAGACATCTTAAGTAGTGTAAACATGTTTACATCACTCCCCCTTTTTGGTGTTGACAAAACTATCTTGCAAATAGATAATTTAAAAATTTAACAATGTTGTATGAAGGAAATTTTTCATTTTAATCCTCCCCCTCAATATAAGCTCCCCATAAAAATAATACTGTTTGCCCTTTATTTTTCTCCACCTTTTTGTCAATCAAAAAAATGTAGAAATATCATACCATAAAGTTTACCAATGGTAAAATGATGACTGTGGGTACCAAGCTCCATTTGGCCATCGTTCTTGATCTTCATTCAACCTATAGAAAGGTTGAAAAGTTCCATTTTGTGCCTTGAACACCAAAATAAATATCTTTTCTAGGTACCCATTTTCTTTTGGGTCCTTTAGAGTTATCACCATTCAAATCCTTAGATTTATAGACCATTTTAGTATTAGATCTATAATTCTTGGGATTTTTATCCTTTTGATACAACCATGCATGCCTAGGTGCAAGTGATTGATTTTGTATATTCTATCTAATTTTAAACCTTGCTTTTAGATCATCACAAAATTCTGTATTTAACCTAGTTGTTTTTAAATTATTTAAAGTTCCCTCAAAATGTTCATAAATGTCCTCTAGTTCAACAATTATTGCAGGCAATTGAGAGTTAGTCACTTTTGACATTTCCAATTCTATTTCTATACTTGACTTTTCTAATTCTAATGTTTAGTAATTATTCATTAAAACCTTATTTTCTGTTTTAAGTGACCTAGCCTTATGATATAGCTCTTCATATGCTTCTAATAATTCTTCAAATGAAAAATTAGGGTTTACCTCGTTGTCCGTATCTTCTGAAGTTGCCACCAGGCAAAAATGTGTGACCTCATCTTCGGATTTTGATTCACTGGAGTCAGTGTCAATGTCGGAGTCGCTATCATCCCATGTCGCATTAAACACTTCCTTTTTGTTCTTCTTCTTGGGCACCTTTATTTCTTTCCCATTGTCCTCCTTGTTTACAGGGCAATCCATTCGTAGGTGACCCTTTCTCTTGCATTCATAGCAAACAATATCAGATGAAATTTTATTCACTTTCTTACCTTGCTTTTGAAGAAATTTCTGGAACTTTCTTGTGAGTATCTTCAACTCTTCATCTTTAGATTCCGAGGTGCTTGAATTCGAGTCCTCCTTGATTTCTCTAAATGCAATGCTCTTCTTCTTGCTTGTCACCTTCTCCTCGTTCTTCCTCATATTCTCCAATTGGACTTCATATGCCATGAGGCTTCCAATTAGATTATCCAAGGATAGAGTAGAAAGTTCTTTTGCCTCTTGGATGGCTGCGGTCTTTGGAGACCAATCACTTGTAAGTGATCTTAAAACCATTCCTACAAGTTGCTCTTCTTTCAGCTTGGTTCAAAGATTCTTCATGGGGTTCATGATCTCTCCAAACCTCATGTACATATCTTTGATTGACTCTCCTTTCGTCACCATAAAACACTCATATGCTTCGGTTAGAATCGACGTACGGGTTTCTTTAACCTTACTCATACCTTCATAGGTGATTTATAGAGTATTCCATATCTCGTAGGCAGACTCGCATGCGGAGATCCAGTTGAACACTTCTCTTGATAACGCATAATAGAGCGCATTCATCGCCTTTGTGTTTCCTGCAATTTTCTTCTTTTGATCTGCCATCCATGCCTCTCCTTCGTGCGATTCCAGAACCATGTGCCTCTCTTGAATGAGAGTCCATGAATCTTCATCCATGGTTTTGAGGAAGACTTGCATCCGCCTCTTCCAATACCCGTAGCCCGTCCCATCGAAATAAGGAGGATGGGCGGATGATTGTACTTCCATGCCCCTTGTTGTAGATGCCATTGTGAGTTGATTTGTTACGTCTTCTCACAATCTGCCCTGATACCACTTGATAGAGGATCTCAAGATATATAATATATGGCTATCTAGCACAAAATCTCAAGCATAATGTTAGTAATACAAAAATATTTTCACAAAATACAATCACAGAAATTTGCACAATATATATAGTGGTTCCCCTATCTTGGGTACTCCACTACCTAAGCCTCCTAGCTTAGGATTTTTAACTCGATTCTCTCAACCCCGAGAGAATCAATTTACTAACCGAGGTAATTAACGGGTTACCTCAACCCAAGTACAATAACGGCATTGTTACAACCCAACAAGCAAATGCTCAAATACAAAAGAAGTACAGGTGTAATCTTACAACTAAGTTCCTAAGCCTCTCAACAATTTGTAGAAGAATATTACCGATTTGAGAGCCTGGAAAGAACGTGATTCACTTCGTAGATGCATAAAAAAAAAAGTGTCATTGAGCTTGCAAGAATACTATGAGAGTGGATGGCAAGCTTCTTCTTTCTCTCTTGTGAATATGGTGGGAATTTGAAATTCTAGCTCTACAATTTTCTCTTCTCTTTTCTTGTGTCTCTTGTGTGCAAACAAAGAGTCCTAGGGTCATTTTATAGAGTTTAGGACCAAGGATACTCATCTACTAGACGTTTGAGATTAATTCCCAATGTTCTTATTGTTGGAATTAATTTTCTAGCCTATCAGAATTGAGCCAATGGCTTCCTGGTACCAGTACTAAAGTACCTGTACCGGTACTCGTTGCTTCCAGATTTGGGTTTCAAACTTTTAACACAAATCTTTAACCCACTTGTAACGGTACTAACGATTAGTATCGGAACTCATTCCCTCTAGTACCGGTACTGATCTTGAGTACCGGTACTTGCAGGGTACAGGTTTCATGACAAAACCCAAACCTATAACTCACATGTACCGGTACTAAACTTTTGTACCGGTACTTATTTGTCAACAAGTACCTTTTTTAAGTGATTTAATCAATTACATTGTTTGAAAATGATCGCCATATTAATCCTAATTTATCTCTAATTATTTTTACGATCTAAGTTACATTCTCTTGTTAACAGGCATACAATCTATGAAAATAAAATCTAAACAACAGAAACTAAGGTCGAAGATGATCTTCTCCTCCACTCACCCTTGTCATCCTCCATGACATGATCATGCCTCCATCAATTCTTTTTTGCCTTGCTCCTTCACCTAAATTTGAAAAACACACTTAATTGCAAACATTATTCCATAATAATTTTGTTAACACAAAGATAAGATGTGGAACAAGGTTCCAACAATCTCCCTGTTGAACGTCGGGTTGCTACACTAACGTGTTTGGTTTTGAAAAACCTGTCGTCATAGTATGAAAGCGAAGAACTCGTGTTGAATAAATAAAATTTATACTGGAATGAAAATCCCGGGTCGAACACAGGGAGGTGGACGTTTGATTTAAAAAAAATTTGTATTTGTTTTATTTGTCACGAAGTAAATTAATTGATTAGAACTATCTAACTATTTACAATAAATAGAAGAGAGAGAGAGAATAAGAGAGAGAGAGAATAATACAAATAAAAATCAAAAGAGATATAGAATGCACATGGAATTCATTATTGAAAGGATTGTTCATTACACTAAATAGCACGCACGACGAGAAAGCGGGAAAATGATTACACTAGAAAGCAGTAAATCTATTCTAGAAAGTAGCAAAAAGAATGGGGAGAGAGATATCCTTCTCGGTGGTCGCTTGGAGGATGAGCCGGATGAGATGTTGCTTGGATGAAGGAGGACGGAGTTGGACGAAGGAGGACGAAGCATGACAAAGGAGAATGAGACGGCACGTCGTCGTCGTCGTAGGATCCACTTCCGAAAGGGGATGAAAAATTGACTTTATCTCCTGAGAAGCATTCGGGTGTGGGACAAGCTTCTCTTGAGCTTTGGAGAGGGTGAGAAGAGAAGGAAGGGATAAGAAGGTCTCCTTTTATAGCTGCAAGGAGTGGGGGAAATATGGTCATTACAACTTTAAAAGCATTAATTTAGGACCTTTAGTGACGGATAAAACCATTGCTAAAGGTCCGAACGTTGGCGTAGTGGGCGGTGCGCACGCGCCCGCTCGCTTGCCCACACGCTCAATGCATGCACACGTCCAGCCGATCTCAGCCGTCCGATCATGAGATCGGACTGCTTAGATCGCGCCTCCGCCCGCCTCCTCTATGCGCCCCGTCACGTGTGATGCCGCGTCTTCGCTACGTGTCTAATAGCGCGTGAGCGCTATTTGGCACGCACAGCCGTTCGATGACAATCCAACGCTCGCCCGCGCTCGCTCGCCTGCACCGCTCACCTACTCGAGAGGAATCGATCATGCGCCACTTGCACACGATAGAGCTCTCGCCCGCTGCGCTACATCATCCAGATGGTCGTGAGGACGTTTTAAGGCGCGCGCATCCACAGCTGTTGGATGAAGATCCAATGGCCCAGATCGTGCGTTGGATTTCATTTGGAGAGGCAACGGTGGTCTTGAGGGCTGGTTGGACGACTGAGATGGCGCCACGGGTGTCAGAACGGCCGTCCATCTTCTGGATGATGTAGATGGTGCCACGGGCGTCGGATTGAGTCGATTTTCATGCCGTTAGGCTACGATCGTCGATCCAAATCCATCCGTGCGGTCAGATTTGTCATTTGAAGTAAGGATTCACACCATCTTGTCCCTTGATCTTCTAAGGTTTCCTGGTCACTATCTGATGCTACAGATGTCTAATTAGGGCGATCTTGGAGTCGTTGAACTCCAGTCGTCGCCCTGATCACATCTGTACGGTTCGATCTTCGATCCGAGGCCTCGATGAAAAGTTTGATGTTGACGCAGCTAGATCGTGTTTTAATAATTAATGCATTGTAATATAGATGAACTTTCCGCGAAAACAAATAAAGATTTTATAACTATAAAATCGGAGTATCTGAGGTCTAACACAGGGAGCAATCTAAGTACTTTCAAAACTTGAGAACACAACTTTTTAAATGAAAATAAGTGACTAGTTCAATGAGAATGTTATAAAAGGAAATTGCTCAAAGAAAACAAAAATGGACGTCTGATAATGTATCAGACGTCTTAAAATAAAGCTCCTTTTCTTCCTTGTTGCTTCTGTTTCTCTCCCTCTATTTCTTTTCTTCCTGCGACCAAGGTCTGACTTTCTTCTTTCTTTTCTTTTCCTTTGCCTTCTTGAGTCTTCGTCTACCTCTTGTCTTCTTCTTCTTCAGTCTTCCTTGGTTCTGTTCTTCTCTGCCTTGCCTCTCCTCTTCCTTTCCTTTCTTTCAGAGCCTCCTTCCTTCTTTCTTCTGTTTCCCCTTGGCGTCTTTTCTTCTCTGCCTTGCCTCTCTTGCCTTTCTTTCTTCCTTGGCAGAACTTCCTTCCTTTCTTGCCATGGCTAAGTCCCTGTGTCCTGCACACACTATACGCATAGCAAAACCTAACCTTCTACCCGCGCGTCTCTCTTTCTCTGTGTGTAAACCACTCTCAGCACGTTCTCCCAGAGCTGGGTAAACGGGTCGGATCGCACGTCCGGGACCAGGTGCACCCGCGTAAGGGTGGTGTGTGAGGTGTGCTCAGGACAGGGTCAGGTCGGGTCGCGCCAGATCCGCGTAGTGAACCTGCGGATGAGGCATAATGAGATAGGTGAGGGACCTCACCACAAGTGTAACTGGAGGCGAAGAGCGTATATGACAAAAATAATATAAAGGGTGTCGGTGCGTCGTGGCTTACCCATGTGGGACTAAAGCCCACTGCTTTCCTTCGCGCTCCCGCAGCAGACCGCACCTTCAATTCCTCAACTGCAGGCTCTGTTGGCTTCACTTGTTGGGTTAGCTACCTTCGCACGGCCTTCCCAAATTCGCAGCACTTGGAGCCTTGAAGTCCTGAGGCCTGGAGCGAGCGTGGAGCTTCATTGAGTAGAAGTCAATGGCGGCCTGTTTGCGCAGCAATCATAGGTCTTAATTGACTTAGATTAGGCTAGAACTTAGCATAAGATAGGGAAATTCATGCACGCATAAGAATTATCTGCATCTTTACTGCTTTACTTTAGCTATGCATAAAATAATGTTATAATGTGCTGATTAAGTATATTATGTCGATTGCAGGCAATAAGCAGATCTGGAGCTGGATCTGGAGTAGGATCTGAAGCTGGATCTGAAATAATAGGAGTTGTAGCAGAGCTGGAGCAGAAGGCCTAGTTTAGATGTAGGAATAATAATGTAAGGGGGTTAAAAGTTTGCTATTCTATTAAGTAGGAATAAAGCAGTAAAATGCGAAGAGCTTAGGTCCATCCTAGCCCTAGGATAGCCTAGAGACTTCCCCAAGCCTTAGCCACCCTTAGATTAGGTCACAGCACCCTAGGAAGCCCTAAAACCCTAGTTCCAACCCTTCTCTGGACGTCCAGGACCCTTAGCCAACTCCCGCACACTTCAAACCCACTTCTGCAGTGTTATTGGACGTCCGGACACTTTGTCAGACATCTTATTTCTGCAGAATACCCAAACCAGAACCCGAAATCCTTCCTGACTCTGACTGGACGTCCAGACAAGAAGTCTGGACTTCTGATTTTTCAGTATAAGATGTCTGATTATATTATTAGACGTCTGATATTGCTCTCCAATTCCTGTTTTGAGATTTAAGCCTTGATCTTGGATCTCTAGGTCGCTAAACCCAATTCCAACCTGATAGGAACCTAAATTAAGGTGCCCTAACCGTAGTACATCACCTATAGACCTCCCTAAAGACCTGATTAGGTCCTCACTAAACCTAATTGACTTGGATCTTAGTCAATTCCATCAGCCTATTCAATTGGACTCATTGAGTCCAATTGAGCCCTGATCTCAGCACACACTATCCAATTGGACTCTGTGAGAGTCCAATTGACCTAGACCTGACTTAATTGAGTTGTTTTACTCTCAATTAAGTTTCCACACATCCAATTAAACTTGTATTAAGTTTAATTGCACTTTACCTTAGTGAATTAGGGTTTATAACCCTAATTTGAGACCTACCTTGACCTAAACCCACTAGAACCCAACCTAATTAACCTAGCCACCTAAGTTTCGACCCACACACACCCACACACACCATCCACACGAAAATATATAGCCTAGAGTTCTCTAGAACTCTCTACCATGTGTGGTTGCCTTGGTTGCCAAAAATAGCAACCAAGAGCCATTCAATTTTTAGATCCACATTTGCTGGATCTAAAAACCACCATCCACCCTCTCTCTCTCACTCCCACGAGCTCCCACCATAGGCCTCTCTAGAGAATTCCATAATTCTCTACAGAGCTTCCCTTAGGTCTATAAAAAGACCCCTTGGGTGGCCATTTGCAACCATTCACTTCCTTGGCATCCATTCCACTTAGGCTAGCCACTTCCATCTCCACTCCACCTCCACGAGTTGAGCACCACCATGGAGGCCACCATCTCCATGCTAGGAAGCTGGATCAGCTCCCCAACCTCTCTCCAAGGGTCGGCCTAAGTTCCATTTGCCACCCCTCCTTCTCTCAACCACTCAAAGGCCATCGGGGACCACCCCTGAATGCCCTCTATTCTTCTAGCTTTAAATCATGCTCTTCATAATCTTTATTGCTTTCATTTACTGCTTAGTAGTGTAGTCTTACTTCTCCCCCAATGATGC
Source organism: Thalassia testudinum (assembly GCA_037157565.1). NCBI lineage: Eukaryota > Viridiplantae > Streptophyta > Magnoliopsida > Alismatales > Hydrocharitaceae > Thalassia > Thalassia testudinum. The sequence continues at coordinate 220,853,050 of JAZHRO010000031.1, read as the reverse complement.
ATGCAAAATCCCACTGTTGATTCTTGTATGTAATCATTTTCTGGTAGTTAGGTTTAATTTTTAAGCATTCATGTATAAGCTTTCCTCTAGATTTCCTTGTGCAACAACTCTCCAATGATGAATGAAATTTCACTTTATATATATATATATATCTTATGTGTTGGAAATCACCACGAGCTGAATGATTATCATATTTGCGTGATTTAAGTGCCTATTCTTTAATTGCCTAAATATTATGCACCAGCATGTCGTTTAAATAAAGTAGAGCGGCTTTAAGATTGATTTCAAAAGCAAAAACAATGCCTCCCAGAGACGAACGACCGAGACTCAAAGTCTTGTTATTTTTACAAAACAATATTTTTGTTGGATCGTATTTCGCAACTATACTACGACGCTTTTATCAAAAATGCGATCTACGACCTTCCAACATGGCTAGAGTGTGGAATCTGTCGGACACGAAGATAGCCTCGTGGCCTAATCAGATCACCAGGGGACCTTCACCGTGTCACGGCGAAGGTGATGAGCTATGTGGCAGGCCGCGAGGTGGCCTAGGCGTGAGTGCCTAGGTCTCTCTATGGCCGGATGGGTGGGTGTGTTCGAGGGGTTGTTGTGGTGGTGTGGCGGGGCTGTGGATGAGTGGAGGGTGCTCAGTGAGATGAGGTGGAGGTTATGTGATGGTCGGTGAGATGTGTGGGGCTGCGGAGCGACGGGAGCATCTCGCCGGAGGGTGGCCGGAGATGAGGATGGTGGTGGTGGGTAGGAAGGGTCGAAGGTCGATTGAGTGAAATAAAGTGAGGAAATGAAAGAGGGGAAGATGGGGAACTTATATGGACTGTTGGGAGAGAAAGGGGGCATCAGAGTCAGACGGCTCGGTGTTGCCATCATCGGAGAAGATAACCATGAGGGAGATAACGGCGATGAGGAGGTCTGGGAAGCGTGCGCTTGGTGCGGCACGACGCGGGAAGATGAGGCGAAGTAGACTCTGCTGCTAGTATGGAAGTAGAGCGACGAGAAGGAGGAGAGGTAATCGTCAGAGCTTGCGGGTTTCTTGGCCCGAGAGAGGAGAGAAGAAATTTGGAGGATTCTACTGCCAAGACAAGCCTAAGAGATTTCGCAGAGGGTCGGAGGTCTTTTTATAGGTGCTGGCCGACCTTTCTAGTGCGTGGAGGGTAAGCTTTTGGCCACCGTTGTCTCACCGGAGAAGGAAGGTGGTTGGGATCCAAATCTCTCTTGCGTTCGCACGAGAGATTGGAAAGGAATCAAAGATCAAGATCGGGTTTAGATGGAAGGGAATTCCTCAGAGAATCTCCCTTCCAATTATTGGAGGAGATATCTGAGGGATCTGAGCGTATCCCCCCTGTCAACCTCACCGGAGAAGGATTCTTCCCTAATAATGGTGGAAGGACTTGATTGTAGGATTGGAGAGAAAGATAGGGGGTTGTTGTGATGGTTTTCAGAAGATAGGGACCAAAATGTGATTGGGTGTACTAAATTGCAAAGTAGGTCAAGATGACCTCCCATTTGGTCCAAATTTTGGTACAAACCTAATTTTGACCTAAGGAATCCAATGGTGAAGTTGGATTTTAGGTTTGACCATGTTTGACTGGATATTTTGCGTAAAAACATAAATTAGGTCAATTGATGAGCTAGGACCCTATTCTAGGTCAAACTAGGTTCCAAAGGCCAATTTGAATGTTCTAAACCCTAGAGGATATTTTTTCATGAATTTTAGAGGGTTTACTTGATTTTTATCCTGATCGAAACCTTGTTGAATTAAGTAGGTCTGTTTTAGGGTTACCAAATGTCATCTAATTCCTGGACTGCACATGAACCCATTTCTGATTGATTCAACCCACTTTTTATCTCATTTAGACCATTTGACCTATGCTCTGTCTCTGAGAAATTCCATTTATGTACTGCAATGGTAAAATTACAGTTTTAATTGTTATTTCATGTTTTCTTCTCAGAACACTTATTCCTCCAATTAAACCCTCTTCTGAGTCATGTAGGAGCTTTTATTCTCTTTTTTAGGTCAAAATGAGCTAGTTATGGCTCATGATGTGGCTCTCATCATATCTGCATGCCTAGCTTTTGCTAGTCCCTTAGCAAAATTAAGGTTTTAACCTCTGCTCTAGACCCTGAGTGTCTGTCATCAATTATGATAAGTGCTTCTCTTTTCCTTTTGTGATTAGGTTAGAATGCCGACAGTTGGCCTAGAGGTACTCAACTACCAACCAAAATCTGGACCTGACCTACTTTTGCCTTAGTCCTCCGTAAAGGCTTTTAAGGCCCATAGAAACTAACTTAGGGTTTGTTGGACTCCGCGGTCAAAACACCCGTGCTTGAGACATTTTTAGCCTAGGTTTAGTTTACAGTGCGTTTTTGTAAGAGAGAGATAGAAGATTTATTTGTTTGGAGAGCTTTTCTCTCTCTTTTCTTTTTATTTCTAGCTTCGGATTAGCTTCTCAACATGGTCTGTATCGGATTCCTCGTCCCCATCATCAATCCTCAAGGGTCCCTGGCTATCGAGATTTCGAGATAATCCCACCTATGGCAGCCCCTAGAACCCTAGCTTTTGAGATTTTCAGATAATCCCGCCCATGGCATTCCGTGGCCGAATTCAGACCCTGGCAATCGACATTTTGTGATAATGCTGCCCATGGTATCTGAACTAGTAGAGTGCTTACATGCCCCCAGTAGGATATTTAAATATCCTAAGAGACAAGCACCGAGGAGATGATATGTTGGTACGCATCTTCGAGGGAAATTTCCTGCCTCTCTACACTGGGAACTCATCCAAATCAACTTGTGTTGATCGGCCGCTCCTAATCTAGGTGACTTTTGCAGAACATTAAACGCTTTTGCGTGATTTGGATATTTATGTGCACTGAACCAAACTGTGTGTGAATTTGGGGTGCTTAGGTTACTGAATCCCGCAAATTGAAGGTCAATTAATGAGGCCGAATACTTCCTAAGCCTTAGACCTAATACTTAAGCCTTGCATTTACCCCAACCTCTTGAGGATTTTCCAGATTTTAGCAGATACATGAATTTTGAAGCTAAAGAATCTAGCCCAAGAGGCCTAAAATCAGTGTTCCCGCTAATCTCTTGTTATGTCACCTTAGCACTTTTTCTCTTTTCTTGATCTGGTCTAGAACTTCAGTTAATCGCTTAATCTTTTACTAATGACTATTTCTTTTTCTTTTTCATTTTGTGCTCCTTTTTTGCCATTTTTCTCTTTTCCTCCTCTCATTTTGTATGACCCTGAATTGTTTCTCCCCTCCTGCAAGTCTTTTTTTTTTTTTTTGAAACCCTTTCTTGATATGAATTTTCCTAACATTTTGCACTTTCATACCCCCCCATGCATAAGATTTGCAATGTCCCCATTGTAAATTAGATGGGTTCAATTTCAGCTTAGTTCATGCATTAGGATAGGTGTGTGGTGAGTGAACGAGTCGAAGTGACTTGTTGCGAATGATTTCTAATCTCGGGTATGGGTACCTGAGGTGAAGTCGGCTGTTATAATGGATGAACCCTGAAGTGCACTATGAATTCTGCATAGAAATGTTAGAAAAGGTTTTGGGTTTTTCAAAGAATGATGGGTTGCCTCCCGTTAAGCACTGAGTTTTATGCCATCGACTGGGCACAATGAGCTTAAGGGGAATGGAGGGTAAAGGATGACTTAGCCAAATTTATATCAGTCATGTCAATAAACGATTTGAATCTCTGACCGTTCACAACAAAGGGTTCAGAATCGTGGTTGAGTGGGCTGATTTGAATGGCTCCATTTCCAAAGATTTGTTGGACTAGGTAGGGTCCGACCCACTTAGATCATAGCTTTCCTGGGAATAATTTGAGTCGGGCATCAAAGAGTAAAACCTTTTGACCAGGATGAAAGATGTTTCTAGAAATGTGTTTGTCGTGAAAAGCTTTAACTCGTTCTTTGTAAATTCGCGAGTTCTCAAACGTGTCGTGGCGTAATTCATCGATCTCGCTTATTTGAAGTCTTCTACGGGTTCCAACCTTAGAAAGATCTAAATTACAATTCCGTACTACCCAATAGGCTTTATGCTCCAATTCAACGGGGAGGTGACATGCCTTCTCGTACACTAGTCTGAAGGGAGACATTCCTAATTGGGTCTTGTGGGCGGTCCTATAGGCCCACAATGCTTCCGGAAGCTGAGAAGACCAATCTTTTCTGTCAGGTAGAACAGTAACCTGAAGGATTTTCTTGATCTCTCGGTTTGATAGCTTAGCTAAACCATTAGTTTGGGGGTGGTAAGGAGTAGAGATTCGGTGTGACACCCCGTATTTGGTCATCAGTGACCTGAACTGAGCGTTTGTGAAATGGGTCCCTCCGTCTAAAATTATTGCTCGTGGAATCCTGAACCTTGAGAAAATGTTTTGATGAATGAATTTGATAACAACTTTATGATTGTTGGTTTGGGTCGGAATGGCTTCTATCCACTTGGACACGTAGTCAACTGCGAGTAAGATGTATTCAAAGCCATTCGAGATCAGGAAGGGTCCCATAAAATCAATCCCCCAAATATCAAAAATTTCACATACTAAGATCGGCTGTAGAGGCATCATGTCTCGATGGCTCATGTTGCCCAAAGTCTGGCAACGGGAACATGCCTTACAGTGATCGTATGCATCCTTGAAAATTGTGGGCCAGTATAAGCCACACTGGAGGACTTTTGATGCGGTTTTATGTCCTGAGAAATGTCCACCGCATGCCTGGTCATGGCAAAGTGAGAGTATGTCTTTGATTTCCACTTCCGCGACACACTGTCGAATTATCTGATCAGCACCAATGTGGAATAGATACGGGTCTTCCCATAGGTAATACTTGGCATTGGAATGCAATTTGTCCTTCTTGGCCTTCGACCAATCGATGGAATATGATGTGATGCCAGGTAATTTACAATATCTGCGAACCATGGAAGACCTGTACTGATAGTCAGGAGGTGCTCATTAGGAAAATGTTCTATGATGGGTCCGGAAGGGTCAATTATTTCAGAAGGAAGACGAGACAAGTGATCAGCTACCACATTTTGCTTTCCCGCTTTGTCGCGAATCTCAAGGTCAAATTCTTGCAATAGCAAGATCCATCGAATTAATCAAGGTTTCGCATCCTTCTTTGCAAGGAGATGTCTCACAGCCATGTGATCCAAGTATATGATAACACGGGAACCCAGAAGGTATGATCTGAATTTTTCTAGGGCAAATACTACAGCTAGCAGCTCTTTCTCAGTAACTGTATAGTTACGCTGAGCCTCATCCAGTGTTTTACTGGCGTAGTAAATGACCACAGGTTTCTCGTCAATTTTCTGCCCCAAAATCGCTCCTACAGTGAAGTCAGATGCATCGCACATGATCTCAAAGGGTTGAGACCAATCAGGGGACTGTAGGATCAGGGCTTGGGTGACTCGGTCACGTAGGATCTCAAATGCTTGAGTGCATTCCTTGGAAATTTCGAAAGGCACATCCTTGGAGAGAAGAGTGGTCAGGGGGCATGCGATTTTTGAAAATCAGGGATAAATCGACGGTAAAAACCGATGTGCCCCAAAAAAGATCGGATGTCCTTAATCGAGCTAGGCATAGGGAGCTTGGAGATCAGGTTAACCTTAGCTCGATCCACTTGGATGCCTTTCTCCGAGATTAAATGTCCCAGGACAATTCCCTCAGGCACCATGAAATGGTTGTTTTCCCAAGAAAGAACCAAATTCACATCGATGCACCGCCTGAGTATTTGGACCAAGTGTTGGAGGCAATCGTCAAATGATGCTCCAAAAACTGAAAGTCTTCCATGAAGACTTCCAGATAGTCACCTACCATATCTGAGAATATGGCAAGCATGCACCGCTAAAAAGTTGCAGGTGCATTGCAGAGACCGAAAGGCATCCTTCGAAACACGTAGTCCCAAAGGGGCAGGTGAATGTGGTCTTTTCTTGGTCATCTGGATGGATTGCCACTTGGTTGTAACTGGAGTACCTGTCAAGAAAGCAGAAGAACCTATTTCCCGCTAGTTTCTCGAGGATCTGATCAATAAACGGTAGTGGGAAATGATCCTTCTTCGTGGAGGAATTGAGTCTTCTGTAATCAATGCAGACTCTCCATGAGTTAGCTATTCGGGTAGGAATGACTTCTCCGATTTCAGTCGTGATGATGGTAAGTCCTGCCTTTTTAGGCAGCACCTGTATTGGACTCACCCAACGAATGTCGGAGATCGGGTAGATGATCCCTGCATCTAACCACTTTATGATCTCCTTTTTCACAACCTCCTGTAGGTTAGGGTTTAAGCGTCTTTGCATTTCTCTTGAAGGTCGTGCGCCTTCTTCTGTGTAGATTGGATGTGTGCAGTATGAAGGGCTTATGCCAGTCAAATCATTGAGAGTCCATCCAATGGCTCTATGATGTTGCTGGAGAACAGTAATCAATTGGAGTTCCTGGTTAGGTGTGAGTCGAGAGTTGATAATCACAAGAAACGTCTGATTGGAATCCAAAAAGACGTACTTCAGATGCTCGGGAAGGGGCTTGAGTTCCATGACAGGATTGTCAGCAGCAGCGGGTGGTTTGGGGTCTGTATCAGGAATAAGGGTCGGAGTCATAGGTGTGTCTAGATCATGTTCGCACTCCTCTGTTGGTGGGTTTTGATTTTCTAGTGGTTGATCAGGGATAATCAGGTTGTCCTCTGCATGCAATTCATCAACCACGGCTTTGATATCACATATTTGCTCTATAACCCCGCAATTAATCCCTTGTTGGGCCTTAAAAATGTCAATCTTCAGGGTTTGATTCCCAAATTTTAATTCTATCTAGCCTTCTTCATAGTTTATGTTGGCCCTAGCAGTGGCCAAAAAGGGTCTCCCTAATATGATTGGTGTGTCCCTTGGGTTCTTAGGTGCATCAATGTCTAGTACTATGAAGTCCACCGGCAAGTAGAAATCCCGTACCCTAACAATGACATCCTTGAGTATTCCTTTAGGTGACTTGATGGATCGATCGACTAACTGCAATGTCACCTTAGTTGGTTTAAGTTCAGATTCTTCAAGGTGGTCAAGGAGGGATGTAGGTATTAAATTTATGGAGGCATCTAGATCTAGTAAGGCTCTATCAAATTGGGTTTCACCAATTTTCCAAGAAATCAGGGGAGTTCCTGGGTCTTTAGCATTGGGTGGGAGTTTACTCAAGATGACAGAGCTGGCTTGCTCTGACAGTACGATCCGATTCCCATCCTTGGTTTGCAGCTTACGTTTAGGTGTACATACGTCCTTCAAGAATCTTGCATAAGCCGGTACGTGGCGAATTGCATCCATCAAGGGGATGTTTATCTGGACCTATTCAAAGAGCTTGACCAGATCCTCCTCGGGGGCCACGGGTTTTGTTAACCTTTTTCCTTTGGTCAAGGCCTTAGGAAATGGGATCCTAGTTGGTTCCTCTAGAATAGGTCCAGGTTCTTGATTTGGGACAGTGGTATCTTGGATAACTATCCTAGGGTCTTGGCTATTACCAGGCTTGGAGTGGTTCGAATAATGTGGGGCTTGGGTTGTTTTACCACTACGTGTTGTTACAGAGTTTAATCCAGCCTGATTTTGGTTTGGGTTTGGTAAGAGGGGTGGCTGCTGCTAGAATCCTGCACAAGATGTCAAAGCTTCCATCCCATTTGGTGATGGAGCAGCAGGGGCCTGATAAATCAAATGTGCATGGCCTGAATTTGGATTCATAACGCACCTCTGGGACAACACGTTATTTGGGTTGGGCAGAGGTTGCGAAGGAAGGGTGCCAGGTTGGCGGGAATTTGCCATCTGGGCCAGTTGGTTACGAACCTCTGTGATCTCATCCTTGTGCTATTTTTGCATTGCCGCATTCGTCTTTTGAATGTCAGCCAGTGCTTGAAGGATAAGAGTCAGTTGATCCTAGTTTGGCCCGGATTGGTAGGTGGGATTGGGCCGAGGCGGCTGATATGGACGAGGGGCTTGTGGACGGGGTTGATATGGTGGTCTTTGAGTCTGAGAATTTCCTGTCCACTGAAAGTTAGGATGATTTCGCCATCCAGGGTTGTAGGTATTGGAGAATGGGTCATTCTGGATGGCGTTGAGGTCCTCGCAGTTCTGAGGAACCTCAGGAAAGTCAGACTACGAGGGTTCAGAGTTCCCCCAACTCGAGTAGAATGGATCGGAGGTCACTCCGGTCCGAGAGGCAGATGGGGCTGGATATGGGTCCATCCCCTTGGCAGATTGGTGGTAGATGTTTTGCATAGTTTCCCTTGCCAGAGGTGATCGTGCAAAAGAGTTTTGCGCAGAGGTGGCTTGCTGCGAATGCCGGGTTATCTCGTCCACCTTTTCTATGATAGAAACCTTGTCCAAATGACTAGCCATCAGTTCCAAGTCGACGGAAGTGGACAGGTCCTGCATCTCATGCGCCCCTCTCAGATTCATCGATGCGCGAGCATTCGTCCTGTCGAATAAGCCCATGGAGTCATTATTTATGGAGTTCTCGCACATGTTTTTGAGAATCTCCCACACTGTGTCCTCATGTTGACACATGATGTTTCCTCCGCACATTACATTGACGAATAAACGAATGTCTTCACGGAGTCCCTGGTAAAAAGATTAGACTTGTTCCCACTTAGGAACTCCGTGATTGGGGCACTTTCGCATGAGATCTAAGAATCGATCCCATGCTTCGTGAAGAGGTTCTCCTAGTTGTTGAGTGAAATGAGTGATCTGGTGGCGCAAGGCATTCGTTCGGCCAACGGGGAAGAATTTTTTCAAAAATTCGGACTGAAGTTCCTCCAATGTGTTGATCGGACGGGTCTGAGTTTGATACCAATGGGCGGCCTTGTCCAAGAGGGAGAACGAAAACATTTTCATGAGTAGGATATCCCGATTTTGTAGATCTGACCTGAAGGTCTGGGCCAGATGCTTGAGTTGTTTAATGTGTTGGAATGGATCCTCAGAGTTAAGCCCATGAAACTTTGGTATGGCATGAATCATATTGGGCTTCAGTTCAGAATCAGGACTTCCAATCGGGATTCGTACTCGAGGTTCGATCGCCACCGCAGCGGGATTATAGTGATCTCGCATCATAGGTCGCTGCGGTGGGTTTACAAAGTTTTGAAAGAGATCATTCAGGCATTGAAGTTGGTGTTCAAGGTTGTTCTCCTCTTCAATGGGTTGTGCCATGCTGGGAGAAGAAGGAGAACCTGGTTCTGAATCAGATGAAAGATTTATGTGGTGGGGTTGCTGCACAAACAAGGGCGTCGAGGCTTGGCTTCGACGAGAGTAAATTTCTAAAGGAGGTCTTAAGGATGGTCTTAAGGACCTCCTACCGAACATGCACCGAAGGATGTGATGAGATTAGAAGGTGCTGGACCCAATCGAGACACTCAAAAATTGTTGGGTGACTATAGAGGTTCGGGGCGGACGATACCCCTTAGTCAGAAAGGTCGTCCACTTGAGAAGTACCTAGGCAGCCAGAGAGGGAGAGTCCCGCAAAGACCCCTACACGGTAGAGCGTCCGACGAGTTACAGGGTTTCCCCCACTCGACCTCTCTTGTCACTGCGATTCCAGGTAGACCAGAATGGGGACCTTGACCTCTTAAGTCCACCTTTTTTACTTTAAGATCAAGGTGCTTAAGGTTCCACTTGAACTTTTAGGTATTTTGAGTGAAAAAGTGACCTAATTTTAAGGTTGGTTGACCGAAGGGATCAACTTCACCTCTTGTTCCTTTGAGAGCTTTTGGGTCCTTTCTTTTAAGGTTCAAATGGATTTAAAAGCCTGATTTGCTTAGGGTTTCTCTTGTATAGATCTTTTCAAACAAGGTTTAGGCACACCTCTTTTTGGAAAAACTTTTTTCTTTGTTTAAGAGAAGATGTGTCTCTAAAAACCCGAGCTTTTCAATCCTTAAGTTGGCTCTAGTTTGTCCAATTTAGTTGCCTCAAAATTTAGTATCTAGGGCTCAATCAAGAAAGTTTTAGCCCTAGTTACCTTAGTTGGATGAGCAGTTAAAAATGTGTTGAAATGAAAATCAGGCATCTTTGATGAATTACTAAGTATGAAACAGGTAGCCCTAAGTTGATTCTTCTTTTGTTCCTTTTCAGACTTTGAGGGAGTTAAGAGAGAGGGCTAATGAAGATTACCTGTTCCTTGGAGTGTCTGTTGTGCAGCTGCTCTTCTTTTCTCTGCTTTCCCTGAGATAAGCATAATAAAAGAGAGGAATTAGGTCAAATATTGGATCAAAAGTTGTGATCAAAAGCTTTAGAAGTGCTCGTTGCTCCCTGGCAACGGCGCCAAAATGTTGACATGGCTAGATCGTGTTTTAACAATTAATGCGTTGTAATATAGACGAACTTTCCGTGAAAACAAATAAAGATTTTATAACTCGAAAATCGGAATATCCGAGGTCGAACATAGGGAGCAATCTAAGTACTTTCAAAACTTGAGAACACAACATTTTAAATGAAAACAAGTGACTAGTTCAATGAGAATGTTATAAAAAGAAATTGCTCAAAGAAAACAAAAATGGACGTCTGATATTGTATCAGACGTCTTAAAATAAAGCTCCTTTTCTTCCTTGATGCTTCTGTTTCTCTCCCTCTATTTCTTTTCTTCCTGCGACCAAGGTCTGACTTTCTTCTTTCTTTTCTTTTCCTTTTCCTTCTTGAGTCTTCGTCTGCCCCTTGTCTTTTTCTTCTTCAGTCTTCCTTGGTTCTGTTCTTCTCTGCCTTGCCTCTCTTCCTCCTTTCCTTTCTTTCAGAGCCTCCTTCCTTCTTTCTTCTATTTCCCCTTGGCATCTTTTCTTCTCTGCCTTGCCTCTCTTGCCTTTCTTTCTTCCTTGTCAGAACTTCCTTCCTTCTTTCTTGCCATGGCTAAGTCCCTGTGTCCTGCACACACTATGCGCATAGCAAAACCTAACCTTCTACCTGCGCGTCTCTCTTTCTTTGTGTGTAAACCACTCTCAGCACGTTCTCCCAGAGCTGGGTAAACAGGTCGGATCGCGCGCCCGAGACCAGGTGCACCGGCGTGAGGGTGGTGTGTGAGGTGTGCTCAGGACAGGGTCGGGTCGGGTCGCGCCAGATCCGCGTAGTGAACCCGCGGACGAGGCATAGTGAGATAGGTGAGGGACCTCACCCCAAGTGTAACTGGAGGCGAAGAGCGTATATGACAAAAATAATATAAAGGGTGTCGGTGCGTCCTCGCTTACCGATGTGGGACTAAAGCCCACTGCTTTCCTTCGCATGCCCGCAGTAGACCATGCCTTCAATTCCTCAACTGCAAGCTCTGTTGGCTTCACTTGCTAGGTCAGCTACCTTCGCATGGCCTTCCCAAATTCGCAGCACCTGGAGCCCTGAAGTCCTGAGGCCTTGTGCGAGTGTGGAGCTTCGTCGAGTCGCCGTCAATTGCGGCCAGAGCATGGAATCTGTCGGACACGAAATAGCCTCGTGGCCTAATCAAATCACCAGGGAACCTTCGTCGTGTCACGGTAAAGGTGATGAGCTATGTGGCAGGTCGCGGGGTGGCCTAGGCGTGAGTGCCTAGGTCGCTTTGTGGCTGGACGGGTGGGTGTGTTCGGGGGGTTGTTGTGGTGGTGTGGCGGGGCTGTGGACGAGTGGAGGGTGCTTAGTGAGATGAGGCTGAGGTTATGTGATGGTCGGCGAGACGTGTGGGGTTGCGGAGTGATGGGAGCGTCTCACCGGAGGGTGGCTGGAGATGAGGAAGGTGGCGGTGGACAGGAACGGTCGAGGGTCGATTGAGTGAAATAAAGTGAGCAAATGAAAGAGGGGAGGATGGGGAACTTATCTGGACTATTGGGAGAGAAAGGGGGTAGCGGAGTCAGACGGCTGGATGTTACCGTCGTCGGAGAAGATAACCCTGAGGGAGATAACGGCGATGAGGAGGATGTCGGGGAAGCGTGCACTTGGTGCGGCATGACGCGGGAAGATGAGGCGAAGTACACTCTGCTGCTGCTATGGCAGTAGAGCGACGAGAAGGAGGCGAGGTAATCGCCGGAGCTTGCGGGTTTCTTGGCCGGAGAGAGGAGAGAAGAAATTTGGAGGATTCTACCGCTAAGACAAGTCTGAGAGATTTCGCAGAGGGTCAGAGGTCTTTTTATAGGTGCTGGCCGGCCTTTCTGGTAAGTGGAGGGCAAGCTTTTGGCCACCGTTGTCTCGCTGGAGAAGGAAGAAGGTGGGGATCCAAATCTCTCGTGTGTTCTCACGAGAGATTGGAAAGGAATCAGAGATCAAGATCGGGCTTAGATGGAAGGGAATTCCTCAGAGAATCTCCCTTCCAATTCTGGGAGGAGATCTCTGAGGGATCTGAGCGTATCCCCCCTGTCAACCTCACCGGAGAAGGATTCTGCCCCAATATTGGCGGAAGGACTTGATTGTAAGATTAGCGAGAAAGATAGGGGGGTTGTTGTGATGGTTTTCTAAAGATAGGGACCAAAATGTGATTAGGTGTACTAAATTGCAAAGCAGGTCAAGATGACCTCCATTAGGCCCAGATTTTGGTACAAACCTAATTTTGACCTAAGGAATCCAATGGTGAAGTTGTATTTTAGGTTTGACCACGTTTGACTGGATATTTTGCATAAAAACCCAAATTAGGTCAATTGATGAGCTAGGACCCTATTCTAGGTCAAACTAGGTTCCAAAGGCCAATTTGAATGTTCTAAACCATAGAGACTATTTTTCCATGAATTTTAGAGGGTTTACTTGATTTTTATCCTGACCGAAACCTTGTTGAATTAAGCGGGTCTATTTTAGGGTTACAAAATGTCATTTAATTCTTAGACTGCACATGAACCCATTTCTGATTGATTCAACCCACTTTTTATCTCATTTAGACCATTTGACCTATGCTCTATCTATGAGAAATTCCGTTTATGTACTGCAATGGTAAATTTGCAGTTTTAACCTTTATTTCATGTTTTCTTCTCAGAACACTTATTCCTCCAATTAAACCCTCTTCTGAGTCATGTAAGAGCTTTTATTCTCTTTATTAGGTCAAAATGAGTTAGATATGGCTCACGATGAGGCTCTCATCATTTGCCCTGTCCATGAACGTAAAAGGAGACAATTGACCTCCATGTTATTCAAACTACTCTAAATGCAGGATGATGCATGTTATGCAATATTTATAGCATGCAATGCAATCCTATGCTTAAGAACATGCATAAATAGACATTTTAAGCAGTGTAAACATGCTTTCATCACTCCCCCTTTTTGGTGTTGTCAAAACTATCTTGCAAATAGATAATTTAAAAATTTAACAATGTTACTTGAAGGAGAATTTTTCATTTTAATCCTCCCCATCAATATAAGCTCCCCCTAAAAATAATACTATTTGCCTTTTATTTTTCTCCTCCTTTTTGTCAATCACAAAAAATGAAGAAATATCATACCATAAAGTTTACCAATAGTAAAATGATGAATGTGGATACCAAGCTCCATTTGGCCATCATTCTTGATCTTCATTCAACCTATAGAAAAGTTGAAAAGTTCCATTGTGTGCCTTGAACACCCACTGATCTCTTTGATCTATTCCTGCAATATAAATATCTTTTCTAGGTACCCATTTTCTTTTGGGTCCTTTAGAGTTATCACCTTTCAAATCCTAAGATTTATAGACCTTCTTAGTATTAGATCTATAATTCTTGAGATTTTTAGCCTTTTGATACATCCATGCATGCCTAGGTGCATGTGATTAATTTTGTGTATTCTTTCTAATTTTAAACCTTGCTTTTAGGTCATCAGAAAATTTTGTATTTAACCTAGTTGTTTTTAAATTATTTAAAGTTCCCACAAAATGTTCATAAATGTCCTCTAGTTCTACTATATTTGCAGGCAATTGAGAGTTAGTCTCTTTTGACATTTCTAATTCTATTTCTAAGAATGACTTTTCTAATTCTAATGTTTGGTAATTATTCTTTAAAACCTTATTATCTTTTTTAAATGACCTAGCCTTCTAATATAGCTCTTCATATGCTTCTAATAATTCTTTAAATGAAAAATTAGGGTTTACCTCATTGTCCGTATCTTCTGAAGTTGCCACCAAACAAAGATGTGCAACCTCATCTTTGGATTTCGATTCGTTGGAGTGGGTGTCCATGTCGGAGTCTCTGTCATCCCATGTCGCTTTAAACACTTTCTTTTTCTTCTTTTTGAGCTCCATTATTTCTTTCCTATTGTCCTCTTTCTTCTTGTTTACAAGGCAATCCTTTCGTAGGTGACCCTTTCTCTTGCATTCATAGCAAACAATATCAAATGAAATTTTATTCACTTTATTACCTTGCTTTTGAAGAAATTTCTGGAACTTTCTTGTGAGTATCTTCATCTCTTCATCTTCAGATTTCGAGGTGCTTGATTTCGAGTCCTCCTTGATTGCTCTAAAAGCAATGCTCTTCTTCCTGCTTGTTGCCTTCTCGTCGTTCTTCTTCACATTCTCCAATTGGACTTCATATGCCACGAGGCTTCCAATTAGATCATCCAAGGAGTGAGTAGAAAGGTCCTTCGCCTCTTGGATGGCTGTGGCCTTCGGAGACCAATCACTTGTAAGTGTTCTTAAAACCTTTCTTACAAGTTGCTCTTCTTTCAGCTTGATTCAAAGATTCTACATGGGGTTCACGATCTCTCCAAACCTCGTGTACATATCTTTGATTGACTCTCCTTTCGTCATCCTGTAACACTCATATTATTCAGTTAGAATAGACATACGGGTTTCTTTAACCTTACTCATACTTTCATAGGTGATTTGCAGAGTATTCCATATCTCGTAGGCAGAATCGCATGCAGAGATTCAATTGAACTCTTCTCTTGATAACACATAATAGAGTGCATTTATCACCTTCATGTTTCCTGCAATTTTCTTCTTTTGAACCGCCGTCCATGCCTCTCCTTCATGCGGTTCCGAATCCATGCACCTCTCTTGAATGAGAGTCCACGAATCTTCATCCATGGCTTTGAGGAAGACTTGCATCCTCCTCTTCCAATACCCGTAGTCCGTCCCATCGAAATAGGGACGATGGGCGGATGATTGTACTTCCATTCACCTTATTGTAGATGCCATTGCGAGTTGATTTGTTACATCTTCTCCCAATCTGCTCTGATACCACTTAAGAGAGGATCTCAAGATATATAATATATGCACCTCTCTTGAATGAGAGTCCACGAATCTTCATCCACGGCTTTGAGGAAGACTTGCATCCTCCTCTTCCAATACCCGTAGTCCGTCCCATCGAAATAGGGACGATGGGCGGATGATTGTACTTCCATTCACCTTATTGTAGATGCCATTGCGAGTTGATTTGTTACATCTTCTCCCAATCTGCTCTGATACCACTTAAGAGAGGATCTCAAGATATATAATATATGGCTATCTACACGCACAAAATCTCAAATATATTGTTAGTAATACAAAAAGATTTGCGCAAAATACAATCATAGAAATTTGCACAAGATATATAGTGGTTCCCCTATCTTGGGTACTCCACTACCTAAGCCTCCCAGCTTAGGATTTTTAACCCGATTCCCTCAACCGTGAGGGAATCAATTTACTAACCGAGGTAATTAATGGGTTACCTCTACCCAAGTACAATAACAGCTTTGTTACAACCCAACGAGCAAATGCACAAAAATAAAAGAAGTACAGGTGTAAGAAAGACTAATCTTACAACTAAGTTCCTAAGCCTCTCAACAATATATAGAAGAATATTACCAATTTGAGAGCCTCGAATGAACGTGATTCGCTTCGTAGATGCGTAAAAAAAAATAATGTGCCATTGAGCTTGCAAGAAAACTATGAGAGTGAATGGCAAGCTTGTTCTTTCTCTCTTGTGAATATTGTGGGAATTTGAAATTCTAGCTCTACAATTTTCTCTTCTCTTTTCTTGTGTCTCTTGTGCATAAACAAAGAGTCCTAGGATCATTTTATCGAGTTTAGGACCTGGGATACTCGTCTACTAGACGTTGAAAATTAATTCCCAATGTTCATATTGTTGGAATTAATTTTCTTGCCTTTCAGAATTGAGCCAACGGCTACCTGGTACCAGTACTAAAGTACCTGTACCGGTACTCCTTGGTTCTAGATTTGGGTTACACACTTTTTACACAAATCTGTGACCCACTTGTACCGGTACTCTCAATTAGTACCGCTACTCGTTCCCTCCAGTACCGATATTGATCATGAGTATTGGTACTTGTAGGGTACAGGCTTGTTTCTTGAACAAAACCCAAATTTGCAACTCACTTGTACCAGTACTAAACTTTTGTACTGGCACTTATTTGTCAACACGTACCTGTTCTAAGTGATGTAATCAATTACGTTCTTTGAAAATGATCACAATATTAATCCTAATTTATCTGTAATTATTTTTACGATCTAAGTTACATTCTGTTGTTAACAGGCAAACAATCTATGAAAATAAAATCTAAACAACAGAAGCTAAGGTCGAAGATGATCTTCTCCTCCACTCATCCTTGTCATCCTCCATGACATGATCATGCCTCCATCATTTCTTGTTTGCCTTGCTCCTTCACCTAAATCTGAAAAGCACACTTAATTGCAAACATTAATCCATAATAATTTTGTTAACACAAAGATAAGATGTGGAACAAGGTTCCGACAATCTCCCTCTTTTTGGTGTTGACAAAACTATCTTACAAATAGATAATTTAAAAATTTAGCAATGTTATGTGAAGGAAAATTTTTCATTTTAATCCTCCCCCTCAATATAAACTCCCCCTAAAAATAATACTATTTGCCCTTTATTTTTCTCCCACTTTTTGTCAGTCACAAAAAATGAAGAAATATCATACCATAAAGTTTACCAATAGTAAAATGATGAATGTGGGTACCAAGCTCCATTTCGCCATCGTTCTTGATCTTCATTCAACCTGTAGAAAGGTTGAAAAGTTCCGTTGTGTGCCTTGAACACCCACTGATCTCTTTGATCTATTCCTGCAAAATAAATATATTTTCTAGGTACCCATTTTCTTTTGGGTCCATTAGAGTTAGCACCTTTCAAATCCTAAGATTTGTAGACCTTTTTAGAATTATGTCTATAATTTTTGGGATTTTTAGCCTTTTGATATATCCATGCATGCCTAGGTGTATGTGATTGACTTTGTATATTCTTTCTAATTTTAAAACTCGCTTTTAGATCAGCACAAAATTCTGTATTTAAAGTAGTTGTTTTTAAATTATTTAAAGTTCCCTCAAAATGTTCATAAATGTCCTCTAGTTCTACTATTTTTGTTGGCAATTGAGAGTTAGTCTCTTTTGACATTTGTAATTCTATTTCTAAACATGGCTTCTCTAATTCTGATGTTTGGTAATTATTCTTTAAAACCTTATTTTCTTTTTTAAATGACCTAGCCTTATGATATAGTTCTTCATATGCTTCTACTAATTCTTCAAATGAAAAATTAGGGTATTCCTCGTTGTCCGTATCTTCTGAAGTTGCCACCAAGCAAAGAAGTGTGACCTCATCTTTGGATTTCGATTCACTAGAGTCGGTGTCCATGTCGGAGTTGCTCTCATCCCATGTCGCTTTAAACACTTTCTTTTTCTTCTTCTTCTTGAGCTCCTTTATTTCTTTCCTATTGTCCTCTTTCTTCTTGTTTACGGGGCAATCCTTTTCTAGGTGACCCTTTCTCTTGCATTCATAGCAAACAATATCAGATGAAATTTTATTCACTTTATTACCTTTCTTTTGAAGAAATTTCTGGAACATTCTTGTGAGTATCTTCATCTTCAGATTCCGAGGTGCTTGAATTCGAGTCCTCCTTGATTGCTCTAAAAGCAATGCTCTTCTTCTTGCTTGTCGCCTTCTCCTCATTCTTCTTCATATTCTCCAATTGGACTTCATATGCCATGGTGCTTCCAATTAGATCATCCAAGGAGAGAGTAGAAAGGTCTTTCACCTCTTTGAAGGCTATGGTCTTTGGAGACCAATCACTTGTAAGTGATCTCAAAACATTTCCTACAAGTTTCCCTTCTTTCAGCTTGATTCAAAGAATCTTCATGGGGTTCACGATCTCTGCAAACCTCATGTACATATCTTTGTTTCTCTCCTTTTGTAATCCTGAAACACTCAAATTCTTCGGTTAGAATAGACACACGGGTTTCTATAACCTTACTCAAACCTCCATAGGTGATTTGCAGAGTATTCCATATCTCGTAGGCAGACTCCCATGAGGAGATCCCATTGAACTATTCACTTGGTAACGCATAATGGAGAGCATTCATCGCATTCGTGTTTCCTGCAATTCTTCTTTTGATCTGCCGTCCATGTCTCTCCTTCATGTGGTTTCGAATCCATGTACCTCTCTTGAATGAGAGTCCACAAATCTTCATCCATGGCTTTAAGGAAGACTTGCATCCTCCTCTTCCAAAACCCGTAGTCCATCCCATCGAAATGTGGAGGATGGGTGGATGATTGTCCTTCCATGTACCTTGTTGTAGATGCCATTGCAAGTTGATTTATTATGTCTTCTCGCAATCTGCTCTGATACTACTTGATAGAGGATCTCAAGATATATAATATATGGCTATCTACATGCACAAAATCTCAAACACAATGTTATTAGTACAAAAAGATTTGCACAAAATACAATCACAGAAATTTGCACAAAATATATAGTGGTTCCCCTTCCTTGGGTACTCCACTACCTAAGCCTCCCAGCTTAGGGCTTTTAACCCGATTCTCTCAACCCCAAGAGAATCAATTTACTAACCGAGGTAATTAATGGGTTACCGCAACCCGAGTACAATAATGGCTTTGTTACAACCCAAAGAGCAAATGCTCAAATACAAAAGAAGTATAGGTGTAAGAAAGACTAATCTTACAACCAAGTTCCTAAGCCTCTCAACAATATATAGAAGAATATTACAGATTTGAGAGCCTCGAAAGAACGTGATTCGCTTCGTAGATGCGTAAAAAAAAAAAGCATCAATGAGCTTACAAGAATACTATGAGAGTGGATGGCAAGCTTCTTCTTTCTCTCTTGTGAATATGGTGGGAATTTGAAATTCTAGCTCTACAAATTTCTCTTCTCTTTTCTTATGTCTCTTGTGTGCAAACAAAGAGCCTAGAGTCATTTTGTAGAGTTTAAGACCTAGGATACTCGTCAACTGGACATTAGAAATTAATTCCCAACGTTCATATTGTTGGAATTAATTTTCTAGCCTTTCAGAATTGAGCCAACGGCTACCTGGTACCAGTACTAAAGTACCTGTACGGGTACTTGTTGCTTCCAGATTTGGGTTTCAATCTTTTAATGCAAATCTGTATCTCACTTGTACCGGTACTCACGATTTTTTCGGTAGTTGTTCCCTCCAGTACCAGTACTGATCATGAGTATTGGTACATGTAGGGTACAGGTTTGTTTCATGACAAAACCCAAACCAGTAACTCACATGTACCGGAACTAAACTTTAGTACAGGTACTTATGGGTAAACAAGTACCTATTTTAAGATTTAATCAATTACGTTCTTTGAAATTGATCGCAATATTAATCCTAATTTATTCCTATTTATTTTTACGACCTAAGTTACATTCTCTTGTTAATAGGCATACAATCTATGGAAATAAAATCTAAACAACAGAAACTAAGGTCGAAGATGATCTTCTTCTCCTCCACTCATCCTTGTCATCCTCCATGACATGATCATGCCTCCATAATTTCTTGTTTGCCTTGCTCCTTCATGTAATCTGAAAAACACACTTAATTGCAAACATTAATCCATAATAATTTTGTTAACACAAAGATTAGATGTGGAACAAAGTTCCAATAATCCTTCCCTTTTTGGTGTTGACAAAACTATCTTGCAAATAGATAATTTAAAAATTTAATAATGTTATATGAAGGAAAATTTTTCGTTTTAATCCTCCCCCTCAATATAGGCTCCCCCTAAAAATAATACTATTTTCCCTTTACTTTTCTCCCCCTTTTTGTCAATCAGAAAAAATGAAGAAATACCATACCATAAAGTTTACCAATTGTAAAATAAAGAATGTGGGTACCAAGCTCCATTTGGCCATCGTTCTTGAACTTCATTCAACCTATAGAAAGGTTGAAAAGTTCCGTTGTACGCCTTGAACATCTACTGATCTCTTTGATCTATTCCAGCAAAATAAATATCTTTTCTAGGTACCCATTTTCTTTTGGGTCCTTTAGAGTTATCACCTTTCAAATCCTGAGATTTATTGACATTTTTAGTATTAGATGTATAATTCTTGAGATTTTTTGCCTTTTGATACATCCATGCTTGCCTTGGTGCATGTGATTGATTTTGTGTATTCTTTCAAATTTTAAACCTTGCTTTTAGATCAACACAAAATTCTGTATTTAACCTAGCTGTTGTTTTTCAATTATTTAAAGTTCCCTCAAAATGTTCATAAATGTCCTCTAGTTCTGCTAATTTTGCTGGCAATTGAGAGTTAGTCTTTTTTGACATTTCTAATTCTATTTCTAAACAAGACTTTTCTAATTCTAATGTTTGGTAATTATTCTTTAAAACCTTTTTATCTTTTTTAAATGACCTAGCCTTCTGATATAGCTCTTCATATGCTTCTAATAATTCCTCAAATGAAAAATTATGGTTTACCTCATTGTCCGTATCTTCTGAAGTTGCCACCAAGCAAGGATGTGCAACCTCATCTTCAGATTCCGATTCGCTGGAGTCGGTGTCCATGTTGGAGTCGCTATCATCCCATGTCGCTTTAAACATTTTCTTTTTCTTCTTCTTCTTGAGCTCCTTTATTTCTTTCCTATTGTCCTCTTTCTTCTTGTTTACGGGGCAATCCTTTCATAGGTGACCCTTTCTCTTGAATTCATAGCAAACAATATCATATGAGATTTTATTCACTTTATTACCTTGCTTTTGAAGAAATTTCTGGAACTTTCTTGTGAGTATCTTCATCTCTTCATCTTCAGATTCCGTGGTGCTTGAATTCGAGTCCTTCTTGATTGCTTTAAAAGCAATGCTATTATTCTTGCTTGTCACCTTCTCCTCGTTCTTCTTCATATTCTCAAATTGGACTTCATATGCCACGAGGCTTCCAATTAGATCATCCAAGGAGAGAGTAGAAAGGTCTTTCGCCTCTTGGTTGGTTGTGGTCTTTGGAGACCAATCACTTGTAAGTGATCTTAAAACCTTTCTTACAAGTTGCTCTTCTTTCAGCTTGATTCAAAGATTCTTCATGGGGTTCACGATCTCTCCAAACCTCGTGTACATATCTTTGATTGACTCTCCTTTCGTCATCCTGAAACACTCATATTCTTCAGATAGAATAGACATACGGGTTTCTTTAACCTTACTCATACCTTCATAGGTGATTTGCAGAGTATTCCATATCTCGTAAGCAGACTCGCAAGCGGAGATCCCACTGAACTCTTCTCTTGATAACGCGTAATAGAGTGCATTCATCGCCTTCACGTTTCCTGCAATTTTCTCCTTTTGATCCGCCATCCATGCCTCCCCTTCGTGCAGTTCCGGATCCATGTACCTCTCTTGAATGAGTGTCCATGAATCTTCATCCATGGCTTTGAGGAAGACCTGCATCCTTTTCTTCCATTACCCGTAGTCCGTCCCTTCGAAATAGGGAGGACGGGTGAATGATTGCCCTTCCTTGCACCTTTTTGTAGATGCCATTGCGAGTTGATTTGTTACTTCTCGCAATCTACTCTGATACCACTAGATAGAGGATCTCAAGATATACAATATATGGCTATCTACGTGCACAAAATCTCAAACATAATGTTAGTAATGCAAAAAGATTTGCACAAAATACAATCGCAGGAAATTTACACAAGATATATAGTGGTTCCCCTCCCTTGGGTACTCCACTACCTAAGCCTCCCAGCTTAGGGTTTTTAACCTGACTCTCTTAACCCCGGGAGAATCAATTTATTAGCCGCGGTAATTAATGGATTACCTCAACCTAAGTATAATAACGGGTTTGTTACAACCCAACGAGCAAATGATCAAATACAAAAGAAGTACAGGTGGAAGAAAGACTAATCTTACAACTAAGTTCCTAAGCCTCTCAACAATATATAGAAGAATATTGCTAATTTGAGAGCCTAGAAAGTACATGATTCACTTCGTAGATGCATAAAAAAGAAAAGCGTCCCTGAGCTTGCAAGAATACTATGAGAGTGGATGGCAAGCTTCTTTCTCTCTTGTGAATATGGTGGGAATTTGAAATTCTAGCTCTAGGATTTTCTCTTCTCTTTTCTTGTGTCTCTTGTGTGCAAACAAAGAGTCCTAGGGTCATTTTATAGAGTTTAGGACCTAGGATACTCGTCTACTAGACATTGGGAATTAATTCCCAACGTTCATTTTGTTGGAATTAATTTTCTAGCCATTCACAATTGAGCGAACGGCTACCTGGTACCTGTACTAAAGTACCTGTTTCAGTACTCGTTGCTTCCAGATTTAGGTTTCAAACACTTAACACAAATCTATAACCCACTTGTACTGGTACTCACGATGAGTACCAGTATTCGTTCACTCCAATACCGATACTGATCATTAGTATCGGTACTTGCAGGGTATAGGTTTGTTTCTTGAAAAAATCCAAACTTGTAACTCACACGTACCGGTACTTATCAGTTAACAAGTACCTTTATTAAGTGATTTAATCAATTACGTTCTTTGAAAATGATCACAATATTAATCCTAATTTATCTCTAATTATTTTTACGATCTAACTTACATTCTCTTGTTAACAGGCATACAATCTATGAAAATAAAATCTAAACAACAGAAACTAAGGTTGAAGATGATCTTCTTCTCCTCCACTCATCCTTGTCATCGTCCACGACATGATCATGCCTCCACCATTTCTTGTTTGCCTTGCTCCTTCACCTAAATCTGAAAAACACACATAATTGCAAACATTAATCCATAATAATTTTGTTAACACCAAAATAAGATGTGAACAAGGTTCCAACAATCCCCCCTTTTTGGTGTTGACAAAATTATCTTGCAAATAGATAATTAAGAAATTTAGCAATCTTATCTGAAGGAAAAATTTTAATTTTAATCCTCCCCCTCAATAAGCTCCCCCTAAGAATATTACTATTTGCCCTTTATTTTTCTCCCCCTTTTTGTCAATCATAAAAAATGAAGAAATATCATACCATAAAGTTTACCAATAGTAAAATGATGAATGTGGGTACCAAGCTCCATTTGGCCATCGTTCTTGATCTTCATTCAACTTGTAGAAAGGTTGAAAAGCTCCGTTGTGTGCCTCGAACACCCACTGACCTCTTTGATCTATTCCTGTAAAATAAAAATATTTCCTAGGTACCCATTTTCTTTTGGGTCCATTAGAGTTAGCACCTTCAAATCCTGAGATTTGTCAACCTTTTTAGAATTATGTCTATAATTCTTGGGAGTTTTAGCCTTTTGATATATCCATGCATGCCTAGGTGCATGTGATTGACTTTGTGTATTCTTTCTAATTTTAAAAATCGCTTTTAGATCAGTACAAAATTCTATATTTAACATAGTTGTTTTTAAATTATTTAAAGTTCCCTCAAAATGTTCATAAATGTCCTCCAGTTCTACTATTTTTGCTGGCAATTGAGAGTTAGTCTCTTTTGACATTTGTAATTCTATTTCTAAACATGGCTTTTCTAATTCTGATGTTTGGTAATTATTCTTTAAAACCTTATTTTATTTTTTAAATGACCTAGCCTTATGATATAGCTCTTCATATGCTTCTACTAATTCTTCAAATGAAAAATTAGGGTTTACCTCATTGTTCGTATCTTCTGAAGTTGCCAGCAAGCAAAGATGTGAGACCTCGTCTTTGGATTTCAATTTGCTGGAGTCGGTGTCCACGTCGGAGTCGCTATCATCCCATGTCGCTTTAAATGCTTTCTTTTTCTTGTTCATCTTGAGCTCCTTTATTTCTTTCCTATTGTCCTCCTTCTTGTTTATGGGGCAATCCTTCCGTAGGTGACCCTTTCTCTTGGATTCGTAGCAAACAACATCAAATGAAATTTTATTCACTTCCTTGCCTTGCTTTTGAAGAAAATTCTGGAACTTTCTTGTTAGTATCTTCATCTCTTCATCTTCAGATTCTGAGGTGCTTGAATCCGAGTCCTCCTTAATTGCTCGAAAAGCAATGCTCTTCTTCTTGCTTGTCGCCTTCTCCTTGTTCTTCTTCATATTCTCCAATTGGACTTAATATGTCATTAGGCTTCCAATTAGATCATCCAAGGAGAGAGTAGAAAGGTCTTTCGCCTCTTGGATGGCTGTGGTCTTTGGAGACCAATCACTTGTAAGTGATCTTAAAACCTTTCTTACAAGCTGCTCTTCTTTCAGCCTGATTCCAAGATTCTTCATGGGGTTCACAATCTCTTGAAACCTCGTGTACGTATCTTTGATTGACTCTCCTTTTGTCATCCTGAAACACTCATATTCTTTGGTTAGAATAGACATACGGGTTTCTTTAACCTTACTCGTACTATCAGAGGTGATTTGTAGAGTATTCCATATCTTGTAGGTAGACTCGCATGTGGAGATTCGGTTGAACTCTTCCCTTGATGACACACAATAGAGTGCATTCATCACCTTCGTGTTTCCCACAATTTTCTTCTTTTGATCCGACGTCCACGCCACTCCTTCTTGCGGTTCCGGATCCATGTACCTTTCTTTATTAAGAGTCCACGAATCTTCATCCATGGCTTTGAGGAAGACTTGCATCCTCCTCTTCCAATGCCCATAGTCCGTCCCATCGAAATAAGGAGGATTGGTGGATGATTGTCCTTCCATGCACCCTGTTGTAGATTCCATTGCGAGTTGATTTATTACGTCTTCTCACAACCTGCTCAGATACCACTTGATAGAGGATCTCAAGATATATAATATATGACAATCTACATGCACAAAATCTCAAACACTATGTTAGCAATACAAAAAGATTTGCACAAAATACAATCACAGAAATTTGCACAAGATATATAGTGGTTCCCCTCCCTTAGGAAATCCACTACCTAGGCCTCCCAGCTTAGGGTTTTTAACCCGATTCTCTCAACCCTGAGAGAATCAATTTACTAACTGAGGTAATTAACTGGTTACCTCAACCTAAGTACAAAAATTGGTTTGTTACAACCCAACGAGCAAATACTCAATTACAAAAGAAGTACAGGTGTAAGAAAGGCTAATGTTACAACTAAGTTCCTAAGCCTCCCAACAATATATAGAAGAATATTACCGATTTGAGTGCCTAGAAAGAACGTGATTCACTTCGTAGAAGAGTAAAAAAAAAAATGCATCACTGAGCTTGTAAGAATACTATGAGAGTGGATGGCAAGCTTCTTCTTTCTCTCTTGTGAATATGGTGGAAATTTGAAATTCCAGCTCAGGATTTTCTCTTCTCTTTTCTTGTGTCTCTTGTGTGCAAACAAAGAGTCCTAGGGTCATTTTATAGAGTTTAGGACCTAGGATACTCGTCTACTAATCGTTGGGAATTAATTCCCAACGTTCATATTGTTGAAATTAATTTTCGAGCTGTTCAGAATTGAGCCAACGACTACCTGATGCCTGTGCTAAAGTATCTGTACCGGTACTCGTTGCTTCCAGATTTGGGTTTCAAACTCTTAACACTAATCTGTAACCCACTTGTACCGGTACTTACGATTAGTGCCTGTACTCGTTCCCTCCAGTATCGGTACTAATCATGAGTACCGGTACTTGCAGGGTACATGCTTGTTTCTTGACAAAACCCAAACCTTTAACTCACATGTACTGGTACTAAACTTTAGTACCAGCACTTATAGGTTAACAAGTACCTTTTTTGTATGATTTAATCAATTACGTTCTCTGAAAATAATCTAAACATTAATCATAATTTATCACTAATTATTTATACGATCTAAGTTTCATTCACTTGTTTACAGGCATACAATCAATGAAAATAAAATCTAAAGAACGGAAACTAAGGTCGAAGATGATCTTCTTCTCCTCCACTCATCCTTGTCATCCTCCATGACATGATCATGCCTCCATCATTTCTTTTTTGCCTTGCTCCTCCACCTAAATCTAAAAAACACTCTTAATTGCAAATATTAATCCATAATTATTTTGTTAACACCAAAATAAGATGTGGAACAAGGTTCCAACAATCTCCCCCATTTTGGTGTTGACAAAACTATCTTGCAAATAGATAATTAAAAAATTTAACAATGTTATATGAAGGAAAAATTTTCATTTTAATCCTCCCCCTCACTATAAGCTAGCACTAAAAATATTACTGTTTAACCCTTATTTTTCTCCCCCTTTTTGTCAATCATAAAAAATGAAGAAATATCATACCATAAAGTTTACCAATAGTAAAATGATGAATGTGGGTACCAAACTCCATTTGGCTATCGTTCTTGATTTTCATAAAACCTATAGAAAGGTTGAAAAGTACCGTTGTGTGCCTTTAACACCCACTGATCTCTTTGATCTATTCCTGCAAAATAAATATCTTTTCTGGGTGCCCATTTTCAATTGGGTCCTTTAGAGTTAGCACCTTTCAAATCCTGAGATTTGTAGACCTTTTTAGTATTAGATCTATAATTCTTAAGATTTTTAGCCTTTTGATACATCCATGCGTGCCTTGGTGCAAGTGATAGATTTTGTGTATTCTTTCTAATTTAAAACCTTGCTTTTAGATCATCACAAAATTCCGTATTTAACATAGTTGTTGTTTTTAAATTATTTAAAGTTCCCTCAAAATGTTTATAAATGTCCTCTAGTTCTACTATTTTTGAAGGCAATTGAGAGTTAGTCTTTTTTGACATTTCTAATTCTATTTCTAAACTTGACTTTTCTAATTCAAATGTTTGGTAATTATTCTTCAAAACATTATTTTCTTTTTTAAATGACCTAGCCTTATGATATA
Source organism: Thalassia testudinum (assembly GCA_037157565.1). Classification (NCBI taxonomy): domain Eukaryota; kingdom Viridiplantae; phylum Streptophyta; class Magnoliopsida; order Alismatales; family Hydrocharitaceae; genus Thalassia; species Thalassia testudinum. Next base: position 220,826,132 of record JAZHRO010000031.1, on the reverse strand, counting down.
GCTCCTCAAATGCTTCTAATAATTCTTCAAATGACAAATTAGGGTTTACCTCATTGTCCGTATCTTCTGAAGTTGCCACCAAGCAAAGATGTGCGACCTCATCTTCAGATTCCGATTCGTTGGAGTCGGTGTCCATGTCGGAGTCGCTATCATCCCATGTCACTTTAAACGCTTTCTTTTTCTTCTTCTTCTTGAGCTCCTTTATTTCTTTCCTATTGTCCTCCTTCTTGTTTACGAGGAAATCCTTTCGTAGGTGACCCTTTCTCTTGCATTCATAGCAAACAATATCTGATGAAATTTTATTCACTTTTTTACCTTGCTTTTGAAGAAATTTTTGGAACTTTCTTGTGAGTTTCTTCATCTCTTCATCTTCAGATTCTGAGGTGCTCGAATCCGAGTCCTCCTTGATTGCTCTAAAAGCAATGCACTTCTTCTTGCTTGTCACCTTCTCCTCGTTCTTCTTCATATTCTCCAATTGGACTTCATATGCCATGAGGCTTCCAATTAGATCATCCAAGGAGGGAGTAGAAAGGTCTTTCGCCTCTTGGATTGCTGTGGTCTTTGGAGACCAATCACTTGTAAGTGATCTTAAAACCTTTCTTACAAGTTGTTCTTCTTTCAGCTTGATTCCAAGATTCTTGATGGGGTTCACGATCTCTCCAAACCTTGTGTACGTATCTTTGATTAACTCTCCTTTCGTCAACCTGAAACACTCAAATTCTTCAGTTAGAATAGACATATGGGTTTATTTAACCTTACTCATACCATCTGAGGTGATTTACAGAGTATTACAAATCCTGTGGGCAGACTCGCATGCGGAGATCCAATTGAACTCTTCCCTTGATAATGCACAATAGAGTGCATTCATCGCCTTCACGTTTCCTGCAATTTTCTTCTTTTAATCCGACGTCCATGCCACTCCTTCTTGCAGTTCTAGATCCATGTACCTCTCTTGACTGAGAGTCCGTGAATCTTCATCCATGGCTATGAGGAAGACTTGCATCCTCCTCTTCCAATGCCCGTAGTCCGTCCCATCGAAATAAGGAGGACGAGCGAATGATTGTCCTTCCATGCACCTTATTGTACATGCCATTGCGAGTTGATTTGTTACGTCTTCTTGCAATCTGCTCTGATACCACTTGATAGAGGATCTCAAGATATATAATATATGGCTATCTAAGCGCAAAAAATCTCAAACACAATGTAGTAATACAAAAAGATTTGCACAAAATACAATCAATGAAATTTGCACGAGATATATTGTGATTCGCCTCCCTTGGGTACTCCAATACCTAAGCCTCCCAAGTTAGGATTTTTAACTCGATTCTCTCAATCCCGAGAGAATCAATTTACTAATCGAGGTAACTAACGGGTTACCTCAACCCAAGTACAATAATGGGTTTGTTACAACCCAATGAGCAAATGCTCAAATAGAAAAGTTGTACAGGTGTAAGAAAGAATAATCTTACAACTAAGTTCCTAAGCCTCTCATATATAGAAGATTATTACCGATTTGAGAGCCTAGAAAGAATGTGATTTGCTTCGTAGATGCGTAAAAAAAAAATTGCATCGTTGAGCTTGCAAGAATACTGTGAGAGTGGATGGCAAGCTTCTTCTTTCCCTCTTGTGAATATGGTGGGAATTTGAAATTCTAGCTCTAGGTTTTTCTCTTCTCCTTTCTTGTGTCTCTTGTGTGCAAACAAAGAGTCCTAGGGTCATTTTATAGAGTTTAGGGCCTAGGATACTCGTCTACTAGGCGTTGGGAATTAATTCCCAACGTTCATATTGTTGGAATTAATTTTCTAGCCGTTTAGAATTGAGCCAACGGCTACCTGGTATTGGTACTAATGTACTTGTATCGGTACTCGTTGCTTCCATATTTGGGTTTCAAACTCTTCACACAAATCTGTAACACACTTGTACTGGTACTCATGATTAGTACTGGTACTTACAGGGTACAGGTTTGTTTCTTGACAAAACCCAAACCTGTAACTCACATGTACCGATACTAAACTTTAGTACCGGTACTTATGGGTTAACAAGTACGTTTTATAAGTGATTTAATCAATTCCGTTCTTTGAAAATGATCTTATTATTAATCTTAATTTATCTCTAATTATTTTTACGATCAAAGTTACATTCTCATGCTAATAGGCATACAATCTTTGAAAATAAAATCTAAACAACAGAAACAAAGATCGTAGATGATCTTCTTCTCCTCCACTCATCCTTGTCATCCTCCATGACATGATCATGCCTCCATCATTTCTTGTTTGCCTTGCTCCTTCACCTAAATCTGAAAAACACACTTAATTGCAATCATTAATCCATAATAATTTTGTTAACACCAAAACATGATGTGGAATAAGGTTCCAATAATCTCCCCCTTTTTGGTGTTGACAAAACTATCTTGCAAATAGATAATTAAAAAATTTAACAATGTTATATGATGGAAAAATTTTCATTTTAATCCTCCCCCTCAAAATAAGCTCCCCCGAAAAATATTACTATTTGCCCTTTATTTTTCTCCCCCTTTTTGTCAATCACAAAAAATGAAGAAATATCATGCCATAAAGTTTACCAATTGTAAAATGGTGAATGTGGGTACCAAGCTCCATTTGGTCATTGTTCTTGATCTTCATTCAACCTATAGAAAGGTCGAAAAGTTCCGTTGTGTGCCTTGAAGACCCAATGATCCCTTTGATATATTCCTGCAAAATAAATATCTTTTCTAGGTATCCATTTTCTTTTGGGTCCTTTAGAGTTAGCACATTTCAAATCGTGAGATTTATAGACCTTTCTAGAATTAGATCTATAATTCCTGGGATTTTCAGCCTTTTGATACATCCATGCATGCCTTGGTGTATGTGATTGATTTTGTGTATTCTTTCTAATTTTAAAACTTGCGTTTAGATCATCACAAAATTCCTATTTAACGTAGTTGTTTTTTTTAAATTATTTAAACTTCCGTCAAAATGTTCATAAATGTCTTCTAGTTCTACTATTTTTGCAGGCAATTGAGAGCTAGTCTTTCTTGACATTTCTAATTCTATTTCTAAACTTGACTTTTCTAATTCTAATGTTTATTAATTATTCTTTAAAACCTTATTTTCTTTTTTACATGACCAAGCATTATGATATAGCTCTTCCTATGCTTCTAATAATTCTTCAAATGAAAAAATAGGGTTTACCTCGTTGTCCATATCTACTGAAGTTACCACTAAGCAAAGATGTGCGACCTCGTCTTCGGATTCCGATTCACTGGAGTCGGTGTCCATGTCGGAGTCGCTATCATCCCATGTCGCTTTAAATGCTTTCTCTTTCTTCTTCTTGTTCTTGAGCTCCTTTATTTTTTCCTATTGTCCTCCTTCTTCTTGTTTACGAGGCAATCCTTTCGTAGGTGACCCTTTCTCTTGCTTTCATAGCAAACAATATCAGATGAAATTTTATTCACTTTCTTACCATGTTTTTGAAGAAATTTCTAGAACTTCCTTGTGAGTATCTTCATCTCTTCATCTTCAGATTCTGAGGTGCTTAAATCTGAGTCCTCCTTGATTGCTCTAAAGCAATGCTCTTCTTCTTGCTTGTCTCCTTCTCCTCGTTCTTCTTCATATTCTCCAATTGGACCTCATATGCCATGAGGCTTCAAATTAGATCATCCAAGGAGAGAGTAGAAAGATCTTTCGCCTCTTGGATGGCTGTGGTCTTTGAAGACCAGTCACTTGTAAGTGATCTTAAAACCTTTCTTACAAGTTGCTCTTCTTTCAGCTTGATTCCAAGATTCTTCATGGGGTTCACGATCTCTCGAAACCTCGTGTACGTATCTTTGATTGACTCTCCTTTCGTCATCCTGAAACACGCATATTCTTCGGTTAGAATAGACATACAGGTTTCTTTAACCTTACTTGTACCTTCAGAGGTGATTTGCAGAGTATTCCATATCTTGTAGGCAGACTCGCATGCGGACATCCAATTGAACACTTCCCTTGATAATGCATAATAGAGTGCATTCATATCCTTCACATTTCCCCCAATTTTCTTTTTTTGATCCGACGTCCATGCCACTCCTTCTTGCGGTTCCGGATCCATGTACCTCCCTTGACTGAGAGTCCACAAATCTTCATCCATGGCTTTGAGGAAGACTTGCATCCTCCTCTTCCAATATCCGTAGTCCATCCCATCGAAACAGGGAGGATGCGTGAATGATTATCCTTCCATGCACCTTGTTGTAGATGCCATTGCAAGTTGATTTGTTACATCTTCTCGCAATCAGCTCTGATGCCACCTGTTAGAGGATCTCAAGAAATATAATATATGGCTATTTACATGCACAAAATCTCAAACCCAATGTTAGTAATACAAAAAGACTTGCACAAAATACAATCACAAAAATTTGCACAAGATATATAGTGGTTCCCCTCCCATGAGTACTCCGTTTTTAACCTGATTCTCTCAATCCCAAGAGAATCAATTTACTAACCGAGGTAATTAATGGGTTACCTCAACCCGAGTACAATAACGAGTTTGTTACAACCCAACGAGCAAATGCCCAAGTAGAAAAGAAGTACAGGTGTAAGAAAGACTAATCTTACGACTAAGTTCTTAAGCCTCCCAACAATATATAGAAGAATATTACTGATTTGAGAGCCAAGAAAGAACGTGATTCGCTTCATAGATGCATAGAAAAAAGAACGCGTCACTAAGCTTGCAAGAATACTATTAGAGTGGATGGCAAGCTTCTTTCTCTCTTGTGAATATGGTGGGAATTTGAAATTCTAGATCTAGGATTTTCTCTTCTCTTTTCTTGTGTCTCTTGTGTGCAAACAAAGAGTCCTAGGGTCATTTTATAGAGTTTAGGACCTAGGATACTCGTCTAGTAGACGTTGGGAATTAATTCCCAAAGTTCATTTTGTTGGAATTAATTTTCTAGCCATTCACAATTAAGCGAACGGATACCCGGTACCTGTACTAAAGTACCTGTTCCAGTGCTCGTTGCTTCCAGATTTGGGTTTCAAACTCTTAACACAAATCTGTAACCCACTTGTACCGGTACTCATTCCCTCCAGTACCGGTACCGATCATGAGTGCCGGTACTTGCAGGGTACAGGTTTGTTTCTTGACAAAACCCAAACCTATAACTCACATGTACTGGGACTAAACTTTAGTACCGGCACTTATCAGTTAACAAGTACCTTTTTTAAGTGATTTAATTAAGTACGTTCTTTGAAAATGATCGCAATATTAATCCTAATTTATCTCTAATTATTTTTACGGTCAAGGTTACATTCTCTTGTTAACAGGCATACAATCAATGAAAATAAAATCCAAACAACATAAACTATGGTCGAAGATGATCTTCTTCTCCTCCACTCATCCTTGTCATCCTCCACGAGATGATCATGCCTCCATCATTTCTTGTTTCCCTTGCTCCTTCACCTAAATCTGAAAAACATGCATAATTGCAAACATTAATCCATAATAATTTTGTTAGCACCAAAACAAGATGTGAACAAGGTTCCAACAATCTCCCCCTTTTTGGTGTTGACAAAATTATCTTGCAAATAGATAATTAAGAAATTTAACAATGTTATATGAAGGAAAAATTTTAATTTTAATCTACCCCATCAATATAAGCTCGCCCAAAAAATATTACTATTTGCCCTTTATTTTTCTCCCCCTTTTTGTCAATCGCAAAAAATGAAGAAATATCATGCCAAAAATTTTACCAATAGTAAAATGATGAATGTGGGTACCAAGCTCCATTTAGCCATCGTTCTTGATCTTCATTCAACCTGTAGAAATATTGAAAAGTTCCATTGTGTGTCTTGAACACCCACTAATCTCTTTGATCTATTCCTGCATAATAAATATATTTTCTAGGTACCCATTTTCTTTTGGGTCCTTTAGAGTTAGCACCTTTCAAATCCTGAGATTTATAGACCTTTTTAGAATTAGGTCTATAATTCTTGGGATTTTTAGCCTTTTGATATATCCATGCAAGCCTAGGTGCATGTGATTGACTTTGTGTATTCCTTCTAATTTTAAAACTCGCTTTTAGATCATCATAAAATTCTGTATTTGACGTAGTTGTTGTTTTTAAATTATTTAAAGTTCCCTCAAAATGTTCAAAAATGTCCCCAAGTTCTACTATTTTTGCACGCAATGGAGAGTTAGTCTCCTTTGACATTTCTAATTCTATTTCTAAACATGACTTCTCTAATTCTGATGTTTGGTAATTATTCTTTAAAACCTTATTTTCTTTTTTAAATGACCTAGCCTTATGATATAGCTCTTCATATGCTTCTAATAATTCTTCAAATGAAAAATTAGGGTTTACCTCGTTGTCCGTATCTTCTGAAGTTGCCACCAAGCAAAGATGTGCGATCTCGTCTTCGGATTCCGATTCGCTGGAGTCGGTGTCCAGGTCGGAGTCTCTATCATCCCATCTTGCTTTAAACGCTTTCCTTTTCTTCTTCTTGAGCTCCATTATTTCTTTCCTATTGTCCTCCTTCTTATTTACTGGGCAATCCTTTCGTAGGTGACCCTTTCCCTTGGATTCGTAGCAAACAACATCAGATGAAATTTTATTCACTTCCTTGCCTTTGTTTTGAAGAAATTTTTTGAACTTTCTTGTGAGTATCTTCATCTCTTCATCTTCAGATTCCGAGGTGCTTGAATAAGTGTCCTCCTTGATTCTTCTAAAAGCAATGCTCTTCTTCTTGCTTGCCGCCTTCTCCGTGTTCTTCTTCATATTCTCCAATTGGACTTCATATGCCTTGAGGCTTCCAATTAGATCATCCAAGGAGAGAGTAGAAAGGTCTTTCGCCTCTTGGATGGATGTGGTCTTTGGAGACCAATCACTTGTAAGCGATCTTAAAATCTTTCTTACAAGCTGCTCTTCTTTCAGCTTGATTCTAGGATTCTTCATGGGGTTCACGATCTCTCCAAACCTCATGTACGTATCTTTGATTGACTCTCCTTTAGTCATCCTGAAACACTCATATTCTTCAGTTAGAATTGACATACGGGTTTCTTTAACCTTACTCGTACCATCAGAGGTGATTTGCAGAGTATTCCATATCTTGTAGGCAGACTCGCATGCGGAGATCTGGTTGAACTCTTCCCTAGATAATGCACAATAGAGTGCATTCATCACCTTCGCTTTTCCCGCAATTTTCTTCTTTTGATCCGACGTCCATGCCACTCCTTTTCGTGGTTTCGGATCCATGTACCTCTCTTTACTAAGAGTGCACGAATCTTCATCCATGGCTTTGAGGAAGACTTGCATCCTCCTCTTCCAATACCAGTAGTCCATCCCATCGAAATAAGGAGGATGGGTGGATGATTGTCCTTCCATGCACCTTGTTGTAGATGCCATTGCGCGTTGATTTATTACGTCTTCTCGCAATTTGCTCGGATACCACTTGATAAAGCATCTCAAGATATATAATATATGGCTATCTACACGCACAAAATCTCAAACACAATAGTAGTAATACAAAAATATTTGCACAAAATACAGTCACGGAAATTTGCACCAGATATATAGTGGTTCCCCTCCCTTGGGTACTCCACTACTTAAGCCTCCTAGCTTAGGGTTTTTAACCCGATTCTCTCAACCCTGAGAGAATCAATTTACTAACTGAGGTAATTAACTGTTACCTCGACCTAAGTACAATAACGGGCTTGTTGCAACCCAACGAGCAAATGCTCAAATACAAAAGAAGTACAGGTGTAAGAAAGGCTAACCTTACAACTAAGTTCATAAGCCTCTCAACAATATATAGAAGAATATTACCGATTTGAGAGAGTAGAAAGAACGTGATTCACTTCGTAGATGCGTAAAAAAAAAAATGCATCGCTGAGCTTGCAAGAATACTATGAGAGTGGATGGCAAGCTTCTTCTTTCTTTCTTGTGAATATGGTGGGAATTTGAAATTCCAGCTCAAGGATTTTCTCTTCTCTTTTCTTGTGTCTCTTGTGTGGAAACAAAAATTCCTACGGTCATTTTATAGCATTTAGGATCTATGATACTCATCTACTTGACGTTGGGAATTAATTCCCAACATTCATATTGTTGGAATTAATTTTCTAGCTGTTTAGAATTGAGCCAACGACCACCTGGTACCTGTGCTAAAGTATCTGTACCGGTACTCGTTGCTTCTAGATTTGGGTTTCAAACTCTTAACACAAATCTGTAACCCACTTGTACGGGTACTCACGATTAGTGCCGGTACTCGTTCCCTCCAGTACCGGTACTAATCATGAGTACTGGTACTTGCGGGGTATAGGTTTGTTTCTTGACAAAACCCAAACCTATAACTCACATGTACTGGTACTAAACTTTAGTACCAGTACTTATGGGTTAATGTTGAACGTGCGAGTTGTTACGCTAACGTGTTCGATTTTGAAAAACCTGTCATTGTAGTTTTAAAGCGAAGAACATGTGTTCAACAAATAAAATTTATACCAAAATCGAAATTCCGGGTCAAACACAGGGAGGCGGACGTTTGATTTAAAAACTACGCGTCTGTTTTTACTTGTCACGAAATAATTCAATTGATTAGAACTATCTAACACTTACAATAAATAGAAAAGAGAGAGCGAATAAGAGAGAAAGAATATTACAAATAAAAATCAAAATGAGATGTAGAATAAACATAGAATTTCATCATTGGAACGATTGTTCATTACACTAGAAAGCAGGAAAAATGATTACACTAGAAAGTAGTAAATCTACACTAGAATGCATTAAAAGAATGGAGAGAGAAATATCCTCCTCGACGGTCGCTTGGAGGAAAAGCCGGGCAGGACGACACCTGGACAAAGGAAGATGAAGCAGGATGAAGGAGGATGAAGCAGAAGAACGGGAACGAGGTAGCACGTCGTCATCGTTGTGGGATGCACTTCCGAAGGGGGATGAAAAATTGACTTTATCTCGCAAGAAGCATCCCGGGTGTGGGACAAGCTTCTCTTGAGCTTTGCAGAGGGAGAGAAGAGAAGGAAGGGTTGAGAATTTTGTGTGGAGGGGGTCTCCTTTTATAGTTGCAAGGAGTGGGGGCAATTTGGTCATTACAACTTTAAAAACATTAATTCAGGACCTTTAGTGATGGATAAAACCGTCGCTAAAGGTCTGAATGTGGGCGTAGTGGGCGACGTGAGTGAGCCCGCTCACTTACCCACGCGCGCAACACACGCGCACGTCCGGCCATTCTCAGCCGTCCGATCGCGAGATCGGACGGCTTAGATCGTGCTACGCCCACCTACTCAGCGCGTGCTCGATCGCGTGCGATGCTGCGTTACCACGCGCGTAGCCGTTGGATTGCAATTGTACGGTCGATGGAAAGCGCACCTCCGCTCCAATTTCCGCATGGCAAGGCTCGAACGCGCGCTCTCGCTTCGCGTTAGAGCGCTCGACCAATGCGCTGGGGGTGCATTTGTGTCGAGTGCCTAACTTCAGTGCAGGCGCATCACAGCCATTGGATCTTGATCCAATGGCAAGGAAGGGTAGGTGTGGGGGCTTCAGCGGGTCCGTGCAGGCGATTGGGCGACCGAGATGGCACCACGTGGCGTCACCTTGGCCATCTATCTTCTGAATGATGTAAATGGTGCCACGGATGTCGGATTGACTCGATCTTTGTGTCGTTAGGCTGCGATCGTCGATCCGAATCCATCCGTGCAGTCGAATTTGTCGTTTGAAGTGTGGATTTACACCATCATGGCCCTTGATCTTCTAGGGTTCCCCGGTCACTATTTGATGCTACAGATGCCTGATTAGGGCAATCTTGGAGTTGTTGAACTCCAATCGTCACCCTGATCGCATATGTATGGTTGCATCTTCGATCCGAGGCCCCGATAAAAAGTTTGCCCTATCTAAGCACATAAAAGGAGATAATTAACCTCCATTTTATTCAAACTACTCTAAATGCAAGATGATGCATGTTATGCAATATTTATAGCATGCAATGCAATCCTATGCTTAAGAACCTACATAAATAGACATCTTAAGTAGTGTAAACGTGTTTACATCATACCCACATGCCTTTCTTTTGCTAGTCCCTAGCAAAAACTATATGCTATTTATAAAAAAATCAGGTTGGATTATTTGGGCATGAGTTATTTTCAACCATTAAGAAAATGTCTACTTAGGAACCGAACTTTCAAAGACACAACAGTGCCCGAGTATTTGCCAAAATGCAGACCGCCTCAAGCCCTCGCCTTATTCAAAGAAAAATTTCATTTTCTCTTTTTCCTCTTTTCTAATTTTTTTTTTTTTGGATTTTCAAGTTTTAGGGTTTAAGAGTGGCTTTCTACGGCCATTCAACTCACCCAAGATTTGATGAGAACCCTAAGTTTTAAGCATCTTATTGTGAATGTGATAGACTCGTTGATCAGCAATTAAAATGGACTTGGGATTTCTACGCCTTTAGCTGACCTCAAAAAGAATTCTTCCTAAAGGTGTATCTTTACAACCAGTAGCTTTTTCCCTACTTTTATTTTTTTACGGGGTCCACACAAGGGTGAATCTAGTGTATATCTCCTCGGTTTATTCTATTTCTCCTCTTCTTCCTAAGTGTTTTGGGAATTTTCAGTGCATTTACTGAGCTAGGTTCTAGACAACCGGTCGATGAGCTATTACCACCGACAACTTGTCAGCCATACTCGTGCGGTGAAGTGTGGCTTATTTCTTTTTTTTTTCTTTTCTCCTTTTCTTTTTGACTTTTTTTTTTTTAAGTAGGTGGCTTCCCTGGTCTAAGATTTACCTAAAGGCAGCAAAAAGGGAAAGGTCTAGTGACTGGGCTTTGGACAACCTACCTTTGGGCTGTTACCCACGATAACTTGCCAGCCATATCACCCTAGAAGGTTCATTAGCTACCCAATTTTCGTTAAAATCCTTGAACAACGAGTTAGTGACAAGATAGTGTGTAGATGCTTAAGACTCAAAATTCCCTCAAATCAGAGGGTAGGTTGATAAGTCATGTACTTATCACCTAAACTTATTTACTCCAATTAAAATAGAATTTAGGTTGGCGAGGACTCGAAAAACAAATCCACATTTTAGTAGATACACATGCAGATTAAGTCCAAAGACCTGAAGGGTCTTTGTGTTCAAATCATAATGTAGTATTTCCTAAGATTGAAAATTTTCTTAAACCCAAGTTCTCTTTCCTAATTCCAATTTTATTTTAATAAAAGAAAACAAATCTACGGAGCTGACGAATAGATTCAGAGATGAATATCCACCCCCCCATGCCTATCTAATGCAATGTCCTCATTGTATTAAAAAAACATAAAACAGAGTGGAATAGCATAGAAAGCACCTGAATTGCATGAATGTCAGGTTCGCTCCGAGATAGAAACTAAAAAGAACTGTATATGTGCTGAATTTAGTGCCTTCAGCTAGGCACACTATACAAAGAAGAGAAATGAAGAATTCAAAGGTGTAAATCAGAATCAGAATAAACATAAGAATCCTTTAACCTGTCAACAGAGGTCCATAGATGTGGACCAAATTATGTTCCAGACCCATACCCCATAATCGAGAATATCTCAGGTTCTGGATAAAAATTACCAAAAACCTAAAATCAGTATGCAAGTGGGGTCGGGCCTACGATTTATGAGGATGCAACCCATGACCAAAAAGTCAGGTTACAGAGAAATCAAGCTCAAAAGGATAATCATTGAATGTGTACTTGGGTTTGACATCCTCAAAACAAATGTCGTAAGGGTCCTGGTTTGAAGGTTTCAGCTTAATAGGCACCCTTCGACTCAGTCTTGTACTTCCTCCAGAACTTACTTCCCAAATCAAAATTTCCCGGCTCCTATCATCCTCATTCAGCATGTCAAATTCCAGGACATCTTGTATATTAATCACCCCATCTGAAATCTCCAAGTCTAAATGATGTGGCTGAATCAAAATTGACTTGGGTCTAATTATCTCAGAAATAGAATCATCGATAAGCTCAACGGGGTGTAACTGACAATCATGGCATTGAATTGAATCCTCCAGAAAATGTGATTCTAGATCCGTAATGTGTTCCCTAATAGGATCAGTTTCCTCACTTCTTAGGCTATCAAATGATCTTTCAGATTCCTCAAACCCAATCATCTCACAAAAATCATGTTCTGTAAACTCGCGTGAGTCTTCGCAACTTGAATCTTCACCATCAGAATCAAGGAAATCAAGATCCGTATTAATGTATGTCCCAACATCATCTATCACTTTCTGTTCCAAGGAGACATATGTTTCCTCGTACCCCAGCTCAAGGATCTTAGGTGAAGAAATCAGATCTTCCTTGATTGGTTGCTTTAATTCAGTCTGGTCAGCCTCGTAACACGTGTCCCCCCCAACAGGTTCCCGAGCAGGTTCTGAAATTGGCTCTCCTGAAGAGGGTTCATCCTAGGAATCATCCCACAATTGAATCAAAGTGACCACAAATCTCATCCCCAATTTCGCTAACTTCCCAAGTAGAAACTCACCCGGGTTCTTATCCTTAACATCCTAGAGCCAATTCAACAAAGACTTGTTCAAATCATCAATCATTTCAATCAGGGGCTCTAATCTCTCAATGCAAGGTATTGGCTGAACTTCTAAAGATTGTATAATATTCCTCAAGTTAGCCAGAACCTTTTCTTGAACCTAATTACCCTGAACCAAATCAGTTGGTTCAGGGTTGGGCGGGTTTGGTCTCAAAGCAGGGGAATTAACAAATTGAGATTCGTTATACCCATCCTGATAATAGGTCATTTCAGATTGCTCAAAATGTGGTGATGACCTAAAGGTAGTGTAATGAGAGGATGGGTAAAGATTGGTGTATCCTTCTTGATTGTAGATCGTATTAGGTTGTTCATGAAAGGTTGACGATCTATAATCGATGTGGCTCTGAGAAAGATAGAAATCACAATCATAGTGTTCAGGGTTAGACCCTAATCATGGAGGTCCGGAACTGTATCCCCAATCCGAGTTATCCCAACTAACTGATGGTTGATTACAGTACAAGTCGGAATAATCATCATGTTGAGGATAATTCAAAATGGGAGGGAAAGAGCAGGAATGCGTGTAATATGTGGAAGGATTCATGAGAGACGGGAGGAAGAAAGGCACCCTGCAATACAAACAATCAAACCTGCCCTTAAGTTGGTTAACCTACAGACCTACAGACTCCCAAAACCCATCTTGAGATAAAGGAACGATTTGATCTACTTCTGTCTATTCAATCCAACCAGTTAGAAGGAGGGACTGGGCAGAAGGTTCTTCCTTCGGCTTGCGCCTCCGGTTCCTAGTGTACCCCAGCCATGATCGTTTGATTCTGCTCCCCCAGCTAGACATCAGATTGAATAGTAGAAATAGACTAGTCGAAAATAATCTTGTTCTGGACTCTGAAGAGCGAGTCGAATCCTTAAGGCCAATGTCTACTCTATTTTATTTAGGGCTAGGTTTGAATGTGCTTTGGAATGTGATGGGCCCTTTATATGGGTTGTGCCCTTAATGATTGATTGATTTGTGCGTGCGTGCACAACCAGTGGTTTTCAAGCAAGATTATTTTTGATGTGGTGAATTTTAGGATTCAAATCTTGCTTAGTAGCTTTCAGCATTCAACTTTAGGTGTTTTCAAACAAGTTTTGTTGGCACACCAAGTTTTTGAAAGCACAAGTGAAGATATTTTCCTTTGAAACTTAAAAGAATGTGGAGTGTCTGGTAAATCCCTAATAGTTGAACCTAAGTGGTAGCTACTTGATGAGTTTATTTTAATTGAAGTGGTGCGGCCTAATCAACTTAAACAATTGGCCTATTGCACCACTTAATTAAGCACACAAGTGATTACCTAATCTGATTTCTACTCTATTTGTTTGAATGTATGTACCGACTCCAAAGATCGATTTACCGGTTGAGTTTGAAAATCAGATGAGGTTGTGTACCTCTGTAAGATTTTTTTTAATTTTTCTTTTTTTTAATGTGAGGGTTGGGGAAGGTATGGGTGTCAAGCAACAAACAATCTAACCTTAGAGTTTATAAGAATACCTAGGTTGATTGATGTTTGTATTATTATGTTGTGGAATGAAATCTAATGGGTGGGAGGTGGGGGATAACTTACAAAACCTTCCACAGCACTTTACTCCAATCTACCGCTTTTACCTGTCTCGAAAGAGTACCTGCAATTACAATAAGAAAGGAGAGAAGTGAGGTAAATGATTTGTAAGTTAGAGAACGCGAAGAAAAAAAAAATCAAAGAGCGTTGCCTCCCCGGCAACGGCGCCAAAATATTGAATGTGCGAGTTGCTACGCTAACGTGTTCGATTTTGAAAAACCTGTCATTGTATTTTGAAAGCGAAGAACATGTGTTCAACAAATAAAATTTATACCAAAATAGAAATTCCTGGTCGAACACAGGGAGGCGGATGTTTGATTTAAAAACTACGCGTTTGTTTTTATTTGTCACAAAATAATTCAATTGATTAGAACTATCTACTACTTACAATAAATAGAAAAGAGAGAGAGAGAGAATAAGAGAGAGAAAGAATATTACAAATAAAAATCAAAATGAGATGTAGAATAAACATAGAATTTCATCATTAGAACGATTGTTCATTACACTAGAAAGAGGGAAAAATGATTACACTAGAAAGTAGTAAATCTACTCTAGAAAGCATTAAAAGAATGGAGAGAGAAATATCCTCCTCGACGAGCCAGACGGGACAACACCTGGATGATGGAGGACGAAGCAGGACAAAGCAAAAGAACGGGAATGGGGTAACACGTCGTCGTTGTTGCGGGATCCACTTCCGAAGGGGGATGAAAAATTGACTTTATCTCGCGAGAAGCATCCCAGGTGTGGGATAGGCTTCGCTTGAGCTTTGGAGAGGGAGAGGAGAGAAGGGATGAGAATTTCGTGTGGAGGGGGTCTCCATTTATAGTTGCAAGGAGTGGGGGCAATTTGGTCATTACAACTTTAAAAACATTAATTTAGGACCTTTAGTGACGGATAAAACCGTCGCTAAAGGTATGAACGTGGGCGTAGTGGGTGGCGCGCACGCGCCCGCTCGCTTGCCTGCGTGCGCAATGCACACACAAGTCCGGCCATTCTCAATCATCCGATCGCGAGATCGGACGGCTTAGATGGCACTACGCCTGCCTCCTCAACGTGCGCCCGATCGCGTGCAATGCCGCGTTATCGCCGCACTTGCAATAGCACATCATCTTGATTGAGCGTGAGCGGCTGTTGGATCGCGATCGTGCGATCAATAGAAGGCATGTCTCTGCTCCAATTTTCACGTGGCGAGGCTCGAACGTGCGCTCTCGCCTCGTGTTAGAGTGCTCGACCAACACACTGGGGGCGCATTTGTGTCGAGCACCGAACTTCAGCGCAGGCGTGTCGCAGTCGTTGGATCTTGATCCAACTGTGTGGAAGGGTGGATGCGGGGGCTTTAGCGGGTGCGTGCGGATGATTGGGCGGCCGAGATGGCGCCACGTGGCACTATCTTGGCCATCCATCTTATAGATGATGTAGATGGTGCCACGGATGTTAGATTGACTCGATTTTTGTGTCGTCAGGCTGCGATCTTCGATCCGAATCCATCCGTGTGGTCGGATTTGTCATTTGAAGTGCGGATTTACACCATCTTGGCTCTTGATCTTCTAGGGTTCCCCGGTCACTATCTGATGCTACAGATGCCTGATTAGGGCGATATTGGAGTCGTTGAACTCCAATCGTCTCACTAATCACATCTGTACGATTGGATCTTCGATCCGAGGCCCCGATAAAAAGTTTGCCCTGTCCAAGCACATAAAAGGAGACAATTAACCTCCATTTTATTTAAACTACTCTAAATGAAAGATGATGCATGTTATGTAATATTTATAGCATGCAATGCAATCCTATGCTTAAGAACCTGCATAAATAGACAACTTAAGTAGTGTAAATGTGTTTACATCAGTTAACGAGTACCTTTTTAAAGTTATTTAATCAATTACGTTCTTTGAAAATGATCACAATATTAATCGTAATTTATCTCTAATTATTTTTACGATCAAAGTTACATTGTCATGTTAACAGGCATACAATCTTTGAAAATAATATCTAAACAACAGAAACTAATGTCGTAGATGATCTTCTTCTCCTCCACTCATCCTTGTCATCCTCCATGACATGATCATGCCTCCATCATTTCTTGTTTGCCTTGCTCCTTCACCTAAATATGAAAAACACACTTAATTGCAAACATTAATCCATAATAATTTTGTTAACACCAAAACATGATGTGGAACAAAGTTCCAACAATCTCCACCTTTTTGGTGTTGACAAAACTATCTTGCAAATAGATAATTAAAAAATTTAACAATGTTATATGAAGGAAAAATTTTCATTTTAATCCTCCCCTTCACTATAAGCTCGCCCTAAAAATATTACTATTTGCCCTTATTTTTCTCCCCCTTTTTGTCAATCACAAAAAGTGAAGAAATATCATACCATAAAGTTTACCTACAGTAAAATGGTGAATGTGGGTACCAAGCTCCATTTGTCTATCATTCTTGATCTTCATTCAACCTATAGAAAGGTTGAAAGTTCCGTTGTGTGCCTTGAACACCCATTGATCTCTTTGATCTATTCCTGCAAAATAAATATCTTTTCCAAGTGCCCATTTTCATTTGGGTCCTTTAGAGTTAGCACCTTTCAAATCCTGAGATTTGTAGACCTTTTTAGTATTAAATCTATAATTCTTGGGATTTTAGCCTTTTGATACATCCATGTGTGCCTTGGTGCATGTGATTGATTTTGTGTATTCTTTCTAATTTTAAACCTTACTTTTAGATCATCACAAAATTCTATATTTAACCAAGTTGTTGTTTTTAAATTATTTAAAGTTCCCTCAAAATGTTTATAAATGTCCTCTAGTTCTACTATTTTTGTAGGCAACTGAGAGTTAGTCTCTTTTGACATTTCTAATTCTATTTCTAAACATAACTTTTCTAATTCTAATGTTTGGTAATTATTCTTTAAAACCTTATTTTCTCTTTTAAATGACGTAGCCTTATGATATAGCTCTTCATATGCTTCTAATAACTCTTCAAATGAAAATTTAGGGTTTACCTCATTGTCTGTATCATCTAAAGTTGACACCAAGCAAAGATGTCTGACCTCATCTTTGGGTTCCGATTTGCTGGAGTCGATGTCCATGTTGGAGTCACTATCATCCCATGTCACTTTAAATGCTTTCTTTTTCTTCTTCTTCTTGAGCTCCTTTATTTCTTTCTTATTGTCCTCCTTCTTCTTTCTTACGGGGCAATCCTTTCGTGGGTGACCCTTTCTCTTGCATCCATGCAAACAATATCAGATGAAATTTTATTCACTTTCTTACCTTGCTTTTGAAGAAATTTCTGGAAGTTTCTTGTGAGTTTCTTCATCTCTTCATCTTCGGATTCTGAGGTGCTTGAATCCGAGTCCTCCTTGATTGCTCTAAAAGCAATGCTCTTCTTCTTGCTTGCCGCCTTCTCCTCGTTCTTCTTCATATTCTCCAATTGGACTTCATATGCCATGAGGCTTCCAATTAGATCATCCAAGGAGAGAGTAGAAAGATCTTTCGCCTCTTGGATGGCTGTGGTCTTTGGAGACCAATCACTTGTAAGTGATCTTAAAACCTTTCTTACAAGTTTCTCTTCTTTCAGCTTGATTCCAAGATTCTTGATAGGGTTCAAGATCTCTCCAAACCTCGTGTACATATCTTTGATTGACTCTCCCTCCGTCATCCTGAAACACCCATATTCTTCGGTTAGAATAGACATAGGGGTTTCTTTAACCATACTCATACCATCAGAGGTGATTTGCAGAGTATTCCAAATCTCGTAGGCAGACTCGCATGCGGAGATCCGGTTGAACACTTCCCTTGATAATGCACAATAGAGTGCATTCATCGCCTTCACGTTTCCCACAATTTTCTTCTTTTGATCTGACGTCCATGCCACTCCTTGCAGTTCCAGATCCATGTACCTCTCTTGACTGAGAGTCCACGAATCTTCATCCATGGCTTTGAGGAAGACTTGCATCCTGCTCTTCCAATACCCGTAGTCCGTCCCATCGAAATAAGGAGGAGGGCGGATGATTGTCCTTCCATTTACCTTATTGTAGGTGCCATTGCGAGTTGATTTGTTACGTCTTCACGCAATCTGCTCTGATACCAATTGATAGAGGATCTCAAGGTATATAATATATGGCTATCTACGCGCAGAAAATCTCAAACACAATGTTAGTAATACAAAAAGATTTGCACAAAATACAATCACAGAAATTTGCATAAGATATAATGTGGTTCCCCTCCCATGGGTACTCCAATACCTAAGCCTCCCAGCTTAGGATTTTTAACCCAATTCTCTCAACCCCGAGAGAATCAATTTACTGACCGAGGTAATTAATGGGTTACCTCAACCCAAGTACAATAACGAGTTTGTTACAACCGAACGAGCAAATGCTCAAATAGAAAAGTAGTACAGGTGTAAGAAAGACTAATCTTACAACTAAGTTCCTAAGCCTCTCAACAATATATAGAAGAATATTACTGATTTGACAGCCTAGAAAGAATGTGATTCGCTTTGTAGATGTGTAAAAAGAAAAAAATGTGTCATTGAGCTTGCAAGAATACTATGAGTGTGGGTGGCAAGCTTCTTCTTTCCCTCTTGTGAATATGGTGGGAATTTGAAAATCTAGCTCTAGGATTTTCTCTTCTATTTTGTTGTGCCTCTTGTGGGCAAACAATGAGTCCTAGGGTCATTTTATAGAGTTTGGGGCCTAGGATACTCGTCTACTAGATGTTGGGAATTAATTTCCAACGTTCATGTTGTTGGAATTAATTTTCTAGTCATTTAGAATTGAGCCAACGGCTACCTGGTATTGGTACGAAAGTACCTGTACCAGTACTCGTTGCTTCCAGATTTGGGTTTCAAACTCTTCACACAAATCTGTAACACACTTGTACCGGTACTCATGATTAGCACCGGTACTTGCAGGGTATAGGTTTGTTTCTCAACAGAACCCAAACCTATAACTCACATGTACCGGTACTAAACTTTAGTATCGGTACTTATGGGTTAACAAGTATCTTTTTTAAGTAATTTAATCAATTACATTCTTTGAAAATGATCGTAATATTAGTACTAATTTATCTTTAATTATTTTTACGATCAAAGTTACATTCTCTTATTAACCGGCATACAATCTTTGAAAATAAAATCTAAACAATAGAAACGAAGGTCGAAGGTGTTCTTCTTCTCCTCCACTCATCCTTGTCATCCTCCAAGACATGGTCATGCCTCCACCATTTCTTGTTCGCCTTGCTCCTTCACCTAAATCTGAAAAACACACATAATTGCAAACATTAATCCATAATAATTTTGTTAACACCAAAACAAGATGTGACAAGGTTCCAACAATCTCCCCCTTTTTGGTGTTGACAAAATTATCTTGCAAATAGATAATTAAGAAATTTAACAATGTTATATGAAGGAAAAATTTTAATTTTAATCCTCTCCCTCAATATAAGCTCCCCCAAAAAATGTTACTATTTGTCATTTATTTTTCTCCCCCTTTTTGTCAATCACAAAAAATGAAGAAATATCATGCCATAAAGTTTACCAATAGTAAAATGATGAATGTGGGTACCAAGCTCCATTTGGCCATCCTTCTTGATCTTAATTCAACCTGTAGAAAGGTTGAAAAGTTCCGTTGTGTGTCTTGAACACCCACTAATCTCTTTGATCTATTCCTGCAAAATAAATAAATTTTCTAGGTACCCATTTTCTTTTGAATCCTTTAGAGTTAGCACCTTTCAAATCCTAAGATTTATGGACCTTTTTAGAATTAGATCTAAATTCTTGGGATTTTTAGCCTTTTGATATATCCACGCAAGCCTAGGTGCATGTGATTGACTTTGTGTATTCCTTCTAACTTTAAAACTTGCTTTTTGATCATCACAAAATTCTGTATTTAACGTAGTTGTTGTTTTTAAATTATTTAAAGTTCCCTCAAAATGTTCATAAATGTCCTCTAGTTCTACTATTTTTGCAGGCAATTGAGAGTTAGTCTTTTTTCACATTTCTAATTCTATTTCTAAACATGACTTTTCTAATTCTAATGTTTAGTAATTATTCCTTAAAACCTTATTTTCTTTTTTAAGTGACCTAGCCTTATGATATAGCTCTTCTTATGCTTCTAATAATCTTCAAATGAAAAATTAGGGTTTACCTCGTTTTCCGTATCTTCTGAAGTTGCCACCAAGCAAAGATGTGCGACCTCGTCATCGGATTCCGATTCACTGGAGTCGGTGTCCATGTCGGAGTCGCTATCATCCCATGTTGCTTTAAATGCTTTCTCTTTCTTCTTCTTCTTCTTCTTGAGCTCCTTTATTTCTTTCCTATTGTCCTCCTTGTTTACGGGGCAATCCTTTCGTAGGAGACCCTTTCTCTTGCTTTCATAGCAAACAATATCAGATGAAATTTTATTCACTTTCTTACCTTGCTTTTGAAGAAATTTCTGGAACTTTCTTGTGAGTATCTTCATTACTTCATCATCAGATTCTGAGGTGCTTGAATATGAGTCCTCCTTGATTTCTCTAAAAGCAATGCTCTTCTTCTTTCTTGTCACCTTCTCCTCGTTCTTCTTCATATTCTCCAATTGGACCTCATATGCCATGAGGCTTCCAATTAGATCTTCCGAGGAGAGAGTAGAAAGATCTTTCGCCTCTTGGATGGCTGTGGTCTTTGGAGACCAGTCACTTGTAAGTGACCTTAAAACCTTTCTTACAAGTTGCTCTTCTTTTAGCTTGATTCCAAGATTCTTCAAGGGGTTCACGATCTCCCCAAACCTCGTGTACGTATCTTTGATTGAATCTCCTTTCGTCATCTTGAAACACACATATTCTTCAGTTAGAATAGACATACAGGTTTCTTTAACCTTACCCGTACCTTCAGAGGTGATTTGCAGAGTATTCCAAATCTTGTAGGCAAACTCGCATGCCGAGATCCGATTGAACTCTTCCCATGATAACGCACAATAGAGTGCATTCATCGCCATCACATTTCCCGCAATTTTCTTCTTTTGATCCGATGTCCATGCCACTCCTTGCGGTTCTGGATCCATGTACCTCTCTTGACTGAGAGTCCATAAATCTTCATCCATGGCTTTGAGGAAGACTTGCATCCTCCTCTTCCAATACCCATAGTCCATCCCATCGAAATAGGGAGGACGGGTGGATGATTGTCCTTCCATGTGCCTTATTGTAGATGCCATTGTAAGTTGATTTGTTACATCTTCACGCAATCTGCTCTGATACCACTTGTTAGAGGATCTCAAGATATGTAATAATATGGCTATCTACACGCACAAAATCTCAAACACAATGTTAGTAATACAAAAAACTTGCACAAAATACAATCACAGAAATTTGCACAAGATATATAGTGGTTCCCCTCCCATGGGTACTCCACTACCTAAGCCTCCCAGCTTAGGGTTTTTAACCCAATTCTCTCAACCCCGAGAGAATCAATTTACTAACCAAGGTAATTAATGGGTTACCTCAACCCAAGTACAATAATGGGTTTGTTACAACCCAATGAGCAAATGCTCAAATAGAAAAGAAGCATAGGTGTTAGAAAGACTAATCTTACGACTAAGTTCCTACGCCTCTCAACAATATATAGAACAATATTACCGATTTGAGAGCCTGGAAAGAATGTGATTCGCTTCGTGGATGCGTAAAAAAAAGAAAATGTGTCGTTGAGCTTGCAAGAATACTATGAGAGTGGATGGCAAGCTTCTTCTTTCTCTCTTGTGAATATGGTGGGAATTTGAAATTCTATCTCTAGGATTTTCTCTTCTCTTTTCTTATGTCTCTTGTGTGCAAACAAAGAGTCCTAAGGTCATTTTATAGAGTTTAGGACCTTGGATACTCGTCTACTAGACGTTGGGAACTAATTCCCAACATTCATATTATTGGAATTAATTTTCTAGCCATTCAGAATTGAGCCAACGGCTACTTGATACCAGTACTAAAGTACCAGTACCGGTACTCATTGCTTCCAGATTTGGGTTTCAAACTCTTAACATAAATCTGTAACCCTCTTGTACCGGTACTCATGATTATTACCAGTACTCATTCCGTCTAGTACTGGTACTCATTCCCTCAAGTACCGGTACTAATCATGAGTACCGGTACTTGCAGGCTATAGGCTTGTTTCTTGAGAAAACCCAAGCCTGTAACTCACTTGTACCGATACTAAACTTTAGTACCGGTACTTATGGTTTAACAAGTACCTTTTTTAAGTGATTTAATCAATTACGTTCTTTGAAAATGATCGCAATATTAATCCTAATTTATCTGTAATTATTTTTATGATCTAGGTTACATTCTCTTGTTAACAGGCATACAATCTGTGAAAATAAAATCTAAACTATAGAAACCAAGGTCAAAGATGATGTTCTTCTGCTCAACTCCTCCTTGTCATCTTCCATGACATGATCATGCCTCCATCATTTCTTGTTTGCCTTTCTGATGGAAAGCCATTTTCGCGCATTTGAAAGTCGTCGAAAATCGTAGTATAGTCACGCAAAAACGTTCGTCAAAGATTTGATTTTTAAAGATAACGAGACTTGAGTCCCGGTCGTTCGCCTCTGGGAGGCGTTGTTTTTGTTTTTGAAATCAATCTTAAAGCCGCTCTACTTTATTTAAACGACATGCTTGTGCGTAATATATAGGCAATTAAAGAGCAGGCACTTAAATCACTCAAATATGATAATCATTCAGCTCAAGTTGATTTCAAACACATAAGAGATATATATATAAAATGAAATTTCATTCATCATGGGAGAGTTGCTGTACAAGGAAATCTAGAGGAAAGCTTATACATGAATGCTTAAAATTGAATCTAACTACCAGAAAACGATTGCATACAAGAATCAACGGGGGAATTTCGCATGGATCATTGGGGGAGAAGTAAGACTACTATACTAAGCAGTAAATGAAAGCAATAAAAATTATGAAGAGCATGATCTAGAGCTAAAAGAATAGATGGCATACAGGGGTGGTCCCCGATGGCCTTGGAGTGGTCGAGAGGAGAATGAGGGGCGGCCAATGTAGCATAGGCCGACCCTTGGAGAGAGGTAGGGTTGATCTAGCATCCCGGCATGGTGTCCTCCATGGTGGTGGTAGTGAGCTCGTGGAGGTGGAGTGAGTGGCTGAGTGGAGGTGGCGTGAATGGCACCAATGGAGAGCAATTGCCAAGGGAGTGAATGGGTGCCAATGGCCACCCATGGGGTCTTTTTATAGACCCAATGGAAGCTCTCTAGAGAATTATGGAATTCTCTAGAGAGGCCTATGGTGGGAGCTCGTGGGAGAGTGAGAGAGAGAGGGTGGATGGTGGTTTTTAGATCCACCAAATGTGGATTTAAAAATTGAATGGCTCTTGGTTGCTATTTTTGGCAACCAAGGCAACCACACATGGTAAAGAGTTCTAGAGAACTCTAGGCTAGATATTTTCGTGTGGATGGTGTGTGTGGGTTTGTGTGGGTGTGTGTGGGTCGAAACTTAGGTGGCTAGGTTGATTAGGTTGGGTTCTAGTGGGTTTAGGTCAAGGTAGTTCTCAAATTAGGGTTATAAACTCTAATTCACTAAGGTAAAGTGTAATTAAACTTAATACAAGTTTAATTGGGTGTGTGGAAACTTAATTGAGAGCAAAACAACTCAATTAAGTCAGGTCTAGGTCAATTGGACTCTCACTGAGTCCAATTGGACAGTGTGTGCTGAGATCAGGGCTCAATTGGACTCAATGAGTCCAATTGAATAGGCTGATGGAATTGACTAAGATCCAAGTCAATTAGGTTTAGTGAGGACCTAATTAGGTCTTTAGGGAGGTCTAGAGGTGATGTACTAGGGTTAGGGCACCTTAATTTAGGTTCCTATGGGGTTGGAATTGGGTGTAGGGACCTAGAGATCCAAGATCAAGGCTTAAATCTCAAAACAGGAATTGGAGAGCAGTATCAGACGTCTAATTATAAAATAAGACGTCTTATACTCAAAAATCAGAAGTCCAGACTTGTTGTCTGGACGTCCAGTCAGAGTCAGGAAGGATTTCGGGTTCTGTTTTGAGTATTTTGCAGAAATTGGACATCTGACAAAGTGTCTGGACGTCCAATAACACTGCAGAAGTGGGTTTGAAGTGTACGGGAGTTGGCTAAGGGTCCTGGACGTCTTAAAACTTATATGGACATCCAGCGAAGGGTTGGAACTAGGGTTTTAGGGCTTCCTAGGGTGTTGTGACCTAATCTAAGGGTGGCTAAGGCTTGGGGAAGTCTCTAGGCTATCCTAAGGCTAGGATGGACCTAAGCTCTTCAAATTTTACTGCTTTATTTCTACTTAATAGAATGGAAAACCTTTAAGCCCCTTACATTATTATTCCTACATCTAAACTAGGCCTTCTGCTCCAGCTCTGCCACAACTCCCGTTATTTCTGATCCAGCTCCAGATCTAGCTCCAGATCCAACTCCAGATCTGCTTATTGCCTGCAATTGACATAATACACTTAATCAGCACATTATAACATTATTTTATGCATAGCTAGAGTAAAGCAGTAAAGATGCAGATAATGCGTATGTATGCATGAATAACCCTAACTTATGCTTGGTCTTAGCTTAATTTAGGTCAATTAAGACCTATGATTGCTGCGCAATCACTTTCTCCTTCACCTAAATCTTAAAAACACACTTAATTACAAACATTAATCCATAATAATTTTGTTAACACCAAAATAAGATGTGGAACAAGGTTCCAACACCAGATGGCACCATGTGGCACCATCTAGGCTACCCAACATCGGCCATCAACGGCTATTGGCATCCCATCATCATCGGAGATCTCACACCACAGTTCCTTCATGCTTTCAAGTCCCACGATATCTTCTCGACTCAAATGCTCCCTTACGTCAACGGTAGTGTGTGTGGTTTGCAAACAGGAGGCGCGGGGTCGAATCTCACCTAGCCTCCAATCGAGCCCAGCGGCAAGGCACGATCAATTTAAACCGCTCGATCGCAGACGAGCAGCCGTGATGCTGTTACGTGGGTGTACGGATGATCGCTGATCTAGTGGAGATGATCACGCAGGCGTGGACGCACATCTCCATGTGAGGATCCAATGCATGTGTAGGCGAGTGTGTGAGTTGGCACAGATCTTTAGCGATAGCCTGGGAGAGCCTTTAGTGACGCTTACAGCTATCATTAATTGCTTGTTGGCGGAAGGATAGTTGCGGGTGTGAGCGGTGGGGGTACGATCTTCAGCGACAGCTGTAGAGGTCATTAGTGATGCTTGCAGCTGTCACTACAGCCCTCTACACGAATTTCTTCTTCCCTCCACTATATAAACACCCCTACACCCCCCATTCCTCTTCTTCTCTACCTACTCTACTCCCACCTACTCCTAAGCTCTAGTAGTGTACCAAAGCTCCATTAGAGCTTACTCTCAAGCTCCAAAGGCCTCCTATTATTGTAATTTCCTATTTCCCACCAAATATTCATCCTCCATCCCACCACCTTCATAGGTTGCCTTGCATCCATCCTCCCACCTCCATTCTGATAGAAGATCGCCTTCATCTCCCCACCTCCATTCTAGAGCCTCGGTGAAGCATTCCTCTACCCAACGTACTCCTGCATCTCACCTCCATCATCCTGCATCTCACTTCCTTCATCCAAGCTTCCACCTGGTGCCGTCGTCTCGCCGAACAGTCGATTCAGGGGATTTCTTCTCACCCCTATCTCTTTTATGCTTTCATAGATTATTATAAAAAACATTAGAGTGATATATCATATTTGTTCCATCTCATTTTGTGAACTTATCTTGCTTGTCTTTTTATTTCAAAAACACAAAAATAACAAAACCTCAAAATACCAAAAAGAAATAAAATGAAGCACGATTTTCAAACAAAGTAAATGTTGCCTCCCTGTGTTCAACCTAGGACTCCCTTGGAGTTTCGGTTATAAATTTTATTTGATAGACGCATTTTGCAAGTTATGATGATGGGTACCCCAAACCCTAATTTTAATTCGCGAAACACGACTCATCATTTTGGCATCGTTGCCGGGGAGGCAACAGAATTTACTTTCTTATTTTCCACACTTCTTTGCATTTACATATTATTAACTCCACTTGTCTCTGATCTACTATATTGCAGGTACCCTAGCATGGAGATCCAAGTGTGGTAGATTGAAGTAAAGTGAGACTAGAGTAATTTGTAAGTGCCCCCCACATTTCCCCCCATTAATTTCCTTTCGAAACATTCATAACCAAGACCTAATCTTCTTAGGTGTTTGCATAAAACCTAGGGTAGAATTTGTTTGTCTTGTTTTCCACCTCCACTCGTCTCACCTTTTCATATAAGAACAAAAAAAACAAGAGGATACTTCTTGTGGGACAAATAAACATCACACTACATTCACCCACATTTGTGGTACGTAACCTAACTTGATTTTTATCTACTCAACTGGGATTCCCACTTGTGGAATTGGTACACCAATTCATCACATAAAGGCGTAGAAATCATACTAGGTTAATCACCTCTTTGTGTGCCCTAATTGGTGGTACATTTGGACCAGTTGATTGCTGTTTGGGTTGCACCACCTAATCTCAAAGGAAGTCATTTTGTAGCTGCCCCATAGGATTCAATAATTAAGTCAAGCTAGACACTCCATATTTTTCTTGATTTGTAAAGGAAAATACTTGAACTCATAATTTCAAACTTGGTTTGCCTCCTGGAAATTTGGTTGAATATACCAAATATTTGAATCCTAAAAGCTACTAATCAAGATTCGAACACTAAAATTCACGTCATCCTCAATAATCTTGCATAAAAACATTTTGGTTGTGCACATACACACATTCTCAAACAAATCATTAAGGGTACAACCCATTAAGGGCCCATCACACTCTAGAAGCACCAATATCCCAAGCCTAACTAAAATTTATTAGACATTGGCCCTAAGGATTGGTTCACTCGTCAGGAACCAAATTGAGATTGTTCACGATTTACTTGATTATACTAGTCAATCTGATGTCTATCCAGGGGAGTAGCATCAGACGACCGCGGCTGGGGTGTACACTAGGAACCGGAGGTGAAAGCCAAAGGAAGAACCTTCTCCCCAATCCCTTATTCTAACTGGTAATCTTAAGATGAATTCTAAGAGTCTGTAGACCTTTAGGCTACCCAATCTAAGGACAGGCTTGTATTTTTTTGTGTTGCAAGGTCTCTTTTCTTCCCCATCCTTCCAGTGTATACTTGGAAGGAGGTCATTGAACCCTCGTTTGGAAGGACCTATTGACCATTCCCAGAGGCGGAGGTTGAGTTATAGCCAAGTAGATCCCATGGATGATCAACAACCACCTCCCCCACCCTCGAACTAATAGGAGCTGATTCAGAGGTAGTTGGAAGAATTGCAGTAGATGCAGCAATGGTTCCAATGAATGAATGGTCAGGGTGCTCAACCCTTGAAGGATTTTTATGATCCTTCAAATTATGACGATCATCTCGACATTGCGATCCTCTTCGGTGATGTTGAGATCAAGCCCCAGGTTTGGAGCCTAATTAAACACTTTCACGGGTTTGGCTCAGAGGACCCATTCCAACATTTGGAGGACTTGATCACTCTGGTTCAAACCACCAAATTGCGGAATGTGGATGAAGAATAGATGTTCATAATACTTTTCCCCCATTCACTCAATAATAAGGCTGCACATTGGTATCGTACCATTGAAAGACCGATTGCTACCTGGACAACTTTGAAATCGGTCTTCTTGAAGAAATTTGTCCCGATTGGGTGAACTAATGCGTTGTGACGGGCAATTGCCACTTTTACCCAGTGGTAGGGGGAACCATTTCATGGGGCCTGGGAGAGATTTTAGGATCTGTTGTGGAAGTGTCCACACCATGAGGTGCCTAAATGGAAACTTGTATAGATTTTTTATCACAGGATGAATGATCAACTCCGTAATCATGTGGATGCTTCCTGCGGAGGCAATTTCCTCAACAAAGATGCAGATGGTGCATATGATTTTTTTGGGGAAATGAGAAAAAATTCTTTAAACCATGCATCCATGGAAACCTTCAATCGATCTCAACAAACTAGATCAGATGCCAATGAGGTCCAAGATTCTCATACATTTGATATGGAATTGATATGCAATAAATTAGATAAGATGGATCTAGTTGCTAAATGAATGGAAGAGTGGGTGACCAGAAACTCTAATTTTTCTATATCCACTCAATCCCAGGGATCGGGATTCCATTCTTCTCAAGCTCCTATGGGTCGGGAGTTTGTGAACCAGCTGGAGTCAACTCAACCTTCAGGCCAGCTCTTCTAGGAACCTTATGCCTTCCAAACTGAGGCCTTTGATCCCAGTTTTTCTAATCCTTCTTCATCCTCATCTTATGTGGATGTTCATGCTAGGCAGGAGAATGTTAGGTCCAACCCTTACTCGAAGTCCTATAATCCTGGTTGGAAAACTCACCCTAAGTTCTTTTGGAAGGATCAGAGGTAGCAGACCCAATATCGACCCAACAACTATGTACTGCAAAAACCAATGGGTTAGGGTCATGTATATACTTAGTGTCCCTCGAATCAGGTTAATCAGTCCATGTGGAATGCTCAACAACTCACCGAGCAGGCTGATTTAAACTTGAAGATGGTAGAAATGAAAGGGTCAATGCTCCAGCTCATGCAACAAATGAAAACTTCACTGGACACCTTGCAATCCAGACTTGGTATAGACAACTGACACCCTAGATCTCTATCATCACAACCTGTACCAAACCCAAGGAATGTATAGAACCAAGGCGTTGGGCCTCAAGGGATTGGTAATGATGGGGAGTCGTATGCTCAAGCTCATGCTATTTATCAGGCTACCCCAGCCCCTCTCGGGGCGAACCAAGTTCCTACCATAATCAAATGGGAGCCTCATATTTTGCCCAACCATCCCCAAGGCACTAACCAACAGCATTTTGCCATGACAAATACCATCACCTTGAGGAGTGGTAATAGACACAAGGGACCTACCTAACCCCATGGCAACACCATTGGGCCCCATAGTAAGAATTCTAGACTCCCAACTAAGAATGTGATCAACAAAACATCATAGTCTGATTTGGGAGTATGTTGTTGTATGGGAAAATAGAAAAATTCGGAGGAGAAATTGGAGGAAAGAATGTCCTTATTTCAGGCTTTCAAATTGATATTCATTTTACTCCTTGCTGCTACAGATCAATCCTCGCCTATGCCATAGGTTTATTGAATTCATATAAAGCAAAGCGTAGAGCAGAATCTGAAAACATTAGGAGAGTAGTCTTGTCTGATAACACAAGCACACTGATCTTAAACAAGCTACCTCCTAAGAAGTAGGACCCAGGTGCCCCGTTGATTTCCTGCACAATAGGAAACATCACGTCTAACCGGGCCCTTCTCGACTTGGGCACTTCCATTAATGTGATCTCCACCTCACTGCACATGGAATTGGGTCTAGGTTACCTGAAGCACAATGACATAAACTTGTAGTTAGCCGATAGATCCATTACAAAACCAAGGGGTATTTTGGAGGATGCTTTAGTCATGGTTAATGATTTTCATTACCTCGCTGATTTCATGGTCCTAGACATAGAAGCACCAAAACAGCTCAACCACACTATTGGGGATCGTATAATGCATATTTGATAAGAAAAAGCGTCGTAGTATAGTGAGAAATACGATCAACAAAAATAATTTATAAGATAACGAGACTTGAGTCTCAGTCGTTCATCTCTGGGAGGCGTTTATGGAAATGCAGATTTGAAATCGATCTCACTTGCTCTACTTGCTTAAAATCACGTGTTGGTTTATGGTTATTACATATTAATGCACAACAATCTTAGTTTCCAAAATATCAGAAATTAAAACATGCAACTTCAATCACACCAAAAAATGATAACTAGGCACATGGTTATTTTCAACATATATGTTTATATATATAAAAGATGATGATGATATCAGAGTTACAGAGCATAGGTAGAGAAATGCTTGTACATGGAAATAAAACTACTCGCTACCAGAAAACAACTGCATACATGAATCTATGGGGGGATTTTGCATGCATCATTGGGGGAGAATATAGAGCTACACTCCTAAGTAGTAAATAAATCATGTAAAGTATGAAGAACTAAGCTACTAATCTAGCAGAAATAAAGGCATTTAGAGGTGGGCTTCGATGGCCTTTGAGTTGGTTGAGAGGAGGAGGGGCGGCCAATGGTGCTGAGGCTGGTCCTTGGAGAGAGGTTGAGGAGGTGATCCAACATCTTGGTGTGGAGATGGTGGTGGCCATGGTGAAGCAACTCGTGAAGGTGGAGTTGAGGTGGAATGTAGCTAAGCTAAATGGAAGCCAAGAGTGAATGGGTGCAAATGGCCACCCCTTAGGTCTTTTTATAGACCTAAAGGAAGCTCTCTAGTGAATTATGGAATTCTCTAGAGAGGCCTATGGTGGGAGCTCATGGGAGAGTGAGAGAGAGAGGATGGATGGTGGATTTTAGATCCACCAAATGTGGATCTAAAAATTCAATGGGTCTTGGTTGCTAATTTTAGCAACCAAGGCAACAACACATGGTAGAGAGTTCTAGAGAACTATAGGCTAGGTATTTTCATGTCGGTGGTGTGTGTGGGTGTGTGTGGGTTGAAACTTAGGTGGCTAGGTTGATTAGGTTAAGTTCTAGTGGGTTTAGGTCAAGGTAGGTCTCAAATTAAGGCTGTAAACCCTAATTCACTATGGTAAAGTGCAATTAACTTAATACAAGTTTAATTAGGTGTGTGGAAACCTAATTGAGAGTTAAATAACTCAATTAAGTTAGGTCTAGGTCAATTGGACTCTCACTAAGTCCAATTGGACAGTGTGTGCTGAGATCAGGGCTCAATTGGACACAATGTGTCCAATGAATAAGTGATAGGTCGACTTTTCGCTTAGCGTTATAGTATTTAAGTGGTGGAAAAATCGACTAATCAAAAACAATGAAAATAACCACTCGCAGAAGAGCGGGTCGTGTCTACAGGGAGGCAATGATGCAATCAATACTTAATTAATTAATGTTATTTCGGATAGTGTGAAATTCCTTTTCAAATTGGACTTAAAATGTGAAAGAAAGTAAGTTTGCAATAACCTAAAAAGTTAAGGGTGTAAGTGCAGTGTTCCCTCATAGAAATCCTCAATAAATTTAGGATGAATTAGTGCAATTTTCATGTGATGTGTACTAAAGACAATTAATACTTAAATCAAGTCCAAAATCAATCTTTAAACTAGCCAATATTAATACCATGCAATTAGAAAGAACTGTGAGTGCTTGAATGCAATTCTGCCAGAATATAATATTAATAAAAAAATGAAATTGCTGGCAATGGCATTGAATGTAATTTCTAATTCCAACAAAAACAGAGCTTTTCCTCTCTCTCTTCCTCGCGAGAGAGAGAGATCTGCGGGGGTCGATGCAGGGCTTCAGAGGACGGTGAGGTCGAGATCTTTCTGATGGTGGCAGTGGCTGCGGCGGAGGTGGCCGGAGGCGGCTGGCGGCAATGGCCGGAGCTCCAGCCTGAGGAGCAATATAGCGGCTACTGCTGTGGCTGTTCGAGCGGCTGTGGCGTGCAGGCTTGCACGCACGTGACTGTGCGTGGAGACGCAGTGCCTGCTGTGGCACTTGGAGGCGCGCTAGAGGAGAGGCAGCGCCTGCTGTGGCGCTTGGAGGTGCGCTGGAGGAGAGGCAGTGCCTGTTGTGGTGGTGGGGTGGGTTGATGGCGTAGGAAGGGGGGCGCGCGTCTGCGGAGAAGGCACTGGTTCTGAATTGCAGGGGGCTGGAGTGGTGGGGCGCACTGGATGGTGCGCTGCAGGCAGAGAGCGCGTGAAGATAGGAAGCGGAGGCGCTGCACTGGCTGGAGGTGGAGCACGCGGGCGGAGAGCGCCTGCGGGCACGGCTGCGAAGGCGTGATGGCACTCTACAGGGAGGTGCGCCTGCAGTGGACGTGCGGTTGGGAGTACCTGCGGGCGCGGCTGGATGTGGAGCTGTGTGTGCTGTGCGGTAGAGATGAAGAACTACCTTGTCAAGGCATGCGGTAGGGAGAGATGCTCGATGCTACTGCTTGAGGTAGAGAAGGAGTGGCACAGTGCTCGCCCTCTCCACAGTGGAGAAGAGAGAGCCGTTCCCCGCAGGGGGAAGATGATCCCCATTCTTCTCTCCACCTCTTCTCTTTAACTCCTCTCTCTCCCCGCGTGCGTCAATCCTGGGATTTCCAAATCCCCTTTCTGTTTTCAACCGGCGGGCATTGGAGAAGATTGCCCCAATGTCCAACGGAGGTGGGGGGAAAGAATCGTGGCTGGATGTGTTGGGGAAATTATCGCCCCACCGTTGTTCTTTCTGGGTTTTATTCCCTGCAAATAAAAAGAACATAATCATTACACATTAAGTCATAGAATGTTATAGAATTAAATCATGATGCATATAATTATTCTATAACTTAGTGTAGTTATTAACAAACCTAAATTGCTAAAAGAGAATTACTTAGGATTACTATTAGTCCATTAAAATGGACTCGTCAAATACCCCCATGCCTAAGATTTGCTAGTCCCTAGCAAAAAATAGAAGTAATCAGAAGACTTTTTCTTTTCTTACTTCAAAACTTTAGAAATCTAGACAAATATGAAGTGCTGATAGCCTAGGTAATAGATCCAAGTGAAAGAGCCAATTCGCATTGGGAGTTCATACATTACCCTTGGCAAAAATTTCTATCGAGATAGGCAACTACTTCCCTCGGGGATAGAGCAGACAATAATCTGTAATTTGACCCAGGCGTTTGGCTTAGGTAGGAGATATCAAGTTGAATGGATTTGTATTTGGTGGCACACACTCAACTAGTGCTACATATAGTCTAGTACTGCAGACTCTAGCTCTCTAGACTATTAGACAAGTCAACGCTGAGAGAGGCTACATAACTGTGCTCTCCTGATGTTCCTAGGCACTCTCTCTCTTTTTTTCTTTTTTTTTCTTTCTGAGATCACAAATCTCGCCAGAATTAGAAATTATACTCACTATTTGGTGGCCTCACATGACATCCACACTTCAATTAAAGTCCTAATAACTCTACAACTATGTTAGAGTCCTCAACCCGTATTCAGGTGATCAGAAATACTAGAAGGTAGGTATGGGTCATATTTGGTGGAACGCAATAGGTGTTCTGTTTCCTCAAAAACTTGGACCTTTTTTTTTTTTTGTAATATAACTATTTTCTTCTTTCAGTTTCTTATTTTTCTTCTTCTTTTCTTCTTCTCTCTCTTTTTTTTTCTTTTTTTAATTTTATTTTATTTCTTCTTGTTTTTGCTTCTTTTGCAATCAGCACAATATGATACAGACTTTCATTTACGAGGCATTATTAGGGATGATGACGATCAAGAGGAAGTTGTGTGGCTTATTTGGTGGAAGTGCCTATTCTTGGCACCAGGAAAGAATGGATAAGACAAGCGTATTTCTGACCTTTGACACTATTACCCTCCTTCAGCTGAGGACTTTATGAAGGACGGTCATAACCATCCACCATAGTTATATCTTTATTAAGACTCAATCTCTGTGTATCTGCCTTATTTGGTGTCTCTCAGGAATTCACTCAAAGTACGCACCTATGAACAGAGAGTGAAAACTACGCCTAACTCTGAAGTATCATCATCTAATTATCCAGAACTTAAGAGTCCTTGCACTAGACTTAGCGCACCAGTAATCTCTCTACTTCTTCTCACAAATATGAGGTGGATTTACTAGAAGATAGTATGCCTGACTCTCTATGAACTGTCCAAGGGTTCAGTAGACTACAAATGCTCATTGGTTTTTCTCAAGGATCCATTACCAAGTCTACATGCACGAGAAATAAATGTACTGGATTCTAAACTTAAGAAATAATTCAAGAAGAAAAACCTCCAATGACAAAGGTATTTTTCTAAGGACTAACCCATTCAGCTCATCATTTTTTTTTTTACTAACCTAAATGCATAAATATTTCCTAAAATTCAAATGCACTACCCCATGCTTAAATTCTACAATGTCCCCATTGTAAAATTAAAACAGGAGGAGAAAGGAAAGAAATCACCTAATGACCGCTGGGTTGCCTCCCAACAAGCACTGCATTTTCTGTTAGCAGCCAGACTAAGAAGGAACCTATAAGTCTGGTTCCAAACAAATAAAGTTAGGCCCTAAAAATATGCGTAACAGTGCAGGCCTAGAAAACAGGTAACCACGGATGTTGGCAAGCTGATGATGCAATGTAATTCCAAATGCTCGCCAGAAGATATGAAAGCGAAAAACCTCGTTGGCTACCTTGGGAGGTCTAGGGATAATAAACGGAATATGAAAAGGGACCTCCCGAAATGGAATAGGTGGAGGATAACAAGGATCCTCTAGAGCAGGACGGATTTTAAAAGATATAAACATTATTAGTTCAAACCCTTGAATGGCGAGAGTAAAAGTACACGCATCAATCCATACTCGCCATTCTACCCTAGGATGTACTGGCCTGATATAGTCTCCAAAAAGAATATACATGAGCAGAGATCTGAGCCAAGGATCGGTTAGGGAGTATAAGGGTTGTTTGTAGTGTTGGAAGGTAATGGTTAAGTCCAATGAAGGCTTAGTAGGTGTTAGGTCCAATTCCAACAATGATTCAAATTGTGTACACTCCCTAACAGTAGTAGACAACTTCAAGTTATCCTGCCTAGCATTAATGATCGGAGTCATATTTGAATCAAGGGTAGACTCCAAATTACAACCTTTTGATGGCAGGGTCAAAGTGTAAGAATCATTATCATTCAGCTCATCCCCAGATTCGTTTGGTTCACTCAAATATTTGTCGGGGTGTATATGTGATTCATTAGGAGTTGGATTAGTATCTTCAATTATTTCTAACAGAGGATCAATCTTAATATTTTGAAGGAAGCCTATATCATTGAATTCATTATTGTTCTCGGGGTATAAATCCTCCAATGACGTGTTTTATCCCCGAGAGTCTCCCATAGACTTCTCATTATTTTGCTTGTCCTCCTCTAATATCAACTCCTGTTTTGATGGATGATGACTGTCAAAAGAAAGGAGGAATCTAGATTTAATCATATTATTTCTATCCTCTGGAGCAAAATCCTCAAATGATAAATAATTATGTTGTGATTCACTCTAGATTTTTAGTCCATGTTCCTCTGTTGGGGCATCCTCATCCTCTAAATTAGACTCTTCATAACCCTGAGACCAGAATTGATCATCCTTTATTCCCTTAGGGTCACCTTCATTAGGTGCATTTAAATCCTCAGGATATTGAATGATAGGTGTTGATTCCCTAAGTGGAGGGTCAGGAGTAGGCTCACTAAGAGTAGAATGGAATTCTACCAAATAATCAAGAGGGGAAGTGATAGGAACAATAATCTTCTCTTGCTTTTGACTCCAATATAGTTCAGGTGGATAATCACTATGATTGTTGTCCTCTAGTGGCCGCGTCTCATTGGGAGAGTCTAAGTGATCGCTACATGAAATTGGATCCCTATTGTTATTAAGTACCTCAGAATTATTTTCATGATCATGATCATATAGGTAGGGATCAGGATTATTGGGAACCGTGTAGCTAAGTTGTCTTATTTCTTCATTTAATTGTTGACTATTCCTCAACATCTCTCCCATTGATTCCATTATTTCCTTTTGTTGTTTTTGCATTTCTATCATAAAAGAGGAGAGGCTACTATTATCAGGTTGGGGAGGATAGTCAATTTCAGGCTCTGGTTGCCTAGGGGTATCGGTCCAACCTCGATACGGAAAATCATGAAGGGTGGGAGGGTTGGGTGTTTGCATGGAAG
Source organism: Thalassia testudinum (assembly GCA_037157565.1). Classification (NCBI taxonomy): domain Eukaryota; kingdom Viridiplantae; phylum Streptophyta; class Magnoliopsida; order Alismatales; family Hydrocharitaceae; genus Thalassia; species Thalassia testudinum. Next base: position 220,790,219 of record JAZHRO010000031.1, on the reverse strand, counting down.
TAGGGATTTCAGGATTGGAGAATCCCGCTCCTAGGCTCTACTCAAAAGTGGGAGTTATCAAGCCAGTACTCCCAGGGTAAGAATGAGAATGATCCCATGAATTATCAATGTACCCATCAAAGGATGGATACGCTCGGAGCATGGGATCCTGATTAAAAGATGGGAAGTATTGACTCTGATAATCTGAATGATAGGAGTAAGAATAATCCATTTCTTTAAGCAAAACAATTTTAACTCTCTTAGGCTTTAGCAAAATTCAGAATATAAGCAGAAAACTTCTTAGAGAGTTTTATTGTCAAAGCAAATGCAAATTCAACGGGATCTGTTTTTAGTAGATTATAGGTCTTAGAGTTATATGTTTAGATGGTGGCTAAACAAGTTTTGCAAAAATTACGCTTCCTAGGTCAACCTTCGTTGGTGCCTATAACCTACTCGCAAGGGATGGAAGTCTCGAATCGAGCCCACACACGAGGAATCGAAGTAACTTGCTGGATAGGCTTGTTGATTTCCGACTAACTTCCCTTGTGGTGCAAAAGAGGAGAGGTAGAAATTTATCTAGTGACCTTATGTGTGAGGCGCACAATGTCTCAAGTGTGCAAGCATACGATCGTGTTTTGATTTTTTTTTGAAATTCCGCAAACATGATCCTTTTGCACATAATTTTCAATCACAGATTTTAAAGTCCAACCTCTTAGCAATCCGAATTTGTTTAAAGTGACCACTGAAATAATTTGATTCACGCACTTTTGTGGTCTTAGATTTAGGTTCAATGCATATGCATGACAAGTAATTAATGCTCAAGAGAAGACGTACCTTACTCCAGCTTTCCTCATGCAGTGATGAATGTAGTGCAATAAAAAAATAAACTAGATGCTGCTCATTCAGTCCTAGATGATCGTCCTATAGATATGCAACTTTTAGCAGGCAGTTCGATTTTTTTTTTAATTAATTAATAATAACAAACAGACCTAATCTAACTAACTAACTGAAATACAATTTAAAATAGTTCAAATAATCCTATAATCTAAATAAATGGGAACACATTCCCAAAAATACCCAACAAGGGCCCAAAAGATAGTAATTTAAATTCTAATGTCTATCTAACTAAATCTAACTAAGACCTACTGCCTAAATCAGAAATAGGCTTCTCCATAAGCCTAAATGCGTGGGATCAAGGCCCACGTGTTCTTGTTGTTGTCCTCCAGGTGGCGTCAAGGTCCACCAGAAAGATCGTCTCTGCCGTGCGCGTTGTTCACGTTCAAAGTCGTCGCTTTGCTGTGCCTCGTCGCCATGTCAAATTCCTTGCAAAATAATAAAGATGATTAGATAATTTATCAACTCAAAAGATTTAAAAACAATAAAGTAAATCTATTGCGTCTGTTGCCTCCCCAGCAACGGCGCCAATTTTATAGGTCGACTTTTCACTTAGCATTATAGTATTTAAGTGGTGGAAAAATCGATTAAACAAAAATAATGAAAATAACCACTCCCAGAAGAGTAGGTCGTGTCCACGGGGAGGCAATGATGCAGTCAATACTTAATTAATTAATGTTATTTCGGATAGTGCAAAATTCCTTTTCAAATTTGACTTAAAATGTGAAGGAAAGTAACTTTGCAATAACCTAAAAAGTTAAGGGTGTAAGTGCAGTTTTCCCTCACAGAAATCCTCAATAAATTTAGGATGAATTAGTGCAATTTTCATGTGATGTGTACTAAAGACAATTACTACTTAAATCAAGTCCAAAATCAATCTTTAAACTAGCCAATATTAATACCAAGCAATTAGAAAGAACTGTGAGTGCCTGAATGCAATTCTGCCAAAATATAATATTAATAAAAAATGAAATTGCTGGCAATGGCATTGAATGTAATTTCTAATTCCAACAAAAATAGAGCTTTTCCTCTCTCTCTTCGTTGCGAGAGAGAGATCTGCGGGGGTCGATGCAGGGCTTCAGAGGACGGCAAGGTCGAGATCTTTCTGACGATGGCAGCGGCTGCGGCGGAGGTGGCCGGAGGCGGCCGGCGGCGGTGGCCGGAGCTCCGGCCTGTGGAGCAATATAGCGGCTGCTGCTGCGGCAATTCTAGCGGCTATGGCGTGCAGGCTTGCACGCACGTGCCAATGTGCGGAGACGCAGCGCCTGCTGTGGCACTTGGAGGCGTGCTGGAGGAGAGGTAGCGCCTGCTGTGGCGCTTGGAGGCGCGCTGGAGGAGAGGCAGCAACTGCTGTGGCACTAAATGGTGCGCTGCAGGTAGAGAGCGCGTGAAGACAGGAAGCGGAGGCGCTGCACTGGCTGGAGGTGGAGCACGTGGGCGGAGAGCGCCTGCGGGTGCGGCTGCGAAGGCGTGATGGCACTCTTCAGGGTGGTGCGCCTGCAGTGGACGCGCGATTGGGAGTACCTGCGGGCGTGGCTGGATGTGGAGCGGTGTGTGTGTGCTGTGCGGTAGAGATGGAGAACTACCTGGTGAAGGCACGCGGTAGGGAGAGACGCTCGGTGCTACTGCTTGAGGTAGAGAAGGAGCGGCACAGTGCTCGCCCTCTCCACAGTGGAGAAGAGAGAGCTGTTCCCCGCAGGGGGAAGATGATCCCCGTTCTTCTCTCCACCTCTTCTCTTTAACTCCTCTCTCTCCCCGCGTGCGTCAATCCCGGGATTTCCAAATCCCCTTTCTGTTTTCAACCGGCGGGCATTGGAGAAGATTGCCCCAATGTTCGACGGAGGTGGGGGGAAAGAATCGCGGCTGGATGTGTTGGGGAAATTATCCCCCCACCCTTGTTCTTTCTGGGTTTTATTCCCTGCAAATAAAAAGAACATAATCATTACACATTAAGTCAAAGAATGTTATAGAATTAAATCATGATGCATATAATTAATCTATAACTTAGTGTAGTTATTAACAAACCTAAATTGTTAAAAGAGAATTACTTAGGCTTACTATTAGTCCATTAAAATGGACTCATCAATAGGTTGATGAATTGACTAAGATCCAAGTTAATTAGGTTTAGTGAGGACCTAATTAGGTCATTAGGGGGGTCTAGAGGTGATGTACTAGGGTTAGGGCACCTTAATTTAGGTTCCTATGGGGATAGAATTGGGTTTAGGGGGCTAGAGATCCAAGATCAAGGCTTAAATTCCAAAATGGGAACTGGAGGACAGTATCAGACGTCTAATAAAGTTGTTAGACATCTTATAGTGAAAAATCAGAAGTCCAGACTTATTGTCTGGACGTCTAAGCAGAGTTAGGAGGGTTTCGAGGTTCAGTCTTGGGTATTCTGCAGAAATTGGACATCTGACCAAGTGTCTAGACATCCAATAATACTGCAGAAGTGGGTTTAAGGTGTGCGAGAGTTGGCTAAGGGTTCTGGACATCCTATAACTCATCTGTACATCTAGATAGAGGCTAGAATTAGGGTTTTATGGTTTCCTAGGGTGCGGTGACCTAATCTAAGGGTGGCTAACACTTGGGGAGGCTTCTAGGCTGTCCTAGGGCTAGGATGGACCTAAGTTCTTCACAATTTATTGCCTTATTCCTACTTAATAGAATAGCATACCTTAACTCCCCTACATTATTATCTACTACATCTAATCTAGGTCTTCCACTCTAGCTCTACTATAACACCAGTTATTTTTTATTCTTCAAATCCAGCTACAGATCTAGCTTCTGATCATATTACCTGCAATTGACATAATGCACCTAATCAGTACATTATACCATTATTTCATGCAAAGCTAAAAGAAAGCAGTAAAGGTGCTAGTAATGCTTATGCATGCATGAATTACCCTAACTTATGCTAAGTCCTAGCCTAATTTATGTCAATTAAGACCTCTGATTGTTGTGCAATCACACACCCCGATTATTTTGGGAAGACCTTTCTTGGCTACAGCCAATGTAAGGATTGATTGTGAATTGGGAAATATAGAAATGGCCTCTGGGAATAAAACAAATTGATTTAATATTTTTTGAGGTCTCAAAGAAGGATAAAATTAAGTGTGGTTTGATGGAGGAGCTTGGCAGAATAGAGGAGGTAATGGCCATACGTACCTTAGACAACCTTTTAAGGGCCAACTCAACCCAAACTCAAGAAGAAAATCACACAGTTGCTGGTATAATTGAGGACAATGAAAACATGCAACCAACTGTAGCAACATGGGATGAAGACGTTATTCATGAAGTCGAAAATTTGTTGGATGATTCACATGATCAAGTTACAACACAACAATGTCCTCATCATAAATTTTTAGAGTTTGAGGTTCAACGTTTGGGTGGGAATCATGAAGGTCAGGGTGGTTGGATTAAGCGCCCAAATTGTGAGGATGAAATTGAACTTTGGGTAGAAACTCTTGAAATGTTAGATATTGTAGAGTACCCACAAACCCCCAACTCATCACCAAACCCTCATCATCCCTTTTCACCTAACCATTGCACAAATTCTGTATCCACCCACACCTCCTCTATTCTAAATTAGCAAAACACCTATTAGAGACCATTTGGGCTCTCCCTGCACCACCAGCTTGCCGCTTTCATTGATCATCTCTTTGGCAAGCCCATTTTTCCTCTCCAGGACCAAAATCTAGGGGCCCGGAAACTGTGTTATTACAGCCTCAATGTTAGTTATTTTTGATTGAGGACCTCGCCTAGCTAAAGGCACTAAACTCAGCACGTGTAAAGACTATTTCGAGCTGACCAGAATCTCATAAAAGCCTGGTGTTATTCTTCCATTTCTGCCCTCCTACATGCTTTCATTTTAACAATGAGGACATTGCATTAGATAAGTATGGGGTGGTGGATATCTTATGAGATAATCTTTTTGTCAGCTGTAACAGTAATTTCCTATTAGTTAATTTATTTTAAAAAAATTGAAAATTTAAAAAAAAAGAATTAAAAGAAGAAACCTTAGGCTTTTGGAAGTTATTTGCTTTAGGAATTGATACGATAGGACCTGAACACTTAGACTCTTCAGGTCTTCAAGTCTTCAGGCTTAAGTAGCCCAGGTGTCCACTCGAATGTGAACTTAGTCTCAAGTCCTCGCCAATTCAATTTCAACTTTTATCTAGTAAATAAATTGGAATGATAAGTACACGATTTATCCACTCGCCTTCTGATTTTAGGGGATTTTAAGTCTAAGCATCTATACACTATTTGCACTGACTCACTTTTTGGCGGTTTTTATGGAAATTGGGTTGGTAATGAGCTATCTAGTGTGGTATGGCTGACAAGTTGTTGTGGGTAACAGATGATTGGCTAGTTGTCTAGAGCCTAATCACAAGACCATTTTCTTCATACTACCTTTAGATAAATCTTAGATTAAGGAAGCCACCTACTTAGGAAAAAGAGAGAAAAAAAAAGGTACCCAAAAAGAAAAAAGGAGAAAATAAAAAGTTAAAAAATAAAATCACACTTCACTACACGAGTATGGCTAGTAAGTTACCGTGGATAACAACTCATTGGCCGGTTGTCCAGAACCCAACTCACAAAAATGCACAATAATTTCCAAAACACATATGGAGATAGCAGGGAAGTAGAATAAATCAGGGAGATATACATGGGGTTCGCCCTTGTGTTGACCCCATAAATAAAAGAAGTATGGAGAAAGCTACTGTTCAAAAAGATAACCCTTTAGGCAAGATCACCTAAGGTCGTAAAAACCCAAAGTCTATTTTAACAGCTGCCTAGTGAGTCTTTCACTCTTTCACCAGATGCTTAGCACTTAGAGTCCTTTTCAAGTCTTAGGCTGGTTAGGTAGCCATAAAAAGTTATCCTGAAACTCTCAAACTCCAAAAGTACAAAAAAAGAAATAAAAAGAAAGAAAAATAAAATAAATGTGTATCTTCTCTTTTCAAATAAGGCAAGGGCTTGGGCGGTCTGCATTCATGCAAACACTGGGGCACTGTCGAGTTTTTGTAATTAGGTGTTGGGGTTTAGATTTTGTAAAGCAATCGACAAATCTTGCCTAAGTAATAAAATCTTGATTCTATTTTTATAAATAGCTTATAGTTTAATTTTGCTAGGGACTAGCAAAAGATAGACATGGGGGTATGATGTAGAAACACTTAATTAGGTTAAAATGCCTATTCATAAATGTTCCTAGGCTTAGATTTGCATTTCATGTTATAAATATTGCTTAGCATGCATCATTCTGCATTTAGAGTAGTTCTGTATATTTTAGGTTAATTACAATTTTTTTATGCCCAGGAGGGAAGGGGATTTATTTCGGGGTCTTAGATTGACGATCAAAATATACGGATCTGATCGGGATGATGATCTGAGTCCAAAGCCTCTGAGATCATCCTAATCAGAATCATGTATCACCTTATGTGATCTGAGAAAGATCAACAGCCAGGGGGGCAATGCAACATCCTTACGGGCTTCTGATAAAAATCTGACCATACAGATGGATCCTGAGTGATGATCGTAGTCCGATAGTGCAAAAATCACCTCAATCCAAGCACCATGACACCCTCCACAACAGAAAGAAGATGGATGGCCTAGATGGTGCCATGTGGTGCCATCTAGGCCACCTAACATTGGCCATCAATGGCTACTGGTGGCCCCTCATCATTAGAGATCTCATACCACAGCTGTTGGATCAAGATCCAATGGCCGAGGTTCCTTCGCGCTTTCAACTCCCATGCTATCTTCGCGACTTAAATGCTCCCTTGCCTCAATAGTAGCAGGTGCTGTTTGTAAACAAGAGGCGCAGGGTCGAATCTCGCCAAGCCTCCAATCTAGTCCAATGGCAAGGAGTGCTCAATTTCAACCTCTTGATCATAGACAAGCGGCCGAGATGCACCTACGTGGGCGCACAGATGACTGCCGATCTAGTGGAGGTGATCACATGGGCATCGACGCACATCTCCATGTACGATCCAACGCATGCGCGAGCGAGTGTGAGAGTTGGGGTGGACCTTCAGCTATAGCCTGAGCAAGCCTTTAGTGACGCTTACAGTCGTCACTAATTTCTTGTAGGCGTAAGGACAGTTGGGGGAGTGATCATCAACGACAGCTGCAGGGGTCTTTAGTGATCCTTGCAGCTATCACTACTGCCCTCTACACGAATTTCTTCTTCTTCCCTCCACTATATAAACACCCCTACACCCCTCATTTCACTTCATCTCTACCTACTTTACTCCCACCTACTCCTAAGCTCTATCAAAGCTCCATTAGAGCTTACTCTCAAGCTCCAAAGGCCTCCTATTAGTGTAATGTTCCTATTTCCCACCAAATATTCATCCTTCATCCCACCACCTTCATAGGTTGCCTTGGAGCAGCCCTCCCACCTCCATTCCACTAGAAGATTGCCTCCGTCTCCTCACCTCCATTTCAGAACCTTGGTGAAGCATTCCTCTACCTGGCATCCTCCTACATCTCACCTCCTTCATCCAAGCTTCCGCCAGGCCCCGTCGTCTCATCGAACAACCAATTCGGGAGATTTCTTCCCACCCCTATCTCTTTCATGCTTTCATAGATTATTGCTATAAACATTGGAGTAATATATCATATTTGTTCCATCTCATTTTGCAAACTTATCTTGCTTGTCTTTTTATTTCAAAAACACAAAAAAAAAACCTCAAAACACCAAAAACAAACAAAATGAAATGCAGATTTCAAACAAAGTAAACATCGCCTCCCTATGTTTGACCCGGGACTCCCCTGGAGCTTTGGTTATAAATTTTATTTGATAGAGGCATTTTGTGAGCTACAATGATGGGTTCTCCAAACCCTACTTTTAATTCACGAAACACAACTCCAAACACCTTGAAGAGCTCCTACACATAGGAAGAACTTTTGGCCCTAGGAACATGAATGAAGGTACCCTAATGATGCAGATGTTCCCATTCTCCTTGAAAGATAGAGCTGCACAATGGTTGAGAACAATTGGTAGACCATTCCTGACTTGGGAAAGACCTGAGAAGCACATTCCTAAAGAAATTCTTCCCCATAGGAAAAAATAATGCCCTTAGACATGCCATAACAACCTTGAAGCAGAACCCTGGGGAACAACTACATGAGGCTTGGGAGAGGTTCAATGATTTAGCTAGGAAATGCCCTCATCATGGGATTCTAAAGTGGCACTTGGCCCATAATTTCTATTATGGGTTGAGTGATAATCTGAAGAATTTTATTGATGCAACATGTGGCGGCAATTTCCTAAGTCGAGATGTTGAGGTAGCCTTTCAATTGTTCTATGAGTGAAAATTTCCTTAATAATCCTCAATGTTAGCCTTTAACAGAGCTAATCAATCAAGGAGTGGAGTTTATGAAGTTAACAATAATTCACACTCGGTTGATTTAGAATTAATTGCACAACGATTAGACAAGGTGGAACTCGTGGGAAAGAACGTAGATAATTTGGATAAGAAGCTGGATAATCTTTTAAAGGGCGGGAATTCCTTAGGTACACAATCTAGATTAAATTCTATGCCTACCCAAGAAGTGCCTATGGTAACCCACAACCAATTCCCCAACCCTCTAGGTCAGGAATCAACGCACAACATTAATGAACTAACCATGGCTCCACCTATGAGCCAATTGTACTTGGACCCATCTCTTTCTGGGTACCAAGGAGGGACCTTGATGCCTTCGAATTCTGAACCAGGCAGCCCGATGCCTAGTTATCCTAAGGATGTGAATGCACTCCAGGGTTACAACAGAAATGAGCCTTATTCAAACACTTACAGCCTTGGATGGCGCAACCATTTAAATTTTGCTTGGTCAAGTTAGAAACCCACCTAGGGTCCTAACTTGACTAATCCAAACACTTATGGGCAACCTAGTAGGTACACACAACCATGCATATATCAACCACAACCTACACAGGAAAATCAACCCTCTGATTTGAGTCTAGTCCTCAAAGAAATGAGAGAAATGAATCTGAGGCATAAGGAAGAAATGAATCAATTGGGGATAGAATTGACGGGATGACTGGGCCAGCTAGTAGATGCAAGACAACACGGGATGCTGCCATCCCAACCCATCCCAAATCCAAGAAATTTCAATAGGGTTAACCAGCACAGCACACAGGAGCAACAAGCACACCTAATTCAGCCTGCTCCCCAGCACCCACCTAGTTTTGTCAACCCTAACCCAACCCAGGATCAACCCATTTTGCAGAACCCACCTTACCCTTCTAACCCTAATGCACATGCCTGTGCTGTCACTTTGAGAAGTGGGAAACAAATCCAAGATCCTTCATCAAAATCTTACCAAGATCTTGAAGAGCCTGAATCTGACTTGGGAGACCAAGCTAATCTAAAAAACAAGACTCAGGATTTGAACACTCATGATTTTTCCCAAGCATCTTTTCCTTAATCCTTGGACAAACCTAGGGAAAGGAAAACTAACCAATCTAAGGAGTGGCTTGAGATTGTAAAGCAAGTCAAGGTGAATATACCACTCCTTGAGGCTATTGAGAACATCCTGGCCTACACAAAATTTCTGAAGGAATTATGCACACCAAAACACCATGCCTAATCATAAAAAAGTGCTGTGATTTCTGAACAAGCCAGTGTCATCATCCTGGATAAGCTCCCTCCTAAAAAGAAAGACCTAGGGACCCCCTTAATCTCATGTGAAATAGATGGTTTCATCCTGGATCGAGACTTACTGGACCTTGGTGCCTCCATCAACTCAATCCCCATAGAATTATATGAAGAGCTAGATTTAGGCCCCTTGCAACACACTGATGTGACCATTTAACTTGTTGATAGGTCAACCAAAATTCCGAAGGGCATTCTATAGAATGTGATTATAAAAGTGAATGATTTTGAATATCCTGTGGACTTCCTGGTTTTAGATATGGAGGCATCGGAAAACTTGAACCACACCCCGATAACTTAGGGAGACCATTCTTGGCCATTGCTAAGGCTCTAATCAACTGTGAGATAGGGATTATGCACATCACCTCTAGAAGGAAGAATTGTCAACTCAACATCTTTAAAGCTTCCCAAAAGAATAAGGTGAATTGTGGTTCCATTGAGGCTATAAGAATAGTAGAAGTGTTGGCAATTCACACTAAAGATGATCCAAATCTTGCCAAAGCTCAAGACCAACACGAGGTAAAGAAGGAGATGTACTTGAGGATAATTCTGATCTACTATCTCACATGAAAAATCAAATTGAACAGGACATTAGTGAGATTGAGAAACTCCTGGGAATAACTTATGATGAATTAGATGATAATATAAAGAATCCTCAATACATACACCTTGAAATTCAAGAACTTTTGAACTCTAAGGGAGTTCAAGAAAATGGACAATATAAGGACATGAACTAGGAAGTAACCCTAGAAGAAGAAGTTCAACACATAATGGACTGGGGAAGAACTTATAATTCAACTGGTTCAAATGGATGGCTTGACTCAGAAGAAGTAACTTCGGATGAGGAAGAGGAAATTTTTGATGAAGATTTTGATGAATTCCACACAACTTTACCCCTATCCTCATATGACCCAGAGCTTGGAGAACTCATGATTTTTCATATCAACTACCATTATGAAGACCCTTATTACTCTGATTCAGAACCAGATTTAATTCTAAATCATGATTTCAATGTAGACCCTATACCACCTCTTCTTGATTTGTGGAACTGAATTCACAGACAGGCTCTGCAATTTGAACCTCATCCACCCGACCCTATTTCATATTCCAAATCAGAAAGATTCTTTGGAATAGGGTGAGTCATTAGTTGGTCCGCATTCATGGATCATTGATTCTGGGATAAATTATCATATATTTCTACTAATCTTAAATTCCCCTATAACTGTTATTACTTCTTCTCTTAACCCACAGTTTTGAACTTTAAGTCTGGTAAATAACGTTAAACTTAGCACTGGCTGGGAGGCAACCCAGTACACTTTACAGGAAGTTTTTCATCCTCTAGATCCATGCTGATCTGGATCAACAGGCATAGTTAGGTGATATCCCCTCCTCTTGGTTATTATATTTTGATTTTCATGCATACATTTCTATGAGGACATTGTAATGAATAGGCATGGGGGGGTGGACATTGCATGTCTAATTTTTATGTCAAAAAAAAATGCATTTAGGCATAAATAATTTTTATTAAGGTTTTGTTAGGGATGTTTTCTTAAGTTGATTTTTGAGTTTAGAATCCAGTGCAATTTCACACTTACACATAGAATTTGTAACGGATCCTCTATGAAGAATGATAAATATCTTTAGTTTGTCAAGAAGAAGCAATGCTTCTTCTCTTGAACCGTTGGATAGCAATTAGTGTGTCAGGCAAACTATCTTCTAATAGATCCACCAAACAAGTGTGAGGTGAGAGTAGAAAGTCTACTGGAGCTCTAAGGCTAGTATGATGAAGCTTAACTTCTAGATAATTAGATAATGATACTCAGAGTTTGGCATAGTTTTTTTTCTTTTTTGAAAAGAAAAGGAAAGCTATTGAATCGTCGATAGCAATCTAGGACAACTATTATTGATTATATGAAACAAAAGGATTACAAAAATGAACCCCACATATGTATGAGATTCCAGCAATTGTTTGCAATATTATCCACACTCACTGGACTCTCCTAAAACCATTTCTCATTTCTAGCTCTCCATACCGACCATAAAACAACCACCATGGGAACATATGGCTTATTAGAAATTTAAAAAGAGCTCCATGGATACTCCCATGAGGGAATTGAATCCCTATAGATCTTCCTCCAAACACTATCTGTTATCATGCATGTAGAAAAAATATGATGACTACCATCATTATGTAAGCCGCAGAAATGAAAAAATTGAACAGGAGTGCCCATTCTCCTATGCTACAGATCTCCTATTATCAAACCATCTCTTCTACATAGCCACAAAAAAATTTGCACCTTCAAAGGGATTTTCAATTTCCATATTTGCCTCCCTACTTCATCCACCTTCGCCGACCTTAATGAAAAGATGAGTTTCTCATAGGCAGCCACTGATGAGAAAGTCCCATCCCACTTGTATGTATCACATTCCTCCTGCGTATGTCTAAAACCAGCAAGCTCCTGCAGGAGACGTTCATTTTCTGCCCGTGTTCTTGTTCCATGGTCATTCCCCGCATCACTGTTTATCATCCAGTTCTCTGAAGTCATGTCCCAATAATCACATACCACAGCATTTTTATCAGGAGCATCCGAATATGCAAGAGGGTACCTATCTTTTATCGCCCCACCAGGAAGCCATTTATCCAACTAGAATCTAAAGCTTCTTTCTTCTTACTGATTTGAAAAGATTCCAATTATTAGCCAAAGCATGCACCACAGAAGCCCAAAAAGGAGATGGCTTATGAGGATTTAAACGGCTCTTCTCATCATTTGCCACCACATAGCTATCATGTAGGATCTTTGTCCAAAATTTTTTTTCCCCTTGAAGCAATCGAACCACCCATTTCAACAACAAAGCATCATTGAACTCTGAGAGATTTGATTCCCATACCACCATACTTCTTAGGAGAACAAATTGTATCCCATTTAATAGGTTGGAAGAATATACCTTGGTGAGCAGCCCCTTTCCAGAAGAACCTTTTATGCATAACATCAAGTTTTTTCCAAATTGACTTTGGAGCTCGAAAGTTGGAAAAGAAGGAGACTGGAATAGAAGTGATAACTGAATTTAGAAAGATAAGCCTCCCCCCTTTAGATAGGTAATGGCTGCTCTAGCCTTCAAGCTTCGTAGCCACCTTCTCAAAAAGAAATGTCCAATCAGTTTTCTTCATTTTTTCTTCATTTCAGTGGCAGACCCAGATATTTGATTGGCAATGATACCACAGGCTTGCACAAGATGTTGGAAATGTCATTCTTATCACTGCCAATCATACCAAAACAAACCAGGGAGGATTTGCTTCCATTTAATTTTAGCCTAGAAATTTCACCGAATATATTGACCATATAGTATAACACCTGTGCTTCCCTCTTCCCACCTTCCACAAAAAAAACTGTGTCATCTGCATATTGGAGAATGGGGGCCAATGCCCTTCTATTTGTCATCGAGTAACCCCTTATCAACCCGTCAGCTGCCAACTTGCATGCATATCTTGCTAATGTATCTACTGCAAAATTAAAAATCAGTGGGGCCAAGAGGCAGCCTTGCCACACCCCACACAGAGGCTGAATCTAGGCTCGATAAGGTTTCCCATTTATCAAGGGGGAATAAGAGGTAGTCGTGATGCATCATTTCACCCATTGGATCCAAAGGGGAGGAAATTTTCTCCTTTTAAGAATTTCCTAAAGGTATGACCATGTTAGTGAGTCATACGCTTTAGAAAAGTCTACCTTCCATAGGAAGGCCTTAGTCCTTCGCCTATGCCACCCCATAACCATTTTGGCGTAGCTGACTTCCTCTATAGTTTTATTATTCCGTCGTAGTATAGTATAGAGGAAGGTGATTACCAGTTTAATACAATTTGTTACTCGAAAATAAAGAGTTCCCAAGGTCAAACTCAGGGAGCAAGTTGTATTCTAGGGGTACAAGTTTCTTTTACAAAAATAAAGAAAGAGAGAGAGAGAGAATTTGTTGGCTTCTTTCTTTTTCTCTTCTTTTCTCTTTGCCTATCTTCTTCTGCTTGACTCTTCTGCTTTATCTGCAGCAGTAGTGATGCTTTTCTTCTTCTTTCAGTTCTTGTTTCTGCTCGTCTCTTTCTTTTTCTTCTCCCTTGCGGTCCTGTTCTTCTTCTTCTTCTTTCTTTCTTCTTTTCCTTTCTTCAGACCTTCTTCTCGTGTTCTTCTTCTTCTTTCAGTTCTTGTCTTGGCCTCTCTGCGTTCTCCTCTGCCTCGCCTTCCTTCTCCTTCTTTGCCTTCAAGACGTCGTCTGATTTTCCAATCAGACGACTTAAACCGCAGCTGCTACAGTGCCGCTCGGTGATCCTCATTCCTTCAGCTTTCGTCTTCTTCCACGGTTCTTCTTCACCTGTGCCTGCACACTTACACAGCTTGATCAGAGAGGGGCAAAACCTATCTCTACCCTCCCCCGCGTCTCTCTCTCACGGAATCCGCTCATGGGATAGCTCTCCCAGAGCTGCCGGGCAGCCGGGTACGGGTCGCGCCCGAGTCCAGGCCCACCGGCGTGCGTGGTGGGCGAGGAGTGCAGGTCAGTCTAAGTCGGGTCGGGCCAGGTCCGCGGGGCGTGAGCGCGGACGAGACCGGGTAACCGGGCGGGTGAAGGGGACCTCACCCCGTGTGCTGAGGCAATAAGCCTCCAGCACCTTTTCGCTTTATACCGCTGCGTTCCTTTAGAGCCTTCCGAGGTGGGACTAAATGTCCCACCCCAATTTCGTGCCTGCGCGGAGGAAGCAGCCGGTAATCGCAGCGTTACACGAGACCTTCGCGCGAGGGCTTCGACTCGACTGCAGCCTGGTGCTTCGCGAAGGCACCTTGCGCTGTCTGGGAGCGTAACCTGGGCGTGACTCACCTAGGGCAGCAGGTGAAGAAGCTGCTTTGCTTCAACAATGGCGGTGACGAGCGCAGGTACCTGCCCACAGAAAAACGGCCTCTCGGCCCAATCAGAAATGCGGAGGACCTTCACCGTGGCACGGCGAAGGTGGTCGGGGGGGTGTGCAGGCGGCGGGGCGGAGCCTAAGGGCTACCCTAGGTCGGACTGTGGGTCGGGAGATGGGTTTGCTCGGTGGAGTTGCAGGGGGTGATTTGGGGGAAGTGGAGGGGCGGAAATGGATCAGGGTGAGGAGGCGGAGATTATGTGCAGGTCGGCGAGCCGTGTGGGATGCTGGAGTGATGGAAGCGGCTCGCCGGAGGATGGCCGGAGGTGGAGAAGGTGAGGGTGATTGGTCGGAATCGAGGGCGACAGTAGATGTTTAAAGTGAGGAAAAGGAAGAGGGGAGGAAGAGGAGGAGTTCTATCTACTTAGCAGGACGAGGAGGGGCCGGAGCGGGCGACAGTCGTATCGACTGTCGCCGGAGAAGAAGATGCCCGGGGGAAGGGGCAGCGGCGAGCACAGGGCCGGAGAGGCGCCAGCTGGGTGCGGCGTGGCGCGGGAAGAGCAGGGGAAAAAGTCTCTGCTGCTGGTATTGCGGCAGAGCGAAGAGGAGGAGGAGGAAGAACCGCCGGAGCTGGTGGGCGTCTGCCGGAGTGAGAAGAGAGGAAAGTTGGGGGTTTTCTCTGTCAGATCCAAGCTGGGAAGAACGGTGGAGCGACGGGGGTATTTATAGGGACTGAATCAGGGAGGAAGGCGGAGGGAGACGACGTGTCTCCCTCGCCGGAGGACGCCGGAGATGGAAACCCATACCGTCCGTGCATTCGCACGGCCGGTATGGTGGGTTACAGCGACCAGGGGGGTGTCCCTGCGACGGCTGACGACGCAGGGCACCCCCGGTTTACTTGCCAGACTCTCCCCCTCACCCTGCGTGGCGCCATGCTCCGTGCAAGGTCGCCGGGGCATGGTGCTGGCAGGTTTTGCAGGGAGGACCTGAACGCAAAGAACGAAGGAGAGTTAGGGGCCAAAATGCGAGGGTTCAAAAGTTGAGGGCCAAAAAGTAAATGTATGAGGACCAAAGTGTAAAGTTGGTCAAGAAGGTTTCTTCTTAGGCTCAAGTTTTTATACATGACTAATTAGGACCTAAGGAATCTGATGGTGAATTTTATTTCTAGATTAAACCTTGTTTGATTGGTCAATTTACGCAAAAACCCAAATTAAGTTATTAATTGGGTATGGTTCTCAATGTAGGTCAAGATGGGTTCCTAAGGTCAAATTGAAGGTTCTAAACCCTAGAGATTATTTTTATATGAATTTTAGAGGGTTTATTCCATTTTTTATTTGCCTTGAACCTCGTGAATTGAAGTGGGTTTGTTTTAGGGTTACAGATTATTATTTAGTTCCTTGGAATTGCTGTAGCCCTTGCCAGATCATCTCATCCTACTTTTATTCTTATTAGGTTGCTTTGACCTATGTTTGGACCCTGAATTACCCTGTATGCAGATTATACTGGTAAAATTGCATTTTTACCCCTTATGACTTGTTTTCTCCTTAAACTCAGAATTCTCTGAGTTAAGTCTTTCCTTGAGTTATGTAGGAGCTTTTATCCTTTGTATTGGGTCAAAATGAGCTAGTTATGGCTCATGATGAGGTTCTCATCATACCGCCATGCCTAGCTTTTGCTAGTCCCTTAGCAAAAACTTAAGGTTTCAACCCTTGTCCTAGACCCTGAAGTTCTTAATAGCTTTAGATAAGTGCTTTTTCATTTGAGCTCAGATTAGGTTAGAATGCTGACCATAGGCCTAAAAGGTACTCTAGTACCAATCAAGATCCAAATCTGTCTAGCCTTAGCCTCAGTCCTTAGCAAAGGTTTTTAAGGCCCACAAGAACTAACCTAAGGTTTATTGGACTTTGTGGTTAAAGCACCCGTGCTTGAAATGATTTTCGCCCTGGCTCAGTTCGCAGTGCGTTTTGTAAGAGAGAGATAGAAAGTTATTTTGTTTGGAGAGTTTTCTCTCTCTTTTTTTTTCTTTTTTTTAGTTCTAGCCTAGGATTGGCTTTTCAACACAGTCTGTATCAGATTCCTTGCTCCCATCATCAATCCTCAAGGGTTCCTGGCGATCGATGCTTTTAGATAGCACCGCCCATGGCAACCCCCGGAACCCTGGCTATTGAGATTTCGAGATAATCCCATCCATGGTGTTCTATGGCTGAATTCAGACCCTGGCAATTGACACTTCGAGATAATGCCATCCATGGAATCTGAACCAGCAGAGTGCTTACATGCCCCCAGTAGGATATGTAAATATCCTAAGAGACAAGCACCGAGGAGATGATATTTTGTTACGCATCTTCGAGGGGATTTCCCGTCTCTCCGCGTTGGGAACTCGTCCAAATCAACTTGTGTTGATCGGCCGCTCCTATTCTAGGTGTTCTTTTCAGAATTTTGCAACGCTTCTGCGTGATTCTGATTTTTACGCTTACTGAACCAGGCTGTGTGTGAGGTTAGGGTGCTTAGGTTACTGAGTCCCGTAAACCAAAAATTAGTTAACGAGGCCAAATACTTCCTAAGCCTTAGACCTAATACTTCAGCTTTTCATTTTCCTCAACCTCTTGAGGAGTGTCCAGATCTTAATGGGTACTAAGACTCTATTCAAGAATGCCTAAGGTTTGCATTCTTACTAATCTCATTATGCACTTTTCAGTTATTTTCTTGAATGAGGTCTAGAACTTAGGTTAATTCCTTAGTTCCTTACTAATGACTATCACTTTTTTCTCATAATTTTGCACTCCTTTTTCATTTTGTTTCTTTTCTCCTTCTCCTTCACAAAATTTCCTTCTCCTCTCTTATTCTTTTTCGAAAATTTTTAATTTTTATGGTGTTTTTGGCATATGTGAATTTTTTTGTTTGAAACCTTTTCTTACCAGTTTTGCACTTTCATACCCCCCCATGCCTAAGATTTGCAATGTCCTCATTGTAACCTAGGGGGTTTTTATTTAGCTTAGTTCATTCCTTAAGACAGAAATTTGGATGCGTGAATGGGTCGGGTTGAATTTTTGCGGACGATTTCTAATCCCAGATGCAAGCATCTGAGGTGGGGTCGGCTGTCTACAAGGGTGAACCTTAAGTGCAAAAAGGTGTCAGAAAAAGTTTTGGATTTTTAGGAAAATGACGGGTTGCCTCTCGTTAAGTGCTGAGTTTTACGCCATCGGCTGGGCGCAATAAGCTCAAGGGGAATGGAGGATATAAGATGCTTCAGCCAAATCAGTAGAAGTTACATCAATGAACGGCTTGAGTCTCTGACCGTTCACGATGAAAGGTTCAGAATCGTGGCTGAGTGGACTGATTTCGATTGCTCCATTTTCAAAAACCTGTCGGACCAAATATGGTCCGACCCACTTGGATTTTAGTTTTCCTGGGAAGAGTTTTAGTCGGGCATCAAAGAGTAGGACCTTCTGACTAGGATGAAAGATCTTTCTCGAGATGTGTTTGTCGTGGAAGGCTTTAACCCGCTCCTTGTAGATTTGCGAGTTCTCGTACGCGTCTAGGCGTAATTCATCGATCTCACTGATTTGGAGTTTTTTGTGGGTCCCAGCCTTGGAAAGATCTAGATTACAGTTCCGTACTGCCCAATAGGCTTTATGTTCCAGTTCTACGGGAAGGTGGCATGCCTTTCCGTACACCAGTCTAAAGGGAGACAAGCCCAATTGGGTCTTGTGGGCGGTCCTATAGGCCCACAATGCTTCCGGAAGTCGGGACGACCAGTCCGTCCTGTCAGGTCGAACAGTGACTTGCAGGATTTTCTTGATCTCCCGATTAGACAGCTCAGCTAGACCATTAGTTTGGGGGTGGTAAGGAGTAGAGATTCGGTGAGACACCCCGTATTTGGTCATCAGAGACCTAAACTGAGCATTTGTGAAATGGGTCCCCCCATCAGAGATTATTGCACGAGGAATCCCGAACCTTGAGAAAATGTTTTGATGAATGAATTTGAGAACGATTTTGTGATCACAGGTTCGGGTCGGTATGGCTTCGATCCATTTGGACACGTAGTCCACAGCCAACAGAATGTATTCGAAACCATCCGAAACAGGAAAGGGGCCCATAAAATCAATCCCCCAAACATCAAAGATTTCGCATACTAGAATCGATTGCATAGGCATCATGTCGCGATGGCTCATGTTGCCCAAAGTCTGGCAACGACTGCATGCCTTGCAGTGATTGTATGCGTCTTTGAACAGTGTGGGCCAGTAAAAGCCGCACTGGAGGACTTTTGATGCGGTTTTATGCCCGGCGAAATGTCCACCGCATGCCTGGTCATGGCAGAAAGAGAGGATATTGTTGAATTCCTCTTCCGGGACACATCTCCGGATGATCTGATCGGCACCTATGCGGAAGAGGTACGGGTCTTCCCAAATGTAATACTTGGCATCGGAGCGTAATTTGTCCTTCTTGGCCTTCGGCCAATCGGACGGGATCTGATGAGATGCCAAGTAATTTACTACATTAGCAAACCATGGAAGGCTAGTACCAATAGTCAGTAGGTGCTCATCGGGAAAATGTTCAGTGATGGGTCCGGAAGGGTCAATTATTTCAGAAGGAAGACGGGACAAGTGATCAGCTACCACATTTTGCTTTCCCGCTTTGTCGCGAATCTCAAGGTCAAATTCTTGCAACAGCAAGATCCATCAGATTAATCGAGGTTTCGCGTCCTTCTTTGCAAGGAGATGCCTCACAGCTGTGTGATCCGAGTATATGATGACACGGGAACCCAGAAGGTACGATCTAAACTTTTCTAGGGCAAATACTACAGCTAGCAGCTCTTTCTCAGTAACCGTATAGTTACGCTGAGCCTCATCGAGTGTTTTGCTGGCATAGTAAATGACCACAGGCTTCCCGTCAATTTTCTGCCCCAAAACCGCTCCTACAGCGAAGTCGGATGCATCGCACATGATCTCAAAGGGTTGAGACCAATCAGGGGACTGTAGGATCGGGGCTTGGGTGACTCGGTCACGCAGGATTTCAAATGCTTGAGTGCATTCCTTGGAAATTTCGAAAGGAACATCCTTGGAGAGAAGAGTTGTTAGGGGGCGCGCGATTTTTGAAAAATCAGGGATAAATCGTCGATAAAAATCGATATGCCCTAAAAAGGAAAGGATGTCCCTGATCAAGCTAGGCATAGGAAGGTGAGAAATCAGATTAATCTTAGCTCGATCCACTTGGATACCTTTTTCCGAAATTGAGTGTCCCAAGACAATTCCCTCAGGCACCATGAAATGGCTCTTTTCCCAAGAAAGAACCAAATTCACATCGATGCACCGCCTGAGTATCTGGACCAAGTGCTGGAGGCAATCGTCGAATGATGCTCCGAAAACTGAAAAGTCATCCATGAAGACTTCCAGATAATCACCTACCATATCTGAGAATATGGCAAGCATGCATCGCTGAAAAGTAGCGGGTGCATTGCAAAGACCGAAAGGCATCCTTCGGAAAGCGTATGTTCCGAAGGGGCAGGTGAACGTGGTCTTTTCTTGGTCCTCAGGATGGATTTCCACTTGGTTATAACCGGAGTACCCGTCAAGAAAGCAGAAGAACCTATTTCCCACAAGTTTTTCGAGAATTTGATCAATGAAGGGCAGTGGGAAATGATCCTTCTTTGTGGAGGAATTGAGTCAGCGGTAATCTATACAGACTCTCCACGAGTTGGCTAATCGGGTAGGAATGATTTCTCCGGTCGCAGTCGTTATAGTGGTGAGTCCTGCCTTCTTGGGCACAACCTGAATTGGGCTGTCCCAACGACTATCGGAGATCGGGTAGATGATTCCGGCATCTAACCACTTGATGATCTCCTTTTTCACGACCTCCTGCAGATTGGGGTTTAAGCGCCTCTGCATTTCACGAGAAGGTCGTGTGCCCTCTTCTGAATAGATATGATGAGTACAATAAGAGGGACTTATTCCAGTCAAATCATCGAGAGTCCACCCGATGGCTCTGCGATGTTGCTGGAGGACAACAATCAGACGGGATTCCCGTTCAGGACTGAGGTTGGAATTGATAATCACAGGAAGGGTCTGATTAGAACCCAAAAAGATGTATTTCAAGTGAGCAGGAAGGGGTTTCAGTTCGAGGATGGGGTTATCAGCAGCAGCGGGTGGTTCAGTATAGATGTGAGGTTCAAGGGTGGGAGTTACTGGGTTATTCATATCTGGATTCGACTCCTCTGTTTGAGGGTCAAGATCCTTCTGTGGTTGATGAGGCATAATCGAGTCATTCTGGAAGTGTGATTCATCAACCAAGGTCCTGATGTCACAAATTTGTTCGATGACGCCGCAATTAATTCCTTGTTGGGCCTTAAATATATCAATTTTCAGTGTTTGATCTCCAAACTTAAGCTCTATTTGGCCCTCCTCACAGCTGATGTTGGCTCTAGCAGTAGCCAAGAAAGGTCTCCCTAGAATGATTGGTGTATCGCTAGGGTTCTCAAGTGCGTCCATATCTAGGACTATAAAGTCCACTGGGAAATAGAAATCCCGCACTCTTACGATAACATCCTCGAGAATCCCTTTTGGTGACTTTATAGATCTATCTGCTAATTGTAATGTCACCTCGGTTGGTTTTAGCTCAGATTCTTCTAGATGGTCAAGTAAGGATGTGGGTATCAGGTTTATGGATGCACCCAAGTCTAACAATGCTCTATCAAATTGGGTACCACCTATCTTGCAGGAAATCAGGGGAGTACCAGGATCTTTTGCCTTGGGTGGGAGTCTACTGAGGATTACAGAGCTGGCTTGCTCTGACAGAACAATTGGGCTCCCTCCCTTGGTTCGCGGCTTACGCTGGGGTGTACATATATTCTTTAGA
Source organism: Thalassia testudinum (assembly GCA_037157565.1). Lineage (NCBI taxonomy): Eukaryota > Viridiplantae > Streptophyta > Magnoliopsida > Alismatales > Hydrocharitaceae > Thalassia > Thalassia testudinum. The sequence continues at coordinate 220,768,946 of JAZHRO010000031.1, read as the reverse complement.
AATCGTGCGTAAGCTGGTACGTGGCGGATTGCATCCATCAAGGGGATGTTTATGTGGACCTGCTCAAAGAGCTTGACCAGGTCCTCCTTAGGGGCCACGGGTTTGGTGGTCTTCTTTCCCTTGGTCAAGGCCTCGGGAAACGGGATCTTGGTTGGTTCTTCTAGGATAGGTCCAGGTTGTGGATCTGGGACAGTGGTATCTTGGATAACTATCCTAGGGTCATGGTTATCAGGCTTGGAGTGGTTTGGATAATGCGGGTCTTGAGTTGTTTTACCACTACGTGTTGTTACAGAATTTAATCCGGCCTGATTTTGGTTTGGGTTTTGTAAGAGGGGTGGCTGCTGCTGAAATCCCGCATAAGAAGTTGAAGCTTCCATCTCGTCTGGAGATGGAGCAGTAGGGGCCTGATAAATCCATTGTGCGTGGCCTAAATTTGGATTCATAACGTGCTTCTGGGTTGGCACGTTATTCGGGTTAGGAAGAGGTTGGGAAGGGAGTGTGCCTCGCTGGCAAGAATTTGCCAACTGGGCCAGTTGAGTTTTAACCTCTGTAAGTTCGTCCTTGTGCTGTTTTTGAATAGCCGCATTCGCTCTTTGAATGTCAGCCAGAGTCTGAAGGATTAGGGACATTTGATCCTGATTTGGCCCTGATGGATAAGTAGGGTTGGGCCGAGGCTGAGGCGGCTGGTAATGACTAGAGGGCTGTGGGCGGGACTGAAAAGGTGGTCTTTGAGTTTGGGAATTTCCCGCCCACTGAAAATTGGGATGGTTTCGCCATCCAGGGTTGTAAGTGTTGGAGAATGGGTCGATCTGGATGGCGTTGAGGTCCTCGCAGGTCTGAGGAACCTCTTGAGAATCAGGGAAAGGGGAAATGGAGTTCCCCGGGCTGGTGTAGAAAGGATCGGATGATCCTCCGATCCGAGAATCAGATGGGGATGGATATGGATCCATCCTAGGGGAAGATCGGTGAAGGATGTTTTGCACAGTCTCCTGTGTGGGAGGAGGTTGTGCAAAGGAGTTACGCGCAGAGGTGGCTCGCTGCAAGTGCTGAGTCAGCTCATCCACCTTCTTCTCAATGATTGAGACCTTGTCCAATCGACTGGCCATTAATTCCAGGTCGACTGATGCGGACAGGCCCTGCGTCTCATGTGCTCCCTTAAGATTCGTCGCTGCGCGGGTATTCGTCCTGTCGAATAATCCCAGGGAGTCATTGTTGATGGAGTTCTCGCACATGTTTTCGAGAATCTCCCATACGGTGTCTTCATGTTGACCCATGATGTTTCCTCCGCAAGTTGCATTGACGAAAAGGCGGATGTCCTCACGGAGTCCCTGGTAAAAAGATTGGACTTGTTCCCATTTAGGAACTCCGTGATGGGGGCACTTTCTCATGAGATCCTGAAAACGATCCCATGCCTCATGGAGAGGTTCTCCTGATTGTTGAGTGAAGTGTGTAATCTGATGGCACAAGGCGTTGGTCCGACCAACGGGAAAAAACTTTTTCAAAAACTCGGATTGAAGTTCTTCCCAAGTGTTGATCGGCCGGGTCTGAGTTTGATACCAATGGGCGGCCTTGTCCATAAGAGAAAAGGAGAACATCTTCATGAGAAGAATATCCCGATTTTGCGCATCTGATCCAAAAGTGTGGGCCAGATGCTTTAGCTGTTTGATGTGCTGGAAGGGATCTTCATAATTAAGCCCATGGAATTTAGGTATAGAATGGATCATGTTGGGCTTTAATTCGGAATCAGGTCCTCCAGTCGGGATTCTGACTCGAGGCTCAATGGCCACCGCAGCAGGATTGTAGTGGTCCCGCATCATAGGATGCTGTGGTGGGTGCACGAAGTTTTGGAAGAGGTCATTGAGTCGCTGGAGCTGGTGTTCCAGATTATTTTCTTCCTCAACTGGCTGAGCCATGATGGGGGAAGAAGAACTTGGTTCTGAATCAGAAGAGAGAATAATGTGAGGGTGTTGCTGCATAAATACGGGCGTCGAGGCTTGGCCTTGACGAGAGCGAATTTCTAAAGGAGGTCTTAAGGGTGGTCTTAAGGACCTCCTTCCGTACATGCACTGTTGGAAGAGGTAAGTTTAGAAGGTGCTGGACCCAATCAAGACACCCACAAATGTGTTGGGTGACTATAGAGGTGCGGGGCAGATGGACCCCTTGATCAGAAAGATCGTCCACCTGAGAATTACCTGGGCAGCCAGAGAGGGAGAGTCCCGCGAAGACCCCTACACGGTAGAGCGTCCCCACGGGTTACAGGGTTTCCCCCACCCGACCTCTCTTGTCACTGCGGTTCCAGGTAGACCAGAATGGGGATCTTGACCTCTTAAGTCTACTAATTTTTATTTTAAGATCAGGGTGCTCAAGGTTTCACTTGAACTTTTAGTCTTTTAAGTGCCAAGAGTGACCTAATTTAAGGTTGGTTGACCCAAGGGGTCAACTTTACCTCTTGTTTTCTTTGAGAGCTTTTAGGTCCTGTCTTTCAGGGTTCAAGTGTTTAGAGAGCCAATTGTTTTAGGTTTTCTTTGAATAGGTATTTTCAGACAAGGGCTTGGGCACACTTCATTTGGTTTTCTCAATTCTTGCTTAAGGAGTGTGTCTCTAAATCCCTAGTGTTGGATTCTAGGTTGGCTCTACTTGGTCCAGTTAATTCTTTGTTGGGTAATTAGGGCTCAAGCAAGAATGTGTTAGCCCTTAAATACCCTTAATAGTGTGCAGGAGTAATGAGTTGAAAACATGCAACTCTTTATGGTTACTAAGTATGGAAGACAGGTTAGCCCTATATTGCTTGTTCTTTTCCTCTTTAGAGTTTAGGGGTTAATAGCAAGAGGAAAAAAAAAAAATTTACCTGTCCTCGGAGTGGTTGTCGTGCGGTTGCTTGTTTTCTTGATTTCCTGTAGTTTTCTGCACAAAAGAGAGGAGATTATCAGAAACTAAAAAGAAACAGGAATGTTTACCTCTAGAATAGCCGTTGCTCCCCGGCAACGGCGCCAAAAACTGGCGTAGCTGACTTCCTCTATAGTTTTATTATTCCGTCGTAGTATAGTATAGAGGGAGGTGATTACTAGTTTAATACAATTTGTTACTCGGAAATAAAGAGTTCCCGAGGTCGAACTCAGGGAGCAAGTTGTATTCTAGGGGTACAAGTTTCTTTTACAAAAATAAAGAAAGAGAGAGAGGGAGAATTTGTTGGCTTCTTTCTTCTTCTCTTCTTTTCTCTTTGCCTATCTTCTTCTGCTTGACTCTTCTGCTTTATCTGCAGCAGTAGTGATGCTTTTCTTCTTCTTTCAGTTCTTGTTTCTGCTCGTCTCTTTCTTTTTCTTCTCCCTTGTGGTCCTGTTCTTCTTCTTCTACTTTCTTTCTTCTTTTCCTTTCTTCAGACCTTCTTCTTCTCGTGTTCTTCTTCTTCTTTCAGTTCTTGTCTTGGCCTCTCTGCGTTCTCCTCTGCCTCGCCTTCCTTCTCCTTCTTTGCCTTCAGGACGTCGTCTGATTTTCCAATCAGATGACTTAAACCGCAGCTGCTACAGTGCCGCTCGGTGATCCTCCTTCCTTCAGCTTTCGTCTTCTTCCACGGTTCTTCTTCACCTGTGCCTGCACACTTACACAGCTTGATCAGAGAGGGGAAAAACCTATCTCTACCCTCCCCCGCGTCCCTCTCTCACAGAATCCGCTCATGGGATAGCTCTCCCAGAGCTGCCGGGTAGCCAGGTACGGGTCGCGCCCGGGTCCAGGCCCACCGGCGTGCGTGGTGGGCGAGGAGTGCAGGTCAGTCTAAGTCGGGTCGGGCCAGGTCCGCGGGGCGTGAGCGCGGACGAGACCGGGTAACCGGGCGGGTGAAGGGGACCTCACCCCGTGTGCTGAGGTAATAAGCCTCCAGCACTTTTTCGCTTTATACCGCTGCGTTCCTTCAGAGCCTTCCGAGGTGGGACTAAATGTCCCACCCCAATTTCGCGCCTGCGCGGAGGAAGCAGCCGGTAATCGCAGCGTTACGTGAGACCTTCGCGCGAGGGCTTTGACTCGACTGCAGCTTGGTGCTTCACGAAGGCGCCTTGCGCTGTCTGGGAGCGTAACCTGGGCGTGACTCACCTGGGGCAGCAGGTGAAGAAGCTGCTTTGCTTCAACAATGGCGGCGACGAGCGCAGGTACCTGCCCACAGAAAAATGGCCTCTCGGCCCAATCAGAAACGCGGAGGACCTTCGCCGTGGCACGGCGAAGGTGGTCGGGGGGGTGTGCAGGCGGCAGGGCAGAGCCTAAGGGCTGCCCTAGGTCGGACTGTGGGTCGGGAGATGGGTTTGTTCGGTGGAGTTGCAGGGGGTGATTTGGGGGAAGTGGAGGGGCGGAAATGGATCAGGGTGAGGAGGCGGAGATTAAGTGCAGGTCGGCGAGCCGTGTGGGATGCTGGAGTGATGGAAGCGGCTCGCCGGAGGATGGCCGGAGGCGGAGAAGGTGAGGGTGATTGGTCGGAATCGAGGGCGACAGTAGATGTTTAAAGTGAGGAAAAGGAAGAGGGGAGGAAGAGGAGGAGTTCTATCTACTTAGCAGGACGAGGAGGGGCCGGAGCGGGCGACAGTCGTATCGACTGTCGCCGGAGAAGAAGTTGCCCGGGGGAAGGGGCAGCGGCGAGCAGAGGGCCGGAGAGGCGCCAGCTGGGTGCGGCGTGGCGCGGGAAGAGCAGCGGAAAAAGTCTCTGCTACTGGTATTGCGGCAGAGCGAACAGGAGGAGGAGGAAGAACCGCCGGAGCTGGTGGGCGTCTACCGGAGTGAGAAGAGAGGAAAGTTGGGGGTTTTCTCCGTCAGATCCAAGCTGGGAAGAACGGTGGAGCGACGGGGGTATTTATAGGGACCGAATCAGGGAGGAAGGCGGAGGGAGACGACGTGTCTCCCTCGCTGGAGGACACCGGAGATAGAAACCCATACCGTCCGTGCGTTCGCACGGCCGGTATGGTGGGTTACAGCGACCAGGGGGGTGTCCCTGCGATGGCTGACGACGTAGGGCACCCCCGGTTTACTTGCCAGACTCTCCCCCTCACCCTGCGCGGCGCCATGCTCCGTGCAAGGTCGCCGGGGCATGGTGCTGGCAGGTTTTGCAGGGAGGACCTGAACGCAAAGAACGAAGGAGAGTTATGGGCCAAAATGCGAGGGTTCAAAAGTTGAGGGCCAAAAAGTAAATGTATGAGGACCAAAGTGTAAAGTTGGTCAAGAAGGTTTCTTCTTAGGCTCAAGTTTTTATACATGACTAATTAGGACCTAAGGAATCTGATGGTGAATTTTATTTCTAGATTAAACCTTGTTTGACTGGTCAATTTACGCAAAAACCCAAATTAAGTTATTAATTGGGTATGGTTCTCAATGTAGGTCAAGATGGGTTCCTAAGGTCAAATTGAAGGTTCTAAACCCTATAGATTATTTTTATATGAATTTTAGAGGGTTTATTCCATTTTTTCTTTGCCTTGAACCTCGTGAATTGAAGTGGGTTTGTTTTAGTGTTACAGATTATTATTTAGTTCCTTGGAATTGCTGTAGCCCTTGCCAGATCATCTCATCCTACTTTTATTCTTATTAGGTTGCTTTGACCTATGTTTGGACCCTGAATTACCCTGTATGCAGATTATACTGGTAAAATTGCATTTTTACCCCTTATGACTTGTTTTCTCCTTAAACTCAGAATTCTCTGAGTTAAGCCTTTCCTTAAGTTATGTAGGAGCTTTTATCCTTTGTATTGGGTCAAAATGAGCTAGTTATGGCTCATGATGAGGTTCTCATCACATTTCTTGAGCCATAATGAATGATTCCTGCAGTGACCTCCTAGGTAAAAATGCAGTATGGATAGGCATTACCAGATCTTGCAACACAACAAGAATTCTATTGGCTAGAATTTTGCTGATGATGAGATAAATAGAATTCGACAATGCAATAAGCCTATAATCTAAAAAATTCTCAGCACCAAACTTCTTTGGTAACAAGAACAAGTAAGGCTTGTTAAGTCTTTCAAATCCGAAGTTACCCATTTCAAACTCATGTATAACATCCATCACTTCCTCCTTAAGGACACTCCACATCTCCTTGTAGAATATAACTTGAACCCCATCCAGAATAGGGGCTCCCTCATTATTCAAACCTCTGATAGCTGCTTCAGCTTCCTACTCACTGAAGGGGGCAACTAGCATAGTAGAATGTTCAGCGCTGACAACTTGGAAAGCAGCCAAAGCCATCCTCCACGAGCCTCTTGGTGCTGCCTTAGCTGCTTCTTTAAAATAACGAGTAGCTTCAGTTCTAATCTCGCGAGTGGAGGTAGTGGTTCTCTCGCCCACTTTGATAGAGGAGATGAGATTGACTCTACTTCTAGCACTGGCAGCAAGATGAAAATATTTTGTGTTTGCATTTCCTTCCTTGAGCCAAAGTTATTTGGACCTCTCATGCCAATCCATCTCTTTCTTTAGATCCTCCTCCTCAATAACCTGCTGCCAAAATTTCCTCAACTCCTTCTCCTAGGAACTTAGAGACACCATGCATTCTTTCAAGTCAAGCCTCTGAACCTCAGCCAATGCCTCAACTCTCTTCTACTCACTGATAACTATCATAGTCTGCCCATACTCCTTTAACATTATACGCATATCTGCCAGCTTAGATGCAAATTTTTGAGTAGCCAACCCAGTGACAATCTTGCTTTTCCACTAGCTAGACAGCATGTATTTAAAACCTTCTTCTCTAAACCATGACCTTTTGAGTTTGAAGTAAGAATGAACATCAGCACTTACCCCACATCCCACACAATTGGAGTACGGTCAGAGAATGGCCTATCTAGTCTCATGGTAGAAGACAACTAGAACTTATCCAAGAGGCTAGAGTTGCCAAAGAACCTGTCCAACTTGGATAAGAGCCCACTTCCATTTCTCCAAGTAAATTCCACCCCACTGACCAGATATTCAGTGATGCCCAAACTTTGCATAGTCAATTGAAACCCTACCATAGATCCATCTGTGCTGCCACCAGGTCTGTCCCCACTTGACAGGGAAAAATTAAAGTCTCCGCTAACAAGCCATGGCACCTCTTGGACCTTCTAATGTACTGTAGTGAGGTCTTCCCATAAGTCCACCTTGCTTGCTGCTGAACATGGTCCATAAACACACGAAATGAACCAATCCAATCCACCCTGATGACTTTGAAACCTATAGGTAAACACATGTCTATCTCGGTGTATTTTAAATAATTTAAGACTTGATTTCTTCCACCAAACAACTATCCCACCTGATCTGCCATTTGCTGCCATCCCCACACACTCAGCTCTCCCAGATTGCCTCAAGGAATTCCAGACTGGGTTGTTTTCATCATCTATGTGTGTCTCTTGAACAAGAGCACAATTAATCTCCCACTCCACAAGATATCTGATAAGGGAAGCTCTTCTCACTTTGTTGCGCAACCCATGCACATTCCACATTAAGACTCTCATCCCTTACACTGCTAATCTCCTTGAGCCAAATTTTCCACATATTCAACCATAGTGGATTTTGCAATTGTCTCCTCCTCGATGGGACTCAAGTTCTCCTTCTCCTAAGCATGTAAGGAGAGTGCCCAACCCCCCTCTTGTGGCTGGCTCCTTTCCCGAATTTCAGATCTTCAGGCACAAGGAGAGGCATTTGATTCAAATCCCTAAGGACCTTTCTGCCACTACTGACAATTGTTTGAGTCCCCGTATTCACACCTCTATAATTGGAGGAGTAATCAGGGTCCTCATGTGGGTGCTTTGCACTCCCCATAGCAGTGTCATCAGCCATAGTCATCTGATCCCCCTCCAGGACTTCCTCGTGGCAGTCTTTCCATTTCTTTGGCTTAGGCACTTCATCTGAAGGCTTACGACCCTCCAGCTCCTCCTGCTGTATCTCATCAGATCGTTCATTAGACACCTTGTTCTGACCCATTTCTGGAAGTATATATTCTTGCCCTACCACTAACAAATGAATGAGCCACGAACACCTACCACATCTAAGGATGATTTTGTCAGGCATCAACCCACTTCTAAAAACCACAGCAGTGATTTGCAGTATACGGGCATCACCTTCCCCAATTATGATCTTAGTATCATCAAGAATAGATGCAAAGCCTGCAATCATCTTGGACACCTCCCCTCTTAATCTCAAATGCAGAGGCAGACCCTTGATCGCTAGTGTCACCCGCCTGGTGCCCAATCTCTGGGGAGGGCGATCAGGGAGTGCCCCATCAAAGGGAGAGACTAGCCTCCACAGCACACTAATGTTCTCAAAGGTATTCAAGTGAAAGCGCAGCCTCTCCACATCTAACATGCCCAGACCGAAAACAAGAAAATAGGTTTGGGATAACGCAGCAATCTTCCAACCTGATGAGACAGGGGATAAAGAACTCGCCAATTGATGGAATCTTTCGATAGTAGGGTTGCCAGTCATAACTTCACTGATCAATGCACCCCTCAGCATCATATTCACAGATAGGATATTGTCAAAGAAGGGGATCTCCGTATCAATCCTGTGGCCAACCTGCGCTGTGGCGGCGCTAGCTGAGGCTCCTTCATTACCTCTTGTTTCAGGTGTGGAGGGTCCATCTTCATAAGCTGTAGCTATACCCTTGTGCACTAGTCACATTTGTGCTAGTCTCCCCCATACGCCAAACACACAAGGGGATTTCTACACACCGCTGCCATGTGCCCTCTTCATCTGCACCAATAGCACAGAACCTCCCCATTCGTCCTCTTCCATCCCTCACTCAAAATAAATCTGGTTGCCCTACCCTCATGGGTCTGCCAACTCCTCTCCCTCCTTCACCAGTTTCTCAATCTCCATGTCTTCCAGACCCCCTCATCTCTAGCCCTAGCTACACCCTCCCCGTCACCTCCCGTCGCCCATCTCCACACCCTCACCATTTCTTCATATCCTCGAGTTAGGCATAGTTTTCGATCTCAATTTCTACGTACAAGTTCTTACTGCGAATCTCTTGAGAGGCACCAAATAAGGCAAATACACAAAGAGTGGGCTCTGATAAAACTAGGACTGAGGAGGATGGTCACGACCATCCTTTACGAAATCCTCGACTGAAGGAGGGTATTAATGTCAAGGTGAGAAATACACTGTCCTATCCATTCCCTTCCCGATGCCAAGAATAGGCACTTCCACCAATTAAGCCACCTGATATCCTCTTGAACATCCCCCAATCCCGAATAATGCCTTGTGAATAAAAGTCGCAAGTGATACTGTGTTACATTAGTAGATGTCTAGAGGCAAAAGAAAAAGGAAAAAAAAAGATATATATATGTTTATGCGTATAAAAAATATATAAACATACACAAAAGAAAAAGAGTAGAAAGAATGAAAAAGTAGAAAAGAAAATAATTTATAAGTGTTTAGATATTACTTCAAAGTGCATTGAGGCAGCAACACCTACCACCCTCATGATCCACCAAATATAGCCTTGACCTATTTTTCTATATTTTTGGCTATCTGAATACATGTTGAGAAATTCTAACTTAGTCGTAGAGTTATTAGAACCAAATCAAAGTGTTAGTGCTAGGAGAGACCACCAAATATATTGATAAATTTGCTGAGATTATGAGCTCAAAAAGAAAGAAAAGAAAAGATAAGATAAGATAAGAAAAAGAAAGAGAGAGAGTGAGTACAAAGAAACTAAAGAGAGCACAGTTTCTCCGCCTCTCTGAGTTAAATTATTTAATAGTTAGGAAATTTGGGTTCTAAAGTACTAATCTATTTGCAGCACCAGATGAGTGTGAGCCACCAATTACAAATATACTTGACTTAGAAATCTTCTACCTAGACAAAAGGCAGGGCTAAATTTACAAATTATCTTATAACCTCAAGGGAAGAAGTCTGCCTATCCTAATAGATTTTTACTAAGGGTCAAGTATGAGCTTTAGATGTGGATTGACTTTTCATTTGGATCCATTGCATAGGCTACAACAAAACATATTCACGATTATCTAGATTACTAAAGCTTCGGATGAAAACAAAAGGCATAAACCTCTAGTCAAACTCTTGATAAAAATTACTCATGTAGGACCACTTTGCATTTAGTCATGCATTTGCTAGGGACTAGTAAGATTTACGCATGGGGGTGTGATTACATAGCAGTCATGCAACCAAAAACACCTGAATTAAGCTAGATTCTAGCATAACTTAAGAATAATGCATTCATAGGCATCGTAATTTTCATAAGGGTTAGTTTGATTAGCTGCATAGATAATATTGTCATTTTATGTACCAACGAAAGATGATATTAATTGCAGATGATTCGAAGCTACAGATGACAGAACGACGATGCGAGTCCAGTGCTTCCGAAATTGTCTCGATCAAACAACTAGAGCATCATATGTAGTCCATAGAAGAACGGAGATCATGGAGCCAAAGGATAAAGATCTGAGCCTTAGATGAAAGATCTAACTGCACGGATGGATTTTGATCAACAATCGTAGTCCAATGACACAAAAATCACCCCGATCTGAGGTCTACATCACCAGATACAAGGTAAAGAAGATGGACGGCCATGATGGTGCCACGTGGCACCATCACAACTGCCCCCTCATCACTGCCCCATATCTGAAGGCCATTCCTCTCACATTGTGGGCCATTGGATGGCCATCCTATGGCCACGATGCATCCACATCACCCATCCAATCTCTCCTCATCAAAGGAAGGAAGATCTCGACTGTTGGATCTTTATCCAATGGCTAAAAATAAGTTACCTTAAAACCTAATCGCAACAAGCAAGTTTGAGTAGCACGTTGGTTAGTGCCTACTCCACGAAGTGAAGAGCACGAGTTCGAGGTGCGCTCAATGCGAATAAGAGAAAGGTGGTAGACAAGTGAGCTATTCGCCGTCGAATCTTGATCAAAGGGCACTAAAGTGATCGCGTGATGTGATTTGAGCATGCTGCAGCCGAACGCTGGATCCCACGCACGTGTAAAGTGCGAACTCATGCGTTTCCTTCATCACGAAGGAGATGTGAGAGTGTGTTTAAGCCGTCCGGTCATAAGATTGGACGACTGATGATTAGGTGCTTATTTTGAATGAGCAGCACACGCGAGGAGAGAAAGATAAGCACTGATGCATTAGGAAGGAGTGCACAAAGGAGAGGGAGTCGTGCGATCATGGATCAAGGGCTCTGAGCATGCCACGTGTCAGCATCTCATGCATCTAGAGCGTAAAGGGCGCATATAAGGCTATTTTGAGGCCAAATCAGAGCCGTTGATCTTCTAATCAACGGATCTGATTGGCCTATGGTTGTTGCATGAGATGGAGGGCCAAAATACCCCTTTTGCCCACCATAAAAATTATAAAAGAAGGCCAAAGCCCCACTTATATCAGCTCCTGCTATCAACCTCTTCTTCCACCTTCTTCTACGATTTCACACTTCTCTCGCTTTGCAACTCTACTTCAACCTTTGTCCTAGTGCTCTGGATCTGCAGTGCTGTCGCATCTCGCATAAGCATCGTACAAGCGGTGTCATCGCTCTGCCTCCTTCTATCTCTCCTTCTATGCCTCTCTATCCATTTTCTATCTCTCTTTCTACTTAGCATAACTGATGTAAACACATTAACACTACTTAAGATGTCTATTTATGCATGTTCTTAAGCATAGGATTGCATTTCATGATATAAATATTGCATAACATGCATCATCTTGCATTTAGAGTAGTTTGAATAAAATGGAGGTTAATTGTCTCCTTTTATGTGCTTGGACAGGGCAAACATTTTATTGGGACCTCGGATCGAAGATCCAACCATATGGATGTGATCAGGGCGACGATTGGAGTTCAACGAATCCAAGATCGCCCTAATCAGGCATCCGTATCATCCGATAGTGACCAGGGAACCCTAGAAGATCAAGTGCCAGGATGGTGTAAATCCGCTCTACAAATGACAGATCCGAGCACACGGATGAATTTGGATCGACGATTGCAGCCCAACGACGTAAAAATCAAGTCAATCCGACATCCATGGCACCATCTACAACTTCCAGAAGATGGATGGCCAAGATGGTGCCACGTGGCGCCATCCCAGCTGCCCAAACGGCCGCATACAATCTCTGAAGGCCCCGCACCCGCTCGCTCTCTGCCGTTGGATCTCAATCCAACGGTTGTGGTCAGCCACGCCTAAAAGCATCCGCTTGACCATCTGCGCCTCGTAGCGCAGCGGTCGAGCGCACTTACGTGAGCTGCGGGCGCGAGTTCGAGCCACAGCGAAGGGGAGGAAGGCGCGGGCATGTGGGTGATGGCGGGCATTGGATCGCGATCGAACAACCATCAGTGCTCAATCGAGATCACACGCTATTGGACGCGCGGCGTCACGTGCGATCGTATGCGCCAGGCGGGTGTAGCAGCGGGCGGAGATGCGTCTTAAGTCGTCTGATCTCGCGATTTGACGGCTGAGATTCAGCGGACGTGCGCGGGCGTTGCATGTGCGAACAGGCGAGCTGGCACGCGCGAGCTACCCACGACGCCCACGAAGGAGGCTTTAGTGATGAATTTATCCATCACTAAAGACCCCTCATTTATTATTTTAAAGTTGTAATGACCATTTTGCCCCCACTCCTTGCAACTATAAAAGGAGACCCCCTCCATACGAAATTCTCATCCCTTCCTTCTCTTCTCTACCTCTCCAAATCTCAAAAGAAGCTTGTCCCACATCCGGGATGCTTCTCGCAAGATAAAGTCCAAATTTTCGTCCCCCTTCGAAAGTGGATCCCGCAACGACGGCAGCGTGCTGCTCCGTTCCCGTTCTTCTGCTTTGTCCTCCTTCATCCTGCTTCATTCTCCCTCGTCCAGGCATCGTCCCGTCCAGCTCGTCCTCCAAGAGACCGTTGAGGAGGATTTCCTCTCCCTATTCTTTTTACTGCTTTCTAGTATAGATTTACTGCTTTCTAGAGTAGTTCTGTTCGTCCTCCAAGCGACCATCGAGGAGGACACTTCTCCCTCCATTCTTTTAATGCTTTCTAGATTAAATTTATCGCTTTCTAGTGCAATTGTTTTATGCTTTCTAGTTGTAATGAACAATCTCTTTAGTGACAAATTCTTTATTTATTCTACATCTCTTTTTTTTTTCTACGTGTAATATTCTCTCTTTCTTACCCTCTCTCTCTCTTCTATTTATTGCAAATAATTAGATAATTTTAAATTGAATTATTCCGTGACAAATAAAAAGAAACGCGTAGTTTTTAAATTAAATGTCCGCCTCCCTGTGTTCAACCCGGAATTTTCATTTCGGTATAAGTTTTATTTGTTGAACACGAATTCTTTGCTTTCAAGATACAATGATAGGTTTTCCAAAACCAAACACGTTAGCGTAGCGATTCGATAACGTTCAACATTTTGGCGCCGTTGCCGGGGAGGCAATGCTCTTTGATTTCTCTTCGCGTTTTGTAACTTACAAATCATTTACCTCACTTTTCTCCTTTCTTATTGTAATTGCAGGTACTCTTTTGAGACGAGCGAAAGCGGTAGATTGGAGTAAGTGCTGTGGAAGGTTTTGTAAGTTATCCCCATTCTTTCCCCCTCCATAGATTTTATTCGCCACATTAAATCCAAATTCCAATTAACTTGGTGTTTGTATAAATTCTAGGAATAGTTTGGTTGTTTGGATTCTCACTCACATTCATTCCACCTTCATTTATATGAAAAAAAAATAAAAAGATAATTTTGTGGGGCAATTTTCAACAAACACACAATGTACACCCACATTCAAAGGCACTTAACCGAATTAATTTGTTTCTACTCAACCGGGTTCTAATCTGTGGAACCGGTACACATAAAGCAACACATAAAAGAGTAGAAATCATTCTAGGTTTACCATCTTTGTGTGCCTAACTTAGTGGTGCATTTGTGGCCAGTTGTTTGAGTTGTTTGGGCCGCACCACTTCAAATAAAATCAATTCATCAAGTAGCTACCACTTAGGTTCAACTCTTAGGGATTTACCAGGCACTCCACATTCTTTTTAAGCTTCCAAGGAAAACATCTTCACCTATGCTTGTAAAACCTGGTGTGCCAACGAAACTTGTTTGAAAATACCTAAAGTTGAATCCTAAAAGCTACTAAGCAAGATTTGAACCTTAAAATTCACCACAACAAAAATAATCTTGCTTGAAAAACACTAGTTGTGCATGCACACGCAAATCAATCAATCATTAAGGGCACAACCCATTTAAAGGGCCCATCACATTCCAAAGCACATTCAAACCTAGCCCTAAATAAAATAGAGTAAACGTAGGCCTTAAGGATTGAACTCGCTCTTCAAAACACAGAACGAGATTATTTTTGATTAGTCTGTTTCTACTGTTCAATCTGATGTCTAGCTAGGGGAGCAGAGTCAAACGATCATGGCTGGGGGGTACACTAGGAACCGGAGGCGCAAGCCGAAGGAAGAACCTTCTCCCCAGTCCCTCCTTCTAACTGGTTGGATTGAACAGACAGAAGTAGATCAAATCGTTCCTTTATCTCAAGACGGGTTTTGGGAGTGTATAGGTCTGTAGGTTAACCCAATTAAGGACAGGTTTGATTGTTTGTATTGCAGGACACCTTTCTTCCTCCCGTGTCTCATGAATCCTTCCACATATTTCACACATTCCCGCTCTTTCCCTCCTGTTGCGAGTTATCCTCAACATGATGATTATCCCGACTCATGCTGTAATCAACCATTAGTCAGTTGGGATAATTCGGATTAGGGATACAACTCCGGACCTCCGTGTTTAGGGTCTAACCCTGAACACTTTGATTGTGATTTCTATCCTTCTCAGAGCTACATCGATTATAGATCGTCTTCCTTTCATGAACAACCTAATACGATCTACAATCAAGAAGGATACACTGATCTTTACCCATCCTCTGGTTTCACTGCCTTTAGGTCATCACCATCTTTTGAACAATCTGAAATGACCTATTATCAGGAAGGGTATAACGAATCTTAATTCTTTAATTCCCCTACATTGAGCCCAAACCCACCCAACCCTGAACCAACTCATTTGGTTCAGGTTAACCAGGTTCAAGATAAGGTTCTGGCTAACTTGTGGAATATCATACAATCTTTAGAAGTTCAGCCAATACCTTGCATTGAGAGATTGGAGCCCTTGATTGAAATGATTGATGATTTAAACAAGTCATTATTGGATTAGCTCCAAAACAATAAGGATAAGAACCCGGGTGAGTTTCTACTTGGGAAATTAGCAGAATTGAGGATGAGATTGGTGGTTGCTTTGATTCAATCTTGGGATGATTCCCAGGATGTACCCTCTTCAGGAAAGCCAATGACAGAACCCGCTCAGGCACTTGTTCGGGGGGACATGTGTTATGACCAGATTGAATTAAAGTGACCAATTAAGGAAGATCTGATTTCTTCACCTGAGATCCCTAAGCCGGGTTATGAGGAAATGTATGTCTCCTGGATCAAAAAGTGACAACTGATTTTGGGACATACATTGATACGGATCCTGATTTCTTTGATGGTAAAGATTCAAGTTGCGAAGTCTCACGCGAGTTTTCTGAACATGATTTCTGTGAGACGATTGGGCCTGAGGAATCTGATAGATCATTTGATAACCCAATAATTGAGGAAACTGATCTTATGGCACACATTACGGATCCAGAATCGCATTTTCTAGATGAATCAATTCAATGCCCTGATTATCAGTTACACCCCATTGAGCTTATCGATAATTCTATTTTTGAGATAATTAGACACAAGTCAATTCTGATTCTGCCACATCATTTAGACTTGGAGATTTCAGATGGGGTGATTAACATGCAAGAGGTCCAGGAATTTAACATTCAGAATGAGGAGGATAGGAGCTGGGAAATTCTGATTTGGGAAGTTAATTTTGGAGGAAATGGAAGATTGAGTCGAAGGGTTCCTTTTATGCTGAAACCATCAAATCAGAACCCTTACAACATTTGTTTCGAGGATGTCAAACTCAAGCAAACATTCAACGATTATCCTTTTGAGCTTCAATTCTCTGTAACCCGACTTTTGGTCTTGGGTTGCATCCTCATAAATCGTAGGCCTTACCCTGCTTGCATTCTAATTTCAGGTTTTGGATAACTTTTATCCAGAACCAAAGACATTCTCAATTATGGGGGATGGGTCTGCACCACAATCTGGTCCACATCTGTGGACCTCTGCTGACAGGTTAGAGGATTCTTCTGTTCATTCTGATTCTGACCTGCACTTGTGAATTCTTCATTTCTTTTCCTTGTATTGTGTGCCTAGCTGAAGGCACTAAACTCAGCATATATATAGTTTTTCTTAGTTTTCATCTCGGAGCGGACCTGACATTCACGTAATTCAGGTGCTTTCTATGCTTTTCCACTCTGTTTTATGTCTTTTTAATACAATGAGGACATTACATTAGATAGGCAAGGGGTGGTGGATATTTATCTTTGAATTCATTTATCAGCTCTGTAGATTTGTTTTCTTTTATATAAAAAAAAAATTCGGAATTAGGAAAGAGAATTTGGGTTTAAGAAAATTTTTAATCTTAGGAAATACTACATTATGATTTGAGCAAAAAGACCCTTCAGGTCTTCAGACTTAACTAGCTCGTGTATCCACTAAAATGTGGATTTGTCTTTGAGTCCTCGCCATCTTAATTCTATTGGAATAAATAAGTTGGGTGATAATTACATGACTTATCAACCCACCCTCTGATTTGATGGAATTTTGAGTCTTAAGCATCTACACACTTTCTTTGGACTGACTTGTTGTTCGGCGATTTTAATGGAAATTGGATAGCTAATGAACCCTCTAGGATGATATGGCTAGCAAGTTATCGTGGGTAACAGCCCATAGGTAGGTTGTCTAGAGCCCAGTCACTGGACCTTTCTCTTTTTGCTACCTTTAGGTAAATCTTAGATCAGGGAAGCCACCTACTTAAAAAAAAAAAAATCAAAAAGAAAAGGAGAAAAGAACAAAAAAGGAAATAAGCCACACTTCCCCGCATGAGTATGGCTGGCAAGTTGTCGGTGGTAACAGCTCATCGACCGGTTGTCCAGAACCCAGCTCAGTAAATGCACTAAAAATTTCCAAAACACTTAGGAAGAAGCAGAGAAGTAGAATAAACCGGGAAGATATACACTGGATTCACCCTTGTGTTGACCCCATAAAAAAATAAAAGTAGGGAGAAAGCTACTGGTTGTAAAGATACACTTTTAGGCAGAAGTCTTTTTGAGGTCACCTAGAGGTGTAGAAATCCGAAGTCCGTTTTAATTACCGGTCAATGAGTCTATCACAATCACAATAAAAAGCTAAAAGCTTAGGGTTCTCATCAAATCTTGGGTGAGTTGAATGGCTGTAGAAAGCCACTCTTAAACCCTAAAATTTGAAAATCCAAAAAAATTAGAAAAGAGTAAAGAGAGAAAAAGAATTTTTCTTTGAATAAGGCGAGGGCTTGAGGCAATCTGCATTTTGGCTGATACCCGGGTACTGTTGTGTCTTTGAAAGTTTAGTTCCTAAGTAGACAATTTCTTAATGATTGAAAATAACTCAGGTCCAAATAATCCAACCTAATTCTTTTATAAATAGCATATAGTTTTTGCTAGGGACTAGCAAAAGATAGGTATGGGGGTATGATGTAAACACATTTACACTACTAAAGATGTCTATTTATGCAAGTTCTTAAGCATAGGATTGCATTTCATGATATAAATATTGCATAACATGCATCATCTTGCATTTAGAGTAGTTTGAATAAAATGGAGGTTAATTGTTTCCTTTTATGTGCTTGGATAGGGCAACTATTTTATCAGGGCCTCGGATCGAAGATCCAATCATATGGATGTGATCAGGGCGACGATTGGAGTTCAACGACTCCAAGATCACCATAATCAGGCATCCATAGCATCAGATAGTGACCGGGAACCCTAGAAGATCAAGGGCCAGGATGGTGTAAATCCACTCTTTAAATGACAGATCTGACCGCACGGATGAATTCGGCTCGACGATTGCAGCCCAACAATGTAAAAATCAAGTCAATCCGACTTCCATGGCACCATCTACAACTTCCAGAAGATGGACGGCCAAGATAGCGCCACGTGGCACCATCCCAGCTGCCCAAATGCCCGCATGCAATCTTTGAAGGCCCCGCACCCGCTCACTCTCTGCCATTGGATCTCAATCCAATGGCTGTGGTCAGCGCCGCCTAAAAGCAACCGCTCGACCATCCGCGCCTCGTAGCGTAGTGGTCGAGCACGCTTACGCGAGCTGCGAGCGCAGGTTTGAGCCATAGCGAAGGGGAGGAAGGCATGGGCATGCGGGCGATGGTGGGCGTTGGATCGCGATCGGACGGCCATCAGTGCTCAATCGAGATCATGCGCTATTGCACGTGCGGCGTCACGCGTGATCGTACGCGCCAGGCAGGCGCAGCAGTGGGCAGAGATGCGTCTTAAGCCATCCGATCTCGCGATCGGACCGTTGACATTCAGTGGACGCAGGCGCACACGAGCCGCCCATGACGCTCGCAAAGGAGGCTTTAGTGATGGATTTATCCGTCACTAAAGACCATTTATTATTTTAAAGTTGTAATGACCATTTTGCCCCCACTCCTTGCAACTATAAAAGGAGACACCCTCCATACGAAATTCTCATCCCTTCCTTCTCTTCTCTACCTCTCCAAAGCTCAAAAGAAGCTTATCTCACACCCGAGATGCTTCTCGCAAGATAAACTCCAAATTTTCGTCCCCCTTCGGAAGTGGATCCCGCGACGACGGCAGCGTGCTGCTCCGTTCCCGTTCTTCTTCTTCGTCCTCCTTCGTCCTGCTTCGTTCTCCTTCGTCCAAGCGTCGTCCCGTCCGGCTCATCCTCTAAGCGACCGTCGAGGAGGATTTCTCTCTCCCTTTTCTTTTTACTGCTTTCTAGAGTAGTTCTGTTCGTCCTCCAAGCGACCGTCGAGGAGGACATTTCTCCCTTCATTCTTTTAATGGTTTCTAGAGTAAATTTATTGCTTTCTAGTGCAATTGTTTTATGCTTTCTAGTTGTAATGAATAATCTCTTTAATGATAAATTCTTTGTTTATTCTACATCTCATTTTTATTTCTATGTGTAATATTCTCTCTTTCTTACCCTCTCTCTCTTCTATTTATTGCAAATAATTAAATAGTTTTAAATTGAATTATTTCGTGACAAATAAAAAGAAACACGTAGTTTTTAAATCAAACGTTCGCCTCCCTGTGTTCGACCCGGAATTTTCATTTCGGAATAAATTTTATTTGTTGAACACGAATTCTTCGCTTTCAAGCTACAACGACAGGTTTTCCAAAACCAAACACGTTAGCGTAGCGATTCGTACCATTCAACAATAGCATTTTCTACTTTGAAAAACTATTTCTGAATGCAGTACAATTCTAAATATATATCCAATTCCTATACATATATACATATATAAATATCTGTTTAGAGGAATTTCTATCGAAAAGCTTCTACATAAATTGTGATTGCCTCCCTATGAATGACTCGGTACTCACTGGATTCTATAAATTTATTTGACGATGCATTTCGTGTTGTACTACAACTAAATCATCTTTTAAAACACGATTTATGTGCCAGATAATCAGATTTTATATCAAGACTATGATTATGGACCTGTGTTTGATGGCTACACCTCTCTGAACTCCTCAGAGATTCAAATTGATTTTTTGGAAGTCACATCGATTTGCGATACTAAACATAGGAGTTGGAAGAGTTGGATTTTGATTGGGTCTATCCTTGGAGCCAATAACCTAGGCCCATCCTTAATAAGGACATATCTTTGAGCTCAAAATTTGAGATTAGGTTAGATCCAAGTCAGGTTGCTGATTCTACGCAACATGATTCATTCTATGCTGGAGGTCCCAACCTGGAATCAGGTTCAGAAATTGGTCTTCGCAAATTCTCCGATGACTTTGAATCTTACTCTGATTTCAGAGATCCATTTTTTCCTAATCTAGACATAATTATTAAAGATAAAATTCCTATTCATGCATGTTCCTAGGCTTAGATTTGTATTGCATGTTATAAATATTGCATAGCATGCATTACTCTTCATTTAAAGTCGTATATATTTTAGGTTAATTAGGTCCATTTTAAGGTCAGGAGAGAAGAGGATTTATTTCATGGCCTTGGATGGACGATCGGACTGTACATATTAGATTAGGATGACGATCGGAGTCTGATGCCTCTGGAATCGTCTAGATAGAAGTCCCGTAGCATCACATGAACTCCGAGGAAGATCAACGGCCAGGGGGCAATACGACATCCAAATGAGTTTTAGATGAAAAATCCAACTGTATAGATGGATCCAGAGTGACGATCGCAGTTAGGTAATGTGGGAATCATCTCGATTTGAGCACGGTGGCACCCTCTGCAACAGAAAGAAGATGGACGACCCAGATGGTGCCACGTGGTGCGATACAGGCCGCCCAACACCGGCCAGCACCGGCTCTTCATTAAGGCATCACCCATTCTCAGCCGTTCGATCTTGATCCAATAGCTGAGGATTCATCTCCACCACACGCCCTTAAAACATCTTCACAACAATTGTTGGCCACAGTGCATTGGTTGTGAAGGCGCCTCACAAAGAGAGGGCATGGGTTCGAAAGCTGCTGCCCCCTCAATTGGACACTCGAGGCACAGCGCAGCAACAAAGCACGCATGCACGCACATGTGCGGGAGCGCAGCAAAGCGGCAGTGCAAGGCAACGTTGCTGCGTGGAGCGGCAACCAACACATGCCAGCATGCATGCACAATAAGGAGCACACGATGCGTGCACCAGCAGGGCATGAGGTGCGAGGGCGGATCTTCTACGATATGGACCTTTAGTGATGCTTGTAGCTGTCACTAATGGCCTGTGCACGCCAGCAAGAGGAATTGAAGGGCGGATCTTCAACGATAGCTGCAAGGATCTGTAGCGATGTTTACGGATGTCAGTAATGACCCAAATGCGAATTTGTTCTTCCTCCTCCACTATAAAAGGACCTACCCACCACCATTCCAAACCATCCCTTCCTTTCTTCCTCTCACCACCTCCAAGGCTCTAGAGAGAGCTCATCCTAAGCCTGGGATGCTCCTCTAGAGTAGAAAACCAAATATTTTCCCTCCCCTCATCCCCCTTTGTGGAGCATCTTGAGGCCGTCCTCTCATTGCCCTTTAGGAAGAAGATCCTTGTCGTGATGCCGTCCTGCCCCATCCTTCGTCCTCCGACTCCATCCTCCTTTGTCCCACTCCTCACTACCTTCCTCCACGCGACATCAGAGCAAGTCATCCTCTGAGCAACCGTCGAGGGAGAATTCTCTCACCTCTTTCTATCTTTTTTTTTTTTCGTAGTGTAGTTTTCCTACTTTCATAATTGTAGAAAACATTCATGAGATAAATAGATAATTATTTCTCTCTCTCTCTCTCTTATTTTTACAAGTAGATAAAGTCTTCATCGACCTAATCTCTTGCTTGATCAAAATACAAAAAAATTAGAAAAGACAAAAATGACAAAAACAAATAAGAGCGAAACGTGGATTTTTATAAAACCAAACATTCGCCTCCCCATGATCGACCTGGGACTCACTTTTCGAGTTTTGGTTATAAATTTATCTGATAGATGCATTTTGCGAGTTGCGATAATGGGTTCTCCGAACCCCGATTTCAATTCACAAAGCGCACCTCCATCATTTTGGTGCCATTGCCAGGGAGGCAATGCTCTTTGGTTTTTTTTATTACATTTTCCTGCATTACTTATATATTTCTCTAACCTATCTTTCTTCTTCGATTTATTGTCATGCAAGAACTCGATCGTTGAGCCGAGGGCAGTATATTGGAGTAAAGTGCAGGTAGAAAATTTTGTAAGTTTCCTTCCACTTCCCCACCCACTAGTTCATTTCACCACACTAATAACTCAAACCCAAATCAACTTAGGTGCTTTTTATAAACCCTAAGAAATATATGGTTGTTTGTTTGTCACCTCCACTCATCTCACCCTCGCATATATTAAAAAGAGATAAAATACTCCTCTTGTGGGATTTTCTAAAAGATACACACATTAACACCCACAACTCTCAACATAAGGCACACCACTCCACTTTGATTCTACCACTTAACTGAGATCTGATTTGTGGATCCGATACGCCTTAACTCAACACACACATAAGTTAGTAGAAATTTGATTAAGTTAAGACTTTTTGTGTGCCTTAATCAAGTGGTTCAATAGGCCAATTGCTTGAACTGTTTGGGCCACACTGCTCAATCTAAAATTGATCCATCAAGTACCTTGCCACTTAGGGTTGATTCCTAAGGCTGAACCAGGCACTCCACATATTATTTTTGATTTCTAAAGGAATATATCAACACCCGTGCTTTCAAAACATGCAGTCTTCTCCTAAACTTGATTGAATATACCTAAGATTAAACCCTAAAAGCTACTAAGCAAGGTTAAACCCTAAAAGATACATCAAATAACCTTGTTTGAAAACCCTAGTTGTGCACACACACACATTTTAACTAATCATTAAGGGCACAACCCATCTAAAGGGCCCATCACATTCAAGACAATAATCATCCCAAGCCTAACTAAAACTGAGTAGATGTTGGCCTTAAGAATTGATTCGCTCTTCAGGGTTCAGACCAAGATTTTTTTTCGATTCATCTGCTTTTGCTGGTCCATCTAATGTCTAGCTAGGGGAGTAACATCAAATGACCGTGGCTGGGGGGTACACTAGGAACCGGAGCCTCAAGCCAAAGGAAGAACCTTCTCCCTAGTCCCTCCTTCTAACTGGTTGGATTGACTGGATAAAGGTAGAATAAATCGTTTATAATCTCAAGATGGGTCCTAGGAGTCTGTAGGTCTTTAGGCTACCCACATAAGGGTAGGTTTGGTTGATTATACTGCAAGGCACCTTTCTCTCTTCTATTTTCCCTCTTACTCCACAATGTATCTTTCCACATCTTTCACACATTTCCAATCCTACCATCCTACCACCACTTATCCCCAAGATGATTGCTATCCTGACTTGACTTGTAATTACCCATCCACTAGCCGAGATAACTTTGATTGGGGGCATGAATCCGGACCTTAGTGTCCAGGGTTTAACCCTAGACAACAAGACTATGATTACTATACTTCCCAACACTACAATGATTATAGATCTCCATCCTTTGATGACCAAACCAACCCATCTACAATCAGGAAGGATATAATGGTTATAACACCTACCCCCCTAGTGTCCACTAAATATAGGTCGCCACCATTCTTTGAACAACCTACTTTCAGGGAGGGACCCGAGAACCTCGACATCTTGACTCCCATAGATTTAACCCAAACCCACCCAAACCTAAAACGAACCAGTCGGTTCAGGTGAACCATATCCAAGACAGGGTGTTGGCTAACTTGGGGAGCACCATACAATCTTTAGAAGCCCAGCCAACACCATGGACTGAAGCATTGGAGCCTATGATAAAAATGATTAATGAACTTGATAGTTCTCTAGTGGATTTGATCCAAAATGTTACGGATAGGGACCTGGGTGAGTTTCTTCTTGGAAAATTATTAAGGTTGAGAATGAAATTTGTGGTTGCCCTAGTCAAATCTTGGGATCATTCTCAAGATTAACCTCGTTCAGGAGAGCCAATGTCAGAACCTACTCAGGCACCTATCGGGGGGGATACATATTCTGAGATTGGAGATGACCGAGCCATTTAGGAAGAATCGATTGATTCACCCGAGATCCCCAAGCCAGGGAGCGAGGAAAAATGTCTCTTTGAACTAGGAAATGACAATCAATTTTGAGATATATATAAATCAAGATCATGAATTCTTTGACTCTAAGGGTGAAGAATCTTTTGGTGAAGTCTCACTTGAACTTAAGGAAGGGGATTTTAGTGAGAAAAATGGGCTTGAGGAATCTGACAAACCAATTGATAGCCTAATTATTGAAGATTTGGATTTGATTGGGGCTAACTTGGAGGATTCAAATCCTCATTTACTAGAAGATTCAATCAATAGCCCCATTCCTCATCTGCACCTCGAAGAGCTGACTTCTAAGATCATTGTACCCAAGTCAATCTCAATTCAGCCACAATTTCTGGACTTGGGAGAATCATATGGGGTGAATGATATGCTAGAGGTCCTGGAGCTTGAGCTCTTGATGTTAGAGGATAGAATTGTTGAAATAAAAATTTGGGAGGTTAATTCTGAGGGAACTACGATTTTGCATCTAAGGGTACCTATTGACCTGAAACCACTTACTTTTTGCCAGGACCCTTATTATATATTTCACGTGCAACCAAGGTTTCAAATAATTGATTATTTTTCTAAACTGAATGTTAAGAGGACATCTAAACCTATTGAACCATCTTTACCCATTGTCCGACACTTTGGTCTTGGGTTGCACACCACAAAACTGCAGGCCTAGCCCAGCAAGTTTAACAACCTTAGGTTATCGATGGTTTTCATCCAGAACCTTAGAACCACTCGACCCTGGAGCATGGGTCTGCATCATAACTTGGTCCACATCTGTGGACATATTCTGTTGGTGGGTCTGAGGATCAATATTTTTATTTTGATTTTGACCAACACTTGTGAATTTTCAATTTCTTCTTTGTATGTATATTATGCCTAGCTGAAGGCATTAAACTTAGCACGTGTGTATACTCTCTTCTCTCTGGAGAGCTAACCAGGTTATCACGAAATTTAGGTGATATTCTGTTTACTCTACCCTTTTCATGTCTTTATTTTTACAATGAGGACATTGCATCATTTAGGCATGGGGGGTGGAAACTTTATCCTGAAATCATTTTGTTAACTCCATAGAATTTCTTTTAGTTTCTTTGAAAAAAATTAAAAATTCAAAAAGATAAAAAAAAAGAAGAATTATGAGAGGAGAACTTAGGCATTTGGAAGTTATTAACTTTAGGAAATGATACGAAAGGACCTAAACACTTACACTCTTTAGATCTTCGGGCTTAATTAGCCTGGGTGTCCACTTAAATGTCGACTTAGTCTCGAGTCCTCACCAAGTCAACCTTATTTTAATTTAGTAAATAATTTGAGATGATAAGTATGCGACTTATCAACCCGCCCTCTGATTTGAGGGGATTTTAAGTCAGCATCGACACACCTTTTGCGCTGACTCACTTTTCGGTGGTTTTCTCGGAAATTGGGTAGCTAATGAACTATCTCTGGTGGTATGGTTAGCAAGTTGTCATTGGTAACATCTCATCGGCCGGTTGTCCAGAGCCCAGCCACAAGACCATTTTCATCATACTACCTTTAAGTAAATCTTAGATCAGGGAAGGCACCTACTTAGAAAAAAAAGAGAGAAGAAAGAGAAAAAAATATAGAAAAAATAGAAAAAAAAAACTAAAACCACACTTCACCGCACGAGTATGGCTTGCAAGTTGTCGTAGGTAATAGCCCATTGGCTGGTTGTCTAAAGCCTTGCTCAAAAAAATGCACAATAATTCCCAAAACACCTAGGGAAAAAGCGGAGAAGCAGAATAAACCAGGGAGATATACATTGGATTCGCCCTTGTGTTGACCCCATAACTAAAAGAAGTAAGGAGAAAGCTACTATTAGAAAAGATAAACCTTTAGGAAAGGTCAACTAGGGTCGTAGAAACTCGAAATCCGTCTTAATGACTGCCTAGTGAGTCTTCCACTCTTTTCACTAGATGCTTAGCACTTAGAGTCCTTTCCAAGTCTTGGGTTGTTCGGGTAGCTACAAAAAGTTATCTCGGAACTCTCAAAGTCCAAAAGGACAAAAAAATTAGAAAATAAGAAAAAAAAGGAATCTTCCCTTTTTAAATAAGGCAAGGACTTGGGCGGTCTGCATCTGGCAAACACTCGGGTACTATTGAGTTTTCGTTGTTTAGAACCTTAGTTGAAATTTGCTATTGTTAATAAATGACTTAGGCCTAAGCGATCAAATCCTAATTCTATTTTTTATACATTGCATGTTGTTTAATTTTGCTAGGGACTAGCAAAAGATAGCATGGGGTTATGATGTAGACACAATTGTTGAAGATAAAATCCCTATTCATGCATGTTCCTAGGCTTAGATTTGCCTTTCATGTTATAAATAATGCATAGCATGCATCATTTTGCATTTAGAGTAGTTGTATATATTTTAGGTTAATTAGGTCCTTTTTATGGTCGGGAGAGAAGAAGATTTATTTTAGGGCCTCGGATGGACAATCAACTGTATGGATCTGATCAGGACATCAATCAGAGTCTGACGCCTTTGAAATCGTCTGGATCGGAGTCCCGTAGCATCACACAAAGTCCAAGTTAGATCAACAGCCAGGGGGCAATGCAACATCCATACGGGTTTCGGATGGAAAATCTGACCGTACGAATGGATCCAGAGTGACAATCGTAGTCCGATAACACAGGAATCATCTCGATCTGAGCGCCATGGCACCCACTGCAACAGAAAGAAGACGGCCGACCTAGATGTTGCCATGTGGCACCATCTAGGCTGCCCAACATTGGCCAGCACCCACTCTTCGTCAAGGCATCACCCATTCTTAGCTGTTGGATCTTGATCCAACGGCTAAGGATTCATCTCGACAGCGCACCCTTAAAACATCTTCACAACAACTCTTGGCCGCAGCGCATTGGTTGTGAAGGCACCTCACAAGGAGAGGGCGCGGGTTCAAAACTCACTGCCCCCTCAATTGGATACTTGAGGCGTGGCACAACAGCAAAGCACACACACACGCACATGCATGGGAGCGTAGCAAAGCGGCAGCGTAGCTGCGTAGCAGTAGCCAACTCATGCCAGCATGTGCATGCGACAAGGAGAGTGCGATGCGCGTGCTAGCAGGGCATGAGGAACTAGGGTGGATCTTCAGTGACACAGGCCTTTAGTGACACTTGCAGTTATCACTAATGGCCCGTGCGTGCCAGCAAGAGGAATTGAAGGGTGGATCTTTAGCGACAGCTGCAAGAATCTGTAGCGACATTTATTGATGTCAGTAATAACCCAGATACTGATTTATTCTTCCTCCTCTACTACAAAAGGACCTGCTCGCCACCATTCCAAACCATTTCTTCCTTTCTTCCTCTCACCACCTCCAAGGCTCTAGAGAGAGCTCATCGCAAGCTCAGGATGCTCCTTTAGAGTAGAAAACCAAATATTTTCCCTCCCCTCATCCCCATTCGTGAAGCATCCTGTGGCCATCCTCTCACCACCCTTTGGGAAGAAGATCCTCACCGTGGTGCCATCCTACCCCATCCTCTATCCACTGGCTCCGTCCTCCTTCATCCCGCTCTTCACCACCTTCCACTAGGCGACGTCAGAGCGAGTTGTCCTTCAAGAGATCGTCGAGGGGGATTTCTCTCACCTCTTTCTATCCTTTTTTCTCTTTCGTAGTCTAGTTTTCCTACTTTCATAATTATAGAAAACATTCGTGAGATAAATAGATGATTGTTTCTCTCTCTCTCTCTTATTTTTGCAAGTAGATAAAGTTTTCATGGACCTAATCTCTTGCTTGATAAAAATACAAAAATAATTGGAAAAGTTAAAAATGACCAAAAACAAATAAAAGAGAAATGTAGATTTTCAAAACCAAACATTCACCTCCCCATGTTTGACCCGGGACTCACTTTTTGAGTTTCGATTATAAATTTTATTTGATATACGCGTTTTGCGAGCTACGACGATGGGTTGTCCAAACCCTGATTTCAATCCGCTAAGCATGCCTCTATAATTTTAGCACCGTTGTCAAGGACTTGGGCAATGACGTGGGCTATCTGCATTCTGTTAGACACTCGGGTACTATTGAGTTTTCATTGTTTAGGACCTTAGTTGAAATTTTCTATTGTTAATAAACGACTTAGGCCTAAGCGATCTAATCCTAATTCTATTTTTCATACATAGCATGTAGTTTAATTTTTCTAGGGACTAGCAAAAGAAAGGCATGGGGTTATGATGTAGACACAATTATTGATGATAAAATGCCTATTCATGCCTGTTCCTAGGCTTAGATTTGCATTTCATGTTATAAATATTGCATAGCATGCATCATTCTGCATTTAGAGTAATTGTATATATTTTACGTTAATCAGGTCCTTTTTATGGCCAGGAGAGAAGAGGATTTATTTTAGGGCCTCAGATGGACGATCAAACTGTACGAATTTTGAAGAATATCCTCACCACAATGCCATCCTGCCCCATCTTCCTTCCTCCTTCATCCCACTCCTCACCACCATCCTCCAAGCGACATCATAGCGAGTTGTCCTTTGAGCAACCGTCGAGGGGGATTTCTCTCACCTCTTTCTATGTTTTTTTGCTTTCGTAGTGTAGTTTTCCTGCTTTCATAATTGTAGAAAACATTCATGAGATAAATAGATGATTATTTCTTTCTCTCTCTTATTTTTGCAAGTAGATAATGTTTTTATCAACCTAATGTATTACTTGATAAACATACAAAAAAATTAGAAAGGATAAAAATGATAAAAATAAATAAAAGCAAAACACGAATTTTTATAAAACCAAATGTTCACCTCCCTGTGTTCGACTTGGGACTCACTTTTCGAGTTTCGATTATAAATTTTATCTAATAGATGCATTTTGTGAGCTACTACGACGGGTCCTTCGAACCCCATTTTCAATTCGCGAAGCACACCTCGATCATTTCCTGATGGTTATGAACCAATTTTCAACCTTAGCATCCATGATCTGTTCTTTGATTCTGATGTGGAGGCCGATAATTTAGATCTTAAAGAAGCCACATCTTCCAACACAGAGCCAGAACCTTCCAAAATCCAATCCCAACCCTGACCCACCACCAGAATCGACTTCTACTCTGGTTTACCTCTCTCTGATCCAGGCATATGATTCTCCTCCATCTGTTAATAGGGTTTCGACATTAATCAGACCGTTAATCATTTTTTATCCTTTTCTGATCCTATCAGTAGGGTTCCTACATCCTCTACAGATGCTTTTTCTTTTGAGGACCCCTACTCTGATCAGGCTGAGCCAATTCAGTCGAACCTATGATTTTCTTCCATATTTGTTTGATCAACGAAGTATCTGGTGGGCTCTGTATCTATTGATTCATATCCATCAACCCACTAGACTGATTGGGTTTGGGCTACATCAATAGCCTGTCGATCTGAAGCACTTGGTTGGACCAACTAGGCTTCTTATGAAGGCGCTTGTTCTACAAAACTCTTCTGATTTGACCACCCTTTCTCCTTGATCACCTTCTGCTCAGATAAAGGCATTGAATTTAGCGCTTAACAAGAGGCAACCCATCATTCCAAAAACCTGAGACCCTTCTGATCATTCTTTTGAGCTACACTTCTACTACACTTCTGAGTTCAACTTTAGAACAGTCGACTCCACCTTTGGTACTTGTATCAAACCTTGAAATCGTTCGCAACAATCATCTCGACCCGTTCACCCACCCTTTAATCTTATTCTAAACTTTGAACCAAACTAAATTTGTGCCCTCTTGGTTTATAATGAGGACATTGCAAGACTTAGGCATGAGGGGTGTTAAAGTGCAAACATATGGAAATTCAATTCTCTGAGGGGTTCTCACAAAAAAAATGCATATTCAAAAATGATAAAAAAATAAAATGTTAAAAAAAGAAAAAAATTGGAGAAAGGGGAGGAAATTTTGTGAACTAAATTGCAAATCTCTCTTGAGGAGGAAAAGAGGAGTAAATTCAAATGTCAAAAAGGAGCAAAAAGCAGGAAAAAATGATAGTCATAGCAACTGATTATGGAAGTTACTAAGTTCTAGACCTAATCAAAAGAAAAAAATTATGTCTAGAAATGATAGAGACAAGGAGATTAGTATGAATGCTGATCTTAGGCCACTTGGGCTTGTTCAAAGGTTTAAACATTCATGCATCCATTTAGATCTGGATTAGTCCTCAAGAGGTTGAGGAAAGCACGAAGTTGATGTAGTAGGTCTAAGGCTTAGTGATTATTTAGCCCCGTTGCTTGCCCTTTGGTTTGCAGAAGTTGGCAACGTAAGCATCCAAAAATCACATGCTAAGTCCAGTTCAGAGCACTTAATAAAGAAAAACCTGCAAAAGTGTTTTGTTCTGAAAAGCCATCTCGAAGATCTAGCTTAGGAGTGGCTCGACAACACAAGTTGATTAGACGACTTTTAATGTAAACACATTTGCTGAGGGTAAAATGGCTATTCATGCATGTTCATAGGCTTAGATTTGCATTTCATGTTATAAATATTGCATAGCATGCATCATTTTACATTTAGAGTAGTATATAATTTAGGTTAATTACGTCTTTTTTGTGGTTACGAGAGAAGCATATTTATTTCAGAGCCTCGGATTGATGATCCAACTATACGGATCTGATCGAGACGGCGATCGGAGTCCAACGCCTCTGAAATCGCCTCGATCGGAGTCCCATAGCACCATATGCAGTCTGACGAAGATCAATGGCCAAGGGACTAGGAGACATATTTCTGAGCTTCAAATGATAAATCCGACCGCATGGATGGATTCGGGTCGACAATCGCAGCCTAATGGTGTGAAAATCGACTCAATCCGACCTCTATAGCAGCCCCAACAACAAGAAGAAGGTGGATGGCCCAGACTACGCCACGTGGCGCAACCCAGGCCGCCAACTCTCGCATGTAGCACCGCACGTGCACAGCAGTGTGGGTGCGCACAAGCGTGCATGCATGCAACAACATCGCGTGGGCGCGTGCGCGCGTGTGGCAAGGCTGGAGTGGCGTAAACATAGCGTGAGGTGGACTACAGCGATGCATGAGCTGGACTTACAGCGACGCTTACAGCCGTCGGTAATTCATTGCATGCCAGCAAAGGCAGCTATGGCATGAGCTGCCTACAGCGACGTTTCCAGCAACGGCCTGGATGTCACTAATTGCCCCATACCGATTTTTGCCTCTTCTCCACCACTATAAAAGGACCTACACCCCTTCACTTCCAACCGATCTCTACCTACTCTACTCCCACCTACTCCCAAGCTCTAGCAAGCCTACCAACACTCCATTAGAGCTTGTTCTCAAGCTCCCAAGGTGCCTATTAGTGTAGCGAACCTCTGCCCCACCAAATACTCCTCTACCTTCCCATCTCCCTTCATAGGTCACCTTGGAGCCATCCTCCCACCTCCATTCCAGTAGCAGATCAACGCCATCTTCTCACCTCCATTCTGGAGCTACGTCGAAGCTTTCCTCAACCCGACGTCCTCCAGCATCTCACCTCCGTCGTCCTGTTCCTCACCTCCTTCATCCGAGCTTCTGCCAGGCGCCGTCGTCTCGCCGAACAGTTGATTCGGGAGATTTCCGCTCACCTCCCTCTCTTTATATGCTTTCATAGTTTCTTGTAATTGACATTAGAAGTAATATATATCAGATTTGTTCCAGATCTCTATCTTGTGATACGTTTGCTTGATTTGTTTTATTTAAAAAATACAAAAAATATCAAAACCCTAAAATACCAAAAAGAAATGAAATGAAGCGTGGTTTTCACGTAAAGTAAACGTTGCCTCCCTGTGTTCAACTTGGGACTCCCTTGGAGTTTCGGTATAAATTTTATTTGATCAAAGTATTTTGCAACTACGATGATAGGTTACTTGTAACCTCGATTTCTAACATGCAAAACACGCCCGACCATTTTGGCACCATTGCCGGGGAGGCAACGGAATTTACTTTATTGTTTATTGCATTTCTTTGCATTTACATAGCATTAACCCTACTTGTCTTTGTTCTACTATCTTGTAGGTACCGTAGCATTGGGATCTAAGTGCGGTAGACCAGAGTAAAGTGCAGGTAGAGTGTTTTGTAACTGTCCCCCACACCACTCCCACCTTGTTTTCATTCCATAACCGAATAACTCAAATCCAAATCAACTTAGGTGCTTTTTATTAACCCTAGGATAGATTTGGTTGTTTGTTTGCCACCTCTACTCACCTCGCCATCCACATAAATAAAAATAAAAAATAAAAAAAAGTTTTATCTGATTGTGGGATTTTCTGTAAGCTACACACTTAACACCCACAACTTCTCACCTTAAGGTGCACAATCACATCGATTCTACCACTTAATCGGGATCTGACCTGTGGACCCTGTACACTTAATTCAACACACAAATAAGTGAGTGGAAATCTAAATAGGTCAAAAATTTCTGTGTGCCTTAACTAAGTGGTGCAATAAGCCAATTGATTGAACTGTTTGGGCCGCACCACTTAAGATAAAAGCGATTCATCAAGTAGCTTGCCACTTAGGGTTGATTCTTAGGGCTGAACCAGGCACTCCACATTTTTTTCTTTGATTTCTAAAGGAATATATCATCACTACTGCTTGCAAAACTTGGAGTGTTTTCCTAATCTTGATTGAATATACCTAAGATTAAACCTTAAAAGCTACTAAACAAGGTTGAACTCTAAAAGACACATCATCAAATAACCTTGTTTGCAAACCCTGGTTGTGCACACACACACATTTTAACTGATCATTAAGGGCACAACCCATCTAAAGGGCCCATCACATTCCTGAAGCACTATTGTCCCAAGCCTAACTAAAATTGATTAGACGTTGGCCCTAAGGACTGGTTCGCTAGTAGTCAATCTGATGTCTAACTAGTGCAGTAGCGTCAAACGACTGCAGCTGGGGGGTACACTAGGAACCGGAGGCCAAGCCAAAGGAAGAACCTTCTCCCCAGTCCTTCCTTCTAACTGGTTGGATTGCCTGGACATAAGTAGAGTAAATCGTCTATAACCTTTGGATGAATTCTGAGAGTCTGTAGACCTTTAGGCTACCCAAAGTAAGGACAAGCTTGTATTTTTGTATTGTAAGGCTCCTTTCTTTTCTGATTTCCCTCCTTACTTCACCACGTACCCTTCCACATCCTACACACATTTCACATCCTATCCTCCTACCACCACTTATCTCAAAGATGACTATCCCGACTTGACTTGTAATTACCCATCCACTAGCTAGGATGATTTTGATTGGGGATATGAATCCAGACCTCAGTGGCCTAACCCTGGACAACAAGACTATGATTATTATCCTTCCCAGAGCTACAATGATTATAGATCTCCATCCTTCGATGACCAAACCAACCCGATTTACAATCAGGAAGGATATCATGATTATAACACCAACCCTCCCCAGTATTCCACTAAATATAGGTTGCCACCATCCTTTGAACAACCTAGAATGACCTACTTTCAGGGAGGGACCCAAGAACCTCGACATCTTGACTCCCCTAGATTTAACTTGAACCCACCCAAACCTAAGCCGAACTAGTCGATTTAGGTGAACCAGATCCAGGATAGGGTGTTGGCTAATTTGAGGAACACTATACAATCTTTAGAAGCTCAGCCAACACCATGCACTGAAGCACTAGAGCCTATGATCAAAATGATTGATGAACTTAATAGTTCTCTATTGGATTTGCTCCAAAGTGTTAGGGATAGGGACTTGGGTGAGTTTCTTCTTGGGAAATTGTCGAGGTTGAGGATGAAATTTGTGGTTGCACTAGTCAAATCTTGGGATGATTCTCAAGATGAACCCCCTTCTGGAGAGCCAATGTCTGAACCCGCTCAGGCGCCTACCAGGGGGGATACATTTTTTGAGACTAGGGATGACCAGGATGGGCTAGAGCAACCATTTGAGGATGAACCAAATGATTCACCTGAGATCCCCAAGCTAGGGAGCGAGGAAAAATATGTCTCCATGGACCATGAAATGACATATCATTTTGAGACATATATAAATGAGGATCATGGATTATTTGACTCTAAGGGTGAAGAATCTTTTGGTGAAGGCTCACTTGAACTTAAGGAAGAGGATTTTAGTGAGACAAATGGACTTGAGGAATCTGACAAACCAGTTGATAGCCCAATTATTGAAGATTTGGATTCGATTGGGGTTAACTTGGAGGATCCGAATCTTGATTCAATCGGTGACCCCAGTTCTCATCTGCACCCCAAAGAGCTGACTTCTCAGATCTTTGTGCGCAAGTCAATCTTGATTTAGCCACGATTTCTGGACTTAGGAGAATCATATGGGGTGAATAATATGCTAGAGGTCCCAAAGCCTGAGCCCTTGATGTTGGAGGATAGAATTGTTGAAATAAAGATTTGGGATGCTAATTCTGAGGGAAGTTTGTTTTTGGATCTAAGGGTACCTATTGATCTAAAACCACCTACTTTCCGCCAAGACCTTTACGATATCTTTCACGTGCAACACAAGCTCAAAATAACTGATTGTTTTTCTGAGCTAGATGTTAAGTGGACAACTGTACCTATTGAACCATCTTTACCCATTGTCCGACACTTTGGTCTTAGGTTGTACACCACTAAACTGCAGGCCTTGCCTCGTAAACACAACAACCTTTAGTTCTAGGTGATTTTCATCCAAAACCTGAGAATCACTCGACCTTGGGGCATGGGTCTGCACCACAATCTCGTCCCTGTCTGTGGACATCTTCTGCAAATGGGTTTCAGGATCAACCTTTTTATTTTGATTCTGACCCGCACTTGTGAATTCTCAATTTCTTCTTTGTATGTATGTTATGCCTAGCTGAAGGCATTAAACTTAGCATATGTGTATACACTCTTCTCTCTGCTGAGCTGACCGGATTTTCACGACACTCAGGTGATGTTCTATTTACTCTGGCCTTTTCATGTCTTTATTTTTACAACGAGGACATTGCATCATTTAGGCATGGGGGGAGGACAATCAATTCCTGAAATCATTATGTTAACTCCGTAGAATTTCTTTTAAAATTAAAAAAAATTTAAAATAAAAAAAATTAAAAAAAGGAAACAAATTACGAAAAGAGAACTTAGGCATTTGGAAGTTATTAACTTTAAGAAATGATACGAGAGGACCTAAATACTTAGACTCTTTACGTCTTCGGGCTTAATTAGCCCAAGTGTCCACTCAAATGTGGACTTAGTCTTGAGTCCTCACCAATTAAAATTTATTTTAATTTGGTAAATAATTTGGGATGATAAGTATGCGACTTATCAACTTGCCCTCTGATTTGGGGGACTTTAAGATAAGCATCAATGCACATTTTTTTTGCACTGACTCACTTTCTGGCGATTTTTACGGAAATTGGGTAGCTAATGGACCGACTTGGGTGGTATGGCTAGCAAGTTATCGGTTGTAACAGGTCATCAGCCGGTTGTCCAGAGCCCAGCCACAAGACCATTTTTGTTGTATTGCCTTTAGGTAAACTTAGATCAGGGAAGCTACCTACTTAGAAAAAAAAAAAAGAAACACTAAAAAAAAGAAGAAAGGAAAAGGAGAAAATAAAAAAACAAATAAAACCACACTTCACCACATGAGTATGGCTGGCAAGTGTTAGTGGTAACAGCTCATCGGCTAGTTGTCCAGAACCCAACTCAGAAAAAAATAAATGCACAATAATTCCCAAAACACTTAGGGAAGAAGCGAGGAAGTAGAATAAACCGAGAGATATACACTGGGTTTGCCCTTGTGCTGACCCCATAAATAAAAGTAGGGAGAAAGCTACCGATCGTAAAGATAAACCTTTAGGCAAGGTCAACTAGGGTTGTAGAAACCCGAAGTCCATCTTAACGACTATTTTGTGAGTCTATCACTTTTTCACAAAGAATCTTAGTAGTTAGAGTCATTTTCGAGTCTTCGGTGGGTCAGGTAGCTGTAAAAGTTATCCCGAAACTCTCAAACTCCAAAAGTACAAAAAAATTAGAAAAGAAGAAAAATATATATATATATCTTCCCTTCTCAAATAAGGCGAGAACTTGGGCGATCTGCATTCTGGCAAACACCCAGGTACTGTTGAGTTTTCGTAGTTTAGGACCTTAGTTGAAATTTTCTATTGTTAATAAATGACTTAGGCCTAAGTGATCTAATCCCAATTCTACTTTTATATAAAGCATATAGTTTAATTTTGCTAGGGACTAGCAAAAGATAGGAATGGGGGTATGATGTAAACACATTTTTTGAGGGTAAAATGCCTATTCATGCATGTTCCTAGGCTAATATTTGCATTTCATGTTATAAATATTGCATAGCATGCATCATTCTGCATTTAGAGAAGTTTATATAATTTAGGTTAATTACATCTTTTTTGTGGTTAGGAGAGATGCATATTTATTTCGGAGCCTCGAATTGATGATCCAACCATACGGATCTGATCGAGACGACGATCGGAGTCTAACGCCTCTGAAATTGCCTCGATCGGAGTCCCGTAACACCATATGCAGTTTGAGGAAGATCAATGGCCAAGGGACTAGGAGACATAATTCTGAGCTTCAAATGATAAATCTGACCACACAGATGGAATCGGGTCGACGATCGCAGCCTAACGGCGTGAAAATCGACTCAATCCAACCTCTGTAGCAGCCCCTACAAGAAGTAGATGGACGGCTCAGACTGCGCCACGTGGCGCAGCCCAGGCCGCCAGCACACGCACGCAGCACCGCACGCACGCAACAGCGCGGGTGCTTTCACTGGCGTTGATTGCATCGCAAAAATACACCTGCAATACTGCCTTCTTATGCTATTTCCTAGCATTACCTATGCATATTAGGTCTCCATAGTTGCATTGTAAAAATACTTGCATGCATGCATTTAATTAAGGGGAGAGGAGAACGAAATAAGTGGCCTTGCATTTTACATTTTTCCTCAAGTGCACCTTTGCAAAATTCCCATCTCTATTTTTATTTCCACTTGATTTTTAATCTTTCCCATGGCTGCATGCATCTTCTCCTCGTGACATGCTTCCTGCGGTTGCAACTTGCCATTCCCTGCTCTCCATCCCTCTCCCTGCCAGCCCTTCCCTGTGGCTGCCATTCCCTGTGGTGGCCATGCATGGCCATGCCTTCTTATCCTATAAAAAGGCCACGGCTTCTCCATCAAAACAAGCCTGGTCCTTCCACGAAAAAGACCCAACACAACAGCTCTCCAGGCCACCACCATCCTCTCCTCCATTCCCCTCCATACGCCGGCCCTCCTCCTCGGAGACACCCGACGGGCATGAGCTCTCATTGTGGTGCACACCACCACAATGAGACAACCACTGCCCAGCTCTTCAAAGAGTCGGTGGGTGTGGTGGCTCTTTTCTATTTTTTTTCCCGCTCCAGCACCTTCAGCCATGGCTGCAAGCTTCAAGGTCTGAAGCTTGTAGCTTGGCTGTAGCAACACCAAAAAGGCAGCAGCAGCATGCAGCAGCTGCCCAGACTCCTTCCACGCACGCCTGCAGGCACCCCAGCTTTCCGCGCATGCCTGCAGGTGCTCTCCGCTTCCGCATTCTCCACTCTGTCGCAAGCTCACTTCTGCCCTCAACCGGCCACCGCACGTCACTGCAGCAGCCGAACAAGCGCTTCCCGCACCCTTGCCAGCTCCTGCAAGCTTCCGTGCAGGCTGCAGGCACCCTCGCCTCCCTCTCCGCACGCTCTGTTGTGAGCTCTCCACGCTCGCAACCGACCGGCGTAGGTCTTCTCCCTCGCACGCCACCCCGCATGCGCCAGCTGCGAGCCGGCCTCACTCACAACTCCGCCCATTGCCGGTCACGCGGCGCGGACGACCACTGTAGCCACTATTCACGCGAGTCTACGAGAAACAGTGGCTACAGTGGGGTGACCGGAAAGCTTCTCACTTTCCTGGTCACCCAGCGCGCCGCAACTGGCCCTCGCCCGTGCGCACGCTCACCTACGCATCTCGACCCGCCTGGCCCGCACTCGCCCACATGAACCCGCATCACTCGCTTCACTTGCCCGCATCACCTGCTTCACTCACCC
This sequence comes from Thalassia testudinum, assembly GCA_037157565.1. Taxonomy (NCBI): domain Eukaryota; kingdom Viridiplantae; phylum Streptophyta; class Magnoliopsida; order Alismatales; family Hydrocharitaceae; genus Thalassia; species Thalassia testudinum. Next base: position 220,731,217 of record JAZHRO010000031.1, on the reverse strand, counting down.
GCATACTCCTCTCCACGTAGCACTATGCGTTGCGGGTTCCTCTCTGCTCTCCACTCTCGTGCGCCCCTCTCTGCACAGACGCACCTGCACGTGCACGTGTGGAAGCTCCAGATAGCGTGGTGAATCTGCAAACGACTTAACCTGCAACCCTCTCTCTCCTGCTCTCTCTCTCTCTCACACTCTCTCTCACAACACTCACAGCACTCTATACACCAACGCTCACACACACCTACACTCACACTTCCACACAAACGCACACACCTATACTCTATTGTACACACAATATATATATATATATACGTACACTTATATATTGATATATATATACATATATATATTCTAATATTTGTACACATATATATATATACTTATATTTATACATATAGTAGTATCTATATACTTATGTATTAGTATACATATATACACACCTACTTATATATACATACACATATATATCTATATAACTATACTTACATATATATATATCTACATATCTGGATACATATACCTATATACATATATTATTATTATATATATATACATATATATATATACATCTATACATCTATATATCTATAACTATATATACATACATATATATATATACTTAGCTACATATATCTATATATACATATATTACTATATACTTATACATACATATATATATACCTCTATATAGTTATATATACATACACATATATATATATATATACATATACACTTATATATATACATATATATCTACATATATATATACCTATATATTTATAGACATATATATATATACATATAGATATATTTACATATATACATATATATATATTTTCACATTATTTGCCATACGCTGTATCGCGGGAATATCTGCACCAGTTGCTGATTTTGCCCGATACACGCATACAAAAAGCGTGGTTACATACATCTTCCACCATCCATCCCATACTCCACGTGGCACCTAGTCCTGTTGGTTGCATCTCTTTAGACGACGACCGACTCGACACCGTGCTACACTCCATCTCCGCCTCCACCCCTACGCCTTTATACATATATAATGTATACCTTTATATATATATACTATATTTAATTTATTTCTGTTTCGCTTTCCTGATAGTAAAAAGACAAAAAAATATATATATAAAAGAGAAAAGATAATCTTCGACTTGCAGGTATTTCATCTTGCGAATAGAAAGACCCATTTTGGAACCCTATTTTGGCTCAAAGCCAAGAACTCAATTTTGAGGATGTACCTCAAGGACAGAGATTACAAAAAAAAAATATATATGAGAAAAACACCAAAAACACAATAAACGAATGGAGACTCGTTGTAGGAAAGGCGTAGAAAATTAACTTGTAACCCCACTTCCCTGAGTTCGACCCTGGGCCTAAAAGTGACAAGATAAAATCAAGTAGGCCAGGTTAAAAATTTTGTAAAGAGATGGTTAGGTTTGATTTAGGTTAACCACTATACACATTTCAATGATAAAATCACCATATTAACAACTTATCCGGGCTCGACAACATACTCTTTTCTGGCGCCGTTGCCAAGGAAGTGCGCGTTCAAGTAAGTTTCTATTCAATTCCTTTCACTTTTTCTCTTCTCTCTTCATGGGTATCTCTGTTTTTGGTGTGCAGGTGAACCTGGTGCGAGGAGAAGGCAGGCAGACGAAGTCGACGACGTGAGCGGATCCAAAGAGGGAATGAGAGCGTGAAGGCGCCAACACCGCATTGGAGCTTCGCACATGTTGCCGAACAAGTAGGTCTTCTTTTCTTAGCAACTAGGGTTAACTTGTCACCTTAATAAAAAAAAACTAAAAACTAAAAACTAAAAACTAGAAAAACTTCTTGGGATCTCTTGCGGCAAGTGGACTAAATTTCACTTGTTTGATTGATTGTCTTCACTCCCACCGCCCCAGGATTTCCCGCCCTACTTCGCATAGCGAAAATCTGAGAATCTTGATTCTTGAATTTTTCACCGTGTGAAGTATTCTTTGAGGCAAATACAAAAAGATTGATTGCACCCGTCCTTTGCCTCACTTATCTACAATTTGGGATCACATTTTTGGTGGGGAGACATGGAATTGAGTTAATTCGAACCCCACCATGACTTTTCAACTTGCCTAAAATTCGATCCCAAATATTTCAACCCCAAAAAATTGATTTTCTTTATCTGTTTATTGAGCCTTGTGTGGACATCTTTCTGGTGATTGGGAGCACTTGAATTGAAGTGCTTTGGCTCACTTTCACACTAATTTAAAACTGATTCATGCATCCACACATAGAAATCTCCATTAAGGGTAGCCCATTGCATTTTAGCATGCATTAACTAACTGATATTGAAGAAGGGTTTGTTGGGCTTAGAAAGAAAACTTGTATTCTCACAAAACTCGGAGATTGGTTGAATTGGTATTTCAGCGAAATCCTAAAATCCATACTACTTAAGGCTGAACTCTAAAAACCATTCAGCAATTAAAAACTTCAATTCGGGGAGATTTCCTCGTTGCGTGCTTGTTTTACACACTCTGAAAATCAATCACTTGGGCATTACCCGTAAACAATGCCCTTCACATTCCAAAAGCACTTGACCCTAAGCCTCTAACTAAAACTGGTAGTAACTTGACAATTCTTAATGATTGGAGGTCTAACTACCTGCGTGTAGCTACATGCTGGTGAGAGTTCCTGCGTGCTATCGGGTGTCTTAGACTGGGGCAAACGGCCTTTCAATCTGCCCAGTGGTTCCGCGGTGCTCACATTCGGTTCCGTAGTTCGTGATAGTAGGTAACTTAGATCTTTAGGTCTAAGGGCACGCTGCAGAGGTTAGGAATTGGATTGAATTGATTTGTCATCAAGTGTACCTTTGCGGCATCATTTCTCTCTTCTCTTTTCCCCTCTCATCTCCCCAATTCTTCCTGTGGTAGTGCATGTTTAGGAGGAGGTCACAAAACCCTGAACTGTTTGAATTGACTGATAAATCTAGAAAATAAGCCGAATCATCCTCCTCCTCCACAAACATGGCTGCACGCCCACCCCCAAATCCTGAGGGAGGAAACTGCCCTCAAAACCCACCAGGTGGTGGAGCCTTAGATCCCATAACCAGCCTCCAAGACCAAATGGAAATGTATAATGAACGAATTGAAGCCATTCGGGAAACATTGAAGGAGATGCAAAACCCTCCCGAATGGGAGGAGCCTAGGTCTCTTAGCTCTTATAAGAATCCTGTAGCTACAGAGACCATAGGACAAATTTGGGTCCGCATGGGCGGGGATGACTTTGAACTGAAACCAAACATAATTGGCCTAATAAATTTCCACTTTCATGGTCTTGCAAGTGAAGATCCTTTTCTCCACTTGGAAGACCTAACCTAACTGGCTGAAATGGTTAAACCAAGAAATGTCGGGTTACCTATAGCCCTCATGAAAATGTTCCCGTTTTCATTGCGGGATAAAGCGTCGCAGTGGTTACGCACCCTTGGGAGAGCCATCCACTCTTGGGAAGAGATGCGAACAGTGTTTCTAAAGAAGTTCTTCCCAATCGGGCGAACCAATGCGCTTCTCCGTGCTATCACTTCATTTACGCAACAAAACGGCGAACAATTTCATGAGGCATGGGAGAGGTATAACGACCTCCTCAGGAAGTGTCCACACCACGGTCTACCTAAGTGGCATATAGCCCAGATTTTCTACTACGGGCTAAATGAGACTTTGAAACAGATTGCAGATGCTTCCTGCAGAGGGAACTTTATGAATAAATACGAGAATGGAGCATTTGAATTGTTTGAAAATATGAGTGAAAACTCACGAACAATGCTCCCATTCTCGCCTTTAATTGTACCAGCCAGCCTCGAAATGTCCACGAAGTTAACACGGGACCCTCCCATTCATCCACTGATCTAAGCCTTATTGCACAAAAACTGGATGAAGCCTCCGTCGTGCACAAGAAGCTGGACGAGCTTCCGGCCAACCCCTCCCGATCTACGGTAACCACCCCCACGTCACCACTTTTTCACAATTCTAATTCTTCCAACACCAGGCTTATCCCAAGAAACCCCGTAAGACCTTCCTTACCAAGTGTCGCGCCGAACGACTCAGTCAGTCATGTGGAACTGGCTTCTGCTAGCCAGTATTTCGACACGGAGGACCAAGCCTTCGCGTGCTCGGACGCATACTTACATGCGGACGTGTCTTCTGGCATAGAAGATGCTTGCGCCCTGGGGAGCAACCCGTTCTCTACCACATATAACCTAGGGTGGCGCAATCATCCAAACTTCGCATGGTCCAACAACCCGCAACGCCAAAACACCGCGAGTGGACCAATGCATCCGTCTACACCCATCATCCCAAGGGCCCAGTCTAATCCTATGGTGAATCTGCCATCAGGCACTTGCGTACCGCAAGCTGAACACGCATCAAGTCCTCTTGACAAATTGATGTGAATGATGACGAATATGTCAAAGCACCATGAAGAGAACATGACCTCTCTTCAGCACCAATTGGCACAGTAGAATGCTAAGATCAGTCAACTACGCATGACGACTCGATCTCAAGGCACTCTTCTCACCCAACCTGTTCCAAACCAGCGAAATTTCATACCCTGTGGTCCTCAACCACAGGTACGACCTTCTCAGGGGCAGGTTCATCAAATTCTGCAAGCTCCGAGCATTCCACCAGGATTGCAAGCTAATCCCGTTGCAGCCCCGCACTCTTATGTCCCTATTACGAACCCTCCTCCGTTGTATGATCCCAATGGACCCACATCGTCCAATGCTATCACTACGAGGAGCGGTAAGCAGACCGTCGATCCGGCTCGACCTGATCCTAGCCCGTCTTCTTCTTCATCACCCTCTCATTCTGGATGTGCACCGCATTCGCGAGAGGATGATACACCCAAATTGTTGCCAGAATCAGTCCCATTCCCTAAGGCTCCACTGAGAGAGCCAAAAGGCAAAAAGAAAGACACACAGGCCTTTAATAACCTACGTAATTTATTCAGGGATGTAGAAATCAAGGTACCCCTGCTCGAGGCTATCGACCACATACCTACTGTCGCCCAATTTTTCAAAGACTACACAACACCCAGGAGACAGTCAAAGAAAACTAAAAATCCAGTGGTTCTCTCGCCTCATGCGAGTTGTGCTATACTGTCAAACCTACCACCAAAGCAAAAAGATCCAGGCACACCACTGATTTCCTGTAGCATCCAAGGCTGCAGTTTTAATCGTGCCCTGCTTGATCTAGGATCTTCCATAAATCTTATACCAACCATCATGCTCGAAAAATTTTCCTTGGGAAATCTGAAACCCACCCTTGTCACGTTATAGTTGGCAGATCGTTCTGTCAAAATCCCAAAGGGTGTGGTGCAAGATGTGGTGGTTAGGGTCAACAGTCTCTGTTTTGCTGTTGACTTTCTTATTTTAGATATGGAAGTTCCTAGCTCACTTTCTGATTGTCCGATCATCCTTGGTCGACCTTTCTTGGCCACAGTCCGCACCCTTATCGACTGCGAGTCGGGCTGTATTGAGATTGCCGTTGGATCTGAAAAGCTCAGAGATAACATCTTCAAGGCAGCTAAGAACTTTGATTGCAATGGCATCAAGGACGACATGTCTGACGAGGACATGACCGTCAGTGCGTGTATCAGACTAATTGGAACCTATTCAGACTGCTGCAGATTACCTATAAACACTGATGACTGCCTGACCAACACATATTGTGATGTTCCCCCATCTCTCCCTTGTCCCATTCCTTCTCCTGGCCAGATTTCTGATGAGGTTTTCTCTACTTCCCATACCTCGTGGTTTGAGTCATATCTGGGCTACTCACCGTCGGTCCACACTCCTGAAGACCGGATTGCCCTTTCTTTCCCGCCAAATCAGGTAGATTTGCAACTCCACACTGGGACCTTGAGCCCATATCCTACTCAATGGGGCTGTTCCTTTTTGGATCCATCTTTCCAAAGAGCCCCTCTTCTTGGCTAATCTGAGGGCCAACTTCTTCCTCCTGATCTATTTTCTGATCCACCTGGGACACTCTCATCCAATGAAATACCAGACCTTTCACATTCCACCATCACTTTTCACGCCACTATCACGATCACTTCACCACCCATCGTCCACCCACCCTACCACCCTCAGCTTTCGTTACCCGATCTTTCGTCCTTTCTCTACCTTTCCCTACATGCATATAAGGACATAGCATTCTTTGTCATGGGGGGTGGATAGGCATCCATAGGATCTGGGTATTTTATGGTATCATGCAGTTTCCACCTATTTATAAATATGCAAGAAAAAGAAAAAAAATATATATATATAAATAAATTGTGTTTAGTAATGATCTGAAAGCTGAAACAAAAAAATACAATAAGTGTTTATGGATATTCAACCTCTGTTTTGAAAACTTTCCAGGACACAGAAGCTTGATTCGCTCAGGCTCGGGCTTAATTCACTTGAGCATTGACAAATTAGATCAGAATCTCTCCTAATTAACGACGTATTCTTGTACCTGAGACACTAGTATAGGATTCGTTGGTTTGCTTCTACTTGAGAGCTTAAGAAAACTTGGTTCATGCTACACATATCAGGAAAGACCAGGTGAACATAAGATCCAACCCTAGTGTTTATTAGGGAAGGTGGAGTCCTTACCTGTGCGTGCAGGTAGACTTTTTATCCTGGGTTTTAGTCTTGTGTTTAGGAGAAACACATTCTACCAAAAAGAAACTCTCCCAACAAAAAGAAAAGTGTGCTCCTCCAAATAAAGTTGTAAGAGATATACTAACACGTGTTTAAAAAAAAAAAAAAGAGATGCAAATAAGTCAGTATATCTCGCAAAGTCGCTACCCTAAAAAAGGCTCTATCCTATTCTCTTTGAGCCACAAATATCAGAAAATGGGAGTTAAGTTTCCATCATCTTCTTAAGGGTCAATCAAAAGACACAAGCTGAAACTGGGACCAACCTTTACTTAAAAAATTCGTGAAACCCTGGGCTTGAGTCTTAATGTTCATCTGGTCAGTCTTGATCCTTCACTAAGCACAATCCATAATCTCTTCAGCTCTTGAGTAGGGCAAAAACCTCCTGGGTCCTGGAAACCGTACTTAAGGTTTAAATACCAAGAGTCCTGGTTAGTTGAGAGATGATCTATATCATGTGAGACTTAAAGTACTGGTAGTCTTCTCTACAATTGGTTCTCACAATATCCAACAATAAACACACCTATATCACCTCAGAAGAAAATCTTCAGTTTAAGATCATTTCTAAATACTACAAAAAATGTTTTGCTAGGGACTAGCAAAAGATAGGCATGGGGGAATGATTGCACTGCAAAAATACACCTGCAATAGTGCCTTCTTGTGCTATTTCCTAGCATTACCTATGCATATTAGGTCTCCATGGTTGCATTGTAAAAATACTTGCATGCATGCATTTAATTGAGAGGAGAGGAGAATGAAATAAGTGGCCTTGCATTTTACATTTTTCCTCAAGTGCACCTTTGCAAAATTCCCATCTCTATTTTTATTTCCACTTGATTTTTAATCTTTCCTGCAGCTGCATGCATCTTCTCCTCGCACCATGCTTCCCACGGCTGCAACTTGCCATTCCCTGCTCTCCATCCCTCTCCCTGCAAGCCCATCCTTGCGGCTGGCATTCCCTGTCGTGGCCATGCACGGCCATGCCTTCTTCTCCTATAAAAAGGCCACGGCTTCTCCTTCAAAACAAGCCTGGTCCTTCCACGAAAAAGACCCAACACAGCAGCTCTGCAGGCCACCACCGTCCTCTCCATTCCCCTCCATACGTCGGCCCTCCTCCTCGTAGACACCCGACGGCCAGGAGCTCTCACTGTGCTGCACACCACCACAGTGAGACCACCGCCCAGCTCTTCAAAGAGCCGGTGGGCGTGGTGGCTCTTTTCTATTTTTTTTCCCGCTCCAGCACCTTCAGCCATGGCTGTAAGCTTCAAGGTCTGAAGCTCGTAGCTTGGCAGCAGCAGCAGCAAGAAGGCAGCAGCAGCACGCAGCAGCCGCCCAGCCTCCTTCCATGAATGCCTGCAGGCGCCCCAGCCCACCGCGCACACCTGTAGGTCCCCTCCGCTTTCGCTTTCTCCGCTTTGTCGCAAGCACACTTTCGCCCTCAACCAGCCACCGCACGTCACTGCAGCGGCTGGCCAAGCACTTCCCCACACCCCTGCCAGCACCTGCAAGCTTCCGCGTAAGCTGCAGGTGCCCTCGCCTCCCACTCCGCGTGCTCTGTCGCGAGCTCTCCATGCTCGCAACCAGCCAGCTCAGGCCTTCTCCCTCGCACGCCACCCCACGCACGCCAGTCGCGAGCCAGCCTCACTCACAGCACCGCCCATTGCCGATCGCGCAGCGCGGACGACCACTATAGCCACTGTTCATGGGAGTCTGCGCGACACTGTGGCTATAGTTGGGTGACCGGAAAGCTTCTCACTTTCCTGGTCATCCGGCACGCCGCAACCAGACCTCGCCTGTGCGTGCGCCCATTTGTGCGTCTCTGCCCGCGTGGCCCGCACTCGCCCGCATACTCTGCCAGCACTCCCCACTCGCCCGCATGCACCTGCGTCACCCGCTTCACTTGCCCGCATACTCCTCTTTGCACAGCGCTGTGCACTGCGGGTTCCTCTTCGCTCTCCACTCCCGCACGCCCCTCTCTGCACAGATGCACCTACGCGTGCACACATGGAAGCTCCAGACGATGCGGTGAATCTGCAGACGACTTAACCTGCAACCCTCTCTCTCCTACTCTCTCTCTCTCTCTCTCACTCTCTCCCACAGCACTCACAACACTCTCTACACCGATGCTCACACACACCTACACTCACACTTCCACACAAACACACACACCTATACTCTATTATACACACACATATATATATACGTATACTTATATATGGATATATATATACATATATATACATATATTTATATACATATATATATATATACTTATATTTATACATATAGTAGTATCTATATACTTATGTATTAGTATACATACAAACATATATATATATATATCTACTTATATATATACTTATATATATATATATACATATATACATATCCTTATATAAATATACATATATACACACTTACTTATATATACATACATATATACATATCTAGATACATATACCTATATACATATATTATTATTATATATATATACATATATATATATACATCTATGCATCTATATATCTATAACTATATATACATACATATATATATATATATATATATACTTAGCTACATATATCAATATATACATATATTACTACATACTTATACATACATATATATATACCTCTATATAGTTATATATACATATACACTTATATATATACATATATATCTACATATATATGTACCTATATATTTATAACCATATATATATATACATATAGATATATTTACATATATACATATATATATATTTTTTCACATTATTTGCCATACACTGTATCGCGGGAATATCTGCACCAGTTGCTGATATTCCCCGATACACGCATACAAAAAGCGTGGTTACATACATCTTCCACCATCCATCCCATACTCCACGCGGCACCTAGTCCTATTGGTTGCATCTCTCTAGACGACGACCGACTCGACACTGTGCCACACTCCATCTCCTCCTCCACCCCCACCCCTTTATAGATATATAATATATACCTATATATATATACACTATATTTACTTTATTTCTATTTCACTTTCCTGATAGTAAAAAGACAAAAATATATATATATAAAAGAGAAAAGATAATCTTCGACTTGCAGGTATTTTTTCTTGCAAATAGCAATACCCGTTTTGGAACCCTGTTTTGGCTCAAAGCCAAGAACTCAATTTTGAGTGTGTGCCTCAAGGACAAAGATTACAAGAAAAAAATATAAATAAGAAAAATACCAAAAACACAATAAACGAACGGAAGAGACTCGTTGTAGGAAAGGCGTAGAAACTTAACTTGTAACCCCACTTTCTTGAGTTCGATCCTGGGCCTAAAAGGGAGAAGATAAAATCAAGTAGGCCAGGTTAAAATTTTGTAAAGAGATGGTTAGGTCCGATTTAGGTTAACCACTATACACATTTCAATGATAAAATCACCATATTAACAACCTATCAGGGCTCGACAACAGGCATGCTGGCGAGCATGCACACACCACTAGCGCATGGGTGCATGCGCGCATGCGGCAAGGCTAGAGCGGTGCTAGCATAGTGTGAGGTGGACTACAGCGACGCATGAGCTGGACTTACAGCGATGCTTACAGCCGTCGGTAATTCATCGCATGCTAGGAAAGCCAGCTATGGGCATCAGCGGCCTTGAGCCGCCTACAACGATGTTTCCAGCGACGAGATGGATGTCACTAATGGTCCCATACTGATTTTTGCCTCTTCTCCACACTATAAAAGGACCTACACCTCCTCCCTTCCAAGTGATCTCTACCTACTCTACTCTCACCTACTCCCAAGCTCTAGCAAGCCTACCAACACTCCATTAGAGCTTGTTCTCAAGCTCCCAAGGTGCCTATTAGTGTAGCGAAACTCTGCCCCACCAAATACTCCTCCAACTTCTCATCTCCCTTCATAGGTCACCTTGGTGCCATCCTCCCACCTCCATTCTAGTAGCAGATCAACTCCGTCTTCTCACCTCCATTCCGAAGCTACGTCGAAGCTTTCCTCAACCTGACGTCCTCCAGCATCTCACCTCTGTCGTCTTGCTCCTCACCTCCTTCGTCTGAGCTTCCACCAGGTGCCGTCGTCTCGCCGAACAGCTGATTCGAGAGATTTTCGCTCACCTCCCTCTCTTTATATGCTTACATAGTTTCTTGTAATTGACATTAGAAGTAATATATATCAGATTTATTCCAGATCTCTATCTTGTGACACATTTGCTTGATTTCTTTTATTTCAAAAATACAAAAAAATATCAAACCCTAAAATACCAAAAAGAAATGAAACGAAGCACGATTTTCACTTAAAGTAAACATTTCCTCCCTGTTTTCGACCCAAGACTCCCTTGGAGTTTTGGTATAAATTTTATTTGATCGACGTTTTTGCAACTACGGTGACAAGTTACTTGTAACCTCGATTTCTAACACGCAAAGCATGCCCGACCAAGTTCCAGGCACAGAAAGGTTGGAAATTGCCCTCAAATATGCATAATAAAATATCATCTCCTTGGTGGTTGTCTCCTAGGATATATAAATATACTACCATGGGCATCTAAGCACCATGTGCTGGTTCAAGTGCCATGGGCGAGATTATCCCGAAATGTCGATTATCAGGGCTTGAATTTAGCTATATAATGCCATGGGTAGCACTATCTTGAAGTGTTGAGTGCCAAGAGTTCTGGGGATTTCCATGGGAGGTGCTATCTCAAAGCATTGAAATCCAGGGACACTTCGAGGATTGATGGTGGGGACAAGGAATCCGATACAGACCATGTTTAGGGATAATTTGAGGCTGGATTTAGGGAAAATTAAATGAAAATAGGCAAAACTCTTGAAATGAAAAATCCTTCTTTCTCTCTCTTATAAAAATGCATTAGCAAATTGAACCTAGACATGGTACACTCTATGCTCGATGCTTTTACCACTAGGTTCAACGAACCTCTGGGTAGTTTTTGCAAGCCTTAGAAACCTTCACGGTAGACTCAGACTGAAGCTAGTCAGGTCTAGATGTTGATTGATACTTGAGTACCTCTAGACCTATTGTTGGCATTCTAACCTAATTTCAAGAGAGTGAAACAAATCCGGCATCTGAACATCAATGCATGGTCTAGAAATCTAGTCTTTCCATAAGATTTTGCTAAGGGATTAGCAAAAGTTTGGCATAGGGGTATGATGATAACATCATCATGAGCCAGATCAGCTTTAATTAATCAAAATCAAGTGACAAATGCACCTACATAATCGCCTGAGAGTCGTAATTCCCTACATATCCATTTTGAGAGGAATACATCTAAACACGGTTAATTCTACAGTTTTAACATCATATCATGAATACAGAATAATCATGGGGTTTCTAAAGGATTAATATAAGGTCTAATGAGCACTAAAGTCTAAAAAGAGGGTCCACATAAATAGAACCTGGGTTTCACACATTTTGAGAACTAATAAAGCACCTAAAACCCAAATTTCAGACCTACTTAAAATACTGAGGTTCTGGTCAGGATAAAATTTATCTAAACCTTCTAAAAGTCATATAAAAATATTCCTTGAGGTTTGGCATCCTTGATTTAACCATCTAAACCTATTTGACCTTGAATAATCTCAGGCAAAGTTTTACCCTAATTTGGGTTTTTTGCACAAATTGCCCATCCAAACTTGGCCAAAACTGAAATCCAACTTCACCACTACATTCCCTGGATCCAAAGTAGGTTTATACCAAAATTTGGGCTCAACCAGAGTCCATCTTGACCAAGTTTGCATTCTAGTCCCTTAAAACTCTATTCTTCACATACAAGCCCCTAGCTTTGGAATTTCCTCACAGATGGCCCCCTAGGTTTGTTGTCCTCTTCGCAGATCAACCCCTTCTGCCATTGGAGGTCAACTGACCTCTGGTAAACCTTTGACCAATCCTAAACCTATTCAAATCATCATCAAATCCCACCAAATTTGGTGGGATTGATGCCCACACCATGAGAAATTGATTGGGACAAGCCTTGGATCCCAAATCGCACCTATCAGACCTAGTGATCGCACGTGTTTTGTGAGTTTGAAATTAAGGTTTGGAGTAACCTATTGTCATAGTTGCAGAATGCGTGGTCAAATAAAATTTATACCGAAAATTGAAAAGTGAGTCTTAGGTCGAACACAGGGAGGCGAACGTTTAGTTTTATAAAATCTACATTTCTCTTTTATTTATTTTTTTGTCATTTTTATCTTTTCTAATTTTTTTGGTATTTTTAGCAAGCAATGATTCGGTCGATGAAAACTTTATCTACTAGCAAAAATAAGAGAGAGTTAGAAAGAGAGAGAGAGAAACAATCATCTATTCATGAGGAATTGTTTGTTACACGAAGAAAGTAGAAAGGCTACACTATGAAAGCATAAAAAGATAGAATGGGGTGAGAGAAATCCCCCTTGACGATTGCTCAGAGGGCGACTCGCTCAGACTTCGCTCGGAGTAAGGTGGTGAGGAGCGGGATGAAGGAGGATGGAGCCGGAGGACGGAGGATGGGATATGATGGCGTCGTGGCGAGGATCCTTTTCCAGAAGGGCGGTGAGTGGATAGCCATGGGATGCTCCATGGATGGGGGTGAGGGGATGGAAAACTATTTGATTTTCTACTCTAGAGGAGCATCCTAGGCTTGGGACAAGCTCTCTCTAGAGCCTTGGAGGTGGTGAGAGGAAGAAAGGAAGAGATAAAGAAAAATGTGAGGGGTAGGGGTCCTTTTATAGTGGTGGAAAGAATCAAATTCGTATATAGGACATTTAGTGACAGTCATAAACGTCGCTGAAGATCCGCCGCAAACATCGCTGAAGACAGCCCACGTGCCCACCCGCCATTATGCTGGCACGCATTGCTCGTGCCCATGTCGCACGTGCACGTGCGATACACGCCGCTATGCTTACATGTGCGTGCCTCCATGCGCACGCACGCTCCTACGCTGCTGTGCACGTGCAGTGCCACATGCATGCGCATGGGCAAACTAGGTTGCGCCATGTGGCATAATCTGGGCCATCCATCTTTCCTTTGTAAGGGATGCTATAGAGGTCGGATTGTGTTGAAATTTGTGCTGTTGGGTTGTGATCGTCGACCTGAATCATTCGTGCGGTCAGATTTTTTGTTTGATGCTCTTGATTGCGTCCCTAGTCCCTCGGCCATTGATCTTCCTTGGATTGCGTATGGTGCTACAGGACTCCGATCGAGGCAATTTTAGAGGCGTTGGACTCTGATCGTCGTCTTGATCATATCCGTATGCTTGGATCGTCAATCTGAGGCTCTGAAATAAATATCCTCTCTTGACCACAAAAAGGACACAATTAACCTAAATTATATACAACTAGTCTAAATGCAGAATGATGCATGCTATGCAATATTTATAACATGAAATGCAAATCTAAGCCAAGGAACATGCGTGAATAGCCATTTTAACCTAAATAAATTTGTCAACATCATACCCCCATTCCTATCTTTTGCTAGTCCGTAGCAAAATTAAGCTACATGCTATGTATAACATCAAAATTAGGATTAGATCACTTAGGCCTAAGTCATTTATTAACAATAGAAAATTTCAACTAAGGTCCTAAACAACGAAAACTCAACAGTACCCAGGTGCCTGCCAGAATGCAGACTGCCCAAGTCCTCTCCTTATTTGAAAAGGGAGGATGCATTTCTTTTTTTTTCTTCTTTTCTAATTTTTTTGTACTTTTGGAGTTTGAGAGTTCCAGGTTAACTTTTTTATTGCTACCCAACCCACCCAAGACTCGGAAAGGACTCTAAGTGCTAAGCTTCTTGTGAAAATAGTGAAAGACTCACTAGGCAGCCGTTAAAATGGACTTCGAGTTTCTACGACCTTAGGTGACCTTGCCTAAAGGTTTATCTTTTCGACTGGTAGCTTTCTCCCTGCTTTTATTTATGGGGTCAACACAAGGGTGAACCAGGTGTATATCTCCCTAGTTTATTCTACTTCCCCGCTTCTTCCCTAAGTGTTTTGGGAATTATTGTGCATTTTTTTGTGAGTTGGGTTCTAGACAACCAGCCAATGGGTTGTTACCCACGGCAACTTGCCTACCATACTCGTGCGGTGAAGTGTGGTTTTGTTTATTTTTTTCTTTTTCTTTTTTTTTATTTTTTTTCTTTAAGTAGGTGGCTTCCCTGATCTAAGATTTACCTAAAGGCAGTACAATGAAAATGGTCTTATGACTGTGCTCTGGACAATCGACCGATGAGCTATTACCACCGACAACTTGTGAGCCATACGACCCTAGATAGTTCATTAGCTACCTAATTTTCGAAGAAACCGTCGAAAAGTGAGTCAGTGCAAAAAAATGTGTAGATGCTTAGGCTTAAAGTCCCCATAAATCAGAGGGCTGGTTGATAAGTCACATACTTATCATCCCAATTTATTAGGCAAATTAAAAATGAATTTGAATTGGTGAGGACACGAGACTAAGTCCACATTCGAATGGACACTCGGGCTAATTAAGCCCGAAGACCTGAAGAGTCTAACTGTTTAAGTCCTCTCGTATCGTTTCCTAAAGTTAATAACTTCCAAATGCCTAAGTTCTCTTTTCCTAATTTCTTTATTTTTTTCATCTTTTTCAAATTTTCAATTTTTTTTTAATTTTATAAGAAACTAAAAGAAATTCTATGGAGTGAACATAATGATTTCAGGAATTCATTATCTGCCCCCCCATGCATAAATGATGCAATGTCCTCATTGTAAAAATAAAGACATGAAAAGGGTAGAGTAAATAGAATATCACCTGAATTTCGTGACAACCCGGCCAGCTCCACAGAGAGAAGAGAGTATACACACGCGCTAAGTTTAATCCCTTTAGCTAGGCATAACATACATACAAAGAAGAAATTGAGAATTCACAAGTGCAGGTCAGAATCAAAATAAAAATACTGATCTTGAAACCCGCCAATAGAAGATGTCCAAAGATGTGGACTAGATTATGATGCAGACCCATGCCCTAGGGTCGAGTGGTTCTCTGGTTCTGGATGAAAATCACCCAGAATCGAAGGTTGTTGTGTTTGTGGGGCTGGGCCTGCAGTTTAGTGGTGTGCAACCCAAAACCAAAGTGTTGGATAATGGTTAAATATGGTTCAATAGGTGCGGTTGTCCAGTTGACATCTAGCTCAGAAAAGTAATCTGTTATTTTGAGCTTGGGTTGCATGTGAAAGATATCGTAAGGGTCTTGGTAGAAAGTAGGTGGTTTTAGGTCAATAGGTACCCTTAGATCCAAAATCAAAGTTCCATTAGAATTAGCCTCCTAAATTTTTATTTCCAACTTCCTATCCTCCGAAATCAATGTTTCCAAGACCTCCAAATTGTTGTACACCCGCTCTAAAGTAACCAAGTCCAACAAATGTGGCTGAATCAGGATTGACTTGGGTTTGGCGATCTCATAAATATCATCATTCAATTCTTTAGGGTGTGTTTGAGGAATGGGGCTACTGATTAAATCATCAGGATTCGAATCTTCCAAGTTAGCCCCAACATGATCATAATCTTCAATGATCGGGCTATCAAATAGTTCGTCATACTCCTCGTGTTTGATTGTCTCACTAGAATCCTCTTCCTTGACTTTAAATGAGACTTCACCAAAAGATTCTTCGCCTTCAGAATCAAAGATTTCATGATCTTCATTTATATATGTCTCAAAATTGATTGTCATTTCCTGGTTCAAAGAGACATATTTTTCCTCGCTCCTTAGCTCGAGGATCTCTGGTGAATCAATCGGTTCATCCTCAATGGGTTGCTCTAGCCAAACTTGCTCATCCTCGGTGTCAGAAAATGTATCCCCCTCGACAGGCACCTAAGCGGGTTTAGACATTGGCTCTCCTGAATGGGGTTCATCATGAAAATCATCCCAAGATTTGACTACAGCAACCACAAATTTCATCCTCAACCTCGACAATTTCCCAAGAAGAAACTCACCCAGGTCCCTATCCCTAACACTTTGGAGCAAATCCAATAAAGAGCTATTCAGCTCATCGATCATTTTTATCATAGGTTCCAATGCTTCAGTGCATGGTGTTGGCTGAGCTTCAAAAGATTGTATAGTGTTCCTCAAATTAGCCAACACCCTATCCTGAATCTGGTTCACCTGAACCAACTGGTTCGATTCAGGTTTGTGTGGGTTTGGGTTAAATCTAGGGGAGTCAAGATGTCGAGGTTCTCGGGTGCCTCGTTGAAAGTAGGTCATTCTAGGATGTTCAAAGGATGGTGGTGACCTATATTTAGTGGAATACTTGGGAGGGTAGGTGTAATAATCATCATATCCTTCCTGATTGTACATCGAGTTGGTTTGGTCATTAAAAGATGGAGATCTATAATCATTGTAGGTCTGGGAAGGATAGTAATCATAGTCATGTTGTCTAGGGTTAGGCCTTGGACACTGAGGTCTGGATTCATATCCCCTGTCAAAGTCATCCTGGCTAGTGGATGGGTAATTACAAGTCAACTTGGGATAGTAATCATCTTGGGTATAAGTGGTGGTAGGAGGATAGGGTGTAAAATGTGTGTAGGATGTGGAAGGGTACATGGTAGAAAAGGAGGGAAAATGGAGAAGAGAAAACGTGCCCTGCAATACAATTAACCAAACCTATCCTTTTGTGGGTAGTCTAAATCCCTACAGACTCCCAGGACCCATCTTGAGATTATAAACAATTTAGTCTACTTTTATCTGGTCAATCCAACCAGTTAGAAGGAGGGACTAGGGAGAAGGTTCTTCCTTTGGCTTGGACCTCCGGTTCCTAGTGTACCCCCCAGCCGAGGTCGATTGATGCTACTCCCCTAGTTAGACATTAGACGGACCAGCAGAAGCAGATTAATCGAAAAAAAATCTCAATCTGAGCCCCAAAGAGCGAATAAATCCTTAAGTCCAACGTCTACTAAGTTTTAGTTAGGCTTGGGATGATCGTGCCATTGGAATGCGATGGGCCCTTTAGATGGGCTGTGCCCTTAATGATCAGTTAAAATGTGTGTGCGTGCACAACCAGGGTTCTCAAACAAGGTTATTTGATGATGTGTCTTTTAAGATTTAACCTTGTTTAGTAACTTTTAGGGTTTAATTCTTAGGTTGGTTCAATCAAGGTTTAGTAGAACACTCCAAGTTTTGAAAGCACGGGTGATGATATGTTCTTTTAAAAAAAAATAATAATGTGGAGTGCCTGGTTTAGCCCTAAGAATCAACCCTAAGTGGGAAGCTACTTGATGGATTAGTTTTAGATTGAGTGGTGTGACCCAAATAGCTCAATCAATTGGCCTGTTGCACCACCTAGTTAATTCACACAAGAATGTTTAACCAATTTAGATTTCTACTCACTTATGTGTATTGAGTTGAAGTGTACTGGGTCCACAGGTCAGATCCTGGTTAAGTGGTTGAATCAAAGTGATTGTGTGCCTTATGATAAGAAGTTGTAGGTGTAAAGTGTGTAGCTTTCAATTAAATCCCACAAGAGAAGAATATTTTTTTTATTATTTTTATATATGCGGAAGGGTGAGGTGAGTGGAGTGTCAATTAAATAACCAAAATCTACCCTAGGGTTTATGCAAAGCACCTAAGTTGATTTGGGTTTGAGTTATTAGGTTATGGAATGAAAACTAACCTGGGGGTGGTGTGGGGGACACTTACAAAACACTCTACTCGCACTTTACTCTAGTCTACCGCACTTGGATCTCCATGCTAGGGTACCTTGAAGGCAATAGATTAGAGATAAGTTGGGTTAGCATTTTGTAAATGAAAAGAAGCGAAAATAATAATAAAGTAAATTTCGTTGTCTCCCCAGCAACAGTGCCAAAGTGATCACACGGGTTTTGCGAGTTTGAAATCAGGGTTACAAGTAACCCATCATCATAATTGCAAAACTCGTGGTCAAATAAAATTTATACCGAAACTCCAAGGGAGTCTTGGGTCGAACATGGGGTGGTAAACGTTTGGTTTTATGAAATCCGTGCTTCACTTTTATTTCCTTTTGGTCCTTTTTGTCTTCTATAATTTTTTTATTATTTTTAGCAAGCAAGAGATTCGGTCAATGAAAACTTTATCTACTTGCAAAAATAATAGAGAAGGAGAAAGAGAGGGGAGAGAGAAACAATCATCTTTTCATGAAAAAATGTTTGTTACACGAAGAAGGAGGAAAATCTACACTATGAAAGCATAAAAAGATAGAATGGGGTGAGAGAAATCCCCCTCGACGGTTCCTCGGAGGACGACTCGCTCTGATGTCTCCCGGAGGAAGGTGGTGAGGTGCGGGACGAAGGAGGACGGAGCCAGAGAATGAAGGATGGGGTAGGATGGCATCGCGGCAAGGATCTTCTTCCAGAAAGGCAGTGAGAGGACAACCACGGGATGCTCCACGAATGGGGATAACAGGAGGGAAAACTATTTGATTTTCTACTCTAGAGGAGCATCCCAGGCTTGGGACAAGCTCTCTTTAGAGCCTTGGAGGTGGTGAGAGGAAGAAAGGAAGAGATGAAGAAAAATGGGAGGGGTAGGGGTCCTTTTATAGTGGAAGAAAGAATCAAATTCGTATACAAGACATTTAGTGAAGGTCATAAACATCGTTGAAGATCCACCACAAATGTCGCAGAAGAGAGCCTACGCACCCACCCGCCGCTGTGCTGGTGCGTGCTACGTGTGTACACGCGATACGTGTCGGTGCCCCCACACGCGCACTGCTCTTGCACGTGCGTGCCTCCACGTGTGCGGCAGCACCTGCACTGCTGTGCAGGTGCGGTGACGCATGTGTGCACATGGGTGGCCTGGGTTGCGCCACATGGTGCAATCTAGGCCGTCCATCTTCTTTCCTTTGTAAGGGATGCTACAGAGGTCGGATTGAGTCGATTTTCACGCTGTTGGGCTATGATCGTCGACCCGAATCCATCTGTGTGGGCGAATTTTTCGTTTGACTCTTTGGATTGTGTCACCTAGTCCCTCAACTATTGATGTTTCCTTGGATTGCATATGGTGCTATGGGATTCCAATCGAGGTGATTTTGGAGGCGTTGGACTCCGATCGTCATCTTGATCAGATCCATACGGTCGAATCGTCAATCTGAGGCTTCGAAATAAATATCCTTCTCTCCTGACCACAAAAAGGATGCAATTAACCTAAATTATATACTACTCTAAATGCAAAAAGATGCATGCTATGCAATATTTACAACATGAAATGCAAATCTAAGCTTAGGAACATGCATGAATAGGCAATTTAACCTAAATAGATGTGTGTACATCACCTAGCGAACCCACGAAAGTCATGGGTGTCTTGTGCTTCAAGCACAAGCCAAATTGCGCTTGTTTCTTAATCTAGAGCTCGGTTAAGAGCTCTATAAAAGCTCTAGATTCTCAAACCTAGTTCTTTAGCTCGGTTCAGGTCACAACTCTTCACATAATCCTCTCTTTGGCCGCCTCCATCACAACTCCAGTGAGTCTCCTCCAACCTGCTTCGTCGCCCTCTGCCACATACCATAGGCAGAGGGATTGTCTTCATCTTCTTCTTCCGATCTTCGACGGCCAAATCAGGAGCGTCCATAACCCCTTCTTCCTCACTGTTCCACCACTGGAGAAACCATCATCCCCGGTGTTGACCAATCATATCTGGCACAAACTTTCTCCCTTTCACCCTTTAAATTAGGCCAATCTCTCTCTCTCCTTCTTTTGTTTAGATTCTGCCTTTTATACCCTTAATTTGACCCATTATTCGCCCTTCACCCCTCCGTCTTCTCCACATCCGATTGACCTTCGACGAGGCCTCCTCAACCCCACAAACCACCAAACACTCCATTACCAGTCCCAAAAGCTCTGCCATTCCACTCCCACCAAAGCCCCTTAAGAAATTGAGTGGATTGGTTCATCAAATGCATCATCGAATTCACCCACCTCCGAAAACCTTGCCTAAGTTCTCCCGACCATGATACATGCCCAAATGCCAAATTAACACCACCATTGCATTCCACAACCACCGACGATGCTTTTGAGCTTTCTGATTAGGGCTTTTAGCCCAAGTTGATACTTTCAGGTCTTCGATGCAGCTCCGCTAGTCGCCACTATCTTCTCCATCGACAACCGACGTTCCATGACCGCCACACATCCTCAAATTGCCACTAGGTCCTGCGGATGAACACCACGTAGCTTTCCAGGGCCTCAATTGGACAGCAACACCAGCGCTAGCAGCTCTAATCAACCAACACCATTACTGCTGCAGTACCTGAAGGAGGCAAAAGAAGAGGCTCAGTCCCACATTATGGGATTTTGTACTCATCACGGTGATGAGAGCCTCATCATGAGCCATAACTAGCTCATTTTGACCCAATAAAGAAGATAAAAGCTTCTACATAACCTAGAAGAAGGCCTAACTGAAGGAACAAGTGCCCTGAGAAGAAAACATGAAATAAAGGTTAAAACAGCAATCTTACCATTGCAGTACGTAAACAGGATTTCTCAGAGGCAAAACATAGGTCAAATGGTATAAATGAGATAAAAAGTGGGTTGAGTCAATCAGAAATGGGTTCATGTGCAATCTAAGAACTAAATGACACTTGGTAACCCTAAAATAGACCCTCTTAAATTAACAAGGTTCCGGTCAGAACAAAAAGCAATTAAACCCTCTATAAATCATGGAAAAACATACTCTAGGGTTTAGAACACTTAATTTGGCCTCTGGAACCTAGTTTGACCTAGATTAGGGTCCTAGCTCTTCAATTAACCTAATTTGGGTTTTTACGCAAAATGTCCAGTCAAACGAGGTCAAACCTGAAATCTAACTTCGCCATTGGATTCCTTAGGTCCAAATTAGGTTTGTACCAAAATTTGGACCTAAGGAGGGGTCATCTTGACCTACTTTGCAATTTAGTACACCCAAATCACAAATTGGTCCCTATCTTTTGAATACCGTTGCAGAGAACCCCCTAGGTTCTTCGCCTCCTTTGCAAACCGGTCCTGCCGCCATTGCAAGGGCAGAACCGAGCTCCGGCGAGGTTCGGAGAGGGATTGCTCTCTAATCCCTCAGAGATTCCCTCCCAGAAATGGAAGGAGGATTCTCTGAGGAATTCCCTTCCTTATAAAGTCAATTACAATTGCTGGTGTGAACCCAATCTCTCGTGCGAACGCACGGGAGATTTGGGTATCCTAACTCCTTTCCATCTCCGGCGACCAACTTCAGGCAATTACGTGCCCTTCACGCCCTGCACACCCAGTCCAGCAGCTATATAAGAACCCACAACTCCGGCCGAACAGGCTAAGCTTGATTTTGACGGAGATCCCTTCCAAATTCCTCCCTCTCCCATCTCCGGCCAAACGACCCACAAGCTCCGGCGACCTCCTTCCCTCCTTCTCGTCGCTCTGCTGCCATACCAGCAGTAGAGTCCTCTCCGCCGCTATCTCCCGCGTCGCGCTGTACCCCGCGCATGCACTTCTGACCTCGTCTTCGTCGCCGCTTCCTCCCTCAGGGTCTTTCTTCCCCGACGACGGCAGTTATGAGTCGTCTTCTCCGCCGCCTCCCTTACCTCCAAACAACCCCAGATACGTTCTCCATCCTCTCCTCTCTCTTTTCCCCCAACTATTTTACTTGATTACCCCTCGACAGTACCTAACCGCCTTCATCTTCCTCGCCTCCGACTGCACTCCGGCGAGCCGCCCACACCACTCCGCCACTCCACACGGCTCGCCAATCACCTCGTGAGCTCCGCCTCACCACCAGGAACTCGCTCCACCCCACAACTGCCACTCCAAACCTCCATAACTACCCCACGAACAACCCACCATCTCCGGCCACAGGTTGACCTAGGCACGCACGCCTAGGCCGACCGACAACCTGCAGCATCACCCACCGCCTTCGCTGTGCTGCGGCGAGGGTTTCCAGCTATTCTGATTAGGCCAATAGGCCGTTCTGTGGAATCTCAGGTGAACGCCCCGGCCGCCATTAACAGCCGAAGCAGCAGGAAGCTTGGAGCAGCAGCAGGCGTCAGGCTTCCCAGGCGGCAGGTGCAGCTGGCTCTCGCAAGTGTCGCGAAGTGACTGAGTTCAGCAGGGAGCACCAGCAGGGCCTTCAGCGTGGGCAATTGCACACGAGAGTCTGCAGGCGCACGCAAAGGAAGGGCGGAACGTTTAGTCCCACATCGTGGAATCTCAAGGCACAGGTATGGTATAAAGAGTTTTTGTGATATAGCTTTACTGCCTCGAAAGCACAGGGGTGAGGTCCCTCACTGACCCTACCCGCCTCGTCCGCGGCCTGACCACGCGGACTTGGCGGATCCGACCCGACCTAGACCTATGCACTCCTCGCACATCACACCACCTTCAGGTGCGCCTGGTCCGGGGTACGATCCGACCCGATTAATGCTTGTGGCTCTGGGAGAGCGGCTCTGAGTGAATTGCTTGAGAGAGAGAGACGTGCTGGTAGCGGGAGAAGGGTTAGGTTTTGCTCCTATTCGCAGGAGAAGGACTTGGCCGCTGCAGAAGAAGGAAAAGCAAGCCAAAGAAGAAGACAGAAGAAGAAGAAAGAAGCCTTCGCAGGAGAAGGAAAACAGAAAGATTAGAAGTCTTCGTAGAGAAGAAGAAGAAGGACAAAGGGCAGATTGCAAAGAGATCGGAACGGCAAAGCAGAAGGAAAGATACAGAAGCAGAAAGGAGAAGAAGGAAGAAAGGAAGAAAGATCACATTTAAGACGTCTGATACATAAATCAGACGTCTAATTCTACTTTTTCTAAAAACTCTTTGAATCAATTATATTTGCATGTAACAGTTGTATTCTTGGGTTTTCCAAAGTACTGAGATTGCTCCCTGTGTTCGACCTCGGATACTCCGGTTTTCGAGTAATAAAAATCTTTATTTGTTTTGAACGCTTTCGCGGCTATACTACAACACGATATTATCTTTTAACAAACCGCACAAAAGCGTGACGAACATTTTGGCGCCGCTGTCGGGGAGCAACGGGCACTTTTAAAACTTTTGAGTACAACTTTTCTATCTAATATCCGACTTGACTTCTCTCTTTTGCTGTGTTCATTCAGGGAAAGCAAAACAAAAAGGAAAGAATAGCAACTGCACAACAGACTCTCCAAGGAACAGGTAATCTCCATAAGTCCTCTCTCTTAACCCTCTCACAATCTAAAAAAAAGGAGGGAAATCAACTTAGGGCTACCTGTCTCATATTTAGTAACTCATCAAGTTGCCTGATTTTCATTTCAACATATTTTTATCTATTCATCCAACTAAGGCAACTAGGGCTAAAACTTTCTTGATTGAGCCCTAGGTGCTAATTCCTACGGCAACTAAATTGGACCCACTAGAGCCAAGTTAGGGATTGCAAAGCTAGGGTTTTTAGAGACACATCTTCTCTAAAACAAAGAAACAAACTTTCCAAAAAGAGGTGTGCCTAAACCGTGTTTGAAAAGATTTATACAAGAGGAACCCTAAGCAAATCAAGCTGATAATCCGTTTGAACCATAAAAGGAAGGACCTAAAAGCTCTCAAAGGAACAAGAGGTGAAGTTGATCCCTCGGGTCAACCAACCTTAATATTAGGTCACTTTTGCACTCAAAATACTTAAAAGTTCAAGTGGAACATTAAGCACCTTGATCTTAAAATAAAAAAAAAAGGTAGACTTAAGAGGTCAAGATCCCCATTCTGGTTTACCTGGAACCGTAGTGACAAGAGAGGTCGGGTAGGGGAAACCCTGTAACCCGTGGGGACGCTCTACCGTGTAGGGGTCTTTGCGGGACTCTCCCTCTCTGGCTGCCCAGGTATTTCTCAGGTGGACGATCTTCTGATCCAGGGGTCCATCTGCCCCGAACCTCTATAGTCACCCAACAATTCTTGGGTGTCTTGATTGGGTCCAGCACCTTCTAATCTCATCACATCTTTCGGTGCATGTTCGGTAGGAGGTCCTTAAGACCACCATTAAGACCTCCCTTAGAAATTCATTCTCGTCGAGGCCAAGCCTCGACGCCCTTGTTTGTGCAGCAACCACGCCACATAAATCTTTCATCTGACTCAGACCCTGATTCCCCTTCTTCTCCCATCATGGCACAACCCATTGAAGAGGAGAATAACCTTGAACACCAACTTCAACGCTTGAACGATCTCTTTCAGAACTTTGTAAACCCACCGCAGCGACCTATGATGCAAGATCACTATAATCCTGCTGCGGTGGCAATCGAACCCCGAGTACGAATCCCAATTGGAGGACCCGATTCTGATCTGAAGCCCAATATGATTCATGCCATACCGAAGTTCCATGGGCTTAACTCGGAGGATCCATTCCAACACATTAAACAACTCAAGCATTTGGCCCAGACCTTTGGGTCAGATGTACAAAACCGGGATATCCTACTCATGAAAATGTTTTCGTTCTCCCTCTTGGACAAGGCTGCACACTGGTATCAGACTCAGACCCGCCCGATCAACACTTGGGAGGAATTACAGTCCGAATTTTTGAAAAAATTCTTCCCTGTTGGCCGGACAAATGCCTTGCGCCACCAGATCACTCATTTCACTCAACAACCGGGAGAACCTCTTCATGAAGCTTGGGATCGATTCCTAGATCTCATGCGAAAGTGCCCCCATCACGGAGTTCCTAAGTGGGAACAAGTCCAGTCTTTTTACCAGAGACTCCGTGAGGATATTCGTCTATTCGTCAATGCAACATGTGGAGGAAACATCATGGGCCAACACGAGGACACGGTATGGGAGATTCTCGAAAACATGTGCGAGAACTCCATAAACAATGACTCCTTGGGCTTATTCGACAGGATGAATGCCCGCGCATCGACGAATCTAAGAGGGACACATGAGACGCAGGACCTGTCCACTTCTGTCGACCTGGAACTGATGGCCAGTCGGTTGGACAAGGTCTCTATCATAGAAAAGAAGGTGGACGAGCTAACTCGACATTTGCAGCAAGCCACCTCTGCACAAAATTCTTTTACACGACCTCCTCTGGCAAGGGAAACAGTGCAAAACATCTATCACCAACCTGCCAAGGGGATGGACCCATATCCACCTCCGTCTACCTCTCGGACCGGAGTGACCTCTGATCCCTTCTATTCGAGTTGGGGGAACTCTGAACCCTCGTATTCTGACTTTCCTGAGGTTCCTCAGAACTGCGAGGACCTCAACGCCATCCAGAATGACCCATACTCCAATACCTACAACCCTGGATGGCGAAATCATCCTAACTTTCAGTGGGCAGGAAATTCTCAAAAACCACCATATCAACCCCGCCCACAAGCTCCTCGTCCATATCAGCCGCCTCAGCCTCGGCCCAATCCCACCTACCAATCTGGGCAAAATCAGGATCAACTGACTCTTATCCTTCAAACACTGGCTGACATTCAAAAGACGAATGCGGCAATGCAAAAACAGCACAAGGACGAGATCATAGAGGTTCGCAACCAACTGGCCCAGATGGCAAATTCCCGCCAGCCTGGCACCCTTCCTTCGCAACCTCTGCCCAACCCAAATAACGTGCCGACCCAGAGGCGCGTTATGAATCCAAATCCAGGCCACGCACATTTGATTTATCAGGCCCCTGCTACTCCATCACCAGACGGGATGGAGGCGTCAACATCTTATGCAGGATTGCAGCAGCAGCCACCCCTCCTACCTAACCCAAACCAAAGTCAGGTCGGATTAAACTCTGTAACAACACGCAGTGGTAAAACAACACAAGACCCACACTATCTGAGCCACTCCAAGCCTGATAATCGCCAAGACCCTAGGGTAGTCATCCAAGATACTACTGTCCCAGATCAAGAACCTGGACCTATCCTAGAGGAACCAGCTAGGATCCCATTTAATGAGGCCTTGACCAAAGGAAAAAGGACAACCAAACATGTGGCTCCTGAGGAGGATCTGGTCAAGCTCTTTGAACAGGTCCAGATAAACATCCCGTTGATGGATGCAATCCGCCACATACCGGCTTACGCAAGGTTCTTGAAAGACATATGTACACCTAAACGTAAGCCGCGAACCAAGGATGGGAACCCAATCGTACTATCAGAGCAAGCCAGCTCTGTCATCTTGAGCAAACTCCCACCTAAGGCTAAAGACCCAGGAACTCCCCTGATTTCTTGTAAAATTGGTGAAACCCAACTTGATAGAGCCCTACTAGACCTAGGTGCCTCCATAAATTTAATACCTACATCCCTCCATGACCACCTTGAAGAATCTGAACTTAAACCCACTGAGGTGACATTGCAGTTAGCCGATCGATCCATCAAGTCACCCAAAGGAATACTCGAGGATGTCATTGTTAGGGTACGAGATTTTTATTTCCCAATAGACTTCATAGTACTGGACATGGATGCACCTAAGAACCCAAGGGACACCCCAATCATATTAGGGAGACCTTTTTTGGCCACTGCTAGGGCCAATATAAACTGCGAAGAGGGCCAGATAGAATTAAAATTTGGGAATCAAAATCTAAAGATAGACATTTTCAAGGCCCATCAAGGGATTAATTGCGGGGTGATAGAGGAAATTTGTGATGTCGAAGCCATGGTTGATGAACTGCATATAGAGGACAACCTGATTATTCCTGATCAACCACTAGAGGAGCAAAAACCGCTAACAAAGGAGTGCGGACATGATCTAGACACACCTATGACTCCTACCATTGCTCCCGATACAAACCCTTAACCACCCGCTGCTGCTGACAACCCTGTCACGGAACTCAAGCCCCTTCCTGAACATCTAAAATACGTCTTTTTGGATTCAAATCAGACATCTCCTGTGATTATCAATTCTCGACTCACACCTGACCAGGAACTCCGTTTGATTTCTGTTCTCCAACAACATCGTAGAGCCATTGGATGGACTCTAGATGATTTAACTGGTATAAGCCCTTCATACTGCACACATCGAATCTACACGGAAGAAGGCTCACGACCTTCAAGAGAAATGCAAAGGCGCCTAAACCCTAACCTACAGGAGGTCATGAAAAAGGAGATCATTAAGTGGTTAGATGCAGGGATCATCTACCCGATCTCCGATAGTCGTTGTGTGAGTCCAACACAAGTGGTACCTAAGAAGGCAGGACTTACCATCATCACGACTGAAATCGGGGAAGTCATTCCTACCCGAATAGCTAATTCGTGGAGAGTCTGCATTGATTACAGAAGACTAAATTCCTCCACGAAGAAGGATCATTTCCTACTACCATTTATTGATCAGATCCTCGAGAAACTAGCGGGAAATAAATTCTTCTGCTTTCTTGACGGGTACTCCGGTTACAATCAGGTGGCAATCCATCCAGAGGACCAAGAAAAGACCACATTCACCTGCCCCTTCAGGACGTACGCATTCCGAAGGATGCCGTTCGGTCTCTGCAATGCACCTGCAACTTTTCAGCGGTGCATGCTTGCCATATTCTCAGATATGGTAGGTGATTATCTGGAAGTCTTCATGGATGACTTTTCAGTTTTTGGATAATCATTTGACGATTGCCTCCAACACTTGGTCCATATACTCAGGCGATGCATCGAGGTGAATTTGGTTCTTTCCTGGGAAAAGAGCCATTTCATGGTGCCTGAGGGAATTGTCCTGGGACATTTAATCTCAGAGAAAGGCATCCAAGTGGATCGACCTAAGGTTAACCTGATTTCCAAGCTCCCTATGCCTAGCTCGATTAAGGACATCCGATCTTTTTTGGGGCACGTCGGTTTCTACCGTCGATTCATCCCTGATTTCTCCAAGATCGCACGCCCCCTGACCAATCTTCTCTCCAAGGATGTACCTTTCGAAATTTCGAAGGAATGCACTCAAGCATTTGAAATCCTACGTGACCGAGTCACCCAAGCCCCAATCCTACAGTCCCCTGATTGGTCTCAACCCTTTGAGATCATGTGCGATGCATCTGACTTTGCTGTAGGAGCGGTTTTGGGGCAGAAAATTGACGGGATACCTGTGGTCATTTACTACGCCAGCAAAACACTGGATGAGGCTCAGCGTAACTATACGGTTACTGAGAAAGAGCTGCTGGCCGTAGTATTTGCCCTGGAAAAATTCAGATCATACCTTCTGGGTTCCCGTATTATCGTATACTCGGATCACATAGCTGTAAGGCATCTCCTTGCCAAGAAGGACGCGAAACCTCGACTAATCCGCTGGATCTTGCTATTGCAAGAATTTGACCTCGAGATTCGCGACAAGGCGGGAAAGTACAATGTGGTAGCTGATCACTTGTCCCCCTTCCTTCTGAAATTATTGATCCTTCCGGACCTATTACAGAACATTTCCCTGATGAGCACCTCCTGACTATCAGTACAAGTCTTCCATGGTTCGCCGATATTGTTAATTACCTGGCATCACATCAGATTCCGCCCGATTGGTCGAAGGCCAAAAAGGACAAATTGCATTCCGATGCCAAGTATTACCTATGGGAAGACCCGTATCTTTTCCGCATTGGTGCTGATCAGATAATCCGACGGTGCGTCACGGAAGTGGAAATCAAAGACATACTCTCATTCTGCCATGACCAGGCATGCGGTGGACATTTTTCTGGACATAAAACCGCATCGAAAGTCCTCCAGTGTGGCTTCTACTGGCCCACAATTTTCAAGGATGCATACGAACACTGTAAGGCATGTTCCCGTTGCCAGACTCTGGGCAACATGAGCTATAGAGACATGATGCCTCTACAGCCGATCTTGGTATGCGAAATTTTCGATATTTGGGGGATTGATTTCATGGGACCCTTTCCGAACTCGGATGGCTTCGAATACATCTTACTCGCAGTTGACTATGTGTCCAAGTGGATAGAAGCCATTCCGACCCGAACCAACAATCATAAAGTTGTTATAAAATTCCTCCATCAAAACATTTTCTCAAGGTTCGGGATTCCGCGTGCTATAATTTCCGACGGAGGGACCCATTTTACGAACGCTCAGTTCAGGTCACTGATGACCAAATACGGGGTGTCACACCGAATCTCTACTCCTCACCACCCCCAAACTAATGGTCTAGCTGAGCTATCTAACCGAGAGATCAAGAAGATCCTTCAGGTTACTGTTCGACCTGATAGAAAAGATTGGTCTTCTCGGCTTCCGGAAGCATTGTGGGCCTATAGGACCGCCCACAAGACCCAATTAGGAATGTCTCCCTTCATACTAGTGTACGGGAAGGCATGTCACCTCCCCGTCGAATTGGAGCATAAAGCCTATTGGGCAGTACGGACCTGTAATCTCGACCTTTCTAAGGCTGGAACCCACAGAAGATTTCAAATGAGCGAGATCGATGAATTACGCCACGACGCGTATGAGAACTCGCGAATTTACAAAGAACGGGTTAAAGCTTTTCACGACAAACACATTTCTAGAAAGGTCTTTCATCCTGGTCAAAAAGTTTTACTCTTTGATGCTCGACTCAAATTATTCCCAGGAAAGCTAAGATCCAAGTGGGTCGGACCCTACCTAGTCCGCCAAATCTTCGGAAATGGAGCTATTGAAATCAGCCCACTCAGCCACGATTCTGAACTCTTTGTCGTGAACGGGCAGAGACTAAAGCCGTTCATTGACATGACCGATATAGATTTGACTGAGTCATCCTTTACCCTCCATTCCTCTTGAGCTCATTGCGCCCAGCCGATGGCGTAAAACTCAGCGCTTAACGGGGGGCAACCCGTCATTCTTTGAAAACCTGAAACCGTTTCTGACATCTCTATGCAGAACTCATATTGCACTTTAGGGTTCATCCATTAGAACAGCCGACTTCACCTCAGGTATACCTACCCGAGATTAGAAATCGTTCGCAACAAGTCGCTTCGACCCATTCACTCACCACACACCTGTCCTAATACATGAACTAAGCTGAATTCGAACCCACCTAATTTACAATGGGGACATTGCAAATCTTAGGCATGGGGGGGTATGAAAGTGCAAAATGTCAGAAAATTCATATCAAGAAAGGGTTTGACATAAAAAAAAAAAAAAAGACTTGATAGAGGGGAGGAACAATTCAAGGTCATACAAATGAGAGGAGGAAAAGAAGAAAAAATGACAAAAAAGAGCACAAAATGAAAAGAAATAGTCATTAGTAAAAGATTAAGGGGTTAACTGAAGTTCTAGACCGAATCAAGAAAAAGAAAAGAAAAGTGCCACGGAGATATAACAAGAGATTAGCGGGAACGCTGGTCTTAGGCTTTTTGGGCTAGTACCTTTAGCTTAAAAATTCACGTATCCATTAAATCTGGATAATCCACAAGAGGTTGAGGAAAATGCGAAGCTTGAGTATTAGGTCTAAGGCTTAGGAAGTATTCGGCCTTGTTAACTGACCTCCGGTTTGCGGGATTCGTAACCTAAGCACCCAAATTCACACACAGTCTGGTTCAGTGCGCATAAACATCTAAAACACGCGACAAGCGTTTAATGTTCTGAAAAAGTCACCTAGATTAGGAGCGGTCAATCAACACAAGTTGATTTGGACGAGTTCCCAGCGTGGAGAGGCGGGAAATTCCCCTCAAAGATGCGTAACAACATATCATCTCCTCGGTGCTTGTCTCTTAGGATATTTAAATATCCTACTGGGGGCATGTAAGCACTCTGCTGGTTCAGATACCATGGGTGGCATTATCATGAAATGTCAATCGCCAGGGTCTGAATTCGGCCACGGAACGCCATGGGCGGGATTATCTCGAAATCTCGAAAGCCAGGGTTCCGGGGGTTGCCATGGGCGGGATTATCTCGAAATCTCGAAAGCCAGGGACCCTTGAGGATTGATGATGGGGACGAGGAATCCGATACAGACCGTGTTGAGAAGCTAATCCGAAGCTAGAAATAAAAAGAAAAGAGAGAGAAAAGCTCTCCAAACAAATAAATCCTCTATCTCTCTCTTACAAAAAACGCACTGCAAACTGAGCTTAGGCTAAAAATATCTCAAGCACGGGTGCTTTAACCGCGGAGTCCAACAAACCTTAGGTTAGTTTCTGTGGGCCGTAGAAACCTTTGCAGAAGACTGAGGCTAAAGCGGAACAGGTCCGGATTTTGGTTGGTACTTAGGTACCTCTAGGCCTATTGTCGGCATTCCCACCTAATCACAAAAGAAAAGGAGAAGCACTTATCATTGTTGACAGACACTCAGGGTCTAGAATGGAAGTTAAAACTTTGAAATTTCGCTAAGGGACTAGCAAAAGCTAGGCATGGGGGTATGATGAGAGCCTCATCATGAGCCATAACTAGCTCATTTTGACCCAATAAAGAAGATAAAAGCTCCTACATAACCTAGAAGAAGGCCTAACTGAAGGAACAAGTGCCCTGAGAAGAAAACATGAAATAAAGGTTAAAACTGCAATCTTACCATTGTAGTACGTAAACAGGATTTCTCAGAGGCAAAACATAGGTCAAATGGTATAAATGAGATAAAAAGTGGGTTGAGTCAATCAGAAATGGGTTCATGTGCAATCTAAGAACTAAATGACACTTGGTAACCCTAAAATAGACCCTCTTAAATTAACAAGGTTTCGGTCAGAACAAAAAGCAATTAAACCCTCTATAAATCATGGAAAAACATACTCTAGGGTTTAGAACACTTAATTTGGCCTCTGGAACCTAGTTTGACCTAGATTAGGGTCCTAGCTCTTCAATTAACCTAATTTGGGTTTTTACGCAAAATGTCCAGTCAAACGAGGTAAAACCTGAAATCTAACTTCGCCATTGGATTCCTTAGGTCCAAATTAGGTTTGCACGAAAATTTGGACCTAAGGAGGGGTCATCTTGACCTACTTTGCAATTTAGTACACCCAAATCATAAATTGGTCCCTATCTTTTGAATACCGTTGCAGAGAACCCCCTAGGTTCTTCGCCTCCTTTGCAAACCGGTCCTGCCGCCATTGCAAGGGCAGAACCGAGCTCCGGCGAGGTTCGGAGAGGGATTGCTCTCTAATCCCTCAGAGATTCCCTCCCAGAAATGGAAGGAGGATTCTCTGAGGAATTCCCTTCCTTATAAAGTCAATTACAATTGCTGGTGTGAACCCAATCTCTCATGCGAACGCACGGGAGATTTGGGTATCCTAACTCCTTTCCATCTCCGGTGACCAACTTCAGGCAATTACGTGCCCTTCACGCCCTGCACACCCAGTCCAGTGCCTATATAAGAACCCACAACTCCGGCCGAACAGGCTAAGCTTGATTTTGACGGAGATCCCTTCCAAATTCCTCCCTCTCCCATCTCCGGCCAAACGACCCACAAGCTCCGGCGACCTCCTTCCCTCCTTCTCGTCGC
Organism: Thalassia testudinum; assembly: GCA_037157565.1. Lineage (NCBI taxonomy): Eukaryota > Viridiplantae > Streptophyta > Magnoliopsida > Alismatales > Hydrocharitaceae > Thalassia > Thalassia testudinum. Next base: position 220,698,317 of record JAZHRO010000031.1, on the reverse strand, counting down.
TCTGCTGCCATACCAGCAGCAGAGTCCTCTCCGCCGCTACCTCCCGCGTCGCACTGTACCCCGCGCACGCACTTCTGACCTCGTCTTCGTCGCCGCTTCCTCCCTCAGGGTCTTTCTTCCCCGACGACGGCAGTTACGAGCCATCTTCTCCGCCACCTCCCTTCCCTCCAGACAACCCCAGATACGTTCTCCATCCTCTCCTCTCTCTTTTCCCCCAACTATTTTACTTGATTACCCCTCGACAGTACCTAACCGCCTTCATCTTCCTCGCCTCCGACCGCACTCCGGCGAGCCGCCCACACCACTCCGACACTCCACACGGCTCGCCAATCACCTCGTGAGCTCCGCCTCACCACCAGGAACTCGCTCCACCCCACAACTGCCACTCCAGACCTCCATAACTACCCCCCGAACAACCCACCATCTCCGGCCACAGGTTGACCTAGGCGCGCACGCCTAGGCCGACCGACAACCTGCAGCATCACCCACCGCCTTCGCCGTGCTGCGGCGAAGGTTTCCAGCTATTCTGATTAGGCCAATAGGCCATTCTGTGGAATCTCAGGTGAACGCCCCGGCCGCCATTAACAGCCGAAGCAGCAGGAAGCTTGGAGCAGCAGCAGGCGTCAGGCTTCCCAGGCGGCAGGTGCAGCTGGCTCTCGCAAGTGTCGCGAAGTGACTGAGTTCAGCAGGGAGCACCAGCAGGGCCTTCAGCGTGGGCAATTGCACACGAGAGTCTGCGGGCGCGCGCAAAGGAAGGGCGGAACGTTTAGTCCCACATCGTGGAATCTCAAGGCACAGGTATGGTATAAAGAGTTTTTGTGATATAGCTTTACTGCCTCGAAAGCACAGGGGTGAGGTCCCTCACTGACCCCACCCGCCTCGTCCGCGGCCTGACCACGCGGACTTGGCGGATCCGACCCGACCTAGACCTACGCACTCCTCGCACATCACACCACCTTCAGGTGCGCCTGGTCCCGGGTACGATCTGACTCGATTAATGCTTGTGGCTCTGGGAGAGCGGCTCTGAGTGAATTGCTTGAGAGAGAGAGACGTGCGGGTAGCGGGAGAAGGGATAGGTTTTGCTCCTGTTTGCAGGAGAAGGACTTGGCCGCTGCAGAAGAAGGAAAAGCAAGCCAAAGAAGAAGACAGAAGAAGAAAGAAGCCTTCGTAGGAGAAGGAAAACAGAAAGATTAGAAGTCTTCGCAGAGAAGAAGAAGAAGGACAAAGGGCAGATTGCAAAGAGATCAGAACGGCAAAGCAGAAGGAAAGATACAGAAGCAGAAAGGAGAAGAAGGAGGAAAGGAAGAAAGATCACATTTAAGACGTCTGATACATAAATTAGACGTCTAATTCTACTTTTTCTAAAAACTCTTTAAATCAATTATATTTGCATGTAACAGTTGTATTCTTGGGTTTTCCAAAGTACTGAGATTGCTCCCTGTGTTCGACCTCGGATACTCCGATTTTCGAGTAATAAAAATCTTTATTTGTTTTGAACGCTTTCGCGGCTATACTACAACACGATATTATCTTTTAACAAACCGCACAAAAGCGTGACGAACACACGGCATGTATAAGGAATTCATGCCATAGCTTCGTTGCCCAAGACACTGGGGGTCGGGTCCTCGCTTACTCGCTTACACACACTTCGCCTGTGACAGATGCCCGTAGGCCTGGTCCCTGTTCACAACTTGATAACCCGACTAAATGACCTGATTACACCTGGGTCTGTGAGAAAGAAGGGAGGAGAGACTTCTGAGAGAGGGGGGAGGGTTTTGCTATGTGATCCTTTGTCGTGCCCCTGTGCTAAAGAGAGAGGCTCTCCACACTTAGCCTCTGAGGAAGGTAAGGCTTTGAAAAAGAAGAAGAAGAAGGCTCTCTGAAGAGCCTTGCCAATGTGTGTGCCTTCTATGAGGCACTATGCTATGCTTTATTAAGTCTCCTAATACAAATAAGTCGACGTCTGATAGAGATTGATGCTAGCACTGTTGAGTTATTTGAGTACCTATGTTAACATTGATTTCTGATTGAGGATTACTGTTGAATAATTTGAGTAATTGGATGCATGCTTAATTAAAGAGAGTAAGTGGTGATTCAAATCACCATTGTTTTTATTCTCTTTCCTTTTTGATTCCATGATCTTTTGAGCTTCATTGAATAGAAATTTGACCATATTTATTCATTGCATATTTATTGTTATTACGCTCATTTATTCCAATTGAAGATTAATGTGTGAATTCCACATTTGCACCCTACAAACGACCTCGAACTCCTTTTAAATTCTGAGTTTATAAATTTAAATGGTATTTGTCTAATTTTGTCAATTATACTATGATGCATATATTTTTTAACACTCGATGAAACTGTAACAATATGTCCTATGAGATGAAGTTCTTCGACAAGAGTTGCTATCCGAGGACCAATGGAGCATACTCACTATCCATCTGGGGAACACTATGATGTATCATGACCTAGAGAAGGACTTTTGGTGGCACGACTTTAGGGATGTAGGCAAATTTTTGAAGTAGTGCCTAATTTGTCAACAAGTGAAAGTAGAACATCAGAGACCGATTGGCCAGTTGTAGCACCTCCCGATTCCAGAGTGGAAGTAGGAGAGCATCTCTATGGACTTTATCACTGGAATACCCTTAACTCATAGCGGACACGATGTAGCCTAGGTGATTATTGATCGCTTGTCAAAGTCAGCATGATTCTTGCCTATCAGAGTGACTTATGGCCCTTCACAGTTAGTAGAGTTGTATATATGGGAGATCATGCGATCGTATGCCATACCCAAGGGGATCATTTCAAATGGAGATGCCCATTTCGCTTCCCAATTCTGGGGAAACTTCCAGCAATCTTTAGGGACATAGCTGAATCAGAGTACATCATATCACCCGCAAAGCAATGGGCAGACTGAGAGAACCATTCAGACAGTAGATGTATACTAGAATAGAAAGGGTTTTGGGAGGAGCACCTACCTTTGGTTGAGTTCACTTACAATAATAGCTATCATGCTAGTGTTGACATGGCCTGTATGAGGCTTTTGTATAGTCGGAAGTGCACATCCCCACCTAGGATGAGGCTTTGTGAAATGGGAGGTAGGCCCTAGGTTGATTCAATAAAGTAAGGAGGTCATCGAGTGGATTCGGAAGAAACTCATTACGGTATAGAGTCAGCAGAAGAGTTATTCAGATCGTCGCAATGGGATGTGCAATTTGAGGTCAGTGACTTCATTTTCCTCAGAGTGTCTCCGATGAAAGGAGTACAGTGATTTTGGGAGAAGGGTAAGTTGGCATTGAGATTTCTGGTCCCATTAGTTTGAGATATTGGAGTGGGTCGGACCAGTTGCTTACAGACTTGCCTTGCCACGTCAGTTAGCTGGCGTACATGATGTATTCCACATCTCCAGCCTATAGAAGTATGTGTTTGATGTGGACCACATTCTTAGCTACGATAACATAGGGATCAAGGACAACATAACCAACCAAAAGCAATTGATATAGATCTTAGATGGTGCCGTTCGGAGGTTGCAGAACAAGGAGATCACTCTGGTGAAGGTCTTATGGAGGAGTAAGAAGTATGAGGAGTGATTGCACAGCAATCATAGGTCTTAATCAACATAAATAATGTTTGAACCTAGCTTAACTTGTAAATATTGCATTCATATCATGCATATCTTGTATTGCATCATTTTATATAGAATAAGATGAGATATCTTGCTATTTAATGTTTTTGTTGTTATTTGCAGGTACTAAAGTGATAGAGTGGAATAAGGCAATAAAGAGAGAAGAAGACTGATCTAGATAAGAGGAGTATGGAGGATAGCCTTATCCCTACCCTTAGAAACCCTAGGACAACCTTCCTAGATGGAAAACCACTTCCATTATGACATCTTATCATTAGAACCCAAAACATGAATAGCACTATCCATGTTCTTATCCACCTTATCCTTCTCCCAAACACTTAGGAACAAAAACCTATCTTAGAAAACCCAAAACCTACTCTCCAGCACCTTTTTGGACATCCAGATATTAGGTTGGACGTTTGATTTCTGCAGAAGTTCAATCCAGGATGCCAAAACTCTCACTAACACAGAATTAGACATCCAACCTAACTTCCAGACATCTACTTTGGAGTATAAGATGTCTGATCACCTGTCTAGACGTCTGGAGGTCTTCTCTGGTTCTTGTTTTGGGTGCTAGAAGCTCAAAGTTGCCTCTTTTGACCTAGAAACCCCACCAAACACCTTAAGAAACCTAATTAGAGACCTCTTAAACCTATTCCACTATCCATACCCTTAGTTAACCTATCCCTAACCCAATTAAACTAGCCCATACCTAGTTGGGTGCATCTACAGTAGATTGGGTGCACTTGAACCCAATTAGACCCACCTAAGATCTAATTGACTCATGCCTATTAGGATTACCCTAGCCTAATGACACACACACATCCAATTAGACTTGACCTAGACCCAATTAGGTTCACTCCTATCTAATTAGACTCTCCTAAGCCCAATTAGGTCCATACCCACCTAATCTTAGTTGACCTAACCAAGATTTACCAAAACCCACACAACATCACTCTACGAAAATTAATCACACACCTTCCTTTTCTCTTCCTATCTAAACCAAACCCTAAAACCTATGTGTCAAACCTAGATCCTAAATAGGTGGTGACTACCTATTTTAGGAAGCCAGTTCCCATTTATGCAAAAAGAAGTGGAGGCCATTACATTCAATTCTCTTCTTTCCATCTCAACTTGAGACCACTAACACCCTCCCTTCCACCCTCCAATGCTGTCCCTTTCCTCCTCCTCTCCAATGCATCCTCCATGGATGCTTAAAGAAGGTCCTCCAAGGTGCTCCTCCATAGAAGACCAAGTGAAGCTCCAAGGTGCTCTCCTCCAAGGATTCAAGGACGACTAGAAGAGAAAGGGTCCACCACCCTCTTCTCCACTTCTTCTTCATGGGTGTGCCCTCTTCCCTTTCCTTAAAAGATGAGCCCATGCCTTCTCTCTCTTTCTCTTCTTGGACGGCCAAGAAGGCTTCTTCATAGCCTTTCTTGGTTTATCCTATCATTCTCTTAGTTTATTTTTTTTATGTATTCTTTTGCAACTTCATATGATTAGTTAATGCATGATTAGCTTTTCTTTGAATAATTAGTGATATGCTTTTGTTTTCCATTGTGAATACACACCCATTAATTAAGTTAAGATTAGGGTTTTGTTAGCATACTTAGATCTTGGTTTCATTTCGCTTTTCAAAACAAGAATCAAAAACACGAAAAAATCGTAAAATACAAAAATGACAAAAAAGATTAGGTTAGGCTAGATATAGGTTAGAAAAATAGATCTAAATCTAAAACTTGTTTCTCACGCCTCCCAGAGATGAACGACCGAGACTCAAGTTATAAAAGAAAAAAATCTCTACACGAGTTTCGTTAAAATAGGTATTTTTTATCGAAGCTTTAGCGCAACTATACAACAATTCCAACTTATTTCAAACTATGCGTGAAACTACTTTGTCAAGGTGACAACTTAAGAACCAGAGGTAGAAATGAAGGAGAAATACCCTGAGCATTTCACTAGTGAGTCCTTAAGTACCTGGTTTGTTCCTCTTTAAGGTTGTTATTACCTTTTAAGGTTGTTTCACTCAAGACGGTCTTTTCTCTACCTTCCCCTTCTCTTGAGTATGGGGATGAAACTCCCTTTAAGGTTGTTATATTTGTAACATCTAAAATCTAGGTTTTGAGTCATTTCGAAGTGGTTCGAGTCACTTCGAACCCATAGACAAGAGTTTGGTTGGGTGCAAGTACAAACACCTCTTAAAGCATTCAAAAACATGTATTTCTGGTCAAACCCTAGTCAAACCTCATTGAAATGGTACCATGAATGGTACTATTGGATTTCTCTTGTCACAAGCTTTCCAACGATGCTTGCTTCACATGAATCCGTGGTGTGTAACTCAAGTTATGCCCAAAACAAGTAAAAAAGGACTTAATTGTAAGTGGAAGCAAACCTAGGGGTAAATTCGATATTTTCCCACCAATCCTAAACCAAAACTTAATCTTGGGTTTATAAAAAGAGCTACTTAGAGTTGGAGTCATCATTACATCCTTAAGACCTATAAATTCCAAGAGAGGGAGAGGAAAGAACTAGGAAATAAATAAGGATTTCTTAATTAGGAAAGTTAGGGACCTAATTGAGATTTTGAGAAATCTGGGCTTCCTACCACAAAATTTGAGGTGACAATGGTGACACGCAACACATGGGGACAGCAATGCGTGCGGCAATGATGCGTAGTAGTGGGGTTCGTGTGGACGCGCGTGTGCATTGTTTATCACGCTTGATCGGGTTTTAAAAGGGTGGCTTGCAGTTTAGTTGAAAAAGCATTGAAAACAAATAAGAATTTTATTACTCGAATGTTAAGTCCGGGGTCGAACACAAGGAGCAAATGGAATTTATTCATTAATCTCAATAAATGTAACTTGAACACTTAAATCTACTCAAAATCTAATTCAAAATATAACACAGGAGTTTATGAATACTAAAATGTAGCAATAAAAGAGAAATTGAGAAGAATTGGATAAAAAGTATTTGATTACTTCTTCTCTTTGACTTGTTCTTTCTTCTTCTCTCTTCTTTCTTTTCTTCTTTGTTCTTCTTCTTGTACCTTGATTTCTCCTTCCTTCTTCTTCCATGGCTTTGACTCTTCCTTCCTTCTTCTGCCTTCTCTACCTTTCTTCCTTGGCTTTTGATTTCCTTCTTTCTCCTTCTTCTTCAACCACGCCTTCTCCTTCTTTCTCCTTCCTTCTTCCTTCTTTCTTTGCCTTTGCTTTCTCGACCCTTGCATTTTCTTCAGCTGCACCATCTCTGCTACAGTGCCTCTTCTTCCATCCTTACTTACCGTCCTATGCTTTTCTTCCTTAGCTCCTCTGTGGCTGTGACTTCATTTCCCTACACACACGAGTGCAAAACCTACCCCTACCCTCCCCTGCATACACTCTCTCTTTTCTTTCTTCGGTTCACTCTCCCAGAGCCAATCGGGTTTTCGGGTCGGGTTACGCGTACCTAGGTCCAGGTGCACTAGCGTGGGTGGTGTGTGAGGAGTGATGGGTAAGTGGGTCAGGCAAGCTAGGTCTACGGAGCATGGGTCGTGGATGAGGCGGGTGAGCAGGCAAGGGGACCTCACCCCACGATCGGAGGCAACAAGCTGATATCACAAATTCACTTTTTAGCACTAAGCATGCTTTAAGATTTCCGAGGTGGGACTGAAAGTCCTACCCGCTTCCCTCGCATCCGCAGGAGATGCTCTGCCTAATTGCTGCGGCTGTGACACCTCTCAAAGCCAATTTCCTGGTTGAATGCACGCATGAGGTGAATCCGCATCACTTGGGACCTGAGACCTCGAGCGCAACTGCTTGGAGTGAGCTTGCGAGCTTCTTCGAGTCTGTGCTAATGGTGATAGAGGTTTGATCTTGCAATCAATCAATATGGCCTTGCGGTGTCATTAAGCAACACAGGAAGCTTTGCCATGACACAGCGAAGGTGCTACGGTAGGTGGCTGGTTGCAGGGCGGCCTAGGCATGCATGCCTAGGTCACTCTGTAGCCGTTAAAATGGGCTTGGTCGAAGCGAGTTTGTGCAGGGTATGGCGGTCAATGGAAATGGGGAAAGTGGTCAGTGGATGATGGCGGAGGTTTTGAGGGGTCTGGCGAGGTGGATGGATCAGTGGAGGTGACGGAGACACCTCGCCGGTGGTCTGCTGGAGATGAGGAAGACAGTGGTGGTTTATGTTGTCGAGGGGTCGAAAGTAGAAATAAAGGAGGAAATATAAAGAAGAGAGAGGGGAAGAGATTTGACCTACTTAAGGGATGAAGGGGACAGGAGGGCGGCTAGCGCATTCCTGCCGCTGTTGGAGACTAAGGTGCTAGTGGAGGGGTGACGGCGATGACAAAGGGGTGTTTGGCGCCAGCACTGGTACGACACGACCAGAAGGACGTGAAGACAACTTTGCCACTGGTATTGTGGCAGAGCAACGAGAAGGAGGAGGAGGAGTCGCCGGAGCTCGCTGGACGCTTGGCTGAAGGAGAAGAGAAGAAATTGGAGGGTTTACTCCAGTCAAATCAAGCTAAATTTGAGTGACAGGGAAAGGGGGTCCTTTTTTAGTTATTGGCAGAGGTCCTTGTGCTTTGAAGGAAGCTACCAAGTGCAAGAATCCTCATTGGAGTAGGACTCTGCGAGCGACCCAAATCTCTCGAGCTTTCACACGAGAGATTGGGTGTGAATCAATGCTGGAGATTGATAGGGAATTCCTCAGAGAATCTCCCTTTCAAATCTGAGAGGGGATATCTAAGGAATCAGGGAGAAATCCTCCTCTAATCCTTGTCAGAGTAGGACTCCTCTGCTGTAATGGTGGAGGGACCTAATTGCAAGGAGTGGCGAGGAAGATAGGGGGGTTTGCACAATGGTTTTCAAAAGTTAAGGGTCAGAATGTAATTGGGTGGACTTATTTGCAAAGTAGGTTAAGGTGACCTCCCCTTATGTCCAAATTTTGGTACAAACCTAATTTGGACCTAAGGAATCTAATGGTAAAGTTGGATTTTAGGTTTGACCATGTTTTACTTTACATTTTACACAAAAACCCAATTTAGGATAAATATTTAGCTAGGACCCCTATTTAGGTCAAAATAGGTTTCAAAGGACAAATTGAAGTTTCTAAATCCTAGAGGATATTTTTCCATGAATTTTAGAGGGTTTAGTTTATTTTTATCCTGACCAAAACCTTGTTGAATTATGTGAGTCTATTTTAGGGTTACAAAAAGTCATTTAATTCTTAGATTGCACATGAACCCATTTCTAATTGAACCAACTCACTTTTTATCTTGTTAGGACCATTGGACCCATGTTTAGCCCTTGAGAAATCCTGGTGATGTACTGTAATGGTAAAATTGTAGTTTTCCCTTTTATTTTTTTATTTTCTTCTTAGAACAGTTATCCCTTGAATTAGGCCCTTCACTTGCTTATGTAGGAGCTTTTAGTCTCTTTTCTAGGTCAAACTGAGCTAGTTAGGGCTCATAATGGTGTTCCCATCATACCCCCATTCCTAGCTTTTGCTAGTCCCGTAGCAAAATTTCAAGGTTTTAACGTTTATTCTAGAACATGAGTTTCTTTCACCAGTTATAATAAGTGTTTTTTCCTTTTCTTTTGTGACTAGGTTAGAATGCCGACAGTAAGCCTAGAGGTGCTCAACTACCAACCAAAATCCAGACCTGACCAGATCTAGCCTCAGTCTTCCATGAAGGTTTTTAAGGCCTACAGGAACTATCCTAGGGTTCGTTGGACTCCACGGTTAAAGCACCCGTGCTTGAGACATATTTTAGCATTGGTTCAGTTTGCAGTGCGTTTTTGTAAGAGAGATAGAGGATTTACTTGTTTGGAGAGTTTTTTCTCCCTTTTCTTTTTACTTCTAGCTTCAGATTGACTTCTCAACACGGTATGTATCAGATTCCTTGTCCCCATCATCAATCCTCAAAGGTCCCTGGCAATTGATGCTTCGTGATAGCACCTCCCATGGCAACGCCCAGAACCCTGGCTTTTGAGATTTCGAGATAATCCCGCCCATAGCATTCCATAGCCAAATCCAGACCCTAGCAATTCACATTTTGTGATAATGCTGCCCATGGAATCTGCACCAGCTGAGTTCTTACATGCCCCCGGTAGGATATGTAAATATCCTAGGAGACAAGCACTGAGGAGACGATATGTTGTTATGCATGTTCAACGGGAATTTATTGCCTCTCTACTCCAAGAACTCGTCCATATCAACTTGTGTTGATCGGCCGCTTGATGAGTCCATTCTAATGGACTATTGTTACGCCTAAGTAATTCTCTTTTAACATTGTATGTTTGTTAATAACTACATTAAGTTGTAGAATGATTGCATGCATCATTATTTAAGCTTACATTTATCTTATCGCATTCTATAACATAGTATGTAATTAGTTTATGTTTCATGCAGGTCACGCAACAACGCACTCGTTACATCTTCTCCACTTAATCTATCCATCCGGATAATAATCGAGAAGAAGAGGGAGGAGGATAAAAGGGGGAAATGAACAGGGGGAGAAAATATTTCTTCCCCCACAAATTTCTTAACCTACGGCTGGCCATCAACAACCTCACCAACAGAGCCGGCCATGTTTAGTAAGGGATTTGAAAATCCACTGACCTACGCCGGGGAGGAGATAAAAAGAGAGGATCATCAGTTCTTCTGGAGATCATCTTCATCTTCCCCCCTGCAGGAAACTGCTCCACCGTGTGCACAGTGCACCAAGCACCCCATCCTACCCTTCAGCCTGTGCCCGTGCCTGCAGTTGCTTCATCTTCCATCACCCTTCCACTACAGGCACACACCACCCACCGTGCCCTCCAACCAGCCTGCAGGCGCTGCACAGCCTCACCACCCTCACATGTCCACGCAAAATCATCTTCCAGCCTGCAGGCGCCCGCTCCTTCTCCACCTTGCACTCCCCTGCCAGGCCGCACCCGCACAGTACCCCTGCAGGCACCTGCAAGCGTCCGCTCACCCATCTCCAGCCGGCCCTGCAGGCGCACTGCCCCACCCGCACGCCTACCAGACCCACAGGCACTACACCCTCTCCACCGCACAGCGCCGGCCCCTCTGCAGGCGCTGTACGCCAAGCACTGCAGGCACGCGCCTTCACCCATAGGCCTGTTCAGGCGTAGCACCATCACCGCACCCGCACCAAGCGCCTGCACCTACCTTCAAGCACCCGCAGGCACTGCATCTTCCTCACCCTCCAGTGCAGCCGTGCCCTCTGCAGGCATTGCAGAATGCCCTCTCACACCTGCACAGTGCCTCCCTGTAGCGTGCCCTCCCCTCTAGGGACTGCCCTCGCCGCAACGCCTCCACCTCGCCGCAGTGCCTCCACAGTAGAGGCAGCCTCCTCCAAAAGTTCCGTGGCCCTCCTCCACTCACCTGCCACCTCTCGTCGTTGTGTCACCATCATCGTGATCCCCATTCTTCGGTCAACATTCCCCCATAGTAGCTCCGTCGCCGGTGCTCCATCTGCCACGCGAGGAGGAGAGAGAGTGAAAGCTCTGTTTTCCCTTCAATTAGATATTACATTTGTTGCCATTTCTAACACTTGATTTTTTATTTATTATTATTTTATTGTAGCAAAATTTCAAATGCACACTCATACTTTCTGATAATTACATGTTATTATTATCCACCTGTTTCAAGATTGGTTTTGGGATTAACATGTGCACCAATTTTTCGCTAGTTTATGTCAGTTGAAAATTACATAAAATTATCATATATTTATTGAATATTTCAGTGAGGGAAAATTTCACATATACCCTTGTATTTTTTAGTTATTGTGAATGTTCTTTCCATCACATTTTATGTCAAATTTGACTAGGGATTTCACACTTAGCTGAAAGAATACGAAATAATCGAGAGTTTATTGCATAATTGCCTCCCTATGGACACGACCTGCTCTTCTGTGAGTGGTTATTTTTATTGTTGATTAGTCGATTTTTCCACCACTTAAATACTACAACGCATAGCAGAAAATCGACTCGTCAAATTGGCGTCGTTGCCTGGGAGGCAACAGATGCAATAGATTCACGTTATTATTTTTTGAATATTATGACTTGCGCAATCATCTGATCATTTTTATTTTTGTGCAAGGAATCTGACACAGCGACAGGTGCAGTAGAGCGACGACATTATCCCTGAACGACTCGCATGGCGGAGATGATCTTTTTGGTGGACCTTGATGCCACCTGGAGGCCAGAAACAAGAACACGTGAGCCTTGATCCCACGCACATTGGCTTACGAAGAAGCCTATTTCTGATTTAGTCAGTAGATCTTAGTTAGATTTAGTTTAGATAGACATTAGAATTAAATTACTATCTTTTGGACCCTTATTGGGTATTTTTGGGAACGCATCCCCAGTGCCTCTTTATTTCTTATCGTTCTTGTATGCGTAAGCGTATTTTCAGGAGCATGTTCCCATTTATTTAGATTATAGGATTATTTGAACTGCATTTCGGTTAGTTAGTTAGATTAGGTTTGTTTGTTATTATTATTAAAAAAAAAAAAATCAAACTGCCTGCTAGAAGCTGCATATCTATAGGACGACCATCTAGGACTGAATGAGTAGCATTTAGTTTATTTTTATTGCATTGCATTCATACATTGCACGAAGAAAGCTTGAGTAAGGTACGTCTTCTCTTGAGCATCAATTACCTGTCATGCATATGCATTGAACCTAAATCTAGGACCACTAAAGTGCTTGAATCAAATTAATTCAGTGGTCACTTCAAAAAAATTGGGACTGGTAAGAGGTAGGACCTTAAAATCTGTGACTGAAAATTGTGTGCAAAAGGATCCTGTTTGCAAAATTTCAAAAATCAAAACACGATCGTATGTTTGCACACTTGAGACACTGTGCACCTCACACATAAGGTCGCTAGATAAATTTCTACCTCTCCTCTTTTGCACCACAAGGAAAGTTAATCATAATCAACAAGCCTATCCACCAAGTTACTTTGGTTCCTCGTGTGTGGGTTAGATTCGAGACTTCCTTCCCATGCGAGTAGGTTATAGGCATCAACGAAGGTTGGCCTAGGAAGCGTAATTTTTTGCAAAACTTGTTTGGCCACCAATTGAACATTTAATTCTAAGACCTTCAATCTACTAAAAATAAGATCCCACTGAGTTTGAGTTTTCTTTCACAGTAGAACTCTCTAGGAAGTTTCTGCTTGTATTCTGAATTCTGCTAAATCCTAAGAGAGTTAAAACTATTTTGCTTAAAGAAATGGATTACCCTTGCTCCTATCAATTAGATTATCAAAGTCAATACTTCCCATCTTTTAATCAGGATCCCATGCCCCAAGCGTATCCATCCTTTGATGGGTACATTGATAATTCATGGGATCATTCTTATTCTTATCCTGGGAGTACTGGCTTGATAACACCCACTTTTGAGCAGAGCCTTGGAGTGGGATTTCCCAACCCTGAAATCCCTACTTCCTTGCAAGCACCCAAACCTCCCACCCTTCATGATTTTCCGTATCGAGGTTTGACTGATACCCTAGGCAACCAGAGCCTGAAATGGACTATCCTCCCCAACCTGATAATAGTAGCCTCTCCTCTTTTATGATAGAAATGTAAAAATAGCAAAAGGAAATGATGGAATCAATGGGAGAGATGTTGAGGAATAGTCAACAGTTAAATGAAGAAATAAGACAACTTAGCTACACACTTCCCAATAATCCTGATCCCTACCCATACGATCATGATTATGAAAATAATTCTAAGGAACCTAATGACAATTGGGATCCAATTTTATGTAGCTATCACTTAGACTCTCCCAGTGAGACACGGCCAGTAGAGGACAACGATCATAGTGATTATCCACCCAAGCTTTATTGGAGTCAAAAGTAAGGGAAGATGGTACCTCTTGAAGACCTTGACCCCAATGACAGTATTCTCCTTACCCTTACCAACCTGGGTCAAGGTTGTATTGTTCCTATCGCTTCCCCTATTGATTATTTGGTGGAATCCCATTCTACCCTTAGTGAGCCTACTCCTGACCCTCCACTTTGGGAGTCAACACCTATCATTCAGTATCCTGAGGATTTAAATGCACCCAATGAAGGTGACCCTAACGGAATGGAGGATCAATTAGATCAATTTTGGTCTCAGGGATATGAAGAGTCTAATTCAGAAAATGAGGATGCCCCAATAGAGGAACCTGGACTGAAAATCTGGACTGAGTCACAGGGGAATTATTAATCATTTGAGGATTTACTTTCAGAGGATAGAAATAATATGATTAAATCTAGATTCCTCCTTTCTTTTGAGAGTCATCCTCCATCAAAACAAGAGTTGACATTAGAGGAGGATAAACAAAATAATGAGAAGTCTATGGGAGACTCTCAGGGACTAAACACGTCAATTGAGGAATTATACCCTGAGAACAATAACGAATTCAATGATATAGGCTTGATCCAAAATATTAAGACTGATCCAACTCCTAATGAATCATATATACACCTCGACAAAAATTTGAGTGAACCAAACGAATCTGGGGATGAGCTGAATGATAATGATTCTGACATTTTGGCCCTGCCATAAAGAGTTGTAATTTGGAGTCTACCCTTGATTCAAATATGACTCTGATCATTAATGCTAGGCAGGGTAATATGCAGTTGTCTACAACTATTAGGGAGTATACACAATCTAAATCATTATTGGAATTAGACCTAACACCAACTAAGCCCTCATTGGACTTAACCATAACCTTCCAACACTATAAACAACCCTTATACTCCTTAACCGATCATTGGCTCAGATCTCTGCTCATGTACATTCTTTTTGGAGAACATATCAGGCCAGTACATCCTCGGGTAAAATGGCGAGTGTGGATTGATGCTTGCACTTTTACTCTCACCATTCAAGGGTTTGAACTAATAATGTGTATATCTTTTAAAATCCATCCTACTCTGGAGGATCCTTGTTATCCTCCACTTATTCCATTTCGGGAGGTCTCTTTTCATATTCCATTTATTATTCCTAGACCTCCCAAGGTAGCCAATGTAGTTATTCGCTTTCATATCTTCTGGCGAGCATTTGGTATTACATTGCATCATCAGCTTGCCAACATCCGTGCCTACCTATTTTTTAGGCCTGCACTGTTACGCATATTTTTAGGGCCTAACTTTGTCTGTATGGAACCAGACTTATAGGTTCCTTCTAAGTCTAGCTGCTGACAGAAAATGCAGCGCTTGTTGGGAGGCAACCTAACGGTTGGAATAACACCGTGTCTGGTGATGCTTTTCCTTTGTCCTCATGTTTTAATTTTACAATGGGGACACAGTAGGATTTAGGCATGGGGGGGTGCATTTGCATTTTAGGAAGTATTCACGCATTTAGGTTAGCATATAGAAAAAAAAAATTCCTCTTTTCTTGAGCTGATTGGGTTAGCCCTAGCAAAATACCTTTGTCATTGGAGGTTTTTCTTCCGAAATTATTTCTTAAGTTTAGAATCCAGTACATTTATTTCACGTACACGTAGACTGGGTAATGGATCCTCGAGGAAAACCATTAAGCATTCGTAGTCCACTGAACCCTTGGACAGTTCATAGGGAGTCAGGCATACTATCTTCTAGTAGATCCACCTCATATTTATGAGAAGAAAGTAGAGAGATTACTGGTGCGCTAAGTCTAGTGTAAGGACTCTTAAGTTTTGGTTAAGTAGATGATGATACTTCAGAGTTAGGCATAGTTTTCACTCTCTGTTTCTATGTGTGAACTTTGTGTGAATTCTTGAGAGTCACCAAATAAGGCAGATACACAGAGATTGAGTCTTAATAAAGCTATAACTATGGTGGATGGTTACGACCGTCCTTCATAGAGTCCTCGGCTGAAGGGGGGTAATAGCGTCAGAGGTCAGAAATACACCTGTCCTATCCATTCCTTCCCGGTGTCGAGAATAGGCACTTCCACCAAATAAGCCACATAATATCCTCTTGACCATCATCATCCCTAATAATGCCTCATAAATAAAAGTTTGTGTCGTATTATATTCACAAAAAAAAAAGAGAGAGAGAAAAAGATAAGGAAAAAGAAAAAAAAGAAATAGTTATATATATATATAAAAGAAAAGTCAAAGTTTGTAATGTGACATTGTTTCTGAGGCAACAGAACACCTATTGCGTTCCACCAAATATGACCCATACCTACCGTTTAGTATTTCTGATCGCTCGAATTCTGGTTGAGGACTCTAACTTAGTTGTAGAGTTATTGGGACTTTAATTGAAGTGTGGATGCCATGTGAGGCCACCAAGTAGTGAATACAATTACTAAGTCTGGCGAGAGTTGTGATCTTAGAAAGAAAAGAAAGAAAAGAGTGAGCGCCCAGGAACATCAAGAGAGCACTGTTGTTTAGCCTCTCTCAGAGTTGACTTGTCTAATAGTCTATTAATCTAGAGTCTGTAGTACTAGACTACATGTAGCACCAGAGGAGTGCGTGCCACCAAATAAAAATCCATGCTACTCGATATCTCCTACCTAAGCCAAAAGCCAGGGTCAAATTATAGATTATCTTCTGCTTTATCCTCGAGGGAAGTAGTTGCTCATCCTGACAGAAATATTTGACAAGGGTAAAGTATGAACTCCCAGTGCGAATTATCTTTTTTACTTGGATCCATTACTTAGGCTATTATCACGTCACATTTGTTTGGATCTCTAAAGTTTTGAAATAAGAAAAGAAGAAATCTTCTGATTAATTCTATTATTTTTCATTTTTTCTAGGGACTAGCAAAACTTACGTATGGGAGTATTTGATGAGCCCATTCTAATGGACTATTGTTATGCCTAAGTAATTCTCTTTTAACATTGTATGTTTGTTAATAACTACATTAAGTTGTAGAATGATTGCATGCATCATTATTTAAGTTCACATCTATTTTATCACATTCTATAACATAGTACGTAATTAGTTTATGTTTCATGCGGGTCCCGCAACAGCACACTCGTTACATCTTCTCCACATAATCTATCCATTCAGCTAATAATCGAGAAGAAGAGGGAGGAGGATCAATGGAGGAAAAGAACAGGGGGAGAAAATATATTTTCCCCCACAAATTTCTCAACCTATGGCCAGTAATCAACAACCTCACCAATCGCGCCGGCCATGTTTAGTAAGGGATTTGAAAATCCCTTGACTATGCTGGAGAGGAGATAAAAAGAGAGGATTGTCGGTTCTTATCTTCATCTTCCCCCTACGGGGAACTGCTCCACCGCATGCACTGTGCACCAAGCACCCCATCCTGCCCTTTAGCCTGTGCCTGCGCCTGCAGTTGCTTCATCTTCCATTTCCCTTCCACTGCAGGCGCACACTGCCCAACGAGCCATCCAACTAGCCAGCTGGCACACACTGCCCAACCCGCCCTCCAACCAGCCCACAGGCGCTGCACAGCCTCACTGCCCTCACATGTCCGCGCCAAATCATCCTCCAGCCTACAGGCACCCGCTCCTTCTCCACCTTGTGTACCCCTGCCAGGCCGCACCTACACAGCGCCCCTGTAGGCTCCTACAGGCGTCTGCTTGCCCACCTCTAGCTGACCTTGCAGGTGCATCACCCCACCCGCACCCCTCCCAGACTCGCAGGCACCGTACCCTCTACACCGCACAGTGCCCCCTATACAGGCGCTGCATGACAAGCACTGTAGGCGCACGCCTTCACCCACAGGCCTGTCAGGAGCAACACCATCACCGCACTCGCACCAAGCGCCTGCACCTACCTTCAAGCACCCACAAGCGCTGCATCTCCCTCACCCTCCAGCGCTGCCGCGGCCTCTACAGGCACTACAGAATGCCCTCGTGCACCCGCACAGTGCCTCCGTACAGCGTGCCCTCCCCTCTGTAGACCGCCCTCGCCGCAGCACCTCCACCTCATTGTAGTGCCTCCACAGTAGAGGCAGCCTCCTCCAACAGAACGGCGGCCCTCCTCCACCCGTCAACCACCTCCGGCCACCTCTCGCCATTGTGTCACCATCATCGTGATCCCCACGCATCGGTCAACCTTCCCCCAAAGCAGCTTCGTCGCTGGTGCTCCATCTGCCACGTGACGTGGAGAGAGAGTGAAAGCTTTGTTTTCCCTTCAATTAGATATTACATATGCTGCCTTAGCCAACACTTGATTTTTGATTTAATATTATTTTATTATGGCAAAATTGCAAATGCACACTCATACTTTCTGATAATTACACGTTATTGTTATTCACCTATTTCAAGATTGGTTTTGGGATTAACATGTGCATCAATTTTCTCTAGTATATGTCAATTGAAAATTACATAAAATCATCATATATTTATTGAGGATTTCAGTGAGGGAAAATTGCACATATACCCTTATATTTTTTAGTTATTGTGAATCTTCTTTCCATCGCATTTTATGTCAGATTTGACTTGGGATTTCACACTTAACTGAAAGAATACGAAATAATCGAGAGTTTATTGCATAATTGCCTCCCTGTGGACACGACCCGCTCTTCTGTGAGTGGTTATTTTTATTGTTGATTAGTCGATTTTTCCAAAGACAAGATGGAAAAGATATTTTCATAAGCTATTTAATGAAAAACAAAAGAACGATATCATCTTAAGGGAGTTAGTTAACTCAGAAGAGTATGTGAATCGAGCATGTTATCGAAGGATTCAAAAGAAAGAAGTAGAGGAGGCTTTGAAGATAATAAAAAGTGGGAGGGTTGTTGGGCCTGATGATATTCCTATAGACGTTTTGAGAATGATGGGAGAACGGGGTATAACTTGGCTCACAAATTTATTTAATACTGTGTGGAGAGGCAAGAAGATGCTAGAGGAATGGAGGAAAAGTTTTGTGGTACCTTTATACAAGAACAAGGGTGGTATACAAGATTGTTCCAACTATAGAGGCATTAAGTTGATGAGACATACTATGAAACTTTGGGAAAGAATAATGAAAAGAAGAGTGAGGCAAGTCTCTATGGTAACTGAAAATCAATTTGGCTTTATGCCAGGTAGGTCTACTATTGAGGAAATACATCTCTTGAGACGTATGATGGAGACATACAAAGTGAAGAAAAAGGATTTACATATGGTTTTTATTGATTTGGAGAAGACCTATGATTCTGTCCCAAGAGATATCTTGTGGAGAATTTTGGAGAAGAGACAAGTGCCAGTTATATATATCAACCTCATAAAGGATATGTACTATGGAGCAGTAGCTTGTGTAAAGACTAAGGATGATTTGACAGACTACTTTGATATCACCATTGGTTTGCATCAAGGTTCGACTTTAAGCCCTTATCTTTTTGCCTTGGTCATGGATGAGTTGATGAAGCATATCCAAGTTGAGGTGCCTTGGTGTATGCTTTTTGCTTATGACATTGTGTTGGTTGATGAGACAAGAGATGGAGTGAACAGAAAACTTGAGCTTTGGAGAGAAGCCCTGGAAGATAAAGAATTACGCATAAGTAGGACAAAGACTGAGTATATGGAATGCAAGTTTAGTAGTAGAGGGAACAACGAAGGGATTGATGTAAAAATTGGAGAAGAATGCATTCCAATGGAAGATATTTTTAAGTACTTGGGATCCATTTTCCAACATGATGGTGGAATTGATGGAGATGTTACACATACAATTAATGCAGGGTGGTTGAAATGGAGGGGTGCTTCTGGTGTTCTCTGTGATAAGAGGGTTCCTTAAAAGTCAAAGGAAAATACTATCGAGCTATGGTAAGACCAGCCATGTTGTACGGTTCTGAGTGTTGGGCTATAAACTATAGGCATGTACAGAAGATGTCTGTGGTAGAAATGAAGATGTTAAGATGGATGTGTGGTCATACAAGAAAGGACCGTATTTCAAATGAGTTTATTAGAAACAGGCTTAGGGTGGCACCGATAGAGGATAAAATTAGAGAGGATCGTCTAAGATGGTTTGGACATTTACAAAGAAGTCCACTAGATGCTCCAGTTAGGAGATGCGAGAAATTGGAGGCTGAACCCGCTAAGAGGGGGCGAGGAAGACCAAACAAGTGTTGGAAGGAAACTATTAAGTATGACCTCAATTACTTTAATTTAAGTCCTAAAATGGCGAAAAATTGATTTGTGTGGAGGCAAAGAATCCACATAGCCTACCCCACTTAGTGTGGGAAAAAGCTTGGTTGTTGTCGTTGTTGTTAGTCTATTTTTCCACCACTTAAATACTACAACGCGTAGCAGAAAATCGACTCATCACCGCTCCTAATCTAGGCAACTTTTTTCAGAATATTTCAACTCTTGTGCGTGATTTTGATAGTTATACGCACTGAACCAGACTGTGTGTGGATTGGGGTGCTTAGGTTACTGAGTCCCGCAAGTCGAAGGTCAGTTAACGAGGCTGAAAACTCCTTAAGCCTTGTACCTAATACTTAAGCTTCGCATTTTCCCCAACCTCTTGAGGATTATCCAGATCTTAGCGGATATTTGAATTTTTAAGCTTAAGAGTTTAGCCCAAAAGGCTTAAGATCAGTGTTCCTACTAATCGCTTTTTGTGTCTCATTAACACTTTTTTTTCATCAATTTTCTTTTCCTTGATGTGGTCAAGAACTTTGGTTAATCCCTTAATCTTTTACTAATGACTATCTCTTTTTCTTTTTCATTTTGTGCTCCTTTTTGCCGTTTTGTTTTTCCCTCCCCATGTTTATGTGGCTTTAAAATTTTCTTCCCTCCATTTTTTTGTTCTTTTTCATAATTTTCTATTTTTTTGGTATTTTTGACATATGTGAATTTTTTGTGAGAATCCTTCTGACTTTTCTTAATTTCTCTATGTTTGCACTTTACCACCTCCCATGCCTAAGTTTTGCAATGTCCTCATCGTAAACGGGAGGTGTGAAATGGTGTTGGGTTCAAGCACTCAGAACAGGATATATCGGGTGGGTGTATGGGTCGGGAATGACTATTGCGAACGATTTTGAGCTCTGGTACGTGTACTAGAGGTGGGATCGACTGGTCGAAGGCTGAACTCAGGGTGCAATAGACGTGGAGTGTAGATGGATAATCAGACGAATCTCAGGTTTTTGGAATGATGGGTTGCCTCCCGTTAAGTGCTAAATTCAATGCTTTCAGCCGAGCAAGAAATGGTATGGAGAGGGAGTGGTCAAATCAGTAGAGCTTTGTAGAACAAGCACCTTGATTAAGAGCCTGGTTGGTCCAACCAGGTGCTTGTTGAGATCAACAGGCTGATGATGCAACCCAAACCCTATTAATCTGGTGGGTTGGTAAATGTACATCAACAAATGTGCAACCCACCATATGCTATGAAGCTCAGATGGATATGGAAATGTAAACTCGGGTTTTGGCTGAGTCAAATTAGCCTGGTCAGAGTAGGGATCCGTGAAGTAATCAATGAATGATGTGGAAACCCTACAGGGGTGATTAGAGAATGATGGAGCATGTTTTTCAGTATGATCAATGTTTGATACCCGGTATATATGTGGAGTTGAATCATATGCAATCGGCTTAGTGAGGGGGGAATCAGAATAGAAATTGAGTCTAGTTGAGGGTCAGGGTTGAAAACGAGTTTTGATAGCTTTTGTATATTTGGAAGAGGTGGCTTCAATGAGAATTGTGTATGAGGGCTCTTCTAAAAAGGAGTTACAGGTGGTTTCATTGAGAGAGTCCTTATAGGAGCTTTCAAAGTCAAAAGTGAATGCTTGAAGAGTGTCTATAGGATGATGGAAATCCGAGTCAAGAAAAGATTCGAATTATGGGTTGCAGTCACTCTCGACATTTTCTAGTTTTGATTCCTGAGGATCAAAAGGAAATGATTCCATCTCACTGGAACCTGAACTTAAATCAGTGATCTCGGGAACTGGGACCTCAAAGTTGGAGTCAGAGAATGAATCATGTGAGCTGAGGTCGTAGATTGGCTTGTTGTATTCAAGAAGTAGAGTATCTCCGAAATCATGGTAAGATTCAAAATCATCGGAGATATTGCGAAAATCAAGTTTTGAATGAGATTCGCTATCAGGAGTTCCACCACAGAATAAATCATATGATGTAGATTCAGTATCCTAACTGGGGTCTAGCCTATATGTAAATTCTGAGCTCAAAAAGGTGTGCTTATTTGGTCTAGGCTCAAGTTCTAGGCTGGTAGGACAGACCCAATTAAAACCCCACTCGTCCAACTCCTCAATTTCTGTATCGTAAATTGGCGTGACATCCAAAAAATTGATCTGATTCTCTGAGGATATTGGCGAGAGATATTCATCAAATAGAGGCCCAAAATCATGCTCTTCATTGAAAATTTGATCTTCATACGAGGCCTTGTAATCTTCCCAATATGTTTCAGATCCAGATTCTAGGCTTAGGATGTGGGTTGAATCACTAGAATGTAGGTTCGAATAACCCTCGAGGGTCACCTTATTAGAATAAGGGGCAGGATTACACCCTCAAGAGGTTCAGTTCTACTCTCATCATTGCAGGAATTTTGGAATTCTATGCTTAGTGATCTATGGTCTAGGGTTGGCTCAACATTGTGTTTTCCTGCAAGTGGAACTTCCCAACCTTCTTCATTATCAAGCACATTGTACGTCACCTGGGATGGGAATCCATAATGACTCTGTGCCTCAAACCCGAGATCTGGAAAATTGGATTGATCCTCGATATTATTCCAAGATGGTTCATCATTCGTTTGGGGCATGTACGGTTATTTCTGGTTGATAATTTGTTTCAATAATTTCATTAGCTTTTCCCATTTTTCAAGATCATCTTGGTGTTGTTCCCAAAGTACATGATCTGTCATGCATTAAAGGTATTCAAAGTAGTGTAATTTTTCTATCTCTGTGTATCCTGTTATGAGAATGTCTCGGGTTGATCCATTTGTGGCTTCAGTCAATAATACTTGGGCACAGTTTATGATGAAGGTTGTGGTTGTTGGTACATTAACCTGAATGTCTTCTATTGGTGTTGAGGTTTTATATTCAATTTCATAGAATTCAATGGCATCCTTAATCACCCTATCTCTCATGGATCTCTGTGATTCGGGTTTCTTGAAAGGTAGTCCTAAGTAATATTGGCTGCATATTTGGATTAGATGGTGGAATCAAGATGTGGAATAAAAATTTGGATCAAGATGTTGAATCAAGTTGTGTAGTGATTAGATTTGAATAGAGAGTCCCACTGAAATTTTATGTGTTTGCTCTAAAGAGAAGGGATGAGGGACTGGATGTGTCTTTGACCCAATCAACTCACCCAAAGATGTTTCGATGACTATGGAGGTACTGGGTGGATGATACCCTTGGATTGAAAAGTCGTCCACCTAAGAATTACCTGGGTAGCCAAAGAGGGAGAGTCCCGCAAAGAACCGTACACGGTAGAGCGTCCCCATGGGCTATAGGGTTTCCCCCACCCGACCTCTCTTGTCACTAAGATTCCAGGTAGACCAGAATGGGGACCTTGACCTCTTAAGTCTACCACTTTTAGATTTAAGGTGCTTAGGATTTTCACTTGAACTTTAGATGTTTTGGTGTTAGGACCTAATTTGGAGGTTGGTTGACCCAAGGGGTCAACTTCACCTGACCTGCCCTAAAGATGGCAGAATGATTCTAGGTCAAGACCTAGAAATCACCTTGATTTGACTTCCAGATTATTAGGTCTAAGATTTTAAGATTCAAGTGATTTTAGAGCTCAATTTTAGGGTTTATCTTGCTTAGATCTTTTCACTCAAGGGCTTGGGTAGCACACTGATGCGGGCGGGTTTGTTTCTTTTTATGCAAGCACGTGTGAACTAGCACTCCAAAACCCTACTATAGAAACCCTAATTTGGTTCTATTTCCAATCCTCTTTGATTTTTTAGAAGTTCTCTTTGGACTTCAAAACAAGAAGTGTGTAGCCCGTAGAGATTCAGAATTCAAGCGTGATCTCTACTAAGCATAGGAATTTGTGGGGTAGGATCTAAAAATCACTTCTACTTCAATAAGTTTTGAAAAATTTTCGCAAAATCAGGAAACTTTTTCCTTAAAGATGGTAATTACTATAGAAAGAAGCTAGTTGATTCCTAATTTATTTTCTTCCTTTTGTCTTCCCAGGATTAGGAGATGGATTTAGGGAAGAAGAGAGAATTTAGCTGCCTTGGAGTGGTTGATCTGCATGGGAGATTTCCTTGTGAAATACCTTGCAAGATCATAGCAAAATAAATAGGGCGAGTTAGTGCTCAAATATAATAAAAAATAATGTAGAGACTAGTGATAAATTACGTGATGCTCCCTAGTAATGGCGCCAAAATGTTTATCATGCTTGATCGGGTTTTAAAAAGGTGGCGTTGCAGTATAGTCAAAAAAGAGTTGAAAAGGAATAAGAATTTTATTACTCGAATGTTAAGTCTGAGGTCAAACACAGGGAGTAAATGGAATTTATTCACTAATCTCAATAAATGTAATTGGAACACTTAAATCTACTCAAAATCTAATTCAAAATATAATGCAGGAGTTTGTGAATACTAAAATGTAGCAATAAAAGAGAAATTGAGAAGAATTGGATAAAAAGTATTTGATTACTTATTCTCTTTGACTTGTTCTTTCTTCTTCTCTCTTCTTTCTTTTCTTCTTTGTTCTTCTTCTTTGGATCTTCTCTGCCTTGACCTCCTTGCCTTTCTGCCTTTAGCCTTAGTCCTTTCTTCTTTCTCTGACGTCTCTTGCAACAGTGCCTTTCTCCTTCCTTGTTTTCTTCTTATACCTTGATTTCTCCTTCCTTCTTCTTCCTTGGCTTTGGCTCTTCTTTCTTTCTTCTTCTGCCTTCTCTGCCTTTCTTCCTTGGATTCTGATTTCCTTCTTTCTCTTTCTTCTTCGGCCACACCTTCCCCTTCTTTCTCCTTCCATCTTCTTCCTTCTTTCTTTGCCTTTGCTCTCTCGGCCCGTGCCTTTCCTTCAGCTTCACCCTCTCCGCTACAGTGCCTCTTCTTCCATGCATACTTAGCATCCTCCGCTTTTCTTCCTTAGCTCCTCTACGGCAGTGACTTCCTTTCCCTTCTTCGTTTCCCTGCACACACGAGTGCAAAACCTACCCTTACCCTCCCCTACGTACACTCTCTCTCTTTTCTCTCTTAGGTTCGCTCTCCCAGAGCCAATCGGGTATTCGCATTTGATTATGCATACCCGGGTCCAGGCGCACCAGCATGGGTTGTGCATGAGGGGTGCTGGGTAAATGGGTCAAGCAAGCCAGGTCCACGGAGCATGGGTCGCGGACGAGGCAGGTGAGCGGGCGAGGGGACCTCACCCCATGATCAGAGGCAACAAGCCGATATCACAAATTCACTTTATACCACTGAGAGCAATTTAAGCTTTCCGAGGTGGGACTAAAAGTGACACACACTTTGGTCGCACTCGCAGGAGATGCTCTGCCTAATTACTGTGGCTGTGACTCCTCTCAAAGCCAATTGCCTGGTTGAATGCGTGCATGAGGTGAATCTGCATCACCTGGGACCTGAGACCTGGAGCGCGCTTGCAAGCTTCTTTGAGTCTACGCTAATGGTGACGAAGGCTCGATCCTGTGATCAATCAATACAGCCTTGCGACCTCATTAAACTACACAAGACGCTTCGCTATGAGACGATGAAGGTGCTGCGATAGGTGGCTGGTCGCGTGGTGGCCTAGGCGTGCGTGCCTAGGTCGCCCTATGGCCGTGAAAATAGGTTTGGTTGGGGGGAGTTTGTGGAGAGTATGGTGGTCGATGGAGATGGGGAAAGTGGTCAGTGGATGATGGCGGAGGTTTTGAGGGGTCTGAAAAGGTGGATGGATTAGTGGAAGTGACGGAGACACCTCGTCGGTGGTCTACCGGAGATGAGGAAGACGGTGGTGGTCTGTGTAGTCGAGGGGTCGAAAGAAGAAATAAAGAACAAGGAAATACAAAGAAGAGAGAGGGGAAGAGATTTGACCTACTTAAGGGACGAAGGGGGACAGGAGGGCGGCTGGCGCATTCCTGCTACCGCCGGAGATGAAGATGCCAATAGAGGGGTGACGGCGATGATGAAGGGGTGTTTGGCGCCAGCGCTGGTATGACGCGACGTGGAGGAAGGAGGTGAAGATAGCTCTATCACTGGTATTGTGGCAGAGCGACAAGGAGGAGGAGGAGGAGTCGCTGGAGCTCGCTAGACACTTGGTCGGAGGAGAAGAGAAGAAATTGGAGGGTTTACTTCGGCCAAATCAAGCTAAATCTGAGCGACAGGGATAAGGGGTCATTTTATAGGTACTGGCAGAGGTCCTTGTGCTTGGAATGCAAGCTTCCAAGCATAAGAATCCTTTTCGGCGTAGGACTCTACGAGAGACCCAAATCTCCAGAGCGTTCGCATGGGAGATTGGGTGCAAATCATGGCTGGAGATTACGTTCAGATGGTAGGGAATTCCTCAAAGAATCTCCCTTTCATATCTGAGAGGGGATCTCTGAGCAATCAAGGAGAAATCCTCCTCGAATCCTTGCCAGAGTAGGACTCCTCCGCTGTAATGGTGGACAGACCTAATTGTAAAGAGTGGCGAGGAAGATAGGGGTATCTACGCAATGGTTTTCAAAAGCAAGGGGTCAAAATGTAATTGGTTGAATTATTTTGCAAATTAGGTCAAGGTGACCTCCCCTTAGGTCCAAATTTTGATACAAACCTAATTTGGATCTAAGAAATCCAATGATGAAGTTGGAATTTTGGTTTGACCATGTTTAACTGGACACTTTACACAAAAACCCAATTTTGGGTAAATATTTAGCTAGGACCCTTAATAGGTTCCAAAGGCCAAATTAATGGATCTAAACCTTAAAGGATATTTTTCCATGAATTTTAGAGGGTTTAGTTGATTTTTATCCTAACCAGAACCTTGTCATCATTTAATTCTTTGATTGCATATGAACCAATTTCTAACTGAACCAACTCACTTTTTATCATATTAAGACCATTTGACCTATGTTTAGCCCTTGAGAAATCACGTATATGTACTCCAATTGTGAAAGTGCAGTTTTACCCTTTATTTTTTTATTTTCTTCTCAGAATAGTTATCCCTTGAATTAGGCCCTTCACTTGGTTATGTAGGAGCTTTTATTCTCTTTTCTAGGTCAAACAGAGCTAGTTAGGGCTCATGACGGTGTTCCCATCATGCTTGTGCGAGTTGGAGAGCTGAGAGGGCACACGATCATGACATGTGTCACTCTTTGACGGTGGAGGAATGGTGGGTGTGATCCACTGACCGAGCATCCAGAAAATCAGCATGCAACATGTGGTGCGCGTGTAATTTGTGTAGACCGATTGACCTGTTAGCTTGAATCGGTTAGTTCAACGACCCCCATGCCCATTTCAAGTAGTTTGACACCTTCCCAACATAAAAATTCCACAAATAAGGTACCATTGGTATCATCTCGATGCAAGCTACGTGTTGGTATAATTTATTTTCATTTTTGAGTACTCTTTCCTTAGTGAAAAATCAGAGATGTGCCTAAGTGATTTCAACCCTATTTTTAGTGCGTGGAATGTAGGATTTTATGCTCTTGCATGCACAGAGTATGAGGCAGGTGTGGTGATTGCTCCAAAGCCCTTTGCGCATGGTTTGGAGTCACCGTGACACTCCAGTGACTCTAGGTAAAGTGGTTTACTTTTCTCTTGTCTCCATCTCGTTTTTGGGTAATTGTGGACCCATTTTGTGTGGTTCTTCACATATCTCATGTTTGTTGGTATAAGTTTCCCTCTTTGCTGACTTCGGAGCCCTGTGAGAGCATGGTTTCTATTTTTGGGCACTTCAACATTGATTAGCCCATATTTGTGGGCTATTTAAGTATTTAAATGTCTAGGCATTAAGTTAATTTTAAAATTTAGATAGCAAACATTAGGATGTAGATAAATTAATTCATATTTTTAGCCTAATTGCATAATTCATTCATTGCATGCATTTAGAATTAACTTAGAATTGCATGCATTTGATTAGTTAATCAATTAGGTGAATTACTTGCATTGTTTTAATTTAACATAGAAGTTAAAGGTTTATGCATAAATAACCATAATATTTTATTATTTTCTTATTTTCTTCCTCTACAGGTAATGGCTGCTTGTTCTCCTTGCGTAATCGTTCACGCACAGCTCCGAGCATTCATTGGCCATGAAGAGCATCTCAGCCCACCTCTTTGGATTTCAAATTCAACTACAAAGGGAGGAGGACATGACCATGCAAGGGAGGCCACCACCCTTTGTTCCTCACTGTGTTTAGAGGACCTTGCTCCTCTTCCATTCAATACCACCGGCCTCATCGTGGCAGAACAACTCACAACCGTGGGCGTGTGGGGTGACAACCTACACCGCCAAAGAGTCTCTACAACTCCTTACCTTAGCCAACTCACGCCAGCCTCTGCGCACCCACCTTCAGCACACCCGCCATCTGCCATCGCGCCCTCAACTCAGCCAGCACACGCCCGCGCTCTCGCCTTCACTAACTGATCCAACCCACCTCCAGCACTTGCAACACCGCATGCCCGCACTTCATCACTAGCAGCATCAACACCCTCACCTCAGCCAGCGCACGTACCAGCAACCCACGCTCCAGCAACCACGCCCGCGCACCCCTTGCATCCTGCAGAGCCATACCTCCACATGCCTACGCTCCATTACTTCCCTACAGCACTTGCAGCAGGCACCACCAGCACACCCGTCCGCATCTATGTGCCGTGTAGAGGCTGCACCAGCACTTGCCCATGCTCCGCGTGCGTCTGGAGCACCTGCAGTGCCCACGCGCTACTCTCCTTGCGCCTGCAGCACACGTTGCCAGCAGCAGGCTCCTCCACCGCCGCCACTCCTTTCCTCCGGTAGGGTAGCTCCGACCATCTCACGATGCACCACAGCCACCATCGTGAAGGCCTCGCTTCAGCCGACCTCTTGTAGGAGTAGCACCTTGAATGAACCTCTCTCCCATGCGCATGGAGGAGGGAGGTAAAATCCTTTGCTTTTACTTTAATTAATAATTACCTTTGAATGCCATTGCCATGAAAATGAATTTTGATTTATGATTATAATATTGAGTGAAATTGCAACTTCATACTCAAGCGTTCTTACAATTGCGTGGCTTTTGTGATTCACATTGTTTGACAATGGTTTTGGATTAAAATGTGCACAAATTTTCTCTAATGCATGTCAATTGGAAATTACATAGATTCATCACATATTTATTGAATATTTGAGTGAGGAAAGATTGCACATCTACCCTTATATTTTTGAGTTATTGTGCATCTTCTTTCCGTCGCATTTCATGTCAGATTTGACTATGGATTTCGCACTTAATTGAACGAATACAAAATAATCATGATTTTGTTGCATCATTGCCTCCCTGTGGACACGACCCGCTCTTCTGCAAGTGGTTTAATTTTAATTTTAATTATTTTGTTAAGTGGTTTTCCACCACTTTGATCCTATAATGATAAATCATCTTAATACAATATTCAAAAGCGAAAATCATCTTATCAAATGGCACCGTTGTCGGGGTGGCAACGAGCTTAATTAAATCGCATTCATTCATTCATTCGTTCACATTGATTTAAATTTTGAATCATATTTAACTCTGGATTTTTTTTTCTGATGTGAGTGTAACAATTTGCAACACACATTCTATGACTCGCAATCACACTAGCCATCATGAGAGGTGACCCTTGACGTCGCAAGAAATTGATCGAGCTACCTAGCAAGGAACTTGATTGCTAGGAGGGGAAGGATGAGGATGCGACAATCATCTTTGTACATTTAGTCGTTGATTTGATTAAAGTAGGATTAAGACTTTAGACTTAATTTTTCATTGTACATTTGCTTTGAAACCGATGTTCTAGGGTACAGTTGAGGGGTTTGTTCCCCGATTTTATTTTAGGCCCGTGTTGGGTAATTTTTGGTAGCCTATTCCATTTTCTTTACATTTAGATTTTTAATTTATTTTGTTGATTGTTTACCTTTAATTTGCTTGTGCATAAGTAGCTAAAAAAAAAAAACTAAAACAAAAATGAAAAAAATGAGCTACCTGCTAGAAGCTGCTTGCCCTTAGGTCGAATCATTTAGGACTGAATGAGCAGCATCTAGATCTAATTCTTGTCCTGCATATTGCATGAAGAATGCTGGAATCAGGTATGCACTTCTAACTTTGCATTTCTACCTGTCATGCAAATGGTTTTGGATTAATTTCAAGACCACCTAATCTATATTGAATAGATCTAACAAGTGGTCACATATTTTCTGGAAAAAGGACTAATTAAATGAGGCACATTTTAGAAAACAAGGATTTGATTTTCAAACTTGGCATGCAATTCAAAATTCAAAATCTTTTGTGGTGTATGCACACTTATATCTCTTGCACCACGGCTCGCATTTATACACTCCTTAGGTTTGGAAATACAAGGACAAGAGCCCTCTTATCGTTGGATTCTGAAGTGTTTAGAACTTGAGATAAAAGGTTTTGTAACTCCAGAAAGGGGGATACTCTGTCATGGATTTTTGGGGGTAGTAGAGAATCACTGGGAAAGCATAGCTTCAAAGGAAGACTTAGGCCTACTTGCATCCCTTAATCTTCCATCTTTGGAGTTACTCTACCATTTGAGATTTAGGGAAGAACACCTAAACTCCAACTAGGTCTTTTTGCGATCCGTAGGTCGACAATAAGCGCGTAAATTGATTGAACAAATTGTATTGTCACTTGCAATCTGAATTAAATCAAAAGCCTAAATTGGGAAAAACCTAAAAAGTCCTTTTTGAATTATGTTTTGCTTGGGGAATTCTGATTGAGGTGTGAGTTAGAATGGATCACATTGATTTTCATCCTTTCACATCTTGCCCACACCCTTACCCCCACTCTGCACTCTTCAATCCCATACACCGAGATGGTCCATCCTTTGATGGACATAATGACAATCATTGGGATCCATTTTACTCCTATTATAGGAGTATTGGCTTAATTAAGCCCCAAATCAGTGAGCAGAACTTAGGAGCGGGATTTGCTTTGCCCAATATCCCACACACCATAGAAATACCCAACCCACCCTCTCTGAATAATTATAATGGTTGGACAGACACTCCTGGGTACTATAAGCCTGAGCCTGACTTATCTCATGATAGAATTGACATCTACTTGAAGATGGAAATATAGAAAATGCAAGATGAAATGATTGAATTGTGAGGAGAATCTTCAAGAGCAAGCCAACAAGAAAGAGATGAAATTAGCCACCCAATCTACCCCATTGAGGATGACGTACACCCATCTACAATTGATGCATCTCCCGTGGGAGAGCTACACTTTATGTTGAAGGGAAATTTTAGGGATTATGTAAGGGAGAATAGTTACTTTTTGAGGATCGATTTTGAAACCTCCCCATTAGATGACACTTCCTTGAGAGATCCGCGCGTTAAGTCAGAGGAAGATACATATGAAAGTAGCTATGCATTGGATGAAGAAAGGTGGCAACCCGAGGAAGATGATGATAAGGTTGAGTATCCACCTGAATTATATTGGAGTGAAAAGAAGGGAATGATGGTACCATTGGAAGACATCAACCCAGATGATAGTATTTTCATGACATTTGATGAAGGGGGTTGAAGTCAAGTTGTTAATCCTACCCTCCCTTCTGATCACGAGATGGAACTCAAGCCCACCCTTAGGGAACATAACCCTCAAGAAATTGACCTATCTGAGGAGTCTGATGCTACCAGTGTAAACCATTTACCTCAGATAGAGTACCCTAGGGGATCTGCTGAGATATTAAATGATTCTAGACCTCAGATATATGATGTATCATATGATGATAAGAAAGACGAATTATATGAGGAACCTATATTCAAGATTTGGAGTGACACTAAGGGTGATTATGTCTTATTTGAAGTGTTAGCCCCTGAGGATGTCACAAATTTGACCAAATTAAATTTCCTTAGCACACCCATTGATGATATTTCTCCTGATGATGAAATGATGGAAAATTTGGAAGCAACTTCTAAGATTTATGCGGATTCACGTATAGACTCCAGGGAAGATTTGAGTAAAGAACAAGAACCTGGAGATGACATCGATAGGATAATCCCTAGATCTATTGCTTTCAACCTGCCTTCATTTGTTTCGAAGTCACCCACTAATTCTCTTATGTCTGAAGGCGAAATTTTGACTCTTGATGAAGTGTAGGAAGATACTTTCGATAGTGCAAGGAATGCTAGGGATGTAATTGAGGATTTGGAAAGATTGTTAAGGATGGACACCGAGCTGATTAAACCCAACCTAGATCTTATGGCCATGCCGCAACCTCGAAATTTGGGCATCCTAGATGATCCTTGCCTTAGAGATTTGCTCACTTTTGTTTTGATCGGGGGCCTTAACAAACCAATATTTCCTGTAATGGAGTATGGGGTATGGATTGATGATTTCTTTAGTTAGTCCATTGCCCTAGGGGTTTATCTATACACCATTCCTTCCCCATTCCTTTTGGAGGATCCTTGTCATCCTCCCCTTACCGCTTTGGAGGTTGTTATGCCAATTTATCCTTTAGAACCTCTTCTGGTGACCTTTGTAGATTTTATTCCCATCTTGGTTGGGTGAGCATTTTCTATTGGGATTCATCATCAGCTCGCCAACATCCTAGGTTACCTATTTTCTAGGCCGGCATTGCTTTTCTCATTTTTAAAGCCTATTTCTATGATCCTTGAACCTGATTTGCAGGTTCTTTGCCTACTTGGCTGCTAGCAAAATAACGGCAGCCCGTCTCTGACCCATGTAATATCCTTCTATGCAATGAGGACATTACAGATTTTAGGCATGGGGGGTATACTTGGGGATATACATAGAATAGTGCATTAATGAATTTAATTAAAGCATTCTGCATTGCATACATTTGCATTGAAAAAAAAAAAGAAATTTTGTAATTATTGAGCTTAACTGGCTAAGCCTTGCATTCTTAAGCAAATCTGAACTCTAGGTTAGACTAAGTTGACTCTAAGATCGAACTTTGGAAGCTAAGCGAGCTACTAGCTTTAGACCTTTAGGGTTCTTTGTGGACTTAAAAACTTAAGTAGGAGTTAAGTTGTGGACCATTCCTCAAGAGGTTGGGGAAGGAAAGCTAGGGATTGAGTTAAAAGGTTCGGGTAGTACCTGGAGTCTTGTTCTACCTTTTGGTTTACGGGTCCTTGTAACCCAAGCATCCAAATTTCACACATTTGGTCTTGTGTAAGTAAGTGATCACCTTAATTCCTTTCTTAAAAGAAATTTGGTTCTCTTAGCTTTGACTTAAGAGAGGCTTGAAAACAAAATTTGATTGGAAGAGTTCCTGCCGCAGGAGAGGTGGAGTATACACTCACCTTGAGGATGCGATGATAACATATTACCTCCTCGGTGCTTGTCTCTTAGGATATCCATCCTACTAGGGGCATGTAAGTGCATTGTGCGGTTTAGGTACCATGGGCAGCCCTATCTTGAAGTGCCAATTGCCACAGGCCTGAATTCGCTTAAGAAATCCATGGGTGATACTATCTCGAAGTGTCAATTGCTAGGAGTTCTTGGGGTCGGTATGGGCGATGCTATCTTGAAGCATCGAAAGCCAGGCACCCTTCGAGGTATGGTAATGGGGACAATGAATCCGACACAGACTATGTTGATAGCTAATCTGAGATTAGACTTAGAGGAATCAAACAAAAAATATATATATATATTATTAAAAGAAAATCCTTTTTCCTTTAACTCAAATAACTCAGACCAATGCACATGCACGGAAGCTTTAATCTCAAGGATCAATAAACCTTAGGGTAGAGTCAGAAATCAGAGAAACTTGTGCCAGTAACCTATCCTTTGCCGACCTAATCTGTAACCTAGCAACTACTTGGGAACCTTAGGTCTAAAGTCTGAACTTAATATATTTCTAAAGGAAGACTGATTGGGTTGGCTAGTTTATTTGGAGTGCTAGGTTTTGCTTGGATTTGTGAGGGACTAGCAAAAACTAGGCATGGGGGTATTTAATTAGTCCATATTTTTGGGCTATTTAAGTATTTAAATGTCTAGGCATTAAGTTAATTTTAACATTTAGATAGCATACATTAAGATGTAAATAAATTAATTCATATTTTTAGCCTAATTGCATATTCATTCATTGCATGCATTTAGAATTAACTTAGAATTGCATACATTTGATTAGTTAATCAATTAGGTGAATTAATTGCATTATTTCAATTTAACATAGAAGTTAGGGGTTTATGCATAAATAACCACAATATTTTATTATTTTCTTATTTTCTTCCTCCACAGATAACGGCTGCTTCTTCTCCTTGCGCAACCATTCATTCATAGCTCCGAGCATTCATTGGCCATGAATAGCATCTCAACCCGCATCTTTGGATTTCAAATTCAACTACGAAGGGAGGAGGAGACGACCATGCAAGGGAGGCCACCACCTTTTGTTCCTCAGTGTGTTTAGAGGACTTGCTCCTCTTCCATTCCATACCACCAGCCTCACTGCGGCAGAACGACTCACCACCGTGGGCGTGTGGGGTGACAGCTTACACCGCCAATGAGTATCTGCAACTCCTCACCTCAGCCAACTCACGCCAGCCTTTGCACATCCACCTTCAGCACATGCGCCATCTGCCACCATGCCCTCAACTCAACCAGCACACGCCCGCGCTCTCGTCTTCACCAGCTGCTCCAACACACCTCCAGCACTTGCACCACTACACACCCTCACTTCATCACTAGCAGCATCAGCACCCTCACCTCAGCCAACGCATGCACCAGTCACCCCCCCCACTCCATCAGACCAACCACGTGCCTCCAGCCTAGCCAGCACACCCGTGCCTCCTCGCCTTCTTCAGAACCTCCAGCGCCCCTGCAGTTTCGCACCTCCGCTCGCCCATAGCGCACGCTCCACGCACCTTCACGCCCGCACGCCAGCAGCCCGCGCTCCAGCACCCACGCTCGCACACCCCTTGCGACCAGCAGAGTCGGGCCTCCACGCACCCACGCTCCAGTGCTTCCCTACAGCAGATGCCACCAGCACGCTTGCGCGTGCCTGTGTGGCCTACAGAGGCCGCACCTCCATGCGTCCATGCTCCGCATGCGTTTGCAGCGCCTGCAGTGCCCGCGCGCTGCTCTCCTTGTGCCTACAGCACGCGCGGCCAACAGCAGGCTCCTCCACTGCCAGCACTCCTTTCCTCTAGTAAGCCAGCTTCGGCCATCTCACGACGCACCACCAGCACCACCGCGAAGGCCTCGCTTCAGCCGACTCTTGTAGGAGTAGCACCTCGAATGAACCTCTCTCCCATGTGCAAGGAGGAGAGAGGTAAAATCCTCTGCTTTTACTTTAATTATTAATTACATTTGGATGCCATTGCCACAAAAATGAATTTTTATTTTCGATTATAATTTTGAGTGAAATTGTGACTTCATACTCAAGCTTTCTTACAATTACATGGCATTTAAGATTCACATTGTTTGTCATTGGTTTTGGATTAAGATGTGCACAAATTTTCTCTAATGCATGTCAAATGGAAATTACATAGATTCTTCACATATTTATTGAATATTTCAGTGAGGAAAAATTGCACATATACCCTTATATTTTTGAGTTATTGTGCATCTTCTTTCCGTCGCATTTCATGTCAGATTTGACTCTGGATTTCATACTTGATTGAACGAATACAAAATAATCGAGATTTTATTGCATCATTGCCTCCCTGTGGACACAACCCACTTTTCTGCAAGTGGTTTAATTTTAATTTTAATTATTTTGTTAAGCGATTATCCACCACTTTGATCCTGCAATGATAAATCATCTTAATACATTATTCAAAAGCAAAAATTGTCTTATCAAACATAAACTAAATTGATATTGCATGATCATTGAATGCAAAGATGTCAAAACATGACCTTATTATCGCATATACCAAACAAACTCTGATTTGTGTTCATAAATTGATAAATAGTATGGGACCACTATCATAATTGGGAAATTACTGGTGAACAGATAAATTGGGAAATAAAGTTAATGCCTTATAATTTTGCAATCAATAAGCATAGTGGATTATTTATGTTTTGGTTTAGTAATAATTAATTATACAAGTTATCTGAAAATTTAGGGTGTAATTAATTTGACGGGATTGTTCAGATTTAAAGCATGGATAACTGGATTTAGTGCTGGTACTCGTTAGATTTTGCTATAGCTTTGGTCCTTTAGACTAGTTCTGGACTTGTTTACGGAGTTGCTGGCCTCTCTACCACTCTTTGGTTAGGCATAACAGCAAACTAGGATAGTAGGATGAGTGGCTCAAGGTTTGTAGTGGTTTCTTTCTCAACTGGTGGGTGGGCCATTAGCTGTCTATGGCTTAGCATACATAGTTCTTGTACATGTTTACACCACCCATCGTAGTGATGACTCTATAGTTTGTAACATTAATTGTATCAATTAGAGTCAATTTCGAGGGCTCATGCGAATAAATATAATAATATAGTAGGTCTGGGAGCAATGAAAGCATACAGTATAATGTTTACATTAAGATTGCTTGAAATTAATGCTTAATGGCCAAGTTGTAAAAGTGCATATTGAAATAGGTCTTAGATGAGCAATCGAGATGCATGAATGGGTTCAGAATGAAAATCGGAGCCCAATGGCTTTGAAATCGCCCCAATCCAACCTCCGTAGCTCCCACAATGAGGCCAAGAAATTCTGACCATTGCTTTGATGATCAATGACTGTCATTGAACCATGTGGCACCATCCTAGCACCCACTTGATGGCTCCTCTATCACCAAGCATGTGGGCATGCATCATTCGCATCATCCAATCACCATCGGATGGTCCATGCCATGCCACACCTCACATCGCTCGTGACTACACAGTCGGAGATCAATGGTTGAGATCCTCTCGTACCCCACAAAGCATAGTGGTTAGCACTCGGTGTCCATGCACAGAGGTCGCACATTCGAATCATGATCTATGCCTTCTCAGCAT
This sequence comes from Thalassia testudinum, assembly GCA_037157565.1. Lineage (NCBI taxonomy): Eukaryota > Viridiplantae > Streptophyta > Magnoliopsida > Alismatales > Hydrocharitaceae > Thalassia > Thalassia testudinum. Next base: position 220,661,785 of record JAZHRO010000031.1, on the reverse strand, counting down.
GTGATAGTACATTATTAGCGTTGTCTAATTCGCCATCAATAGCTTCAATGTGGCCCCGTCGATCGTGCAATCTCGAGCAATCGTCGCCACGTAGATCTCCACCATTGTCGTGCGATCCTTTGACCCTCATTGTGCTACACAGACAGCATGCATGGGTGTGATTACGTTTGCTCGATGAAGGTGTGCAAGCAGGCACTTTGTGGCCTCTGGATTTGAAGATTGACGGCTCTTGTGAATACACTCCAGCATGCATGATTGAGAGGGTGCATGAGCTGGGGATGGCCGGTTCAACATGAGCGGAGGCATTGGTTTGGCCCCAACAGCTGTTCCAGCATAGCTCAGCGTAGTTTGGGGCAATTTTAGGGGCAGTTCAAGGCCAAACCAAGGCCTTTCTTCACCTACAAAAGGCTCTCAAGACCCTCATTGCTAGATATCTCTTCTCCAAGCATTCCTCCACCCTCTTAAGCTTCAAATCTAGTTACTAGAGCCATCAAGCAAAAAATAGAGCCCTCTCAACCACTGTGGCTACCTTGATACGCTTCTTTTTAGCAATAATTTCGAGTTCTTCTTTAGCTTATAGTTTATATTCTTTCAAGCATTACTTTAGCTTTGTTGATTATAATTGTAGGACAATTTTGAGTATTCAAAGAAGTAATTTTTGATGTCATTTTCATTCTAAGTTAGGATTTTATTTACATTACCTTATGCTTTCAATAAATTGCTTTATCTTGTCTTTCTCACGCATAGCTAGCAATTTCAATTGCCTCAGATTTCTAGCCATACTTCTCCCTCTCTCTCCTTTTTACACAAATAAAATAGAGAATCCTGTGGCAATAAAATTTTGCAACAAAATGATTTGATTTCTTGCATCCCTGTGTTGGACACTTGGACTCACCGTCTTAATATTTTAAATTTGATGTCATAATCGCATGCTACAACGAACGAATTATCTCATCACATTTTCTACGTCAATTTTTGGCATCATTGCTTGGGAGGCAACAGATGTTATCTATCGCTTTTACATTTGCATTAGTGAATTCACAAGATCTGACTCGCTTCTCTCTCAACTGATTTGATTGTAGAAACCAGGCGTGAAAGCGATATGAGGAGCACACTCAAAGTCGGCAGATTGGGAGTAAAGTGAGACGAAGACCATAGTGAGTATCATCTTATCTAGCATAGTTTCATCCATTCTCTATCATAAAAAAAAATGGCATTTAGGTTCATGCATAAATCTTAGGTTAGATTGTTTGGTTGCTTTCAAAAAAAAAATCTAAATATTTCTCAAAAAAATTGGCATGATGAATTGCTACTTGATCCACATCTCAAATCCACCACTTGAAAAAAAAATCTTTACACTCTAATATCCTAAGAAAACCTTTCTAAGTGTCTTCTTCTCAAGTGGTCTTTGCGGCCGCACCACTCAAAATTAAAATCAATTCACCTGATAGAATTGCATGAACTATAGGGGTGAAAACTCTTAGTGTTTCTATTTCTTAGAGACGCACATATTCTTGAAGGAAAAAGGGCAAAACACCCATGTTTGCATAACCTCTTGTGTGCTCAAACAAAACCTGGTTAAATCAACCTAAGAATTAGAACCCTAAAATGCCACTAAGCACGATTTCAATCCTAACATTCACCTCATCTTAGGTAATCATGCTTGAAAACCTCTAGTTGTGCGCACACAAACTTGTAAACGCATCATTAAGGGCACAAACTTTTTAAGGGCCCACCACATTCCAGAACATAACACAATCCTAAGCCTAATTAAGATTGAGTAGACGTTGGCCATGTGGATTGGACTCGCTCTTTGGGGATCATATTGAGATTATTTACGATTAATCTTCTCCTACTAGTTCATCTGATGTCTTGCTAGGGAAGTATCGTCAAACAACAGTAGTTGTGGGGTATCAAAGGAACCTGAGGCAAAAACCAAGGGAAGAAACTTCTCCCCAATTCCTCCCTCTAACTAGTTGGATTGACTAGACAGGAGTAGACCAAATCATTTTTAATCTTATGATGCGTTCTGAGAGTTTGTAGGTCTTTAGGTTACCCGACCTACGGATAAGATTGTTTTCTTGTGCTGTAGGGCCTCTCTCTCTCTTTTGTTCTCTCCTTACCTCTGTCATGTTTTCTGAAGAAGATGGATTTCAATGCTCATCCCTCTTATCCAGACAATCCCTAGAATAATCTAAATGATTTTGGTGACTTTTCTAATAGATGTGGATATAACCCAGGACCTGAGTACACAAGATATTCACCTTATCCCAAATATCCCTATTTGGCTAACCATGACCTCTATGGAGATTACCTTACTACTCACCACCAAGACTATCCTAATACCACTTAGTCCATTCATCCACCCTATTGGGATAACCTCGCAACTTCCACCCAAGGATATGATGGATATTCTGAGTATCACTATGATGATTCTACACCTGGGTAAACCAAAGATGGTGAACCCCTACTTTGGACCATTGAAGAAGAATCCGACTGGGAGGAGGACTTAAAACCTTAATGATGGGAACACCATCATGATCCCTAAGTATCCACATTTAGTTAGATTTAATTGATAAAAGCTCCTACTAATCATCTGAGGGTCATAACTCGACATTGTTCTGATTTGAGAAAAGAATGGGAAATTAGGGTTAATTCTATAATTTTAACAACACATTGATATAAACACGTTTATATCACATAAACCATCTATTTTTCTTGTTCTTAGACTTATAGTACATCATACATTATAGATATTGCATAACATGCATCATCTTGCATTTAGGTTAGATTGTAGAAAGTTAGGTTAATTTTCTCTTTCTCTAGTTAGGTAACAGGGTGATATTCAATCGGGACCTCAAATTGAAGATCCAACTGCACAGATCTGATCAGGGTAACAATTGGAGTACAATGACTCTAAGATCGCCCTGATCGGACTTCCATAGCATCAGATATAGTCTGAGGAAGATTATAGGTTAAGGACCAAGATGGTGTCAATCTACACTTCAGATGACATATCTGACTGCATGGATGGGTTCGGATTGACTATCGCAACCCAACAACGTGAAAATCAACTCAATCCAACATCGGTGGCACCATCTACAACTCAAAGAAGATGGATGGTCTAGATGATGCCACGTGGCTCCATCCAGACCCTCCAAATCCCTCGCTACCCTATCTTCTCATCCAATGGCTGAGAGTTGATCATGTTGCCTTCCTCAAGCCATATCTCATGTGGGAAGAATTCCACATCTAATCTCAATCGTTGAATCAAGATCCAATGGTTAGTATTAAATGGTACAGGAATTCTCTTTTTGTGTATCCACATGTGTAGCGCGATGGATAACATCTTCCACATGTGAGGTCGCAGGATCGAATCCTCGCAATGCTCCTCCTAAGCGCAAATCCAATTTGAGTCAGGACCACCCGATCTCATGTGGATGGCCCTGATTCGTCCACATCATGCGCTCAACGACTGAAGTAGTCATGCAATGAGCAACTTAAGTCATCCGATCTCGAGATCGAACGGCTGAGATCATGAGATTGTGGGCTTCAAGCGTTAAGGAAGAGAAGATGAAGGCGTGGGCATAATGCAATCTGAGCCATCTAATGCGAGATGGACGGCTGAGACCGCGAGATCATGGATGAGCATTGCATGTGTTGAAAATCAAAGGAAGAAGAGGCACGGCCGAGGCACTCATGCTGCCCATGTTGAGGCCTTTAGTGACGGATAAATCCGTCACTAAATCCATCACTAAAGACCCTAAAATTAATTTTTAAAGTGAATTGACCTTTGTACCCCTTCCAATCTTCACTTGTAAAAGGCCCTACGACCCCCACACCTTCTTCATCCCCTCCTCTCTTTTCTCACCCCCTAAAGCTCTAAGAGCTTGTCCCAAACCTGGGATGGTCCTCTAGAGTTAAAAATTCAATTTTTCCACCTTCTCTCCCTCCTTCGTGGAGCATCCCACATTTCTCCTCTCACTCCATTCAGGAAGTGGATCCTGTGACGATGACATCCTACCTCGCCCCCGGTTCTTCCCGCTTCATCCTCCATCTTCTAGGCATTACCCCATCCAGCTCATCCTCCAAGCAATAGTCGAGGAGGATACTTCTCTCTTCATTCTCTTTACCACTTTCTAGAGTAGATTTCCTACTTCCTAGTTGTAATGATTAGTGTAATGAACAACATTTGATGATGAAATCCATGTTTATTCTACCTCTCTTTTGTCCTTATTTGTAATATTCTCTCTCTCTTCTTTTTATTATTTGTTCAATAGATACCTAGTTTTCGACCAGCTAATCCTTCGACCACCGCACACCTTCCAATTACCACCATCACATTTGCCTCGTCAAGGCAAAGGTTGTGAGCTTTTCTGATGAGGCCGCAAGGCCGTATTCTCTTTCTCAGGTCTACGTTGGAGCTCCACCATTGCCACCATCTTCTTCGACTTTGCTCATTCATCTCTGATCACCATCAGCCCAACTACAGTGTACAATCAAAGAAGCTTCAAGTGATGACGTGCTCTAGGTCTTGAATAGCACAAGGAGGCAAAAGCTATTGCCCCAATTCATCAAATCCATCAGCTGTTGGCACACACAAAGGAAGGACATAGGATTAGTCCCACATCATGAGTTTAACACCTTTCCACTTGACATAAAAGGATTTGTGAAATTGGCTTACCGCCTCCGAGAGCATGGGGGTGAGGTCCCCATGCATGCCACTATGCACACGCTATACACGCGCTCCCTCATGTGCCCTCACTCGCAGTTCACGTCATGTGGGTTTGGGATTGGGTCTGATAACCTTGGTCCGCACTGGTTCTGAAGAGAAGAAATCTAAGAGGGAATATGAGGTTTTTGCACTATTCATACCTCAGGAATCGTGTGCTCTCCCACACTTAACACTTAGCGTCCTGAGGTGTTGTGAGGTGATAGGCACATATAAATTCATCAGAAAATGCTTATTTATAATAGTTCCTAGGCATAGCATCGGATATCATGATATCAATATTTCATAAGCATCCATTGCAGTGCATCTAGGATAGTTGTATATTATGTATAGTAATTCCATCATTTTACATGGCCAGGAGGCAGTGCAACATCTTTATGATCCTCGAATGAAGAATCCGACCATACAGATGGATTCAGAGCAATGATCGCAGCTCGTCGACGTGGGAATCGCCAAGATCTGAGCTCCATAGCACCCTCCGCAAGACGAAGAAGATGGACGACCTAGATAGAGCCACGTGGCACAATCTAGGTCACCCCACCTGGGCCAAGGATCCTCCAAGCCCGCTGCAAGATCATATCCCATCCGTTGGATCTCAATCCAACGGTTGAGCGGCCGCCCTCACCGCACGGGCACAACCCTTCTTAACATCACACCCGCAAGCGTGGCACAACAGTGAGCGGAAGCGCTCTCAAAGAGTGAGCACGAGATCGAGCCACGATTCATTGCGCCCCTCTAATGTGTCAAACACAATAGCGTCGCCCAATCATGATCAAGTGGTCGAGGTTCCCCACGCGTGATCCAACGCTATCCACCGACACGGAGGCACACGCCAGATCACACTCATGCCATCTGAAGTGTGCATTTAAGTCGCCCGCATGAAGTGCCAACTATCCGATCTCCTCAATCGCGTGAGGCACGTGATTCAAATCAACACGCGCATGATCTGCAGGCGCATCTCAACCGTTAGATGTGGCATCCATCGGCGGCCAGCACACGCGCCAACGATTCAAAATTCAAACACTGGCAAGCATGCACTCTCCTCTCGCAATCTCAGCCGTCTACGCCTGATCCAACGATTGAAGATTGCCACGCCTTTAACAGCTGCGAGCATGAGTGTTGGGCATGGGCTTTACAGCGAAAGAAGGGTAGGCCTTTAGTGTCGCTTATAGCTATCACTAAATGGCCTGCTAGTGCGTGCACCAGCCCAAGCAATTAAAAGGCATGGATCTTTAGCAACAGCTCGATCGGCCTTTAGTGATGCTTATAACTATCACTGAATGCCTGTGCGTGGGGCTCTCTCCTTCCCTCCACTATATAAACACCCCTACACCCCCCATTTCTCTTCATGTCTACCTACTCTACTCCCACCTACTCCTAAGCTCCAGCAAGCCTACCAATGCTTCATTAGAGCTTGTTCTCAAGCTCCAAAGGCTCCTATTAGTGTAGCAAACCTCTACCTCACGAAATATTCATCCATCTTCCCATCCCCATTCATAGGTTGCTTTGGAGCTGTCCTCCCACCTCCATTTCGATAGTAGATCATCTCCATCTTCTCACCTCCATTCCGGAGCCACGCCGAAGCTTTCCTCTACTCGACATCCTCTTGCATCTCAACTCCATCGTCCCGCTCCTCACCTCCTTCGTCCGAGCTTTTGCTAGGCATCGTCATGTCACCAAACAGCCGATTTGGGAGATTTCCTCTCACCCCCTTCTCTTTTTATGCTTTCATTGTTGATTGTAATAGACATTGAAGTGGTATCTATACCATGTTTGTTCCATCCCTATTTTATAATTCATTTGCTTGTCTTCTTTCAAAAAGACAAAAAAAATAACAAAACCCTAAAATACCAAAAAGAAACAAATTGAAGCGTAGTTTTCAATTAAAGTAAACATTGCATCCCTATGTTCGACCTAGGACTCCCTTGGAGTTTCGGTATAAACTTTATTTGACCACGCATTTTGAAACTACATTGATGGGTTACTTGTAACCTTGATTTCAAACTTGCGAAACACGTGCGATCGTTTTGGCATCGTTGCCGGGGAGGCAACGGAATTTACTTTATTGTTTTCTACGCTTCTTTACATTTACATAGCACTAACCTCACTTGTCTTTGATCTACTATCTTGCAGGTACACTAGCATGGAGATCCAAGTGTGGTAGACCGAGGTAAAGTGATGGTAGAGTACTCTGTAAGTGTCCCCCACATTCCCCCCACTAGTTCATTTCGCCACACTCATAACCAAGACCTAATCTACTTAGGTGTTTGCATAAACCTAATGAGTCCATTTTAATGGACTATTGTTATGCCTAAGTAATTCAATTCTAACATTGTATGTTTGTTAATAATCACGTTAGGTCATTAAATGATTGCATATGTCATTATTTAAGTTTACATTTATTCTATTGCTTATTTTGTAATTATTTTATATTTCATGCAGGTCCTACAACAGCACACTCATTACATCTCGTCCACTTAATCTACTCCACCAAGCTAATAATCGGGAAGAAGAGGGAGGAGGATCAATTGTGGAAAAGAACTGGGGGGTGAAAAGATATTTTCCCCTACAAATTTCTCAACCTACGGCCGACCTCAATAGCTCCACCAACAACGCCGGTCATGTTTAGTAAGGGATTTTGAAAATCCCTTGACTCGGGCGGGGAGAGGCGATAAAAAGAGAGAGGCGGAGGCTTGAGAGGGGAGACCATCGTGAAGTTACTGCGTGCACTGTGAAGAGGGCGTTCACTGTGCACGCCTCCATCCCAAACTCCACACAGCCATCACCCGTGCATGCCCTTGCAAGCGCCCATGTGCACAGCCACACCCTCACCATCTACCCTCACCGCACTGCCACAGTTGCACCCTCCACCGCCTGCCCACCCGCCAGCCCTTGCAGGCTCACCCTTGCAGCGCTACTGCCAACAGCAACACCAAATCCACAACCAGCACCCTACAAGCAGAGTAGCATCCTCCGCGCAAAGGAGCCCCCTCACCGCACTGCCCTAACCACGTCCATAGGTGCACCTTATGACGCCCGCAGGTAGCCCTGCCTGCAGTCCTGCCCTATCTTCGCAGTGCCCTTGTGCGTAGCCGCACCTCTCCATCGAGAGCGCGATTCATCTTCTCCAGCCTAGCCACCCGCAAGAAGCCAAGCGCCCATAGGTAGCCAAGCACCCACAGGCAAACCGTGGGCAGCCATTATCGCAGTGCAGCCCTAGTGCACCCTTACGCGCACGCCCAGTGCGCAGCTGCGTGGCCTACAGCAGCCGCTCTTCCTCCTCTCCACACGCAATTCTCCTTCTCCAACAGAGCCCAACAAGCTGGTGGTTGTTCTCCACTATCTGCCTGTCCCATCTCCACCATCGCGAAGCATGCGTCGAGGCACTCCACCCCATCGACTCTCGCCACCAACCGTGCACGGCTGTCCAAGCGAGGAAGAGAGAGGAGAAATCCTCTATTTTCTCTCGAATTAAAATTTACATTGCATGCCATTGACATTTAGATATTATTATTTTATTCAAACCACATTGCATGGATTCACTTATAGTTCCATGAATTTGCTTAACTTGTATTATGTGCATCATTCAACTTTGAAATTCAAATCAGATTTGCATGCAAGTTAAATTTACATGATATGCCATTGCACATGCATCATATACATATTTTTAGGAGCTTAATTCATGAGGTGAAAATTGAATAAATAACCTTGAAGTTTTAAGGAAATTGCAAGCTCCATTTAGAGTAGTATATTCCTCACATTGAAGTTGCAAAGTTGTCTACAAACAGCATCATCTTCTACTCGTGAATTTATTGGTTCTATTCCTCCCTGTGGATGCGACATTTTTATTATGGTTAAATTTGATATTTATTTTTGATTGAGATTTTCCACCACATAAAACACGACATATCAGTCTATTGCTATCATCTTCAAAAATAAGAGAAAATCCCTCTGTCAAATGGCACCGTTGCTGGGGAGGCAACAGACGCAATAGATTTACTTTATTATTTTTTAATATTCTAAGTTGTGCAATCATCTGATCATTCTTTATCGTATTGTGTGAGGAATCTAACAGGGCGACGAGGCACATCAGAGCGGCGACATCAACCTCGAGCTAAGCCACACGAGGAAAAGTCAAAGGAAACCTGGATCCCACTTTCACAAGGGATTCTCCATCATCACAAAATTGACTTCTGCCTTCTCACCCTTGTAGTAATTGGGGTTGAATTTTTGGGGGTCTATCCCCACATTCTTTAGTTACAAGGGTTTACATTTTTCCACATGCGTGATTCCATTTTCTGCTTGCTTGCCTTTAAAACCAACAAAAGAAAATATTGAACAGCCTATTTAGAAGTTGCATGCCCTCAGGTGTGCTCATTTAGGGGTGATTGAGCAGCACATTAGATCTTATTACTGCAATGCAAGCATATTAGCACGAAGATTGCTAGAGATAGGTACACCTTTCTAACTTTTGCATCCAGCTCCTATTCACGCATTTGCATTCAAATTAAAATTCATGACCACCAAGTTGCTTGAATTTACTAATTCAGTGGTCACATAACTAAAAGTGGAACTGATAATCAGATTTGACCCTAAAATCAATTCACATTTGATCTGATTCCAAGGGACTTGTCTGCATTTTCAAAAAAAAAAAAATTAAAAAGATTTGCGGTGTGATGCACACTTCTAACACTGAGCATCCACATTAGGCATCGCACTAAGGCTCGATCCCTTAAGGCTATAGGCACCGATCCCCTTATCGGTGCAAACCCTCCTATTGTGCTTTGTGGTGGTGGTGGTACTATCTTTTGACCATGTGTTTTGATACTTCACAGAGGGGGACACCCCTTAAAGGAAAAAAAGGGTAGTTATGGGGCACCGCATACGCATCACCTCAAAGGAAGGGTTTGCCCTACTTGCATCCCTTTGTTCTTCCTTGGAGTAACTTCTCACTTGATCACCTGGGAGTATCATTCAAGCAATGTATAGGTCCTAGGGCACTCGAAGGTTGAATTAAGGCATGTAATTGTAGTGAAAAACTTGTTTGGCCATCTATATCAACTAATTCAACCTCCGCAACAAAGAAGGTTAAGAATTCAAGTCATCACCCCTCTTATACCACTTATGTGGGAATGGAGGGATAAGCCTTGACCTTTTGACTTATCTTTGGAGTGGAGGTTTCACTTACTCAATCAATAAGAGCCTGAATTGTGATTGATATTATATGCTTGGTAGACACTCTCTTGAGGGTAGTCTAGTGTTTGATCCTGAGCCTGAGAGATTCTTAAGAGGGCTCACTTAGGAGAGAAAAGAGAAGGAATGGCTGATCAAGGAGCAAATCAACAACAGACCCTAAGGGACCATTTTATTCCAACTAACCAACCTGCACAAGCATTAAGACAATAGACAGGGGATAATCCATATGAGATCAAGAGCAATACCATGTCTTTGTTGCCCTCCTTTTATGTTACTACTAGGGAGGACCCCTACGGGCATTTGGAGGAATTCACTGAGGTCTATTCCAGGGTGAAGCTCCAGGGCTTTACTGATGAAGCCCTGATGAGGACTCTGTTTCCATTCTCCCAAAAGGTTAAGGCCAAGCACTGGTATAATACTCTTGATGCAAGGGTAAATGATTGGGCCACCCTTAAGGGAGAATTTTTGAAAAAGTAATTTCCTATGAGTAAGACCAACCATTACAGAAGAGAGATTGTGGGTTTTACCCAACAAGAAGGGGAGCAATTTCATGAGACTTAGGAGCACTTTAATGACCTTCTTAGGTTATGCCCCCACCATCAGGTGCCAAGATGGCAATTGGTGGAAAGGTTCTATAACGAATTATCTGAAAGGCACAGGAAAGCCATCGATGCAGCCTGTGCAGGAACCTTCATGACCAAAACTGAGGATGAAACTTGGGCATTATTCGAAACATTAATCGACAACTCAATACATTTTTCCTCTGCCTATCAAGAAAGAAAACCATCAATCTTGCAGAGGAAGATAGAGGCCCAAGAAGTCGGGGCTTCTCAGGATTTGGCTTATCAGATTCAATTATTGAATAAAAACTTCGATAGGCTTTTAGTAAACCCTATCATGAACCCATAAGCAGCCTCTATCTTTCAGGCTTCAAGAGAATGCTCCATTTGCCAAACCACAACGCACGCCATTGTGGAGTGCCATTAGGCAAATCATTTCCCTGAGTTGATTCAGGCTGATTTGAACGTGGCCCAATGTTTCCGCCCTCCTTGCAATAACCCTTATTCCATTACCTATAATCCGAGGTGGCGAAACCATCCAAACTTCTCTTGAAAGCAAGGTGATGCTTCTAACTCAGGGAATAAAAGACCCTTACCTCCCCAACCCATATACCAACCATCTTATGATAGCCCTCCTCAGAATAAGCCCTCTGAGGTGGATGAACTTAAAGCCATGATGAAAGCGATGCAAGAGCATCAGAATATGGTCATCCAAGCTCAAAATAAGATGATTACTGATATGCAATCCCAAATTGGTCATCTTATTGTGGCAGTTAGGCAACGTGATCCGGGGAACTTGCTTAGCTCTTCTGAGGAGAACCCTAAAGGCAAGGGGGTTGTATTCAGGGAGCATGCCCAAGCAGTGACCGTGCTGAGGAGTGGAAAATAGATTGACAAGCCTGATAACAATCCTATGGTTACATCTCGTAATTCCCCTTCTACACCTGACCCGACTTCCATCTCCACCGAGGAAGAGCCACATTGCTCTCCCTCGCACAAAATCACCCACAATGACGATGTCGTCCTTCCACCACCCCTTCCCCCCCATGACGACCCCTCTACCTAAAAGCCAAGGGTACCCTATCTAGTGTGCCTATCTACTCTTGGGGAATCTTCTGTTGGCTCATCTGGAGAAAAGGATAGGACGAAAGAGATTATGGACACTTTTAGGCAAGTCCAAATTAACTTGCCACTATTGGAAGCTATTAAACAGATCCCGTCCTTTGCCAAGTTTCTAAAGGACCTATGCACCCAGAAGCACCGATCTAGGAAATAGGTCCAAACTAAGGTCATCCTACCTGACCATGTTGGCTCAGTTCTCCAGCATGGAACAACCCCATAATGAAAGACCCAGGGGCCCCGTATATTTCAGTGGTTATAGGAAACCAACACATTGACGAGGCTCTGCTCAATCAAGGTGTGACGGTGAACATTTTACTGAGCTTTGTCTACAACCTTTTGGGAGGAGGCAAGCTAAAGCCTAGTCCAGTAATCCTCCAGGTTGCAGACATATCACTTAAGACACCATGGGGATTGTTGGAAGATGTCCTTCTGAGAGTGGAGGATTTCTTCTTCCCTGTTGACTTTCTGGTGCTTGATACTGACCCATCAAATAAGCCCACAAAATCGTCCATTATTCTGGGATGCCCCTTCTTGGCCAAAGCCAATGCCTCTATAAATTGTAGATCTGGAGCACTTGAAATGGACTTCGGGAATAAGAAGATCCGGTTGAATGTTTTTGATACTTACAAGCAATCCGGATTTGAAGATTATTCTCAGATTAAGGTTGTTGATAAAATAATTGAAGAGAATACTCTAGCACTCTTATGTTGAGATCCCCTTCAGAAGGTCATATCTAAGGACTATCCCCTGATTATTAAAGAAATTGATGGGGAAATGCCTGAATTAGAAGAGTTGCTGGGGATACACACTGAGTCTCTGTCGCCACCCTGGACCATGATGGTAGATCCTCTACCTGAGGCAAGGACATCTCAACTTAAACCCTCAATCCAAAAGGCTCCTGAGTTGGAGTTGAAACCCCTCTTGAGCACATTGAAATATGCTTTCCCTGGCCCTAATAACATGCTCCCTGTTAATATCTCATCTGCATTTTCTGAATTGCAAGAGGGAGCTCTACTTGAGTGTTTACAGAGGCACGAGGAAGTAATTGCCTGGTCAATTGCTGAAATTAATGGTGTTGATCCCTCTCTTTGCATGCATCATATATACATGTACGAGTCCGTGAAACCTTTCCGAGACATGCAGAGAAGGCTCAATCCAAATATGCGTGACGTTGTTGAAAAGGAGATTCTGAAATGGCCAGATGCAGGGATTATCTATCCCATTTCAGATAGTAAATGGGTCAGTCCTATTCATGTAGTACCCAAAAAGGTAGGAATCACTATGGAGGAGAATGACCAAAGAGAGCTGGTGACCACTAGACCCTCAACTGGTTGGAGGGTGTGCATTGATTACCACTGTTTGAACACGGCTACCCAGAAAGACCATTTCCCCTTACCGTTTATCGATCAAATGTTGGAACAATTGGCGAGGAACAAGTACTTTTGTTTTCTTGACGGGTGCTTTGGGTATAATCTGATAGCCATTTTTCCTGACGATCAGGAGCATACCACCTTCACGAGTCTGTATGGCACATTTGTGTTCCGCCGAATACCATTCAGGTTATGTAATGCTCCTGCCACTTTCCAACATTGTATGATGGCTATCTTTTCTGATATGATCGACGAGTTCATTGAAATTTTCATGGATGACTTCTCCATTTATGGCTTGTCGTTTGGCCTATGCCTTTCACACCTTGATAAAGTCTTAACCCATTATGAAGAGGCAAAGCTGGTGCTTAGCTTGGAGAAAAGCCACTTTATGGTCTAGTAGGGAATTGTGTTAGGGCATATAGTTTCCGAGAGAGGATTAGAGGTGGACACTGCAAAAATCGATTCTATCTCTAAGCTTCCATTTCCCGCCAATGTTCGTCAAGTTAGATCCTTCCTTGGCCATGTTGGATTTTATAGGCGCTTCATTAGAGATTTCAGTAAAATCTCTAAGCCACTCTGTGACCTATTAGCGAAGGATGTCTCCTTCGATTTTGATGATAAATGTGGCAAGGCTTTCCAAGTCTTGAAGAAAGCCCTTATTACCGCGTCAACTATCTAAGCACTAGATTGGACCCTCCCGTTTGAGTTAATGTGCGATGCTTCTATTTTGCAGTGGGAGTGGTCTTAGGTAAAAGGGTTGATGGCAAACCTCATGTGCTACACTATGCTAGAAAGACCCTTATGGATCCTCAGCAAAACTACATGGTCACTGAAAATGAACTTCTTGCTGTAGTATTTGCTTTGAAATAGTTTCGATCTTATCTTTTGGGATCCAAGGTTGTGGTGTTCACTGATCATTCTGCCCTAAAGCATCTTCTTGCTAAAAAGGGCACCAAACCTTGCCTAATTCATTGGATTCTGCTACTCTAGGAATTTGACCTAGAAATTAAAGATAAGAAAGGAGAATGTGGTAGCAGATCATCTGTCTAGGATTGCTATTGAGGCATCAAACCCTGCTGGCAGTTTTCAAGAGACCTTCCCTGATGAGTCTCTGACGGCCGTGGAAGCTAAAACTCCTTGGTTCGCTAACATAGTGAACTATCTAGTCACAGGCATTACCCCCAGTACTTGGGACAAGCAGAAGCGAGACTGGTTTCTTGCTAATGCAGAATTTTATCACTAGGAGGAACCCGAGCTTTTTAGAGTAGGCCCTGACCAGCTTTTTCACTATTGCGTCCTTGTCGAAGAATAATGAAGTGTTCTAAGTTTCTGCCATGACCTCCATTGTGGGGGACATTTTAGTGGGAAGAAGACTGCCCATAAGGTTCTTCAGTCTGGCTTTTGGTGGCCCACATTATTTCGAGATGCACAAATGTATGTGGGCGCATGTCTACGTTGCTAGCAGATGGGAACCATTCGAAAAAGGGATGAGATGCCCCAACAACCTATCCCCCCTATTGAGATCTTTGATATTTGTGGCATTGACTTCCTGGGTCCCTTTCCTATGTCCTTTGGATATGAATACATCCTTGTGGCTGTAGACTATGTATCGAAATAGATAGAAGCCATACCCACACGAACCAATGACCATTCTGTGGTCTTGGGCTTTGTTAAGGCAAATATCATTTCTCGGTACGGGTGCCCAAGGACAATCATAAGTGATGGAGGACCTCACTTCAACAACGTACACTTCACAAGACTACTCCAAAATTTGGGAGTCAACCACATGATAGCCACACCTTACCATCTCCAAATGAGTGGACAAGTTGAAGTGTATAATGGGGAGATTAAGCGAATTTTAGAAAAGTTTGTTAGGCTCAATTGGAAGGATTGGTCTAAAAAACTAAATGATGCTCTTTGCGCCTATAGAACCATGTATAAGAGTCCCTTGGGCATGTCTCCTTTCCGTCTTGTCTACAGAAAAGCGTGCCACCTTCCCATTGAAATCCACCATAAAGCCTATTGGGCAATTAAAAACATTAACTTGAATCTGGATAAAGCGGGAAAGGCACGTATGTTAGAATTAATTGAGATTGTGGAGCTTCGTAACAAAGCCTATGAAACTTCTCAAGCTTACAAAAGTCTTCCATGATAAGCACATCATTAGAAAGACTTTTCAGCCCACCCAGTGGGTTTGGCTTTTCAATTCTAGACATAAATTATTTCTTGGAAAGCTCTAGCCCCACTGGGATGGGCCATACGTTGTTATCAATACTTTCCCTCATGGAGCTGTAGAAATTCGGAACCCTACTTCAGATGTGAGCTTTAAGGTAAATGGCTAGTGACTTAAACCTTATGTTACTCTTTCAGATGGCCAGGTTTTGGATGCACTTCAGCTTAAAGAGCCTTAGCTCCTCCCACTCTCCTCCTTAGGTGATATCCTTCTATGTTTGCATTTTTCCAATGTGGACATTGTCAGTCTTAGGCATGGGGGGGTATAACCTGAGAATGTTTACAGCATTTATAAATATTTGCATACATATATAAAAAAAAAACTCTTGTTTTCTTGTGCTGAATGGGTTAGTCCCTAGCAAAATATCTTTGGAGGTTTTTCTTCTTGAATTATTTCTTAAGTTTAGAATCCAGTACATTTACTTCACGTGCACATAGACTAGGTAATGGATCTTTGAAGAAAACCAATAAGCATTTGTAGTCTACTGAACCCTTGGACAATTAATAGGGAGTCAGGCATGCTATCTTCTAGTAGATCAACCCCATATTTGTAAGAAGAAAGTAGAGAGATTACTGGTGCGCTAAGTCTAGTGCAAGGACTCTTAAGTTTTGGATAATTAGATGATGATACTTCATAGTTAGGCATAGTTTTTGCTCTCTGTTCCTATGTACATACTTTGTGTGAATTCCTGAGAGTCACCAAATAAGGCAGATGCACAGAGATTTAGTCTTAATAAAGCTATGACTATGGTGGATGGTTACGACCATCCTTCATAGTGTCCTAGGCTGAAGGAGGGTAATAGTGTCAAAGGTCAGAAATACGCCTATCCCATCCATTCCTTCCTGGTGCCGAGAATAGGCACTTCTACCAAATAAGCCACACAATATCCTCTTGACCATCATCATCCCTAATAATGCCTCATAAATAAAAGTCTACGTCATGTTATGTTGATTTATAAAAGAAAAACAAGAAGAAGAAAACAGCGAGAAAAGAAAAAGAAAAGAGTCTAAGTTTATAATGTTATCTTTGTAACATTGTTTCTGAGGCAACAAAACACCTATCGTGATCTAAGAAATATGACCCATACCTACCTTTCAGTATTTCTGATCGCCTGAATACTGGCTAAGGACTCTAATTTAGTTGTAGAGTTATTAGGACTTTAATTGAAGTATGAATGCCATGTGAGGCCACCAAACATTAAGTACACTTACTAAATCTGGCAAGATTTGGGTTCTCAGAAAGAAAAGAAAGAAAAGAGTGAGCGCCAAGGAACATTAAGGGAGCACAGTTGTTTAGCCTCTCCCTGAGTTGACTTATTTAATAATCTAGAGATCTAGAGTCTGTAGTACTAGATTACATGTAGCACCAGATGAGTGTGTGCCACGAAATACAAATCCATTCAACTCGATATCTCCTACCTCAACCAAAAACTAGGGTCAAATTACAGATTATCTGCTGCTTTATCCTTGAGGGAAATAGTTGCCTACCCCGACAGAAATATTTACCAAGGGTAAAGTACGAAGTCCCAATGTGAATTGGCTTTTCACTTGGATCTGTTACCTAGGATATCATCACTTCACCTTTGTCAAGATCTCTAATGTTTTGAAATAAGAAAAGAAGAAATCTTCTGATTTTTCATTTTTGCTAGGGACTAGTAAATCTTAGGCATGGGGGTATTTGGTGAGTCCATTTTAATGGACTATTTTTACACCTAAGTAATTCAATTCTTTTTTCTTTGAAACAGTGAGGAAAGCTATCGTTAAATGATAGCGATTCGGAGGGCAATATATTTCAAGTCAAACAAAACATTACAAAATAGATCCCCTACTGTGTATGAGGGACCAGCACTCATTTAAATTTTCTCACATCTAACTGGTCTCTCTTGTAAATAGTTCTCATTTCGCGCCCTCCACACACACAAAAAAGTAGCAGCCATACACCTATACGACCGTCCAGGAGTATCGAACCACTGCCAAAGGGAATCCCAGGTGGGAAAATGTTCCAAACAAATCATCCTCCAAAGCTTGTGTATGACCAGGCAAGAGGAAAAAATATGCGACGCACTATCAGTATGTAAACCACAAAGATGACAAGCAATCAAAGTAGTCCCGATTCTTCTGTGTCTAAGATCACTAGTGATCAGGCCTTCCCATTTGCAAAGCCACAAGAAAATTTGAACCTTCAAGGGGATTTTCAATAGCCATATTTTCCTATCTATTGGGTCACTCTCCATCTCAGTGTTTGAAATGATGATCTTCTCATAGGCCTACTACACTGAAAAGATCCCATTCTAGGATAAGTATCAGCCACATTCATCCTTGGACGCATCTGCTGCAGTGCAGCCATCAAATTCTGCCTATCCTCCCATAATCGAGTGCCAGATCTACATTGTTCATGTCCTTCAGCCTCCAGCATCCCTCTGCAGCAGACCACAGATTGCTGACTTTGGCCTCCTTATCTGCAGCAGTAGCATATGCCTTTTGGTATGCATCTTTTAGAATCCCCAAACCTGATCAATTCTCATTCCACATACTTAAATCACTGGCATCTCCAAGTCTAGGCTACAGCAGATGGCAATTGTTGCTGATTGCAAGGGTAACTGATTGCCAAAAAGGGGAAGTGCACTATTAGATCCACCATAGCTGTCTCTGATTAAGTCTTCCACTAAATCCTCCTTGCAGTCCAAAATCTTGATGGCCCATTTAATCAGGAGGGCTTCATTGAACTCCTGAGCATCTTAATCCCCATACCACCTGTCTCCTTTGGCCTGCAAATCTTATCCCATCTGATGGGTTGCATAAAACCACCCTCATGGCCAGTTCCTTTCCAAAAAAATCTTCTCCTCATAACATCCAAACGTTTCCAAATAGACTTCGGGGCCTTAAAGATGCTAAAATAAAAGACCGGGATGGATGTTATGACCGAGTTAAGGAGGATTAATCTCCCACCCTTTGACAAGAGTTTACTACTCCAGCCTTTCAACTTTCCAGAGACCTTATCAAATAAGATATTCCAATCTTTTTTCTTCAGCTTTGCAGCTCTCAATGGCAGTCGTAGGTACCTCATTGGTAGCTTAGCTGGAGGTGACCCCAATGTATTTTCCAACTCCTGCTCTTGCTCATTCATGCCAAAACATATCAGAGTAGACTTTTCCTTGCTCAATTTTAGGCCTAAAATGTCCCCAAAGATCATTACCAAAAGCCCCAGAGCATGTGCAGCAGGATTGGTCCCTTCCATAAAGAAGACCGTGTCATCTGCATATTGCGAAATGGGGGCCAACGTTCTCCTGTTGGACAGTGAATACCCTTTGAGGATCCGCACCTTTGCCAGTCTGCATGCATACCTTGCAAGCCCATCCACTGCAAGGATAAAGATCAAGGGGGCTAGAGGACATCCTTGTCTAACCCCACGCTAAGGTTGTATCCAAGTACTGCATGGCTTCCCATTGATCAGTGGAGAAA
The DNA here is from genome assembly GCA_037157565.1 of Thalassia testudinum. Lineage (NCBI taxonomy): Eukaryota > Viridiplantae > Streptophyta > Magnoliopsida > Alismatales > Hydrocharitaceae > Thalassia > Thalassia testudinum. The sequence goes on along the minus strand of JAZHRO010000031.1, from coordinate 220,643,111 downwards.
AGGAGGCAGTTGTGATACAACGTTTCATCCATTGGATCCACATAGGAGGGAATCCTCTACTTTTAAATACCTCCCAGGGATACAATCAAGAAATCGAATCATATCCCTTTTGAAAGTCAACTTTCCACATGAATGCCTTGCACTTCCTTCTGTGCCATCCACTCACCATTTATTGAGCCAAAATGAATGATTCTTGGAGTGATCTATTGCGCAAAAAGGCAGACTACACTAGATGGATTAGGCTCTGAAGAACAGTTCTCAACCGGTTTGCTAATATCTTGCTCACTACAAGGTAGATGGAATTTGATAGTGAGATCGGCCTAAAGTCTGAAAACTTTTCTACTCCCAATGACTTAGGCAGCAAGAATAGATATGATTTGTTGATCTTTTCAAAGCCAGCATTTCCCTTCTCAAACTCTCCAATGACTTCCATCACCTCCTTGCCCACCACATTCCACATCTCTCTATAAAAGAAAACTTGTATCCCATCAGGGCCTTGGGAACCTTCCATATTAAGCTCTTTAATTGCCTACAGGGTCTCATGTTCAGTGATGGTTGCTATTAGTTTAGAAGCTTATTCTCTTGTCACACCAGGCGCATCATTTCCTGCCATTCTCCACTCCCCCCTCTTAATTGCCCGAGAGGCACCCCTACAATATTTGATGGCTTCTGACCTTATCTCTTGAATGGAAGAGATCCTGTGTCCATCTTTGAGAATAGAAGAGATAGTTTGCATGCCTCCGAGATCTAGCCGCAAGATGGAAGAATTTCGTGTTGGCATCTCCCTCCTTAAGCCACAATTGTCTTGATCTCTCCCTCCAATCAATCTCCTGTTTAAGATCCTCATCCAATATCACACCATGCCACATCTTCCTATCTGCAAGTTCCTCCTCTGATAAAGGACCTGCTGCTTCCTTAGAGTCCAGCTCCTGAATGTTACTCAAAGCCCCTATCCTCCTTTGTTGCCTTAAAGTGTTCACAGTAGCACCATAGTCTTTTAAGATTATGTGCAAAGCAGCCAGCTTGGATGCCAATTTGATAGTAGCCGAGCCCTCCATCTTTTTAGCTTGCCACCAAGAACTGACCAACTGATAGGACCCCAGTTCATTCAGCCATGATCTTCTAACCTTGAAGTATAAGCCGACTTGGATCTCTTCCCCACTGTCCCAAACCAAAGGGGTGTGATCAGAGAAGGGTCGGTCCAAGCCACTAACAGTCGATAGCTGAAATCTTTCAAGGATGTTCACATTCCCAAAAAATCTGTCAATTTTGGATAGCAGCCCATTACCATTGCACCAAGTAAATTCAACACCAGAAGAACGGTACTCATTGAGTTCAAGAGATTGAACCACCATCTGAAAGCCAATAGCTGAGCTGTTTATGTCACTAATGGGCCTATCTGCCCCTGTTAGCACACAGTTGAAGTCACTTCCTATCAACCATGCTTCCCCCTACACTAGTTCAGCCACAGTAGCCCATTCCTCCCACAACTCCTACCTAGCAGAGGCAACACAGGGCCATATACCCCAGTAACCCAGATACAGTCATGCCCCTGGTGAGTTTGGAATTTGCATGTCAGTAGGTGTCTGGCCTTGTGAACTTCCAAACATTGGGCCCAAACCTTCCTCCACCAAATAGCGATGCCCCCTGATCTACCATTTGCATCAACCTTCACACATTCATTCGTCCCCGCAGCCAACAAGTCATGCCATAGTTTGTCAGAGTTATTCTTAATGTGCATCTCTTGAATGATTGTACATTCAATCCCCCACTCTCTCAAGTATCTCATCAGATAAGCCTTTCGGCTTTTGTCGCGCAGCCCACGCACATTCCAAGTGAGGATTCTCATCTATCCTCACAAGATCCCTCCCCCCTGAGGTTATGACACTTGCAAATCTGCATAATCTCTGCAATCTTGTCTTCATCCGACAGTAGGTCAGCCTTTGATTTCCTCTATCTGAGGCTATAAGGTGATCTGCCCTTAACAGATTTAGAGCAAGAACCATCATCAAATTTATGACCCTCCATCTCTTGCAGATTCTGTTTATCCTTCAGGGAGTCAGGCCAAGTCTCTTGCACGCCCTGCCCCTCAACATCCTTAATGTCTGGCAGCTCATTCCCTGCCACCACAGATGCTGGCCTTGATGCTTGCACCCTAACTGATTCCTCCTTCTCTTTAGCCAATAACTCCCCCCTTTCCCCTAAATGATGGTCCTTGCATTTTTTGAAAAAAGGGGACTCTTCAGAGGGTGCCCTACACACGTCCTGTGCAACCGCCTCTTCAACACTTCAAATTCAGACGATTTATCTTGCTTCGCTACAGTGTCACCCACTGTGAACCTCAACTGCTGCAGCCATGAACTCCCACCACACCTTAGAATCAATCTGTCAGGGATCGAACTAGCTTTAAACACATTGACCATCACATTTAGTGAACTCCCATCGCCCTCGAACAATCCTACAACCGCATCTTCTGCCATTGAAGCAAACCCTGATATCATGGATGCCACAACCTCCTTCGACCTCAGATGCAAAGGTAACCCCTTGATCTCAAGTTTCCCCGACCTGGATCCCACTCTCTGTGGTGGCCTCTCCGGTAGGGCTCCATCAAAGGGAGAAACCAATCTACAAATCATCGTTAGGCCATCATTGCAAGACGTTTGAAATTGCAGCCTCTCAACATCCATCATCCCCAGCCCAAACAGGACAAATTGTGTAGGTGACAAAAAGGCAGACTGCCAGGAATTGGTCGAAGGGGAAAGAGAGCTTACGAGATTGCACATGTTCTCTGGCGTCGGTCTCCCAGTCATAACCTCTCTGATCAGAGCTCCACACAATACCAACTCAACCGTATGCCCCCCAGAGGTACTTGAAGATGTGGGCGGTGGAGGCGTCTGCAAAGCCCTAGAATTCAAAATTTCAAAGCATGGGAAAAGACGGCCTTTCATCTACCCATCATGACCTCTGCACGAATCCCTCTTGTGACCAAATCCCCCACACTCTAAACACACAATGGGAGATTGGCAAGTAGCCGCCATATGTCCCCGTCGCCGGCACCGGAAACACACGATCCTTCCGTTCTCCCTTGCACCCCTTCTATCAGTCCACCTTGCCTCCATCGCCCTTTTACCATTCATATCAGAGTCTCTCCTCTCCCTCCACCTCGATGCCCTCGACCTCCAAGTTGTCCATCCTTCGTCTTCCCTGATTCTACCAGTCGCCGCCCTGACACCACCTATTGCTGCCCCGAGCCCGCCTGACTTCGCTGCCCCGAGCCTGCCTGACATTGAGAAAGCATGATCTAGGTAATTCAATTCTAACATTGTATGTTTGTTAATAATCACATTAGGTCATTAAATGATCCCATATGTCATTATTCAAGTTTACATTTATTCTATTGCTTATTATGTAATTATTTTATATTTCATGCAGGTCCCGCAACAGCGCACTCGTTACATCTCCTGCACTTAATCTACTCCATCAAGCTAATAATCAGGAAGAAGAGAGAGGACGATCAATTGTGGAAAAGAATAGGGGGTTGAAAAGATATTTTCCCCCACAAATTGCTCAACCTACGGCTGGCCTCAACAAGCCCACAAACAGTGCCGGCCATGTTTAGTAAGGGATTTTGAAAATCCCTTAACTTACGCAGGGAGAGGAGATAAAAAGAGAGAGGTGGAGGGGCTTGAGAGGGGAGACCATCATGAAGCTACCGCATGCACTGTGAAGTGGACGTGCACTATGCACACCTCCACCCCAAACTCCACATAGCCACCGCCCGCATGCATCCTTGCAAGCGCCCTTGTGTGCAGCCATGCCCTCGCCTTCCAGTCCTCACCTCACTGCCGCAGTCAGGCCCTCCACCTCCTGCCCACCCTCCAGCCCTTGCAGGCGTGCCCTTGTAGCGCTACTTCCAACAGCAGCCCCAACTCCACAACCAGTGCCTTGAAAGCAACGTAGCATCCTCTGCCCAAAGGACCCCCCTCACCGCACTACGCTCACCATGCCTGCAGGCCTGCACTACCACGCCCATAGGCAGCCCCATCTGCAGGCCTACCCCACCTTCGCAGTACCCTTGTGCGTAGTCGCACCTCTCTAGCGAGAGCGTGATTCATCTTCTCCATCCTAGCCGCTCGTAGGTAGCAAAGCGCCCATAGGCAAACTGCGTGCAGCCATGCCTACAGTGCAGCCCTAACGAGCCCTTGTGTGCGCACCCAACGCACGGCCGCACGGCCTGTAGCAGTCGCTCTTCCTCTTCTCCATGCACGGCTCTCCTCCAATAGAGCCCAATAGGCCAACGGCTATTCTCCACCGTCCGGCCGCCTCTGGCCACTGAGTCACCACCATTACGAAGCATGCGTCGAGGTGCACCACCTCGTTGACTCTCGTCGCCAACCGTGCACTGCCCTCTAAGCGAGGAAGAGAGGGGAGAAATGCTCTATTTTCTCCCTAATTAAAATTTACATTGCATGCCATTGCCATTTAGATATTATTATTTTATTCAGGCCACATTGCATGGATGCACTTATAGTTTCATGAATTTACTTAACTTGTGTTATGTGCATCATTCAACATTGAAATTCAAATCAGATTTGCATGCAAGTTAAATTTACATGATATGCCATTACACATACATCATATACATATTTTTTGCAGCTTAATTCCTGACATGAAAATTGCATAAATAACCTTGAACTTTTAAGGAAATTGCAGGCTCCATTTAGAGTTGTATATTCCTCGCATTGAAGTTGCAAAGTTGTCTGCAAACAACATCATCCTCTACTCGTCAATTTATTGGCTCTATTCCTCCCTGTGGATGCGACATTTTTATTGTGGTTAAATTTGATATTTATTTTTGATTAAGAGATTTTCCACCACATAAAACACAACAACATATCATTCTCTTGCTATCATCTTCAAAAATAAGCGAAAATCCCTCTGTCAAAACCCTAGGATAGAATTGTTTGTCTTGTTTGCCACCTTCATCCACCTCACCCCCGCATTTAAAGAAAACAAAAAAAAAGATACTTTCTGTGGGACGAATCAGCATACACACTTCATACACCCACATTTGAGGCACATAATCGGACTTTATTTTCATCTACTCAATCGGGCTTTCGACCTATGGACCCAGTACACGAATTGAACACATAAAAGAGTAGAAATCATATTAGCTTAATCACCTTTTTGTGTGCCTTAATCGGTGGTGCAATTGAGCAATTGATTGAATTGTTTGGGCTGCACCACCTAATCTAAAAGAGGTTCATTTTGTAGCTGCCCCATAGGATTCAATAACTAGGTCAAGCCAGGCACTCCATATTTTTCTTGATTTCTAAAGGAAATACTTGAACACATGCTTTCAACAACAAACTTGGTTTGCCTCACAAAACTTGGTTGAAAACACCTAATATTTGAATCGTAAAAGCTATTAAGCAAGATTTGAATCCTAAAACTGACCACATCATTAATAATCTTGCTTGAAAACCACTTGGTTGTGCACATTCACACATTCTCAAAGAAATCATTAAGGGAAAAACCCATTAAGGGCCCATCACATTCGAGAGCACCAATTTCCCAAGCTTAACTAAAATCAATTAGACGTTGGCCCTAAGGATTCATTCATTCATCGAGATCCAGATTGAGATTACTCATGATTAACCTGCTTATACTAGTCAATTTGATGTCTAGATAAGGGAGTAGCATCAAACTACCATAGCTGGGGGGTACACTAAGAACCAGAGGCACAAGCCAAATGAAGAATCATCTCTCCAACCCCTCTTTCTAACTGGTCAGATTGCCTTGACATAAGTAGAGTAAATCGTCCATAATCGTAGGAGGATTCTAAGAGTCAGTAGACCTTAGGCTACCCCATCTAAGGACAAGCTTGTATTCTTGTACTGCTGGGTTCCCTTTTTTTTCCCCGTTCTTCCAACTTCCTTCCAGTGTATGCTTGGTAGGAGGTCATTGAAGCCTAGATTGGAAGGACCTTTAGACCATTCTAGGAGGCGGAGGTTAAGCTATTGCCAAGCAGATCCCATGGCTGATCAACAACCACCTCCCTCCCCCTCGAACCAACAAGAGCTGATTCAGAGGCAATTGGAAGAATTGCAGCAGATGTAGTAATGGTTCCAACGTATGCATTGTCAGGGTGCTCGGCCCTTGAAGGATTTCTACGATCCTTCAAACTATGGAGAATGTCCCGATGTCATGATTCCCATTGGCACATAGAAATCAAGCCCCAAGTCTTAAGTTTGATTAAGCATTTCCATGGGCTTGGCTCGGAGGACCCATTCTAGCACCTGGAGAATCTGACCTCTTTGGTTCAAACCACCAAAGAAAGGAATGTGAACGAAGAGCAAATGATCATGAGGCTTTTCCCCCACTCTCTCAGGGATAAGGCCACACATTGGTACCAGACTATAGGAAGGTCGATTGAAACTTGGGCTGCTCTTAAGTCAGCTTTCTTGAAGAAATTGTTTCCTATCGGAAGGACCAATGCCTTGTGACAGGCGATTACCACTTTCAGCCAGCGGCCGGGGGAACCATTTCATGGTGCCTGGGAGAGATTCCAGGAACTTTTGAGGAAGTGTCCACACCACGTGGTGCCGAAATGGCAACTCGTGTAGATTTTCTATCACGGGTTGGTTGAGCAACTCTGTAATCACGTGGATGCCTCCTGCAGAGGCAATTTCCTCAACACGGATGCAAATAGCACATACGACTTGTTTGAGGAAATGAGCGACAACTCAATTAATCACGCCTCCATGGATGCATTGAACCGGTCCTAACAACCTAGGTCAAGTGCTAATGAGATCCAGGATTCTCATTCATTTTACATGGAATTAATTTGTAATAAGTTGGATAAAATGGACTTGGTTGCTAAGAAAATGGAAGAATGGATGTCTGAGAATTCAGGAAACACTTCTTTACCCACTCAAACCCAGAATTCGAGATTCCATTCCTAATGAGCTCCCACGGGGTGGGAATTCATGAACCAACTCGATTTGGCTCAACCTGTGAGCCAGGATTTCTTGGAACCATATGGGTTCCAAACTGGAGCCTTTGATCCCAGTTTCTCTGATCCTTCCTTCTCTCAATCCTCATTTGATGAGAATGCATATGCAATGCAGGAGAATGTTAAGTGCAACCCATATTCCAACACTTATAACTCAGGATGGTGGAACCACCCTAACTTCTCCTGGAAAAATCAGGGGCAATAGACCCAATCTCGACCCAGTAACTATGCATCTCAAAAACCTATGGGCCAAGGTCAAGTATACACCCAGTTGCCCCCGAGATCGGTTAATTAGCCATCTTGGACTGCCCAACAGTCCGTAGGGTAGGCTGATTTAAACCGACAGAAGGTGGAAATGAAAGGGTCCATGCTTCAGCTTATGCAACAAATGAAGACATCATTGGATAACTTGCAATCTGGGTTAATTTCTAACACCCGACAACCCGGATCTCTACCATCTCAACCTGTACCCAACTTGCGCAATGTGCAAATTAGGGCAATAGTGCGCAATGGTACGAGAATCAAAGGGACTCGCACGCACATGCTCAGGTGGTTCAGCAGGGTCCCTCATTGGTTAGCCCATATTTGCAGGCTATTTAAGTATTTAAGTGTCTAGACATTAAGCTAATTTTAACATTTAGATAGCATACAATATGATGTAAATAAATTAATTCATATTTTTAGCTTAAGTGCATAATTCATGCATTTGGAATTAACTTAGGATTGCAAACATTTCATGAGTTAATTAATTTTGTGCATTACATACACTATTTTAATTAACATAGAAGTTAAGGAGTTATGTATAAATAATCCTAGTTATTTTATTATTATTTTTTCTTCTCCTTTGGAGGTAACCGCTCTATCTCTACCCCCTCCTCCTGCGCATTCACTCGTCCAGCATTGACTCAACGGTGGCCTTTTGAATTTCAAATCTTTGTGGCTGTGGCTACAAAGGAGAAGGAATGGTTGCCGTTTAGGTGGAGGCCACCACCATTCTGACCACCACTATGCAGAGCTTAGAGCTTCTTCATTCCACACCATTGGCCTCCCACCATGTGCAAAAGACCACTCCACTGTGGGCAGGTGGGGTGCCAGACTGCTACGCCATCAGTGGCTTGTGCAACTCACTGCGAGCGTGTGCCTGAAGGCCATGCAACCACCATCATCAACCATCACCAGCATCCACCTCCATGTTCTTCCCCACTCTCTATTTTTCCTCAAATCCACCAAAAAGAACCAAAAAAAACATACCATCCCGACGTGGAGCAACCACATCCAACCGTGCGCAACCGTCCAAGCCACGGCTCCACGTGATGCCCTTCCCGCACGACCTATGCACATCACCCGTAGCAGTAGCCTCCACGCTGCAACACCTCCTCCAGTGCACAGCGGCAGCAGCTGCCCACCTCCAGCCCACCATCCGTGCATAAGCAGCAACCAACCCCCGTGCCTCCTTCTGCTCGCACACACCACCACACGCATAGTAGCCTGCAGTGCCTTCTCCGCGTGCACGTCACCCGCATGGTGATTAGCCCATATTTGTGGGCTATTTAAGTATTTAAGTGCCTAGACATTAGGTTAATTTTAACATTTATTTAGCATAAATTAGGATGTAAATAGATTAATTCATATGTCTAATTTAATTACATAAATCATGCATCTTATTCATATTTAAATGCATTTAGAATTAACTTAGAATTGCATTAGTTAACTAATTAGGTACATTGCATGCATTAATTTAGGTTGACATAAAAGTTAAGGGTTTGTATATAAATAACCATAATATTTTATCATTATTTTTTTTATTCTTCTTCTACGAGCAACGGCAGCATTTCTTCCTCCAGCTGCCACAGTGAAGAACCCAATCAAGGAGGAGTGGATGTGTTGGATCTGGTCGGCCAGCTGATTTCAAAAGAGAGGAGGCAGCCGAGCTCAAGAGGCCTCCACCCCCAACCCACCACTGTGCAGAGAGTTTGTCTCTCTTCCATTCCACACCGCCGACCTCAATCATGGCGACGAGTCTCCACCATCGTGGGCGTGTGGTGTGACAGGCCACACAGCCATGTGGAGCTCGTCCGCATTACCGTGAGCACCTTGCCGTGGACCTCCCTCACTGTTGTCACCAACAACCACCACCGCAGCCACTGCAACTTCACTCCTCAGCCAGTTAAGACGTCCGGGAAGTTTCCCGGACTTCTGAAGCTTCGACCCCCCCACTCCAGCAGCAACCACACTCGCCCACTTCACCTCCAGCGCCAACCGCCTACCCTCGCCCGCTCACCTGAACTGCCAGCCCTCACCCGCTCACTCCACGCCCACTTCACACCTCCAGCACTAACCGCCATCACCCTGCAGTGCGCGTGCCTAATAGCGATTTTACGTGGTTTGTTAATTAGGTCGTTGTAACGCGTAAATCTGCTTTCGCTCTTAAATTTATAATCCTAGATAGGGAAGTATCTAGAGTCGTTCAAGGAGGCAATATGGTTGCAAAATTGATTCTCTTGCTAGGAATATAAATCTCAACTTTCTTTTTGGTATTTTTTTTTCAATATATCTTTTTTTTTGTTTTTAAGCTAAGGCAACATGTGAACTGATGGCGGGAAAAGTGATTTACACTTCAATTTAAATACTACTTCTATGTGGCAAGTAGAGCCTCTCCCTAAGCTCACTCTAGGCAAGTGGAGGCCTAGAATAATTAGGGAGAGGGAGTGAAGAATGCTGAAAATAAGCTAATAGAAATGCAAACAAGAAATGCAAAGAAGGCAACTAGATAATTGATAAAGTGTTTTACAAAAGGCCTAGTAGAGTAATGCTTGTACTACTAGAAAAATGCAAATAAGAAAAGAAAACACAAATCCTCTAGATAGATGGTGAAGAAGAGGGCTTCTTGCTCCAAGGTTGGTGGCTCCCAATCTTGAAAAGAGTCCTTCAACTCCTTCCTTGCAGTGCTCCGCCAAGGTGATGTCCTCCAAGGCAAGCCCTAGGGGGGCGTGCCCTAAGTCCTCTCCAAAGGTGGACGTCCACCCTAAGTCCTTCTCCTTTGCCTGGACTTCCTCCTTGAAGTGGAAGAGTCCTCCTCCTTGGCGTGGCTCAAGTTGAAGAGAGTGGGGAGAAGAAGGCACCAAAGGGGCTGGTGATGTGCCCCTTTAATCTCCTTCTCTACTCCTTCTTCTTGGTCATAGGTATAGGCGGTTTAGGTAGAAAAATATAGTAAGGGAGGATGCCCCAAAATGGTGGTAGGTGGTGGCTTTTTATAGAATAGGATGGGGGGTTAAGGTGCCCCTTGAAATGGAGGGCTAGGATGGAAGGATGAGGGTGGTTGGTGATCCTATGGCTAGGGTGAGTTGGCACCAACCCAAGGGGTGTTAAAGGGGGTGGTTATGGTGGTGTTGGTGTCTTTTGGTGGTGGAGAGACACCCCCATGTTGGCGCCAACATGGGGTCTTCTAGAAGGGGAGTTAGGTGGATGGTGGAGATGGATTCAAGGGGGATTGTGTGGTGGAGATGAGGGGGGATTTTGGAGGGAAAAGTGGTGCCATTAAGGGGTGGTTATGGGTAGTTTTTGGCACCACTTTTAGTTGTCTTTTGGAGGTGGTGCGTAGGTTAGGTTGGTGCCAAGTAGGTTAGCTTATGTGGAGCTTAGGTGGAGCTAGTTGGGTGGAGGTGGTAGGTGGGTTATTGGGGTGGTACAAGCCAAGGAAGTTGGAGCATAGTTAAGCTAAGCTAAGCTAAGCTAAGCTAGCTAAGCTAATGGAGGAGTAGAGGAGAAGGTGTTGGAGCTAGGGTTTGGAGGAAGGAGTTGAGGAGAAGAAGTTTGGAGCTGGAGCTGGAGCTGGCTGCTGCTGAAGAGGCTAGCATGGGGCTACTCTAGTAGGCTTAGCTTGCTAGTTCTTTGCTAGTTGCTAAGCCAAGCTAAAGTGAGCTAGCTTCTACCAAAATGAGCTGAGGTGAGCTAGGTCTGGTGCTCCGGGGGAGAATCAAGCTGGTTGAGGCAGCTAAGGTAGCTTAGCTCAACTGAGTTGAGCTAAGCTGAGTCCCCGAGAGCTGGACTTGAGCTTCCTGAGCTGGGATGAGTTCTTCTTCAGCTGGCTGGAGCTGAGTGGAGCTGGATGTAGCTGGATCAAAGCTGGGGTGAACTCCTGTCAACTTAGCTGAGCCAGCTAGAACTCCTTGTGGACTAGTGGGAGCTGAGATGAGCTAGACTCAGCTAAGTTGAGCTGGATTTGAGCTGACTTGAGCTAGGGTGAGCTAAGGTGAACTCTCTTGAGCTGCCATCCAGCTGAGATTAGCTGAATAGAGCTGGGATGAGCTAACCCTAGTTCAAGTAATCTAGGTTCCAGCTGCGGTGAGCTGGATCAAGCTGAGGTGAGCTGGATTAGGCCGAGTTCCAGCTAGTCTGGGCTTCTCCTTCACCATTTTCCTTCTTGAGTGCTAGGGTTTTAGGGATCTATATATCTGTACATCCCTAACACTCACAAAAACATATTAAATAGACAATGAAAAGTGCATTGCATGCCTAACCTATTTTATGCCTAAATGCAGCCCAAAAACCCGTTTGCGGAGTAAAATCCTAAGAGCTAGGTTTGTTTTAATGCATAAGAATGATGATAAACTGGCGTTTATCAGTGCCTTCCACCTGTAGCGCCTCCACCAGTGCGCATGCCTGCAACCTCCCCGCCGCTACCTGCAGTGCCGCACTAGTGCGTGCACGCAATCACCTGTAGCACCAAGTCCACGCCCGCCAGCATCCTGCTGCAGCGCTCCCTGCCATCTGCAACGCACTTACGCCTTACAGCAGCAGCTGCAGCATTCCCGTGCCACGCCTACCGCCTGTAGTAGCATCACCTCTAGCTTCCAGCACGTGGCCACCAGCAACCCTCCGTGCGCTCAACTCCAACGCACCTGCAACACGAATTTGTGCGTGCACACCACCTGTAGCAGCGCTCAACGCGCGCGCACAGCCTCCCTTCTTCCAGTAGCTGCAGCCACCGTTGACAACCACCTTCGCCAAAGCTCCGTTGAACCGACTCTGGCCACCGCTCGGCGTGCGGCTGCCACCACCGCGACGGCCTCGCTTTAGCCAACCGCCTGTGCGAACCTCTCCTCGATTGAACCTCTCTCCTGATCGCGAGGAGGAGAGAGGTAAAATGCTCTGTTATGGACTTAATTAGTTATTACATTTCACGCCAAAAATTTTGGTTTATGAATATTTTATTGTGGTAAAATCTACAACTTCATACTTAAGTTCTCTTACAATTGCGTGGCTATTGTAATTAGCATTATTTGACATTGGTTTTGGAATTTAAATGTGCACAAATTTTCTTTAATACATGTCAATGGAAATTGCATAAAATCATCACATGTTTATTGAATATTTCGGTGAGGAAAAATTACACATCTACCCTTATGTTTTCAAGATATTGTGCATCTTCTTTCCGTTGCATTTCATGTCAGATTTGACTATGGATTTCTCACGAGATTGAACAAATACAAAATAATTGAGATATTATTGCATCATTTCCTCCCTGTGGACACCACCCACTCCTAATTGAGTGGCTATATTAATTGTTGATTAGTCGATTTTTCCATCACATAAAAATACAAATGACTTTAAAGCGAACAATCGACTCCTCAAAATGGCGCCGTTGGCGGGGAAGCAGTAGACGCAATAATTTCACCTGATTTTATTTTGATTATTTGTCAATTGCACAGTGATTTAACCATTTATTATTTTCTTTTCTGTGGGAGAAATTTTGTGCGAGGAATTAGCCATATTGAGAGGCGACCCTTGACATCGCCAGAGGAGAATTGGTCGAGCTACTTTGAAAAGGAGGAGAAGGAAGAGGATTAAACGGTCATCATTGTACATTTAGTCGCTAATATGTTTAGAATAGAATTAAGTCTTTAGATTTAATTTTTCATTGCATTTGGTTTGAAACCCTTGTTCTAGGGTATATTTTGAGGGGTTTGTTCCCCGATTTTGTTTTAGGCCCATGTTGGGTAATTTTTGGGTGCCTGTTCCCTTTTCTTTAGATTTAGGTTTTTAGTTTATTGATTAATTTTATTTGCTTGTTCATAAGTAGTTAAAATAAATAAATAAAAAAAAATGAGTTGCCAGCTAGAAGCTGCCTACCCTTAAGACGAACCATTTTGGTCTATATGAGCAGCCTCTAGATTTATTTCTCTACATTGCATGCATTCTCGCATCGTTGATTGCTGGAAGCAAGGTACGCATTTTCTTACTTTGCATCCTATTCTTGATCACGCATTGCATTTGGACTTAATGCGAAGAACACCTAATCTGTATTGAATAAATTAAACAAGTGGTCACATATTTTCTAGAAAAAGGACTAATTAAAGGAGGGACATTTTAAAAACCAAGGATTTGATTTTCAAACTTAGCATGCGATTCAAAATTCAAAATATTTTGCGGTGTATGCACAGTTATTTCGCTTGCACCACGGCACGCTTTTAAACACTCCTTAGGTTTGGAAATATTAGGACAAGAGCCCTCCTATCGTTGGACTCTGAAGTGTTCGGAACTTGATATCAAAGGTTTTGTAAATCCAAAGTGGGGGATACCCTGACACGAATTTTTGGGGGTAGTTGAGAAGCACCGCGAAAGCACAGCTTCAAAGGAAGGCTTAGGCTTACTTGCATCCCTCAATCTTCCATCTTTGGAGTTGCTCTACCATTTTAGATTTAGGGAAGAACACCTACGCTCCAACTAGGACTTCTTAGGCGAGCCGTAGGTTGACAATAGGCGCGTAAATTGATTGAACAAATTATATTGTCACCTACAATCTAACTTAAAATCAAAAGCCTAAATTGGGAAAGACCTAAAAGGTCCTTTTTGAATTGTGTTTTGCTTGGGGAATTCTGATTGAGGTGTGAGTTAGAATGGACCACATTGATTTTCATCCTTTCACATCTTGCCCACACCCTTACCCCAACTATGCATCCTTCGATCCCAAATGCTGAGATGGTCCATCCCTTGATGGACATAATGACAATCATTGGGATCCATTTTACTCCTATTATAGGAGTATTGGCCTGGTTAAGCCCCAAATCAGTGAGCAGAACCTAGCAGCGGGATTTGCTTTGCCCAATATCCCACACACCATAGAAATACCCAACCCACCCTCCCTGAAAAATTATTATGGCTGGACAGGCACTCCTGGGTACCATAAGCCTGAGACTGACTTCTCTCATGATAGAAATGACCTCTCCTCTTTGAAGATGGAAATACAGAAAATGCAAAACGAAATGATTGAATTCTTAGGAGAATCTTCGAGAGCAGGCCAATAAGGAGATAAAATTATCCACCCAATCTACCCCATTGAGGATGACGTAGACCCCTCTACAATAGATGCATCTCTCGTGGGAGAGCTACACTTTAAGTTGGAGGGAAATTCTGGGGAGAATAGCTACTTTTCGAGGATCGATTTTGAAACCTCCCCATTAGATGACACTTCCTTAAGAGATCCACACCTTAGGTGGGAGGAAGATACACATGAAAGTAGCTATGCATTGGGTGAAGAAAGGTGGCAACCCAAGGAAGATGATGATATGGTTGAGTATCCACCTAAATTATATTGGAGTCAGAAGAAGGGAATGATGGTACCATTGGAAGACCTCGACCCAGATGATAGTATTTTCGTGACATTTGATGAAGTGGGTCAAAGTCAAGTTGTTAATCCTACCCTCCCTTCTGATCATGAGATGGAACTAAAGCCCACCCTTCGGGAACCTAACCCTAAAGAAATTGACCTATCTGAGGAGTCTGATGTTACCAATGTAAACCATTTACCTCAGATAAAGAACCCTAGGGGATCTGCTGAGATATTAGATGATTCTAGGCCTCGGGTATATGATGAATTGTGTGATGAGGAGAAAGATGAATTATATGAGGAACCTACATTCAAGATTTGGAGTGACACTAAGGGTGATTATGTCTTATTTGAAGAGTTAGCTCCTGAGGATGTCACAAATTTGACCAAATTAGGTTTCCTTAGCACAACCATTGATGATATTTCTCCTCATGATGAAATGATGGAAAATTTGGAAGCAATTTCTAAGATTTATGTGGATTCACATATAGACTCCAGGGAAGATTTGAGTAAAGAACAAGAACCCAGGGATGACATTGATAGGATAATCCCTAAATCTGTTGCTTCCAACCTGCCTTCATTCATTTCAAAGTCACCCTCTGATTCGCTTATATATCAAAGCGAAATTGTGACTCCTGATGAAGAGCAGGAAGATACATGTGATGGTGCAAGGAATGCTAGGGATGCAATTGAGGATTTAGAAAGAGTGTTAGGGTTGGACACCGAGCTGATTAAACCCAACTTAGATCTTATGGCCATCCTGCAACCTCGTAACTTGGACACCCTAGACGATCCTTGCCTTAGAGAATTGCTCACTTTTGTTCTGACCAGGGGGCTTAACAGAACAATATTTCCCGTAATGGAGTATCGAGTATGGATGGATGATTTCTTTAGTCAGTCCATTACCCTGGGGGTTTATCTCTGCACCATTCCTTCTCCATTCTTTTTAGAGGATCCTTGTCATACTCCCCCTACCCCTTTGGAGGTTGTTATACCTGTTTATCCTTTAGAACCTCCTCTGGTAACCTGGGAAGATTTCATTCCCATCTTAGTTGGGCGAGCATTTGCTATCGGGATTCATCATCAGCTCACCAACATCCTAGGTTACGTATTTTCTAGGCCAACATTGCTTTGCACATTTTTAGGGCCTATTTCTGCAATTCTTGAACCTGATTTGCAGGTTCTTTGGCTATTCAGCCTAGCTCTGACCCAGGTAATATCCTTCTATGCAATGAGGACATTGTAGATTTTAGGCATGGGGGGGCGTACTTAGGGATATACATAGCATAGTGCATTCATTGCATACATTTGCATAAAAAAAAAAGTGTTTTGAGGTTAACTGGCTAGATCTTGCAGTCTTAAGTAAATCAAAACTTTAGGGTAGAGTAAGTTAATTCTAGGGTCAAACTTTGGAAGCTAAATGAGCTACTAGCTTTAGACCTTTAAGGTCCTTTGTGGACTTAAAAACTTAAGTAGAAGTTAAGTTGCGGACCATTCCTCAAGATGTTTACGAAGGGAAGCTAGGGTTTGAGTTAAAAGGTAGGGTAGTACCCGGAGTCTTGTTCTACCTTTCGGTTTACGGGTCCTTGTAACCCAAGCATCTAAATTTCACACACTTGGTCTGCTAATTAACTTAATTTCTTTCTTTCTAAAAAGAGATTTGGTTCTCCTAGTTTTGACTTAGGAGAGGCTTGAAAACACATTTTGATTGGAAGAGTTCCCGCCGCAGGAGAGGTGGAGTATATACTCACCTTGAGGATGCGATGATAACATATTGCCTCCTCGGCGCTTGTCTCCTAGGATATCCATCCTACTGGGGGCATGTAAGCGCATTGTGCAGGTACCATGGTGGCCCTATCTCGAAGTGCCGATTGCCATAGGCCTTAATTCGCTTAAGAAATCCATGGGAGATACTATCTCAAAGTGTCGATTGCCAGGAGTTCTTGGGGTCGTTATGGGTGGTGCTATCTCGAAGCATCGAAAGCCAGGCACCCTTCTAGGTATGGTAATGGGGACAATGAATCCGACACAGATCGTGTTGATAGCTGATCTAAGGTTAAACTTAGAAGAATCAAACAAAAAAATATATATATATTATTCTAAAAAAAAAAAAAACTTTTTCCTTTAACTCAAATAACTCAGACCAATGCACATGCACGGATGCTTTAATCTCAGGGATCAATAAACTTTAGGGTAGAGTTAGAAATCAGGGAAACTTGTGCCTGCAACTCGTCTTTAGCCGACCTAGTCTGTAACTTAGCAACTACTTGGGAACTTTGGGTCTAGAGTCTGAACTTAATATGTTTCTGAAGGAAGACCAATTGGGTTGACTATTCTACTTGGAGTGCTAGGTTTCGCTTAATTTTGCTAAGGACTAGCAAAAACTAGGCATGGGGGTATTTGATTAGCGCATATTTGTGGGTGATGAGAACCTCATCATGAGCCATAACTAGCTCATTTTGACCTAATACAGAGGATAAAAGCTCCTACATAACTCAAGGAAAGGCTTAACTCAGAGAATTCTGAGTTTAAGAAGAAAACAAGTCATAAGGGGTAAAATTGGAATTTTACCAGCACAATCTTCAAATAGGGTAACTCAGGGTCCAAACAAAGGTCAAACTAACCTAATAAGAAGGAAAGTGGGATGATCTGATCTGATAAGGACTACAGCAACTCCAAGGAATTAAAAGACAATTTGTAACCCAAAAACAAAACCCACTTCAATTCACAAGATTTGAGGTAAAGTAAAAATCTAATAAACCCTCTAAAATTCGTAGAAAAATAATCTCTATGTTTTAGAACCTTCAATTTGGCCTTAGGAACCCATTTTGACCTACATTGAGAACCATGCCCAATTAATGATTTAATTTGTGTTTTTATGTAAATTGGCCGGTCAAACAAGGTCTGACCTAGAAATAAAATTCACCATTATAATCCTTAGGTCCCATTTAGTAATTCATAAAAACTTGAGCCTAAGAAGAGACCTTCTTGACCGACTTTGCATTTCGATCCTCATCCATTACTTTTTGACCCTCAACTTTTGAAACCCTCACATTTTGGCCCCTAAGTCTTCATCATTTTTGCATTTGGGTCCTCCCTACAAAACCCTGAGCAGCACCATGCTCCGGCGAGGCATGGCGCAGTGCAAGGTGACGTCGACCCCCTGTCACGACAACGGGGTGTTCCCTGCGACGTCTGCTGTCGCAGGGACACCTCCACGATCTCTGCCATCACCCACACCTTCCGTGCGAACGCACGGAAGGTATGGGTTGCAATCCGGCCGTCCTTCGGCGAGGGAGGCACATCATCTCCCTCCACCCTCCTCTCTGATTTAGCCTCTATAAAAGCCACCACCGTCTGCCGCATTCAGGAGCTCGGATCTGATGGAGAAACACCCCCCTCCGTCCTCTCTTCCCACTCCAGCAGACACCCAATGAGCTCCGGCGAGCTCCCTTTCCTTTCCTCTTCACTCTGCCACAAAACCAGCGGCAGAGACTTCTTCCTGATTCTCCTTCGCGTCGCGCAATACCCGCGTGCACTGCTTCAACCTCGTCATCGCCGCCGACCTCCCCCACTGGGTACCTTCTTCTCCGGCGACAGTCGATACGACTGCCGCCCTACTCTTGCCCCTTCGTCCCTACAAGTAAGTTAGAACTACTTCCCATCCTCCCCTCTTTCTTTTCCCCATTTCAATTTGTTCAATTAAACCCTCGATCGACTCGACCACCATCACCTTCCACGCCTCCAGTCCACCTCCGACGAGTCGCCCCCATCACTCTGCCACTCCACACGACTCGCCGACCAACCCAAAACCTCCGCCTCATCCCACTGAGCTATTTCCGCCCCTTCGCTGCCACTCCTCACCTCCACAACACTCCCTCGAACAAACCCATTCCCCCGGCCACAGTCCGACCTAGGGCGGCCCCTACATGCCACCCCACGCCTCACCACCACCCGCACGAGCTTTGCTGGACTCCGGCGAAGCTCACTGCACCTTCTGACTAGGCCGAGAGGCCGTATTTCAATGAACAGGTTACCCGTCCTCCGCCGCCATTGCTGAGTAGGTGGAGCTCCTTCCGCCTGCAGCTGCAGCCTCGCCCTGCCCAGCCTCGACTCTCCAGGATGCGCGCTTCGCCTTCCCACATTCGCCCAGGCCTGCAGCTAGGGCGAGAGTCTCGTGCACAGTGGCAATTGCCTGCAGCTCTCTCAGCTGCAGGCGCCCAATTGGGGTGGGACATTTACTCCCACCTTGGAAGATTCTGCAACCGCGCACCCATATAAAGGTAAAAAGTGCTATAGGCTTATCGCCTCAGCACACGGGGTGAGGTCCCTCTCACCCGCTCACCCGGCCTCGTCCGTGACCACGCCCCGCAGACCTGGCCCGACCCGTTTACCCAACCTGCACTCCTCACCCACCACCGCATGCCGGTGGGCCTAGACCCGGGCGTGACCCGTACCCGAATACCTGGCAGCTCTGGGAGAGCTATCCTACGAGCGAAATCTGAGAGAGAGAGACGCAGGGGAGGGTATAGTAGGTTTTTACCCTGACCAATCTGTGAGTGTGCAGGCACAGAGGAAGAAGAAGAAGAGAAGGCAGACTGCAGAGGAAGAAGGAGAAGAGAAAGAAGAAAGGAGCAGCCAGAGCTGTGGCTGCTTGAAGAAAAGCGAGGCAGAGAAGAAGAAGGCCGACGAAGAAAGACTGAAGGAAGAAGAAGGAGGAGCACCAAGCAGCACTGTAGCAGCGGCGACTTAAGTCGTCTGATTGGAAAATCAGACGACGCTCTGCAGAGGAAGAGAAAAAGAAGGAAAGAAGAGCAGGCACTGCAAGAAAGAAAGAAGAAAGAAAAGAGAAGTTGAAGAAGACGAGAAGCGCAAGGAAGACAAAGCTGAAAGAAGTGAAGAAGACAAGCAAAGAGAGAAAGAAGAGGCGAAGAAAAAGCCACAAGACTCAGATCTATCTTTCCCACTCTCTCTCTTATTTTTGTAAAGAAACATTGTACTTCTAGAATACAGCTTGCTCCCTGAGTTCGACCTCGGGAACTCTTTTATTTCCGAGTAACAATTTTATTTGATAACCGTGGTTGTGTTGCCTTATACTATAACGACTGTACTACAATATACATAAAACGGCAATAGCGGTCCCAAACGGCTCTATCATTTTGGTGCCGTTGCCGGGGAGAAACGACTATTCTAGAAGCTTTGAAATTCTTTTAAACAATTGCTAATCTTTTCTCTCTTGTGTGCAGGTACAGGAAAATCAAGAAGCAGCCACTCCAAGGACAGGTAATTTTTTTTTTATCCTTTCACTTTAACTCTCAATTCTAAAGAGGTAGAAAAAGAAAGAACAAGCAATATAGGTACAACCTGTCTTCAATACCTAGTAAACCATCAAAGCTGCATGTTTTCAAATTTCAACCCACCATTCCTGCACACACTATTAAGGTAATTAAGGGCTAACACCTTCTTGCCTGAGCCCTAATTACCAAATAAGGAGTTAACTGGACCAAGTAGAGCCAACATAGGATTGAAAAGCTAGGGCTTTTAGAGACACACCCCTTAATCAAGAATTGAGAAAATCCCAAAAGAAGTGTGCCTAAGCCATTGATTGAATATACCTATTCAGAAAAACCCTAAACAATTGGCTCTCTAAATTCTTGAACCCTAAAAGACAAGACCTAATAAGTTCTCAAAGGAATCAATAGGTGAAGTTGACCCCTTGGGTCAACCAACCTTAAAATTAGGTCACTCTTTCACTCAAAACACTTAAAAGTTCAAGTGGAACCTCAAGCACCCTGATCTTAAACTAAAATTGGTAGACTTAAGAGGTCAAGGTCCCCATTCTGGTCTACCTAGAACCGCAATGACAAGAGAGGTCGGGTGGGGGAAACCCTGTAACCCGTGGGGACGCTCTACCGTGTAGGGGTCTTTGCAGGACTCACCTTTCCTGGCTGCCCAGGTAATTCTCAGGTGGAAGATCTTTCTGATCAAGGGGTCCATCTGCCCCGCACCTCTATAGTCACCCAACAATTTTTAGGTGCCTCGATTGGGTCCAACACCTGCTTATCTCATCCAGTCCTTCAGGATTTGGCAGGAGGTCCTTGAAACCTCCTTCAGAAATTCACTTTCCCCCCCACCCCCCCGAGGCCGAGCCTCGCTGCCCTTGTTTGTGCAACCAACACTCCACATAGCCCTTTTTCTCCTGATTCTGAACAGAGTCCCCTTCTTCCATCTTGATTCAAACTTCGATTCTATATCTTGATTCCACCACTTGATTCAAAGATGCAGCCACACCAACTAAGACTACCATTCAAAAAACCTGAATATCAATGATCCATGAAAGATAAGATAATTGAGGATGCCTTTGAATTCTATCAAATCAAATATAAACCCTCAACACCAATAGAAAACATTCAGATTGATGTCCCAACAACCACAGCTTGCATCATAAACTGTGCCCAAATTCTATTGACAGAAATTTCAAAAGGATCAACCCGAGATATGCTCATGACAGGATACATTAAGATAGCAAAATTACACCAATATGAATACCTTCAATGCTTGAAAAATCCTGTACTTTGGGAACAACACCAAGATGACCTTATAAAACGGATAGAAATGATGAGATCGTTAGAACAAATTATCAACCAGAAATACCCGTATATACCAGAAACAGAGGATGAACCATCTTGGAACAATATTATGGAACAATCCAGTTTCCAAGATCTCGGGACTGAGGCACAAAGTTGTTGTGGAATCCCAACCCAGATAGAAGACAATGTTGAATTAGGTTGGGATATTGCAGGAGAACACAATGATGAACAGAACTTAGACCATGAATTGCCAAGCCTAGAATTCCAAAACTCCTGCAATAATGAGATCAGAATTAAACCTTTTGAGGGTATAAATTCCGCCCCTTATTTTGATAAGGTGGCCCTCGAAGGTTATTCAGACTTAGGTTCTAGCAATTCTACCCACATCCTAAACCTAGAACCTAGATTTGAAACTTATTGGGAAGATTATGAGGCCTCGTATGAGAAAGATCAAATTTTTACAGAATATGATTCCGGGCCTCTATTTGATGAATATCCCTCTCCAACATCCTCAGGAAATCTGATCGATTTTTCAAAAAACATGCCACTTTATGATACAGAAACTGAGGAGTTGGATGAGCAGGGTTTTAATTGGGTCTATCCTACCAGCTTCGAGCTTGAGCCTAGACAGAACACCTTTTTGAGCCCAGAATTGACATATAGGCTAGAACCCAGTCAGGCTGCTGATTCCACATCTGATGATTTATGCTACGGTGTAATTCATGATCGAGAGTCTCATTTAGAACTCAATTTTCACAAACTCTCCGACAACGTCAGATCTGACTATAATTGCGGAGAGACTCTCCTTTCTGAACACACTAGGCCCATGTACGACCTCAGTTCACATGACTCTGACTCCGATTCTGAGGTCCTGATTCCCGAGATCACTGGTAACACAGAATCATTCCTTTCCGATCCTCAGGAACCAAAAACAGAAAATGCCAAGAGTGATTGCAACCCAGAATTCAAATCTTTTCTCAATTCAGATTTCCTTCATCCTACAGACACTCTTCAAGCATTTGATAGTTACCCAGAGGACTCTCTACAGAAAACCACCTGTCATTCCTTTCTAGAAGAGCTCTCATACACGGTTGCCACCTCGTCCGCACACACAGAACTAATCAAAACCTCTTCCCAACCCTGACCTGCAACCGAACTCAATTTCTATTCAGATTCACCTCTCATCGAGCCGATTGCATTTCCACATTGGGTTTGGAACACTGATCAGGCTGCATACCATGCTCTATCATTCTCTGATCACCCCTGTAGGGTTTCCACGTCATTCATTGATTATTCTACGGGTCCCTACTTTGACCAGGCTGATTCGACTCAGCCAAACCCTGCATTCACACTTCCACATCCATCTGAGCTTCATAGTATATTGTGGGTTCCATACTTTTTGATCTACATTTATCAACCCACCAGATTGATTGGGTTTGTACTACATCATCAGCCTGTCGATCTGAACAAGCACCTGGTTGGACCAACCAGGCTCTTAATCTAGGTGCTTGTCTTACAAAACTCTGCTTATTTGACCATCCCCTCTCCATCACATTTCCCGCTTGGCTGAAGGCATCAAATTTAGCTCTCAACAGGAGGCAGCCCGTCATCCTCTTTGAAAACTTGAAACATTTTCTGACACCTTTTTGCACTTAAGGTTCACCCTTTAGGACAGTCGACTCCACCACAGATGCTTGCATCTGAGATTAGAAATCGTCCGTAACAGTCACCCTGACCCATTCACTCATGTATGAACTAAGTTAAATAAAAACCCCCTAGGTTACAATGAGGACATTGCAAATCTTAGGCATGGGGGGTATGATAGTGCAAAACTTGTAAGAAAAGGTTTCAAACAAAAAATTCACATATGCCAAAAACACCATAAAAATTTAAAAAAATTTTCGAAAAAGAATAAGAGGAGAAAGAAATTTTGTGGAGGAAAGAAAAGAAACAAAATGAAAAAGGAGCACAAAAATATGAGAAAAAGTGATAGTCATTAGTAAGGAACTAAGGAATTAACCTAAGTTCTAGACCTCATTCAAGAAAAGAACTGAAAAGTGCACAATGGGATTAGTAAGAATGCAAACCCTAGGCATTCTTGGATAGACTCTTAGTACCCATTAAGATCTGGACACTTCTCAAGAGGTTGAGGAAAATGAAAAGCTGAAAGTATTAGGTCTAAGGCTCAGGGAGTATTTGACCTCGTTAACTAACTTTTGGTTTACGGGACTCAGTAACCTAAGCACCCTAACCTCACACATAGCCTGGTTCAGTAAGCGTAAAAATCAAAATCACGCAAAAGCGTCGCAAAATTATGAAAAGTACACCTAGAGTAGGAGCGGCCGATCAACACAAGTTGATTTGGACGAGTTCCCAGCGCGGAGAGGCGGGAAATCCCCTCGAAGATGCGTAACAAAATATCATCTCCTCGGTGCTTGTCTCTTAGGATATTTACATATCCTACTGGGCGCATGTAAGCACTCTGCTAGTTCAGATTCCATGGATGGCATTATCACGAAGTGTCAATTGCCAGCGTCTGGATTCGGCCACGGAACACCATGGATGGCATTATCACGAAGTGTCAATAGCCAGGGTTCCGGGGGTTGCCATGGGCGGTGCTATCTCGAAGCATCGATTGCCAGGAACCCCTGAGGATTGATGATGGGAGCAAGGAATCTGATACAGACCGTGTTGAAAAGCCAATCCTAAGCTAGAATTAAAAAGAAAAAGAGAGAGAAAACTCTCCAAACAGAAAAATTTTCTATCTCTTTCTCTTACAAAACGCACTGCGAACTGAGCCAGGGCTAAAATCATCTCAAGCACGGGTGCTTTAACCACAAAGTCCAATAGACCTTAGGTTAGTTCTTGTAGGCCTTAAAAACCTTTGCTAAGGACTGAGGCTGAGGCTAGACAGATCTGGATCTTGATTGGTACTAGAGTACCTCTTGGGCCTACAGTTAGCATTCTAACCTAATCTAAGCTCAAATAAAAAAGGCACTTACCTAAAGCTATTAAGAACTTCATGGTCTAGAACAAAGGTTGAAACCTTAAGTTTTTGCTAAGGGACTAGCAAAAGCTAGGCATGGAGGTATGATGAGAACCTCATCATGAGCCATAACTACCTCATTTGGACCTAATACAGAGGATAAAAACTCTTACATAACTCAAGGAAAGGCTTAACTTAGAGAATTCTAAGTTTAAGAAGAAAATAAGTCATAAGGGGTAAAAATACAATTTTACCAGCACAATCTGCAAACAGGGTAACTTAGGGTCCAAACATAGGTCAAACTAACCTAATAAGAAGGAAAGTGGGATGATCTAATCTGATAAAGGCTACAGCAACTCCAAGGAATTAAAAGACAATCTATAACCCAAAAACAAAACCCACTTCAATTCATGAGGTTTGAGGCAAAGTAAAAATCTACTAAACCCTCTAAAATTCGTATAAAAATAATCTCTATAGTTTAGAACCTAAAATTTGGCCTTAGGAACCCATTTTGGCCTACATTGAGAACCAAGCCCAATTAATAACTTAATTTAGGTTTTTACGTAAATTGGCCAGTTAAATAAGGTCTAACCTAGAAATAAAATTCACCATTATAATCCTTAGGTCTCATTTAGTAATGCATGAAAACTTGAGCCTAAGAAGAGACCTTCTTGACCGACCTTGCATTTTGGTTCTCATCCATTACTTTTTGACCCTCAACTTTTGGAACCCTCGCATTTTGGCCCCTAAGTCTTCATCGTTTTTGCATTTGGGTCTTCCCTACAAAACCCTGAGCAGCGCCATGCTCCGGTGAGGCATGGAGCTGTTAAGGGTGAGGGCGACCCCCTGCCATGACAATGGGGTGCTCCCCGCGACGTCTGCTGTCGCAGGGACACCTCCATGATCTCTGCCATCACCCACACCTTCCGTGCGAACGCGCAGAAGGTATTAGTTGCAATTCGGCCGTCCTCCGGTGAGGGAGGCACGTCGTCTCCCTCCGCCCTCCCCTCTGATTTCGCCTCTATAAAAGCCACCACCGTCTGCCGCATTCAGGAGCTCAGATCTGACGGAGAAACACCCCCCTCCGTCCTCTCTTCCCACTCTGGCAGACACCCAGCGAGCTCCGGCGAGCTCCCTTTCCTTTCCTCTTCACTCTGCCACAAAACCAGTGGCAGAGACTTCTTCCAGATTCTCCTCCACGTCGCGCAATACCCACGCGCGCTGCTTCAGCCCCGTCGTCGCCACCGACCTCCCCCACTGGGTACCTTCTTCTCCGCGACAGTCGATACGACTGCCGCCCTGCTCTTCCCCCTTCGTCCCTGCAAGTAAGTTACAACTACTTCCCTTCCTCCCCTCTTTCTTTTCCCTATTTCAATTTATTCAATTAAACCCTCGACCGACCCAACCACCATCACCTTCCACACCTCCGGTCCACCTCCGACGAGTGGCCCCCATCATTCCGCCACTCCACACGACTCGCCGACCTACCCAAAACCTCTGCCTCATCCCACTGAGCTATTTCCACCCCTTCACTGCCAGTCCTCACCTCCACAACACTCCCTCGAACAAACCCATTCCACCGGCCACAGTCCGACCTAGGGCAGCCCCTACACGCCGCCCCACGCCTCGTCACCACCCGCACGAGCTTCGCCGCACTTCGGCAAAGCTCCCTGCACCTTCTGAATAGGCCGAGAGGCCGTATTTCATTGAACAGGTTACCCGTCCTCTGCCGCCATTGCAGAGTAGGTGGAGCTTCTTCCGCCTGCAGCTGCAGCCTCGCCATGCCCAGCCTCGACTCTCCAGGCTGCGCGCTTTGCCTTCCCACATTCGCCCAAGCCTGCAGCAGGGGCGAGAGCCTCGCGCACAGCGGCAATTGCCTGTAGCTCTCTCAAATGCAGGCGCCCAATTGGGGTGGGACATTTAGTCCCACCTCGGAAGATTCTGCAGCCGCGCACCCATATAAAGGTAAAAAGTGCTATAGGCTTATCGCCTCAGCACACGGGGTGAGGTCCCTCTCACCCGCTCACCCGGCCTCGTCCGTGACCACCCCCTGCGGACCTGGCCCGACCCGTTTACCCAACCTGCACTCCTCGCCCACCACCGCACGCCGATGGGCCTGGACCCAGGTGCGACCTGTACCTGAATACCCGGCAGCTCTGGGAGAGCTATCCTACGAGCGAAATCTGAGAGAGAGAGACGCGGGGGAGGGTAGAGTAGGTTTTTGCCCTGACCAATCTGTGAGTGTGCAGGCACAGAGGAAGAAGAAGAAGAGAAGGCAGACTACAGAGGAAGAAGGAGAAGAGAAAGAAGAAAGGAGTAGCCAGAGCTGTGGCTGCTTAAAGAAAAGAGAGGCAAAGAAGAAGAAGGCCGACGAAGAAAGACTGAAGGAAGAAGAAGGAGGAGCACCAAGCAGCACTGTAGCAGCGGCAACTTAAGTCATCTGATTGGAAAATCAGACGATGCTCTACAGAGGAAGAGAAGAAGAAGGAAAGAAGAGCAGGCACCGCAAAGAGGAAAGAAAGAAGAAGAAAGAAAAGAGAAGCTGAAGAAGAAGACGAGAAGAGCAAGGAAGATGGAGCTGAAAGAAGAGAGAAGAAAAAGCCACAAGACTCAGATCTATCTTTCCCACTCTCTCTCTTATTTTTGTAAAGAAACATTATACTTCTAGAATACAGCTTGCTCCCTGAGTTCGACCTCAGGAACTCTTTTATTTCCAAGTAACAAATTTTATTTGATAACCGTGGCTGTGTTGCCTTATACTATAACGACTGTACTACAATATACATGAAACGGCAATAGCGGTCCCAAACGGCCCTATCAGTCGGCTATTTAAGTATTTAAGTGCCTAGACATTAGGTTAATTCTAACATTTATTTAGTATAAATTAGGATGTAAATAGATTAATTGATATGTCTAATTTAATTACATAATTCATTCATCTTATTCATATTTGAATGCATTTACAATTAACTTAGAATTGCATTAGTTAACTAATTAGGTACATTACATGCATTAATTTAGGTTAACATAAAAGTTGAGGGTTTATATATAAATAACCATAATATTTTATCATTATCTTTTTTATTCTTCTTCTACGTGCAACAGTTGCATTTCTTCCTCCAGCTGCCGCAGTGAGGAACCCAATCAAGGAGGAGCGGATGTGTTGGATCTAGTCAGGCAGCTGATTTCGAAAGAGAGGAGGAGGCAGCAGAGCTTAAGAGGCCTCCACCCCCGACCCACCACTGTGCAGAGAGTTCATCTCTCTTCCATTCCACACCGCCGGCCTCAACCGTGGCGACGAGTCTCCACCACCGTGCGCATGTGGTGTGACAGGCCACACCACCATTTGGAGCTCATCCACATTACCGTGAGCACCTTGCCGTGCACCTCCCTCGCCGTCGTCACCAACAACCACCGTCGTAGCCACTGCAATTTCACTCCTCAGCCAGTTAAGATGTCCGAGAAGTTTCCCGGACGTCTGAAGCTTCGACCCCCCCACTGTAGCAGCAACCACACTTGCCCACTTCACCACCACCGCCAACGGCCTGCCCTCGCCCGCTCACCTAAACTGCCAGCCCTCACCTGCTCACTCCACGCCCACATTACACCTCCAGCACTAACCGCCAGCACCTTGCAGTGCGCGCGCCTTCCGCCTGCAGTGCCTCCACCAGTGCGGGCGCCTGCAACCTCCCCGTCGCTACATGCAATGCTGCACCAGTGCGTGCATGCACTCACCTGCAGCACCAAGTCCATGCCCGCCAGCAGCCTGCTGCAGCGCTCCCTGCCATCTGCAGCACGCCCACGCCTTCCAGCAGCAGCTGCAGCCTTCCCGCGCCACGCCTACCGCCTACAGCAGCATCACCACCAGCTTCCAGCACGTAGCCGCCTGCAACCCTCCGTGCACTCAACTCCAGCATGCCCGCAACACCAATGCGTGTACGCGCACCACCTGCAGTAGTGCTCAACGCACGCACATAGCTACCCCTCTTCCAGCAGCTGCAGCCACCGTTGATAGCCACCTTCACCGAAGCTTCGTCCGGCCGACTCCGGCCACCGCTCGACGTGCGGCTGCCACCACCTTGACGGCCTCGCTTCAACCAACCGCCTGTGCGAACCTCTCCTCGATTGAACCTCTCTCCCGATCGCGAGGAGGAGAGAGGTAAAATGCTCTATTATGGACTTAATTAGTTATTACATTTCATGTCATTGCTAGGAAAAAGAATTTTGGTTTATGAATATTTTATTGTGGTAAAATTTACAACTTCGTACTCAAGTTCTCTTACAATTGCGTGGCTTTTGTAATTAACATTGTTTGACATTGGTTTCGGAATTTAAATGTGCACAAATTTTCTTTAATACATGTCAATGGAAAATTGCATAAAATCATCACATGTTTATTGAATATTTCACTGAGGAAAAATTGCACATCTACCCTTTTATTTTCAAGATATTGTGCATCTTCTTTTCATTGCATTTCATGTCAGATTTGACTACAGATTTCTCACGAGATTGAACGAATATGAAATAATTGAGATATTATTGCATCATTGCCTCCCTGTGGACACGACCCACTCCTAATTAAGTGGTTATATTAATTGTTGATTAGTCGATTTTTCCACCACATAAAACTACAAACGACTTTAAAGCAAACAATCGACTTGTCACACGGCCCTGTGCCAGTGCCTCCAGCACCCCCTGCAGCACCTACAGCCATGTAGCCACTAAAGCCCACACATGCCCATGCGACATGCAGTGCCCGCCCCTTCAGCACGTGTCACCCCCGATCCAGTTTGCACGCACAGCACCTCCACGTACCCTCACCTTCAGCACCTGTAGCTCCCACGCATCTCCTTCGCACTCCCTTTAGCAAGCGCAGCCAATGGTAGCAATCACCAATGCCACTGCCACTTCTCTCCTTCATCCACCTGGCCCAAGCCATCTCATGACGTGCCGCCACCACCGCCACAAAGACCTTACTTCGGCCGACCTCTTGTAGGAGCAGCTCCTTGAATGAGCCTCTCTCCCGTGTGCGAGGAGGAGAGAGGTATAATCCTCTGTTTTTACTTTCATTAATATAAATGCCATTGCCAAACCTTCATTTTTATTTTAATATTTGAAATATTAAGTGAAATTGCAACTTAATGCTCATCTTTTCTCATAGTTGCTTGGTTTTTGGTTCAGATGTGCTGAAATTCTCTCTAATGCATGTCAATTGGAAATTACAGAGATTCATCACATATTTAATGAATATTTCGGTGAGGAAAAATTGTGCATATAACCTTACATTTTTGAGTTATTGTGTGTCTTCTTTTCATTGCATTTCATGTCAGATTTGACTATGGATTTGACACTTGATTGAACGAATATGAGAAAAATATTCGTGAATTTATTGCATCATTGCCTTTTTCTAGACATGACCCGCTCTTCTGTGAGTGGTTAATTTTTTATTGTAATTGTTTATTTAAGCGATTTTCCACCACTTTGTTACTAAAACGACAAATCATCTTATTCACATTATTCGAAAGTGAAAATCGTCTTATCAAATGGCGTTGTTGCCGAGGCGGCAATAGACGCGATAATTTCACCTGATTTCTATTTTTGATTGTTTCTCTTTGCACAGTGATCAGACCATTTATTATCTTTTCTGTGCGAGGAATTTGTGGAGGTGACAGGTGCATCTGGGAGACGACGTCGACCTTGAGCGACACCTACACACAGGGAAGATGCAGGAGACCTGGATCCTGCTTCCATAGGGGATTCTCCGTTGTCACAAGTTTTATTTCTATTTTTTCGCCGTTGTAGTAATTGGGGCTGATTTTTGGGAGCCTGTTCCCTTTTCTTTAGATCTAGGTTTTTATTTTTTTTTGTGGATTGTTTATCCTTAATTTGTTTGTGCATAAGTAGCTAAAAGAAAAAAAAAACACGAGCTACCTGCTAGAAGCTGCCTGCCCTTAGGTCGAATCATTTAGGATTGAATGAGCAGCATCTAGATCTAATTCTTGTCTTGCATATTGCATGAAGAATGCTGGAATCAGGTATGCACTTCCAACTTTGCATTTCTACCTGTCATACAAATGCATTTGGATTAATTTTTAGACCACATAATCTATCTTGAAGTGATCTAATAAAGTGGTCACATTTAATTTTTGAAAAAGGACTAATTAAAGGAGGGACATTTATAAATCAAGAACTTGATTTTCAAACGTGGCGTGTAATTCAAAATTCAAAATCTTTTGCAATGTATGCACACTTATATCTCTTGCACCATGGCATGCATTTAGACACTCCTAAGTCATGGAACTACTAGGACAAGAGCCCTCCTACCATTGGATTCTGAAGTGTTCGGAACTTGAGATCAAAGCTTTTGTAAATCCAAAGAGGGGGATACCATGTCACGGACTTTTGGGGGTAGTTGAGAAGCACAATGAAAGCATAGCTTCAAAGGAAAGCTTAGGCCTACTTGCATCCCTCGATCTTCCATCTTTGGAGTTGCTCTACTATTTGAGATTTAGGGAAGAACACCTAAACTCCAACTAGGTCATTTTTGGCAATTTGAAGGTTGACAATAGACGCGTAATTGGCTGGGGAACTTGCTTTGTCACCTACAATTTAAACTAAAGTAAAAAGCCTAAATTTGTAAAGACCAAACAAGTCCTTTTGAATTGTGTTTGTAGTGCATGCTTGGTAGGCGTTCTCTTAGGAGACAACTTGTGTTTGATCCTGAACCTAAAAGAATCTTAAGAAGAAACCTCCCAAGGGAAGGAATGGCCTGTCAAAGGAGCCTTAAGGAATATTTCATTCCAACCAATCAGGTTGGCCCTACATGACGAAGACCTGGAGGGGACAATCCTTATGAGATCAGAAACAGTACCATATCCTTGCTTCCCTCCTTTTATGGTATTACTAAGGAAGACCCTTACAAGCATATAGGGGAATTCACCAAGGTCTGTTCCACAGTGAAGCTGCAGGGCGTTACTAATGATGCTCAAATGCGGACCCTCTTTCCTTTCTCCCTCAAGGACAAAGCCAAGTATTGGTTTCACACCCTTGATGATATTAACAATTGGGATGCCCTGCAGAAGGAGTTTTTGAAGTACTTCTCCATGAGCAAAACAAATCACTTTAGGAGGGAAATTATGAGTTTTGTTCAAAAGGATCGGGAAGCTTTCATTGATGCGTGGGAGCGCTTTAATGACTTGTTGAGACTTTGCCCACATCACCAGGTGCCTAAGTGGCAACTGGTTGAAAGGTTCTACACTGGACTTAATGATTCGCATAGGCAAACTGTGGATGCTGCCTGTGCAGGAACCTTTCTATCAAAGACTAAGGATGAAGCTTGGAACATTTTTGACACTTTGAATGAGAATTCTATTCACTTGAATTCTGCCTACATGGATAGAAAACCCACTCTCATGCAAAGAAAGTTTGAGGTGAATGAGGTAAGGGACACCCAGAATTTAGCCTATCAGATTCATTTATTGAATCAAAACATGGAAAGGCTTATGTCAAGCTTGAGCCAATTCGTATCTAAAATCTCCACATCCGAAGATTCTGAATGCTACATTTACCAAGAAAATACACACACCACTGTGGATTGCCACTTGGCATCCCAATTCGCTGAGCTTGTACAGGCGAATCTGAATGCTGCTCAAGGGTTCCATCCTAGACCTCATAATGACCCTTTTTCGAACACTTATAATGAGGGATAGAGGAACCACCCCAACTTTTCATGGAGACAAGGAAATGTCTCAAATTCAGGGAATTATGAACCACAATCCTTTCAAAACCATCAAATGAACCAACCTCAGACTTTTCCCAACCTAAGACCTCTAAGATGGATGAATTGAAGGCAATGTTGAGAACTATGCAAGAAAGTCAAAGTGCCATTATCCAATCTCATGACAAGGCTATACATGAGTTGAAATCACAAATAGGACACCTTGTTGAGGCCGTTAGACATAGGGAAACTGGGAAGCTCCCCAGTGCTGCTGAGGAGAATCCTAAAGAAAAAGGGATTGTCATTTGGGAGCAGGCTCACGTAGTGACTATTCTGAGGAGTGGGAAGGAAATTTCGAAACTCGATGCTCCTATAGTCTCACCCCCTAAAAACCCATCCACCCTGACTTTCACCCCCACCGGAGAAGACTTGCCTAAATCTTCTCTGGTTGAAATCACCACACCGGAAGAAGTTGCCCCCATTCCACCCCTCACTCGACAAGACAACCCTTCCACCCAGAGATTGAGAGTGCCCTTTCTAGAGTGCTTATCCACCTTTAGGCAGACTTCTGCTGGCTCGTCTGGAGCCAAAGATAAGACGGATGAGATCATGGAAACTTTCAAGCAAATGCAGATTCGAATCAGGTAGGACAACTTTTGATTAGACCTGTTTCCTAGATTGCTGCTTTTATTTGCATAGGTCCTTCAAGAAGCGGGCATAAGACAAAATCTGCCTGATAGCTTCAAGCAATGGCAGGTTAATCTGCCTTTGCGTGAAGCTATCAGGCATATTCCGTCTTATGCCCACTTCTTGAAGGACCTGTGCAAATAAAAGCAGCAATCTAGGAAATAGGTCCAATCAAAAGTTGTCCTAGAACCTGCCTTTGCTTGAAGCTATCAGGCAGATTCCATCTTATGCCCACTTCTTAAAGGACCTATGCATGTAAAAGCAGCAATCTAGGAAACAGGTCCAATCAAAAGTTGTCCTACCTGATTCTGTTAGCTCAATTGTTCAACATGGCACACCCTTGAAACTTAAGGACCCAGGAGCCCTATACATCTCAGTGGTTATTGGTGACTTACAGATTGATGAGGCTCTACTTGATCAGGGTGAGGGGGTGAACATCCTTCTGAGCTACGTGTATGAACAACTTGGGGGAGGTAATATGAAGCCTAGCCCAGTAATCCTTCAAGTTGCTGATCGATCTCTTAAGACACCGCAGGGAATTTTGGAAGATGTCCTCATAAGAGTGGAGGATTTCTTCTTCCTTGTTGACTTCTTAGTTTTGGACACTGACCCTACCAACAAGCCAACCAAACCCTCCATCATTTTGGGCCACCCCTTCCTTGCAACTTCGCATGCTTCAATGAATTGCAATAATGGGGTATTGAAAATGGGCTCAGGGAATAGGAAAATCTAGCTTAATGTGTTTGATGCATACAAACAAGTCGGGCTTGAGGATTGTTCTCAAGTTGTGGTGATAGATGACCTGATTGAAGAGGCAACCCCTGCAATGTTATGTGATGACCCCCTTCAGCATGTCATGCTAAATGAGCTTTCCCATCTGTTGGAAGAATGTGAAGGGGATATACTAGAACTTGAGGAGTTGCTGGGTGTTTCTATTGAGTGTCTTCCCCTATCATCTCTTCCCAAGGTAGATCTGCTACCTGAGATTGGGAAATCTATTATGAAACCCTCAACCATACAAGCGGCCGACGTTTAGTTGAAACCCCTCCCAGACACTCTCAAGTATGTCTTCCTAGGTGCCAATGATATGCTCCTAGTTATCATTTCAGCTGTGCTATCTGAGGAACAAGAGGGAGCCCTGATTGAATGCTTGTCTAGGCACAAGGAAGCTATTGCATGGAGCATTGCTGAAATTAAGGGTATAGACTCAACACTCTGCATGCACCACATTTATACTGACGATTCCATCAAGCCATTTAGGGACATGCAGAGACGTCTGAACCCTAATCTGAGGGAGGTGGTTAAAAAGGAAATCCTAAAGTGGTTGGATGTTGGGATCATATATCCCATTGCAGATAGTAAATGGGTGAGTCCTATTCATGTGGTGCTAAAGAAGGCAGGCTTTACTGTGGAATTTAATGGCCAAGGTGAACTAGTTGTCACTAAACCCTCAACTAGATGGAGGGTCTATATTGATTACCTAAAGCTGAACACCGCTACCCAAAAGGATCACTTTCCCTTGCCTTTTATTCATCAAATTCTCTAGAAATTGGTAGGGAATAAGTACTATTGCTTTCTCGATGGATATTGTGGGTACAAGTAGGTTCCTGTCTTCCCTGATGACCAGGAGAAGACGACATTCATGAGTCCTTACATTACTTTTGCATTCAGGCATATGCTGTTTGGATTATGTAATGCCCCTGCAACCTTCCAACGGTGTATGATGTCCATTTTTCTAACATGATTGACGAGTGTGTTGAAGTGTTTATGGATGACTTCTCCATTTATGGGTCATCTTTCGACCAGTGTCTCCTGCACCTGGAGAATGTGTTGAAGCAATGTAAGGCGACTAGTTTAGACCTCAGCTGGGAGAAAAGTCATTTCATGGTACAGAAAGGAGTTGTACTTGGGCATGTTGTGTTTGAGCTCAGTTTAGAAGTAGATAAAGCCAAGATTGATTCTATTTCCAAACTCCCATTTCCCATGAATGTCAAATAGATTAAATCCTTTCTGGGTCATGCGACTTTTATAGGTGCTTTATTAAAAATTTCAATAAAATTTCTAGGCCACTTTGTGACTTGTTGGTGAAGAAATCTTCCTTTAATTTTGATTCAAAGTATGCCGAGGCCTTTCAAACTTTGAAGGAGACCTTGATCTCTATGCCTATTCTCCGAGCTCCTGATTGGACACTCCCATTTGAGTTGATGTGTGATGCTTCGGATTATGCAGTGGGAGCAGTCCTTTGACAAAGGGTTGAGGGAAGACCTCATGTGCTCCATTATGCCAGCAAGACTTTAACCAAACCGCAGCAAAACTACACTATCGCTGAAAAGGAATTACTTGCTATAGTTTTCGCTCTGGAGAAGTTTAGGTCTTACCTTCTTGGGTCTAAGGTGGTTATTTTCACTGATCATGCAACAGTAAAACATCTCATTGCTAATAAGATTCTAAGCCACGTCTGATTAGGTGGATCCTACTCCTTCAAGAATTTGACTTGGAGATACGTGAAAAGAAAGGAGTAGAAAATGTTGTGGTTGACCACTTGTCTCGCCTTCCACTTAATGACTCTCTATCCGGAGATATCCGCGAGACATTTCTCGATGAAACCCTTATGGCAGTAACACCAACTTCACCTTGGTATGCTGATGCCATAAATTACTTGGTCATTAGAGAAACTCCTGGCTCTGGGGATGAGCAGAAAAGAAAGAGATTCATTTCCCAAGCGAGATACTTTCATTGGGAAGAACCTGAATTATTTAGAATTGGACAAGACCAAGTATTGAGACGATGTGTACCTGAAGAGGAACAACAAAGTGTGCCGATTTTTTGCTATGAATTTCATTGTGGAGGACACTTTGGCATTAAGAAAACTACTTTTAAGGTTCTCCAGTGCAGTTTTTGGTGGCCTTCGTTATTTAAGGATTCTCATAATTTTGTTAAGGCCTGTATCATATGTCAATAAACTGGAACGATTAGGAAGAGGAATGAAATGCCTCAACACCCTATTCAATCTATTGAAATTTTTGATGTGTGGGGAATTGACTTTATGGGCCCCTTCCCTTCATCCCATGGTTATGAATATATCTTGGTTGCAGTTGATTATGTCTTTAAATGGATAGAGGTCATTCCTACATACACAAATGACCACTCTGTGGCTTTGAAATTTGCGAAGGCCAATATCGTATCTCGTTTCAGCTACCCCAAGACCATTATAAGTGATGGGGGACCATATTTCTGAAACCACCACTTCAATCGACTAATCAAGAATCTAGGAGGACTCACAAGGTCGCTACCCCTTACCATCCTCAGATGAGTGGCTAGGTTGAAGTGTCAAATAGGGAGATAAAAAATATTTTAGTAAAGACGGTTAGACCTGATAGGAAAGACTGGTCCCGAAAGATCGATGATGCTTTGTGGGCATATCGAATGGCCTATAAGACCCCTTTGGGTACATCGCCCTTTCGGATTGTGTATGGGAAAGCATGCCATTTACCCATTGAGATGGAACATAGGGCACTTTGGGCTATTCGAATTGTTAACATGGATTTAGAAAAGGCGGGTAAGGCATGACTTCTGGAATTAAGTGAGCTTGAGGAGCTGAGGAGTGATGCTTATGACACACCTCAAGCTTATAAAGAGAGAACTAAGGTCTTGCATGATAAGTATATCCTTAGAAAGACCTTTGAGCCCAACCAACAAGTCTGGCTTTTCAATTCCAGACTTAAGCTTTTTCTAGGGAAATTAAAATCTCGTTGGGATGGGCCTTACATAATCACTAAAGTGTGTCCACATGGAGCTGTGGAGATTAAAAGCCCTTCCTCTTTAGCAACTCCCTTTATTGTCAATGGTCAATGGTTAAAACCATACATTACTTTGGATGGCCATCTGGTTGATGAGGTCACTCTTGAGGAGCCTTAGCTCCTACCATTCTCCGCCTCAGGTAATATCATCCTTTAACTGTTTTTGTTTCCAATGAGGACATTGTTTTAACCAGGCATGGGGGAGAGGACCTGAGGCATCTATTTATAGCATGTCAACATTTTGCATTCATTCATGCATATTGCATTAAAAAACAATAATAATAAATAAATAAATTTTAGAAAAAATTAAGCTTAACTTGCTGGGCCCTACATTCTTAAGCAAATCAGAACTCTAGTTAGACTAAGTCGATTCTAGGGTCGAACATTAGAAGCTAAGTGAGCGACTAGCTTTAGACCTTTAGGGTCCTTTGTGGACATAAAAACTTAAGTAGAAGTTAAGTTGCGAACCATTCCTCAAGAGGTTGAGGAAGGAATGTTAGGGATCTAGTTAAAAGATGGGGTAGTACCTGGAGTCTTGTTCTACCTTTTTGTTTGCAGGTCATTGTAACCCAAGCATCCAAATTTCACACACTTGGTCATGTGTAAGTAAGTGATCACCTTAATTCCTTTCTTAAAAGAAATTTGGTTCTCTTAGTTTTTACTTAGGAGAAGCTTGAAAACAAAATTTGACTGGAAGAGTTCCTGCCACAGGAGTGGTGGGGTATATACTCACCTTGAGGATGCGATGATAACATCTTACCTCCTCGACGCTTGTCTCTTAGGATATCCATCCTACTGGGGGAATGTAAGTGCATTGTACAATTCAGGTACCATGGGCGACCCAATCTCGAAGTGCCGATTGACATAGGCTTAAATTCGCTTAAGAAATCCATGGGTGATACTATCTCGAAGTGTCGATTGCTAGGAGTTCTAGGGGTCGCTATGGGCAATGCTATCTCGAAGCATTGAAAGCCAGGCACTCTTTGAGGTACAGTGATAGGGACAATGAATCCGACACAGACCGTGTTGATAGTTGATCCAAGGTTGGACTTAGAGGAATCAAACAAAAATATATATATATATATATAATCCTTTTTCCTTAAATAGCTCAGACCAATGCACATGCACGGATGCCTTAATTTCAGGGATCAATAAACCTTAAGGCAGAGTCAGAAATCAGGGAAACTTGTGCCTGCAACTCGTCTTTAGTCGACCTAGTCTGTAACTTAGCAATTACTTGGGAACCTTATGTCTAAAGTCTGAACTTAACATGTTTCTAAAGGAAGACCATTTGGGTTGGTTAGTCTACTTGGAGTGCTAGGATTTTGCTTGGATTTGCTAAGGACTAGCAAGAACTAGGCATGGGGGTATTTGATTAACCCAAATTTGTGGGCTATTTAAGTATTTAAGTGTCTAGACATTAAGTTAATTTTAACACTTAGATAGCATACATTAGGATGCAAATAAATTAATTCATATTTTTAGCTTAAGTGCATAATTCATGCATTTAGAATTAACCTAGGATTGCATACATTTGATTAGTTAATTAATTAGGTGCATTACATACATTATTTTCATTAACATAGAAGCTGAGTTATGTATAAATAATCCTAATTATTTTATTATTCTTTTTTAATCTCCTTTGCAGGTAACCGCTCCATCTCCACCTCCTCCTCCTGCGCATTCACTCGTCCAACATTGACTCGACGGTGGCCTTTTGAATTTCAAATCTTTGTAGCTGTAGCTACAAAGGAGAAGGAATGGCTGCCGTTCAGGAGAAGGCCACCACCATTCTGACCACCACTGTGCAGAGCTTAGAGCTTCTTCATTCCACACCACCAGCCTCCCACGGTGAGCACAAGACCACTCCACCATGGGCAAGTGGGGTGATAGACTGCCACGCCATCAGTGGCTTGTGCAACTCACTGCGAGCGTGTGCCTGAAGGCCACGCAACCACCGTCACCAACCATCACTAGCATCCACCTCCATCTTCTTCCCCATTCTCTGTTTTTCCTCAACACCACCAAAAAGAACCCAAAAAAACCACGCCATCCCCACATGCAGCAGCTACCACATCCAACTCCCCTCTACGTGCGATTGTTTAGGCCACTACTTCACATGCCGCCCTTCCTGTAGGACCTGTGCACATCACCTGCAGCAGCAGCCTCCACGCTATAACACCTCCTCTAGCACACAGCGGCAGCAGCTACCCGCCTCCAGCTCACCACCCACGCGTACGCTGCAACCAACCCCCGTTCCACCTTTTGCTCGCGTACACCACCACGTGCATAGCAGCCTACAGTGCCTTCTCCTCCGCACACGCGTCACCTACCCGCCCCTACACTAGTGCCTCCAACTCCTCCTGTAGCACCTGCAGCCATGTAGCCACCAGAGCCCACACGCATCCGTGCGACCTGCAGCGCCCGCCCCTTCAACGCATGTCACCCCTGCTCCCCTCTACGTGCACAGCACCTCCATGCACCCTCACCTTTAGCGCCTACAACGCCCGCACATCAGCTCCGCACTCCCTCCAGCAAGCGCAGCCAGCAGAAGCAACTACCATGGCCGCCACCGCTTCTCTCCTCCATTCAGCTGGCTGAAGCCATCTCACGACACGCCGCCACCACCGCTGCGAAGGCCTTGCTTCGGCCGACCTCTTGTAGGAGTAGCTCCTCGAAGGAGCCTCTCTCTCGTGTGCAAGGAGGAGAGAGGTATAATCCTCTGTTTTTGCTTTCATTAATATTTACATTTGAATTGCATTGCTAAACTTTCACTTTTATTTTAATATTTGAAATATTGAGTGAAATTGCAACTTCATGCGCATCTTTTCTCATAATTGCTTGGTTTTTGTTATTCACATCTTTTGACATTGGTTTTGGGTTCAGATGTGCACAAATTCTCTCTAATGCATGTCAATTGGAAATTATAGAGATTCAACAAACATTTATTGAATATTTCAGTGCGTAAAAATTGCACACATAACCTTACATTTTTGAGTTATTATGTGTCTTCTTTTCGTCGCATTTCATGTCAGATTTGAGTATGGATTTTGCACACTTGATTGAACGAATACGAGAAAAATATTCCTGAATTTATTGCATCATTGACTCCTTGTGGACACGACTTGCTCTTCTGTGAGTGGTTAATTTTTACTGTAATTGTTTTGTTAAGCGATTTTCCACCACTTTGTTTCTAAAACGACAAATCATTTCTTTTACATTATTCGAAAGTGAAAATCATCTTATCACTCATCTTCTTCTTCCTCTGGTTACAAGACAAACCAAGGACCTCCAATCTTCACTAGCCCACGTCAAGACCTAAGCCCATATGCCTATGCAAACTCTGTCACCTTTAGAAGTGGAAAGCAAACTCGGGACCCTAAATTGCCCTCTAGATGCCAAAACCTGGGGAGCTTGAGAGAGAAGAGGAGATTGAAAAAGACAATAAGGCGCAGGGACCGGAAATTGAACATTCCATCCATATCCCTTTCCCTGAGGCCCTATTGAAAGCCAAGAAGTAGAAAACCTTAGATAGCAATGAGGAGCTTATGGATTTATTCAAGAGCATAGAGATCAATATTCCACTCCTCGATGCTATTAAGCACATCCCAGCTTACGCTAAATTTTTGAAAGAACTATGTACCCATAATCGTAAACTGAGAGAACCCACTCCGAGGAAGGTGATTCTCTCTGAGCAGGCAAGTCTGTGATCCAGCACCACCTTCCTCAAATGAAGAAAGATCTAGGTGCCCCCTTGATCTCATGCATTATTGGGAAATACACTTTTGATAGGGAACTATTGGATCAAGGTGCATCCATCAACCTAATCCTGACTTCTCTTTATGAGAGGTTTCGATTAGGTGAACACAAGCCAACCTTAGTAATGCTGCAATTAGTGGACCGATTGGTCACCACACCGAGAGGCGTTATTGAGGATGTAATTGTCAAGGTCAAGGATTTCTATTTTCCTATAGATTTCCTCATCCTTGACATGGTTGTACCTAATGATTTGAGGAACACACCGATCATTCTAGGGCATTCATTTCTAGCTACCGCCAAGGCCAACATAAATTGTGAAAGCGGTAGTATGGAGATCGCCTTTGGGGATAACAAATTAACTCTGGATATTTTTAAGGTGATAAGAGGATTTGAGGATTGTGGATTCGTTGAGGAGCTCGAGGATCAAGATCTTGAGACTTGTATGACAAGCAGTGAACTCGAGGACTCCACCAGCTTTAGCGAACCCAACCCACAACCCTCTGCAATAGACCTGCCACATTTTGAAGAGGCTATTGATTTTGTTCATTCCCAGCCTCTTCCACTGGATCGTCTTGATGAATCTTCATCAGCATCCTCCCTACCTTCTATTCTAAACCAACCCCAACTGGAATGAAAACCATTGCCCAAAAATTTGAAATATGAGTTCTTAGGACCTGAAAACATGCTCCTTGTGATTATTAGTGCTGATTTGACTAAAGAGGAAGTATCGAGGTTAATTAAGGTCCTCAAGAACAATGAGGCAATTGGTTGGACCATCCACGACCTTAGGGGGATTGAGCCATCTTATTGTAATCATCGTATTTTCATAGAAGAAGGATCCTACCCTTCTCATGAAATGCAAAGGAGACTAAACCCGAATATGCGAGAAGTGGTCAACAAGGAGATAATTGTTGGTGCTTGAGCACCACGATCGTTTATTTTGATGATAACAAAACACGTGTCTTTCAACATTTGCTTTTGAGTCCTAGTTTTCAAGTCAAATTGCAAATGGAGACAGGTGTTTAAATGGAGTTCTAGCTTGCATCCATGGCAGATTGGAGAAGCTGGACAGAGGCGGAGGAACTTCGCAAGGAATGAAAGCTTGAAGAAGGAAGGAGATGAAGAATAGGATAGATTTCCTTTCATCTTGTTCTATGTAATTTTGTTTCTTTATTTTTCTCTTTATTTATGTCTTAGATCTTATGTTAAAGAGCCTCAAAGAACCCTTAAACTAGTCCTAGGAACACTTGCACTACCCTAGAATACTTAGGCTTCTGTAAACAACTTAGAAAACCAAAATAGGGTTCAGACAGCTTTATCAAACGTCCAATCTTGAAATTAGACATCTGATATTGACTTTTAAGACGTCCGACTATTTGATCAAACATCCAAAACATCTAGGCTGGACTTAGTAGGTTCTGTCCATTAGAATCAGTCACCCAGACCTTAGTCCAGATGTCTTAGGAGACGTCTGATGCCTTTGGCAGACATCCAATTGGTGGAACGTTGGCTGCCTTCGTAAACATTGAGGAAATGACCATTAGCCTTGTCTTAGACGTTCGTTGAGGACCCTAAACATCTGATATATGATCGTTTTGCCTCGGCTGACCCGAAATCTCCTTTCAAAGATTTTCTAGCTATTGTACTTCCTGGGAATTCATTTCCATGGAACAATAGGTTTCCAGACATACAGACCTAGTGCCAGATGTCCTGTATGTCGTCTAATGGCCATACACTAGAACCATGTTTAGGTCTGATTCAAGTCAGGAAGGAAACACGCCTGGAATCAGATGTTTGACTTAGTTCCTAGACATCTTAAATAGGTTTCCCAGATGTCTGATGACCCGGAAAAAATCATGATTAATTTTGACTAGGCCTGATTTACCTTGGATTTGCAACCAACGGCTATGCAAGCCTTCCAAGGCCCTCTAAAGCCTTCCTAGGCCCTCTATAAATAGAGGAGAACCCTTGCCACTTTAATACACACCTTGCAAGAATATTTCCACTCATTTTGTGTCAAATTGAAGTAGAAGAAGCACTTGCTCTCAAAGTCTTGTTCCACACCCAACTGCCTCATCTAATTTGCGCACCGCTCTCCCTCTGCAATTATGAGAGCGATGAAGCGTAGCCACGTGGTTCACGCACCTGCGTCGTCACATCGACGCACTTCCACCAAAGGGAAGTTTCCTAACTCCTATAGAAGCTAGGTTTAAATATCTGTGGCTCTATAGGATTGTTGTACATTTTATTGTCTTTGGTTGGGTATCCACTTTGCGAATTCCCGTCTCCTTCGCGAGACAAAATCCTTCTTGTGAAGAGAAGGGGTTTTGAGGTACACTACCCTTGATCTAGGTAGTGTGGTTGTAATTGAGGTTCAGTCACCCTCATTCAAGTGACTGGTTTTAGTGGATTTGATCGACTAGGTCGATCCGAAAATCCTAACTCGAGAGGGTTAGGTGGTGGTTTTCACCCGATTTGGGTTTCCACCTAAAAATACTTGTGCCTATTGTGTGATTGCTTATATTTGTGAGATTGTCTATTTTAATTCCGTACTTTATATTACGTCATGCTTATCTCACCCCCTCCATGTAGGGAAATACAATTGGTATCAGAGAAGGTTATTACTGTTTCGGCGTAGCAACCAAGCAAGAAGATGATGGAGGGAAGCAGTTCCGCGAGCAGGATTTCTGAGGGCAATCTGCGACCCGTCCGCCATTCCTTGACGGGAGCAATTACCCGTACTGGAAGCTGCGGATGAAGACATGGCTGCAAGCCAATGACTTCACAATATGGGACCGTTGCGAGACCCCGTTTGACATCCCAGAATGGCCCGCCGCATGATACTTGCAGTAGTAGATCCAGGAACTCTAGCTTAATGCAAAAATGATGAATGCGTTGTACTGCACGCTCAGCCTAGAGGAGTTCAACAGAATCTCGCAATGCGCCACTGCATACGAGATCTAGCACACACACGAGGTAACTCATGAAGGTAAGTCTATGGTAAAGACTTCTGAAATAGGTTTACTTTCTCAAGAATTTGAGTCTATTTCAATGAAGTCTAGCGAATCTCTAAGTGAGATGAACACTAGGTTCACTCTCATTGTAAATAATTTAAAAGCTTTAGGTAAGACCTTCATCAAAGGGGGGCTTCAAGGAAAACTACTTTGTTCCCTTGGATCAGAATGGGAGCAGAAGGTCACCACGATCGAGGAGGCAAACGAAGTGGAGTCCAAAGATGGAGGATCTCCTAGGCAACCTAATGGCCTATGAGACGAAACTAAAGCAGAAGAAGAAGGACACACCAGAACCAAAGCCTAAAAGACTCTTGCCTTCAAAGCTACGTCGGATAGCAAGGTAAGTTCCGACGATGAAGACTTTAAAATTTTACTTAAGAAATTTTCAAGATTTTGTAGAGACTCAAAGAAAGAAAAGAAAGAGAGGAAGGATAGCCTGAGACGTTGCTACCATTTCAACGAAAAAGGTCATTTACGACCAAAATGGCCACTTCTCAAGAAGGAGAAGAAGAAGGAAAAAGAGAAGAAATCTAAGAAGAAGGCATTCCAAGCAGCTTGGGACGACACAGAGGAAGAAGAAGAGGTGAATCCCCAAGAAGAAATCGCTGCATGGGTTTTGTGGCGACAATGGGCTACAACAAAAGCTACTCCGACAATGAGGTACATTTACAAGAAGCTTTTAATGAACTTTATGATGTTAGTCAATCATTAAAAGTAGAGAACAAAAGCATGAAAAAGAAACTTAGCATGTTAAAATCTGAACATGATAGGTTAAAAAGCTACTTAAGGACCTAGAAACTAGTCCTAGAAATGATGACTTATTGTTAGAAAATCATAACCTAATCTTTGAAAATAATAAGTTGATTGAAGAAAATACTAGTTTAAAAATAGAAATTTCTGATTTAAAAACTAAGATACATGTTATAGAAGAGGAAATTGCATGTCTTAGGAAAAATTCTAATAACTTAATCAACAAGGTAGACAATTTATATAGCCCTAAGATTGAGAAAGATCTCTGTCAAGGAGACCCGCTAACAGATCCGGATCCAAGCTCATGTGGATATCGAAGAAAGAAATGGAATCTTGTTTCGTAGGTTTCAAAGAGGATATCAACGTAAAGGACTGGACTTACAAGCTCAAGAATGGTCAACTCGAGTTGGGAGGAACAAGGAGTAGTCCAAGGAGGAGAACGAGAAGACCAACGAGATGATGAACAATTGAACAACTCACCGCACGTCATCCGCCAGATTGGAGACCGGCGTCGATACCTGGACGTCCAAGTTACAGATGGGAGCCCCATCCGATGTGGCATCCACCACCTCCATTTAGGCCATTCTATTGGCCATGGTAGGTGAGGAAACCCTTAACCCTATCTTTTTATCATTAGCATATAGATAGGGGGAGTTAAAATTATGAGCTATTTGTCAATCATTAAGGGGGCGATCTTGTTAGCTATATTTCCATTAGAAAGGGGGAGAAAAATAATAGCTATCTTATTGTTACAAAAAGGGAGAGGACATTATTCTTGTTAAAAGAAATTCAACCCAATTATAGAAGAGCATGTTTTAAGGGGGAGTTATAGGAAATTTAATATCAATTAAACCTTTTTGATAATGTCAAAAATGGGGAGGAT
Organism: Thalassia testudinum; assembly: GCA_037157565.1. Taxonomy (NCBI): domain Eukaryota; kingdom Viridiplantae; phylum Streptophyta; class Magnoliopsida; order Alismatales; family Hydrocharitaceae; genus Thalassia; species Thalassia testudinum. The sequence goes on along the minus strand of JAZHRO010000031.1, from coordinate 220,598,301 downwards.
TTTATGTATTACTAGTTATGGTTTTGTCATCATCAAAAAGAGGGAGATTGTTGATGCTAGAGCACAAAGATCGTTTATTTTGATGATAACAAAACACGTGTCTTTCAACATTTTCTTTTGAGTCCTAGTTTTCAAGTCAAATTGCAAATGGAGACAGGTGTTTAGATGGAGTTCTAGCTTGCATCCATGGCAGATTGGAGGAGCTAGACAGAGGCGGAGGAACTTCGCAAGGAATGAAAGCTTGAAGAAGGAAGGAGATGAAGAATAGGATAGATTTCCTTTCATCTTGTTCTATGTAATTTTGTTTCTTTATTTTTCTCTTTATTTCTGTCTTAGATCTTATGTTAAAGAGCCTCAAAGAACCCTTAAACTAGTCCTAGGAACACTTGCACTACCCTAGAATACTTAGGCTTCTGAAAATAACTTAGAAAACCAAAATAGGGTTCAGACAGCTTTATCAAACGTCCAATCTGGAAATCAGACATCTGATATTGACTTTTAAGACGTCCGACTGTTTGATCAGACATCCAAAACATCTAGGTTGGACTTAGTAGGTCTTGTCTATTAAAATCAATCGTCCAGACCTTAGCCCAGACGTCTTTGGAGATGTCTGATGCCTTTGGCAGACGTCCAGTTAGTGGAACGTTGGCTGCTTTCATAAACATTGAGGAAATGATCGTTAGCCTCGTATCAAACGTCCGTAGATGACCCCAGACGTCTGATATATGACCATTTTGCCTCCGCTGGCCCAAAATCTCCTTTCAGAGATTTTCTAGCCATTGTTTTTCCTTGGGAATCCATTTCTGCAGAACAATAGGTTTTCAGATGCCTAAACCTAGTGTCTGATGTCCTGTATGTTGTCTGATGGCCATACACTAGAACCCTATTTAGTTCTGATTCAAGTTAGGAAGGAAACCCACCTAGAATCATACATCTGACTTAGTTCCCAGACATCTTAAATAGGTTTCCCAGACGTCTGATGCCAGGTCCAGACATCTGATGACCCTGTTAGAATCATGATTAATTCTAAGTACAGACTGATTTGCCTTAGATTTGCACCCAACGGCTATGGAAGCGTTTCAAGGCCTTCCTAGGCCCTCTATAAATAGATGAGAACCCTTGCCACTCTAATACACACCTTGTAAGAATATTTTGACTCATTTTGTGTCAAATTGAAGTAGAAGAAGCACTTGCTCTCAAAGGCTTATTCCACACCAAAGTGTCTCATCCAATTTGTGCACCCGCTCTCCCACTGCAATTACGAGAGCGATGAAGCTTAGCCATGTGGTTCACGCACCAGCATCATCACATCGATGCACTTCCACCAAAGGGAAGTTTCCTAACTCCTATAGAAGCTAGGTTTAAATATTTGTTGATTTATAGGATTGTTGTACAGTTTATTATATTTGGTTGGGTATCCGCTTTGCGAATTCCCATCTCCTTCGTGAGACAAAAACCTTCTTGTGAAGGAAAGGGGTTTTGAGGTACACTACCCTCGGCCTAAGTAGTGTGGTTGTAATTGAGGTTCAGTCACCCTCGTTCAAGTGATTGGGTTTAGTTGATTTCATCCTCACTCGAGAGGGTTAGGTGGTGGTTTTCACCTGGTTTGGGTTTCCACCTAAAAATACTTGTTCCTATTGTGTGATTGCTTATTTTTGTGAGATTATCTATTTTAATTCCGCACTTTATATTACATTATTCATATCTCACCCACTCCCTGTAGGGAATTACAATAATCATGTGGCTCGATGCTAGGATTATTTACCCAATCTCAAATAGTCCGTGGGTTAGCCCCATTCAGATTGTACCCAAGGAGGCGCGGATAACCGTTACAACTAATGAGAATGGGGAAACCTTCACCACTCATTCAGCTTCTACTTGGAGAGTCTGTATTGACTATAGTATGCTGAATACAACCACTAAAATGGATCACTTTCCCTTGCCATTCATCAATCAAATCCTTGAAAGGTTAGCTGGGCAAAAATATTTTTTCTTCCTGGACGGTTATTCGAGATATAACCAAGTCCTTGTCCATCCCGAAGACAAGGGAAGGAGAACTTTAACATGTCCCTACGGAACCTTTGCATTCCGTAGAACGTCGTTCGGGCTTTGTAATGCACCTGTGACTTTTCAAAGGTGCATGCTGGCCATCTTTCTGACATGGTGGGAGATTGTCTTGAGGTGTTCATGGATGATTTCTCCATTTTCGGAGATTCTTTTGAGTCATGTCTGGCTACCTTGGAATTGATCCTCCAGAGATGCATCAAAACACGACTAGTCCTTAGCTCGGAAAAGAGCCACTTTATGACTTAGAAAGGCATTGTCCTAGGTCATGTGGTCTCTAGTCAGGGTATTGAAGTTGATAGAGCTAAGGTGGATGCTATCTTTAGACTTCCTCCATCACATCCGTAAAATAGATCCTCTCTTTTCTTGGGCATGTGGGTTTTTACAGAAGATTCATTAAGGATTTCTCGAAGGTTGCTCGGCCCTTGAGTAACCTTATGACCAAAGATACGCCATTCAAGTTTGATGAATCATGACGTAAGGCATTTGATTTATTGAAAACGACAGTCACCTGTGCCCCGGTGCTGCAACCAACGGTCTGGACAGCCCCATTTGAGATTATGCTTGATGCATCTGATTATGCCGTCGGGCTATCTTGGGTCAATAGATTGAGAAAAAGCCCTCTGTGATTTACTACGCTAGCAAGACTTTGGACGAGGCCCAGAGGAACTACACCATTATTGAAAAAGAATTGCTAGCCATAGATTTCGCTTTAGAAAAATTTAGGGCTTATTTGTTAGGTTCTTGTGTCATCATCTATACTGACCACTCGGCCTTGAAACATCTCTTGGCCATAAAGGATGCCAAACCTCAGCTTATTCGTTGGATTCTGCTGCTTCAAGAGTTCGATCTTGAAATCAGGGATAAAGCTGGGGCACAAAATGTAGTGGCGGATTACCTCTTTAGAATCCTAATTGGTTCTCCTCATCTGGATGTCCCAATCTCTGATACATTTTTGGATGAGACGATCCTCACAGTCTCGGGTATCCAAACCCCCTGGTTTGTGGATATTGTCAATTATTTGGCTGTTGGTCAAATCCCCCAGGATTGGACCAAATAACAATAGGATAGACTTGTGTCGGAGGGTAAATATTATTTTTGGGATGATCCTGAGCTGTATTGCATCAGCGTAGACTAAATTATTCATCGATGTGTCCCAGAAATTGAGTTCCATAGCATACTTGAGTTTGACCACACTTCTGTGTGTGGTGGACACTTTTCTAGGAAAAAGACGGCCGCAAAAATTTTGCAATCTAACTTCTATTGGCCATCATTATTTAAGGATGCCCAAGAATTCTCAAAGCTATGCACCCGATGCCAGACACTCGGGCACATGGCCAAGAGATATGATGCCCCTAAACCCAATTCTTTCTGTCGAAATTTTTGACATTTGGGGCATCGACTTTATGGGATTCTTCCCTCCTTCATTTCGACACCAGTATATTCTTGTCGCTATTGATTACGTGTCCAAGTTGATTGAGGGAATTCCCACCCAAATCAATGACCACAAGGTGGTCATCGATTTTGTGAGGAGAAATATCTTCATTTGGTTTGAGGTTCCTAAGGCAATTATCAGTGATGGTGGCACACATTTCACGCATGCCCAGTTTTGAAATTTACTGGGAAAATACAAGGTGAATCATCGGATTTCCACACCTTACCACCCTCAGACGAACGGACAGGCCGAGGTCTCCAATCGTGAGATCAAGAACATTTTTCAGAAAACCAATAGGCCTGATAGGAAGGATTGGACCCAAAAGCTAGATGATGCTCTTTGGGCTTACTGTACGGTGTACAAAATGCCTATCGTTATGTCTCCGTTCCGTCTGTTGTTTGGTAAGGCAAGTCTCTTACCCATAGAGTTTGAACACCGGCCATTTTGGGCCATCAAGAAATGTAATGTGGACCTTGAGTTGGCCAGGAAAACTAGGAAACTCCAACTATTTGAGTTTGAGGAGCTTCGAAATGATGCTTATGAAAATGATAGAATCTATAAGGTAAGGACCAAAGCTCTCCATGACCAGATGATTTCACGTAAGAGCCTTGAGCTAAACCAGAAGGTCTGGCTTTTTGATTCTCGATTGAAGCTTTTCCCAGGAAAACTCAGGTCTAAGTGGGACGACCCATTCATTATGGAGCAAATTTTCCCTAACAGGGCCGTCAAAATCTTTGACCCAAAGATGGGTAATATTTTCAAGGTCAACGGACAGTGTCTCAAACACTTTGTTGACCATGTGCTCCCTAAACCCATCTCAGACAAGGTTGCTCTTAGCTTGCCTCAACCATCGTGAGCCAATCATCGCCCAGCTGAAAGCACTAAACTTAGCACATGTAAAGACTGTTCCAAGATGACCAGAGTCTCATGGAAACCAGGTGCTATTCTTCCACTTCTACTCTCCTGCATGCTTCCATCTTGAACAATGAGGACATTGAAATAGATCAGCATGGGAGGTGGAAATATCTTATAATCATTTTGTCAGCTGTAACAGTACTTTCCTGCTTTCTTTTATTCTATAAAGAAAGAAAATAAAATAAAATAAAAAATTTTTAGAATTAGGAGATGAGAACTTAGGCATTAGGTGTTGCAAACTTTAGGAATTTATACATTGAGACCTGAACACTTAGACTCTTCAGGTCTTTGGGCTTAATTAGCCTGGGTGTCCACTCGAATGTGGACTTAGTCTTGAGTCCTCGCCAATACAAATTCACTTTTAATTTGGCTAAAAAATTGAGATGATAAGTATGAGACTTATCAACCCACCCTCTGATTTGGGGGTACTTTAAGCCTAAGCATCTGCACACAATTTTTTGCACTGACTCACTTTTCGGCAGTTTCTTCAAAAATTGGGTAGCTAATGAACTATCTAGGGCTGTATGGCTAGCAAGTTGTCGTTGGTAATAGCTCATCAGTCGATTGTCCAGAGCCTAGTCACACGACCATTTTCATTGTAATGCCTTTAGGTAAATCTTAGATCAGGGAAGCCACCTACTTAAAAAAAAGGAAAAACAAAGGAAGAAAAAATAAATGAAAAAAATAGAAAAAGGAGAAAAAAATAAAAAATAAAACCACACTTCACTGCATGAGTATGGCTGGCAAGTTTTCGGTGGTAACAGCTCATCGGCCGGTTGTCCAGAACCCAGCTCACAAAAAAATGCATAATAATTCCCAAAACACTTAGGGAAGAAGTAGGGAAGTAGAATAAACTAGGGAGATATACACTGGGTTCGCCATTGTGTTGACCCTATAAATAAAAGTAGAGAGAAAGCTACCGATCGAATAGATTAACCTCTAGGCAAGGTCACCTTGGGTCGTCGAAACTCGAAGTCCGTTTTAACGGCATTCTATTGAGTCTTTCACTATTTTCACAGCATGCCTAGCACTTAGAGTCCTTATCGAGTCCTGGGGGGGTCAGGTAGAAGTAAAAAGTTATCTTGGAACTCTCATACTCCAAAAGTACAAAAAAATTAGAAAAGAAGAGAAACAAAAAAATATATTTTCCCTTTCCAAATAAGGCGAGGGCTTGGACGGTCTGCATTCTAGCAGGCACCTGGGCACTATTGAGTTTTTATAATTAGGTCTTGGGGTTGAGATTTTCTAAAGCAATTAATGAATTTTGCCTAAATACTCGAATCCTGATTCTACTTTTATACATAGCATTTAGGTTCATTTTTGCTAGCGACTAGCAAAAACTAAGCATGGGGTTATGATAAGCACGTATAAATTCATCATAAAATGCTTATTTGTAATAGTTCATAGCCATAGCACTGCATATCATGATATAAATATTGGATAAACATCCATTGCATTACATCTAGGATAGTTGTATATTATTACTTTAATTCCATCATTTTACATGACCAGGAGGCAGTGCGACATCTTTACAGGCCTTAGATGAAGAATTCGACCGTACAGATGGATTCAGAGTAATGATCGCAGTCCGCCAAAGCAGAAATCACCTAGATCTGAGTTCTATAGCACCCTCCACAAGAAGAAGAAGATGGATGACCCAGATGGTGCCACGTGGTGCCATCTAGGCTGCCCCACCTGAGCCAAGGAGCCTCCAAGCCCACCGCAAGATCAGATCCAAGCCATTGGATCTCAATCCAATGGCTGAGCGACCATCCTCACCGCTCGAGCACGACTCTTCTTCGCAACACATCCGTAGGCGTGGTGTAGCGGTGAGGGGAAGCACTCTCAAAGAGTAGGAGCGAGATCGAGTTGTGATTCGTCGTGCCTCGCTACAGTGTCAAATGTAATAGTGCTGCCTAATCGTGATTAAGCGATCGAGGTTCCCCAAGCGTGATCCAACGTCGCTTGCAACACGAAGGCGTATGCCAGATCAGACTCATGCCATCTGAGGTGTGCATTAAGTCGCCCACGTGAAGCGCCAGCCATCTGATCTCCTCAATTGCGCGATGCGCGCGATTCAAATCTACGCATGCGCTATTTGCGGACACGTCTCGATCGCACAATACAGCATCCAACGGTGGCCAGCACACGTGCCAGTGATTCAAAATTCAAATGCTAGCAAGCAAGCACTCTCCTCTCTTAATCTCAGTCGTCCGCACCTAATCCAATGGTTGAAGATTATCGCACCTTTAACAGCTGCGAGCAAAATTTTTGGGCGCGAGCTTTACAGCGACAGAAGGGTGGTCCTTTAGTGATGCTTATAGCTATCACTAAATGGCCTGCATAGTGCATGTGCCATCCAAGGTAATGAAGAGGCGCGAATCTTCAGCAACAGCTGGAGCAGCCTTTAGTTATGCTTATAGCTGTCACTGTATGCCTGTGTGCGGGGCTCTCTCCTTCCCTCCACTATATAAACACCCCTACACCCTCCATTCCTCTTCATCTCTACCTACTCTACTCCCACCTACTCCAAAGCTCTAGCAAACCTACCAACGCTTCGTTAGAGTTTGTTCTCAAGCTCCCAAGGCTCTTATTACTGTAGCAACCTCTGCCTCACCAAATATTCGTCCATCTCCCCATCTGCATTCATAGGTCGCCTTGGAGCTGTCCTCCCACCTCCATTCCAACAGCAGATCATCTCTATCTTCTCACCTCCATTCAGGAGCCTTGCTGAAGCTTTCCTTTACCCGTCGTCCTTCTGCATCTCACCTCCATCGTCTCGCTCCTCACCTCCTTCGTTCGATCTTTTGGCAAGTGCTGTCGTCTCGCTGAACAGTCGATTTGGGAGATTTCCTCTCACCCCCTGTTGAAACATTTTGTGAATCGCTACGCTTACGTGTTTGGCTTTGGAAAACCTGTCCTTGTAGTTCGAAAGTGGAGAATTCATGTTCAACAAATAAAATTTATACCGAAAAGAATTCCGGGTCGAACACAAGGAGGCTACGTTGATCTATATTCGCAATTATATTTTTTTTAGGATTTTTGATAAGCAAGGCGATATAATTACAATGGAGCTATCAGACTAAAAGAAAGAGAGAGAGAGAGAAAGAGAACATGCATTGAATATTTCAATTGTTTATATAATCAAACTAAATAAAAGTTGCACTAGAAAGCGGAAAATCAATTACATTATAAAGTAGGAAAATTCTACACTAGAAAAGTTGTAAATAAGAATAGGAGAGAGAAGTTATCCTCCTCGATGATTGCTTGGAGGACGAGCCGGATAGGACGACGCCTGGAAGAAGGAGAACGAAGCAGGACGAAGGAGGACGAAGCAGAAGAATGGGAATGGAGCAGCACGCCGTCATCGTCGCGAGATCCACTTCTGAAGGGGAACAAAAATTGGACTTTATCTCACGAGAAGCATCCCGGGTGTGGGACAAGCTTCTCATGAGCTTTGGAGGGGTGGAGAGGAGAAAGAAGGGATGAAAATTTCGTATGGAGGGGGTCTCCTTTTATAGTTGCAAGGAGTGGGGGCAAAATGGACATTACAAGTTCAAAATAATAAATAAAGGGTCTTTAGTGACGGATAAATCCGTCACTAAAGCCTCCGTAGTGGGTGTCGTGGGCGGCTCGCGCGCTCCTCCTCGCCTGCTCGCGCACTCAACGGCTTGCGCACGTTCGTCGATTCTCAGCCTGGATGCGTCTCTGCCTGCTCGTTCCGCGCCCGCTTGGCGCGTGTGATCGCGCATCCACATCGCACGTTCAATCGCTCGTGAACGCAATCGGCTGGGAGCGGCCGTCTGATCTCCATCTGACGCTCCACGCACCTAATTGCCCATGTCTTCCAGCCCCTCGCCGCGGCTCGAACCCGCGCCCGATGCTCGCGAAAGCACTCTTGACCACTGCGCTATGCGGTGCGGATGGTCGAGTGGACGCTTTTAAGCGTGAGCGACCACAGCCGTTGGATTTAGATCCAACGGCGGAGAGCGATCGGGCGAGGGGCCTTCACAAGATGCAAGCGGCTGTTTGGGCAGCTGAGATGGCGCCACGTGGCGCCATCTTGGCTGTCCATCTTCTGGAAGTTGTAGATGGTGCCACGGATGTCGGATTGACTCAATTTTTGTGTCGTTGGTCTGCGATCGTCGATCCGAATTCATCCGTGTGGTCGGATTTATCATTTGAAGTGCGGATTTACACCATGCTAGCCCTTGATCATCTAGGGTTCCCAGGTCACTATCTGATGCTACGGATGTCTAATTAGGGCGATCTTGGAGTCGTTGAACTCCAATCGTCACCCTGATCACATCCATACGGTTGGATCTTTGATCCGAGGTCCCGACAAAATGTTTGCCCTGTCCAAGCACATAAAAGGAGACAATTAACCTCCATTTTATTTATACTGCTCTAAATGCAAGATGATGCATGTTATGCAATATTTATATCATGAAATGCAATCCTATGCTTAAGAACATGCATAAATAGATTTTTTAAGTAGTGTAAATGTGTTTACATCATACCCCCATGCCTTTCTTTTGCTAGTCCCTAGCAAAAACTATATGCTATTTATAAAAGAATTAGGTTGGATTATTTGGACTTGAGTTATTTTCAATCATTAAGAAATTGTCTACTTAAAAACTGAACTTTCAAAGACACAACAGTGCCTGGGTATCAGCTAAAATGTAGACCGCCTCAAGCCCTCACCTTATTAAAAAAAAAAATTCTTTTTCTCTTCTTCTCTTTTCTAATTTTTTTGGATTTTCAAATTTTAGGGTTTACGAGTCGCTTTCTACGGCCATTCAACTCACCCAAGATTTGATGAGAACCTTAAGCTTTAAGCATCTTATTGTGATTGCGATAGACTCGTTGACTGGCAGTTAAAACAGACTTCGGATTTCTACGCCTCTAAGTGACCTAACAAGAATTCTGCCTAAAAGTGTATCTTTACAACTGGTAGCTTTCTCCCTACTTTTATTTTTTTTTTCTTTTACGGGGTCAACACAAGGGTGAATCCAGTGTATATCTCCCTGGTTTATTCTACTTCTCCGCTTCTTCCTAAGTGTTTTGGGAATTTTTAGTGTATTTTCTGAGCTAGGTTCTGGACAACCGGTCGATGAGCTGTTACCACCGACAACTTTACAGCCATACTCGTGCGGCGAAGTATGGCTTATTTCTTTTTGTTCTTTTCTCCTTTTTTTTTTTTAAGTAGGTGGCTTCCCTGGTCTAAGATTTACCTAAAGGCAGCAAACAGAAAAAGGTCCAGTGACTAGGCTTTGGACAACCTACCTATGGGCTGTTACCCACGATAACTTCCCAGCCATATCACCCTAGAAGGTTCATTAGCTACCCAATTTCTGTTAGAATCACCGAACAACGAGTCAGTGCAAAGAAAGTGTGTAGATGCTTAAAACTCAAAATTCCATCAAATTAGAAGGCAGGTTGATAAGTCGTGTACTTATCACCCAAACTTATTTATTCCAATTATAATAGAATTAAGATGGCAATGACTCAAAAACAAATCCACATTTTAGTGGATACACAGGCTAATTAAGTCCAAAGACCTGAGGGGTCTTTGTGTTCAGATCCTAATGTAAAATTTCTTAGGATTGAAAAGTCCTAATGTCCAACTAATCCTTCCTAATTTTTTTTTTTTAAATAAGAAGAGAGACAATTTATATGAATTTCACAAGGCTAACCAAATAATTCAAGAATGAATCCACCCCCCCATGCATAGCTGATGCAATGTCCTCATTGAAAAAGAGACATGAAAGAAAGGGTAGAATATGAAAGATGTCACCTAGATATGAAGCTCGTATCAGCCTTGTGTCATATGTACAACTGCTGAGTTTAATGCCGTCAGCTAGGCGAAGTCCAGCCAAAGAAGTCACAAAATGGCTAGAGCAACAGAGTCTGAGATGGGTTCTGGAAGATTACGGTCAACAACAGGCTTCAAACGTTGACAATTGACTTTAAAGGTGTTACCTGTCTTTGGCTCAAAAATCTTAACGGCACCATTAGGAAAAATCTGATCAATTATTAATGGGCCATTCCATTTAGATCTAAGTTTACCAGGAAAGAGCTCAAGTTTAGAATCGAATAACCAGACCTTTTGGTTTGGCTCAAAGCTCTTGCGGGAAATCAATTGATCATGTAGAGCTTTGGTCCGAGCCTTGTAGATCTTGGCATTCTCATAAGCATCATTTCTAAGCTCATTCAACTTAGATAGTTGGAGTTTCCTGGTCTTTCCGGCTAGATTCAGATCTAAATTGCATTGTTTAATTGCCTAGAATGCCCTGTGTTCAATCTCTACGGGTAGATGGCATGCCTTTCCATACACCAAACAGAATGGAGACATGCTGATGGGCATTTTATATGCCGTACGGTAGGCCCAAAGAGCGTCCTCAAGCTTTTGAGTCCAATCCTTGCGATCAGGCCTAACCATTTTTTGCAGAATGTTCTTGATCTCTCGATTGGAGATCTCGGCTTGTCCATTCGTTTGGGGATGGTAAGGTGTGGAAATTCGATGATTAACCCTATATTTGGCCGATAAATTACGGAATTGGGCATTAGTAAAATGAGTGCCACCATTATTGATGATAGCCCTCGGAATCCCGAACCTACTGAAGATATTTTTCTTGACAAAATTGATGACCACCTTGTGGTCATTTGTTCGGGTGGGAATTGCCTCAATCCATTTGGACACATAATCAACAACAACAAGAATGTACTGATGTCCAAATGAAGGGATAAAGGGTCCCATGAAATCGATGCCCCAAACGTCGAAAATTTCTACAGGAAGAATAGGGTTTAGGGGCATCATGTCTCCCTTAGTTATGTTCCCGAGTGACTGACATCGACAACATGACCTTGAGAAGTCCTGGGCATCCTTGAATAAAGACGGCCAATAGAAGCCAGATTGCAAGATTTTTACAGCCGTCTTTCTCCCGGAGAAATGTCCACCACACCCAGATGCATGGCAGAACTCGAGTATACTGTTGAATTCATTCTCCGGTATGCATCAGCGAATAATCTGATCAGAGTCGATGCGATACAGTTCAGGGTCCTCCCAAAAGTAGTATTTCGACTCAGATTTGAGTCTATCCCATTGTTGCTTGGTCTAATCCTGGGGTATTTGACCAACGGCCAAATTGTTAACAATGTCAGCAAACCATGTGGTGTGGACACCAAAAACTGTAAGAATGGTTTCGTCTGGAAAAGTGTCAGTAATCAGAATGTCCGGACAAGAAGAATCACCTAGGAGTCTCGACAAATGATCCGCTACCACATTTTGTACCCCAGCTTTATCCTTGATTTCAAGATCAAATTCTTGAAGAAGAAGAATCCAACGAATAAGCTGGTGTTTAGCATCCTTTTTAGCCAAGAGATGTCTCAAGGCCGAGTGGTCGGTATAAACAATAACATGAGACCCCAAGAGATAAGCCCTAAATTTTTCCAACGCAAATACTATAGCTAGTAATTCCTTTTCAGTAACAGTGTAATTCCTCTGAGTTTCATCCAAAGTTTTAGTAGCGTAGTAAATGATAGAGGGCTTTCGATCAATTTTCTTACCCAAGACAGCCCCGACCGCGTAATCAGAAGCGTCGATCATGATCTCAAATGGGGCTATCCAAATTGGTGGTTGCAAAATTGGAGCACAGGTGATTGCCATTTTCAAAAAATCAAATGCCTTTCGGCATGATTCGACAAAAACAAACGGCGTTCTTTGGTAAGAAGATTGCTCAAAGGACGAGCAACCTTCGAGAAATCCTTGATGAATCTTCGATAAAATCCCACATGGCCAAGAAATGATCTGATTTGTTTAACAGATGTGGGATGAGGAAGTTTAGCGATAGCATCAACCCTAGCTTTGTCTACTTCAATTCCCCGTTCAGAGATTACATGACCCAAAACGATGCCTTCTTGGGTCATGAAATGACTCTTTTCCCAACTAAGGACCAGTCGTGTCTTGATACATCACTTAAGAATCATTTCCAAATTAGCCAAACAATAGTCAAATGATTCTCCGAAAATAGAGAAATCATCCATGAAGACTTCCATAAACTCTCCCACCATGTCGGAAAATATGGCTAGCATACACCTTTGAAAAGTCGCAGGTGCATTGCATAACCCAAAAGGCATCCTACGAAAAGCAAAGGTTCCGTAGGGACATGTGAAAGTAGTTTTTTCCTGATCCTCGGGATGGATAGGAACTTGGTTGTATCCCGATTAGCCATCAAGAAAACAGAAGTACTTCTGCCCAGTTAATTTTTCCAAGATTTGATCAATGAAGGGTAGGGGAAAATGATCCTTTTTAGTGGCTGTGTTCAGCTTCCTGTAATCAATACAAACTCTCCAAGAGGAAGATGAACGAGTTGTGACAGATTCACCTCTCTCATTAGTCACAACAGTAATCCCGGCTTTCTTTGGAATAATCTGAACGGGACTTACCCGAGGACTGTCAGAGATTGGATAAATAATTCCTGCATCGAGCCACTTGATGATTTCCTTTTTGACCACTTCTCGCATATTTGGATTGAATCTCCTCTGCATCTGGCGAGAAGGGCAAGATCCATCTTCCAAAAATATTCTATGATTACAGTAAGATGGCTCGATCCCCCTGAGGTCATGAATGGTCCAACCAATTGCCTCCTTATGTTCCTTTAGGATCTTAATCAATTTAATCTCTTGCTCCTTTATCAATTTAGCACTAATAATCACAGGGACCATATTCTGTGGTCCTAAAAATTGATATTTTAAATCCTCGGGGAATGGTTTCAATTCATGCTGGGGTGGGGTAATGATTGATGGTAGGGTAGATGCTGAAGATTCAACAAGAGGAAGAGGTTTTGAGTGAACAAAATCAGTAACCTCTTCCGAAGATGTTAGGATAGAGGGTTGCAGGTCAAATTCATCAACCAAAGAGGAACTTTCAATTGAAGAAACTGTCAAACAAGTTTCAATATTAACATTATCCTCATCAAGTTCCTCAATAAATCTACAATCCTCAAATTTGTTGATCGCCTTAAAAATATCCAATTTCATTCGTTGATCCCCAAAGGCGATTTCCATGCTACTTGATGAGAACCTCATCATGAGCCATAACTAGCTCATTTTGACCCAATACAAAGGATAAAAGCTCCTACATAACTCAAGGAAAGGCTTAACTCAGAGAATTCTGAGTTTAAGGAGAAAATAAGTCATAAGGGGTAAAAATGCAATTTTACCAGTATAATCTGCATACAGGGTAATTCAGGGTCCAAACACAGGTCAAACAAACCGAATAAGAAGGAAAGTGGGATGATCTGACAAGGGCTACAGCAATTCCAAGGAACTAAATGATAATCTGTAACCTTAAAACAAACCCACTTCAATTCACGAGGTTCGAGGCAAATTAAAAATAGAATAAACCCTCTAAAATTCATAGAAAAATAATATCTAGGGTTTAGAACCTTCAATTTGGCCTTCAGAACCCATTTTGACCTACATTGAGAACCATGCCCAATTAATAACTTAATTTGGGTTTTTGCATAAATTGACCGGTCAAACAAGGTTTAATCTAGAAATAAAATTCACCATCAAATTCCTTAGGTCCTAATTAGTCATGTATAAAAACTTGAGCCTAAGAAGAAACCTTCTTGACCAACTTTGCACTTTGGTCCTCATATATTTACTTTTTGGCCCTCAACTTTTGAACCCTCACATTTATGCCCCTAACTCTCCTTCGTTCTTTGCATTCAAGTCCCTCCTGCTAAAACCTGCCAGCACCATGCTCCGGCGACCTTGCGCGGAGCATGGCGCCGCGTAGGGTAAGGGGGAGGGTCTGGCAAGACAACCGGGGGTGCCCTGCGCCGACAGCCGTCGCAGGAACACCCCCCTGGTCGCTGCAACCCACCATACCGGCCGTGCGAATGCACGGACGGTATGGGTTTCCATCTCCGGCGTCCTCCGGCGAGGGAGACATGTCGTCTCCCTCCGCCCTCCTCTCTGATTCCGCCTCTATAAATACACCCGTCGCTCCGCCATTCTGAGCAGCTCGGATCTGACGGAGAAAACCCCCAACTTTCCTCTCTTCTCACTCCGGCAGACGCCCACCAGCTCCGGCGGTTCTTCCTCCTCCTCCTCTTCGCTCTGCCGCAATACCAGCAGCAGAGACTTCTTCCCCTACTCTTCCCGCGTCGCGCAATACCGGCGCGCGCTGCCTCTGCCCCGTCGTCACCGCCGTCCTCCCCCACTGGGCACCTTCTTCTCCGGCGACAGCAGGTACATCCGTCCGCCTCCTCGCCCCCTTCGTCACTGTAGTTAGGTTAGAACTGCTTCCCTCTATTCTCTCTCTCATTTCCCCCAGCTATTTTTATCTAATTACCCCTCGACCGCGCCTAATCACCCTCACCTTCTCCGCCTCCGGCCATCCTCCGGCGAGCCGCTCCCATCACTCCAGCAACCCACACGACTCGCCGACCACCGCAGAACCTCCGCCTCCTCACCCTGATCAACCTCCGCCCTTCCACTTCCCCCAAATCACCCTTTGCAACTCCACCGAACAAACCCATCTCCTGACCCACAGTCCGACCTAGGGCAGCTCTTAGGCTCCGCATCGCCGCCTGCACACCCCCCGACCACCTTCGCCGTGCCACGGCGAAGGTCCTCCGCGTTTCTGATTGGGCCGAGAGGCCGTTTCTCTGTGGGCAGGTACCGGCGCTCGTCGCTGCCATTGTTGAAGCGAAGCAGCTTCAACCTGCTGTCCCAGGTGTGCCGCGCCCAGGTCACGCTCCCAGGCTGTGCGGGGGCATTTCGGCAAAGCGTTAGGCTGCAGTTGAGGCGAATCCCTTGCGCGAAGGCCTCGCATAAAGCTGCGATTTCCAGCTGCTTCCTCCGCGCAGGCGCGAAATTGGGGTGGGACATTTAGTCCCACCTCGGAAGGCTCTGAAGGAGCGCAACGGTATAAAGCGAAAAAGTGCTGGAGGCTTATTGCCTCAGCACACGGGGTGAGGTCCCCTTCACCCGCCCGGTTACCCGGTCTCGTCCGCGCTCATGCCCCGCGGACCTGGCCCGACCCGACTTAGACTGACCTGCACTCCTCGCCCACCACGCACGTCGGTGGGCCTGGACCTGGGCGCGACCCGTACCCGACAACCCGGTAGCTCTGGGAGAGCTTTCCTAAGAGTGGCTTCTGTGAGAGAGAGACGTGGGGGAGGGTAGAGTTAGGTTTTGCCCCCTCTGATCAAGCTGTGTAAGTGTGCAGGCACAGGTGAAGAAGAACCATGGAAGAAGACGAAGGCTGAAGGAAGGAGGAGCACCGAGCGGCACTATAGCAGCGGCGGTTTAAGTCGTCTGATTGGAAAATCAGACGACGTCCTGAAGGCAAAGAAGGAGAAGGAAGGCGAGGTAGAGGAGGAACACGGAGAGGCCAAGTGAAGACTCTGCAGAAGAAGAAGAGCACGAGAAGAAGATCTGAAGAAAGAAAGAAGAAGAAGAAGAACAAAGGAAGAGAGCAGAAGATCTGAGAAGGAAGAAGAGGAGAAGCAAAGAGAAAAGAAGAAAAGCCAACAAATTCTCTCTCTCTCTTTCTTTATTTTTGTAAAAGAAACTTGTACCCCTAGAATACAACTTGCTCCCTGAGTTCGACCTCGGGAACTCTTTTATTTTCCGAGTAACAAATTGTATTAAACTGGTAATCACCTCTCTCTATACTATACTACGACGAAATAATAAAACTATAGAGGAAGGTCGCCACCACTACTGCTTTCACAATTAATGTTGGCCTTTGCGGTAGCCAGGAACGGATGCCCCTGAATGATGGGCGTGTTCCTCAGATTATCTGGTACATCCATGTCAAGGACAAGGAAATGTACAAGAAAATAGAAATCCTTGACCTTAACTATAACATCTTCAATAACACCTCGCAGGCTTGTGACCGAACGGTCTGCTAACTGTAGCGTTATTGAAGTTGGCCGAAGTTCACCTAACCCAAACTTCTCATAAAAAGAAGGAATTAGGTTGATGGATGCACCGAGATACAAAAGTGCTCTATCAAATGTGTAATCTCCGATAACGCAAGAAATCAAAGGAGCACCAGGATCTCTCTTTTTTCGACGGAGGTAGTGCAGGATAATAGAGCTAGCCTGCTCGGAGAGTACCACCTTCCTCGAAATAGATTCTCTCGACTTACGCTTTTGTGTACATAATTCCTTTAAAAATTTTGCGTAAGCCGGTATGTGTTTGATAGCATCAAGGAGCAGAATATTCATCTCAAATTCCTAAATAAATTTAGAAGCTCCTCGTTGCTATCAATAGACTTCTTCTTCTTTGCTTTGGCTAAGGCTTCAGGAAAAGGAACATGAGTTAGATCTTTGGAATCAGGTTCCTGAGCCTTGATTTCTCCTCTAGAATTCTCCTCTTTCCTCAGAATCTTCAGGATTCAAAAGATCAGAATAGTGTGGTTGTGGATCCTGAGTCTTCTTACCACTCGTCAAAGTGACAGAATTTGCAGAAGCATAAGAATTTGGGTCTTAGGGAGGGTTAGGAAAGATTGGAGGGGCTTGATTGACCATGAATTGTTGATTAGCAGAAGAAGAAGACGAGGAACCCTACTCAACCACCTGACCATGTGCGTGCGGGTCCCTCTGATTTCCGTACCCTTGGGCTTGATTGCCCAAATTTATAATGTTTCGCGGGTTGGGTACGGGTTGGGATGGTAGAGATCCGGGTTGACGAGAGTTAGCATTGAGCCTAGATTGCAAGTTGTCCAACGAGTTTTTCATTTGCTGCATGAGCTGGAGCATAGATCCTTACATCTCTACCATTTGACGGTTCAAATCAGCCTGCCATGCAGGTTGACCGGCATTCCAAGCTGGCTGATTGACCTGATTCGGAGGCAACTGAGTATATACTTGACCCTGACCCATTAGTCGTTGCGAAGCATAGTTGCCGGGTCAGAATTGGGTCTGTTGCCCCAGATTTTTCCAAGAGAAGTTAGGGTGGTTTCTCCAACCTGGATTATAGGCATTCGAGTAGGGGTTGGATCTAACATTCTCTTGTACAGCACAGACATCCTCATAGGGTGAGGATGGAGAGAAAGAAAGGGAAGGATCAGAAAAATTGGGATCAAAGGCCCCAGTTGGGAACCCATGGGGTTCCGAGAAATGCTGACTCATAGGTTGAGTCGCATCGAGTTGATTCACGAACTCCAGTCTAGAAGGAGCTCGTGAGGAATGGAATCCTAAATTTTGGGATTGAGTGGATTGAGAGTTGTTCATAGAATTGCCAGCCATTGATGGGTCGGCCAGAATAGGTTGTTAATATGATATTTTTATCGTTGAAATGTGTATAGTGGTTAACCTAATTTGGACCTAACCATCTCTTTACAAAATTTTTAACCTGGCCTAATTGATTTTATCTTATCACTTTCAAGCCCAGGGTCGAACACAGGGAAGTGGGGTTAAAGTCGAGTTTCTACGTTTTCCTTAAAACACGTCTCTTCCGTTCGTTTATTGTGTTTTTGGTGTTTTTCTCATTTAGGTTTTTTTATGGTAATCCTTGTTCTTGAGGCACACCCTCAAAATTGTGTCCTTGGCTTTTAGCCAAACAGAGTCCCAAAACAAGTCTTGCTACTCACAAGACGAGGTACTTGCAAGTCAAAGATTATCTTTTCTTTTTTATGTATTTTTTTTATCTTTTTACTAACAGAAAAGCAAATAGACAGAAAGTAAATATAGTATGTATATATATATATGTAGTATATATATAAAGGGGTGGGGGTGGAGGTGGCGATGGAGTGTAGCACTATGTCGAGTCAGTCGACGTCTAGAGAGACGCAACCAACACGACTAGGTGCCGCATGGAGTGTGGATGGAGGATGGATGATGTATGGGACCACGCTTTTTTTGTACGCGTGTATCAGGGAATATCAGCAACTGGTGCAGATATTCCCGCGATACAGCGTATAATAAATAACATGAAAATATATGTACATATGTATGTATATAAGTAAATATATCTATATATATATAAGTATATGTATAAGTATATAGATGTATATATAAGTAGATATATATATATATTATATATATACGTATATATATTATATATATGTGTATGTATACATAACTATATAGATATACTATGTATATATATATATATATATGTATGTATGTATATATATATTTATATATATGTTACTATAAGTGTGTGAGTGTGTGTGTATGTGTTGGTATAGGTGTGTGTGCGTCGGTGAATGTGTGTGTGTGTGCGTTGCTGTGAGTGTGTCTGTTAGTGAGTAAAAAAGAGAGAGAGAGAGAGAGAATACGTGAGAGAGAGAGTGGGAGCGGGCGGGAGAGATCAGCAGAGAGAGAGAGAGCGGGCGAGCGAGAGATCGCGGACGCACGAGTTAAGACGTCTGCCGCCTCTGGTGGACGTCTGACTCCACGTCGTCTGAAGGCGGAGGCAGACGTCTGAAGATGGTGGGTGCGGGCACAGCTTCGCGTAGGGTTCCTGCAGGCGTGCGCGAAGGCGACGGGCAGGCGAAGGCGTGGAGGAGCGAGCGTGGAGGAGGTTTGCAGGTGGTCGAGGAGGGTCGCGGAGAAGGGCAGGGGTCGGCGCAAGGCCGTAGCCGGCCGTTGCAGTGCGCGCGGCGGATGGCTATAGGTGCTACTGCGGGGAGGCCCTGCAGGCGCGCGGCGGACGGAGGTTGAGCAGGGAATGGCCCTGCAGGTGCGCGCGAAGTCGACGGGCGGCTGCGGGGACGGTCACGGAGGAGCGGGAGGACCTGCTGCTGCTGCCGTGGCTTCAAGCTTCGAAGCTTGGAGCGGTGGCAATGGCATTAAAGAGAAAAAAAATGAAGCGAGGGAATGCACCACGCCCACCGGCTCGTCGAAGAGCTGGGCGGTGGTGCTCCCACTGTGGTGGTGTGCACCACAGTGGGTTCTTCTACTCACCGGGTGCCTCCTCGACGGAGGGCCGACGTATGGGAGGGGAAAGCGGTGGAGAAGATGGCTGCGGGTTTTTGTTGCTGCTGCAGCCTCCCTTGCGAGGAAGAAGCTGCAGCTTCTTATAGAGGAGGAGAGAGAGGCGTGCCGGCTGCAGCATGGAGAGGGTGCGCGAGTTGCAGCTATAGGGAGCGGCGTTGGCAGGGAGAAGTGACGTGGAGTAAATGCATGCAGCTGCTGCGGGAAGAAGTGCAGCCGCGGGAAGAAGAAAAGAAGAAATCAGGAGAGAAAAAAATGAAAAGAGGTGGAATTTGCAAGGAGGCACTTGAGATAAAATGTAACTATGCAAGCCATTGTTTCACTCCTCTTCCTCTCTTGATTAAATGCATGCATGTAAGCGTTTTTACAAATGCGATTACAGGATCCTATTATGCAATGTTAATGCTAGAAAATAGCACAAGAAGGCGTTATTACAAGCGTGTTTTGAGGTGCAAACATATACCCCCATGCCTATCTTTTGCTAGTCCCTAGCAAAATAGTATTTAGAAATAATCTTAAGCTGAAGATTTTCTTCTAAGGTGATATAGGTGTGTTTATTATCGAATATTGTGAGAACCAATTGTAAAGAAGACTACCAGTACTTTAAGTCTCGCATGACATAGATCATCTCTCAACTAACCAGGACTCTTGATATTTAAACCTTAAATACGATTTCCAGGACCCAGGAGGTTTTTGCCGTACTCGAGAGCTCAAGAGGTTATCGTTTGTGCATAGTGAAGGATCAAGACTAACCAGATGAACATTACGACTCAATCCCAAGGTTTCACGAATTTTTAAGTACAGGTTGGTCCCAGTTTCAGCTCATGTCTTCTGATTGACCCTTAAGATGATGACGGAAAACTCAACTCCCATTTTCTGATTTTTTTTTTTTTTGGCTCACCGGAAAACAAATTATACAGACATTTATGAGATATACTTACTCCTTTGCAACATCTTTTTTTTTTTTGACAACTCTTTTTTTCTCTTTTTTTTGTTTTTTTTGTTTTTTTTTGTTTTTTTCTTTTTTTTGAAACACGTGTCAGTATATCTCTTACAACACATTTTGAAAGAGCACACTTTTTTTCTTTTTGGTGGGAGAGTTTCTTTTTGGTGGAAAGAGTTGCTCCTAAACACAAGACTAAAGCCTGGGATAAAAGGTCTACCTGCGTGCACAGGTAAGGACTCCACCTTCCCTAATGAACACTAGGGTTGGATCTTATGTTCACCTGGCCTTTCCTGATATGTGTAGTGTGAACCACGTTTACTTAAGCTCTCAAGTAAAAGTAAACCAACGGATCTTGTACTTGTGTCTCAGATACAAGAATACATCCTTAGTTAGGAGAGATCTTGATCTATTTTGTCAATGCTTTAAGTGAATTAAGCCGAGCCTGAGCGAATCAAGCTTTTGTGGCCTGGAAAGTCTTCAAAACAGAGGTTGAATATCCGTAAACACTTATTGCCTTTTTGTTTCAGCTTTCAAATCATTACTAAACACCATTTATTATTATTATATATATATTTTTTTTTTTTTTCTTCTTTTTTCTTTTTCTTGCATATTTATAAATAGGTGGGAACTGTATGATACCATAACATACCCGGATCCTATGGATGCCTATCCACCCCCCCATGCCAAACAATGCTATGTCCTCATATGCATGTAGGGAAAGGCAGAGAAAGGATGGAAGATCGGGTAACAAGAGCTGAGGTTCAGGGTATAGATCAGGGTGGAAGGGTGGGTGGATGGTGGGTGGTGAAGAGAAAAGTGAAGTGATTGTGATAGAGGTGTGAAAAGTGATGGTGGATGGTGAGAGATTTGCCATTTTCTGGGACGAGAGTGTCCCAGGCGGATCAGAAAACAGATCAGGAAGAGGAAGTTGGCCCTTAGATTGGCCAAGAAGAGGGGCTTTTTGGATAGATGGATCCAAAAGGGAATAGCCCTGGTGAATAAGATGTGGGCTCAAGGTCCCAATGTGGAGTTGCAAATCCGCCTGATTTGGCGGGAAAGAAAGGGCAATCCGGTCTTCCATAGTGTGGATCGGCGGTGAGCAGCCCGGCGATGACTCAGACCACGAGGTATGGGAAGCGGAGAAAACCTCTTTAGAAGTCTGGTCAGGAGAAGGTACGGGAATGGGGAGGGATTGGGGAACGTCACAGTTTGTGTTGGTCAGGTAGTCGTCAGGTAATTCGCAGTAGTCTGAATCGGCTCCAATTAGCTCGATACACGTAATGATAGTCATGTCCTCGTCAAACGTGTCATCCTTGATGTAATCACTATCAGCATAAGAGTGCGTTGTTGCAGCGGGATTAACCTGAAATCCCGGAGGAATACTCGGAGCTTGCAAAATTTGAACCTGTTCCTGAGAAGGTTGTACCTGTGGTTGCGGATCACAGGGTACGAAGTTTTGCGGGTTTGGAACAAGTTGGGCGGGAAGAGTGCCCTGAGATCGAGTCGCCATGCTTAGTTGACTGATCTCAGCATTCTGCTGCGCCAAATGCTGAAGAGAGGTCATGTTCTCTTTATGGCGCTTTGACATTTCCGTCATCATTCGCATCAATTTATCAAGAGGCTTTGATGCGTGTTTGGTTTTCTGTTCGCAAGGACCTGATGGCAGATTTTCCATAGGATTAGACTGGGCCCTTGGGATGACGGGTGCGGACGATCGCCCTGGTCCACCAGCGGGGTTTTGGCGTTGCGGGTTGTTGGACCATGCGAAATTCGGATGATTACGCCACCCTGGGTTATACGTGGCAGAAAATGGGTTGTTCCCTCGGGCGCAAGCATCTTCTATTTCAGAAGACGTGTCCGCATATGTGTCCGAGCACACGGAGGCTTGGTCCTCCGTGTTGAAATACTGGCTCACAGAAGCCAATTCCACATGGCTTACCGAGTCGCTTGGCGCGATACTCGACAAGGAAGGTCTTACAGGGTTTCTCGGGATAAGCCTGGTGTTGAAAGAATTTGAATTTTGACGAAGTGGTGATGTGGGGGTGTGTGCCATGCTTGTGGAGGAGGAGGATGATTCGACTATTTATCAGTCAATTCAAACAATTCAGGGTTGTGTGACCTCCTCCCAAACATGAACTATCACAGGAAGAATTGGGGGGATAAGAGGGGAAAAGAGATGAGAGAAATGATGCTGCAAAGGTACACTTGATTACAAATCAATACAGTCAAGTTCCTAACCTCTACAGTGTGCCCTTAGACCTAAAGATCTAAGTTACCTACTATCACGAACTACGGAACCGAATGCGAGCACCGCGGAACCACCGGGACAGATTGAAAGGCCGTTTGCCCCAGTCTTAGACACCCGATAGCACGCGGGAACTCTCACCAGCACGTAACCGCTACACGTAGGTAGTTAGACCTCCAATCCTTAAAAAGGGTCAAGTTACTACCAGTTTTAATTAGAGGCTTAGGGTCAAGTGCTTTTGGAATGTGAAGGGCATTGTTTACGGGTAATGCCCAAGTGATTGATTTTCAGAGTGTATAAAAACAATCATGCAACGGGGAAATCTCCCCGAATTGAAGTTTTTATTGGTGAATGGTTTTTTAGAGTTCAGCCTTAAGTAGTATGGATTTTACGGTTTTGCTGAATTACCAATTCAACCAATCTCCGAGTTTTTGCAAAAATATAGGTTTTCCTTCTAAAACCCAAGAAACCCTTCTTCAATTATCAGTTAGTTAATGCACGCTAAAATGCAATGGGCTACCCTAAATGGAGATTTCTAAGTGTGGATGCACTAATCAGTTTTATATCAATGTGACAGGGAGCCAAAGCACTTCAATTCAAGTGCTCCCAATCACCAGAAATGATTTCCACACACAAGGCTTCAACCAAAAGATAAAGAAAATAAAATTGTTGGGGTTGAAGTATTCAGGATCGAATCATAGGCAAGTTTGAAAAGTCATGGTGGGGTTGGAATCAACTCAATTCCAAGTCTCCCCACCAAAAATGTGATCCTGAATTAAAGATAAGTGAGGCAAAAGAGGGATATAAGCAATCTTTTTCTTTGCCTCAAAGAATACTTCCCTCGGCGAGAAATCCAAGAATCAAGATTCTCGGATTTTCGCTATGCGAAGTGTGGCGGGAAATCCCGAGGCAGTGGGAGTGAATACAACCAATCAAACAAGTGAATTTTAATCCACTTGCCCCAAGAAATCCCAAGAAGTTTTTCTAGTTTTTTTTTTTTTCTTTTTGGGTGGCAAGCTAACCCAAGTTTGCTAAGAAAGAGAAAACCTACTGGTTTGGCAACGTGTGCGAAGCTCCAATGCGGTGTTGGCGTCTTCACGCACTCTTTCCCGCCTTGGATCTGCCCTCGTTCCCGACTTCGTCTGCTTTCCTTCTCCTTCCACCAAGTTCACCTGTACACCAAAAACAACAATACCCGTGAAGAGGGAAGAGAAAAATTGAAAGGATTTGGATAGAAACTTACTCGAAGGCGCACCTCCCCGGCAACGGTGCCAGAAAAGTTATGATGGGTCGGCCGGAATAGGTTGTTAATATGATATTTTTATCGTTGAAATGTGTATAGTGGTTAACCTAATTTGGACCTAACCATCTCTTTACAAAATTTTTGACCTGGCCTAATTGATTTTATCTTATCACTTTCAAGCCCAGGGTCGAACACAGGGAAGTGGGGTTAAAGTCGAGTTTCTACGTTTTCCCTAAAACGCGTCTCTTCCGTTCGTTTATTGTGTTTTTGGTGTTTTTCTCATTTAGGTTTTTTTATGGTAATCCTTGTTCTTGAGGCACACCCTCAAAATTGTGTCCTTGGCTTTTAGCCAAACAGAGTCCCAAAACAAGTCTTGCTACTCGCAAGACAAGGTACCTGCAAGTCAAAGATTATCTTTTCTTTTTTATGTATTTTTTTTATCTTTTTACTAACAGAAAAGCAAATAAACAGAAAGTAAATATAGTATGTATATATATATGTAGTATATATATAAAGGGGTGGGGGTGGAGGTGGCGATGGAGTGTAGCACTATGTCGAGTCAGTCGACGTCTAGAGTGACGCAACCAACACGACTAGGTGCCGCATGGAGTGTGGATGGAGGATGGATGATGTATGGGACCACGCTTTTTTTGTACGCGTGCATCAGGGAATATCAGCAACTGGTGCAGATATTCCCGCGATACAGCGTATAATAAATAACATGAAAATATATGTACATATGTATGTATATAAGTAAATATATCTATATATATATAAGTATATGTATAAGTATATAGATGTATATATAAGTAGATATATATATATATATATTATATATATATGTATATATATTATATATATGTGTATGTATACATAACTATATAGGTATACTATGTATATATATATATATGTATGTATATATATATTTATATATATGTTACTATAAGTGTGTGAGTGTGTGTGTATGTGTTGGTATAGGTGTGTGTGCGTCGGTGAATGTGTGTGTGTGTGCGTTGCTGTGAGTGTGTGTCTGTTAGTGAGTAAAAAAGAGAGAGAGAGAGAGAATACGTGAGAGAGAGAGCGGGAGCAGGCGGGAGAGATCAACAGAGAGAGAGAGAGCGGGCGAGCGACAGATCGCGGACACGCGAGTTAAGACGTCTGCCGCCTCCGGTGGACGTCTGACGCCGCGTCGTCTGAAGGCGGAGGCAGACGTCTGAAGACGGCGGGTTCGGCTTCGCGTAGGGTTCCTGCAGGCGTGTGCGAAGGCGACGGGCGGGCGAAGGCGTGGAGGAGCGAGCGTGGAGGAGGTCTGCAGGTGGTCGAGGAGGGTCGCGGAGGAGGGCAGGGGTCGGCGCGAGGCCGTAGCCGGCCGCTGCAGTGCGCGCGGCGGATGGCTACAGGTGAACTGCGGGGACGTCAAGATGGAGGTTGAGTGGGGAATGGCCCTGCAGGCGCGCGCGAAGTCGACGGGCGGCTGCGGGGACGGTCGCGGAGGAGCGGGAGGACCTGCTGTTGCTGCTGCGTGGCTGCTGCTGCCGTGGCTTCAAGCTTCGAAGCTTGGAGCGGCGGCAATGGCATTAAAGAGAAAAAAAACGAAGCGAGGGAATGCACCACGCCCACCGGCTCGTCGAAGAGCTGGGCGGTGGTGCTCCCACTGTGGTGGTGTGCACCACAGTGGGTTCTCCTGCTCGTCGGGTGCCTCCTCGACGGAGGGCCGACGTATGGGAGGGGAAAGCGGTGGAGAAGATGGCTGCGGGTTTTTGTTGCTGCTGCAGCCTCCCTTGCGAGGAAGAAGCTGCAGCTTCTTATAGAGGAGGAGAGAGAGGCGTGCTGGCTGCAGCAGGGAGAGGGTGCGCGAGTTGCAGCTATAGGGAGCGGCGTTGGCAGGGAGAAGTGACGTGGAGTAAATGCATGCAACTGCTGCGGGAAGAAGTGCAGCCGCGGGAAGAAGAAAAGAAGAAATCAGGAGAGAAAAAAATGAAAAGAGGTGGAATTTGCAAGGAGTCACTTGAGATAAAATGTAACTATGCAAGCCATTGTTTCACTCCTCTTCCTCTCTTGATTAAATGCATGCATGTAAGTGTTTTTACAAATGCGATTACAGGATCCTATAATGCAATGTTAATGCTAGAAAATAGCACAAGAAGTCGTTATTACAGGCATGTTTTGAGGTGCAAACAGCCATCCACTCTTCCATTCTTTTAGCAACCAAGTCCACCTTATCAAGTTTATTGCAAATCAATTCCATATCAAATGAATGAGAGTCATGGACTTCATTGACATTTGATCTGGGTTGCTGGGACTGGTTAAAAGTATCCATGGAGGCATGATTAATTGAATACTCACTCATTTCCTCAAATAAATCATGTGCACTATCTGCATCTTTATTGGGAAAATTGCCTCCGCAAGAAGCATCCACATGGTTTCTGAGTTGCTCATTCAACCCATGATAGAAGATCTGCACGAGTTGCCATTTCGGCACCTCATGGTGTGGACACCTCCGCAATAAGTCCTGGAATCGCTCCCAGGCCACATGAAACTGCTCCCCCGGCCGCTGGGTAAAGGTAGTGATTACCCGTCTCAAAGCATTGGTACGATCGACTGGGAAGAATTTCTTCAGAAAGGCCGATTTCAACTCATTCCAAGTTGTAATTGGTCTTCCTATTGTCCTATACCAATGCGCAGCTTTATCCCTAAGAGAGTGGGGGAAGAGCCTCATGATCATTTGCTCCTCGTTAACGTTTCGAGCCTTGGTGGTCTGGACCAAAGTGGTCAAATCTTCCAAGTGCTGAAACGGATCTTTGGAGCCAAGCCCATGATAATGTTTAATCAGGCTTAACACCTGGGGCTTGATTTCTACGTCACCGGCTGGAATCTGGACGTCGAGACATTCCCCGTAATTTGAAGGATCATAAAAATCCTTCAAGGGCTGAGCGCCCTGCATTCTCTGGAACCATTCCTGCATTCTCTGCATTTGTTCCAGCTACCTTCAAAATTCTTCCTGTGGATTTTCAAGCAGAGGAGGCTGTTGTTCGGCCATGGGATCAAATTGACCAAAATCTAACTTGCGCCTCCTAGAATGTTCTAACGGTCCTCCCAATCGGGGATTCAATGACCGTCCTCCCAGCATAAATTAAGAGAAGGTTGGAAGGACTAGGGATAGGAACCCTGCAGCACAACAAAACAAGGTTGTCCTTAAATGGGGTGGCCTAAGGATCTACTGACTCCCCAAACCAGCCTTAAGACTGTAAGTGATTTACTCTACTTGCATCTGTTTAACCAACCAATTAGGAGGGACTGGGGAGAAGGTTCTTCCTTTGGCTTTCGCCTCCGGTTCCTAGTGTACCCCCCAGCCACGGTCGTTTGACGCTACTCCCCTTGCTAGACATCAGATTAATCAGTATAAGTAGGTTAATCAAAAATAATCTCAGACTAGGCCCTGAAGAGCGAATCAAACCTTAAGGCCAACGTCTACTCAATTTTATTAAGGCCTGGGATTGTGGTGCTTATGAAATGTGATGGGCCCTTACAATGGGTTGTGCCCTTAATGATTGATTGAGATTTATGTAAGTGTGTGTGCAACCAGGGTTTCCAAGCAAGATTATTGATAATGCATGAATTTTAATGTTCAAATCTTGCTTAAGTAGCTTTTAGGGTTTCAAATTAGGTGAATTGCAATCAAGTTTCTAGACAAACCAAGTTCTGAAACACGGGTGAAGATTATTTTCCTTTAAAATCAAAAAGAAAGTGGCGTGCCTGGAATATACCTAGATTGAAAACCCTAAGGAGGAGTTACTTGATGAGTTGGTTTTAAAATAAAGTGGTGCGGCCCAAACAACTCAAACAATTGGCCACAATTGCACCACTAAGTTAGGCACTAAAAAAAATGGTTAACCTAGAATAATTTCTACTTTGTTATGTGTTGCTTTGTGTGTACCGGTTCCACAGATCAGAACTCGGTTGAGTAGAAAACAAATCGAGTTGATCAAGTGCCTTGAATGTGGGTGTTTGTTGTGTGTTTGTTGGAAATTGCCCCACAAGATTATCTTTTTGTTATATTTATGAATGAGGGTGGAATGAATGTGAGTGAAAATCCAAACAACCAAACTATTCCTAGGATTTATGCAAACACCTAGGTTAATTGGGATTTGGATTTAATGTGGCGAATGGAATCTATGGAGGGGGAAAGAATGGGGGAACACTTACAGTTGTCTTCAACTACACTTTACTCCAGTCTACCGCTTGTTGATTCCTTGATGGAGGTCTCTGCAAAACAATAGACACAAGAGAAAGCTAGTTAGAAAACAAATAAAGTGCAAGAAATGTGAAGGAAAGATCGGAAATCGTTGCCTCCCCGGCAATGGCGCCAAAATGTTGAAACGTTTTGCGAATCGCTACGCTTACGTGTTTGGTTGTGGAAAAACTGTCGTTCTAGTTCGAAAGTGAAGAATTCGTGTTCAAGAAATAAAATTTATACCGAAAAGAATTCCGGGTCAAACACAGGGAGGCTACGTTGATCTATATTCGCAATTATATCTTTTTTAGGATTTTTGATAAGCAAGGCGATATAATTACAATGGAGCTATCAGACTAAAAGAAAGAGAGAGAGAGAGAGAAAGAGAACATGCATTGAATATTTCAATTGTTTATCTAATAAAACTAAATAAAAGTTGCACTAGAAAGCGGAAAATCAATTACACTATAAAGTAGGAAAATTCTATACTAGAAAAGCTGTAAATAAGAATGGGAGAGAGAAGTTATCCTCCTCGATGATTGATTGGAGGACGAGCCGGACGGGATGATGCCTGGACGAAGGAGAACGAAGCAGGACGAAGGAGGACGAAGCAGAAGAATGGGAACGGAGCAGCACGCCGTCGTCGTCGCGGGATCCACTTCTGAAGGGGAACAAAAATTGGACTTTATCTCGCGAGAAGCATCCCAAGTGTGGGACAAGCCTCTCTTGAGCTTTGGATGGGTAGAGAGGAGAAAGAAGGGATGAAAATTTCGTATGGAGGGGGTCTCCTTTTATAGTTGCAAGGAGTGGGGGCAAAATGGACATTACAAGTTCAAAATAATAAATGAGGGATCGCCATCGTGGGCGGCTCGCGTGCGCCTCCTTGCCTGCTCACGCTCTCAACGGCTTGTGCACGTTCGTCGATTCTCAGTTGTCCGATCGCGAGATCGGATGGCTTAGGATGCGTCTCTACCCGCTCGTTGCGCGCTTGCCTGGCGCGTGCGATCGCGCGTCCACGCCGCACGTTCAATCGCGCGTGAACGCAATCGGGCATGCGCGGCCGTCCGATCTCCATCTGATGCTCCACGCGCCTCAATTGCCCGTGCCTTCCAGCCCCTCGCCGCGGCTCGAACCCGCGCTCGGCGCTCCCGAAAGCGCACTCGACCACTGCGCTATGGGGTGCGGATGGTCGAGCGGATGCTTTTAAGCGCGAGCGACCACAGCCGTTGGACTAAGATCCAACGGCGAAGAGAGATCGGGCGCGGGGCCTTCACAAGATGCAAGCGGCCGTTTGGGCAGCTGAGATGGCGCCACGTGGCGCCATCTTGGCTGTCCATCGTCTGGAAGTTGTAGACGGTGCCACGGATGTCGGATTGACTCGATTTTTGTGTCGTTGGGCTGCGATCGTCGATCTGAATTCATCCGTATGGTCGGATTTGTCATCTGAAGTGCGGATTTACACCATCCTGGCCCTTGATCTTCTAGGGTTCCCGGGTCACTACCTGATGCTACGGACGTCTGATTAGGGCGATCTTGGAGTCGTTGAACTCCAATCGTCACCCTGATCACATCCATACGGTTGTATCTTTGATCTGAGGTCCCAATAAAATGTTTCCCTGTCCAAGCACATAAAAGGAGACAATTAACCTCCATTTTATTTAAACTATTCTAAATGCAAGATGATGCATGTTATGCAATATTTATATCATGAAATGCAATCCTATGCTTAAGAACATGCATAAATAGACATTTTAAGTAGTGTAAATGTGTTTACATCACTCCCCTCTCTTTTTATGCTTTCATAGTTGATTGTAATAGACATTGAAGTGATATCTATACCATATTTTTTTCATCTCTATTTTGTAATTTATTTGCTTTTCTTCTTCTTACAAAAATACAAAAAAAATAATAAAACCCTAAAATACCAAAAAGGAAGAAATCGAAGTGCAGTTTTCAATTGAAGTAAACGTCGCCTCCTTGTGTTTGACTCGGGACTCCCTTGGAGTTTTGGTATAAATTTTATTTGATCACACGTTTTGCAACTACAACGATAGGTTACTCGTAACCCTGATTTCAAACTCGCAAAACGCGTGCAATCACGAGGTCCTTGAGCCTCTTCTATGGTGCTTTGCCTTAGCTTCTACTAAGGCCTTAAGGTTAAGGTGTCTACACCTTGATTTTGATGTCTGATTGTCTTGGTTTTGATTCTAATATTAGTATGGATATTGGATTGCATCTACTGCTCATATATTTGAGTTAATTGTAGAGCTTAACATTAGGGTTAATTTGGTGGTTCAAACCGCTATTTTAACCGCATCCTTTTTCAGTATGATTCCTAATTTTATTAAGATATTCTTCTGATTTAGTTTGAGAATTATTCAATTATATTTGCATCTATCTTGATAATTGTAATTTGT
The DNA here is from genome assembly GCA_037157565.1 of Thalassia testudinum. NCBI lineage: Eukaryota > Viridiplantae > Streptophyta > Magnoliopsida > Alismatales > Hydrocharitaceae > Thalassia > Thalassia testudinum. The sequence goes on along the minus strand of JAZHRO010000031.1, from coordinate 220,567,839 downwards.
GATTGGATTTTTCAAATTGCTCCCTGCAAATGACCTTGGACACACATTGATCTTGAGTTTATAAATTTAAGTACTGTATTGCTTTTGGTCGCTATACCACAATGTGTTTTCCTAAAACTCAACAAATGTAACGCAACATTTTGGAGCCATTACTGGGGAGCAACATGCATTTAATTCACTAATTACAATTCTGATTTGCTACTAACTTGATTTCGTTGATTTGCTGTGATTTTGCGAGGTACATGATGTGCATACATCTGATTAGCCTAAAATGTCTATTAATGCATGTTCTTAGTGTCACATTAGCATCATTCATTGTAAATAGTGCATAACATGCATAATCTTACATTTAGATCAAGTTGTATAAATTGTACAGTAATTATCTCCTTTTTATGATCAGGGATAGGGTGACTTTTTATTGAGGCCTTGGATCAAAGATCCAACCGCATGGATTTGATCAGAGCGACAATTGGAGTTTAACGACTCCAAGATTGCCATAATTGGACTTCCGTAGCACTAGACAGAGATCGAGGAACCCTAAAGATCAAGGGCCAAGATGGTGTTAATCTGCACCTTAGATGACAAATCCGACTGCACAGATGGATTCAGATCGACAATCGCAGCCTAACGACGTGAAAATCGATCCAATCCGACACTCGTGGCACGATATACAATACTCAGAAGATGGACAGCCAAGATGGCACCACGTGGTGCCATCTCAGCCACCCAACCGACCCTAAGGACCCGCAACTGCCTTTCCTTCCTCACTCGCCCACTCGATCTCGACCATTGGATGCTCATCCAATGGTCGCGAAGCCGCACACACAAATCCTCCACACGACACAAAGTCAGCCGCAACGCAACGGTTGGGCATCTTCATGAGAAGAGGCGGTCGCGCGTTCGAGCCGTGGCCTCTCAAATTGTAGAGCGGGCGCACGGGCTAGCGGAGCTACGCGATGGTGATCGAACGACGTTGAGCGAGCGATAGCACCCACGCACGATCAGATGCACGACGCTGATGCATGATCGCACGCGGGCGTGCAGCGCGAGCGAGGATGGTTTAAGCCGTCCGATCTCTTGATCAGACAACTGTAAGCATGCGGATGTGCACGTGTGTTGTGCGACGTGGAGGCGATGAGCTGCGCGGTGCGAGCACACAAAGGCCACGCTCAGGCCTTTAGTGACAGATTTATCCGTCACTAATGGTCCCATATTAATGATTTTCAAATTAAAATGTCCAAAATGCCCCCACTCCTTGCAACTGTAAAAGGAGACCCCGTACATACGAATTTCTTATCCCTTCTCTTCTCTCCCTCTCCAAAGCTCAAGAGAAGTTTATCCTACACCCGGGATGCTCCTCAAGAGATAAAATCAATTTTTCACCCACATTTGAGAAGCGAGTCCCGCGACGATGTTGACGTGCTGCCTCATTCCCATTCTTTCTACCTCGACTTCCTTCTTCCCAATATGTTCCTTGTCTTCCAGGCATTGTCTTGTCCAGCTCGTCCTCCAAGCGATCATCAAGGAGGATAACTTCTCTCTCCCATTCCTTTTTCCTACATTCTAGTTGTAATAATTTTCCTTCTTTCTAGTGTAATTTCTCACTTTCTTAGATGTACAAACATTTTGCAATTTCAAGTGGAAGTTTTCTCTCTCTCTCTGATTGTTTATATTGATTCCATTGCATTGAAATTACTGCACTTTTTTAAACAAAAACACAAAAAGAATATAATTGTGAAACTTGATCTGCATAGCCTCCTTGAGTTCGACCTGGGATTTCTATTCAAGTATAAATTTTATTTGTTGAACCCGAGTTCTTCGCTATTCAAACTACGATGGCAGGTTTTCAAAACCAACTTTGATAGTGTAGTCCTCCGACATTTTAACATTTTGGCACCGTTGCCGGGGAGGCAATGATTTTCCGATCTTCTTTTCGCATTTCACACACTTTACTATTTTCTAGCTTGCTTTCTCTCATATCTATTATTTTGCAGAGGCCTCTATCAAGGAATCGTCAAGTGGTAGATCAAAGTAAAGTGCAATTGAAGACAACTGTAAGGGCTCCCCATTCTTCTCCTCTCCATAGATTTCATTCCATCACATTAAATTCAAATTCCAATTAACCTAGGTGTTTGCATAAATCCTAGGATTAGTTTGGTTATTTGGATTTCCACTCACACTCACATTTCACCCTCGCTTATAAAAAAAAACAAAAAGATAATTTTGTGGGGTAATTCAACATACACACACATTCTAGGCACTTAACCTACTTGATTTTCTTCTACTCAACCGGATTCTGATCTGCGGAACCGGTACACACAAATCAACACATGAAAGAGTAGAAATCATTCTAGGTTAACCATTTCTGTGTGCCTAACCTAGTGGTGCAATTGTGGCCAATTGTTTGAGTTGTTTGGGCCGCACCACTCAACCTAAAATCAACTCACCAAGTAGCTTCCTCTTAAGGTTTTCAATCTAGGTTCATACTAAGCACTCCACTTTATTTCTGATTTTAAAGGAAAGCAATCTTCACCCATGCTTGAAAAGCTGGTTTGCCTCAAACTTGATTGAAAACAACCTAATTCTAAACCCTAAAAGCTACTTAAGCAAGATTTGAACATTAAAATCTATGCATCACAAATAATCTTGCTTGAAAACCCTGGTTGTGCATGCACTTACACATACTCAATCAATCATTAAGGGCACAACCCATTTTAAGGGCCCATCACATTCCATAGGCACTACAATCCCAAGCCTCAATAAAATCAAGTAGATGTTGTCCTTAAGGACTAATTCGCTCTTCGGGGCCTAGTCTAAGATTGTTTATGATTAACCTACTTGTACTGATTAATATGATGTCTAGCTAGGGGAGTAGCGTCAAACGACCGCGGCTGGGGTGTACACTAGGAATTGGAGGCGCAAGCCGAAGGAAGAACCTTCTCCCCAGTCCCTCATTCTAACTGGTTGGATTGAGTAGACATAAGTAAAGTAAATCGTCTATAATCTTAAGGCAGGTTTTGGGAGTCTGTAGATCCTTAGGCTACCCCACTTAAGGACAGGCTTATTTTGTTGTGCTGTAAGGTTCTTATCCCCAGTCCTTCTGACCTTTTCCTAGTTTATGTTGGGAAGATGGTCATTGAATCCCCAATTGGAAGGACCACTAGAGTATTCTAGGAGAAATAGATTGGATTTTGGCCAAATTGATCCCATGGCCGATCAACAGCCTCCTCTACCTCGAGATCCATAGGAGGAATCTGGAAGGCAGCTGGAACAAATTCAGAGAATGCAAGAATGGTTCCAGAGAATGAAGGGTGCTCAACCCTTGAAGGATTTTTTTGATCCTTCAAATTACGAGGAGCGTCCCGGCATCCAGATTCCTACTGGAGACGTAGAAATCAATGCCTAGGTGTTAAGCCTGATCAAACACTATGATGGGCTTGGCTCTGAGGACCCATTTCAGTAATTCGTGGACTTGACCAATTTGGTCCAGACCACCAAGGCACGAAACATGAATGAGGAGCAAATGATTATGAGGCTCTTCCTCCACTCTCTTAGGGCTAAAGCCGCTCATTGGTACAGGACTATAGGAAGACCAATTGGAACTTGGAATGAGTTGAAATTGGCCTTTATGAAGAAATTCTTCCCTGTCAAACGTACCAATGCTTTGAGATGGGCTATCACTACCTTTACCCAGCGGTTGCGGGAGCAATTTCATGTGGCCTGGGGGCGATTCCAGGACCTATTATGAAGGTGTCCACACCTTGAGGTGCCGAAATGGCAACTTGTGTAGATCTTTTACCACGGGTTGACTAAGCAACTTAGAAATCACATGGACGCTTCTTGCGGAGGCAATTTCCACAACAGAGACGCAAATAGCCCACACGATTTATTTGAGGAAATGAGTGAGAATTCGATCAATCATGCCTCCATGGATACTTTTGACCGGTCCCAGTAGCCCAGAACGAATGTTAATGAAGTCCACAACTCTCATTCATTCGATATGGAATTGATTTGTAATAAACTTGATAAGGTGGACTTGGTTGCTAAGAGAATGGAGGAGTGGATGGCTGGAAATTCAATGAACAACTCTCAATCCACTCAATCCCAGAATTCAGGATTCCATTCGTCATGAGCTCCTTCTAAATGGGAGTTCGTGAATCAACTTGATGCAGCTCAACCTGTGAGCCAGCATTATTCGGAACCCCATGGTTCTAAACTGGGGCCTTTGATCCCAGTTTCTCTGATCCTTCCCTTTCTTTCTCTCCATCCTTACCCTATGAGGATGTTTATGCTGTACAAGAGAATATTAAATCCAACCCCTACTCCAATGCTTATAATTCGACTTGGAGAAACCACCTAACTTCTCCTGGAAAAACCTCGGGCAGTAGACCCAATTCCAACCCTTCGACTTTACTCCACAATGACTAATGGGTCAAGGTCATGTTTATACTCAATTGCCCCCGAATCAGGTCAATCAACCAGCTTGGAATGCCCATCAACTCGTAGGGTAGGCTAATTTGAACCGACAAATGGTAGAGATGCAAGGATCCATGCTCCAGCTCATGCAGCAATTGAAAACCTCGCTGGACAACTTACAAACTAGGCTCATAGCTAATGCTCGTCAACTCGGATCTCTACCATCTCAACCCGTACCCAACCTGTGAAATATCCTGAATCTGAGCAACCAAGCCCATGGGTACAGAAATCAAAGGGAGCCACATGCACATGCTCAAGTGGTTGAATAGGGTCCTTCCTCTTCTTCTTCTGCAAATCAATGATTATTGGCTAATGCATCCCTCCAATCTTTCCTAACCCTCCCCAAGACCTAAACTCGTATGCATCCATAAATTCTGTTACCTTAAGGAGTGGTAAACAAACTCAGGATCCACAACCACACTGTTCTGATTTACCAGACCCTAAAGAACCTGAGGAGAGAAAGGAGAATTCTGGAGAAGAAATCAAGGCTCAGGAACCTGATTCCAAAGATCTGACTCATGTTCCTTTTCTTGAAGCCTTGATCAAATCAAGGAAGAAGTCTGTTGATAATAATGAGGAGCATTTAAATATTTTCAAGAATGTCAAGATCAATATCCTGCTCCTCGACGTTATCAAGCATATACCAGCTTACGCGAGATTTTTAAAGAATTTATGTACACAGAAGCGTAAGTCGAGAGAATCTGTTTCGAGGAAGTGGTACTCTCTGAGCAGGCTAGTTCTGTTATCCTACACCACCTCCCTCAGAAAAAGAGAGATCCTAGTGCTCCGTTGATTTCCTGTGTCACCGAAGATTACACTTTTGATAGAGCACTACTAGATCTAGGTGCATCCATCAACCTAATTCTGACTTCTCTTTATGAGAAGTTTGGATTAGGTAACTTCAGCCGACTTCAGTAATGCTGCAGTTAGCGGATCGTTCGGTCACAAATCCCCGAGCCATTATTGAGGATTTTATTGTTAAGGTTAAGGATTTCTATTTTCCTGTAGATTTCCTTGTCCTTGACATGGATGTACCTAAAAATCTGAGGAACACGCCCATTATTCTAGGGCATCCGTTCCTGGCTACTGCTAAGGCTAACATTAATTGTGAAAGCAGCAGCATGGAAAATCGCCTTTTGGGATCAACGAATGAAATTGGATATTTCTAAGGTAATTAATAAATTTGAGGATTGTGGATTTATCGAGGAACATGAGGATGACAATATGAATATTGAAACTTGTATGATGGTTTCTACCTCTAAAAGATCCTCCTTTAATGATGAATTGGACCCACAACCCTCTATGGCAGACTCGCCATCTTCTGAAGAGGTTATTGATCTTGTTCACTCTCAACCTCTTCCTCTTGATGAGTCATCAACATCTTCCTTACCTTCAATCATCAGCCTGCCCCAGCTTTAACTAAAACCATTGCCAGATAATCTAAAATATCAGTTTTTAGTACCACAAAAGATGCTCCCTATGATTATCAGTGCTAAATTAACAATGGAGTAGGAGATTAAACTGATTAAGGTCCTGAAGGAACACAAGGAGGCAATTTGTTGGACCATTCATGACCTTAGGGGGATCGAGCCATCTTACTGCAAGCATAGAATATTTTTGGAAGATGGATCCCACCCTTCTCTGCAGATGTAGAGGAGATTAAATCCAAATATGCAAGAAGTGGTCAAGGAGATTATTAAGTGGCTCGATGCAGGAGTCATTTATCCGATCTCTAATAGTCCCTGGGTAAGTCCCATGCAGATTGCTCCCTAGAAAGTCGGGATTACTATTGTGACTAATGAGAAAGGAGAATCTATCACAACTCATTCAGCTTCCTCTTGGAGGGTTTGTATCGATTACAGGAAGCTAAACAAAGCCACGAAAAAGGATCATTTCCCTCTGCCTTTCATTGATCAAATCATGGAAAGAGTAGCTGGGTAGAAGTACTTTTATTTTCTTGATGGCTACTTGCGATACAACCAAGTTCCTATCCATCCCAAGGATCAGGAAAAAACTACTTTCACCTATCCCTACAGAACCTTTGCTTTTCGTAGGATGCCATTAGGTTTATGCAATGCACTTGTGACTTTTCAAAGGTGTATGCTGGCCATATTCTCTGACATGGTGGGAGAGTTTATGGAAGTCTTCATGGACGATTTCTCTATTTTTGGAGAATCATTTGACTCTTGTCTAGCTAATCTTGAAATGATTCTTAAATGATGCGTCGAAACGAGATTGGTCCTTAGGTAGGAAAAGAGTCATTTCATGACACAAGAAGGCATCATCTTAGGTCATGTAATCTCTGAACGGGGAATTGAAGTGGATAAAGCTAAGGTTGATGATATCGCTAAACTTCCTCCTCCCACATCTATTAAACAAATTCGATCATTTCTTGGCCATGTGGGATTCTATAGAAGATTCATCAAGGACTTTTCGAAGGTTGCTCGTCCTCTGAGAAATCTTCTCGCCAAAGAAATGCAATTTGATTTTGGCGAATCATGCCGTAAGGCATTTGATTTTCTTAAAAAGGTAGTCACTTGTGCTACGGTGCTGTAACCACCGATTTGGATAGCCCCTTTTGAGATCATGACTGATGCTTCAGATTATGCGGTGGAAGCTGTTTTTGGTTAGAAAGTTGACAGGAAGCGCTCTGTCATCTACTATGCTAGTAAAACTCTAGACGAAGCCAAGAGGAATTACACTGTTACTGAGAAAGAATTACTAGCCGTAGTATTTACTTTGGAAAAATTCAAGGCTTATCTCTTAGGGTCTAGCGTCATTATATATACCGACCACTTGGCCTTGAGACATCTCTTGGATAAAAAGGATGCCAAACCCCAGCTTATTTGTTGGATTTTGCTACTTCAAGAATTTGATCTTGAAATCAAGGATAAATCCAGGGTACAGAATGTGGTGGCGGATCATTTGTCGAGACTTCTGAGTGATTCTTTTCATTTGGACATCCCAATTGCTGATTCTTTTTAGGACAAAACCATCCTTACAGTTTCAGGCATCCAAACGACATGGGTTGCTGACATTGTTAATTATTTGGCTGTTGGTCAAATTCCCTAAGATTGGACCAAGCAACTATGGGATAGACTCAAATCTGAGGCCAAATATTACTTCTAGGAGAACCCTAAACTGTACCGCATCGGCTCTGATCAGATTATTCACCGATGTATTCCAGAGAACTAATTCAACAGTATACTTGAGTTCTGCCATGCATTTGTGCGTGGTGGACACTTCTCTGGGAAAAAGATGGCTACAAAAATTTTGCAATCTGGATTCGGTTGGCCTTCTTTATTCAAGGATGCCCAAGATTTCTCAAGGCCATGTTCTCGATGCCAGGCACTCAGGAGTATAACTAAGACAGATATGATGCCCCTAAACCCAATTCTTCCTGTCGAAATCTTTGACATTTGGGGCATTGATTTCATGGGACCCTTTCTCCCTTCATTTGGACATCAGTACATTCTCGTCGATGTTGATTACGTGTCCAAATGGATTGAGGCAATTCCCACCCAAACCAATGACCACAAGGTGGTCACCGATTTTGTCAAGAAGAACATCTTCAATAGGTTCGGGATTCCGAGGGCCATCATCAGTGATGGTGCACTCATTTCACTAATGCCCAGTTCCATAATTTGCTGGCTAAATATGGGGTTAATAACTGAATCTCCACACCTTACCATCCCCAGACGAATGGATAAGCTGAGATCTCCAATTGTGAGATCAAGAATATTCTACAGAAAATGGTTAGGCTTGATCTCAAAGACTGGACTCAAAAGCTTGAGGATCTTTGGGCTTACCGTACGGCATATAAAACACCCATCGACATGTCTCCGTTTCGTTTGGTGTATGGAAAGGCATAACATTTACCCATAGAGATTGAACATAGGGCATTCTGGGCAATCAAGCAGTGCAATTTAGATCTGAGTTTAGTCGGGAAGACCAGGAAACTCCAACTATTTGAATTGGAGGAGATTAGAAATGATGCATATGAGATGCCAAGATCTACAAGGCTCGGACCAAAGCTCTACATGATCAATTGATTTCCCACAAGAGCTTTGAGCTGAATTAGAAGGTCTAGTTATTCGATTCTCTACGTATGCTCTTTCCCAGCAAACTTAGGTTGAAATGGAACAGCCCATTCATTATCCACCAGATTTTTCCAAACGGAGCCGTTCAAATCTCTGACCCAAAGATGGGTAATTCATTCAAAGTCAACGGTCAACGTCTGAAGCTTGTTATTGACCGTACTCTTCCAGAACCTGTCTCAGACACGGTTGCTCTAGCCATGCTGTGACTTCTTTGGCTGGACTTCGCCTAGCTGACAACATTAAGCTCAGTAGTTGTACATATGATTTAGAGTTGACCTGAGCTTCATATTCACGTGATATCTTCCATACTCTACTTTTCCTTTCATGTCTCTTTTTCTCAATGTGAACATTACATCAGCTAGGCATGGGGGGTGGATTCATTTTTGAATCTTTTTGTCAGCTCTATGAAATTCCTGTAAATTCTATTTCCCTTCTTATATATACATTAAAAAAAAAATTGAATTTGGAAGGAATACTTGGACATTAGGACTTTTTAATATTAGGAAATATTACATTAGGATCTGAACACAAAGACCCTTCAGGTCTTTGCGCTTAATCAGCCTGGGTATCCACCAAAATGTGGATTTATTTTTCGAGTCCTTGACAAAATCATTTTCATGCATTATGAAAGTCATCAGAAATCGTAATATAGTCGCAGAAAAACGTTCGTCAAAAATTAAGTTTGTAAATATTACGAGACTTGAGTCCCGGTCGTTCGTCTTTGGGAGGCATTTGATTTACTTTTGAGATCGATCTTTTTGCTACTCTACTTCGTTTAAAATCACACCTCGGTTTATGATTATTACGTATTGAAGTACGACGTGCTTAGTTGCAAGTATATCAGGAATTTAAAACAGGCAACATTAATCACTCAAAAGATATTGTAACAAGCTCATGGTGATTCCCAACACATAGACATATATATATAAATATATCTTCTATTCATTCAAGAGAGTGTTTGCAACATAGAAGGCAGAAGAAAGCTTGTACATGAATACTTAAAAATGTAAATCTAGCTACCAGGAAATGATTGCATACAAGAATCTAAGGGGGGATTTTGCATGCATCATTGGGGAAGAAGTAAGACTACGCTATTAAGCAGTAATAAAAGCAATAAAATTATGAAGAGTATGAATTAAATCTAGAAGAATGAAAGGGCATTCAGGGGTGGTCCCAGATGCCCTTGGAGTGGTCGAGAGGAGAATAAGGGGCGGCCAATGTAGCTTAGGCTGACCCTTGGAGAGAGGTAGGGCCGATCCAGCATCCTGGCATGGTGTCCTCCATGGTGATGGTGAGCTCGTGGAGGTGGAGTAGCTAACCTAAGTGAAGGTGGGCATGTATGGAGCTAATGAGGTGAGTGGTGCCAATGAAGCCAAGGGATGTGAATGGGGGTGTTTGGCTGCCCATGGGGTCTTTTTATGGACCCAATGGCTTCTCTCTAGAGAGGTTTGGAACTCACTAAAGAGAGTCCAAGAGTGGCCGACCACATGTGGTTGGAGGTGGTCTTTGAGATCCAAAAATTGTGGATCTCAATTTGAATGCCACTTGATTGCTAAATTTGGCAACCAAGAGGTGGCGCCATCTCAAGAGATCTCTAGAGAATTCTAGAGAAGTGTGTGCATGAATGGGTGTGTGTGTGTGTGTGTGTGTGGTTATGCTCTACATGGCTAGGTGGCTTAGGGTAGTCCTAAGGGGTTTGTGTAGGTGTAGGTCATGATTTTAGGGTTACAAACCCTAATTGCTAAGGGGAAAATGCAATTAAACTTAACCTAAGTTTAATTTAATGAGTGTGAACCTAATTGAGAGTGGAATAACTCAATTAGGTTGGCTTTAGGTCAATTGGACTCTCACCAAGTCCAATTAAACTTGTGTGGGTTGAGATCTAAGCTCAATTGGACTCAATGAGTCCAATTGACTTAGGTGAAGGTAACTGACTTTGATCTAAGTCAATTGGGTTTGGTAGGGACCTAATTAGGTCCTTAGGTAGGTCTAGAAGTGATGTACTAGGGTTAGGACACCTTAGTTTAGGTTCCTATGGGGCTGGGATTAGGTCTAGGGAGCTAGAGATCCAAGATCGAGACTTGAATCTCAAAATAGGAACTGGAGACCAGCATCAGACGTCCAATAATAGGATCAGACAACTTATACTAAAAAATCAGAAGTCCAGACTTCAGTTTTGGATGTCCAATTTGAGTCAGGGGGAAATCAGGGATTTGTTTTGGGTACTCTGCAAAAATTAGACGTCTGACAAAGTGTCTAGACGTCCAATAACACTGCAGAAGTGGGTTTGAGGTGTGTGGGAGATGGCTAAGGGTCCTGGACATCCTATAACTTATCTGGACATCTAGATAAGGGCTGGAACTAGGGTTTTAAGGCTTCTTAGGGTGTTGTGACCAAATCTAAGGGTGGCTAAGGCTTGGGGAAGTCTCTAGGCTATCCTAGGGCTAGGATGGACCTAAGCTCTTCACATTTTATTGCTTTATTCCTACTTAATAGAATAGCAAACTTTAACCCCCTTACATTATTGTTCCTATATCTAAACTAAGCCTTCTACTCCAACTCTGCTACAACTCTCGTTATTCCTGATCCAGCTCCAGATCAAGCTCCTGATCAGCTTATTCCCTGCAATTGACATAATATACCTAATCAGCACATTATAACATTATTTTATGCATGGCTAAAGAAAAGCAGTAGAGATGCAGATAATGTGTATGTATGCATGAATAGCCCTAACTTATGCTAAGTCCTTACTTAATCTAGGTCAATTAAGACCTATGATTGCTACGCAATCATACCCCCATGCCTAAATCTTGCTAGTCCCTAGCAAATGTAAGACTAAATTATTTACAGAAAGGGTCCTTACGAGACTGATTATTTTATCAAGTGCATGCATAAAGATTTTTTTGTTTTCTTCCTATGCTCTAGAAATCCAGACAATCGTGAAAGTGCAGTTATGTAGCTTTTGTAAGGGATTCGAGTGAAAAACTGATTCACCTCTAAAGCCTGTACTTGACCTCTAGTAAAAATTCTAGCGGGATAGGCGAACTTCTTCCCTCGGGGTATTCAAAATATTCTATGAAGTCCACCCTGACTTTAGGCTTAGGTAGAGAATCTTTGAGAGAAAGGATTATATATTTGGTGGCTCACTCTCACTTGGTGCTACATAGATACTAGTACTATAGAATCTAGATTCTAAGATTACTAAGTAGCTCAACTCAGAGAAAGAAGAAAAAAACTATGCTCCCTTTTGATTCCTTTGTATCTATTCTCTCTTACTCTTTTTCTTTTCCTTTTCTTTTCTTTCTTAGAGCTCACAACTTTACCAGATGCACGCATATGACCTGTATTTGGTTGTCTCACTAGGCATTGACACTTTAATTGAGTTCTCATAACCCTAACACTAAGTCAAGATTCATCAGCCAGTATTCGGGCGGCCAGAAACACAAGAAAAATAGGTTAAGGCCATATTTGGTGGAGCTCAATTTTATTTGGTGGTATTGCCACGATGAAATAAACACTAAATATTCATTCTTTCTTTTGCTTTTTCTTCCTTTTCTAATTTTTTCAGTTTTTCTTTCTTTTCATCTTTTTTTTTTTTTTAACATCACACAACTAGCATACATCCATGAACTTTATTAAGGAGGCATTATTAGGGATTGGTGGTACTCAAGAGACATTGGGTGGCTTATTTGGTGGAAGTGCCTACTCACGGCACCGGGAAAGATGGATAGGACAGTATATTTCTGACCTTGACATCAATATCCTCCTTCAGCTGAGGATTCCATAGAGAATGGTTGTAAGCATCCACCTTAGCCCTAGTTTTATGAAAACTCACTCTCCACGTATTTGCCTTATTTGGTGGCTCTCAAAATTTCTCACAAAAATGTATACGTGGGAATCGAGAGTGAAAACTATGTCTAATCTCAGAGTATCATCACCTAATTATCTAGGATTCCAGATTCCTCGCACTAATCTTAGAGCACCAGTACACTCTACTCTCTTCTCCCACTATTTGGTGGATTTTTGGAAGAAAATCTGCCTCACTCCCAAAACACTGTCCAGGGATTCAGGAAAAGAAGCACTGCTACTTCAAGATAGACTGAAGACTTTTATCAGCCCTCGCCATGAATCCATTGCAAATTCTACGTGTATGGGAAAAGTTGTACTAGATTCCAGATTACAGGAATCAACTAGAGGATAAAATTCCTAATGCATTCTTAAAATAATCTTATTCATGAATGCAATATGTATATATGCTATGAACAATTAACCTCGTATAATTTGTACTTCGTGAATTTCCTGTATTGGGTTACAATCAGCTTGACCCTAAATTTAGAACAAAAGGTGGGCAGGTGAGTCAGAAGCGGCTGTTGTGAATGATTTCTAGCTCCAATGCGAGCATTGGGGGTGGAGTCTGTTGTTCCTTTATTTAGAATCCTAAAGTATGTTTTGCATGTAGCTCCGAGGTTTTCCTAAGTGTTGGCAAAAAATTTTTCAGTTTCTGCTGTATGTACCCCCCCATGCCTAAGTTCTTGCATGTCTTCATCCATGAATATAAAAATAAATCTGACAGAGGATGAGTGGGTAGAGGTCACCTGTAATTGCTTCTAAAATTATATTAAGCACCGGCCAACCTATTGACATGCACTATACAAAATGGACATATGCTAAAACAAAATATGCTATGTATAAAAATGGTTATGTATAAATGATGGTGAAATGTGGAGTGAATGGTATTTATACGTGCTAAGTTTATCGCCTCCAGCTGGGTGAAAACTCAATTAGATGTGTCATTTCTAGCATAGGAGCCGGCTAAGATTAAGAGAAAGATATGTTCGTATGCTCCCATAATCAGTGGTTCGGAGATGCAAACCAGCTGATTGTGCACCCCTACTCCAAAAAGTCTAGCTATAAGAAAGTGTGGAGTGGTGGTGGAAAATAGAGGATAATCAGAGGGGGGATCATGATGTTGATTCAGCTGAATTATCATGTCCCACAATTCAGCAGGAAGTTACTGAGGGAGTAGATCAAAATGTATCTCAAAACTAGAATCTGAGTCATAGGGATCCTCATAATGATAATTGACATCAAAGATCTTGCCCTCTCCAGTCTCTGAGTCATATGGGGGTATCCGTGAAAGTAGATCTGTGGGGTGGTCACTAAAATCCTCATCAGAAATTACTTCATCCTCATCAGTACCCATCTCTGATTCATTAGAGGCTGTCTCCTCAGGCTCAGAGTCGAGCCATCTATTAGATTGACAAGGATGATAGGTGCATCCCCAGCTCCTTCTGCTCAAAGCTTCACCCTTATATGCATTGGGTTCCTCAGTAATTCTGGCATCCATAGTATTTCTGGTCTACGGATGTCATGCTCGGGGATAGAAAGTGTCATCTCAAAATCTCTAGCTTCCAAATTAGGGATGTAGGTGAAAGATGAAAGTGTAGATCAAAAGATGTTGGCTCCAGCACAGGTTCACCTACAATGGGAAGTGGCTTAGGCTGATTAGTAATGTCGTATGTAATGCTTGCCTCAAGATCCATATCATCAATTGGATCTACTTCCCTTATCTCAATTGGGTTATCTAACCCAAGAGGTGTCTCCCGGGATTCAAGATAATCTGATTACAGCTCAGTCCTGGAGATATCAGTCCTTTCCTCCTCAATTTCAGATGAACCCATTCAGCATACTTCCTACTCCTACCTCATATCCATGCTAGATTCTTTTTCCCTTGAGTGATCTTCTAGTATCTGCTCCCGAGAATCTTCTGTGTGTTCTTCCAGCATAATCATTTCGGATTCCTCAAGGTGTTCAAGGCTATTTTCAATTTGATATCTCAAAAGTAGTAGTTCTTGATTTTCCCGATTTTGTCTCATTAGCCTTGTTATCTCTGTTGTTTCCCGAAGAAGCTCCATCACAACTTGTTGATGCGGAATCCAACTTTGTCTTTGGTTCGGCTCAATGATAGTCTGGATTTCGTGTAGATAAGATGTAGCCTTTTCCTTAGCACTTGCTATAGCTCTCTATATTCTATAATGTGACCGCATATGCACCGGTAGCTCTTCAGGGGTTCCAGGGGGTGAATCAGGTCTACCCATGTTCCATGGGTGAGAAGTAGGAGTATGAAATCCATATCCTAGTTTATAAGATGCGGTCATTTGAGGGACCGACTAGTATGGGAAATAATATCCAGGGTTAGGATATGGGTTAACCATTTCGATAACCCGAGGAGAAGGATCAGGCAAAGTGAGAAGTCATCTTCGCCACCTTGGGTTTTGATCCCAAGGTTGAGCTGATTTAGTGACCCAAGCTCTCAGATAAGCTCGTGGGTCCTACTCTTTTGGATCCTGATTAGGTCTAGATCCAGTGTTAGCCATCGTGGCTCAGCAGATAGAAGAAATGGGGGGAGAAGATGGTCCAGGTAAGGTGACTCTCCACCTTGGGAGTGGCTCCTAAGGTCCAACCAAATGAGGTTGAAGTGACCTCCTTCCGTGCATACACTACCCAACCCCTGGGTTAGTGTAGCCATGCAAGACAAGGCTAAGGCCCTGTCAATCAAATGGTCCTTATAGATCAAGTGACCAAATTTTTCGTTAGGGATTTGAATTCCAGAAGATAAGTTTGTCGTACAGCCAACTGAAAGTGAATCCCGCCTCTCAAGCTAACTTAGCCAGTCAGGTTACGAGGGGACTAAGGGGAAGGTTCTTCCTTTAGCTTATGCCTCTAGTTCCGTTGACCCCTGAGCCATGGTCGTTTGACACTACCACGCAGACTTAGTCACCAGGTTTGGCAAGAGAGGTTAGAAACACCCAGTAGTATGACAACGAACTCGCATTGATTTCATATTTTACAATTAATTTTAACCCGTTTTCTTCAGTGGGGTTTGTGGTGAGTGGCCCACAAGGTGACCAAGCTCACCAGCTAACTAGACTTGATTAAGTCTAGGTTAGCCTAAGGTGTGGTCTCCAGTTGTAACCCTAAAGATTCAACCTAAGTTGCATGCACTTCTAGGTTTTTTATTTGTTTCAGCAGAGCACAAAAGTAAAGTTGGTTCTCTGATGATAATTGGAATCCAATTAATTTGAAATTTTGCAAGTAGATTCCTTTTTCAATTAGTTTTCCAGAGATTATTTTTTTGGAATTTTTACTATTTCAATCGAATTTTTAGGTAATTTTGAATATTAGGGGGTTAGATTTGGAATTTTGAATCCTAGTCAGCTTTTCACTTTGAAATAGTATCACATGACCTTCAAAATTTTGGGACAAATATGGAAAATAAATCCAATGATATCAGGTTTCAAACCCCACCATTTTTACTCAAAACAGATTCGCAGATTGCTTAGAATAGCTTTATCAAATTTTAAAAATTTTGAATCTAGGTCAGTCTGACCCCTGTGCACTTCATGAATTTTTAAAAGTTGTATACTTGGAGTTTTTCAAGATAATGGTGGCATTTGAAAGATGGTTTGAAAATGAAAGTTAACTCGAATTTCATAATTTTTCGCTTACTAGTTTTTTGGCAATCGAATTTTAAAATCGAGCTTGAAATCTGGTTGAAAATCAGATGGTCGAAAAGCTTTTTAAAGAGGCTTGAATTTGAAATTTAAGCCTTCCACCAAAAAGATTTTTTTTTTCCAAAACTCTTACACATTTTTTTTTTCAGAAAGAATTTTTCAAAAGGTTCAATGAAAATATCTTTTTTTTTCTTTTTTCAACTAACCTAGATTCAAAAGGAAACCTAATCTAGATTTTTTTAAAAATTTTTCTTTTTTTGGTTTTTCCTTTTCTCGAAAATGAGAAAAATATTTCTTTTTTTTTCACAAAAGAAATTGCAGGAAGTAGATGTAGTCCTAGGGTTCAAAAAATAAACCTAATCTAAGAGAATGTGATGTGCACCTGATTTCTTTTCCGTACTTGTGTGCGCAGATCCCGTTTTTCTTTCGTGCTGTCCAGCACATCAAAAATAAAGTAGAGGAAATTCGTCAGTGATAGATTAAAAGATCAAAATCAAGAAAAAATGATGTTGCCTTCCCGGCAACAGCGCCATTTGACAAAGCCATTTTCACGCGTTTTGAAAGTCGTCGGAAATCGTAGTATAGTTGCGCAAAAGCGTTCGTCAAAAATTAAGTTTGTAAAGATTATGAGACTTGAGTCCCGGTCGTTAGTCTCTGGGAGGCATTTGATTTACTTTTGAAATCAATCATTTTGCTGTTCTACTTCATTTAAAATCACATGCCAGTTTATGATTATTATGTATTGAAGTACGACTTGCTTAGTTGCAAGTATATCAGGAATTAAAAACAGGCAACATTAATCACTCAAAAGATATTGCAATAAGCTCTTGGTGATTCCCAACACATAGACATATATATAAAAGTATATCTTCTATTCATTCAAGAGAGTGTTTGCAACATAGAAGGTAGAAGAAAGCTTGTACATGAATGCTTAAAAATGTAAATCTAGCCACCAGGAAATGATCACGCACAAGAATCTACGGAGGGTTTTTGCATACATCATTGGGGGAGAAGTAAGACTATGCTATCACATAAAATTATGAAGAGCATGAATTAAATCTAGAAGAATGAAAGGGCATTCAGGGGTGGTCCCCGATGGCCTAGGAGTGGTCGGGAGGAGAATGAGAGGCGGCCAATGTAGCTTAGGCAGACCCTTGGAGAGAGGTAGGGTTGATCTAGCATCCTGGCATGGTGTCCTCCATGATGGTGGTGAGCTCGTGGAGGTGGAGTAGCTAACCTAAGTGAAGGTGGGCATGTATGGAGCTAAAGAGGTGAGTGGTGCTAATGAAGCCAAGGGATGTGAATGGGGGTGTTTGACCACCCATGGGGTCTTTTTATAGACCCAATGGCTTCTCTCCAGAGAGGTGTGGAACACTCTAGAGAGAGTCCAAGAGTGGCCAACCACATGGGGTTGGAGGCGGTCTTTGAGATCCAAAAATTGTTGATCTGAATTTGAATGACTCTTGGTTGCTAAATTTGGCAACAAAGAGGTGGTGCCATCTCAAGAGATCTCTAGAGAATTCTAGAGAAGTGTGTGCGTGAATGGGTGTGTGTGTGTGTGTGTGGTCATGCTCTACATAGGTCTAGGGGGCTAGATATCCAAGATCAAGACTTGAATCTCAAAACAGGGACTGGAGGCCAGCATTAGACGTCCAATAATAGGATCAGATGACTTATACTCAAAGATCAGAAGTCCAAACTTCAGTTATGGACATCCAATTTGTGTCAGGGGGAAATCAGGGTTCTGTTTTGGGTACTCTGCAGAAATTGGACGTTTGATAAAGTGTCTGGACGTCCAATTACACTGTAGAAGTGGGTTTGAGGTGTGCGGGAGATGGCTAAGGGCCCTGAACGTCCTATAACTTTTCTAGACGTCTAGATAAGGGGTAGAACTAGGGTTTTAAGGTTTCCTAGGGTGTTGTGACTTAATATAAGGGTGGCTAAGGCTTGGGGAAGTCTCTAGGCTATCCTAGGGCTAGGATGGACCTAAGCTCTTCACATTTTACTACTTTATTCCTATTTAATAGAATAGCAAACTTTAACCCCCTTACATTATTGTTCCTATATCTAAACTAATCCTTCTATTCAAGCTCTTCTACAACTCCCGTTATTCCTGATCCAGCACCAGATCAAGCTCCTGATAAGCTTATTCCCTGCAATTGACATAATATACTTAATCAGTACATTATAACATTATTTTTTGCATGGCTAAAGTAAAGCAGTGGAGATGCAGATAATATGTATGTATGCATGAATAGGCCTAACTTATGCTAAGTCCTAGCTTAATCTAGGTCAATTAAGACCTAGGATTGCTGCGCAATTAGTCCTTACCATCTTGAATTCTATTGTAACATGTTTAAATAAGTTTGGGTGATAAGTACATGACTTATCAACCCACCCTCTGATTTAAGGGAACTTTAAGTCTGAAGCATCTACGCACTATCTTTTCACTGACTTGTTGATCGATGGTTTTAACGGAAATTGGGTATCTAATGAACCTTCTAGGGTGCTATGGCTAGCAAGTTGTCATGGGTAACAGCTGATAGGTAGGTTGTCCAGAGCTCAGTCATTGGACCATTCTCTTCTTACTGCCTTTAGGTAAATATTATACCAGGGAAGCCACCTACTTTAGAAAAAAAAAGAAAGAAAGTAAAAAAGAAAAGAAAAAGAAAAGGAGAAAAGAAAAAATGAAAATAAAAGAAATAAGCCACACTTCGCCGCACGAGTATTGCTAGCAAGTTGTTGGTGGTAACAGCTCATTGACCAGTTGTCCAGAACCCAACTCTAATAATGCGCTAAAAATTCCCAACACTTACGAAGAAGCGGAGAAGTAGAATAAGGCAGGGGAGATATACACTGGATTTACCCTTGTGTTGACCCCATAAAAATAAAAATAGGGAGAAAGGTACTGGTCGTAAAGATACACCTTTAGGTAGAACTCCCTTTTTAAGGTCACCTAGAGGCGTAGAAACCCAAAGTCAGTTTTAATTGTCGATCAATGAGTCTATCACATTCACCATGAAATGCTTAGAACTTATGGTTCTCATCAAACCTTGGGTGGGTTGAATGGTCGTAAAAGAATTAGAAAAGAAGAAGAAAAAGAAAAGGAAATTTTTCTTTGAATAAGGCAAGGGCTTGAGGTGGTCTACATTTTGGCAGATATCTGGGCATTGTTGTGTCTTTGAAGATCAGATCCTGAGTAGAAGAATTTCTTAATGTTGAAAATAACTTATGCCCAAGTAATCCAACCTAATTATTTTATAAATAGCATGTAATTTTTGCTAGGGGCTAGCAAAAGATAGTCATGGGGGTGTGATGTGCATACATCTGATTAACCTAAAATGTCTACTAATGCATGCTCTTAGTGTCACATTAGCATCAAACATTGTAAATAGTACATAACATGCATAATCATGCATTTAAATCAAGTTGTATAAATTGTACAGTAATTGTCTCCTTTTTATGGTCAGAGACAGGATGACTTTTGATCGAGGCCTCATATCGAAGATCCAACCGTACGGATTTGATCAGGGTAACGATTGGAGTTCAACAATTCCAAGATTGCCATAATCTGACATCCGTAGCACCAGGTAGAGACCGAGGAACCCTAAAGATCAAGGGCCAAGATGGTGTTAATCTGCACCTTAGACAACAAATCCGACCGTATGGATGGATTTGGATCGACGATCGCAGCCTAACGGTGTGAAAATCGGTCGAATCCGACACCTTTGGCACCATCTACAATACTCAGAAGATGAACGAGCAAGATGGAACCACGTGGTGCCATCTCAGTCGCCCAACCAGCCCCAAGGACCTGTAGCTACCTTTCCTTCTTCACCCGTCCGCTCGATCTCGATCGTTGGATGCTCATCCAACGGTCGCAAAGCCACACACACAAATCCTCCATGCGACACAAAGTCGGTCGCAACGCAGCGGTTGGGCATCTTCGCGAGAAGAAGCGGTCGCGTGTTTGAGCTGTGGCACCTCAAATTGAAGAGCATGCGCACGGGTGAGTGGAGCCGCATGATGGTGATCGAACGAAGCTGCCCAAGCGATAGAGCCCATGCACGATCAGATGCACGGCTCTGACGCGTGATTGCACGCGGGCACGTGGCGCGGGCGACGATGGTTTAAGCCGCCCGATCTCTTGATCGGATGACTGTAAGTGTGCAAATGTGCACCTGCATTGCACGGCGCAGAGGCGATGAGGCGGGCGGCGTGCGCACACGAAGGCCACGTTTAGGCCTTTAGTGATGGATTTATCCATCACTAAAAGTCCCATATTAATGATTTTCAAATTAAAATGTCCAAAATGCCCCTACTCCTTGCAATTATAAAAGGAGACCCCCTCTATATGAATTTATCATCCCTTCCTTCTCTCCCTCTCCAAAGCTCAAGAGAAGCTTGTCCTACCCCCAGGATGCTCCTCAAGAGATAAAATCAATTTTTCGCCCCTATTTCGGAAGCAAATCCCGCGCGAAGACGACGTGCTGCCTAATTCCCATTCCTCCTACCTTGACATCCTTCTTCCTGCTCCATTCCTCATCTTCTAGGCATTGTCTCATCCAGCTCGTCCTCCAAGAGATCGTCAAGGAGGATAACTTCTCTCTCCCATTCCTTTTTCTTGCTTTTTAGTTGTAATAGTTTTCCTGCTTTCTAGTGTAATTTCTCACTTTCTTAGATGTACAAACATTTTGCAACTTCTAGTGGATGTCTTCTCTCTCTCTCTGATTGTTTATATTGATTCCATTGCATTGTAATTACTCTACTTTTTAAACAAAAACACAAAAAGATTGTAATTGCGAATCTTGATCGATGTAGCCACCCTGAGTTCGACCTGAGATTTCTATTCCGGTATAAATTTTATTTGTTGAACCTGAGTTCTTCGCTATTCAAACTATGACGATAGGTTTTTAAAACCAACTCCGATAGTGTAGTCCTCCGAGGTTTCAACAGTACACTAGGGAAGATCGGCTGCACCATAACCACTCCAAGGGAAGGTAATTTAATTTCCTTCTTCATAAGCCCATCATTTCTAGAAAGGATTAAAAACAAGAATCAATTAGGATTATTTCATAGAATTAATCATCTGAGTTACCTGATTTGATTTGATTAGAAATTACCCCATCCTGATATCTGCACCTAATAAGGACTTAAGGTGTCTGGGGCTACACACCTTGATTGAGCCTTAAGTGCCAACTTTGGAAAGAATTGGACTTGGAAAGTAGAGCCAAAATTAGGGTTTCAGGAAAACACACTTGCCTGATTTAAAGAGAACTGATTTCCCGCATCGTGTTTTACCTAAGCCTTAGTTGAATTGACATAATTGAGTAAACCCTCAAAGCAAGCTCTAACAATCACTTGAATCACAAAAATTTGAGATTTAATAACCTATTTGGAAAACCACTTAGGGTGATTTTTGGGTTCTATACCCAACTCATCCTAAACTTTAGGGCTGGTTAGGTGAAGTTGACCCACCTTGTTGGTTATCTAATCTCCAAATTAGGTCACAAATCGCAATCAATTCTCAAGTTCAAGTAAAATTCAAGGCACAATATTCAGGACTAAAATTGGTAGACTTAGGAGTCAAGCTTACTCATTTCGATCTTCTTGGATTATCGATGACAAGGAAGGTTGGGTGGGGGAAACCCTGTAACCTGTGGGGATGCCCTACTATGTAGGGGTCTTTATGGGACTCTCCCCTCGTAGTCGGCCAAGTAATTTTCTGGTGAGTGACTTTCTGATCCAGAGGTATCATTTGCCTCGAACCTCCTTAGTCATCCAAAGATTTTTTAGGTGCATCGATTGGGTCTATCACACATTTTGTCCCTCATTTGGATCTTCAGTGCATGGTCGGGAGGAGGTCCTTAACACCACCCTTGTGGCCTCCACTAGTTGTTCATTCTTGTCTAGGCCAAGCCTCGGCCTATTCGTTTGTGCTACCACCCGACAAGATTGACATCTCTTCCAACTTTTCCATTTCTAAGGCCAGATCTCCATTATCTGCATTGATGGCGAATCTAGAAGAAGAAATACCCAATGAGTAGGATCGGATACAATGTCTCACGGATCTTGTGCATCACTCATGAACCCTCCTCCTTGGCCTCAAATGCGAGATCACTACAATCCTATTGCGGTGTCAACCGAACCTAGGGTGCAAATCTCGACCGAAGTACACGACACTGAGCTAAAGCTAAATATGACTAGTGTAATTCCCAAATTCCAGAGCTCAAACTTCGAAGATCCCTTTCAGCACATCAAGAAGCTAAGACATCTGGCCCAGACCTTCAGGCCTCCTACTCAATATCGGGACATCCTGCTCACGAAGATGTTCTCCTTCCTCATGGATAAAGCTACCCATAGGTATTAGACTCTGACTCATCTAATCAACACATGGGTGGAACTCCAATCTAAATTCCTAAAGAAATTCTTCCCAGTTGGTCAAACGAATGCTTTGAGGCACCATATCACACACTTTACGCAGAATGCGGGAGAACCACTTCATGAGCCATGGGACCACTTTTTGGATCTCATGCGCAAATGCCCCCATCATGGAGTTCCTAACTAGGAACAAATCCAGTCTTTTTACCATGGAATCCGTAAGGATATCAGGCACTTTGTCAATGCAACCTGTGGTTGAAACATCATGGGTCAGCATGAAGATACAGTTTGGGAGATTCTCAAGAACATGTGCGAGAACTCTATAAACAATGAATCTATGGGTGTGTTCGACCGGACGACCACCTGCACATTGAAAAACATGCGAGGGGCACATGAGACTCAAGGCCTATCCACATCCGTCGATCTGGACTTGGTGGCTAGTCGCTTGGATAAGGCCTTTACCATTGAGAAGGTGGATGACTTAAATCGACAAGTACAGAGAGCCACCGCCGCATAGTAGAAAACGTATGTGCAATTGCCCTCAGGTAGAGAGGCTATGCATAACACTCAACACCACTCTTACTTGGGGATGGACCCATATCCACTCCCATCTAGTGCTAGTTTTGGACGAAAATATGGACCAATCTTATTTAGTTGGGGGAACTCTGAACCCTCGTACTCTGACTTCTCTGGAGTTCCTCAGACTTACATGGATCTCCACACCATCTAGAATGATCCATCCTCTAACACCTATAACCCTAGTTGGTGTAATCATCCCAATATTGAGTGGTCGAGAAATAATCAAAACACAAGACCTTAATTCGAACCTCGACCACATGCTCCATGCCCATATTAGCTCGATCAGCCTAAGCCCAATCCGAATTATCAATTTGAGCCTTCAAAGGAAGATCAAATGAACTTAATACTGCAAGCCTTAGCTGACATCTAGAAGACCAATACAGCTATCTAGAAGCAGCACAATGACGGGATCACAGAAGTTCGAAATCAACCCGCACAGATGGCATGGACTTGCCAGCTTGGTGTAGTTCCTTCCTAACCTATGCCAAATCGAAACAACATGTCGACCCAAGAACATGTGGTGAATCAAATCTAGAGTCAATTTTGTTACACTCAGCTAGGCCAGTCAACTCATACCTGCATGTTTGGAGCATCCACCTCAGCTAATCTAAATCGTACCATAACTAACCCTACTATTCAGCAACTAGGTACAATTCTCTCTCCTTCGCCTCCACATCATGAATGTGCTATGATCAATGTTGTGGGCATGAGAAAAGACCACAAGTCCAGGCCTCGAGGCCTATCTCCCAAATCTCACCCAACCCATGATCAACACAACAAGGTCAAGGACAAAACCAAGAGGTGGAAACAGAAACCCATCCCCTAAGGTAGCCAATCCATTCCCCTATCCCAAATCTTATCCCACCTCCACACTAGAGGATTGTCAGAATCTGGCATAACAGGACCATTGAGGAATGCACAAGTCACTATCCGTTTACTTGACACCCTCACTCTCAACTCCACCTCACCTGACTCATCCAGAAAAGAGGTGGAAGAACCTTGATAAACATGCATAAATTCATCATAAAATGCTTATTTATGATAGTTCCTAGGCTTAGCATTGCATATCATGTTATAAATACTGCATAACATTCATGGCATGGCATTTAGGATAGTTGTATATTATGTACACTAATTCTTCCATTTTACAAGGCTAGGAGGTAGTGCGACACCTTTACGGACTTTAAATGAAGAATCCAACCATACGGATGAATCCGGAACGATGATCGTAGTCTGTTAATGAGAAAATCACCCTGATCGAAACTCCGTAGCACCCTTTATAAGAAGATGGATGGCCCAGATGGTGCCACATGGTGCCATCCAGGTCGCCCCACCTGAGCCAATGCATTCTCAATGGCCACCCAACAAGTGATCTTAGCCGTTGGATGAAAATCCAATGACTGAGAGCCTGCCTTCACCACACGGCCACAGCACATCCTCTCGACACATTTGTTTACGTGACACAATGGTGGAGGCGCTGGATTGCATGGGAGGGGCATAGTTCGAGACCCATAGCACCCCCTGTTCGTTCGAAAGTGAAATCGGGTTTGTAAATAGCGCATTGCAGTATAGGTGAAATCACTTCGAAGAATAAATAAGAATTTATTACTCAAAAAATTATGAATCTGAGGTCGAACACGGGGTGCAAATTAGTATTTAAAAACTAAGAACACAATCCCAAATTGATAAAATGTGATGTTTAATAATTTATGAAGCAATAGAATTAAGTTCAATGTATATAAATGCTAAAGAGATGAATAGAAATGTAAAAGAAAATTCAGATGCTTTCTCTTCTTCCTTCTTGTTCTCTGATGTCTTCTTTCTCTTCTTTTCTTCCTTCTCTGATTTCTCCTTCCTTCCTTTGCGGCTTCTTTTTCTTTTGTCTTGTTCTTCTTTCTTTTCGTCACTTGGTTTCTTCTTTCCTCTGCCTTCACTTCTTTCTCTTTCTCTATCTTCTGCCTCTGGTTTCTTTCTTTCTGCGGCTCCTCTTCTTCTTCCTTCAGTTGTGCCTTCTCCTTCCTTCCTTTGGCATCTTCTCCTTCAGCCTTTGATTTCTTTCTTTCCCCTTCAGATCTACGATTAGGACCTTAGCTTCTTCCTTAGCCTCTTTCTTCTTTGCAGCTCCTTCCTCCAGCTTCCCTTCCTTCTTTCTCTTCCTGCACAGAAGTGCAAAACCTACCCCTACCCACCCCCACGTATGCTCTCTCTCTTTTCACTCTTAGGTTCGCTCCCCCAGAGCCAATCAGGTATAGAAGTCGGGTCAGGCGCACCCAGTTCCAGATGCACCGGTATGGGTGGTGCGCGAGGAGTGCAGGGTTATCAGGTCAGGGTAGCCAGTTCTGCGGAGGGGTGAGCGTGGACAAGGCAGATGATCGGGCAAGGGGACCTCACTGCGTGATCAAAGGCAACAAGCGGATATCACAAACACAATTAAAGTCGCTTACCTGCGCCCAAAGTTACTGAGGTAGGACTAAAGTCCCACCCACTTCTTCGCGTGCATCCGCAAGGAGTTTCACTTGATTGCTACAGCTACGAATGGCATTGGCTTCAATCATTGGCTTCAAAGGGATTGTCGAGTCTTTCCGCACACCTAGGTTTCAACTTCCTAGAGCGTAGCGACCTGGAGAAAACTTACGAGCAAGCTTTCCTCCTCCAATGGCGGCTGTGGGTCGAACCTGCAAAGCACAAATACGGCCTCGCGACCCTGTCAAAGTAGTTAGAAAGCCTCACCGTGTCACAGCGAAGGTGGTGCGGTGGGCGACGTGGCGCAGAACAACCTAGGTGTGTGTGCCTAGGTTGGACTGTGGCTGTGAAAGTGCGTTTGTTCAGGGAGAGTGTAGGGTGCGTGTGGCGGTCAATGACGAGGCAGGTGATGATCAGTGGATGATGGTGAAGCTTTTGTGGTAGTTTTCGAGGCGTGTGGGTGCGTGGAGTGACGATTGTGCCTTCGCCGGTGGTCTGGCGGAGATGAGGAAGACGAAGGTGATCTGTAGCTGTCGAGGGTGATTTTGTGAAATAAAGAGGGGGAAAGTGAAAGGTAGGGAGAAAGGAACTTAACTGAGAGTAGCTAGATGGGGGGAGGCGGAGGGCGTATCGCATGTATTTACCGTTGCCAGAGACGAAAGCCCTGAGATGAAGAGGTGGTGATGATGATAGGGTTGAAGATGCGCGCGCAATTATAGCGCGACATGGAAGAGCAAGGCAGAGAAGACTCTGCCACTGGTATGGTGGCAGAGCGATGAGAAGAGGGAGGAGATATCGCCAGAGCTTGCAAGCTATTTTGCCGGAGATGGGAAAGGAGGAATTTTGGGGGTTTCCTCGACAAAATCAAGCTTGGAATGACTGGCTGGGCTTGGGGTTTCTTTTATAGGCATCGGCAGACGGCCTTGTGCTTGGAAGACAAGCTTCCAAGCACGGGTTTCCTCCTCAGAGTAGGAAATTCCATAGATACCCATATCTCTCATGCATTCGCAAGAGAGATTGGGTGCGAATCAAAGTGTGTGATTGAGTTCACATTGTCGGGAATTCCTCAAAGAATCTCCCTTTCAAATTTGAGATGGATTCTCTAAGGAATCAGGGAGAACTTCCTTCTTGGATCCTCGTCGGAGTAGGACTCCTCCGCTATAATGGCGGAGGGACCTAATTACAAAGAGTGTCGTGGAAGATAGGGGGTTTCTACAAAGTTTTTGAAAGTTAGTGGCATAAAAGTAATTTGGTGGACTGTTTTGCAAAGTAGGTCAAGGTGACCTCTCCTTAGGTCCAAATTTTGGTACAAACCTAATTTGATGCTAAGGAATCCAATGATGAAGTTAAATTTTAGGTTTTACCACGTTTGACTGGACATTTTGCATAAAAACCCAATTTAGGGCAAATGTTTGACTAGGACCCCTATTTAGGTCAAAATGGGTTCTAAAAGATAAATTGAAGGTTCTAAATCCTAGAGGATATTTTTCCATAAATTTTAGAGGGTTTAGTTGATTTTTATCCATACCCAAACATTGTTAAATGATGTGGGTTTGTTTTAGGGTTACCGGATGTCATTTATTTCTTAGATCTCTCTTTAACCCTTTTCTGATTGAACCATCCAACATTTCCTCTTGTTAAGTCCAATTGACCCATGTTTAACCCCTGAGAAATCTTGTTGTTGTGCTGCAATGGTAGAATTGTAATTTTACCCTTTGTTTCTTGCTTTTCTCTCAACCCAATTATTCTCTGAGTTAGGCCCTTCACTTGGTTATGTAGGAGCTTTTATTCTCTTTTCTAAGTCAAAATGAGCTACTTAGGGCTCATGATGGTGTTCGAATCATACCACCATGCCTAGATTTTACTAGTCCCTTAGCAAGATTTCAAGGTTTTAACTTCTATTCTATACCATGAGTTTTATTCATAATTTACGATAAGCGCTTTTTCTTTTTCTCTTTGTGACTAAGTTAGAATGCCGACAGTAGGCCTAGAGGTACTCAAGTACCAACCAAGATCCGGATCTGACCAGCTTTATCCTCGATCCTCCGTGAAGGATTTTAAGTCCCGTAGGAACTATCCTAAGGTTTGTTGGACTCCATGGATAAAGCACCTGTGCTTGAGACATATTTTAGCCTTGGTTTAGTTTGTAGTGCATTTTTGTAAGAGAGAGATAGAGGATTTATTTGTTTAAAGAGTTTTCTCTCTCTTTTCTTTTTATTTCTAACTTCGGATTGGCTTTTCAACACGGTTTGTATCGGATTCCTCGTCCCCATCATCAATCCTCAAAGGTCCCTGGCAATCGATGCTTCGTGATAGCATCCCCCATGGCAACCCCTAGGACCTTGGCTTTCGAGATTTCTAGATAATCCCACCCATGGCATTTCGTAGCCAAATCCAAACCCTGGCAATCGACATTTCGTGATAATATGCCCATAGTATCTGAACCAGCAAAGTGCTTACGTGCCCCCGATAGGATATGTAAATATCTTAGGAGACATGCACTGAGGAAACGATATGTTGTTATGCATCTTCGAGGGAAATTTCCCACCTCTCCGCACTGAGAACTTATCCAAATAAATTTGTGTTGATCGGCTGCTCCAAATCTAGGCAACTTTTTTCAAAACATTTAAATGCTTTTGCATGATTTTGATAGTTATGCGCACTGAACCAGACTGTGTGTGGATTGGGGTGATTAGGTTATCGAGTCCTACAAACCAAAGGTCAGTTAATAAGAACGAATACTCCCTAGGCCTTAGACTTAATACTTAAGCTTCGCATTTTCCCCAACCTCTTAAGGATTATCCAAATCTTGGATGATACTTGAATTTCTAAGCCTAAGAGTCTAGCCCAAAAGGCCTAAGATCAGCATTCCTACTAATCTCCTTTTGTTTCTCATTAGCTTTTTTTTTCATTTTTCTCTTTTTTCTTACTGTGGTCTAGAAATTCGGTTAATCCTTTAATTTCTTACTAATGACTATTCTTTTCCTTTTTCATTTTGTGCTCCTTTTTGTCATTTTGCTCTTTTCATCCTCATGTTTTGTATAGCCTCAAAAATTTTCTCTCCCCCTTCTATTTTTTTGTTATTTTTAGAGATTTTTTTGATTTTTTATGTTTTTTTTGTGATATGTGATTTTTTTGTTAAAACCTTTTCTTATGACATGAGTTTTCATAACATTTTGCACTTTCATACCCCCCAATTTCTTTGTTTTGCATTGTCCCCATTATAAATTAGGTGGGTTCAATTTCAACTTAGTTCATTCATTAGGACAAGTGTTGGGTGGGCAAACGGGTCAAGGTGACTATTGTGAATGATTTCTAGACTCGGGTACGGGTACCTGAGGTGGAGTCAGCTGTTCTAATCGATGAACCCTAAAGTGCTTTATAAATTCAGCATAGAAATGTTAAGAAAGGTTTTGGGTTTTTCAAAAATAACGGGTTGCCTCCCGTTAAGCGCTAAGTTTTACGCCATCGGCTGGCCCAATGAGCTCAGGGAGAATGGAGGGTAAAGGATATCTCAACAAAATTTGTATCGGTCATGTCAATGAACGGTTTAAGTCTCTGACCGTTCACGACGAAGGGTTTGGAATCGTGGCTGAGTGGACTGATCTCAATGGCTCCATTTTCAAGGATTCATCGGACTAAGTAGGGTTTAATCCATTTAGATCGTAGCTTTCCTAGGAACAACTTGAGTTTGGAATTAAAGAGTAGGACCTTTTGACCAAGATGAACGATCTTTCTAGATATATGTTTGTCGTGGAAGGCTTTGACCCGCTCTTTGTAAATTCATGAGTTCTCATATGCATCGTCGCGTAATTCATCAGTCTTGCTCATTTGAAGCTTTCTATGGGTTCCAACCTTAGAAGATCTAGGTTGCAGTTCCATACTGCCCAGTAGGCTTTATGCTCCAATTCAACTGGGAGGTGACATGCTTTCCTGTACACCAGCCTGAAGGGAGATATACCTGATTGGGTCTTGTGGGCGGTCCTATAAGTCCACAAAGCATCTAGAAGCCAGGATGACCAATCCTTCCTATCAGGTCGAACAGTAACCTGGAGGATTTTCTTGATCTCCAGGTTTGATAGCTTAGCTAGACCATTAGTTTGGGGGTAGTAAGGAGTAGAGATTTGGTGCGACACCCCGTATTTGGTCATTAGTGACCTAAACTGAGCATTTGTGAAATGGGTCCCTCCATCGAAAATTATTACATGTGAAAGCCCGAACCGTGAGAAGATGTTCTGATGAATGAATTTGATAACAACTTTGTGATCATTAGTTCAGGTCGGAATGGTTTCGATCCACTTGGACACATAGTCAACAGCAAGTAAAATGTATTCGAAGCCGTCCGAGATAGGGAAGGGTCCCATAAAATCAATCCCCCAAATGTCAAAAATTTCGCATACTAGAATCGGCTGTAAAGGCATCATATCTCGATGGCTCATGTTGCCCAAGGTCTGGCAATTGGTATATGCCTTATAGTGATTGTATGCATCCTTGAAAATTGTGGGCCAGTAAAAGCCACACTGGAGGACTTTTGTTGCGATTTTATGTCCTGAAAAGTGTCCACCACATGCCTGGTCATGGCAGAGAGAGTATGTCTTTGATTTCCACTTCCACGACACATCATCGAATTATTTGATTAGCACCAATGTGGAACCGATACGGGTCTTCCCAAAAGTAATACTTAGCATCAGAAAGCAATTTGTCCTTCTTGGCCTTCAGCCAATCGGACATGATCTGATGTCATGCCAAGTAGTTTTCTATGTCAGTAAACCATGTAAGCCCTGTATTGATAGTCAGAAGGTGCTCATCAGGAAAATGTTCCATGATGGGTCCAGAAGGGTCAATGATCTCAGAAGGAAGGCAGGACAAGTGATCAGCTACCACATTCTATTTTCCAACTTTGTCAAAAATCTCGAGGTCAAATTCTTGCAACAGCAAGATCTAGTGGATTAATCGAGGTTTCGAGTCCTTCTTTGAAAGGAGATGCCTCACAGCTGTGTGATCCGACTAGATGATAACATGGGAACCCAGGAGGTAAGGTCTAAATTTTTCTAGGGCAAATACTATGTCTAGCAGCTCTTTCTCAGTAACTATGTAGTTACGCTGAGCCTCGTCAAGTGTTTTGCTAGCATAGTAAATAACCACAGGTTTCCCATCAATTTTCTACCCCAAAACTGCTCCAACAGCGAAGTCAGATGCATCGCACATGATCTCAAAGGGTTGAGACCAATCAGGGGACTGTAGGATTGGGGCTTGGGTAACTCGATCACAGAGGATCTCAAATGCTTGAGTGCATTCCTTGGAGATTTTGAAAGGTACATCCTTAGAGAGAAAAGTAGTCAGGGTGCTTATGATTTTGAAAAGTTAGGGATAAATCGATGGTAAAAATCGACGTGCCCCAGAAAAGATCGGATGTCCTTGATTGAGCTAGGGATAGGGGGTTTGGAAATCAGATTCACCTTGGCTCGATCAACTTGGATGCCATTCTTTGAAATCAAATGTCCTAGGACGATTCACTCAGGCACCATGAAATGGCTCCTTTCCTAGGAAAGAACCAGATTCATGTTAATGCACCAACTGAGGATATGGACCAATTGTTGGAGGCAATCGTCAAATGATGCTCCAAATACTGAAAAGTCATCCATGAAGACTTCTAGATAATCACCTACCATATCTAAGAATATGGCAAGCATGCACCGCTGAAAAGTCACTGGTGCATTGTAGAGACCGAATGGCATCCTTCGGAACACGTACGTCCCAAAGGGGTAGGTGAAAGTGGTCTTTTCTTGTTCCTCAGGATGGATTGCCACTTGGTTATAACCAGAGTACCCATCAAGAAAGTAGAAGAACCTATTTCCCGCTAGTTTCTCGAGGATCTGATCAATAAATGGTAGTGGGAAATGATCATTCTTTGTGGAGGAATTGACTCTTCTGTAATCAATGCAGACTCTCCACGAATTAGCTATACAGGTCGGTATGACCTCTCCGATTTCAGTCATGATGACACTGAGTCCTGCCTTTTTAGGCACAACCTGGATTGGACTCACCCACCGGCTATCGAAGATTGGGTAGATGATCTCTGCATCTAACCACTTAATGGACTCCTTTTTCACGACCTCCTACAGATTGGGTCAAACGTCTCTGCATTTCTCGCGAAAGTCGTGTGCCCTCTTCGGTGTAGATTCGGTGTGTGCAATAAGAGAGACTTATGCTAGTCAAGTCATTGAGAGTCCATCCAATGGCTCTATGATGTTGTTGGAGAATAGTAATCAGATGGGATTCTTGGTCAGGTGTGAGTCTTGAGTTGATAATCATAGGAAATGTCTGATTGGAACCCAAAAAGATGTATTTCAGATGATCGATAAGGGGCTTGAGTTCCAGGATGGGGTTATCAACAGCAGCGGGTGATTCAGGGTGTGTGTTAGGAACAAGGGTAGGAGTTATGGATGTATCTAGATCAGGTTTAGACTCCTCTGTTTGTGGGTTTTGATCTTTTAGTGGTTGATCGGGAATAATCAAGTTGTCCTTGATATGCGTTTCATTAACCACAGCTTTGATATCACATATTTGTTCTATAACACCGCAATTAATCCCTTGTTGGGCCATAAAGATGTCAATCTTTAGAGCTTGGTTCTCAAATTTTAGTTCTATTTGGCCCTCTTCATAGTTTATATTGGCCCTAGCAGTGGCTAGGAAAGGTCTCCCAAGTATAATCAGTTTATCCCTTGGGTTCTTAGGTGCATCCATATCCAGGACTATAAAATCCACCAAGAAGTAGAAATCTCATACCCTAACAATGACATCCTCGAGTATTCCTTTAGGTGATTTGATGGATCGATAAGCTAATGGCAACGTCACCTCTGTCGGTTTAAGCTCAGATTCTTCAAGGTGGTCAAGGAGGGATGTAGGTGTTAGGTTTATGGAGGCACCTAAGTCTAACAAGGCTCTGCCAAATTGGGTTTCACCAATTGTACATGACATCAAAGGAGTACCTGGGTCTTTAGCCCTATGTGGGAGTTTACTCAAGATTACAAAGCTGGCTTGCTCTAACAGTACGATCGGATTCCTACATTTGGTTTGCGGCTTATGCTTGGGTGTACACACGTCTCTTAGAAATCGTGCGTAAGCTGGTGCATGGCAGATTACATCCATCAAGGGGATGTTTATCTGGACCTGTTCAAAGAGCTTGACCAGATCCTCCTGAGGAGCCATGGGTTTGGTTATCCTCTTCCACTTGGTTAAGGCCTCGAGAAATGAAACCTTGGTTGGTTCCTCTAGAATAGGTCCAAGTTCTTGATCTAGGATAGGGGTATCTTGGATAACTATCCTAAGGCTTAGGTAACTACCAGGCTTGGATTGGTTTGGATAAGGTGGGTCTTAGGTTGCTTTACCACTATGAGTTGTTACGGAGCTTAGTCCAGCCTAGTTTTGGCTGGGGTTGGTAAGATGGGTGGCTACTGTTGAAATCCCACGTAAGATGTCGAAGCTTCCATCCCATCGGGTGATGGAACAGAAGGGGCCTAATAAATCACATGTGCGTAGCCTAGATTTGGGTTCATAACGCACCTCTGGGTCGGCACGTTATTTGGATTCGGCAGAGGTTGTGAAGGAAGTGTGCCAGGTTGGCGGGAATTCATCATATGGGCGAGTTGATTGCGAACCTCTGTGATCTCCTCCTTGTGCTATTTCTGTATTGCCGCATTCGTCTTCTGAATGTCAACCAGTGTTTGAAGGATAAGAGTCATTTGATCTACTTGGTTTGGCCCAGATTGATAGGTGGGGTTGGGTCGAGGCTGAGGAGGTTGATATGGATGAGGAGCTTGTGGATGGGGTTGATAAGGTGGTCTTTAATTCTGAGAATTTCCCATCAATAAGAGGTTGGGTTGATTTTGCCATCCAGGGTTGTAGGTATTGGAGAATGGGTCATTCTGGATGGCATTGAGGTCCTCGTAGGTCTGAGGAGCCTCAAAAAAATCAGAGTAAGAGGGTTCAAAGTTCCCTCAACTAGAATAGAGTGGATCGGAGGTCCCTTCAGTTCTGGAGTCAGATGGGGGTGGATACGGGTCCATCCCCTGAGAAGATCAATGATACATGTTCTGCACAGTTTCCCTCCAAAGAGGTGGCTGTGTAAAAGAGTTTTGCACAGAGGTGGCTCGCTGTAGATGCTGAGTTAGCTCGTCCACCTTCTTCTCTATGATAGAGACCTTGTCCATCCAGCTAGCCATTAGCTCCAAGTTGACGGATGCGGACAGGCCCTACGTCTCATGTGCTCCCCTAAGATTCGTTGATGTGTAGGCATCCATCTGGTCGAATAAGCCCATGGAGTCATTATTGATGGAGTTCTTGCACATATTCTCGAGAATCTCCCACACCGTGTCCTCATGTTGACCCATGATGTTTCCTCTACAGGTTGCATTGATGAACAATCCAATGTCTTCACAGAGTCCCTAGTAAAAGGACTGGACTTGTTCCCATTTAGGAACTCCGTGATGGGGGCACTTTCGCATGAGATCCAAGAATCGATCCCATGCCTCATGAAGAGGTTCTCCCG
Organism: Thalassia testudinum; assembly: GCA_037157565.1. Lineage (NCBI taxonomy): Eukaryota > Viridiplantae > Streptophyta > Magnoliopsida > Alismatales > Hydrocharitaceae > Thalassia > Thalassia testudinum. Next base: position 220,533,775 of record JAZHRO010000031.1, on the reverse strand, counting down.
ATTGTTGAGTGAAGTGAGTGATATGGTGGCATAAGGCGTTTGTCTAGCCAACGGGGAAGTACTTTTTCAAAAATTCAAACTGGAGTTCGACCCATGTGTTGATCGGACGTGTTTAAGTCTGATACCAATGTGCAGCCTTGTCCATGAGGGAGAAAGAAAACATCTTCATGAGTAGAATATCTCGATTTTGTACATCTGACCCGAAGGTCTGGGCCAGATGTTTGAGTTGCTTGATGTGCTAGAAGGGATCCTCAGAGGTAAGCCCATGGAATTTTGGAATGGCATGAATCATATTGGGCTTGAGTTCAGAATCAGGACCTTCAGCCGGGATTTGGACTCGAGGCTCGATTGCCACCGCAGTGGGATTATAGTGATCTCACATCATAGGATGCTGCGGTATGTTTACAAAGTTTTGGAATAGATCATTTAAGTGCTAAAGTTGGTGCTCAAGGTTGTTCTCTCCTTTAATTGGTTGTGCCATGATGGAAGAAGGAGAACTTGGTTCTGATGAATCAGAGGAGAGATCTATGTGGTAGGGTTGTTGCACAAACACGGGTGTCGAGGCTTGGCCTTGGTGGGAGTGGGTTTCTAAAGGAGGTCTTAAGGATGGTCTTAAGGACCTCCTACCAAACATGCACCAAAGGATTTGATGAGATTAGAATGTGTTAGACCCAATCGAGACACCCACAAAATGTTGGGTGACTATAGAGGTTCAAGGCGGATGATACCCCTAAGTCAGAAAGGCTGTCTACCTGAGAAATACCTGGGCAGCCAGAGAGGGAGAGTCCTGCAAAGACCCCTACACGGTAGAGTGTCCCCACGAGTTACAGGGTTTCCCCCACCCGACCTCTCTTGTCACTGAGATTCCAGGTAGACCAGAATGGGGACCTTGACCTCTTAAGTCTACCACCTTTAATTAAGATCAAGGTGCTTAGGGTTCCACTTGAACTTTAGATCTTTTAAGTGCAAAAAGTGACTTAATTTCAAAGTTGGTTGACCCAAAGGGTCAACTTCACTTCTTTGTCCTTTGAGAGCTTTTAGGTCATCTCTTTTAGAGTTCAACTGTGTTAAGAGCTTGATTTTCTTAGTGTTTCTCCTAGATAAATCTTTTCAAACAAGGCTTAGGTACACTTCCATTTGAAAATTTGGATTCTTTTCTTAGAGAAGATGTGTCTCCAAAAATCCTAGGTTGTAATCCTTAAGTTGGCTCTATTTGGTCCAATTTAGTTGCCTTAAAGATGGTATCTAAGGCTCAATCAAGATGGTGCTAGCCCTAGTTGCCTTAAATGGATGTGTAATTCAAAAATGTGTTGAAATAAAAATCAAGCAACTTTGGTGAATTACTAAATGTGGAAAGCAGGTAGCCCTAGATTGATTTTTCTTTTTTTCCTTCTCAGATTTTGTGGGGATTACGGGAAAGGGCTAATGAGAATTTACCTATTCCTGGTGTGGTTGTTGTGCGGCAGTTTTTCTTTTCTTCCCCTGAAACAATCATAACAAAAGAAAGAGAGTAAGTTAGTACTGAATCAGAGGTTGTGATCAAAGTTTCTAAAATGCTTGCTGCTCCCCGGCAACGATGCCAAAATGTTCATTCGAAAGCAAAATCAAGTTTGTAAATATCGCATTGCAATATAGCTGAAATCACTTCAAAGAACAAATATGAATTTATTACTCGAAAAATTAAGAATCCAAGGTCAAGCACAGGGAGCAAATTGGTATTTAAAAACGAAGAACACAATCTCAAATTGATAAAATGTGATGTTCAACAATTTATGAAGCAATAGAATTAATTTCAATGTATATAAATGCTAAAGAGATCAATAGAAATGTAAAAGGAAACTTAGATGCTTTCTCTTCTTCTTTCTTCTTCTTCACTGATGTCTTCTTCATTCTCTTCCTTTTCTTCCTTCTCTAATTTGTCCTTCCTTCCTTTGCGGCTTCTTTTTCTTCTGTCTTGTTCTTCTTTCTTTTCGTCCCTTGGATTCTTTCCTTCTTTCCTCTGCCTTGGCTTCTTTCTCTTTCTCTATCTTCTACCTCTGGTTTCTTTCTTTCTGGGCCTCCTTCCTTCTCTTCTTCTACCTTCAGTTGTTCCTTATCCTTCCTTCCTTTAGCTTCAACTCCTTCAACCTCTAATTTCTTTCTTTCTTCTTTAGATCTGCCTTCAGAACCTCAGCTTCTTCCTTAGCCTCTTTCTTCTCTACAGCTCCTTCCTTCAACTTCCCTTCCTTCTTTCTCTTCTTGCACAAAAGTGAAAAACCTACCCCTACCCTCCCCCATGTAAGCTCTCTCTCTTTTCTCTCTTAGGTTCGCTCTCCCACAGCTAATCGAGTATACGGGTCGGGTCAAGCGCACCTGGGTCCAAGCACACTAGCGTGGGTAGTGCGTGAGAAGTGCATGGTTATCGGGTCAGGGTAGCCAGGTCCGCGAAGGGGTGAGCACGGACGAGGTAGGTGATCGGGTCAGGGGACCTCACCCCATGATCGGAGGCAGCAAGCAGATATCACAAAAACAATTTACGTCGCTTACCTACGCCCAAAGTTACCAAGGTGGGACTAAAGCCCCGCCCGCTTCTTCACGTGCATTAACAAGGAGTTTCGCTTGATTGCTACAGCTGCGGATGGCGTTGGCTTCAATCACTGGGCGCAAAGGGATCGTGGAGTGTTTCCGCACACCTGGGGTTCAACTTCCTAAAGCGTAGCCACATGGAGCAAGCTTGCAAGCAAGCTTTGCTCCTGATCCAATGGCTGCTAATCGAGAGTTTCTTGCTTGCAAAAATAATGTCAGAAAACTATGTCGTCGCAATACGTAGTGTGGTAGAAAAAAAACCTTGATCAAAGTTACTAAAATACTGATATAATACCACACTTCATGTCGTATCCACTGGGAGGACAGGCAATAGATTCATGACTATGGGGCCATCATGTTCACAGAAACATTCATAAAATCAATTCAATGAATATGCATCTAAGAACGTAGCTTTCAATTTCATGAGAAGTTGAGGGCTATTTACATAAATTTCACATCATAAATCAAGCTCTCAAAAATATGTAAATGATGCATGTGTAGTGGTAGAGTATGTAATTTCTAGTCGCATGCAAATCTCAATCCAATTTCAATGAGAATTGATGTGCATAATAGGAGCAAATTAAATATGAAAAGGAATAAGTATAGTCTCACAATTTCACCCTAATAATTTAATCCAACAAAATATTTGAATAGTGTTCCACCATGGCATTTTTGGTAAATACTAATAGAACCCAAAAATAGAGGAAATCTTCCCCTTGACCTCATGCGAAAAGGAAGCGACGGCGGAAGCTGAGGAGCTCGAGGAAGGTCTACCATGACAAGGGCTTTCCAATGGTGGTGGTGGCTCTCCGAATGGTGGCCGGAGTCGACACCAGCGACGAGGAGGAGCGGCAGCGGTGTCGACGGCTCGTCGGCGGTCGTGGCTACTGTTGGCATGTCTGGGGGCATGGTCGAGCTCGTGGGGTCGAGGAGAGCTTAACTGGGGTGACGGTGCGGAGAATGGTGGCGCGGAGAGGTGGCTGCGTGTGGGGCGTAACCAGCGGTGTTGGGTTCCTCCGTGGTTGTTTGGAGGTTGAGGATGAAGAAGGAGAGGAAGGGGAATGGCTGATGGAGGTGTGGCACGTGCAAGGGGTTTGCTGCAGGTAGAGCTAGTGTGTGTGGACAAGGGCATGCGAGGCTGCTGGACTATGGCGCGATGAGGCTTGAGGTTGCGCGAGGAGCCCATGGTCGAGTGTGGTGCCGCTGCCGTGGTTGAGCAGGAAGGATGCGCAAGGTCTGTTGTGCGCGTGCATGAAGGGTTGCATGCGAAGGCGTGGCTATGTGTGGGCATGGCAGCGCGGTGAGGCTCGTGTGCAGGTCTGATGCTGCTGCGGTTGCACTGAAGAGGGTGTACTAGTGCATGGCGAAGGTGGTCGGTGTTGGAGGTTGTTGGGTTTCTCTTCTTTGTTGGCGAAGAGGAGGAAGAAGATGAAGAGGCCGTTGGCGTGTGGTAAAACTTACTGCTTGATGCGTGCTTTTCACTCAACTCAGTAATTAAGTTAATTTCACTTAATTAAGAGTGGAAGAAGTCACTTAGATTAACTCGAAATTGTGTCGGTTGTGTAGTATAGGGTCAAATTAACCTAACATTTTAGCAATTTTTACTGGTTGAGTCCAGGTCGTTCACTGAGAGGTATAATAATTTTTCAATTTCACCAATTCTCTTTTGTTTCTCTATTAGTTTAGGAGGTATAACTAAGTTGATTTTTAAAGCATGAATTTTGCCAAAATATTTAAACTATAAAGAATATACAAAATTCCATATGAAAAACATATTTACTAAAAATGATGTTTGTTTATTAAGAAGTAAACATGTTAGTTTTTCAATTTTATTTCAAAAGAAATTAAGGCAATAAAAATTGTTCTATTAAAACATGCCTTTTACAATTAAAACAAATTCAAAAAGTAATTAAAATGATGCAAGAAAAGAATTTCTTCATTTATTTCTTCAGCCTCTCTCTTCTTTCTTTCTTTTATTTTCTTCTCTCTCTCAAGCTCTCTTTCTTACCTTTCTTCTTCTGTTCCTACCTTCTCTTCCTGTCTCTTATTCTCTTTCCCTTAGTCTTCTCCTGCCTTCTTCTCTTCCCATACTGCCTGTTCTCTTAGTTCCTTTCATGCATGTTCTTCTTTCCTTCCTTTGCCTTCAACTCAACACTTATCTTTAGCTTTCAGCTCTTTCTTTCCCTTGAACCAACTGAACCGAGTTTTTTTACTTTTTAACCAAAATTTATTTTATTTGCGATGAGGACCTTTCGAGGATACACAGCACCTTGAGACCAGGGTGGGACCAGACCATACTCGGTCCTCGCCTAATCTCAATTACGTTCGATTTCGATTTATTTCATATCGGTTCATAGTTTCGAGCCAATTCAGCTCAACCAAGCCTCTCGCCCTCCCAGGGCACATTCACTCACCCCCACAAGGGCTCACACCTGCAGGCACACAAGCCTGCACACACACATGCACAAGCTCAGAATGTTCAGAATGCTCAGATCAGATCAGTAACTAGTGCGTCGAGCATTGACGACTGGTAAGCCCATGTAGCAAAATCATTTTATCCCCATGTGCACACTCAGAATCTGACGATGTGGGACTATCATTACCCCTTCCAGACCCAACTTCAAATGATCATAATTTCCTACCCAGAGCTCCAAATTGAGTGATTTAAAGTTTGTTACAAAGCCTTAAGGTAGATCTATAAAATTGCAGGGTCAATTTAAGGTTTAGAGGATGTTTTCCTCTTCAATTTGAAGAGTGAAATCAGGGGTTCATATCTTCCTACCCAGAGCTCAAAATCGAGTGATTTAAAGTTTGTTAGAAAGCCATAAGGTAGATCTATACAATTGCAAGGTCAATTTAATGTTTAGAGGATGTTTTCCTCTTCAATTTGAAGAGTGAAATCAAGGTTTCCTATGGGTTATTTATCACCTGGAAATGGTTTTTAACTTCACAGAGTCCTCAGATGGACTTTTCTCTCTTATTTAAAGTTTGTATAGGTTCTAAAATTAATTCCACATCTGTTAGAGTAAGTTTTAAGCTCTGAAGACCTTCAGACAATGTATAGAAGGTTGAAGCTTCTCTGAAAGCTTCAGAAATCGAATTTTCAAACTTTAATATGTGCAACAGACACTTAAGAATGTTTTTAATTGATTTAAACTAATTCTAAGGGTTATAACAGACTTATCTGGGCAGCATTCAAGTTCATATCTCATCAAAATACTTCTCTTGTTAGTTTGGGTTCGAAAGTAACCCAAACTGACAGGAACTAAAATCCTATCAAAATAAATTTTAAGCTCAATCAAATCTTTCTAAAATAGTCCAACAGAATCTTAGAATCTGTTTAAACCACTCAATTCATCAAATCATGCTCAGATTCAAAATATCTAACTCATGTTTGACTATAAAGGCACAAAAATTGACTTTCCGTTCAAAGATTCTCCATAGTAAATCAAAGCTTCGAATAGGATCTTCTTAACCTCCGAAACTCATTCAGATTCTCAAATTGCTACTCTGACCAAGATTTCTAGGGTTACAGGCTCGTCGCCTGAGCTTGAAAAGGTGTTTGTTCGTTAGAGGAAATCAGAGGTTGTTATAGTGGAATGAAGTCATGCACAGCTTCAGTGCATCACACTGAAGCTTCTAGGTTCCTTAAACTCAACTTAAACCTAACTAATAGACTTCTCCAACTCCGCTGGAGTAGGAGAAGATGAAGTCATATCAACAGCTCCAGTGGTTAAATCCTCAAATAAACATCCTTAAAATAATCAGTGATCCACATTTTATCATTCTGGAGCTTCTCAACAAATTCTATAGGCTAAAGCACAGATTTGGCTCGCTGGAGCTCTGGTGAGTCCAGAAAAAGGCAAAATTGTGTACAGATTGTTAAAACTTGCCATTTTTTATTTAGAAAGGATTTTGAGGTTGCAAGGAACCCCAGTATCACATTTAATTCTTCATTTGTCCATTAGAATTAAGATTTGACAGTGAATTCGTTTCTTTAAAAATTTGATTTGAAATAAGCTCAGGACTTGTTTAACCACTCAATTGAGAGGTTAAAACACGTCAACAAGTGTTTATATTCATAAATATATATTTAATTTAGGATTTGAACTACTCCTGAGTTGCCATTAACAACGAGCTCAAGAGCTTAATTAAGATTTGGGCGTTTAATTTGTATGTGATATTTTTATGTATTATAGTGTCGATTAGGGTCCATAAGTGGTGGATAGATGATGAAAGATCCTATGAAGGTGGAATTAGGTCGATTACTGTCACCATGGACTGTGACAGTAGTCGATGGAGGTGGAATGTGAATAAGGCAATTAGGTGATCAATTAAGCAATTAAGTGATTTGGAAATGATCATGGAAGAAAGGAGGAAGTGAACAGTGATTTCAAAAGATGAAATTAAGGCTCTGGCGAGCTCAAGGAGCTTGCCGAAATCGGAGAAGATGACACTGAAATTCTAAAATTGCAACTATTCTAACTAACTAACTACCTAACTAAGCTAGCCTACTCCTACTCCTAATCTACTGTTACCTAGACGAAGGGGTCAATATGGTTCCACCGAACATTCATAGCTGTCGATGAAATCAGATGGTGGAAGAAAGATCTCTGGCGGGCAGATTTGAGGTGGAGCAGAGGGTTCCTTTGGTCAGCGCCTGTGTCAAAGATGCGGAAGACCATGGCAGATCTCCTCGACTGATCAAAATGAATGGAGGAAGTCGGAAAATGAAATGGAAAGTCGCCAGAGTTTTGGACGAATAGCCTATCAAAGTCAGCTACTATGTTAAAAGAGGGAAGGGAGCCAACTTGAGTAAAATCTGAGGTGTTAAGGGGTATTTATAATAGTTGGCGGCGAAGAGAATGGCAGGGTCTGGCCGAAGAAGGAGCTTGAGGAGCTTAACCTCCGTCGTCGTCTCCGACGACGGTGAGGTTTTCTCCCACTGAAAAATAGGATTTCCGGTTAATCCAGAACGGTGGATGAAGTGGAAGTGGTGAGCGCAAGCTACACGAGCGTGGACAAAGAAGGTTGATGTCTGTAGGGAAGTGATCATGCAATGGCGTGACTCTCTGCTGCTAGCCATTCATTCGGCTGAAGAAGAAGAAAAAGAGGGAAGGGACTTAAATGTAATGAATGTTAAGGACCTATGTGAGAAATAAGGACCCAATTGTAATGAATATTAAGGACCAAAATGTAAACTCAGGTTTTGAAGATTTATTTTAATTTAGATCATTTTCAACTTTTTATAAATGTTAGTAAATAAGGTAAATATTATGCTTTCACCTTGAATTTGCATTTTTGACCTTTTTAGATTAATTTATTTGATTAAGTAAAATTACTCAAGTTATTATATACTTAGGTATACATTATGTTTAAGTTACTTAACTTATTAATTAAGGGAATGATTAATAGGATTTCGAGTCCAATTATTAACTAGATTATTAATAATGCTAATTGAATGATAAAATGCCATTTTAAACTTATTTTAAGGTCCTTTACTAAATATCCCATATTCTATAATTAACCCTTATATGTTCATAACCTTAGCTAATTAACTAGGAAGACTAGTTAATTAGGGGTAATTCGAGATCTTCATGAGTGCTTCATCATACCCCCAAGCCAAAGTTTTGCTAGTCCTTAGCAAAATTAACTAAGATTTTGATGATTTAAAGCACTTGGGTTTAAATTATTATAAACAGTAACTTTGTAGAGGAAAGCTTAGGTCAGAAATTTTTAAGTTTAATATAAATGATTAATGAACAGGGCATATGTGAAAATTTTCTTACTTAAACTTATACTTATAGCATTTTCAAAACACACTTAAAATAATTTGTAAGCAAGAATTTCATTTTGAATTAGAATTCTTCAAAAATATCTTTAATCTTTGTAACTATTCTTAACTCAAATTAGAATACAACGTGTTTTAAGGAAACAAAATTTAAGAATTGAGAATTAAATTTTAACTCAAAAACTCAAATAGATTTAAGTCAATCCTTTGTTTATGATATTTGACTTTTCTCAATATAAGTTTAAGCAAATGAACCAGATACTCATTATTAATCAAACTTAGAGTTGTAAAACTCTAATTTACTAACCTACAACACTAAAGAGTAACTTCTAGACTAAGGATTCTATCAATTCTTCTCCTTTAGTTCTCAACTTAAAATATTCAAAACCCAATTTCTTAGGCTTCACTGCCCAATACCAAGGTTCAGTATCTATGATTTTAAAACATCTATGCTCAGTGAAGAGAATTATCATAAAGACATCCAAAGTTGCAAAAATCCAGATCTTAAGACAACAATTTCTAATCTCAATTATTCCAATTCAACCCTTTGGCTTGGCCTTACTCAGGTTTGGTTGCTTTCTCCTCACCAGTTTTCTATCTTGAGGTCAACACTTTTTGTGTATATCTCCCCAGTGAACCACTGGGTCTCTTATTCCTGATATTTTTTTCTCCATTTTTTTTTCTTCATTTTTCTATAGGTTAGAACACCCATTTGTAGCGAGGTGTTCATTTTATTTGATGGAAGGAAGGGTATCATCCATTTGTATTGAGATGCTTTTATTTATTTGGAAAAACTGCATAAGCACCCATTTTTAACAAGGCACCTAACTGCACTGTGTTTTATTTATTTTTTTATTATTGCTTTTCTTTTTCTTTTTCCCTCCTTATTTTTCTTACTAAATTTATTCTCTAATTCCTTTTTCTAGGTGAGTGGCAAATCCTTCACCCTTTCAAGAGCTGCCCCGCGAAAATCCATGGACTAAAGAGGATTCAGAACTGATCTCTTAACCTCTGTGTTTTTGCGGTCTCAGATGCCAACAAGACAATTCTATGTGTGTGAATTTAGATGTTTAGTTTACTTAGCTCTCAAACCAGAGCTTAGACAACAAAGCCCTTTACTCTCTGGTTCTTCAAATTCTTAGTTTCCTCCTAAAGGATCTGTCAAGATAAAATTTACCAAGTATAGTTATTTATCTCTAGCTTGTAAGTTTTGTAAAATAAAATTTTACCAACTCTCTATTAAATTAACTCTAAATATCTGGCCTTTTTACTTAACTTTATGATACAATCAAATTTTCAAAAAGAAAAATGATTACTTAATCTGATTAAAAAGTTATAATTTAATTCCAAAACTTAAGTTTAAATCTTAACACACATAGCTTCTTAATTCAAGGTAAGAACAGAAAAATAAATCTTTAAAAGATTTAAAAGATTCCAAATTCAAATAAAATCTTGTTTTAAAAAATTTCAAAACACAAAAGTGTGTTTTTTAAAAAATGTTTAAAGTAAAATCTAATTAAGAATTCAATGCTCTTAAATACCTATATATATTCTATATACATTTTAAACCTCTGACCTAAAAGAAAATTAAGTTCTTAATTATAATATATATATACTTCTTCTTTTCTTCTTTATTAAAAGTGAAAATACCCCTCTTATTATTTTTATGAATTTTTTTTTCAAATTTTTGTATTTATATATTTTTATTTTTATGTATATAAGATTTTTCAATTTTTATGATTTTTTTAAAAAATTTTCGAATTTTTACAAAAATTTTTATTTTTTTAAATTTTTATTTCTTTTTAAATTTCGTGGATATTTAATTTTTACATGTTTTTTTCTTTAACACACTTAAAGTGAAAATTTCACTTCACACCTCCCAAGCCAAAATTTTACAATGTCCTCATTGTAAGAAGGGTGAAAAATATTACACTTCATTTAGTATAGGGTAATGGAAGGAGTCGAATAGAGGAGATTAAAAATCTCTGTGCGTACGATTTCAAGTCTGACCAAATGTCAGAGTGGTCAGTCGGACTAAATGAAGGTAATAAATATGATATATGAAGTGAAATTTTAAAGTAAGTGTCTAAGAAAATCAAAAAGATGAAAGCATGAAATAGCTATATACAAGTGCTAAGTTTTACGCCTTCAGCTAGGTGTAAAACCTAGTAAAGAACTCCTAAAAAGAATACGTATATGGTAAAACAAAGGAGTTGTGAAAGAATTAGATCAAAAAAATTAGAAAACAGATTAAAAACAACCTGATCAAAACTTGTCCAGAAATTGCCTAGAATAGACCTCGCAGAACCCAAAATCAGATTCTCGTGAAAATCTCAGAAAGATTAGAGTGAATCTTGTAAAGATTAGATCTGATTTAGGTTGAGATGTAGAATGTTAAAGATTGAGGCAATTTTAAAGATGATTCCACCAAGTTCAGAAGATCAGCAAAATTAGTTTTGGTTCTCAATAATAGGTAGGTCATTTTGACACAAAATAGGTTGCTGATGCAGGTTTGGTGGGTTATTTTCAGGTAGTACAGAGGATGGGTTGTGATTAGAATGAAAGGCCTGATTAAGGAAGTGGACTTGGCCTTGGTTTTTCCTAGTATTTGGTAGATTCCTAGGATTCGGAATTGGCTGAGATGGAAGAGTACCTGTCTGACGAGACTCAACCAAAAGTGTGATTTGATTTTGTAAATCAACCAACTCTACCTTACATTGCCTATGGATCTCAGCGAGAGTTTCAGCATTTTGTCGCTGACTCTCTGACACAGCTCTTAAATTTTGATCTAGTTGTGAATCTCTAATAGGCCTAGAGTAATTCTACATACTCATCAGGCTAGGCCTTCAATTTGATTGCTGAGGAGGCAATGGAGGTGGGTTAAAATGGGTCTGATTCGGATAATTTGGTCTTTGCTTTTGATTTTGATCAGCCCAAGAAAAATTTGGGTGGCTTCTCCATCCAGGATTATAGGAATTTGAATAAGGGTTTGATCTTGGTGTGTATCCCTGAATGGCGTTCAAGTCTAAAAGATACGGCGTGTTTTCTGCAATAGCTAAGGGTGGGGAAAAGGGTGGGTAGGATTGTCGGACAAAGGTCCCTCCTTGGGTTGGTGAAGGAGTAGATAAAAAACCCAAGGAAGATGGATCTCTAGAATCCAGATTATTCACAAATTCCCTCCCGGTAGGAATTTGTGAAACAGGTGAATACGCGGGATTCGTAGCAAGTAGAGGCGTAAGAGTATTCATTGTATTTTTAACCTCGTCGAGATGCTTTGCTACGATATCGACTTTGTGTAGTTTTTCTGCAATAATCTCTAAATCCTTTGAACTGGACAGATTATCGATCTCCTGAATGCCCTTATGCGGATTTTGGTGATTCGTATTTGCTCCCCGCGTAAATTGCGACATTCATGCATTATTGATCGAGTTTTCCGCCATCCCTTCGAATAATTCTGAAGCGGATTGCGCGTTGCAATTTAGAAAATTCCCTCCACAAGAGGCATCGACTAGATTGAGAATGCCCTTTTGTAAACCATAATAAAAGATATGCATGAGTTGCCAACGAGGGATGTCATGATGTGGCATTTCCTTTGCAATTCATGAAAACATTCCCACACTTCATGAATTGGTTCTCCTTGGTTTTGATTGAAAGTAGTAATAGCTCGCCTTAAAGCATTAGTTCGACCAATTGGAAAGAATTTCTTCAAAAATGCAGATTCGAGTTCAGCCCAAGTTGAGATTGGTCTTGCTATAGTTCTATCCAATAAACTGCTTTATCTTTAAGGCTAAAAGAGAACATTTTCATTAGTAGGATTTCCCTATTTTGATTTCGAGGACCAAGAGTTTGGGATAAATTCTTAAGATCTTCTATGTGTTGAAATGGATCCTCGGATGCAAAGCCGTGAAAGTGGGGGATTAAACCTATAATATTTGGTTTTAATTCAGGATCATTTTCCCCAATAGGAATCCTAACATTACGCTCTACTTGTGCATTAGATGGGCTATAATAATCTCTAAGTGGAGGCCTTGGATGATTGATCGGTAAATCAAGGTTTTCAAAACCCACCTCAGGTCGAGGTGAAGAACGGGGTTTGAAGAGTCTGTAAATTATCTAAGGTTGCTGTTAAAAGATTAATTTGTCTTGTTTGCTCTAGCATCCTAAGATTCAGGTTCAGGAGTGCCTCATGAACATCAAAAGGCGGCATCTCCCCTCGACCATAAGAAGAAGGGATCTCAGGATTAAGATTTTGCATTTGATCCATGGAAGAAGATGGATCAGATGGGAAAACCATTGGTTGCTTATCTGCAATCGGCCTAGGATCACCTGTCAATGGTGGTGCAAGAGGCGGATGCAAGGATCGCCTCCCATCCATAAACGAAAAATAATGTGTAAGTTCACATGCACACCACGGATAAGAAAACAACAGCACAAAAAACCTGCAAAACAGCGCAAAAGATGCGGGTTTTGCTCTTCTTTCAAAGGAAAGAAGAAATTCTTATGATATGCAAAGTAATTTGATGCAAACAAATAGAGTGACAATATCAAAATACGCATCCTAATCCGTGTCTACACAGGTGCGTACCTTAAAGCTCAAAAGTCTAAGGTCTAGGATCGAGACCGCTCACTATTGGCTCCCAGGGGCTCTAGTAGTGAGACAGACTTGTTGATCTTCGGCCAAAGCCCTAAGAGGTGCAAAGTGGAGAGATAGAAAAATAGACTCGTGTGACTCTAGTGATCGCGTTGTGTGCGCTATAGCATGCAACAAATGATAGCGATTGAAAAACCCACATGCATTTCTACAAACAGATTTAAATCACAATTTTTACTTCCGCTTTTTAGTTAATCTTTTACAAAAATATATCAATTAAACTACAATGGCCGCTTTTTAGATCTTTTCAAACAAAAATATGTGGTCTTTTTAAATCTCAGAGGACAGGGATCTACGCGGGTTTTCTCATGTTTTCCAGCTGATGTGAGAAAAATAGTTTAAAAATTCCTGAGTCAGATTGCACTAATACTAGCAGATAATGCACTCCTAAGAGTGTATGCCTATGATATGCTGTTGCTAGTCAGGTAAAGATGTATTTTTGTATTTTTTTAATTTTTTAAACGCAACAAAACAAAAGTATAAGAAATACTCACAAAATAAAAATAGTAAAACAGTTTCCCGCCTTCTCCTGAGATCACCCATAAAGGTAAACCTGAAAAGAAGACAGAAAATAAAAATAAAAAATAAAACAAAAACAAAACAAAATACAACTAATTAGAACAAAAGTTAGTAAAAACAAAAATATATTTACAAAATACCTCCTAATTAGACAATTAATCCAACTTAATTCTAGTGAATCAAAATATTACCTCCCCGACAACGACGCCATTAAAATGATGGTTAGACGAAGTAATGCCAGGGAATATTTTGATGAGTGAATGAGGTAAAATATTACCTCCCCGGCAACGATGCCATTAAAATGATGCGTGCTTTGCACTTAACTCAGTAATTAAGTTAATCTCACTTAATTAAGAGTAGAAGAAGTCACTTAGGTGTAGTATAGGGTCGAATTAACCTAACATTTTAGAAATTTTTACTGGTTGAGTCCAGGTCGTTTATTAGGAGGTATAATAATTTTTCAAATTCACCAATTCTCTTTTATTTCTCTATAAGTTTAGGGGGTATAACTAAGTTGATTTTTAAAACATGAATTTTGCCAAAATATCTAAACTATAAAGAATATACAAAATTACATATGAAAAACATATTTACTCAAAATGATGCATGTTTATTAACAAGTAAACAAGTTAGTTTTCCAATTTTATTTCAAAAGAAATTAAGGCAATAAAAATTGTTCTATTAAAACATGCCTTTTTACAATTAAAACAAATTCAAAAAGTAATTAAAATGATGCAAGAAAAGATTTTCTTCATTTATTTCTTTAGCCTTTCTCTTCTTCTTTCCTTCTTTTATTTTATTTTCTCTCTCAAGCTCTCTCTCTTACCTTTCTTCTTCTGTTCCTACCCTCTCTTCCTATCTCTTATTCACTTTCCCTTAGTCTTCTCCTGCCTTCTTCTCTTCCCTTAGTGCATGTTCTCTTAGTTCCATTCGTGCCTATTCTTCTTTCCTTCCTTTGCCTTCAACTCAACACTTAGCTTTAGCTTTCAGCTCTTTCTTTCCCTTGAACCAGTTGAACCGAGTTTTTTTACTTTTTAACCAAAATTTATTTTATTTGAGGTGAGGACCTTTCGAGGATACACAGCACCTTGAGACCAGGGTGGGACCAGACCCTACTCAGTACTCGCCTAATCTCAATTAGGTTCCATTTCGGTTTATTTCATATATGTTCATAGTTTCGAGCCAATCCGGCTCAACCCAGCCTCCCAGGCCTCTCGCCCTCCCAGGGCACATTCTCTCACACCCACAATGGTGCACACCCGTAGGGACACAAACCCACACACACACATGCACATGCTCAGAATGTTCAGAATGCTTAGATCAGATCGGTAACCGGTGCACCGAGCGCTGATGACTGGTAAGCCCATGTAACAAAATCATTTTATCCCCATGCTCACGCTCAAAATCTGACGATGTGGGACCATCGTTACCCCTTCCAGACCGAACTTCAAATGATCATAACTCCCTACCCAGAGCTCCAAATTGAGTGATTTAAAGTTTGTTAGAAAGCTCTAAGGTAGATCTATACAATTGCAGGGTCAATTTAAGGTTTAGAAGATGTTTTACTCTTCAATTTGAAGACTGAAATCAAGGGTTCTTATGGGTTATTTATCACCTGGAAATGGTTTTTAACTTCACAGAGTCCTTAGATGGACTTTTCTCTCTTACTTAAAGGTCTATACAGGTTCTAAAATTAATTCTGCATCTGTTAGGGTAAGTTTTAAGCTCTCAAGCCCTTTAAATAGCGTACAGAAGGTTGAAGCTTCTCTGAAAGTTTCAGAGATCGAATTTTCAGACTTTAATATGTGCAACAGAAACTTAAGAATGTTTCTAATTGATTTAAACTAATTCTAAGGGTTATAATAGACTTATCTGGGCAGGATTCAAGTTCATATCTCATGAAAATACTTCCCCTATTACTTTGAGTTCGAAACTAACCCAAAATGACAGGAACTAAAATCCTATCAAAATACATGTTTGAGCTTAATCAAATATTTCTAAAACAATCCAACAGAATCTCAGAATCTGTTTAAACCTCTCAATTCATCAAATCATGCTCAGATTTAGAATATCAAACTCACGTTTGACTATGAAGGCACAAAAATTGACCTTCCATTCAAAGCTTCTCCACAGTAAATCAAAGCCTTGAATAGGATCTTCTTAACCTCCAAAACTCATTCAGATTCTCACATTGCTGCTCTGACCAAGATTTCTAGGGTTACAGGCTCGTCGCCTGAGCTTGAAAAGGTGTTTGTTCGTTAGAGGAAATCAGAGGTTGTTACAGTGGAATGAAGTCATGCACAGCTTCAGTGCATCACACTGAAGCTTCTAGGTTCCTTAAACTCAACTTAAACCTAACTAATAGACTTCTCCAACTCCGCTGGAGTAGGAGAAGATGAAGTCATATCTACAGCTCTAGTGGTTAAATCCTCAAATAAACATCCTTAAAACAATCAATGATCCACATTTTATCATTATAGAACTTCTCAACAAATTCTAGAGGCTAAAGCATAGATTTGGTTCACCGGAGCTTCGGTGAGTCCAGAAAAAGGCAAAATCATGTACAGATTGTTAAAACTAGCTATTTTTGATTTAGAAAGGATTCTGAGGTTGCAAGGAACCTTAGCATCACATTTAATTCTTCATTTGTCCATTAGAATTAAGATTTGACAGTGAATTCATTTCTTTAAAAATTTGATTTGAAATAAGCTCAGGACTTGTTTAACCACTCAATTGAGAGGTTAAAACAAGTCAACAAGTGTTTATATTCATAAATATATATTTAATTTAGGATTTGAACTGCTCCTAAGCTGCCATTGACAGCGAGCTCAGGAGCTTAACTAAGATTTGGGCGTTTAATTTATATGTGATATTTATATGTATTCGATTAGGATCCATAAGTGATGGATAGATGATGAAAGATCCTATGAAGGTGGAATTAGGTCGATTATTGTCACCATGGACAGTGACAGTAGTCGGTGGAGGTGGACTGTGAATTAGGCAATTAGGTGATCAATTAAGCAATTAAGTGATTTAGAAATGATCATGGAAGAAAGAAGGAAGTGAACAGTTATTTCAAAAGATGAAATTAAGCCTTTGGCGAGCTCAAGGAGCTTGTCGGAGTCGGAGAAGATGACACAGAAATTCTAAAATTACAACTATTCTAACTAACTAACTAGCTAACCAAGCTAGCCTACTCCTACTCCTACTCCTACTCCTACTGCGAATCTACTATTACCTGGACGAAGTGGTCAATAGGGTTCCGCCATAGGTTCATAGCAAACGACGAAATCAGATGGTGGGAGAAAGATCTCCGGCGGGCAGATTTGAGGTGGAGCAGAGGGTTCCTTTGGTCGGTGCCTGTGTCAAAGATGCGGAAGACCATGGCAGATCTCCTCGGCTGATCAGAATGAATGGAGGAAGTCGGAAAATGAGACGGAAAGTCGCCGGAGTTTTGGACGTATAGCCTATCGAAGTCAGCTACAGTGTTAGAAGAGGGAAGGGAGCCAACTTGAGTAAAATCCGAGGGGTGAGGGGGTGTTTATAATAGTTGGCGGCAAAGAGAATGGCGGGGTCTGGCCGAAGAAGGAGCTTGAGGAGCTTAACCTCCATCGTCGTCTCCGACGATGGTGAGGTTATCTCCCACTGAAAAATAGGATTTCCAGTTAATCCAGATCGGTGGATGAAGTGCAAGTGGTGAGAGCAAGCTGAAGAGCTTGGACAAAGAAGGTTGATGTCGATAGGGAGGTGATCATGTGGTGGTGTGACTCTCTGCCGCCAGCTGTTCATTCGGCTGAAGAAGAAGAGGAAAAAGAGGGAAGGGACTTCTATGTAATGAATCTTAAGGACCTATGTGAGAAATAAGGACCTGATTGTAATGAATATTAAGGACCAAAATGTAAACTCAGGTTTTGATGATTTATTTTAATTTAGATCTTTTTCAACTTTTTATATATTTTAGTAAATAAGGTAAATATTATGTTTTCACCTTAAATTTACATTTTTGACCTTTTGGGATTAATTTATTAGATTAAGTAAAATTACTTAAGTTATTATATACTTAGGTATACATTATGTTTAAGTTACTTAACTTATTAATTAAGGTAATGATTGATAGGATTTCGAGTCCAGTTATTAACTAGATTATTAATAATGTTAATTGAATGATAAAATGACATTTATAACTTATTTTAAGGTCCTTTACTAAATATCCCTTATTCTATAATTAACCCTTATATGTTCATAACCTTAGCTAATTAACTTGGAAGACTAGTTAATTAAGGGTAATTAGAGATCATGATGAGTGCCTTATCACTGCTGGTGATGGTGCTCGTGGTTGTGGGCATATGAATGGGGACAAGAGAGAGGAGAGAATGATGGTGGACACGGTTGGAAGCAGAGCTACTCCCTGTTGGTGCGGTCGAGATGTCGGGGAGCGTGTTGTCACCACACTCGTCGAGAGGAAGCGCGGTGGCAGAGTCGTAGGCTCGCGGTAGAGGTTTCTAGAGTGCGGTCATAGGGAACTTGCAGTCGTGGCAAGGGAGAAGTCATAGCATCGATGGTGGAGGCTCGTGGTGGCGGAGAAGGCACATGGTGAAGGTGGCTGCTTGCAGGTAGGAGAGGTGGAGGAGGGCTTCTTCCCCATGGAGGGGAGATGGGATTCCTCCCTCGTAAGTGTTTTTTCCCTATTATATAAAGACAATGAGAAAAAGAATTAGAGAGGCAGTCAGATAAGGAAAGAGTCAAAGAGAGTATTTTATGTTACCAACTAGAGAGTAGAAAATTGAGGGAGAGAGAGATTCGTGAGAGAGATTAAAAAGCAAATAGGGGAATGTGCTTGAATCATTGAGAGACATATAAGGATGCCTCTAAAAATTTATTCCCTTGCTATATTTTGCTAGAACAAAATCTCATATCTCACAACAAGCTTTCATGTGATACCCTTGGCTTTTAAAGTGAATAATTAATCCTTCCACATAAAGATTAATGTACTTAATGCATGCAATGATAAATCTAAAACTCACATCATTTTATCAATACTAAACATGCTTTAGATTAAATTTTCATCCCAAATGTACTATACTTAAGCACTAAATTAGTCCACTAAAATGGACCTATCAAATACCCCCATGCCTAAGTTTTGCTAGTCCTAAGCAAAATCATATGAAACAGACCAAGTCTGAAGGTCAGATTTTTCCGTCAGGATGCCTTATTGTGCGACACTTTAGAAATTAGATTGAAATACCAACTATAGGCCTAAACGTACTTAAGTACCAGCCAAGATACGAACCTGACTAGCCTTAGCCTTGGGTCTACCACAAAGGATTTAGCCTGCCTAGAGGTTTGTTGACCCCAGTGGTTAAAGCACCCATGCATATGTGTAGCAAGGCTAGGTTTAGTTTGCTAGTGCATTTGTAGTAAAAGAGAGATGAAGAAATATTATTTTGAGAATTTTCTCTCTTTCTTTTTAAATTCCCCTAGACTCAACATTAGATTGGCCCTAAAAATGATCTGTATAAGATTCCTTGTCCCCACCATCAATCTTCGCAGGGTCCCTGACAATCGATGCTTCGGGATAGCACCGCTCATGGAAAGCCCCAGAAGCCTAGCTTTCAACATTTCGGGATAGTGCTGCCCATGGCATTCTGTAGCTAAATTATGACCATGGCAATCGACATTCTGGGATAATGCTGCCCACGGCATCTGAACCCGTACAAGATGCTTCTATGCCCTCAGTAGGATATTTAGATATGCAAAGAGACAAGCATCGAGGAGATGATATGTTATAACTCATCTTCGAGGGGCTTATTTTACATTTCTCCTCTCCACGTCGGGAACTCATCCAATCAACCTGTGTCTTCAAGCCGCTCCTAAGTCAACTTTTCAGGAAAACATTTTTAGAACAAACACTTTTTGGTATTATTCTTTGTTATGCGCACTGAACCAGACTAGTGTGTGATTTTTGGGTGCTCAAGTTACTAAGTTCCGCAAACCAAAGGGTAGGCAATGGGGCCAAATACTCCCTAAGCCTTAGACTTAGTACATTAGCCTTGCAACTCCCTCAACCTCTTGAGGAATAGTTCAGATCTTAACAAATACGTGAGTGTTTAAGCTTTAGAACAGACCCAGGAGGCCTAAAGTAGATATCCCTCACTTGTCTCTTTTTCTTTAACACTTTAGGACTTTATTTATTCATTCATTCTCGCCTAGAACCTAGGTAACTTTTCCATAATCAACTACTGGGACCAGCACAATTCTACACATTTTCTTCTAGTATCTCTCCTCAATATATTTGAAATTTAGCTCACAAAGATTTCATCTCCTTTTTCTCTTCTTCTCTCTCATTTTTTTTTTTTACAAGATGGATGTCCTAATTGCATGCAGAATATGTATAAATGCTATGAATAACCGCAGGTTATGCCCCCCCATGCCTAAATATGATAATATCCTCATTGAAAAGCAAAATCAAGGACCAATAGTGCCTGAGGTGGAGTTGGGATACCTCGCAAATTGGGCACTAGAAGGGAAATAGAAGGAGACCCAAAGAAGATACGTAACAAACTTGGCCAGGTGAATAAGTAACCCAAGATGTTGGCAAGTTGGTGATGGATAGTGAGGCCAAATACTCGCCAGAAGTAGGTGAAAAGAGGGTACTCCTAAGCTATTTGTGGAGGTTTTACATAATACACATGCATAGTAACCTCTGGGAGTGTGCAACAAGGAGGCAAAGGCTCCTCAAGCAAATATGTGTGGGGAATAGAGAGTGTGACAAAACATACCCTAAGACTAATTGGTTGACATGGAAAAGCATCTATCGAAACTCGCCACTCTACCACAGGGTGCATTGGTCTGGACATTCCCCTGTTAATCAAAAGTGTGAGTAGAGATTTCAGGAAGCTGGTTCAATAAGAGTTGAAGTTACTCAGGTACTGGGTAGGGAAGAGGGTTAAAGAGGGTGTGAGCAATTCAACATTCATCCTCGATATCCATTCCAGTTCTTGAATGTTATTAAAAGCAGCCTTAGTTACTGCTTGCCTTTCATGCTGCATATCATTGGTGTGCTTGTCTTGTAATGGGCCCAAATGTTCATCATCCAAATTGAACCACTCAAGGGTGTCACTTATTTACTATCATGTAGGAGTGGTTTGGAAGCAATAGGACTGTGAGTGTCCTCAATAATGACATCCCCAAGTTCTTGTTCAATTTTAAGATCCTGTTCCTGGGGTGTATAGATTCTTTCCTCAAGATTAGTAATTGCTTCCATTTCTTTCGACTATTTGAGAGGATGATCTTGATAGTCAACAGCATGTAGGGATTCGGATTTGGCTAATTCAGTCAGATCATCAGGGGGTAAGTGCTCGAACAAAACATATTCTCCCCTAGATTCACTCCATACTCTAAGTCCGGTCCTTTGAAAGTCATCATCATCCTCATCAATATTTCTTCCCATAGACTCAAAAAAATCTTTCACACTAGGATCAAGAGCTTCCTCAAAAATCAACTCATCATGTCCCTGAGACAAATATTGATCTAATTCTTCCAATTCCGTCTCAACTTTCTCATGGTCACTTGGGTTGGGGACTTGTGAATCCTCATAATATTCAATGACAGGTGTTGGTCCCGTTGATAGTGGAGTGTGGTTATTATTACTTCATTCTAGTATGATTTCCTCTGGCATCCAAGACTCCTAGAATTTGTTAACTTCTCAATCACAATCCTCAGGGGGCTCTAACTGAGGAGCAAGGTCCTCAGAAGCATAAAGTATATGCTCAGGATCCCTAGGATGGGATACAGATTCCACCTCAAGATTCAGACTGGGAGCGGGGTTGACTAATTGGCTGTGACCCATTTCATCAAATGTAATGAAGATACTATCATTCGGGTCAAGTTCATCTAATGGGCCCATTTTCTCCTTCCAATTAAGATCAGGTGGATAGTCACCAAGATTGCCTTCTGGTGGGCATATCTCATGAGGGACGTCTAAGTGATAGCTACTCCTCAAAATAGGATCCCTGTTGTCATTGTTTTCCTTGAAATTATCTTGGTAATCGGGGATATAAGGGTAGGGATCAGAATTGACTGTAGGAGGATCTCTAAGCTGGTTAATCTCTTCAGTTAATCTTCGACTATTCCTCAAAATCTCTCCCATAGAATCCATCATCACTTTCTGTTGTTTTTGCATTTCTATCATAAAAGAGGAGAGACTACCATCAGATTGATTAGGATAGTCAATCTCAGCTTCATGTTGTCTAGGAGTATTAGTCCAACCTCGATAAGACAAATCATGAAGGGTGGGCGGGTTGGGCATGGTCATGGAAGAGCTATGGTTGGGATACCCTACTCCTAGGTTCTGCTCATCACCACTGGGTTGGGGTTTAATCAGACCATTGTTCCTATAGTAGGAGTAGAAAGGATCCCAATGTTCATCAGAAGAAGGATAACTACAGGTATTGGGATTGGGTATTCTGGGGTGAACAAAAGTGAAGTAATTATTATAATCCATTTGAAAACATGACTTGAAAAACACACCCCAATCAAACACAAGGCAATGGGACTTCTCTTTACTTTCTTAGAGCAGATTTAAGCCAACCTCCAATCGACTCCTTAAAGTTTATCAAATGGAGTCAAGTTTGCACCCATCCTTTCCCACTTTAGCGGTATAAGAGGGAGATGTGACTTGAGATTCCTGACAAGCTCCTTAGAGAAGATAGAGGTTGTTTACGTTCTCTCTTGGTTGCGATGTTCCACAATCAATTACGTGCCTTAAGTCA
Source organism: Thalassia testudinum (assembly GCA_037157565.1). Classification (NCBI taxonomy): domain Eukaryota; kingdom Viridiplantae; phylum Streptophyta; class Magnoliopsida; order Alismatales; family Hydrocharitaceae; genus Thalassia; species Thalassia testudinum. The sequence continues at coordinate 220,511,478 of JAZHRO010000031.1, read as the reverse complement.
ACCTTCGAGTGCCAAAGGACCTATGCTTTGCTTAGATGATACTCTCAGGTGATCAAGTGAGAAGTTACTCCAAGGACAAACAAAGGGAAGCAAGTAGGGCGAACCCTTCCTTTGTGGCAGTGCGTAAGCGGCACCTCTTAACTGTCCTTTTGTTCTTTAAGGGGTGTCCCCCTCCGTGAAGTATCAAAACACTTGATCACAAGATAGTAACACCACCACAAAAAAAGATAGGAGGGTCTGCACCAATAAAGAGATCGGTGCCTATAGCTTTAAGGGATCGAGCCTTAGTGCGGTGCCTAATGTGCGTGCTTAGTGCCAGAAGTGTGCATCACACCGCAAATCTTTTATTATTTTGAAAATGTAGACAAGTCCCTTTGAATCAGATCAGGTGTGATTTGATTTTATGGTCAAATCTGATTATCAGTCCCAATTTCAATTAGGCGACCACTAAATTAGTAAATTCAATCAATTTGGTGATCTTGAATTTTAATCCAAATGCAAATGCATGGACAGGAGCTGGATGCAAAGTTAGAAAGGTATACCTATCTCCTGCAATCTCCGTGAAATGATGTACGCAATGCAGAGAAGAGATCTAGTATGCTACTCAAGCACCACTAAATGCATACACCTAAGGGAATGCAACTCCTAAACAGGTAGCTCAATATTTCTTTTTGTTTATTTTAGAGGCAAGCAAGCAGAAATTTAACTTTCACACACAGAAAAAATATAGCCCTAGCCTCTAAAGAATGTGGGGATAGACCCCTAAAAATAAGCTCAAATTACTACAAGGGCAAGAAGACAGAAATAAAACTGCGACGAAGGAGAATCCCCTGTGAGAGTAGGATCTAGGTCTCCTACATCTTCTCCATGTGTGAACGTCACTCAAGGTTGATGTCGTCGCTCTGCTGCACCTGTCGTCTCATCAAATTCCTCACACAAAAAGATAAAGAATGATCAGATAAATGCACAACTCAGAATAATTAGAAAAAAAAATCAGGTGAATCTATTGCGTCTGTTGCCTCCCTAGCAAAGACTCCATCTAATCGAGAGTTTTTGCTTGCCGAAATAATGTCAAAAAAATATCTCATCGCAATATATAATGTGGTAGAAAAGAAACCCCGATCAAAGTTACTAAAATACTGAAGTAATACAACACTTCAAGTTGTATCCACAGGGAGGACAGACAAATAGATTCACGACTATGGGTCCATCATGTTCATAGAAACATTCATAAAATCAATTCAATGAATATGTAGCTCAGAATGTAACTTTCAATTTCATGAGAAGTTGAGGGCTATTTACGTAAATTTCAAATCATAAATCAAGCTCTCAAAAATATGTAAATGATGCATGTGTAGTGGTAGAGTATGTAATTTCTAGTTGCATGCAAATCTGAATCCAATATCAATGAGAATTGATGTGCATAACAAAAGTAAATTAAGTATGAAAAGGAATAAGTATAATGTCGCAATTTCATCCTAATAATTTAATCCAACAAAATATTTGAATATTGATCCACAATGGCATTTTTGGTAAATACTAATAAAACCCAAAAACAGAGGAAATCTTCCTCTTGACCTCGTGCGAAGAGGAAGCGACGACGGAAGCTAAGGAGCTTGAGGAACGTCGACTGCGATGAGGGCTTTCCAATGGTGGTGGTGGCTCTCTGAACAGCGGCCGGAGTCGACGCCGGCGAAGAGGAGGAGCGGCGGTGGTGTCGACGGCTCACCGGCGGTCATGGCTGCTATTGGCTTGTCTGGGGGCGTGGCCGAGCTCGTGGGGTCGAGGAGAGCTCAACTGGGGTGACGGCACGGAGAATGGTGGTGCGGAGAGGAGGATGCATGTGGGGCGTAACCGGCGATGTTGGGTTCCTCCGTGGTTGTCTGGAGGTTGAGGATGAAGAAGGAGGGGAAGGGGAATGCTAGATGGAGGTGTGGCGCGTGAGCAAGGGGTTTGCTACGCGTAGAGCTGGTGTGCACACGTGAGGACACACGGGGCTGCTTGACTATGGCACGATGAGGCTTGAGGTTGCATGAGGAGGTCGCAGTCGAGTGTGGTGCCGCTGCTGTGACTGAGTAGGAAGGACGCACAAGGTTTGTTGTGCGCGTACGTGAAGGGTTGCACGCGAGGGCCTGGTTGTGCACCGGTGTGGCCACGCGGTGAGGCTTGTGTGCGGGAATGCTGTTGCTGTGGTTGCGTCGAGGAAGCTGTACTGGCGCATGGAGAAGGTGGCTGGTGTTGGAGGTTGTTGGGTTTCTCTTCTCTATTGCCGGAGAGGAAGAAGAAGATGAAGAGGCCATTGGCCCGTGGGAAAACCTACTGCTGGTGATGGTGCTCGCGGTCGTGGGCGGATGCTGGGGATAGGAGAGAGGAGAGAATGACGGTGGACACGATTGGAAGCAGAGCTACTCCCTGTTGGCACAGTCGAGATGTCAAGGAGTGCACTGTCACCACGCTCATCGAGAGGAAGCACGGCGGGGGAGTCATAGGCACGTGGTAGAGGTTGCTGGAGTGCGGCTGTGGGGAACTCACGGTCGTGGCAAGGGAGAAGTCGCAGTGTTGATGGTGGAGGCTCATGGTGGCGGAGAAGAGACACAGTGAAGGTGGCTGCTTGTAGGGAGGAGAGGTGGAGGAGGGCTTCTTCCCCGTGGAAGGGAGATGGGATCCCTCCCTCACTACTATCTTTTGCCTGTTATATAAAGACAATGAGAAAAAGAATTAGAGAGGCAGTCAGATAAGGAAAGAGTCAAAGAGAGTATTTTCTGTTACCAACTAGAGAGGAGAAAATTGAGGGAGAGAGATAGATTCGTGAGAGAGATTAAAAAGCAAATAAGGGAATGTGCTTGAATCGTTGAGAGACATATAAGGATGCCTCTAAAAATTTATTCCCTTGCTTTATTTTGCTAGAACAAAATCTCACATATCTCACGACAAGCTTTGATGTGATACCTTTGCCTTTTAAAGTGAATAATTAATCCTTTCACATAAAGATTAATGTAATTAATGCATGAAATGATAAATCTAAAACTCACATCATTTTATCAATACTAAACATGCTTTAGATTAAATTCTCGTCCCAATGATGCTATACTTAAGCACTAAATTACTCCACTAAAATGGACCTATTAGCGGCTGTGGGTCAAACCTGTAAATCACAAATACTACCTTGCGGCCCTGTCAAAGCACTTAGAAAGCTTTGCCGTGTCACGACGAAGGTGGTGCTGTGGGTGGCATGGCACAGAACGGCCTAGGCATGCGTGCCTAGGTCGGACTGTGGCCGTGAAAGTGCACTTGTTTGGGAGAGTGTAGGGAGCGTGTGGTGGTCAATGAAGAGGCAGGTGATGATCAATGGATGATGGTGAAGCTTCTGTGGTAGTTGGCGAGGTGTGTGGGTGCTCGGTTGCACCTTCGTCGGTGGTCTGCCAAAGATGAGGAAGATGAAGGTGTTTGTGGATGCCAAGGGTGATTTTGTGATATAAAGAGGGAGAAAGTGAAAGGTAGGGAGAAAGGAACTTAACTGAGAGTAGTTGGACGAAGGGGGGAGGTGGAGGGTGGACGGCGTGTATTTGCCGTCGTTGGAGACGAAAGCCCTGAGATGAAGAGGCAGCGATGACAAGAGGGTTGAAGACGTGCACACATTTATAATGCAATGCGAAAGAGCAAGGCGGAGAAGACTCTACCACTGGTATGGTGGCAGAGTGACTACAAGAGGGAGGAGATAACGTCGGAGCTTGTGGGCTATTTGGCCGAAGATGGGAAATGAGGAATTTTGGGGGTTTCTTCGGCCAAATCAAGCTTGGAATGACCGGCTGGACTTGGGGTTTCTTTTATAGGCACCAACAGAGGGCCTTGTGCTTGGAAGATAAGCTTCTAACCACGACTTTCCTCGCCAGAGTAGGAAATTTTAGAGATACCCATATCTCTCATGCATTCACACGAGAGATTGAGTGCGAATCAGAGCGTGTGATTGAGTTCACATGGTCGGGAATTCCTTGGAGAATCTCCCTTTCAAATCTAAGAGGGATTCTCTGAGGAATCAGGGAGAACTTCCCTCCTGAATCCTCGCCGGAGTAGGACTCCTCCGTTGTAATGGTGGAGGGACCTAATTACAAAGGGTGGCGAGGAAGATTGGGGGGTTTCTGCAAAGTTTTCAAAAGTTAGGGTTATAAAAGTAATTTGGTGGACTATTTTGCAAAGAAGGTCAAAGTGACCTCCCCTTAGGTCCAAATTTTGGTAAAAACCTAATTTGGACCTAAGGAATCCAAAGGTAAAGTTCGATTTTAGGTTTGACCACGGTTGATAGGAAATTTTAAACAAAAACCTAATTTAGGGTAAATGTTTGACTAGGACCCTATTTAGGTCAAAAGAGGTTCTAAAGGCCAAATTGAAGGTTTTAAACCCTAGAGGATATTTTTCCATGAATTTTAGAGGGTTTAGTTGATTTTTATCCAGACCCAAACCTTGTTAAATGAAGTGGGTTTGTTTTAGGGATACTGGATGTCAATTAATTCTCAGATCTCACATTAACCCTTTTCTGATTGAACCATCCCACTTTTTCTCTTGTTAAGTCCAATTGACCCATGTTTAACCCCTGAGAAATCCTCTTGTTGTACTTCAATGGTAAAATTGTTGTTTTACCCTTTGTTTCTTGCTTTTCTCTTGACCCAGTTATTCTCTGAGTTAGGCCCTTCACTTGGTTATGTAGGAGCTTTTATTCTTTTTTCTAAGTCAAAATGAGCTAGTTAGTGGTAGCGAAATACGCGTGATTTGCAAAAGCGGGTTTTTAACGTCGTAACACGCGAATTCACATACGCTTTTAAATTTATATCCTAGATAGAGGAGTATATAGGGTCGTCGAAGGAGGCCAAATGTTTGCAAAATTGATTCTCTTGCTTGGAATACAAATCTCAACTTTCTTTTTGGTATTTTTCAATATTTCATTTTTTGTTTTTGAATTAAGACAACATGCGAAATGGTGGCGGGAAGGTGATTTATACTTCAAATTTAATAAACTACATCTAAAGTGGCAAGTAGAACCTCTCCCTAAGCTCACCCTAGGCAAGTGGAGGCCTAGAGTAATTAGGGAGAGGGAGTGAAGAATGCTAAAAACAAAGCAAGTAGAAATGCAAATAAGAAATTGCAAAGAAGGAAAGTAGATTAATGAAAAGTGTTTTACAAAAAAGCCTAGTAGAGGAATGCTTCTACTGCTAGAAAAATAAAAATAAAGAAAAGCAAACACAAATCCTCTAGATAGATGGTGAAGAAGAGGGCTTCTTGCTCCAAGGTTGGTGGCTCCCAATATTGAAAAGCGTCCTCCAATTCCTTCCTTGCTGTGCTCCGCCAAGGTGATGTCCTCCAAGGCAAGCCCTAAGGGGGGCGTGCCCTAAGCTTCTCTCCAAGGGTGGACATCCACCCTAGGTCCTTCTCCCTTGCCTGGTCATCCTCCTTGAAGTGGAAGAGTCCTCCTCCTTGGCGTGGCCCAAGTTGAAGAGAGTGGGGAGAAGAAGGCACCAAAAGGGCTGGTGATGTGCCCCTTTAATCTCCTTTTCTACTCCTTCTTGGTCATAGGTATAGGTGGTATAGGTAGCAAAATACACTAATGGAGGATGATCTAAAATGGTGGTAGGTGGTAGGTTTATATAGAGTAGGAAGGGGCCTAAGGTGACTCTTGGAATGGAGGGCTAAGATGGAGAGATGGAGGTGGTTGGGGATCCTAAGGCTAAGGGCAATTGGCGCCAACTCAAGGGGTGTTAAGGGGGTGGTTATCGTGGTGTTGGTGGCTTTTGGTGGTGGAGATACACCACCATTTTGGCGCCATCCTAGGGTCTTCTACAAGGGGGGTTAGGTGGATGGTGGAGATGGATTTAAGGAGAGGTGTATGGTGGAGATGAAGGGAATTTTGGAGGGAAAGTTGGCGGCAAAAGGGAAGGGTTCTTGAAGGTTATTTTGGAGGGAAAATAGGTGGCTTTTGGTAGTGGCGATGGGGTGAAGGGGTGTGATGGTTGTGGTGCCAACGTGGAGTAGGATAGCTAGCTTAGGTGAGCTTAGTTGATGGAGCTAGCTAGGGATGAGTTGAAGGTGGTGGATGGCCAAGGAGTTGGGTGCTAGCTAAGCTAAGCTAGCTTAGCTAAAGGTGGAGTAGAGGAGAAAGTGTTGGAGCTAGGGTTTGGAGGGAGGAGCTGAGGAGGAGAAGTCTGGAGCTGGAGCTGGAGCTGGCTGCTGCTGAAGAGGCTGGCATAGGGTACTCTAGCTGGCTTAGCTTGCTAGTTCATTGCTAGTTGCTAAGCCAAGCTAAAGTAAGCTAGCTTCTACCATAATAAGCTGAGGTGAGCTAGGTCTGGTGCTCCCGGGGAGAATCAAGCTGGTTGAGGCAACTAAGGTAGCTTAGCTCAACTGAGTTGAGCTAACCTAAGTCCCCGGGAGCTGGACATGAGCTTCCTGAGCTGGGATGAGTTCTTCAGCTGGCTGGAGTTGAGTGGAGCTTGATGTAGCTGGGTTTGAGCTGGGGTGAACTCCTGTCAACTCAGCTGAGCTAGCTAGAGCTCCCTGTGGACTAGTGGGAGCTGAGATGAGCTAAACTCAGCTAAGTTGAGCTGGATCTGAGCTGACTTGAGCTAGGGTGAGGTAAGATGAACTCTCTTGAGCTGCCATTCAGCTGAGATTAGCTGAATGGAGCTGGGATGAGCTAACCCTAGTTCAAGTGAGCTAGCTTCCGGTTGTGGTGAGCTGGATCAAGTTGAGTTCCAGCTTGTCTGGGCTTCTCCTTCACCATTTGCCTTCTTGAGTGCTAGAGTTTTAGGGATCTGTATATCTGTACATCCCTAACACTCACAAAAACATATTAAAAAGATAATAAAAAAATGCAATGCATGCCTAACCTATTTTATGCCTAAATGCAGCCCAAAAACACGTTTGCGGAGTAAAATCCTAAGAGCTAGGTTTGTTTTAATGCATAAGAATGATGATAAACTGGCATTTATCGCACCCCCATGCTTATCTTTTGGTAGTCTCTTAGCAAAACTTTAATTTTTTGGAAAACGGAATTTTTGGGAAATCTAATTTTTTCGACTTTTGAGGAGAAAAAGAGATTAAGGGACCTTGGTATATTAAAACACAGGAGGTAGGGGATTTGTTAAAGATAAACATCGGGATTTGTTTTTGGATCCAACCATTAGACAAAACGGGATCAATATATCCTCCAGAAAATTCACAAATTAACCCTTTGTTAATTCAGATGACTTGAAATTTTTGTTTTTAGGATTTTTCCGGCTTATGAATCTAATTCACAACTTGCAAAATCCTTTAAAACCTTGTGTCTGTGCTTGTGAAAAGCCAACATTTATAAGGGCATGTTATTATTATTGTTATTATTATTTTTCCCATGCTTATTTTTAGCTTAGTCTTACAACAGATGTGTTGGGATCATCATTCCTGTTACCATTCCTCGAGGGGGCTCTGGCACCAGTACTTCGGGATAGCACTGTCCATGACACCACCCAGGAGCTCACAACCCCAAAACACGATGCGGTGTAAAGAGGCGCTCCAAGCAAACTCAAGCTCTTGCTCTGACACTATAGGTAGAACACCGTCCAAGACACTTGAGCTGCTAAAATGCACTTTATTGCTCCGTCTAAAGATATGAAATATAGATATGGAGCAGTGCCGAGGCGGTAACATGTTGACATCGCGTCATCAAAGGAGGCATTTTCCTCCTCGGCGGTGGGAACTCAAACTAATGATCTGCTTCAAACTTTTACTAAGTCCAAATAAGGGAGTTTTTCAAATTTTTAGTTATTTTTATGTATTGGCTTGTGTGTGAAGAGTGACCCAAGAAGTTTCTCAAGACATGCAAGTTTTTGAATCAGAAACTAAGCCAAATACTTTCCATATTACAAAATAGGATCAAGTCACCTGAACTATCATGAGTTCAGGTAGAATTTTTAAAGAAGGATGTCTAATCTAGTCTAAAATAGACCCTGAAATTCTAATGATCAGATCGGCATCCTCTTCCCTAGTTTGTTAAAGATTAAATCCCATTGTACCAAAAGTGAGTTTTTCGACCTTAGTCCCGATTTCAAAATTTTTCCTCAAAAAGTTTTTCATCTTTTTTTTTTTTTTTGGGTATGCAAGTAGGAAATATATTAAAGGAAATTGTATGTTTTTAGGTTTTGAAAATCCTAAATCGATCGTCAAATTTAAAAATACCCCCCCATGCTTAAGATATGCCATGTCCTCATGCATTAAGAGGGAAAAGGGATCACCTTAGTGAAGAACGGTCAGGTTTAGGATGATCAAAACCTGGAAAAAGAAGAAAGAGGAAAGTAGGAAAGAAAATGATGGGTTACCTCCCATCTAGTGCTGTCTTTTACGCCATTTAGCTAGGCGTGAAGGTATTCACGGAAGACAGAAAATCGTGTAAATAGTTGGACACTTGAATGTCTTTAATAAAAGTGTCTTCCTCAAGATCCCTAAAAAGATGAGTGGTAAAGATAAAGGGATCAAAATAAAATAGAGAAATGGAAAAAGGACCCGGGTCTGGCCATGGTTTCAATTGATGATGAAAGCCAAACTCAAGTGGATTAGGTGGTAGGTCCAATAGAAAAGGGAGGGGAAAGGAGTTAGTGATATGCAAGATGGGTGAAGTTCATGTGGATATTTTTGGTGAAAAATCAGGAAGATGAAAAGGGGGAAAGTCAAACCCTAGTTGATCCGGAAAGTCTTGGACCACATAATTATCCTTAGAATAAGAATCAATAAAATCTAGATCAATAGTGGTCAAAGCTGAATGAGATTGGATCAACATATACTTTTCAGGTACTACTTCCATTTTATTATCAGTATCCTCAAAAATTTTATGATCACTGGACCTCTTGGAAGTTAGAAATAAATCTAATGAGAAGGTCTGGTTACTGCAACTTATATTCATTTTCCCAGAATGAAAATGGATATTAGATGTTGCGGTAATCAAAAGGGGTCTTCCAAGAATGGTATTAATGAGAGCCTTAGGTACTTCTATGTCAAGGACCAGAAAATTTACCAAAAATAGACAATTTCGGACCTTGATAAAACCATCCTCAACAACTCCCCGCGGTTGAATGGTAGATCGATCTTCTAATTGAAATTGAACCTTAGGAGGTTTTGAATAACTGAATCGAAATTCCTCAAATAAGACCAGGGGGATGAGATTTCTAGAGGTACCTAAGTTGAGAGGGGCGCAAAAGAAAATGGTGTCAGTTATGACAACTGAGATGAGTGATGTGCCCTGGTCCTTTTTTGTGAAAGGCAGCATGCTTTGAAAAACTGAGCTGGCTGTCTTTGAAAGGACCAACCTTTCTAGATTCTGATCATGCCTTTTTGAAGTAAATTTTTTAGAGGCATGGCGAGAATCTAGGAGGGGAATATTCCTCTCGACTTGCTCAAATAAGTCCAAAGGATTGTGGTCAGAGGGCTCTGATTTTGGATTGTTGGATTGCAATTTTTGAGAGTGGGAAATAGGGTTTGAATAAGGTGTTTATGGGATTTCTTTTTCTTCTTCCTTATTGAGGTTAGGGGAGTCAATCTGCATTGGTTGAGAATCAGTTTCATCATTTGAATGTGAAGGCCTTAAATCCATGTTGGCTTCCTCACTCCTCAAAGTCTCTGCATACGCAGCTTGGTGGTCACTGGGAGGAGGTAGGGGGGACTGATTTTGATAAAAACTGGGTTGGTGTTGTGATATTCGGTTAATAGAGGGCTAAACCATGTGGTTCTGATGTTGGTATCCACCTGGGTGTTGGTTCCTGGGATTAATAAAGTTTGGTGTGGGTTGGGATGGTGAGTGTCCTGCAGGTCTTTGAGTCAGAATATCCCCAATTTGATCATTGAGATTGTTAATAAGACGGGTTGTTTCCTTTGTTTTTCTTTGTAACTCCTGTAGGGTTTTCATCATCTGGGCATTAATGTCTTCTTGAGATTGCCCAGATTGATATGTCTGATTTGAATCATACCCTCCAAACGGGTTTTGTTGTTGGTGTGGAACCAGATTGGTCCAGGAGTGAGCCGGATAATTTCCCCCATTAGAGGAATTTTTCAATTTCTCCTGGAAAGTAGGGACATTTTGGGTGGGGTGATGATTGGGATAAACATAATTCCCTGTTGAACCATAGAAAGCCTATGAATAATAATTATACTCAGCACGAGATTTATGCAGATTTTCTCTCTTGCGGGTGTTTAAAGGGGTGAGATGTGGAATATGTGGAGCTTGGGTAGGTGTGGCAGGACTCCCTTGGTTGGCTAGGTTTATTAAATCCTTATGCAACTAATGTTGCTTAACTTGTAGCTGAGCCATGATAGATTAGAGATTAGGTGGAGGGGCCTGATTAAGTAGCTCCTGGGTGGAAAAATAGGGGGGAAAAAAATTAGCATGCGGGTTAGAGGACCAATTTTGATTTTCCATTTTGAGAGAAGAGGAAGAATGCAGGAAAAGTCTTTTTTGGGGAGGCAAAATCAAGTGGTCCCTCCATGTGTGGAGTTTTGGACCGCCGCCCGTGCAAAATGGAAGAAATGGCAGGGGAGGAGAAGAGATGGGGATGAGAGAAGTGTGCACACAAGCAATCAAATTCTAGACCTAACTTAATTGTGACTCGCTAGAATTTAACCTAAGACTTGGTTTACCTAGGAAATAAGTAATCAATAGTGAATACCCATTCTGTCAACAAATCTAGCCAAGTTGCTTAAGGGGAGGTTTGGGCCCAAGTGTTTCCCAGGAAAATCTTCAGGTGCTTGTACAAACCCGTGCCTGGTCATTTGACACGGCTCCTCAGCCTGAACACCAGATATAGATGATAGAATTGGTATTAACTAGAGAAAACTTAAATCCTATATAGCAAGCCTAAATTGATGAAACCTTAGGGGTCAAATTACTACAAATTTTAGTTAGGTATAGGATGCTACAGTGCACACTGAATGTGGAGGGCGTTAATTGGGTTGTTGCCCTGTTATTTCGATCTTTTTTTTTTGTGTGTGTGCAGGAATTGGAGAGTGACTCCAATGAAAATCAAGTTGTCACACAAATTTTTTGTCTTTATGTCTTTTAGGATTCAATTTAATTGAATGTATTTTAGGGTTTCTCTAGTTAAATTTTCAAACAAGTTGTATGGGTGATTGTATATTTCCTTTAAGTTGAGTCTCTAAAGAGAAAGAAAGAAACCCTAAGCCAATTGTCCCTAAGATAGAAATTTAACCACCAATGAGTTATTTTTAGGCTTTTTGAATAGATAGTGATCCAATCAATGCAACCAACACCTCTACCTTTAGTAAAGTCAAACAAGGATTCCAGAAAAGATTTTTTTAATATTTTAAGAATTCGTTTGATAATTTTTTTGAATTTTTAATTGTACTGGTGTCAAAGTCCAGAAATTATACCTGTGGGTATTGTGGACTTTTCAGTATACCATCGACCTCAGAAAATTTTTGTGATTTTATGTGATGTGTAAAATTTCACAAGAATTCCAGAAAGATAAATTTCACAAAAATTGGATGAGTACAAAAATTGTAAAAATTCATGGACAGTAGCAAAATAGGAAGACTAGAGGGTGTGACCCCTCTGCAATCCATGAATTTTAAAAAATTAAATACAATTCCAATTGATCTGAAATTTAGAACAGATGTTCCAAACTTAATTGGAAATCACTGTATGAAAATTTATGATTTTTAGATGCCTATGGTGTTAGGAATCAATTTCTCAAGTCTGGAAAGAATCTGGACCCGAAAAATAGAGCACCAATACTTGCAATGGAGTGGTGCTAAAGAAGCATTCAAGCAAACAATGGATTTTAAAATGCACCACTCCACTTAATCAAGTTGTTTGGGATCTTGAAAGCGAAGTTTAATATGTTTTTGGTAGTTTTAATTAATTATGTGACCAAAAAGAGGAACCAACCTAAATTTCGCGGGAAGAAAAGAAACTTTGAGCTCTCGCTTCTAGATTCTTGCTTTCTTCCTGCAATAGTTCCTGCACACACGAAAAAGAAGAAAGAGAAGAGGATGAGATCTGCTTCAAGCAAGAGGAGAAAGAATAGCAAAGCCGTGCCTCCCTGGCAACAGCACCAAAAAGTGGTAGCAAAATACGCGTGATTTGCAAAAGTGGGTTTTTAACGTCGTTGTAACACGCGAATTCGCATACGCTTTTAAATTTATATCCTAGATAGGGGAGTATCTAGGGTCGTCCAAGGAGGCCAAATGTTTGCAAAATTGAATCTTTTACTTGGAATACAAATCTCAACTTTCTTTTTGGTATTTTTCAATGTATCATTTTTTTTGTTTTTGAATTAAGACAACATGCGAAATGGTGGCGGGAAGGTGATTTACACTACAAATTTAATAAACTACATCTAAAGTGGCAAGTAGAACCTTTCCCTAAGCTCACTCTAGGCAAGTGGAGGCCTAGAGTAATTAGGGAGAGGGAGTGAAGAATGCTAAAAACAAAGAAAGTAGAAATGCAAATAAGAAATTGCAAAGAAGGCAACTAGATTAATGAAAAGTGTTTTACAAAAAACCCTTGTAGAGGAATGCTTCTACTACTAGAAAAATAAAAATAAATAAAAGCAAACACAAATCCTCTAGATAGATGGTGAAGAAGAGGGCTTCTTGCTCCAAGGTTGGTGGCTCCCAATCTTGAAAAGAGTCCTCCAATTCCTTCCTTGCTGTGCTCCGCCAAGGTGATGTCCTCCAAGGCAAGCCCTAAGGGGGGCATGCCCTAAGCTTATCTCCAAGGGTGGATGTCCACCCTAGGTCCTTCTCCCTTGCCTGGTCATCCTCCACGAAGTGGAAGGGTCCTCCTCCTTGGCATGGCCCAAGTTGAAGAGAGTGGGCAGAAGAAGGCACCAAAACGACTGGTGATGTGCCCCTTTAATCTCCTTCTCTACTCCTTCTTCTTGGTCGTAGGTATAGGTGGTATAGGTAGCAAAATACACTAATGGAGGATGATCTAAAATGGTGGTAGGTGGTGGGTTTATATAGAGTAGGAAGGGGGCTATGGTGACTCTTGGAATGGAGGGCTAAGATGGAGAGATGGAGGTGGTTGGGGATCCTAAGGATAAGGGCAATTGGCGCCAACTCATGGGGTGTTAAGGGGGTGGATATGGTGGTGTTGGTGGCTTTTGGTGGTGGAGAGACACCACCATTTTGGCGCCATCCTAGGGTACTCTAGAAGGGGGGTTAGGTGGATGGTGGAGATGGATTTAAGGAGAGGTGTATGGTGCAGATGAAGGGAATTTTGGAGGGAAAGTTGGTGCCAAAAGGGAAGGGTTCTTGAAGGTTATTTTGGAGGGAAAATAGGTGGCTTTTGGTAGTGGTGATAGGGTGAAGGGGTGTGATGGTTGTGGCGCCAACTTGGAGTAGGATACCTTGCTTAGGTGAGCTTAGTTGATGGAGCTAGCTAGGGTTGAGTTTAAGGTGGTGGATGGCCAAGGAGCTGGGTGCTAGCTAAGCTAAGCTAGCTTGGCTAAAGGTGGAGTAGAGGAGAAGGTGTTGGAGCTAGGGTTTGGAGGGACGAGCTGAGGAGGAGAAGTCTGGAGCTGGAGCAGGAGATGGTTGCTGCTGAAGAGGCTGGCATGGGGCTACTCTAGCTGGCTTAGCTTGCTAGTTCATTTCTAGTTGCTAAGCCAAGCTAAAGTAAGCTAGCTTCTACCATAATGAGTTGAGGTGAGCTATGTCTGGTGCTCCCGGGAAGAATCAAGTTGGTTGAGGCAGCTAATGTAGCTTAGCTCAATTGAGTTGAGCTAAGCTAAGTCCCCGGGAGCTGGACTTGAGTTTCCTGAGCTGGGATGAGTTCTTCTTCAGCTGGCTGGAGTTGAGTGGAGCTGGATGTAGCTGGGTCTGAGTTGGGGTGAACTCCTGTCAACTCAGCTGAGCTAGCTAGAGCTCCCTGTGGACTAATGGGAGCTGAGATGAGCTAGACTCAGCTAAGTTGAGCTGGATCTGAGCTGACTTGAGCTAGGGTGAGCTAAGATGAACTCTCTTGAGCTGCCATTTGATTAGCCCATAGTTGTGGGCTATTTAAGTATTTAAGTGCCTACACATTAGGTTAATTCTAACATTTATTTAGTATAAATGAGGATGTAAATAGATTAATTCATAGTTTTAATCTAATTACATAATCCATACATTGCATTCATATCTTAAGTGCATTTAGAATTAGCTTAGAATAGCATTCATCTAATTAGATAACCAATTAGGTATATTGTTTTTATTAACATAGAACTTGAGGGTCTATACATAAATAACCCTAATATTTTAATAATATTTTCTTTATTCGTCTTCTTTCAGAACGGCTGGCTGCCGCTCCAACGCCCGGATGCTGCAGTGATGAAGCCATTCAAGGGGGAGCGGATGTGGTGGATCTGGTCGGCGGCTGATTTCAAAATTGTTCAAGACACTATAAAAGGAGCACGGAGGCAGCCGAGCTCAGGAGGCCTCCGCCACCGACCCACCACTGTGCAGAGAGAACCTCTCTCTTCCACTCCACACTGCCGGCCTCTACCGTGGCAGCGAGTCTCCACCACCGTGGGCGTGTGGTGTGACAGGCCACACCGCCATCCGGAGCTCGCCCGCATTACCGTGAGCACATCAGCGTGCATCTCCCTCGCCGTCGTCACCAACCACCACCGCCGAGCCACTGTGCAATCACCCTTTCAGTCACTTAAGACGTCCGGGAAATTTCCCGGACGTCTGAAGTCCACCCCCACTCCAGCAGCAATCTCCATCCTCTCACTTCACTTCCACCACCCACGCCGCAGCAACCCGCTCATCTCCAACCGCACGCAAGGCGTGCACAACCTCCAGCCCTCACGCCCGCTCACGCCACCTTCCCTGCGCCTGCAGCCTTCGCCATCTCCACGCGCAACCACCGGCGCACCCGTCTGAAGTCCACCCGCAGCACCTTCCCGCACCGACTGCAGTGCGCGCCCCACCATCTGCAACAGCACCTGCAGAACCACCCCCCTACGCCCTCTCGCCAGCAGTCCCGCGCACGCCTCACTACACACGCCCTCTTCCCCGCGCCTGCAGACCACCGCAGCCACGCCTCCGCGCGCCAGCGCCCTCAGCAGACCCTCCGCGCACCCACGCACAGCCATCTGCAGACCGCCCAACCGACCACCGCTCACTTCACCGCACACGCCAGCCGCAGCAGCCACCCCTGCAGCAGCAGCAGGCGACGGACTTCACGCCAACCGGCTGCCGGCTGCAGCACCTCCGCCGGAGCTCGTCCGGCCACCTCCGACCGCCGCGCGACTCGCCGCCACCACCGATTCGAAGCCCTTGATCCACGGGACCTCCTCCGAGCTTCCCGCGCCCAGCCATCGGCTCCTCGTCGTGCAAGACAACGAGGAACAATTCCCCTGTTTTACTACAGTAAAACGTTGATTAAAATTTACATTTTCTGCCATTGCCAGATTTTATTCATATTCTATTCACTCTGCATTGCGGAAAATATCCTGTAGTTTCTCATAATTGCCATTTCAGCATTATTTCTTGCTTAAACCTTAATCTAAAGGCAATCTTGGCTTGGTTCTTGTCCAAATTGACTCCGAACAAACATTTTTTAAGTGGCGCGAATTTTAATACGTTATTGTCTCCCTGTGGAAACGACCCACTCCTCTGCGAGTGGTTATTTCTTGTTAAAAATTGATTAGTCGATTTTTCCACCACATTAAACTACAAACGACTTAAAAGCGAAAAATCGACTCGGTCACCATTCAGCTGAGATTAGCTAAATGGAGCTGGGATGAGCTAACCCTAGTTCAAGTGAGCTAGCTTCTAGCTATGGTGAGCTGGATCAAGCTGAGTTCCAGCTAGCCTGGGCTTCTCCTTCACCATTTGCCTTCTCGAGTGCTAGGGTTTTAGGGATCTGTTTATCTATACATCCCTAACACTCACAAAAACATATTAAAAAGATAATAAAAAATGCAATGCATGCTTAACCTATTGTATGCTTAAATGCAGCCCAAAAACCCGTTTGCGGAGTAAAATCCTAAGAGCTAGGTTTGTTTTAATGCATAAGAATGATGATAAACTGGTGTTTATCAGTTAGGGCTCATGATGGTTTTTCCATCACCTCCCTGACATGGATTTTACGCGGTTTGTAAAATACGTCGTTGTAACGCGCAAAACTGATCAACTCTTAAATTTATAAATCTTGATAGTGGGGTACCTAGGGTCGTCCAAGGAGGCAATATGCTTGCAAAATTAATTCTCTTGCGTGGAATATAAATCTCAACTTTCTTTTTGGTCTTTTTCAATATATCATTTTTATGTGTTTGAAATTAAGGCAACATGCAAAATTGTGGCAAGAATGTGACTTACAGTTCAACTCAATATACTACTAAAGTGGCAAGTAGAGCGTCTCCCTAAGCTCACTCTAGGCAAGTGGAGGCCTAGAATAATTAGGGAGAGGGAGTGAAGAATGCTAAAAGAAAGCAATTAAAAATGCAACTAAAGAAATTGCAAGGAAGGCAACTAGATTAATGAAAAAGTATTTTACAAAAAAGCCTAGTAGATGAATGCTTCTACTACTAGAAATATTGCAATAAATAAAACAAAACACAAATCCTTTAGATAGATGGTGAAGAAGAGGGCTTCTTGCTCCAAGCTTGGTAGCTCCCAAGCTTGAAAAGAGTCCTCCAACTCCTTCCTTGCTATACTCCGCCAAGGTGATGTCCTCCAAAGCAAGCCCTAAGGGGGCGTGCCTTAAGCTTCTCTCCAAGGGTGGGCATCCACCGTAGGTCCTTCTCCTTTGCCTGGCCGTCCTCATTGAAGTAGAGAAGTCCTCGTCCTTGGCGTTGCCCAAGTTGAAGAGAGGTGGGAGAAGAAGGCACCAAAAGGGCTCGTGATGTGCCCCTTTAATCTTCTTCTCTACTCCTTTTCCATAGGTGTAGGTGGGTATAGGTAGAAAAATGCACTAATGGAGGATGGGAATTATGTGGTGGTAGGGTAGGGTATTTATAGGATGGGAAGGGGGGTGGTTATGGTGTTTTTTTGGAGGGAAATGAAGGGGTGCTTGGATATTTTTGGAGGGAAAAATGGGAGGGAAATGAAGAGGTGCCTTGGTTTTCCCTCCAAAAATGCCTTCTAGAAGGCAATTTTGGAGGGAAAAAATGTATGGTGGAGATGGGTTTTGATGGTGGATGTAGGGTGGTGATGGAAGGGATAGTTGGCACCAAAATAAAGTAGGAGTAGGTGGTCTTTTTGCTGGAGCTTAGGTAGTAGGGTAGTAGGGTAGTAGGTTTTGGTGCCATGGAGGTGGACTAGCTAAGTTAAGCAGCTTAGGTTGCTTAGCTAGTAGGGAGTAGAGTTGGAGGCATTCGGAGCTAGGATTTTCAGGGAGAAGAGCTGGAGGTAGTCATCTTGAGCTGCACTAGAGCTGGTGGTTGCTGAAGAGAGCCGCAAGCAGCTACCTTAGCTGGCTTGGCTTGCTAGTTCTTTGCTAGCTACTAAGCGAAGCTAAAGCAAGCTAGCTTCTGCTGAAAGGAGCTGAGGTGAGCTAGGTCTAATGCTCCCGGGGAGGATCAAGCTGGGTAAGGTAGCTAAGGTAGCTTAGCTCAACTGAGTTGAGCTAAGCTGAGTCCCCGGGTGCTGGACTTGAGCTTCCTAAGCTGGAATGAAGTCATCTTTAGCTGGTCGGAGTTGAGTAGAGCTGGATGTAGCTGGACTTGAGCTAGGGTGAACTCCAGTCAACTCAGTTGAGCTAGCTAGAGCTCCCTATGGACTAATAGGAGATGAGATGATCTAGACTCAGCTAAGTTGAGCTAGATCTGAGCTGACCTGAGCTAGGGTGAGCTAAGATGAGCTCTCTTGAGCTGCCATTCAGATGAGATGAGCTGAATGGAGCTAAGATGAGCTAACCCTAGTTCAAGTGAGCTAGAATCCAGCTATGGTGAGTTGGATCAAGCTGAGTAATAGTTAGTCTGAGCTTCTTCTTTAGCAGTTGCCTTCCTGAGTGCTAGGGTTTTGGAGTTCTGACAATCTGCATATCCCTAACAGTCATAAAAGCACATTAAAAAGATAATAAAAAGTGCAATGCATCCCAACCTAATTGATGCCTAAATGCAGCCCAAAAACCCATTTGCGGAGCAAAATCCTAAGAGCTAAGTTTGTTTTAATGCATAAAAATGATGATAAACTGGTATTTATCACACCCCCATGCTTTTCTTTTGCTAGTCTCTTAGCAAAACTTAACTTTTTAAAAGTGGAATTTTTGGGAAATCTAATTTTTTTCTACTTTTGAGGAGAAATAGATTAAGGGACCTTGGTTGATCTAAACACAAGAGGTACATGATTTATTAAAGATAAACATCGAGATTTGTTTTGGATCCAACCATTAGATGAAACAGGATCAATATATCCTCAAGAAATTTCACAAATTAACTCCTTAATTTAGATGACTTGAAATTTTTGTTTTTAGGATTTTTCTGGTTCATGAATCTGATTCGCAACTTGCAAAAATCCTTTAAACCCTTGTGTCTGTGCTTGTGAAAAGCCAACATTTATAGGGGCATGTTAATTTATTTATTTATTCTTTTTTTTTTCTCCCTCATGCTTATTATCAGCTTAGTCTTACAACAGATGTGTCGAGATCATCATTCCCGTTACCAATCCCCGAGGGGGCTCTGGTGCCAGTACTTCGGGATAGCACTGTCCATGACACCACCCAGGAGCTCACAACCCCAAAACACAATGCGGTGTAAAGGGGAGCTCCAAGCAAACTCAAGCTCTTGCTCCGACACTATAGGTAGAGCACCGTCCAAGACACTTGAGCTGCTAAAATGTGCTTTAATGCTCCATCTAAAGATATGAAATATAGATATGGAGCAGCACCGAGGCGGTAAAATCTTGACATAGCGTCCTCAAAGGAGGCATTTTCCTCCTTCTCGATGATGGGAACTCAAACCAATGATCTATTTCAGACTTTTACTAAGTCCAAACACAGGAGTTTTTCAAATTTTTAGTTATTTTTAAGTGTTGGCTTGTGTGTGAAAATTGACACAAGAAGTTTCTCAAGACATGCAAGTTTTTGAATCAGAAACTAAGCCAAATACTTTCCACACTACAAAATAGGATTAAGTCACCTGAACTATCATGAGTTCAAGTGGAATTTTTAGAGAAGGATATCTGATCTAGTCTAAAATAGACCATGAAATTCAAATGATCAAATCCACATCCTCTTTCCTAGTTTGTTAAAGATTAAATCCCATAGTACCAAAAGTGAATTTTTCAACCTTAGTCTCGATTTCAAAATTTTTCCTGAAAAAGTTCTCAACATTTTTTTCTTTTAGGTATGCAAGCAAGAAAATAAAATAACTAATGAAAAATGCATGTTTTTAGGTTTTGAAAATCCTAAATCGATCATCAAATTTTAAAAACACCCCCCATGTTTAAGATATGTCATGTCCTCATGCATTAGGAGGGAAAAGGGATCACCTTAGTGAAGAACAGTCAAGTTTAGGAAGATCAAAACCTGGAAAAAGAAGAAAAAGGAAAGCAGGAAAAAAAATGATGGGTTACCTCCCATCTAGTGCTGTCTTTTACGCCATTTAGCCAGGCGTGAAGGTATGCTCGGAAGACGGAAAATCATGTAAATAGTTGAACACTTGAATGTTTTTAATAAAAGTGTCTTCCTCAAGATCCCTAAAAAGATGAGTGGTAAAGATAAAGGGATCAAAATAAAATAGAGAAATGGAAAAAGGACCCGGGTTTGGCCATGGTTTAAATTGATGATAAAAGCCAAACTCAAGTGGATCAGGTGGTAGGTCCAATAGAAAAGGGAAGGGAAAGGAGTTAGTGAGATGCAGGATGGGTGAAGTTAGTGTGGATATTTTTGGTGAAAAAATAGGAAGATGAAAAGGGGGAAAGTCAAACCCTAGTTGATCTAGAAAGTCTTGGACCACATAATTATCCTTAGAATAAGAATCAATAAAATCTAGACCAATAGTGGTCAAAGGTGAATGAGATTTGATCAACATAGACTTCTCAAATACTACTTCCATTTTATTATCAGTGTCCTCAAAAATTTTGTGATCAATGGACCTCTTGGAAGCTTGAAATAAATCTAATGAGATGGTTTGGTTATTGCAACTTATATTCATTTTCCCAGAATGAGAATTGATATTAGCTGTTGCCATAGTCAGAAAAGGTGTTCCAATGACAGCATTAATGAGAGCCTTAGGTACCTCTATGTCAAGGACCAGAAAATTTACTGGAAATAGACAATTCTGGACCTTGATGATACTATCCTCAACAACTCCCCACAGTTGAATGGTAGATTGGTCTTCCAATTGAAATTGAACCTTAGTAGGTTTTAAATCACTGAATTGAAATTCCTTAAATAAGACAGGGGGGATGAGATTACTAGAGGTACCTAAGTTGAGAGGGGCACGAAAAGAAATGGTGTCAGTTATGACAACTGAGATGAGTGATGTGCCCAGGTCCTTTTTTGTGAAAGGCAGCATGCTCTGAAAAATTGAGCTGGCTGTCTTTGAAAGGACCAACCTTTCTAGATTCTGATCATGCCCTTTTAAAGTAAATTTTTTAAAGGCATGGGGTGAATCTAGGATGGGAATATTCCTCCCAACTTGCTCAAATAAGTCCAAAGGATTGTGGTCAAAGGACTCTGGTTTTGGATTGTTGGATTGCAGTTTTTGAGAGTAGGAAATAGGGTTTGAATCAGGTGTTTTTGGGATTTCTTTTTCTTCTTCCTTATTGAGGTTAGGGGAGTCAATCTACATTGGTTGAGAATCAGTTTCATCATTTGAATGCAAAGGCCTTAAATCCATGGTGGTTTCCTCACTCCTCAAAGTCACTGCATACGCAGCTTGGTGATCACTGGGAGGAGGTGGATGGGCCTGATTTTGATAGAAACTGGGTTGGTGCTACGATATTGGGTTAATAGGAAGCTGAACCATGTGGTTCTGATGTTGGTATCCACCCGGGTGTTGGTTCCTGGGATTAATAAAGTTTGGTGTGGGTTGGGAAGGTCAGTGTCCTGCAGGTCTTTGAGTCGGAATATCCCCAATTTGATCATTGAGATTGTTAATAGGACGGGTTGTTTCCTTTGTTTTTCTTTGTAACTCCTGTAGGGTTTTCATCATCTGGGCATTAATGTCTTCTTGAGATTGCCCAGATTGATAAGTCTAATTTGGACCATACCCTCCAAATGGGTTCTGTTGTTGGTGTGGAACCGGATTGGTCCAGGAGTGAGCCTGATAATTCCCCCCATTAGAGGAATTTTTCAATTTCTCCTGGAAATTAGGGACATTTTGGGTGGTGTGATGATTAGGATAAACATAATTCCCTGTTGAACCATAGAAAGCCTCAGAATAAAAATTATACTCATCATGGGATTTATGCAGATTTTCCCTCTTGCAGGTGTTAAAGGGGTGAGATGTGGAATGTGTGGAGCTTGGGCAGGTGTGGCAGGACTCCCTTGGTTGCCTAGGTTTGTTAAATCCTTATGCAACTGTTGTTGCTTAACTTGTAGCTGAGCCATGATAGAGTAGAGATCAGGTGGAAGGGCCTGATTAAGAAGCTCCTGGGTGGGAAAATAGGGGAAAGAAAAATTAGCATGCAAGTTAGAGGTCCAATTTTGATTTTCCATTTTTAAAGAAGAGGAAGAATGTAGGAAAAGCCCTTTTTTGGGGAGGCAAAATCAAGTGGTCCCTCCAAGTGTCGAGTTTTGGACCGCCGCCCGTGCAAAATGGAAGAAATGGTAGGGGAGGAGAAGAGATGGGGATGAGAGAAGTGTGCACACAAGCAATCACATTCTAGACCTAACTTAATTGTGACTCCCTAGAATTTAACCTAAGACTTGGTCTACCTAGGAAATAAGTAATCAACAGTGAATACCTGTTCTGTCAACAAATCTAGCCAAGTTGCTTAAGGGGAGGTTTGGGCCCAAGTGTTTCCCAGGAAAATCCCCAGGTGCTTGTACAAACTTGTGCCTGGTCGTTTGACATGGCCCCTCAGCCTGAACACCAGATATAGATGGCAGAATTGGTATTAACTAGAGAAAACTTAAGTCCTATATAGCATGCCTAAATTGATGAAACCTTAAAGGTCAAATTGCTAAAAATTTAGTTAGGTCTAGGATATTATAGTGCACACAGAATGTGGAGGGTGTTAATTGGGTTGTTGCCCTGTTATTTCAATTTTTTTAGTGTGTGTGCAAGAATTGGAAAGTGGCTCCAATCAAGAAGCAAGTTGTCACATAATTTCTTGTATTTTTCTCTTTTAGGATTTGATTTAATTAAATGTGTTTTAGGGTTTTTCTTTTTAAATTTTCAAACAAGTTTGAAACTCCACAATCAAAGGAAAAACAAGTTGTATTCGTGATGGTTAATTTCCTTTAATGTGAGTCTCTAAAAAGAAAGAAACCCTAAGTCAATTATCCCTAAGGCAGAAAATTACTACCAATGAATTAATTTTAAGCTTTATGTATTAAGTGGTGGTCCAAACAAGTCAAATAGTACCACTACTTTGAAGAAAATCAAACAAATATTGTAAAAAATATTTTTTTAAGATTTTAGGAATTTTTTTGGTAATTATTTTGAATTTTTACTTGTACTGGTGTCAAAGTCCAAAAATGATACCTGTGAGTATTTTTGACTTTTCAGTATTACCACCAACCTTAGAAAATTTTTTTTATTTTATCTGATATGTAAAATTTCACAAGGATTCCGAAAAGATAAATTTCACAAAAATTAGATGAGTATAAAAATTCCAAAAATTCGCGGACTGTAGCAAAATAGGAAGATTGGAGGGTATGATCCCTCTGAAGTCTACGAATTTTTAAAAATTAAATATAAATCCAATTGATCTAAAATTTGGAAAAAATGTTCCCAACTTAATTTGGAATCACTGTATGAAATTTTATGATTTTATAAGGCCTGTGGTAAAACTAATTGATTTTTCAAGTTCGAACAGAAATCTAGATCTGAAAAATAGAACACCAATACTTGCAATGGAGTGGTGTTAAAGAAGCATTCAAGCAAGCAATGGATTTTAAAATGCACCACTCCACTTAATCAAGCCTTTTAGTGTCCTGAAAGCCAAGTTTAGTATATTTTGGTATTTTTTAACTAATTATGTGACCAGAAAGAGAAATCGACCTAAATTTCACGGGAAGAAAAAGAACTTTGAGCTCTTGCTTCCAGATTCCCGCTTTCTTCCTGCAATAGTTCCTGCACACACGAAAGAGAAGAAAGAGAAGGGGATGAGATCTACTTCAAGCAAGAGGAGAAAGAATAGCAAAGTCATGCCTCCCCGGCAACGGTGCCAAAAAGTGACATGGATTTTATGCGGTTTGTAAAATACGTCGTTCTAACGCGCAAAACTGATCAACTCTTAAATTTATAAACCTAAATAGTGGGGTATCTAGGGTCGTCCAAGGAGGCAATATGTTTGCAAAATTAATTATCTTGCTTGGAATATAAATCTCAACTTTCTTTTTGGTCTTTTTCAATATATCATTTTTATGTTTTTGAAATTAAGGCAACATGCGAAATTGTGGCGGGAAAATGACTTACACTTCAACTCAATATACTAATAAAGTGGCAAGTAGAGCCTCTCCCTGAGCTCACTCTTGGCAAGTGGAGGCCTAGAATAATTAGGGAGAGGGAGTGAAGAATGCTAAAAGCAAAGCAATTAAAAATGCAACTAAAGAAATTGTAAAGAAGGCAACTAGATTAATGAAAAAGTGTTTTACAAAAAAGCCTAGTAGATGAATGCTTCTACTACTAGAAAAATTGCAATAAATAAAAGAAAACACAAATCCTCTAGATAGATGGTGAAGAAGAGGGCTTCTTCCTCCAAGCTTGGTAGCTCCCAAGCTTGAAAAGAGTCCTCCAACTCCTTCCTTGCTATGCTCCGCCAAGGTGATGTCCTCCAAAGCAAGCCCTAAGGGGGCATGCCTTAATCTTCTCTCCAAGGGTGGACGTCCACCCGTGGTCCTTCTCCTTTGCCTGGCCGTCCACCCTAGGTCCTATTTTGAAGTATAATAAAAATAGGGTTTTAGGGATCTGTATATTTGTTCATCCCTAACACTCATAAAAACATATCAAAAAGACAATAAAAAAAATGCAATGCATGCCTAACCTAATTGATGGCTAAATGCAGCCCAAAACCCATTTGCGGAGCAAAATCCTAAGAGCTAAGTTTGTTTTAATGCATAAAAATGATGATAAACAGGCGTTTATCACTCCCCAATTCGTCAATTGGGTGTGCATGCTAGCGGGCATGACAACGCATGCCAGCGGGCACAGCAATGCACACGGCAATGTGCACCAGTAGCGTGCGTGCGTGTACGCCAGCGCATGCTAGCATGCACGTAGCAGGGCCGCTGCATAATCTGCATGCGTAATGGAGGGACAGTGCAACTCGCATGGGTGGGCGTGAGCTAGCTACAAGAACACTTACAACTATGTTCTGGAGGTCGCTATTGGTCTCATGCCTATTTTAGCGTCTTCTCATCCACTATATAAGGAACTACACCCCCTCCCTTCCAAGCTATCTCTACCAACTCTACTCCCACCAACTCCCAACCTCTAGCAAGCCTACCAACACTCTATTAAAGCTTGCTCTCAAGCTCCCAAGGTGCCCATTAGTGTAACGAAACTCTGCCCCACCAAATACTCCTCCATCTTCCCATCCCCATTCATAGGTCGCCTTGGAGTTGTCCTCCCACCTCCTTTCTGGTAGCAAATCATCTCCGCCTTCTCACCTCCATTCTAGAGCCACGCGAAGCTTTCCACTACCCGATGTCCTTCCGCTTCTCACCTTCGTCGTCTTGCTTCCCAACTCCTTCATCCGAGCTTCTACCAGGCATCATCGTCTCACCGAGCAACCGCTTCAGGAGATTTCTTCTCACCCCTTTTCTCTTTTTTACGCTTTCACAGTTTATTGTAATTGACATTCATGCAATATATCACATTTGATTCCATCTCTCTCTTGTGATGGCTTGTCATTTTATTTCAAAAACAAAAAAATAACAAAACCACAAAACACTAAAAAGAAACAAATCGAAGTGTGGTTTTCATACAAAGTAAACGTCGCCTCCTTGTGTTAAACTCGGGACTCCCTTGGAGTTTTGGTATAAATTATATTTGATTACGTGTTTTACGACTACGACGACGGGTTGCGCTTAACCCCAATTTCAAATACGCAAAAACTGTGTGATCACACCCTCACAAGGGAAGGTAGTACTATCTAAAATTGTCAGTGCTATAATCCAAAATAGTCTACCTCCTAAGAATTCCAATCTAGGCACCTTGTTGATCCCTTGCAAGATCATTGGTACAAATTTTAAGCGGGCTGTACTGGATCTCAGTGCTTCTGTGAAGCTAATCCTGACCACCCTACTTAACAAACTACGGATACGATAGTTAAAACCCATTGATGTTACTTTGCAATTAGCTGACCGAATTGTAATCACCTCGATTGAGCTGGTAGAGGATGTGGTAATTAGAGTCAAGGATTTCATCTACTTAGCTATTTTTCTAGTTCTTGACATGGACGCGCCACAATAAATACAAGATATGCCCTTGATTTTAGGGAAATGTTTCATTGCTACTACACGAGCCATAATCAATTGTGAATCAGGGAACATGATAATTGTCTCTGGAGATAACCGAACTGAGATCAATATTTTCGAGGCATCACCTAAAGGAAAAGAAAAATACTTGATAGAATAACTAGGTTTGATTCAGGATCTCATGACCATTTTGGTGGTAGAAAACCTAGAACTGGAATTGGAAGTTTTCCACATTATGGAGAATCTCGATTTAGCCAAGCATGATTCCAGCGGATTGAGAGTATTATAGGCATTTGCCTTTGATCTTGAGGACATACACATGGATTTGGTGGAGTAGAATGACAGTCGACGGGATTCGGATTTGTGTTCCATGGATCTGGAGACATTTTATTACGAGGATTGTTTTGAGGATCTCCAGGAATCAGGCATGGTAGATATTGAGAGTGACCACAACCCAGAGTATGAATCCTTTATAGATTTGGAGTTAGATGATCCAAAAGGCACTCTCCAGACATTCACTTTTTATTGGGATGAGAACTATAAAGAAGATTCATTGGAAGACCCAATCTTCGACTCATTCCTTGAGGAATTGATGTTGCAACTGCTTAAAAAGAATCAAGATGACGTGTTGGATAACGATCTATTAGGCCACATTGCACGAGAGGAACCACACATCTTGGCTATGCTGACTAGATTCACCTCCATTAGGCCCTGGACTCGCAACAATCTTACTTCAGTGCCTCATGACCATTACATCCTCCCCGTGATTCCTGCACAAAATCTCAATAAGTGCCACCAAGAAATGAATCATCTTGATCCATGTCATAGACCTTCTGGATTAACTCTCCATCGTGATTTGACACTCGTTTGTGGTGATCTGATAATCATCCACCATGTTCACATATTTTCTCCTACCACTCACCATAGTTTTGTAGTTGACATATCCTTTTGAGTACATTTGCACCCAGTCGATGGCGTTAAACTTAGTGCTTAACGAGAGGCAACCCATCATTTTGAAAATATTGATACCCTTCTGACCTATCTTTTTGCTAAAATCATATTGCACTTTAAAGTTTGTCCATTAGAACAGCCGACTCCACCTTTGATACTTGTATCAGAGCTAGAAATCATTCCGACCCATTCACGACCCACCTACTTTAATGTACAATCTGAACTGAAGTCAAACCCACCTAATTTACAATGGGGACATTGCAAATCTTAGGCATGGGGTGGCATTCAAGTGAAAAATGTTGTGAGAATCAATTCATTTAGGGGTTTCATTCTATTGCAGAAAAAAAAATGGAGGAAGGAGAAAGGGAGAGGCCAACTTTGAACTTGATACAAAACATTTTAGGAGGAGAAAAGAAAAGGAAAAAGGAGCACTCAAAAGAAAGAAATGAGATAGCCCATTATGATTGAGAATGGAATTTACCTAACTTCTAGGCTAGATCGGATGATGAATTAAGGCTTAGAAGGCTAAAACTTAAGAGATTAGTGACGAGTACCAACCATAGGCCTCTTGGACCTATTCTAGGGTTTAAACTCTCACGTATTTGTTAATATCCAGACTAGTCTTAACAGGTTGAGGAAAGTGTGAGGCTAATGTATTAAGTCTAAGGTTAGGGATTATTCAACCTCGTTGCCTACCCTTTGGTTTTTGGGACTTGGAAACCTAAGCACCCAAAACCCACACACTAGTCTGGTTCAGTACACTTAACGAAGAAACAATGGTGAAAGTGTTCAGTTCTGAAAAGTTATCTCGAAGATCTAGCTTAGGAGCGACTCAAAGACATAAGTTGATTGGATGAGTTCTTGGTGCCAAGAGGTGGAATGAAACATACTCCCCTCAAAGATGCGTAACAACATATCATCTCCTCGGTGCTTGTCTCCTAGGATATCTAAATATCCTATCGGGGGGATGTAAGCATCTTGTGCTGGTTCAGGTGCCATGGGTAGGATAATCCTGAATTTCAATTACTAGGGCTTAAATTTAGCTACAAAATGCCATGGCTGGCACTATCCTAAAGTATTGAAAGCGAGGGTTCTATGGATTGTCTTGGGCGGTGCTATCTCAAAGCTTCGAAAGCGAAGGACCCTTCGAGGATTGATGGTGGGGACAAGGAATCCGGTACATACTGTGTTTAGGGCCAATTCGAGGATGGATTTAGGGAAATATAAAAGTAGAAGAGAGAAAACTCTCAAAATGGAAAAAATCCTACTCTCTCTCTCTTATCAAAATACACTAGCAAACCGAACCTGGACTCACTACAATACACACGGGTACATTAATCGCTGGGGTCAACGAAACTCTTGGTTGTTTTTGCTGGACTTAGAAACCTTTGCGGTAGACCCAGATTGGAGCTAGTCAGGTCTGGATCTTTCTTGGTACTTGAGTACCTTTAGGCTTATTGTTGGTATTTTGCTCTGATTTCTAGAGATGAGGCTTAATAGGGCATCCTGATGGTTACAGTCGGCTTAGAGATTTGGTTTGATCCATAGATTTTGCTAGGGACTAGCAAAACCTAAGCAAGGGGGTATGATGGGAACACGATCATGAGCTGGAAATAGCCACATTTTGTGATATTTGTTTGATAAAAGCTCCTACCTAATCATCTGAGGGTCATAACTCTACATTGCTCTGATTTGAGAAAAGAATAGGAAATCAGGGATAATTCTGTAATTTTAATAGCACATCATAAACATAAATTAACCACAGGGTTACTCAGGGTTAAATGAAGGTCAAATTAGCTAATTTTCGAGAGCTAAAATAGCACATAAAACCCTAATTCTCAACCTGCTTAAATTAACGAGGTTTTGAATAGTATAAATTCATCTAAACCTCCTAAAATTCATAGAAAAATATTCTAACAGGTTTGGTACCTTTGGTTTGACTATCTGAACCCACTTTGACCGAAAATAAAGTTTCAGATAGAATTTTGCCCTAATTTGGATTTCTGCGCAAATTGCTCAGTCAAACATGGTCAAAACCCAAATCCAAGTTCACCATCGATTCCTTGGGCCTAAATTAGGTTAAGGCCAAAATTCGGTCCCAATCAAAAGTCATGTTGGCCTAATGTCTAATTTAGTCCCTCAAATCTCTATTTCTCCCAATAAGACCCTTAGCCTTCAAGTTTATTACAAATAGGTCCTAAATTTTCATCATTCCTTCATTTAGGTCCCTGCCATCATTGGTAGTGGGAACACACCTTCAGCAAGATTCGAGGGAGTTCTTTCCCTCGAATCAGAGCCAATCGCCTCCAAATTTGGAGGGATGGACCTGGATGAGTTTCCTAATCTCTTGAGATACCCTAGAGATCCCAAATTGACTTATAGAGATCAAAAGACCTCGAAAAATTCAGGGAGTTTTCTTCCCTATAAACTCGGCCAAATCAGGCCTCCTTCAATTAAAGCTTGTTCTCGAGGTCTATAAGAAGTCCGCAACCCTAGACCATGCTCCTTAGCTAGTTTTTGGGCCAAAAAACGTCTTCACTTCTTCCTTCAGCTAGCTCTGACCTCAGCTCCAACGAACTCCTCGATTCCCCCTCATCACCCTTTGCCACGTATAATATGCAGAGGGAACTTCCTCCTCAGTGTCTTCCACTCCTCACTGGACCAAGCAGGAGATGCCTTGACCCCTCCTCCTCACCGTTCTCATCTCCGGAGTGTTCACCTTCTCCGACGTCGGCCAACAATAGCCGGTGCCAAGTTCTTACCCTCTTCATCCTTAAGTACTCTCTCTCTCTCTCTTCCTCTCACCTCCTTGTTTCTTTCTATGCCTATAGACCTTAGGTTCGAGCACAACAACACCTGCACCTCCTTCCTCTTCCAATACACTAGTGATGCTTCGGTGAAACCGAATGCATGCTACACTGCACGAAACACAACACCACCACCTCCACTATCTACATCAAGTCGCACTGAGTGGAAGACCTCAAGAAATTTTGGGCTCCACGCTCTCCCTCTCCCTATTTAGCATCCCATCACCACATCACCTTCTCTGAATTCAGCAGGCATCCTTCGACCACTGCATGCCTTCCAATCACCTCCACCACATTTGCCTCTTCAAGGCAAAGCTTGTAAGATTTTCTGATGAGGCCACAAGGCTGTATTCTTTTTTCCAGGTCTACACCGAACCTCCGCCGTCGCCACCGTCTTCTTTGATTACGCTTGTTCATCTCTGACCACCATCAGCCTAGCAACAGTCTGTGATCGAACTAACTTTAGGTGTTGACATGCTCCAGGTCTTCAATAATGTAAGGAGGCCAAAGCTGCTACCCCAATTCCTCGAATCCATCAGTTGCTGGCACATGCAAAGGAAGGACGTGGGATTAGTCGCACATCGTGAGCTCAGCACCTCGCCACTACACATAAAAGGGAATTTTGAAGTTGGCTTATCACCATCGAGAGCATGGGGGTGAGGTCCCCATACAAACCCATGCACATGCACTATACACAAGATTCCTTACGTGCCCTCACCCACTGTTCACGCCACGTGGGTATGTGTTTGGGCCCGGTTACCCTAGTTCGCTGTGGTTCTGAAGAGAAGAAATCTGAGAGGGAAGAGGGGGTTTTTGCACTGTTCATACCTCAAGAATCGTGCCCTCTCCCATGCTTAACACTTAGCTTCCTGAGGTGTTGTGAGGCCCTTGAGCCTCTTCTGTGGTACTTTGTCTTAGTTTCTGTTGAGGTCTTGAGGTTAAGGTGTTTGCACCTTGATTATGACGTCTGATTGTGTTGGTTCTGATTTTGATATTACTGTGGATATTGGATTGCATCTACTACTCATATATATGAGTGAATTGTAGAGCATAACAATAGGGTTAATTTGGTGGTTCAAACCACCATTTTAACCCCATCTTTTTTGCACTCTGATTCCTAATTTTATTGAGATATTCTTTTGATTTAGTTTGAGCATTTTTTCATTATATTTGCATATCTCTCTCAATAATTGTGATTAGTGATTGAATTTGCCAAATTGCTCCCTATGAATGACCTCGGACTCACGTTGATCTCTAGTTTATAAAGTTAAGTGTTGTATCACTTTTGTTCGCTATACTATGACATGTTTTCCTAAAACTCGACGAAAGTGATGCAGCACTCAATTATTATGGAGTAGGACTAAACAGAAAATGGTTCTACTTAAGGAATTGGACCCTGAAAATGATACAATAGAGGGCCCACCAAATAACTTAAACCCTTGTATGGACCCTATTGCACATCCTCACCCATACCCTCCCAACCTTGATTTGAATGTTAAGTACAATATGGAAGAAACTGAAGGGAAACCCAATGACACTCAGTGAACTCTTTGTGGTATTTCTTTGGATCTATATAACTAGAACCAAAGATTGATTGAGATGAAATAAAAAATGATGGAAGAGACTTCTTTTTCGGAGATAATGGAACAAGGACTTATGATAATTGATTCGACTACAGTTGGTTCTTTAAGACTAGTGTAGTGCACTATTAGTTCTTCCCTAATATTGGAAAACCCTTCAAGAAGCATTAAGGACCCTGTGAAACATATACAAGTGGAAAATGAGGAGGAAACACTGCAAAGAAATGAAGTTGAATCGGAAAAATTGGAGAAGATTGGGGTTGATGTCTTTGAGCTTAAAGATGACAAGTCGATGATAGGGGATCAAGATTTGAGGATGGGGAATCTGACTTAGACTACTTTGATTGCGAAATACTTGAGGTCCCCATCATGGATTTAGAGGAAAGGTAATGGGAAGAATTGGAGCATGAAATTAATGATGAAGTTAGCTCCATCACAAGCACATCGTCTAATTTGGAAGAAATGAAAAATAGAATTTTGAGATTTAATGGTTTTGAGGGATTAGGCAAAGAAATCATGATTGAGGATTGGGAGGATCTTCACTTGGACCCACTTGAATCAATCATGATCGATTAGATGCATTCCTTCATAACTAACTCAATCCCCAAATTTGTTGATACAACTAATGTGGAGTTGGTTGAACCATTGGATTTTGAACTTTCAAATGAAGAGGAGAACATTCTGTTGAAATCAAATTTTTGGGCGAATAAAGAAATGATTCACCCTGAGGAAAATGAAATCAAAGAAGGAAATGTTGACTACATGGGTCCTATGTTGATCAAGCCACCGACCTATTATCAGGACCACTATGACCTTTATGACTCAAAGCTAGGGAGGAATAAAAACCCTAGATTAATAGAAATGCTTTATCATCACCTCGAACTTAATTTTCTAAGGAAAATCTAAATGTACTAGATTATAGATTAGGGTTACATTTGTCCAAACAAGCATCTGGTCTGCATGCCCAAAGGAAAAGAGATGAATGGATTAGGGCATGCATGACCAAAGACTTTCTGAGTT
Organism: Thalassia testudinum; assembly: GCA_037157565.1. Lineage (NCBI taxonomy): Eukaryota > Viridiplantae > Streptophyta > Magnoliopsida > Alismatales > Hydrocharitaceae > Thalassia > Thalassia testudinum. The sequence continues at coordinate 220,479,559 of JAZHRO010000031.1, read as the reverse complement.
CCTGTCCCTTAGGGATGGGACTACACCATAACCTCGTTTGCATCTGTGGACTTCTAACTCTAGGTCCAACTAATTTTTTCCTTCCTTTATTGACCAAGACCATTCAATTGGTTGATCCTTTGTTGTTTGCATACTGTGCCCAACTGAAGGTAATAAACTTAGAGCTTCCCGGGAAACAACCCAGCAAATTCAAGCAGGCCTGTTACAAATTCAATACTTAGGTGATTTCTATCCTTACTCCCTGCTATGCTTTTATTTTTCCAATGAGGTCATTATGCTAAACAGGCATGAGGGGTGGTAATTCTTATTTTCTAAGCACAAAATTGTCAACTTGAGTTAATTGTTGTTATTTTTGTTAAAATAAAAAAAAAGAAAAAAGAAAAAATTGTAATAATAGTAAGAAGAGAGAAAGTTTGGGCACCAATTTTACCTACCATAGGAAATAATTTAGTTAGGATCTTTTCACTAGGACTCTTCATGTGGAGCGACTTAATTAGTCCTGATGTTTACAATGATATAGATTCGTTCCACTGGTCCTTGCCAACTTAATTTAACTGCAAAAAAGTAAATAAAGTGGGGTGATAAGTAGGCGACTTATCAACTTACCTTCCGATTTCAAGCATTCTGGAAGTCTAAGCATCTACACACATTACGCACTGACTCGTTTTACGGGCAATCATAGCAGAAATTAGGGAGCCAATAAGCCTAGTGGTGGTATGGTTGACACGTTGCCCCCCGTTGCTGGGTGTCTAGAGCCCAGCAATCAGACTTATCTCTGTTTGGCCACCACCTTTAGGTACATCTAAGATTAAAGAAGCCACCTGCTTGAGAAAAAAGAGAAAAGTACCCCAAAAAAAAAAGAGAAAATGAAAGAAAAGGGGAAAAGAAAAAATACAATAATCCACACTTCACTACACTGGTATGGCTTGCAAGTTGTTGTGGGTAACCCCGCATTGCCAGTTCTCCAAAGCCTAGCCTAAGAAAAGTATGAATAAATCCCCTATTATGGAGAAGTGGAGAACTAGAAATAAAAGACCCGGGGAAATAAACACTAGGTTCTCCTAGTGTTGACCCCAGAAAAAAGTAGCAAGGAGAATGCTACCAGTCGAAGAGAAACTTTTAGGTGGCAATAACTTCATTTCAGGGTCACCTAGACATTATTGATACATAATATGACACAGTGAGGTCCACTTTAGTTGCCCATATAGTGATTCAATCGCATACACAGTAAGATGCTTAGCACTTTTCAATCATTTCGAGTCCTAGGTGGGTTGGGTAGCCATAGAATGCTGCTCCAAACCTTGTACATGAAGAAAGAAAAGAAAAATATATACATATATCTATATTGAGAAGGCAAGAACTAGGGCAATCCATATCTTGGTTGACATCATGGCACATTGAGTCTTAGTAGTTAAGACCCTAGGTATTGAATTTCCTCTTGTTCGGCAGATAACTGTGCCCCGACAGTTGCTCCTTGGCTTCAGTTCTTTAAGATTAACCTCGCTAAGGATAAGGGGTGGGCATGGGGGTATGATGACTCTACAGTTTGTAATGTGATGAGTCATGTTTCGTGAATTAAAATCAGGGTTTGGAGAACGCGTCGTCGTAGCTCGCAAAGTGCGTCTATCAAATACAATTTATAAGTGAAACTCCAAGGGAGTCCCGTGTCAAACACAGGGAGGCGACGTTTACTTTCTTTGAAATCCATGCTTCATTTTGTTTCTTTTTAGTGTTTTGGGGTTTTGTTATTTTTTTTTTTATAGAAGAAGCAAGCATGATAGATCACAGGAGAGATGAAACAACTATGATATATCACATAAACGTTTATTAGAGTAATCTATGAAAGCACAAAAGAGATAGGGGTGAGAGGAAATCTCCCGAATCGGCTATTCGATGAGACGACGGCGCCTAGTGGAAGCTTGGATGAAGGAGGTGAGATGCAGAACGACGGAGGTGAGATGCAAGAGGACGTCGGGTAGAGGAATGCTTCACCGAGGCTCTAGAATGGAGGTGAGGAGATGGAGGTGATCTTCTACCGGATTGGAGGTGGGTGTTAATCACACAAGATTAGTGTTTGAGATTGATACATTGTAGTACAGACCAAAGTTCCTCGTCAACAAATATAATTTATTACTCGAATTTAAGTTTGAGGTCGAACATAGGAAGCAAATATGGAATTCATGTGCTAATCTCCAAAAATAATATAAATAAGCATAATTAATTACTCAAAAACTAATATGCAATGTATAACATGAGTATATGAGGAGATAAAAAGAATTCTAGACAAAATAATGGTGATTTGGATCACCAATTGTTAGCTTAACACATATGTAGCAAATATCCAAATAGTATCAATTAAGCAAACCAAGTGCATAGAGAACTATCAGATGGCTTAAGTGCTTAGATGCTACAGTGTTCAATGAGTCTTCTTCTATCTTGGCCCTTCTCTTTCTCTTTTTCTTCTATGGTCCTCCTCTTTTCTTCTTCTACCTTACCACTTTTCTTCTTCCTCATCCTTCTTTCCTTGTCCTCTTGATGTACAGGAGGAACTCACCTCTGAAATCGACTAAGTGTCGAAAACACTGAAGAACAAAACCCTCCCATGCCCTGCACATACACTCTCTCTCTTCTTCTTCCTCTTCTAGGGATAATCGGGTATTCAGGTTTGGATTAGAGCGTACCCGGGACCAGGGCTGCCTGCAGTATGTACTAGTCGAGGTGTGATAGGCTTAGGCAGGTAATCGGACTAGGTCCACGTGGAGGTGTCATGGGCGAGGTGTGAAGGGGTGCGGGGGACCTCACCCCCCAAGTGTCTTGAGGCACTAAGGCCACTGTAGAAATTCATTTTGTGCACTACCAAGCACTTTTCACCCACCGATGTGGGACTAAAGTCCCACATTATCTTCGGTTGTAGCAGCGACTAAAGCTTCTTCTCCAATTAGAGCACGAGGGTAGTCAGCATCCTAATTCATTGGTTCACACATGTTCTGGGAAGAGTTCTACACCTCCTGAAGTGGGAGCCTGGAGCTATCGAGACCTGGCGCGAGCTTCGAGCAACCTTGAAGCTCCTCGGTAATGGCGGTTGAAGCCGGCACTTGAAATACAAGAATACGGGCTTCTCACCCTAGTTAAAAAGATCAAGAGGGTCGTTGGTGGATGAGGAATGCAGTGGTGGTGGTTTTGTGGTGTAGGAGTAGGTGTAGTGGCCAGACAGTGATGGGGATGGTCGTGAGAAGGTGGGTTATTCGGTGGGTGTTTTGGGTGGAAGGGAGGGCGAATAGATAGAGGGCTTTTGTAGATGGTGGTGTGGCAGAGCATGTGGCCTAGTTGGTGAGGGGGATGGTCATGAGAAGTGGATAGGAACCCTCACTAGAGTGGTCACCAGAGATGGAGGAGATGAAGGCGATCGATGTTGTTAGTGGTTGGATTTCAAGAATAGAGAGAGGAGAAAAGAGTAGGGGAGACGAGGAAAGTAAAGGACCTAATCTTAGGATAAAATAGATAGGAATTGGTGTCAACTTTGATTGGCTGGTTCCATGGAAGAGAAATTCCCTAGAGGGAGATGGCGGCGAAGACAAAGGGTTGGGATGATAGAGCTTTGGCTAGCCACTGACGTAGGAAGGAGGGGAGGATAGTTGTTCCTCCAATTTGAAGGTTGGGCTATGGATGAAGGAGATGAAGAGGACCACCAGAGCTTGGTTAGAGAGGGGCCAGAGGTAGTGTTAGGAAGATGTTTTTGGCCCCAAACCTTGCTAAGGGACTCAACCTTGCGACCTAGGTCCTTTTATAGGGTTTAGGTGATCGTTTCAAGATAATTTTGGAATAGTTTGGCTGCAAAATTAGGGAGTAATCTTTGATTGAAGATTTCCGTCAAGGTAGGTTTAGGAGTTGAAGGTGGTGGGGACCTGTTCGTCAAGAAGATAAAGCTGGGAGGCCATTTGCAAAGAATTCAAAAGTTAAGGGCATGTGTATGAGAGAAAAGAGTCAGACTGGACCAAATTGCAAACTAAGTCAAGACAATCTCTGATTGGGACTGAATTTTGATATGAACCTAATTTAGACTTAAGGAATCCAATGGTGAAGTTAGATTTTGGTTTTGACCTAGTTTGACTAGGTAATTTATGCAAAATCCAAATTAGTGTAGTAGTCTATTTGTGGCTCTATTTTGGGTCAAGATGGGTTCAGATGGTCAAATTGAAGATACCAGACCTTAGAGAATATTTTTCTGTGAGGGTTTGGGTGAATTTTATCCTGACCAGAACCTCAGTAGATTAAGTGGGTTTGTTTTTAGGTTTTTAGATGTCATTTAATTCCTGAAATGCATGAAAACCCATTTTTGTCCGTAAGGACTCACCTTTTAGACATTTAAGATCATTTGACTTTTAATTAACTCTTAAGAAATCTCGTGAGTATTCTAAAATTGAGATATGCTGTTAAAACTGTAGTTTTCCCCCTATTTTCTTATTATTCTCTCAGAATGGATTTGTAGTGAATTAGCGCTATTCTGGTGGTTATGTAGGAGCATTTATTCCTTGATTGTGTCTAATTAAAGCTAGTTATGGTTGATGTTGTTACCATCATACCCCTATGCCTAACTTTTGCTAGTCCCTTAGCAAAATCTCATGGAATTGACGTAAATTCTAGACCATGCCTTTTTATGCTCAGAACTCTATTGTGTGCTTTCTTTTGTAGATTAGGTCAGAATGCTAACAATAGGCGTAGAGGTACTCAAGCACTAGCCAAGATCTAGACCTGACTAGCTTTAGCCTCAGTCTACCGCGAAAGTTGCTAAGGCCCACAGGAACTAACCTAAGGTTCGTTGAACTCCGCAGCTAAAGCACCCATGCTTAAAACTTGGTTAGTCCTGGTTTAGTTTGTAGTGCATTTTTGTAAGAGAGAAATAGAGGAATTTTTTCTTTGTTTGGAGAGTTTTCTCTCTCTTTTTCTTCTTTACTTCTAGCTTCGGATTGGCTTTACAACATGATCTGTATCAGATTCCTAGCTCCTACCATCAATCCTCGTAGGGTCTCTGGCTTTTGATGCTTCGAGATAGCAACACCCACGGCAACCCCCAAAACCATGGCTTTCGACGCTTTAAGATAGTGTTGCCCACTGATAGCGAAAATACGCGGTTTGTTAATTAGGTCGTTGTAACGCGTAAATCCGCTTTCGCTCTTAAATTTATAATCCTAGATAGGGAAGTATCTAGGGTCGTCCAAGGAGGCAATATGGTTGCAAAATTGATTCTCTTGCTTGGAATAAATCTCAACTTTCTTTTTGGTAATTTTCAATATACCATTTTTTTTATTTTTGAACTAAGGCAACATGCGAACTGATGGCGGGAAAAGTGTTTACACTTCCAATTAAGTAAACAACTCTAAAGTAGCAAGTAGAGCCTCTCCCTGAGCTCACTCTAGGCAAGTGGAGACCTAGAATAATTAGGGAGAGGAAGTGAAGAATGCTGAAAATAAGCGAATAGAAATGCAAACAAGATATGCGAAGAAGGCAACTAGATAATTGATAAAGTGTTTAACAAAATGCCTAGTAGAGGAATGCTTCTACTACTAGATAATTGAAGTAAAAGAAAACACAAATCCTCTAAATGGATGGTGAAGAAGAGGGCTTCTTGCTAGAAGGTTGGTGGCTCCCAAGCTTGAAAAGAATCCTTCAACTCCTTCCTTGCAAAACTCCGCCAAGGTGATGACCTCCAAGGCAAGCCCTAAGGGGGCGTGCCCTATGTTTCTCTCCAAGGGTGGACGTCCACCCTAAGCTTTTCTCCTTTTCCTGGCCATCCTCCTTGAAGTGGGAGAGTCCTCCTCCTTGGCGTGGCCCAAGTTGAAGAGACTGGGGAGAAGAAGGCACCAAAAGGGCTGGTGGTGTGCCCCTTTAATCTCCTTCTCTACTCCTTCTCCTTGGGCGTAGGTATAGGTGGATGTAGGTAGAAAATACACTAAGGGAGGATGCCCAAAAATGGTGGTAGGTGGTGGCTTTTTATAGAATAGGAGGGGGGCTATGGTGACCTTTGAAATGGATGGCCAAGATGAGTTGATGGAGGTGGTTGGAGATCCCATGGCCAAGGAGAGTTGGCGCCACCTTAAAGGGCACCAAGGGGTAGTTATGGGTGTTGACACCCTTTGGTGTTGGCGCCAAAATGGACATTCTAGAAGGTCATTAGGTGGCGCCACCTTAATGTTCTAGAAGGGGGGGTATGTGGATGGCTAGGATGGCTTATGTGGGTAGGTGTAGGGTGGATTAAGGGGCTGAAAGTGGCGCCAATATAGAGGTGGTTAGGGGTGGTTTTTTGTGCCAACTTGAAGTGTCTTTTGGTGGAGATAATGGGGTGAAGGAATGGCTAGGAGGTGGCGCCAACTTAAGTAGGGTAGCCAGCTTAGGTAGGCTTGAGTTGGTGGAGCTAGCTAGGGTTGATTTTTAAGGTAATGGATGGCCAAGGAGCTGGTTGTTGGCTAAGCTAAGCTAAGCTAAGATAAGCTAAGCTAGCTTAGCTAATGGAGGATTAGAGGAGAAGGTGTTGGAGCTAGGGTTTGGAGGGAGGAGCTGAGGAGGAGAAGTCTGGAGCTGGAGCTGGCTGCTGCTGAAGAGGCTGGCATGGGGCTACTCTAGCTGGCTTAGCTTGCTAGTTCTTTGCTAGTTGCTAAGCCAAGCTAAAGTGAGCTAGCTTCTACCAAAATGAGCTGAGGTGAGCTAGGTCTAGTGCTCTCAGGGAGAATCAAGCTGGTTGAGGCAGCTAAGGTAGCTTAGCTTAACTGAGTTGAGCTAAGCTAAGTCCCTGGGAGCTGGACTTGAGCTTCCTGAGCTGAGATGAGTTCTTCTTCAGCTGGCTGGAGCTGAGTGGAGCTGGATGTAGCTGGATCTGAGCTGGGGTGAACTCTTGCCAACTTAGCTGAGCTAGCTAGAGCTCCCTGCGGACTAGTGGGAGCTGAGATGAGCTAGACTCAGCTAAGTTGAGCTGGATCTGAGCTGACTTGGGCTAGGGTGATCTAAGGTGAACTCTCTTGAGCTGCCATCCAGGTGAGATTAGCTGAATGGAGCTAGGATGAGCTAACCCTAGTTCAAGTAAGCTAGGTTCAGCTGCGGTGAGCAGGATCAAGCTGAGGTGAGCTGGATCAAGCTGAGGTGAGCTGGATTAGGCTGAGTTCCGGCTAGTCTGGGCTTCTCCTTCACCATTTACCTTCTTGAGTGCTAGGGTTTTAGGGATCTATATATCTGTACATCCCTAACACTCACAAAAACATATTAAAAAGATAATAAAAAAATGCAATGCGTGCCTAACCTATTTAATGCCTAAATGCAGCCCAAAAACCCGTTTGCGGAGTAAAATCCTAAGAGCTAGGTTTGTTTTAATGCATAAGAATGATGATAAACTGGCGTTTATCACACCCTCATGCTTATCTTTTGCTAGTCTCTTAGCAAAACTTAAAATGGAATTTTTTTTGGGAAATCTAATTTTTTCGACTTTGGAGGAGAAAAAGAGATCAATGGACCTTGGTAGATTAAAAACACTGGAGGTACGGGATTTGTTAAAGATAAACATCGGGATTTGTTTTTGGATTCAACCATTAGATAGAACGGGATCAATATATCTTCCAAAAAATTCTCAAATTAACCCCTTGTTAATTCAGATGACATGAAATTTTTGTTTTTAGGAATTTTTTTGGCTCATGAATCTGATTCTCAACTTGCAAAATCCTTTAAAACCTTGTGGCTGTGCTTGTGAAAAGCCAACATTTATAAGGGTGTGTTCATTTATTTATTTATTTATATATATATATATATTTTTTTTTTTTCTCCCCCATGCTTATTTTTAGCTTAGTCTTACAACAGATGTGTCGAGATCATCATTCCCGTTACCATTCCTCGAGGGGGTTCTGGCGCCAGTACTTCGAGATAGCACTGTCCATGACACCACCCAGGAGCTCACAACCCCAGAACACGATGCGGTGAAAAGGGGCGCTCCAAACAAACTCAAGCTCTTGCTCCAACACTATAGGTAGAGCACCGTCCAAGAAACTTAAGCTGCTAAAATGCGCTTTAATGCTCCGTCTAAAGATATGAAATATAGATAGGGAGCAACGCCGAGGTGGTAACATGTTGACATCGCGTCCTTAAAGGAGGCATTTTCCTCCTTCTCGGCGGTGGGAACTCATACCAATGACCTGCTTCAGACTTTCACTAAGTCCAAACAAGGGAGTTTTTCAAATTTTTAGTTATTTTTAAGTGTTGTCTTGTGTGTGAAGAGTGACACAAGAAGTTTCTCAAAACATGCAAGTTTTTGAATCAGAAGCTAAGTCAAATAATTTTCATATTGCAAAGTAGGATCAAGTCACCTGAACTATCATGAGTTCAGGTGGAATTTTATAGAAGGATATCTGATCTTGTCTAAAATAGACCCTGGAATTCTAATGATCAGATCCATATCCTCATCCTTAGTTTGTTAAAGATTAAATCCCATTGTACCAAAAGTGAATTTTTCGACCTTAGTCCCGATTTCAAAATTTTTCCTCAAAAAGTTTTGAACATTTTTATTTTTCTGGGTATGCAAGCAGGAAATAAATTAAACAAAGATGCATGTTTTTAGGTTTTGAAAATCCTAAATCGATCGTAAAATTTAGAAACACCCCCCCATGTTTAAGATATGCCATGTCCTCATGCATTAGGAGGGAAAAGGGATCACCTTAGTGAAGAATGGTCGGGTTTAGGAGGAACAAAACCTAGAAAAAGAAAAAAAAAAAGGGAAAGCAAGAAAAAATGATGGGTTACCTCCCATCCAGTGCTATCTTTTTCGCCATTCAGCCGGGCGTGAAGGTATGCACGGAAGACGTAAGATCATGTAAATAATTGGACACTTGTATGCCCGCAAAAAAAGTGTCTTCTTCTAGATCCCTAAAAAATTGATTAGAAATAATATTGGGATCAAAGTTGGATGGAAAATGATAAGTATAGCCCGAGTCTGGCCATGGGTTTAAATTAGGGTGGGTGCCAAACTCAGGAGGGGTTGGTGGCAGGTCCCTAAAAAAGGGGTCGGGGAAGGAATGGTGAGGATTGGGTGAAGTTAGTGTGGAAAAGTTAAGTGCGTGAATAGTGGGTGGGTTAGGGGGGGTATCAGGAATAAATTTGGGGTCAAGACAAGTTCCCGGATCACAGATTTCGCCGACCACTGATTCTGAATCAGAGTCCTCAAAAAAGTTATGGTCGGTAAGGGTATCTATTAACATTGTCTCCTCCACCATATTGGAAATTTCAGTATCTGAGTCCTCAAAGAAGTTATCATCATGGAATCTCCTAGAGGATTTAAAAATATCTAAAGTGATAGTTTGGCCTGCACAGTTAATATCCATTTTTCCTGTGTGGCAATTGATATTTGCCTTTGCAGTGGCCAAAAAGGGGCGTCCAAGGATTATCGGGGAGTCCAGTAATGATTCGGGTGCCTCAATGTCAAGAACCAGAAAGTCTACAGGGAAGACACAATTCTGGACCTTGACTAATACATCCTCGACAATCCCACGAGGTTTGATTATAGATCGGTCGGCTAATTGTAGGGTAACCTCGACGGGTTTTAATTCACCGATATGAAATTCTTCAAATAAACTCGTGGGAATAATATTTACTGAGGCACTAAGATCAAGGAGGGTGCGATTAAATGTATTGTCATCAATAATTACAGAAATTAAAGGTGCCCCCGGATCTTTCATCTTAGGAGGCAGCTTAATCTGTATGACAGAGCTTACTGTCTCCGAAAGATGCACCTGTCCTAGATTTTTGGCCTGCCTTATAGGAGTACAAATCTCCTTCAAAAATTTAGCATAGGCAGGTATATATTTGATGGCATCTAGGAGAGGAATATTGATATGAACTTGCCCAAATAGCTCCATGAGTTCTTCTATAGTGGGCTCAGATTTCTTCTTTTTGTTGGTGGTGGGGTAGAGAGCTTGTGGGAAAGGGACAGGAATCTTGTCTTGAGATTTTTGTATTTCTTTTTCTTCCTGATGGGGAGGTGGGGAGTCAATTTGCACAGGTATTTCACCAGGTTGGTGTGAAGGCCCAGGGTCAGTGGTGGTTTTCCCACTCCTCAAAGTTACTACGTGTGCAGTCGGATTATTAATTGGAGGAGGTGGGGGGGCCTGTGATTGCTGAAACCTGGGAGGCTGCTGAGGTGGGGGATTAGGAGGAGGCTGATTTGGATAATGTGGATTTCTGCCCATATAATGGTTTCCTTGGTGATTAGGGTTGGGTATGGGTTGGGACGGAAGATGTCCTACAAGTCTTTCCGTGGGAGTAACCCCAATCTTATTGTTTAGATTTGTGATGTTGCGGGTTACTTCCGTCATTTTTGTTTGCATATCCTGCAGGGTTTGCAGCATCTGGGCATTGATATCTTGTTGGGATGGCCCAGGATGGAAGTTTGGATTCAACCCATACCCATTAAAATGATATGGTTGGGAGGAAACTTGATTATTCCAGGAGTAGTTCGGGTAATTTTTCCAATTGGAAGAATTTTTAAAGGGCTCCTGGATGGCAGAAATATTTTGAGTGGGGTTAAGATCTGGATAGTTGTAATTCCCAGTGAATCATGGGCAACCTCAGAATAATCAGCAGGGGTAGTGTTGAGATTGTGCAAATTTTCTCTTTGTGGAAAGTTAGGTTGGGTTAGATGTGGGTGTAGAGCTTGAGTTGATGTGGCCAGTCTTTCCTCAATTTTCTTTTGATTAATATGCATCTGGTCGAGTTTTTGAGCAATCAATTGAAGATCATCTTGGGTGACAGGGATAGATTGAGTGCCTATTTCATGAACACTGAACTGCGAGTTTTGGGTTCTGCAAAATGTGTTCATGGAAGCTTGATTAAATGAGTTTTCACTCATTTCTTCAAACAGGTCATAGGCACTTTCAGCATCTTTATTTTAGAAGTTGCCGCCACACGAGACGTCGACAAAATGTCGGATTTGATCTTCTAATCCATGATAGAAGATTTGCACGAGCTGCCATAAAGGAATCTCGTGGTGTGGGCAACTTCTTAAAAGGTCTTGAAATCTTTCCCAAGAATCATGGAAAGTTTCACCAGATTTTTGGTGAAAGGTCGTAATAGATCTTCGTAAGGAATTGGTACGACCTATGGGAAAGAATTTCTTGAGGAAGGCACTCTTGAGTTGAGGCCATGTTGTAATGGGTCGACCAATGGTCCTGAACCAATAAGCGGCCTTATCTTTAAGAGATAATGGAAAAAGCCGCATCAGCCATATGTCTTCTTGCACATTTCGGGAACGGGTTGTCTGTGCAAGAAGAGTTAGCTCTTCAAGGTGGCTGAAAGGGTCTTCCCTAGGAAGGCCATGAAAGTGTTTAATTAGGTTCAGGACCGCAGGCTTGATCTCAAAGTCCCCCTTCGGTATGACCACCCCTGGTCATTCCTCATAATAAGACGGATCATAGAAATCTTTTAGAGGAACAACAGGCTGCTGTCGAGGTGGTGGGTTTGGCCTTGGATTGGCTAGGTTTTGGATGTTCCTAGTCAATGTTTGTTAATTGGAATTTAATTTATTAATCTGATCGGCCATTAATTTTAAAAGATCAGGTAGGGGGTCTTGATGTTGTGTGTGGGGCAACTCAAGATTAGGGATCTCCAAGTGTGGGAAGTTACTGGTGGTTGGGTTTTGGGTGGAAGGGTTAGAATTAGGGTTAGTGGTGGGGTTAGAGGTGGACGTGGAAGGGTCAGTGGACCTATTTTTTTGTGTTTCCATTTTTTCAGGAGAAGAAGACAGAAAAAGTGGTCTTTTTGCGTGGGGGGCGAAATCAAATGGTCCTTCCAAGTGCGGATTTTGAGACCGTCGCCCGTGCATAAAATGGAAGAATGGGAGGGGAGGAGAAGAGAAAGAGATGAGAGAAAGTGTGCAATTCAAACAAACAAAAACTAGACCTAACTTAATTGTGACTCCCTAATAATAAACTAAGACTTGGTCTATATAGGAAATAAGTAATCAATAGTGAATACCCGTTCTATCAACAAATCTAGCCAAGTTGCTTAAGGGGAGGTTTAGGCCCAAATGTTTCCCAGGGAAAACCCCAGGTGCTTGTGCAAACCCGCGCCTGGTCGTTTGACACGGCCCCTCAGCCTGAACACCAGATATAGATGACAGAATTGGTACTAACTAAAGAAAACTTAAGACCTAAATAGCAAGCCTAAGTTGATAAAGCCTTAGGGGTCAAGTTGCTACAAATTTTAATTAGGTCTAGAATTCTATAGTGCACACGGAATGTGGAGGGCGTTTATTGGGTTGTTGCCCTATTTTTTTTTTTTTTGTGTGTGTAGGAATTGGAGAGTGGTTCCAATGAAAATCAAGTTGTCACACAATTTTTTTTTTTTGTATTTTTGTCTTTTAGGATTCAATTTAATTAAATGAGTTTTAGGATTTTTCTCTTTAAGCACAATCAAAGGAAAGATAAGTTGTATGTGTGATTGTATATTTCCTTTTAATTGAGTCTCTAAAGAGAAAGAAGAAACCCTAAGCCAATTATCCTTAAGACAAAAATTTAACTACCAATGAATTACTTTTAGCTTTCTGAATTAAGTAGTGGTCCAAATAAGTCAAACAACACCACTACTTTGAATAAAATCAAACAAGGATTCCAGAAAAGATTTTTGTAAGATTTTACGAATTTGTTTGATAATTTTTTTGAATTTTTAATTGTACTGGTGTCAAAGTCCAGAAATAATACCTGTGGGTATTATAGACTTTTCAGTATTACCACTGACCTCAGAAAATTTTTATAATTTTATATGATGTGTAAAATTTCACAACGATTCCAGTAAGCTAAATTTCTCAAAAATTGGATGAGTATAAAAATTCTGAAAATTTTCGGACAGTAGAAAAATAGGAAGATTAGAGGGTGTGACCCCTCTGCTATCCACGAATTTTTAAAAATTAAATACAAATCCAATTGTTTTGAAATTTGGAAAAGATGTTCCTAACTTAACTGGGAATCACTCTATGAAATTTTATGATTTTAGGAGGCCTGGGATTTTAGGAATCTATTTTTCAAGTCCAGACAGAAATCTGGACCCGAAAATCAGAACACCAATACTTGTAATGGAATGGTGCTAAAGAAGCATACAAGCAAACAATGGATTTTATAATGCACCACACCACTTAATTAAAGTGTTTAGGGTCCTGAAAGCCAGGTTTAGTGTATTTTGGTAGTTTTTTTTTTTTAGCCAAATGTGACAAGAAAGGGGAACCAACCTGAATTTCACGGGAAGAAAAGGATCTTTGAGCTCTCGCTTCCAGATTCCCGCCTTCCTGCTGTAGTTCCTGCACACACAAAAGAAAGAAAGAGAAGGGGATGAGATCCACTCCAAGCAAGAGCAAATTAATTAATGCAAAGCCGTGCCTCCTCGGCAACAGCGCCAAAAAGTGATAGCGAAAATACGCGGTTTGTTAATTAGGTCGTTGTAACGCGTAAATCCGCTTTCGCTCTTAAATTTATAATCCTAGATAGGGAAGTATCTAGGGTCGTCCAAGGAGGCAATATGGTTGCAAAATTGATTCTCTTGCTTGGAATAAATCTCAACTTTCTTTTTGGTAATTTTCAATATACCATTTTTTTTATTTTTGAACTAAGGCAACATGCGAATTGATGGCGAGAAAAGTGTTTACACTTCCAATTAAGTAAAAGACTCTAAAGTAGCAAGTAGAGCCTCCCCTAAGCTCACTCTAGGCAAGTGGAGACCTAGAATAATTAGGGAGAGGAAGTAAAGAATGCTGAAAATAAGCGAATAGAAATGCAAACAAGATATGCGAAGAAGGCAACTAGATAATTGATAAAGTGTTTAACAAAAATGCCTAGTAGAGGAATGCTTCTACTACTAGATAATTGAAGTAAAAGAAAACACAAATCCTCTAAATGGATGGTGAAGAAGAGGGCTTCTTGCTCCAAGGTTGGTGGCTCCCAAGCTTGAAAAGAATCCTTCAACTCCTTCCTTACAGAACTCTGCCAAGGTGATGACTGCCCTAAGTTTCTCTCCAAGGGTGGACGTCCACCCTATGCTTTTCTCCTTTTCCTGGCCATCCTCCTTGAAGTGGGAGAGTCCTCCTCCTTGGCGTGGCCCAAGTTGAAGAGACTGGGGAGAAGAAGGCACCAAAAGGGCTGGTGGTGTGCCCCTTTAATCTCCTTCTCTACTCCTTCTCCTTGGGCGTAGGTATAGGTGGATGTAGGTAGAAAATACACTAAGGGAGGATGCCCAAAAATGGTGGTAGGTGGTGGCTTTTTATAGAATAGGAGGGGGGCTATGGTGACCTTTGAAATGGACGGCCAAGATGAGTTGATGGAGGTGGTTGGAGATCCCATGGCCAAGGAGAGTTGGCGCCACCTTAAAGGGCACCAAGGGGTAGTTATGGGTGTTGACACCCTTTGGTGTTGGCGCCAAAATGGACATTCTAGAAGGTCATTAGGTGGCGCCACCTTAAGGTTCTAGAAGGGAGGGTATGTGGATGGCTAGGATGGCTTATGTGGGTAGGTGTAGGGTGGATTAAGGGGCTGAAAGTGGCGCCAATATAGAGGCAGTTAGGGGTGGTTTTTGGTTCCAACTTGAAGTGACTTTTGGTGGAGATAATGGGGTGAAGGGATGGCTAGGAGGTGGCGCCAAGTTAAATAGGGTAGCGAGCTTAGGTAGGCTTGAGTTGGTGGAGCTAGCTAGGGTTGATTTTTAATGTAATGGATGGCCAAGCAGCTGGTTGTTGGCTAAGCTAAGCTAAGCTAAGCTAAGATAAGCTAAGCTAGCTTAGCTAATGGAGGAGTAGAGGAGAAGGTGTTGGAGCTAGGGTTTGGAGGGAGGAGCTGAGGAGGAGAAGTCTGGAGCTGGAGCTGGCTGCTGCTGAAGAGGCTGGCATGGGGCTACTCTAGCTGGCTTAGCTTGCTAGTTCTTTGCTAGTTGCTAAGCCAAGCTAAAGTGAGCTAGCTTCTACCAAAATGAGTTGAGGTGAGCTAGGTCTAGTGCTCTCGGGGAGAATCAAGCTGGTTGAGGCAGCTAAGGTAGCTTAGCTTAACTGAGTTGAGCTAAGCTAAGTCCCTGGGAGCTAGACTTGAGCTTCTTGAGCTGGGATGAGTTCTTCAGCTGGCTGGAGCTGAGTGGAGATGGATGTAGCTGGATCTGAGCTGGGGTGAACTCCTGTCAACTTAGCTGAGCTAGCTAGAGCTCCCTGTGGACTAGTTGGAGTTGAGATGAGCTAGACTCAGCTAAGTTGAGCTGGATCTGAGCTGACTTGGGCTAGGGTGAGCTAAGGTGAACTCTCTTGAGCTGCCATCCAGCTGAGATTAGCTGAATGGAGCTGGGATGAGCTAACCCTAGTTCGAGTAAGCTAGGTTCCAGCTGCGGTGAGCTGGATCAAGCTGAGGTGAGCTGGATCAAGCTGAGGTGAGCTGGATTAGGCTGAGTTCCAGCTAGTCTGGGCTTCTCCTTCACCATTTGCCTTCTTGAGTGCTAGGGTTTTAGGGATCTATATATCTGTACATCCCTAACACTCACAAAAACATATTAAAAAGACAATAAAAAAATGCAATGCATGTCTAACCTATTTAATGCCTAAATGCAGCCCAAAAACCCATTTGCGGAGTAAAATCCTAAGAGCTAGGTTTGTTTTAATGCATAAGAATGATGATAAATTGGCGTTTATCACCCACGACATTTTGTAGCTAAATTCAGGCTTTGGAAATCGACATTTCGAGATAATCCCACCAATGGCACCTAAATCAGCACATGGTGCTTACATGCCCCAAGTAGGATATTTAGATATCCTAGGAGACAAGCACTAAGGAGATGGTATGTTATTGTGCATCTTCGAGGGGAATTTCCCACCTTTCCACATTGGGAACTCATCCCAATCAACTTGTGTTGAAAAGCCGCTCCTAATCTAGGTGGCTTTTCCAGAATAGAATTAAAGCATTTGCATGATTTTAATAATTAAGTGCATTGAACTAGACTGTGTGTGGATTAGGGTGCTTAGGTTACCGAGTCCCACAAACTTGAGGTTAGTTAACAAGGCCGAATAATCTCTAAGCCTTAGACCTAATACTTAAACTTCGCATTTTCCTCAACCTCTTGAGGACTATCCAGATCTTAATGGATACATGAATTTTTAATCCTAAAATAAGCCCAAGAGGCCTAAGATCAGCACTCATACTAATTTTCGTATCTCTTAGCACTTTTGACTTTATTTCTTTCTTTTGATTTGGTCTAGAACTTAAATAGATTCCATACTCTTTTACAAATGACTATCTCTTTTTATTTCAAATTGCTGCTCCTTTTTGACATTTAAATCACCTCCTCTTTTCCTCTCAAGAATGATTTGCATTTAATTCTTAAAATTTCCTCCCCTTTCTCCATTTTTTTGTTCTTTTTCAAAATTTTTTATCTTTATTTTATTTTTTTATTATTTTTTTTGGAATATGTATTTTTTTGTGAGAACCCTTCAGAACTTTGAATTTTTGTATGTTTGCATTTTAACACCCCCCATACCTAACTTTTGCAATGTCCTCATTATAAACCAGAGAGTATGAAATTAGTTTGGAGTTCAGGGATTAGAACAGGATAATCTAGTGGGTGAACAAGTCGGGATGACTGTTACAGACGATTTTAAGCTCTGGTACGAGTACCAAAGGTGGAGTCGACTGCTCTAAAACTGAACTCGAAGTGCAAAAGACGTAAAGTACAAAAGGATAATCAGAAGGATCTCAAGTTTTTGGAATAATAGGTTGCCTCCCGTTAAGCGCTAAATTCAATGCCTTCTACCAAGTAGAAAATGGTAATGGAGAAGGAGTGGTCAAATCAGACGAATTTTGTAGAACAGGCACCTTGATTAATAGCCTAGTTGGTCCAACTAGGTGCTTGTTTAGATCAAAAGGCTGATGATGCAGCCCAAACCCAATCAATCTGGTGGGTTGATAGCTGTGAATCAGTAGATACAGAACCCACCACATGCTGTGTGACTCAAATAGATGTGGAAGTAAAAAGCTAGGGTTTGCCTGAGTCCAATCAGCTTGGTCAAAGTAAGGATCGTCAAAAGAGATTGGATTTGTGGAGGATGTGAGGTCCATACGAGGGTAATCAGAGAAGGATGGGGCATGATTATCATTCTGATTGAAGTTTGAAACCCGATTGAAATGTGTAGGAGAATCATGTGCAACTGGCTCATCAAGAAGAGAATTAGAGTAAAAATCGAGTCTGGTCGCGAGTCGGGGTTGGAAACAGGTTTTGGAAGTCTCTATATATGCTGTGGAAGAGGTGGTTTCTTTTAAATCATTAACCTCAGTGTCAGAATCAAAGGACGGGTTGTAGTTTCTGAGGTCATAAATTGGTTTGTATTTGTCAGGTGACAACAGTTCTCCAAAATCAGGGTAAGATTAGAAATCATTGGAGAACTTGGGAGAATCATGTTCTGAATCTGATTCAGGATCAGGGGTTCCACAGTAGAATAAATCAAGATATGTACAATCAACAACCTGACTTGGATCTAGCCTATTCACAGAATCCAAACTAAAAAAGATGTTCTTATTAGGCATGGGTTCGGGTTCTTGGTTCATAGGATAGACTCAATCGAGTCCCAACTCTTCGAACTCTTAGATTTATGTATCGTAAATTGGCGTGACTTCCAAAAAATTGATCTGTATCTCTGAGGAGGTTGGAGAGGTGCACTCATCAAATACAGGCCCTGAATCATAATCCAAATTTAAAATTAGAATATCATCATATTGGGCCTCATGATCATCCCAAACAGGCTTGAATCCAGATTCTAGGTTAAGGGTCTGGTTTGGATCACTAGAATCTAGGTTGGGCTCTACAAGAATATCAGAATTGCTCTCGAGAGTCACCTTATCAGAATAAAGGATGGAATTTACACCCTTGAGAGCTTCTAATTCAATCTTAGTATCACATGTGTCTGGGAAATCTAAGCTTGGTGAACCAATCTTTTGATTTTCTAGGGTTGGCTCAAAATTGTGAACACTTGTAATCAGATCTTCGTAACTCATCTCAAGATCTGGAATCTCAATTTGTTCGTAATTTGAATCAGATTCCATTTGGGTTGGGGGTCCATAACAAGCTTGGTCATGAAACCTAGGATTTGGGAAATTACATGGATTACTAGAATTACTCCAAGATGTCATCTTAACTTCTGAGGAGTATTTTTTATCTATGGATCTATACAAATTATTTGGAAATTCTCCTTGCTTTCCCAAGAAATTCTGGAGTTCTTCTGGTACTGAAGGATTTGATCAATATTACAAACAATCATTGTTGTGTAATTTCACCAATTCCATGTGTTCTGCTAAGAGATCATCCCTGGTTGAACCGTGGTTTAGTTGTGTCCATATCATCTCCATACGATTCAAAATGTGGTCCATTATTTTCTTAAATTTATCATGAATGTCCCTTTTACAATATTCATTATGGTGTCTATAAGTATTCTTAAGTATCTTTTCTGTTTTGCTCATTTGGGACTCAGGTTTCTTAAACAGTCTTCATATATAACAAAGCTACATTTTTGAATCAAGTGGTGGAATCAGGATGCAGAATCAAACTCAAGGTTAGATTTGTAGTTGATCAGATCAGATAGAAATCCCTAAGATGATCTGTGTATGTGCACTAGAGAAAAGATGAGGG
Source organism: Thalassia testudinum (assembly GCA_037157565.1). Taxonomy (NCBI): domain Eukaryota; kingdom Viridiplantae; phylum Streptophyta; class Magnoliopsida; order Alismatales; family Hydrocharitaceae; genus Thalassia; species Thalassia testudinum. Next base: position 220,460,893 of record JAZHRO010000031.1, on the reverse strand, counting down.
ATTGGATGCTGTTGGACTCAATCAAGCCACCCAAAGATTTTTGGGTGACTATAGAGGTTTGGCTCGAATGATACCCCTGGATCAGAAAGTCGTCCTCCTGAGAATTACTTAGATAGCTAGGAAGGGAGAGTCCCGCAAAGACCATTACACGGTAGATCATCCCCACGGGTTACAAGGTTTCCCCCACCCGACCTTTCTTGTCACTGAGGGTCTAGGTAAACCAGAATGGATAACTTGACCTCCTAAGTCTGCCAATTCTAAGTCCTAATTTGTGCCTTTAATTCCACTTTATTAGAAGTTAATTTGTCTTGTGACCTAATTTGGAGGTTGGTTGGCCTACTAAGTTGACCAACTTCACCTGACTTGCCCTAAAAGATAGAGAATGAAATCTAGGTCAAGACCCAGAAATCACACCTGAATTGACTCTCAAGTTATTAAGTCCAAGGGTTTTAGGGTTCAAGTGAATTTAGAGCTTGATTTTAGGGTTTTTCTTTATTAGATCTTTTCAACCAAGGGCTTGGACAGCACACAAATGCAGGATGGTTATTTCCTTTTATGCAGGCAAATGTGAACTATCACTTCAGAACCCTAATGTAGAAACACTAATTAGCTCTAATCCAAGTCCAGTTGATCTCCAATTATTCACCTTGGTCTCCAAGCAAGAAGATGTGTGAGCCCATAGTGATTTAGGAATTACACATGATCCCTAATAGGTACAGGCAATTAAGGATGGGAATCTCAAAAAAGAATCATCTCAAGCTTCAAAAATATATGAAATTTGTTCACGAATTAGAAAACTTGCCTTTTTAAATGATGATTACTATAAAATAAGGCAGGTGATTCCTAATTGATTGTTTCCATTTTTTGTCTTCCTAAGATTAAGAGGTTGATTAGAGAACGATAGAAAAGTTACCTACCCTGGCATGGCTATTTTGCATGGAAGATCTCCTTGTGAAGCAACTTACAAAATCACAAGAAATCAAACAGGGCAAGTTAGTGCTCAAATATAATCAAATAAAGCAGAGAATAGTGGTGAATTGCGCATTGCTCCCCAGCAACAGCGCCAAAATGTTGATCGGGCAAGATTGGAGTTTAAGATTGATACGTTGTAGTACAGACCAAAGTAGCTCATCAACAAATACAATTTATTACTTGAATTTAAGTCTGAGGTCGAACACAGGAAGCAAATATGGAATTCATGTGTTGATCTCAATAAATAATATAAATCAGCACAATTAATTACTCAAATACTAATATGCAATGTATAACATGACTATATGAGAAGATAAAAAGAATTCTAGATAAAATAATGGTGATTTGGATCACCAATTATTAGCCTAACACATATGTAGCAAATATCCAAATAGTATCAATTAAGCAAACTGAGTGCACAATGAACTATCAGACGGCTTAAGTGATTAGATGCAACAGTGTTCAATGAGTCTTCTTTTGTCTTGGCCCTTTTCTTTCTCTTCTTCTTATATGGTCCTCCTCTTCTTCTTTGGCTTCTTTTCTACTTCTTCTGGACGAGGAATGCAGTGGTGGTGGTTTTGTGGCATGGGAGGAGGTGTAGTGGCCGGATGGTGACAGGGATGGTCATGAGAAGGTGGGTTATTCAGTGGGTGTTTTGGGTGGATGGGAAGGAGAATTGATAGAGGGCTTTTGTAGAGGGTGGCATGGCAAAGCTTGTGGACAAGTTGGCGAAGGGGATGGTCGTGAGAAGTGGACGAGAACCCTTACCGAAGTGGTCACCAGAGATGGAGGAGATGAAGGCGATCGGTGTCGTCAGTGATTGGATTTCCAGAATAGAGAGAGGAAAAGAGAGTAGGGGATATGTGGTAACTAAAGGGCCTAATCTAAGGATGAAATAGATGGGAATTGGTGACAGCTTTGATTGGCTGACGCCGTGGAAGAGAACTTCTCTGCAGGGAGATGGTCGCAAAGATAGAGGGCCAGGACGACAGAGCTTTGGCCGACCACCATCGGAGGAAGGAGGGGCGAATAGTTGTGCCTCCAATTTGACGGTTGGGGCTGCAGATGAAGGAGACAAAGAGGACCACTAGAGCTTGGTCGGAGAGGGGTCGGAGGTAGGGTAAGGGAGATGTTTTTGGCCCCAAACCTTGCTAAGGGACTTGGCCTTGCGACCTGCGTCCTTTTGTAGGGCATAGGTGATCGTTTCAAGCTTGGAAACCAAGCTTGAAACCATGAAAGCTTCACAAAATAAGAAACCCACATCTCCCATGCATTTGCATGGGAGATTAGGAAAGAGTTAGAACCCAAGAATAAGTTTAGATCATAAGGGATCCTCTTAGGAATCTTCCTTCTAATTTTGGAAGGGTTTGGCCATGAAATCAAGGAGTAATCTTTGATTCAAGGTCATCAGTGAAGTAGGTTTAGATTTTGAAGGCCGCTGGGACCTATTGGTGGAGAAGACGACAAAGCTAGGGGGCCATTTATAAAGAATTCGAAAGTTAGGGGCATGTGTGTGAGAAAAGACTCAGATTGGACCAAATTGCAAACTAAGTCAAGATAATCTCTGATTGGGACCAAATTTTGATACAAACCTAATTTAAACCTAAGGAATCCAATGGTGAAGTTGGATTTTTGTTTTGACCTAGTTTTATCAGGTAATTTATGCAAACACCCAAATTAGGGTAATAGTCTATTTGTGGCTCTATTTTGGGTCAAGATGGGTTCTGATGGTCAAATTGAAGGTACCAGACCCTAAAGAATATTTTTCTGTGAATTTTAGAGGGTTTGGGTGAATTTTATGCTGACCAAAACTTCAGTAGACTAAGTGGGTCTATTTTTAGGATTTTAAATGTCATTTAATTTCTAAAATGCGTGAAAACCCATTTCTATCTGCACGAACCCTTTGTCAGACATTTAAGACCATTTGACCTTTAATTAATCCCTGAGAAATTTCGTGAGTGTTTTGAAATTGAGATATGCTGTTAAAGCTGCAGTTTTACCTTTATTTTCTTATTATTCTCTCGGAATGGATTTGTGATGAATTAAGGTTCTTCTAGCGGTTATGTAGGAGCATTTATTCCTTGACTGTGACTAATTAAAGATAGATTTGGCTGATGATGGCATTATCATCAGTGGGAGGATGGCTCCAAGGCAACCTATGAAGGTGGTGGGATCAATGATGAATATTTAGTGGGAAATAGGAATATTACACTAGTAGGAGGCCTTTGAAGATTAAGAGTAAGCTCTAATGGAGCTTTGGTTCACTATTAGAGCTTAGGAATAGGTGGGAGTAATCCCCCTCGACGGTCGCTTGTAGGACGACTTGCTCTGACGTCGCCTGGAGGAAGGTTGTAAGGAGCAAAACAAATGAGGACGAAGCTGGAGGATGGAGGGTGGGGTAGGATGGCATCATGATGAGGATCTCTTTCACGATGGGAGGTGAGAAGATGACCATGGGATGCTCCACGAAGGGGAATGAAAGGTAGGAACAAATATTTGTCTCCTACTCTAAAGGAGCATTTCGATCTTGGGACAGGCTTTCTCTAGAGCCTTGGAGGTGGTAAGAGGAAGAAAGGAAGAGATGAAGAAGAATAGGAGGGGTAGGGGCCCTTTTATAGTGGAAGAAAGAATGAAATTCGTATAGGACATTTAGTGACGGTCATAAATGTTGCTGAAGATAGACTTGCGCCCACCCTGCAATTGCGCTGGCATGCGCTCCGTGCCTTTGCTGCTGCACCACTAGATCGCGCTCCATGCTACCATGTCGTGCATGCACACGTGCTACGCACCTACATGACTCACGCTTGCGCACGCTTCTGTTGCTGCCTTGCTCAGATGCCTCCACACATGCGTGCACCTGCACTGTCACACCTGCGTGCATGCATGCCTCCGCTCGCATGCGTGCACCCGTGCTGTTGTGCACGTGCGGTGGCACATGCGTGCGCATGGGCGACCTGGGTGGTGCCACATGCCGCGACCTGGGTTGTCCATCTTCTTTCTATTGTAGGGGCTGCTACAGAGGTTGCGTTGAGTCTATTTTCACACCGTTGGGCTGCGATCATCGACCCGAATTCATCTGCGTGGTTGGATTTGTCTTTTAAAGCTTCGAATTATGTCACCTAGTCTCTTGGCTGTTGATCTTCCTCGGACTGCATATGGCACTACGGGACTCCAATCAAGGCGATTACAGAGGCGTTGGACTCTGATTGTCATCCTGATCTGATATGTATGGTCGGATCATCAATCAGAGTCTTTGAATTAAATCTCCTTCACTCCTGACCACAAAAAAGACACAATTAACCTAAAGTATACACTACTACTCTAAATGTAAAATGATGCATTCTATGCAATATTTATAATATGGAATGCAAATCTAATCATAGGAGCTTGCATAAATAAGCATTTTAACCTAAATGGATGTGTCTTCATATAACTTTAATTATATAAATTAGAGTCAATTTTGAGGGCTCATGCACGTAAATATAATAATATAGTAGGTCTAGGAGCAATGCATGCATATATTACAATCTTTACATTTAAGATTGCTTGAAATTCATGTTTAATGGCCAAGTTGTTAAAGTGCATATCAAAACAGGTCTCAAATGAGCAATCTAGCTACATGGATGGATTGAGCACAAAAATTATAGTCTAATGGCTCTCAAATCGCCCTAATCTGACCTCCATAGCTATCACGATGAGCTTGGAAAGTTTTGATCATTCATTAGATGATTAACAACCCTCATGGAGCCACAAGATGCGATCCTAGCACCTACCTGATGGCTGCTCCCTCTCCAAGCACTTGGGCACACATCACTTGCATCGTCCAATCACCATCAGATAGTCTACAGAATGCCATGCCTTACGTCACTCACGACTACACCATTGAAGATCAATAGTCAAGATCCTCTCGTACCCTGTGATGTAGACACATCTATTTTGGTTAAAATGCCTATTCATGCATGTTCCTAGGCATAGATTTACATTTCACGTTAATAATATTGCATAGCATGCATCATCCTGCATTTAGAGTAGTTATATATATTTTGGGTTAATTAGGTCCATTTTATGGTCAGGAGAGAATAGGATTTATTTTAGGGCCTCAGATGGACAATCGGACCGCACGAATCTGATCAAGACAACAATCGGAGGCTAACGCCTCCAAAATCATCTAGATCGGAGACCTGTAGCATGATATGAAGTCTGAGGAAGATCAATGGTCTAGGGGGTAATGTGGCATCCATATGGGTTTCGGATGGAAAATTTGACCATACGGATGAATTCGAAGCGACGATCGCAGTCCGGCAATGTGGGAATCATCTCGATTTGAGCACCGTGGCACTCTCTACAACAGGAATAAGATGGACGACCGAGATGGCGCCAAGTAGAGCCATCTAGGCTGCCAAACAGTGGCCAGCACCCACTCTGCATCAAGGCATCACCCATTCTCAGCCATTGGATCTTAATCCAATGGCTGAGGATTCATCTCCACTATGTGCCCTTAAAATGTCTCCACAACGAACTCTTGGTCACAACGCGTTGGTTGTGAAGGCACCTCACAAATAGAGGGCGCGAGTTCAAAACCCGATGCCCCCTCAATTAGATGCTTGAGGCGTGGTGCAGCAGCTAAGCACTGATTGCGCAGCAATCATAGGTCTTAATTGACCTAAATTAAGCTAGGACTTAGCATAAGTTAGGGTTATTCATGCATGCATACGCATTATCTGCATCTTTACTGCTTTCCTTTAGCTATGCATAAAATAATGTTATAATGTGCTGATTAAGTGCATTATGTCGATTGTAGGGAATAAGCTGAGCAGGAGCTGGATCTGAAGCTGGATCAGGAATAATGGGAGTTGCAACAGAGCTGGAGCAGAAGTCTTATATTAGATGTAGGAATAATAATGTAAGGGAGTTAAAGGTTTTCTATGCTATTAAGTAGGAATAAAGTAGTAAATTGTGAAGAGCTTAGGTCCATCCTAGCCCTAGGATAGCCTAGAGACTTCCCCAAGCCTTATCCACCCTTAGATTAGGTCACAACACCCTAGGAAGCCCTAAAACCCTAGTTCCAACCCTTATCTGGACATCCAGATAAGTTATAGGATGTCCAGGACCCTTAGCCATCTCCTGCACACCTCAAACCCACTTCTGCAATGTTATTGGACCTCCAGACACTTTGTTAGACGTCCAATTTCTGCAGAATACCCAAAACAGAACCCAAAATCCCTCCTGACTTTTATTGGACATCCAGACAACAATTCCGGACTTCTGATTTTTGAGTATAAGATGTCTGAAACTATTATGAGACGTCCGATACTGCTCTCCAGTTCCTGTTTTGAGATTTAAGCCTTGATCTTCGATCTCTAGGTCCCTAAACCCAATTCCAACCCCATAGGAACCTAAATTAAGGTGCCCTAACCCTAGTACATCACCTCTAGACCTCCCTAAGGACCTAATTAGGTCCTCACTAAACCTAATTAACTTGGATCTTAGTCAATTCCATCAGCCTATTCAATTGGACTCATTGAGTCCAATTGAGCCCTGATCTCAGCACACACTGTCCAATTGGACTCAGTGAGAGTCTAATTGACCTAGACCTAAATTGATTGAGTTATTTTACTCTCAATTAAGTTTCCACACACCCAATTAAACTTGTATTAAGTTTAATTGCACTTTACCATAGTGAATTAAGGTTTATAACCCTAATTTGAGATGTACCTTGACCTAAACCCACTAGAACCTAACCTAATAAACCTAGCCACCAAAATTTCAGCCCACACGCACCCACACACACCATCCATGTGAAAATACCTAGCCTAGAGTTCTCTAGAAGTCTCTACCATGTGTGGTTGCCTTGGTTGCCAAAATTAGCAACCAAGAGCCATTCAATTTTTAGATCCACATTTGGTGGATCTAAAAACCACCATCCATCCTCTCTCACTTCCTCTCCCATGAGCTCCCACCATAGGCCTCTCTAGAGAATTCCATAATTCTCTAGAGAGCTTCCCTTAGGTCTATAAAAAGACCTAAGGGTGCCTATTGTCACGCTTTTTGTGCGGGTTTAAAGTATATCACGTTGTTGTATAGCCAACAAAGCGTTCAAACAAATAGAGAATTTTATTACTAGAAAACCTGGGTATCCGAGGTCGAACACAGGGAGCAAATGAAATTTACTACTAATCAAAATGTAATTGAACACTCTAATTTACTCAAAATGTTAATTCAAATATGAATGTATGCCATTAAAAGTAATTATGACAAAAAAAAATGAAATTGGACGTCTGATCTGGTGATCAGACGTCTTAAAACTATTTTCCCCTTTTTCTTCTTCTGATCTTCTTTCTCTTCTTTGCTTGCGAAGGCTTCTTCTTCCTGCCTTTGTATCTTTTCTCTTGTTTCTTCTCCTGCCTTGCCTTCCTTCTTTCTTCTTCTTCTGATCTTTGCTGTCTTCACTTGACCTTTCTTTCGTTCTCTAGCTTGCTCCTGCCTTGCTCTTCCTTCTTCCCCTGCGAAGGCTTCTTTCCTCTTCTTCTTCTCTGCCTTGGTCTCTCCTTCACTCAGTTTCTTCTTCTGCTTCTTTTCTTCTCCTTGCAGCTAAGTCTCTCCACGCTCAGTCTGCCTGCACAGGAGCAAAACCAACCCATTTCGCTCTGCCCGTGCGTCTCTCTCTCTCAACGATTCACTCAAGTTCGCTCTCCCAGAGCCACACGGATATTCAGGTCGGATCGTACCTGGGACCAGGCGCACCTGCAGGTGGTGTGATGCGCAAGGAGTGCTCAAGGATTGGGTCGGTCGGATCCCGCCAGATCCGTGTGGTCAAGCCGCGGACGAGGCGTGCGTCGGGGGCAAGTGAGGGACCTCACCCCTGTGCTTACGGAGGCGTTAAGGTAATTTCACAAATTCAATTTATGTCACAGCGGCGCCTCGTCTCTCCACGATGTGGGACTAAAGATTTTGCCTTGATTTCGCGCACACCCACAGACTCGCGTGCCATCCTCACAGCTACTGGCTCTGCTTGCGCTCCTTGCTGGACCAGGGCACTTCACGACACTCGCACGACTACGCTGCACCTGCAGCCTGGGAGCCCTGGCGCCTGGAGCTGCTACGGAGCTTCTTCAAATGTCGTCCATGGCTGTAGGAGCATCAACACTGTCAGACACAAAACGAGCCTCTCGGCCCAATCAGACCAGCTAGAGACCTTCGCCGTAGCACGACGAAGGTGGTGGACGGTGCTGCAGGCCGCAGGTCGGCCTAGGCGTGCGTGCCTAGGTCAACCTGTGGCCGGAGTTGTGGGGTTGGTCGGGGGGTTATTGTGAAGGTCTGGAGTGGCAGTGGAGGGGTGTGATGAGTTCCTGGTGGTGAGGCGGAGCTCACGAGGGGGTTGGCGAGCCGTGTGGAGGGGTGGAGTGGTGTGGGCGGCTCACCGGAGGTCGGTCGGAGGCGAGGAAGATGGAGGTGTTCAGGCACTGTCGGGGGGTATTTGGCCTAACTACAGGGATGAAGGGGGACGGAGAGGCGAACAGCAGTACCTGCTGTCGCCGGAGATGATGCTGCCCAGTGGGGGAGAACGGCGGCGACGACGGGGCTGAGGCAGCGTACGCGGATGCTGCACGACGCGGAGGAGAGTCAGGAAGATAACTCTGCCACTAGTTTTGTGGCAGAGAGAAGCGGGAGGGGAGGGGGGCTCGCTGGAGCTTGCTAGGAATTTTGGCCAGGTAGGAGGAGATGAATTGGAGGTGAAAACTCAGCCAAATCAAGCTGAAGATGAGCGGCCGGAGGTGTGGGTTCTTATATAGGCACTGGGCCAGTCGTTCAAGGCATGGAAGGCACGCAATCATCTGAGGTCAGTCACCGGAGATGGAAAGAGTTTAGATACACAAATCCCTCGTGCATTCGCACGAGAGATTGGGTTCACACCAGGGATCAAGATTGGCCTCAGATGGAAGGGAATTCCTCAGAGAATCTCCCTTCCATTTCTGGGAGGGGATCTCTGAGGAATCAGAGAGGATTCCCTATCAAATCCTTGCCAGAGCAGGATTCTGCACTAATAATGGCGGCAGGACCTGATTGCAAAGGTGGCGAAGAAGTTAGGGGGCGTTCTGTTATGCTTTTCAAAAGATAGGGACCAAATTGTGATTTGGGTGTACTAAATTGCAAAGTAGGTCAAGATGACCTCCCCTTAGGTCCAAATTTTGGTACAAACCTAATTTTGACCTAAGGAATCCAGTGGTGAAGTTGGATTTTAGGTTCGACCTCATTTGACTGGACATTTTGCGTAAAAACCCAAATTAGGTTAATTGATGAACTAGGACCCTAATCTAGGTCAAACTGGGTTCCAAAGGCCAAATTAAGTGTTCTAAACCCTAGGAGATATTTTTACATGATTTTTAGAGGGTTTAATTGATTTTTATCCTGACCGAAACCTTGTTGAATTAAGAGGGTTTGTTTTAGGGTTACCACATATCATTTACTTCCTAGATTGCATATGAACACATTTCTGATTGACTCAACCCACTTTTTATCTCATTTAGACCTTTTGACCAGTGTTTTGCCTCTGAGAAATTCCATTTATGTACTGCAATGGTAAAATTGCAGTTTTAACCTTTAATTCATGTTTTCTTCTCAGAGCACTTATTCCTTCAGTTAAGCCTTCTTCTAGGTTATGTAGGAGCTTTTATCTTCTTTATTGGGTCAAAATGAGCTAGTTATGGCTCATGATGAGGCTCTCATCAGTGGCCATTTGCACCCATTCACTTGGCAAATTCACTCCATTGTTGCCATTCACGCCCACTTCCACTTAGCTAGCCACTCCACCTCCACGAGCTCACTACCACCATCGTGGAGGACATCATGCCGGGATGCCGGATCAACCCTACCTCTCTCCAAGGGTCGGCCAAAGCTACATTGGCCACCCCTCATTCTTCTCCCGACCTCTCCAAGGCCATCAGGGACCACCCTTGAATGGCCTTTATTATACTAGATTTAGTTTATGCTCTCCATAATTTTTATTGCTTTTATTACTACTTAGTGGCGTAGTCTTCACTTCTCCCCCAATGATGCATGCGAAATCCCCCCATTGATTCTTGTATGCAATCATTTTCCGGTAGCAAGGTTTAAATTTCAAGCATTTATGTACAAGCTTTCCTCTAAAGTTCTTGTTGCAAACAACTCTCCCATTGAATGAATGAAAAATGCTTTTATATATATATCTCCATATTGTGAAATCATCATGAGCTTATTGATTGCTATTATATTTGCGTGATTCATGTTGCCTGTTTCTAACTCTTAATATTCTTGCAACTAAGCATTTCATACCTAAATACGTATTAATCACGAACCAGCATGCGTTTCTAAACAAAGTAGAGCAATAGAAGATCAATTTCAGAAGTAAACAAATGCCTCCCAGAGATGAATGACCGAGACTCAAATTCTCGTTATCTTTAGAAATCATTTTTTGATGAACGTTTTTGCGCGACTATACTACGATTCCGATGACTTCCAAAACGTGTGAAAGCGGTTCTGTCAAGCACGCATGCATGCACATGCACGAGGTCGTAACTAAGTGGCAATGTAGCTACGCACAGTGCACTACCAGTGCATGAGCATGCACGCGTGACAAGGAGAGTGCACTGCGCAGCACCAGCGGAGCATGAGTAGCGGGTGGATCTTCAGCGACAGCCTGGCGGACATTCAACGATGCTTACAGTAGTCGCTAATTGTGCGCACGTCAGCAAGCCTAGCTGTGGGCATGAGCTACCTATAGCGACACTTACAGGGACGACTTGGAGGTCACTAATGGTTCCATGCCTATTCTAGCCTATTTTCATCCACTGTAAAAGGAACAACACCCCCTCCCTTCCAAGCCATCTCTACCTACCTACTCCCAAGCTCTAGCAAGCCTACCGACGCTCTGTTAGAGTTCGCTCTCAAGCTCCCAAGGCACCTACTAGTGTAGTAAGACTTTGTCCGACCAAATACTCCTCCAAATTCCCATCACCATTCATATGTCGCCTTGGAGCTATCCTCCCACCTCCATTCCGGTAGCAGATCACCTCCGCCTTCTCACCTCCATTCCAGAGCTATGTTGAAGCTTTCCTCTACCCGACATCCTCTCGCTTCTAACCTCCGTTGTTCTGCTTCCCAACTCCTTCATTTGAGCTTCCACCAGGCATCATCGTCTCACCGAACAATCGCTTCAGGAGATTTCTTCTCACCCTTTTTCTCTTTCTTACACTTTCATAGTTTATTGTAATTGACATTCATGCAATATATCACATTTGATTCCATCTCTCTCTCGTGATTTCTTGTCATTTTATTTGAAAAATAAAAAAATAACAAAACCACAAAACACCAAAAAGTAACAAGTCGAAGTGTGGTTTTCATATAAAGTAAACGTCACCTCCCTATGTTCGACCCAGGACTCCCTTGGAGTTTTGGTATAAATTATATTTGATCATGACTTTTGCAACTACGATGACAGGTTACTCATAACCCTGATTTCGAACACGTGAAACCCGTGCGATCACCCTGCACAATGTAGCAGTGAACACTCACCCTCCATGCGCAAAGGTCGTGTGTTTGAATTGCGAACTGTGGCTTCTCAACGTGCAATAGCATGTTATTATCACAGTCTGATTTGCCATCAATGACTCAGATGTGGCCACGTCGACCGCACACATTCATGCAATCTCAAGCATTCGTTGGCGCATAGATCTCCATCGCTAGCATACGATCCTCGGGCCCTCATTATGCCATTGAGATAGCGTAGATGGGTGCGATCACAATCACGCGATGAAGGGTGAGCTGAAGGCATGTGAGCAGGCGCTCTATGGTCGTTGGATTTGAAGATCGATGGCTCTCATGAGAATACGCCAGCACGCGTGATCGAACACATGCATGAGCTGGGGATGGCCGGTTCAACACAAGTGGAGGCATCGGTTGAGTGCCAATTGTTGGTCCAACGTGGCTTAGAGTGGTTTGGGGTGATTTTGGGGGTAGTTCAAGGCCAAACTAAGGCATCTCTTCACCTATAAAAGGCTCTCAAGACCCCCATTGCTAGATATCTCTTCTCCAAGCATTCCTCCACTGTCTTGAGCTTCAAAATGAGTTTCTGGAGTGTTGACCTATCGATGGAGCCCTCTCCACCACTGTGGCTACCTCAACACGCTTCTTTTTAACAATAATTTCCAGTTCTTATTTAGGTTATAGTTTATATTCTTTCAAGCATTCCTCTAGTTTTATTGATTATAATTGTAAGACAATTTTGAGTATTCAAAGAAGTAATTTCTACTATCATGGTTGATGTCATTTTCAATCAAAGTTAGGATTTTATTAACATTGTCTTACACTTTCATTAAATCGCTTTATGTTGTCTTTTCTCATGCGCAGTTAGCAACTTCAATTACCTTAGATTTCTAACCCTGCTCTTTCTCTCTCTCCCTCTCTCTCCTTTCTACACAATAAAATAGAGCATCATGTGGCAATAAAATTGAGTAACAAAAAGATCCGAGTTCTCGCCTCCTTGTGGTCGACACTTGGAGTCACTGTCTTAGTATTTTAAAATTAATGTCATAATCACACACAACAATGAACGAATTATCTCATCACATTTTCCGATGTCACATAGCCACCATCCATTTTCGCTATGACCCTAGGGTGACGGATTGAGGTAACTCGATGGGTATGAGCCACTTCTAGGCCAAGAAGATGGCTTATACCTATCTTGCATCTCAGGAAGTTACACGAGATTATATCATGCTCGATGCATTGATTAACGGGTTGTGGACGATAACTAGGGCTTCGAACACATAAAATGGAATGGAATAACAAAATGACTAGTAAGAAAAGGAATTAAGATACAATACCCTTTTTCTCTTTTTCTTGTTTACTATTGATTCCCTATTGTTTTGACTCTACTCTACTCAGTTTTTACTGACGTGTTTTCTCAAGTTCTGTACACAGGTGTTGCTGAGCAGTCGGGTGCAGCGGCGACTATTGGTCAGTCTATTGTAGGACTAAATCCTACTGTAGGTGATGGTTTGTATTGAGCATTGTGGCTCTTTAGTTTGTTCTTTTCAGTTGTTAGAGGATTAGCCCATATTTGTGGGCTATTTAGGTATTTGAATGCCTAGACATTAAGTTAATTTTAACAAGTATTTCGCAAGCATTAGGATATAAATACACTAATTATTGATTTGTTTAATGCATCTCATTTTTTTTGTAAATTAGGTCTTAGCATGCATTACTTTAGTTTTTAATTTAGTTTGAATTTTAATTTAGCGAGCATTATACATAATACATGAATTACATAAAATTAGATATTTTACAAGGCTTTGTATATAAATAAGCCAATTTTTATTTATTTATCTATTCTTCTTCCGCAGGATTCTATGAAAGAAATGAATGCACCCACTGTGCAACAACTGCAGCCTCGACAATAAGGAGCAATCCACTCATCCCAAAAATAAGGAATGGAAAAAGTGGATCTGGCTCCCTCACAACTTGATTCAAAATAGGCGAGCTACTATAAGATGAAGGAGGAGGCTGCGGAGCAAGGGAGGCCATCATCCTGCTCCACCACCATGCAATGCTTGGAGCTTATCCATTCCACACTGTGGGCCTCTATCGCGGAGAGAGCTCCACCATCGTGGACATGCAAGGTGATAGCCCGCACTGTCATCTACAGAGCCTCACATCACCTTGCTTCCACCTTCGTCTCCTTCATCTTCTTCCTCATACTTCACCTACAACATCAAGAACAAACCCAACATCCACAAACCAACCGCCAGAGTGCACCTTCCCTCCTCCCGACTGACCATGCTGTCGCCCCTCCTTAACCTCCACCACACACAACATAACCAAATCCTCACCACCACGAACATCTCCATCTCCATTTCTTTATTCTTCCTTTTCCTCTGTTTCTCCTCCACCTCAAGAAAACCCACCACCAACTACACCAACAGCTACCTCCTTCACCAACAACCCTCCATCACTACCATTTCCTCTGTGCACGCGCGACCATCAAGCTTTGCCCTCTCCCTTGTTCATCGTTGCCCTTGCACCAGTAGGCAATCACCGCATGCCATGCGAACCCCTAACATAGTTGCTACAAGTTGCAGTAGCCACTGCTTGATGCCTCGCACACAACCTAGCGCACAGTACCGCGCTCACTGCCTGCCCGACCACCCCCTATGCGCAACCACACATGCCTCTCCATGCGTGAACAACAGCAACCATCTCTTCACGTGTGTGCGTGCCCCTATGCTCCCCTCGTCTCCAGCTCGTACGTCGACCTACTCAACAACAAAAGTAGCACGACCACCCTCGCCGCTCCTCTCCGCTTCGTCTAGCCAACTCCGGCCACGCCACACCTCGCTGCCACCACAGCCGGTTGCGTGTCGGCCTTGCCCACCTCTGGAGAAGACCTCGCCACCGGTCATCTCCTCCTTCATGTGTGAGAGCCTTCAAACAAAATCCTTTGTTTTAGTTTTAATTAGTAAATACATTTATGTGCCATTGAGGGGGCGAGGATTTTGAGTTATTAATTTTTTATTGTGAAACATTTATGAGCACATCCCTCTTATTCCTCGTAAATACCATTCTAGCATATCATGCCATTGATTAGCTAGTCAAAAGGGGATTTTAACTTGATTTTTGAGGAAAATAAATAGTGAACATTGGATTTTAATAGTAATGAGTTTTAATAGGCCATTTCCTCCCTGTTGACATGACTCACTCTCTTTTGAGTGGTTAATTTTACTTTGTGTTGATTGAGAGTTTTCCACCATGCAATATATAACAATGTTATCATTTTATTGTGATCATCCTATTTAAGCAAAAACCTTTCTTTCAAATGGTGCTGTTGCCAGGGAGGCAACAGGCCTAATAAACTCGCATTCATTAATTTGTTCACGTTGATTTAAAATTTGGAAGAATATTTAACTCTGAATCTTTTTGTTGTGGTGTGAGTGCAAACATTCTACAACACACATTCTATGACTCACCACCACACTAGCCATCGTGAGAGGTGACCCTTGATGTTACCAAAGGAGAAATTGTTCGAGCCACCTTGCAAGGAACCATATTGCCAAGAGAGGAAGGACGAGGACGTGATGATCATCTCCGCACATTTAGTCATTGATTTGATTAGACTAGGATTTAGACTTTAGATTTAATTTTATTTTCCTTGCCCATTTAGTTTGAGACCCTTATTCTACGGTAGATTTTAGGTGTTTATTCCTCGAATTTCTTTTAGGTCCCTGTGTGGGTGAATTTTCGGGAGTCTGTTCCCATTTCTTTAGACTTAGGTTTTTCTTCTATTTCATGGTTCGATTTTATTTTTCTTTATTTATGCATAAGTAGATATAAAAAAAATAAAAACATGAATTGCCTGATAGAAGTTACTTGCCCTAAGATAACCATTTAGGTGTGAATGAGCTGCACCTAGGTTTTATTTTCTATATTGCATGCATTCTCACATCGTTGATTGCTAGAAGCAAGGTACGCATCTTCTTACTTTGCATCCATATATAGATCACACATTTGCATTTGGACTTAATTCCTTGACCACCTAATTTGTCTTGAAATGATCTAACAAGTGGTCACATTAAATTTTTGAAAAGGACTAAGTAAAGGAGGAACACAGTAAAACTCAAGGAGTTGATTTGTGACATTGTGCTGTGGTTCAAAATTCAAACTCAAATCTTTTACTATGTGAAAAGAGGTTATGGTCGACCCGGATAGGTTGTGTTAATATTATGATTTTATCATTGAAATGTGTATAGTGGTTAACCTAAATCGAGCCTAACCATCTCTTTACAAAATTTTTAACCTAGCCTACTTGATTTTATCTTGGTCACTTTTAGGCCCAGGGTTGAACTCAGGGAAGTGGGATTAGAAGTGAATGAGTTTCTATGCCTTTCCTACAACGAATCTCTTTTGTTCGCTTTATTATGTTTTTGGTGTTTTTCTATTTAAGATTTTTTTCTGATAATTCTTGTCCTTAAGGCACACCCTCAAAATCAGGTTCTTGGCTTTGAGCCAAATTAGGGTTTCAAAACTAGTCTTCGCAAGACTGAGTACCTGCATGTCAAGGATTATCTTTTCCCTTTTATATATATATTTTTTTATCTTTTTACTGGCAGGAAAGAGAAGCAGAAATAAAGTAAATATAGTATATATATCTATGTATGTATTATATATTTATAAAGGGGTGGGGGTGGAGGCGGAGATGGCGTGTAGCACGGTGTCGAGTCGGTCATTGTCTAGAAAGATGCAACCAACAGGATGAAGTGCCACGTGGAGTTTAAGGTGGATTGGTGGAAGATGAGTGCGAACACACTTTCTATACGCGTGTATCGGGGAATATTAGCAACTGGTGCAGATATTCCCGCGACACAACTTATGGTAAGTGATATGAAAAAAAAAAAATATATATATATATATATCTGTAAATATATATCTATATGTAAATATATATGGTTATAAATATATAGGTATAAATGTAGTTATATGTATATATATATATGTATATATATATAGATATGTAAATATATGTATAGATGACATTGGTTTATACAGAACTTGTTATTTTCGGGATGGCTCCCCAAGCTGATTTGAATTTGAATTTCCTTTGAGTAGGAAAAGTCGTTGTTGGATGGCCGGCTGCTTGAGGGGGTCTGGCGCTGGTGCCGGTGACTCTGATGGATGGGCGGTATGGCGTCCACGATCTTGTCGCAGGAAGGAACGTGATTTACGTGTTCCTGTGGGTGCTGGGAACATGTGTAGGAGGGATGTTCGAAATGGTTGGGGCAGGGGTCGAAGGGAGGTGACCTGCTATCGGTGTCTGATGAGAACCTCATCATGAGCCATAACTAGCTCATTTTGACCCAATACAAAGGATAAAAGCTCCTACATATCTCAAGGAAAGGCTTAACTCAGAGAATTCTGAGTTTGAGAAGAAAACCAGTCATAAGGGGTAAAAGTGCAATTTTACCAGTATAATCTGCATACAGGGTAATTCTGGGCCCAAACACAGGTCAAAACAGCTTAATGAGAATAAAAGTGGGATGAGATGATCTAGCAAGGGCTACAGCACTTCCAAGGAACCAAATGATAATCTGTAACCCTAAAACAACCCACTTCAATTCACAAGGTTCGAGGCAAAGTAAAAATAGAATAAACCCTCTAAAATTCATAGAAAAATAATCTCTAGGGTTTAGAACCTTCAATTTGGCCTTTAGAACCCATTTTGACCTACATTGAGAACCATGCCCAATTAATAACTTAATTTGGGTCTTTACGCAAATTGACCGGTCAAACAAGGTTTAATATGAAAATGAAATTCGCCATCAGATTCCTTAGGTCCTAATTAGTCATGTATAAAAACTTGAGCCTAAGAAGAAAGCTCCTTGACCGACTTTACACTTTGGTCCTCATATATTTACTCTTTGGCCCTCAACTTTTGAACCCTCGCATTTTGGCCCCTAACTCTCCTTCGTTCTTTGCAATCAAATCCCTCCTGCAAAACCCTGCCAGCACCATGCTCCGGCGACCTTGCGCGGAGCATGGCGCCGCGCAGGGTGAGGTAGGGGACCTGGCAAGTAAACCGGGGGTGCCCTGCGTCGTCAGCCGTCGCAGGAGCACCCCCCTGGCCATTGTAGCCCCCCATACCGGTCGTGCGAACGCACGGACGGTATGGGTTCGTGTTCCGACCATTCTCCGGCGAGGGAGACACGTCGTCTCCCTCCGCCTTCCTCCCTGTTTCATCCCTATAAATACCCCCCGCTGCTCCACCGACCAGGGCAGCCTGGATCTGACGGAGAAAACCCCCAGCTTTCTTCTCTTCTTCCTCCGGCAGACGCTCACCAGCTCCGGCGGCTTCCTCCCCCTCCACCTCTTCGCTCTGCCGCAATACTAGCAGCAGAGACTTCCTCCCCTGTTCTTCCCGCGCCACGCCGCACCCAGCTGGCGCCTCTCCAGCCCTCTGCTCGCCGCCGCCCCTCTCCCTGAGCATCGTCTTCTCCGGCGACAGTCGATACGACTGTCGCCCTGTTCCTCCCCCTTCGTCCCTGCAAGTAAGTTAGACCTACTCCCCTTCTTCTCCTCTTTCTTTCCCCGCTTTCAATTTAGTCAATTAAACCCTCGACCACCCTCACCCTCTCCGCCTCCGACCACCCTCCGGCGAGCCGCGCCCATCACCTCAGCGACCCACACGGCTCGCCGACCACCGCAGAACATCCGCCTCCTCACCCTGATCCTCCTCCGCCCCTCCACTTCCCACCAAACACCCTCTGCAGATCCACCGAACACACCCACTTCTTCGCTCACAGTTTGACCTAGGATGACCTGTTGGCTCCATCACGCCCCCTGCAGACCCCCTGACCACCTTCGCCGTGCCACGGCGAAGGTCCCCCGCCTGTCTGATTTGGCCGAGAGGCCGTTCTTCTGTGACCAGGTGACTCGCCCGCCGTCGCCATTACTGAGCAGGCAGAGCTCCTTCACCTGCAGGTGCAGGCACGCCTTCGCCCAGGTGCAACTCCCAGGTTGCGTAGGGAGTCTCCGCGAAACGTCCCAGGCTCGCAGACGGGGCGAGGGCCGCGCGTGAAGACACGAACGCCCACTGCTCCCTCCGCGACGGGCGCTCAATTGGGGTGGGACATTTAGTCCCACCTCGGAACTTCTCGGTTGCGCGCGGACGCATAAAGGCAAAAAGTGCCTTATGCTGTCTGCCTCCTGACCACGGGGTGAGGTCCCTCTCACCCGACCCGGCCTCGTCCGTGACCACGCTCCGCGGACCTGGCCCGACCCGATTAAACCGACCTGCACTCCTCGCCCACCACCGCACGCCGGTGGGCCTGGACCCGAACCCGATTACCCGGTAGCGCTCTGGGAGAGCTTCCGAAGAGTGATTTCAGAGAGAAAGAGAAACGCGGGGGAGGGGGGTAGAGTAGGTTTTGCCTCTTGAAAAAAAAAAAAAACTCTGAAGTGTGCAGGCAAAAGAAGAAGTGCAGGCGAAGAAGAAGGAGCTGCACTGTAGCAACTGCTCAGTTAAGTCGTCGAAGCACCGGGTCAGACGACGGAAAGTCAGCAGCCAGAGCAACACAGAAGGCAGGCTGAAGAAGAAGGAAGAGCAACGGCCAAAGCAGAAGAAGAAGGAAGGAAGACTTGGTAGCTGAAGGCAGAAGCTCTGCAGCCATAAAAAAGAGAGGTCACCACGATTGCAGAAGAAGAAGAAGAGCATCACCATTGCAGAAGAAGATTATCACCGTAGCAGAAACCAAGGAAGAAGAAGGAGCTCTGAAGAAAGAAAAACATCACCAACGCAGGAACAGCAAGAAGAAGAAGAAGAGCATCACCATTGCAGAAGAAGATTATCACCGTAGCAGAAACCAAGGAAGAAGAAGGAGATCTGAAGAAAGAGAAAGAAGAACATCACAACAAATTCTTTCCCTCTCTCTCTTTATTTTGTAAAAGAAACATGTATATCTCTAGAATACGACTTGCTCCCTGAGTTCGACCTCGGGAACTCTTTCATTTTCCGAGTAAAAAATTTATATTTGAAATGTTGGTAATAACCGGCTTTACTACAACGTTATAACAAAACCCGGTAAAACCCCTCGTTTCATTTTGGCGCCGTTGCCGGGGAGCAACGGCTATTCTAGAGGTAAACATTCCTGTTTCTTTTAAGTTCTGATAATCTCCTCTCTTTTGTGCAGCTACAGGAACTCAAGAAGACAAGCAACCACACAACCACTCCGAAGACAGGTAAATCTTTTCTCTCACTATTAACCCCTACACTCTAAAGAGGAAGAAAAGAAAAGAACAAGCAATATAGGGCTAACCTGTCTTCCATACTTAGTAACCATAAAAAGTTGCATGTTTTCAACTCATCACTCCTGCACACTATTAAGGGTATTTAAGGGCTAACACATTCTTGCTTGAGCCCTAATTGCCCAACAAAGAGTTAAATGGACCAAGTAGAGCCAACATAAGGTCAAACATTAGGATTTCAGTAGAGACACACCCCTTAATCAAGAATTGAGGAAATCCAAAAGAGGTGTGCCCAAGCCATTGATTGAAAATAATTAACAAGAAAAATCCTAAACAATTGGCTCTCTCTAAACACTTGAACCCTAAAAGACAGGACCCAAAAAGCTCTCAAAGAAAACAAGAGGTAAAGTTGACCCCTTTGGGTTAACCAACCTTAAATTAGGTCACTCTTTGCACTTAACAAGACTAAAGTTCAAGTGAAACCTTAAGCACCCTGATCTTAAAATTGGTAGACTTAAGAGGTCAAGATCCCCATTCTGGTCTACCTGGAACCGCAGTGACAAGAGAGGTCGGGTGGGGGAAACCCTGTAACCCGTGGGGACGCTCTACCGTGTAGGGGTCTTCGCGGGACTCTCCCTCTCTGGCTGCCCAGGTAATTCTCAGGTGGACGATCTTTCTGATCAAGGGGTCCATCTGCCCCGCACCTCTATAGTCACCCAACACATTTTTGGGTGTCTTGATTGGGTCCAGCACCTTCTAAACTTACCTCTCCCAACTGTGCATGTACGGAAGGAGGTCTCTAAGACCACCCTTAAGACCTCCATTAGAAATTCGCTCTCGTCAAGGCCAAGCCTCGACGCCCGTATTTGTGCAGCAACACCCTCACATTATTCTCTCTTCTGATTCAGAACCAAGTTCTTCTTCTTCCCCCATCATGGCTCAGCCAGTTGAGGAAGAAAATAATCTGGAACACCAGCTCCAGCGACTCAATGACCTCTTCCAAAACTTCGTGCACCCACCACAGCGTCCTATGATGCGGGACCACTACAATCCTGCTGCGGTGGCCATTGAGCCTCGAGTTAGAATCCCGATTGGAGGACCTGATTCCGAACTAAAGCCCAACATGATTCACGCTATACCTAAATTCCATGGGCTTAATTCTGAAGATCCCTTCCAGCACATCAAACAGCTAAAGCATCTGGCCCACACTTTTGGATCAGATGCGCAAAATCGGGATATTCTTCTCATGAAGATGTTCTCCTTTTCTCTTATGGACAAGGCCGCCCATTGGTATCAAACTCAGACCCGGCCGATCAACACTTGGGAAGAACTTCAATCCGAGTTTTTGAAAAAGTTCTTTCCCGTTGGTCGGACCAACGCCTTGCGCCATCAGATTACACACTTCACTCAACAATCAGGAGAACCTCTCCATGAGGCATGGGATCGTTTTCAGGATCTCATGAGGAAGTGCCCCCATCACGGAGTTCCTAAATGGGAACAAGTCCAATCTTTTTACCAGGGACTCCGTGAGGACATCCGCCTTTTCGTCAATGCAACCTGCGGAGGAAACATCATGGGTCAACATGAAGACACCGTATTGGAGATTCTCGAAAACATGTGCGAGAACTCCATCAACAATGACTCCATGGGATTATTCGACAGGACGAATACCCGCGCAGCGACGAATCTTAAGGGAGCACATGAGACGCAGGACCTGTCCGCATCAGTCGACCTGGAGTTAATGGCCAGTCGATTGGACAAGGTCTCAATCATTGAAAAGAAGGTGGATGAGCTGACTCAGCACTTGCAGCGAGCCACCTCTGCGCGTAACTCCTTTGCGCAACCTCCTTCCACACAGGAGACTGTGCAAAACATCCTCCACCGATCCTCCCCTGGGATGGATCCATATCCATCCCCATCTGATTCTTGGACTGGAAGATCATCCGATCCTTTCTTCACCAGCCGGGGGAACTCCATTCCTCCTTTCCCTGATTCTCAGGAGGTTCCTCAGACCTGCGAGGACCTCAACGCCATCCAGAACGACCCATTCTCCAACACTTACAACCCTGGATGGCGAAACCATCCCAATTTTCAGTGGGCGGGAAATCCCCAAACCCAAAGACCACCTTTTCAGTCCCGCCCACAGCCCTCTCATCACTACCAGCCGCCTCAGCCTCGGCCCAACCCTACTTATCCATCAGGGCCAAATCAAGATCAAATGTCCTTAATCCTTCAGACTCTGGCTGACATTCAAAAATCGAATGCGGCCATTCAAAAACAGCACAAGGACGAGCTTACTGAAGTTAAAACTCAACTGGCCCAGTTGGCAAATTCTCGCCAGCCAGGCACACTCCCTTCCCAACCCCTTCCTAACCCAAATAACGTGCCAACCCAGAAGCGCGTTATGAATCCAAATTTAGGCCACGCTCAATGGATTTATCAGGCCCCCACTGCTCCATCTCCAGACGAGATGGATGCCTCAACTTCGCGTGCGGGATTTCAGCAGCAGCCACCCCTCCTACCAAACCCAAACCAAAATCAGGCCGGATTAAATTCTGTAACAACACGTAGTGGTAAGACAACTCAGGACCCGCATTATCCAAACCACTCCCAGCCTGATAACCATGACCCTAGGATAGTTAGCCAAGGTACCGCTGTTCCAGACCCACAACCTGGACCTATCCTAGAGGAACCAACCAAGATCCCGTTTCCCGAGGCCCTGACCAAGGGAAAGAAGACCACCAAACCCGTGGCCCCTGAGGAGGACCTGGTCAAGCTCTTTGAGCAGGTCCACATAAACATCCCCTTGATGGATGCAATCCACCACGTACCAGCTTACGCACGATTTCTAAAGAATATATGTACACCCCAGCGTAAGCCGCGAACCAAGGGAGGGAGCCCAATTGTTCTGTCAGAGCAAGCCAGCTCTGTAATCCTTAGTAGACTCCCACCCAAGGCAAAAGATCCTGGAACTCCCCTGATCTCCTGTAAGATAGGTGGTACCCAATTTGATAGAGCATTGTTAGACTTAGGTGCATCTATAAATCTGATACCCACATCCTTACTTGACCATCTGGAAGAATCTGAGCTGAAACCAACCGAGGTGACATTACAATTAGCAGATCGATCTATAAAGTCACCAAAAGGGATTCTCGAGGATGTTATCGTGAGAGTGCGGGATTTCTATTTTCCAGTGGACTTTATAGTCTTAGACATGGATGCACCTGAGAACCCTAGGGATACACCAATCATTCTAGGGAGACCTTTCTTGGCTACTGCTAGAGCCAACATCAGCTGTGAGGAGGGCCAAATAGAGCTTAAGTTTGGAGATCAAACACTGAAAATTGATATATTTAAGGCCCAACAAGGAATTAATTGCGGCGTCATCGAGCAAATTTGTGACATCAAGACTTTGGTTGATGAATCACACCTCCAGAATGACTTGAGTATTCCTCATCAACCACAGAAGGATCTTGTCCCGCAAACAGAGGAGTCAAATCCAGATGTGAACAACCCAGTAACTCCCACCCTTGAACCTCACATCTATACTGAACCACCCGCTGCTGCTGAAAACCCCATCCTCGAACTGAAACCCCTTCCTGCTCATTTGAAATACATCTTTTTGGGTTCTAATCAGACCCTTCCTGTGATCATCAATTCCAACCTCAGTCCTGAACAGGAATCCCGTCTGATTGTTGTCCTCCAGCAACATCGCAGAGCCATCGGATGGACCCTCGATGATTTGACTGGAATAAGTCCCTCTTATTGTACTCATCATATCTATTCAGAAGAGGGCACACGACCTTCTCGTGAAATGCAGAGACGCTTAAACCCCAATCTGCAGGAGGTCGTGAAAAAGGAGATCATCAAGTGGTTAGATGCCGGGATCATCTACCCGATCTCCGATAGTCGTTGGGTGAGCCCAATTCAGGTCGTGCCTAAGAAGGCAGGACTCACCACTATAACGACTGAGACCGGAGAAATCATTCCTACCCGATTAGCCAACTCGTGGAGAGTCTGTATAGATTACCGTCGACTCAATTCCTCCACGAAGAAGGATCATTTCCCACTACCCTTCATTGATCAAATTCTCGAAAAACTAGCGGGAAATAGGTTCTTCTGCTTTCTTGACGGGTACTCCGGTTATAACCAGGTGGCAATCCATCCTGAGGACCAAGAAAAGACCACATTCACCTGCCCCTTCGGAACATACGCTTTCCGAAGGATGCCTTTCGGTCTTTGCAATGCACCCGCTACTTTTCAGCGATGCATGCTTGCCATATTCTCAGATATGGTAGGTGATAATCTGGAAGTCTTCATGGATGACTTTTCAGTTTTCGGAGCATCATTCGACGACTGCCTCCAACACTTGGTCCAAATACTCAGGCGGTGCATCGACGTGAATTTGGTTCTTTCTTGGGAGAAGAGCCATTTCATGGTGCCTGAGGGAATTGTCCTGGGACACTCAATTTCGGAGAAGGGTATCCAAGTGGATCGAGCTAAGGTTAATCTGATTTCTCACCTTCCTATGCCTAGCTCGATCAGGGACATCCGATCCTTTTTAGGGCATGTCGGTTTTTATCGACGATTTATCCCTGATTTTTCAAAAATCGCACGCCCACTGACCACTCTTCTCTCCAAGGATGTTCCCTTCGAAATCTCCAAGGAATGCTCTCAAGCATTTGAAATCCTGCGTGACCGAGTCACCCAAGCCCCGATCCTACAGTCCCCTGATTGGTCTCAACCCTTTGAGATCATGTGTGATGCATCCGACTTCGCTGTAGGAGCGGTTTTGGGGCAGAAAAATGACAAGAAACCTGTGGTCATTTACTACGCCAGCAAAACACTTGATGAGGCTCAGCGTAACTATACAGTTACTGAGAAAGAGCTGCTAGCTGTAGTATTTGCCCTAGAGAAGTTCAGATCGTACCTTCTGGGTTCCCATGTCATCATATACTCGGATCACACGGCTGTGAGGCATCTCCTTGCAAAGAAGGACGCGAAACCTCGATTGATCCGATGGATCTTGCTGTTGCAAGAATTTGACCTCGAGATTCGCGATAAAGCGGGAAAATAAAACGTGGTAGCTGATCACTTGTCCCGTCTTCCTTCTGAAATGATAGACCCTTCCGGACCCATCACTGAGCATTTTCCCGATGAGCACCTGCTGACTATTGGTACTAGCCTTCCATGGTTTGCTAATATTGTAAATTACTTGGCATCTCATCAGACCCCGTCCGATTGGCCGAAGGCCAAGAAAGACAAATTACGCTCCGATGCCAAGTATTACATTTGGGAAGACCCGTACCTCTTCTGCATAGGTGCCGATCAGATCATCCGGAGATGTGTCCCGGAAGGGGAAGTCAACAATATCCTCTCTTTCTGCCATGACCAGGCATGCGGTGGCCATTTTGCCGGGCATAAAACCGCATCAAAAGTCCTCCAGTGCGGCTTTTACTGGCCCACACTGTTCAAAGACGCATACAGTCATTGCAAGGCATGCAGTCGTTGCCAGACTTTGGGCAACATGAGCCATCGCGACATGATGCCTATGCAACCGATTCTAGTATGCGAAATCTTTGATGTTTGGGGGATTGATTTTATGGGCCCCTTTCCTGTTTCGGATGGTTTCGAATACATTCTGTTGGCTGTGGACTACGTGTCCAAATGGATCGAAGCCATACCGACCCGAACCTGTGATCACAAAATCGTTCTCAAATTCATTCATCAACACATTTTCTCAAGGTTCGGGATTCCTCGTGCAATAATCTCTGATGGGGGGACCCATTTCACAAATGCTCAGTTTAGGTCACTGATGACCAAATACGGGGTGTCTCACCGAATCTCTACTCCTTACCACCCCCAAACTAATGGTCTAGCTGAGCTGTCGAATCGGGAGATCAAGAAAATCCTGCAGGTCACGGTTCGACCTGACAGGAAGGACTGGTCGTCCCGACTTCCGGAAGCATTGTGGGCCTATAGGACCGCCCACAAGACCCAATTGGGCATGTCTCCCTTTAGATTGGTGTACGGAAAGGCATGCCACCTTCCCGTCGAACTGGAGCATAAAGCCTATTGGGCAGTACGGAACTGTAATCTGGATCTTTCTAAGGCTGGGACCCACAGAAAACTCCAAATCAGCGAGATCGATGAATTGCGCATAGACGCGTACGAGAACTCGCAAATCTACAAGGAGCGGGTTAAAGCCTTCCACGACAAACACATCTCAAGAAAGATCTTTCATCCTGGTCAAAAGGTCCTACTCTTTGATGCCCGACTCAAACTCTTCCCAGGAAAACTGAGATCTAAGTGGGTCGGACCATATTTGGTCCGACAGGTTTTTGGAAATGGAGCAATCGAAATCAGTCCACTCAGCCACGATTCTGAACCTTTCATCGTGAATGGTCAAAGACTCAAGCCGTTCATTGATGTAACTTCTACTGATTTGGCTGAGGCATCTTATATCCTCCTGTCCCCTTGAGCTTATTGCGCCCAGCCGATGGCGTAAAACTCAGCGCTTAACGGGAGGCAGCCCATCATTCTCTTTGAAAACCTGAAACTTGTTCTGACACCTTTCAGCACTCGAAGTTCACCCTTGTAGACAGCCGACCCCAACTCAGATGTTTGCATCTGGGATTTGAAATTGTCCGCAAAAAATTCAACCCGACCCATTCACTCATCCAAATTTCTGTCTTAAGGAATGAACTAAGACCCCCTACGTTACAATGAGGACATTGCAAATCTTAGGCATGGGGGGGTAGGAAACTGCAAAAACGTGTAAGAAAAGGTTTCAAACAAAAAAGTCACATATGCAAAAAAAAAAAAAAAATTAAAAAAAAAAATTAAAAAATAAAAAATAAAAAATAAAAATACCATAAAAATAAAAAAAAAAAAAAATTCTTCGAAAAAGAATAAGAGGAGAAGAGGAGAAGGAAAATTTTGTGAAGGAGAAAAGAAACAAAATGAAAAAGGAGCACAAAATTATGAGAAAAAGTGATAGTCATTAGTAAGGAACTAAAGAATTAACCTAAGTTCTAGACCTCATTCAAGAAAATAACTGAAAAGTGCACAATAAGATTAGTAAGAATGCAAACCTTAGGCATTCTTGAATAGACTCTTAGTACCCATTAAGATCTGGACACTCCTCAAGAGGTTGAGGAAAATGAAAAGCTGAAGTATTAGGTCTAAGGCTTAGGAAGTATTCGGCCTCGTTAACTAATTTTTGGTTTACGGGACTCAGTAACCTAAGCACCCTAATCTCACACACAGCTTGGTTCAGTAAGCGTAAAAATCAGAATCACGCAGAAGCGTCGCAAAAATCTGAAAAGAACACCTAGAATAGGAATGGCCGATCAACACAAGTTGATTTGGACGAGTTCCCAGCGCGGAGAGGCGGGAAATCCCCTCGAAGATGCGTAACAAAATATCATCTCCTCGGTGCTTGTCTCTTAGGATATTTACATATCCTACGGGGGGCATGTAAGCACTCTGCTGGTTCAGATTCCATGGATGGCATTATCTCGAAGTGTCAAATGCCAGGGTCTGGATTCAGCCACGGAATACCATGGATGGGATTATCTCGAAATCTCAATAGCCAGGGTTCCGGGGGTTGCCATGGGCGGTGCTATCTCGAAGCATCGATCGCCAGGAACCCTTGAGGATTGATGATGGGAGCAAGGAATCTGATACAGACCGTGTTGAAAAGCCAATCCTAGGCTAGAACTAAAAAGAAAAAGAGAGAGAAAACTCTCCAAACAGAAAAACTTTCTATCTCTCTCTTACAAAACGCACTGCGAACTGAGCCAGGGCTAAAATCATTTCAAGCACGGGTGCTTTAACCACGAAGTCCAATAAACCTTAGGTTAGCTCTTGCGGGCCTTAAAAACCTTTGCTAAAAGACTGAGGCTAAGGCTAGACAGATTTGGATCTTGATTGGTACTAGAGTACCTTTTAGGCCTATGATCAGCATTCTAACCTAATCTATGAAGGCACTTATCTAAAACTATTGAAAACTTCATGGTCTAGAACAAGGGTTGAAACCTTAAGTTTTTGCTAAGGGACTAGCAAAAGCTAGGCATGGGGGTATGATGAGAACCTCATCATGAGCCATAACTAGCTCATTTTGACCCAATACAAAGGATAAAAGCTCCTACATATCTCAAGGAAAGGCTTAACTCAGAGAATTTTGAGTTTGAGAAGAAAACCAGTCATAAGGGGTAAAAGTGCAATTTTACCAGTATAATCTGCATACAGGGTAATTCTGGGCCCAAACACAGGTCAAAACAGCTTAATGAGAATAAAAGTGGGATGAGATGATCTAGCAAGGGCTACAGCACTTCCAAGGAACCAAATGATAATCTGTAACCCTAAAACAACCCACTTCAATTCACAAGGTTCGAGGCAAAGTAAAAATAGAATAAACCCTCTAAAATTCATAGAAAAATAATCTCTAGGGTTTAGAACCTTCAATTTGGCCTTTAGAACCCATTTTGACCTACATTGAGAACCATGCCCAATTAATAACTTAATTTGGGTCTTTACGCAAATTGACCGGTCAAACAAGGTTTAATATGAAAATGAAATTCACCATCAGATTCCTTAGGTCCTAATTAGTCATGTATAAAAACTTGAGCCTAAGAAGAAACCTCCTTGACCGACTTTACACTTTGGTCCTCATATATTTACTCTTTGGCCCTCAACTTTTGAACCCTCGCATTTTGGCCCCTAACTCTCCTTCGTTCTTTGCAATCAGGTCCCTCCTGCAAAACCCTGCCAGCACCATGCTCCGGCGACCTTGCGCGGAGCATGGCGCCGCGCAGGGTGAGGTAGGGGACCTGGCAAGTAAACCGGGGGTGCCCTGCGTCGTCAGCCGTCGCAGGAGCACCCCCCTGGCCATTCTAGTCCCCCATACCGGCCGTGCGAACGCGCGGACGGTATGGGTTCGTGTTCCGACCATTCTCCGGCGAGGGAGACACGTCGTCACCCTCCGCCTTCCTCCCTGTTTCATCCCTATAAATACCCCCCGCTGCTCCACCGACCAGGGCAGCCTGGATCTGACGGAGAAAACCCCCAGCTTTCTTCTCTTCTTCCTCCGGCAGACGCTCACCAGCTCCAGCGGCTTCCTCCCCCTCCACCTCTTCGCTCTGCCGCAATACCAGCAGCAGAGACTTCCTCCCCTGTTCTTCCCGCGCCACGCCGCACCCAGCTGGCGCCTCTCCAGCCCTCTGCTCGCCGCCGCCCCTCTCCCTGAGCATCGTCTTCTCCGGCGACAGTCGATACGACTGTCGCCCTGTTCCTCCCCCTTCGTCCCTGCAAGTAAGTTAGACCTACTCCCCTTCTTCTCCTCTTTCTTTCCCCGCTTTCAATTTAGTCAATTAAACCCTCGACCACCCTCACCCTCTCCGCCTCCGACCACCCTCCGGCGAGCCGCACCCATCACCTCAGCGACCCACACGGCTCGCCGACCACCGCAGAACATCCGCCTCCTCACCCTGATCCTCTTCCGCCCCTCCACTTCCCACCAAACACCCTCTGCAGATCCACCGAACACACCCACTTCTTCGCTCACAGTTTGACCTAGGACGACCTGTTGGCTCCATCACGCCCCCTGCAGACCCCCTGACCACCTTCGCCGTGCCACGGCGAAGGTCCCCCGCCTGTCTGATTTGGCCGAGAGGCCGTTCTTCTGTGACCAGGTGACTCGCCTGCCGTCGCCATTACTGAGCAGGCAGAGCTCCTTCACCTGCAGGTGCAGGCACGCCTTCGCCCAGGTGCAACTCCCAGGTTGCGCAGGGAGTCTCCGCGAAACGTCCCAGGCTCGCAGACGGGGCGAGGGCCGCGCGTGAAGACACGAACGCCCACTGCTCCCTCCGCGACGGGCGCTCAATTGGGGTGGGACATTTAGTCCCACCTCGGAACTTCTCGGTTGCGCGCGGACGCATAAAGGCAAAAAGTGCCTTATGCTGTCTGCCTCCTGACCACGGGGTGAGGTCCCTCTCACCCGACCCGGCCTCGTCCGTGACCACGCTCCGCGGACCTGGCCCGACCCGATTAAACCGACCTGCACTCCTCGCCCACCACCGCACGCCGGTGGGCCTGGACCCGGGCCTGACCCGAACCCGATTACCCGGTAGCGCTCTGGGAGAGCTTCCGAAGAGTGATTTCAGAGAGAAAGAGAAACGCGGGGGAGGGGGGTAGAGTAGGTTTTGCCTCTTGACAAAAAAAAAAAACTCTGAAGTGTGCAGGCAAAAGAAGAAGTGCAGGCGAAGAAGAAGGAGCTGCACTGTAGCAACTGCTCAGTTAAGTCGTCGAAGCACCGGGTCAGACGACGGAAAGTCAGCAGCCAGAGCAACACAGAAGGCAGGCTGAAGAAGAAGGAAGAGCAACGGCCAAAGCAGAAGAAGAAGGAAGGAAGACTTGGTAGCTGAAGGCAGAAGCTCTGCAGCCATAAAAAAGAGAGGTCACCACGATTGCAGAAGAAGAAGAAGAGCATCACCATTGCAGAAGAAGATTATCACCGTAGCAGAAACCAAGGAAGAAGAAGGAGCTCTGAAGAAAGAAAAACATCACCAACGCAGGAACAGCAGGAAGAAGAAGAAGAGCATCACCATTGCAGAAGAAGATTATCACCGTAGCAGAAACCAAGGAAGAAGAAGGAGATCTGAAGAAAGAGAAAGAAGAACATCACAACAAATTCTTTCCCTCTCTCTCTTTATTTTGTAAAAGAAACATGTATATCTCTAGAATACGACTTGCTCCCTGAGTTCGACCTCGGGAACTCTTTCATTTTCCGAGTAAAAAATTTATATTTGAAATGTTGGTAATAACCGGCTTTACTACAACGTTATAACAAAACCCGGTAAAACCCCTCGTTTCAGTGTCCCTTCGGGGTCACCTAGCGGCGACCTGCTGGCATCCACTACTATGTCTAGCGTGCGAAGGTTTTGGTCACAAACGGGAAACCTGCTGGGCAACATGTGATGGCTCTGGGGGCAGGGACTATTTTACACCTTCGTGGCCTCGGGGTAAGCTACAGATGCCCCTTCCCCCAAAATGGTCGGGACTTGCGCCTTGGATGTTGAGGTTCCTCTGACTGATGATGTCAAAGTAGCGGAACGGGCTTTACATAGTGCTTTGATTGGAGAAGTTATGAGAGGCACCATTTCAACGGGCAGAATTCGACAACTGGTGAGATCTCTCTCTTTACGAACTGATGATTGGAAGATTGAAATTATTTCGCCGTTGTGATTTTTACTGTTTGATGTGGGTGCGGGAGATGTTGAAAGATACTGCTTTCAGACTTGTTTTTTTGATGGACTATCAGTGATCTGGCGGCTGGTATCCCCTTTTGATGGATCTTTGCCTAAACGTCCCCCTCAGAGATCAGTCGCCAGGTCTAGTGTTCTTGAGATCAGAGGTCTGCCTTTGCATCTAAGATCTAGGAAGGTTGTGGAAAACATGATAGCTGGGTTTGCATTTGTGTCTGTGGATGCTGCTGTTGGGCTGACTGAAGGGGATGCCAGTGGTCTGAATGTGAAGGTGAAGGTCTTCAGGGCTGGTGCCATTCCTGATAAACTGATCCTCAGATGTGGGGGCAGTTCTTGGATGCTCCTTCTGAATTTTATTGTGGCAGATCAACAGGTCGTCTCTAAATTTCGTCCCCCCTCTTATGCGATGGTGCTGAAATCTAAAACTCCTCCCTTGCATCCAAATTGTGCTAATCAGGATATGATGGCTGAATGCTCTAAAGGCAGGGAATTGGGGGATGGGATAGGGAACTTGGGGGATGTAGAGACGAGGACTGAAGCTCTGGCAGGTGTGGCTGATGTGTCTCTGATCCAAGACCTCCCCTCCTATGCTGAGGTGCTGAAGTCCAAGGCCCCTTCCATGCAACCACTTGGTGACTGTCAGAAGGTGGTGGCAGAATGTTCGGGAGAGAGGGAACTGATAGATGAAAAGGGGGGCCTTCGAATTATGGAGATGAGGTCTGAAATTCAGGACATTGTAGATGATGTACCCCTGGTCCAAGAGGCAGCTACAGTGATGGATGGTGATGGAAAGGAAATGAGTTTATCAAATGAAGTTGTGAGTGAGGATCTGAAAACCCATCTGGGTGAGTCTGATGAAGGGATGATTATGAATGTGATTAATGAGCATGCTACCTCAGATATGGTGGACACCTCTGTGAGTCCTGTGAATTTGCAGACTTGCTCTCCTGTGGCTGAAGTTGTGTATGCGAAGTCAAAGACTCCTTCTGCTAGGAGTTGGAAACCTCCCTATAAGCTGAGATTAAGAAGGCACACTCCCACACAAAAAGGTTGATGAATCAGTTATTGCAGCTGTGATGAAGGTTAGCAGGACTTCTGCAGCTGTGAAGGGGACAGACCTGATCACCTAATGAAGATCTTGAGCTGGAATGTGCGTGGGTTGCGCGATAGAAGCAGGAGGGGGTCGCTAATTAGATATCTGTGTGAATGGGAAATCGACTATGCCATTCTTCAGGAGGCACACATTGAATGTGCTTTTGATAGGGCATGGGAAGAGATGAGGGTAGGATCTGCAAATGACCTTTTGGTGGTCAATTCCATTGGCAGATCTAGGGGAATTGCAATTTGGTGGAGGAAGCAGATGCTGTGCTTACAGGAGGTGTCCATGGCTAGGCACCTTCTGACCTGTAGATTCAAGAGAGGCCAGGGGGACAGTGTCTTCTTTGTGACTGGTGTATATGGGCCAAATGATCCTAACAGGAGGCAGGAACTGTGGGAGGACTGGAATCTGGCTGCAGAATTTGTAGGTGGGGGGGCTTAGCTTGTTGGAGTTGACTTTAATTTTACTTTAGTGGGGAGTGACAAACCTAATGGGGTGGTTGATAGCTCCTCCACAGGATTTCAATTGACAGTCCAAGCCTTGGGGATGTGCGAATTTCCATCATCGGGGGCTGAATTCACTTGCAGGAATGGCAATGGGCTCATGTCCAAGATTGACAGATTTTTTGGGAATGCTGAGCTGTTAGATCTCTTCCAGATGTCTTTTGTATGTGGTCTTGAACGTCCATTTTCTGACCATACACCTTTGATGTGGGATAATGGGGAGCAGGTGGTGGCTGGTTCCTTTTTTAAATTTAGGAGATCTTGGCTGAGGGAAATAGGGTTCAGAGACATGCTTGCCAGCTGGTGGAGGTCACAACAGGGTGAGGGTACAGCCACCTCCAGACTGGCTTCTAAGCTTAAGGCTCTGAAGGGCATGCTGAAGGAGTATGGAGATATTGTTTTAGTTCTTAGACATCAAAAGCGTCATGAGGCCTTGCTGAAAATTCAGGAACTGGATACCAAGGAAGCTGTGGACCATCTATCTAAACTTGATCTTGCTGAGAGAAGAAGATGGCAGGGGGTGGTAATTGAAGAAGACGTGAAATTGGAGATGGATTGGAGGGAGCGATCTAGACAGCTATGGCTAAGTGAGGGGGATGCAAACACCAAATTTTTTCATTTGGCTGCTAGCTCTAGGAGGAGAACAAATCTGATCTCATCAATGGTTGTAGAGGGGCAGAGAATTACCTCCTTATCTGATATCAGAACTAAGGCCGTCAGATACTTCAAGGAATCTTCAAGAGCTGCAGGTAAGGGCAACTGGAGAATGACAGCAAATGATTTGCCCAGGATCAATGAGTATCAAGGGGCCAGCCTGACTGAATCTATTTCTAAGGCTGAAGTATTGAGGGCAATTAATGATCTTAATTGTGAAGGATCGCCTGGTCCTGATGGAGTCCAGGTTTTCTTCTACAAAGAACTGTGGGACATTGTGGGCTCAGAGGTTATGGGGGTAATTAGAGAATTCCAATGTGGCAATTTTGGCTTTGAAAGAATTAATAGATCCTATCTGTTTCTTTTTCCTAAAACTCCAGGTGCTGAATCTTTCCAGGAATTTACACCCATTGCTCTTTCCAACTCCTTTTATCTGGTGATCGGAAAGGTCCTGGCTAATAGATTGAGGCCTGTACTGCAAGATTTGATCCATCCTACTCAGTATGCT
Organism: Thalassia testudinum; assembly: GCA_037157565.1. Taxonomy (NCBI): domain Eukaryota; kingdom Viridiplantae; phylum Streptophyta; class Magnoliopsida; order Alismatales; family Hydrocharitaceae; genus Thalassia; species Thalassia testudinum. Next base: position 220,427,122 of record JAZHRO010000031.1, on the reverse strand, counting down.
TTCCTCCCGGGTAGATCCCTTCAAGAATCCTTTATATTGGCCCAAGAGATGGTTTGCGGCTGGCATAAGAGGAGATGCAAGGCCTTCATGTGGAAGGTTGATTTTTGTAGGGCTTATGACTCAATCAGCTGGCCTTATTTATGGGATGTGCTTAAAAGAAGGGGCTTTCCCCCTACTTGGATAGCTTGGGTTAAGAGATGTATTACCACGGCCTCCTTTACCCATCTAATAAATGGGAAACCCTGTGGTGCATGGATCCAGCCTCAATGTGGCATCAGGAAAGGATGCCCCCTGGCCCCATTAATATTTAATTTGGCAGTTGACAGTTTAGCCTGGTTTGTTTGTAAGCATTCTGAGGTGGGTCTTGTTAGAGGATATTCGCTCTCTTGTAGGAACAGTCTGGTTCCCATTCTTCAATATGCAGATGATATTGTCTTTTTTGTTGAAGGATCCATGGATGGAGCGTTGGCATTGCATCACTTGGTTGATATCTTTGGTGAGCTTTCTAGACTTAGGTTAAATAGGGACAAGTCTGGTTCGGTTTGCTTTGGTTTATCTGAGGTGGAGCAAGAGGCCTTAGCAACCATCCTGATGACTCCCCGCATCAGCCTTCCTATTAGGTATCTTGGGCTGCCTTTGAGGTTTTCCAGGTTGAAGAGAGGTGATTGGAATTGCCTTTTTGACAAGATATCTATGAAACTTGATGGTTGGCACTACAGATTCCTATCCAGAGGTGGAAGGCTTATCTTTCTCAATTCGGTGATCACCTCCATCCCTGTTTTCTAAGGCTCCATTTTCAAAGCACCAAGATCCGTTTGGAAAAGATTGGATGTGATGAGGAAGAGATTTTTTTCGAAGGGAGCTAGACATAAGGGCAGCTTCTTGGAGTCTCCCAAATGGGATCAAATCTGCTATCCTAAGGAGTTGGGTGGTCTTGGGATCAAGTCCTTGCAGCACTTTAATGATGCCTTGCTGCTCAAATGGGCTGTTAAGCTACTACAAGGTGATCTGAAACTGTGGTCTGATCTAATCAGAGATAGATATGGAGCTTCCAATAGCAGATTTTCCAGACTTCAGCCAAACTGTCCATCACCTTTCTGGAAATCAGTAACTAAGGCTTTGGCTGATCACTTCTATCTGCTACAACCATCACTTGGAGATGGCAGGTCTTTCAGATTCTAGAAAGAGGAATGGTCTGAATTGGTGGTCTTGAGGGAACTCTATCCGAGAGCTTTTGATGTAGCAGCTGACAAGAATGCTACGGTCAGCAAGATTTGGTCCTGCAGCAGCAGCAGTTGGATTCTGGATGATGTGGAATCCAGCAGCAGCATAAGAACTACCCGGTTATGGGATGAGAAGAGAAGGCTTTTATTAGACCTTGAAAATTTCAGACCTAGGCCTGGAATGGAGGACAGATATCTGTGGGATGGGATCTATAGTGTCAAATCTGGGTATAACAGAATGCTAAATTTTGAAGAGGGATGGAGACATGATTCCATTGATAAGAAGATATGGTTGTTAAAAATTCCTCTCAAGGTACAAATCTTCCTTTGGCTATGTAGGAGGGATGGATTAATCACAAGTGATCTACGCCACAGAAGATTGGGTACTGATCATCATGTGTGTCTTTTATGTGAGATGAGCACTGATAATGTAAATCACCTCTTCTCTTCTTGCCTTATCACTGATGTCATTTGGAGAAAAATTTGTCAAGAGCCTTTACCAAGTTGGGATTCTATGGGGCATGGGTTTGAGGTGAGAGGGAAACCGCATGTCCACATGGCTACTTCTATTTGGTGTGTATGGAAGGCAAGGAATGAGAAACTTTTTCAAGAGAGGCCGGTATGTTGTGAGAATATTGTAAGAGAGTGTTGGTCCCCCATACAGTCTTAGGGATCCTTTTTGTAATCTCCCTTCTTTGCACATAATATACTACTCCAGACTGCTATCGCAGGACGATAGATCTCCTTTCTGCTTCAAAAAAAAAAAAAATATATATATGTGTAGATAGATATATGTATATATATATATATGTATGAATATATATGTATGTATATATAACTATATAGATGTATATATATATATAGTAATATATGTATATAGATATATGTAGATAGATACGTATATATATATGTGTGTATATATAGTTATAGATATATATGTATATATGTATATGTATAAGTATATGTGTATATATATGTATATATGCTTATACTTAGTTATATAGGTTCTAATATATATATAGATATATCTATATATATATATATGTATGTATATAAATATATATATATATATATATATCAATATATAGATATATATATGTATATATATATAAGTATATAATAGTGTATAAGTGAGTAGGTATGTGTACGAGAGTGTGAGTGTGTGTGTGTATGTGTGTGCAGAGAGAGTAAGAGAGTGCTGTGAGAGAGAGAGAGAGAGAGAGAGAGAAAGAGCGCTTGCTGTGAAGAAAAGGAGAGTTAAGCCATCTGATGCTTTAGGGCCGACGCCTCGTGTCCACACGCACGTGCAGGCGCATAGGCGCGGAAGAGGTGCGCGGTGGGAGGGAGTGAGCGTGAGGGAGAGATACCACAGCTCACTGCCCTGTGCGGTGAGACGGGTGCGTGTAGATGCAGGGGCTGGGAGCGGGTGCACGCAGATGCTGAAGCGGGCGGGCGTATGCGGGTGAATGCAGACGTGCGGTTGTGCGCTGGAGCGGGCGCGGGGCTGGACGTGGGCATGGGCTGGGACCGGTTGCGGCACGCCGGGTAATCGGATAAGTGAGAAACTTATTGGTCACTGCATTGTAGCCACAATGTTCCGCTGACTAGCGTGAATAGTGGCTACAGTGCATGGTTGAGCCGCGCGACCGAGTGCGCCCGGTGTTGTGAGTGCAGGAGCCACTGTGCTAGCTGGCATGCACGGGGATGGGGTGCGTCGACTGGTTGCGGGCGGAAAGGCGAGTGCAGGTGCGAAGAAGCGGGAGGTGAGAGCACCTGCAGGAGCGCACTGGAGGTGAGGGCTGCCTACAGGTGTGCGCTGGAGGGCCTTGCTGCTGTTGCCGTGGAGCTTTAGTCCTTGAAGCCTGCGGCAATGGCGGAAGTGGCTCAACGTCGAAACAGAGTGAGAAGACCACCATGCCCGCCGGCTCTTTGATGAGCTGGGCGGTGGTGGGAGTCACAGTGGTGGTTGTGCACCACTATGAGCTACTCCTGCCCACAGAGTGGCTCCTCAGAGGCGGAGAGGCTGTGTATGGAGGTAGAGGGGAGGAGACGGCCTGGAGAAGGTGTTGTGTTGTGCTTTTTTGGGTGGACCAGGCTCTCACAAAGAAGAGAGCTGAGCACTGTTTAAAGAGCAAAGAGGCATGCACAGCCATGCCCTGGCTGTGCATGACTTGTGCATGGCTAGCATGGCTTGGCTGGGAGTGGCTGTGCAGAGCATGGCGCGAAGAGGAGCTACCATGCCTTGTAGCCGCGGAGAAGAAATTCAAAATCAAATAGAAATAAAAATAAAGATGGAAATTTTGTGAGGCAGCACTTGAAGAATTTATCAATTACAAGGCCATTTATTTCGCTTTCCTCCCCTCTCAAATAGGTGCATGCATGCGTGTATTTTTACAAATGCGACTATGGATACCTAATATGCACTGGTAATGCCAGGAAATAACACAAGACGGCACAATTGTCGGTGTATTTTTGCTGTGCAATCACGGTGTATGCACAGTTGTTTGATCTTTGCACCAATGCACGGATTTAGACACTCGTATGTTTTTAAGCTGCTAGGAAAGAACCCTCCTACCGTTGGAATCTAAAGTGTTCAGAACTCAAGATCAAAGGTTTTGTAAATCCAAAGAGGGGGATACCCTATCATGGATTTTTTAGGGTGGTTAAGAAGCATCGCAAAAGGATAGCTTCAAAGGAAGGCTTAGGCCTACTTGCATCACTCGATTTTCCATCTTTGGAGTTGCTTTACCATTTGAGCTTTAGGGAAGAGCACCTAGGCTCCAGCTAGGTTTTTTTAGGCATTTCATAGGTTAACAATAGGCACGTAATTGATTGGGCAACTTGCTTTGTCACCTACAATTTTGAATTAAAGTCAAAAGCCTAAATTTATAAAGACCTAACAAGTCCATTTGAAATGTGTTTGTAGTGCATGCTTGGTAGGTGATCTCTTAGGAGACAACTTGTGTTTGACCCTAAACCTGAAAGAATCCTAAGAGGGGACCACCCAAGGGAAGAATGGCTAGTTAAAGGAGACTTAAGGAATATTTCATTCTGACCAATCAAAATGGCCCTGCACTATGTAGACCTGGAGGGGACAATCCTTATGAGATCAAAAGAAGTACCATATCCTTGTTGCCCTCCTTTTATGATACTACTAGGGAAGATCCTTATAGGCATATAGAGGAATTCACTGAGGTCTGTTCCATGGTGAAGCTGCACGGCGTTATTGATGACGCCCAAATGTGGACCCTCTTTCCTTTCTCCCTCAAGGACAAGGCCAAGTATTGGTATCATACTCTTAATGATATTAACACTTGGGATGCCTTGAAGAAGGAGCTTTTGAAAAGTACTTCCCTATGAGGAAAACTAATCACTTTAAGAGGGAAATTATGAGTTTTGTTCAAAAGGATGGGGAAGCTTTCCATGATGCGTGGGAGCGCTTTAATGACCTTTTGAGACTTTGCCCACATCACCAGGTGCCCAAGTGGCAACTGGTTGGAAGGTTCTACATCAGACTTAATGACTCACACAGGCAAACTTTGGATGTTGCCTATGCAGGAACCTTTATATCTAAGACTAAGGATGAAGCATGGAACCTTTCTGATACTTTGAGTGAGAATTCTATTCACTTGAATTCTACCTACATGGATAGAAAACCCACTCTCATGCAAAGAAAGATGGAGGTGATTGAGGCAAGGGACACCCAGAATTTAGTCTATCAGATTCAATTGTTGAATCAAAACATGGAAAGGCTTATGTCGAGCCACGGCCAATTCGTATCTAGCACCTCCACATCGCAAGCTTCAGAATGCTCCATTTGTCAAGGCAATATGCATGCCATTGTGGATTGCCATTTGGCCTCCCAATTCCCTGAGCTTGTACAAGCGGATCTGAATGCCGCTCAAGGGTTCCATCCCGAATCTCGTAATGACCCTTTTTCCAACACTTATAATGAGGGATGGAGGAATCATCCAAACTTTTCCTGGAGACAAGGGAATGTTTCAAATTCAAGGAATTATAGACCACAATTCTTTCAAAATCAACAAATGAACCAACCTCAAACATTTGCCCAACCTAAGACCTCTGAGATGGATGAATTGAAGGCATTGTTGAGAACTATGCAAGAAAGTCAGAGTGCCATCATCCAATCTCATGACAAGGCTATACATGAAATGAAATCACAGATAGGACACCTTGTTGAGGCCATTAGACAGAGGGAAACTAGGAAGCTTCCCAGTGCTGCTGAGGATAATCCTAAAGGAAAAGGGATTATCTTTAGGGAGCATGCCCAGGCGGTGACTATTCTGAGGAGTGGGAAAGAAATTTCCAAACCCAATGCTCCTATTGTCTCACCTTCTGAGAAACCATCTACCCCGACTTTTGCCCCCACCGGAGAAGAATTGCCAAAATCTCCTCTGCTTGAAATCACCTGACTGAAAGAAGTTATGCTCGTTCCACCCCTTACTCGACACTACAACCCTTCCACCCAGAGACCGAGAGTGCCCTTTCTAGAGTGCTTATCCACCTTTGGGCAAACTTCTGCTGGCTCATTTGGAGCCATAGATAAGACAGATGAGATCATAGAAACTTTCAAGCAAGTACAGATTAACCTGCCTTTGCTTGAGGCTATCAGGCAGATTTCATCTTATGCCCACTTATTAAAGGACCTATGCATAAAAAAGAGACAATCTAGGAAACATGTCCAATCAAAAGTTGTCCTGCTTAATTCTGTTAGCTTAATTATTCAACATGGCAAACCGCCGAAACTTAAAGACCTAGGAGCCTCATACATTTCGGTGGTTTTTGGTGACTTACAGATTGATGAGGCTCTACTTGATCTGGGTGCAAGGGTGAACATCCTTCAGAGCTACGTGTATGAACAACTTGGGGGAGGCAATCTGAAGCCTATCCCGGTAATTCTCCATGTTGCTAATCGATCACTCAAGATATCGTAGGGAATTCTGGAAGATGTGCTTGTGAGAGTAGAAGATTTCTTCTTCCCCGTTGACTTCTTAGTTTTGGAGATTGACCCTAACAACAAGCCAACCAAGCCCTCCATCATTTTGGGTTGCCAATTCCTTGCAACTTCGCACGCTTCAATCAATTGCAATACTGGAGCATTAAAAATGGGATTTAGGAATAGGAAAATTCAGCTTAATATGTTTGATGCTTACAAACAATCCGGGCTTGAGGATTGTTCCCAAGTTGAGGTGATAGATGACCTGATTGAAGAGACAACCCCTGCAATGTTATGTGATGGCCCCCTTTAGTATGTCATGCTAAATGAGCATTCCCATCTCTTGGAGGAATGTGAAGGGTGACTAGTCGATTTTCCGCTATGAGTTGTAGTATTTAAGTGGTGGAAAAATCGACTAATCAATAATAAAAAAAAATAACCACTCACAGAAGAGCGGGTTGTGTCCACAGGGAGGAAATTATGCAATAAACTCTCGATTATTTCGTATTCTTTCAATTAAGTGCGAAATCCCTAGTGAAATCCGACATAAAATACAAAGGAAAGAGGATTCACTATAATTCAAAAATATGAGGGTATATGTGCAACTTTTCCTCACTCAAATCTTCAATAAATATATTATGATTCTATGTAATTTTCAATTGACATATACTAGAGAAAGTTGGTGGACATGTTAATCCCAAAACCAATCTTGAAGCAGGTGAATATCAATAACATGCACTTATCAGAAAGTATGAGTGTGCATTCACAATTTTGCCATAATAAAATAATAATAAATCAAAAATCAAGTGTTTCCAATGTCATCAAATGTAATTTTTAATTGAATGAAAAATAGAGCATTTGCTCTCTCTCTTGCTCGTGTGAGGGAAGGAGCATCGACGGGGCTGTTAACATGCAAGGGAGGTTGGCGAAGACGAGGCCTATCCAATGGAGGTTGCGGCCTCGATGGAGATGGCCGATGGTGGCTTGCCGATGGAGGAGAAGAATGTCGGAGGAGGTGCACCTGTGGGGCAGCGCTGTACCTGTGAGGGTGCGTGAGGGCGGGCAGTGCCGGAGCGCGCAAAGTGGTAGTGAGTGCCTGCGGGCGCTAGAGAAGGGCGCCTGCAGGGCGCTTGTAGTGAGGCGGGTGCCTGTAGGTGCGGGCCTAGCAGTGGTGAACGCACACAGCGCCTTCAGGCATGGCTGGAGGGAGCGTTGGACAAGGAGCGGATGCCTGCAGGTGGCTAGGGCGGTATGCAGAGAGGGGAAGCGCTACAGTGCGAAGGCGGGCTCAGGTGCGGTGCCTGCGGGTTTGCGGTGCAGTTGGAGACGCTGGTGAGGCGAGGCGAGTCTGCAGAGGGGAGGGCATGCCTACGTGCGTTGGTGGCAGGCAGAGCGCCTGTGGGCGCTGCAGAAGGGCACGCGCCTGGGGGTGCGAGTGGGGTGGACGGAGCGGTGTGTGACTGCAGGGCTGGCTGGAGATGAGCGCGCGGGAGATCTGGTGAGGAAGCAGGAGGGGTGGTGCTGGTGCGGTGAGGCAGGTCTGCAGAGGGGAGTGCGCACTGCAGATGGTCGTGCACCTGTCGGCGCAGAAGGTGGAGCGGGCTGAAGGTGATTTGGTGCACAATGCACACGGGTTGCACCGTCCCTGGATGACGAAGCTCCTCCTCACCTTTCTCCACCTCCTCTTAACTCCTCTCCTCCACCCTTCCAGGGATTTTCAAAAATCCTTTCTAAATATGGCCTCGTTTATTGAGGGTGGGCGGCGGAAGATTTGACAAATGTGCAGGAGGAGTTGCGGCTGGCACCGGATATGTGTTGGGGAAATTTATTCCCCCCTTCCTCTTTCCAAATATTATTCCTGCAATCATAAAAATGTAAATCATTACATATTAAGTTATAGAATACTATAAATTAGATGTAAACTTAAATCTTGATGAATGCAAACATTCTGTAACTTAATGTAGTTATTAACAAACCTAAACGGTACGATTAAAGTTACTTTGGCGTAATATTAGTTCATTAAAATGGACTCATCAAATATCCCCATGCCTAAGATTTGCTAGCCCTAGCAAAAATGAAAAATAGTGGAAGTAATCAGAAGATTTCTTCATTTCTTATTTCAAAACTTTAGAGATCCAAACAAATGTGAAGTGATGATATCCTCAGTAACAGATCCAAGTGAAAAAGCCAATTAGTAGTGGGAGTTTGTACTTCACCCTTGGTAAATGTTGCTGTCGCGATAGGCGACTACTTTCCTCAGGGATAAAGCAGAGGATACTCTGTAATTTGACCTCAGCATTTGGCTTAGGTAGGAGATATCGAGTTGAATGGATTTGTATTTGGTGGCACACACTCATCTGGTACTACATATAGTCTAATACTGCAGACTCTAGATCTCTAGACTATTAGACAAGTTAACTATGAGAGAGGCTACACAACTGTGCTCTCTTGAAGTTCTTGGGCACTCCCTCTTTTCTTTCTTTCTGAGATCACGAATCTCGCCAAATTTAGAAATTGTACTCACTATTTAGTGGCCTCACATGGCATCCACACTTCAATTAAAGTCCTAATAACTCTACAACTAAGTTAGAGTCCTCAACCAGTATTCGAGCTATCAGAAATACCAAAAGGTAGGTATGGGTCATATTTGGTGGAACGCGATAGGTGTCCTGTTGGCTCAGAAATAATGTTACATTATAACTTGGACCCTTTTTTTTTTGTAATATAAATATTTCTTCTTTTTCTATTTCTTCTTTTCTTTTCTCTCTCTTCTTTTTTTATAATATAAATCAACATAATACGACACAGGTTTTTATTTATGAGGCATTATTCGGGATGATGATGGTCAAGAAGATATTATGTGGCTTATTTGGTGGAAGTGCCTATTCTCAACACTGGGAAGGAATGGATAGGACAGGCGTATTTCTGACCTTTGACACTATTACCCTCCTTCAGCTGAGGACTCCATGAAGGACGGTCGTAACCATCCACCATAGTCATAACTTTATTAAGACTCCATCTCTGTGTATCTGCCTTATTTGGTGACTCTCAGGAATTCACACAAAGTACGCACACAGGAAAAGAGAGCGAAAAACTACGCCTAACTCCGAAGTATCATCATCTAATTGTCCAAAAATTAAGAGTCCTTACACTAGACTTATTGCACCAGTAATCTCTCTACTTTCTTCTCACAAATATGAGGTGGATCTACTAGAAGATAGTATGCCTGACTCCCTATGAACTTTCCAAGGGTTTAGTAGACTACAAATGCTTATTGGTTTTCTTTAAGGATCCATTACCAAGTCCACGTGCACGTGAAATAAACATATTGGATTCAAAACTTAAGAAATAATTCAAGAAGAAAAACGTCCAATGACAAAGGTATTCTGCTAGGGACTAACCCATTCAGCTCAAGAAAAGAGATTTTTTTTTTCATAAATAAATATGTATGCAAATATTTATAAATGCTATAAATATTCTCAGCTTATACCCCCCCATGCCTAAGACTGATAATGTCCTCATTAAGAAAATGCAAACATAGAAGAATATTACCTGAGGAGGAGAGTGGGAGGAGCTAAGGCTCCTCAAGCAGAAGTGCGTCCAAAACCTGGCCATCAGAAAGAGTAATATACGGTTTAAGTCGTTGGCCATTTACCTTAAAGCTCGCACCTGAAATAGGGTTTCAAATCTCTACAGCTCCACGAGGGAAAGTATTGATAACAACATATGGCCCATCCTAGCAGGACTTGATCTTTCCAGGGAATAATTTATGTCTAGAATTGAAAAGCCAGACCCATTGGTTGGGATCAAAACTCTTTCTATTGATGTGCTTGTCATGGAAGACTTTTGTACGTTGCTTGTAAGCTTGAGAAGTTTCATAAGCTTCATTACGAAGCTCCTCAAGCTCACTTAATTCTAACATACATGCATTTCCCGCTTTATACAGATTCAAGTTAACGTTTTTAATAGGCCAATAAGCTTTATGTTGGATTTCAACGGGAAGGTGGAACACTTTTTCATAGAGAAGATAGAAAGGAGACATGCCCAAGGGAATCTTATACGCAGTTCTGTAGGCCCAAAGAGCATCATTTAGTTTTTTAGACCAATCCTTCCGATCAGGCCTGACAGTTTTTTCTGAAATTCGCTTAATCTCCCTATTAGACACTTCAACTTGTCCACTCCATTGGGGATGATAAGGTGTGGCTATCATATGGTTGACTCCTAAATTTTGGAGAAGTCTTGTGAAGTGTACATTTTTAAAGTAAGGTCTTCCATCACTTATGATAGTCCTTGGGCACCCATACCGAGAAATGATATTAGCCTTAACAAAACCCAAGACCACAGAATGGTCATTAGTTCGCGTGGGTATGGCTTCTATCCATTTCAATACATATTCAACCGCCACAAGGATCTATTCATATCTAAAGGACACAGGAAAGGGACCCATGAAGTCAATGCCCCAAATATCAAAGATTTCAACAGGGAGAATAGGTTGTTGGGGCATCTCATCCCTTCTTCCAATGGTTCCTGTCTGCTGGCAACATAGACATGCGCTCACATACGTATGTGCATCTCGAAATAATGTGGGCCACCAAAAGCCATACTGAAGAACCTTATGGGCAGTTGATGGGTTGGCCCAAATAGGTTGTTAATATGATATTTTTATCGTTGAAATGTGTATAGTGGTTAACCTAATTCAGACCTACCCATCTCTTTACAAAATTTTTAACCTGGCCTAATTGATTTTATCTTGTCACTTTTAGGCCCAGGGTCGAACTCAGGGAAGTGGGGTTCAAGTCGAGTTTCTACGTTTTCCTTAAAACACGTCTCTTCCGTTCGTTTATTCTATTTTTGGTATTTTTCTTATTTAGGTTTTTTTCTGGTAATCCTTGTTCTTGAGGCACACCCTCTAAATTGTGTCCTTGGCTTTTAGCCAAAACAGAGTTTCAAAACACGTCTTGCTACTTGCAAGATGGGGTACCTGCAAATCAAAGATTATCTTTTCACTTTTATACCTTTTCTTATCTTTGTACTAAGAAGGAAGCTAACAGATAGAAAGTAAATATAGTAGCTATAGATATATATTTATATGTAGTATATATATAAAGGGGTGGGGGTGGAGGTGACGATGGAGAGTAGCACTATGTCGAGTAAGTCGACGTCTAGAGAGACGCAACCAACACGACTATGTGCCGCGTGGAGTGTGGATGGAGGATGGATGATGTATGGGACCACGCTTTCTTTGTACGCGTGTATCAGGGAATATCAGCAACTGGTGCAGATATCCCCACGATACAGCGTATAATAAATAACATGAAAGCATATGCACATATGTATGTATATAAGTAAATATATCTATATATATATAAATGTATAGTTATATATGTATAGATATATATATATAGATATATATGTGTATATATATGTATATAAGTATATATATATATTACTATATATATGTATATATATATATATATGTATATAAGTATATATGTATCTAGATATATATATACATATGTGTGTATATATATAAGTATATAGATATGTATATATATATATGTATATAAGTATATATGTATATATATATAAGTATATGTATAAGTATATAGATATATATATACGTGTATATATATATATATAGATATATTATATATATATGTATGTATACATAACTATATAGATATACTATGTATATAAGTATATATATATAATAGATATATGTATGTATATATATATATATGTATGTATATATATGTTACTATATATAACTATACGTATAGTGTAAGTGTGTGTGTGGGTGTGTGTGTGTGTCGGTGAAGATGTGTGTGTGTTGGTGTAGTGTGTGTCTGTGAGTGAGTGAAAAAGAGAGAGAGAGAGAGAGAGAGAGATAGAGAGCGCCAGAGAGAGAAGGAGCGGGCGGGAGAGATCGCACGCCAGAGAGAATGAGCGGGTGGGAGTGCTGGAGAGGGCGGACGATGGCAGCGAGTTAAGACGCCTGCCGCCTCCGGCAGACGTCTGATGCCGCGTCGTCTGAAGGCGGAGGCGGACGTCTGGAAACGGCGGGTGCAGGCTCGGCTTCGCATAGGGTTCTTGCAGGCGAACACGAAGACGACGGGCAGGCGAAGGCGCGGAGGAGCGAGCGTGGAGGAGGTTCTGCAGTGGTCGCGGAGGGTCGCGGAGGAGGGCAGGGGGAGACGCGAGGCCGTAGCCGGCCGCTGCAGTGCGCGCGGCGGCCGGCTGCGGGTGCAACTGCGGCGTGGACAGAACGGAGACGGAGGCGGAGAACGCCCTGCACACGCGTGCGGAGGCGGTGAGCGGCTATGGGGACGGTAGCGGAGGAGCGGGGAGGACCTGCTGCTGCTGCTGCGGCTGCTGCGTGGCTGCTGCTGTCGTGGCTTCAAGCTTCGAAGCTTGGAGCGGCGTCAATGGCGTTAAAGAGAAAAAACGCAACGAAGGAAGGCACCACGCCCACCGGCTCGTCGAAGAGCTGGGCGGTGGTGCTCCCACTGTGGTGGTGTGCACCACAGTGGGTTCTCCTGCTCGCCGGGTGCCTCCTCGACGGAGGGCCGACGCATGGGAGGGGAGAACGGTGGAGGAAGGAGGCTGCGGTTTTTTTTGTTGCTGCAGTAGCTGCGTCTGTCCCCACCCCTCCTTCTCGCGAGGAAGAAGCTGCTGCTTTATAGAGGAGGAGAGCATGGCCATGCAGCATGCAGGGAATGGGGGAGATGGCCACCGCAGGGAATGGTGCGAGAAGGACAGCAGGGAGTGGCGTTGGCAGGGAGAACTCGCATGGCGTTGCATGCAGCTGCGGGAAGAGTGCAGCCGCGGGAAGGAGAGAAAAGAAGAAATCAAGAGGAAAAATAAAAAGAGGGTGATTTGGCAAGGAGGCACTTGAAGAAAAATGTAACTATGCAGGCGATTGTTTCACTCCTCTTCCTCTCTTGATTAAATGCATGCATGCAAGCATTTTTACAAATGTGGCTATAGGATTATAATATACATAGTCAATGCTAGAAAATAGCATAAGAAGGCGTTATTATAGGCGTGTTTTGAGGTGCAAACAGCAGTCTTCTTCCCACTAAAATGTCCCCCACAATGGAGGTCATGGCAGAAGCTTAGAACACTACTTTGCTCTTCGTCAAGGATGCAATGGCGAAAAAGCTGGTCATGGCCTATTCTAAAAAGCTCAAGATCCTCCCAGTGATAAAATTTAGCATTGGCGAGAAACCAGTCTCGTTTCTGCTTGTCCCAAGTACTAGGGGTAATGCCCGTGACCAGATAGTTCACTATGTCAGCGAACCAAGGAGTTTTAGCTTCCACGGCCATCAGAGACTCATCAGGGAAAGTCTCTTAAATACTGCCACTAGGGTTTGATGCCTCAATAGGGATCCTGGACAAATGGTCTGCTACCACATTCTTCCTATCTTTAATTTCCAGGTCAAATTCTTGGAGTAGCAGAATCCAACGAATTAGGCGAGGTTGGAGTCCTTTTTAGCCAGAAGATGCTTTAGGGACGAATGACCAATGAACACTACAACCTTGGATCCCAAAAGATAAGATCGAAACTTTTCCAAAGCAAATACTACAGCAAGTAATTCCTTTTCAGTGACCGTATTGTTTTACTGAGGATCCGTAAGGGTCTTGCTAGCATAATGCAGCACATGAGGTTTGCCATCAACCCTTTGACCTAAGACCGTGATAACACTGCACAAGGGGGTGATAATTATGTTGAATATGGCCCATCTTAAGAATAAAAGGCACAACATAAGTAGAATGGGAGCATTGAATGCATCATGTACCAAGATTGCTTATAAAACTGTATTAATGGCCATTTGTGTAAGCATTTGTCAAAGCAGGCCTTAGATGAGCAATCGGACTACACGGATGGATTCAGAATGACGAACGGAGTCCAACGGACTGAAGATCGGCCAAATCCGACATCCGGAGCTCCTACAATGGGCCCAAGAAGTTCTAACCGTTGATCTGGAGATTAATGGCCCATATTGCGCCATGTCAGCCCCCGCTCCACCGCACGCCGCTTCTTCATCAAGCTGAGATCAGAACTCGGCCGTCGATCTTCGATCAAACGGTTGAGACTCGCGCGTCTGCATGCAGCCGTGGGCATGGCGCAACGATTAGCGCGTACGCCTGCATGCATGCGATGTGGGTTCAAGCTGCGCAGAGCCTGAAATTGAAGATGGAGGTAGCGCATGGCAAAATTGGGCCGCCCGATCAGCAGCGGGTGGTCGAGATTTTGCCACCTGGCGCAACCACAGCTCACGGGTGCCCACGCGCTCGCGCACGCCGGGCGATGACGCCCTCGCACACGCATGCCCGAGGCGCGATCCCAGCGCAGCCGACGAGAGATCTCAGCTGTCCGATCTTCGATCTAATGGCTCTCACGCAGTAGTCGCGGATCGCACGAGAAGAAGAAACAAGGCAGGCAGCTGACCAACGGCTGAAGGGCTTCACCGATGCTTTTGGGAGTGGTTTTAGCGACGCTCTGGACGTCGCTAAAGCCCCTTCTTCTTTTACGAAGCCCTTAACCCTATTTAAACCCCCTCCAATCACTCATTCAAGGATTCACTCCCCTTGCAACTACTCCACCCCTCTCTTAGCTAGCTTTAGGCCCTCTTGTAATCGTCGGAGACGACGAGCTGCCGACGGAGCCTCCTCCACCACCGTGGCTGCCTCGTCGCTCTCCACCCTCTCTCTCTCTCTCTCTTAAGCTTTCAATTACTTTTGTTTGAAGCATGTATTTAATCTTGTAAGCTATGAACTACAAGTGCATGATTAATGAAGTTATTTTCCATTCAATTGTCACTTGAATTTTTGTTCAAGTTGCTTGATCAAACAAGGAACATTCTAACCCTAATCTCTCTCTCTATCTCTCTCACTTTTCAAAGCCTCATCCTTCGCAAGCAAAACTCCGCACTTTCCGTGACAACAAGTGATAAGCAAAAATCCGATTTTCATGCCTCCCTGAGACCGACACTCGGACTCACCTCCATTTACTTATTTTAAAACTGACGTTGCAAGTGCAACTATAACGACACTCCTTAATGCACATGCACAATGACACGTCAGTTTTTGGCGTCATTGCTAGGGAGGCAATGGATTTGTTTTATCACCTCCATTCCACATTCATCCTCACATCGTCTAATGCCCTATTTTCCTTTTTACTTTATGGTTGCAGGAATTCGACGCGTGGACGGCGAAGCGACACATCCCACGATGGTAGCAAGGGAGTAGGCGCTACAAGGACCGATAGTGAGTAATCTTTCTCTGATGATTGTTTGCTTGCGTTAAAAAACTAAAAAAATTGTAAAAATCGAAAAAAATTGGCGTCGTGTATGATTGCTTGACCCACATCCTTAACACATCACCCCACACAAAAAAAATGTACACTCTAACATTCTGAATAAATTCTTGGAGTGTTCTTTTCTTCTTCTTGAGTGGTGTTTGTGAAGCCACCGTGAGTTGACCTGGGCCGCACCACTCAACCCTAAAATCGACTCATCTAATAGAAGCTGCATGATCATTAGGATGAGTACATTAGGGTTTTAGAGCCTCTATAGAATAAAAGGGAAATCTACTTTCACCAAGTTGTGTATAGAACTTGACATGCCCATTGAAACTTGTTGGAAAACATTCTGACACGTCAACCCTAAAAAGTACTAAAGTAAGGATGAAACACTAAAAGACACCACATCATAACAGATCCTTGCTTGAAAACCATGTTTTGCTAGAAGCAGAAACCTTGAAAGTGGAAAATTAAGAGGCACCACCCCAACCAATGCCTCATCACATAACCCTAAGCACAAGCACTATCCTAGCCCTTTAAAACTGAGTAGACGTGCCCTAGGCAGGACTGAGTTAAGTCTCAAAAGGCGAGGTTTTATTCACCTGGCACTTGGCTTTCATTCCCTTGGTAGAATCTGGTGACTAGGCTGCGGGGCAGTGTCAAACGACCGTGGTTGTGGGGTCTACGAAGCCGGAGGCGCAAGCCAAAGGAAGAACCTTCCTTACAATCCCCTCGTAATCAACCTGGCTAGATTAGCTTTGGGAAGGGCAATCCAGCGCTTACATGCTTAATCACCCTTTTGGAGATTTCTAGGTCCCCTAAGGAACACACCATAAGGACTAGGCTTGTTTGCTTGGTTGAGTACACAACTCTCTCTCATCTGTTCTTCCCGCATCCCTCCATTTCTTCCAAACCATGGATTTCAATGCCTATCCATCTTACCCAAACTACCCCCAACAGGATTTATATGCTAACCCAAGTAGACCATATCCACAGCCTACTTGGGCTAAGCAACCACCAAGTTGGGGATACGACCTTGAATATCCCTCTTGGCCCAACTGTCCCAATTATGACCAAACCGCACCAACCTCTTATTGGAATACACCCAACATATCCACCCAAGGGTACGATTCAAATCGTGGGGCTCCATATCTCGATTCTCCTCACGACGCCTCCTCATTTAGGTCCTATCCGCTCTACTGTGATAGGACCTACACTTTAGGAGAACACCAAGAACCCTACCCTTCTTAGGATAATAACCGAGAAAGGTCATCTGAATTCAACAACCTTTCCTACTTGACCTTTGGATTAGAAGGAGTTCTAGACAAATGGAAATCAAAAAATGATCAGAAATCTAGGCAAGCCCAGGATCATCAACCTTTGATTTGGTCCACTGATGAAGAATCTGACTGGGAGGAGAACTTAGAACCTCAACTATTCTGGAGTAGGACCAAACTGAGAATGGTTCCTCTTGAAGAATTGGACCCTGAACATGATAGAATAGAGGACCCACCCAAAAACCTAAGCACCAGTATGGATTCTGATCTACAACATCAACCATACTCTCTTAACCTTGATTTCAAGCAGGAAATCCAAAGGACACCAAATGACACCATATCAATTCTTTATAACCTCCAGTTAGAACCACACAGACAGAATCAAGAATTGGTTAAAGGGCAACAGGCCATGTTGGATTTGTTCCAACAATTGGGGGAAGAAGGCTAGAGAAAGCTGTTGCACACAACGCCATTCATGGAATTCATAACGCAAGGGCCTACCATGATCAATTGGACTACACCCAGTCACCCTGATTTGGTTCCATCCACCATTGATACCCCTCAGGAGTTGGACAGCTCAGTGGATAAGGATAGTAAGGATTCCTCGGAACACAATTTGGGGAGCATTGAGGACAAACATCAGGAGGAAACTGAGAATGTGAGGGGAGATGCCTTGGAATCCGAATCTAATCGGCCCAAGAGAAGCAATCCGGTGGGAACAACAACCAACATCGGAAATGGGGAATGGAGTTACAATTTCAAAGAAATCGATTATGAATCGGTTGGAATCCCCATCACAAATTTGGAGGAGGGCCGAGAGAAAGAATATGATCTAAAGGATGAAATTGACCCTACCTCTAATGCAACCCCAAACAGTGAATCTGATACAAAGGAGGTTGAAGAAAATATTCTTGAGATCGAGCGCTTGGAGGGAATGAGCAATGAAACCATAGTTGCGGAAGAGATAGATTGGTCTTTGGAGAGAGGGCTCATGCTTGATTGTAGGGCTCATTATGAAACTCTTAACTTTGTTACCAGCCCTACCAGAATAAAGATCCCGCAACCCGAATGCACTGGAATTGATACACTTTTGATAGATTACAATTTTATGGGGATATAGGCTAAGTATAAAACCTACATCTTTAGTGTCTGGCATGTCGTATTTGCGGTGCGTTCGTCCACATCAACTTGTTTGCATGCCCGCAGACTAAGAGAGGATCCGACATGGGCATGCATGATACAGAATTCCTACCCATTAGGAACGGGACTCCACCACAACCTTGTTCCCATCTATGGACTTCTGATTTTGGGTCTGGTTGATTTTGTACATACTTCCTTGACCCAAGCCATTCCTATTTGTGCACCGCCCAGCTGGAGGTGTTAAACTCAGCGCTTCCTAGGAGGCAACCCATAGGATTCAGACTGATCCGGTAGTTTACGTCACTCAGGTACTATCTTTTTGAACCCTTTTGCATCCATGTACTTGCCAATGAGGACATTGTCCAACTTAAGCATGAGGGGTGGTAAATTGCATATTCCTGAGCTCATTTAATCAGTCTGAATAAAAAAAAAAATTGAATTTAGGAAGAAAACTTAAGCCTTAAGAAACTTGTCAATAGTGGGAAATAATAAAAAAAGAACTTAAACACTTAGACTTTTCAGGCCTTCAGGCTTAATCAGCCCTGGTGTCCATTAAAATATGGATTTAGCTTCGAATCCTTGCAACCTTAAGCTATTCTAATCAACCTACTAAATAAGGTGATAAGTATACGACTTATCAACTCACCCTCTAACTCACAAAAACCTTGAGTCTAAGCATCTGCACACATTTTTGTACAGACTCACTTCTTAGAGATTTTAACAGAAATTGGGTAGCTAATGAACTCTCTAGGGTGGTATGGCTGGCAAGTTGTCGTGGGTAACAGCCCATTGGCAAGTTCTCCAGAACCCATCCATAGGCCATTTCTTCTTCATTGCCTCTAGGTACATTTGAGATCAGGGAAGCCACCTACAAAAAAAGAAAAAAAAAAAAGGAAGAAGAAGAAAAGAAAATAAACCACACTTCACCTCACAAGTATGGCTGGCAAGTGATCGTGGGTAACAGCCCATTGGTTAGTTGTCTAGAGCCCAGCTCAATAACTGCACAAAAAAAGACCAAAACACTTAAGGAAGAAGCAGGGAAGTAGTACAAGCCGGGGAGATATACACTGGAAGAATCCTTGTGTTGACCCCAATTAAAACAAACATAGGGAGAAATCTACCAATCGAACTAATACACCTTCAGGCAAATTTATTTTCTTTTCCGATCACCTAGAGGCGTAGAAACTCGAAGTCTATCTCAATTACCATTAAGTGAGTCTATCACAACATTCACACCAAGATGCTTAGCACTTAGGGTTTTGATCGATTTTTGGGTGGGACGGGTAGCCGTAAAAAGCTACCAACCCACACTGAATTACGAAAAAATTCTTAAAAAATCTATATATACATATACATATGTATAGTTATATACATTAAAGCAAGGATTCAGGCGATTCGTATTTTGGCAGACACCCGGGCACTGCTTAGTCTTAGTAGATTAAGATCTTCGTATATTTCCTCTTATTGATAAGTAACGAAGTATCTAAGCAATTACTTCTTAAATTCTGAAAGGAAATAAAGGCTAGAATAAACCTTGCTAGGGACTAGCAAGGAGTAAGCATGGGGGTATGATAACACTGCACAAGGGGGTGATAATTATGTTGAATATGGCCCATCTTAAGAATAAAAGGCACAACATAAGTAGAATGGGAGCATTGCATGCATCATATACCAAGATTGCTTATAAAACTGTATTAATGGCCATTTGTGTAAGCATTTGTCAAAGCAGGCCTTAGATGAGCAATCGGACTACACGGATGGATTCATAATGACGAACGGAGTCCAACGGACTCAAGATCGGCCAAATCCAACATCTGGAGCTCCTACAATGGGCTTAAGAAGTTTTGACCGTTGATCTGGAGATCAACGACCCATATTGCGCCATGTCAGCCCCCGCTCCACCGCACGCTGCCTATTCATCAAGCTGAGATTAGATGTCGGCCGTCGATCTTCGATCGAATGGCCGAGACTTGCGCGCCCACCCACAGTCGCTGCGACAAAGCGTAGGCATGGCACAACGGTTAGTGCGCACGCCTGCACGCATGCGACGTGGGTTCGAGCCGCACAAAGCCTGAAATTGAAGATGGAGGTAGTGCGTGGCGAAATGGGGCCGCTCGATCAGCAGCGGGCAGCCGAGATTTTACCACGCAGCGCAACCACAGCTCACGGCCACCCACGCGCGAGCACACGCCGGGCGATGACGGCTGTGCACACGCATGCCCGAGGCGCGATCCCAGCACAGTCGAGGAGAGATCTCAGCCGTTTGATCTTCAATCGGACAGCTGTCACGCAGCAACCGCGGATCGCACGAGAAGAAACAAGGCGGGCAGCTGACCGACGGCTGGAGGGCTTCACCGACGCTTTTGGGAGTGGTTTTATAGATGCTCTGGACGTCGCTAAAGCCCCTTCTTCTTTTAGGAAGCCCTTAACCCTATTTAAACCCCCTCCAACCACTCATTCAAGGATTCACTCCCCTTGCAACTACTCCACCCTCTCTTAGCTAGCTTTAGGCCCTCTTGTAATCGCTGAAGATGACGAGCCACCGACGGAGCCTCCTCCACTGCCATGGCTGCCTCGTCGCTCTCCACCCTCTCTCTCTCTCTCTCTTTTATGCTTTCCATTACTTTTGTTTGAAGCATGTATTTAATGTTGTAAGCTATGAACTACAACTGCATGATTAATGAAGTTATTTTCCATTCAATTCTCACTTTAATTTTCGTTCAAGTTGCATGATCAAATAAGGAACATTCTAACCCTAATCTCTCTCTCTCTATCTCTCTCACTTTTCAAAGCTGCATCCTTCGCAAGCAAAACTCCGCACTTTCCGTGACAACAAGTGATAAGCAAAAATCCGATTTTCACGCCTACCTGAGACAGACACTCGGACTCACCTCCGTTTACTTATTTTAAAATCAACATTGCAAGTGTGACTATAATGCCACTCCTTAACACACACGCACAACGACATGTCAGACCGCTCCCACTACAAAATCAGAAGTATCGCACATAAGCTCAAACGGGAGGGACCAATCTAGTGCTTGGAGTATCGACGCGGTAATGAGGGCTTTCTTCAAAACTTGGAAAGCCTCGCCACATCTATCATCAAAATTGAAGGAGACATCCTTCGCTAACAGGTCGCAGAGTGGCTTAAAGATTTTATTGAAATCTCTAATGAAGTGCCTATAAAATCCAGCATGGCTAAGGAAAGATCTAACATGACGAACATTGGCAGGCAATGCAAGCTTACAGATGGAATCTATTTTTGCGGTGTCCACCTCTAATCCTCTCTAAGAAACTACATGCCCTAACACAATGCCCTGCTGGACCATAAAGTGGTTTTTCTCCTAGCTAAGCACCAACTTTGCCTCTTCACAACGGGTTAAGACTTTATCAGGTTGTGAAAGGCATAGGTCAAATGACGAGCCATAAATGGGGAAGTCATCCATGAAAATTTCAATGAACTCGTCGATCATATTAGAAAAGATAGCCATCATACAACGTTGGAAAGTGGCAGGAGCATTACATAACCCGAATGGCATTCGGCGGAACGCAAAAGTGCCATATGGACTCGTGAAGGTGGTATGCTCCTGATCATCAGGAAAAATGGCTATCTGATTGTACCTAGAGTACCAGTCAAGAAAACAAAAGTACTTGTTCCTCGCCAATCATTCCAGAATTTGATCGATAAACGGTAAGGGGAAATGGTCTTTCTGGGTAGCTGTGCTTAAACGGTGATAATCAATGCAGACCCTACAACCAATTGAGGGTCTAGTGGTCACCAATTCACCTTGGTCATTCTCTTTCACAGTGATTCTTGCCTTTTTCGGAACTATATGAATAGGACTAACCCATTTACTATATGAAATTGGATAGATAATCCCTGCATCCAGCCATTTCAGAATCTCCTTTTTTACAACCTCCCGTATATTTGGATTGAGCCTTCTCTGCATGTCTCGGAAAGGCTTCACAGACTCGTCCATGTATATATGATGCATGCAAAGAGAGGGATCAATGCCCATAATATCAACAATTGTCCAAGCATTTACTTCCTGGTGCCTTTGTAAACACTCGAGCAGAGCTCCCTCCTGCTATTCAGATAATGTAGACGAGATAATAATGAGGAGCATGTTATTAGGGCCAAGGAAAGCATATTTCAATGTGCTCGGGAGGGGTTTCAACTCCAATTCCGGAGCCTTTTGGATTGAGGGTTTTAGTTGAGATGTCCCCGCCTCAGGCAGCAGATCTACCTTCACAATCCAGGGTGGGGACAGGGACTCAGTGTCTATCCCAAGCAACTCTTCTAGTTTGGGCATTTTCCTTTCAGTTTCTTTAATAATAGAGGGATGGTCCTAAGATATGACCTTCTGAAGGGGATCTCTACATAAGAGTGCTGGAGTAGTCTCTTCAATTATTTCATCAACGACCTTAATCTGAGAACAATCTTCAAATCTGGGTTGCTTGTAAGTATCAAAAACATTCAATTGGATCTTCTTGTTCCCAAAGCCCATTTTAAGTGCCCCAGATCTACAAGGACAATGGATGGCTTTGTGGGCTTATTAGATCGGTCAATATCAAGTACCAGAAAGTGAATAGGGAAGAAATCCTCCACTCTCACAAGGACATCTTCCAACAATCCCTGCGGTGTCTTAAGTGCCCCAGATCTACAATTTATAGAGGCATTGGTTGTGGCCAAGAAGGGGCGTCCCAGAATAATGGACGGCTTTGTGGGCTTATTAGATGGGCCAGTATCAAGCACCATAAAGTCAACGGGGAAGAAGAAATCCTCCACCCTCACAAGGACATCTTCCAACAATCCCCTCGGTGTCTTAAGTGATCTGTCTGCAACTTGGAGGATTACTGGACTAGGCTTTAGCTTGCCTCCACCCAAAAGGTCATAGACAGAGCTCGGTAGAATGTTTACCCCTGCACCCAGATCGAGCAGAGACTCGTCAAAGTGTTGGTTACCTATAACCACTGAAATATATAGGGCCCCTGGGTTTTTCATTTTGGGGGGTGTTCCATGCTGAAAAACTGAGCTAACATGGTCAGGCAGGAAGACCTTGGTTTCGAATTGATTCCTAGATCGGCACTTCTGGGTGCACAGGTCCTTCAGAAACTTGGCATAGGACGGAATCTGTTTAATCGCTTCCAATAGAGGCAAGTTAATCTGGACTTGCCTAAAAGTATCCATAATCTCTTCTGTCCTATCCTTGGCTCCAAACGAGCCAACGAAAGATTCCCCAGGAGCAGATAGGCACTCTGGATGGGGCACCCTCAGCTTCTGGGTAGAGGGGTCATCATGGCGAGAAAGGGGTGGTGGAAGGACGACATCCTCATTGTGGGTGATTTTGTGCAAGGGAGAGTGGTGTGGCTCTTCCTCGGGTGAGATGGAAGTCAGGTCAGGTGTGGAAGGGGAATTCTAAGATGTAACCGTAGGAGTGTTATCAGGCTTGTCAATCTTTTTCCACTCCTCAACACGGTCACTGCTTGGGCATGCTCCTTGAATACAACCCCCTTGCCCTTAGGGTTCTCCTCAGAGGAGCTAGGCAGCTTCCCCAGATCACGTTGCCTAACTGCCTCAGCAAGTTGACCAATTTGGGATTGCATATCAGTAATCATCTTATTCTGAGATTGGATAACCATATTCTGATGTTCTTGCATTGCTTTCATCATGGCCTTCAGTTCAACCATCTCAGAGGGCTTATTTGGAGGAGGATTTTCATAAGAAGGTTGGTATATGGGCTAGGGAGGTAAGGGTCTTGTATTCCCTGAGTTAGAAGCATCACCTTGCTTCTAAGAGAAGTTTGGATGGTTCTGCCACCCTGGATTATAAGTGTTGGAATAAGGGTCATTGCGAGGGGGGCGGAAACCTTGGGCTGTGTTCAAGTCGGCTTGAATCAACTTAGGGAATAGAGGCTTTGGAAAATGGAGCATTCTCTTGAAGCCTGAAAAATAGAGGCTACTTGTAGGTTCATGCCGGGGTTTGCTAAAAGCCTATCAAAGTTTTTATTCAATAGTTGAATCTGATAAGCCAAATCCTAAGAAGCCCCATCTTCATGGGCCTTTATCTTCCTCTGCAAGATTGATGGTTTTCTTTCTTGATAGGCAGAGGACAAATGTATGGAGTTGTTACTTAATGTTTCAAATAATGCCCAGCCTTCATCCTCAATTCTGGTCATGAAGGTTCCTGCACAGGCTACATCAATGGTTTGCCTATGCCTTTCAGATAATCCGTTGTAGAACCTTTTGACCAACTGCCATCTTGGCACTTCATGGTGGGGGCATAACCTAAGAAGGTCATTAAAGCACTCCCAAGTCTCATGAAATTGCTCCCATACCTGTTGAGTAAAACCCATAATCTTTCTTCTATAATGGTTGGTTTTACTCATAGGAAAATCCTTTTTCAAAAATTCTCCCTTAAGGGTAGCCCAATCATTTACCCTTGCATCGAGGGTATGATACCAGTGCTTGGCCTTATCCTTAAGTGAGAAAGGAAATAGAGTCCTCATCAAGGCTTCACCAGTAAAGCCCTGGAGCTTCACCGTGGAATAGACCTCGGTGAATTCCTCCAAATGCCGGTAGGGGTCCTCCATTGTAGTACCATAAAAAGAGGGTAATAAAGATATGGTACTGCTCCTGATCTCATATGGATTATCCCCTACTGGTCGTCTTAGTGCTTGTGCAGGTTGGTTAGTTGGAATAAAATAGTCCCTTAGGGTCCTTTGTTGATTTGCACCTTACTCAGCCATTCCTTCTTTTTCCTCTCCTAGGTGAGCTCTCCTAAGAATTCTCTTAGGCTCAGGATCAAACACTAGACTACCCTCAAGAGAGCATCTACCAAGCATACAAAACACAATTCAGGTTTTTATTGAGTAAGTTAAACCTCCACTCCAAAGATAAGTCAAAAGATCAAGACTTATCCCTCCGTTCCCACGTAAGTGGTATAAGAGGGGTGTGGGATTGAAATGTTAACCTTCTTTATTGCAGAGGTTGAGTTAGTTAATATAAGTGGCCAAACAAGTTTTTCACTGCAATTACGTGTCTTAATTCAACCTTCGAGTGCCCTAGGACCTATACTTTGCTTGGATGATACTCCCAGGTGAGAAAGTGAGAAGTTACTCCAAGGATGAACAAAGGGATGCAAGTAGGGTGAACCCTTCCTTTGAGGTGATGCGTACGTGGTGCCCCTTAACTACCCTTTTGTTCCTCTAAGGGGTGTCCCCCTCCGTGGAGTATCAAAACACTTGGTCAAAAGATAGTATTGCCAGCACCACAAAGCACAATAGGAAGGTCTACACCGATAAAGAGATCAGTGCCTATAGCCTTAAGGGATCGAGCCTTAGTGCGGTGCCTAATGTGTGTGCTCAGTGTCAGAAGTGTGTAACACATCGCAAATCTTTGTAATTTCTTTTGAAATCGCAGACAAGTCCCTTAGAATCAGATAAAATGTGAATTGCTTTTAGGGTTCAATCTGATTATCATCCCACTTTTAGTTATGTGACCACTGAATTAGTAAATTCAAACAACTTGGTGGTCTTGAATTTTAATTTGAATGCAAATGCATGAATAGGAGCTGGATTGAAAAGTTAAAAATATGTACCTGTCTCCAGTAATCTTTGTGCTAATATGCTTGCAATGCAATAATAAGATCTAATGTCCTACTCAATCACCCCTAAATGCACGCACCTAAGGGCATGCAACTTCTAAATAGGCAGCTCGATATTTTCTTTGTTGGTTTTAACGGCAAGCAGAAAATATAATTACACATGCACAAAAAATAATGTAAGCCCTAGTAGATAAAGAATGTGGGGACAAACCCCCAAAAATTCAGCCACAATTACTACAAAGGTGAAAAGACAGAAGTAAATTTTGTGACAATGGAGAATCCTTTTTGAAAGCAGGATCTTGGTCTCCTACATCTTTTCCTTGTGTGGCGTAGCTCGTGGCTATTATCGCCGCTCTGTTGCACCTCGTCGCCTCGTTAGATTCCTCTCATAGTAAAAAAAATTTATCAGATAATTTTGTAACTCATAATATTCAAAAACAATGAAGTAAATCTATTGCGTCTGTTGCCTCCCCAGCAATGGCGCCAATTTGATGAGACGATTTTCCGCTATGCATTATAGTATTTAAGTGATGGAAAAATCGACTAATCAATAATAAAAAAAATAACCACTCACAGAAGAGCGGTCGTGTCCATAGGGAGGCAATTATGCAATAAACTCTCAATTATTTTGTATTCTTTCAATTAAATGCAAAATCCCTAGTCAAATCTTCAAAAATATAATGGTATATGTGCAATTTTTCCTCACTCAAATCTTCAATAAATATATGATGATCTTATGTAATTTTCAATTAGCATATACTAGAGAAAGTTGGTGCACATGTTAATCCCAAAATCAATCTTGAAACAGGTGAATATCAATAACATGCAGTTATCAGAAAGTATGAGTGTGCATTCGCAATTTTGCCATAATAAAATAATAATAAATCAAAAATCAAGTGTTGGCAATGGCAGCAAATGTAATTTTTAATTGAATGAAAAATAAAGCATTTGCTCTCACTTTTGCTCGTGTGAAGGAAGGAGCATCGGCGGGGTTGTCAACACATAAGGGAGGTTGGCGAAGACGAGGCCTATCCGATGGAGGTTGCGGCGTCAACGGAGATGGCCGGAGGTGGCCGGTCGATGGAGGAGAAGAACACTGGAGGAGGTGCACTTGTGGGGCAACGCTGTGCCTGTGCGGGTGCATGAGGGCGTGCGGTGCAGGAGCACGCAAAGTGGCAGCGAGCGCCTGCGTGTGCTGGAGAAGGGTGCCTGCAGGTTGCTTGTGGCGAGGCAAGTGCCTGCGAGTGCGGGCCTGGTAGTGGTGAAGGCTCGCAGCGCCTTCAGGCATGGTTGGAGGGAGCGCTGGACATGGAGCGGTCACCTGCAGGTGGCTAGGGTAGTCTGCAGAGAGGGGAAGTGCTGCGTTGCGAAGGCAGGTGCTGGTGTGGTGCCTGTGGGTGAGCGGTGCAGCTGGAGATGCTGGTGAGGCAAGGCAGGTCTGCAGAGGGGAGGGCGCGCCAGTGTGTGCTGGTGGCAAGCAAAGCGCCTACAGGCGCTACAGAAGGGTGCGTGCCTGCAGGCGCAGGTTGGGTGGATGGAGCGGTGTGTGACAGCAGGGCCGGCTGGAGATGGGCGTGCGGGAGATCTGGTGATGGCGCTGGAAGGGAGGATGCACCTGCAGGCGTGGCCTGGCAGGGGCGCTAGCTACTGCAAGGCTGGTTGGGGATGAGTGCTTGGTGAGGGCGCAGGAGGGGTGGTGCTGGTGCGGTGAGGCAGGTCTGCAGAGGGGAGGGCACACTGTAGATGGGCACATGCCTATGGGCACGGAAGGTGGAGTGGGCTGAAGGTGATTTGGTGCATAGTGCACACGGGTTACACCGTCCCTGGATGACGAAGCCCCTCCTCTCCTCTCTCCGCCTCCTCTTAACTCCTCTCCTCCGCCCTTCCAGGGATTTTCAAAAATCCTTTCTAAATATGGCCTCGTTTGTTGAGGGAGGGTGGCGGAAGATTTGATAAATGTGTAGGAGGAGTTGCGGCTGGCACCGGATATGTGTTGGGGAAATTTATTCCCCCCCTTCCTCTTTCCAAATATTATTCCTGCAATCATAAAAACGTAAATCATTACATATTAAGTTATAGAATACTATAAAATAGACGTAAACTTAAATCATGATGAATGCAAACATTCTATAACTTAATGTAGTTATTAACAAACCTAAATGGTACGATTAAAGTTACTTAGGCGTAACATTAGTCCATTAAAATGTACTCATCAAAGTGGATATACTAGAACTTGAGGAGTTGCTGGGTGTTTCTGCTGAGTCTCTTTCCCCATCATCTCCTCCCACGGTAGATCTACTACCTGAGATCTATTATGAAACCCTCAACCATACAAGCCCCCAACCTTGAGTTGAAACCCCTCCCAAACACTGTCAAGTACGTCTTCCTAGGTACCAATGATACGCCCCCGTTATCATTTCGGCTGTGCTATCTGAGGCATAGGAGGGCGCCCTGATTGAATGCTTGTCTAATCATAAGGAAGCTATTGCTTGGAGCATTGCTGACATTAAGGGTATATACTCTACACTCGGCATGCACCACATTTATACAGATGATTCCATCAAGCCATTTAGGGACATGCAGAGATGTCTGAACCCTAATATGAGGGTGGTGCTTAAAAAGGAAATCCTGAAGTGGTTGGATGGTGGGATCATATATCCAATTGC
The DNA here is from genome assembly GCA_037157565.1 of Thalassia testudinum. NCBI lineage: Eukaryota > Viridiplantae > Streptophyta > Magnoliopsida > Alismatales > Hydrocharitaceae > Thalassia > Thalassia testudinum. The sequence continues at coordinate 220,398,949 of JAZHRO010000031.1, read as the reverse complement.
AGATAGTAAATGGGTAAGTCCTATTCATGTGGTGCCAAAGAAGGCAGGCTTTCCTATGGAATTTAATGACCAAGGTGAACAAGTTGTGACTAGACCCTCAACTGGATGGAGGGTCTGTATTGATTACCGCAAGCTGAACACTGCCACCCAGAAATATCACTTTCCCTTACCTTTTATTGATCAAATTCTCGAGAAATTGGCGGGGGATAAGTACTATTGCCTTCTCGATGGATATTTTGGGTATAACAAGGTTGTAGTCTTCCCTGATGGCGAGGAGAAGATGACGTTCACGAGTCGTTACGGTACCTTTGCATTCAGGCATATGCCGTTTGGATTTTGTTATGCAACTACAACCTTCCAGTGGTGTATGATGTCCATTTTCTCGGACGTGATTGATGAGTGTGTTGAAGTGTTTATGGATGACTTCTCCATTTACGGTTCCTCTTTTGACCAGTGCCTCCTGCACCTAGAGAATGTGCTGAAGCGATGTATGGAGATTGGTTTAGTCCTCAGCTGGGAGAAAAGCCACTTCATGGTACAGAAAGGAATTGTACGTAGGCATGTTGTGTCTGAACGAGGCTTGGAAGTAGATAAAGCCAAGATTGATTATTTTTCCAAACTTCCATTGCCCACGAATGTCAAATAGATTAGATCCTTTCTAGGCTATGCCGGCTTTTATAGGAGCTTTATTAAAAATTTCAACAAAATTTATAGGCCACTTTGTGACCTGTTGGTGAAGGAATCTTCCTTCAATTTTGATTCAAAGTGTGCCAAGGACTTTCAAACTCTGAAGGAGGCCTTGATCTCTGCTCCTATTCTCCGAGCTCCTAATTGGACACTCCCATTTGAGCAGATGTGTGATGCTTCAGATTATGCAGTGGGAGAAGTCCTTGGACAAAGGGTTGAGGGAAGACCTCATGTGCTGCACTATGCTAGCAAGACTTTAACCGAACCACAACAAAACTACACCATCACTGAAAAGGAATTACTTGCTGTAGTTTTTGCTCTAGAGAAGTTTAGGTCTTGTCTTCTTCGGTCTAAGGTGGTTTTTTCACTGATCATGCAGCAGTGAAGCATCTCATTGCTAAGAAGGATACTAAGCCACATCAGATTAGGTGGATAATACTCCTTCAAGAATTTGACTTGGAGATACATGAAAAGAAAGGAGTAGAAAATGTTGTGGTTGACCACCTGTATAAGCTTACACTTGATGACTGTCCATCTGGAGACATCCGCGAGACATTTCCTGATGAAACCCTTATGGTGGTAATACCAACTTCACCTTGGTATGCTGATACCGTCACTTACTTGGTCACTGGTGAAACTCCTGGCTCTTGGGATGTGCAAAAAAGAGAGATTCATTTCCCAAGCTAGACACATTCATTGGGAAGAGCCTGAATTATTTAGAAATGGACAAGACCAAGTATTGCGACGTTGCATGCCTGAAGAGGAGCAACAAAGTGTGCTGAGTTTTTACCATGAACTTCATTGTGGAGGACACATTGGTGCTAAGAAAACTACTTTTAAGGTTCTCCAGTCCAGTCTTTGTTGGCTTTTGTTATTTAAGGATTCTCATAATTTTGTTAAGGACTTATTAGATGCCAACAGACTGGAACGATTGGAAAGAGGAGTGAGATGCCTCAACACCCTATTCAATCTGATGAAATTTTTGATGTTTGGGGAATTAACTTTATTGGCCCCTTCCCTTCATCTCATGATTATGAATATATCTTGGTGGTACTTGATTATGTCTCTAAATGGAGAGAAGCCATTCCTACTTGCACAAATGACCACTCTGTGGTCGTGAAATTTGTGAAGGCCAATATCATATCTCATTTTCGCTACCCCAAGCCATTATAAGTGATGGGGGTCCTCATTTCCGGAACCACCACTTCAATCGGCTACTCAGGAGTCTGAGAGTGACTCAAAAGGTCTCTACCCCTTACGATCCACAGACGAGTGGCCAGGTTGAAGTGTCGAATAGGGAGATAAAGAATATTTTAGAAAAGACCGTTAGACCTGATAGGAAGGATTGGTCACAAAAGCGCAATGATGTTTTGTGGGCGTATTGAACGGCCTATAAGACCCCTTTTGGTACATCTCCCTTTGGAATTATGTATGGGAAAGCATGCCATTTACCGGTTGAGCTGGAACATAGGGCACTTTGGGCTATTCGAAGTGTCAACATGGATTTAGAAAAGGTAGGTAAGGCATGACTTCTGGAATTAAGTGAGCTTGAGGAGCTGAGGAATGATGCTTATGACACCTCCCAAGCTCATAAAGAGAGAACTAAGGTCTTGCATGATAAGTATATCCATAGAAAGACCTTTGAGCCCAACCAACAAGTCTAGCTTTTCAATTCCAGACTTAAGCTTTTTCCAGGGAAATTAAAATCTCGTTGGGATGGGCCTTACATAATCACTAAAGTGTTTTCGCATGGACCTGTGGAGATCAAGAGCCCTTCCTTTCTGGCAACTCCCTTTATCGTCAACGGCCAACGGTTAACGCCAAACATTACTTTGGATAGCCATCTGGTTGACGAGGTCACTCTTGAGGAGCCTTAGCTCCTATCATTCTTCGCCTCAGGTAATATCTTCCTTTAATGATTTTTTTTCCAATGAGGACATTATTTGAACCAGGCATGGGGGGATAGGACCTGAGGCATCTGTTTATAGCATGTCCACATTTTGCATTCATTCATGCATATTGCATTAAAAAAAAAAAAGAAAACATTTTGTGCTATCGAGCTTAACTGCCTGGGCCCTGCATATTTAAGCAGACCAGAACTTTAGGTTAGATTAAGTTGACTCTAGGTGTCGAACTTTAGAAGCTAAGTGAGCTACTAGCTTTAGACCTTTATGGTCCTTTGTGGACTTAAAAACTTAAGTAGGAGTTAAGTTGTGGACCATTCCTCAAGAGGTTGAGGAAGGAAAGATAGGGATTAAGTTAAAGGCTGGATAGTACTTTGAGTCTTTTTCTACCTTTTGGTTTACGGGTACTCATAACCTAAGCATCAACATTTCACACACACTTGGTCTTGTGTAAATAGTGATCACCTCAATTCATTTCTTAAAAAAAAGTTGGTTCGCTTAGTTTTGACTTAGGAGAAGCTTGAAAACATAATTTGTTCGGAAGAGTTCTTGCCACAGGAGAGGTGGAGTACATACTCACCTTGAGGATGCAATGATAACATGTCACCTCCTTGGTACTTGTCTCTTAGGATATCCATCCTATTGGGGGCATGTAAGTACATTGTGCGGTTCAGGTACCATGGGAGGCCCCATCTCGAAGTGTTGATTGCCACAGGCCTGAATTCGCTTAGGAAATCCATGGGCGATACTATCTCAAAGTGTTGATTGCCAAGAGTTCTTGAAGTCATTATGGGTGGTGCTATCTCGAAGCATCGAAAGCCAAGCACCCTTTGAGGTTCGGTGATGGGAACAATGAATCTGACACAGATCGTGTTGATGGCTGATCCAAGGTTAAACTTAGAGGAATCAAACAAAAAAATATATATTACAAATATATATATACTCACTTTCTAGGTTGGCAATCATACCAACCTCAAATAACTCAGACCAATGCACATGCACGGATGCTTTAATCTCTGGGACAAATAAACCCTAGGGTAGAGTTAGAAATCAGGGAAACTTGTGCCTGCAACTCGTCTTTAGCAGACCTGGTATGTAACTTAGCAACTACTTAGGAACCTTTGGTCTAAAGTCTGAACTTAACATGTTTCTAAAGGAAGACCTATTGGGTTGGCTAGTCTACTTGGAGTGCTAGGTTACTACTTGGATTTGCTAGGGACAAGCAAAAACTAGGCATTGGAGCATTTGATTAGCCCATATTTGTGGGCTTTTTAAGTATTTAAGTGCCTAGACATTAAGTTAATTTTAACATTTAGATAGCATACATTAGGATGTAAATAAATTAATTCATATTTTTAGCTTAATTGCATAATTCATGTGTGGCATTCATATCTAAATGCATTTAGAATTAACTTAGAATTGCATGCATTTGATTAGTTAACCAATTAGGTGCATTACATACATTATTTTAATTAACATAGAAGTCAAGGAGTTATGTATAAATAACCCTAATTATTTTATTATTATTCTTCCTTTTTTTCTGTAGGTAATCGCTCCACCTCCTCCTATGTCCATTCATTTCTCACAGCTGCTAGCATTTACGAGGATATGCTCCCGCCTCCTGTGATTTCAAATGTATTGGTTGCAGCTACAAGAGGGTGGAGGAGATGATTGTGTTGGTGGAGGGCTTCATCCCTTTCCTCAGTGTGTAGAGAGTGCATGTTGGATGTACGAATTGCTATGCTAACGTGTTTGGTTTTTAAAACCTTGTCGTTGTAGCTTGAAAGCGAAGAACTCGTGTTCAACAAATAAAATTTATACCGAAATTGAAATTCTGGGTCGAACACAGGGAGGCTACGTTGATCTATATTCACAATTATATTTTCTTTTAGAATTTTTCTTGAAAAGCGAGGCGATGTAATTACAATGAAGCTATAATAACAATCAGACTAAAAAGGGAAAGAGAGAGAGAAAACATGATGTTTATACAATAAAACCAAATAAGAATTACACTAGAAAGCAGGAAAGCAGCTACACTAGAAAGCAGGAAAATTCTACACTAGAAAGCTGTAAAGATGAATGGGAGAGAGAAGTTATCCTCCTCGACGATCTCTTGGAGGACGAGTCGGACGGAACGACACCTGGACGAAGGAGGATGGAGTAGGACGAGGGAGGATGAAGCAGAAGAATGGGAATGGGGCAGCACGTCATCTTCGTCCCGGGATCCACTTCCAAACGGGGTTGAAAATTTTGACTTTATCTCGCAAGGAGCATCCCGGGTGTGAGACAAGCTTCTCTTGAGCTTTGGAGAGGTAGAGAAGAGAAGGAAGGGATGAGAATTTCATGTGGAGGGGGTCTCCTTTTATAGTTGCAAGGAGTGGGGGCAATTTAGTCATTACATCTTAAAAACATTAATTAAGGACCTTTAGTGACAGATAAAACCATCGCTAAAGGTCTGAACGTGGGCGTAGTGGGAGACGCATGCCCGCTCGCTCGCCTGCCCACGCACGCAACGCTTGCGCACGTTCAGCCGTCTGATCGTGAGATTGGACAGCTTAAATCGCACCTTCGCCCGCCTCGCTGCGCGCCGCCCGTGTGCGATGCCGCATCCTTACCGCGCGTGCAATAGCACGTGGGCACTATCAGGTGCGCGCTGTCGTTGGATCGCGATCTAAAGCTCCATGCGCCTGCTCGCCCGCACCTGATTTAAGGCTCGTAGGGGCTCGACACCGTGACCTCTCCTTCGCCTGCAGCGTCATCTCCACTGCGCTACGCAGTTGAGAAGGTCGCGCAGACAATTTAAGGCGCCTCATCCACAACTGTTGGATCTTGATCCAACGACGGGGGAAGGCCGGATGCGGGGGCCTCAGCGGTTGTGTGCGGGCGATTGGGTAGCCGAGATGGCACCACGTGGTGCCATCTTCGCCATCCATCTTCTGGATGATGTAAATGGTGCCACGAGTGTTGGATTGACTCAATTTTTGCGTCGTTAGGCTACAATCGTCAATCCGAATCCATCTGTGTAGTCGAATTTGTCGTTTGCAGTACGGATTTACACCATCATAGCCCTTGATCCTCCAGGGTTCCCCAATCACTATCTGATGCTACAGATGCCTGATTAGGGCGATCATAAAGTCGTTGAACTCCAATCATTGCCCTGATCACATCTGTACTGTTGGATCTTCGATCCGAGACCCTGACAAAAAATTTACCCTATCCAAGCACATAAAAGGAGACAATTAACCTCCATTTTATTCAAACTACTCTAAATGCAAGATGATGCATGTTATGCAATATTTATAGCATGCAATGCAATCCTATGCTTAGGAACATGCATAAATAGACTTCTTAAATAGAGTAAATGTGTTTACATCATACCCCCATGCCTATCTTTTGCTAGTCCCTAGCAAAAACTATATGCTATTTATAAAAGAATTAGGTTGGATTATTTGGACATGAGTTATTTTCAATCATTAAGAAACTGTCTACTTAGGATCTGAACTTTCAAAGACACAACAGTGCCTGAGTATTTGCCAAAATGTAGACCGCCTCAAGCCCTCGCCTTATTCAAAGAAGAATTTCTTTTTCTCCTTTTCCTCTTTTCTAATTTTTTTGGATTTTCAAGTTTTAGCATTAAAGAGTGGCTTTCTACGGCCATTCAACTCACCCAAGATTTGATGAGAACCCTAAGTTCTAAGCATCTTATTGTGAATGTGATAGACTCATTGACCAACAATTAAAACGGACTTCGGATTTCTATGCCTCTGGGTGACCTAAAAATAATTCTACCTAAAGGTGTATCTTTACAACCGGTAGCTTTCACCCTACTTTTATTTTTTTACGGGGTCAACACAAGGGTGAATCCAGTGTATATCTCCCCAGTTTATTCTACTTCTCTGCTTCTTCTAAGTGTTTTGGGAATTTTCAGTGCATTTATTGAGCTGGGTTCTGGACAACTAGTCGATGAGCTGTTACCACCGACAACTTGCCAGCCATACTCATGCGGGAAGTGTGGTTTATTTCTTTTTTTCTTTTCTCCTTTTCTTTTTGATTGTTTTTTTTTTTAAGTAGGTGGCTTCCCTAGTCTAAGATTTACCTAAAGGCAGCAAAAGAAGAAAGGTCCAGTGACTGGGCTCTGGACAACCTACCTATGGGCTGTTACCCACGATAACTTGTCAGCCATATCACCCTAGAAGGTTCATTAGCTACCCAATTTCCATTAGAATCGCCAAACAACAAGTCAGTGCAAAGAAAGTGTGTAGATGCTTAAAACTCAAAAATTCCCTCAAATTAGAGGGTGGGTTGATAAGTGTGTACTTATCACCCAAACTTATTTATTCAAATTATGATAGAATTAAGATGGTGAGGACTCAAAAGACAAATTCACATTTTAGTGGATACAAGGGCTGATTAAGCCCAAAGACCTGAAGGGTCTTTGTGTTCAGATCCTAATATAAAATTTCCTAAGATTGAAAAGTCCTAATGTCCAACTAATCCTTCCTAATTTTGATTTTTTTTTCTTTGTTTTTTTAATGTATAACTAAGAAGAGAAAAACAATTTACATGAATTTCACAAAGCTGACTAAGTGATTCAAAAATGAATCCACCCCCCCATGCCTAGCTAATGCAATGTCCTCATTGAAAGAGAGACATGAAAGAAAGGGTAGAATATGAAAGATGTCACCTGAATATGAAGCTCGTATTACCCTTGTGTCATATGTACAACTGCTGCGTTTAATAACATCAGCTAGGCGAAGTCCAGCCAAAGAAGTCACAGAATGGCTAGAGCAACTGTGTCTGAGACAGGTTCTGGAAGAATACGGTCAATAACAGGCTTCAGACGTTGACCGTTGACTTTAAATGTGTTACCCATCTTTGGGTCAGAAATCTGAACGGCTCAATTTGGAAAAATCTACTCAATTATGAATGGGCCATTCCATTTAGATCTAAGTTTGCCAGGAAGGAGCTTAAGTTTAGAATCGAATAACCCGACCTTCTGGTTTCGCTTAAAGCTCTTGCAGGAAATCAGCTGATCATGTAGAGATTTGGTCTGAACCTTGTAAATCTTGCCATTCTCATAAGCATCATTTCTAAGCTCCTCCAACTAAGATAGTTGGAGTTTCCTGGTCTTCCCAGCTAAATTCAGATCTAAATTGCATTATTTGAATGCCCAGAATGCCCTGTGTTCAATCTCTACGGGTAGATGGCATGCCTTTCCATACACCAAATGGAATGGAGACATGCCGATGGGCATTTTATACGCCGTACGGTAGGCCCAAAGAGCATCCTCAAGCTTTTGAGTCCAATCCTTGTGATCAGGCCTAACCATTTTCTGCAGAATGTTCTTGATCTCTCGATTGGAGATCTCAGCTTATCCATTCGTCTAGGGATGGTAAGGTGTATAAATTCGATGATTAGCCCCGTATTTGGCCAATAAATTCTGGAATTGGGCATTATTAAAATGAGTGCCACCATCACAGATGATAGCCTCGGAATCCCGAACCTAATGAAGATATTTTTCTTGACAAAATTGATGACCACCCTGTGGTCATTGGTTCGGGTGGGAATCGCCTAAATCCATTTGGACACATAATCAATAGCAACAAGAATGTACTGTTGTCCAAAAGAAGGGATAAAGGGTCCCATGAAATCGACGCCCCAAACATCAAAAATTTCGACGGGAAGAATTGGGTTTAGGGGCATCATATCTCTCTTAGTTATGCTCCCGAGTGCCTGACATCGAGAACATAACCTTGAGAAATCCTGGGCATCCTTGAATAAAGATGGCCAATAGAAGCTAGATTGCAAGATTTTTGCAGCTATCTTTTTCCCAGAGAAATGTCTACCACACCCAGATGCATGGCAGAACTTGAGTATACTGTTGAATTCATTCTCCGGTATACATCGGCGAATAATCTGATCAAAGCCGATGTGATGCAGTTCAGAGTCCTCCCAGAAGTAGTATTTGACCTCAGATTTGAGTCTATCCCATTGTTGCTTGGTCCAATCCTGGGGGATTTGACCAACGGTCAAATAGTTAACAATGTCAGCAAACCATGGGGTATGGACACCTAAAACTATAAGAATAGTTTCATCCGAAAATGTGTCAACAATCGAAATGTCCGGAGGAGAGGAATCACCTAGGAGTCTCGACAAATGATCCGCTACCACATTTTGTACCCTGATTTTATCCTTGATTTCAAGATAAAATTCTTCAAGCAGAAGAATCCAACGAATAAGCCAGGGTTTACCATCCTTTTTGGCCAAGAGATGTCTCAAAGCCGAGTGGTCGGCATAGATCATAACATGAGACCCTAAGAGATAAGCCCTGAATTTTTCCAAAGCGAACACTATAGCTAGTAATTCCTTTTTAGTAACAGTGTAAATCCTCTGGGCTTCATCCAGAGTTTTACTAGCGTAGTAGATGACAGAGGACTTTTTATCAATTTTCTGACCCAGGACAGGCCCGACCGCGTAATCAGAAGCGTCAGTCATGATCTCAAAAGGGGCCGTCCAAATTGGTGGTAGCAAAACTAGAGCACATGTGACTACCATTTTCAGGAAATCAAATGCCTTTCGGCATGATTCGTCAAAAACAAACGGCATTTCTTTGGCAAGAAGATTGCTCAAAGGACGAGCAACCTTCAAGAAATCCTTGATGAATCTTCGATAAAATCCCACATGGCCAAGAAATGATTGGATTTGTTTAACAGATGTGGGAGGAGGAAGTTTAACGATAGCATCAACCTTAGCTTTATCCACTTCAATTCCCCGTTCAGAGATTACATGACCCAAAATGATGCCTTCTTGGGTCATGAAATGACTCTTTTCCCAGCTAAGGACCAATCGTGTTTTGGTACATCGCTTAAGAATCATTTCCAGATTAGCCAAACAAAAGTCAAATGATTCTCCGAAAATAGGGAAATCATCCATGAATACTTCCATAAACTCTCCCACCATGTCAGAAAATATGGCTAGCATACACCTTTGAAAAGTCGTAGGTGCATTTCATAACCCGAACGACATGCTACGAAAAGCAAAGGTTCCGTAGGGACAGGTGAAAGTATTTTTTCCTGATCCTCAGGATGGATAGGAACTTGATTGTATCCTCAGCAGCCATCAAGAAAACAGAAGTACTTCTGCCTGGCTAATTTTTCCAAGATTTGATCGATGAAGGGCAGGGGAAAATGATCCTTTTTAGTGGCTGTGTTCAGCTTCCTATAATCAATACAAACCCTCCAAGAGGAAGCTGAACGAGTTGTGATAGATTTTCCTCTCTCGTTAGTCACAACGGTAATTCCAGCTTTCTTCGGAACAATCTGTATGGGACTTACCCAGGGACTATCAGAGATTGGATAAATAATTCCTGCATCGAGCCACTTGATGATTTCCTTTTTGACTACTTCTTGCATATTTGGATTCAATCTCCTTTTCATCTAGCGAGAAGGGCGGGATCCATCTTCCAAGAATATTCTATGATTACAGTAAGATGGCTCTATCCCCCTAAGGTCATGAATGGTCCAACTAATTACCTCCTTATGTTCCTTTAGGACCTTGATCAATTTAATCTCTTGCTCCTTTGTCAATTTAGCACTAATAATCACAGGGAGCATCTTCTGAGGTCCTAAAAATTGATATTTTAAATTCTCAGGCAATGGTTTCAATTCAAGCTGTGGTGGGTTGATGATTGATGGTTGGGTAGATGCTAAAGATTCAACAAGAGGAAGAGGTTGTGAGTGAACAAAATCAATAACCTCTTCCGAAGATGACAGGTCAGCCATAGAGGGTTGCCGGTCGAATTCGTCATCCAAGAAGGAACTTTCGATTGAAGAAACCATCAAACAAGTTTCAATGTTATCATTATCCTCATCAAGTTCCTCAATAAATCCACAATCCTCAAATTTGTTGATCGTCTTAAAAATATCCAATTTCATTCGTTGGTCCCCAAAGGCGATTTCCATGCTACAGCTTTCACAATTATTGTTGGCCTTAGCGGTAGCCAAGAACGAATGCCCTAGAATGATGGGCGTGTTCCTCAGATTATCAGGTACATCCATGTCAAGGACAAGGAAATCTACAAGAAAATAGAAATCCTTGACCTTAACTATAACATCTTCAATAACACCTCGCGGGTTTGTGATCGAGCGGTCCGCTAACTGTAGCATTACTGAAGTTGGCCGAAGTTCACCTAACCCAAATTTCTCGTAAAGAGAAGTCGGAATTAGGTTGATGGATGCACCAAGATCCAAAAGTGCTCTATCAAATGTGTAACCTCCGATGATGCAAGAAATCAATGGAGCACCAGGATCTCTCTTTTTCTGAGGGAGGTAGTGCAGGATAACAAAACTAGCCTGGTCGGAGAGTACCACCTTCCTCAAAACAGATTCTCTCGACTTATGCTTTTGTGTACATAAATCTTCCAAAAATCTTGCGTAAGCTGGTATGTGCTTGGTAGCATTAAGGAGCGGGATATTGATCCCAACATTCTTAAATAGATTCAGAAGCTCCTCATTGCTATCAATAGACTTCTTCTTTGATTTGGTTAAGGCTTCAGGAAGAGGAACATGAGTCAGATCTCTGGAATCAGGTTCCTGAGCCTTGATTTCTCCTCTAGAATTCTCCTCTCTCTCCTCAGGTTCTTCAGGATTCAAAAGATTAGAATAGTGTGGTTGTGGATCTTGAGTCGGCTTACCGCTCCTCAAAGTGACAGAATTTGCAGATGCATAACAATTTGCATCGTAGGGAGGGTTAGGATAGATTGGAGGGGCTTTATTAACCATGAATTTTTGATTTGCAGAAGAAGAAGAGGATGAGGAACCCTGCTCAACCACTTGAGCATGTGCATGTAGGTCCCTCTGATTTCCGTACCCATGGGCTTGGTTGCTCGAATTCATAATATTTCGCAAGTTGGGTATGGGTTGGGATGGTAGAGATCTAGGTTGATGAGAGTTAGCAATGAGCCCGGACTGCAAGTTGTCTAGCGAGGTTTTCATTTGCTGCATGAGCTGGAGCATGGATCCTTGCATCTCTACCATTTGACGGTTCAAATCAGCCTACCCTGTAGGTTGATGGGCATTCCAAGCTGCCTGCTTGACCAGATTTTGAGGTAACTGAGTATATACTTGACCTCGACCCATTGGTCATTGTGGAGCATAGTTGCCGGGTCAGAATTGGGTCTGTTGCCCTAGGTTTTTCCAAGAGAAGTTAGGGTAGTTTCTCCAACCTGGATTATAGGCATTAGAGTAGGGGTTGGATCTAACATTCTCTTGTACAGCACATACATCCTCATAAGGTGAGGATGGAGAGAAAGAAAGGGAAGGATCAGAAAAACTAGGATCAAAGGCCCCAGTTTGGAACCCGTGGGGTTCCAAAAAATGCTGACTCATAGGTTGAGCCGCATCGAGTTGATTCACGAACTCCCATCCAGAAGGAGCTCGTGAGGAATGGAATCCCGAATTTTGGGATTGAGTGGATCGAGAGTTGTTCATAGAATTGCCATCCATCCACTCGTCCATTATCTTAGCAACTAAGTCCACCTTATCAAGTTTGTTACAAATCAATTCCATATCAAATGAATGAGAGTCATGGACTTCATTGACATTTGATCTAGGTTGCTGGGACTGGTTAAATGTATCCATAGAGGCATGATTGATTGAATTCTCACTCATTTCCTCAAATAAATCATGTGCATTATCTGCATCTTTATTGAGGAAATTGCCTCCGCATGAAGCATCCACATGATTGCTGAGTTGCTCAGTCAACCCATGATAGAAGATCTGCACGAGTTGCCATTTCGGCACCTCGCGGTGTGGACACCTCCGCAATAAGTCCTGGAATCGCTCCCAGGCCACATGAAACTGCTCCCCCGGCCGCTGGGTAAAGGTAGTGATTGCCCATCTCAAAGCATTGGTACATCCGACTGGGAAGAATTTCTTCAGAAAGGCCGATTTCAACTCATTCCAAGTTGTAATTGGTCTTCCTATTGTCCCATAACAATGTGTGGCCTTATCCCTAAGAGAGTGGGGGAAGAGCCTCATGATCATTTGCTCCTCGTGTACGTTTAGAGCCTTGGTGGTCTGGACCAAAGTGGTCAAGTACTCCAAGTGCTGAAATGGATCTTCGAAGCCAAGCCCATGATATTATTTAATCAGGCTTAACACCTGGGGCTTGATTTCTACGTCATCGGCTGGAACCTGGACACCAGGACATTCCCCGTAATTTGAAGGATCATAAAAATCCTTCAAGGGCTGAGCACCCTGCATTCTCTGGAACCATTCCTGCATTCTCAGCATTTATTCCAGCTGCCTTCAAAATTCTTCCTGTGGATTTCCAAGAAGAGGAGGCTGTTGGTCGGCCATGGGATCAATTTGACCAAAATCCAATTTGCGTCTCCTAGAATGCTCTAATGGTCCTTCCAATCGGGGATTCAATGACCGTCTTCCCAGCATAAACTAGGAAAAGGTCGGAAGGACTGGGGATAAGGACCCTGCAGCACAGCAAAACAAGGCTGTCCTTAAGTGGGGTAGCCTAAGGATCTACTGACTCCCAAAACCTGCCTTAAGATTGTAAATGATTTACTCTACTTGCGTCTGTTTAATCCAGCCAGTTAGGAGGGACTGGGGAGAAGGTTCTTCCTTCAGCTTTTGCCTCCGGTTCCTAGTGTACCCCCCAGCCGCAGTCGTTTGACACTACTCCCCTAGCTAGACATCAGATTAATCAGTATAAGTAAGTTAATCAAAGACAATCTTAGACTAGGCCCTGAAGAGCGAATCAGACCTTAAGGCCAACGTCTACTCAATTTTATTAAGGCTTGGGATTGTGGTGCTTATGGAATGTGATGGGCCCTTAAAATGGGTTGTGCCTTAATGATTGATTGAGATTTATGTAACTGCATGCACAACCAGGGTTTTCAAGCAAGATTATTTGTGATACGTGGATTTTAATGTTCAAATCTTGCTTGAGTAGCTTTTAGGGTTTCAAATTAGGTGGATTGCAATCAAGTTTCTAGGCAAACCAAGTTGTCAAACACGGGTGAAGATTATTTTCCTTCAAAACCTAAAAGAAGGTGGAGTGCCTGGAATAGACCTAAATTGAAAATCCTGAGGAGCTACTTGATGAGTTGATTTTAAGTAGAGTGGTGCAGCCCAAATAACTCAAACAATTGGCTACAAATGCACCACTAAGCTAGGCACTCAAAGATGGTTAACCTAGAATGATTTCTACTCTTTTATGTATTGCTTTATGTATACTGGTTCCACAGATCAGAACCTGATTGAGTAGAAACAAATCAATTTGATTAAGTGCCTTGAATGTGGGTGTATGTTGTGTTTTTTGTTGAAAATTGCCCAACAAGATTATCTTTTTGTTGTGTTTTTTTCATATAAATGAGGGTGGAATGAATGTGAGTGAGAATCCAAACAACCAAACTATTCCTAGGATTTATGCAAACACCTAGGTTAATTGGAATTTGGATTTAATGTGGCGAATGAAATCAATGGAGGGGGGAAGAATGGGGAGCACTTACAGTTGCCTTCAACTGCACTTTACTCCAGTCTACCGCCTGATGATTCCCTGATGGAGGTCTCTGCAAAACAATAGACACAAGAGAAAGCAAGTTAGAAAATAATAAAGTGCAAGAAATGCGAAAAGAAGATCGGAAATCGTTGCCTCCCCGACAACGGCACCAAAATGTTGGATGTACGAATTGCTACGCTAACGTGTTTGGCTTTTAAAACCTTGTTGTTGTAGCTTGAAAGCGAAGAACTCATGTTCAACAAATAAAATTTATACCGAAATTGAAATTCCGAGTCTAACACAGGGAGGCTACGTCGATCTATATTCGCAATTGTATATTTTTTTAGAATTTTTCTTGAAAAGCGAAGCGATGTAATTACAATGAAGCTATAACAATTAGACTAAAAAGGGAAAGAGAGAGAAAGAGAGAGAGAGAAAGAACATGCATTCAATATTTCAAAATGTTTATATAATGAAACCAAATAAGAATTACACTAGAAAGCAGGAAATCAGCTACACTAGAAAGCAGGAAAATTCTACATTAGAAAGCTGTAAAGAAGAATGGGGGAGAGAAGTTATCTTCCTCGACGATTGCTTGGAGGACGAGCCGGACGAGATGATGCCTGGACGAAAAAGGACGAGGGAGGACAAAATAGAAGAACGGGAACAGGGCAACACGTCGTCGTCATCGCGAGATCCACTTCCAAACAAGGACGAAAATTTTGACTTTATCTCGCAAGGGGCATCCCGGGTGTGGGACAAGCTTCTCTTGAGCTTTGGAGAGGTAGAGAAGAAAAGGAAGGGATGAGAATTTCGTATGGAGGGGGTCTCCTTTTATAGTTGCAAGGAGTGGGGGCAATTTGGTCATTACATCTTCAAAAACATTAATTCAGGACCTTTAGTGACGGATAAAATCGTCGCTACGGTCTGAACAAGGGCATGGTGGCGGTGCGTGCGCGCTCGCTCGCCTGCCCACACACGCAACGCTTGCGCAGGTTCAGCCATCCTTAGCCGTCCGATCGCGAGATTGGACGACTTAAATTGCACCTTCTCCCGCTTCACTATGCACTCGCCCACGTGCGATGCCGCGTCCTCACCGCGCAAGCAATAGCACGTGGGCGCTACCGAGCGTGTATTGCCGTTGGATCGCGATCTGACGCTCCACATGCCTGCTCGCCCGCGCCTGATTTGAGCCTCGTAGGAGCTCGACCCCGCGACCTCTCCTTCGCCTGCAGCATCATCTTTGCTGCGCTACGCTGTCAAGGTCGCATGGACGATTTAAGGCGTCGCTTCCACAGCCATTGGATCTTGATCCAACGGCGGGGGAAGGGCGGATGGGGTCTTCAGTGGTTGCGTGTGGGCGATTGGGCAGCCGAGATGGTGCCACGTGGCACCATCTTGGCCGTCCATCTTCTGGATGATGTAAATGGTGCCACGGGTGTCGAATTGACTCGATTTTTGCATTGTTAGGCTGCAATCATCGATTCGAATCCATCCGTGTAGTCGGATTTGTAGTTTGAAGTGCGGATTTACACCATCTTATCCCTTGATCTTGTACAGTTCCCCGATCACTATCTGATGCTACAGATGCCTGATTAGGGCGATCGTAGAGTCATTGAACTCCAATCGTCGCCCTGATCACATTTGTACGGTTGGATCTTCGATCCGAGGCCCCGATAAAAAATTGGCCCTGTCCAAGCACATAAAAGGAGACAATTAACCTCCATTTTATTCAAACTACTCTAAATGCAAGATGATGCATGTTATGCAATATTTATAGCATTCAATGCAATCCTATGCTTAAGAACATGCATAAATAGGGATCTTAAGTAGTGTAAACATGTTTACATCAGTGTACCACTCTCGTCCGCTCCACCACCATCGGCCTCAACTGTGGCGACAAGCCTCCACCATCGTGGGCGTGTGGCGTGACAGGCCACACCAACATCTGGAGCTTGTTTGCATTACCGTGAGCACCTTAGAGTGCTATACCCTCACCGACATCACCATCAACCACCTCAGCAGCCGCTGTAACTGCACACCCTGCATCCTCGTTTCCCCCATCAGTTAAGACATCTGGGAAGTTTCCCTGACGTCTAAAGCCCGGCCCCATATCTTCTTTCTTCTTCTTCCTTTGCTTCTCTTCACCTCAAAAACAAACCCAACACCACGCCATCCCCATGTGCAGCAGCAGCCACCTCCTACTACGCGAGCACATCTTCCCTTCCATGCACAGCCTGTGCAACCGCCTTCCAGCTCCACTGCGCACAGGCATGCAATGCCCTCGTTGCTCTCCCTCGCCATTCCCGCAAACACACTGCCTGCAGACGCAGTAGCGTGCGTGCCCCAACCCCCCTTGCGCACGCGCTTTACAGGGTAGGTGCCGTCCTTCGCTCTTTCACCTCCTACACACAGCCAATAGCACATCTCCGCATGCACTCCTCGCACGCGTCCGCTCTTGTAGATGCACGAGCAGCCACAACTCCCTGTGTGCATGCGCATGCCTCCACAGTAACACCTCCAACAGCCTACCACCGACCACTTCAGCCATGCTGCCGATTGCCACCGGCCATCTCCCACCTCATTGCCACCGTCATTGAACTCCCAACGCACTGGCTGACCTTCCCTCAGAGCCTCGCTGGCCGCCATTCCCCTTCCCATGTGCGACAAAGTAAGAGAGATACTCCTCTGTTTTGCCAAGAATTAAAATTTACATTGCTTTGCCATTGCAAGAGAAGGATTTTTGTTTAATTAATATTATATTATGGCTATTTTGTTTGAATACCCCTCCACTTTCACACAAATGCAATTTAAGCATAACTTCTCATTGTTATCTTGATTTAAAGGAGGATTTGGCTTGATTTCTTGACAAAATAAATATTGAACATTCATTTTTTATATTAACAAGTTTAATTAGGAAATTGTCACCCTATGGATATGACCCTCTCCTCATTGAGTGGTCTAGTTTCTACTATTTTCATTTGCGATTTTCCATCACTTGCATACTACAACATGACATTCTTTATGCAAAACAACGAAATCGAAAATCAACCTATCAGAAGGGGTGGCCCAAAATGATGGATGGCTTGGTTGACTTGTTGGTAGGGTCAGTGTCCAAAGCTAAGAAGTCAATAAGGAAGAAGAAATCTTCTACTCTCACAAGGACATCTTCCAGAATTCCCTGCGATGTCTTGAGTGATCGATCAACAACTTGGAGGATTACCGGGCTAAACTTCAGATTGCCTCCCCCAAGTTGTTCATACACGTAGCTCAGAAGGATGTTCACCCCCACATCTAGATCAAGTAGAGCCTCATCTATCTGTAAGTCACCAATGACCACCAGGATGCACGGGGCTCCTAGGTCCTTAAGTTTCAGGGGTGTGCCATGTTGAACTATTAAGCTAACGAAATCAGGCAGGACAACTTTTGATTGGACCTGTTTCCTAGATTGCCGCCTTTTTGTGCACAAGTCCTTTAGAAAGTAGGCATAAGACGGAATCTTCCTAATAACCTCAAGTAAAGGCAGGTTAATCTGCACTTGCATGAAAGTCTCCATGATCTCATCCGTCTTATCTTTGGCTCCAGATGAGCCGGTAGAAGTCTACCCAGAGGTGGATAAGCACTCTAGAAAGGGCACTCTCGATCTCTAGGTGGAAGGGTTGTCATGTCGCATAAGGGGTGGAACGGGGGCAACCTCTTCCGGTGAGGTGATTTCAAGCGGAGGAGATTTGGGTAATTATTCTTTGGTGGGGGCGAATAGTTGGGTGGATGGGCTTTCATAAGGTTAGAATATAGAAGCATAATGTTTGGAAATTTCTTTCCCACTCCTCAGAACAGTGACCACCTAGGCATGCTCCATAAAGGCAATCCCTTTTCCTTTAGGATTCTCCTTAGGAGCACTGGGAAGCTTCCCAGTTTCCCTCTATTTAACAGCCTCAACAAGGTGTCCTATCTGTGATTTCATTTCATGTATAGCCTTGTCATGAGATTGGATGATGATGCTTTGACTTTCTTGCATAGTTCTCAACATTGCCTTCAATCATCCATCTCAGAGGTCTTTGGTTGGGCAAAGGTCTGAGGCCAGTTCATTTGTTGGTTTTGAAAGGGTTGTGGTTTATAATTCCTTGAATTTGAGAAATTCCCTTGTCTCCATGAAAAGTTTGGGTGATTCCTCCATCCTTCATTATAAGTGTTGGAAAAAGGATCATTACGAGGTCAAGGACGAAACCCTTGAGCGGAATTTAGGCCCACTTGTGCAAGCTCAGGGAATTGGGAGGCCAAGTGGCAATCCATAATGGCATGCGTATTGCCTCGGCAAATGGAGCATTCTGAAGCTTGCGATGTGGGGGTGCTAGATGTGAATTGGACCGGGCTCGACATAAGCCTTTCCATATTTTGATTCAACAATTGAATCTGATAGGGTAAATTCTGGGTGTCCCTTGCCTCATTTGCCTCCTACTTTCTTTGCATGAGAGTAGGTTTTCTATCTGAGTAGGCAGAATTCAAGTGAATAGAATTCTCAATGTATCAAGAAGTTCCAAGCTTCATCCTCAGTCTTAGATAGAAAGGTTTCTACACAAGCACCATCCATAGTCTGCTTGTGCGAATCATTAAGTTTGGTGTAGAACCTTTCAACCAGTTGCCACTTGGGCACCTGGTGATGTGGGCAAAGTCTCAACAGGTCATTAAAGCTCTCCCACGTATCATGGAAAGCTTCCCCATCCTTTAGAACAAAACTCATAATTTCCCTCCTAAAGTGATTTGTTTTGCTCATGGGGAAGTACTTCTTCAGAAACTCCTTCTTCAAGGCATCCCAAGTGTTAATACCATCTAAGGTATGATACCAATACTTGGCCTTCTCCTTAAGGGAGAAAGGAAAGAGGGTCCACATTTGGGCGTCATCAGTAACACCCTACAGCTTCACCATGGAACAAACCTCGGTGAATTCCTCTATATGCCTATAAGGGTCTTCCCTAGCAGTACCATAAAAGGAGGGCAACAAGGATATGGTACTGCTTTTGATCTTATAAGGATTGTCTCCTCCAGGTCTACGTAGTGCAGGGCTAGTTTGATTGGTCGAAATGAAATATTCCTTAAGGCTCCTTTGACCAGCCAATACTTCCCTTTGGAGGTTCCTTCTTAGTATTCTTTTGGGTTCAAGATCAAACACATGTTGTCTCCTAAGAGATCGCCTACCAAGCATGCACTACAAACACAATTCAAAAGGACTTGTTAGGTTTTTATAGGTTCAGGCTTTGGACTTTAATTCAGATTGAAGGTGACAAAGCAAGTTTCCTAATCAATTACACATCTATTGTCGACCTAGGAAATGCCTAAAAAGACCTAGTTGGAGCTTAGGTGCTCTTCCCAAAGGCTCAAATGATAGAGCAACTCCAAAGATGGAAGATCGAGGGATGCAAGTGGGCTTAAGCATTCCTTTGAAGCTGTGCTTTCGTAATGCTTCTTAACTACCCTCAAAAATCCATGACAGGGTATCCCCCTCTTTGGAGTAACAAAACCTTTGATCTCAAGTTCCGAACACTTCAGAATCCAACAGTAGGAGTGCTCTTGTCCTAGTAATTCCAAGACCTAAAAGTGTCTATATGCATGCTTCGGTGCAACAAAATGGCAAAGTGTGCATACACCGAAAAAAATGTTTTTGAATTTTTGAAACTCACGCAAGATTGTAAATTCAAGTCCTTGATTTTAATGTCCCTCCATCAGTTAAGTCCTTTTCTGAATTTAAAGGTGACCACTTGTTAGATTGTTTCAAATAAAAATAGAAGGTCTTGCAATTACATTCAGATGAAAATGCATGATCAAGATATGGAAGGAAAGTAAGAGGATACATACCTTGCTTCTAGCAATCTTCAATGGGATGCATGCAAATGCAAGCAAAGTAAATCTAGAGGCTACTCATTCACTCCTAAATGGTCATCCTACGGCAGGCAGCTCATGTTTTTTTTTTTTTTTTGGCTACTTATGCACAAACAAATAAAGGATAAACAACCCACAAAAGAAAACCTAGATCTAAACAAAAAGGAACATGCTCCCAAAAAATTACCCACGTAGGGGCCTTAAAGAAGGTCAGGGAACAAACCCCTCAACTGTACCCCAGAACAAGGGCCTTAAACCAAATGTATGTGCAAGAAAATAAAGTTCTAAAACCTAAATTCTATCTACAACTGAATGGATGAGATGACGATGTGGTCCTCCAGATATCTCCTCTAGTGGTGGAAAGAAGGTCCAACAAGGCGTTGCGGAGGCAAGTGTGATGCTCCTTCTCCTAGTGTTGCGACCCTACTGGCGATGTCAAGGATCACCTGATCTCTAAGGCTAGTGTGACAAGATGTCTTCAAATACGCATACCTCGCACCAAATAGATAATTGAATTGAAATGTGCCACAAATAAAATATGTGAACCAATAATTAAATAAATGTGAGTTTAGTAGTCTCATTGCCTTCCCAACAATGACGCCATTTGATGAGTCGATTCTCGCTTTCGAATGATTTTCGCACATAAAATTATGCCTGTCATTTGTAGTTCTAAGTGGTGGAAAATCGACTAAGCAAAGTATTGAATTGAAATTAACCACTCAAGGGAGTGGGTCATGTCCATAGGGAGGCAATGGCCTATTAAAACTCGTATGGGTCCAAAAATAGATGTTCACAAGTTATCAGCCAAAGTAACTAAACCTAAATCCTCTTTTAGATCAAGAAAATAATAAGAGAATATACTGAAATAGTATTTATGAGAAAGAGGGAGGGCCATTGCATAAACTCACCATAATATTTAATTAATAAACCAAAAAAATAACTCTTTGGTGATGGCATTCTTTGTAAAAATAAATGGGAACTTTACTGTGCAAAAATAGGGGACTTGCTTTTGATGCCTTCCACTCATCAAGGAGAGGATGGCTAGAGGGGAGGAGCTTGTTGGAGGTCAAGTGGAGCGAGGGCTTCGCGGTGGTGGCGGCGGCGAGTCGCGGCGTGGTTGGAGTCAGCTATAGGGAGGAGAGGAGCGGCGACAATGGTTGTTGCTGTTGCTTCTGTGCACGGAGATAAGGGGGCGCGGTGCTGTTTCTAATGGTGACAGGTGTGTGGTGCAGATCTCCAAGTCTGTTGCGGTTAAAAAGGACAATAGGAATCAAGCTAATGGAAGACCCTAGATCCACAAGGGCATTGTTGAAGGTGAATCCCTTGATGGCACAAGATATGAAAGGTTTTCAATTGTCAGTCATTTTGGGTTGTAGAGTGCCATAAACAAATGCACTTATGTTAGTTGATAAAACCACCTATTTATGTGTGCAAGTCTTTTTCTCCTTTTGTGACTCTTTCTTTAAGGCCTCAGGAAAGGGTAAATAGGTCAAATCAACTTTAGAAGCCTTTTTCTTCCTTTTGTCCCTAGACTCTGAGTCAGAGCTGGATGTGGGTTTGGTCTTATGATGTTTTGTTGAGCCCGAATCAGATCATTTGGGTGGGCTCTTAGCTTTTCTCTTCTTTTTAGAGGCCACAGATTTGGCCCCCGCATAATGGAATGTATGATAGATTGGAGGAGGGGTCTGAAGAATAGGTGGAGAATAGGAGTGAAAAGGCATTTGCATGCGGGGATAAAGTGATTCTTGATGTCTCTTGTTTTGATCCCCTTGAGATTTCACTTGATTTTCTAGCTTAGTCATCCTTTCTTTATTTTTCTTGTCAAAGTCCAACAAAATGTTCATGAATTCTTCAAGGGTGGTTGTGGGTTGGGCTGGACTAGATGGTTGCCCTAAAGTGGATTGAGTGGAGTATTGGGCTGGCCTAAATTGATGTTCAGTCTGAGTCAGTCTCTGTGGTGGCCATGAAAGATCTGGATTGTTTCTCCACTCAGGGTTATATGAATTTGGATATGAATCAGTAGGTGTATCACCCTGAGTAGGGCTGACTATAGAGGGAGTTGATTGGGAACCTGTTATGTGGTCCTGTACTTGTGATCCATTATTCCAATTCCTTAGTGATATCTCATTAGGTACATGTGTATCAGAAATAATGCATTCCTTAAGTGATCAATCGAAATCACATTTTGGGTCCAAAGGTGCCTTTTGGGTTAGCTGAGTCCAGGATGCCTCCCCATGGTGGCAAGAATTAGTAGAGTAGGCAGTGGATCCAAAGTATGGGTCACTAGATCCACTAGGCTGGTTGTTCCAAGTGTCTTGTCCTTGGGAGGAGTGATAAGGGTGAGATTGCACCTGGGATTGTCTAATTTGCTCCAGGAGCTTGGCACATTGATCTGTGTAGTCCTTGTTATATTCCTGAAATTCAGCAACTATGGCTTTCAATTGGTTCTGATTTAGAAAAGGGTTGAATCCATGAGGTTTAGGTTCTAGATAAGTTGGGGGATAAGGATAATCATATCCCAGCTGGTTAGGCTGAGTCTCCCAACCAGGAGTCAAAATCATGGTTGGGTTGGGAGATGGAGGAACCTGTGGGTCAAAAGAATGATATGGCTTCATGGATATTTGAGAGAAGATGCAAATAGAGATAAGAGATAGTCTTCCTTAGGAAGACACAACCTGCTACAAGGGGCTAGTGGAATTAAGGCAAAGACCTAGGAAGAAAGATGAGAGAGCCCCAAATCAAGCAAACAAGCTAGCCTTAAATTGTATACCCTAATTGGATCTAAACCTATTATCTTGAGATGGAACTAGGTTAAACCAACCCTTGAATTACTTGGTTGGCCAGATTTGTGGGATCCCCTAGGACACCCCGCACGATGGAACACCACTAATGGTTAATGCGGTTATTGTACTGACCTTTCTTGTCACCAGTTGGTCCGAATAGACAAGGCCTTGATTTTTACCCTATTACATTTCAGTTACCAAGTAATTTAGTCCAGCCTGGGGCACATCTACTTTGTTTTAGGCTTGGGCTTAGAGTGCTCTTGGAATGTGATTGGGAAATTGGGGTTGTTGCCCTTAAAATTGGATTTAGAGTGTGAAGTGCACAGACAAAGGATTTTCAATACAAGTTTTAGTTGGTGTAGTGGATTTTATGGTCCAAGTGCTTGTATTAATTTTTTTTCTTTTAGGGTTTCCTTGTTTAGGTCAATTCAAACAAGGTTGTACGGAAGCACGCAACAGGTTTCGCAAATCAGAATTGTTATATGAATTTCGTTTAAGTATGGCATGCAAATGTTCTCTACCCTAGTGTGGAAACCCTAATATCAGATAGGTCTATATGATGCTTTTAAGTCCAATATGGTAGAAGTGGTGTGACCCAATCAAGGAAAATAATGGTCCTAATGCACCACTACTAAGTGAAAAAGACCTAATTGGTTGCGTAAGTTGAAATGTAGATCAATTTCGATTCAAGTGGGTGAGGGGAAGACAACCAATCATAGTAAATCCCCTCTCATGCAATCCAACCCAAATCAGGCTCAAACAGGTTTGTTTTGGTTCTCTAAATTTAAACCCTAATGTGAATTACCTAGGGTTTGTGCTTCTTCTAAAATCTGCAGTCAGACCTTAGTCTGACTTGAAATCACTCCCCAAATCAGTAAATGAAAAAAAATAGTACGAAATTTGGTAGAGATCTTTTTTCAATAAGTTTCTCAGGGAATACTTTTTCAAGATTTTTACTATTTCATGCAATTTTTCATGAATTTTTATGTTCTAGGGGGTCAAACAGACTAAATGAACCCCCTGCGAGAAATGCAGTTTGAAATAGTACGAAAAGAAATCCAAAAATTCTGAAAAATTTATAGAAACAATTATACTTTAGTGGCTTTCAACCCCACAAATTCCAAATAGATTTGATTTGTGTAGAGGTTATAACTAATGTTTAAAGTTATACAAAATCAGAGTGCAGACTATTCTGACCTTGTTCCACTATACAAATTTTTAAAATTCATATAGTGCAAATTTTTCCACATAAAAATGGCACTGGAAAACTGGTTTGAAACCTAATATCAGACCAAATATCATGAGTTTTGGACTGCTAATTCGACAACAAGAAATTTTTGAATATCGTCAATATTTGTTGGCTGGATTTCTAAATCTAACTTTGGTGTGTTTAAATAGTTTTCAACTTAAAACACACAACAAAGACAGAAATTTTGTTTTTTTTCGAATACAAAAATTTGAATTTGAATTTATATATATATATTGTTGTTTTTTTCTAACCTAAGAAAGCAACAAATAAGAGGATGAAGAAAATACCTGCGATCATCACAACGAGTCGATGTATGTGCGGATCCTTGTCTTAACACCCTACAATCGAAACAATAAAAAGTTAAGCAAATCCAAATCTAAACTTGCACGTTGCCTCCCTGGCAACGGTGCTATTTGACAAGCGTGGAAATTGCATATCTTGAAATCATCGGAAATTGTAGTATAGTCGCAAAATCCCCTTGACAAAAATATTTATAATACCGAAACTCGCATGGATTTCTTTTCTTCTTAGAACTTGAGTCCCGATTGTTCATCTCTGGGAGGCATGAAAACAAGTCGAGATTTGGATCGGCTTAATCAAACCTAAATCTAATCTCACCTAATATTTTTGTCTTTTTGTGTTTTTGATCTTTATTTCGAAACATGAAATGAAAGCATGCATCAAAGTTGTAAGCCATGAAGATAATAGCATGCGTATAAGACCATTAAACAAGAGCATCATGCATCAAAAATTAAGTCACTCTAAAATACAGATACATGGAAATAAAGCTAAACTAAAGAAAGGGATCAACCAAGAGAGACTAAGGAGAAGCCTTCTTGGCCATCCACTAAAGAGAGGAGGATGGGTGTGTGCACCCAAGTGGAGAGAGGAGGGTGTTGCACCCTTTCTCTACCAATGGCCATCATTGAGAAGAGCTTGAGGGGGGTGTTCTCTATGGCCGTCTAAGAAGAAAAGAAAATGGGGGAATGGATCCTCTATGGTGGAAGAAGAGGGCACACCCACAAGAAGAAAGAAGGTGTTGCATCCTTATGCTCTTCTTCTTCTTGCCACCTTCATGAAGATGCCTTGGAGGAGCTTCTTCTTTAGCCGTCCATGGAGGGAGCCTTGGAGGAAGAGGACAACCTTGAGAGGGAGAGGAGGTGGTGTGGTCGCAAGTTGAGGGAGTGGAGAGTGGTGGAGATGGTGCAATTTCGTGGCTCTTTCTTTGCCCTTATGGAAGGCTTCATTTGGTTGCCACTTTTGGTGTCTCCAAAATTAGCTGATGCCACATTTTTAGGATCTAGGTTTGATGCAAGTTTTTATGGTTTCCAAGAGAGTGTTCATGGGTTTGGTAGGGGTAGAATGGGAAGGGGTGTGTGTGTCTGTGGGTGTGTATTTTTCGTGGGACTAGGTTGCGGGTTTTGTTAGGATTAGGTGCTAAATAAGTTGGGTCAGTTTAGATTAAGTGGGTGTGTACGTAATTAAGCTTAGGAAAGTCTAATTGGATAGAAGTGAACTTAATTAGGTCTAGGTCAAGTTTAATTGGATGTGTGCATGTGATTAGGCTAGGGTAACCGTAATAGGTTGAGTCAATTAGATCCTAGGTGGATCCAATTGGGCTCAGGTGAACCCAATCAACTGTAGATGCACCTAATTAGGTATGGGATGGTTTAATTGGGTTAGGGATAAGATAAGTAGGGCTATGGATAGTGGACTAGGCTTAGGAGTTCTCTAATTAGGTTTCCTAGGGTGTCCGGTGGGGTTCCTTGGTCGAAGTAGGCAAGCTAGGGCTTCTAACACCAAAATCAGGAACCAGAGAGCTGTATCATACATCAAGGATAGTGGTCAGACGTATTATACTACAAAATTCAATGTTTGGACATTAAATTCGATGTCCAATTCTGTGTCAGTATGAGTTTTGGCTTCCTCGATTGTTATTCCGCAGAAATCAGGCATCCAGACAGATATCTGGACGTCCTAAAAGGTGTTGGAGAGTGGGTTTTAGGTTTTCTAAGGTGGGTTTTGGTTCCTAAGTGTTTGGGAGAGGGATAGGGTGGATAAGAACATGGATAGTGCTATCCATGTTTGGGTTTTGAGGCTAAGGTGCCCTAATGGAGATTGTTTTGGGTTTGGGAAGGTTGTCCTAGGGTTTCTAATGGTAGGGATAAGGCTATCCTCCTCACTCCTCTTATCTGGATCAGTCTTCTTCTTCCTTTATTGCTTTATTCCACTATCTCCATCCTGGATCACTTTATTATTTGCAAATAGCAATAAAAACCATTAACTAGCTGGATAACTCATCTTATTCTAAATAGACTGATGCAGTGCATGATATGCAAGATATGAGTGCAATATCCACAATTTAGGCTTGGTTCAGACATTATTTTGGTTGATTAGGACCCATGATTACTTTGCAATCATACCCCCATGCAGAAACTTTGCTAGTCCCAAGCAAATGCAAGGCTAAATGCATGACTAAGTTATTTGAAATTTTAATCCCTAAAGGATCGCTTATTCTTTTTCTCAAAGAGCTTGACTAAAGATTTTTCTCCTTTTGTTTCATCCAAAAATCTACAAATCCAGATACGTGAAAGTGTAGCTATGTAGCTTTTGCAATGGAATGAGTGAAAGGCCTGATTCACCTCTAGAGTTTGTACTTAACCCCTAGTAAAATTCTAACGGGATTGGCGGACTTCTTCCCTTGGGGTATCAAAGATATTTTGTTGAGTTTCACCCCAGCTTTAAACTTAGGTAGATAATGTCAGAGGAAAAAGATTATATATTTGGTGGCTCACTCTTGACTGGTGCTACATAGGGATTAGTACTATAGAATCTAGATTCCCAAATTATTGCATAACTCAACTCAGAGAAAGACGAGAAGAACTATGCACTCATTTGGTTCCTTTATATTCATTCTCTCTTTTTCTTTTTCTTTTCCTTTTCTTTTCCTTCTTTTATTTTTTTTTCTTTCTTTTTCTTAGATCTCACAATCTCACCAGATTCTTACGTACGATCTATATTTGGTGGTCTCACTTGGCATTAACACTTTAATTGAGTTACATAACACTAACACTAAGTTGGAATTCCTCGACCAGTATCCGGGCGCTCAGAAGCAAAGAAAAATAGGTTAAGGCCTTATTTTGTGGATCTCAAATTTATTTGGTGGTATTACCTCAATACAACTGAAATAAACACTAAATATTCACAAACTCTTTTTCTACTCTTTTCTTTTCTTTTTTTTCATTTTCTCATTTTTTTCATTCTCACTTTTTTTTAATGTATAATTTTTCTAACTCGACACAATCTAGCAACACATTCATGAATTTTATTAAAGAGGCATTATTAGGGATTGGTGGTACTCAAGAGACATTGGGTGGCTTATTTGGTGGAAGTGCCTAGTCACGACACTAGGAAAGATGGATAGGATGGTGTATTTCTGACCTTGACATCAATACCCTCCTTCAGCCGAGGATTCCATAAAGAATGGTTGTAACCACTCACCTTAGCGCTAGTCTTATGAAAACTCGCTCTCTACATATATTCCTTTATTTGGTGGCTCTCAAAATTTCATGCAAAAATGTATACGCATGATCCAAGAGTGAAAACTATGCCTAATCTCTGAGTATCATTACCTATTTATCTATGATTCGAAATTCCTTGCATTAATCTTAGAGCACCAGTACACTCTACTCTCATCTCACACTATTTGGTGGATTTTTGGAAGAAAATCTGCCTGACTCCCAAAACACTGTCTAGGGGTTTAGGAAAAGAAGCACTACTTCTCAACAAACTAAAGACATTCATCAATCTTCACCGTAAATCCATTGCAAAATCTACGTGTAGGTGTGAAAAATTATACTGGATTCCAGATTACAGGAATCAACTAGAGAATGAAATCCTTAATACATTCTCTTGATAAAAATCTTATTCATGAATGCAATATATATACTTGCTATGTATAACCTTTCAAAAGTTGCACTTCGACGATTTCCCTAATTCAGATTACATTCAGCTTGGCCCTAAATTTAGAACAAAAAGGTGAGTGGATGAGTCAAAAGTGGGTGTTGCGAATGACTTTTAGCTTCAATGCGAACATTGGAGGTGGAGTCAATTATTCTCAATTTAAGGACCCTAAAGTGCAATTAGCATGATGTACGAAATGTTTTTCCTAGGTTTTGGTAGAAAAATTTTCAGTTTACAATTACTACCCCCCCATGCCTACTTTCTTGCATGTCCTCATGCATGAATATAATGAAAAATAAATTAAGACAGGGAGTAAAAGGTTAGAAATCACCTGGAATAGCTCTTGAATTTTGACGTTTCGCTTATTCCAACACCTAAAATTGAATCTGCAGGGAAAATATGACAAATAAAATATGCTATATATAAGTGCTGAGATTAATGCCTCCAGCTGGGCGTACACTCAAAAAGGATATGTCAATACACTGTTGAGAATGGCGAGCAAAATTGTAAGAATTTTAATCTCGTTCATCAACAGTGGGCTGCAAATATGGACTAGTTGTCCATGAATTCAAAGTCCAAATAATTGAAAAAATATGTCTATGGGGCTTGGGATTATTTGCAGCCAGATGCTACAGAAGAAAGACAGATAATTACAGGTACCTGGAAGAAATGAAGGTGAAGGCATCCCGAAGAGGTGATGGAGAATGAAGGTGGTTGGGGTATGGGTGGAGTCGTGTGGGGTGAAATCATATGGGTCCTGATAATGGTGATGAATGGAAGGCATGACCCAAGTGATGTGATCAGATCTAGAAATCAAGGTCCACTGATCAGTCTCTATCTCTACCAAAGATGTTTGGGTATCATCTTCTTTTACCTCTTCAAAAATTTTCAAGTTGAATTCCCAATTATCACATGATTCCCCAATATTTTTAGATTCCTCCGATAACTCATCATATGTTATCCCCAATAATCTTTCAATCTCTTGAATATCCTTTTCATAAGGGGATATTTCCTTCTCACTTAGATGACATTGGTCGTTAGATTCAATAGTGAGTCCCTCCATGAAAGTGGAATGGGCTAAATCATTGATTGAGGAGTTGTTACAGTCTTTTCTATTTTGTTGCTCTGTGTATGAGATCATTTGAATTAATTCATCAATGTCTCCACGGGTATTCTCAAATACAACAAACTCATATTTAGGTCCCTTAATACTTGGGTCCTCAAAATGAAATGATCGGTACTCAGGCCCTAAATCAAGATCAAGATTCATGAATAAATCTCCATTCTCGACTTCAATAAGATTATCAAAATCATCCATCTCGGGTGTTTTATCAACAGAATCTTGCATGACCACCACCGAATCACAAATCAGTTGTGACACACCTGACCCAAATTCAAACATTTCTGATTTTTGTTGCTCGTCCCAGTTTCTATGAAGTTGTTTCCTTATATCATCATATTCTCTTGCACTAGCTTCTTTTATTTCATGAATCATTTTCATCAATTGAGTAATCTAGGATTCATTGCAAGGGGCAAGGGTTTGAATTGGGCTAGGTCGATCAAGATAGTCAACCATACTATCAATGATTTGATCTGGAATTGAGGGTGACTTATGTTATGTAGTGGATTGTTGATTCGGGTCATGTGGTTGTACCCAGTTGTCAATTGCCATAGTTTCTTTCAAATTGCCCTCCAAATCACTTCCCGTATCATCTAGAAAATTCCCCAACTTTGTTTTCTTAGCGGCTGCAAAAATATCAAAGTGAATCATCTCATTGCCACAACTCATCTCCATACATCCTGAGTAATAGTCAATCAGTGCATTGGCTGTAGCCAAGAATGGTTGACCCAGAATGATGGGTGGATTACTTAGCTTCTTCGGTATATCCATGTCCGAAACAATAAAATCAACTGGAAAGCTAAGACCATGCACTATAATAATCACATCCTGAACAACCCCCTTTGGTGTTTTGATGGAGCCATATACCATTCTAATGGTGACAGGTGTGTGGTGCAGATGTCCAAGTCAGGTGCAGTCAAAAATGGCAATAGGAATAAAGCTAATGGAAGACCCTAGATCCATAAGGGGTTTGTTGAAGGTGAATCCCTTGATGGCACAAGATGTGAAAGGTTTTCCAAGGTCAGTCTTTTTGGGTGGTAGAGTGCCAGAAACAAATGCACTTATGTTACCTGATAAAACCACCTCTTTAGGTGTGCAAGTCTTTTTCTTCTTTTGTGACTCTTTCATTAAGGCCTCAGGAAAGGGTAAATAGGTCAAATCAACTTCAGAAGCCTTTTTCTTCTTTTTGTCCTTAGAGTCTGAGTTAGAGCTAGATGTGGGTTTGGTCTTATGATTTTTTGTTGAGCCCGAATCAGATCATTTGGGTGGGCTCTTAGCCTTTCTCTTGCTTTTAGAGGCCAAAGATTTGGCCCCCGCACAATGGAATGTATGACAGATTGGAGGGGTCAGAAGGATAGGTGGATAATAGGAGTGAAAAGGCATTTGCATCTAGGGATAAATTGATTCTTGAAGTCTCTTGATTTGGTCCCCATGAGATTTCAATTGATTTTCCAGCTTAGTCAGCCTTTCCTCATTTTTCTTGTCAAAGTCCAACAAAATGTTCATGATATCTTCAAGGGTTGTTGTGGGTTGAGCTGGACTAGATGGTTGCCCTAAAGTGGATTGAGTGGAGTACTGGGCTGGCCTAGATTGATGTTCAGTCTGAGTCGGTCTCTGTGGTGGCCATGAAAGATTAGGATTGTTTCTCCACTCAGGGTGATACGAATTTGGGTATGAATCAATAGGTGTATCACGCTGAGTGGGGCTGACTATAGAGGGAGTTGATTGGGAACCTGTTATGTGGTCCTGTACTTGTGATCCATTATTCCAATTCCTTAGTGATATCCCATCAGGTATAGGTGTATCAGAAGCAGTGCATTCCACAAGTGGTCGACCCAAATCACGGATTAGGTCCAAAGGTGCCTTTTGGGTTAGCTAAGTCCAGCATGCCTCCCCATGGTAGCAAGAATCAGTAGAGTAGCTAGTGGATCCAAAGTATGGGTTACTAGACCCACTAGGCTGGTTGTTCCAAGTGTCTTATCCTTAGGAGGAGTGATAAGATTGAGATTGTGCCTGGGATTGTCTAATTTGCTCTAGGAGCTTGGCACATTGATCTATATAGTCCTTGTTATATTCTCGGAATTCAGTAACTATGGCTTTCAATTGGTTCTGATTTAGTTAAGGGTCAGATCCATGAGGTTTAGTTTCTAAATAAGTTGGGGGATAAGGATAATCATATCCCAACTGGTTAGGATGAGTCTCCTAACCAGGAGGAGTCGAAATCATGGTTGGGTTGGGAGATGGAGAAGCCTAAGGGTCAAAAGAATGATATGGCTTCATGAATATTTGAGAGAAGATGGGGATAGAGATAAGCGATAGTCTTCCTTAGGAAGACACAACCAGCTACAAGGGGCTGGTGGAATTAAGGCAAAGGCCTAGGAAGGAAGATGAGAGAACCCCAAATCAAGCAAACAAGCTAGCCTTAAATTGTATACCCTAATTGGATCTAAACTTGATATGTTGGGTTGGAACTGAGTTAAACTAACCATTGAATTACTATGCTAGCCAGATTGGTGGGACCCCCTAGGACACCCCGCATGGTGGGACACAACTAAAGGTTAACGCAGTTACCGCACCGACCTTTCTTGTCACCAGTTGGTTCAAATAGACAAGGCCTTAATTTTTACCCAATTAAATTTCAGTTACCAAGTAATTTAGTCCTACCTTGGGCACGTCTACTTAATTTTAGGCTTGGGCTTAGAGTGCTCTTGGAATGTGATTGGGTGATTGGGGGTGTTGCCCTTAAAATTGGATTTTGAGTGTAAAGTGCACAAACAAAGGATTTTCAATACAAGCTTTAGTTGGTGTAGTGGATTTTATGGTTCAAGCTTGTATTAATTTTTTTTCTTTTAGGGTTTCCTTGTTTAGGTCCATTCAAACAAGGTTGTAGTGAAGCTCACAACAGGTTTTGCAAATCCCAAATGTTATATGAATTTCCTTTAAGAATGGCTTGCAAATGTGCTATACCCTAGTGTGGAAACCCTAATATCAGATAGGTCTATATGATGCTTTTAAGTCCAATAAGGTAGAAGTGGTGCAACCCAATCAAGAAAAACAATAGTCATAATGCTCCGCTACTAATTGAAATAGACCTAATTGGTTGTCTAAATTGAAATGTAGATCAATTTCAATTCAAGCAGGTGAGGGGAAGACATCCAATCACAGCAAATCCCTTCTCATGCAATCTAACCCAAATCAGGCTTAAATAGGTTTGTTTTGGGTCTCTAAAGTTAAACCTTAATGTGAATTACCTAGGGTTTGTGCTTCTAAAATCTATAGTCAGATCTTAATCTGACTTGAAATCACTTCCCAAATTAGTAACTAAAAAAAAATAATATGAAATTTGGTAGAGATCTTCCCTTTTAAATAAGTTCTTCAGGGAATATTTTTTTAAGATTTTTTACTGTTTCATGCAATTTTTCACAAATTTTTATGTTCCAGAGGGTCAAAAAGACTCGATGGACCCTTTTCAAGAAATGCAGTTTGAAATAGTACCAAAAGAAATCCAAAAATTCTTAAAAATTTATCGAAGCAACTATGTTTCATTGGCTTTCCAACCCCAGAAATTTCACAGAGATCTAATTTATGTGAAGGTCAGAACTAGTGTTTAAAGTTATACAAAATCAGAGTGCAGACTATTCTGACCGACTTCCACTATACGAATTTTTAAAATTCATACAGTACGAATTTTTCCAAATAAAAGGTGGCACTTGAAAACTGGTTTGAAAGCCTAATATCAGACTGAATCCCAAGATTTTTGGACTATCAATTTGTTGGCAATAAATTTTTGAATTTCGTCAATATTTTCTGGCCGGATTTCTAAATCTGACTTTGGTGTGTTTAAATAGTTTTCAAGTTAAATCACACACCAAAGAAATAATTTTTTTTTTTATTCGTATCCAAAAATTTGAATTTGAAGTTATATATATATGTATATATTTTTTTTTTCTAACCTAAGAAAGCAACAAACTAGAGGATGAAGAAAATACTTACGGTGTTCACCACGGGTCGATGTGTGTGCAGATCCTCATCTTGACACTCTACAATCAAAATAATAAAAAGTTAAGCAAATCCAAATCTAAACTCACGCGTTGCCTCCCTAGCAACGGCGCCATTTGACAAGTGTAGAAATCATGTATTTTGAAATCATCGGAAATCGTATTATAGTTCGAAATCCCCTTCACAAAAATATTTATAATAGCGAAACTTGCGTAGATTTCTTTTCTTTTTAGAACTTGAGTCTCGGTCGTTCGTCTCTAGGTGGTGTAGAAACAAGTCCAGATTTGGATCGGATTAATCTAACCTAAATCTAATCTAACCTAATATTTTTGTCTTTTTGTGTTTATGGTCTTTATTTTGAAACATGAAATGAAAGCAAGCATCAAAATTGTAAGCCATGAAGATAATAGCATGCATATAAAACCATCAAACAAGAGCATCATGCATCAAAAATTAAGTCACTATAAAATATGGATACATGAAAATAAAGCTAAACTAAAGAAAGGGATCAACCAAGAGAGGCTAAGGGGAAGCCTTCTTAGCCGTCCACTAAAGAGAGGAGGATGGGTGTGTGCACCCAAGTGGAGAGAGGAGGGTGTTGCACCCTTTCTCTGCCAATGGCCATCCTTGAGAAGTCCTTGATGGAGGTCTTCTCTATGATAGTCTAAGAAGAAAAGAAAATGGGATCGTGGATCCTCTATGGTGGAAGAAGAAGGCACGCCCACAAGAAGAAAGGAGAAGGTGTTGCATCCTTATGCTCTTCTTCTTCTTACCACCCTCATGAAGATGCCATGGACGAGCTTCTTCTTTAGCCGTCCATAGGGAGCCTTGGAGGAAGAGGATGACCTTGAGAAGGAGATGAGGAGGCGTGGTCGCAAGTTGAGAGAGTGGAGAGTGGTGGAGACGGTGCAATTTCGTGGCTCTTTCTTTGCCCTTAGGGAAGTCTCCATTTCGTTGCCACTTTTGGTGGATCCAAAATTAGCTAATGCCACATTTTTTGGATATAGGTTTGACACAAGTTTTTAGGGTTTCCAAGAGAGTGTGCATGGGTTTGGTAGGGGTAGAATGGGAAGGTGTGTGTGTGTGGGTGGGTGTGTATTTTTCGTGGGACTAGGTTGTGGATTTTGGTAGGATTAGGTTCTAAATAGGTTGGGCCAGTTTAGAATAAGTGGGTATGGACGTAATTAGGCTTAGGGAAGTCTAATTGGATAGGAGTGCAGAATAATTAGGTCTAGGTCAAGTCTAATTAGATGTGTGCAAGTCATTAGGCTAGGGTAACCCTAATAGGTATGAGTCAATTGGAGCTTTGGTGGATCCAATTGGGCTCAGGTGCACCCAATCAACTGTAGATGCACCCAATTAGGTATGGGATGGTTTAATTTGGTTAGGATAGGATAAGTAGGGCTATGGATTGTGACTAGGCTTAGGAGGTCTCTAATTAGGTTTCCTGGGGTGTTCGGTGGGGTTCCTAGGTCAAAATAGGCAAGCTAGGCCTTCCAACACCAAAATCATGAACCAGAGAGTAGTATCAGACATCCAGGATAGTGGTCAGACATCTTATACTACAAAATTAGACATCTGGACATTAAATTAGACGTCAAATTTTGTGTCAGTATGAGTTTTGGCTTCCTGGATTATTATTCTGCACAAATCAGATGTCCAACCAGATGTTTGGACATCCTAAAAGGTGTTGGAGATGGGTTGTAGGCTTTCTAAGGTGGGTTTTGGTTCCTAAGTGTTTGAGAGAGGGATAGGGTGGATAAGAACATGGATAGTGCTATCCATGTCTAGGTTTTGAGGTTAAGGTGCCCTAATGGAGGTTGTTTTGGGTTTAGGAAGGCTATCCTAGGGTTTCTATAGGTAGGGATATGGCTATCCTCCTCACTCTTATCTGGATTAGTCTTCTTCTTCCTTTATTGCTTTATTCCACTATCTCCATCCTGGATCACTTTATTACCTACAAATAGCAATAAAAACCATTAGCTTGCAGGATATCTCATCTTAATCTAAATAGACTGATGCAGTGCATGATATGCAAGAAATGAGTGTAATATCCACAATTTAAACTAGGTTCAGACATTATTTAGGTTGATTAGGACCTGATGAGAAGCTCATATGACCTCTAATTGCCCTTAATTAACTACTCTTCATAGTTAATTAGCTAGAAATATGTAAATATACGGGCTAATTATTAAATAAGGGATAAATAGTAAAGGACCTTAAAGTAAGTTAAAAATTCTATATTATTGTCCAATTAATGTTATTAATAATCTAATTAATAATTTGACTCGAAATATTATCAATAATTCTTCTAATTAATGTGTCAACTAACTTAAGCATAATATATTCCTAAGTATGTAATAACTTAAGTAGCATTAAATAAATTAATCTAGAAAGGTCAAAAATGTAAATTTAAGGTCTAAATATAATAATTTTCTTATTTACAATCATATATAAAATGTTGAAAAAGATTTAAATTAATTTTGGTCCTTACATTTTATTTCACTCGGGGCCTTATTTTCCACTTAGGTCCTTAGGTTTCACTATGAATAAGTCCCTGGACTTCTTCTCTTCTTCACCCGTCTGGACGATTGACGACTGAAGGTGCATTCACCGCCTGATCACCGCCAATCCGACGTCATCCCTTCTTCTCTAAGCTTCTGGAGCTTGCACTCACCATCCCCTTTCCATCCACCGGTCTGGATGACGCCTAAATACTAATTTAGGGTTGGAGATAACCTCACCGACGTCGGAGAAGACACCAATGGTTACTCTCCTCCTAGCCACAAATCCGTCCACATTCCACCCCCTTCTCAGTCACCATCGACTATAAATACCCCTTGACACCCTCGATTTCCACAAAGTTGGATCCCTTCCCTCTTCTTCACTGAAGCTGACTTCAATAGGCTATTGTCTCCACAACTCTGGTGAATTTTCTCTACCTCTTCCGAATTCCTCCATCTGGTGAATTTTCTCTACCTCTTCGGAATTCCTCCATCCATCTTCAGTAGCTCTGGATCTCCATAGAAGTCAGCCGCATCTTTTGACAAGCGCTGACAAGGAGCTCTCCTCTACTTCACCTCACAACGGCCACCGGAGATCTTTCGACAACCCTCTGATTTCCTCCTTCGTCATGAGCCTTCGATGGAGATCCTCTATCCCCTTCATCCAGGTAACAGTAGACGAGGTAGATAGGAGTAGTTTAGTTTAGTTAGTTAGTTAGGTAGCCTAGATAGCTGTAATGTCAGATTTAGAACTCATCTTCCTCAACTCGAGTGAGCTCCTTGAGCTTGTCAGGAGTGATAATTTTGTATTTTTAAGTCACTGTCCATCTTCTTGAATCTTCCACGATCATTTCTACACCTTTAATTACTAATGTGATCATTAATTCACCTAAACCACTTCCACCTCCATCGGCTACTACTATCCATGGCAGCAGTAGTTGAGATATTTTCCACCTCCATTGGATCCTCCATCACCTATTCATCTTCTAAGGATTCTAATCATCACTATAATTTGAGTAAATACCACATATAACTTACATGCCCAAATTTAATTAAGCTCCTGAGCTCGCTATCAATGGCAGCTCAGGAGTAGTTGAAATCCTTAATTATATATATATTTATTATCGCAATCATCTATTGACTTGTTTTAACCACTCAATTGAGTGGGAAAACAAGTCCTGAGCATTAACCAGCTCAGACTTTATACAAATTGAATTCACTATTAAATCTTTATTTTAATGATCAATTGAAGGAACTAACCTGATTCTGAGGTTCCTTGTGACCTCAGGAACCTTTTCAAATCACTAATGACATAATTTCTCTTTTTGTATCACAAATTCACCTTTTTCTGGACTCACCAGAGCTTCAGCGAGTCAAAATTAGTCTTCAGCCTGTGGAACAGAATAAGAAGGTCCAGATCAATGAGATGAGGATTACATATTATTCTAAGGTATTTTATTTGAGATTTGAATGTCTGGAGCTTGAGATAGGTCTTCATCTTCTCCAACTTCGGTATAGTTGGACAAGTCAGACAGTTAGTTTTAGGATGCAATTAATAAGTCTAGAAGCTTCAGTGCTATGCACTGAATTCATTTCCATACTTAAATCAGTGTAACAACATCTAGGTTGTTCTGACGAACAAACTACTTTAGAAGCTTTGGAGACAATCTTAAAACCCTACGAACATTAGTTAAAACACCTATTTAAGGGTCAGAGCATATTCCTCAGATAGAAGGGATGTTGTTCAAGATGCTAATTCCCTGAGAAAAGGTTTAAATCGGAAAGTCAAAATTCAAGGTTCTATAGTCAAACCTGAGTTCGATTCTTTGATTCTAGATTCAATCTAATGAGTTGAAGTTGTTTCTGAGAAGTCTGTGAATGATTTAAAAGAGGTTTGGATGAGCACTGATGTATAATTCAATTGGATTTCATTTGTACCAATTTAGGTTATTTTTAAACCCAAACAATGGCAGTGGATTTTTGATGAGTTTTGAATGCAAATTCTACCCAGATGAATTTGTAACAACCTCTAGAAGTTGTTTTAATCGATTAAATAGGTCTTTAGTTGTCTGTTAGGACTTTTCAAACCCTAAATCACATTCCTGAAGCTTGCAGAGAAGCTTTGAGCTTCTTCACACTTCCTGAAGCTCCTGAGAACATAATACCCACACTTGTAGCTGTGGAATTCACTTCTTAACCTATTCAGAACTTCAATTGGAAGTTAAAGTCCAATTTGTGGACTTTATAACCATAAATCCATTCTCCAGGCCATTTTAACCATTTATAGAACTGAATCTTTTCCCTTCAAATTGAAGAGCATAACTTCCCCTTTGAATTAGATTGACACTTTAATCCCGTAGAGCAACTCAAGAGCTTTCAAACAAGCTTTTATTTGCTTAAAGTGGAGCTCTGAGCTGTTGGGAATCGTCATTTGAAGTTTGCTCTGGGAGGAAATAAGATAGTCCCACCCCGTTTATTTCTGAACGGCCACTTGGGTATAAAACTATTTTGTTGTATACCACTTCAGTCGACAGCACAGGGCACATGGTTACCGATTGAGCATTGATTGTGTGTGGGCGCATATGTGCCTGCGAGTGTGTCCCCCTGTGGCATGCGAGTGTCAGCCCTGGGAGGGCGTGTGTGAGGCCTAGGAGGCCGTGAGCCGATTTAGCTCAAAATTCTGAACCGGAAATAAATCGAACCAAATGAATCAAGCTTAGACCTAGTAGGGTCTGGTACCACCCTGAGAGGGGTGCTGTGTATCCCCGAATGGTCCAAGCCGCCAACTAATAAACCTAATTTTTAGTTGAAGAGAAAAATACCCGATTTGGCCCTGAGGGAAGATATGCTGAAGGCAAGGAAAGTTGCTAAGGAAAATGCTAAGGGAAATGCTTAGGTAAAGGCAGAAGAAGGAGCGAAGCAAAGGAAGAGAAAGGAAAAGGAAGACAGGAAGAATTCGTAGAAGGAAGAGAAGGCTGAACAGGCATTAAGAGACAAGGCAGAAAAGAGAAGAAAGGAAAGAAGAAAGGAAGAAGAGAAGAGCTCGAAAAAGTTAAGAGAAAGAATAAAGAGGAAGATAAGGAAAGGATTAAGAGAAGATTAAAAGATAAGTAAACGGAAAGAGAGAGCAGAAAGAGAAAAGGTAAAAGAAGATGAAGAAAGAGAGAGAGAGGCTGAAGATAAAGAGAAAAGAAATGGTTTAAATTCTTGCATTATTTTTAATTCCATTTTGAGTTTAATGTTGTAATAAGGCATAATTCAATTAGAAAAACTTTCTATTGCTTTAATATCTTTGAAATAAAAAGAAAATAAACATGTTTACTTGTTATTAAAGAAGATCATTTGCGGAAATATGTTTTCCTATGGAATTTTGCATACTTCTTTAATTTGAAATCATTTGGAAAAATTCATGTTGTTAAAATTAACTTAATTATACCTTCTTTGAGTAATTTAGATTGATTGGTGAATTCTGAATAAGCTATACCTCCCAGCGAATGACCTAGACTCAACCAATTAAAAGAAATAAAATATAAAATATTAGGTTAACTGGACATTATACTACTCAACCGACACCAATTTGAGTTAACCTAAGTTACTTTCTTCTACACATAATTAAGCACCATTAACTTAATTAACTATGTTTAGGGTAGGACACATCATTTTAATGGCGCCGTTGCCAGGGAGGTGATA
This sequence comes from Thalassia testudinum, assembly GCA_037157565.1. Taxonomy (NCBI): domain Eukaryota; kingdom Viridiplantae; phylum Streptophyta; class Magnoliopsida; order Alismatales; family Hydrocharitaceae; genus Thalassia; species Thalassia testudinum. Next base: position 220,359,659 of record JAZHRO010000031.1, on the reverse strand, counting down.
TTTTGCTTTACCAAAATTTCCCCCTACATAGATTTTGTTTAATAATCATTTTGGTGCCATAGGAGGTAACGGTAATTATATTCACCACTTTTACTACTTTTAGTGTTTTGTTTTAATTGGTTTTGTTTTTGTTTTATTTTCTATCTTCTTTTGAGGTTTACCTCTACGGATAATCTCAGGAAGAAGGTAGGCTTTTCTTAGTTCTATTTTTCATTATAAATACCATTGTAAGTATTCTTTTCTTAGTTTTTAGTTAGTTTGAATTGTTGCATTTAGTGAGATAAAAAAATTAAAAAATACAAAAATGTATAACTTTTTGACTAGTAGCAGCATGATATAGGCATACACTCTTAGGAGTACATTTTATCTACTAGTTTCTTTTCGATCTGACTCAAGACGTTTCTACTATTTTTCTTCATCAATGGGAAAACACGTGAAAAAAGTCGAATAGACCTTGTCCTGGAAATAAAATCAAGAGCACATATATTCTTTGAAAATACTTGAAAAGCGGTCACTTTAATTCTTTCGATCATATTTTTGAAAAGATTAATTAAAAAAAGAGGAAAATAAAAATTGTGACTTGAGATCGACATGTTCCACCGTCTCCGACGAGAACAAGCTTGAAGCTTAGGTAGTCCATCAGAGACTAAGAATCCTTGCACTAGGGGGGATGGCAGGTGATCTTGGGGCGACGGCGGGTAGGACTAGGGTGGGGGATGGTTGGCAGATTTGGAGACCTAAGGGCTGGAGGAGGAGGGAGTGGGGGGTGTCTGTGACTTGCGGCAGTAGGGGGATGGAGGAGAGGTGGCCTAGTAGAAGAGGCGCAAAGCTGCTCGGAAAGGTGTTGTGTTTCCGGTGCCAGCAGCGGGGACACATGGCCGCCACCTGCCGACTCCCTGTGGTCTACTTGGGATGTGGGGGTTTCGGTCATAAAAGGGATTCATGTAGGGGATGGGGGGGACTGAGGGCTACTTGCTCTTTCCAACCCTCGGGAAATTTGAATTTTAGGGCTGCCCAGACTCCGCCTCCACCCCCGACCTTGCGTAAATTGGGGGGGCTTGTCGCTGATGTGGAGGTGCCGATGACGGAGAACAACAGAGATACGGAGATGGCCCTGCGTGGAGCGTTGGTGGGAGAGGTGGTGTCTGAAAGACCGTCGACGGAGAGTGTTTGCACCCTGGTAAACTCCTTATCATTATCGACCAACTTGTGGCAGATTTCCTTTCTATTAGATAAATGATTTGTTCTCTTTGGGTTGGGTATGGGGGACATCGAGAAGCTGCGGTTTCAAACATCTTGTAATGAAGGCTGCATGGTGATCTGGAGGCTAGTCTCTCCTTTTGACAGAGCATTGCCAGAGAGGCCTCCCCAGAGAGTGGGGGACAAGATGCGAAAATTAGAGATCAAGGGTCTGCCTCTGCACTTGAGGTCTAAGGAGGTTGTGTTGACGATGATTTCTAGCTTCGCAACAGTGGTAGATGATGCATTAGTTGGAGTGTTGGAGGGGAATGGACATCTGATGAGTGTGAAGGTTGTTGTCTTCATCGCTGGATCCATACCTGACAATCAGATTTTGAGGTGCGGTGGCAGCTCCTGGATGCTGAGGCTGAAATTTGTGGTGGGGGATACTGTAGTAGGGCAATTTAAGTCATCTGGATCTGAAGCTAATGAGGAGGCGACGTCTCAGGAGCTATGCATGGTTCATGGCGATGAACCTCTGGTTGCCGAAGTTGGGAAGGGCTACTGTGAAGGGGAGAAGAGGGGGATTCAGATTGAAGAAAAAGAGGAAATGGGCAGAGAGGAAACGGTAGAACTATCACCAATAATGGCAGGGGATGCAATGCTTGTTGATGTGGAGAATGAGGAGCATGGGATTTTGGGTGCGCAGCCTGAATCTGCAAGGGATCAGCAGGACTTGCAGGAGATAGAAAATCATAACTGTGAAGGGGGATCTCGTGCAAAAAATGGCAAGGGGAGATCACCGTATAGTCTGTGACAGAGAAAATCTAAGGCCATTATATTGATGGATGAAGATGAGGTTGCGAAGGTCATGCAAGTGTGCACATGTCATTCTCTCAGGAGAGAGGGCTCCAATGAGGACTGATGAGGGTACTCACTTGGAACATGCGTGGGCTGCGCGATAAATGCTGGAGGGTGTCCTTGATGAGATATTTGAGAGAATGGGGAATCGATTGTGTGCTCATTCAAGAGACACATATTGAAGGAAACTTTGACAGGCTGTGGTCTGAATTGAAAGCCTCAGGGATGAATGGCTGTGTGCAGAAGGATGCGAATAGGAGGTTGGGTGGCACTGCTATTTGGTGGAGGAAGAGGTGGGCTCAGTGTTTGGAGGTTCACAAAGCCAAACATATGCTGTCATGCAAGTTCCAGATCCAACAGGGGCAGGAATATATTTGGATTACTGGTGTCTATGTCCCTTGTAATGCAGCTGCCAGGCAGGAGCTGTGGGAGTGGTCTACGGTGGCTGATTTGGTGCAGGGGGGGATGTGGCTGATGGGTGGCGACTTTAATTGTGTGTTGACAGGGGCAGATAGGCCAAACGGCAGCATGGACAGTTTGGGTATTGGGTTTCAAATGATGGTCCAATCCCTGCAGCTAAATGAATACCCCTCCTCAGGCGTGAAATTTACGTGGCGCAATTGGCAGGGGCTGGCTTCCAGGCTGGATAGATTCTTCGGCAATGTGGACATCCTTGTTAGATTTCAGTTGTTGAATGTGAGTGGGCTAAGTCGACCCTTTTCAAATCATACCCCGCTGGTATAGGATAGTGGGGAAGAAAATTAGATTGCATCCTACTTCAAAATGAAACGCTTGTGGCTTTTTGAACCGGGTTTCTACCAGATGATCAGCTCTCGGTGGAGAGCTAAAGTGGTCCAGGGATCTACCACTGTCAGGCTGGCAGCCAAGCTGCCTGGTTTGCACATGATCTTGAAAGAGTATGGATCTACTATTGGATTGCTGAGGGGTCAGAGGAGAAGGGAAGCTCTGAGTAAAATTCAGGAGTTGGATTCAAAGGAAGAAGCTGATCGATTGTCGGAAGATGAGTTGGCTGAGAGAAAAATGTGGCAGGGTGTGGCTCTTGATGAAGACCTAAAACAAGAAATCGATTGGAGGGAGAGATCCAGGCAGTTGTGGCTTAAGGAGGGTGATGTAAACACATTTACACTACTTGAGATGTCTATTTATGCATGTTCTTAAGCATAGGATTGCATTTCATGATATAAATATTGCATAACATGCATCATCTTGCATTTAGAGTAGTTTGAATAAAATGGAGGTTAATTGTCTCCTTTTATGTGCTTCGACAAGGCAAACATTTTATCAGGGCCTCGGATCGAAGATCCAACTGTATGGATGTGATCAGGGCGACAATTGGAGTTCAACGACTCCAAGATCGCCCTAATCAGGCATCCGTAGCATCAGATAGTGATCGGGGAACCCTAGAAGATCAAGGGCCAGGATAGTGTAAATCCACACTTCAAATGACAAATCTGACCGCATAGATGAATTCGGATCGACTATCGCAGCCTAACGATGCAGAAATCGAGTCAATCCGACATCTGTGGCACCATCTACAACATCCAGAAGATGAGCGACCAAGATGGCGCCACGTGGTGCCATCTTAGCCGCCCAAATAGCCGCATGCATCTAGTGAAGCTTCCGCACACGCTCCCTCTCCGCCGTTGGATCTCGATCCAACGGCTCTGGACAACCATGCCTAAAAGCATCTGCTCGACCATCTGTGCCTCGTAGCGCAGCGGTCAAGGGCGCTATCGCGAGCTACAGCCGCGGGTTCGAGCCGTAGCGAAGGGGAGAAAGGCGCGGGCGAGAGAGCATGGGCGGGCATTGGATCGTCATCGAGTGGCTCAAATCCACTGACAGCATTCACGCGCTATTGCACGTGTGGCGAGGACACACCATTGTACGCGTTGAGCGGGCACACAGTAGGTAGCTGAGGAGGGTACGTGGGTGCGGACGGCTGAGATTTGATGAACGTGGGCGGATGCGTTGACCGCAGGCAGCTGAGGAGGCATGCGTGGGTGCTGGTACTACGCCCACGTTGGGGCTTTAGTGACGGTTTTATCCGTCACTAAAGACCGCTCATTTATTATTTTAAGATGTAATGACCAATTTGCCCCCAATCCTTGCAACTATAAAAGGAGACCCCCTCCATATGAAATTCTCATCCCTTCCTTCTCTTCTCTACCTCTCCAAAGCTCAAGAGAAGCTTGTCCCACACCTGGGATGCTTCTCGCAAGATAAAGTCCAAATTTCCATCCCCCTTCGAAAGTGGATCCCGCGACGACGACGACGTGCTGCTCCGTTCCGATTATTCTGCTTCGTCCTCCTTTGTCCTGCTTCATCCTCCTTCGTCCAGGCGTCGTCCCATCCGGCTCGTCCTCCAAGTGACCATCGAGGAGGATATCTCTCTCCCTATTCTTTTTACTGCTTTCTAATATAGATTTACTACTTTCTAGTGTAGTTCTGCTCGTCCTCCAAGCATTCATCGAGGAGGACATTTCTCCCTCCATTCTTTTAATGCTTTCTAGAGTAAATTTATCGCTTTCTAGTGCAATTATTTTATGCTTTCTAGTTGTAATAGGCAATCTCCTTAATGATAAATTCTCTGTTTATTCTACATCTCATTTTGATTTCTGTGTCTAATATTCTCTCTCTCTCTTATTCTCTCTCTCTCTCTTCTATTTATTGTAAATAATTAGATAGTTTTAAATTGAATTACTTCATGACAAATAAAAAGAAACGCGTAGTTTTTAAATCAAACGTCCGCCTCCCTGTATTCGACCCGGAATTTTCATTTCAGTATAAATTTTATTTGTTGAACATAAATTCTTTGCTTTCAAGCTACAACGACAGGTTTTCCAAAATCAAACACGTTAGCGTAGCAATTTGATAGTTCAACATTTTGGCACCGTTGCCGGGGAGGCGACGATCTTTGTTTCTCTTCGCATTTTGTAACTTACAAATTATTTACCTCACTTTTCTCCTTTCTTATTGTAATTGCAAGTACTCTTTTGAGACAGGCAAAAGTGGTAGATCGGAGGAAAGTGCTGTAGAAGGTTCTGTAAGTTATCCCCCACCTCCCACCCATTAGATTTCATTCCATAACATAATAATTCAAACATCAATCAACCTATGGGTCTTTATAAACTCTAAGGTTAGATTGTTTGTTGCTTGACACCCATACTCACCCCAACCTCCTCATTAAAAAAGAAAAAAAATTAAAAAAAATCTCATAGAGGTACAGAACCTCATCTGATTTTCAAACTTAATCGATAAATCGATCTTAGGAGCCGATACACACATCCAAACACATAATTGAGTAGAAATCAGATTAAGTAATCATTTGTGTGCCTAATTAAGTGGTGCATCAGGCCAATTGTTTGAGTTGATTGGGTCACACCACTTCAATTAAAATCAACTCATCAAGTAGCTGCCACTTAGGTTCAACTCTTAGGGATTTAACAGGCACTCCACATTCTTTTTAAACTTTAAAGGAAAACATCTTCACATGTGCTTGCAAAACCTAGTGTGCCAACGAAACCTGTTTGAAAACACCTAAAGTTGAATCCTAAAAGCTACTAAGCAACATTTGAACCTTAAATTCACCACATCAAAAATAATCTTGCTTGAAAACCATTGGTTGTGCACGCACACACAAATCAATCAATCATTAAGGGCACAACCCATTTAAAGGGCCCATCACATTCCAAAGCACATTCAAACCTAGCCCTAAATAAAATAGAGTAGACGTTGTCCTTAAGGATTGGACTCGCTCTTCAGAACCCAGAACAAGATTATTTTCGATTAGTCTGTTTCTACTGTTCAATCTGTTGTCTAGTTAGAGGAGCAGAATCAAACGATCATGGCTGGGGGATACACTAGGAACCGGAAGCGCAAGCCAAAGGAAGAACCTTCTCCCCAGTCCCTCCTTCTAACTGGTTGGATTGAATAGACAGAAGTAGATCAAATTGTTCCTTTATCTCAAGATGAGTTTTTGGGAGTCTGTAGGTCTGTAAGGCTAACCCACTTAAGGACAGGTTTGATTGTTTATATTACACGGCGCCTTTCTTCCTCTCTCTTATCATGAATCCTTCCACATATTACACGCATTCTCGCTCTTTCCCTGCTGTTGTGAATTATCCTCAACATGACGATCATCCCGACTCGTACTGTAATCAACCATCAATTAGTTGGGATAACTCAGATTGGGGATATAGTTTCGGACCTCAGTGTTTAGGGTCTAACCCTGAACACTTTGATTCTGATTTCTATCTTTCTCAGAGCTACATCGATTATAGATCATCTTCCTTTCATGAACAACCTAACACGATCTACAATCAAGAAGGATACATCGATCCTTACCCATCCTCTGATTACACTGCCTTTAGGTCATCACCACCTTTTGAACAATCGGAAATGACCTATTTTCAGGAAGGGTATAACAAATCTCAATTCGTTAATTCCCCTGCATTGACCCTAAACCCGCCTAAGCCTAAACCAACTCATTTGGTTCAGGGTAACCAGGTTCAAGATAAGGTTTTGGCTAACTTGAGGAATATCATGCAATCTTTAGAAGTTCAGCCAACACCTTCCATTGAGAGATTGGAGACCTTGATTGAAATGATTGACGATTTAAACAAGTCGTTGTTGGATTGTCTCCAAGATGTTAAGGATAAGAACCCGAGTGAGTTTTTACTTGGGAAATTAGCGAAATTAAGGATGAGATTCATGGTTGCTTTGATTCAATCATGGGATGATTCCCAGTATGAACCCTCTTCAAGAAAGCCAATGACAGAACCCGCTCAGTTACCTGTTGGGGGGGACACGTGTTACGAGGCTGACTAGATTGAATTAAAGCAACCAACTAAGGAAGATCTGATTTCTTCACCTGAGATCCCTGAGCTGGGTTACGAGGAAATGTATATCTCCTTGGAACAGAAAGTGACAAATGATTTTGGGACATACATTGATACGGATCCTGATTTCTTTGATGGTGAAGATTCAAGTTGCGAAGTCTCATGCAAGTTTTCTGAACACGATTTCTGTGAAACGATTGGGCCTGAGGAATCTGATAGATCATTTGATAGCCCAATAACTAAGGAAACTGATCTTATTAGGGCACACATTACGGATCCAGAATCGCATTTTCTGGAGGAATCAATTCAATGCCTTGATTATCAGTTACACCCTGTTGAGTTTATCGATAATTCTGTTTCTGAGATAATTAGACTTAAGTCAATTCTGATTCTTCCACATCATTTAGACTTGGAGATTTCAGACGAGGTGATCAATATACAAGAGGTCCTGGAATTTGATATGCTGAATGAGGAGGATAGGAGTTGGGAAGTTCTGATTTGGGAAGTTAATTTTGGAGGAAATGGAAGATTGGGTCGAAGGGTTCCTATTAAGCTGAAACCATCAAACCAGGACCCTTACGACATTTGTTTTGAGGATGTCAAACCTAAGCACACATTCAACGATTACCCTTTTGAGCTTCAATTCTCTGTAACCCGACTTTTTGGTCATGGGTTGCATCCACATAAATCGCAGGCCCAACCCCGCTTGCAATTTGATTTCAGGTTTTAGGTAATTTTTATCCAGAACCTAAGATATTCTCGATTAAGGGGTATGGGTCTGCACCACAATCTGGTCCACATCTGTGGACCTCTATTGATAGGTCAGAGGATTCTTCTGTTTATTCTAATTCTGACCTGCACTTGTGAATTCTTCATTTCTTTTCTTTGTATAGTGTGCCTAGCTGAAGGTATTAAACTCAGCACATATACAGCTCTTTTTAGTTTTCATCTCAGAGCGGACCTGACATTCTCGCAATTCAAGTGCTTTCTACACTTTTCCACTTTGTTTTATGTCTTTTTAATACAATGAGGACATTGCATTAGATAGGCATGGGGGGGTGGATATTCATCTCTGAATTCATTCGTCAGCTCCGTAGATTTGTTTTATTTTCTTTTATAAAAAAACAAATTTGTAATTAGGAAAGAGAATTTGGGTTTAAGAAAATTTTCAATCTTAGGAAATACAACATTATGATTTGAACATAAAGACCCTTCAGGTCTTTGAACTTAATCAGCCCGTGTATCCACTAAAATGTGGATTTATTTTTTGAGTTTTCGCCAACCTGAATTTTATTTTAATTGGAGTAAATAAGTTTGGGTGATAAGTACACGACTTATCAACCCACCCTCTGATTTGAGGGAATTTTGAGTTTCTAGCATCTACACACTATTTTGTCACTGACTCGTTGTTCGACGATTTTAACAGAAATTGAGTAACTAATGAACCTTTTAGGGTGATATGGCTCGCAAGTTATCGTGGGTAACAGCCCATAGGTAGGTTGTCCAGAGCCTAGTCACTGGACCTTTCTTTATTTTTTCCTTCCCTTAGGTAAATCATATACCAGGGAAGCCACCTACTTAAAAAAGAAAAAAATCAAAAGGAAAAGGAGAAAAGAAAAAAAAGAAATAAACCACACTTCCTGCACGAGTATGGCTGGCAAGTTGTCGGTGGTAACAGCTCATCGACCGGTTATCCAAAACCTAGCTCAGTAAATGCAGTAAAAAATTCCCAAAATACTTAGGAAGAAGCAGAGAAGTAGAATAAACCGGGGAGATATACACTGGATTCACCCTTGTGTTGACCCCGTTAAAAAATAAAAGTTGGGAGAAAGCTACCGGTTGTAAAGATACACCTTTAGGCAGAATTCTTTTTGAGGTCACCTAGAGGCATAGAAACCCGAAGTCCGTTTTAATTGCTGGTCAACGACTCTATCACAATCACAATAAGATTCTTAAAACTTAGGGTTCTCATCAAATCTTTGGTGAGTAGAATGGCCGTAGAAAGCCACTCTTAAACCCTAAAATTTGAAAATCCAGAAAAAAATAGAAAAAAAGAAAAAGAGCAAAAGAAATTTTTCTTTGAATAAGGCGAGGGCTTGAGGCAGTCTCCATTTTGGCTGATACTTGGGTGCTATTGTGTCTTTAAAAGTTCAGTTCCTAAGTAGATAATTTCTTAATGATTGAAAATAACTCATGCCCAAATAATCCAACCTAATTCTTTTATAAATAGCTTATAGTTTTTGCTAGGGACTAGCAAAAGATAGGCATGAGGGTATGATGTAAACACATTTACACTACTTAAGATGTCTATTTATGCATGTCCTTAAGCATAGGATTGCATTTCATGATATAAATATTGCATAACATGCGTCATCTTGCATTTAGAGTAGTTTGAATAAAATGGAGGTTAATTGTCTCCTTTTATGTGCTTTGACAAGGCAAACATTTTATCGGAGCCTCAGATCGAAGATCCAACTGTATGGATGTGATCAGGGCGACGATTGGAGTTCAACGACTCCAAGATCGCCCTAATCAGGCATCCATAGCATCAGATAGTGATTGGGGTACCCTAGAAGATCAAGGGCCAGGATGGTGTAAATCCATAATTCAAATGACAAATCTGACCACACAGATGAATTCGGATCGACGATCGTAGCCCAACGATGCAAAAATCAACTCAATCCGACATCCATGGCACCATCTACAACATCCAGAAGATGGATGGCCAAGATAGCACCACATGGCGCCATCTCGGCCGCCCAAATGGACGCATGCATCCAGTGAAGCTTCTGTACCCGCTCCCTATCCACCGTTGGATCTCGATCCAACGGCTGTGGACAGCTGCGCCTAAAAGCATCCGCTCGACCATCAGCGCCTCGTAGAGCAACGGTCGAGGGCACTATTGCGAGCTGCAACCGCAGGTTCGAGCCGCAGCGAAGGGGAGAAAAGTGTGGGCGAGCGAGCGCGGGCGGGCGTTGGATCGTCATCGGGCGACTCAAATCCACCGATAGCGTTCATGCACGGCGAGGACGCGGCATTGTACGTGTTGAGACGGGTGCACAGCAGCGGGCGAAGGAGCATCCTAAGCTGTCCGATTACTTAGATTTGATGAACGTGGGCGGATGCGTTGAGCGCGGGCAGTTGAGGAGGCACGCGTGGGCGCGGGTACTACGCCTACATTGGGGCTTTAGTGACAGTTTTATTCGTCACTAAAGACCCCTCATTTATTGTTTTAAAGATGTAGTGACCAATTTGTCCCCACTCCTTGCAACTATAAAAGGAGACCCCCTCCATACAAAATTCTCATCCTTACTCTTCTCTACCTCTCCAAAGCTCAAGAGAAGCTTGTCCCACACCCTGGATGCTTCTCACGAGATAAAGTCCAAATTTTCATCCCCCTTCGGAAGTGGATCCTGCGACGACGACGGCATGCTGCTCCATTCCCATTCTTTTGCTTCATCCTCCTTTGTCTAGGCGTCGTCCCGTCCGGCTCGTCCTCCAAGCAACCGTCGAGGAGGATATCTCTCTCCCTATTCTTTTTACTGCTTTATAATATAGATTTGCTACTTTCTAGTGTAGTTCTGCTCGTCCTCCAAGCATTTGTCGAGGATGACATTTCTCCCTCCATTTTTTTAATGCTTTCTAGAGTAAATTTATCGCTTTCTAGTGCAATTGTTTTTTGCTTTCTAGTTGTAATGAACAATCTCCTCAATGATAAATTCTCTATTTATTCTACATCTCATTTTGATTTCCGTGTGTAATATTCTCGCTCTCTCTTATTCTCTCTCTCTCTCTTCTATTTATTGTGAACAATTAGATAGTTTTAAATTGAATTACTTCGTGACAAATAAAAAGAAACGCGTAGTTTTTAAATCAAATGTCCACCTCCCTGTGCTCGACCCGGAATTTTCATTTCGGTATAAATTTTATTTGTTGAACACGAATTCTTCGCTTTCAAGCTACAACGACAGGTTTTCCAAAACTAAACACGTTAGCGTAGCAATTCGATAGTTCAACAGAGGGGGATGCCAATACAAAGTTTTTTCATCTTGTAGCTAGTTCTCAGAGACGTGTTAATTTTATATTCTTTGTTTTGTGTGATGGACATAGAGTCTCTTCTGATCAGGATATTAAATCTAAAGCCATCAAATACTTTAGAGAGGAATCTCGGGCATCTATGAGGGGGAATTGGAGAATGGCGAGCAATGAGGGTCCTAGGGTGTCGAGTGAATAGGCAAACCTCTTGACGGCCCCTATTACTAAGTAGGAGACCTTCCAAGCAATTAGTGACTTAAATGTGGAAGGCTCTCTGGGCCCGGATGGAGTGCATGTTTTCTTTTACAAGGAGATGTGGGGTGTGGTGGGTAAGGAAGTGATGGATGTTATCAGAGAATTTGAGGTGGGGAATGTGGGTTTTGAGAGGATTAACAAGTCCTACTTATTTCTTTTGCCTAAATTAATGGGAGCAGAGCATTTTTCTGAGTTCAGGCTGATTTCCCTCTCAAACTCCATCTATCTTATCATTAGACACTAGCTAATAGGCTGAGAATTGTGCTACAGGATCTGATTCATCCAGTGCAGGCTGCCTTCTTGCCCAATAGATCTCTTCAAGAATCCTTCATTTTGCCTCAGGAAATGGTTAGTGGTTGGCATCAAAGGAAGTGCAAGGCATTCATGTGGAAAGTGGATTTCCAAAAGGCTTATGATTCGATTTATTGGTCGTACTTGTGGGAGATTTTTAGAAGAAGAGGGTTTCCTCCTCTCTAGATCCAATGGATGAAATGGTGTGTCACTACGGCTTCTTTTTCACCTTTGGTCAATGGCAGGCTATATGGAGCTTGGATCCAACCTCAACGGGGGGTTAGACAAGGGTGTCCCTTAGCCCCATTAATCTTCAACCTTGCGGTGGATGGGCTTGCGAGGTATGCTTGCAAACTGGCTGAGGTGGGTGCCATTAGAGGATACTCACTGTCTAACAGGGGAAACTGGCCCCCATATTGCAGTATGCAGACGACACAATGTTTTTTGTCGAGGGATCCAAACGTGAGGCACATGCTTTGGGGCTACTGGTAAAGATTTTTGGTGACATTTCAGGTTTATGTCTAAACAAGGATAAGTCACTTTTGATTTGCTTTGGCTTGAATGAGCAGGAGTAGAGGGAGCTAGAGGGTGTTTTGGGGTCTCCCTGTGCTAAACTGCCATTGAGATACCTTGGTCTACCTCTGAGGGCCACAAAATTGAAAAAATCATATTGGAATGTTCTTTTTGAGAGGGTGTCTGGTAAGCTGAAGGACTGGAGTAGTAGATTCCTTTCTAAAGGTGGAAGATTAATCCTACTTAATTCAGTCATAATAGCCATACCGGTTTTCTACTTCAGCATTTTTAAGGCCCCTAAATGTATTTGGAAGAGATTGGATACTATGAGGAAGAGATTTTTCTAGAAGGGTGCTAGACACGAGGGTGGTTTCATGCAGCCCATCAAATGGAATTGTATCTGCAGACCTAAGGACATCGGGGGGCAGGGAATTAAAGCGCTTAAGGAGTTCAATGAAGCCTTGTTGTTGAAATGGGCCATCAGGATTTTGGATGGCAAGGAGGGATTGATGGACGACTTGATCAGGGACTGTTATGGGCAATCTAATAGCAGTCTGCAGAGGCTTCAGCCGAAGAAGCCGTCTCCATTTTGGCGTTCAGTGATTGCTGCTGTCACCAGTTATTGGCATCTGCTACAACCAAAGCTAGGAATGAGCAGTGGTCAGACTTGGGCCTGCTGAAAGAGGTTTATCCGAGGGTGTATGGTGCTGCTACAGATAAGGCAGCCATAGTTAGTAGTCTGTGGTCTCAGGAAGAAGGATTCTGGCGGCTGGAAGAATTACAGCAATGTGGCAGGGCACTCGTCTGCGGGACGAAAGGCAAAAATTGGTGGCGAGTCTACAACAGCTGCAACTTGTGAATAATGGGATAGATACTTACTGTTGGCATGGGGTTTTTTCAGTGAAGCAAGAGTATGAGAAAGTTATTAGAGCAAATAATGAGGTGGAATGGGACCCCATTGATAGAAAGATTTGGCTTCTTAAATTTCCTCTAAAGGTTCAGATTTTCTTGTGGCTATGCAGATGTGATGGGCTAATCACTGGTGATCTGCGACACAAAAGGATGGGGACTGTGCTAAATGTATGCCATCTCTATGGATTTCACTCTAATAGTGCATCATACATTTTTTCCTCCTATTTGATCACGGATAAGATTCAGAGGTTGGTTTGTTTAGGACCCCTTCCTTCCTGGGATTCAGTGTGGTAGAGGTTCATCTCTCCTGGCCAACCCGTGGGGGCTATGGCAACTGTGTTGTGAGTGTATGGATGGCACGTAATGATAAGCTTTTTCAGGAGAGATCGGTGAGATGTGAGAATATTGTAAAGGAGTGCTGGTCTCTCATACAAAGTTGGGCTTCATACCTGTAATTGCTTTTTTGATATGGAATATACTACCCTCCGGATTGCTATCAGATCTTGATAGCAATCCTCAATGTTTCAAAAAAATAAAAAAATTTGTGACTTAATTTGTTTGCAGAATGCATGTGGGTTTTATTGAAATTGTCTGTTGCATGCTATCGTGCACACAGCGCGATCACTAGAGTCACATGAGTCTGAATTTTCTACCTCTCCTCTTTGCACCTCTTAGGGCTTTGGTCGAAGATCAACAAGTCTGTCTCACTACTAGAGCCCCAAGGAGCTAGTAGTGAGCGGTCTCGATCCTAGACCTTAGACATTTCAGCCTTAAGGATACGCACTTTTGTAGACACGGGTTTAGGATGCGTATTTTGGTACTGTTACTATACTTGTTTGCGTCCGAAGTATTTTTGAGTATTCTAGGAATCTCCTTTCCTTTGAAAGAAGAGAGAAACCAGTGTTTTTCGCACTATTTTGCAGGTTTTGTTGCCGCTATTTTCTGGTGGTGTGGGTGTGCCTTTGCACATTCATTTCATTTTATGAACGGGAGGCGATCATTGCATCTGCCTCTTGTAACTCCTTTGACAGGTGATCCTAGGCTGGTTGCAGATAAGCAACCACTTACATTCCTGACTGATTCATTTATTTCTATAGAACAATTGAAAAATCAGAATCCCGAGATCCCTTCTTCTTCTGGTCAGGGGGAGATGCTGCCTTTTGATGTTCTGACGGAAAGGCATTTTTCCGCATTCGAAAGTCATCGGAAATCATAGTATAGTCACACAAAAATGTTCGTCAAAAATTGATTTTGTTAAAGTAACGAGACTTTGAGTTTCGGAAGTTCGTCTCTGGGAGGTGTTTGTTTAATTCTGAAATCGATCTTTTCGCTCTACTTGTTACAGTCGCATGGCGGTTTATGGTTATTACGTATTCAAACACGACATGCTTAGTTGCAATAGATGGTAGTGAAAAGTAGGCAACTTTAATCACACGAAATATTTTGCAATCAATAAGCTCATGGTGATTTTCAACACAAAGATATATATATAGAAAATATATTTCTTCATTCATTCATTTAGAGGATGTTTGCAACATGAAATGTAGAGGAAAGCTTATACAGGAAAGCATGAAAACATAAAACTAGCTAGTGGAAAATGATCGCATACAGGAATCTATGGTGGGGGTTTTGCGTGCATCATTGGGGGAGAATAAGAGCTACACTACTAAGCAGTAAATATGAAGAACTAGAGCTAATCTAGCAGAAGGAAGGCCATTTGAAAGTGGTCTCCAATGGCCTTGGAGTGGTTGAGAGGAGAATGAGGGGCGGCCAATGGAGCTTAGGCCAGCCCTTGGAGAGAGGTTGGAGGAGTGATCCAGCATCTTGGCATGGAGATGGTGGCCTTCATGGTGCTCCTCATGGAGGTGGAGTGGAGATGGAAGTGGCTAGCCTAAGTGGAGGTGAATGTGAATGGAGCTAAGTATGTGGACGGCCAAGAGTGGATCGGTGCAAATGGCCACCTGGGAGTCTCTCTAGATAAGTGTTGAACTCTCTAGAGAGGCCTCCAAGAGTGGCCGGCCAGGAGGGAGAGAGGTGGTTCTTAGATCCACCATTTGTGGATCTAAGAATTGAATGGCTATTGGTTGCTAAATTTGGCAACCAAGAGTTGGCGCCACTTTCAAGAGAGTTCTAGAGAACCCTAGAGGAGTGTGTGTGCATGAATGGGTGTGTGTGTGTGCATGTGTGGTTGTGCCCTAGGTTTCTAAGAGGTCTAGGTTAGGTCCTAGAGGGTTTGGGTAGGTGTATGCCTTGAATTAGGGTTGCAAACCCTAATTGTTAAAAGGAAATTGCAATTAAACTTAACCTAAGTTTAATTGAATGAGTGTGAACCTAATTGAGAGTGAAATAACTCAATTAGGTTGGGTTTAGGTCAATTGGACTCTCACTAAGTCCAATTGGACTTGTGTGGGTTGAGATATGAGCTCAATTGGACTCAATGAGTCCAATTGGCATAGGTAATGGTAATTGACTATGATCTAAGTCAATTGGGTTTGGTGAGGACCTAATTAGGTCCTTGGAGAGGTCTAGAGGTGATGTACTAGGGTTAGGGCACCTTAATTTAGGTTCCTATGGGATTGGAATTAGGTCTTGGGAGTTAGAGATCCGAGATCAAGGCTTGAATCTCAAAACAGGAACTGGAGAGCAGTTCCTGACGTCCAAAAGCAGGATTAGACAACTTATACTCAAAAATCAGATGTCCAGGCTTCAGTTCTGGTTGTCCAATCTGAGTTACGGGGAATTCTATGTTCTGTTTTGGTTATTCTGTGGGAATTGGATGCCTAACAAAGTGTCTGGACATCTAATAACACTACAGAAGCAGGTTTGAGTTGTGCGGGAGTTGGCTAAAAGTTCTGGATGTCCTATAATTCATCTGGACATCTAGATAAAGGTTGGAAGTAAAGTTTTAAGGTTTCCTAGGGTGCGGTGACCTAATTTAATGGTGGCTAAGGCTTGGGGAAGTCTCTAGGCTATCCTAGGACTAGGATTGACCTAAGCTCGTCCCATTTTACTGCTTTATTTCTACTTAATAGAATAGCATGCCTTAATTCCCTTACATCATTATTCCTTATGTCTAATCTAAGTCTTCTACTCCAGTCCTGCTGCAACAGCCACTATTCTTGATCTAGCTTCAGATCCAGTTTCTGATCAGCTTATTTCCTGCAATTGACATAATGTGCTTAATCAACACATTATAACGTTATTTTATGCATAGCTAAAGTAAAGCAGTAAAGATGCATATCATTCTTATGCATGCCTGAATTACCCTAGCTTATTCTAAGTTCTAGCCTAATTTATGTCATTTACGACCTATGATTGCCACGTAATCATACCCCCATGCCAAAATCTTGCTAGTCCCAAGCAAATGCAAGACTAAATTATTTACAACAAGGGTCCCTAAGGGACTGATTATTTTATCAAGTGTATGCCTAGAGATTTTTCTCCTTTTGTTTTCATCCTATGCTCTAGAAATCTAGACAATCGTGAAAGTATAGCTATGTAGCTTTTGCAATAGATTCGAGTGAAAAACTAATTCACCTCTAAAGCCTGCACTTGACCCCTAGTAAAATTCTAGTAGGATAGGCGGACTTCTTCACTAGAGGTATTCAAGATATTCTTTGAATTCCACCCTGACTTTAGGCTTAGGTAGAGAATCTCTGAGGGAAAAGATTATATATTTGGTGGCTCACTCTCACTTGGTGCTACATAGAGATTAGTGCTACAGAATATAGATTCCCAGATTACTAAGTAACTCAACTCAGAGAAAGATGAGAAAAACTATGCTCTCATTTGATTCCTTTGTATTCATTCTCTCTTACTCTTTTTCTTTTTCTTTGCTTTCTTTTTCTTAGAGCTCACAACCTTACCAGATTCATGTATATGATCTATATTTGGTGGTCTCACTTGGCATTAACACTTTAATTAAGTTTCCATAACCCTAACACCAAGTCGGAATTCCTCAGCCAGTATTCGAGCGGTCAGAAACACAAGAAAGGTGGGTTAAAGCTATATTTGGTGAATCTCAAATTTATTCGGTGGTATTGCCTTAATATAACTGAAATAACCATTCACTCTTTTTTTTTCTTTACTTTTCCTTCTTTTCCTAATTTTTTTGTTCAATTTTTCTTTCTTTTCATCTTTTTTTTTTCAACATAACACAACTAGCACACATCCATGAACTTTATTGAGGAGGCATTATTAGGGATTGGTGGTAATCAAGAGACATTGGTTGGCTTATTTGGTGCAAGTGCCTACTCACAGCATTGGGAGAGATGGATAGGACAGTGTATTTCTGACCTTGGCATCGATACCCTCCTTCAATCGAGGATTCCATAAAGAATGGTCGTAACCATCCACCTAAGCCGTAGTTTTATGAAAACTCGCTCTCCATGTATTTGCCTTATTTGGTGGCTCTCAAAATTCGCACAAAAATGTATACGCGGGAACTGAGAGTGAAAACTATGCCTAATCTCAAAGTATCATCACCTAATTATCTAGGACTCCAGATTCCTTGCACTAATCTTAGAGCACCAGTATACTACTCTCATCTGACACTATTTGGTGGATTTTTGGAAGAAAATCTGCCTGACACCCAAAACATTATCCAGGGGTTCAAGAAATAAGCATGGGAGTATCTGTGAAAGTAGGAGATCTGTGGGGAGGTCACTGAAATCCTCATTAGATATTACTTCAACCACATCAGTACTCATCTTTGATTCATCAGAGGCTAACTCTTCAGGCTCGGGGTCGAGCCATTGACTAGGGTGATAGGTGGTCCCCAGCTCATTCTGCTCAAAGCTTCACCCTCATAGGCATTGGGTTCCTCAGTCATTCCTGCCTTAAGTAGCATATTTATTTCTTCGTTGAAGTCATCCATAGCTACTTCTGGTCTTCAGATGTCAGGATCAGGGATAGAAAGTGTTGTCTCAGAATATCTAGCATTTGAATTAGAAAAGTAGGTGAAGGAAGAAGAGTGCAGATAAGAAGATGTTGGCACTAGCATAGGTTCACCTACAATAGGAAGCGGCCTAGATTGATCAGTAGTGTTGCATGTAATGTTTGCCTCAGGATCCATATCCGCAACTGGATCTACTTGCCTTAACTCGATTGGGTTATCCAACCCATGAGGTATCTCCCCAGATTCAAGATAATCCGATTGTTGCTCAGTCCTAGAGATATCATTCCTTTCCTCCTCAGTTTCCTGAATGGAGTTCTCAGACAAACCAATTCGGCATGCTTCCTGCTCCTATCTCATATCCAAGCTAGGTTCTTCATCCCCTAAATGATCTTCCAGCATCTGCTCCCGAGAATCTTTTGTGTGTCATTCCAGCGTAGTTGTTTCAGATTCTTCGAGGTCTTCAAGGCTATTTTCCACTCGATATCTCAAAAGAAATAGTTCTTAAGTTTCCCGATTTTGTCCAATTAGCCTTGTTATCTCTACTATTTCCTGAAGGATCTCCCTCACAACCTGTTGATGTGGAATCCAGCTTTGTCTTTAGTTTGGCTCAGTGATAGCTTGGATTTCATGTAGATAGAATGCGGCCTTCTCCTTAGCACTTGCTACAACTCTCTATATTCTGTAATGTGGTCGCATATGCACTTGCAGCTCTTCAGGGGTTCCAGGGGGTGAATCAGGTCTACCCATATTCCATGGGTGAGAAGTAGGAGTATGAAATTCATATCCTGGGTTATAAGATGTGGTCCTTTGGGGGACCGACTAGTATGGGTCGTAATATCCAAGGTTAGGATATGGGTTAACCATTTCGGTAACCCGAGGAGAAGGATCAGGAGAAGCGAAAAGTCAACTTCACAACCTTGGGTTCTGATCCCAAGGCTAAGTTGATTCAATGACCTGGGCTCTCAGATAAGCTCATGGATCCAGCTCTTCTGGATTCTGATTAGGTCCAAATCTAGGGTTAGCCATTGCAGCTAAGCAGATGAAGAAGTGGCGGGAGAAGATGGTCTTGGAGAGGTGACTCGCCTCCTTCGGAGTGGCTTCTAAGGTCCAACTAGTTGAGGTTGAGGTGACCTCCTTCCTTGCATACACCACACAACCCCTACGTTGGTGTAGCCAAGCCGGGCAAGGCTAAGGCTCTGTCAATTTGATGGTCCTTATGAATCAAATGACCGGATTTTTCATTTTAAGTTTTAATTCCTAAAGAAAATTCGTCGTACAACCAACTGAAAATGATTCCCGCCTCTCAGCTAACCTAGCCAAGATGTTGAAAGCACCCAGTACTACGACAATGAAATCAGGTTTAATTCATGTTCTAAAATTGATTTTAACCCATTTTCTTCAGTTGGGGTTTTCTTTTTGGTGAGTGGTCCACAAGGTGACCAACTCATCGGCTAAGTACTAGACTTCATTAAGTCTAGTCTAGCCAAAATGTGGTCTCTAAGTTGTAACCCTAAAGGTGTAACCTAGGTTCATGCAATTTAAGGGTTTTGTTCTTTTGCTTTCAGCTGACCATAAAAATTACAATGGGTTCTCTAGTAAAATTTGGAATCCAATTAACTTGAAATTTGGTGAGTAGATTCTTTTTTCAATTATCTTTCAAGAAAACATTTTTTTGGAATTTTTACTATTTCAACCGAATTTTTAAGGATTTTTGAATGTCAAGGGGTCAGATTTGGAATTTTGACCCCTACTTAGCTTTTCACTTTGAAATAGTATCAAATGACTTTTAAAAGTTCATAAAAAATATGGAAAATCAAGACAACGAGATAAGCTTTCAAACCCCACCTTTTTTAGTCAAAACAAAATCGTAGATTGCACGAAATTGCTTTTTAAAATTTCAAAAATCTCAAATCTGGGTCAGTCTGACCCCTTGCACTTCGCAAATTTTTAAAAATTTTATACTTAAAATTTTTGCAAAAGAATGGTGTTGTTTGAAAGATGGTTTGAAAATGAAAGTCCAGCTTGAACTTGAAAATTTTTTATTAGCTAATTTTTTGGTAATTGAATTTTTAAAATAGATTTTGAATCTGGCCTGAAAATCAGAAAATGGTGGAGAAGCTTTTAAAGAAGGTTTGAGTTTGAAATCCAAACTTTCCACCAAACGTGTTTTTTTTTTCCAAAACCTTTTGCTTGTTCTTTTTTTTTCAAAAAGGAATTTTTTTTTTTCAAAGGATTTTCAAATATATATATATTTTGTTGCTTTTTCAAACTAACCTAGGATTCAAAAGAAACCTAATCAAGATTTTTAAACAAAATAAATTTTCTTTTTCTTTTTCACGAAAATGAATAAGTTTTTTCTTTTTCAAAATAAATTGCTGCAAGCAAATCTAATCCTAGGGTTCAAAAGAAAACCTAGCCTAAGAAGAGATGTGTACCTGATTTCTTTTTCTACGCTCGTTTTGTGAGCAGATCCCATTTTCTTCCTATGTTGTCCTACACATCCAAAAACAAAGTAAAGGAAGATTTGTCATTGGTAGTTTAGAAGATCGAAATCAAGAAAAATGACGTTGCCTCCCCGACAACGGTGCCATTTGGTGGAAAGGCATTTTTGTGGATTTGAAAGTCGTCGGAAATCATAGTATAGTCGCGCAAAAATATTTGTCAAAAAATGATTTTCTAAAAGTAACAAGACTTTGAGTGCTGGTCATTCATCTCTGGGAGGCATTTGTTTAATTCTGAAATCGATCTTTTCGCTCTACTTGTTTACAGTCGCATGGTGGTTTATGGTTGTTACGTATTCAAACATGACATGCTTAGTTGCAATAGATGGTAGTGAAAAGCAGGCAACTTTAATCACACGAAATATTTTGCAATCAATAAGCTCATGGTGATTTTCAACACAAAGATATATATATAGAAAATATATTTTTTCATTCATTCATTTAGAGGATGTTTGCAACATGAAATGTAGAGGAAAGCTTATACAGGAATGCTTGAAAACATAAAACTAGCTAGTGGAAAATGATCGCATACAGGAATCTATAGGGGGTTTTGCTTGCATCATTGGGGGAGAATAAGAGCTACACTACTAAGTAGTAAATGAAAGTAGCAAATATGAAGAGCTAAAGCTAATCTAGCAAAAGGAAGGGCATTCGAAGGTGGTCTCCAATGGCTTTGGAGTGGTTGAGAGGAGAATGATGTGCGGCCAATGGAGCTTGGCCCAACCCTTGGAGAGAGGTTGGAGGAGTGATCCAGCATCATTGCCTGGAGATGGTGGCCTTCATGGTGCTCCTTGTGGAGGTGGAGTGGAGATGGAAGTGGTTAGCCTAAGTGGAGGTGAATGTGAATGGAGACAAGTATGTTGATGGCCAAGAGTGGATGGGTGCAAATGGCCACCCCTTAGGTCCTTTTATAGACTTAAGGGAGTCTCTCTAGAGAAGTGTGGAACTCTCTAGAGAGGGCTCAAAGAGTGGCCGGCCAAGAGAGACAGAGGTGGTTCTTAGATCCACCATTTATGGATCTAAGAATTGAATGGCTCTTAGTTGCTAAATTTGGCAACCAATAGTTGGCGCCACTTTGAAGAGAGTTCTAGAGAACTCTAGAAGAGTGTGTATGCATGAATGGGTATGTGTGTGCATGTGTGGTGGTGCCTTAGGTGGCTAAGTGGTCAAGGTTAGGTCCTAAAGCATTTGGGTAGGTGTATGCCTTGAATTAGGGTTGCAAACCCTAATTGCCAAGGGGAAATTTCAATTAAACTTAACCCAAGATTAATTGAATGAGTGTGAACCTAATTGAGAGTGATATAACTCAATTAGGTTGGGTTTAGGTCAATTGGACTCTCGCTAAGTCCAATTGGACTTGTGTGGGTTGAGATCTGAGCTCAATTAGACTTAATGAGTCCAATTGGCTTAGGTAATGGTAATTGACTATGATCTAAGTCAATTGGGTTTGGTGAGGACCTAATTAGGTCCTTAAGGAGGTCTAGAGGTGTTGTACTAGGGTTAAGGCACCTTAATTTATGTTCCTATGGGGTTGGATTAGGTTTAGGGAGCTAAAGATCCAAGATCAAGGCTTGAATCTCAAAACAGGAACTGGAGAGCAGCTCTAGACGTCCAGAAATAGGATCAGACGACTTATACTCAAAAATCAGACGTCCAGACTTCAATTCTGGACGTCCAATCTGAGTCAGGGGGAATTCTAGGTTCTGTTTTGGGTATTCTTCGAGAATTGGACGTCTGACAAAGTGTCTGGACATCCAATAACACTGCAGAAGTGGGTTTGAGTTGTGTGGGAGTTGGCTAAGGGTTTTGGACATCTAGATAATGGTTGGAACTAGGGTTTTAAGGTTTCTTAGGGTGCAGTGACCTAACCTATGGGTGGCTAAGGCTTGGGGAAGTCTCTAGGCTATCCTAAAGCTAGGATGAACCTAAGCTCTTCACATTTTACTGCTTTATTCCTACTTAATAGAATAGCATGCCTTAATTCCCTTACTTCATTATTCCTTATGTCTAATCTAAGTCTTCTGCCCCAGTCCTACTGCAACACCCATTATTCCTGGTCCAGCTTTAGATCCAGCTCTAGATCCAGCTTCTGATCAGCTTATTGCTTGCAATTGACATAATGCGCTTAATCGGCACATTATAACATTATTTTATGCATAGCTAATGTAAAGTAGTAAAGATGCAGATAAGGCTTATGCATGCCTGAATTACCCTAACTTATGCTATGTTCTAGCCTAATTTAGGTCAATTAAGACCTATGATTGCTGCACAATCACGTTCATGAAGCGCTCCTGAACAAGAATCTTATGATGCTTGAACAAAATAGACAAATTAATCTTTTAACAGCAGCCTTAAATAATTTGTAGAATCTTCAAACCCGTCCTCCACCTCAACCTGAGGTCAGTTTTGACCATCCTGATTTTCCAATCCCTCATCCAAGGCCTCTACTCAGAGACTACTACAATCCATCCAGTGCACAAGTAGATCCTAATGTTAGGATTCCTACTGGGGAAAATGATCTAGAATTAAAGCCAAACATTATAGCTCTAATCCCACATTTTCACGAATTTGCATCCGAGGATCCATTCCAACATATTGAAGATCTTAAGAATCTATCTCAAACTCTTGGACCTTGAAATCAAAATAGGGAAATCCTACTTATGAAAATGTTCTCTTTTAGCCTTAAAGATAAAGCAGCTTATTGGTATAGAACTATAGCAAGACCAATCTCAACTTGGGCTGAACTCGAATCCACATTTTTAAAGAAATTTTTTCCTATTGTCGAACAAATGCTTTAAGGAGAGCAATGACAACATTTAATCAAAATCAAGAAGAACCAATGCATGAAGCATGGGAATACTTTCATGAATTACAAAGGAAATACCCACATCATGACATCCCTCATTGGCAACTAATGCATATCTTCTACTATGGATTGTAACAGGGCATTCGCAATCTAGTCGATGCCGCTTGTGGAGGGAATTTTCTAAATCGCGTCGCAGAATCCGCTTCAGAATTATTTGAAGGGATGGTGGAGAACTTGATCAAAAATGCATCTATGTTGCAATTTATGCGGGGTACGAATACAACACATCATAATCTGCACAAGGGCATTCATGAGATCGATAATTCATCTAGTTTAAAGGATTTGGAAATTATTGCAGAGAAACTAGACAAAGTCGACATCGTAGCAAAGCATCTCGACGAGGTCCGAAATACGATGAAAACTCTTACACCTCTACTTGCTACGCAAAATCCTGCGCATTCACCTATTTTGCAAATTCCCACGGGGAGGGAATTTGCGAATAATCTGGATTCTAGATATCCATCTTCCTTGGGTTTTTTATCTACTCCTGCACCAACCCAAGGAGGGACCTTTGTCCCACAATCTTTCCCACCCTTTCATGTTGCAGGAAACATGCGCTATCTTTTTGGATTACATGCCATTCATGAAAATATTCCAAGATCAAACCCATATTATAATACCTATAATCCTGGATGGAAAAGCCACCCAAATTTCTCTTGGACTAATCAAAATCAAAGATCACATTATCCAAATCAGACCTACTTAAACCCACCTCCACTTCCTCCTCAGCAACCAAATGTGAGGCCTAATCCTATGGGTATGCAGAATTACTCTAGCCCTATTAGAGATACGCAGCTGGACCAGATTTTGAGAGCTGTGTCAGAGAGTCAGCGACAAAGTGCTGAAACTCTCGCTGAGATCCAAAGGCAATGTAAGGTAGAGTTGGCTGATTTATGAAATCAAATCACACTTTTGGCTGAGTCTCGTCAGCCAGGTACTCTTCCATCTCGGCCAATTTTGAATCCTAGGAATTTGCAAAACCCTAGGCAACACCAAGGCCAAGTCCATTTCCTTAATCAGGCCTTTGATTCTAATCACAACCCGTCCTCTGTACTTCCTTAAAACAATCCACCAAACCCGTATTAGCAGCCTTTATTGTATCAAAATGACTCACCTATTATTGAGAATCAAAATTGACTCTGCTGATCTTCTGAACTTGGTTGGAATCATATGTTGTAATGCCTTAATCTTTAATATTTTACATCTCAACCTAAATCGGATCTGATTTTCAAGAGATTCACTCTATTCACTCTTATCTTTCTAAGATTTTTATCTGATTTTGGTTCTACGAGATCTATTTTAGGCAATCTCAGGACGAGTATTTACCGGGTGGTTTTTATCTGTTTTTCTATTTTTCAACCAATTCTTTCATAACTCCTTTATTTTTACCATATACATATTCTTTTTAGGAATTCTTTACTAGGGTTTACGCCTAGTTGAAGGCGTAAAACTTAGCAATTTTGTACATAACTGTTTCCTACTTTCTACACTTTTATTTTCCCAAACACTTTTTCTGATTTTTCACCTCATTTTATACTAACTACCTTCATTTAGTCTGACTGACCACTCTGACCTTTGGTCAGACTTGAAATCATCTGCACAGAGATCTGTGATCTCCTCTATACGACTCCTTTCATCACCCTATACTAAATGAAGTGTAATATCTTTTCACCTCTTTTACAATGAGTACATTGTAAAATCTTGGCTTGGGGGGGTGTGAAGTGAAATTTTCACTTCAAGTGTATGTGTATAAAAAAACTCATAAAATTTAATTATCCATGGAATTTTTTAAAAAATAGATATTCAAAAAATTTATAAAAATGTTCAAAATAAAAAATATCATAAAAATTTGAAAGAATTTTGAAAAAAATCATAAAAATTGGAAAATTTTATAAAACATAAAAGAAAAAATATATAAATACAAAAATTTGTAAATTTATAAAAATAATAAAAGGGGTATATTCATCTAGAATAAAGAAGAAAAGAAGAAAAAATACATATAAATATATTTATATTAATATTAAGAGGTTAATTGTTCTTTTATGTCAGAAACTAAAAAAAAGTATTAAGAATACATATAGAGTATATTATAGCATTAAATTCTTATTTAGGTTTTGACTTATAACATTTTCTAAAAACACACTTTTGTTTTAAAAAATTTTTAAACAAGATTTTATTTGAATTAGAATCTTTAAATCTTTAAGTTTTGTTTTTCTATTTTTACCCTGAAATTAAGAAACTAAGGTGTATTAAGTTTTAAACTTAAGTTTTGGAATTAAATTGTAACTTTTTAATAAATTAGATTAAGTAATCCTTTTGCTTTTTGAATATTTGATTTTATCATAAAGTTAAGTAAAAGGTGCAAATATTCAAAGTTAATTAAGTAGAGAGTTAGTAAAATTTTAGTCTACAAGTCTTTCAGACTAAAGGACATTTGGTTAGACTTGAGAATTTTTGTCTTGACAGATCATATAGGAGGAAACTAAAAATTCAAAGAGCCTAAGAGTGAATTGCGTTGTTGTCCAAGCTCTGGTTTGAGAGCTAATTAACCTAAATATCTAAAATTCACACATATAGAACTGTCTTGTTGGAATCTGAGACCGCGAAAACACAGAGGTTAAGAGATCAATTCTAAATCCTCTTTAGCCCAAGGATTTCCGCAGGGCAGTTCCTGAAAGGGTGAAGGATGTGCCACTCACCTAGAAAATGGATTTGGAGAATAAAGTTAGTAAGAAAAATGAGAAGGGGGAGAAAAAGTAAAAATAAAATAAAACACCCTGCAGTTAAGTGCCTCATTACAAATGGGTACTTATGTAGTATTCCATATAAAAATAAAGCATCTCGGTATAAATAGATGCTACCCTTCCTTCCATCAAATAAAAAGAACACCTCACTACATATGGGTGTTCTAGCTTGTAGAAAAAGTTGAAAAAGTATGGAGATAAAAAAGTCAGGAATAAGAGACCCAATGGTCCACCAGGGAGATACACACAAAAATTGTTGACCTCGGAATAGAAAACTGGTGAGGAGAAAGCAACCAAACCTGAGTAAGGCCAAGCCAAAGGCTTGAATTGGAATAATCTAGATTGGAAATTGATTGTTCCCTGTCAAATGAAGATACACTCAAATAACAGAAAAGATTAGAACTAACATCAAGACCATGGTTAAAAGAATAATTTAACCGGAGGGAGGATGCCCATATTGGGGACCATGATGGTGGTGGGAGGTGACCATGGGGCGATCGGCGGTAGAACCTAGATAACGAGGGTTGGACTACAAGGAGATCTAGGGCATGGAGGCGGAAGGAGACTGGAGGATCTGATGCTACTAGCAGAAGGGAGGTAGATATGAGGAAGACATATAAAGGGAGCTCATGGGGTGACAGAAAGATCGTGTGCTTCCGATGCTGGCAGTGGGGCCATATGGCAGCTATATGTCATTCTCCCACTGTGTGCCTGGCGTGTGGTGGTTACGGCCACAAGTGGGATTCATGTAAGACAACTGATGGCCAGATGAAAGGTCGTTCAAATATGCGCACTGGAGATTTGAATGTTAGGGCACAGCTGCCGCCACCACCACTGCCTCCTCAAACCTATGGGGGTCACATGGTCGATGTCGAGGTTCCTATGATAGAGAACATAACAGCAGCAGAGTTGATATTGAGAGGGGCGCTGATCGGAGAGGTAATGACCGGTAGCCCAACCTCAGAAAATCTACACAATCTGGTAAGCTCTCTCTCTCCATCGACCAACTCGTGGCAAATTGCTTCTTTGTCACTTGCACGATTTGTCCTCTTTGGCTTGGGGATGATGGATGTCAAAAGGTTGCGTTTTCAATCAAGCCCTTTTGAAGGTCTAACGGTGATTTGGAGGTTAGTCTCCCCCTTTGATGGAGCTTTGCCGGAGAGGCCACCTCAGAGATTAGGCTCTAGGTCGGGGAGACTTGAGATCGAAGGTCTGTCGCTACACCTGAGGTCAAGGGAGGTGGTGGCAACCTTGATATCTAGATTTGCCCTAATGGAAAAAGATGTGGAAGTAGGGTTGATGGAGGGCGATGGACGTGTCCTGAATGTGATGGTTGATGTCTTCAAATCAAGGTCGATCCCTGATAGACTAAACTTGAGATGTGGGGGTAGCTCTTGGCTGTTGCTATTTTCACTGTGGGTGACATTGCTATGAAGAAGATTCATGATAAGTCATCTGATTTGCAAGCTGTTGAAGAGGTGAACTTACAGGTCTTGTGTAGGCCTTCTCCTGAAGAGGCTCCGATAACAAAAAAGTGCAAGGGCCATCATCTGGGGGAAGGGGGGAGATGATGGTTGAGGAGAAGGTGGAGTCAATCAGGAAGGAAACAATGATGCCTGTGATCGAAGATGCAAGGAATGCACAACCAGATGTTGATGATAGTGAGATGCAGGTGTTAAAAGAGATTTCGCCTAACTCTTTGAAGACCCAATAGAGGTTGCAAGAGGTGGAGGGTCGAAAATTTGGTACTGGATCTAATACCAAATCTGGTAAGGGTAGGTCACCCTATAGACTTAGACAGAGGAAACCAAAGTTTGATATCCTTTTGGATGAAAGCACAGTTGCTACGATTATGCAAGTCAGTAAATGTCAAAGCAAAGGGTGGAGGGATCTCATGAAGGAAGATGATAATCCTCACATGGAATGTGCGTGGGTTGCATGACAAAAGCCGAATGGCTTCTTTGATGAGATACTTGAGAGCGTGGGGGATCGATTATGCAATCATACAAGAGACTCATATTGAGAATGAGTCGGATAGAGTATGGAATGACATGATGGCTGCAGGGGCAAATGAATGTGTGATGCTTAATGCACGTGGTAGGTCGGGTGGCATTTTATTTGGTGGAGAAGGGCTTGGGCACACATTTTGGACATACACAAGGCTCAACATCTGGTGACTTGCAAGTTCCAAACTCACCAGGGGCATGATATTATCTGGATTACAGGTGTGTATGGCCCTTGTGCTGCATCTGTGAGACAGGAACTATGGGAGGATTAGGCTGCTGCAGCTGAACTAGTTCAAGGGGAAGATTGGTTGATAGGAGGAGACTTCAATTGTGTGCTAACAGGGATAGATAGGCCATATGGTGCTACAGACAGTTCAGCTGTTGGATTTCAGTTGGTAGTTCAATCCCTTGGTCAGAATGAATATCCATCATCAGGAGTTGAGCTCACTTGGCATAATGGTAATGACTTATTATCTAAGATTGATAGATTCTTTGGGAATCTGACTATCCTTGGTAGATTCAACTGTCAAGTGTTGCTGGTCTGGATCACCCTTTCTTGACCATACTCCGTTGGTCGGGCATAGTGGTGAAGAGATACAAGCAAGCTCATACTTCAAGTTTAGAAAATCTTGGCTAAGAGAACCTGGATTCCATCAGATGATTGGCTCATGGTGGTAGACCAAATAGGTGGAGGGCTCAGCTACTATCAGGTTTACCTCCAAGCTAGTAGCTCTACCTATAGTTCTGAAAGAATATGGTGATACTGTGGTCACACTGAGGCAACAGAAGTGTGCAGAGGCTTTAAACAACATCCAGATGCTAGATTCTAAGGAAGCAGCAGGCCCTCTATCTGATTAGGAGCGTGCAGATAGAAGAATGTGGCAGGGGGTCGTAGTGGAGGAAGATTTCAAATAGGAGATTAATTGGAGGGAGAGGTCAAGATAGCTATGGCCCAAGGAGGGAGATTCCAACACAAAATACTTTCACCTTGCGGCCAGCACTCGAAGGCAAGTAAATTATATCTCTTCCATTCTCAAAGATGGGCACAGACTGTCCTCTATGCAAGACATAAGGACAGAGGCTATCAGGTATTACAGGGGGGCTTCTCGGGCAACAAAGAGAGGGGAATGGAGGATGGCTGCGAATGATGCACCAAGAGTTACAAGTGATCAGGCCTCTCAACTGACTGCTACTATCACTGAACAAGAAACTTTGAATGCTATTAAAGAGCTAAATATGGAAGGTTCCCTGGACCTGACGGTATCCAATTGTTCATCTATAAAGAAATGTGGAGCGTGATTAGCAAGGAGGTGATGGAAGTCATAAGAGAGTTTGAGAAGGGCAATGCAGGTTTCAATAAGATCAATAAATGTTATCTTTTGTTACTGCCAAAGACTTTGGGAGCTGAGAAGTTTTCAGATTTTAGACCGATCTCTTTATCGAACTCCATCACTTAGTGGTGAGTAAGATATTGGCAAACAAATTGAGAGCTGTTCTACAAAGCTTGATTCATCTTGTACAATCTGCCTTTCTACCCAATAGATCCCTTCAAGAATCTTTCATTGTGGCCCAAGAAATGGTGAGTGGATGACACAGAAGGAAATGTAAGGCATTTATGTGGAAAGTTGACTTCCAAAAGGCCTACGACTCGATTTCATGGCCATACATCTGGGAGATATTCAAAAGGAGAGGTTTCCCCCCCATATGGATCCAGTGGATGAAGCGATGTATCACAATTGCTTCCTTCTCCCCACTGATCAATGGGAAACCATGTGGTGCTTGGATTCAACCTCAATGTGGGGTTAGACAAGGATGTCCTCTAGCCCCTTTGATTTTTAATCTTGCAGTTGATGGGCTCGTAAGATATGCATGTAAATGACAGAGGTGGGGGTCATCAGAGGATATTCACTTTCCAATAGGAGGTCTTTGGCTCCTATTTTATAGTATGCAGACGATATGGTTTTCTTTGTGGAAGGGTCCAATTCTGCTACCCATGCTTTAGGGCATATAGTGAAGATTTTTGGAGATATCTCAGGTCTGAAATTGAATAGGAAAAAGTCTGCTTTCATATTCTTTGGCATGAATGAGCAGGAACAGAACACACTAGCGGATACATTGGGTACAGCTCGGTCTAAGCTACCAATTAAATATCTAGGACTGCCATTACGATCTGCGAAAATGAAGAAGAATGATTGGAATGTTCTTTCAGATAAGATCTCTGTCAAACTGGAAGGGTGGAGTAGTAAATTTTTGTCAAAGGGTGGGAGACTAATTCTCCTAAATTCAGTGATAACCTCTATCCCGGTGTTCTACTTCAGCATCTTTAAAGCCCCAAAATCTATTTCGAAACGGTTGGACGTAATACAGAAGGAATTTTTTGGAAAGGGGCAGGTCATGAGGGGAGATTCATGTAGCCTGTGAAATGGGAACAGATCTGCCAGCCAAAGGAAATGGGTGGACTGGGGATTAAGGCACTTAAGGAATTCAATGAGGCTCTTCTAATCAAATGGGAGATCAAGATCTTTGAAGGCAAGGAGGAAATCTGGACAGACCTGATTAAAGATTGCTATGGTGGTTCCAATAGTGCACTGAAGAGGTTACATCCAATCAAACCATCCCCTTTTTGGAGATCAGTCATCCTAGCAATTAAAACCAATTGGCATTTGATGCAGCCCAAGCTTGGAGATGGCTGTGATTTCAATTTGTGGAATGAGCAGTGGTCAACTATGGGGATGTTAAGAGATGCTTATCCAAGAGCACATGCTGCAGTTGCAGATAAAGAAGCCCCTATTAGCAGCCAGTGGTCTATTGCAGGGAACTACTGGAGGCTTGAACAGAGTGAATTATGTAGAACAGGTACACGGCAGTGGGAGGATAGGCAGAACCTACTATCTGCATTGCAGCAGATCTATCCCAGATAGGGTGCAGCTGATACATATGACTGGAATGGGAAGTTTTCAGTGTAGTAGGCTTATGAAAGGATTATCAGGTCAAACACAAATGTGGAGATTGACCCGATTGACAAGAAAATAAGTCTATTGAAGATTCCACTAAACATGCAAATTTTCTTATGGCTTTGCAGGAGGGAAGGCTTGATCACAGGTGACTTTAGACATAAAAGAATGGGGACAACGCTAAATGCCTACTATCTCTGTGGATTACACATTGACAGTGTGTCCCATAGTTTTTCCTCATGCT
This sequence comes from Thalassia testudinum, assembly GCA_037157565.1. Classification (NCBI taxonomy): domain Eukaryota; kingdom Viridiplantae; phylum Streptophyta; class Magnoliopsida; order Alismatales; family Hydrocharitaceae; genus Thalassia; species Thalassia testudinum. The sequence goes on along the minus strand of JAZHRO010000031.1, from coordinate 220,328,542 downwards.
TGGTCACAGACAAATTATGGAGGAAAATATGTCAGGAACCTCTACCTATCAAGGAATCCCTTTGGCAGAAGTTTACTACACCTAGACGACCATATAGGTGTATGGCCACCACCATGTGGTGTGCGTGGAGGGTGAGAAATGAAAAGTTATTTTAGGAGAGACCAGTTAGGTGTGAGTTAATTGTAAATGAGTGCTGGTCCCTCATACATAGATGGGGATCCAATATGTAATTATTGTTTAATTTGGAATAAATTGCCCTCCAGATTGCTATCATTTATGATAGCTTTCCTTACAGTTTCAAAAAAGGAAATTGATGTCTTAAGATTTGGATTTTTGCAAATTTGGATGCCTTTAGGACAACTCTCTTCACAAAGCACAGATGTTTTAAAATCATAACTACTGAACCTTTGGTATTGGGCAATGAAGCCTAAGAAATCAGGTTTTGAGGATTTGCAGTTGAGACCAAAAGGAGAAGAATTGACAAAATCCTAGGTCTAGAAGTTGTCCTTAGTGTTGTAGGCTAGTAGATTAGAGTTTTAGTACTCTAAGTTTGATTAATGATGAATATCTGGTTAATTTGCTTAAACTTAGATTGATAAAAATCAAATATGATAAACAAAGGACTAACTTAAGTCTATTGAGTTTTTGAGTTAAAATTTAATTTCCAACTCTTAGGTTTTGTTTTCTTAAAACAGTTTGTATTCGAAGTTTTTAAGGGTTAAGAATGGTTACAAAGAATAAGAGATTTTTTAGATTCTAATTTTTGGTAAAATTCTTGTTAACAACACTATTTTTAATAAAGTGTGTTTTGAAAATGTTTTGAGTATAAATCTAAGTAAGAAAATTTTCACAAAATGCTCTCTATATTAGTTAATTATATTAAATCTAAAGAAATTCTTTGACCTAAGCTTTCCTCTACTTGGTTGTTATTTATATTAATTTAAACCTAAATGCTTTAAATCATCATATTCTTAGTTAATTTTGCTAGGGACTAGCAAAACTTTACCTTGGGGGTATGATGAGAAGTTCATCATGATCTCTAATAACCCCTAATTAACTAGTCTTCCTAGTTAATTAGCTAGAAATATGCGAATATAAGGGTTAATTATTAAATAAGGGATAAATAATAAAAGACCTTAAAATAAGTTTAAAATGCTATATTATCATCCAATTAATATTATTAATAATCTAATTAATATTTGGACTCGAAATATTATCAATAATTCATCTAATTAATGTGTTAACTAACTTAAGCATAATATATATCTAAGTATGTAATAACTTAAGTAACATTAAGTAAATTAAAATAAAAAGGTCAAAAATGTAAATTCAAGGTCTAAAAATAATAATTGTTTTACTGATAATCATATATAATAAGTTGAAAAGGATTTAAATTAAAATAAACTTTGAAAACCTGAGTTTACATTTTGGTCCTCATATTTTATTTCAATTGGGTCCTTACTTTCCACTTGGTTCTTAGGTTTCACTAAGAATAAGTCCCTGGAATTCTTCTCTTCTTGACCAGTCTGGACGGCTGACAACTGAAGGTGCGTCCACCGCCTGATCACCGCCAATCCGATGTCATCCCTTCTTCTCCAAGCTCCTGGAGCTTGCGCTCACCATCCCCTTTTCATCCACTGGTCTGGATGACGCCTAAATCCTAATTTAGGGTTGGAGATAACCTCCTAGCCACAAATCCATCCAGATTCCACTTCCTTCTCAGTCGCCATCTACTACAAATACCCGTTGACACCCTCGATTTCCACCAAGTTGGCTCCCTTCCCTCTTCTTCACTGAAGCTGACTTCGATAGGCTATTCTCTCCACAACTCCGATAAACTTTCTCCGCCTCATCCGACTTCCTCCATCCATCTTCAGTAGCTCTGGATCTCCGTCGAAGTCAGCCACATCTTCTGACAAGCACTGACTAGGAGCTCTCCTCTGCTTCACCTCACAACCGTCACCGGAGATCTTTCGAGAACCCTCTGATTTCCTCCTCAGTCATGAGCCTTCGACAGAGATCCTTTATCCCCTTCGTCTAGATAACAGTAGACTATGTATGTAGTAGTAGGCTAGTTTAGTTAGTTAGTTAGGTAGCCTAGATAGCTGTAATGTTAGATTTAGAACTTGTCTTCCTCAACTCGGGTGAGCTCCTTGAGCTTTTCAGGACCGATAATTTCGTCTTTTTAAGTCACTTTCCATCTTCTTGAATCTTCCACGATCATTTCTACACCTTTAATTACTAATTTGATCATTAATTCTCCTAAACCACTTCCACCTCCACCGACTACTTTTGCTGTCCATGGCAGCAATGTTGAGATATTTTCCACCTCCATTGGATCCTCCATCACCTATTCATCTTCTAAGGATCCTAATCATCGCTATAATTTGTGTAAATACCACATATAACTTAAACAACCAAATTTAATTAAGCTCTTGAGCCCGCTATCAATGTAGCTTAGGAGTAGTTGAAATCCTTAATTATATATATATTTATGATCGCAATCATCTGTTGACCTGTTTTAACCACTCAATTGAGTGGGAAATAAGTCCTAAGCCTTAACCAACTCAGACTTTATACAAATTGAATTCACTGTTAAATCTTTATTATAATGATCAATTGAAGGAACTAACTTGATCCTGAGGTTCCTTGTGACCTCAGGAACCTTTTCAAATCACTAATGGCATAATTTCTCTTTCTGTATCACAAATTCACCTTTTTCTGGACTCACCAGAGCTCTGACGAGCTCCGACGAGTCAAAATTAGTCTTCAGCTGCAGAACAGAATGAGAAGCTCCAGATTAATGAGATGAGGATTACTGATTATTTTGAGGTATTTTATTTGAGATTTGAATGTCTGGAGCTTGAGACAGGTCTTCATCTTCTTCAACTCTGGTAGAGTTGGAGAAGTCTAACAGTTAGTTTTAGGATGCAATTAATAAGTCTAGAAGCTTCAATGTTGTGCACTAAATTCATTTCCATACTTAAATCAGTGTAACAACCTCTAGTTTGTTCTGATGAACAAACTACTTTAGAGGCTCAGGCAACGATCTTAAAACCCTAGGAACTTTAGTTAAAACACCAATTTAAGGGTATAGGCATGTTCCTGAGACTGAAGGGATGTTGTTCAAGGTGTTAGTTCCCTGAGAAAAGGTTTAAATCAGAAAGTCAAAATTCAAGGTTCTACAGTCAAACCTGAGTTTGATTCTTTGATTTTGGATTCAATCTGATGTGATGATGAGTTCAAGTTGTTTCTGAGAACTCTGTGAATGATTTAAAAGAGGTTTGGATGAGCTTTGATGTATAAATCGATTGGATTTGATTTCTGCCAGTTTGGGTTGTTTTCAAACCCAAACTGATGGCAGTGGATTTTGATGAGTTTAGAATGCAAATTTTACCCAGATGAATTTGTAACAACCTCTAGAAGTTGTTTTAATCGATTAAGCAGGTCATTAGTTGTCTGTTAGGACTTTTCAATGCCTAAATCACAGTCCTGAAGCTTCCAGAGAAGCTTTGAGCTTCTGCACACTTCGTGAAGCTCCTGAGAGCTTAATACCCACACCAGTAGCTACGAAATCCACTTATTAACCTATTCAAAACTTCAACTGGAAGTGAAAGTCTAATCTGTGGACTTTATAACTGTAAATCTATTTTTCAAGCCATTTTAATCGTATATAGAACTAAATCTTTGCCCTTCAAATCGAAGAGCATAACTTCCCCTCTGAATTAAATTGACACTTCAATCCTATAGAGCAACTCAAGAGCTTTCCAACAAGCTTTTATTTGCTTGGAATGGAGCTCTGAGCTATTGGGAATCGTCATTTGAAGTTTGCTTTGGGAGGGAATTAGATAGTCCCACCTCAGTTATTTCTGAACGGCCGCTTGGGTATAAAACTAGTTTGTTGTATAGCCACTTCAGTCGACATCGCACAGTGCATGGTTACTGATTGAGCATTGACTGTGTGTGGGCGCTTTTGTGCCTGCAAGTGTGTGCGCCTGTGGCATGCGAGTGTGGGCCCTAGGAAGGCGTGTGTGTGGCTTGGGAGGCCGTGAGCCAATTTAGCTTGAAATTCTGAACCGAAAATAAATCGAACTAAATGAATCAGGCTTAGACCTAGTAGGGTCTGGTCCTACCCTGAGAGGGGTGCTGTGTATCCCCGAATGGTCCAAGCTGCTAACTAATAAACCTAATTTTTTGTTGAAGAGAAAAATACCCGATTCGACCGTGAAGGAAGATATGCTAAATGCAAGGGAAGGTGCTAAGGAAAATGCTAAGGAAAATGCTAAGGTAAAAGTAGAAGAAGGAGCAAAGCAAAGGAAGAGAAAGAAAAAGGAAGATTGGAAGAATTTGTAGAAGGAAGAGAAGGCTAAACAGGCATTAAGAGACATGGTAGAAAAGAGAAGAAAGAAAAGAAGAAAGGAAGAAGAGAAGAGCTCGAGAAAATTAAGAGAAGGAATAAAGAGAAAGATAAGGAAAGGATTAAGAGAAGATTAAAAGATAAGTAAAAGGAAAGAGAAAGCAGAAAGAGAAAAGGTAAAAGAAGAAGAAGAAAGAGAGAGAGGCTGAAGATAAAGTGAAAAGAAATGGTTTAAATTCTTGCATTATTTTTAGTTCCTTTTTGAGTTTAATGTTGTAATAAGGCATAATTCAATTAGAAAAACTTTCTATTGCTTTAATATCTTTGAAATAAAAAGAAAATAAACATGTTTACTTGTTATTAAAGAAGATCATTTGTGTAAGTATGTTTTCTTATGGAATTTTGCATATTTCTTTAATTTGAAATCATTAGGCAAAATTCATGCTCTTAAAATTAACTTAATTATCCCTTCTATGAGTAATTTAGATTGATTGGTGAATTCTGAATAAGCTATACCTCTCAACGAACGACCTGGACTCAACCGGTTAAAAGAAATAAAATCTAAAATGTTAGGTTTACTTGACCCTATACTACTCAACTGACACCAATTCGAGTTAACCTAAGTTACTTTCTTCTACACATAATTAAGCACAATTAACTTAATTAACTGTGTTAAGGGTAGGACACATCAAGACCCATGATTGCTGTGCAATCAGGGCATTAAAAATGGGCTTTGGGAACAGGAAAATCTGGCTTAATGTGTTTGATGCTTATAAACAAGCCGAGCTTGAGGATTGTTCCCAAGTTGAGGTGATAGATGACCTGATTGAAGAGATAACCCCTGCAATGTTATGTGATGACCCCCTTTAGCATGTCATGCTAAATGAGTATTCCCATCTCTTGGAGGAATGTGAAGTGGATATACTAGAATTTGAGGAGTTGCTTGGTGTTTCTACTGAGTCTCTTTCCCCATCATCTCTGCCCAAGTTAGATCTGCTACCTGAGATGGGGACATCTACTTTGAAACCCTCAACCATACAAGCCCCTGAGCTTGAATTGAAACTCCTCCCGTACACTCTCAAGTTCGTCTTCCTGAGTGCTAATGATATGCTCCCCATAATCATTTCGACTATGATATACGATGCATAGGAGGGTGCCCAGATTGAATGTTTTTCTAGGCACATGGAAGCTATTGCTTGGAGCATCGCTAATATTAAGGTTATAGACTCTACACTATTCATGCACCACATTTATACTAATGATTCTATCAAGCCATTTAGCGACATGCAGAGATGTTTTAACCCCAATATGAGGGAGGTGGTTAAAAAGGAAATTCTGAAGTGGTTGGATGCTAGGATCATATATCCCATTTCTGATAGTAAATGGGTAAGTCCTATCCATGTGGTGCCAAAGAAGGCAGGCTTTACTATGGAGTTTAGTGACCAAGGTGAACAAGTTGTGACTTGACCCTCAACAGGATGGAGGGTCTACACTGATTACCACAAGCTAAACACTGCCACCCAGAAAGATCACTTTCCCTTGCCTTTTATTGACCAAATTCTTGAAAAATTGGCAGGGAATAAGTACTATTACTTTCTCGATGGATATTCTGGGTACAACCAGGTTGCAGTCTTGCCTGATGACTAGGAGAAGATGACTTTCACAAGTCCTTACGGTACCTTTGCATTTAGGCGTATGCAGTTTGGACTATATAATGCATTAGCAACCTTCTAGCAGTGTATGATGTCCATTTTCTCGGGCATGATTGACAAGTGTGTTGAAGTGTTTATGGATGACTTCTCCATTTACGGCTCATCTTTCGACTAATGTCTCCTACACCTAGAGAATGTCCTGAAGCGATGTAAGGAGACTAGTTTAGTATTCAGTTGGGAGAAAAGCCACTTCATGGTACAGAAAAGCATTGTACATGGGCATGTTGTATCTAAAAGGGGCATGGAAGTAAATAATGCTAAGGTTGATTCTATTTCCCAGCTTCCATTGCCCACGAATGTCAAATAGATTAGATCCTTTCTGGGCCATGCTGGCTTTTATAGGTGCTTTATTAAGAATTTCAGTAAAATTTCTAGGCCACTTTGAGACCTGTTGGTAAAGGAATCTTCCTTCAATTTTCATTCAAAGTGTGCCGAGGCCTTTCACACTCTAAAGGAGGCCTTGATCTCTGCACCTATTCTCCAAGCTCAAGATTGGACACTCCAATTTGAGCTGATGTGTGATGGTTTGGATTATGCAGTGGGAGTAGTCCTTGGACAAAGGGTTGAGGGAAGACGACATGTGCTGCATTATGCCAGTAAGACTTTAACTGTACCACAGCAAAACTACTCCATCACTGAAAAGGAATTACTTGCTGTAGTTTTTGCTTTAGAGAAGTTTAGGTCATATCTTCTTGGGTCTAAGGTGGTTATTTTCACTGATCATGCAGCAGTGAAACATCTCATTACCAAGAAGGATTCTAAGCCATGTATGATTAGGTGGATTCAAGAATTTGACTTAGAGATACGTGAAAGGAAAGGAGTAGAAAATGTAGTGGCTGACCACCTGCCTCGCCTTCCACTTGATGACTCTCCATCTGGAGACATCCATGAGACATTTCATGATGAAACACTTATGGCAGTAATATTGACTTCACCTTGGTATGTTGATACCGTCAATTACTTGGTCACTGGAGAGACTCCTAGCTCTTGGGATGAGCAGAGAAGGAAGAGATTCATTTCCCATGTTAGATACTTTCGTTGGGAAGAGCCCGAATTATTTAGAATAGGACAAGAGATGATGCGTGCTTGAACTTCATTGTGGAGGACACTGTGGTGCTAAGAAAGTAGCTTTTAAGGTTCTTCAATCTAATTTTTGGTGGCCTACGTTATTTAGGGATTCTCATAACTTTGTTAAGGCTTGTATTAGATGTCAACAGACTGGAACGATTGGGAAGACGAATGCGATGCCTCAACAGCCGATTCAACCTATTGAAATTTTTGATGTTTGGGGAATAAACTTTATGGGACCCTTCCCTTCATCCCAAGGTTATGAGTATATCTTAGAGGCAGTTGACTATGTCTCTAATTGGATAGAGGCCATTCCTATGCGAACAAATGACCACTCGGTGGTATTGAAATTTGTGAAGGCCAATATCATATCTCAATTCGATTGTCCTAAGGCTATTATTAGTGATGGGGGACCTCAAATATGGAATGACCACTTCAACCGATTACTCAAGAGCCTAGGGGTCACTCACAAGTTTACTACCCGTACCTCCCCTAGATGAGTGGCCAGGTTGAAGTGTTGAATAGGGAGAGAAAGAACATTTCAGAAAAGATCGTTAGGCCTAATAGGAATGACTGGTCCCAAAAGCTCAATGATGCTTTATGGGCTTACTGAACGACCTACAAAACCCCTTTGGGTACATCTCTCATCCAGATAGTGCATGGCAAAGTGTGCCATTTAACCATTGAGCTGGAACATAGGGCACTTTGGGCTATCTAAAGTGTCAACATGGATTTAGAAAAGGCAGGTATGGCACAACTTCTTGAATTAAGTGAGCTTGAGGAGCTGAGGAATGATGCTTATGACACCTCTCAAGCTTATAAATAGAAAACTATGGTCTTGCATGATAAGTATATCCTTAGAAAGAACTTTGAGCCCAACAAACAAGTCTGGCTTTTCAATTTCAGACTTAAGCTTTTTCCAGGGAAATTAAAATCTCGTTGGGATGGGCCATACAAAATCACTAAAGTGTTTCCGCATGGGGTTGTTGAGATCGAGAGCCCCTCCTCTTCAGCAATGCCCCTTACCATCAACAACCAACGATTGAAACCGTACATTACTTTGGATGGCCATCTCGTTGACGAAGTCACTCTCGAGGAGCCTTAGCTCCTGTCATTCTCCGCCTCTGGTAACACTTTCCCTAAGTTGTTTTTCTTCCAATGAGGACATTGTTTGAAACAAGCATGGGGGGGATAGGACCTGAGGCATTTGTTTATAGCATGTCTACATTTTGCGTTCATGCATGCATATTGCATTCAAAAAAAAAATGCCATGTTGTTATGCCTAATCGGCTGGGCTCTGCATCTTTAGGCATGAGACCAAGACTTTAGGTTTGCTTAGCTGACTCTAGGTATCTAATTATAGGAGCTAGGGTTGAACTGTTGACTTTATAACTTTAGGGTCCGTTTAGACTTAAAAACTTAAGTAGGAGTTAAGTTGCGGACCATTCCTCAAGAGGTTGAGGAAGGAAAGCTAGGGATTGAGTTAAAGGATGGGTAGTACCTGGTGTCTTTTTCTACCTTTGGGTTTATTGTTCCTCATAACCTAAGCATTCACATTTCACACACACTTGATCTTGTGAAAATAGTGATCACCTTAATTCATTTCTTGAAGAAAATTTGGTTGTCTTAGTTCTGATTTAGGAGAAGCTTGAAATCAAAACTTGATTGGGCGAGTTCCTGCCACAAGAGAGGTGGAGTATGTACTCACCTTGATGATGTGATGATAACATGTCACCTCCTTGGCGCTTATCTCTTAGGATATCCATCCTACTGGGTGCATATAAGCACATTGCGCAGTTCAAGTACCCCTCCAATCTTTCCTAACCCTCCCTAAGACCCAAACCCATATGCATCTGCCAACTCCATTACTTTGAGGAGTGGAAGGCAAACCTAGGACCCACACCTACCCTACTCTAGTCAAGAAAATCCTGGTGAGCCTAAGGAAAGAAAGGAGAACTTTAAAGAAGAAATCAAGGCTCAGGAACCTGATTCCGAAAATTTGACTCATGTTCCTTTTCCTGAGGCCTTGGTTAAACCCAGGAAGAAGAAGCCTATTGATAGTACCGAGGAGCTCTTGAATATATTCAAGAATGTTAAAATCAATATCCCCCTCCTCGATGCTATCAAACACATACCAGCTTATTCTAAATTCTTAAAGGATTTATGCACCCAAAAGCGTAAGCTGAGGGAATCTATTTTGAGGAAGGTGATACTCTCAGAGTAGCCTAGTTCTGTTATCCTACATCACCTTCCTCCAAAAAAAAGAGATCTAGGTGCCCCTTTGATTTCATGTGTTATCAGAGATTACACCTTTGATAGGGCACTTCTGGATCTAAGTGCATCCATTAACCTAATTTTGACTTCTCGTTACAAGAAGTTCGGATTAGGTTAACTTCGGCCGACCTCAGTAAAACTGCAGTTAGCGGACCATTCGGTCACAATTCCAAGAGACGTTATTGAGGATGTTATTGTCAAGGTTAAGGACTTCCATTTTCCTGTAGATTTCCTTGTCCTTGACAAGGATGTACCTGAGAATTTGAGGAACACGCCCATCATTCTGGGGTATCTGTTCCAGGCTACCGCTAAGTCCAATATCATCTGTAAGAGCGGTAGCACGTAAATCAGCTTTGGGGATCGAAAATTGAAATTGGATATTTTCAAGGAGATTAATAAATTTGAGGATTGTGGATTTATAGAACTTAAGGAAGATAACTTGAATATTGAGACATGTATGGTTGTTTCTGCAATTGAGAGTTCCTCCTGTCTCGATGAATCTAACCCGCAACCCTCTATGGCAAACCCACCACATTTTGAAGAGTTATTGATTTTGTTCATTTTCAGCCTCTTCCTCTTGATGAATCTTCATTAACATCATCCTTACCTTCCATCTTAGACCTGCCACAGCTTTAATTGAAACCATTGCCTAAGAGTTTGAAATATCAGTTTTTAGGACCTAAAAAGATGCTCCCTGTGATTATCAATACTAGATTGACTAAGGAGCAGGAGATTAAACTGATCAAGGCCCTAAAAGAATACAAAGAGGTAATTGGTTGGATCATCCATGACCTTAGGGGGATTGAGCCATCTTACTGCAGTCACGGAATTTTCATTGAAGATGGATCCTGCCCTTCTCGCCAGATGCAGAGGAGACTAAACCCTAATATGTGAGAAGTGGTCAAGAAAGAAGTAATTAAGTGGCTTGACATAGGAATCATTTATCCGATCTCAGATAGTCCTTGGGTAAGTCCCACGCAAATTATTCCTAAGAAAGCTGGGATTACCGTTGTGACTAACGAGAAAGGAGAATTTATCACAACTCATTTAGCTTCCTCTTGGAGGGTCTGTATCGATTACAGGAAGTTGAACATAGCCATGAAAAAGGATAATTTCCCTTTTCCCTTCATTGATCAAATTCTTGAAGGATTAACCAGACAAAAGTACTTCTATTTCCTAGATGGTTACTCAGGATACAATTAAGTCGCTATCCATCCTGAGGATCAAGAAAAAATGACTTTCACTTGTCCCTATGAAACCTTTGCTTTCTTTAGAATACCATTCGGCTTATGCAGTGCACCTGCGACTTTTCAAAGGTGTATGCTAGCCATATTCTCTAACATGGTGGGAGAGTTTATGGAAGTCTTCATGGATGATTTCTCTGTTTCTAGAGAATCATTTGATTCTTGCCTGGCTAATCTTGAATTGATCCTTAAAAGATGCATCAAAGAAAGATTGGTCCTTAGCTGGGAAAAGAGTCATTTCATGACAAAAGAAGGTATTGTCTTGGGTCATGTAATCTCTAAATGGGGAATTGAAGTTGACAAAGTTAAGGTTGATGCTATTTCTATGCTTCCTCCTCCTACATTTGTCAAACAAGTTCACTCATTTCTCAGTCATGTTGGATTCTATCGGAGGTTCATCAAGGACTTCCATAAGGTTGCTCACCCTTTGAGCAACCTTCTTGCCAAAGATATTTCATTTGAATTCGATGAATTGTGTCATAAGGCATTAGACTTTCTTAAAATGGCAATCACTTGTGCTCTGGTGTTGCAACCACCAGTCTGGACGACCCGATTTGAGATCATGGCCGACGCTTCTAATTATGTGGTTAGGGATATTTTAGGTCAAAAGAATGATAGAAAGCCCTCTGTCATCTACTACACTAGCAAAACTCTGGACGAGGCCTAGAGGAATTATACTGTTACTGAGGAGTTGCTAGCTGTAGCATTTTCTTTGGAGAAATTTAGGGCTTATCTCTTACTATCTCACGTCATAATTTACACCGACTACTCGGTCTTGAGACATCTCTTGGCCAAAAAGGATGCCATGCCCTAGCTCATTCAATGGATTCTTTTGCTTCAAGAATTCAATCTTGAAATCAAAGATAAATCCGGGGCACAGAATGTGGTGGCAAATCATCTTTCGAGGCTTCTAAGTGATTCTCCTCATCCAGATATTTCGATTGCTGATACTTTTCCAGACGAGACTATTCTTATAGTGGCAGGTGTCCAAATCCCATGGTTTGTAGACATAGTAAACTATTTGACCATTGGTCAAATCCCTCAGGATTGGACCAAGCAACAACAAGATAGACTGAAATCTGAGGCCAAATATTACTTCAGGGAGGACCCTGAACTATACGGCATGGGCTCTGATCAGATTATTCGCCGATGTGTTCCGAAGAATGAATTCCAAAGTATACTTGAGTTTTGCCATGCATCTGCATGTGGTGGACATTTCTCTAGGAAAAAGATGACTGCAAAAATATTGCAATCTGGATTCTATTGGCCATCTTTATTCATGGATAACCAGGAATTCTCGAGGTTGTGTTCCCGATGCCAGGCAATTGGGAGCATACCCAAGAGAGATATGATGCCTCTAAACCCAATCCTTCTTGTTGAAATCTTCGACGTTTGGGGCATCGATTTCATGGGACCCTTCCTTCATTTGGACACCAGTACATACTTGTTGCTGTTGATTACATGTCCAAGTGGATTAAGGCTATTCCCAGTTGAACCATTGACCACAAAGTGTTCATCAATTTCGTCCAAAAGAACATCTTCAGTCGATTCGGGATTCCGAGGGCTATCATCAACAATGGTGGTACTCACTTCACAAATGCCTAGTTCCGTAGTTTACAGGCAAAATAAGGGGTAAATCACAAAATCTCCACACCTTATCACCCTTAAGCGAATGGACAGGCCGAGATCTCCAATCGAGTGATCAAGAACATCCTGTAGAAGACGGTTAGGCTTGATCAAAAAGATTGGACTCAAAAGATTGAGGATGCTCTTTGGGCCTACTGTATGGCGTACAAAAAGCCTATTAGCATGTCACTGTTTCCTCTGGTGTATGGAAAGGTGTGCCATTTACTCGTAGAGATTGAACATCAGGCATTTTGGGAATAAAGTAGTGCAACTTGGATTTGAGTTTAGCCAGACTAGGAAGCTCCAATTATCTGAGTTGGAGGAGATTAGAAATGGTGCGTACGGGAATTCCAAGATCTATAAGTCTCGAACAAAGCTCCTCATGGCCAACTGATTTACCACTAGAGCTTTAAGCCAAACCAGAAGGTCTGGCTCTTTGAATCTCGACTTAAGCTCTTTCCAGGCAAGCTTAGGTCAAAGTGGGATGCCCATTCATCATTGATTGAATATTTCCCAACGAAGCCATTGAGATCTCTGATCTAAAGATGGGTAATTTTTTTAAGGTCAACGGACAACGTCTGAAACCTTATGTTGACCGCGTTATTCCAGAACCCATCTCTGATAAGGTTGCTTTAACCTTAATGTGACTTCTTTGGTTGGACTTTGCCTAGCTGATGCATTAAACTCAGCACTTGTACAGTCTAACTCAGAGCTGACCCGATCATCTTGAAATACAGGTGATATTTTCTTCATTCCACCATGCTTCTCATGCATTGTATTTATCAATGAGGACATTGCATCAGCTAGGCATAGGGGGGTGGATTCAATTCTGGATCATTTTGTTAGCTCTGTGGAATTCTTACAAAATCTACTTATTTTTATCTCTTTATTTTAAAAAAAATTGAATTTGGAAAGAATACTTAGGCATTAGGACTTTTCAACCTTAAGGAATAATACACTAGGATCTGAACACTTAGACCCTTCAGGTATTCGAGCTTAATCAGCCTGGGTGTCCACTAAAATGTGGATTTGTTTATCGAGTACTCACCATTCTGAATTTACTTCAATTTGGTTAAATAAGTTAGGGTGATAACTACATGACTTATCAACCTGCCATCTGATTTGAGGGGATTTCACGTCTAGGCATCTACACACTATTTGCACTGACTCACTTTTTGATGGTTTTAACTGAAATTGGGTAGCTAATGAATCTTCTAGGGTGGTATGGCTGGCAAGTTATCATGGGTAACAGCCCATTGGTAGGTTGTCCAGAGGCCAGACACACGACCATTCTTTTCCTGCTGCCTTTAGGTAAATCTTAGATCAGGGAAGCCACCTACTTACAAAAAAATGAAAAAACAAGAAAAATATCGAAAAAAGAAAAGAAAAGGAGAGAAGAAAAGAAAAAAAGAAATAAGCCACGCTTCACCACACGAGTATGGCAAACAAGTTATCATGGGTAATAGCCCATTGGTAGGTTGTCTAGAACCCAGCTCAAGAAATGCATGTATAATTTCAAAACACTTAGGAAGAAGCGGAGAAGTACAATAAGCTGGGGAGATATACACTGGGTTTGCCCTTGTGTTGACCTCATAAAAATAAAAGTAGGGAGAAATCTACCAGTCAAATGGATACACCTTAGGCAGAATTTCTTTTCAAAGTCACCTAGGGGCATAGCAACTCGAAATCTATTCTAATCACCGATCAGTGAGTCTATCACATTTCACACATAAAGATGCTTAAAACTTAGGCTTCTCTTCAACTCTTGGGTGGGTTGAGTGGTTGTAGAAAGCTGCTTCGAAACCCTAAACTCAAAAATCTAAAAAAAAAAGGAAAAGAAGAAAAGAAGAAAAAGATCCTTCTTTGAATAAGGCGAGAGCATGAGGCGATCTACATTTTGGCAGACACCTAAGCACTGTTGTGTCTTTGTAGTTCAAGTCCTTAGTAAAAATCTCCTACTGTTGAAGAATAACTTTTGTCCAAGAAATCCGACGTAATTCTTCTATAAATAGCATATAATTTTTGCTAGGTACTAGCAAAAGATAGGCATGGGGGTGTGATGTGCATACATCTAAATAACCAAAAATGTTTATTAATGCATTTTCTTAGTATCATATAAGCATCATGCACTGTAAATATTGCATAACATGCATCATCATGCATTTAGGTCAAATTGTACAAATTATATAGTAATTTCTTCTTCTTGGTGGGCAGGGATAGGACGACATTTAATTAGGGCCTTGGATTGAAGATCCAACATATGGATTTGATCAGGGCGACAATTGGATTTCAACAACTCTAAGATCGCCTTGATCAGACTTCCATAGCATCAGATATAATCCAAGGAAGATCAGAGATCAAGGGCTAAGTTGTTGTAAATCCGCACTTTAGATGATAAATTTGACCACACAGAGGGGTTTGGATCAACGATCATAGCCCAACAGCGTGAAAATCGGTCCAATCCAACATCTGTGGCCCATCTACAACACATAAAAGATGGATGGCAAAGATAGCGCCACATGGTGCCATCTCAGCTGGCCACAACGGCCAAAGTCTCCTGCTCTCTCTCCTTAATAGTGTGATCAGATCTAGGCCATTGGATTTTGATCCAACGGTTATGGCCTCTTATGCCTTAATTCATAACCGTGGCCAAATGGCAGCTGTAGCTCAATAGTCTCGAAGCCACGGGCGGTGCGAAGGACGCACGTTTGAGCCCCTGCAAGTGCCCCAAGTCAGTTGAATGCAGGACACGGTTGATTTCAGCCATTCGATGCACATCGGTCAACGGCAGGAGTGCCAGATGCAAGGAACGCAACATGCGAGATCAGACATGCCTCTGTACATGTGATCGCATGCGGGGGGCATTATGAAGGAGCAGTGTGATGTAATCTCAACCGTCGATAGCAAGATCGGACGGCTGAGGTCGGACGACTGAGATTGTCTAGACTTGTGCGAGCATTGTTGAGTGTAGGAGAGGAAGAGGTGGTGCATGTGCGCAACCTACGTCCATGTTCAGGGTCTTTAGTGATGCTTAAATCTGTCACTAAAGACCCCTATATTAATGTTTTAAGGTTAAAATGACCTTTTTGCCCCCAACCTCTACACCTATAAAAAGGCCTACGCCCCTCACATTTCATTCATCCCTTCCTTCACCTCTCTCACTCTGCAAAGCTCTAAAGAAGCTTGTCCCAAACCCGGGATGCTCCTTTAAAGTTAAAATCAAAGTTTTCTCGCCTCCATTCCAGAAGTGGAACCCACCACGACGACGCCCTACCTCACCCCCAATTCTTCCCGTTTCATTCTCTGACTTCCATCTTCACCCTTCATCTTTCAGGTGTCACCTTGTCCAGCTTATCCTCCAAGCAGCCATCGAGGAGGATAACTTCTCACCTCCTTTCTCTTTATTGCTTTCTATAGTAGATTTTACTACTTTCTAGTTGTAATATTTCCCACTTTTTAGCTGTAATATTTCTCGCTTTCTAGTTGTAAAAATATTATCCATATTATAAAGTGTTTGTTCTCTCTCTCTCTCTTTCTCTCTCTCTCTTATTGTTAATATCGAATTCATTGTGATTATCTTGCTTTCTAAATATAAACAACAAAAAATATAATCATGGATTTCAAATCGACGTAACCTCCCTTTGTTCAATCCAAAATTCTTTTTGAGTTTCGGTAAAATTTATTTGTTGACGAATTTCTTCACAAATCACACTACAATGACGAGTTTTCAAAACTCAACTTCCATTTGCGACGATTTTCTGATTCAACAGGTACCATGGGCGGCCGTATCTCAAAGTGTTGATTGCTACAGGATTGAATTCACTTAAGAAATCCATGGGTGATACTATCTAGAAGTGTCGATTGTCAGGAGTTCTTTGGGTCACCATAGGTGGTGCTATCTCAAAGCATCAAAAGCCAGACACCCTTCAAGTTTTGGTGATGGGGACAATGAATCCAACATTGACCATGTTGATAGCTGATCTAAGGTTAGACTTAGAGGAACCAGACAACAGAATATATATATCACAAAAAAAAAAATCCTCTTACTCTCTTTCTAGGTTGGCAACCATACCAACCTGAAATAACTCAGACCAATGCACATGCACCGATGCTTTAATCTCTAGGACCAATAAACTCTAGGTTAGAGCAAGAAATCAATAAACAACTTGTCCTTAGCTGACCTAGTCTATAACTCAACAACTACTTGGGTACCTTATGATCTAGAGTTAGATGGTTCAATCTAATTTCTATGAAAAGGTCGATTGAGTTAGCTCGGATATCTTGGAGTCTTGAGTCATGCCTGAATTTGCTACAGACTAGCAAAAACTAGGCTTGGGGGTATTTGATTAGCCCATATTTGTGGGCTATTTAGGTATTTGAATGCGCAGACATTAAGTTAACTTTAACATGTATTTAGCATGCATTAGGATACAAATATATTAATTATAGATTTCTTTAATGCATCGCATTTTTTATGTAAATTAGGTCTTAACATGCATTAGCTTAGTTTTTAATTTAGTTTGCATTTTAATTTAGTGATCACTATACATAATGCATGAATTACATAAAATTAGATATTTTATGAGGCTTTTTATATAAATAAGATAATTTTTATTTATTTATCTATTCTTCTTCTATAGGACTCCATGCAAGGAAAGTACAGAGCCACGATGCAATAGCTGCAGCCTCAGCAATTAGGAGAAATCCACTCATCCCAAATGGAAAGAACGGAGAAAGTGGATCTAGCTCCCTCGCGACTCGAACCAAAGTAAGCGAGCTGCTATAAGAGGAAGGAGGAGGCAGAGGAGCAATGGAGGCCATCATCCCACTCCACCACCATGAAAAGCTTGGAGCTCATCCATTCTACGCTGTGGACCTCTACTGCGGCAAGAGCTCTGCCACCGTGGGAGTGCGAGGTGATAGCCCACACCGTCGTCTACAGAGCCTCATATCACTTTTCTTCCACCTTCATCCCCATCGTCTTCCTCATGCTTCACCTGCAACATTAAGAACAAACCCAACATCCACAAACCAACCACCAAACTGCCTCTTGCCTCCTCATGCCCAACCACGTTGTCGCCCCTCCTTAAGCTCCACCACACACAACATAACCAAATCCTCACCACCACCAACATTTCCATCTCCTTCTTCATTCTTCCTCTTCCTCTATTTCTCCTCCACCTCAACGAAACCCACCACCACCTTCACCAATATCTACCTCCTTCACCAATGCCTCTCTGCCACTGCCATCTCTCCCACGCTTGCGCGACCCTCCAACTCTGCCCTCTCCCTCATGTGCTGTCGCCCTTGCACCGATAGGCACTCACAGCGTGCCATGCGAACCCCTCACACAGTAGCTGCATGTTGTAGCAACCACGGCTCGACGCCTCTTATGCAACCCAACACGCAACACCGTGCTCACCGCCTGCTCAACCACCCCTCGTGTGCAACTACGCATGCCTCTCCATGTGCACACAGCAACAGCCATCTTTTTGCACGCATGTGCCCATACGCTCCCCTCGCCTCCATACCACACGCCGACCTACTCAACAACAGCACTAGCACGACCACCACCGCTACTCCTCTTCGCTTCGTCTGCCGACCTCGGCCAGGCCACACCTCGCAGCCACCTCTATCGAGTGCGTGCCATCCTCGCTTACCTCCAGTGAAGACCTCGCCACCGGTCTTCTCCTCCGTGCGTGAGAGCCTCCAGACGAAATCCTCTATTTTAGTTTTAATTAGTAATTACATTTATGTGCCATTGAGGGGGAGAGGATTTTCAGTTATTAATATTTTATTGTGGCACATTTATGAGCACATCCCTCTTATTCCTCGTAAATACCATTCCTGCATATCATGCCATTGATTAGCTAGTCTAAAGTTGATTTTAACTTGATTTTTTTGGAAAATAAATAGTGAAGATTGGATTTCAATAGTAACAATCTTTAATAGGCCACTGCCTCCCTGTGGACACGACCTGCTCTCTGTTGAGTGGTTAATTTTACTTTGTGTTGATTGAGAGTTTTTCACCACGCAATATATAACAACATTATCATTTTATTGTGATCATCCTGTTTAAGCAAAAACCTCTCTTTCATTAGACTTTTATTTCCAATCTTTTGTGATTATACTTGAACTTAAACACTTGTTATCTTTCTACTTTCTACAGTGATTTTATTATATTTGTTAGCACTTTATTTTTTTCAATTAATGCATTATGAGTGGATGTGTAGCTATTGATGCTCTATGGTGATGTGTTGGGTGACTATGATCTTGTGGTTGTGCTTGTCATTAACACTGACGACTTAGGTTTCGTTGATTGGGGGGACTCAAGTCGTCACAATGGCCACCAAAGAATTCTGTAGAGTCCAGATGTGGAGATGAGAAGGTCGAAGGTGATAAGGGTAGAATAATTAGGAGGGCTATGGAGAAGGTGGTGACATGTTGGAATTATTCCAAACTAAGAAACTTAATGAAGGAGGGGCCAGTAGCCTTCTGTTTATAGAGGTTTCTAAGTTCTAAATGGACAGCTAGGATCTAGTTAGGTAAGGATTAAAGTCTAGGATCAAATCCATGTGGATAGGCTAGGTTGTTTTAGTTGGAATTAAGGTGGGGACTAGGATTTAATTGGAGGTAGGATTAATGTTTGAGGCTTATAGTGGGGATAGCTAAATTGTTGTTTAAGTAGTCCATATGGATGGCCAAGAGGAGGGGATTTTGGGCCTTTGGATGAGGTGTTAAGGTCTAGGATTACTAAGAAAGGGATATGCATTGTTATGCATTAATTACGAAATGTCTTAGGATAAGATTTTATTAGAGACCATAGGATAGGCATCTAAGGGTTGTAGGGAGGCTATGTTGGCTAGCTAGAAGGCAATGAAAACTTAAGGGGGATCACCACTAGTAGGATAAGGTAGGGCTAGGGTTTTTACTAGGTTGCTTTTTTAGGATAAGATAAGGTGGAGCTTAGTTTTGGGATTTAAACAGGTTCATTTAGGCAACCAATATATGTCTACAAATAGGTCCATGGTTGGCTAAGTTAGGTTGATAATTAGGATAGGTGGGTGGGTCCAAAGTTTGCAAGAATTAGGTCCCTAACTAGGCTAGCATATTTATTAAATATGTTAGGATATTCATCTTCATGCAAGTGAGCTCAATCATAGAAATCCAGTCTCCAAGTCTCAAAATTGCTCTAAACCTGGTACTTGCACATATTGCAACAAAGACATCAAGGTATCATATATAGATTAGAGAAAAAATATAGAAAAAAACAACATAATGTAATATTTACAAAATGCACCTATATGACTATTATGACCTAACTAAATGCTTTCTACCCTAATTCACCCTTAAACTAGCATTAGTTAGGCATAATTAATGTGAACATATATAGAAACATCACACCCCCATGCCTACATTTTATTGGACCTCAAGCAAAATTAATTGTGGAAAACAAGTAGGAAAACTAAGAAGTAGGTTTTGAGAAAAATCATATTAGAAATTTGGAACTTAACTCTTTACCAATCAAAAGAAATCTATAAATCAAAACCTTGTCTTATGAAAACTCAAAAATTTTCAAGTACCAACCCAAATAAAGACTGCTCAAACCCAATTAGAGATTCTATCACTTTGGTTTTGGGTCGCAAGAGAAACTTTTTATGGCTATGTCAACCCACCCAAGGTTTGAATTAAAATTGAGTCTTAAGCTTTCTGTGTATGCAAAAATTTTTTGATTTCCCTATTGGGCTACCTTATTGAACTCTAAGTTTTTAATGGGACTAAGACCGTCACTTTGCAATATTGGCCTAAGTCTTTAGATCTACCTTATTAAGAATTATTAGCTTTCTAATTAACTCTCTAGCTACTTAGGTGCTAAATTGATTGAGTTAGGTTATCGTTGTAGTTCAATTCTCGTACCTATTCCCAAGGTCACTTAGAAAGTTATTATGAAGCACAAGTTACGTGATTAGAGAGAGACCCAGTCTATCCA
The DNA here is from genome assembly GCA_037157565.1 of Thalassia testudinum. NCBI lineage: Eukaryota > Viridiplantae > Streptophyta > Magnoliopsida > Alismatales > Hydrocharitaceae > Thalassia > Thalassia testudinum. The sequence continues at coordinate 220,308,271 of JAZHRO010000031.1, read as the reverse complement.
TGGGGATGCATAGTTGAGGGACAATTTATTAGTTCCTTTATTCTACTATTGGTATTTTGTCATTTTCCATTTTTTTGTCTTTTTGATTATTGAATATATGCAATACGAAATTCCAATTACAACTACCTATGTTTTTTGGGTTTTGATTGAGTTGTGGAAATGAGAATGACTAGTTCTCTTCTTTCGGTCTTTTCTCTTTTATCATTTTTTTGGCTTTTGTATAATCACAAAAGAACTAAATAAGGTAATTGCTACTACACGAACGAAGTGAATGGATTTTTTCGATTGTTTTCTTTTTATGATTTTTCTTTTTCACTTTTGTTAATGAAAAAAAGCAACATTTTTTTGTATTTTTAAAATAGGAAGAAAAGGAGAATATTCAGACCTTTAAGCACTTGCTATTAAATTTGATAAGGAAGGATTACAACTCTTAAAGGAAGAACAACATACTAACAACCATATAACACTCATGTAGCTTGAGCTACTTACACAAACACTAAAATATTTACAACACTTCACTCTTTACATAACGGAATAGTGGTGATGACAAGGGTGATGTGATGGTGCCTTTGGTGCATATTTCCATGGAGGTGTGAGATAGGATATGGTAATGGAGTAATAGTAGTGGTGGTACAGATAATGGAGGTGATGACTATTAAGTACTGGGCCATTAAACTAAGATAGGAGGGTATGGTAGAGTGTGCGAATGTGCCTAAAAGTGAGAGGTTTGGTGATATGGGTGATTGTGTTCATTAGTCTTACGATTAATAGTAATAACTAGTACAGAGGAGAGGGAGATGGTGATGTGATCTCTATATTTAGGTGTTTCAGAAAGTTGTTATGTTACTATGTTCTCTATGGAGTTGATTTGGTGTGCATGGTGAAAAGGGGATGGGGTGACCATGGGCTAATCATTCAACTAGGCACCTATGGTGTGTTGGTGATGGTAATGGAAACAAAGGTAGGTCACTAGGTTAAATCTATTCCTAAGTGGGCATGTGATTGTGAGTAGTGTGTGTATGTGAAGTGAGTGAAGATAGTGAACTATAGTGATTAGGTGTGTGACTAAGATAGTGAGTTAGTGAGTAAAGGTGATGGTGAGTGGAGTAGTGACATGTGAACTGCAAGTGATAGTGATGGTGGATATGTGAAGATGGTGCCAATGTGTTGATGGCGTGTAGGTGAAATGGCGGTGCTAGTGAGGACATGTGAGTGAGTGTGTATATAACTAAAAGTACTCATAGAGAAGAGCAACATAGCAATGGAAATAAAAAGTGCTTGAAGGAAATGTTATTCTATTAAAAGAAAGGTAATAAGTTAAAAATTGAAAGGAAATAGAAATCTATCTAGTGCTTTAATTTAAATCTAACTACTAACAAAATAAAAAAGAGAAGGAGGTTGATGTAAACACATTTACACTACTTAAAATGTCTATTTTTGCATGTTCTTAAGCATAGGATTGCATTTCATGATATAAATATTGCATAACATGCATCATTTTGCATTTAGAGTAGTTTGAATAAAATGGAGGTTAATTGTCTCCTTTTATGTGCTTGGACAGGGCAAACATTTAATCAAGGCCTCGTATCAAAGATCCAACCGTATGGATGTGATCAGGGTGACGATTGGAGTTGAATGACTCCAAGATTGCCCTAATCAGACATCCGTAGCATCAGATAGTGACCAGGGAACCCTAGAAGATCAAGGGCCAGGATGGTGAAAATCCGCACTTCAGATGATAAATCCGACCGCACGGATGAATTCGGATCGACGATCGCAACTCAACGACACAAAAATCGAGTCAATCCTACATCGTGGCACCATCCACAACTTTGAGAAGATGGACGGCCAAGATGGCACCACGTGGTGCCATCTTAGCCACCCAAACGGCCTCCAGCACCGCCGCACCTCTTCTTCTTCAATCAGTACGTCGATTCTCCGCCGTTGGATCAAGATCCAACGGCTGTGGATGCGGCTGGCTGATTCGTCGGCGCGACCATTTCGTCCGTGTAGCGCAGCAGATATGAAGCGGCGGGCGAAGCAGAGGTCGCGGGATCGAGTCCTGTGAGCCTCAAATCAGGCGCAAGCGAGCGGCGGCTGGAGTGTCAGATTGCGATCCAATGGCTGCGCGCGCCCAATAGCGCTGACGCGCAATTGGACGCGCAGCGTGGACGCGCGATCACACGCGAGTGGGCGCACAGCTTAGTGGGTGAAGATGCATTTTAAGCCGTCCGATCTCGCGATCGGACTGCTGAGACTCAGCGTGCATGCGATGGCGTTGAGCGCACAGGCAGCTAAAGCGGCGCGCATGGGCGCGGAAGCTACACCCACATCAGGGCTTTAGTGACGGATTTATCCGTCACTAAAGACCCCTCATTTATTTTTTTGAAGTTGTAATGTCCATTTTGCCCCCACTCCTTGCAACTATAAAAGGAGACCCCCTCCATACGAAATTTCCATCCCTTCCTTCTCCTCTCTACCCCTCCAAAGCTCAAGAGAAGCTTGTCCCACACCTGGGCCACTCCTCGCGAGATAAAGTCTAAATTTTCGTTCCCCTTCGGAAGTGGATCCCGCGACGACGACGGCATGCTGCTTCGTTCCCGTTCTTCTACTTCGTCCTGCTTCATTCTCCTTCGTCTAAGCATCATCCCGTCCGGCTCGTCCTCCAAGCAATCGTCGAGGAGGATAACTTCTCTCTCCCATTCTTATTTACAGCTTTTCTAGTGTGGAATTTTCCTGCTTTATAGTGTAATTGATTTCCCACTTTCTAGTGTAACTTTTATTTAGTTTGATTGTATAAACAGTTGAAATATTGAATGCATGTTCTCTTTCTCTCTCTCTCTTTCTTTTAGTCTGATAGCTCCATTGTAATTATATCGCCTTGCTTATCAAAAATCCTAAAAAAAATATAATTGTGAATATAGATCAACGTAGCCTCCCTGTGTTCGACCCGGAATTCATTTCAGTATAAATTTTATTTGTTGAACACGAATTCTTCACTTTCGAACTATAACAACAGGTTTTCCAAAACCGAACACTTTAGCGTAGCGTTCGTTTACATTCAACATTTTGGCGCCGTTGCCGGGGAGGCAATGATTTCCGATCTTTTCTTCGCATTTCTTGCACTTTATTTGTTTTCTAACTAGCTTTCTCTTGTGTCTATTGTTTTGCAGAGACCTCCATCAAGGAATTAACAAGCGGTAGATTGGAGTAAAGTGCAGTTGAAGACAACTGTAAGTGTTTCCCCATTCTTACCCCCTCCATAGATTTCTTTCACCACATTAAATCCAAATCCCAATTAACCTAGGTGTTTGCATAAATCCCAGGAATAGTTTGGTTGTTTGGATTTCCACTCACATTCATTCCACCCTCATTCATAAAAAAATAACAAAAAGATAATCTTGTGGGGTAATTTTCAATAAACACACAACACACACCCACATTCAAGGCACTTGATCAACTTGATTTGTTTTCTACTCAACCGGGTTCTGATCTGTGGAATTGGTACACACAAAGCAACACAAAGCAGAGTAGAAATCATTCTAGGGTAACCATCTTTGAGTGTCTAACTTAGTGGTGTAATTGTGGCCAATTGTTTGAGTTGTTTGGGCCACACCACTTTATTTAAAACCAACTCATCAAGTAGCTCCTCATTAGGATTTTCAATCTAGGTATATTCCAGGCACTCCACTTTCTTTCTGATTTTAAAGGAAAACAATCTTCACCCATGTTTTACAACTTGGTTTGCCTAGAAACTTGATTGCAATCCACCTAATTTGAAACCCTAAAAGCTACTTAGGAAAGATTTGAACATTAAAATTCATGCATTATCAATAATCTTGCTTGAAAACCCTGGTTGTGCACACACTTACACAAATCTCAATCAATCATTAAGGGCACAACCCATTGTAAGGGCCCATCACATTCCATAAGCACCACAATCCCAGGCCTTAATAAAATTGAGTAGACATTGGCCTTAAGGTTTGATTCACTCTTCAGGGCTTAGTCTGAGATTGTTTTCGATTAACCTACTTGTACTGATTAATCTGATGTCTAGCTAGGGGAGTAGCATCAAACGATCGCGACTGGGGCGTACACTAGGAACCCGAGGCGAAAGCCAAAGGAAGAACCTTCTCCCCAGTCCCTCCTTCTAACTGGTTGGATTAAACAAACACAAGAGTAAATCACTTACAGTCTTAAGGCTGGTTTTGGGAGTCAGTAGATTCTTAGGCTACCCCACTTAAGGATAGCCTTGTTTTGTTGTGCTGCAGGGTCCCTATCCCTAGTCCTTCCGACCTTCTCCTAGTTTATGCTGGGAAGACGGTCATTGAATCCCCGATTGGAAGGACCGTTAGAACATTCTAGGAGGTGCAAGTTAGATTTTGGTCAATTTGATCCCATGGCCGAACAACAGCCTCCTCTGCTTGAAAATCCACAGGAAGAATTTCGAAGGCAGCTGGAACAAATGCAGAGAATGCAGGAATGGTTCCAGAGAATGCAGGGCGCTCAGCCCTTGAAGGATTTTTATGATCCTTCAAATTACAGGGAATGTCTCGGCGTCCAGATTCCTGCCGGTGACGTAGAAATCAAGCCCCAGGTGTTAAGCCTGATTAAACATTATCATGGGCTTGGCTCCGAAGATCCGTTTCAGCACGTGGAAGATTTGACCACTTTGGTCCAGACCACCAAGGCTCGAAACGTTAAGGAGGAGCAAATGATCATGAGGCTCTTCCCCCACTCTCTTAGGGATAAAGCCATGCATTGGTATAGGACAATAGGAAGACCAATTACAACTTGGAATGTGTTGAAATTGGCCTTTCTGAAGAAGTTCTTCCCAGTCGGTCGTACCAATGCTTTGAGACGGGCAATCACTACCTTTACCCAGTGGCTGGAGGAGCAGTTTCATGTGGCCTGGGAGTGATTCCAGGACTTATTTCGGAGGTGTCCACACCACGAGGTGCCGAAATGGCAACTCGTGCAGATCTTCTATCATGGGTTGAATGAGCAACTCAGAAACCAAGTGGATGCTTCTTGCGGAGGCAATTTCCTCAATAAAGATGCAGATAGTGCACATGATTTATTTGAGGAAATGAGTGAGAATTCAATTAATCATGCCTCCATGGATAATTTTAACCGGTCCCAGCAACCCAGATCAAATGTCAATGAAGTCCATGACTCTCATTCATTTGATATGGAATTGATTTGTAATAAACTTGATAATGTGAACTTGGTTGCTAAAAGAATGGAAGAGTGGATGGCTGGCAATTCTATGAGCAACTCTCAATCCCAAAATTCGGGATTCCATTCCTCACGAGCTCCTTTTGGATGGGAGTTCGTGAATCAACTCGATACGACTCACCCTATGAGTCAGCATTTTTCGGAACCCCATGGGTTCGCAACTGGGGCCTTTGATCCCAGTTTTTCTGATCCTTCCCTTTCTTTCTCTCCATCCTCACCCTATGAGGATGTCTGTGCTGTACAAGAGAATGTTAGATCCAACCCCTACTCGAATGCCTATAATCCAGGTTGGAGAAACCACCCTAACTTCTCTTGGAAAAATCTGGGGCAATTGACCTAATTTCGACCCGGCAACTATGCTCCGCAACGACCAATGGGTCAAGATCAAGTATATACTCAGTTGCCTCCAAATCAGGTCAATCAGCCAGCTTGGAATGCCCGTCAACCCGCAGGACAGGCTGATTTGAACCATCAAATGTTAGAGATGCAAGGATCTATGCTCCAGCTCATGCAGCAAATGAAAAACTCGCTGGACAACTTGCAATCCGGGCTCATTGCTAATTCTCGTCAACCCAGATCTCTACCATCCCAACCCATACCCAACCTGCGAAACATTATGAATTCGGGCAATCAAGCCCAAGGGTACGGAAATTAGAGGGACCCGCACGCACATGCTCAGGTGGTTGAGCAGGGTTCCTCATCTTCTTCTTCTGCAAATCAACAATTCATGGTCAATCAAGCCCCTCCAATCTTTCTTAATCCTCTCCATGACCCAAATTCTTACGCTTCTGCAAATTTTGTAACTTTAAGGAGTGGTAAGAAGGCTCAGGATCCACAACCACACTATTCTGATCTTTTGAATCCTGAAGAATCTGAGGAGAGAGAGGAGAATTCTAGAGGAGAAATCAAGGCTCAGGAACCTGATTCCAAAGATCTGACTCATGTTCCTTTTCCTGAAGCCTTAACCAAAGCAAAGAAGAAGTCTATTGATAGTAATGAGGAGCTTCTGAATTTATTTAAGAATGTTGAGATCAATATCCCGCTCCTTGATGCTATTAAACACATACCGACTTATGCAAGATTTTTAAAGGAATTACATACACAAAAGCGTAAGTCAAGAGAATCTATTCCGAGGAAGGTGGTACTCTTCGAGCAGGCTAGTTCTGTTATCCTGCACTACCTTCCTCAGAAAAAGAGAGATCCTGGTGCTCCTTTGATTTCTTGCGTTATCGGAGATTACACATTTGATAGAGCACTTTTGGATCTCGGTGCATCCATCTACCTAATTCTGACTTCTCTTTATGAGAAGTTTAGGTTAGGTGAACTTCGGCCAACTTCAGTAATGCTACAGTTAGTAGACCGTTTGGTCATAAACCCGCAAGGCGTTATTGAAGATGTTATAGTTAAGGTTAAGGATTTCTATTTTCCTGTAGATTTCCTTGTCCTTGACATGGATGTACCAGATAATCTAAGGAACATGCCTGCCATTCTGGGGCATCCGTTCCTAGCTACCACAAGGGCCAACATTAATTGTGAAAGCGGTAGCTTGGAAATCGCCTTTGGGGACCAACGAATGAAATTGGATATTTTTAAGGCGATCAATAAATTTGAGGATTGTGGATTTATTGAGGAACTTGATGACGATAATGTTAATATTGAAATTTGTTTGACAGTTTCTTCAATTGAAATTTCCTCTTTGGTTGATGAATTTGACCTGCAACCCTCTGTCTTGATATCTTCGGAAGAGGTTACTGATTTTGTTCACTCAAAACCTCTTCCTCTTGTTGAATCTTCAGCATCTACCCTACCATCAATCATTACCCCACCCCAGTTTGAATTGAAACTATTGCCTGAGAATTTAAAATATCAATTTTTAGGATCGCAGAATACGCTCTCTGTGATTTTAGTGCTAAATTGACAAAGGAGCTAGAGATTAAATTGATTAAGGTCCTAAAGGAACATAAGGAGGCAATTGGTTGGACCATTCATGACCTCAGGGGGATCGAGCCATCTTACTATAATCATAGAATATTTTTGGAAGATGGATCTCGCCCTTCTCGCCAGATGCAGAGGAGATTGAATCCAAATATGCGAGAAGTGGTAAAAAAGGAAATCATCAAGTGGCTCGATGCAGGAATTATTTATCCAATCTCTGACAGTCCCTGGGTAAGTCCCGTTCAGATTGTTCCAAAGAAAGCCATGATTACTGTTGTGATTTATGAGAGAGGAGAATCTGTCACAACTCGTTCAGCTTCCTCTTGGAGAGTTTGTATTGATTGCAGGAAGCTGAACACAGCCACTAAAAAGGATCATTTTCCCCTGCCCTTCATTGATCAAATCTTGGAAAAATTAGCTGGGCAGAAGTACTTCTGTTTTCCTGATGGCTACTTGGGATACAACCAAGTTCCTATCCATCCCGAGGATCAGGCAAAAACTACTTTCACCTGTCCCTACGGAACCTTTGCTTTTCGTAGGATGCCTTTCGGGTTATGCAATGCACCTGCGACTTTTCAAAGGTGTATGCTACCCATATTTTCTGACATGGTGGGAGAGTTTGTGGAAGTCTTCGTGGATGATTTCTTTGTTTTCAGAGAATCATTTGAGTCTTGTTTGGCCTATTTGGAAATGGTTCTTAAGCGATGTATCAAGACACGACTGGTCCTTAGCTGGGAAAGGAGTCATTTCATGACCCAAGAGGGCATCGTTTTGGGTCATGTAATCTCTAAACGGGGAATTGAAGTAGACAAAGCTAAGGTTGATGCTATTGCTAAACTTCCTCCTCCCACATCTGTTAAACAAATCAGATCATTTCTTGGCTAAGTGGGATTTTATCGAAGATTCATCAAGGATTTTTCGAAGGTTGCCTGCCCTTTGAGCAATCTTCTTGACAAAGAAACGCCGTTTGTTTTTGATGAATCATGCTGAAAGGCATTTGATTTCCTAAAAATGGCAGTCACCTATGCTCCAATTTTGCAACCACCAATTTGGATGGCCCCATTTGAGATCATGACCGACGCTTCTGGTTACGCTGTCGGGGTTGTCCTGGGTCAGAAAATTGACCGAAAGCCCTCTGTCATTTACTACGGATGAAGCCCTGAGGAATTACATTGTTACTGAAAAGGAATTACTAGCTGTAGTCTTTGCATTGGAAAAATTTAGGGCTTATCTCTTAGGGTCTCATGTTATTGTTTATACCGACCACTCGGCCTTGAGACATCTCTTGGCTAAAAAGGATGCTAAACCCCAGCTTATTCGTTGGATTCTTCTTCTTCAAGAATTTGATCTTGAAATCAAGGATAAAGCCGGGTACAAAATGTGGTAGCGGATCATTTGTCGAGACTCCTAGGTGATTCTTCTTGTCCGGACATTCCGATTGCTGACACTTTTCTGGACGAAACCATTCGTACAGTTTTAGGTGTCCACACCCCATGGTTTGCTGACATTATTAACTCTTTGGCCGTTGGTCAAATCCCCCAGGATTGGACCAAGCAACAACGGGATAGACTCAAATCTGAGGCCAAATACTACTTTTGGGAGGACCCTGAACTGTATCGCATTGACTCTGATCAGATTATTCGCTGATGCATACCGGAGAATGAATTCAACACTATACTCGAGTTTTGCCATGCATTTGGGTGTGGTGGACATTTCTCTGGGAGAAAGACGGTTGCAAAAATCTTGCAGTCTGGCTTCTATTGGCCGTCTTTATTCAAGGATGCCCAGGATTTCTCAAGGTCATGTTCTCGATGCCAGGCACTCGGGAGCATAACTAAGAGAGACATGATGCCCCTAAACCCTATTCTTCCTGTCGAAATTTTCGATGTTTGGGGCATCGATTTCATGGGACCCTTTATCCCTTCATTTGGACATCAGTACATTCTTGTTGCTGCTGGTTATGTGTCCAAATGGATTGAGGCAATTCCCACCCAAACCAATGACCACAAGGTGGTCATCAATTTTGTCAAGAAAAATATCTTCAGTAGGTTCAGGGTTCCGAGGGCTATCATCAGTGATGGTGGCACTCATTTTACTAATGCCCAATTCCAGAATTTGTTGGCCAAATACGGGGTTAATCATCATATTTCCACACCTTAGCATCCCCAGACGAATGGACAAGCCGAGATCTCCAATAGAGAGATCAAGAACATTCTGCAAAAAATGGTTAGGCCTGATCGAAAGGATTGGACTCAAAAGCTTGAGGACACTCTTTGGGCCTCCCGTACGGCGTATAAAATGCCCATCGGCATGTCTCCATTCCGTTTGGTGTACGGAAAGGCGTGCCATCTACCCGTAGAGATTGAACACAGGGCATTCTGGGCAATCAAACAATGCAATTTAGATCTGAATCTAGCTGGAAAGACCAGGAAACTCCAACTATCTGAGTTGGAGGAGCTTAGAAATGATGCTTATGAGAATGCCAAGATCTACAAGGCTCGGACCAAAGCTCTACATGATCAATTGATTTCCCGCAAGAGCTTTGAGCCAAACCAGAAGGTCTGGTTATTTGATTCTAAACTTAAGCTCTTTCCTGGTAAACTTAGATCTAAATGGAATGGCCCATTCATAATTGATCAGATTTTTCCTAATGGTGCCATTTAGATTTCTGACCCAAAGACGGGTAACAACTTTAAAGTCAACTGTCAACGTCAGAAGCCTGTTGTTGATCGTAATCTCCCAGAACCCGTCTCAAACTCTGTTGCTCTAGCCATTTGTGATTTCTTTGGCTAGACTTCGTCTAGCTGACGGCACTAAACTCAGTAGTTGTACATATAACACAAGGCTGATACGAGCTTCATATCCAGGTGACATCTTTCATATTCTACCCTTTCTTTCATGTCTCTTTTTCAATGAGGACATTGCATCAGCTAGGCATGGGGGGGTGGATTCATTCTTGAATTATTTGGTCAGCTTTGTGAAATCCATATAAATTGTCTCTTTCCTTATTTAAAAAAAAAAATTAGGAAGGATTAGTTGGACATTAGGACTTTTCAATCCTAAGAAATTTTACATTAGGATCTGAACACAATAACCCCTCAGGTCTTTGAACTTAATTAGCCTGTGTATCCACTAAAATGTGGATTTGTCTTTGATTCCTCGCCATCTTAATTCTATTATAATTGAAATAAATAAGTTTGGGTGATAAGTACATGACTTATCAACCCGCCCTCTGATTTGAGGGAATTTTGAGTTTTAAGCATCTACACACATTCTTTGCACTGACTCATTGTTCGGCGATTCTAATGGAAATTGGGTAGCTAATGAACCTTCTAGGGTGATATGGCTGGCAAGTTATCGTGGGTAATAGCCCATAGGTAGGTTGTCCAGAGCTCAGTCACTGGACCTTTCTCTTTTTTGCTGCCCGGAGGTAAATCTTAGACCAGGGAAGCCACCTACTTAAAAAAAAAAAAATCAAAAAGAAAAGGAGAAAGAACAAAAAGAAATAAGCCACACTTCGCCGCACGAGTATGGCTGGCAAGTTGTCGGTGATAACAGCTCATCAACCGGTTGTCCAGAACCCAGCTCAGAAAATGCACTAAAAATTCCCAAAACACTTAGGAAGAAGTAGAGAAGTAGAATAAACCGGGGAGATATATACTGGATTCACCCTTGTGTTGACCCCGTAAAAAAATAAAAGTAGGGAGAAAGCTATCGGTTGTAAAGATACACCTTTAGGCAGAATTCTTGTTAGGTCACCTAAAGGCGTAGAAATCCGAAGTCCATTCTAACTGCCGGTCAACGAGTCCATCCCAAACACAATAAGATGCTTAAAGCTTAGGGTTCTCATCAAATCTTGGGTGAGTTGAATGGCCGTAGAAAGCCACTCTTAAACCCTAAAATTTGAAAATCCAAAAAAAAATTAGAAAAGAGAAAAAGAGAAGAAGAAAATTTTCTTTTAATAAGGTGAGGGCTTGAGGTGATCTGCATTTTGGCTGATACAATGGCACTGTTGTGCCTTTGAAAGTTCAGTTCCTAAGTAGACAATTTCTTAATGATTGAAAATAACTCAAGTCTAAATAATCCAACCTAATTCTTTTATAAATAGCATATAGTTTTTGCTACGGACAAGCAAAAGATAGGCATGGGGGTATGATGTAAACACATTTACACTACTTAAAATGTCTATTTTTGCATGTTCTTAAGCATAGGATTGCATTTCATGATATAAATATTGCATAACAAGCATCATTTTGCATTTAGAGTAGTTTGAATAAAATGGAGGTTAATTGTCTCCTTTTATGTGCTTGGACAGAGCAAACATTTAATCAGAGCCTCGAATCAAAGATCCAACCGTATGGATGTGATCAGGGCGACGATTGGAGTTCAACGACTCAAGATCGCCCTAATCAGACATCCGTAGCATCAGATAGTGACCGGGGAACCCTAGAAGATCAAGGGCCAGGATGGTGAAAATCCATACTTCAGATGACAAATCTAACCACACGGATGAATTCGGATCGACGATCGCAGCTCAACGACACAAAAATCGAGTCAATCCGACATCCGTGGCACCATCCACAACTTCCAGAAGATGGACGGCCAAGATGGAACCATGTGGCACCATCTCAGCCGCCCAAATGACCTCCAGCACCGCTGCACCTCTTCTTCTTCAATCAGCGCGTTGATTCTCCACCGTTGGATAAAGATCCAATGGCTGTGGATGCGGCTAGCTGATTCGTCCGCGCGACCATTTCGTCCGCGTAGCGCAGCGGAGATGAAGTGGCGGGCGAAGCAGAGGTTGCGGGATCGAGTCTCGCGAGCCTCAAATCAGGTGCAAGTGAGCGGCGTGTGGAGCGTCAGATTGCGATCCAACGGCTATGTGCGCCCAATAGCGTCGACGCGTGATTGGATGCACAGCGTGGACGCACGATCACACGCTAGTGGGCGCACAGTGTAGCGGGCGAAGATGCGTTTTAAGCCATCCGATCTCGCGATCGGACGGCTGAGACTCAATGTGCATGCGATGGCGTTGGGCGAGTGGGCAGCTGAAGTGGCGCACGTGGGCGCGGAAGCTACGCCCACGTCGAGGCTTTAGTGATGGATTTATTCGTCACTAAAGACCCCTCATTTAGTGTTTTGAAGTTGTAATGTCCATTTTGCCCCTACTCCTTGCAACTATAAAAGGAGACCCCTTTCATACAAAATTTTCATCCCTTCCTTCTCCTCTCTACCCCTCCAAAGCTCAAGAGAAGCTTGTCCCACACCCGCGATGCTTCTCGCGAGATAAAGTCTAAATTTTCGTTCCCCTTCAGAAGTGGATCCCGCGACGACGACGGCGTGTTGCTTCGTTCCCATTCTTCTGCTTCATCCTCCTTCGTCCTGCTTCGTTCTCCTTCTTCCAGGCATCGTCCCGTCCTGCTCGTCCTCTAAGCAATCGTCGAGGAGGATAACTTCTCTCTCCCATTCTTATTTATAGCTTTTCTAGTGTAGAATTTTCCTGCTTTATAGTGTAATTGATTTCCCACTTTCTAGTGTAACTTTTATTTAGTTTGATTGTCTAAACAGTTGAAATATTGAATGCATGTTCTCTTTCTCTCTCTCTCTCTCTCTTTCTTTTAGTCTGATAGCTCCATTGTAATTATATCGCCTTGCTTATCAGAAATCCTAAGAAAAATATAATTGCGAATACAGATCAACGTAGCCTCCCTATGTTCGACCTGGAATTCATTTCGGTATAAATTTTATTTGTTGAACACGAATTCTTCGCTTTCGAACTACAACGACAAGTTTTCCAAAATCGAACACGTTAGTGTAGCGTTCGTTTACGTTCAACAGAGGTAGAGGATAGGTGTCCTCCCAATGGGAGGTACTAGACCTATTGGGAAGAGAAGGGATCCTTACCAAGGCCTACACTTCTTCACCTAGAAACTTGCACTCCAATGACCAAGAAGTCATAAGATAGCCTGTGGTCTTGGAGAAAAGAGTACCTGAGATCACTTGAGAGTAAGTATGGTGGATTGAGAGAGGAGAGTGGAGGGGGTTGGGTGAGGTGGCTGTAGTGTGTGCAGTTGGTGGTTGTGGAAGGATAGGGGTGGAAAGGTGGTGGTCATGAGCATGGTGGTTGTGTAGCTCGTGTGGTATGTGTGAACTGTAGGAAGAAGAAGATAGAGATAAGCACAATAAAAAGCAATTAAAAATAGAAATGAAAATAGAACTAATCTACTTACACAAAAGGAAATCTACCTATTGAAAGGAAGAAAAAGAAGAAGATGGGGGCATCCACGCCAATGAGGGCCTCGTGAGCCATTGGTTGCGGGAATCAGTTGGTGTTCATTGACCTTGAAGGCCTGCACGACCTAAATGAAGGTGATTGGTGAGGGTCATATGGTCCTCGTCCACTAGAGGAGAGTAGGAGGATTAAAGAGGTGGACTAGAGAGGAAGAAAGGAATGGAGAGGAGTCGCGCAGGAGAAGAAAGGAGGGGGTCGGCCAAGGGGCGAGTGTTGAATGCAAAATCATCGTAGTTTAGGGAAATGCATTGTATTATACCAACGAAAATCAAATTGACATTTAAATATATAAAGCTTGAAAAGCGTGAGTTCCAAGGTTATTCGCAAGGAGCAAAATTGGAATTCAACCACTAATCGGAGGATATAAATTGTGAGCACAATAATCAAATCTCAAGTAAAATATATGCAATGAATGATCAATAAGAAATAAGGATCAAAATTGTATTTCAAGAGTCAAAAAACAAAATAATAAGGAGAGCAAAAAAGTGGTGGTTGAAACCACCAATATATCATTTAACACTTAGGCTTCACTCTCCATTTCGATCACAAGTATCATACTCTCCTCTTTTCTTCTCAACACTTAGCTAATTCAGTATTAGCCAAATTTCTCAAGTCAGATGTCCTGTAAAGGACTTAGATGCCTTAATTTCTCAAGCCAAAGCTTCTCAGTGCAAACCCCCCCACTCTCTCACAAAGTCTCCGTTTTCTCTCAGACCCAAATTCGGTTCACTGTTTAGACCCAAATTAGATCGGTTTAGACTGACCTAAACTAGCCTAGGGTGGAGTATGTGTATCACTGGCACGAGCTCGCTGGAGCTTATGCCAGACTTGGGGAAGGAGTGGGAGAAGGTGATTGAGTCTATGTTTATGTGGTCTAATCCTAATCTAGGAGGTAAGGGTAGTGGAGAAACCTAATTTATTGGAGGAAAGGATGAGTGGCTCGCGTCGGCTTTCCTCGCTAGATGTGAAGGAGAAGAATTCTTCGGTGAGTGGGGAGGGTAAGGAAGAAGGGGCAGGAGTTTTCTACTTTGACTTACAAGAAATGAATGAGGATGAGGAAGATGATGGCACTCTTGTTTAGCCAAAATTATCATTGTTTAAGAGAAAAGTCATAGTATAGGATAAAATCGCTCAAATCATTTAAATTTATATGCTCAGATTTAGGAAATAGAGTCTGAGGACAATCACAGGGAGCCAAGATGTAATTTAAATTTACCAATCTCAAGAAATATAAGTAGTTTGAAAGCAATGATTAATCAAAAATGATATTTCAATAAGATCATAATAATAGTGCAAAAAGATCAGGTTAAAATGGTGATTTGAATCACGAAATAAACCCTTAAGTTTAAAGCTCACAAATATTCAAATAAATGCACAGTAATCACAATTAAATTTCCACCTTAGTTAAGTATCCAAAGTAACCAGTAGAGGGCCCCAAAAGATAGGCAAGGCATCCAGACCCCTTAACAGAAGAGGCACAAGGTCTTCTCTCCTTCACAACAGCAGCAGCAACCAAGGCTTCAAATTTTTCTATGTCACGAGAGAAGGCAGGTTCCAAGGTCTCAGAAGAGCAAAACCCACCCCCTCTCTCACAAATTCACCTCTTAGCTTCTCTCAGACCCCGATGTAATCAAGCTCAAATTTGGGTTATTGAATCAGTGGAGGGGTCCAGACCCACCTATGAGATGTAGTGGGTGAGGTATGCATATGCGTGTGTGTAGGGACCCGACCCCTCGTGTCCTTGGGCAACACAGCTATAGCACAAAATCAATTTCAGTTATGTTGGTTGTTGAAAACTCTATGTTGTGGGACTACATTTCCTTGTTTCTTCGCGTATTAGCTGTTGGTGGACTTAGCTCTAATTGAGTTGTTGCTGGCACCGTGTCTTCACTTGGAGAACCTAGCAAGGGTCGTAGGAGGCTTACACATAGCCTGGGAGTGGTGTCGAGGGTGATGGCGGTCGGAGAGCACCAGCAGATGTCGGAGAAAATGAGGGCAATGGCGAAGGTCCGACGACTACCTGAAATACAAAGAACGGTCTCTAGGCTCTATCAGTAGGTCCATTAGCATTGTCGGAGGATGGCGAAGGTGGTGGTGGTGTTGTGTGGTCTATGGTGGTGTGTGGTGGTCTGGTGTAGTCGAGGAGGTGGTGCGGAGGAGACGATGTTTGGGTGGTGTTTTGGAGGCATAATTGATAACACTACATAAGGGGGTGATAAGTATGTTGAATATGGCCCATCTTAAGAATAAAAGGCATAACATAAGTAGAATGGGAGCATTGCATGCATCATGTACCAAGATTGCTTCTAAAACTGTATTAATGGCCATTTGTGTAAGCATTTGTCAAAGCAGGACTCAGATGAGCAATCGGACTGCACGGATGGATTCAGAACGACGAACGGAGTCCAACGGACTCAAGATCGGCTAAATCCGACATCCGAAGCTCCTACAATGAGCGCAAGAAGTTCTGACCATTGATCTGGAGATCAACATCCCAGATTGTGCCACGTCAACCCGCCCCACCGCGCGCCGCGCCTTCAGCCAGCCGAGATCAAATCTTGGCCGTCGATCTTCGATAGAACGACCGAGACTCTCACGCCCGCCCGCGGTCGCCGCGACAAAGCACGGGCGTGGCACAACGGTTAGCGCCCACGCCCGCACGCAGGCGACGCGGGTTCAAGCCATGCTGAGGCGAAATTGATGTCGGGAGGCGGGCGCGGAGAAATTCAGCCGCCAGATCAGCAGCGGGCGGCCAGGATCCTGCCACGCGGCGTGACCGCAGCTCACGAGCATCCACGTGAGCGAGCACGCCGGGCGGAGACGCGCATGCACTTGCACGCCCGAGTCGCGAGCCCAGCGCAACCAAAGAGGATTCTCAGTCGTCTGATCTTTTCGATCGGACGGCTCTCGTTCAACAGCCACGGATCGCGCGAAGAGAAGAAATGAGGCGGGTGGCTGACCGGCGGCTGGAGGGCTTCACCGACGTTTTTAGGAGTGGTTTTAGCGACGTTCTGGATGTCGCTGAAGCCCGTTCTTCTTTTAGGAAGCCCTTAACTCTATTTAAACCCCCTCCAACCACCATTCAAGGCATCCACTCCCTTTGCAACTACTCCACACCTCTCTTAGATAGCCTTAGGACCTCTTGTAATCACCGGAGACGATGAGCCACCGACGGAGCCTCCTCCACCGCCGTGGCTGCCTCGTCGCTCTCCACACACACTCTCTCTCTCTTTCTTTTAAAGCTTTCTATTACTTTTGTTGAAGCATGTATTTAATGTTGTAAGTTATGAACTAGAAGTGCATGATTAATGAAGTTATTTTCCGCTCAGTTGTCATTTTAATTTCCGTTCAAGTTGCATGATCAAACAAAGAACTTTCTAACCCTAAACCCTCTCTCTCTCTCTATCTCTCTCTCGCTTTTTAAAATCGCATCTTTCGCAAGCAAAACTCCGCACTTTCCATGAAAACAAGTGATAAGCAGAAATTCGATTTCCACACCTCCCTAAGACCGACACTCGGACTCACCTCCGTTTACTTATTTTAAAATCGACGTTGCAAGTGTGACTATAAGGACACTCCTTAACACACATGCACAACGGCACGTCAGTTTTTCGTGCTGTTGCCGGGGAGGCAATGGATTTGTTTTATCACCTCCATTCCACATTCATCCTCACATCGTCTAGTGCCCTATTTTCCTTTTTACTTGATGGTTGCAGGAATTCAGTGCGTGAACGGCGAAGTGACGCATCCCACGGCGGTAGCAAGGGAGTAGGCGCTACGAGGACCGATAGTGAGTAGTCTTCCTCTCATGATTGTTTGCTTGCGTGGAAAATAAAAAACTAAAAAAATTGTAAAAACTGAAAAAAATTGGCGTGGTGTATGATTGCTTGACCCACATCCTTAACACATCACCCCACAAAAAAAAATGTACACTCTAACATTTTGAATGAATTCTTGGAGTGTTCTTTTCTTTTTCTTGAGTGGTGTTTGCGAAACCACCATGAGTTGACCTGGGCCGCACCACTCAACCCTAAAATTGACTCATTTAATTGAAGCTGCATGATCATTAGGATGAGTACATTAGGGTTTTAGAGCCTCTACAGAATAAAAGGAAAGCTACTTTCACCAAGTTGTGTGCAGAACTTGACGTGCCCACTGAAACTTGTTTGAAAACATTAAGACACGTCAACCCTAAAAAGTACTAAAGGGTGAAACACTAAAAGACACCACATCTTAACAAATCCTTGCTTGAAAACCATGTTTTGCTAGAAGCACACACCTTGAAAGTGGAAAATTAAGAGGCACCAACCCAATCAACGCCTCATCACATAACCCTAAGCACAAGCACTATCCTAACCCTTTAAAACTGAGTAGATGTGCCCTAGGTAGGACTGAGTTAAGTCTCAAAAGGTGAGGTTTTGTTCGCTAGGCACTTGGCTTTCATTCCCTTGGTAGAATCTGGTGACTAGGTTGCGGGGCAATGCCAAACGACCGTGGTTGTGGGGTCTACTGAACCGGAGGCACAAGCCCAAGGAAGAACCTTCCCTGCAATCCCCTCGTAATCAACCTGGCCAGATTAGACTTGGGAAGGGGAGTCCAGTGCTTACGGACTTAATCAACATTTGTGAGATTTCTAGGTCTCCTAAGGAATACACCGTAAGGACTACGCTTGTTTGCTTGGTTGAGTACACAACTCTCTCTCATCTGTTCTTCCCGCATCCCTCCATTTCTCCAAACCATGGATTTCAATGCCTATCCATCCTACCCAAACTACCCCCAACAGGATTTGTATGCTAACCCAAGTGGACCATACCCACAGCCTACTTGGGCTAACCAACCACCAAGTTGGGGATACAACCTTGAATATCCCTCTTGGCCCAACTATGACCAAACCGCACCAACCTCTTATTGGAATACACCCAACATAGCTACCTAAGGGTACGATTCAAATCGTGGGGCTCCATATCTCGATTCTCCTCACGATGCCTCCTCATTTAGGTCCGACCTGCTCTACTTTGATAGGACCTACACTTTAGGAGAACACCAAGAACTCTACCCTTCCCAGGATAATAACCAAGAAAGGTCATCTGAATTCAACAACCTTTCCTACTTGACCTTTGGATTAGGAGTTCTAGGCAAATGGAAATCAAAAAGTGATCAGAAGTCTAGGCAAGCCCAGGATCATCAACCTTTGATTTGGTCCCCTGATGAAGAATCTGACTGGGAGGAGAACTTAGAACCTCAACTATTCTGGAGTAGGACCAAATAGAGAATGGTTCCTCTTGAAGAACTGGACCCTGAACATGATAGAATAGAGGACCCACCCAAGAACCTAAACACCAGTGTGGGTTCTGATCCACAACCTCAACCATACTCTCTTAACCTGGATTCCAAGGAGGAAATCCAAAGGACACCAAATGACACCATGTCAATTCTTGATAACCTCCAGTTAGAACTACAAAGACAGAATCAAGAATCGATTAAAGGGCAACAGGCCATGATGGATTTGTTCCAGCAATTGGGGGAAGAAGGCCAGAGAAAGCTGTTGCACACAATGCCATTCATGGAATTCATAAAGCAAGGACCTACCATGATCAATTGGACTACACCCAGTCATCTTGATTTGGTTTAGTCCACCATTGATACCCCTCAGGAGTTGGACAGCTCAGTGGATAAGGACAGTAAGGATTCCTCGGAACATAATTTGGGGAGCATTGAGAACAAACATCAGGAGGAAACTAAGATTATGAGGGGAGAGGCCTTGGAATTTGAATCTAATCGGCCCAAGAGAAGCAATCTGGTGGGAGTAGCAGCCAACATCATAGATGGAGAATGGAGTTACAATTTCAAAGAAATTGATTATGAATCGAGTGGAATCCCCATCACAAATTTGGAGGAGGGTCAAGAGAAAGAATATGATCCAGAGGATGAAAATGACCCTACCACTAATGCAACCCCAAATAGTGAATCCGATACAAAGGAGGTTGAAGAAAATATTCTTGAGATCAAGGGCTTGGAGGGAATAAGCAATGAAACCATAGTTGCAGAAGAGGTGGACTCGTCTTTGGAGAGAGGCCTCATGCTTGATTGTAGGGCTCATTATGAAACTCTGGACTTTGTTACCTGCCCTACCAAAATAAAGATCCCGCAACCCGAATGCACCGGAATTGATACACTTTTGATAGATTACAATTTTATGGGGATACAAGCTGAGTATAAAACCTACATCTTTATTGTCTGGCATGTCATATTTGGGGTGCGTTCGTCCACAGCAACTTGTTTGCATACCCACAGACTAAGAAAGGATCTGACACGGGCATGCATGATACAGAATTCCCGCCCCTTAGGAACGGGACTCCACCACAACCTTGTTCACATCTGTGGACTTCTGATTTTTGGTCTGGTTGATTTTGTACTGACCTCCTTGACCCAAGCCATTCCTGTTTGTGCACCGCCCAGCTGGAGGCGTTAAACCCAGCGCTTCCTTGGAGGCAACCCAGAGGATTCATACTGATCTGGTAGTTTACGTCACTCAGGTACTATCTTTTTGAACCCTTTTGCATCCATGTATCTGCCAATGAGGACATTGACTTAAGCATGGGGGGGTGGTAAATTGCATAATCCTGAGCTTAATTAATCAGTCTGAATGAATAAATAAATTAAAAAAAATTGAATTTAAGAAGAAAACTTAGGTATTAGAAACTTGTCAATAGTGGAAAATAATACAAAAAGAACTTAAACACTTAGACTTTTCAGGCCTTCAGGCTTAATCAGCCCTGGTGTCCATTAAAATATGGATTTAGTAGCGCATCATTGCAACCTTAAGCTATTCTAATCCACCTAGTAAATAAGGTAATAAGTATATGACTTATCAACTCGCCCTCTAACTCAGAAAAACTTTGAGTCTAAGCATCTGCACACATTTTTGCACACTCACTTCTCGGAGATTTTGACAGAAATTGGGTAGCTAATGAACTCTCTAGGGTGGTATGGCTGGCAAGTTGTCGTTGGTAACAACCCATTGGCAGGTTGTCCAGAACCCAGCCACAGGCCATTTCTTTTTCATTGCCTTTAGGTACATTTGAGATCAGGGAAGCCACCTACGAAAAAAAAAAGGGAAGAAGAGGAAAAGAAAATAAACCACACTTCACCGCACAAGTATGGCTGGCAAGTGATCATGGGTAACAGCCCATTGGTCGGTTGTCCAGGGCCCAGCTCAATAATTGCACAAAAAAGACCAAAACACCTAAGGAAGAAGCGGGGAAGTAGTACAAGCCGAGGAGATATACACTGGAAAAATCCTTGTGTTGACCCCAATTAAAACAAACACAGGGAGAAAGCTACCAATCGAACAAATACACCTTCAGGAAAAAATTATTTTCTGGTCACCTAGAGGCATAGAAACTCGAAGTCTATCTCAATTACCGTTAAGTGAGTCTATCACAACATTCACACCAAGATGCTTAGCACTTAGAGTTTTGACCGAGTTTTGGGTGAGCTTGGTAGCCGTAAAAGGTTACCAACCCACACTGAATTCCGAAAAATTCTAAAAATATATATATATGCATATACATATGTATAGTTATATACATTGAATCAAAGATTCGGGCGATTCGTATTTTGGCAGACACCGGGTCACTGCTTAGTCTTTGTAGATTAAGATCTTCGTATATTTCCTCTTATTGACAAGTAACGAAGTGTCTAAGAAATTACTTCTTAAATTCTAAAAGGAAATAAAACCTAGAATAAACCTTGCTAGGGACTAGCAAGGAGTAAGCATGGGGGTATGATAACACTGCATAAGGGGGTGATAAGTATGTTGAATATGGCCCATCTTAAGAATAAAAGGCATAACATAAGTAGAATGGGAGCATTGCATGCATCATGTACCAAGATTGCTTATAAAATTGTATTAATATCCATTTGTATAAGCATTTGTCAAAGCAGGCCTCAGATGAGGAATCGGACCACACGGATGGATTCAGAACGACGAACGGAGTCCAACGGACTCAAGATCGGCCAAATCCGACATCCGAAGCTCCTACAATGGGCCCAAGAAGTTCTGACCATTGATCTAGAGATCAATGGCCTAGATTGCACCACATCAGCCCCGCCCCACCGTGCGTCGTGCCTTTAGCTAGCCGAGATCAAATGTCGGCCGTCAATCTTTGATCGAACGGTCAAGAATCTCTCGCCCGCCCACGATCGCCACGACAAAGCGCAGGCGTGGCGCAACGGTTACCACCCACGCCCGTATGCAGGCGACGCGGGTTCGAGCCACGCGGAGGAGAAATTGAAGACGGGAGAAGGGTGCGGAGAAATTGGGTCGCCCAATCAGTAGCGGGCAGCCAAGATCTTGCCACGCGGCGCGACCGCAGCTCACGAGCATCCACACGCACGCTCATGCCGGGTGGAGACGCACACGCACTCGTGCCACCGAGGCGCGATCCCAGCGCAGCGGAGGAGGATTCTCAACCATCCAATCTTCGATCAGACGGCTCTCGTTCAACAGCCACGGATCACGCGAAGAGAACAAATGAGGTGGGCAGCTGATCGACGGCTGGAGGGCTTCACCGACATTTTTGGGAGTGGTTTTAGCGACACTCTGGATGTCGCTAAAGCCCCTTCTTCTTTTAGGAAGCCCTTAACTCTATTTAAACCCCTTCCAACCACCATTCAAGGCATCCACTCCCTTTGCAACTACTCCACCCCTCTCTTAGCTAGCCTTAGGACCTCTTGTAATCACCGGAGAAGATGAGCTGCCGACGGAGCCTCCTCCACCGCCGTGGCCGCCTCGTAGCTCTCCACACACTCTCTCTCTCTCTCTCTCTCTTTAAAGCTTTCTATTACTTTTGTTGAAGCATGTATTTAATGTTGTAAGTTATGAACTAGAAGTGCATGATTAATGAAGTTATTTTACATTCAGTTGTCATTTTAATTTCTGTTCAAGTTGCATGATCAAACAAAGAACTTTCTAACCCTAAACCCTCACTCTCTCTATCTCTCTCTCACTTTTTAAAATTGCATCTTTCGCAAGCAAAACTCCGCACTTTCCATGACAACAAGTGATAAGCAAAAATCCGATTTCCACGCCTCCCTGAGACCGACACTCAGACTCACCTCCGTTTACTTATTTTAAAACCAACGTTGCAAGTGTGACTATAACGACACTCCTTAACACACACGCACAACGGCACGTCAATAATCCCGTCAATATCATGAGGGGTTTTGGTGAGTGTGTAGTGGGGGAGCTTTTGGGAGCTTTGCGAGGGTGTTTGGTGCGGTGTGGAGTGGTAAGTCAATTTTTGCTTTCAATTAAGTTTCGCACATAAAATGACACGTCGTTTTAGTATCAAAGTGGTGGAAAATCACTTAAAAAATTAATTAAATAAACTACTCACAGGAGAGCAGGTCGTATCCATAGGGAGGCAGAGGCCTATTAAAATCACAACTAGGTAGAAATCGAGTTTGCTTAAATATTCATCAAATCAAACAATGCATATGTCGCTCTGAATGTAAACCTTAAATTTATGGAGAAGTCAAGGGTTGTTGACATAATTTTCACATAAGAAAATAGTTCATGTGCAGGGGTATATCATGTACTTTTCACTTGCATGCATACTAAAATGTAATTCAAAATTAAATATAATGCATATTGAGATGGATCATAAAGGCTTAACAATTATAAAAAGGAATAAGCATAAAGCTGTAATTTCACCTCAATTTAATTTACCTAAGAAATTAAAAAAATGACTTTTGACAGTGGCTATTCCCGTAAATTAAGATGCAAACCAAAATAGGGAATTCTACCTCTCTCCTCCTTGCACACAGGAGGGAGGTTTGTTTGAGGAGCTACTCTGAGAAAAGGTCGGCCGGAATGAGGCCTTTGCGATGGCATAAGAGGTGTGGCCAAAGGTGGCCGGCGGTGGGCACTCACAGGCTGGGTGGCTAGTGGTCGTGCATCAGCCTACTGTGTAGCGCACAGATGGCTGCGTTGCTAGGCGTGCACGTGGCTGCTGGGGATGAGGGTGCACAATGAGGAGGCATGCGCTAAAAGAGCTATCTTCATTTTCGTTGAAAACTTTAACATAAAATGTCATGTCATTATAGTTTGTTGCATAGTAAAAAATCGCTTTTCAAAAAAAATTAATAATTACAAAACTAACCACGAAGAGTTAAGTCGTCTCCTCAGGGAGGAATTAGCCTATTTAAACTAGTGAATCATGTCTTGTTTATTAAAGAATCTCAATGTGTATGGATAGTAACTGGTGCTTATGTTTTCAACATAATTTCTTGATTTAAAGAAATAATCAATAATGTAAGGGTGCACATGCAAAATCACCACCAATGAAATACTAGGTAAAATAGTGATACTGATGTAGGTAACTCCGTGAATATTAATTTCCTACAAGATAGAGCCTGTTCACTATATCTAACATCCCATATTCAATATCATTCATGAGTAGAATTTAGCCATAAGTAATTAATTAAAAGTAAAGGAATATTCATGCAATTTGATGCAATATATTAAATCATGAAAATAAATGAATAGTGCATTTGACAATGGCATATTTTGTAAATTTTAATTACGACCTTCAATGTAGCAAAGTAGGGGATTACTTCTCTTCGTGCTCACGTGAAGAGGACACGGCAGACGGTGTGGTCATCGATGGTGGGTCTCTGAGGTACGGCCTTCGCGATGGTGGTGACATGGCAACCGGAGATGGCCAGCGGCAGCCGGAGGGAGGAGGAAGAGAACGGCGATGATGGGCATTTTGTGCACGTGCATAGGATATTGTGGCTTGCGTAGAAGCGTGGAAGGGGTTGGCGTGCTGCATGGAGGTCCCCGATGGCGTTCGCAATGAGATGGTGGTCGATGGTGGTGGCTACGTGGAGGGGGAGGCGCGGTGGCTTTGGGTTCTTTCAAGAGGTTGCAGGCGGTGGTGGAAGGAAGAACAGGAAGAAGAAGAAGAAGCTGCATGCATATGGGCTAGAGCGTGGCTTCACTAGTGTGCATGGAGCGGCACAGGCGTATGGCTACAGGTGCGTGAGGGCAAAGTGCGCGTAGTCTGGCTACGTGCAGTGAGGGGGTAGCGCGTGCTATGAGGATGCGTGGGGAGTGGTCTGCATTGGTGGCATGCGCAGTGCGTGCGCAGCTGTGGCGGGATGGCAAGATGAAGGCAGCTGCGAGCAACTGTCACCACGCTCGCAGCCGCCTAGCAGGATGAAGAGGTGGCCAGTGTGGAAACTCGCAAAGGTTCACAATGTGCGCTTATGGGTTCATGGTGTAAGCTTCTGTCACAGTGGTGGAGATGGAGAGATAGTCCCTGCTAGCAGGATGATGATTCCTCCTCCACGTCCGTAGTTCTCCTCCATTTTGAACCCAACGTGCAGTTGTTTGCTTTAACAAATCTCCCCTGACTTTCCCTTGCAAGATCTCCTCCAACAATGCCTACACGATAAGATGCTGTTGCACATGGAGCGGCGCAGGCGTCGATGGTTTGCTCTACGGGTGGGGGAGAAGAAGAGAATTACACTCAAGACCCTACATAAATATATATATATCAAAATTTACCAAAGTATTCTTTAATTAATATAAACTAACACTTAACTCTAATTGCAATCTACTGAGGCATGTTTTACATGTACTTAGGCTAATTAGCACTCCATTAAAGTGAATTGATCATGCGCCAGTGGAGAGGTGCGACTAAGTGGTTGTTGACTGTGCGTGGGTTGGAAGCGAGGGTGCGCAACGAGGAGGCATGCGCCGCTAGAGGTGGCTGCTGGAGGTGTTGAAGGACACATGCACTGCATGTGGGTGGAGCTGCTAGAGTAGCGCTCGCTCTACGCGTGGCCTAGGGGAGTGTGGGTGCACGCGAGGGTGCCCTGCTACGCGCGAAGGAGGGGCAAGGCACGGGCACACACAGTGGCATGGCTGGTGGCTGTGCGTGATGATGCTATGTGTAGCTGAGAGGTTGGGAAATGTTGGTTTTGTTCTTCATGTTGCAAGTGAAGCACAAGGATGAAGATGCAGGGGAAAGGTTTTCCTAATGAAGCATGGTGGTGCAGGGACTTTGGTTGGCGGTGTGGGTTGTCACACCACACACCCATAGTAGTGGAGTAGCTCTACCACAGTTGAGGCCAGTTGCGAGGAGGTGAAGCATAGTATTGGGTCGGGATGGAGGCCTGCTCCTCCCCCTTTGTAGCAGTGGCTCCAAGGATTTGAAATGGAGTGTGTGTATTGAAGCCTTTAGATCCAGTTTTCATGGAGGAGGATGCTTTTAGCTGTGCCTGAAGTGAATGGCCGCCAACGAAGCAGAGCCGTTCCTGCAAAAGAAGAAGAATAACAATATAATAAATAAAAGCACTATTTATGCACAAATCCTTATCTTCTATACTAATTAAAACAATGTAATGAACCTAATTGCATGCTATTCTAAGTCAATTCCTAATGCATGAATTATGTAATTAAGTCAAAAAATATAAATTAATCTATTTATATCCTAATGCATGCTAAGTAAATGTTAATGAAAGCTTAATGTCTAAGCACTTAAATACCTAAATAGCCCACAAATATGGGCTAATCAAATGCCCCCATGCCTAGTTTTTGCTAGTCCCTAGCAAATTCAAGCATGACTTAACACTCCAACTTATCTAGGCTAACACAATTCACCTTACCATAGATATTAGTTTGAACCATCTTACCCTAGACCATAAGGTACCCAAGTAGTTGTTGAGTTACAGACTAGGCTAGCATAGGATGAGTTGTAGGCACGGGTTTCCTTGATTCCTAACTCTTCCCTAAGGTTTATTGATCCTAGAGATTAAAGCATCCGTGCATGTGTATTGGTCTGTTTTATTTGAGGTTGGATTGATTGCCAACCTAGAAAGAGAGTAAGAAACATTTTTTTTTTGTAATATATAATTTTTTGTTTGATTCCTCTAAGTCTAACCGTGGATCAGCTATCAGCAAGGTCTATGTCCGATTCATTGTCCCCATCACCGAACCTCGAAGGGTGCCTGGCTTTCGATGCTTCGAGATAGCACCACCCATAGTGACCCGAAGAACTCCTGGAAATTGAAACTTCGAGATAGTATCGCCCATAGATTTCTTAAGCGAATTCAGGCCTGTGTCAATCGGCACTTCGAGATAGGGCCGCCCATGGTACCTGAACTACGCAATGCTCTTACATGCCCCCAGTATGACGAATATCCTAAGAGACAAGCACCTAAGAGGTGACATGCTATCATCGCATCCTCATGGTGAGTATGTACTCTACCTCTCCTGGAACAGGAACTCTTCCAATCAAATTATGTTTTCAAGCTTCTCCTAATTCAAAACTAAGAGAACCAACTTTGCTTTAAGAAATGAATTATGGTGATCACTATTTACATAAGACCAAGTGTGTGTGAAATATGGATGCTTAGGTTATGAGGACCCGTAAACCAAAAGGTAGAAAGAGACACCAGGTACTACCTAGCCTTTAACTTAATCTCTTGCTTTCCTTCCTCTTGAGGAATGGTCTGCAACTTAACTCCTAGTTAAGTTTTTAAGTCCACAAAGGAACCTAAGTGTCTAAAGCTAGTAGCTCAACTTAGCTTCTAAAGTTCGACACCTAGAATCAACTTAATCAAACCTAAAGTTTTGGTCTTCTTTAAAAATGCAGGGCCCAGGTAGTTAAGATCAATAATACAAAATGTTTTTTTTTTTTTTAATGTAATATGCATGAATGAATGCAAAATGTAGACATGCTATAAATAAATGTATCAAGTCCTCTCCCCCAAGCCTGGTTCAAATAATGTCCTCATTAAAAATGAAATAGTTAAAGGAAGATATTACCTGAGGCAGAGAATGACAGGAGCTAAGGCTCCTCAAGAGTGACCTCGTCAACCAGATGGCCATCCAAAGTAATGTATGGTTTTAACCGTTCTCCTTTGATGATAAAAGGAGTTGCTGAAGAGGAAGGTCTCTTGATCCCTACAGCTCCATGCGGAAACACTTTAGTGATTATGTAAGGCCCATCCCAATGAGATTTTAATTTCCCTAGAAAAAGCCTACGTCTGGAATTGAAAAGTCAGACTTGTTGGTTGGGCTCAAAGGTCTTTCTAAAGATATACTTATCATGCAAGACCTTAGTTCTCTCTTTATAAGCTTTAGAGCTGTCGTAAGCATCATTCCTCAGCTCCTCAAGCTCACTTAACTCTAGAAGTCGTGCCGTACCCAACTTTTCTAAATCCATGTTGACACTTCAAATATCCCAAAGTGCCCTATGTTCCAGCTCAACGGGTAAATGGCATGCTTTCCCGTACACAATTCGAAAGGGCGATGTACGCAAAGTGGTCATATAGAACGTTCGATATGCCCACAAAGCATCATCGAGCTTTTGGGACCAGTCCTTCCTATGAGGTCTAACAGTCTTTTCTAAAATGTTCTTTATCTCCCTATTCGACACTTCAACCTGGCCACTCGTCTGAGGATGGTAAGAGGTAGTGACCTTGTGAGTCACTCCCAGACTCCTAAGTAGCCGATTGAAGTGGTGGTTTCGGAAATGAGGTTCCCCATCACTTATAATGTTCTTGGTGCAGCCGAAACGAGATATGATTTTGGACTTCACAAATTTCAAGACCATAGACTGGCCATTTGTGCGTGTAGGAATGGCCTCTATCCATTTAGAGACATAAGCAAATGCCACCAAGATATATTCATAACCATGGGACGAAGGGAAGGGGCCCATAAAGTCAATTCCCCAAACATCAAAAATTTCAACAGATTGAATAGGGTGTTGAGGCATCTCATTCTTCTTGCCAATCGTTTTAGTCCGTTGACATCTAATACAGGCCTTAACAAAATTATGAGAATCCTTAAATAACGAAAGCCACCAAAAACAGAACTGGAGAACCTTAAAAGCAATTTTCTTAGCACCAAAGTGTCCTCCATAATGAAGTACATGGCAAGAACTTAGCACACTTTGTTGCTCCTCTTCAGGCACACATCGTCTCAATACTTGGTCTTATCCAATTCTAAATAATTCAGGCTATTCCAAATGAAAGTATCTAGCTTGAGAAATGAATCTCTTTCTTTTCTGGTCATCCCACAAGCCAGGAGTTTCTCCAGTGACCAAGTAATTAACGGTATCAGCATACCAAGGTGAAGTTGGTGTTATCGCCATAAGGGTTTCATCAGGAAATGTCTCACAAATGTCTCTAGTTGGAGAGTCATTAAGTGGAAGGCAAGACAGGTGGCCAGCCACAACATTTTCTACACCTTTCTTTTCACATATCTCCAAGTCAAATTCTTGAAGGAGTAGGATCCACCTAATCAGACGTGGCTTAGAATACTTCCTAGCAATGAGATGCTTCATTGCCGCATGATCAGTGAAAATAACCACCTTAGACCCACGAAGATAAGACCTAAACTCCTCCAGAGCAAAAACTACAGCAACTAATTCCTTTTTAGTGATGGTGTAGTTTTGCTGTGGTTCGGTTAAAGTCTTGCTGGCATAGTGCAGCACATGAGGTCTTCCTTCAACCCTTTGTCCAAGGATTGCTCCCACTGCATAAAGCAAAGCATCACACATCAGCTCAAATGGGAGTATCCAATCAATAGCTCGGAGAATAGGCGTAGAGATCAAGGCCTCCTTCAGAGTGTGGAAGGCCTCAACACACTTTTAATCAAAATTGAAGAAAGATTCTTTCGCCAATAGGTCACAAAGTGGCCTAGAAATTTTACCAAAATTTCCAATAAAGCGCCTATAAAAGCCAGGATGGCCCAGAAAGGATCTAATCTGTTTAACGTTCGTGGGAAATGGAAGTTTGGAAATAGAATCAATCATGACTTTATCTACTTCCAAGACTTGCTTAGACACAACATGCCCAAGTACAATTCCTTTCTGTACCATGAAGTGGCTTTTCTTCTAGTTGAGGACTAAACCAGTCTCCTTACATCGATTCAGCACATTCTCTAGGTGCAGGAGACACTGGTCGAAAGACAAGCCATAAATGGAGAAGTCATCCATAAACACTTCAACATAGTCGTCAATCATGTCTGAGAAAATGGACATCATACACTATTGGAAAGTTGTAGGTGCATTACATAGTCCAAATGACATAAGCCTGAATGCAAAGGTACCGTAAGGACTCCTGAATGTCGTCTTCTCCTGGTCATCAGGGAAGACTGCAACCTGGTTGTAGCCAGAATATCTATCGAGAAAGCAATAGTAGTTATTCCTTGCCAATTTCTTGAGAATTTGATCAATAAAATGCAAGGAAAAGTGATCCTTCTGGGTAGTGATGTTCATCTTGCGATAATCAATATAGACCCTCCATCCAGTTGAGTGTCTAGTCACAACCTGTTCGCCTTGGTCATTAAATTCCATAGTAAAGCCTGCCTTCTTTGGCACCACATGGATAGGACTTACCCATTTACTATCTGCAATGGGATATATGATCCCAGCAACCAACCACTTCAGGATTTCCTTTTTAACCACCTCCCACATATTAGGGTTCAGACATCTCTACTTGTCCCTAAATGGCTTGATGGAATCATTAGTATAAAAGTAGTGCAGGCAGAGTGTAGAGCCAACACCCTTAATGTCAGCATTGCTCCAAGCAATAGCTTCCTTGTGCCTAGACAAGCATTCAATCAGGGCTTCCACCTATGCCTCAAATAGCACAACTGAAATTATAACAAGGTGCGTATCATTGGCAACAAGGAAGATGTACTTGAGAGTGTCAGGGAGGGGTTTCAACTCAAGGTTAGGGGTTTGTATGGTTGAGCGTTTCATAATAGATGTCCCCATCTCAGGTAGCAGATCTACCTTGGGTAGAGATGATGGGGAAAGAGACTCAGCAGAAACACCCAGCAACTCCTCAAGTTCTAGTATATCCCCTTCACATTCCTCCAAGAGATAGGATTGCTCATTTAGCATGACATGCTGAAGGGGGTCATCACATAACATTGTAGGGGTTGTCTCTTTAATCTGGTCATCTGTCACCTCAACTTTAGAACAATCCTCAAGCCTGGTTTGTTTATAAGCATCAAACACATTAAGCTAGATTTTCTTGTTCCCAAAGCCAATTTTTAATGCCCCAGTTCTGCAACTGATTAAAGCATGCAAAGTTGCAAGGAAGGGGTAGCCCAAAATGTTGGAGGGCTTTGTTGGCTTGTTGTAGGGTTAGTGTCCAAAACTATGAAGTCAACAGGGAAGAAGAAATCTTCTACTCTCACAAGGGCATCTTCCAGAAGTCCCTACGATGCCTTAAGTGATCGATCAGCAACTTGGAGGATTACCGGGCTAGGCTTTAGATTGCCTCCCCCGACTTGTTCATACATGTAGCTCAGAATGATGTTCACCCCGCACCAAGATCATGTAGAGCCTCATCAATATGTAAGTCACCAATAACCACTGAGATGTACGGGGCTCCTAGGTCCTTAAGTTTTGGGGGTGTGCCATGTTGAACAATTGAGCTAACAGAATCAGGCAGGACAACTTTTTATTCGACCTGTTTCATAGATTGCCGCTTTTTTGTGCACAAGTCCTTTAGGAAGCAGGCATAAGATGGAATCTGCCTGATAGCCTCAAGCAAATGTAGGTTAATCTACACTTGCTTGAAAGTTTCCATGATCTCATCCATCTTATCTTTGGCACGAGATGAGCCAGCAGAAGTCTACCTAGAGGTGGATAAGTGCTCTAGAAAGGGCACTCTCAGTCTTTGGGTGGAAGGGTTGTCATGTCGAGTAAGGGGTGGAATGAGGGCAACTTCTTCCAGTGAGGTGATTTTGAGTGGAGATTTAGGCAATTCTTCTCTGGTGGGGGTTAATGTCAGGGTGGATGGTTTTCCAGAGGGTGAGATATAGGAGCATCGATTTTGGAAATTTCTTTCCCACTCCTCAGAATAGTCACTGCTTGGGCATGCTCCCTAATGACAATCCCTTTTCCTTTAGGATTCTCCTCAGCAGCATTGGGAAGCTTCCCAGTTTTCCTCTATCCAATGGCCTCAACAAGGTGTCCTATATGCAATTTCATTTCATGTATACCCTTGTCATGAGATTGGATGATGGCACTTTGACTTTCTTGCATAGTTCTCAACATTGCCTTCAATTCATCCATCTTAGAGGTCTTAGGTTGGGCAAAGGTTTGAGGTTGGTTCATTTGTTGGTTGTGAAAGGGTTGTAGTTTATAATTCCCTGAATTTGAAACATTCCCTTGTCTCCAGGAAAAGCTTGGGTGATTCCTCCATCCCTCATTATAAGTGCTGGAAAAGGGGTCATAGCGAGATCTGGGATGGAACCCTTAAGCGGCATTTAGATCCGCTTGTACAAGCTCAGGGAATTGGGAGGCCAAGTGGCAATCTACAGTGGCGTGTGTATTGTCTTGGCAAATGGAGCATTCTGAAGCTTGGGATGTGGAGGTACTAGATACGAATTGGCCTGGGCTTGACATAAGCCTTTCCATGTTTTGATTCAATAATTGAATCTGATAGGCTAAATTCTGGGTGTCCCTTGCCTCATTTGCCTCCAACTTTCTTTGCATTAGAGTGGGTTTTCTATCCATGTAGGCAGAATTCAAGTAAATAGCATTCTCACTCAAATTATCAAAAAGGTTCCAAGCTTCATCCTCAGTCTTAGATAGAAAGGTTCTTGCACAAGCACCATCCACAGTCTGCCTGTGAGAATCACTAAGTCCAATGTAGAACCTTTCAACCAGTTGCCACTTGGGCGCCTAGTGATGTTTGCAAAGTCTCAACAGGTCATTAAAGCTCTCCCACACATCATGGAAAGCTTCCCCATCCTTTTGAACAAAACTCATAATTTCCCTCCTAAAGTGATTTGTTTTGCTAATGAGGAAGTACTCCTTCAAAAACTCCTTCAAGGCATCCCAAGTGTTAATATCATCAAGGGTATGATACCAATACTTGGCTTTGTCCTTGAGGGAGAAAGGAAAGAGGGTCTGCATTTGGGCATCATCAGTAACGCCCTACAGCTTCACCGTGGAACAGACCTCGATGAATTCCTCTATATGCCTATAAGGGTCTTCCCTAGCAGTATCGTAAAAGGAGGGTAGCAAGGATATGGTACTGCTTTTCATCTCATAAGGATTGTCCCCTCTAGGTTTACATAGTGCAGGGCCATTTTGATTGGTCAAAATGAAATATTCCTTAAGGCTCCTTTCACCAGCCATTACTTCCCTTGGGAGGTTCCTTTTTAAGATTCTTTCAGGTTCAGGATCAAACACAAGTTGTCTCCTAAGAGATTGCCTACCAAGCATGCACTACAAGCATAATTCAAAAGATCTTGTTAGGTCTTTACAAATTTAGGCTTTTGGCTTTAATTCAAATTGTATGTGACAAAGCAAGTTGCCCAATCAATTACGCACCTATTGTCGACCTACGAGATGCCTAAAAAGACTTAGTTGGAGCATAGGTGTTCTTCCCTAAATCTAAAATGGTAGAGTAACTCCAAAGATGGAAGATCGAGGGATGTAAGTAGGCCTAAGCCTTCCTTTGAAGCTATGCTTTCGCAGTGCTTCTTAACTACCCCCAAAAATCCATGATAAGGTATCCCCCTCTTTGGATTTACAAAACCTTTGATCTCAAGTTTTGAACACTTCAGAATCCAATGGTAAAAGGGCTCTTGTCCTAGTAGTTCCAAGACCTAGGAGTGTCTAAATGAGTGCTATGGTGGAAGAGATACAAGTGTGCATGCACCATAAAAATTTTGAGTTTTGAATTTTGAACCGCAGCACAATGTCTCAATTCAAGTCCTTCGTTTTTAGTGTTCCTCCTAAACTTAAAGTCCTTTTTCCAGAAAATATGTGACCACTTGTTAGATCTTTTCAATTCAATTAGGTGGTCTTGCAATTAAATCCAAATGAACATGAGTGAACAATATAGAATGCAAAGAAAGAGGTTGTACCTTTCCTCCATCAATCAGCAATGCAAGATGCATGCAAATGCAAGCAAAATAAATCTAGAGGTTGCTCATTCACACCTAAATGGTCAACTTAAGGCAGGAAGCTTATAGTAGGCAGCTCATTTATTTATTTATTTATTTATTTAAACTACTTATGCACAAACAAATTAAGGATAAACAACCAACAAAGAAAACCTAGATCTAAAGAAAAGGGAGCAGGCTCCCGAAAAGTTACCCAACATGGGCCTAAAAAAAAGTCAGGGAGCAAACCCTTAACTGCACCCCAGAACAAGGGTCTCAAACCAAAATGTGCAAGGAAAATTAAGTCCAAAGTCTTAATCCTACTCTAATCAAATTAGAGAATAAATGTGCAGAGATGATCGTCATGTCCTCATCCTTCCCCTCCTGGCATTCTGGTTCCTTGCAAGGTGGGTCAAACAAAGGGACACCTCTCACGATGGCTGGTGTGATGGCGAGTCGTAGAATGTGTCGCACAAAGTATACACTATTACCAGAACAAGATACAAAGTTAAATGTGCTTCAAAAATTTCAATCAATGTTAACAAATGAATGAATGTGATTCAATTAAGCCTGTTGCCTCCCCAGCAACGGCCCCATTTGGTAAGTCGATTTTCGCTTTCAATTAAGTTTCGCACATAACATGACATGTAGTTTTAGTATCAAAGTGGTGGAAAACCACTTAGCAAAATAATTAAAATAAACCACTCACCGAAGAGCGGGTCGTATACACAGGGAAGCAAAGGCCTATTAAAATCGCAAGAAATCTATTTCGCTTAAATATTCGTCAAATCAAACAATGCATATGTCTCTCTGAATGTAAACCTTAAATTTATGAAGTCAAGGGTTGTTGACGTAATTTTCATGTAAGAAAATAGTTCACGTGCAGGGGTATATCATGTACTTTTCACTTGCATGCATACTAAATTGTAATTCAAAATTAAATGTAATGCCTACTGAGATGAATCATAAAGCCTTAACAATTATATAGAAGAATAAGCATAAAGTTGTAATTTCACCTCAATTTAATTAATTTAGGAAAAAAGAAAAATGACTTTTGACAATGGCAATTCTTGTAAATTAAAATGCAAACCAAAACAAGGGATTCTACCTCTATCCTCCTTGCACACGGGAGAGAGGTTCATTCGAGGAGTTGCTCTGGGAAAAGGTCAGCTGGTGTGAGGCCTTCGAGATGGCGTAGGAGGTGTGACCAAAGGTGGCTGGTGGTGGGCACTCACAGGAGGGGAGGCCGGCGGTCGTGAGTTGGCCTACTACGTAGCAAACAAGTGGCTATGCCACTAGGCATGCGTGTGGCTGCCAGAGACAAGGGTGCGCAATGAGTAGGCATGCGTCGCTGGAGAGGTGCGACGAAGTGGTTGCTGACTGCACGTGGCTGGAGGCGAGGGTGCACAACAAGGAGGCGTGCGCCGATAGAAGTGGCTACTGGAGGTACTGGACGGCGAGCGCTTTATGTGCGAGTGGAGCAGCCGGAGTAGCGTGTGCTTTGCGCGTGGGGTGGAGCACGGGTGCATGTGAGGGTGCCCTGCTACGCATGAAGGAGGGGCAAGGCACAAGCCCACACGGTGGTGTGGCTAGTGGTTGTGCGTGATGACGCTACGTGTGGCTGAGAGGTTGGGAAATGTTGGGTTTGTTCTTGATGTTGCAGGCGACGCATGAGGAAGAAGATGCAGGGGAAAGGTGTTCTAGTGAAGCACGGTGGTGCAGGGACTCTGGTTGGCAGTGTGGGCTATCACACCACCTGCCCACAGTGGTGGAGTCACGCTGCCGCAGTTGAGGTCGGTGGCGAGGAGGTGAAGCATAGTACTGGCTCAGGATAGAGGCCTACGCGAAGATGGTGACTCTCCTCCCCCTTTGTAGCTGTGGCTCCAAGGATTTGAAATGGAACGTGTGCATTGAAGGCTTCAGATCCACTTTTCATGGAGGAGGAATGCTTGCAGCTGTTCCTAGAGTGAATGGCCGCTGACGAAGAGGAGCCGCTCCTGTAAAAGAAGAATAATAATAAAATAAAATATATGGATTATTTATGCACAAATCCTTATCTTCTATATTAATTGAAATAATGTAATGCACCTAATTGCATGCCATTCTAAGTCAATTCCTAATGCATAATTATATAATTAAGTCAAAAAATATAAATTAATCTATTTATATCCTAATGCATGCTAAATAAATGTTAATGAAAGCTTAATGTCTAAGCACTTAAATTCCTAAATAGCCCACAAATATGGGCTAATCATGGAGCATGGATGGTCATGTTGGAGGTATGCCAGACCTAGGGAAGACGGTGGCGTTGAGGGAGTTTTGGCTGTTGAAAGAGAAAGGAAAGGTGTTAGGGGATTAAGGAGGAGAAAAGGGAGAGGATAGGACCTAATTAGTGGATGAAAGGGGAGAGATGGCGCCAGCTATGATTGGTTGACTCCGTGGAAGATGAATTCTCCAGTGGTAGAATGGCGAGGAAGAAGGGGTTCTGGATGCTCCTGATTTGGCCATTGAGGAGTAGAAGGAGATGAAGACGATCCCTCTACCTATGGTTTGTGGCAGAGGGCAACGATGGAGGTTGAAGGGGCTAGCCAAAGCTACGATCGGAGGCGACTAGAGAGGCATGACAGACCCATTTTCACACATTTTGAAATCGTCGAAAATCATAGTATAGTCGCGCTAAACGCTCGTCAAAAAAGATTTGTAAAGATAACGAGACTTGAGTCCCGATCGTTCGTCTCTGGGAGGCATTTATGCAACTTTGAAATCGATCTCTTTCACTCTACTTGCTTAAAATCGCATGTCGATTTATGGTTATTACGTATTTATGCACGACATGCTTAGTTGCCAGAATATCAGAAATTAAAAGCAGGTAACTTTAATCACACAAAATATATTGCAATAAGCTCATGGTGATTCTCAACACACACACACACATATATATATAGAAAATGATCTTTCATTAATTCATCATGGTGTTTGCAACGTGGAACTTGTTCTCGAGCCTGGATAGGTTGTTAATATGGTGATTTTATCGTTGAAATGTGTATAGTGGTTAACCTAAATCGGACCTAACCATCTCTTTAAAAAATTTTTAACCTGGCCTACTTGATTTTATCTTGTCAATTTAGGCCCAGGGTCGAACTCAGGGAAGTGGGGTTACAAGTCGAGTTTCTACGCCTTTCCTACAACGAGTCTCTTCTGTTCGTTTATTGTGTTTTTGGTGTTTTTCATATTTATATTTTTTCCTAGTAATCTTTGTCCTTGAGGCACACCACTAAAATTGGGTCCTTGGCTTTGAGCCAAAACAGAGTTCCAAAATGAGACTTGCTATTCGCAAGATGGAGTACTTGCAAGTCAAGGATTATCTTTTCCTTTTATATATATATTTTTATCTTTTTACTAACAAGAAAGCGAAACAAAAATAAAGTAAATATAGTGTATATATATATATATGTATATATTATATATGTATAAAGGGGTGGGGGTGGAGGCGGAGATGGAGTGTAGCACGGTGTCGAGTCGGTCATCATCTAGAAAGACGCAACCAATAGGACTAGGTGCCGCGTGGAGTATGGGATGGATGGTGGAAGATGTATGTAACCACATTATCTGTATGCGTGTATCAGGGAATATCAGCAACTGGAGCAGATGTTCCTACGATACAGCGTATGGTAAATAATGTGAAAATATATATCTATGTATAAATGTAAATATATCTATATGTATATATATATGGTTATAAATATATAGGTATATATATATGTAGATATATATGTATATATATAAGTGTATGTATTTATAAGTATATAGAGGTATATATATGTATGTATAAGTATATAGTAATATATGTATATATAGATCTATGTAGCTAAGTATATATATATATTTGTATGTATATATAGTTATAGATATATATATGTAAAGATGTATATATATATATACATATGTATGTATACTAATACATAAGTATATAGATACTACTATATGTATAAATATAAGTATATATATATATATGTATATAAATATATGTATATATATATCAATATATAAGTATACGTATATATATATGTATACAATAGAGTATAGGTGTGTGTGGGTGTGTGGAAGTGTTAGTGTAGGTGTGTGTGTGTGTCAGTGCAGAGAGAGTGAGAGAGTGTTGTGAGAGAGAGAGAGAGAGAGCAGTCGCTCTATTGGAGTGAAAGGGCGCTGTTAAGGCGTCTTGGCGCGAAGGGCGTCGTCCGGGGCTTCCATGCACGTACGCGCAGGTGTGTCTGCGTAGAGAGGAGCACGCAGGAGTGGGGAGCAGAGAGGAACCCTTAGCCATAGTGCTGCACGGAGAGGACCATGCGGGCGAGTGGGGCGGGCCGGTAGATGCGCGGGAGAGTGCAGGCGACGCGGGTGGAGACGCGCAGGCGGGTGCGTGCATGGGCGAGGGCCGGTTGCGGCACACTGGGTGACCGGGAAAGTGAGAAGCTTTCCGATCACTCCACTGTAGCCATAGTGTTGCATGAATAGTGGCTGCAGTGGTCATCCACGCCGCGCAACCGGGCACAGGCTTTTGCTGTAAGTGAGGCCGGCTCACGGCTGGCATGCGCTGGCCAGCGCGTGAGGGAGAAGGCCTGTGCCGGTCGGTTGCGAGCGCGAAGAGCTCGCGATAGAGCACATGGGGCTAGAGGGCGAGGGCGCCTATAGCTTGCGCGGAAGCTTGCAGGTGCAGCTGGGGAGTTTGGCCGGGCACTGCAGAGGTGCGCAGAGGCCAGTTGCAGGCGGAAGCGAGCTTGCGTCAGAGCAAAGAAGCGTAAGGCGGAGAGGGCCTGCAAGCATGCGTGGAGGGCGAGGGCGCCTGTAGGCACGTGCAGAAGGGGCTGCTGCTGCTGCTACTTTACCGCTGCTGCTGGGCATGCGAAGGTTTTGAGTTTCAGACCTTGAAGCTGCTCCATTGGCAGAAGGGCTGGAACGGAAAAAAAACTAGAAAAGAGCCACCATGCCCACTGACTCTTTGAAGAGCTGGGCGGTGGTGGTCTCACTGTGGTGGTGTGCACCACAGTGAGGGCTCTTGCCCTCCGGGTTTCTCCGAGGAGGGCCGGCGTATGGAGGGGAATGGAGGAGAGGGTGGTGGACTGGAAGAAGTGCTAGAGGTTTCTTTGGCTGGGACCAGGTTTGTTTTGAAGGTTGAGGCCGTGGCTTTTTATAAAGGGAGAAGGCATGGCTGGGAATGGTAGCTGTAGGGAAGGGCTGGAATGGCTTGGCAGGGAGAGGCAGCTGCAGGGAAGAGCAGCTGCAAGGAATGGCATGCGAGGAAGAAATTGCTCCATGCAACCACGGTGAGAAAGATTTAAAAATCAAATGGAAATAAAAATAGAGATGGGAATTTTGCAAAGATGCACTTGAGGAAAAATGTAAAATGCAACGCCACTTATTTCATTCTCCTCCCTTCTCAATTAAATGCATGTGTGCATGTATTTTTACAAATGCGATTGTAAAACCCTAATATGCATTGGTAATGCTAGGAAATAGCACAAGAAGGCACTATTGCTGGTGTATTGTTGTAGTGCAATCATACCTCCATGCCTATCTTTTGCTAGTCCCTAGCAAAATAGTATTTAGAAATGATCTTAAGCTGAAGATTTTCTTCTAAGGTGATATAGGTGTGTTTATTGTAGGATATTGTGAGAACCAATTATAGAGAAGACTACCAGTACTTTAAGTCTCACATGTTATAGATCATCTCTCGACTAACCAGGACTCTTGACATTTAAACCTTAAGTATGATTTCCAGGATCCAGGAGGTTTTTGCCGTACTCGAGAGCTCAAGAGGTTATGGCTTGTGCTTAGTGAAGGATCAAGACTGACCAGATGAACATTAAGACCCAAGCCCAGGGTTTCACGAATCTTTAAGTATAGGTTGGTCCCAGTTTCAGCTCGTGTTTTCGGATTGACCCTTAAGAAGATTACGAAAAACTCAACTCCCATTTTCTGATTTTTGTGGCTAAAAGGAAAACAAGGTATTTGAAACCTACCCTGAAGAACTTCTAGTAGGGCGAAGATTTTACAGACATTTGTGAGATATACTAACTTATTTGCAACTTTTCTTTTTTTTTTTCTAAACAAGTATCAGTATATCTCTTACAACTTTATTTGGAGGAGCACACTTTTCCTTTTGGTGGGAGAGTTTCTTTTTGGTAGAAAGAGTTTCTCCTAAACACAAGACTAAAACCTGGGATAAAAAGTCTACCTGCACGCACAGGTAAGGACTCTACTTTCCCTAATGAACACTAGGGTTGGATCTTCTGTTCACCTGGTCTTTCCTGATATGTGTAGTGTGAACCAAGTTTACTTAAGCTCTCAAGTAAAAGCAAACCAACGAATCCTGTACTGGTGTCTCAGGTACAAGAATACGTCCTTAGTTAGGAGAGGTTCTGATCTATCTTGTCAATGCTCAAGTGAATTAAGCCGAGCCTAAGAGAATAAAGCTTCTATGGCCTGGAAAGTCTTCAAAACAGAGGTTGAATATCCATAAACACTTATTGTATTTTTGTTTCAGCTTTCAGATCATTACTAAACACCATTTATTATTATTATATATATATTTTTTTTTTTCTTTTTCCTTTTCTTGCATATTTATGAATAGGTGGAAACTGCATGATACAATAAAATACCCAGATCCTATGGATCCCTATCCACCCCCCTATGCCAAATAATGCTATGTCCACATATGCATGCAGGCAAGGGTAGAGAAAGGATGAAAGATCGGGTAGCGAGAGCTGAAGTGCAGGGTATACAGCATGGTGGTAGGATGGGTGGATGGTGAAGTGAAAAGTGAAGAGATCGTGATAGTGGCGTGAAAAGTGATGGTGGATGGTGAGAGATTTGCATTTCTCGGGACGAGAGTGTCCCAGCGGATCAGAAAATAGATCAGGAAGAAGAAGTTGGCCCTTAGATTGGCCAAGAATTGGGGCTCTTTTGATAGATCGATCCAAAAGGGAAATGCCCCAGTGAGTAAGATGTGGGCACAAGGTCCTAGTGTGGAGTTGCAAATCCGCCTGATTTGGCGGGAGAGAAAGGGCAATCTGGTCTTCAAGAGTGTAGACTGGCGGTGTGTAGCCCAGATATGACTCAGAGCACGAGGTATGGGAAGCAGAGAAAACTTCGTTAGAAGTCTGGCCAGGAGAAGGAACGGGAATAGGGAGGGATGGGGGAACGTCACAATATGTGCTGATCAGGCAGTCTTCAGTTTTGACAGGTAATCCGCAGCAGTCTGAATAGGTCCCAATTAGTCCGATACACACACTGATGGTCATGTCCTCGTCAAACGTGTCATCCTCGATACAATCGCAATCAAAGTTCTTGGCTACCTTTAAGATGTTAAGCTTGATCTTTTCAGATCCAACAGCAATCTCAATACAGCTCGACTCGCAATCGATAAGTGCGCGGGCTGTGGCCAAGAAAGGTCGACCGAGGATGACCGGACAATTAGAAAGTTAGCTAGGAACTTCCATATCTAAAATAAGAAAGTCAACAGGAAAACAGAGACTATTGACCCTAACCACCACGTCTTTCACCACACCCTTTGGGATTTTGACAAAATGATCTGCCAACTGTAACGTGACAGGGGTGGGTTTCAGATTTCCCAAGGAAAATTTTTCGAGCATGATGGTTGGTATAAGATTTATGGAAGATCCTAGATCAAGTAGGGCACAGTTAAAACTGCAGCATTGGATGCTACAGGAAATTAGTGGTGTGCCTGGATCTTTCCTCTTTGGTGGTAGGTTTGACAATATAGCACAACTCGCATGAGGCGAGAGAACCACCGAATTTTAATTTTTCTTTGACTGTCACCTGGGTGTTGTGTAGTCTTTGAAAAATTGGGCGATAGTAGGTATGTGATCGTTAGCCTCGAGTAGGGGTACCTTGATTTCTACATCCCTGAACAAATTATAAAAGTTATCAAAGGCCTACGTGTCTTTCTTCTTGCCTTTTGGCTCCGTCAGCAGAGCCTCAGGGAATGGGACTGATTCTGGCAATGCATGTCATCCTCTAGCGAATGCGGTGCGCATCCCGAATGAGAGGGCGATGAAGAAGAAGATGGACCAGGATCAGGTCGAGGAGGATCGACAGTTTGCTTACCACTCCTCATAGTGATAGCATTGGACGATGCGGGTCCAGTGGGATCATACGGCAGAGGAGGGTTCTCAATGGGGACATAAGAGTGCGGTGCTGCAGCGGGATTAGCCTAAAATCCCAGAGTAATGCTCGGAGCCTGCAGAATTTGATGAACCTGCCCCTGAGAAGGTCATACCTATGGTTGAGGAACACAAGGTACGAAATTTCGTGGGTTTGGGACAGGTTGGGCGGGAAGACTGCCTTGAGATCGAGTCTTCATGTGTAGTTGACTGAGCTCAGCATTCTGTTGTGCCAATTGGTGCTGAATAGAGGTCATGTTCTCTTCATGACACTTCGACATATCCGTCGTCATTTGCATCAATTTGTCAAGAGGACTTGATGCGTGTTTGGTTTCCGGTAGGCAAGGGCCTGATGGCGGATTTGCCATAGGATTAGACTAGGCCCTTGGGATGATGGGTGCAGATGATCGCATTGGTCCACCCATGGGATTTTGGTGCTGCGGGTTGTTGGACCATGCGAAGTTCGGATGATTACGCCACCCTGGGTTATAGTGGCAGAGAATGGGTTATTCCCCAAGGCGCAAGCGTCTTCTATGCCAGAAGACGCGTCCGCATGTAAGTATGTGTCCGAGCACACAGAGGCTTGGTCCTCCATATCGAAATACTGGCTTGCAGAAGCCAGTTCCACATGACTTACGAAGTCGCTTGACGCGACACTCGGTAAGGAAGGTCTTACGAGGCTTCTTGGGATAAGCCTGGTGTTGGAAGTATTTGGATTGTGCGAAGTGGTGAGGAGGTGGTGTTTGCCAGAGATCGGGTGGGGTTGGCCAGAAGCTCGTCCAGCTTCTTGTGCACGATGGAGACTTCATCCAGTTTTTGTGCTATAAGGCTGAGATCAGTGGATGAATGGGAGGGTCCTGTGTCAACTTCGTGGACATTTCGAGGCTGGCTGGTACGATTAAAGGCGACAATGGAAGCATTGCTCATTGAGTTTTCACTCATATCTTCAAACAGTTCAAATGCTCCATTCTCGTCTTTATTCATAAAGTTCCCTCCGCAGGAAGCGTCTGCAATCTGCTTCAAAGTCTCATTTAGCCCATAGTAGAAAATCTGGGCTATATGCCACTTAGGCAAACCGTGGTGCGGACACTTCCTGAGGAGGTCGTTATACCTCTCCCATTCCTCATGAAATTGTTCTCCATTTTGTTGCATAAATGAGGTGATAGCACGGCGAAGCGCATTGGTTCACCCGATTGGGAAGAACTTTTTGAGAAACGTTGTTCGCATCTCTTCCCAAGAATAGATGGTTCTCCCAAGGGTGCGTAACCACTGCGACGCTTTATCCTGCAATGAAAATGGGAACATTTTAATGAGGACTATAGGTAACCGACATTTCTTGGTTTAACCATTTCAGCTAGTCGAGTTAGGTCTTCCAAGTGGAGAAACGAGTCTTCACTTGCAAGACCGTGGAAGTGAAAATTTATTAGGACAATTATATTTGGTTTCAGTTCAACATCGTCCCCGCCCATGGGGACCTGA
The DNA here is from genome assembly GCA_037157565.1 of Thalassia testudinum. Taxonomy (NCBI): domain Eukaryota; kingdom Viridiplantae; phylum Streptophyta; class Magnoliopsida; order Alismatales; family Hydrocharitaceae; genus Thalassia; species Thalassia testudinum. The sequence continues at coordinate 220,265,211 of JAZHRO010000031.1, read as the reverse complement.
ATTTGTCCTGTGGTCTCTGTAGCAGCGGGATTCTGATATGAGCTAAGAGACCTAGGCTCCTCCCATTCGGGAGGGTTCTGCATTTCCTCCAATGTTTCCCAAATGGCTTCGATTTGCTCATTATACATTTCCATTTGGGCTTGGAGGTAGGTTATGGGATCTAAGGCTCCACCACCTGGTGGGTTCTGAGGGCGGTTTCCTCCCTCGGGATTTGGGGGTGGGCGTGCAACCATGTTTGTGGAGGAGGAGGATGATTCAGCATCTTTTCTAAATTTATTAGTCAATTCAAACAGTTCAGGGTTTTGTGACCTCCTCCCAAACATGCACTACCACAGGAAGAGTTGGGTAGATGAGAAGGGAAAAGAGATGAGAGAAACGACGCCGCAAAGGTACACTTGATGACAAATCAATACAATCAAATTCCTAACCTCTATAGTGTGCCCTTAGACCTAAAGATCTAAGTTACCTACTATCATGAACTGCGGAACCGAATGCGAGTACTGCGGAACCACCAGGCCAGATTGAAAGGTCGTTTGCCCCAGTCTTAGACACCTGATAGCACGCGGGAACTCTTACCAACACATAGCCACTACACGCAGGTAGTTAGACCTCCAATCTTTAAGAAGGGTCAAGTTACTACCAGTTTTAATTAGAGGCTTAGGGTCACGTGCATTTGGAATGTGAAGGGCGTTGTTTATGGGTAATGCCCAAGTGATTGATTTTCAAAGTGTGTAATCCAAGCATGCAACAGGGAAATCTCCCCGAATTGAAGTTCTTAATTGGTGAATGGTTTTTAAAGTTCAGCCTTAAGTAGTATGGATTTTAGGATTTCTATAAATTACCAATTCAACCAATCTCCAGGTTTTGCAAGAATATAGGTTTTCTTTTAAGCCCAACAAACCCTTCTTCAATATTAGTTAGTTAATGCATGCTAAAATGCAATGGGCTACCCTAAATGAAGATTTCTATGTGTGGATGCACGAATCCGTTTTATATTAGTTTGAAAGGGTTCCAAAGCACTTCAATTCAAGTACTCCCAATCACCAAAAAGATTTCGAAACACGAGGCTTCAACCAAAAGATAAAGAAAATCAAATTGTTGGGGTTGAAATGTTCGGGATCAAATCTTAGGCAAGTTGAAAAGTCGTGGTGGGGTTGGAATCAACTCAATTCCAAGTCTCCCCACCAAAAAAGTGATCCCAAATTTGCAGGTAGTTGAGGCAAAGAGGGGTGCATTCAATCTTTTTATTTGCCTCAAAGAATACTTCCCACGGCGAAAAATTCAAGAATCAAGATCCTCGGATTTTTGCTATGCGAAGTAGGGCGGGAAATCCTGGGGCGGTGGGAGTGAAGACAATCAATCAAACAAGTAAATTTTAATCCACTTGCCCCAAGAGATCCTAAGAAGTTTTTCTAGTTTTTTAGTTTTTAGTTTTTTTTTTTTTATTAAGATGACAAGTTAACCTTAGTTGCTAAGAAAAGAAGACCTACTTGTTCGACAACGTGTGCGAAGCTCCAATGTGGTGTCGGCATCTTCACGCTCTCGTATTCGCCTTGGATCTACTTACGTCTTCGACTTCGTTTGCCTGCCTTCCCCTTGCACCAGGTTTATCTACACACCAAAAAAATAGAGATACCCGTGAAGAGAGAAGAGAAAAATTGAAAGGAATTGAAAACAAACTTACTTGAAGGCGCACTTCCCCGGCAACGCCGCCAGAAAAGAGTATGTTGTCGAGCCCGAAAAGGTTGTTAATATGGTGATTTTATCTTTGAAATGTGTATAGTGGTTAACCTAAATAGGACCTAATCATCTCTTTACAAAATTTTTAACCTGGCCTACTTGATTTTATCTTGTCACTTTTAGGCCCAGGGTCGAACTCAGGGAAGTGGGGTTACAAGTCGAGTTTCTACGCCTTTCCTACAATGAGTCTCTTTCATTCGTTTATTGTGTTTTTGGTGTTTTTCTTATTTAGATTTTTTCCTGGTAATCATTGTCCGTGAGGCACACCATTAAAATTTGGTCCTTGGCTTTGAGCCAAAACAGAGTTCCAAAACGAGTCTTGCTATTCGCAAGATGGAGTACTTGCAAGTCAAGGATTATCTTTTCCTTTTATATATTTCTTTTTATCTTTTTACTAACAAGAAAGTGAAACAAAAATAAAGTAAATATAGTGTATATATATATATGTATATATTATATATGTATAAAGGGGTGGGGGTGGAGGCGGAGATGGAGTGTAGCACGGTGTCGAGTCGGTCATCATCTAGAAAGACGCAACCAACAAGACTAGGTGTCGCGTGGAGTATGGGATGGATGGTGGAAGATGTATGTAACCACAATTTTTGTACGCGTGTATCGGGGAATATCAGCAACTGGTGCAGATGTTCCCGCGATACAGCGTATGGTAAATAATGTCAAAATATATATCTATGTATATATGTAAATATATCTATATGTATATATATATATGGTCATAAATATATAGGAATATATATATGTAGATATATATGTATATATATAAGTGTATATGTATATATATATGTGTATGTATATATAACTATATAGAGGTATATATATATGTATGTATATATGTATATATATATATATGTATATATATATATATATATGTATATATATATATATGTATATAAATATATGTATATATATATCAATATATAAGCATACATATATATACGTATATGTACACAATAGAGTATAGGTGTGTGTGGGTGTGTGGAAGTGTTAGTGTAGGTGTGTGTGTGCGTCGATGTAGAAAGAGTGAGAGAGTGTTGTGAGAGAGAGAGAGAGAGTGGGAGAGGAGAGAGCAGCCGCTCTGCTGGAGTGAAAGGGCGCTGTTAAGGCGTCCGGGCACGAAGGGCGTTGTCTGGGGCTTCCACGCGCATACGCACAGGCGCGTCTGTGCAGAGAGGAGCGCGCGAGAGTGGGGAGCGGAGAGGAAACCACAGTGCACAACACTACGCAGAGAGGAGTATGCGGGCGAGTGGGGTGGGATGGCAGATGCGCGGGAGAGTGCAGGCAACGTGGGCGGAGACGCACAGGAGGGCGCGCACACAGGCGAGGGCTGGTTGCGGCGCACCGGGTGACCGGGAAAGCGAGAAGCTTTCCGGTCACCCCACTGTAGCCACAGTGTCACGCAGACTCGCGTGAACAGTGGCTACAGTGGTCGTCCACGCCGCGCAATCGGGTACAGGCGGTTGCTGTGAGTGAGGCTGGCTCACGGTTGGCGTGCATGTGCTGGCGTGCGAGGGAGAAGGCCTGCGTCAGCCAGTTGCGGGCGTGGAGAGCTCGTAACAGAGCGTGTGGGGCTGGAGGGCGAGGGCGCCTGCAGCTTGTGCGGAAGCTTGCAGGTGCTGCTGGGGAGCTTGGGGTGCTTGGCCGGCCGCTGCAGAGGTGCTCAGAGGCCGGTTGCGGGAAGAAACGAGCATGCATCAGAGCGAAGAAGCGGAAGGCGGAGAGGGCCTGTAGGCGCATATGGAGGGCGAGGGCGCCTGTAGGCATGCGCGGAAGGGGCTGCTGCTATTGCTTTGCCACTGCTGTTGGGCGTGCGAAGCTTTTGAGCTTCAGACCTTGAAGCTGCTCCAATAGCAGAAGGTGATGGAACGGAAAAAATACTATAAAAGAGCCACCACGCCCACCGGCTCTTTGAAGAGCTGGGTGGTGGTGGTCTCACTGCGGTGGTACGCACCACAGTGAGGTCTCCTGCCCGCTGGGTGTCTCCGAGGAGGGTCGGTGGATGGAGGGGAATGGAGGAGAGGGTGGTGGCCTGGAAGAAGTGCTGGAGGTTTCTTTGGCTGGGACCAGGCTTGTTTTGAAGGTGGAAGCCATGGCTTTTTATAAAGGGAGAAGGCATGGCTAGGAATGGCAGCTGCAGGGAAGGGCTGGAATGGCTTGGCAGGGAGAGGCAGCTGCAGGGAAGAGCAGCTACAGGGAATGGCATGCGAGGAAGAAATTTCTCCATGCAGCCGTGGGGAGAAAGATTTAAAAATCAAATGGACATAAAAATAGAGATGGGAATTTTGCAAAGATGCACTTGAGGAAAAATGTAAAATGCAAGGCCACTTATTTCATTCTCCTCCCTTCTCATTTAAATGCATGTATGCATGTATTTTTACAAATGCAATTATAAAACCCTAATATGCATTGGTAATGCTTGGAAATAGCACAAGAAGGCACTATTGCAGGTGTATTTTTGTGGTGCAATCAGAACTCGTGGGAAACTTATAGAGGAAAGCTTGAAAACATAAATCTAGCTAACAGAAAACAATCGCATACATGAATCTAAAGGGGGATTATGCATGCATCATTTGGGGAGAATATTGAGCTACACTACTAAGCAGTAATAAAAGCATGTAAACTATGAAGAACTAAGCTACTAATCTAGCAAAAATAAGGGCATTCGGTGGTGGGATGCGATGGCCTTTGAGTTAGTTGTGAGGAGGAGGGGAGGCCAATGGTGCTTAGGCCAGCCCTTGGAGGGAGGTTGAGGAGGTGATCCAACATCTTGGCGTGGAGATGGTGGTGGCCATGGTGACGCTACTCATGGAGATGGAGTGGAGGTGGATGTAGCTAAACTAAATGGAAGCCAAGAGTGAATGGGTGAAAATGGCCACCCCTTAGGTCTTTTTATAAACCTAAGGGAAGCACTCTGGAGAATTATGGAATTCTCTAGAGAGGCCTATGGTGGGATCTTGTGCGAGAGTGTTAGAGATAGGATGGATGGTGGTTTCTAGATCCACCAAATGTGGATCTAAAAATTGAATGGCTCCTGGTTGCTAATTTTAGCACCCAAGGCAACAACACATGCTAGAGAGTTCTAGAGAACTCTAGGCTAGGCATTTTCGTGTGGATGGTGTGCGTGGGTGTGTGTGGGTCGAAACTTAGGTGCCTAGATTGATTAGGTTAGGTTCTAGTGGGTTTAGGTCAAGGTAGGTCTCAAATTAAGGTTGTAAACCCTAATTCACTAAGGTAAAGTGCAATTAAACTTAATACAAGTTTAATTGGGTGTGTGAAAACTTAATTGAGAGTAAAATAACTCAATTAATTTAGGTTTAGGTCAATTGGACTCTCACTGAGTCCAATTGGATAGTGTGTGCTGAGATCAGAGATCAATTGGACTCAATGAGTCCAAATGAATTGGCTGATGGAATTGACTAAGATCCAAGTCAATTAGGTTTAGTGAGTGATTAGCCCATAGTTGTGGGCTATTTAAGTATTTAAGTGCCTAGACATTAAGTTAATTCTAACATTTATTTAGTATAAATTAGGATGTAAATAGATTAATTCGTACTTCTAATTAATTACATAATTCATGCATTGCATTCATATTTTAAATGCATTTAGAATTAACTTAGAATGGCATTCATTTAATTAGTTAACCAATTAGGTACATTGTTTAAGTTAACATAAAAGTTGAGGGTTTGTATATAAATAACAATAATATTTTAATAATATCCTTTATTCTTCTTCTTTTCAGCAACGGCTCAGCTACCGCTGCAATGCCTCCTCCCGCACTAAAGCCACATTCATGGATCAGCGGAGAAGGTGGATCTGCTCCTGCCTCTCCATTCAAATTCGTGTAGGCAGCAACAAAAGGAGGAGAGAGGCTATCGAGCGGAGGAGGCCACCACCCCAACTATCCACACTGTGCAGAGAGTCCATCTCTTCCATTCCACACCACCGGCCTCAACCACGGCGACGATCCTCCACCACCATGGGCGTATGGTGTGAGAGGCCACACCGCCGTCCGAAGATCGTCCACATTACCATGAGCACCTCGCCGTGCACCTCCCTCGTCGTCGTCACCAACAACCACCATCGCAGTTACTGCAATCACCCCTCAGCCAGTTAAGATGTCCGGAAAGTTTCTCGGACATCTGAAGCTTCGACCTCCCCACTCCAGCAGCAACTACACTCGCCCACTTCACAACCAACTGCCTACCTTCTCTCGCTCAACTGAAGTGCCAGCCCTCACCCGCTCACTCCACGCCCTCTAGCCACGCCAAGGTAGGCATGGCCAGTAGCATCCAGTCGTGCCTACAACCTCCTCACCGCTACCTGAAGTGCTGCACCAGTGCGTGCACGCACTCACTTGCAACACCAAGCTCATGCCCGCCACCAGCCCTGCAGCGCCTCTTCACGCACACAACAGGCACGCGTTCTTCTCCGCGCCTTCCAGCCTGCAGTGCACCAGCATCGCGCGCCTGCAGCCTTCCCGCGCCTGCAGTAGCATCCGCCTCCATCAGAGCATGCCCACCAGCAACCCTCCGCGTGCTCAACTCCAGTGCACCCACAACACCAGTGCATGCGTGCGCATCACCTGCAGCAGCGCTCAACCTTCGTGCGTGCACGCGCATCACCTTCAACAGCTGCAGCCACCGTTGGTAGCCACCTTCGTCAGAGCTCCATTAGGTCGGCTCCGGCCACTGCACGACACGTCGCCACCACCACTACGAAGCCCTCAGTCCAAAGAACTTCCTCCGAGCTTCCCGCCTCCGACCGTCCACTCCTCTTCATGCACGGACAAGGGGAATAAATCCCCTGTTTTGCTACAATATTCATGCCATTAATAATTACATTTTCTACCATTGTCATCTTTTAATGATATTTTATTGAATTTGCATCGCAACAAATATCCTCTAGTTATTAAGAATTGCTATTTCAACATGATTTCTTGATTCAACCTTATTGTGAAGGCAATTTTGGCTTGATTCTTGTCTAAACTAACTACGAACAAATGTTTTTAACTGGTGCAAATTTAAATACCTCATTGACTCCCTGTGGATACGACCCACTCTTCTGCAAGTGGTTATTTTTTTTTAAATATTGATTAGTCGATTTTTCCACCACATAACACTATAAACGACTTTAAAGCGAACAATCGACTTGTCAAATGGCACCGTTGCTGGGGAAGCAACAGATGCAATAATTTCACCTGATTTTATTTTGATTATTTCTCAATTGCTTGGTGATTTCACCATTTATTATTTTCTTTTCTGTGTGAGAAATTTGTGCAAGAATCAGCCATATTAAGAGGCGACCCTTGACGTCACCAGAGGAGAATTGGTCGAGCTATTTTGAAAAGGAGGAGAAGGACGAGGACGCAACGGTCATCATTATACATTAAGCCGCTTATCTGATTAGAATAGAATTAAGAGTTTAGATTTAATTTTTCACTGCATTTGGTTTGAAACCCTTGTTCTGGGATATATTTTGAGGGGTTTGTTCCCCAATTTTGTTTTAGGCCCGTGTTGGATAATTTTTTGGAGCCTGTTCCCTTTTCTTTAGATTTAGGTTTTTAGTTTATTGATTACCTTTATTTGCTTGTGCGTAAGTAGTTTAAAAAATAAAATAAAAAATATGAGTTGCCTGGTAGAAGCTGCTTGCCCTTAGGACGAACCATTTAGGTCTGTATGAGCAGCCTCTAGATTTACTTCTCTGCATTGCATGCATTCTTGCATCGTTGATTGCTGGAAGCAAGGTACGCATTCTCTTACTTTGCATCCTATTCTTGATCATGCATTGCATTTGGATTTAATTCAAAGACCACAAAATTTATCTTGAAGCGATCTAACAAGTTGTCACATATATTTGTGAAAAAGGACTAATTAAAGGAGGGACAACTAAAAATCAAGGACTTGATTGTAAAACGTGGTGTGTGATTCAAAATTCAAAATCGTTTTGCGGTGAATGTACACTTATATCCTTTGCACCACAGCATTCATTTAGACACTCCTAAGTCTTGAAACGACTAGGACAAGACCCCTCCTACCTTTGGATTCTGAAGTGTTCGGAACTTGAGATCAAAGGTTTTGTAAATCCAAAGAGGGGGATACCCTATCACGGATTTTTGGGGGTAGTTGAGAAGCACCACGAAAGCACAGCTTCAAAGGAAGGCTTAGGCCTACTTGCATCCCTCGATCTTCCGTCTTTGGATTTACTTGACCATTTGAGAGTTAGGGAAGAATACCTAAAGCTCCAACTAGGTCTTTTTAGGCATTTCGAAGGTTGACAATAGGCACGTAATTGATTGGGCAACTTGCTTTGTCACCTACAATTTGAACTAAAGTCAAAAGCCTAAATTTGTAAAGACCGAACAAGTCCTTTTGAATTGTGTTTGTAGTGCATGCTTGGTAGGCGTTCTCTTAGGAGACAACTTGCATTTGATCCTAAACCTAAAAGAATCCTCAGAAGAGACCTTCCAAGGGTAGAAATGGCCGCTCAAAGGAGCCTTAAGGAATATTTCATCCCAACCAATCAAGCTGGCCCTGCACTACGTAGACCTAGAGGGGACAATCCGTATGAGATCAAAAGTAGTACCATATCCTTGCTACCCTCCTTTTATGGTACTACTAGGGAAGTCCCTTACAGGCATATAGAGGAATTCACCGAGGTCTGTTCCACGGTGAAGCTGCAAGACGTTACTGATGACGCTAAAATGCAGACCCTCTTTCCCTTCTCCCTTAAGGACAAAGCCAAGTATTGGTATCACACCCTTGATAATATAAATACTTGGGATGCCCTGAAGAAGGAGTTTTTGAAGTACTTTCCCATGAACAAAACAAATCACTTTAGGAGGGAAATTATGAGTTTTGTTCAAAAGGATGGGGAAGCATTCCATGATGCGTGGGAGCACTTTAACGACTTGCTGAGACTTTGCCCACATCACCAGGTGCTTAAATGGCAACTAGTTGAAAGGTTCTACATCGGACTTAATGATTCGCATAGGCAAACTGTGGATGGTGCCTGTGCAGGAACCTTTCTATCTAAGACTGAGGATGAAGCTTGGAACTTATTTGATACTTTGAGTGAGAATTCTATTCACTTGAATTCTGCCTACATGGATAGAAGGCCCACTCTTATGCAAAGAAAGTTGGAGGCGAATGAGGCAAGGGACACCCAGAATTTAGCCTATCAGATTCAATTATTGAATCAAAACATGGAAAGGCTTATGTCGAACCCGAGTTCATTCATACCTAACACCTCCACATCCCAAGCTTCCGAATGCTTAATTTGTCAAGGCAATACACATGCCACTGTGGATTGCCACTTGGCCTCCCAATTCCCTGAGCTTGTACAAGAGGATTTGAATGCTGCTCAAGGGTTCCGTCCTAGACCTCGTAATGACCCTTTCTCCAACACTTATAATGAGGGATGGAGGAACCACCCAAACATTTCATGGAGACAAGGAAATGTCTCAAATTAAGGGAATTACAAACCACAATCCTTTCAAAACCATCAAATGAACCAACCTCAAACCTTTGCCCAACCTAAAACCTCTGAGATGGATGAATTGAAGGCAATGTTGAAAACTATGCAAGAAAGTCAAAGTGCCATCATCCAATCTCATGACAAGGCTATACATGAGATGAAATCACAAATTGGACACCTTGTTGAGGCTGTTAGACAGAGGGAGACTGGGAAGCTCCCCAGTGCTGCTGAGGAAAATCCTAAAGGAAAAGGGATTGTCTTTAGGGAGCAAGCTTAGGCGGTGACTATTCTGAGGAGTGGGAAAGAAATTTCCAAACCCGATGCTCCTATAGTCTCACCTCCTAAAAAACCATCCACCCCGACTTTCACCCCCACCGGAGAAGACTTGCCAAAATCTTCTCCACTTGAAATCACCTCACCGGAAGAAGTTGCCCCCATTCCACCCCTTACTCGACATGACAACCCTTCCACCAAAAGATCGAGAGTGCCTTTTCCAGAGCGCTTGTCCACCTCTTGGTAGACTTCTGCTGGCTCATCTGGAGCCAAAGATAAGATGGATGAGATTATGGAAACTTTCAAGCATGTGCAGATTAACCTACCTTTGCTTGAAGCTATCAGGTAGATTCTGTCTTATGCCTGCTTCTTAGAGGACCTGTGCACGAAAAAGTGGCAATCTAGAAAATAGGTCCAATCAAAAGTTGTCCTACCTGATTCTGTTAGCTCAATTGTTCAACATGGCACACCCTCGAAACTTAAGGATCGAGGAGCCCCATACATCTCTATAGTTATTGGTGACTTACAAATTGATGAGGCTCTACTTGATCTGGGTGCGGGGGTGAACATCCTTCCAAGCTACATGTATGAACAACTTGGGGAAGGCAATCTGAAGCCTAGCCCTGTAATCTTTCAAGTTGCCGATCGATCACTTAAGACACCACGGGGAATTTTGGAAGATGTCCTCATAAGAGTGGAGGATTTCTTCTTTCCCGTTGACTTCTTAGTTTTGGACACTGACCCTACCAAGAAGCCAACCAAACCCTCCATCATTTTGGGCCACCCCTTCCTTGCAACTTCGCATGCTTCAATCAATTGCAATACTAGGGCATTGAAAATGGGCTTTGGGAACAAGAAAATTCAGCTTAATGTGTTTGATGCTTACAAACAAGTCGAATTTGAGGATTGTTCTCAAGTTGAGGTGATAGATAACCTGATTGAAGAGGCAACTCCTGCAATGTTATGTGATGACCCCCTTCAGCATGTCATGCTAAATGAGCATTCCCATCTCTTGGAGGAATGTGAAGGGGATATACTAGAACTTGAGGAATTGCTAGGAGTTTCTGTTGAGTCTCTTCCCCCATCATTTTTGCCGAAGGTAGATTGCTACCTGAGATGGGGACATCTATTATGAAACCCTTAACCATACAAGCCCCCGACCTTGAGTTGAAACCCCTCCCTAACACTCTCAAGTATGTTTTCCTAGGTGCCAATGATACGCTCCCCATTATCATTTCGGCTGTGCTATCTGAGGCACAGGAGGGAGCCTTGATTGAATGCCTGTCTAGGCACAAGGAAGCTATTGCTTGGAGCATTGCTGACATTAAGGGTATAGACTCTACACTTTGTATGCACCACATCTATACTGATGATTCCATCAAGCCTTTTAGGGACATGCAGAGACATCTGAACCCTAATATGAGGGAGGTGGTTAAAAAGGAAATCCTGAAGTGGTTGGACACCGGGATCATATATCCCATTGCTGATAGTAAATGGGTCAGTCCCATTCATGTGGTGCCAAAGAAGGCGAGCTTTAATGTGGAACTCAACGACCAAGGTGAACAAGTTGTCACTAGACCCTCAACTGGATGGAGGGATTGTATTGATTACCACAGGCTGAACACCGCTACCCAGAAGGATCACTTTCCTTTGCCTTTTATTGATCAAATTCTTGAAAAATTGGCATGGAATAATTACTATTGCTTTCTCGATGGATATTCTGGGTACAATCAGGTGGCAGTCTTTCCTGATGACCAGGAAAAGATGACATTCACGAGTCCTCACGGTACTTTTGCATTCAGGCGTATGCCATTTGGATTATGTAATGCCCTTGCAACTTTGCAGCGGTGTATGATGTCTATCTTTTCGGACATGATTGGCGAGTGTGTTGAAGTGTTTATGGATGACTTCTCCATTTATGGCTCATCTTTCGACCAGTGTCTCCTGCACCTAGACAATGTGTTGAAACGATGTAAGGAGACTGGTTTAGTCCTTAGCTGCGAGAAAAGTCACTTCATGGTACAAAAAGGAATTGTACTTGGGCATGTTGTATCCGAGCAAGGTTTGGAAGTAGATAAAGCCAAGATTGATTCTATTTCCAAACTTCCATTGCCTACGAATGTCAAACAGATTAGATCCTTTCTGGGCCATGCTGGCCTCTATAGGTGCTTTATTAAAAATTTTAGTAAGATTTCTAGGCCACTTTGTGACTTGTTGGCAAAGGAATCTTCCTTCAGTTTTGATTCAAAGTGTGCCGAGGCCTTTCAAACTCTAAAGGAGGCCTTGATCTCTGTGCCTATTCTCCAAGCTCCTGATTGGACACTCCCATTTGAGCTTATGTGTGATGCTTCGGATTATGCAGTGGGAGCAGTCCTTAGACAATGGGTTGAGGGAAGACCTCATGTGCTGCATTATGCAAGCAAGACTTTAACCGAACCTCGGCAAAACTACACCGTCACTGAAAAATAATTACTTGCTGTAGTTTTTGCTCTAGAGAAGTTTAGGTCTTATCTACTTGGGTCTAAGGTGGTTATTTTTACTGATCATGCTGCAGTGAAATATCTCATTGCTAAGAAAGATTCTATGCCACGTCTGATTAGGTGGATCCTACTCCTTCAAGAATTTGACTTGGAAATACATGAAAAGAAAGGAGTAGAAAATGTTGTGGCTGACCACCTGTCTCGCCTTCCTCTTAATGACTCTCTTTCTGGAGACATTTGCGAGACATTTCCCGATGAAACTCTGATGGTGGTAACACCAACTTTACCTTCGTATGTAGGCACTGTAAATTACTTGGTCACTGGACAAACTCCTGGCTCTTGGGATGAGCAGAAAAGAAAGAGATTCATTTCTCAAGCAAGATATTTTCATTGGGAAGAGCCAGAATTATTTAGTATTGGACAAGACCAAGTATTTAGACGTTGTGTGCCTGAAGAGGAACAACAAAGTGTGCTGAGTTTTTGCCATGAACTTCATTGTGGAGGACACTTTGGTGCTAAGAAAACTATTTTTAAGGTTCTCCAGTCTGATTTTTGGTGGCATTCTTTATTTAAGGATTCTCATAATTTTGTTAAGGCCTGTATTAGATGTTAATGGACTGGAACGATTGGGAAGAGAAATGAAATGCCTCGACAGCCTATTCAATCTGTTGAAATTTTTGATGTGTGTGGAATTGACTTTATGGGCCTCTTCCCGTCGTCCCATGGTTATGATGGTGGCAGTAGATTATGTCTCTAAATGGATAGAGGCCATTCCTACGCACACAAATGACCACTCTGTGGTTTTGAAATTTGTGAAGGCCAATATCATATCTCGTTTCGGCTGCCCCAAGACTATTATAAGTGATGGGGGACCTCATTTCCGAAACCACAACTTTAATCGGTTAATCAGGAGTTTGGGAGTGACTCACAAGGTTGCTACCCCTTACCATCCTCAGACAAGTGGCCAGGTTGAAGTGTCAAATAGAGAGATAAAAAATATTTTGGAAAAGACCGTTAGACCTGATAGGAAAGACTGGTCCCAAAAGCTCGATGATGCTTTGTGGGCTTATCGAACGGCCTATAAGACCCCTTTGAGTACTTCCTTTCGGATTATGTATGGAAAAGCATGCCATTTACCTGTTGAGTTGGAACATAAAGCACTTTGGGCTATTCGAAGTGTTAACATGGATTTAGAGAAGGCAGGTAAGGCACAACTTCTAGAATTAAGTGAGCTTGAGGAGCTGAGGAATGATGCTTATGACACCTCTCAAGCTTATAAGGAAAGAACTAAGGTCTTGCATGATAAGTTTATTCTTCGAAAGACCTTTGAGCCCAACCAACAAGTCTGGCTTTTCAATTGCAGACTTAAGCTTTTTCCTGAGAAGTTAAAATCTCGTTGGTATGGGCCTTACATAATCACCAAAGTATTTCCGCATGGAGCTGTGGAGATCAAAAATCCTTCCTCTTCAGCAACTCCCTTTATCGTCAATGGTCAACGGTTAAAATCGTACATAACTTTAGATGGCCATCTAGTTGACGAAGTCAATTTTGAGGAGCCTTAGCTCCTACCATTCTCCGCCTCAGGTAATATCTTCCTTTAGCTATTTTTGTTTTCAATGAGGACATTGTTTGAACCAGGCATGGGGGAGAGGACCTGAGGCATTTTGTTTATAGCATGCATAAAAAAAAAAAAAAAATGTTTTGAGCTTAACTGGCTAAGTCCTGCATTCTTAAGCAAATCAGAACTCTAGGCTAGACTAAATTAATTATAGTGTCAAACTTTAGAAGCTAGATGGGCTGCTAGCTTTAGACCTTTAGGGTCCTTTGTCGACATAAAAACTTAAGTAGGAGTTAAGTTGCGGACCATTCCTCAAGAGGTTGAGGAAGGGAAGCTAAGGTTTGAGTTAAAAGGTGGGGTAGTACCTGGAGTCTTGTTCTACCTTTTGATTTACGGGTCCTTGTAACCCAAGCATCCAAATTTCACACACTTAGTCTAGTAATTAACTTAATTTCTTTCCTTCTGAAAAGAGATTTGGTTCTCTTAGTTTTGACTTAGGAGAGGCTTGAAAACACATTTTGATTGGAAGAGTTCCCACCGCAGGAGAGGTGGAGTACATACTCACCTTGAGGATGTGAAGATAACATATTACCTCCTCGGTGCTTATCTCTTACGATATCCATCCTACTGGGGTCATGTAAGCGCATTATGCGGTTCAGGTGCCATGGGCGGCCCTATCTCGAAGTGCCGATTGCCATAGGCTTGAATTCGCTTAAGAAATCCATGGGCAATACTATCTCGAAGTGTCGATTGCTAGGAGTTCTTGGGGTCATTATGGGTGGTGCTATCTAGAAGCATCGAAAGCCAGGCACCCTTCGAGGTATGGTAATGGGGACAATGAATCCGACACAGACCATGTTGATAGCTGATCTAAGGTTAGACTTAGAAGAATAAAAAAAAAAAAACTATATACATATATATATATATAAACTTTTTCCTTTAACTCAAATAACTTAGACCAATGCACAGGCACGGATGCTTTAATCTCAGGGATCAATAAACTTTAGGGTAGATTCAGAAATCAGGGAAACTTATGCCTGCAACTCGTCTTTAGCCGACCTAGTCTGTAACTTAGCAACTACATGGGAACCTTCGGTCTAGAGTCTGAACTTAATATATTTCTGAAGGAAGATCAATTGGGTTGACTAGTCTACTTGGAGTGCTAGGTTTCGCTTAATTTTGCTAGGGACTAGCAAAAACTAGGCATGGGGTATTTGATTAGCCCATAGTTGTGGTCTATTTAAGTATTTAAGTGCCTAGACATTAGGTTAATTCTAACATTTATTTAGTATAAATTAGTATGTAAATAGATTAATTCAAATTTCTAATTAATTACATAATTCATGCATTGCATTCATATTTTAAATACATTTAGAATTAACTTAGAATGGCATTCATTTAATTAGTTAACCAATTAGGTACATTGTTTAATTCAACATAAAAGTTGAGGGTTTGTATATAAATAACCATAATATTTTAATAATATCCTTTATTCTTCTTCTTTTCAGCAATGGCTCGGTTGCCGCTTCAACGCCTCCTGCCACACTAAAGCCACATTCATGGATCAACGGAGAAGGTGGATCTGCTCCCACCTCTCCATTCAAATTCGTGCAGGCAGCTACAAAAAGAGGAGAGAGGATGTCGAGCGGAGGAGGCCACCACCCCAACTATCCACACTATGCAGAGAGTCCATCTCTTCCATTCCACACTGCCGGCCTCAACTACGGCGACGATCGTTCACCACCATGGGCGTGTGGTGTGACAGGCCACACTGCCATCCGGAGATTGTCCACATTACCGTGAGCACCTCGCCGTGCACCTCCCTTGCCGTCGTCACCAACAACCACCATCGCAGCAATTGCAATCACCCCTCTGCCAGTTAAGATGTCCGAGAAGTTTCTCAGATGTCTGAAGCTTCGACCTCCCCACTCCAGCAGCAACTACACTCGCCCACTTTCCCGCCAACCACCTGCCTTCCCCCGCTCACCAGAAGCGCCAGCCCTCACCCGCTCACTCCACGCCCTCCAGCCGCGCTCAAGGCAGGCACGGCCAGCAGCATCCAGCTACGCCTGCAGGCTTCCCGCATTGCAGCCTCCCTGCCGCTACCTACAGTGTCGCACCAGTGCGTGAGTGCACTCACCTGCAGCACCAAGCTCACGCCTGCCAGCAGCCCTACAGCGCCTCTTCATGCACGCAGCAGACGGGCGTTCTTCTCCACGCCTTCCAGCCTGCAGTGCACCAGCACTGCACACCTGCAGCCTTCCCGCACCTGCAGTAGCATCCGCCTCCATCAGAGCGTGCCCACCAGCAACCCTCCACGCGCTCCACTCCAGCGCGCCCACAACACCAGTGCGTGCGTGCGCATCACCTGCAGCAGCGCTCAGCCTTCATGCATGCACACGCATCACCTCCAGCAGCGGCAACCACCTTCGCCGGAGCTTCGTCCGGTCGGCTCCAGCCACTGCGTGACACGTCGCCACCACCACTGCGAAGCCCTCGGTCCAAAGAACTTCCTCCGAGCTTCCCGCCTCCGGCCGTCCACTCCTCTTCACGCACGGCTAAGGGGAATAAATCCCCTATTTACAGTATTTATGCCATTAATAATTACATTTTCTACCATTGTCATCTTTTAACGATATTTTATTAAATCTGCATTGCAACAAATATCGTCTAGTTATTAAGAATTGCTATTTTAGCATGATTTCTTGATTCAACCACAATCTGAAGGTAATTTTGGCTTGATTCTTGTCTAAACTAACTATGAACAAACATTTTTAACGAGTGCGAATTTAAATACGTCATTACCTCCCTGTGGATACGACCCGCTCTTCTGCGAGTGGTTATTTTTTTTTAAAATATTGATTAATCGATTTTTCCACCACATAAAACAGCAATCGACTTTAATGTGAATAATCGACTCATCAGTGAGGACCTAATTAGGTCCTTAAGGAGGTCTAGAGGTGATGTACTAGGGTAGGGCACCTTAATTTAGGTTCCTATGGGGTTAGAATTGGGTTTAAGGGGTTAGAGATCCAAGATCAAGGCTTGAATTCCAAAACAGAAACTGGAGGATAGTATTAGATGTCTAATAAAGTTGTCAGACATCTTATAGTGAAAAATCAGAAGTCTAAGCTTGTTGTCTGAACGTCCAATCAAATTCAGGAGGGATTTTGGGTTCTATTTTGGGTATTCTGCAAAAATTGGACGTCTGACCAAGTGCTTGGACATCCAATAATACTGCAGAAGTGGGTTTAAGGTGTGCGAGAGTTGGCTAAGGGTTCTAGATGTCCTATAACTCATCTAGACATCTAGATAGAGGCTAAAACTAAGGGTTCTAGATGTCCTATAACTCATCTAGACATCTAGATAGAGGCTAAAATTAAGGTTTTAAGGTTTCCTAGGGTGCGGTGACCTAATCTAAGGGTGCCTAAGGCTTGGGGAAGCTTCTAGGCTGTCCTAGGGCTAGGATGGTCTTAAGTTCTTCATATTTTATTGCTTTATTCCTACTTAATAGAATAGCATACCTTAACTCCCATACATTATTATCTATTACATCTAATCTAGGTCTTCTGCTCCAGCTCTGCTACAACACCAGTTATTCCAACTTCAGATCCAGCTTCTGATCTACCTTCTAGTCAGCTTATTACCTGTAATTGTCATAATGCATCTAATCAATGCATTATAGCATTATTTTATGCATAGCTACAAGAAAGAAGTAAAGATGCAAATAATGCTTATGCATGCATGAATTACCCTAACTTATGCTAAGTCCTAGCCTAATTTAGGTCAATTAAGACCTATGATTGCTGCGCAATCATACCCCCATGCCTAAATCTTGCTAGTCCCTAGCAAATGCGAGACTAAATTATTCACAAAAGTGTCCCTAAGGGATTGATTATTTTATCAAGTGTATGCGTAGAGATTTTTCACCTTTTTGTTTTCATCCTATGCTCTAATAATCCAAATAATCGTAAAAGTGTGGCTATATAGCTTTTGCAACGGATTCGAGTGAACAACTAATTCACCTCTAAAGCCTGTACTTGACCCCTAGTAAAATTCTAACGGGATTGGCAGACTTCTTCCCTCAGGGGTATTCAACATATTCTATGAATTCCACCTTGGCATTAAGCTTGGGTAGAGGATGCCTGAGGGATACAAGTGTTTATTTGGTGGCTCACTCTCACTTGGTGCTACATAGAGATTAGTATTTTAGAATCTAGATTCCCGGACTATCAAGTAACTCAACTCAGAGAAAGACGATAGAAACTATGCTCTCTTCTTGTTCCTTTGTATTTATTCTCACTTTCTCTTTTTTTGTTTTCTTTTCATTTCTTTCTTTCTCTTAGAACTCACAATCTCACCAGATTCACACATATGACCTGTATTTGGTGGTCTCACTTGGCATTAACACTTTAATTGAGTTCCCATAACTCTAACACTAAGTCAAAATTCCTCAGCCAGTATTCGGGCGGTCAGAAACACAAGAAAAATAGGCTAAGGCCTTATTTGGTGGATCTCAAATTTATTTGGTGGTATTGCCTCAATGAAAATGAAATAAATACTAAATATTCACAAACTTTTTTCTACTCTTTTCTTCTTCTTCCAATTTTTTTTCTTCTTTTTCTTTGTCTTTCTTCTTTTTTTCTCTTTTCTCTCTTTTTTTCATATTTTTTTCTATATAATTCTTTTTTTTTCAACACAACACAAGCTAGCATACATTCATGAACTTTATTGAGGAGGCATTATTAGGGATTGGTGGTACCCAGGAGACATTGGGTGGCATATTTGGTGGAAGTGCCTACTCACGGCATCGGGAGAGATGGATAGGATGGTGTATTTCTGACCTTGACATCAATGCCCTCCTTTAGCCGAGGATTCCCTAAAGAATGGTTGTAACCATCCACCTTAGCCCTAGTTTTATGAAAACTCGCTCTCCACATATTTGTCTTATTCGGTGGCTCCCAAAATTTCGCACAAAAATGTATACGCAGGAATAGAGAGTGAAAACTATGCTTAATCTTTGAGTATCATCATCTAATTATCTAAGATTCTGGATTCCTTGCACTAATCTTAGAACACCAGTACACTCTACTCTCATCTCACACTATTTGGTGGATTTTTGGAAGAAATCTGCCTGACTCCCAAAACACTGTCTAGGGGTTTAGGAGAGGAAGCATTGTTTCTTCTCGACAGACTAAAGATGCTTATCAGCCTTCACCATGAATCCATTGAAAATTCTACATGTGTGTGAAAAGTTGTACCAGATTCTAGATTACTGGAATCAACTAAAGGATAAAATCCCTAATGCATTCTCTTAATAAAATAATCTTATTCATGAATGCAATATGTATATATGCTATAAACAAGTAACCTTGTATAATTTGTACTTCGTGAAATTCCCGTATCGGGTTACATTCAGCTTGACCCTAAATTTAGAACAAGAGGTGAGCAGGTGAGTTGGAAATGGCTATTGTGGACAATTTCTAGCTCCAATGCGAGCATTAGAGGTGGAGTCGATTGTTCTTTTATTTAGGGTCCTAAAGTACGTCTGACATACAGCTCCGAGGTTTTTCCTAAATTTTGGCATAAAAATTTTTCAGTTTTTGTTGTATCTACACCCCATGCCTAAGTTCTTGCATGTCCTCATGCATGAATATAAAGGAAAAAAAATACAGCAGGGATTAAATGGGTAGAAATCACCTATAATTGCTCCTGAAATTATACATTCAGCACTGGCCAACCTGACAGTATGTAATATGCAAGAGAAATATGCTTAAAAGAAAAAATGTGCTATGTATTAAAATGGTTATGTATAGATGATGGTGGAATGTGGGATATGCTATCTATACGTGCTAAGTTTAACGCCTCCAGTTGGGCGAGAATTCAATCTCACGTCCTCAATAAGATGAATGATCTCATCAATTGGAGGAGGTTCCTGGGCCAAAAATGGCTTGAGGTGTTGGCCACTTACCATAGATATACGCCCAGATTTTGGGTCCCTGATCTGGACTGCCCCATTAGGATATGGGTGAATCACAACATATGGGCCAGTCCACCTGGACTTGAGCTTCCCTGAAAAGAATTTCAATCACAAATCAAACAGCCAGACTTGTTGGTTGGGCGTGAATGTTTTTCTCTAGATGTGGCGGTCATGAAAGGCCTTGGTCTTGTCCTTGTATATCAATGCGTTCTCATAGGCCTCCCACTGGATCTCTTCTAATTCGCTGAGCTAGAGTTTCCATTCTTGACCTCCTGCATTGAGGTTGAGGTCACATTTTCGCACCACCAAAAAGGCATGGTGTTCCAGCTCTACAGGAAGGTGACAGGCCTTGCCATATACCGTACAATATGGTGACATTTCGTGTGGGGCCTTGTATGTGGTCCGATATGCCTAGAGTGCATCAAGTAATTTATCTGACCAGTCCTTCCATCTAGTCTAACCGTCTTCTGGAGAATCAGGTTAATCAGCGGCTAGACACTTTAGCCTACCCACTGGTCTGCGGGTGAAATGGGGTGGCTATACGGTGATGTACCCCATATGTCTTTAATAATGACCTGAAGTGGGTGTGGATGAAGTGGCTTCCCCCGTCGCTAATCAAAGCATGGGGTATTTCGTATCTCACGAAGATGTATTGCCGTACGAAAGAAATGACGGTCTTATGATCAGCCCATCTCGCTGGGACATCCTCGACCCACTTTAAGACAGTCAACGGCTAGTAATATATATTCGAAGCCATCCGAGTTCAGAAAAGGGCCCATAAAATCGATGCCCCAGATGTCGAACACTTCAAAAACCATGATGGGCTAGAGTGGCATCATGTCTCTCCTGGTCATAGAACCGACCAACTGGCATCGTTTGTAGTGTTGGGTGTATTCGTGTGTATCTCTAAAAATAGTTGGCCCAAAAAATCCCGACTGCAAAATTTTTACAGTGGTTTTCCATCCCGAGAAATGACCACCACAAGCATCATTGTGGCAAAATGATAACACAGTAGGGATCTCAGAATCTGGGATGCATCTTCAAATAATCTGATCCACTCCAATGCGAAAGAGCAGTGGGTCATCCCAGAGGTAGAATTTGGCTTCCGTAGTAAATTTGATTTTCTCGTCCTTGGATTGGTTTGTGGGAATCTTTCCTGTGACAAGATAGTTTGCGATATCCGCGTACCAGGGGAATTCAATAGAGTGAACTGCCAAAAGGGATTCATCTGAAAATTGGTCGTGGATAGGCAGGGAATAAGGAATGTGGGCTGGGTCCAGTCTGGATAGGTGATCCGCCACAACATTCTGCTTTCCGACTTTGTCGCAAATTTCAATATCAAATTCTTGAAATAGAAGGATCCATCTGATGAGCTGGGGTTTGGCATCCTTCTTTGCTAACAAATGCCGAAGGGCCGAGTGGTCAGTGAAGATGATGACTTTGGACCCTAATAAATAAGATCTGAATTTCTCCAACTAGAATACTATTGCTAGCAGTTCTTTTTCGATGACAGTATAATTGCGCTAAGCCTCATTCAGCATCTTGCTAGAATAGTGTATGACAAAAGGTTATTTTTCCTGACGCTAGCCTAAAACAGCACCAACGGAAAAATCAGAAGTGTAGCACATCATCTCTAAATTAAGCGACCAGTCGGGTGGTTAGAGAATCAGGGAATCATAGATAGTGCTTTGTAAAGTCTCGAAGGCGCTGAGACACGAGGTGTTGAATTCGATTGGGGCATCAGCAATAAGGAGATTCCTCAATGGTCCTGCAATTTTCAAGAAATCACGTATAAATCTTCGATAGAAGCCAACGTAACCCAAGAATGATCTGATCTGCTTGACCAAGCTAGGTGGTGATAAGTGGGAAATAATATCAGATTTAGCTCGATCGACCTTGAGTCCATTTTTAGAGATCCTATGCCCTAGTACTATGCCATCCCTCACCATGAAATGGCTTTTCTCCCAGGATAGTACTAGGTTTACCTCAATACACTATTTCAAGATCTTGGGAAGGTCATCAGGACAAGATGTGAAATCATCTCCGAAAATGGAGAAGTCATCCATGAACACCTCTACATAGTCCCCAATCATGTCAGAGAAGATGGCCATCGTACAACGCTGAAATGTTGCTGGTGCATTGAAGAGGCCAAAAGGCATCCGCTTGAATGCAAATGTTCCAAAGGGGAATGTGAATGTGGTCTTGTCTTGATCATCCGGGCTAATCGCTACTTGGTTATACCTGGAGTATCCATCCAGAAAGCAAAAGAAACTACATTCGGCTAACCGTTCCAAGATCTGATCAATGAAAGGTAAAGGAAAGTGATCCTTCTGGGTAGCCATGTTCAGTTTCCTATAGTCGATGTAAACCCGCCAAGATGTTGTAGTGCAGGTCGGGATGGATTCACCTTTTTCATTTTTCACTATGGTGAGTCCTACTTTCTTGGGCACTATCTGGATCGTACTCACCCATTAGCTGTCAAAGATTCGGTATACAATACCTACATCTACCCATTTGATTATCTCCGTCTTAGCAACCACTAGCATGTTCGGGTTTAGCCATCTTTGAGGTTGTCTTAAAGGTTTCACCCCCTCAGTCGTGTAAATATGATGAGTGCAATACAAGGAGTGAATACCGCGGAGATCAGCAATGCTCCACCCTATAGCAGTCCTATGGTCTTGTAGCGTCGAAATCAATTGATGCTCCTGTTCTTGGGTTAAGTGGGCACTAATAATGACCGGGTATGTCTCACTTTCGCACAAGAACACATAAGTGAGTCAGGTAAGGGCTTCAATTCAATCACGGGTGGGTCAGAGTCAGAAATGGGGATAGGAGGAGCAAACTCGAAGGTGGGAATCTGTTGATCTGTATGCATGTGAATTCCTGATGATTCGCGACCTGTGAGATAATTGGTTGTGACTGCATTAATGGGAAACCCGTTAGCTGTGGTCACATCTTCCTACAACAACAGGGGCGATTCTGTAGTGTGCGGATAAGGATAGCTAGAGTCAGGGGTGTTGTGGTCAGAAACACACCCTAAACAGTTGGATCCTCGAGGAGATATGTGCAGTGCAGTGGTCTTAGTGCCATGTGGATCGAGGTCCAAGAACGCTGATAGTGTAGACGAATGAGACATTGAGTCATCACAAAGAAGCCCAATGTTACCACAGTATGTCGAATCTTCGTCTTCACCATCCTCCTCTATGCGATCATAGACAAAATTCCTTGATGCCCTGAATATGTCAAGTCGAAGTCGCTCATTACCTAAGGCTATCTCCATACGCCCAGATGCACAATCAATGTTTGCTCAGGCTGTGGCTAAAAATGGGCAACACAAAATGATTAGTGCATCTCGGAGATTAGGAGGAACCTCCATATCGAGAATGAAAGAATCTGCGAGAAAGCAGAATTCACAGACTTTTACGATCACTTTCTCAACCACCCCCCTTGATGTTTTTACTGATCTATCAGCCAACTGAATCATGACCGAGGTAAGCTTTAACTCCCCAAATCGAAATTGAGCAAATATGGCCGTGGGAGTTAGGTTGATGGACGAACCTAGATCTAGAAGAGCCTGATCAAATGGAGAATCTTGCAAGAAGCATCATATAAGTTGGGTAACAGGGTCATTCATTTTCAGCGGCAAGTCGGCTAGAATCACAGCATTAACTTCTTTTGACAATAGCACTTGTCATCCAATTCTAGGCTGTCATTTCGAGTTACAATAGTCCTTGAAGAACCTAGCGATAGAGGGGATGTGATCTATTACCTCGAGGAGGGGGACCTGAATATGTACTTCCTTGAACATTGACTTCAGCTCCTCAAAATTCAGCGTGTCGTTCTTCTGTACTACATTTCGCATCAGAGCCTCAAGAAAATGGATGGGAATCTCAGGGTTAAGTGGCCTCTTACCCTTACCTACCGTAGGTGGCTTCTGAGATGAAGAAGGAGCTAAACTTGCCTGTGGCGAAGGGTAAGAAAAATCAGGACCTGCCTGCCTATGTTGTGGATCGAATGTCTTCCTTCCACTCCACAATGAGACAACATTTTCATAGGCTTGCTATCCATGAGGTGGTGGGGGAGCGGAAGGGGTAGAGTATGGGGAGCTCTACATCAAAGGTGGCTGGCCTTGAGCATAACTTGGTGGTGTAGGAGGCGTAATGGGTACACCGTCATGAGTCCTAACTAGCTCATTTTGATCTAGAAAAGAGAATAAAAGCTCCTACATAACCAAATGAAGGGCCTAACTCAAGGAATAATTGTTTTGAGAGAAAAGTAAGAAACAAAGGGTAAAACTATAATTTTACCATTACAGTGCAACAACAGAATTTCTTAGAGGTTAAACGTGGGTCAATTGGTCTTAACAAGATAAAAAGTGGGTTGGTTCAATCAGAAAAAGGTTAATGTGAGATTTAGGTATTAAATTACTTATTATAACCCTAAAACAGATCCACTTAATTTAACAAGGTTCTAGTGAGGATAAAATTCAACTAAATCCTCTAAAATTCATAGAAAAGTATCCTCTAGGGTTTATAACCTTCAAGTTGGCTTTTAGAACCTATTTTGACCTAAATAGGGGTCCTAGTTAAATATTTACCCTAAATTGGGTTTTTGTGCAAAATTTATAGTCAAACGTGGTCAAACCTAAAATCCAACTTCACCATTGAATTTCTTAGGTCAAAATTAGGTTTATACCAAAATTTGGACCCAAAGGGAGTTCACCTTGACCTACTTTGCAAAATAGTCCAACCCAATTAATTTTATGCACCAAACTTTTGAAAACCTTGCAGAGACCCCCTAGCTTCCTCATCGTTCATTGCAATTAGGTCCCTCCACCATTACAGCGGAGGAATCCTACTCCGACGAGGATTCAAGAGGGATATCTCCCTGATTCCTCAGAGAATCCCTCTCAATTTTGAAAGGGAGATTCTCTAAGGAATTCCCAACCGTGTGAACCCAATTAGGTGGTCAGATTCCCACCCATTCTCTCATGCAGATGCATGAGAGATATGGGTATCTCTCGACCTTCCAAGTCCAACAAGGTTGCCATGCTTGGAAGCTTGCCTTCCAAGCACAAGGCCCTCCGCCTACAACTATTCAAA
The DNA here is from genome assembly GCA_037157565.1 of Thalassia testudinum. Taxonomy (NCBI): domain Eukaryota; kingdom Viridiplantae; phylum Streptophyta; class Magnoliopsida; order Alismatales; family Hydrocharitaceae; genus Thalassia; species Thalassia testudinum. The sequence continues at coordinate 220,240,590 of JAZHRO010000031.1, read as the reverse complement.
GGCCCCCAGATCCTCCCGACCATCCTAAGCTTGTTTTTGCTGAAGAATTCCCCATAAATTCCTCCTTTCCCTCCCCGGCTGATGAGAGCCTCATCATGAGCCCTAACTAGCTCATTTTGAACTATGAAAGAGAATAAGTGCTCCTACATAACCTAGAGAAGGGCTTAATTCAAGGAATAAGTGTTTTGAGAAGAAAACATGAAATAAAGGTTAAAATTTCAATTTTTCCATTGCAGTACATAAATGTAATTTCTCAAAGGAGAAACATAGGTCAAATGGTATAAATAAGATAAAGATTGGGTTGGCTTTGTCAGAAATGGGTTCATGTGCAATCTCGGAATTAAATGACATCTTATAACCCTAAAATAGACCCGCTTAATTCAACAAGGTTCTGATAAGGATAAAAATTAATTAAACCATCTAAAATTCATGGAAAAATATCTCCTAGGGTTTAGAACCATCAAATTGGCTTTTGGAACCTATTTTGAACTAGATTGGGGTCCTAGCTCATTAATTGACCTAATTTGGGTTTTTATGCAAAATGTCCAGTCAAACGTGGTCAAACCTAAAATCCAACTTCACCATTGGATTCCTTAGGTCCAAATTAGGTTTTACCAAAATTTGTATTTAAGGGGAGGTCATCTTGACCTACTTTGCAAAATAGTACATCCAACTACATTTTAGCCCCTATCTTTCGAAAACCAATGCACAGACCCCCCTAACTTCCTCGCCACTCTTACAAACAGGTCCCTCCACCATTAATGGGGAGAAATCATACTCCGGCAAGGAATGGAGGGGGAGTACTCCCTGATTCCTCAAAGATCTCCTCCTAGATTTGGAAGGGTGATTCTTTGAAGAATTCCCTTCCATCTGAGCGTGGTCCTAATCCTTGATTCACACCCAATCTCTTGTGTGAACACACGAGAGATTTGGGTATCCCACAGAATTCCTAGTCTGGTGTGGACTCTTGCATTTGGAAGCTTGTCTTTCAAGCACAAGAGCCCCTGCCAGTGCTTATAAAATGATCCTCAACCCTGGTAGCACCTCCTCAGCTCGACTTGGCCAGAGATTCACCCCACTTTCATCTCCTTCTCCTCCGGTCAAGTAGTCCAGTGAGCTCCAGTGAGCCTCCCTCCTCTTTCTCATCGCTCTGCCACAATACTAGTGGCAGATCCGCCCTCACCATCTTCCTCCTCATCGCGCAACACCCGCGCGAGCATCTCTAGCCCTGTCGTCGCCGTCGTCTCCCTCCACTGGACACCTTCTCTGGCGACAGCAGTTACTGCCAGTCGCCATCTATTCCCCTTTGTCCACTTAATTAGGTTAGACTTACTCCTCTCTATCCCCTCTTCAATTCCCCTCAATCTATTTCACAAATTACCCCTCGATAGCCACTGTCCACCGCCATCTTCCCCATCTCCGACCAACCTCCGACGAGATGCACCCATCACTCCACACCTCCACATGTCTCTCCACAAACCTCTTCACCTCCGCCATCGACCACTGAACTTCTTCCACCCATCCATCGACCACCTACACCTCCCTAAACACGCCCCAACCTAACCCATAAGCACGGCCACAGGGTGACCTAGTCACGTACATCTAGGCCGGCCCGTGACCTGCCACCTACTGTCCCACCTTTGCCTTCGCACAGTGAAGCTTCCCATGTGTTTTAATGGGGCCACTAGGCCGTATTCGTGTGTGACAGATCTGACCCCTCCGCCGCCATTAGCGATGGCTCAAAGGAGCTCGCAAGCTTGCTCCAGGCTGAAGCACTTCAGGGTCCCAGGTCCAGAAGGCATGAGTTGGTCTTACTCATTCATCTGTCTAGGCAATTAGCTCTGTGAGGCCTCCAGCTGCGGCAATTGGAAGAAGACATCTGCCTGCAGGTGCGCGGAGAAGCAGGTGGGACATTTAGTCCCACCTCGTGAATGCATGAGCACGGCGGGTAACATAAATTGATTTTGTGTTTCGCTCTATTCGCCTCGAGACACACAGGGTTGAGGTCCCTCGCCCTTACCACTCCTCATCCGTGACACTCCCCCATGGACCTGCACCCGACCCGACTATCCTATCCATGACACACCGACGGACCACACCCACGCTAGTTTGCCTGGACCCAAGCACGCGACTGACCCGATTACCTGATTTTGGGAGAGCGTACAGAAGAGAGATTTATAGAGAGAGATGTGGGGGAGGGTAGAGGTAGGTTTTGCTCTTCAATGTATGCAGGGAAGAAGAAGGAAGAGGAAGGCACAACTGCTAAGGCACGGTGAAGCGAGGCTAAGCAGACTTAGTTGCAAAAGAAGGAAGGAAGGCTAAAGGAAGAAGAAGAGAACGTCAGAGGAGGAAAGGTGAAGCTGACACTTAGCCGCAGATAAGAAAAGTCAGAAGAGAAGGAAAGATAAGGCAGAAGGAAGAGGCGAAGCCAAAGAGAAGAGAACATCAGAGGAGAGCTAAAGAAGGAAGGAAAGCCACAGAGAAAAGGAAGTCAGAGGATTGTTAAGGTTGAAGGAAATTAAGGCAGAAGAAAAGGAAGAAGAAGAAGAAAGGCTGAACGTTAGAAGGAGTAGCACTGTATAGTAGGAGGCAAGGCTAATGAAGAAAAAGAAGAGAAAGAAAGAGAAAGAAGGAGAGAGGCACTGTACAACAGAAAAGAGAGGACTTAAGAAGGAAGAGCAGAGACACAAAGAGAAGGAAGAAGAAGAAAAGGAAGCTGCAAAGAAAGAATGAAGAAGAAGCAGACGGCCAAATTCAAGGAAAGAAAGAAGAAGAAGAAGAGAAATAAAAGCTTAAAAGAGAAAAATATCTTTTTAAGACGTCTGATTCTAAAATCAGACGTCCAATTCTATTTTACTACAATTTTAACTCTTACATTCTTGCATTTATATTCTGAATTAAGTTTTGAGTAATTCTAAATGTTCAATTACATTATTGAGAGTAGTGAATAAATTCCATTTACTCCCTTTGTTCAATCTCGAATACTTAAGTTTTCGAGTAAAAATTCTTACTTGTTGTTAATGCTTGGTCACCTATACTATAATGCAACTGACTTAAAAAGCCCGACAAAGCGTTGAAACACCGGCCAAGAAGCCCACAAGCTCTGGCAACTCTTCCTCCCTCTTCTCGTTGCTCTGCCACTATACCAATGGCAGAGCCTTCTCCGCCTCATTCTTCCGTGTTGCACCATACCTGCGTTTGCATCTACATCCCTCTCGTCATCACCGCCTATCCATCTCAGGGCCTTCGTCTCCAGCGATACATGCCATCTGCCCTCTGCCTCCCCCTTCATCCAATCACTTGTAGATAAATCCCCTTCTCTCTACTCTTCATTTCCCCCCTCTTTATTTCTATTTTCGTGCCCCGACAACCACAGACCACCCTCACCTTCTCCACCTTTGGCAAACCACCGGCGAAGGCGCATTGATGTGTTCGTGTCAATTGAGTAGTATAGGGTCAAGTTAACCTAACATTTTAGATTTTATATCTTTTAACTGGTTGAGTCCAGGTCGTTCGGTGGGAGGTATAATTTATTCGGAATTCACCAATCAGTTCAAACAACTCATTGGAGGTATAACTAAGTTAATTTTAACAACATGAACTTTGCTTAATGATTTAATTTTAAGAAATATGCAAAATTCCATAAGAAAACATATTTACACAAATGATCTTCTTTAATAACAATTAAACATGTTAATTTCTATTTATTTCAAAGATATTAAGGCAATGGAAAGTCTTTCTAATTGAAATATGCCTTATTACAACATTAAAATCAAAAAGGAATTAAAAATAATGCAAGAAATTAAACCATTTATTCTCTTTGTTTCTTCGACCTTTCTCTCTTTCTTATTCTTCTTTTACCTTTTCTCTCTTTCTTTTTACTTATCTTTTAATATTTTCTTAATCTTTTCTCTTATTTTCTCTTTATTCTCTCTTATTTTTCTCGAGTTCTTCTCTTCTTCCTTTCTTCTCTTTTCTGCCTTGTCTCTTAGTGCCTGTTCAGCCTTCTCTTTCTTCCTTCTATGATTTCTCCTATCTTCCTTCTCCTTTTCTTCCTTTCCTTTGCTTTGCTCTTACCTTCTTTTACCTTAACATTTTCCTGAGCATCTTTCCTTAGCAATTTTCCTTCATTCCTTCTCTTTATCTTCTAAGCCTTCCGAGCTTTCAGCACTTAGCCTTTCTTCCTTAACATTTCTCCTTAACCTTTCTTCTTCAGCACTTAGCCTTTCTTTTGCTCCTTCTTCCCTTAGCATTTCCTCAGCCTTTCGAGCCTTCAGCACTTAGCCTTTCTTCCTTTACATTTCTCCTTGAGCTGAACCAATTTTTCTTTTCTTTTCAACTAAAAATTAGGTTTATTAGTTGGCGACTTGGACCATTCGGGGATACACAGCTCCCTTTTCAAGGTGGGACCAGACCCTACTAGGTCCATGCCTGATTTAATTAGTTTGGTTTATTTTCCAGTTCAGTGTTTCGGGCCAAATCTGTTGATGGCCTCCCAGGCCTCGCACACGCCCTCCCAGGGCCCACTCTCGCATGCCACAGGCGCACACACTCGCAGGCACGTATGTGCCCACACACACAATGCTTCGAATCAATGCTCAATCACTAACCATCTGCCGTGCACGTGACGACTGAAGTGCCTATACAAGAAATCCGTTTTATACTCAAGCAACCGTTTAGTTCTAACCGATGTGGGAATAACATTTCCCCTCCCAGAGCAAACTTCAAACAATGATTCCTAACAACTCAGAGCTCCATTCTAAGCGAATAAAAGCTTGTTGGAAAGCTCTTGAGTTGCTCTACAAGATTGTACTGTCAATTTAGTGTGAAGGGGAAGTTATGCTCTTCGATTTGAAGGGCAAAAATACAGTTCTTCTATGGCATAAAATGGCCTGGAAATTGCATTTTTCAACTTTAGGTCCACCTACTGGACTTCAACTCCCAATTGATGTTCTGAATGGGTTAAAAAGTTAATTCCATAGCTACTAGTTTGGATAGTAAGATCTCAAGAGCTTCAGGATGTGTATAGAAGCTCAAAGCTTCTCTGGAAGCTTCAGGAAGTGTTAAACATACATTGAAAAGTCCCAACAGACAACTAAAGACCTGTTTAATCAATTAAAACAATTTCTAGAGGTTGTTACAACTTCATATGGGAAGAATTTACTTTCAAAACTCATCAAAAATTCACTGCCACCAGTTTGGGTTCAAAAATAACTCAAACTGGCAAAAATTGAAATCCAATTGAATTACACATCAGAGCTCAACCAAACCTCTTTAAAATCATTCACAGACATCTCAAAATCAATTTAAACTCATCAATGCATTAGATTGAATCCAAAATCGAAGAATCAAACTTAGGTTTGATTGTAGAACCTCAAATTTTGACTTTCTCTTTTAAACCTTTTCAAATGAAATTAACACCTAAAATATCTTCTCTTCAATCTCAGGAATATGCTTAGACCCTAAATTAGGTGTTTTAACTGAAATTCCTGGGGTTTTAAGCTCATCGCCGGAGCTTCTAAAGTGGTTTGTTCGTCAGAACAACCCAAAGGTTGTTACACTGATTTAAGCACATAAATGAGTTTAGTGCACAACACTGAAGCTTCTAGACCTATTAATTGCACCTTGAAACTATCTGTTAGACTTCTCCATCTCTGTTGGAGTTGGAGAAGATGAAGACCTAACAACAACCCCAGTCTTTCAAATCTCAAATAAAATACATCAAAATAATCAATAATCCTCATTTCATTTATCTGGAGTTTCTCACCAAGTTCTACTAGCTGAAGACTAGTTTTGACTTGCTGGAGTTTCGATGAGTCCAGAAAAAGAAGAATTTGTGATTTGGAATGTGAAAATATGCCATTAACGATTTGAAAAGGTTCCTGAGGTCACAAGGAACCTCAGGATCAATTTAATTTCTTCAATTGATCATTAAAATAAAGATTCATCAGAGAATTCAATTCTTAAAGAATCTGAATTGGTTAAGGCTCTGGACTTGTTTTCCCACTCAATTGAGTGGAGAAAACAGGTCAACGGATAATTGCAATCAGAAATACATATATAATTAAAGATTTCAACTACTCTTGTGCTGCCATTAATAGCGAGCTCAAGAGTTTAATTAGATTTGGGCGTTTAAGTTATATGTGGTATTTAATCAAATTAAAGTGGTGATTAGGATCCTTAGAAGATGAATAAGTGTTGGAGGATCCAATCAAGGTGGAATATAGCTCAACTACTACTGCCATGGACGGCAGAAGTAATCGATGGAGGTGGAAGTGGTTCAGGCGAATTAGTGATCAGATTAGTAATTAATGGTGATAGAAATGATCGTGGAATATAGAAGAAGATGGACAATGACTTAAAAAGATGAAATTAATGCTCCTGACAAGCTCAAGGAGCTCGCCAAAGTTGAGGAAGATGAAAGCTAATTCTAACATTAAGACTATCTAGGCTACCTAACTAACTAACTAAACTAACCTACTCCTACTCCTAGTCTACTGTTACCTAGATGAAGGGGTTAGAGGATCTCCGTTGATGGCTCATGACGGAGGAGGAAATCAGAGGGTTGTCGAAAGATCTCTGGTGGTGGTTGTGAGGTGAAGCAGAGGAGAGCTCCTTTGTCAGCACCTGTCAGAAGACACAGCTGACTTCAGTGGAGTTCCAGAGTTGTTGAAGATGGATAGAGGAAGTCAGATGAAGTGGTGGAAGTTTGCCAGAGTTGCAGAGAGAATAGCCTATTGGGTCGGAGACGAAAGCCTTTTTCATGCATTTGAAAGTTGCTGGAAATCCTAGTATAGTCATGAAAAAATGTTTATCAAAAAATGATTTTGTAAAAATAACGAGACTTTGACTCTCGGTCGTTCGTCTCTAGGAGGCGTTTGTTTAAATCTGAAATCGATCCTTTATCACTCTACTTTATTGAAATCGCATCCCGATTTACAATCTTTGTATTAAAGTTTCGCCACTTCTATTGTGAATTCTAATTTTGTGCTTGTGTGTTAAATAGATAACAAAGGTGAACGTATGAGTTTCAGTGCACACAATTCTAGTGATGTGGTGACCATTTACAGAAAATGCATTTATTGATAGATCTTCCATATTTTCCGGAACTGACATGCTTGTTGCGAAATATATATATGTGAAAAACAGGCAACTTGAATCACACAAAGAAGATGGCAACCAAAAAGCTCATGGTGATTTCAAGCATAGAGATATGTATAAAAAATATCTTTTATTCATTCATTCAGAGAAGTGTTTGCAACATGGAATGTAGAGGAATGCTTGTATAGGAATGCTTGAAAATGTAAATCTAGCTATCAGAAAATGATCGCATACAAGAATCTATGGGGGGATTTTGCAAGCATCATTGGGAAGAATAAGAGATACACTACTAAGCAGTAAATGAAAATAGTAAAAATACGAAGAGCTAAGTTACTAATCTAGCAGAAAGGAAGGGCATTCGAAGGTGGTCTTCGATGGCCTTTGAGTGGCTGAGAGAAGAAGGAGGGGCGGCCAATGGTGCTTAGGCTAGCCCTTGGAGAGAGGTTGGTTAGATGATCCAGTATCCTGGTGTGGAGATAGTGGCCTCCATGGTGGTGCTCCTCGTGGAGGTGGAGTGCTGATGAAAGTGGCTAGCCTAAGTGGAATGAATGAAAAGGAAATGGATGGGTACAAATGGGCACCCCTGAGTCTCTCTAGAGAAGTGTGGAACTCTCTAGAGAGAGCTCCAAGAATGGTCGTCCAAGTGAGAGAGAAGTGGTTCTTAGATCCATAAAAAGTGGATCTGAGAATTGAATGACTCTTGGTTGCTAAATTTGGCAACCAAGAGTGGCGCCAATTCAAGAAAGTTCTAGAGAACTCTAGATGTGTGGGAGTGCCTGAATGGGTGTGTGTGTGTGTGTGTGTGTGTGTGGTCGTGCCCTAGGTGTCTAAGAGATATAGGTTAGGTCCTAAGGGGTTTAGGTAGGTGTATGCCTTGAATTAGCATTGCAAACCCTAATTGCTAAGGGGAAGTTGCAATTAAACTTAACCCAAGTTTAATAGAATGAGTGTGAACCTAATTAAGAGTGAAATAACTCAATTAGTTTGGGCTTAGGTCAATTGGACTATCTCTAGGTCTAATTGGACTTGTGTGGGTTAAGAAATAAGCTTAATTGGACTCAATGTGTCCAATTGTCTTAGATAGTGATAATTGACTATGATCTAAGTCAATTGGGTTTGGTGAGGACCTAATTAGGTCCTTAAGGAGGTCTAGAGGTGATGTAGTATGGTTAGGGTACCTTAATTTAAGTTCCTATGGGGTTGGAATTAGGTCTAGGGAGCTAGAGATCCAAGATCAAGGCTTGAATCTCAAAATAGGAACTGGAGAGCAGTTCCAGACGTCCAAAATCAGAATCAGATGTCTTATACTCAAAAATCAGAAGCCCAGACTTGTTTTAGGGATGTCCAATCGAAGTCAGGAAGGTTTCAATGTTATGTCTTTGGTATTCTACAGAAATTGGACATCTGACAAATTGTCTGGACGTCCACTAACACTGTAGAAGTGGGTTTGAGGTGTGAGGGGGTTGGCTAAGGGTTCTCGACGTCCTATAATTCATCTAGACATCCAGATAAAGGTTGGAACTAGGGTTTTAAGGTTTCCTAGGGTGTGGTGACCTAATCAAAGGTTGGCTAAGGCTTGGGGAAGTCTCTAGGCTATCCTAGGGCTAGGATGGACCTAAACTCTTCATATTTTACTTCTTTATTCCTACTTAATAGTATAGCATACCTTAACTCTCTTACATTAATATATCTGCCATCTAATCTAGGTCTTCTACTCCAGCTCTGCTGCAACACCCCTTATTCCTGATCCAGCTTCAGATCCAGCTCCAGATCTAGCTTTTGATGAGCTTCTTGCCTGCAATTGACATAATGCACTTAATCAGCATATGATAGCATTATTTTATGTATAGCTAAAGGAAAGCAATAAAGATGCAAATAATGCTTATGCATGCATGAATTATCCTAACCTATGCCAAGTCCTAGCTTAATTTACATCAATTAAGACCAATGATTGCTGCGCAATCATACCCCCATGCCTAAATCTTGCTCGTCCCTAGCAAATGCAAGAATAAATTATTCACAGCAGGGGTTCCTAAGGGATTGATTATTTTTTCAAGTGTATGCATAGGGATTTTTCTCCTTTTTGTTTTCATCCTATGCCCTAGAAATCTAGACAATCGTGAAAGTGCAGCTATATAGCTTTTGCAATGGATTCGAGTGAAAAACTGATTCACCTCTAAGTCTTGTACTTGACCCCTAGTAAAAATTCTAACAGGATAGGCGGACTTCTTCCCTGGAAGTATTCAAGATATTCTATGAATTTCACCTCGGCTTTAGGCTTAGCTAGAGAATCTCTGAGGGGAAAGATTATATATTTGGTGGCTCACTCTCGACTGGTGCTACATAGAGATTAGTACTATAGAGTCTAGAATCCCAAATTGTTAACTCAACTCAGAGAAAGATGAGAAAAATTATGCTCTCTTTTGATTCCTTTGTATTCATTCTCTCTTTCTCTTTTTCTTTTTCTTTTCTTTTCTTTCTTTTTCTTAGAGCTCACAATCTCACCGGATTCAGGAATATGATCTGTATTTGGTGGTCTCAGTAGGCACTAACACTTTAATTGAGTTTCCATAACCCTAACAATAAGTTGAAATTCCTCAACCAGTATTCGGGAGGTTAGAAACATAGAAAAATAGGTTAAGGCCATATTTGGTGGATCTCAAATTTATTTAGTGGTATTGCCTCAATGCAACTGAATAAACACTAAATATTCACTCCTTTTTTGTTTGCTTTTTCTTCTTTTTCTAATTTTTTTCTTTTTCAATTCTCTTTCTTTTTTTTTTGTTTTCAACATATACACAACTAGCACATGGCCATGAACTTTATTGAGGAGGCATTATTAGGGATTGGTGGTACTCAGGAGACAATGGGTGTCTTATTTAGTGGAAGTGCCTACTCACGGCACCGGGAAAGATGGATAGGATGGTGTATTTCTGACCTTGGCATCAATACCCTCCTTTAGCCGAGGATTCCGTAAGGAATGGTCGTAACCATCCACCTTAGCCCTAGTTTTATGAAAACTCGCTCTCCACATATTTGCCTTATTTGGTGGCTCTCAAAATTTCACACAAAATGTATATGCAGGAATCAAGAGCGAAAACTGTCTAGTCTCAGTGTATCATCACCTAATTATCTAGGACTCTGGATTCCTTGCACTAATCTTAGAGCACCAGTACACTCTACTCTCATCTCACACTATTTAGTGGATTTTTGGAGGAAAATCTGCCTAACTCCCAAAACACTATCCTGTGGTTCAGGAAAAGAAGCACTGATTCTTCTCGATAGACTAAAGACGTTTATTAGCCTTCACCATGAATCATTGCAAATTCTACATGTGTGCAAAAAGTTATACTGGATTCGAGATTACAGGAATCAACTAGAGAATAAAATCCCTAATGCATTCTCTTAATAAAATAATCTTATTCATGAATGCTATATGTATATATGCTATAAACAAGTAACCTCGTATAATTTGTACTTCGTGAAATTCCCGTATCGGGTTAAATTCAGCTTGACCCTAAATTTAGAACAAGAGGATAGCGGGTGAGTCGGAAATGGCTGTTGCGGACAATTTCTAGCTCCAATGCGAGCATTGGAGGTGGAGTCGATTGTTCTTTTATCTAGGGTCCTAAAGTACGTTTTACATGCAACTTCGAGGTTTTCCTAAATGCTGGCATAAGAATTTTTCAGCTTTGTTGTATCTTCCCCCCCATGCCTAAGTTCTTGCATGTCCTCATGCATGAATATAAAAGAAAATAAATATAGCAGGGAGAAAATGGGTAGAAATCACCTGTAATTGCTCCTGAAATTATATATTCAGCACCGGACAACCTATCAGTATGCAATATGCAGAAAGAAAATATGCTAAAAGAAAACTGTGCTATATATAAAAATGGTTATGTATAGGTGATGGTGGAATGTGGGATAGATGCTATCTATACGTGCTGAGTTTGACGCCTCCAGCTGGGCGAGAATTCAATCACACACCCTCAATAAAATGAACAATCTCGTCAGGTGGAGGAGGTTCCTAGGGCAAAAATAGCTTGAGGTGCTGGCCATTTACCATAGATATATGCCAAGATTTTGGGTCCCTGATCTGGACTGCCCCATTAGGATATGGCTGAATCACAACATACGGGCCAGTCCACTTGTACTTGAGCTTCCCTCCGAAATGTTTTAATCGTGAATCGAACAACCAGACTTGCCGGTTGGGTGTGAATGCTTTTCTCCAGATGTGGCAATCATGAAGGCCTTGGTCTTGTCCTTGTATATCAATGTGTTCTCATAGGCCTCCCGTCGGATCTCTTCTATTTCGCTATGCTGAAGTTTCCATTCTTGACCTCCTGCATCGAGGTCAAGGTTACATTTTCACACCGCCCAAACGGCGTGGTGTTCCAGCTCTACAACAAGGTGACAGGCCTTGCCATATACCATATGGTATGGTGACATTCCGTGTAGGGCCTTGTATGCAGTCCGATATGCCCAGAATGCATCAACTAATTTGTTGGACCAGTCCTTCCTATCTGGTCTAACTGTCTTCTAGAGAATCAGCTTGATCTGACGGTTAGACACTTCAGCCTACCCATTGGTCTGCGGGTGCTACGGGGTGGCTATATGCTGATGAACCCTGTATTTGTTTAATAATGACCTGAAATGGGCGTGGATGAAGTGGCTTCCCTTGTCACTAATCAGAGCATGGGGTATTCCAAATCTCGCGAAGATGTACTACTACACAAAAGAAATGACGGTCTTATGATCAACCCGTCTCGCTGGGATGGCCTCGACCCACCTTGAGACATAGTCGATAGCTACTAATATGTACTCCAAGCCATGCGATTTCGGAAAAGGGCCCATAAAATCGATGCTCCATATGTCGAACACTTCTACGACCATGATGGGCTGGAGTGGCATCATGTCTCTCCTGGTCATAGAATCGATCGACTAGCATCGGTTGCAATGTTGGGCGTATTCGTGTGTATCTCTGAAAATAGTTGGCCAGAAAAATCCTGACTGCAAAATTTATGCAGCGGTTTTCTATCCCGAAAAATGACCACCACAAGCATCATTTTGGCAAAAACATAACACACTGGGGATCTCAGAATCTGGGATGCATCTTTGAATAATCTGATCCACTCCAATGTGGAAGAGCAGTGGGTTATCCCAGAGGTAAAATTCAGCCTCCGCAGTGAATTTGAGTTTCTGGTCCTTGGATAGGTTTGCAGGAATCTTGCCTGCGGCAAGGTAGTTCGCGATATCCGCGTACCAGGGGAACTCAATAGAATGAACTACCAAAAGAGATTCATCCGGAAATTGCTCATGGATAGGCAGGGAATAAGGAATGTGTTCTGGGTCCAGTCTGGATAGGTGATCCGCCACAACATTCAGCTTTTCGACCTTGTCATAGATTTCAATATCAAACTCCTGCAATAGAAAGATCCATCTAATGAGCCATGGTTTGGCATCCTTCTTTGCCAATAAATGCCAGAGGGTGGAGTGGTCAGTGAAAATGATGACTTTGGACCCTAATAAATACGATCTGAACTTCTCCAACCCGAATACTACTGCCAGTTGTTCTTTTTCAGTGATAGTGCAATTGTGTTGAGCCTCATTCAGCATCTTGCTGGCATAGTATATGACAAAAGGTTGTTTCTCCCGACATTGGCCTAAAATAGCATCGATGGGAAAATCAGAAGCATTGCACATCATCTCGAAATCGAGCGACCAGTCGAGTGGTTGGGGAATCGAGGAATCAGAGACAGCACTTTGTCAAGTCTCGAAGGTGCTGAGACACAAGGTGACAAATTCAAAGGGGCATCGGCAACAAGGAGATTCATCAAAGGTCATGTAATTTTCAAGAAATCACTTATAAATCTCCGGTAGAAGCCAACGTGACCCAAGAATGATCTGATCTGCTTGACCGAGCTAGGTAGCGGTAAATGGGAAATAATCTCAGATTTAGCTCGATCGACCTTGAGTCCATTTTTTGAGACCCTGTGTCCTAGTACTACGCCATCCCTCACCATGAAATGGCTTTTCCCCCAGGATAGTACTAGGTTTACCTCAATACATCATTTCAGGATCTTAGTAAGGTTATCAAGACAAGATGCGAAATCATCTCCTAAAATGGAGAAGTCATCCATGAATACCTCCACATAGTCCCCAACCATGTCAGAGAAGATGGCCATCACACAACACTAAAATGTTGTTGGTGCGTTGCAGAGGCCAAAGGGCATCCGCTTGAAAGCGAATGGTCCAAAGGGGCATGTGAGTGTGGTCTTGTCTTGATCTTCTGGGCTAATCACTACTTGATTATACCCGGAGTATCCATCTAGAAAGTAAAAGAAACTATGTCCAGCTAACCATTCCAAGATCTACTCAATGAAAGGCAAAGGAAAGTGATCCTTCTGGGTAGCCATGTTCAGTTTTCTACAGTCGATGCAGACCCACCAAGATGTCGCAATGCAGGTTGGGATAGATTCACCCTTATCGTTTTTCACAATGGTGAGTCCCGCTTTCCTGGGCACTATCTGGATCAGACTCACCCACTGACTGTCAGAGATTGGGTATACAATACCTGCATACACCCATTTGATGATCTCCTTCTTAACAACCTCTAGCATATTCGGGTTTAGCCATCTTTGAGGTTGTCTCGAAGGTTTCACCTCCTCATCCGTGTAAATGTGATGAGCGCAATACGAGGGGCGAATACCGCAGAGATCAGCAATACTCCACCCTATAGCAGCCTTACGGTCTTGCTACGTAGAAATCAATTGATGCTCCTGTTCTTGGGTTAAGTGTGCATTAATAATGACTGGGTATGTCTTACTTTCGCCTAAGAACACATACTTAAGTGAGTCAGGTAAGGGCTTCAATTCAATCACGGTTGGGTCAGAGTCAGAAATGGGAGTGGGAGGAGCAAACTCAAGGGTGGGAATCTGCTGATCTGTATGCACGTGAACTCCCACTGGGTCGCTTCCAGTGAAATAATCAGTCATGACTGCATTAACAAGAAACCCGTTAGCTGTGGTCACATCTTCCTGCAACAATAGGGGAGATTCATCAATGTGTGGATCAGTATAGCTGGATTCAAGGGTGTTGTGGTTAGAAGCACACCCTAAACAGTCAGATCCTCGGGGAGATATGTGTAGTGCAGCGGTCTCAGTCCTGTGTGGATCGAGGTCCAAGAACCCTGATAGTGTAGACGAATGAGACATTGGGTCATCACAAAGGAGCCCAATGTTACCACACTATGCCAAATCTTCGTCTTCACCATCCTCCTCTATTCGATCACAGTCAAAATGCTTTGCTGCTCTGAATATGTCAAGTCGAAGTTTCTCATTACATAGGGCTATCTCCATACACCTGAATGCACAATAAATGTTCGCTCGAGCTGTCGCTAGAAATGGGCAACCCAAAATAATTGGTGCATCTCGGAGATTAGGAGGAACTTCCATATCGTAAACCTGCAGACTTTTACGACCATGTTCTCAACCACCCCCCTCGATGTTTTTACTGATCTATCATGTAGCTGAATCGTGATTGAGGTAGGCTTTAACTTCTCAAATGGAAATCAATCAAATACGGTAGTGGGAATTAGGTTGATGGACGAACCCAGATCTAGAAGGGCCTGATCAAATGGAGAATCTTGCAAGAAGCAGGTTATAAGTGGGGTACCAAGGTCTTTCTTTATCGGTGGCAAGTTGGCTAGAATCACGGCGCTAGCCTCTTTCAACGATACCGCCGGTCCTCCAATTCTAGGCTGTCGCTTCGGGGTACAATAGTCCTTGAAGAACCTAGCGACAACAGGGATGTGATCAATTGCCTCGAGGAGGGGGACCTGAATATGTACTTCCATGAACATTGACTTCAGGTCCTCAAAAATCCACGTGTCCCTTTTCCGTACTACATTCCGGGTTAGAGCCTCAGGAAAAGAGATGGGAATCTCAGGGTTGAGTGGCCTCTTACCATTATCTACCATAGGTTGCTCCTGAGATGAAGGAGTCGAACTCGCTTGCAGCGAAGGGTGAGAAAAATCAAGACCCGCCTGCCTATGTGGTGGGCCAAATGTCTTCCTTTCTCTCCTGAATGTGATAGCATTTGCATCGGCCTGCTGTCCGTGAGGTTGTGGGGGAGTGGAAGGGGCAGAGTATGTGGGGTTCTGCAAAGGTAGCTGGCCTTGAGCATAACCAGGTGGTGTAGAAGGCACCTGTAATATGGCTTATGCCTGTCCCTGCGGTGCCTGAAACCTAGGTGGGGTGCCTTGGTTCTGTACATATCTAGGGCTCGAGATGGGTTGAGAGGGCAAGGCTCCCTAAGTCCTATCTCCTGCAACAGCTGATTTTGTGTGTTCTATATGGTCTGTATCTAGTCAGCCATCGCCTTCATAATCTGCAAGCTATCCTATGTACATTTCCTCATAGATTCTTGCAGCTCCTCTTTCAGTGCCTCCAATGGATCAACCCACTTTGGAGGGTGACTGGCAACTTGGTGCAGTGGCTGGTATAAAGAATGAGGTTGCTACTGCTGAGACGGGAATGGCTGCTACCTAGGGTATGTGTTTTGCACATTCCCATATTGCCTGGTCTGGTTGTGTGGATATTGATGTGGTCTCTGTGAATTACCAGACCAGGAGAAGTTCGGATGCTAGCGCCAACCAGGGTTATACGTCTCTGAATATGGGTTATTACGCCCGTATCCTTAGATAGCACTGACGTCCTCATAGGTCAAAGATGTCTGAGAAGTATATCCGTCAAGGGATACGTATTATAATTTGCAGGTGGTGCCTAACCCTGGTTGTATGGTGCTAGATCTGGATTGTTTACGGGATCCAGATATGCAAGATCTTATAAATAAGGAGAAGATGCATCCCGAGTGAGTATATTAACTCGAGCAAGAGGAGCTCAGGGTGCATAGGAGGGTCTTGAAGTGGTAGAGTTCATGTAAGATTGATCCTGACTAATCTGGTCAATCTTTTTCTCAATTAGGTTTATTCTATCCAACTGCCTGATGATGATATCCATGTCGGTTCGAATAGACTCGGTGTGAGCCTCATGGACACCAACCCACTGCTGACCAGGCCGCTGGAACTGGTTCATGGACACGTCATTCATCGAGTTCTCCACCAAAGATTCGAACAATTGAAATGCTCTATTCTCGTCTTTTGTGAGGAAATTTTCCCCACTAGATACATTGGCCAGATACCGATGTGTGTCATCCAGCCCATGGTAAAAGATTTGAACTAGTTGCCATCTGGGTATACCATGGTGCGGGCATTTCCGTAGAAGGTCGTGAAATCGGTCCCAGGCTTCATGCAACTTCTCCTTAGCTCCTTGGGAGAAAGTCATGATTGCGTGCCTCATTGCATTTGTTCGATCGATTGGGAAGAACTTTTGCAAGAATTCACATCGTAATTCCGGCCAGGTTCCAATTGGCTTCCCAATGGTCTTGAACCAGTATGAAGCTTTGTTCCTCAGAGAAAATGGGAAAAGCTTCATTATAACAATCCCAAGATCAATGTTCCTGGGTCAAATCATTTCTACGAGTCGACTCAGGTCCTCTAGGTGCTGGAACGGATCTTCGCTTGAGTTTCCATAGAAGTGAGTGCTGATCAACATGATCACATTGGGCTTGAGCTCAAACGCATCTATGCCTGTGGGAATCCTAACTAAGGGTGCGACGATTGGTGCGGCTGGATCATAGAAATCCCACAGTTGTTCTCCTCGCGGTGGATGCTGCATCCTGTCAAGCGTCATCAAAATTCGATCCATGTTCTGCTGATGCCGCTCCTCATATTCCACTACCTGGGCTTCGAGACAAGCCATCGGGTCCAGATTATCAATATCCTGACCTGGTTTAAGTCTAGGTCCAAGATTAGCCATTGTGGCTACAGGAGTAGAAGTGGGGGAAGATGGTCCCGATGAGGTGACTCGCCTCCTTTGGAGTGGCTCCCAAGGTCCAGCCAATTGAGGTCTAAGTGACCTCCTTCCTTGCTTACACCACCCAACCCCTGGGTTGGTGTAGCCAAGCCAGACAAGGCTAAGGCCCTGTCAATCAGATGGTCCTTATGAATCAGATGACCAAATTTTTCATTTTAAGTTTTAACTCCTGAAGAAAATTCATCGTACAACCGACTGAAAGCGATTCTTGACTCTTGGCTATCCTAGCCAAGAGGTTGAAAGTTCCCAGTAGTACGACAACGAATTTGGGTTTATTTCGCATTCTAGACTTGATTTCTAGCCCGTTTTTCTTCAGTTGAGGTTTTTGGTGAGTGGCCCGCAAGGCGACCAAGCTCACTGGCTAAGTACTAGACTTGACTAAGTCTTGGTTAGCCGAAATGTGGTCTCTAAATTGTAACCCAAAAGGTGTAACCTAAGGTTCATGAAATTCTAGGGTTTTGTTCTTTTGTTTTCAGCAGACCACAAAAATTACAATCAGTTCCCTGGTAAAATTTGGAATCCAATTAACTTGAAATTTGGCAAGTAGATTTCTTTTTTAATTATCTTTTTATATAATATTTTTCTGGAATTTTTTATATTTTAACCAAATTTCTAGAGATTTTTGAATGTCAAGGGGTCAGGTTTGGAATTTTGACCTCTGGTCAGTTTTTCGCTTTGAAATAGTATCAAATGACTTTCAAAAATTTTGGAAAAATATGGAAAATAAAACTAATGAGATCAGCTTTCAAACCCCACCATTTTTAGTCAAAACATATTCGCAGATTGCTCGAAATTTCTTTTTCAATTTTGAAAATCTCAGATCTAGGTCAGTCTGACCCCCTTGCACTTCATGAATTTTTTAAAATTGTACACTTGGAATTTTTTCAAAAAAATGGTGCCATTTGAAAGATGGTTTGAAAATGAAGGAATAGCTTAGATTTTAGATTTTTTTTTTTCACTAATTTTCTGGCAATAAAATTTTCAAATTATATTTTGAACCTTTGCCAAAAATCAGAGAATGATGGAGAATCTTTTAAAGAAGGTTTGAGTTTGAAATCCAAACTTTCCACCAAAAATGTTTCTTTTTCAAAAACTTTTGCAATTTTTTTTTTCAAAGGATTCTCAAATATATATATATATATATATATTTTGCTTTTTCAAAATAACGTAGTATTCAAAAGGAAACATAATCTAGATTTTTTTGATTTTTTTTCATGAAAATAAATAATTTATCTTTTTTTTTAAAAAAAGAAATTGGTGGAAGCAAATCTAATCCTAGGGTTCAGAAGAAAACCTAGACTAAGAGGAGATGATGTGCACCTGTTTTCTTTTTCCGCACTCGTTGTGTGCGCAGATCCCATTTCTCCTGTGTTATCCTGCACATCCGAAAACAAAGTAGAGGAAGATTTGTCAGTGGTAGTTTAAAAGATCTAAATCAAGAAAAATGATGTTGCCTCCCTTTCAACAGCACCATTTGATGGAAGCCATTTTCGTGCATTTGAAAGTCATCGAAAATCGTAGTATAGTCGTGCAAAAAGGTCAGTCAAAAAATGAATTTGTAAAAATAACGAGACTTTGAGTCCCGGTCGTTCGTCCCTGGGAGGCGTTTATTCAAATCTAAAATTGATTCTTTATCACTCTACTTTATTTAAAATTGCACGCTGGTTTCCAATATTTGTATTAAAGTTTTGCCACTTCTATTGTGAATTCTGATTACGTGCACGTGTGTTAAATAGATAACAAAGGTGAACAAATGAGTTTCAGTGTGGACAATTCTAGTGATGTTGTGGCTATTTATAGAAAATGCATTTATAGATAGATCATCTATATTTTTCGGAACCGACATGCTTGTTGAAAAATATATATATGTGAAAAACAGGCAACTTGAATCACACAAAAAAGATGGCAATCAATAGGCTCATGGTGATTTCAAACATAGAGATATGTATAAAAATATATCTTTTATTCATTCATTTAGAGAAGTGTTTGCAACATGGAATGTAGAGGAAAGCTTGTATAAGAATACTTGAAAATGTAAATCTAGCTACCAGAAAATGATCGCATACAGGAATCTATGGGGGGATTTTGCATGCATCATTGGGGAAGAATAAGAGCTACACTACTAAGAAGTAAATGAAAACAGTAAACCTACGAAGAGCTAAGTTACTAATCTAGCAAAAAGGAAGGGCATTCCTAGGTGGTCTCCGAAGGCCTTTGAGTGGCTAAAAGAAGAAGGAGGGGTAGCCAATGGTGATTAGGTCAGCCCTTGGAGAGAGGTTGGGGAGATGATCCAACATCCTGGCATGGAGACGGTGGCCTCCATGGTGGTGCTCCTCATGGAGGTGGAGTGGAGATGAAAGTGGCTAGCCTAGGTGGAATGAATGCCAAGGAAATGGATGGGTGCAAATGGCCACCCCTTAGGTCTTTTAATAGACCTAAGGGAGTCTCTTTAGAGAAATGTGGAACTCTCTAGAGAGAGCTAAAAGAGTGGTCAGCCAAGTGAGAGAGAAGTGGTTCTTAGATCCATAAAAAGTCGATCTAAGAATTGAATGACTCTTGGTTGCTAAATTTGGCAACCAAGAGTGGCACCACTTCTAGGGAGTTATAGAGAACTCAAGATGTGTGGGAGTGTGTCAATGGGTGTGTTTGCATGTGTGTAGTCTTGCCCTAGGTGTCTAAGTGGTATAGCTTAGGTTCTAAGGGGTTTAGGTTGGTGTATGCCTTGAATTAGGGTTGCAAACCCTAATTGCTGAGGGGAAATTGCAATTAAACTTAACCCAAGTTTAATTGAATGAATGTGAATCTAATTGAGAGTGAAATAACTCAATTAGGTTGGGCATAGGTCAATTGGACTCTCACTAAGTCTAATTGGACTTGTGTGGGTTGAAATCTGAGCTCAATTGGACTCAATGAGTCCAATTGGCTTAGGTAGTGGTAATTGACTATGATCAAAGTCAATTGGGTTTGGTGAGGACCTAATTAGGTCCTTAGGGAGGTATAGAGTGATGTACTAGGGTTAGGGTACCTTAATTTAGGTTCCTATGGTGTTGGAATTGGGTTTAGGGACCTAAAGATCCAAGATCAAGGCTTGAATCTCAAAACAGGAACTGGACAGCAGTTCTAGATGTCCAAAAACAGAATCAGACATGTTATACTAAAAAATCAGAAGTCCAGACTTCTTGTCTGGATGTCCCATCAGAGTTTGGAAGGTTTCAAGGTTCTGTCTTGGGTATTCTGCAGAAGTTGGACATTTGACAAAGTGTCTTGATGTCCAATAACACTGCAGAAGTGGGTCTGAGGTGTGTAGGGGTTGGCTAAGGGTTCTAGACATCCTATAATTCATCTGGACATTCAGATAAAGGTTGGAACTAGGGTTTTAAGGTTTCCTAGGGTGCAACGACCTAATCTAAGGGTGGCTAAGGCTTGGGGAAGTCTCTAGGCTATCCTAGGACTAGGATGGACCTAAGCTCTTCATATTTTACTACTTTGTTCCTACTTAATAGAATAGCATATCTTAACTCGCTTACATTATTATATCCTACATCTAATCTAAGTCTTCTGCTCTTGCTCTGCTGCAACACCCCTTATTCCTGATCTAGCTTCAGATCCTGCTCCAGATCCAGCTCCAAATCTAGCTCTAGATCTAGCTTCTGATCAGCTTATTGCCTGCAATTGACATAATGCACTTAATCAGCACATTATAGCATTATTTTATGTATAACTAAAGGAAAGCAATAAAGATGCAGATAATGCTTATGCATGCATGAATTATCCTAACTTATGCTAAGTCCTAGCCTAATTTAAGTCAATTAAGACCTATGATTGCTGCATAATTAGTCGGCTCATTGAAGAAGAGGGAAGAGAGCCAACTTAGTGGAAATCAAGGGCGTCATGGGGTATTTATAGTCGGCGGCGACTGAGAAGGAGGTGGAATCTAGACGGATTGGAGGCTAGGAGGAGAATAACCACCGACATCTTCTCCAACACCGGTGAGGTTATCTCCAACCCTAGAATAGGATATAGGCGTCATCCAGTCAGGTGGTTGAAAATAAGATGGTGAACGCAAGCCCTAGCAGCTTGGAGAAGAAGAGGTGATGTTGAATTGCCGGAGATCAGGCGGTGGCTGCACCTTCAGTCATCAGTCATACAAATGGGTGAAGAACAGAAGAAGAAGAAGTCCTAGATCTCTTCGCAGTGAAACTTAAGGACCTAAGTAGAAAATAAGGACCCGATTGAAATAAAATGTAAGGACAAAAATATAAACTTAGGTTTTCAAGGTTTATTTTAATTTAAATCTACTTCAACTTTTTATATATGATTATCAATAAGACAATTATTATATTTAGACCTTGAATTTACATTTTTGACCTTTTTAGATTAATTTATTTAATGTTACTTAAGTTATTACATACTTAGTTATATATTATGCTTAAGTTAGTTAACACATTAATTAGATGAATAATTGATAATATTTTGAGTCCAATTATTAATTAGATTATTAATAATTTTAATTGGATGTTAATATAGCATTTTTAACTTATTTTAAGGTCCTTTACTATTTATCCATTATTTAATAATTAACCCATATATTCACATATTTCTAGCTAATTAACTAGGAAGACTAGTTAATTAGGGGTAATTAGAGACCATTATGAGCTTCTCATCATACCCTCAAGCGAAAGTTTTACTAGTCCCTAGCAAAATTAACTAAGTATATGATGATTTAAAGAACTTAGGTTTAAATTAATATAAATAAGAACCAAGTAGAGGAAAGCTTAGGTTAGAGAATTTTTTTAGATTTAATATAAATAGTTAATATACAGAGCTTTTTGTGAAAATTTCCTTACTTAGATTTATACTCAAAACATTTTCAAAACACACTTAAAAATAGTGCTGTTAAAAAGAATTTTATCAAAAATTAGAATCTCAAAAATCTCTTATTCTTTGTAACCATCCTTAACCCTTAAAATTTAGAATACAAAGTGTTTTAGGAAAACAAAACCTAAGAGTTGGAAATTAAATTTTAACTCAAAAACTCAATAGACTTAAGTTAATCCTTTGTTAATGACATTTAATTTTTATCAATCTATGTTTAAGCAAATTAACCAGATACTCATCATTAATCAAACTTAGTGTAGTAAAACTCTAATCGACTAGCCTACAGCACTAAGGACAACTTCTAGACCTAGGATTTTGTCAATTCTTCTCCTTTATTTCTCTACTGTAAATCCTCAAAACCTGATTTCTTAGGCTTCATTGCCTAATACCAAGGTTCAATAGCAATGATTTTAAAACAACTGTGCTTTGTGAAGAGAGTTGTCCCAAAGGCATCCAAAGTTGCAAAAATCTAGATCTTAGGACGTCAATTTCCAATCCAGATTATTCCAATTCAAGCCTTTGGCTTGGCCTTACTTTGGTTTGGTTGCTTTCTCCTCACCAGTTTTCTATCCCGTGGTCAACACTTTTTGTGTATATCTCCCCGGTGGACTATTGGGTCTCTTATTCCTAATTTTTTATCGCCATTTTTTCTTTAACTTTTTCTATAGGTTAGAACACCAATATGTAGTGAGGTGTTCTTTTATTTGATGGAAGGAAGGGTAGCATCCATTTGTACCGAGATGCTTTATTTTTATGTGGAAAAATTGCATAAGTACCCATTTGTAGCAAGGCACTTAATTGCAGGGTGTTTTATTTATTTATTTACTTTTTTTTCTCCCCCTTCTCATTGTTCTTACTAACTTTATTCTCCAAATCCTTTTTCTAGGTGAGTGGCACATCCTTCACCCTTTCAAGAATCACCCCGTGAAAATCCTTAGACTACAGAGGATTCAGAATCGATCTCTTAACCTTTATGTTTTCGTGATCTTAGATGCCAACAAGACAATTCTATGTGTGTAAATTTTAAATGTTTAGGTTACTTAACTCTCAAACCAGAACTTGGACAACAAAGCCCTTCACTCTCTGGTTTTTAAAATTTTTAGTTTCCTCCTATAGGATCTGTCAAGACAAAAATTACCAAGTTTAGCCAAATGTCCTTTAGTCTGAAAGACTTGTAAACTAAAATTCTACTAACTCTCTACTTAATTAACTCTGAATATTTAACTTTTTTACTTAACTTTATGATAAAATCAAATATTCAAAAATCAAAAGGATTACTTAATCTAATTGATTAAAAAGTTACCATTAATTCCAAAACTTATGTTTAAAACTTAATACACCTTAGTTTCTTAATTTAGGGTAAGAATAAAAAAACAAAACTTAAAGATTTAAAGATTCTAATTCAAATAAAATCTTGTTTTAAAAATATTTGAAAATAAAAGTGTGTTTTTACAAAATGTTATAAGTGAAAATCTAAATAAGAATTTAATGCTCTCAGATATACTCTATATGTTCTTTATATATTTTTTAGTTTCTGACCTAAAAGAAAAACTAAGCTCTTAATTATAAATATATATATATATATATTTTTTCTTCTTTTCTTCTTTATTCTAGATGAAAATACCCCTTTTATTATTTTTAAAAATTTCAATTTTCAAATTTTTGTATTTGTATATTTTCATTTTTACGTTTTAAAATTTCCAAATTTTTATGAATTTTTTCAAAATTTTTCAAATTTTTATGATATTTTCATTTTGAAATTTTTTAATTTTTGTATTTCTATTTTTTAACAAAATTTCGTGTGTATTTAATTTTTATGTGTTTTTTTATGCACATACACTTGAAGTGAAAATTTCACTTCACACCCCCCAATCAAAGATTTTACAATGTCCTCATTGTAAGAAGGGTGAAAAGATATTACACTTCATGTAGTATAAGGTGATGGAAGGAGTCGAATAGAGGAGATCACAGATCTCTGTGCAGACGATTTCAAGTCTAACCAAAGGTCAGAGTAGTCAGTTGGACTAAATGAAGGTAATCAATATAATATGAAGTGAAAATTCAGAAAAAGTGTATGGGAAATGAAAATGTAAAAAGTAGAAAACTGCTATGTACAAAATTACTAAGTTTTATGCCTTCAGCTAGGTGTAAACCCTAGTAAAGAACTCCTAAAAAGAATATGTATGATAAAAATAAAAGAGTTATGAAAGAATTGATTCAAAAATAGAAAAACAGATAAAACCACCCGGTCAAAACTCATCCTAAAATTGCCTAGAATAGATCTCGCAGAACCAAAATCAGATTTCTATATAAATCTTAGAAATATCAGAATGAATCTCGTGAAAATCAGATATGATTTAGGTTGAGGTGTAGAATATTAAAAGTTGAGGCAATTTAATAAAATGATTCCAACCAAGTTCAGAAGATCAGCATAGTTAATTCTGATTGTCAATAATAGGTGGGTCATTTTGATACAATATAGGCTGCTAATGCAGGTTTGGTGGATTGTTTTCAAGGAGTACAGAGGACAGATTCTGATTAGAATCGAACGCCTGATTAAGGAAATGGACTTGGCCTTGATGTTGCCTAGGGTTTTGGAAATTCCTAGGATTTGGAATTAGCTGAGATGGAAGAGTACCTAGCTGACGAGACTTAGCCAAAAGAGTGATTTGATTTCGTAAATCAGCCAACTCTACCTTTCATTGCCTTTGGATCTCAGTGAGAGCTTCAGCATTTTGTTGCTGACTCTCTGACATAGCTTTCAAAATTTGGTTTAGTTGTGTATCTCTAATAGGCCTAGAGTAATTCTGCATACCCATAGGATTAGGCCTCACATTTGATTGCTGAGAAGGCAGTGGAGGTGGATTTAGATGGGTCTGATTTGGGTAATGTGGTCTTTGATTTTGATTTTGATCAGCCCAATAGAAATTTGGGTGGCTTCTCCATTTGGGATTATAGGTACTTGAATAAGGATTTGATCTTGGAATATTTTCCTGGATGGCGTGTAATCCAAAAAGATATGGAGTGTTTTCTACAACAGGAAAGGGTAAGGAAAATGGTGGGTAAGGTTTTGGGACAAAGGTCCCTCCTTGGGTTGGTGCAGGAGTAGATAGAAAACCCAAGGAAGATGGATCTCTAGAATCTAGATTATTCACAAATTCGCTCCCCGTGGGAATTTGCGAAACAGGTGAACGCGCGGGATTCTACGTAGCAAGTAGAGGTGTAAGAGTTTTCATCATATTTTGGACCTCGTCGAGATGCTTTGCTATGATATCGATTTTGTCCATTTTCTCTGTAATAATTTCCAAATCCTTTGAGCTGGATGGATTACCGATCTCGTGAGTGCCCTTATGTGGATTTTGATGTGCTGTATTCGTGCCTTGCGTAAATTACGACATAGATGCCTTATTGATCGAGTTTTCCGCCATCCCTTCAAATAATTCTGAAGCGGATTCTACGTTGCGATTTAGAAAATTCCTTCCACAAGAGGCATCGACTAGATTGTGAATGCCCTCTTGCAATCCGTAGTAGAAGATATGCATTAGTTGCCAATGAGGGATGTCACGATGTAGTCATTTCCTTTGTAATTCATGAAAGCATTCCCATGCTTCATGAATTGGTTCTCCTTGATTTTGATTAAATGTTGTGATTGCTCGCCTTAAAGCATTTGTTCAACCAATAGGAAAGAATTTCTTCAAGAATGCAGATTCGAGTTTAGCCTAAGTTGAGATTGGTCCTGCTATAGTTCTATACCAACAAGCTGCTTTATCTTGAAGGATAAAAGAGAACATTTTCATAAGTAGGATTTCCCTATTTTGATTTTGAGGTCCAATACTTTGAGATAGATTCTTAAGATCTTCAATATGTTGGAATGGATCCTCGGATGCAAATTCGTGAAAATGTGGGATTAGACCTATAATGTTTGGCTTTAATTCTAGATCATTTTCCCCAATAGGAATCCTAACATTAGGATCTACTTATGCATTGGATGGATTGTAGTAGTCTCTGAGTAGAGGCCTTGGATGAGGGATCGGTAAGTCAGGAAGGTCAAAACTCACCTCAAGTTGAGGTGGACGGGTTTGAAGATTCTGAAAATTATTTAAGGCTGCTGTTAAAAGATTAATTTTCCTATTTTGTTCAAGAATCCTAAGGTTCTGGTTTAGGAGCATCTCATGAATGTCAAAAGGCGGCATCTTCCCCTGACCAGAAGAAGGGATCTCAGGATTATGATTTTGCATTTGTTCCAAAGAAATAGATGAATCAGTCAGGAATATAAGTGGTTGCTTATCTACAACCGGTCTAGGATCACCTGTAAAAGGAGTTACAAGAGGCAGATGCAAGGATCACCTCCCGTCCATAAAATGAAAAGAATGTGCAAAGGCACACTCACACCACCAGAAAATAGCAGCAACAAAAACCCGCAAAATGCCACGAAAAACATGGGTTTTGCTCTTCTTTCTAAGGAAAGAAGATATTCCTAGAATACGCAAAAATACTTTGGATGCAAACAAGTATAGTAACAGTATCAAAATACGCATCCTAAACTCATGTCTACGCAAGTGCATATCCTTAAGGCTCGAAGGTCTAAGGTCTAGGATCGAGACCACTCACTACTGGCTCTCCGGGGCTCTAGTAGTGAGACAGACTTGATCTTCGACCAAAGCCCTAAGAGGTGCAAAGAGGAGAGATAGAGAATTTAGACTCGTGTGACTTTAGTGATCGCACTGTGTGCGCGATTGCATGCAATAAACGATTATGATAAAACCCGCATGCATTCTGCAAACAGATTAAGTCACAATTTTTATTTTCCACTTTTTTTACTTTATCTTTTCAAAAATATGATCGAAAGAATTAAAGTGATCACGTTTTAAGTATTTCTAACGAATATGTGGTCATGTTATTATTTCTAGGATGGGGATCTACATGATTTTTTCGTGTGTTTTCTCGCTGATGCGAGAAAAATAGTAAAAATTTCTCGAGTTAGATCGAAAAGTACTAGTAGATACAATGCACTCCCAAGAGTGTATGCCTATATCATGCTACTGCTAGTAAAAAAAAGTATGTATTTTTGAATTTTTTAAATTTTTAATCTAACTAAATGCAACAATTCAAACTACCTAAAGACTAAGAAAAGAAATACTTACAATGGTATTTATAATGAAAAATAGAACTAAGAAAACCCACCACCCGTAGAGGTAAACCTGAAAAGAAGACAGAAAACAAAACAAAAACACAATTAATTAAAACAAAACACTAAAAATAGTAAAAGTGGTGAATATAATTACAGTTACCTCCTATGATACCTAAATGATTACTACACAAAATTATACTAGGGAATATTTTGATGAATTAAAAGATTATCTCCCTGGCAACGGTGCCATTAAAATGATGTGTTCCTCCTCAACACAATTAATTAAGTTAATTGTGCTTAATTATGTGTAGAAGAAAGTAACTTAGGTTAACTCGAATTTGGGTCGGTTGAGTAGTATAGGGTCAAGTTAACATAACATTTTATTTCTTTTAACTGGCTAAGTCTTGGTCGTTCGATGGGAGGTATAATTTATTCAAAATTCACCAATCAGTTTAAATAACTCATAGGAGATATAACTTAGTTAATTTTAATAACATGAACTTTACCTAATGATTTAATTTTAAGAAATATGTAAATTCCATAAGAAAATGTGTTTACACAAATGATCTTCTTTAATAACAAGTAAACATGTAAATCTCTATTTATTTCAAAGATATTAAGGTAATGGAAAGTCTTTCTAATTGAAATATGCCTTATTACAACATTAAAATAAAAAAGGAATTAAAAATAATGCAAGAAATTAAACCATTTATTATCTTTGTTTCTTCAACCTTTCTCTCTTTCTTATTCTTCTTTTACCTTTTCTCAATTTCTTTTTACTTATCTTTTAATCTTTTCTTAATCCTCTCTCTTATTTTCTCTTTATTCTTTCTCTTATTTTTCTCGAGCTCTTCTCTTCTTCCTTTCTTCTCTTTCCTGCCTTGTCTCTTAGTGCCTGTTCAGCCTTCTCTTTCTTCCTTCTATGATTTCTCCTATCTTCCTTCTCCTTCCTTCTCTTCCTTTCCTTTGCTTTGCTCTTACCTTCTTTTACCTTAACATTTTCCTTAGCATCTTTCCTTAGCAATTTTCCTTCATTCCTTCTCTTTGTCTTCTAAGCCTTTTGAGCTTTCAGCACTTAGCCTTTCTTCCTTAACATTTCTCCTTAACCTTTCTTCTTCAGCACTTAGCCTTTGTTTTGCTCCTTCTTCCCTTAGCATTTTTCCTTACCTTCCTCCCTTAGTATTTCCTTAGCCTTTCGAGCATTCAGCACATAGCTTTTCTTCCTTAACATTTCTCCTTGAGCTGAACCAATTTTTTTTTTTTCTCTTCAACCAAAAATCATGTTTATTTGTTGGCGGCTTGGACCATTCGGGGGTACATAGCACCCTTTTCAGGGTGGGACCAGACCCTAGTAGCTCCAAGCCTGATTCAATTAGTTTAGTCTATTTTCCAGTTTAGAGTTTTGAACCAAATCGGTTCACGGCCTCCCAGGCCTCACACACGCCCTCCCAAGGCCCACTTTCGCATGCCACAGGCGCACACACTCGCGGGCACATACGCACCCACACACACAATGCTCAGAATCAATGCTCAATCAGTGACCATGCACTGTGCACTTGACGACTGAAGTGCCTATACAACAAATCCGTTTTATACTCGAGCGGCCGTTCAGTTCTAACCGATGTGGGACTAACATTTCCCCTCCCAGAGCAAACTTCAAACAATCATTCCTAAGAGCTTAGAGCTCCATTCCAAGCGAATAAAAGCTTGTTGGAAAGCTCTTGAGTTGCTCTACAAGATTGTAGTGTCAATTTAAAGTGAAGGGGAAGTTATGCTCTTCAATTTGAAGGGCGAAAATATAGTTTTTCTACGATATAAAATGTCCTAGAAATTGCATTTTTCAACTTTAAGTCCACAGACTGGACTTTAACTCCCAGTTGATGTTCTGAATGGGTTAAGAAGTTAATTCTGCAGTTGCTAGTGTGGATACTAAGCTCTCAAGAGCTTCAGGATGTGTACAAAAGCTCAAAGCTTCTCTGGAAGCTTCAGGAAGTGTTAAACAGACATTGAAAAGTCCTAATAGACAACTAAACACCTGTTTAATCGATTAAAACAATTTCTAGAGGTTGTTACAACTTCATCTAGGCAGAATTTAAATTCAAAACTCATCAAAACTTCACTGCCACCAGTTTGGGTTCAAAAATAACCCAAACTGGCAGAAATTGAAATCCAATTGAATTATACATTAGAGCTTAGCCAAGCCTCTTTAAAATCATTCGTAGACATCTCAGAATCAATTTAAACTCATCAATGCATCAGATTGAATCTAGAATTGAAGAATCAAACTCAGGTTTGACTGTAGAACCTCAAATTTTGACTTTCTCATTTAAACCTTTTCAAATGAAATTAACACCTAAAATATCTTCTCAATCTCAGGAATATGCTCAGACCCAAAATTAGGTGTTTTAACAGAAATTCCTAGGGTTTTAAGCTCGTCGCCTGAGCTTCTAAAGTGGTTTGTTCGTCAGAATAACCCAGAGGTTGTTACACTGATTTAAGCACAGAAATGAGTTCAGTGCACAATACTGAAGCTTCTAGACCTATTAATTACACCTTGAACAACTCCAGTCATTCAAATCTCAAATAAAATACCTCAGAATAATCAGTAATCCTCATTTTATTTATCTGGAGTTTCTCACCAAGTTCTACGGGTAGAAAACTAGTTTTGACTCACTGGAGCTCCGATAAGTCTAGAAAAAGATGAATTTGTGATTCAGAATGTGAAAATATGCCATTAACTATTTGAAAAGTTTCCTGAGGTCTCAAGGAACCTCAGGATCAAGTTAATTTCTTCAATTGATCGTTAAAATAAAGATTCATCTATGAATTCAATTCTTAAAGAATTTGAATTGGTTAAGGCTTAGGACTTATTTTCCCACTCATTGAGTGGAGAAAATAGGTCAATAGATAATTGCGATCATAAATATATATATAATTAAAGATTTCAACTACTCCTGAGCCACCATTGACAACGAGCTCAAGAGTTTAATTAGATTTGGGCATTTAAGTTATATGTGGTATTTAATCAAATTAAAGTTATGATTAGGATCCTTAGAAGATGAATAGGTGATGGAGGATCCAATGAAGGTGGAATATAGCTCAACTACTTCTGCCTTGGACAACAGAAGTAGTTGGTGGAGGTGGAAGTGGTTTAGGCAAATTAGTGATAAGATTAGTAATTAATGGTGATAGAAATGATCGTGGAATATAGAAGAAGATGGACAATGACTTAGAAAGTTGAAATTAATGCTCCTGACAAGCTCAAGAAGATCACTGAAGTTGAGGAAGATGAAAGCTAATTCTAACATTACGGCTATCTAAGCTACCTAACTAACTAACTAAACTAACCTGCTCCTACTCCTACCCTACTGTTACCAGGATGAAGGGGTTAGAGGATCTCTGTTGACGGCTCATGACGGAGGACGAAAGAAGAGGGTTGTCAAAAGATCTCTGACGACGGTTGTCAGGTGAAGTAGAGGAGAGATCCTTAGTCAGCGCCTGTCAAAAGACATGGCTGACTTCGGTAGAGTTCCAGAGCTATTGAAGATGGATGGAGGAAGTCGTATGAAGTGGTGGAAGTTTGCCAGAGTTGCGGAGAGAATAGCCTATTGGGTAGGCTCAGTGAAGAAGAGGGAAGGGAGCCAACTTAGTGGAAATCAGGGGTGTCAAGGGGTATTTATAGTCGATGGTGACTGAGAAGGAGGTGGAATCTAGACAGATTTGAGGCTAGGAGGAGAATAACCACCGGCATCTTCTCTGACACCGCTGAGGTTATCTCCAACCCTAAAATAGGATATAGGCGTCATCCAGTCTGGTGGACGAAAATGAGATGGTGAGCGCAAGCTCCAGGAGCTTTGAGAAGAAGAGATGACGTCGGATTTGCAGTAATCAGGAGGTGGCTGCACCTTCAGTCATCAGCCATCCAAATGGGTGAAGAAGAGAAGAAGTTCAGGGACCTATTCGTAGTGAAACTTAAGGACCTAAGAGGAAAATAAGGACCTGATTGAAATAAAATGCAAGGACCAAAATGTAAACTCAGGTTTTCAAGGTTTATTTTAATTTAAATCTTCAACTTTTTATATATGATTATCAATAAGACAATTATTATATTTAGACCTTGAATTTACATTTTTGACCTTTTTAGATTAATTTATTTATTGTTACTTAAGTTATTACATACTTAGGTACATATTATGCTTAAGTTAGTTAACACATTAATTAGATGAATAATTGATAATATTTCGAGTCCAATTATTAATTAGATTATTAATAATATTATTTGGATGATAATATAGCTTTTTCAAATTATTTTAAGGTCCTTTACTATTTATCTGTTATTTAATAATTAACCCATATATTCACATATTTCTAGCTAATTAACTACGAAGACTAGTTAATTAGGGGTAATCAGAGACCATGATGAGCTTCTCATCACGCATCCACCACTCCACGCACCCACACACCTCTCCAAATACCCCAGAAGCTCCGCCTACATCCACTGATCATCTTCCCCCTCTCCAACGACCACCACACGCTCCATACACAACCCCTGAATAGCCCCACCATCATGACCACAGAACGACCTAGGCATGCATGCCCAGGCCATTCTGCACCAGACCAGCACTTGAACCATCTTCGCCGTGTCACGGCAAAGCTTCGTGAGCATTTTGATAGGGTCGTGAGGCCTTATTTGTGTTAGCAGCGTCTGACCTCTATCCACCATTGAAGGAGCGAAGCTTGCATCAGGTGGCCCTGCTCCAAGTTACAGGTTCCAGATGCGTGGAATCCCTCTGCGAACAAGTTGCGTCCCACAATTGAAGACCCAGCATCCGCAGCAATAGCAATTGAGTGGAGATCCCTGCGGGTGCACTTGAAACAGTGGATGGGACTTTTAGTCCCACCTTGGTAAGTTTGAAATGGATTGCTCGGTATAAATTATTTTCTTGCCATAGGCTCTTCGCCTACTAACATAGGGTGAGGTCCCTCTCACCTATCCACACCTCGTCCGTGCCCATGCTATGTAGACTTGCCTACCTGAACTGATAACCCTGCACTCGTCATACATCACCCATGCTAGTGTGCTTAGACCCGGGCACGTTAACTCGACTTGTTTACCAGAGGAAGGCTCTGGGAGAGCTAGCCTAAGAGAGAAAAGTGAGAGAGCATTTTCGGGGAAGGGTAGGAGTAGGTTTTGCACTTGTGTGCAGGGAAAGGAAGAAGGAAGAGGAAGCTGAAAGAGGAAACTGAAGAAGGAAGAAGGAAGAGGAAGCTGCAGAGGATGCTAAGGAAGAAGGAAGAGGAAACTGGAGGCAGAAGAAGCTACAGAGAGGAAGGAAGGCTGAAGAGAAGAAGAAAGAAGAAAGAATCCAGGGAAGGAAGAAGGCAGGAGAAGTTAGAAGCCAATGAAGCAAAAGAAGAAGAAAGAAGAAGAGGAAGAAAGATCAGGAAGAAGGCTCGGCTGAAGTCAGAGAAAGAGAAAGAAGAGCAGAAAGAAGAGGAGGAACAAGACATCAGAAGAAGAAGAGAAAGCTCAAAAGCATCTAATTTTTTTACATCTCTATTCATATTTTTGAAGCATCTATATACATTGAAACTAGTTCTATTGCTTCATAATTTGGTTGAACATCACATTTTATTAAATTGAAGTTGTGTTCTTAGTTTTTAAATCACAATTTGCTCCCCATGTTCGACCTCAGATTCTTAGTTTTTCAAGTAATAAATTCTCATTTGTTTTTCAAAGCGATTTCAACAATACTGCAACGCAATATTTACAAACCCGATTTCAGTTTTGCATAAACATTTTGGTGTCGTTGCTGGGGAGCAATAGCCAATTTAGAAACTTTGATCACAACTTCTGATTCAGTACTAACTTGATCTCTCTCTTTTGTTGTGATTGTTTCAGGGGAAGACAAGAAGACAGCCGCACAACAACCACACTAGAGGCAGGTACTTTCTCATTAGCTTTCTCTCTCAATCCACTCAATTCTGAGAAGGAAAACAAAGAAAAAATCAATCTAGGGCTACCTACTTTCCATATCTAGTAATTCATCAAAGTTGCCTAATTTTAATTTCAACACATTTTTGAATTGTGCATCCATTTAAGGTAACTAGGGATAGCACCTTCTTGATTGAGCCCTAGATATCATCTTTGTGGCAACTAAATTGGACCAAATAGAGCCAACTTAAGGATTCCAATGAAGGGTTTTTAGAGACACATCTTCTCTAAGCAAAGAATCAAAATTTTCAAAAAGAGGTGTGACTAAGCCTTGCTTGAAGAGATTTATCCAAGAGAAACTTTAAGAAAGTCAAGCTCTTAAATCAGTTTAACCCTAAAAGAAAGGACCTAAAAGCTCTCAAAGGACAAAGAGGTGAAGTTGACCCCTTTGGTCAACCAACCTTGAAATTAGGTCACTTTTTGCACTCCAAAGATCTAAAGTTCAAGTGGAATGCTAAGCACCTTGATCTTAATTAAAAGTGGTAGACTTAAGAGGTCAAGGTCAGCATTCTGGTCTACCTGGAATCTCAGTGACAAGAGAGGTCGAGTGGGGAAAACCCTGTAACTCGTGGGGATGCTCTACCATGTAGGGGTCTTTGTGGGACTCTCCCTCTCTGGCTACCCAAGTATTTCTCAGGTGGACAGCCTTTCGGACTAAGGGGTATCATTCACCCCAAACCTCTATAGTCACCCACATTTTTTGGGTTTCTCGATTGGGTCCAGCACATTCTAATCTCATCTAATCCTTCGATGCATGTTTGGTAGGAGGTCCTTATGACCATCCTTAAGACCTCCTTTAGAAATCCACTCCCACCGAGGCCAAGCCTCGACACCCATGTTTGTGAAGCAACCCCACCACATAGATCTCTCCTCTGATTCATCAGAATCGAGTTTTCCTTCTTCCATCATGGCACAACAAATTCAAGAAGAGAATAACCTTGAGCACCAACTTCAGCACTTGAATGATCTATTCCAAAACTTTGTAAACCCACTGCAGCGTCCTATGATGCGAGATCACTATAATCCCGCCACGGTGGCAATCGAGCCTCAAGTCCAAATCTTAGTTGGAGGTCCTGATTCTAAACTCAAGCCCAACATGATTCATGCCATTCCAAAATTCCATGGGCTTAACTCCGAGGATCCCTTCCAGCATATCAAACAACTCAAACATCTGGGCCAGACCATCGGGTCAGATGTACAAAATTGGGATTTCCTACTCATGAAGATGTTTTCCTTCTCCCTCATGGACAAGGTTGCTCATTGGTATCAGACTCAAACACGTCCGATCAACACATTGGTTGAACTCTAGCTTGAATTTTTGAAAAAGTTCTTCCCCGTTGGTCGAACGAATGCCTTCCGCCACTAGATCACTCACTTCACTCAACAATCGGGAGAACCTCTTCATGAGGCATGGGACCAATTCTTGGATCTCATGCGGAAGTACCCCCATCACGGAGTTCCTAAATGGGAACAAGTCCAGTCTTTTCACCAAGGACTCCGTGAAGACATTCAATTGTTCGTCAATGCAACCTACGAAGGAAACATCATGGGTCAACATGAGGACATGGTGTGGGAGATTCTCGAGAATATGTGTGAGAACTCCATCAATAATGACTCCATGGCTTATTCGACCGG
The DNA here is from genome assembly GCA_037157565.1 of Thalassia testudinum. Taxonomy (NCBI): domain Eukaryota; kingdom Viridiplantae; phylum Streptophyta; class Magnoliopsida; order Alismatales; family Hydrocharitaceae; genus Thalassia; species Thalassia testudinum. Next base: position 220,205,915 of record JAZHRO010000031.1, on the reverse strand, counting down.
ACGAATGCCCGTGCATTGATGAATCCTAGGGGAGAACATGAGACGCAGGGCCTATCTGCAACTGTCGACTTAGAACTGATGGGCAGTCGGTTGGACAAGGTCTCGATCATAGAGAAGAAGGTGGACGAGCTGACTCGGCATCTACAACGAGCCACCTCTGTGCAAAACTCATTTGCATAGCCACCTCTTGCGAGGGAAATTGTGCAGAACATCTATCAACGATCTTCTCAGGGGATGGACCCGTATCCAACCCCATTTGACTCCAGAACCGGAGGGACCTCAGATCCAATCTATTCTAGTTGGGGGAACTCTGAACCCTCAAACTCTGATTTTCTTGCGGCTCCTCTGACCTGCGAGGACCTCAACGCCAACCAGAATGACCCATTCCCAAATACCTATAACCCTGGATGGCAGAATCATCCCAACTTCCTGTGGGTGGAAAATTCTCATAATCAAAGACCACCTTATCTGTCCCGTCCACAAGCTCCTCGTCCATATCAGCTGCCTCAACCTCCGCCCAACCCCACCTATCAATCTGGGTCAAACCAAGCAGATCAAATGACTCTTATCCTTCAAACTTTGGCTGACATTTAGAAAATGAATGCGGCAATACAAAAACAGCATAAGGATGAGATCATAGAGGTTTGCTATCAACTCACCCAGATGGAGAATTCCCGCCAACCTAGCACACTTCCTTCACAACCTTTGCTGAATTCAAATAACGTGCCGACCCAGAGGCACATTATGAACCCAAATCTAGGCCACACACACATGATTTATCAGGCCCCTTCTGTTCCATCACCCGACCGGATGGAAGCTTCAACAACTTACACAGGATTTCAACAGCGACCACCTATTTTACCAACCCCAAACCAAAACCAGGCAGGACTAAACTCTGTAACTACCTATAGTGGAAAAGCAACTCAAGACCCACCTTATCCAAACCACTCCAAGCCTGGTGGTAACCCAAGCCCTAGGATAGTTATTAAGGTTACCCCTATCCTAGATCAAGAACCTGGACCTATTCTAGAGGAACCAACCAAGGTTCCATTTCTTGAGTCCTTGACCAAGGGAAAGAGGATAACCAAACCTGTGGCTCCTGAGGAGGATCTAGTCAAGCTCTTTGAATAGGTGTTGATGTTGAACTCGATCATGGTTTAACAGTTAATTACATTGTAGTACATGTGATCAAGCATCGTCAACAAATAAAAGTTTTATTACTCGAAAACTTAAGTATCCGAGGTCGAACACAGGGAGCAATTGGAATTTATTACTAATCTCAAGAATGTAATTGAACACTTTAATTACTCAAAATTTTAATTCAAATGTAAATGCATGAATTTGAAAAGTAATTGAGGCAAAAAGAATAGTTTGGATGTTTGATCCCATGATCAGACATCCTAAAAATGTGTTTCCCCTCTCTTATTTTTCTTCTTCTGATTTTCTTCCTTCTTCTTTGAGCTTCTTTCTCTGCAGTATCTTTGCTTCCTTTCTTCTTATTTTCTTCTATCTTCTTTGCTATGTAGTATCTCTCTCTACGGGTCTTCTTCTTCCTTGGCTCTACTTTCCTTCCTTGGTTCTATTTTGCCTTCAATTCCTCTTCTTCTTCTTCTTTCTTCTTAAGTTCTTCTTCTCTTTTTTCCTTTGGCAGAACTTCCTTCCTTCTTCTTCAGTTCTGTTTCCCTTGGCGTTTCTTCTTTTCTATCTTGCCTATCTTCCTTGGGAGAGCCTCCTTCCTTCTCTCTTCCTCTGCTTGCAGCGGCTAAGTGTTGGCTTCTTCCTTCCCTACACAGACCACATAAAAGAAAAACCTAACCCTCTACCCACACCTGCACGTCTCTCTCTCTCAGTAAACCACTCATCAGCATGCTCTACCAGAGCTAGGTAAATGGGTCGGATCGCACGCCTGTGACCAGGCGCACCGGTGTGAGGGTGGTGTGCGAGGTGTGCTTAGGACAGGGTCTGGTTGGGTCACTAGATCCGTGTGATGAAGCCACGAATGAGGCGGTGATGATAGGTGAGGGACCTCACCCCAAGTTCATTCGGAGGCACTAAACCCATATCACAAAAATAATATAAACCATGGCAGCACTTTATAAGTTACCGATGTGGGACTAATGGTCGCTGCCTTCGCTCACGCGCCCGCAGAAATCCATGCCTTCAATTCCTGGTACTGTAGGCTCTGTGGTGTCGCTCGTTGGACCCCTTGGCTTCGCAAGACCTGCCCACGTTCACAGCACCTAGAAACTTGCGTCCCTGAGGCCTGGAGCAAGCATGGAGCTTCTTCAAGTTGCTGTCAATGGTGGCCGGAGCTTGAGATCTGTCAGACACGAAAAGAGCCTTGCAGCTTAATCAGATCATTGGGGGACCTTCACCGTGTCACGGCGAAGGTGAAGAGCTAGGTGGCAGGCTGCGGGGTGGCGTAGACATGCGTGCCTAGGTCGCCCTGTGGCCAGATGGATGGGTGAGTTCGGGGGACTGTTGTGGAGGCTTATAGGGACTATGGATGGGCGGAGGTTACTCAGTGAGATGAGGTGGAGGTTATGCGATGGTCGGCGAGGCGTGTGGGGCTGCGGAGCGATGGGAGAGTCTCACCGGAGGGTGGTCAGAGATGAGGAAGGTGATGGTGAACAGCTGCGGTCGAGGGGTTTTTGATGAAATAGAATGTGGGAGATGAAAGAGGGAATAGAATAGAATGGTTTTAACCTAACTAAAGGGATGAAGGGGACGAGGAGGCGGCCGACAGTACCTGCTGCCGCCGGAGAAGAAAGCGCCTCGTGGAGGAAGACGGTGGCGACGATAGGGCTAGGGCAGCACGCGAGAGCGTTGCGCGATGTGGAGGAGGATGAGGAAGATGGCTCTGCCACTAGTTTTGTGGCATAGCGAAGAGGAAGAGGAGGGGGGCTCACCGGAGCTCACTGGACACCTTGCCAGAGAAGAAGGAGATGAATTTGAGGTGGAATCCCGGCCAAGTCAAGCTGAGGAGGTGCCGCCGAAGTTAGGGTTTAATTTATAGGTGCTGGCCGTGCGTCTGGTGCGTGGAGGGCACGCCTTCTGTCATCGACGTCTCACCGGGGACGGAAGGTGGTTAGATACCCAATTCTCTCGTGCGATCGCACGAGAGATTGGGTGCAAATTTGGGATCATGATCGGGCTCAGATGGAAAGGGATTCCTCAGAGAATCTCGCTTCCAATTCTGGGAGGGGATCTCTGAGGGATCAGAGAGTATTCCTTCTCTAATCCTCGCCAGAGTAGGATCTCTCCCCAATAATGGCGGAGGGACCTGATTGTAAGATTGGCAAGGAAGATAGGGGGTTCTATGTGATGGTTTTCAAATGATAGGGACCAAAATGTGATTGGGTGTACTAAATTGCAAAGTAGGTCAAGATGACCTATCCTTAGGTCCAAATTTTGGTACAAACCTAATTTGGACCTAAGGAATCTAATGGTGAAGTTGGATTTTAGGTTTGACCACGTTGGCCTGGATATTTTGTGTAAAAACCCAAATTAGGTCAATTGATGAGCTAGGACCCTATTCTAGGTCAAACTAGGTTCTAAAGGCCAATTTGAATGTTCCAAACCCTAGGAGATATTTTTCCATGAATTTTAGGGGGTTTACTTGATTTTTATCCTAATCGAAACCTTGTTGAATTAAGCGAGTCTGTTTTAGGGTTACAGATGTCATTTAATTCCTGGATTGCACATGAACCCATTTCTGATTGAATCAACCCACTTTTTATCTCATTTAGACCATTTGACCTATGTTTTGTCTCTGAGAAATCCCGTTTATGTACTGAAATGGTAAAAATGCAGTTTTAACCTTTATTTCGTGTTTTCTTCTCAGAACACTTATTCCTTCAATTAGGACCTCTTCTAGGTTATGCAGGAGCTTTTATTCTCTTTATTAGGTCAAAATGAGCTAGTTATGGCTCATGATGAGGTTCTCATCCGACCCCCATGACTAGCTTTTGCTAGTCCCTTAGCAAAATTTCAAGGTTTTAACTTTTGTTCTAGACCCTGAGTGTCTGTCATCAACTATGGTAAGTGCTTCTCTTTTTTCTTTTGTAATTAGGTCAGAATGCCAACAATAGGCCTAAAGGTACTCAAGTACCAACCAAAATCTAGACCTGACCCGCTTTAGCCTCAGTCCTCTACAAAGGTTTTTCAGGCCCACAGAAACTAGCCTAGGGTTTGTTGGACTCTGCGGTTAAAGCACCCGTGCTTAAGACATTTTTTAGCCTAGGTTCAGTTTTGCATTGCGTTTTTGTAAGAGAGAGATAGAAGATTTATTTGTTTGGAGAGCTTTCTCTCTCTTTTCTTTTTATTTCTAGCTTCGGATTGGCTTCTCAACATGGTCTTTATCGGATTCCTCATCCCCATCATCAATCCTCAAGGGTCCCTAGCTATCGATGCTTCGAGATAGCACCGCCCATGGCAACCCCCGGAACCCTGGATTTTGAGATTTTGAGATAATCTGGCCCATGCCGTTCCGTGGCCGAATTCAGACCTTGGCAATCGACATTTTGTGATAATGACGCCTACAGTATCTGAACCAGCAGAGTGCTTACATGCCCCTAGTAGGATATTTAAATATCCTAAGAGACAAGCACTGAGGAGATGATATGTTGTTACACATCTTCGAGGGGAATTTCCCACCTTTTCCCGCCAGGAACTCGTCCAAATCAACTTGTGTTGATCGGCCGCTCCTAATCTAGGTGACTTTTTCAGAACATTAAATGCTTTTGTGTTATTTTGATATTTAGGTGCACTAAACCAGACTGTGTGTGAATTTGGGGTGCTTAGGTTACCAAATCCCGCAAATCGGAGGTCAGTTAATGAGGCCGAATACTTCCTAAGCCTTAGACCTAAAACTTAAGCTTCGTATTTTCCCCAACCTCTTGAGGATTATCCAGATTTTACCGAATACGTGAATTTTAAGCTAAAGAATCTATCCCAAGAGGCCTAAGATCAGCATTCCTGCTAATCTCTTATTATGTCTCCTTAGCACTTTTCTTTTCATTTCTTTTCTTGATCTGGTCTAGAACTTCAATTAATTCCTTAATCTTTTACTAATGACTACCTATTTTTCTTTTTTATTTTGTGCTCCTTTTTGTCATTTTTGCTCTTTTTTTCTCCTTATGATTATGTGGCTCACAAAATTTCCTCCCTCCCCAATTTTTTGTTCTTTTTCATAATTTTTCAATTTTTTGTGTTTCTGACATATGTGACTTTTTTTTTGTGTGAGAATCCTTCGGATTTTTTCTTGGTTCTGTATGTATGCACTTTATCACCCCCCCATGCCTAAGTTTTGCAATGTCCTCATTGTAAACGGAGGGTGTGAAACAGTGTTGAGGTCAGGGACTTAGAACAGGATACATCAGGTGGGTGAAAGGGTCGGAAATGACTGATGCGAATGATTTCAAGCTCTGGTACGTGTACCAGAGGTGGGATCAACTATCTAAGGCTGAACTCAAGGTGCAATGGACATGGAGTACAGACAGATAATCAGATGGGTCTCTATTTTTGGGATGACGGGTTGCCTCCCGTTAAGCGCTAAATTTAATGCCTTCAGCCGAGCGAAAAATGGTATGGAGAGAGAGTGGTTAAATCAGCGGAATTTTGTCAAACAAGCACCTTGATTAAGAGCCTGGTTGGTCCAACCAGGTGCTTGTTAAGATCAGTAGGCTGATGATGCAACCCAAACCCAATAAGTTTGGTGGGTTGATAGATGTAGATCAACATATGTGGAACCCACCATATGCAATGTGATTCAAATGGATATGGAAGTGAAAACTCGGGCTTAGGCTGAGTCGAATCAGCCTGGTCAAAGTAGGGTTCCAAAAAGTAATCAGTGTATGGTGTGGAAACCCTACAGGGGTGATGAAGGAGTGATGGCTCCTGATTTTCGGTCTGATCAATACCCGATACCTGGTATAGATATGGAGTTGAATCATCTGCAAATGCCTTAGTAGGAGGTGAATCAGAATAGAAATTGAGTCCGGTTGTAGGTCAGGGTAGGGAATGGGTTTTGATTGGTTCTGTATATGTGGAGCAGGTGGCTTTAAAGAGAATTGGCCTGTTATAATCAGGAAGCAGATTTTCTCCGATGTTATGATTAGATTCGAAGTCATCGGAGAGTTTGCGAAAATCAAAATCTGAATGAGATTCAAGATCATGAGTTCCACCACAGAATAAATCATATGTTGTAGATTCTGCAGCCTGACTGGGGTCTAGCCTAAATGTTAATTCTGAGCTTAAAAAGGTGTCCCTATCTGGTAGAGGCTCAGGTTCTAAGCTAGTATGGCAGACCCAATTGAAACCCCACTCATCCAACTCCTCGATTTCTGTATCGTAAATTGGCGTGATTTCTGAAAAATCAATTAGTTCCTCTGAGGATGTTGGCGAGGGATATTCATCAAATAGAGGCCCAAAATCATATTCTTCATTGAAAGATTGATCTTCCTCATATGAGGCCTTGAAATCTTCAAAATAGGTTTTAGATCTAGATTCTGGGCTTAGGATGTGGGTTGAATTACTAGAATCTAGGTTTGAATAACCTTCGATGGTCACCTTATTAGAATAAGGGACGGAATTAATACCCTCGAGAGGTTCAGTTCTACTCTCATTATTGCAGGAGTTTTGGGATTCTAAGCCTGGTGTTTTATGGTATAGAGTGGGCTCATCATTATATTTTCCTGCATTTGGAGCTTTCCAACCTTCTTCAATATCAGGCACATTATATTCTATTTGCGTTGTGAATCCACAACCAATTTATGCCTCGAACCCGAGATCAGATTGATCCTCGATGTTGTCCCAAGATGGTTCATCTTCTGTTTGTGGTATATACGAGTACTTTTGGTCAATAATTTGTTTTACTAATCTCATTATCTCTTCTCGTTTTTCAAGAATATCTTGGTGTTGCTTCCAAAGTCGAGGATTTGTCATACATTGAAGGTATTCAAGATTGTGCAATTTTTCTATCTCAATGTATCCAGTAATGAGCAAGTCACGGGTTGATCCTTTTATGGCTTCTACTAATAATACTTGGGCACAAGTTATGATAAAGGTTGTGGTTGTTGGGACATCAACCTGAATGTTTCCTACTGGTGTTGAGGTTTCTTCTTTTTCATAGAATTTTAGGGCATCCTTAATCATTCCATCTCTCATGGATCTCCGATATTCAGGTTTCTTGAATAGTAGTCCTAGGTGGTTTGGCTGCATATTTGGATCAGGTGGTGGACTCATGATGTAGAATCAGAGTTTGAATCAAGATGTAGAATTAAGTTATGAAGCGATTAGATCTGAATAACGAGTCCCACTAAAAATGTGTGTGTGTGCTCTAAAGCGAAAAGATGAGGGACTGGAGATGTTTTTGACCCAATCAAGACACCCAAAGATGTTTGGATGACTATGGAGGCTCGGGGCGGATGGTACCCCTAGATCAGAAAGTCGTCCACCAGAGAATTAACTTGGAAGCCAGAGAGGGAGAGTCCCGCAAAGACCCCTACATGGTATAGCGTCCCCACAGGTTACAGGGTTTCCCCCACCTGACCTCTCTTGTCACTGAGATTCCAGGTAGACCCGAATGGGGACCTTGACCTCTTAAGTCTACCAATTTTATTTCTAAGGTGCTTTTGGGTTCTCACTTGAACTTTAAATTTTTTGATGTTGTGACCTAATTTAGAGGTTGGTTGACCCAAGGGGTCAACTTCACCAGACCTGTCCTATAGATGGCAGAATGATTCTAGGTTTGGAGCCTAGAGATCACCCTGATTTGACTCCCAGGTTATTAGGCACAAAAATTTTAAGATTCAAGTGATTTTAGAGCTCAATTTTTCTTAGGGTTTGTCTTGTTTAGATCTCTTCAATCGAGGGCTTGGGTAGCACATTGATGCGGGAGGGTTTATTTCCTTTTATGCAGGCATGTGTGACTAGCACTTCAAGACCCTACTGTAGAAACCCTAATTTGGTTCTATTTCCAATCCTCTTTTTCTTTTTGAAAAGGTTCTCTTTGGACTTAAAAACAAGAAGTGTGTTGTCCGCAGAGATTAGGTGTGATTTCTATTAAGCACATGAATTTATGGGATAGAATCTAAAAAAAATCACTCCAACTTCAAGAAGATTTGAAAAATTTTTGCAAAATCAGGAAAGGTTTGCCTTAAAGATGGTGCTTACTATAGAAAGAAGGCAATTGATTCCTAAATTAATTTCTTCCTTTTGTCTTTCAAAGCTTAGGGGACAGTTTAAGGAAGAAAAGAAATTACCTGCCCTGAAGTGGTTGACTTGCGGGGGGGGGTTTTCGCGTGCAATACCTGCAAGATCACAACAAAGTAAAGTAGGGCAAGTTAGTGTTCAATATGATAAAAAGAATGTAGAGACTAGTGATAAATTGCACGTTGCTCCCCGGCAATGGTGCCAAAATGTTGACGTTGAACTCGATCATGTTTTAACAGTTAATTACGTCGTAGTATAGGTGATCAAGCGTCGTGAACAAATAAAATTTTTATTACTCGAAAACTTAAGCATCCGAGGTCGAACACAGGGGGAAATTGGAATTTATTACTAATCTCAAGAATGTAATTGAACACTTTAATTACTCAAAATTTTAATTCAAATGTAAATGCATGAATTTGAAAAGTAATTGAGGCAAAAAGAAGAGTTTGGACGCCTGATCCCATGATCAGACATCTTAAAAATGTGTTTCCCTTCTCTTATTTTTCTTCTAATTTTCTTCCTTCTTCTTTGAGCTTCTTCTTTCTCTGCAGTATCTTTGCTTCCTTTCTTCTTATTTTCTTCTATCTTCTTTGCTCTATAGTTTCTCTCTCTGCGGGTCTTCTTCTTCTTCCTTGGCTCTGCTTTCCTTCCTTGGTTCTATTTTGCCTTCAATTCCTCTTCTTCTTCTTCTTTCTTCTTCAGTTCTTCTTCTCTTTTTTCCTTCAGCAGAACTTCCTTCCTTCTTCTTCAGTTCTGTTTCCCTTGGCGTTTCTTCTTTACTATCTTGCCTATCTTCCTTGGTAGAGCCTCCTTCCTTCTCTCTTCCTCTACTTGCAGCGGCTAAGTGTTGGCTTCTTCCTTCCCTACACAGACCACATAAAATAAAAACCTAACCCTCTACCGACACCCGCACGTCTCTCTCTCTCAGTAAACCACTCATCAGCATGCTCTACCAGAGCTAGGTAAACGGGTCGGATCGCACGCCCGTGACCAGGCGCACCGGTGTGAGGGTGGTGTGCAAGGTGTGCTTAGGACAGGGTCGGGTCGGGTGGCCAGATCCATGTGATGAAGCCATGGACGAGGCGGTGATGATAGGTGAGGGACCTCACCCCAAGTGCTTTCGGAGGCACTGAACCCATATCACAAAAATAATATAAACCATGGCAACGCTTTGTAAGTTATCTATGTGGGACTAATGGTCGCTGCCTTCGCTCGTGTGCCTGCAGAAATCCATGCCTTCAATTCCCACTACTGCAACCTCTGTCGCGTCACTTGCTGGACCCCTTGGCTTCACAAGACCTTCCCACGTTCGCAGCACCGGGAAACTTGCGATCTTGAGGCCTGGAGCAAGCGTGGAGCTTCTTCAAGTTGCTGTCAATGGTGGCCGGAGCTTGAGATCTGTCAGACACGAAAAGAGCCTTGCGGCTTAATCAGATCACTGGGGGACCTTTGCTGTGTCACGACGAAGGTGAAGAGCTAGGTGGCAGGCCGCAGGGCGGCCTAGGCATGCATGCCTAGGTCGCCCTGTGGCCGGATGGATGGGTGAGTTCGGGGAACTGTTGTGGAGGCTTATAGGGACTGTGGATGGGCGGAGGTTACTCAATGAGATGTGGCAGAGGTTATACGATGGTCGACGAGGTGTGTGGGGCTGCGTAGCGATGGGAGCGTCTCGCTGGAGGGTGGCCGGAGATGAGGAAGGTGATGGTGAACAGCTGCGGTCGAGGGGTTTTTGATGAAATAGAATAAGGGAGATGAAAGAGGGGATAGAGGAGAATGGTTTTAACCTAAATAAAGGGATGAAGGGGATGAGGAGGTGGCTGGCAGTACCTGCTATCGCTGGAGAAGAAAGCGCGTAGTGGAGGAAGACGACGGCAACGACGGGGCTAGGCCAGCGCGCGCGGGTGTTGCGTGACGCGGAGGAGGATGAGGAAGACGACTCTGCCACTGGTTTTGTGGCAAAGCGAAGAGGAAGAGGAGGGGGGCTCACCGGAGCTCGCTGGAGACCTTGGTCGGAGAAGGAGATGAATTTGAGGTGGAATCCCAGCCAAGTCCAGCTGAGGAGGTGCGGTCGGAGTTAGGGTTTAATTTATAGGTGCTGGCCGTGCGTCTGGTGCGTGGAGGGCATGCCTTATATCACCGACATCTCGCCGAAGATGGAAGGTGGTTAGATACCCAAATCTCTCATCCGTTCACACGAGAGATTCGATGCAAATCTGGGATCATGATTAGGCTCAAATGGAAGGGGATTCCTTAGAGATTCTCCCTTCCAATTCTGGGAGGGGATCTCTAAGGGATTAGAGAGTATTCCTTCTCTAATCCTCACTGGAGCAGGATCTCTCCCCAATAATGGTGGAGGGACCTGATTGTAAGATTGGCGAGGAAGATAGGGGGTTCTATGTGATGGTTATCAAAAGATAGGGACCAAAATGTGATTGGGTGTACTAAATTGGAAAATAGGTCAAGATGACCTCCCCATAGGTCCAAATTTTGGTACAAATCCAATTTTGACCTAAGGAATCCAATGGTGAAGTTGAATTTTAGGTTTGACCACGTTTGACTGGACATTTTGTGTAAAAACCCAAATTAGGTCAATTGATAAGCTAGGACCCTATTCTAGGTCAAACTAGGTTCCAAAGGCCAATTTGAATGTTCCAAAACCTGGGGGATATTTTTCCAAGAATTTTAGATGGTTTACTTGATTTTTATCCTAACCGAAACCTTGTTGAATTAAGAGAGTCTGTTTTAGGGTTACAAGATGTCATTTAATTCCTGGATTGCACATGAACCCATTTCTGATTGAATCAACCCACTTTTTATCTCATTTAGACCATTTGACCTATGTTTTGTCTTTGAGAAATCCCATTTATGTACTGCAATGGTAAAATTAAAGTTTTAACCTTTATTTCATGTTTTCTTCTCAGAACACTTATTCCTTCACTTAGGCCCTCTTCTAGGTTATGCAGGAGCTTTTATTCTCTTTATTAGGTCAAAATGAGATAGTTATGGCTCATGATGAGGCTCTCATCAATATGTCCAGATAAACCAACAGAGGTAACGTTACAGTTAGCCGATCGATCCATCAAGTCACCTAAAGGAGTACTCGAGGATGTCATTGTTAGGGTATGGGATTTCTACATCTCGGTGGATTTTATATCTTGGATATGGATGCACCTGAGAACCCAAGGGATACACCGATTATACTAGGGAGACCTTTTTTGGCCACTGCTAGGGCCAATATAAACTGTGAGGAGGGCCAAATGGAACTAAAATTCAAGAACCAAACACTGAAGATTGACATCTTTAAGGCCCACCAAGAGATTAATTGTGGTGCTGTAGAAAAAATATGTGATATCAAAGTCGTGGTTGATGAATCGTATATCGAGGACAACTTGATTATTCCCTATCAACCACCAGAAGATCAAAACCCATAAATAGACGAGTCTGAACCTGATCTAGATACACCTACAACTCCTTCCCTTGCTCCTGACACACACCCTGAACTGCCCGCTGCTACTGATAACCCCATCCTGGAACTCAAGCCTCTTCCCGATCATCTAAAATACGTCTTTTTGGGTTCCAATCTGACGTTTCTTGTGATTATCAACTCTAGACTCACACCTGACCAGGAATCCCATCTGATTACTGTTCTCCAGCAACATCGTAGAGCCATTGGATGGACTCTCGATGATTTGACTGGCATTAGTCCTTCTTATTGCACACACCGAATCTACACCGAAGAGGGCACATGACCTTAACGAGAAATGTAGAGACGTTTGAACCCTAATCTACAGGAGGTCATGAAAACGGAGATCATTAAGTGGTTAGATGTAGGGATCATGTATCCGATCTCTGAAAGTCAGTGGGTGAGTCCAATCCAGGTTGTGCCTAAGAAGGAAGGACTCATCGTCATTACGACTGAAATCAGAGAGGTCATACCGACCCGTGTGGCTAACTCGTGAAGAGTCTGCATTGATTATAGAAGACTCAATTCCTCCACGAAGAAGGATCATTTCCTGCTACCGTTTATTGATCAGATCCTTGAGAAACTGGCAAGAAATAGGTTCTTCTGCTTTCTTGATGGGTACTCTGGTTATAACTAAGTGGCAATCCAGCCTGAGGACCAAGAAAAGACCACCTTCACCTGCCCCTTTGGGACGTACGCATTTCGAAGGATGCCATTCGGTCTTTGCAATGCACCCGCGACTTTTTAGTGGTGAATGCTTGCCATATTCTCAGATATGGTAGGTGATTATCTGGAAGTCTTCATGGATGACTTTTCAGTATTCGGAGCATCATTTGATGATTGCCTCCAGTAATTATTCTAAATCCTCAGGCGGTGCATTGACGTGAATCTTATTATTTCCTGGGAAAAGAGCCATTTCATGGTGCCTTAAGGAATTGTCCTAGGACATCTGATTTCAGAGAAAGGCATCCAAATCGATCAAGGACATCCGATCTTTTCTGGGGCACATCAATTTTTACTGTCGATTTATCCCTGATTTTTCAAAAATCACGTGCCCCCTGACCACTCTTCTCTCCAAGGATGCACCTTTCGAAATCTCCAAGGAATGCACTCAAGCATTTGAGATCTTTCGTGACTGAGTTACCCAAGTCCCGATCCTACAGTCCCCTGATTGGTCTCAACCCTTTGAGATCATGTGTGATGCATCTGATTTCGCTGTAGGAGCGGTATTAGGGCAGAAAATTGACGGGAAACCTGTGGTCATTTACTACGCTAGCAAAACACTTGACGAGGCTCAGCGTAACTACATAATTACTGAGAAAGAGTTGCTAGCCATAGTATTTTCCCTGGAAGAATTCAGATCTTGTCTCCTGGGTTCCCTTGTTATTATCTACTCGGATCACACAGTTGTGAGGCATCTCCTTGCAAAGAAGGACGTGAAACCTTGATTAATCCACTGGGTCTTGCTGTTGCAAGAATTTTACCTCGAGATTCATGGTAAAGCGGGAAAACAAAATGTGGTAGCTGATCACTTGTCCTGCCTTCCTTCTAAGATCATCGACCCTTCCGAACCCATCACGGAACTTTTCCCTGATGAGCACCTTCGACTATCAATAGAAGGCTTCCATGGTTTGCTGATATAGTAAACTACTTGGCATCACATCAGATCCCGTCCGATTGGCTGAAGGCCAAGAAGAATAAATTGCTTTCCGATTCCAAGTATTACTTTTGGGAAGACCTATATCTCTGCCACATCGGTGCTGATCAAATAATTCGACGATGTGTCACGGAAGCAGAAATCCAAGACATACTCTCATTCTGCCATGACCAGGCATGCGGTGGACACTTTTCAGGGCATAAAATCGTAGCAAAAGTCCTCCATTGAGGCTTCTATTGGCCCACAATTTTCAATGTCACATACAATCACTGTAAGGCATGTACCCATTGCCAAACCTTAGGCAACATGAGCCATCGAGATATGATGCCTTTACAGCCGATTTTGGCATGCAAAATTTTTGACATTTGAGGGATTGAATTTATAGGACCCTTCCCTATCTTGGATGGCTTCGAATACATTTTACTTGTTGTTGACTATGTGTCCAAATGGATCGAAGCCATTCTGACTCGAACCAATGATCATAAAGTTGTTACAATATTCATTCATCAGAACATCTTCTCATAGTTCGGGATTCCACATGCAATAATTTCTGATGGAGGGACCCATTTCACAAATGCTCAGTTCAGGTCACTGATGACCAAATACGAGGTACCACACCGAATCTCTACTCCTTACCACCCACAAACTAATAGTCTAGCTGAGCTATTAACAGGGAGATCAAGAAAATCCTTCAAGTTACTGTTCGACCTAACAGGAAGGATTGGTCCTCCCAGCTTCTAGAAGCTTTGTGGGCTTATAAGACCGCCCACAAGGCTGAATTAGGTATGTCTCCCTTCAGGATGGTGTATGGGAAGGCGTGTCACCTCCCTGTCGAATTGGAGCATAAAGCCTATTGGGTAATATGGAACTGCAACCTAGATCTTTCTAAGGATGGAACCCATAGAAAGCTTCAAATGAGCGAAATCGATGAATTACGCCATGACGCGTATGAGAACTTACGAATTTACAAAGAGCGAGGTAAAGCCTTTCACGACAAGCACATATCTAGAAAGATCTTTCATCCTGGTCAAAAGGTCCTACTCTTCGATGCCAGACTCAAACTATTCCCAGGAAAACTACGATCTAAATGGATCGGAACCTACTTAGTCAGATGAATCTTTGGAAATGGTGCCATTGAGATCAGTCCACTCAGCCACGATTCCAAACGATTTGTCATGAACGGTCAGAGACTCAAACCGTTCATTGACGTGACCAATACAAATCTGGCTGAGATATCCTTTACCCTCCATTCTCCCTAAGCTCATTGCGCCCAGCCGATGGCATAAAACTTAGTGCTTAATGGGAGGAAACCCGCCATTCTTGAAAAACCCAAAACCTTTCTTGATATTTCTATGCTGAATTCATATTGCACTTTAGGGTTCATCTATTAGAACAGCCGACTGCACCTCAGGTACCTATACCCGAGTCAAGAAATCATTCGCAACAGTCACCTCGACCCATTCACTCACCGAAAACCTATCCTAATGAATGAACTAAGCTGAATTTGAACCCACCTAATTTACAATGGGGACATTGCAAATCATAGGCTTTGGGGGGTATGAAAGTGCAAAACTTCATGAAAACTCATCTCACAAGAAAAGGTTTCAACAAAAAAATAACATATCACAAAAACACAGAAAAATGAAAAAATCTTGAAAAAGAACAAAAAAATTGAGGGGGGGAGAGAAAATTTTTGAGGCCATACAAAACATGAGGAGGAAAAGAATAAAATGACAAAAAATGAGCACAAAATGAAAAAGAAAAAGAATAGTCATTAGTAAAAGATTTAGGGATTAACCGAAGTTCTAGACCACATCAAGGAAAAGAGAAAAATAGGAAAAAGTGCTATTGAGATACAAAGAAAGATTAGTTGGAACAATGATCTTAGGCCTTTTGGGCTAGACTCTTAGGCATAAAAATTGAAGTACCCACTAAGATCTGGATAATCCTCAAGAGGTTGGGGAAAATGCGAAGCTTAAGTATTAGGTCTAAGGTTTTGGGAGTATTCAGCCTCGTTAACTGACCTTTGGCTTGTGGGACTTGGTAACCTAAGCACCCCAATCGACACACAGTCTGGTTCAGTGTGCATAACTATCAAAATCATGCAAAAGCATTTAAATGTTCGGAGAAAAGTTGGCTAGATTAGGAGCGGCCGATCAACACAAGTTGATTTGGACGAGTTCCCGCCATGGAGAGGTGGGAAATTCCCCCCAAAGATGCGTAACAACATATCGTCTCCTCGGTGCTTGTCTCTTAGGATATTTACATATCCTACCAGAGGCATGTAGGCAACCTGCAGGTTCAGATACCATGGGTGGCATTATCAGGAAATGTCGATTGCCAGGGTCTGGATTTGGCTACGGAACACCATGGGCGGGATTATCTCAAAATCTCGAAAGCCAGGGTTCTGAGGGTTGCCATGGGCGATGCTATCATGAAGCATCGATTGCCAAGGACCTTTGAGGATTGATGATGGGGATGAGGAATCCGATACAGACCATGTTGAGAAGCCAAACCAAAGTTAGAAATAAAAAGAAAAGAGCGATAAAACTCTCCAAACAAATAAATCCTTTGTCTCTCTCTTACAAAAAATGCACTACAAACTGAGCCAAGGCTAAAATATGTCTCAAGCATGGGTTCTTTAACCGCGGAGTTCAATGAACCTTAGGATAGCTCATGCAGGCCTTAAAAACTTTCGCGGAGGACCGAGGCTAGAGCTGGTCAAGTCCAGATCTTGGTTGGTACTTGAGTACCTCCAGGCCTACTGTCAGCATTCTAACCTAATCATAAAGAAAGAGAAAAAGCACTTATCAGAAATTGTGACAAAAACTCATGGTCTAGAACAGAAGTTAAAACCTTAAAATTTTGCTAAGGGACTAACAAAAGCTATGCATGGAGTTATAATGGAAACACCATCATGAGCCCTAACTAGCTCATTTTGATATATAAAAGTGAATAAAAGCTCCTACATACTCAGGTGAATGGCCTAATTCAAGGAATAATTGTTTTGAGAGGAAAGCAAGAAACAAAGGGTAAAACTCCAATTTTACCATTACAATGAAACAATGGAATTTCCTAGGGTTTAAACATGGGTCAATTGGTCTTAACAAGATAAAAAGTGGGTTTATTCAATCAGAAAAGGGTTAATGTGAGATTTAGGGATTAAATGACTTCTTTTAACCCTAAAATAGATCCACTTAATTTAACAAGGTTTTGGTTAGGATAAAATTCAACTAAACCCTCTCAAATTCATAGAAAAATATTCTCTAGGGTTTAGAACCTTCAAGTTGGCCTTTATAACCTATTTTGACCAAAATAGGGTCCTAATTAAATATTTGCCCTAAATTGGGTTTTTATGCAAAATGTCTAGTCAAACGTGGAAAAACATAAAATCCAACTGCACCATTGGATTCCTTAGGTCTAAATTAGGTTTTTACCAGAATTTGGACCCAAGGGGAGTTCACCTTGAACTACTTTGCAAAATAGTCCAGCCCAATTACTTTTATGCCCCTAACTTATGAAAACCTTGCAGAGACCCCCCTATCTTCCTCGTCATTCTTTGCAATTAGGGCCTTCCACCATTACAGCGGAGGAATCCTACTCTGGCAGGGATTCACGAGGGATATCTCCCTGATTCCTCAGAGAATCCCTCTCAAATTTGAAAGGGAGATTCTCTTTGGAATTCCCGACCGTGTGAACCTAATTAGGCACTCAGATTCCCACACAATCTCTCTTGCGAACGCACAAGAGAAATGGGTATCTATCGACCTTCCAAGTCTAGCGAGGTTGCCATGCTTGGATGCTTGCCTTCCAAGCACAAGGCCCTTCGCCCTTGACTATTTAAAGGCCCCCAAATCCTCCCGACCATCCTAAGCTTGTTTTGGCCAAAGAATTCCCCAAAAATTCCTCCTTTCCCCCTCCGACCAAGAAGCCCACAAGCTCCAGCGACTCTTCCTCCCTCTTCTCGTCGCTCTGCCACCACACCAGTGGCATTGTCTTCTCTGCCACATTCTTCTTTATCGCACCATACCTGCACCCGCGTCTACATCCCTCTCGTTGTCGCCACCTCTCCATCTCAGGGCCTTCGTCTCCAGTGACGGTAGATATGCGCCGTCCGTCCACTGCCTCCCCCTTCATCCTATCACTTTCAGATAAATCCCCTTCTCTCTACTCTTCATCTCCGCCCTCTTTATTTCTATTTTCGGGCCCCGACAACCACAGACCACCCTCACCTTCTTCACCTCCGGCAGACCACCAATGAAGGTGCATCCACCACTCCATGCACCTACACGCTACACCAACTACCTCAGAAGCTCCACCTCTATCCACTAATCATCTTCTCGCTCTCCATCGACCACCACACGCACCACACACAACCCCTGAACAACCCCACCTTCACGGGCATAGAATGACCTAGGCACGCACGCCTAGGACATTTCGCACCACACCAGCACCTGAACCACCTTTGCCGTGTCACGGCAACGCTTCCTAAGCGTTTTGACAGGGTCGTGAGGCCATATTTGTGCTAGCAGGGTCTGACCTCTATCCGCCATTGAAGGAGCAAAGCTTGCTCGCAAGCTTGCATCTGGTGGCCTCACTCCAGTTTATAGGTTCCAGAAGCACAGAATCCCTTTGAGAACAAGTTGCACACCATAATTTAAGGCCCAGCATCCACAGCTGTAGCGATTGAGTGGAGATCCCTGTGGGCGCACGTAAAGAAGCAGGTGAGACTTTTAGTCCCACCTTGGTAACTTTGGAGCGGATTGCACAGTATAAATTGTTTTCTTGCCATAGGCTCTTCGCCTCCTAACACAGGGTGAGGTCCTTCTCACCTATCCACACGTCTGTGCCCACGCTACGTGGACCTGGGTGCCTGACCCAATAACCCTGCACTTCTCGCGCATCACCCGGGCACATTAACCTGCCCTGTTTACCCGAGGAAGGCTCTGGGAGAGCAAGCCAAAGAGAGAAAAGTGAGAGCATTTGCGAGGAAGGGTAGGGGTAGGTTTTCCACATGTGTGCAGGGAAAGGAAGAAGAGGAAGTTGAAAGAGGAAGCTGAAGAAGGAGGAAGGAAGGGGAATCTAATGAAGGAAGCTGCAGAGGATGTTAAGGAAGAAGGAAGACGAAGCTAAAGGAAGAAGCTGCAGAGAGGAAGGAAGGCTGAAGAAAAGAAGAAAGAAGAAAGAAGCCAAGGAAGGAAGAATAAGGCATGAGAAGTCAAAGGCCAATGAAGCAAAAGAAGAAGAAAGAAGAAGGGGAAGAAAGCTCAAGAAGAAGAAGGCTCGACTAAAGTCAGAGAAAGAGAAAGAAGAGAAGAAAGAAGAGAAAGAACAAGACATCAGAAGAAGAAGAAGAGAAAGCTTAAAAGCATCTGATTTTTTTACATCTCTAACCATATTTTTGAAGCATCTATATACCTTGAAACTAGTTCTATTGCTTCATAATTTGGTTGAACATCACATTTTATTAAATTGACGTTGTGTTCTTAGTTTTCAAATCCCAATTTGCTCCCCATGTTCATCCTCGGATTCTTAGTTTTTTGAGTAATAAATTCTCATTTGTTTTTCCAAGCAATTTGAACTATACTGCAATGCAATATTTACAAGCCCAATTTCGCTTTCGCATAAACAAGGCGCCTATAATATGGCGTGTGCCTGTCCTTGTGGTGCCTGAAACCTAGGTGGGGCACCTTGGTTCTGCACATACCGAGGGTTTGGGATAGGTTGGGAGGGCAAGGCTCCCTGAGTCCTATGCTCCTGCAAGAGCTGGTTTTGCATGTTCTATATAGTCTGCATCTTATCAGCCATTGCCTTCATTATCTGCAAGCTATCCTGCGTAGATTTCCTCATTGATTCTTACAGCTCCTCTTTCAGTGCCTCCAGAAGGTCAGCCCGCTTTGGAGAGTGGCTGGCAGCTTGGTGCGGCAGTTGGTATATAGAACGAGGTTGCTGCAGCGGAGACGGGAATGGTTGCTGCCTAGGGTACGTGTTTTGCACATTCTCGTATTGCCTGGTCTGGTAGTGTGGATCTTGATGTGGTCTTTGTGAGTTACCAGGCCAGGAGAAGTTCGGATGCTGGCGCCAACCAAGGTTATACGTCTCTGAATACGGGTTATTATGCCCATATCCTTGAATAGCACTGATGTCCTCGTATCCCGAAGATGTCTGAGACGTATATCCATCAAGGGGATAGGTATTATAGTTTACAGGCGGTGCGTAACCCTGGTCATATGGTGCCAGATAGGGATTGTTTACAGGATCCTGATATGCAGGATCTTGTAAATAAGGAGAAGGTGCACCCCGAGTGAGTCGGTTAACTCAAGCAGGGGGCTCAAGGTGCATAGGAGGGTCTTGGAACAGTAGAGTTCACGTCAGATTGACCCTGGCTAATTTGGTCAATCTTTTTCTCGATCAGGTTTATTCTATGCAACTGCTTGACGATGATATCCATGTGGGCTAGAGTAGACTCGATGTGAGCCTCATGGACACCAACCCACTGCTGACCAGGTCGCTGGAACTGGTTCATGGACGCGGCATTCATCGAGGTCTCCGCCAAAGATTGGAACAACTCAAATGCATTGTTCTCATCTTTTGCGAGGAAATTCCCTCCACTAGATGCATCGGCCAGATATCGATGTGTGTCATCCAGCCCATGGTAAAAAATCTGAGCTCGGTGCCATCTGGGTATAGCATGGTGGGGGCATTTCTAGAGAAGGTCGTGAAATCGGTCCCAGGCTTCATGCAACTTCTCCCCAGTTCCTTGGGAGAAAGTCATGATCGCACGCCTCATCATGTTCGTTCAACCAATTGGGAAGAACTTTTGCAAGAATTCACATCATAATTCTGGCCAAGTGTCAATTGGCTTCCCAATGGTCTTGAACCAGTATAAAGCTTTGTCCCTCAGAGAAAATGGGAAAAGCTTCATCAGAACAATCCCAAGATCAATACTCCTTGGTCGAATTGTTTCTGCGAGTCGACTCAACTCATCTAAGTGCTGGAACAGATCTTCGCTTGAGTTTCCATAAAAATGACTGCTGATCAAATTGATCACATTGGGCTTGAGCTCAAAAGCATCTCTGCCTATAGGAATCCTGTCAAAGGGTGCGTCGATCGGTGCAGCTAGATCATAGAAGTCCCGAAGTTGTTCTCCTCGCGGTGGATGCTGCATTCTATCAAGCATCATCAAAATACGGTCCATGCTCTGTTGATGCCGCTCCTCAGATTCCACAACCTGGGCCACCATACGTGTCATCAAGTCCAGATTACCAGCATCCTGACCCGGTCTAGGTCTAGGTCCAGGATTAGCCATTGTGGCTAAGGGAGTAGAAGTGGGGGGAGAAGAGGGTCCTGGCAAGGTGACTCGCCTCCTTGGGAGTGGCTCCCAAGGTCCAACCAGTTGAGGTTTGAGTGGCCTCCTTCCTTGCATACACCACCCAACCGTTGGGTTGGTGTAGCCAAGCCAACAAGGCGAAGAACCTATCAATCAGATGGTCCTTATGATCTTGTGACCAGACTTTTTGTTTTAAGTTTGAATTCCTAATGAAAAATTCATCGTACAACCGACTGAATGTGATTCCTGCCACTCAAGCTAACCCAGCCAAGTGGTTGAAAGCACCCAGTAGTACGACAATGAATTCGGGTTGATTTCGTGTTTTAGAATTTATTTTTAGCCCATTTTTCTTCAATTGGGGTTTGTGGTGAGTGGCCCACATGGTGACCAAGCTCACCGACTAAGCACTAGACTCGATTAAGTCTAGTCTAGCCCAAATGTAGTCTCTAGATCGTAACCCTAAAGATGTAACCTAAGGTTCATACAATTCTAGGTTTTTTTTGTTATTTTGTTTTGTTCTTCTTCAGCCGACCGCAAGAATAAAAATAGTTCTCAAAATAAAATTGGAATCCAATTAAATTGAATTTTGGTGAGTAGATTTCTCTTTTATTTATCTTTCTAGGGAATATTTGTTTGTAATTTTTACTATTTAAATTGAATTTATAAAGATTTTTAAATGTCAAGGGGTCAGATATGGAATATTGGCCCCTGGTCGATTTTTCAAATTGAAAGAGTACCAAATGTTTTTAAAAAATTTGGGAAACATATGGAATTTAAGGCTAATGAGATCAGATTTCAAACCCTATAATTTTTAGTCAAAACAGATCCACAGATTGCTTGGAATTGCTTTTTGAATTCTGAAAAATCTCAAATCTAGGTCACTCTGACCCTTTTGCACTTCGAGGATTTTTAAAAATGTTTTACTTGGAATTTTTTAAAATGAATGGTGGCTTTTGAAAGATGGTTTGAAATTGAAGTTCTAGCCTGAATTCCAGAATTTTTCGTTCACTAATTTTTTTGGAATTGAAATTTTAAATCGGAATTTAAAGTCTAGTCGAAAATCAGAAGGTGGTGAGAAAGCTTTTAAAAGGGTGTTTCAATTTGAATTTCAAACTTTCCACCAAAAATTTTTTAAGAAAAAATTTGAAAAAAAAAATTTTTCAAAGGATTTTCATTTTTTTTTTGCTTTTTCAAAACTAACCTAGGATTCAAAAAGAAACCTAATCTAACTACCTAAAATTTTTTTTCTTTGATTTTTTTTCCTTTTCTTGAAAATGAATAAGTTTTTTTTTTTTTCAAATGAAATTGCTACAAGCAAATCTAACTTAGGGTTCAAGAGAAAAACCTATACTATGGCAGATATGATGTGCACCTGAAATTCTTTTCCCACTCTCATTGTGTGCATAGATCCCATTTTTTTTTCCTATTTTTCCTACACATCCAAAGACAAGCAGAGGAAGATTTGTCAATGATAGCTCAAAAGATCGAAATCAAGAAAATGACGTTGCCTCCTATCAATAGCACCATTTGGCAAACCTATTTTCGTGCATTTTGAAATCGTCGAAAATCATAGTATAGTTGCGCAAAATGCTCGTCAAAAATGATTTGTAAAGATAATGAGACTTGAGTTCCGGTCGTCCGTCTCTGGGAGATGTTTATGCAAATTTGAAATCTATCTCTTTCACTCAACTTGCTTAAAATCGCATGTCGATTTATGGTTATTACGTATTTATGCACGACATGCTTAGTTGCTAGAATATCAGAAATTGAAAGGAGACAACTTTAATCACACAAAATAAATTGCAATAAGCTAATGGTGATTCTCAACACATAGATATATATAGAAAAAGATCTTTCATTAATTCATCATGGTGTTTGCAACATGGAACTCGTGGAAAGCTTATAGAGGAAATCTTGAAAAAATAAATCTAACTAATAGAAAATGATCGCATAAATGAATCTAAAGGGGGATTATGCATGCATCATTGGGGGAGAATATAGAGCTACACTACTAAGCAGTAATAAAAGCATGTAGACTATGAAGAACTAAGCTACTAATCTAGCAGAAATAAGGGCATTCAGAGGTGGGCTCTAATGGCCTTTGAGTTGGTTGAGAGGAGGAGGGGCGGCCAATGGTGCTTAGGTCAGCCCTTGGAGAGAGGTTGAGGAGGTGATCCAACATCTTGGCATGGAGATGGTGGTAGCCATGGTGATGCTACTCGTGGAGATGGAGTAGAGGTGGATGTAGCAAAACTAAATGGAAGCCAAGAGTGAATGGGTGCAAATGGCCACCCCTTAAGTCTTTTTATAGACCTAAGGGAAGCTCTCTAGAGAATTATGGAATTATCTAAAGAGCCCTATGGTGGGATCTCATGAGAGAGTGAGAGAGAGAGGATGGATGGTGGTTTTTAGATCCACCAAATGTGGATCTAAAAATTGAATGGCTCTTGGTTGCTAATTTTAGCAACCAAGGCAACAACACATGATAGAGAGTTCTAGAGAACTCTAGGCTAGGTATTTTCATGTGGATGGTGTGTGTGGGTGTGTGTGGGTTGAAACTTAGGTGGTTAGGTTGACTAAGTTAGGTTCTAGTGGGTTTAGGTTAAGGTAGGTCTTAAATTAGGGTTGTAAACCATAATTC
This sequence comes from Thalassia testudinum, assembly GCA_037157565.1. NCBI lineage: Eukaryota > Viridiplantae > Streptophyta > Magnoliopsida > Alismatales > Hydrocharitaceae > Thalassia > Thalassia testudinum. The sequence continues at coordinate 220,182,610 of JAZHRO010000031.1, read as the reverse complement.
ACTAAGGTAAAGTGCAATTAAACTTAATACAAGTTTAATTGGGTGTGTGAAAACTTAATTGAGAGTAAAATAATACAATTAAGTCAGGTCTAGGTCAATTGCACTCTCACTGAGTCCAATTCGATAGTGTGTGCTGAGATCAGGGCTCAGGTGGACTCAACAAGTCCAATTGAATAGGCTGATGGAATTGACTAAGATCCAAGTCAATTAGGTTTAGTGAGGACCTAATTAGGTCCTTAAGGAGGTCTAGAGGTGATGTACTAGGGTTATGGCACCTTAATTTTGGTTTCTATGGGGTTAGAATTGGGTTTCAGGGGCTAGAGATCCAAGATCAAGGCTTGAATTCCAAAACATGAACTGGAGGACAGTATCAGACGTCTTATAGTGAAAAATCAAAAGTCTAGACTTGTTGTCTGGGCATCTAATCAGAGTCAAGAGGGATTTTCGATTATGTTTTGGGTATTTTGTAGAAATTGGACGTCTGACCAAGTTTTTGGATGTCCAATAACACTGCAGAAGTGAGTTTAAGGTGTGCGGGAGTTGGCTAAGGGTTCTGAACATCCTATAACTCATCTGGACATCCAAATAGAGGCTAGAATTAGGGTTTTGAGGTTTCTTAGGGTGAGGTGACCTAATCTAAGGGTGGCTAATGCTTAGGGAAGCTTCTAGGCTATCCTAAGGCTAGGATGGTCCTAGGTTCTTCATATTTTACTGCTTTATTCCTACTTAATGGAATAGCATACCTTAACTCCCTTACATTATTATCTATTGCATCCAAACTAGGTCTTCCGCTGCAGCTTTACTGCAACACCTGTTATTCCAGTTTCAGATGCAGCTTCCGATCTACCTTCTTGTCAGCTTATTACCTGAAATTGTCATAATGCACCAAATCAGTACATTATAGCATTATTTTATGCATAGCTACAAGAAAGCAGTAAAGATGCAAATAATGCTTATGCATGCATGAATTACCCTAACTTATGCTAAGTCCTAGTCTAATTTCAGTCAATTAAGACCTATGATTGCAGCGTAATCAATGGATAATTGTGAAGAAATGTGGCCTGAACCGAGCTAAGAAACACGGATTTGCAATGAGGGTGATTTTATAGAGCTCAAACCGAGCTCTAGATCAAGAAAAAAGACTAATTGGCATGCTTAGGGTTCAAGAAGAACCCATGAATCTCGTGCGTTCGCATGAGCTTCCTGGGGCAAATCAAGAGCTACGATCTATCCTAATAGATGCGTGAAGGTGTGAACATCAATCCCACCAAATTTAGTGGGATTTGATGAAGATTCATGTAGGTTTAGGCAAGGTCCAAGCTAGCCTGGAGGTCGGTTGACCTCCAATGGCGGCAGGGATTGATCTGCGAAGAAGATGAAGAACTTAGGGGGCTATTTGCAAGGATTTCAAAAGATGAGGGGCTAATTGAGTGAGAAAGAGTCTAATTGGACTAAAATGCAAATTAGGTCAAGATGAACTCTAATTGGGCCCAAATTTTGGTGCAAACCTAACTTGTACCCAAGGAATCTGATGGTGAAGTTGGATTAGAGTTTTGAACAAGTTTGACTAGGATTTTATGGAAAAATACAAATTAAGGAAAAACTATGTCTGTGACTCTATTTAAGCTCAAAATAGGTTCCAAAGGTAAAATCAAGGATACCAAACCTCATGGAATATTTTCTATGAATTCTAGAAGGTTTAGATGAATTTTATCTTGTCTAAAACCTCAGTAATTCAAGCAGTTAAGAAATTAGGGTTTTAGGTCGTGAATTAGTTCTCGAAGTGCATGAAACCCTATTTTTGTTTGTGTGGACCCTCTTATTAGACTTTAATGCTCATTAGACCTTAGATTAACCCATGGCAAACCCCATGGTTACTCTGCATTAATTATATGATGTTAAAACTATTGAATTCTCTATTTTACTGCATTCCTCTCAGAATGGATATGTAAGGAATTATGGCTCTCCAACGACTATGTAAGAGCATTTGTCACTTGATTCTAGTTAATTAAAGCTAGTTATGGCTTATGATGATGTTATCATCAACTCTCAATTTGGTAATTGGATGCTGGAGAGGGGTTAGGGGGCTCGTCGAGGCTCAGGTTGGAGGTGGTCGGAGAAGAAAAGTGTATTTTGGCCGAAACTTGGCTTAGGAAGTCGAGGGAAATTAGACTTCATATAGAGCTCATTCAAGCCTTCAAATGCAGAGATTTCATGATTTCTCTTCGTGGAATTTGAAGGCTTATTTTTGGAAGTTCTCGAGCTGACCTAAGCTCTTGGCTTCACAAGGAAGTCCAAGATCTGGTGGGTTTGAAAGGAGATCTCCTTGGGATCAATCCCTTAAAATTTGGAGGGATTTGACCTTGAATTGGAGGAGAATTCTCCTCGTGAAGAACCGACGATTTAGGTTTTGCTTTGTGTTTAGTATTCAGGTTGTTTTTAGCAGGCAAGGGCATATTTTTGAAGGAGATGACAAATTATGGGCATCTGGGTAAGATAAATGTAAAAGTTAAGAGTTGGGGTTAAAGGACAATGATTTGAGGACTAAATTGCAAATTATGTCAAGATAGACTCTGGTTGGGCTAAAATTTTGGAGTGAACCTAATTTGGACCTAAGGATTCTAATGGAGAGATTGGATTTGAGTTTTGACAACGTTTGATTGGGTAAATTGCATAGAAGCTCAAATTAAGGTAAATTCCCATCTAATTCTCTATTTTTGGTCAAAATGGGTCCAGATGGTCAAAGTGAAGGTACCAAACCTCTTAGAATATTTTTCAATGATTCTTAGGAGGTTTGATTGAATTTATCTCTACCAAAACCCTTTCAATTTGAGTGTGGCTAATAATTAGAATTTTTAGTATTACTTTAATCCTCAAAATGCATGAAACCTTGATTCAATCAATGTGAGCCCACTACTTGGTCTTTTAACTTCATTTATCCTTTAACTAACTCCTGATCAACCCCTTGGTCAATCTGCATTTGATGAGATGGTAAAATAGTAGAATGAACCCTATTTTCCTTCTTAGATTTGTTCAGCACGGAATTATGTTCCTCAAACAATCATTTAGGAGCATGTGTCATTTGGATCTAACCAATTTTAGTTAGTTATGAAAATGATGGTATTACCATCAGCGAGGGTGCATGCAGAGAGGGTCGGTGCACCTTAAGTAGGAGAGAAGGGTCTAGAAAGTCTTAATCGATTCTCTCCTAATGGTGAAAGGGTGGTTGGTCTAGGAGGTCAAACAGACTTGATGGACCCCCTGCGAGAAATGCAATTTGAAACAGTACCAAAAGAAATCCAAAAATTCTTGAAAATTTATATAAGCAACTATGTTTCAGTGGCTTTCCAACCCCACAAATTTCAAGGAAATTTGATTTATGTAGAGGTCAGAACTAATGTTTAAAGTTATATAAAATCAAAGTGTAGGTTGTTCTGACCTCCTTCCATTGTGAGAATTTTTTTAATAAAAGGTGGCGCTGGAAAACTGGTTTGAAAATATAATATTAGACCGAATCCCAAGATTTTTGGACTCCTAATTTGATGGTAATAAATTTTTGAAATTGTCAATATTTGCTGACCGGATTTCCAAATCTGATTTTTGGTGTGTTTAAATAGTTTCCAAGATAAAACACACACCAAGGAAAGAATTTTTTTTTCAATTCAAATCTGAAAATTTGAATTTGAATTTATATATGTATATGTAATTTTTTTTTTCTAACCTAAGAAGGCAACAAAAAGAGGATGAAGAATATACCTGCGGTCTTCACCATGGGTTGATGTGTGCGTGGATCCTCGTCTTGACACCCCTACAATCAAAACAATAAAAAGTTAAATAAATCCAAATCTAAACTCGTTCACTGCCTCCCCGGCAATGGTGCCATTTGACAAGAGTGGAAATCGCGTATTTTAAAATCATCGAAAATCGTAGTATAGTAGCGAAATCCCCTTGACAAAACATTTATAATATCGAAACTTGATGGATTTTATTCTTTTGAAAACTTGACTCCTGGTCATTTGTCTCTGGGAGGCGTGAAAATAAGTTGAGATTTGGATCGGCTTAATCTAACCTAAATCTAATCTAACCTAATATTTTTGTCTTTTTGTGTTTTTGATCATTTATTTTGAAACACAAAATGAAGGCATGCATCAAAGTTGTAAGTCGTGAAGATAATAGCATGCATATAATTCCATTAGACAAGAGTATCATGCATCAAAAATTAAGTCACTATAAAAATCTGGATACATGGAAATAAAGCTAAACTAAAGAAAGGGATCAACCAAGAGAGGCTAAGGAGAAGCCTTCTTGGCCATCCACTAAAGAGAGGAGAATGGGTGTGTGCACCCAAGTGGAGAGAGGAGGGTGTTGCACCCTTTCTCTACCAATGGCCACCCTTCCTTCAGGTTAGAATTAATACATCAGCCTCACAACTTCCTAACCTCTTGAGGAATAGTTTGCATGTTAAAAAATATGTGAGTGTTTAAGCCTTAGAACAAGCCTAAAAGCCCTAAGGTCGGTACTCTTTACTTATCTCCTTGTCTCTAGCACTTCAAAACTTAATTCCTTGTTTTGATTTGGTCTAGAATTTAAGTAGGTTCCATAATCAATTGCTAGGACTAGAATTTAATTTCTCATTTGTTTTGCACTTTAATACCCCCCATGCCTAAGGTTTGCAATGTCCTCATTCTAAACCAGGTGGGTTCGAATTCAACATAGATCATAGTTTAGAACAAGGTAAAAGAGTGGGTGAATGAGCCGAGATGACTGTTGCGAACGATTTCAAGCTCTAATATAAGTATCAAAGGTGGAGTTGGTTGTTTTAATGTTTGAACCCTAAAGTGCAATATGAATGTAGCTTAAAAGGAATCAAAAGGGTCTCAAGCTTTTGCAATGATGGCTTGTCTCCTATTAAGTGCTAAATTCGATGCCTTTAGCCAAGCAAAAGGTGGTCAAGGAGAAGGGGTGATCAAATTGGAAGAATTTTGTAGAACAAGTACTTTGATGATTAGCCTGGTTGGTTTAACCAGGTGCTTGTTTAGCTCAGTTGGCTGTTGATGCAGACAAAACCTAATCATTCTGGTGGGCTGAGGAATGTGAATCAGTAGGTGTGGAGCCCACCAGATGCTTTCTGGCTCAAATAGGTGTGGATACGCGAACCAAGGGTTTGGCTGTATCGGCTTAGCCAGATTAGAGTAGGGGTCCTCAAAAGATAATGGATTGGTGAAGAATGTAGGGACCCCACTAGTGGGATCTAAGGGGGACAATATATGGTTGTCAGTTTGATTAGTGCCCCATTCACTGTCGACTCATGGTGGTAAATCATATTTAACTGGATCAGAGAGAGGTGAGTCAGAGTAGAAATGGATTCTAATGGTGGGTTGGGGTTTGGATCAATTTTTGAAGGGCTCTGGCTCGAAAGTAGGTGGTAGGGCTGCTTTGAGTTCCAAATCGTTGGCCTTCGAATCAAAATCAAAGAATAGATAATGGATATTGAGTTCACAAATCGACTCATAATCATCTAGAAACAATGATTCTCCTAAATCAGAGTATGATTCAAAATTATTGGAGAATTTGGGAAAATCATCTTCTAAACCTGACTCAAGATCTAGATTTCTAGCATAAAATAAATCAAAATGCATAGAGTCATCAACCTGACTTTGGTCTAACCTAATTTCAAATTCCAAGCTCATAGGGATATCCTTGTTAGGCATAGGCTCTGGTCAGGGTACCTAGGGTAAATCTAATCAAATCCCAACTCTTCTAGCTCCTCTAATTCAGTATCGTAAATCGATTTGGCTTCTGACAAATCAATTTGTTCTTCTGAGGAGTCTAGAGAGGTATAATCATCAAACATAGGCTCAAGATCATAGTTCAAATCTAAAATCTTGTTCTCATCACATTGAGCCTCGTGATCATCCCAACTATGCTCAGATCTAGATTCTAGGTTAGGTGTAGGAATTGGGTTACTAGAATATGGACTTTGTTCTATTATCATGCCAAAATTACTCTCGAGGAATTCCTTAACAAGATAAGGTGCGGGAGTTACATCCTTAAGAGGAACCGAATCGAACTCCTCACAGGAGTTTTGAGAATCTAGTCATGATGAGCCAGCTTCACAGCTTCCTATGGTTGGCTTATAATCAAGAACACATGTAACTGGATCTGCCCAACCCATATCTTGATTACGTATTTCATTTTGCACAAAATCAAAATTTGGTTCCATTTGGGTTGGGGGCCCATAATAATGACCTCCATTTTTGTACCCGTGCTCTAGGAAATTGTATTGATCCTCAAAATTACTCTAAGATGCATTATTAGTTTCTGGGTCATGATTTGAGTATTTTTGATCAATGGTTTGTTGCATCATATTTAGCATATCCCCACATTTTTCAATGACATCCTGGTGTATTTCCCAAAGCGGTGGATTTGTCAAACATTGTAGACACTCAGTGCTATGCAATCTCCACAATTCACTGTACTTTAATAAGAGGGCATCTTGGGTTGAACCACATATCATTTGTGTTATCATCATCTTTGGGTCATCCATAATGAGCTTTGTTGTTTCTGGAACATTAACTTGAACACTACTAAAGGGATCTGAGGTTCTGTAATATTCTTCACTATGCCTAAGTGAAACCTCGATCATTTTCACTTTTATGCTCTTACAGGATTCAGGTTTATTGAACATGTTTCCTATGTTCTGAGGTTGCATCTCCAAATCAGGTGGTGGATCAGGATGAAGAATCAAAGTCAAGTTCATATTTATTTGATCAAATTAGATTAGATTCCACCAAAAAGATAAACTCTAATGGGAGTCTCTAAGTTAGATCTAGGGACCACTTCTTGTGTATGTCCACTAAAGAATAGATGAGGGACTGGATGTGTATTGGACCCAATCGAGGCACCCAAAAAATTTGAATGACAAAGGCTGTTTGAGGCAAATGGACCTCTTGAGAAAAAATCCACACACCACGAATTACATGGGAAGCTAGGAAGGGAGAGTCCAACAAAAATCCCAACACGGTAGAGCATCCCCACAGGTTACAAGGTTTCCCTCACCCGACCTTCCTTATCACCACAGTTTCAAGTAGATCGGAATGTGGGAATTGAGACCTATGTCTACCAATTTTAGCCCTAATTATGCCTTCAATTTCACATAATTTAGAAGTTATTTCAAATTATGACCTAATTTGTAGGTTGATCGATTTGCAAAGCAAACCAACTTCACCTGACTTGTCCTATGGTTGAGGATAAAAAATGGGTCAAAGCACCCAAACCACCTTGAATTGGTTTTCAATAGGTTATTAGGTTGTAAATTTTAAGGTTGAAGTGAATTTAGAGCCTTGATTTTAGGGTTCACTTGATTAGATCAGTTAAACACGGGATTGGGTAGCACACAAATGCAAGAAGATTGATTTCCCATATTGCAGGCAAGTGTGTAGTAACACTTCAAAACCCTAATATGTAACCCTAATTGACTCTAATTCCATGTCCAATTTGAATCCAAATATGGCACCTTGGACTCAAACAAGAAAGTAAGTAGTCCAAGGAGTTGAGAATAGGAACAAGAAGTATGGATGGGTTCTTTCTAATCACATCGTATCAGCTTTAATCTGATTTCAATCAATCTTGCAAATCAGGAAATGTATGCCTTGAATGAGATTGTTAGGAAACTAAGGCAAGTGGATCCTAATTCATTTGTTTCTTATTTTTATCTTCCCATGATTAGGAGAAGATTAAGGAAGAAAAGAAATTTTACCTACCCATAGTGTGCCTGATTGCGCAGAAGATCTTCTTGTGATTCCCCTCGCAACAACAAAACAAAGCATATAGGGCAAGTTAGAAATTAACTCAGTAATCAATAATGATATGACTAGTGGTGAATTGCACATTTCTCCCCTCACCAAAATGTGGAATGTGGAAATCATCATAGTGTAGGAGAACGCATCATAGTATAGTGACAAAAACTATATCGACATTTAAATTTATAAAGCTTGAAAAACATGAGTTCTGAGGTCATTCGTAGGGTGTAAAATTGGAATTCAACCACTAATTGAAGGATATAAAATGTGAGCACAATAATCAAATCACAAGTAAAATATATGCAATGAATGATCAATAGAAAATAAGGATCCAAATTATATTTCAAGAGTCTGTTGGAACCTAGTTCCACTTCTCTTTTCTGTTTTGGTGTTAACAAAACCATTTTAAATCTAATGACTTGTTGAAGTCTTATTTCCAGTAAATAATAAGATCTAAGGATGGATGAAAGAAGTAATGATGGAATGAAGATTGAAGACTTTAGTTTTGTCTAGTTTGTTGTATCTTAGAACTTTTGTATGTCTCCTAACAAGAAAAAGTTAACCTAGGAGTTAAAGTCAAAGTAGAGAATTTTTTTTGAAACTGAGAGGAAAGCTATCATGCTATGATAGCAATCCGGAGGGCATTTTATTTCATACTATTTAAAAAGAAATATGGAGAACTACACATTGGATCCCCATCTATATATGAGGGACTAGCACTCATTTACAATTTGCATATAGCATACTGGTCTCTCCTAGAATAACTTCCCATTTCTCACCCTCCATACACACCACAAAATCATAGCCATGCGCATATGTGGTCTTCCAGGTGCTGCAAACCTATGCCATAGGGAGTCCCATGAGGGTAAAGGTTCCTGACACATTTTTCTCCATATCATATCCGTGACCAAGCATGAAGAGAATATGTGAGATAAGCTATCAGTGTGAAACCCACATAGATAGAATTCATTTAATGTTGCCCCCATTCTTTTGTGTCTAAGATCACCCATGATCAAACCTTCCCTCCTGCACAACCATAAAAAAATTTGTACTTTGAGTGGGATCTTCAATAGCCATAGCTTCCTATTTGCAAGGTCACTTTCCATACTCCTACTGGGTCTGATTATTTCTCCATATGGCCGCTGGGTAGTGTAACTGCCATTGCAAACATATGTGTCCACGCTAGGCCTTGGATTGAAATTCTACAGAACTGAAATCACGTTCTGCCTTTCCTCCCATAGACGGGTACAAAATCACGTTCAATCTTTCATTTTGAAACTGAAGATCAACTCTTTGAAAATATTATCATATAGCTAAGATAAGATTTCCTTAAATTTTGGTTTAAATATATAAAACAAGGTACTTGTAGCAAGTACTGGTACTAGTAATAATTACTGGTGCATCCTAGGCACAGGTTTGGGCCTAAGTCCCAAACTGTGAACAAGTACCGGTACTCATCATGAGTACCGCTATTAAGTGTTCACAACCTCATTTCCTGTGAGTCACAAGTGCTGGTACTAGTGATAAGTACATCTTCTTTGTGTTGTAGATGGTGCCACAGATGTCGAATTGGATTGATTTTCACGCTGTTAGGCTGCAATCGTCGCTCCGAACCTGTCCATGCAGTTGAATTTTTCATCTGAAGTATGGAATGACACCATCTTGGCCCTTGATCTCTAAGCTTCCTCGGAATATATCTAGTGCTACGGATGTATGATCGAGGCGATCATGGAGTCGAACTCCAATCGTCGCCCTGATCAGATCCGTATGGTTGGATCCTTAGTCCAAGGCCTTGATTAAAAGTCGCCCGATCCCTGGCCATAAAAAGAGACAATTACTATACAATTTGTACAATTTGACCTAAATGCATGATTATGCATATGATGCAATATTTACAATGCATGATGCTAATATGGTACTAAGAACATGCATTAATAGACATTTTTGGCTGTTTAGATGTATGCACATTAGGCACGTGCAAGGCAGCGATAGTGCGCGTGGGCGCGAGGGCGTTAGCACATAGCACACATGCAAGCGCCACAAGGGCACGTGGAGAGTGTGAGCGATGCAGCAGTAGAGGCACGTAAGTAGATTCTTTAGCGACGTTTGGGTGGATCATCAATGACATTTATGACCGTCACTAAATGTCCTATATACGAATTTGATTCTTTCCTCCACTATAAAAGGACCCAAACCCTTCCCATGTTTCTTCATCTCTTCCTTTCTTCCTCTCACCACCTGTAAGGCTCTAGAGAGAGCTTGTCCCATGCCCGGGATGCTCTTCTATAGTAGAAAATCAAATATTTTCCCTCCTCTCATCCCTCTTCATTGAGCATCCTGTGGCCGTCTTCTCATCTACTTCGGGAAGTAGATCCTCGCCGCGACGCTATCCTACCCCACCCTCCATCCTCATTCGTCCGGCTTCTCACCACCTTCCTCTAGGCGACGTCAGAGCGAGTCATCCTCCAAGTGACCATCGAGGGAGATTTCTCTCACCTATCTCTATCTTTATTGCTTTCGTAGTATATATTTCTTACTTTCCTAGTTGTAATAAACATTTGATTATAAAAATACATGATTGTTTCTCTCTCTGTCTCTATCTCTCTTTGTTTATTTTGCAAGTAGATTAGCTAGAATTCATTGACCTGATCTCTTGCTTGCAAAAAATCCCAAAAAAATTAGAAAAGGTAAAAATGACAAAAACAAATAAAAAGCGAAATGTGGATTTTCAAAACCAAACCTTTGCCTCCCCATGTTCGACCCATGACCCATTTTTGAGTTTTGGTTATAAATTTTATCTCATTAATGGATTTTAACATGAATCAAACTACGAGAATGATTTTTCCAAATCCAATCCCATCCGCGTCCAAATCTGTCTCGATCAATACTTAAGTTATAATTGCTAACTACTTATTAATAGATACAAGGTTACTTAATTAAGTTAAGACTTAATACCTAATTACTATATTAATTACTTATAAATACTAATTACTTAAATTACTACTTACATTATGCTAGTTAGATTATACTAATATGATATAGATTTACTATAGTATGAGCTACTATACTAATAAGTTACATAATTAACTAATTACTTAATTAACTACTTAATGACCTATTTAACTAATTGCAATATGTTAACCACATGAATAATTGCAAAGAAATACATATTAAAGACAAGGAAATCATTCCATAAGCAAAAAGAAATGATACTGCATTGAATTACAAAACGAAATGCACTAAAGGTGTTGTTTTAGAACAACAAAGTTTAACATTCAACATTATTAACAACATAGGCATAGTTCTGATTAAACTCGTAGACTTCATGTCTTAAAGTTTCACTTGTAGCTTCAGCCTTCACAGCCTTCAACATAATCCTTCTTAGAGCCAACACTTAGCCAAATTTCGTTAATCTTACATCCTTACAAAGCAAAAGGACAGATGGCGCACGTAGCATTCGCAGGATCAATAGCCATGATTGCTAGATCGGTACCACTACTAGCCACACAGCACTATCTTAGCCTTCCACCTGGTGCTCGGAGGCCACATCGTAGGGCTGTGCTTACACGTAAGTGATAAACACCAGTTTATCATCATTCCTATGCATTAAAACAAACCTAGCTCTTAGGATTTTACTCCACAAATGGGTTTTTGGGGTTGCATTTAGTTATAAATTAGGATAGGCATGCATTGCATTTTTCTTGTCTTTTTAATGTGTTTTTGTGAGTATTAGGGACAAATAGATATACAGATCCCTAAAACCATAGCACTCAAGAAGGCAACTGGTGTCGAAGAAGCTCAGATTAGCTAGAACTCAGCTTGATCCAATTCACCATAGGTGGAATCCAGGTCACTTGGACTAGGGTTAGCTCCTCCTAACTCCATTTAGCTCATCTCAGCTGAATGGCAGCTCAAGAGAGCTCATATTAGCTCACCCTAGCTCAGGTCAGCTCAGATCCAGCTCAACTTAGCTGAGTTTAGCTCATTTTAGCTCCCACTAGTCCAGAGGGAGCACTAGCTAGCTCAACTAAGTTGACTGGAGTTCACCACAGCACATATCCAGTTAGATCTAGCTCCACTCAGCTCCAACCAACTGAAGATGAATTTATCCTAGCTCAGGAAGCTCAACTCTAGCTCCCGGGAACTTAGCTTAGCTCAAGCAGGTTGATCTAAGCTACCTTAGCTGTCTCAACCAGCACAATCCTCCCCGGGAGCACCAAACCCAGCACACCTCAGCTCCATCCAACAGAAGCCAGCTTACTTTAGCTTGGCTTAGCAACTAGCAAAGAACTAGCAAGCTAAGCCAGCTAGAGTAGCCCCATGTTGACCTCTTCAGTATCTTCCAACTCCAATTTAGCTCTAGACTCTTCATATCCAGCTCCTCTCCTCAAACCCTAAGCTCCACATGCATACTCCTCTACTCCATAACTAGATAAGCTAGTGTAAGTTAGCTAACATCTAGCTCCTTGGTCATCCTCCACCTTCAATTTAACCCCTGCTAGTTCCACCAACTATGCTTACCTAGTCCACCTAAGATACCTAACCTCTACTCTATTTTGGCACCAAGATGGACACCTCCTAGCCCCTGGACTACACCCAAAATACACCTTCTATTGGCGCCAAAATGCCCCGACATCATGGCCCTACACATAACCCTACAACCTATCCTAGCCATCCACCTAACCCCCCTTCTAGAAGCCTTCATGGTGGCACCAAAACCAAGGCAACTCTCCATGGTTGGCACCACCTTTAGGTGGCCCTTCACCACCATCACACCCCTTACTTGGCGCCAACTATCCTTAGCCCTAGGATCACCTAACCACCCCCATCTTCCCATCCTGACCGTCCATCTCAAGAGTCACCTTAACCCTCTCATCCTACCCTATAAAAAGGCCAATACCCACCACTTTACAACCCATCCTTGGCTGGCAAAATACCTCTCATATTCTACCTAAATCTCACACCAAGGAGAGAAGAAGAAGAAGAAGATTAAGGGGATATTATGTCCCCTTGGTGCCTTCCCCTCTTCCCTTCACTCTTGTGCCCATGCTAGCCAAAGGAGAAGACAGGCAAGGAAGACCATGGAGGAGGTCTTGAAGGTGGTCCATGCCACCTTGGAGGAGAGCTTGAGGGTGGTGCACACCCACCCTTCGAGGAAAGAATTCAGGTGGAGAGCATTCACCTTGGGGAGCATTCAAGGAAGGAGAAGGAGACCTTCTTTTCAAGCCAAGGAGTAGCTAGGATTGGAGCAAGAAGACTCCCTTCTTCACCAAATTCTGCAAGAGAATTTGTGTTTCTTTTTGTTGCTTTTATATTTTCCATTTCTTGTAGAAGCATTCCTCTACATGTTTTTGTAAAAGGAACACAAATTCTACTAAATCAATTTGCCTTCTTTTCTATTTCTATTCTAATTGCTTTGTCTTTGTTCTAGCACTTTTTCACTTCCACTTCCTAATTACTCTAGGCCTCCACTTGCCTAGAGTGAGCTTAGGGAGGGGTCATTTTTTTCTCTTAGGTTTTAGCTTAGTGATTGTAGGTGTTAGTTACTTTTTCGTCAATAATCGCATTTTTCCCTCATTATTTCAAAACATAAAAATTATATATTTAAAATACCAAAAGGAAAGATTGAGTTTCCCTTAAAAGCAAGAGATTTGAATTGCAAACTTGCCTCCTTGGACATCCCTAGATACTCCCCTATCTAGGTTTATAAATTTAAAAGCATATGTGATTTTGCTTGTTACAGCGACTTTAAAAACCCTAATTACAAATCACGCCCAATTTTGCATCACTTTTTGGCATTGTTGCCTGTGACGCATGGCTTTGTATTAATCATTTTTCACTTGCTTGAAGTGAATCTCATCCCCTTCTCTTTCTTTTCTCTTATGTGTGCAGGTATTGCAGGAAGAAAGTGGGAATTTGGAAGCGAGAGCTCAAAGTTCCTTTTCTTCTCGCGAAATTCCGGTTGGTTCTCTTTTCTAGTCACATAGTTAATAAAAACTACCAAAAAAATGTAAAACTTGGCTTTCAGGATCCCAAACATATTAATTAAGTGGAGTGGTGTCCATTAAAATTCATTGTTTGCTTGTATGCTTCATTAAACACCACTCCAATCCAAGTGTTGGTGTTCTGATTTTCGGGTCCAGCTTTCTATCTGAATTTCAAAAATCAATTCCCAACACCATAGGTCTCCTAAAATCCTAAAATATATCATAACAATTTCAAATCAAGTTAGGAACGTCTGTTCCAACTTTTAGATCGGTTGGCCTTGTATTTAATTTTTAAAAATTTGTGGACAGTTGAGGGGTCACACCCTCTGAGCTTTCTATTTTGCTGCATTCCATGAATGTTTAGAACTTCTATACTCATTCAATTTTGGTGAAATTTAGCTTTTTGGAATCCTTGTGAAAATCTACATCTCACATAAAATCACCAAAATTTTTTAAGGCCAGTGGTGGTACAAAAAGTCCAAAATACCCACGGATACCATTTCAGGACTTTGACACCAGCACAAATAAAAATTTAAAACAAATATCAAATAAATTCCTAAAATCTTAAAAAAATCTTTTCTAGAATCCTTGTTCGATTTTACATAAGGTAGTGGTGTTGGTTGTATTTTTTGGACCACTACATATTCAGAAAGCCTAAAAATAATTCATTGGTAGTAAGTTTCTATATTAGGGTTCAAATTCAATTAGGGTTTCTTCTTTGCTTTTTAGTCCCACAACATAAAGGAAACATATCATCACCAATACAACTTATTTTCTTTTTATTGTGGAAGTCTCAAACTTGTTTCAACATTTAAAAAGAGAAGCTCTAAAACACATTCAATTAAGTCAAATCCTAAAAGATAGAAATACTAAAAATTCTGTGATAACTTGTTTGAAATTGGAACCACTTTCCAATTCCTGCACACACAATAAAAATTGAAATAACACGGCAACAACCGAATTAATGCCCTCCATATTTCGTGTGCACACTAGTATCCTAAACCTAATTAAAATTAGTAGCAATTTGACCCCTAAGGTTTTCATTATCTTAGGCTTGCTATATAGGTCTTAAGTTTTCTATAGTTAATACTAATTCTGTCATCTATATCTGCTGTTCAGGATGAGCGGCCGTGTCAAATGACCAGGCGTAGGTTTGTATAAGCACCTGGGGTTTTCTCTAGGAAACGTTTGGGCCAAAACCTCCCCTTAAGCAACTTGGCTAGATTTGTTGACAAAACTGGTATTCACTGTTGATTACTTATTTCTTACGTAGACCAAGTCCTAGGTTTACTTTTAGGGAGTCACACTTAAGTTAGGTCTGGAATTTGTTGTTTGAATTATACACCTTCTCTCATCTCTTTCTCTTCTCCTCCCCTCCAATTCTTCCAAAATTGTGCATGCACAGGTGAAAGTCCCAAAAACATCTTGAGGGACCATTTGATTTCGCCCCCAACAGCAGAAAATCGTTGTTTACCTCTCCCTCCTCTTCTACGAAAATGGAAAACCCACGAAGTCGAAAAAAAAAGTTTTGCTTCCACTTCTAACCCGTCATCCGACCTACAAGCTGACTTCTCCCTCCCTCACCTCCCTCATTTGGTGCAACCAAAAATTCCTGCAGGGTCAGGTGGCCCTCCAATTCTAACTCAAAATCCAAACCCTTTTGCCTTGATGGTCGACTATTTGGTTCGGCTGCAACAAAATCAAGAATATTTGGCTAGGACTGTAACGAACCAAGCTAACTAAGGGCAAAACCCACCACCCAGTCAGCAGGCTGTCATTCCTCTTAAGGATTTCTATGATCCTTCAAATTACGAGGAAAGACACGGGGTGGTCATACCACAAGGGGATTTTGAGATCAAACTAGCCATTCTAAATCTTATCAAGCATTTTCATGGTCTTCCAAGGGAGGACCCTTTTTGTCATCTCGAGGAATTAACTGTCCTCGCTCAAACCACTCATTCCTGCAATGTGCAGGAAGACATGTGGTTAATGAGACTTCTTCCTCTCTCTCTTAAAGACAAAGATTCCCATCGAATTAGAATGGTTGGGCGCCCGATTACCACCTAGCCCCAATTAAAGAGTACTTTTCTAAAAAAGAATTTTCCGATCGGTCGAACTAATGCTTTAAGATCCATAACGACCTTTCAACAAAAAATTGGTGAACCCCTCCACGAAGCTTGGGAAAGATTTCAAGAACTTTTAAGAAGTTGTCCCCACCATGAAATTCCACAATGGCAGTTAGTGCAGATCTATCATGGATTAGAAGATCAATTGAAGCGATTCGTGGATGCCTCATGCGGGGGCAATTTCCTTAATAAAGATGCCGAAAGTGCCTATCTCCTCTTTGAAGAAATGAGTAAAAACTCATTTAATATGACTTCAATGGACACTTTTAGTAGAACACAAAACCCCAAACATGGAGTCCATGAAATTGACTCCAAATCCACCTCTATTCCAGTCACTCAGGATGATCTATATATGTTAGCTCAATGACTAGACCAGATGCAAATTCACTAGAAAAAAATGGAAGAAAAGCACACAAATAAACAAGATCCACACTTTAACTCTCCACGCACTAACACTCTTCAACTTCTCCGAAGAGAAAATCTGCACAATATTGATGCCACACCTGTTGGTTAGCAGTTTCCAACTGATTTCCCACTGGAATTGACAAGGAATTTTGATCAAAATATTTGTGATCCCACCACGGAAAAAAATTATGCTCTCCAGGAGCAATTTAGAAACCCCTCCAACACTTTCAACCAAAACTAGAGGACTAACCCGAATCACTCCTAGAAAAACCCGAACCCGATTCCTTTTCCCAAATAAAATCATTTTGGGAATTATGGGCAACCTGTGTGCCAACCTGGACCATCCTAAGAAGATATTAACACTCAGGTCATGAAAACTATGCAAGGTATGCATAATCAAATGACAGAAGTAACCCGCATGATTACCAACTTGCAACACCAACTTAAGGTTACTCCTGATCATCGACCTGTTGGGAATTTACCTTCCCAACTCGAATAATCAAAGGAATCAGTTCCAAGGTGGATATCCCAGTCAACCCATTCAACCAGCACCTCAGCATCCCCTAGGTTTCAATAACAGCAGGCTTCATGTCCTCATCCTCGAAACAACCAAACTACAAATGCAGTTACTTTGAGGAATGGGCAAACCACTCACAATCCCCTGCTTGTTAAAGAAACTCCTTTTAATGAAACACAGATCAACTCTTCCCCATCTTCCTCTCACATTGTTTAGGAACCTATTAATGCAAAACAGGGAAACCCTGCACCATTTCCACAAGCCCTCCATTCTTCAATATATAAGAAAAAGAAGAAATCTGAGCCCACTAAAAAGGAATTAATGGATTTATTTGGGCAAGTTGAAATTAACATCCCTCTCCTAGATGCCATAAAATACATCTCTGCCTATGCAAAATTCCTAAAAGATTTATGTACCCCAAAGAGGCAGCCCCGAAATTTAGGAAAGGTGATCCTTCCTGAGATAGTCAGCTCAATTGTGTAGAGTCGACTGCCTCTTAAGAGAAAAGATCTAGGTGCCCCCCTGATTCAAGTTATCATTAATGATACTTCTTTTGATCGTGCTTTGTTGGATCTCAGAGTCTCAATTAATCTTATCCCCACAAGTGTTTTTGAGGAATTTAAGATCGGTGTATTAAAGCCTGTTAAGGTTACTCTTCAATTAGTCGACCGATATACAATTAAACCAAGGGGAATTGTTGAGGATGTCCTTGTCTTGATAAAAAATTGTCTATTTGCAGTAGACTTTTTAGTCTTAGAAATAGAGGTATCGGAAGCACTAAAGTTTGCACCCATAATTCTTGGAAAACCATTCTTAGCCACCACTAGTGCAAATATTGATTGTGATTCTGGAAAAATGAAGATCATGTGTTGTGGTGAATCTGTAACATTAGATATTTTCCAAGCTTCTAGGAGGTTCCAAGAACCTGATTTCTTTGATGATCCGGATTCAGAAATAGAAAATATTATGGAGGAAACTTTATAGATTTCCTATTTAGGTTCCTATTTTGCAATCAACACGGTTCCTGAGCAATCCATTTCTTCTCACCCTTCCACCCTAACCACACATTCAGCTAACCCTCCAGCTGACCCTTTCACTCTCACCTCACCACTAGCACACAAAGCAAAAACTCTTTCAAAGCTGGGCCCACAATTGGAATTGAAACCTTTGCCTGACTCCCTTAAATATGTCTTCCTGGGTCCAAATCAGATCCTGCACCTGATTATAAATTCTAGACTTACTGGGGCATAAGAACACAAACTTCTCTAGGTTTTGAGTAAATACAGAAAAGCTATTGGCTGGACCCTTTCTGATCTTAAGGGTATTCATCCATCCTATTGTACACATCGTATATATTTAGAGGACGATTCTCGCCCCTCCCGCCAACCACAAAGGCGCTTGAACCCTATTATGCTGGAGGTGGTAAAAAAGTAGAATATTAAGTGGCTTGATGCTAATATCATCTACCCCATTTCTAATAGCTCCTAGGTTAGTCCAACACAAGTTGTGCCCAAAAAGGCTAGGCTAACAGTTGTCACCAATGACAATGGGGAGAATATAGCCACTCGAACTACCTCTTCTTGGCACATGTGTATCGATTACAAAAAATTAAACACTGCCACCAAGAAGGACCATTTTCCACTCCCCTTTATTGATCAAATCTTGGAGCATCTAGCCAGATGGGATTTTTACTATTTTCTGGACGGTTATTTCGGCTATAATCAGGTAGCGGTTCATCCTGAGGACCAAGGCAAAACAACTTTCACCTACCCCTTTGGAACCTTTGCTTTCCGAAGGATGCCCTTCGGTCTTTGCAACGCACCTACAACTTTTCAAAGGTGTATGCTTGCAATATTTTCAGATCTGGTAGGTGAATGCTTAGTGGTCTTTATGGGTGACTTCTTTGGTTTTGGAGATTCTTTTGACCATTATCTCAAGAACCTTGAAAGAACTCTCCAAAATGCATAGAAGTCAATCTGGTCCACAATTGGGAAAAAACTCATTTCGTGGTCCAGGAAGGTATTGTCTTGGGCCATGTTATTTCAAAACAAGGAATCATAGAAGATAAAGAAAAAATAGATGCTATATCTAAGCTCCCACTGCTCACTACTATCAAACAGATCAGATCCTTTTTGGGTCATGTGGGTTTCTACCATACATTCATTCAAAATTTTTCCCAAATCTCCAAGCCCTTAAGTCAGCTGCTTACTAAAGGCCAGCCATTTGATTTTAATGATAAATGCCTAGAAAGTTTTTTGAGGTTGAAGAAGGAGGTTACTGAGGCACCAATTTTGTAGGGACCTGATTGGAATAGTCCCTTTGAATTAATGACAGAAGCCTCAGATTTTGCTGTAGGGGCCGTTCTAGGGCAAAGAATTGGCAAGAAGCCCATTGTGATCTATTATGCTAGCAAAACTCTTGATGATGCACAATGGAATTACACAGTTACTAAAAAGGAACTTCTTGCCATTGTATTTACCTTAGAAAAATTAAATCTTATCTTTTGCGGTAACGTCACTATATATACCGACCACTCAACACTTAAATATTTGCTGACAAAAAAAGATGCAAAACCCTGCCTTATCTGTTGATCGTGCTGCTCCAGGAATTTGACCTAGGAATCAAGGATAAGGCGGGATCGCATAATGTAGTGGCCGACCATCTCTCTCGTCTTTTGACGAGTGACATAATGACCCCACCAGATCAATTCCTTGGTGAAAGCATTTTAGCTGTTACTACCCTCCCTAGGTTTGCGCCCATCACAAACTATTTAGCAACAGAATGAATCCTCGCTGATTGGCCAAAAACAAAATGGGATAAGTTCTTTGTTGATATTAAATACTATTTTTGGGAGGAGCCCGACCTTTTCCTCATTTGTGCCGATTAGGTCATTCGACGATGTGTACCTGACTCTGAAATCCATGATATTTTGACACATTGTCACTCAATGGCTTGTGGCGGAAATTTTTCAGGCAAGAAAACTGCAGCTAAAATCCTTAATGCGGGATTCTTTTGGCCCAGCTTACGCAAAGAGGCTCATGATTTTGTTTGGTCCTGTGTGCATTGCCATAGCATCAGCAACATGAGTTGGAAGGATATGATGCCCCTTAATCCAATTTTAGAAGTTGAAATTTTTGATGTTTGGGGCATCGACTTCATGGGACCGTTCATCAACTCTGGTGGGTATTTATATATACTAGTCGCAGTCGCTTATGTTTCAAAGTGGATAGAAGCAATACCCACCCACACTAGTGATCACCGTGTGGTTTTCGAATTTCTTAAGAAAAATATTTTCTCAAGATTTGGCATTCCAAAAGCCATTATCAATGATGGAGGCTCACATTTCACTCATTCACAATTCCATCACCTTCTTTCTAAATATGGGGTTAATCATAAAATTTCCGCACCTTATCACCCGCAAACAAATGGCCAAGGAGAATTTTCTAATCGGGAAATTAAAAATATTTTACAAAGGATGGTTAGGCTCGACCGTAAAGATTGGTCAACTAAATTGGATGATGCTTTATGGGGCTACCATGCCGCTTTTAAAACTCTGCTCGGCATGTCTCCCTTCTGTCTGATTTTTGGGAAGGCATGCCATCTCCCGGTAGAACTAGAACATAGGCTTTTTGGGAATAAAACAATTAAATATGGATTTATCTAACGTTGATATCCATAGAAAACTACAATTAACTAAATTGGGAGAATTACATAATTTTTTCTAAGAAAATGCGAGGATTTATAAAGACCGAACAAGGAAATTTCATGATAAATACATTTTTCGGAAACACTTTGACGTTAATCAATGCATTTGGCTTTTTGATGCTAGATTACATCCATTTCTTACCAAATTAAAATCCAAATGGACCGACCCCTTTATTGTCCATAAAACTTATCCATACAACGCTGTTGATCTTTTTGATCCTAAAACTAATACGACATTTCAAGTCAATGGCCAACGTTTAATGGCCTATTTTGATCATACGCCGAATCTTTTATCTAAATCATTCAACTTCACTGACCCAACCACCTTTGATCACTAATGCAAACTACACCCGGCTGAATGGCGTAAAAGATAGCACTGGATGGGAGGTAACCCATCATTTTTCCTACTTTCCTTTTTCCTTCCTTTTCCAAGTTTTGACCATCCTAAACTCGACCGCTCTTTGTTAAGGTGATCCCTTTTTCCTCCTAATGCATGAGGACATTGCATATCTTAAGCATGGGGAGGTGTTTTTAAAATTTGATGAACGACTTAGGATTTTCAAAACCTAAAAACATGCATTTTTCTTTAGTTATTTTATTTTCCTGCATGCATAACCAAAAATATAAATATACTCAAAATGTTTTGAGGAAAAATTTTGAAATTGGGACTAAGGTCGAAAAACTAACTTTTGGTACAATGGGATTTAATGCCTAAAAAACTAGGAATGAAGATGTGGATCTGATCAATAGAATTTGATGCTCTATTTTTAGACTAGATCAGATATCCTTGTCTAAAATTTCACCTGAACTCATGATTGCTCAGGTGAGTTGATCCTCTTTTCTAATATGGAAATTATCTGACTTAGTTTCTGATTCAAAAACTTGCATTTCTTGAGGAACTTCCTATGTCAATTTTCACACACAAGCCAACACTTAAAACCAACTAAAAATTAGAAAAACTCCCTTGTTTGGACTTAGTAAAATTCCAAAGCAAATCATTGGTTTGAGTTCCCACCACCGAGAAGGAGGAAAATGCCTCCTTTGAGGATGCGATGTCAACATGTTACTGCCTCGATGTTGCTCCATATCTGTATTTCATATCTTTGGACGAAGCATTAAAGTGCAATTTAGCAGCTCAAGTGTCTTGGACGGTGCTCTACCTATAGTGTCAGAGCAAGAGCTTGAGTTTGCTTGGAGCGCCCTTTTACACAGCATTGTGTTTTGGGGTTGTGAGCTCCTGGGTGGTGTCATGGACAGTGCTATCCCAAAGTACTGGCACCAGAGCCCCCTCGAGGTTTGGTAAAAAGAATGATGATCCCGATACATCTGTTGTAGGACTAGGCTAGAAATAAGCATGGGGGAGAAAAAAAAAGTTTTAAACCAAAAACACACCCCTATAAATGTTGGCTTTTCACAAGCATAGACACAAGGTTATAAAGGATATTGCAAGTTGCGAATCAGATTCATGAGCCAGAAAAATCCTAAAAACAGAAATTTCAAGTCATCTGAATTAACAAAGGGTTAATTTGTGAATATTTTGGAGGATATATTGTTCCCACTTTGTCTAATTTTTGGATCCAAAAACAAATCCTGATGGTTATCCTTAACAAATCCCGTGCCTCCTGTCTTTAGATCAACCAAGGTCCCTTAATCTTTTTTTTCCTCAAAAGTAAAAAAAAATAGATTTCCCAAAAATTCCATTTTATAAATTGAAGTTTTGCTAAGAGACTAGCAAAAGATAAGCATAGGGGCGTGATAATCGCTAGTTTATCATCATTCTTATGCATTAAAACAAACCTAGCTCTTAGGATTTTACTCCGCAAATGGGTTTTTGGGGTTGCATTTAGTTATAAGTTTGGATGGGCATGCATTGCATTTTTCTTGTCTTTTTAATGTGTTTTTGTGAGTGCTAGGGATAAATAGATATACAGATCCCTAAAACCCTGGCACTCAAGAAGGCAACTGGTGAAGAGGAAGATTAGACTAGCTGGAACTCAGCTTGATCCAACTCACCATAGTTGGAATCTAGCTCACTTGGACTAGGGTTAGGTCATCCTAACTCCATTCAGCTCATCTCAGCTAAATGGTAGCTCAAGAGAGCTCATATTAGCTCACCCTAGCTCAGGTTAGCTCAGATCCAGCTCAACTTAGCTGAGTCTAGCTCATCTCAGCTCCCACTAGTGCACAGGGAGCTCAAGCTAGCTTAGCTAAGTTGACTGGAGTTCACTCTAGCTCAAATCCAGCTACATCCAACTCCAGCCAGCTGAAGATGAATTTATCCCAGCCTAGGATGCTCAAGTCTAGCTCCCAAGAACTCAGCTTAGCTCGAGCTAGTTGAGCTAAGCTACCTTAGCTGTGTTAACCAGCTCAATCCTCCCCGGGAGCACTAGACCCAGCTCACCTCAGCTCCATTCAATAGAAGCCAGCTCACTTTAGCCTGGCCTAGCAGCTAGCAAAGAACTAGCAAGCTAAGCCAGCTAGAGTAGCCCTATGTTTAGCTCTTCAGTAGCTGCCAGCTCCAATTCTGCTCCTGACTCTTCATATCCAGCTCCTCTCCTCAAACCCTAAGCTCCACATGCATACTCTTCTACTCCATAGCTAGCTAAGCTAGCTTAGCTTAGCTAACATCCAGCTCCTTGGTATCCTCCACCTTCAACTTAACCCAAGATAGGTCCACCAACTAAGCTTACCTAGTCCACCTAAGTTACCTATCCTCTACTCTATTTTGGCACCAAGATGGACACCTCCTAGCCCCTCAACTACACCCAAAAGACACCTTGTTTTGGTGCCAAAATAAACTTCTAGAAGTTTTCCTTTTTGGCGTCCAAACACCCCCACATCATGGCCCTACACATAAACCTACAACCTATCCTAGGCATCCACCTAACCCCCCTTCTAGAAGCCTTCATGGTGGCACCAAAACCAAGGCACCTCTTCATGGTTGGTGCCACCTTTAGGTTGCCCTTCACATACCATGACCACCACCATCACACCCCCAACTTGGCGCCAACTCTCCTTAGCCCTAGGATCACCTAACCACCCCTATCTTCCCATCTTAGCCATCCATCTCAAGAGTCACCTTAACCGTCTCATCCTACCCTATAAAAAGACCAATACCCACTACTTTACAACCCATCCTTGGCTAGCAAAATACCTCTCATATTCTACCTAAAGCTGACACCCAAGTGAGAAGAAGAAGAAGAAGATTAAGGGGATATTAAGTCCCCTTGGTGCCTTCCCCTCTTCCCTTCTCTCTTGTGCCCACGCTAGCCAAAGGAGAAGCTAGGCATCGAAGACCTTGGAGGAGGTCTTGAAGGTGGTCCACGCCACCTTGGAGGAGAGCTTGAGTGTGGTGCATGCCCACCCTTGGAGGAAGGAATTGAGGTGGAGAGCATCAACCTTGGAGGAGCATTCAAGGAAGGAGGAGAAGGAGACCTTCTTTTCAAGCCAAGGAGCTGCTAGGATTGGAGCAAGAAGACTCCCTTCCTCACCAAATTCTGCAAGAGGATTTGTGTTTCTTTTTATTGCTTTTATATTTTCCATTTCTAGTTGAAGCATTCCTCTACATGTTTTTGTAAAAAGAACACAAATTCTACTAAATCAATTTGCCTTCTTTTCAATTTCTATTGCAATTGCTTTGTCTTTGTTCTAGCACTTTTTCACTTCCACTTCCTAATTACTCTAGGCCTCCACTTGCCTAGAGTGAGCTTAGGGAGGGGTCATTTTTGTCTCTTAGGTTTTAGCTTAGTGATTATAGGTGTTAGTTACCTTTTCGTCAACAATTAACATTTTGCCCTCATTATTTCAAAACTTAAAAATTATATATTTAAAATACCAAAAAGAAAGATTGAGTTTCCCTTAAAAGCAAGAGATTTGAATTGCAAACTTGCCTCCTTGGACGACCCTAGATACTCCCCTATCTAGGTTTATAAATTTAAAAGCATATGCGATTTCACGTGTTACAGCAACTTTAAAAACCCTGATTACAAATCACGCCAAATTTTGCATTAGCAAGCACACACGCACGCATGCTCATTTTTGCACCTAGCACTTGTTGACTGATCATCATACATGCATGAAACAATATATATCACAAAAATGAGTCATATGTTATCGATGTGGGACTAAAGAGTCCCTATTTCACAGCACCAGATTCAAATGTGAATACTAATGTCTCCAAATCTCCAAATCTCAACAATAAGGGCTCAATCAAAAGCCCTGAGGTTTGTCCTTCTATTGTAGGCTTCAATTGGATCAAAGGATCATATTTGTTCCTTCAAAGTAGGCTCTAAGGATAGTCTGATAACTAGTGCATTCTGCTGCAGACTAGCAGGAGGGATTTCTAATCAACCTATCTAACTCCTTCAAATCTCTCAATTAAAGCCTCTGCTTGGTACTACACACCATTCCACATAGATTAGAATAAATATGATGGTTCTAGGAAGCTTAGGATAGCATTAGAGATTTGGCTTTAAGCTAAGAACAGGCAAATTGACAAGTCTAATAGCCTGACATATTAGTTTAGACCTCAGGAGTAAATTTAAGTCAATACAAGGGTTCCAGATGAACTGATTTAGGTTAAAATTGTCTTGGAAACTCGCCAAAAAAGGTTTGAAGTCCTTTAATGCTTAGTTTGAACCCAAACTGAAAAGGAAATTAAAACTACTATAAACATCAATAATCTCATTTGAATTAACTCCATTGGATTCACACCGATCCCAGAAGTTCAAATCAATCCTTAAAACTAAGTTATGAAGTCAAGAATCTTAAGAACAGACTTGGTTTGACCTTCATAGCCTAATGGTTGACTTTTTGATTCAAGGACTCTTAGATCAAATAAATTGTATAAATCAACTCTACATACCTAAGAAACTTATTCCACACATCAAAACCAAGAATTGATCTATTAGAACCTTCATCAGACCTTTCCGCCTGAGGTTAGATATGGTTTTATTTGATAGAACATACCAAAGGTTCTAAGACAAATCTGAGAACATTTCTAAATTCTCTAAGTGATATTGAAGCTTAATGACCTATTAGAAATGTCTGAAACCTAATGGAGGAGCTTCTTTAGCTCTACCAGGGCTGAAGAAGACAAAGGCCAATAGGTTTCTAAGATCAACTAAACAACAAATGAAGACTGAAAGTAAAATCAGTAGATCACAAAATAGTGATCTGGGGCTCTACAGAAGATTTCATGAGTTGTAGCATAGGTTTAGTGTTGTCGAAGCGCACCGGAGCTCTAGTGATGGTTGGAATTAGTCACTAGAGATCAAATCTCCATGAAATGACTCAAGAATTGGTTCAGAAGATTTCTGAGGTTCTAAGGAACTTCAGAAACACATCAATTACTCCAATTAAAGTATAGATTAAAGATTTAGCTTTGAATTCTTCAAGAATAGTCTCCTGCATTCACCAGAAGTTAGAAGACTTCACCTCACTCAATTGAGTGAGGTGAACTAATTAGTCTATGTATGTGAAGGTGTGCATGTGTCTAATTAGGTGGAAAGACTCTTCTGAGGTTGCCATTGACAACAAGCTCAGAGGTTGAAGGTGACATAGGCATTTAATGAATAGGATGTTATTGATGAAATTAAGGACTCGAACAGGGCCCTAGTGATGTGATTAAGTAGTGAAGGGCCCAATTGGATGTGGAATTAGACCTGAGGCTCCACCATGGACAACGAAGCTCTCAAGTGGAGGTGGTGTGCATTAAGCAGAGTAGGTGATTAATTACGATGAAGGAATGAAACATGATCGTGACAGTGAAAGGAATGTGATCGGAGCAAAATTAAAGCAAAATAGAGTCCATTGAAGCCTGAAATGGCTTCGTTGAAGGTGGAGAAGAAGAACTGAAACACATGCAACTACACTAATTAACTATGCTAATCAACAAACTAGGGCTAGTTTAAACTACAAAGGAAATATCTAGCTACTGTTAGTTGGAAGAAGTGAGGAAAGGAATAAGAAAGTATAAGAGAGAAATCTGACGTAGACAAACGTGAAGAATAAAGAATAGTTGGAGACCTAGCTCTATCTGGAGATGCAGTGGAGGAAGAGGAGGGTGGTTGCCTTGCTCAAAGAAGATTGGACGAAGGGGGAGGAGGTCATCGAAGTATGGGATGAATAGCCTATTGAACAAGTCTATAAAGAAGAGGGAAGGGAATTGCTAACCGAAAATCAGAGGTAGCTGGGGGTATTTATAAGGCTCAACAAAGCGTAAGGGGGATGTATTTGGCCAGGATAAGGTCTAGGTACATCAAAAAGTTTCATCGTCATATTCGATGATGGTGAACCTTCTAGGTGTCCTCAGAGCATGTGCGTGACGTCCAAGCTGTTGGATGTAGAGAGTTTGTTGAGGAGAATCTTGCTATGAACTAAAAAAAAGCTCAACCCGCTTATGCTGCCAACATCGGAGATGAACAAGAGTGGATGATGGCCAATGATTCCCATGAGAGGAAAATGTAAAGGACCTATGTTTTTAAAAAGGGTTCAATTGACATGAAACCTAGGGACTAAAATGCAAACAGTGACTTTTGAAGCTTATTTTGGATTATTTTTTTTTAACTTTTTATATATTATTGTAAATACAATATATAATATATGTATGACATGAAACTATATTTTAGTCCCTTTTAGCTATATTTATTTACGTGATTAACATTATTAAGTTAATTAACAATGTAGGTTATATAAATAGTATTAATTATATTTAATACTTTATACGTAGCTAAATGGTTAGGTTGCAATCCTGATTATTAATTAAACATTAATAGATGTTTATTAAACTTTAACTTTGTTATTTTATCATATAAATAAGGTCCTCACTATTTCTTCCCAAGTTATATAATTAACCTATTATAAAGCTACTCATTAGTAATTTAACTAGGAAAACTACCTAATAATGATGAATTAGGACCCTGATAGGTCTCTTATCATACCCCCATACCAATGTTTTGCTAGTCCCTAGTAAAATTAACTAATGAATATGATGAATTAAATACTAGGGTGATTAAATATAATATAATTAATTCTTAAGTAGAGGAATGATTAGGTCAAAAAAAGATTGAAATTTTTATCTTTTTATATTTTTATTATTTTTTAAAATAAGTATCTACAAATAAAATAGAGCATTAGATGGGAATCTTCTTCCAAAGAACTCAAAACCCTAAATATATTTTAAAACATACACTCGATGGGAATTAAAACCAGCACTAGAAGAAATAGCCTTTAGCGGCATTTAATATTTGCCGTTGTAGGTCTTTTATTTGCCGCTATTTGTAAGTAGCAACACTTAAAATAATTACCGCTTAATTGCTGCCTTCATTGGAGTCACCAAAAGGTTAGTGACAATTGTACATTCGCTGCTAAATCAATGATATTTGTGACACTTTAATTGCCACAAATAATGTCACTAAAGATCTTCTATAGTGGTAATTTATTTGCCACTTTTTCACCACTATTGATTTATATTAGTGGTAATTTAACTGACGCTATTAGTGTCACTATATCCATCATTTAATGGCTTTATTTTGTCACTAAATTACCACTATTTATTTACTTTAGTGACACTTTTTTTTGGCCATTTAATTACCTCTATTGGTATTACTTTGCAACAATTATTTGTGTCACTGAATCATCACTACTGATTTGCTTTAATGGCAATTTCTTATGCCACTAAATTATCACTAATTATTTACTTTAATGACACTTTATTTTGTCATTTAATTGCCACTATTGATTTACTTTAATGATACCTATATGACTTAATTTTATTCTTTACTAAGAAATAAATTTTTTTAACAAGCACAAAATATAAGGGCACAAGTACACAGTCCTTTTTATTGACTTCCCAGTTCAGTAAAGTACATATTCCCCTCTAGAAGGTAGTACAAGAGAAAAGAAAAGAAAAATATAGAAAAAATAAAAATATAATAATGATCGTGAAATATGAAGCACTTCATCAACCCAACTAAAATCATATGGAAAATCCTAAAACTTTGGCATCCATCCAACATTGCAATGTGTCTACAGGGCTTCACATCATCCTTATTTGGAAGCCCAAGATGTTCTTTAGCTATGCAAAATTCTCCTTTTGCAGTCCAACAATTCAAAATAAAGTTGAAGACCAACAATTCAAGAAGCTTGTCTTGTTATGTTTGCTACCTTACTTCCTTGTGTTGTGATTTGGAGTTGTCCTTTGTCATAGCTGTAGTAAATTCATTGTTAAGACTGAATATTCTATCGAATGCAAAAAATTAAGATATTATTAAATAATTGGACATGGGAGAAAGAGGATGCAACCATTCTCATAGGTATGGGATAATTAATAAGGATACCTCCTTGTCCTTTAACTCTTGAGCCTTTCTACTCATCTTCCACCATTGGCTGATTGTGATAGGTTAGCAACAACGTTCAACCATAATAGCATAGCAACAACTACTAGTTCAACACCAGCAGCTCTACTAGTTCAATTGCAGTAGCTCTGCTAATGTAGCAACTGCAGCAATAGCAGATTTGCCACAGCAACTTAAATATGTACTTCAACCATGAAAATATCAAAAAGCATCAGTGATAAACTTTAGTAGCGGAACAACTTTGTATATCGATAACACACTAAGAATCACCAAGCAAACCATCTTCAACCATCTTTCATGAGTAAAGACAACACCAATAGTAATAGCATCTTCTAAACCAAGCAGCAAGTCATTTATCAGTCGGCACATATGAAAAATAAGTCAACCACTGATCTACAACCAATATCACCCATGTTCTGGCAGCATCATTTGACCAATCAAACCAAATCTCCTTCTAAGCAAATCTAACAAACACAAACCAACATAAAAAATTATGCAATATGAAACTGAAATGAGGCACTTGATAATAGGAGTAAGCATTTAGTAGGAATGTTAAAGATATTCATTCTGTAAATAGAAGATAATGAGATCTCCATTCAAAGTTTGAAAATCACTAACTCAAGATCTGCCCCTCATTGATCGTTAAAATCAATATCTAAAGTAGCCACTTCTAAGGAACATCATCCCATGAACTTCATCTAACAGTAGCAACATCTGATTAATCCAACCAAAATGACAATACCTCCACCATCCAATCAATATTCCTTCCAATAACAACATTAGCCTTCTAAATCAGCGACAAAATTATCTTCCCTTTGATGTTTGAGAACTTGGTAAGAAATTTTAATAGAAACCTCAGTCTGAAATTTCATCTTCTTCTAGGACTGAAGTTGACATCTATATCAGTAAGGCATATTGATTGCGTGGTTTCCACTCAACTCAGTAATTAAGTTAATTTCACTTAATTAAGAGTAGAAGAAATCACTTAGGTTAACTCAAAGTTGTGTCGGTTGTGTAGTATAGGGTCGAATTAACCTAACATTTTAGAAATTGTTACTGGTTGAGTCCAGGTTGTTCACTGGGAGGTATAATAATTTTTCTCCAAATTCACCAATTTTCTTTTATCTCCTTATAAGTTTAGGAGGTATAACTAAATTGATTTTAAAAACATGCATTTTGTCAAAATATTTAAACTATAAAGAATATACAAAATTCCATATGCAAACATATTTACTCAAAATGATCTACTTTATTAACAAGTAAACATGCTAGTTTTCCAATTCAATTTCATTCCAAGAAATTAAGGCAATTAAAAGTTATCCTATTAAAACATGCCTTTTTACAATTAAGAACAAAAAGATAATGATGTAAGAAAAATTCATTTATTTTCTAAAGTATTGATGCCTTTTTATTTCTTCAGCCTCTTATCATCTTCTTTATTTCTTTTATTTTCTTCTCTCGAGCTCTCTTTTCTTACATTTCTTCTGTTGTTCCTGCCTTCTCTTCTTCCCTTAGTTTTCTCCTTTCTTCCTTAGTCTCTTTTCCTTAACACTCCTTAGTGCCTGTGCTCCTTCTTTAGCTTTCAGCTTCAACACTTAGTTTTAACTTAACATCCTTCAGCGGCTTCTCTTTTCCTTAAGTCCTTAAACTTTTAGCTGAACTAGGTTTTTTTACTTTTTTAACCAAAAGTTATTTTATTTGCGGTGAGGTCCTTTCGAGGATACACAGCACCCTGAGACCAGGGTGGGACCAGACCCTACTCGGTAATGGCCTAATCCCAATTAGGTTCATTTTCGATTTATTTTCTATCGGTTCATAGTCTCGAGCCATTTCAGCTCAACCCGGCCTCCCAGGCCTCTCTCACCCTCCCAGGGCACAATCTCATTCACACGCCCCCAAGGGTGCACACCTGCAGGCGTAAGCCCGCACACACACACACATGCATTGCTCAGATCAGATCAGATGGGTAACCAGTGCGCCGAGGGCTGACGATTGCAGAGGCCATGCAATGAATTACTTTTATCCCCAGGCGCGTGCTCGTGAACAAACGGTGGGACTAACTTACCCCTTCCAGACCCAAATTCAAGTGTTCATAACTTTCTACCCAAAGCTCCAAATCGAATGATTTCAAGTTTGTTAGAAAGCTCTAAGGGTAATCTACACAGTTGCATGGCCAATTTAAGGTTTTAATGATGTTTTCCTTTTCAATTTGAAAGATGAAATCAGGGGTTCCAACGAGTTATTTTTAACTTGGAAATGAAATTTATGTTTACTGAGTCCTCATATGGACTTCTCTCTTTTATTTTAAGGTCTCTACATGTTTTACAAGTAATTCCACTTTTGTTAGAGTAGTCTTTAAGCTCTTAAGACCTTCAAAACCACCAGAGAAGCTCTTCACTTCTCTGAAAGCTTCAGAGTTCATATTTTCAAATGTCAATATGTGCAACAGACACTTAAGGGTATTTCTAATTGATTTAGATTAATTCTAAGGATTATAAACGACTCATATGGGCAGGGTTTAAGTTTAAATTTTAACAAAATAGTACTCCTGTTGGTTTGGTTTCGAAAGTAACCCAAATTGACAGGAACTAAAGTCTTAAACATTAACTAAACTGAGCTCACTTTAATTACCTTCAGATCATTAAACAAGTTCCCAGAAATAATTTTCACTCCTCATTACCTCAATTCAAGCTCAAATCTCCATTATTAGACTCATGTTTGACTGTGGAAGCCTCAAGTTTGACTTTCTGTTTAAAATCTTCTCCCAAGAAATTAATGCCTTAATTAAAGTCTCCTCAACCTCAGAAACGTATGCAAATCTTCAAAAAGGTGTTCTGACATTGATTTGTAGGGTTTCAGGCTCGTCACCTGAACTTGAAAATGTGCTTGTTTGACAGAATTATTCAAAGGTTGTTACAATGTTTTAAAGGTTTAAATAGCTTCAATGCATTGCATTGAAGCTTTTGAGTTCTTAAATGCTTCTAAGATCTTCTTAAATAGACTTCTCCAACTCCGCCGGAGTTGAAGAAGATGAAGTTAAATCTTTAGCTCTAGTGGTTAAATCCTCAAACAAATATCCTCAAATTAATCATTGATGAGAGCCTCATCATGAGCCATAACTAGCTCATTTTGACCCAATAAAGAAGATAAAAGCTCCTACATAACCTAGAAGAAGGCCTAAATAAAGGAATAAGTGCTCTGAGAAGAAAACATGAATTAGAGGTTAAAACTGCAATTTTGCCATTGCAGTGCATAAACAGGATTTCTTAGAGGCAAAACATAGGTCAAATGGTCTAAATAAGATAAAAAGTTGGTTGAGTCAATCAGAAATGAGTTCATGTGCAATTTAGGAATTAAATGACATTTGGTAACCCAAAAACTTACCCGCTTAAATAAACAAGGTTCCGGTCAGAATAAAAATCAAGTACACCCTATAAAAATCATGGAAAAATATCCTCTAGGGTTTAGAACACTTAATTTGGCCTTTGGAACCTAGTTTGACCTAGAATAGGGTCCTAGCTCATTAATAAACCTAATTTGGGTTTTTACGCAAAATGTCCAGACAAATGAGGTAAAACCTAAAATCCAACTTCACCATTGGAGTCCTTAGGTCAAAATTAGGTTTTTACCAAAATTTGGACCTAAGGGGAGGTCATCTTGACCTACTTTGCAATTTAGTACACCTAAATCATAATTTGGTCCCTATCTTTTGAAAATCCTTGCAAAGAGCCCCCTAATTTCCTTGCCACATTTGCAATCAGGTCCTACTGCCATTGTTAGGGTAGAGTCGACCTCCGACGAGGTTCAGAGAGGGATTACTCTCTGATTCCTCAGAGATTCCCCCCCACCCCAGAAATGGAAGGGAGATTCTCTAAGGAATTCCCTTCCATCTAAAGCCAATCATGATCTCTAGTGTGAACCCAATCTCTCGTGCGAACGCACGAGGGATTTGGGTATCCACCCTCTTTCCTTCTCCGACGAACCGGTAGAGGTGATTGCGCAACCCTCCGCGCACTAGAAAGTTCAGCCAGCACCTATAAAAGGATCCCCAGACTCGGCCGCAAATCTTCAGACTTGTTTTGGCGGAGATTCCCCCAAATTTTCCTCTCTTCCATCTCCAGCTAAGAAACCCGCAAGCTCCGGCGACCTCCTCCCCTCCTTCTCTTCTCTCTGCTGCCATACCAGCGGCAGAGTCCACTTCGCCTCTTTCTCTCGTGTCGCACCGTACCAAGCACACGTACCCCTGACCTCGTCCTCGTCGCCGTTCCCTCCCTCAGGGTTCCTCTTCTCTGATGACGGTAGCTACGCACCATCCACTCCCCTGCCTCCCTCCCTTCCAGAACACTCCAGATACCTTCTCCATCTTCTCCTCTCTCTTTTTCCCCTTTTATTTCATTTAATTGTCCCTCGACCGTCGCTGACCACCCTCACCTTCCCCGTCCCCGACCGACCTTCGACGAGCTGCCCCTACCATTCCGCCCCTCCACACGTCTCGCTACCTGTCTCATAAGCTTTGCCTCACCACAAGGAACACTCTCCGCCCATCCACCATCCCTCTACGCCTCCACCACAGCCCCCCGAACTCACCCACACCTTCGGTCACAGTATGACCTAGGCACGCACGCCTAGGCCGTCGCACGACCTGCAGCACTGTGCACCACCTTCGCCGTGCCATGGCGAAGGTGCCTAGCTGGTTTGATTAGGCCAATAGGCCGTATTTGTGTTTGACAGGATTTCAGCCCTGCCGCCATTAACGGTTGGAGCAGCTCCAAGCTTCAGCAGCTCCAGGCGTCAGGTTCTCCAATCTTCTGGTGCAGTGGACGAGGGCGAGCAGTTCGAAGTGATCTGGCCCAGCAAGGAGCGCAGCAACGTCCGCAGCTGTGGCGATTGCACGAAGGCTCTGCGGGTGCGTGCGGGAGTAGGGCAGAGCCAATAGTCCCACATCGGCGAAACGCGAAGCGCAGGTATACTTTAAATTATTTTTGTGATATTACCTCGTTGCCTCCGAACGCATAGGGGTGAGGTCCCTCACCTTATCCCATGCTCGCCTCGTCCGCGGCTTCACCTCGCTGATCTGGTGGGCTCCGACCTGACCCAGCCTGAGCACTCCTCGCGCATCACCCACCTGTCGGTGCGCCTGGTCCTGGGTGCGAAATCTGACCCGATTACCTGTGGCTCTGGGAGAGCGTCCT
Organism: Thalassia testudinum; assembly: GCA_037157565.1. Lineage (NCBI taxonomy): Eukaryota > Viridiplantae > Streptophyta > Magnoliopsida > Alismatales > Hydrocharitaceae > Thalassia > Thalassia testudinum. Next base: position 220,148,519 of record JAZHRO010000031.1, on the reverse strand, counting down.
TGAGTGAATTTCAGAGAGAGAGAGGGACATGCGGGTAGAGGGATAGGGTAGGTTTTGCTCTCCTAGGCAGGCAGGCTGGGCGTTGACGAAAGGAGACTTAGCCACAAGGAAGAAGAAGAGGCTGAGAGAAGAAGAGAAGAGAAGAAAGAAAGAAGGACTGCATACAAAAAGAAGAAGACAGAAGAGAAAAGAAGCAAAGGCAGGAAAGAGAAGTTCAAGGAAGAAGAAGACCTATAGATCAGAAGAAAAGAAGGAGAAGGAACCTACGAAGAAGAAGGCAGAAGAGAGAAGAGCAAGCAAAAATCAGAGAAGGCCAAGGCATAATCAAAACAGGAAGAAGAATAGTTGCATTTAAGACGTCTGATATAGAAATCAGACGTCTAATCCTATTATCTTTTAGCAATTCCTTTTATAACTCTCTCTTTGAATCAATTGTTCTTCATTTAAAAGTTGCATTCCTTAGTTTTAAAAGTACTGAGATTGCTCCCTGTGTTCGACCTCGGATACTCTAGTTTTTCGAGTAATAAAATTCTCTATTTGTTTGAACGCTTTGTCGGCTATATTACAACCTATTATCTTTTAAAACCTGATCAAGCTCGATTAAACATTTTGGTGCTGTTGCTGGGGAGCAACAGGCACTTTTAAAGCTTTTGATTACAACTTTTCTATCCAATATTTGACCTAACTCCTCTCTTTTGTTGTGCTCAAATAGGGAAAGCAAAAAGGAAAAAAGAGCAACTGCACAACAGACACTCCAAGGAATAGGTAATTTCCATAAGCCCTCTCTCCTAACTCCCTCAAAACCTGAAAAGGAAGAAAGGAAAGAACAATCAACTTAGGGCTACCTGTTTCATATTTAGTAACTCATCAAGTTGCCTGATTTTCATTTCAACACATTTTTATCTGCTCATCCAACTAAGGTAACTAGAGCTAAAACTTTCTTGATTGAGCCCTAGGTAGTAAATTCTGAGGCAACTAAATTGGACCCACTAGAGCCAATTTAAGGATTAAAAAGCTAGGGTTTTTAGAGACACACCTTATCTTAAACAAAGAAACAAATTTTTCCAAAAAAGAGGTGTGCCTAAACCTTGTTTGAAAAGATCTATACAAGAGGAACCCTAAGCAAATCAGGCTTTTAATCCATTTGAACCTTAAAAGAAAGGACCTAAAAGCTCTTAAGGGAACAAAAGGTGAAGTTGATCCCTTGGGTCAACCAACCTTAAAATTAGGTCACTTTTTCACTCAAAATACCTAAAAGTTCAAGTTGAACATTAAGCACCTTGATCTTAAAGTAAAAAAGGTAGACTTAAGAGGTCAAGGTCCCCATTCTGGTCTACCCGGAATCGCAGTGACAAGAGAGGTCAGCTGGGGGAAACCCTGTAACTCGTGGGGACGCTCTACCATGTAGGGGTCTTTGTGGGACTCTCCCTCTCTAGCTGCCCAGGCATTTCTCAAGTGGACGACCTTTCTGACTAAGGGGTCCATCCGCCCTGAACCTCTATAGTCACCCAACAATTTTTGGGTGTCTTGATTGGGTCCAGCACCTTATAATCTCATCACATCCTTCGGTGCATGTTCGGTAGGAGGTCCTTAAGGCCACCCTTAAGACATCCTTTAGAAATTCATTCTCGTTGAGGCCAAGCCTCGAAGCCCTTGTTTGTGCAGCAACCCCTCCACATAAATCTTTCATCTGATTCAGACCCTGGTTCTCCTTCTTCTCCCATCATGGCACAACCCATTGAAGAGGAGAATAACCTTGAACACCAACTTCAATGCCTTAATGATCTCTTTCAGAACTTTGTAAACCCACCGCAGCAACCTATGATGCGAGATCACTATAATCCCGCTGTGGTGGCGATCGAACCTCGAGTACGAATCCCGATTTGAGGACCTGATTCTGAACTGAAGCCCAATATGATTCATGCCATACTGAAGTTTGATGGGCTTAACTCTGAGGATCCATTCCAACACATTAAACAACTCAAGCATCTGGCCCAGAGCTTCGGGTCAGATGTCCAAAATCGGGATATCCTACTCATGAAAATGTTTTCGTTCTCCCTCTTGGACAAGGCCGCACACTGGTATCAAACTCAGACCTGTCCGATCAACACATGGAGGAACTTTAATCCAAATTTTTGAAAAAATTCTTCCCTGTTGGCCGGACGAATGCCTTGCGTCACCAGATCACTCATTTCACTCAACAACCGAGAGAACCTATTCATGAAGCATGGGATCGATTCTTAGATCTCATGCGAATGTGTCCGCATCACGGAGTTCCTAAGTGGGAACAAGTCCGGTCTTTTTACCAGGGACTCCGTGAAGATATTCGTTTATTCATCAATCCAACGTGTGGAGGAAACTTCATGGGTCAACATGAGGACACGGTGTGAGAGATTCTCGAAAACATGTGCGAGAACTCCATAAATATTGACTCCATGGGCTTATTCGACAGGACGAATGCCCGCGCATCGACGAATCTAAGAGGGACACGTGAGATGCAGGACCTGTCCAATTTTGTCGACTTAGAATTGATGGCCTGTCGGTTGGACAAGGTTTCTATCATAGAAAAGGAGGTGGACGAGCTAACTCGACATTTGTAGCAAGCCACCTCTGCGCAAAACTCTTTTGCACGACCTCCTCTGGCAAGGGAAATTGTGCAAAACATATATCACCAATCTGCCAAGGGGATGGACCCATATCCACCCCCGTCTGCCTCTCGGACCGGAGTGACCTCCGATCCATTCTACTAGAGTTGGGGGAACTCTGAACCCTCGTATTCTGACTGTCCTGAGGTTCCTCAGAACTGCGAGGACCTCAACACCATCCAGAATGACCCATTCTCCAATACCTACAACCCTGGATGGCGAAATCATCCTAACTTTCAGTGGGCGGGAAATTCTCAAAGACAACCATATCAACCCCGTCCACAAGCCCCTCGTCCATATCAGCCGCCCCAGCCTTGGCCTAATCCCACCTACCAATCTGGGCAAAACCAGGATCAACTGACTCTTATCCTTCAAGCACTGGCTGACATTCAAAAGACAAATGCGGCAATGCAAAAATAGCACAAGGACGAGATCACAGAGGTTCGCAACCAACTGGCCCAGATGGCAAATTCCAGCCAACCTGGCACCCTTCCCTCGCAACCTCTGCCCAATCCAAATAACGTGCTAACCCAGAAGCGCATTATGAATCCAAATTTTGGCCAAACACATTTGATTTATTAGGCCCCTGCTGCTCCATCGCCAGACAGGATGGAAGCTTCGACATCTTATGCGGGATTTCAGCAACAGCCACCCCTCCTACCAAACCCAAACCAGAATCAGGCCGGATTGAACTCTATAACAACACGTAGTGGTAAAACAACCCAAGATCCACATTATCCGAACCACTCCAAGCCTAATAATAGCCAAGACCCTAGGAAAGTTATCCAAGATACCACTATCCCACATCAAGAACCTGGACCTATCCTAGAGGAACCAACTAGGATACCATTTCCTAAGGCCTTGACCAAAGGAAAAAGGATAACCAAACCCGTGGCCCCCGAGGAGGATCTGGTCAAGCTCTTTGAACAGGTCCAGATAAACATCCCATTGATGGATGCAATTCGCCACATACCGGCTTACGCAAGATTCTTAAAAGACATATGTACCCCTAAACGTAAGCCGTGAACCAAGGATGGGAATCCAATCATACTGTCAGAGCAAGCCAGCTCTGTCATCTTGAGCAAACTCCAACCCAAGGCTAAAGACCCAGGAACTCCCTTGATTTCCTGTAAAATTGGTGAAACCCAATTTGATAGAGCCTTACTAGACCTAGGTGCCTCCATAAATTTAATACCTACATCCCTCCTCGACCACCTTGAAGAATTTGAACTCAAACCCACTGAGGTGACATTGCAGTTAGCCGATCGATCCATCAAGTCACCTAGAGGAATACTCGAGGATGTCATTGTTAGGGTACGAGATTTCTATTTCCCGGTGGACTTCATAATACTAGACATGGATGCACCTAAGAACCCAAGGGACACACCAATCATATTAGGGAGACCCTTTTTGGCCACTGCTAGGGCCAACATAAACTGCGAAGAGGGCCAGATAGAATTAAAATTTGGGAACCAAAACCTGAAGATTGACATTTTTAAGGCCCAACAAGGGATTAATTGTGGGGTTATAGAGGAAATATGTGATATCAGTGCCGTGGTTGATGAATTGCATATAGAGGACAACCTGATTATCCCTGATCAACCACTATAAAAGCAAAACCCGCTAACAGAGGAGTGCGAACATGATCTAGACACACCTATGACTCCTACCATTACTCCTGATACAAACCCTGAACCACCCACTGCTGCTGAAAATCCTGTCATGGAACTCAAGCCCCTTCCCGAACATCTGAAGTACGTGTTTTTGGATTCAAATCAGACGTTTCCTATGATTATCAACTCTCGACTCACACCTGACCAGGGACTCCGTTTGATTTCTGTTCTCCAGCAACATCGTAGAGCCATTGGATGGACTCTCGATGATTTGACTGGTACAAGCCCTTCATACTACACACATCGAATCTACACAGAAGAAGGCGCACGACCTTCAAGAGAAATGCAAAGATGCCTAATCCCTAACCTACAGGAGGTTGTGAAAAAGGAGATCATAAAGTGGTTAGATGCAGGGATCATCTACTCGATCTCTGACAGTCGTTGGGTGAGTCCAATACAAGTGGTGCCCAAAAAGGCAAGACTTACCATTATCACGACTGAAGCTGGAGAAGTCATTCCAACCCGAATAGCTAACTCATGGAGAGTCTACATTGATTACAGAAGACTCAATTCCTCCACGAAGAAGGATCATTTCCCACTACCGTTTATTGATTAGATCCTCGAAAAACTAGCGGGAAATAGGTTCTTCTGCTTTCTTGATGGGTACTCCAGTTACAATCAGGTGGCAATCCATCCAGAGGACCAAGAAAGGACCACATTCACCTGCCCCTTCGGGACGTACACATTTCGAAGGATGCAATCAGGTCTCTGCAATGCACCTGCAACTTTTCAACGGTGCATGCTTGCCATATTCTTAGATATGGTAGGTGATTATCTGGAAGTCTTCATGGATGACTTTTCAGTTTTTGGAGAATCATTTGACGATTGCCTCCAACACTTGGTCCAAATACTCAGGTGGTGCATCGATGTGAATTTGGTTCTTTCCTGGGAAAAGGGCCATTTCATGGTGCTTGAGGGAATTGTCCTGGGACATTTAATCTCGGAGAAAGGCATCCAAGTGGATCGAGCTAAGGTTAACCTGATTTCCAAGCTCCTTATGCCTAGCTCGATTAAGGACATCCGATCTTTTTTGGGGCACGTCGGTTTCTACCGTCGATTTATCCCTGATTTCTCCAAAATCGTGAGCCCCCTGACCAATCTTCTTTCCTAGGATGTGCCTTTCAAAATTTCCAAGGAATGCACTCAAGCATTTGAGGTCCTACGTGACCGAGTCACGCAAGCCCCGATCCTACAGTCCCCTGATTGGTCTCAACCCTTTGAGATCATGTGCGATGCATCTGACTTCGCTGTAGGAGCGATTTTGGGGCAGAAAATTGACAGGAAACCTGTGGTCATTTACTACGCCAGCAAAACACTGGACGAGGCTCAGCGTAACTATACGGTTACTGAGAAAGAGCTGCTGGCCGTAGTATTTGCCCTTGAAAAATTCAGATCATAGCTTCTGGGTTCCCGTGTTATCATATACTCAGATCACACAGCTGTGAGGCATCTCCTTGCAAAGAAGGATGCGAAACCTCGATTAATCCGATGGATCTTGCTGTTGCAAGAATTTGATCTCGAGATTCGCGACAAGGCGGGAAAGCAGAATGTGGTAGCTGATCACTTGTCCCGCCTTCCTTTTGAAATAATTGACCCTTCCGGACCTATCACAGAACACTTTCCTGATGAGCACCTCCTGACTATCAGTACAAGTCTTCCATGGTTCGCTGATATAGTTAATTACCTGGCATCACATCAGATTTTGTCCAATTGGCCGAAGGCCAAAAAGGACAAATTGCGTTCCGATGCCAAGTATTACCTATGGGAAGACCCGTATCTATTCCGCATTGGTGCTGATCAGATAATTCAACGGTGCATTGCGGAAGTGGAAATTGAAGACATACTCTCATTTTGCCATGACCAGGCATGCGGTGGACATTTTTTAGGACATAAAACCGCATCAAAAGTCCACCAGTGTGGCCTTTACTGGCCCACAATTTTCAAAGATGCATACGATCACTGTAAGGCATGTTCCCGTTGCCAGACTCTGGGCAACATGAGCCATCGAGACATGATGCCTCTACAGCCGATCTTGGTATGCGAAATTTTTGATATTTGGGGGATTGATTTCAAGGGACCCTTCCCAATCTCGGATGGCTTTGAATACATCTTACTCGCAGTTGACTATGTTTCCAAGTGGATAGAAGCCATTCCGACCTGAACCAACAATCATAAAGTTGTTATAAAATTCCTTCATCAAAATATTTTCTCAAGGTTTGGGATTCTGCGTGCTATAATTTCAGACGGAGGGACCTATTTGACAAACGCTCAGTTCAGGTCACTGATGACCAAATACGGGGTGTCACACCGAATCTCTACTCCTTACCACCCCGAAACTAATGGTCTAGCTGAGCTATCTAACCGAGAGATCAAGAAGATCCTTCAGGTTACTGTTCGACCTGATAGAAAAGATTGGTCTTCTCGGCTTTCAGAAGCATTGTGGGCCTATAGGACCACCCACAAGACCCAATTAGGAATGTCTCCCTTCGGACTAGTGTACGGGAAGGCATGTCACCTCCCCGTCGAGTTGGAGCATAAAGCCTATTGGGCAGTACGGACTTGTAATCTAGATCTTGCTAAGGCTGGAACCCACAGAAGACTTCAAATGAGCGAGATCGATGAATTACACCACGACGCGTATGAGAACTCGCGAATTTACAAGGAACGGGATAAAGCTTTTCACGACAAACGCATTTATAGAAAAATCTTTCATCCTGGTCAAAAGGTTTTACTCTTTGATGCCTGACTCAAATTATTCCCAGGAAAGCTAAGATCTAAGTGGGTCGGACCCTACCTAGTCCGACAAATCTTCGGAAATGGAGCCATTGAAATCAGCCCACTCAGCCACGATTCTGAACCCTTTGTCATGAACGATCAGAGACTCAAGCCGTTCATTGACATGATCGATATAGATTTGGCTGAGTCATCCTTTACCCTCCATTCCTCTTGAGCTCATTGAGCCCAGCCGATGGGGTAAAACGCAGCGCTTAACGGGAGGCAACCAGTCATTCTTTGAGAAACCCAAAACCTTTTCTCACATCTCTATGCGGAATTCATATTGCACTTTAGGGTTCATCCATTAGAATAGCCGACTTCACCTCAGGTATCCCTACCCGAGATTAGAAATCGTTCGCAACAAGTCACTTCGACCCATTCACTCACCACACACTTGTCCTAATGCATGAACTAAGCTGAAATCGAACCCACCTAATTTACATTGGGGACATTGCAAATCTTAGGCATGGGGGGTATGAAAGTGCAAAATGTCAGGAAAATTCATATCAAGAAAGGGTTTCAATTAAAAAAAAAAAAAAAGACTTGATGGAGGGGAGGAACAATTCAGGGTCATACAAATGAGAAGAGGAAAAGAGTAAAATGACAAAAAGGAGCACAAAATGAAAATGAGAAGAAATAGTCATTAGTAAAAGATTAAGGGTTAATTGAAGTTCTAGACCAAATCCAGAAAAAGAAAAAAAGTGCTAAGGAGAGATAACAAGCGATTAGCGGGAATGCTGGTCTTAGGCCTCTTGGGCTAGATTTGTTAGCTTAAAAATTCACGTATCCGTTAAAATCTGGATAATCCTCAAGAGGTTGCGGAAAATGCGAAGCTTAAGTATTAGGTCTAAGGCTTAGGAAGTATTCGGCCTCGTTAACTGACCTTCGGTTTGCGGGATTCGATAACCTAAGCACCCCAAATTCACACACAGTCTGGTTCAGTGCGCATAAACATCCAAATCACGCAAAAGCATTTAATGTTCTAAAAAATTCACCTAGATTAGGAGCGGCCAATCAACACAAGTTGATTTGGACGAGTTCCCAACGCGGAGAGATGGGAAATTCCCCTCGAAGATGCGTAACAACATATCGTCTCCTCGGTGCTTGTCTCTTAGGATATTTAAATATCCTACTGGGGGCATGTAAGCACTCTGCTTGTTCAGATACCACGGGCGGCATTATCACGAAATGTCGATCGCCAGGGTCTAAATTCAGCCATGGAATGCCATGGGCGGGATTATCTCGAAATCTCGAAAGCCAGGGTTCTGGGGGTTGCCATGGGCAGGATTATCTCGAAATCTCGAAAGCCAGGGACCCTTGAGGATTGATGATGGGGACGAGGATTCCGATACAGACCGTGTTGAGAAGCTAATCCGAAGCTAGAAATAAAAAGAAAAGAGAGAGAAAAGCTCTCCAAACAAATAAATCTTATATCTCTCTCTTACAAAAAATGCACTACAAACTGAACTTAGGCTAAAAATGTCTCAAGCACAGGTGCTTTAACTGCGGAGTCCAACAAACTCTAGGTTAGTTTTTGTGGGCCGGAGAAACCTTTGCGGAGGACTGAGGCTAAAGCGGGTCAGGTCCGGATTTTGGTTGGTACTTGAGTACCTCTAGGCCTATTGTTCGCATTCCGACCTAATCACAAAAGAAAAGGAGAAGCACTTATCATGATTGTTGACAGACAGTCTGGGTCTAGAACGGAAGTTAAAACCTCGAAATTTTACCAAGGGACTAGCAAAAGCTAGGCATGGGGGTATGATGAGAGCCTCATCAAGAGCCATAACAAGCTCATTTTGACCCAATAAAGAAGATAAAAGCTCCTACATAACCTAGAAGAAGGCCTAAATGAAGGAATAAGTGCTCTGAGAAGAAAACATGAATTAAAGGTTAAAGCTACAATTTTACCATTGCAGTGCATAAATGGGATTTCTCAGAGGCAAAACATAGGTCAATTGGTCTAAATAAGATAAAAAGTGGGTTGAGTCAATCAGAAATAGGTTCATGTGCAATTTAGGAATTAAATGACATTTGGTAACCCTAAAATAGACCCGCTTAAATTAACAAGGTTCCGATCAGAATAAAAATCAAGTAAACCCTCTAAAAATCATGAAAAAATATCCTCTAGGGTTTAGAACACTTAATTTTGCCTTTGGAACCTAGTTTGACCTAGAATAGGGTCTTAGCTCATTAATTGACCTAATTTGGGTTTTTACACAAAATATCCAGTCAAACGAGGTCAAACCTAAAATCCAACTTCACCATTGGATTCCTTAGAACCATATTAGGTTTGTACCAAAAATTTGGACCTAAGGGGAGGTCATCTTGACCTACTTTGCAATTTAGTACACCCAAATCACAATTTGGTCCCTATCTTTTGAAAATCCTTGTAGAGAGCCCCCTAATTTCCTCGCCACCTTTGCAATCAGGTCCTGCCGCCATTGTTAGGGCAGAGTTGACCTCCAGCGAGGTTTAGAGAGGGACTACTCTCTGATTCCTCAGAGATCCCCCACCCCCAGAAATGGAAGGGAGATTCTCCAAGGAATTCCCTTCCATCTAAAGCCAATCACGATCTCTGGTGTGAACCTAATCTCTCGTGCGAACGCACGAGGGATTTGGGTATCCACCCTCTTTCCTTCTCCGGTGAGCCGGCAGAGGTGATTGCGTAGCCCTTTGCACACTAGAAAGTTCGGCCAGCACCTATAAAAGGATTCCCAGACCCGGCTGTAGATCTTCAGACTTGCTTTGGCGGAGATTCCCCCAAATTTTCCTCTCTTCCATCTCCGGCCAAGAAACCCGCAAGCTCCGGCGACCTCCTCCCCTCCATCTCGTCCTCTTCTGCCATACCAGCGGTAGAGTCCACTTCACCTCTTTCTCCTGCGTCGCGCCGGACCAAGCGCACGTACCCCTGACCTCGTCCTCGTCATCGCTCCCTCCCTTGAGGTTCTTCTTCTCCGACGACGGCAGCTACGCGCCGTCCACTCCCCTGCCTCCCTCCCTTCCAGAACACTCTAGATACCTTCTCCATCTTCCCCTCTCTCTTTTCCCCCTTTTATTTCATTTAATTGTCCCTCGACCGTCGCCGACCACCCTCATTTTCCGTGTCCCTGACCGACCTCCGGCGAGTCGCCCCCACCATTCCGCCCCTCCACACGGCTCGCCACCCATCTCATAAGCTCCGCCTCACCACAAGGAACACTCTTCGCACATCCACCATCCCTCTACGCCTCCACCACAGCCCCCCGAACTCACCCACACCTTCGGTCACAGGACGACCTAGGCACGCACGCCTAGGCCATACCATGACCTGCAGCACCATGCACCACCTTCGCCGTGCCACGGCGAAGGTGCCTAGCTGGTTTGATTAGGCCAATAGGCCATATTTGTGTTTGACAGGATTTCAGCCCCGTCGCCATTAACGGTTGGAGCAGCTCCAAGCTTCAGCAGCTCCAGGCATCAGGTTCTCCAATCTTCAGATGCTGTGGACTCGGGAGAGCAGTGCGAAGTGATCTAGCCCAGCAAGGAGCGCAGTAACATCCGCAGCTGTGGCGATTGCACGAAGGCTCTGCGGGTGTGCGCGGGAGTAGGGTAGAGCCAATAGTCCCACATCGGCGAAACGCAAAGCGCAGGTATACTTTAAATTATTTTTGTGATATTACCTCGTTGCCTCCAAACGCACAGGGGCGAGGTCCCTCACCTTATCCCACACTCGCCTCGTCCGTGGTTTCACCTCGCGGATCTGGTGGGCTCCGACCCGACCCAACCTGAGCACTCCTCGCGCATCACCCACCTGCCGGTGCACCTGGTCCAGGGTACAAAATCCGACCCGATTACCCGTGGCTCTGGGAGAGCATCCTTGAGTGAATTTCAGAGAGAGAGAGGGACATGCGGGTAGAGGGATAGGGTAGGTTTTGCTCCCTTGGGTAGGTAGGCCGGGGGTTGACGAAAGGAGACTTAGCCGCAAGGAAGAAGACGAGGCTGAGCGAAGAAGAGAAGAGAAGAAAGAAGGACTGCATACATAAAGAAGAAGAAGACAGAAGAGAAAAGAAGCAAAGGCAGGAAAGAGAAGTTCAAGGAAGAAGAAGACCTGTAGATTAGAAGAAAAGAAGAAGAAGAAGGCAGAAGAGAGAAGAGCAAGTAAAAATCAGAGAAGGCCAAGGCAGAATCAAAACAGGAAGAAGAATAGTTGCATTTAAGACGTCTGATATAGAAATCAGACGTCTAATCCTGTTATCTTTTAGCAATTCTTTTTATAACTCTCTCTCTTTGAATCAATTGTTCTTCATTTAAAAGTTGTATTCCTTAGTTTTAAAAGTACTGAGATTGCTCCCTGTGTTCGACCTCAGCTACTCTAGTTTTTCGAGTAATAAAATTCTCTATTTGTTTGAATGCTTTGTTGGCTATATTACAATGTATTATCTTTTAAAACCCGATCAAGCGCGATTAAACAATCAGTGATCCATATTATACTATTCTGGAGCTTCTTAGCAAGTTTTAGAGAATGAAACATAATTTTGGCTCGCCAGAGCTTGTCAGAGCTCCGATGAGTCCAGAAAATGGCAAAAAGTATGTACAGATTGATAAAACTAACCATTTTTAATCCGAAAAGGATCCTGAGGTTACAAGGAACCTCAGTATCACATTTAATTCCTTATTTGTTCATTAAAATGTAAGATTTGACAATAAGTTTGTTTTCTTAAAGATCTGAGTGGTTAAAGCTCAGGACTTGTTTAACCACTCGATTGAGAGGTTAAAACAAGTCAACAGGTATTTATATTCATAAATATATATTTAATTTATAGTTTGAACTGTTCCTGAGCTGCCATGGACAGTGAGCTCAGGAGCTTAATTAAATTTTGGCCATTTAATTTATAGATGATAATAATATGTATTATAGTGTCGATTAGGGTTCATAAGTGGTGATAGATGATGAAAGAACCCAATGGAGGTGGAATTAACTCGACTAATGTCACCATGGACAGTGATAGTAGTCGGTGAAGGTGATATGTGAATTAGGCGATTAGGTGATTCAATTAGCGATTAAATGATTTAGAAATGATCATGGAAGATATAGGAAGGTGGATAGTGAGTTAAAAGACAAGATTAAAGCTCTAGCAAGCTCAAGGAACTCGCTGGAGTCAGAGAAGATGAAACTAAAATCTGACATTACTCTAATCTAACTTACTAAACTAACTAACTAAGCTAGCCTACTCCTCCTACTCCTACTCCTAATCTACTGTTACCTGGATGAAGGGGTCAATAGGGTTCTGCCGAAGTCTCATGGCAGACGATGAAATCAGAGGGTTGAAGAAAGATCTCCGGCGGGCGGATTTAAGATGGAGCGGAGGAATCCTTGTGTCGGCACCTATGTCAGAGGTGCGGAAGACCACGGCGGTCTCCTTGACTGCTTAAGATGGATGGAGGAAGTCAGAAATTGGAATGGGAAGTCATCGGAGTTTTGGACGAATAGCCTATTGGGTCGGCTATAGTGTTAGAAGAGGGAAGGGAGCCAACTTGAATAAAATCAGAGGTGTGAGCGGGTATTTATAGCAATTTGTGGTCAAGAGAGTGGCGGGGTTTGGTCGAAGAAGGAGCTTGAGGAGCTTAACCTCCATCGTCGTCTCGGACGACGGTGAGGTTATCTCCCACTAAAAAATAGGATTTCCGGTTAATCCAGACTGGCGGATGAAGTGGAGGTGGTGAGCGTAAGCTGCAAGAGCTTGGACAAAGAAGGATGATGTCGGTAGGGTGGTGATCGTGCGATGGGGTGACTCTCTGCCACTAGCCATTTATTCGGCTGGAGAAGAAGAAGAAGAAGACGAAGAGGGACATAAAAGTAATAAAGCTTAAGGACCTGTGTGAGAAATAAGGACCCGATTGTAATGAATATTAAGGACTAAAATGTAAACCCAGGTTTTGAAGGTTTATTTTAATTTAGATCTTTTTCAACTTTTTATATATGTTAGTAAATAAGGTAAATATTATGTTTACACCTTGAATTTACATTTTTGATCTTTTTAGGTTAATTTATTAGATTAAGTAAAATTACTTAAGTTATTATATACTTAGGTATACATTATATTTAAGTTACTTAACTTATTAATTAAGGGAATGATTAATAGGATTTCATGTCCAATTATTATCTGGATTATTAATAATGTTAATTGAATGATAAAATGTCATTTTTAACTTATTTTATGGTCCTTGACTAAATATCCCTTATTCTATAATTAACCCTTATATATTCATAATCTTATCTAATTAACTAGGAAGACTAGTTAATTAGGGGTAATTAGAGATCATGATGAGTGTCTCATCACATATCTTGTATCATAGAAACCATCAGACAAAAAAGTACATCAAAATCAAACTCATTGAAATCAAAATTGAAGCACAGTAAAAGAGGATTTCGTCCTCACTTGATCTTGACTATTCATTTTCTATAACCTATTTAACAACCATCCAAGTGTTGCCTACACCTACCACTTATACAAAACCAAGAGAAGAAAAAAACTAACATATGATTATTTGAGTTTTTATTGAGCTCAAAATCCATCCATTTCATTCCACCAGAAAGATTAAAACATACTTGCAGGTTTTGCATCTAGATATTGGATAAAAAACATGTTTTAGATGCATAGGTGGTCACATTTTCATTGACTGGTGTCCCTGTAGTATGTTCTGTCATTTTTTTAACCTCAAATATATGAGAAGCTTCAAGTATAATTCCATGGGAGTTCTCAATTCAGTTACCCATTTTTATTAGTTTCCATTCACAGAAATTTCTATAAACGCAACATAGCCAATAAATTTATCAAATTGAAAAGAATATTACGGTAATTACCAGCCTATGCACCACATTCCATCCATGTTCTTCACCATTCCCAATTACATCCTTGAGAGCAGAAGGAAGAACCTTCCATAATTCTATCACAAATTCATTCTCAGGCTCAACATCACTAGAATGACCTTACACCTAAAGAACATGGTGGTGACATGCCATTCAGCAGCAGCAGTAGCAGTAGCAGTAGACGGTTTAGCAATAGTAGCAATAGTTGGTTTAGGAGCAGTGGCAAAAGCTTGTAGTTTAGGAGCAGCAGTAGCAGCTCTGCTAGCTCAGCCACATTAGCAGTAGTAGATCAACCACAACAACTGACCAACTGTAACATCAATTCAACTACAGTAGCCACAGACTACATATAAATTCAGCAAACAAATCAAACTTTAAATAGTCCATTATAGAAAGAGATTGTGTCAACACTCAACCGAATCCAACAACTTAGATTTATTCTTTTCATGCCTAATAAATTCACCAAGATGATATTAATTTCAAGCTTTTAGGCAAGGTAGAAAGACAAAGAAAAAGACTTGGATAGAATGATGCTCACATCTGATAGCATAGAATGCACAAATTCAAGAATAATCTGTAGTCCAAGTGTAGCCATTATAGATGCAAAAACAATGATTCCCTGCACGTAATTTATCTAGATGATTAGTAAAATAAGATAAGGACATATCATTTTGGAAAAAATGAGGGAAACATGAAATCCATGTTAAGTTTCCTGCCATGGAATGCCTTCTTTACTTTAAAGAAAATACTCCTATCCCTCCCCATTCCTCATGTTCACTTAACCATTAGGAATTGATTATAGCCTCCAAGTCTAGCACTCTAAGGCCGCACTCTGCAACAGATGTACAGACTACTGATTATAACAAAGGAAGAGACGAATTGTGGAGATATACTATTGAATACATAGGAAAAAGAATTAAAAGGAAGATAGACAACTGAATTGTGAAGCGAGTTATATGAGAAATTGAGATTTCTACCACCCTAAACAATATCGATGTTGTTGTAGAAACATGATTACAAAACTCAGAAATGCAAATATGCTACTATGAAATGAAGATTGACTTGCAAGTAGGCATTTCTGTCACTAGGAAGGTTGGTGAATTATTGACACAATCATCAATATCAGTGTTAACTTTGTTTTAGTAGGTCAAAGGTCTTGGTTTACTTTGATTAGTTGGAAATTGACCAAATGATCAATTAACCCAATGGCACAAAGAAAGCCAATTGGCAGACAGGAAAGAATCATGGAAATACCGATGTGCACCTTTGCTGTATATCATAATTTGAAGTCTTTATTAACTATCCAGAATAAAAAATGAAGATTACCCAAAATTAAATAGTCCACCTGCTTTACAGGCAACCTAGAATATAAGATCTTTAGGGTCTTCAATTATCTTAGCTAGGGTCTACAAGAATGCTGATAGATCAGCCCCATTTATAATTTGATGATCTGCTATACCATTCACCAGCAACATTTGGCAATTTCCTCTGTATCAAATCATATGAATTCAACATAACCATTAGATTCAACAATTTAACAAATGGACTAGATGGTTATCCAACTAACCTGCATTTGACGTTTGACCCCAATTTTCCCATCCTTCATAGCAACTATTGTTGGCTCAGATGCACCAACTGCCATGATTGCTCCTTGTACCAATCATTGCTCAAAAGAGTATGTCAATTATTTGAAGTGCAAATAGATGCAATATCAAAGACATATTGGCAAATAGATGCCTATAGAAATAACTCAAGTACCAGATCAAATTTAGCCCCAATCTAAAAGACATCCACATTGTATCTCCAAATAACCAAAATGATATTTGATGCAATATGAGATTGCTTGGCTAGGTAGTATTAAGATTCTATGCTTTAGAATCACTTCCATTCCCAACTAGTGATGGCAACAATGGAATTGGGCTTCTAGCATCTGATGAAACATTTGGATTAAATAAAAGTATAATAGTAATGGAAAACCTGAGACATTAAGTAGAATTCTTGGTTACCCCTTCTCCCAAAAAAGGAATTACAAAATGTCTCCCACTAATGAGTATACAATGAAAAAGGAAAGATATATTGAATGCCTTACGACCACATTGTATTCTAAAGGATTTGAGTCTATCAAACTATGGTAACACTACACTACCAGAATGGATAACAGATTCATCCAGCAAGATTGACAAGATTGCACTTTGGTATTCTAAAAATGTCAGAATGCCAAAGTGCTTTTTCTTCTCAAAGAACATGTTTGCATATGGCATCACAAACTGTAACCAATAAGAAACCTCCCAAATGTTTGGATTCCTAAACCTCCCAAATGTTTGGGAAGGATAATTTCATTCCATGACTCTGCAGGCCTTCCTTCTTTCTTGTTCCCTCCCATTCCAAACTACTATTTGTAATTCCCTGGTTGGAGGCGGTGAGATATGCATGACGTAATATGAAGTGTGGAATTAAAATAGATAATCTCACAAAAATAAGTAGTCACACAATAGGCATAGGTATTTTTTGGTGGAAACTGTTTGCACCTCAAAACACGCCTGTAATAACGCCTTCTTGTGCTATTTTCTAGCATTAACATTGCATAATAGGATCCTATAATCACATTTGTAAAAACACTTGCATGCATGCATTTAATCAAGAGAGGAAGAGGAGTTAAACAATCGCCTGCATAGTTACATTTTTCTTCAAGTGCCTCCTTGCAAAATCACCCACTTTTTATTTTTCCTCTAGATTTCTTCTTTTCTCTCCTTCCCGCAGCTGCACCATTCCCGCGGCTGCACTCTTCCCGCAGCTGCATGCAGTAGCCACGCAGCACTTCTTCCCGTCACTTCTCCCTGCCAACGCCGCTCCCTATAGCTGCAACTCGCACACCCTCTCCCTGCTGTAGCCGGCACGCCACTCTCCCCTCCTCTATAAGTAGCTGCAGCTTCATCCTCGCAAGGGCAGCTGCTGGAAAGACCCCACAGCCACAACCTTCCTCTCCACCGTTCTCCCCTCCCATACGCCGGCCCTCCGTCGAGGAGGCACCCGGCGAGCAGGAGAACCCACTGTGGTGCACACCACCACAGTGGGAGCACCACCGCCCAGCTCTTCAACGAGACGGTGGGCGTGGTGTTTTCTTTTCTCTTCGTTTTCATCTCCACGCCATTGCTGCCGCTTCAAGCTCCGAAGCTTGAAGCAGCAGCAGCAGCAGCTAAATCGCGGCGACAGCAGCAGCAGCAGCAGCAGCACCCCCCGCCTCCTCCGCGACCTTCCCCGCAGGCGCGCAACCCTCCGCGCGCGCCTGCAGGCCCGTTCCCCTCCTCTGTCTCCATTCTGTCCACCCCGCATTGCACCCGCAGCCGGCCGCCGCGTGCACTGCAGCGGCCGGTTACGTCCTCGCGCCGACCCCTGCCCTCCTCCGCAACCCTCCGCGACCGACTGCAGACTCCCCGCCGCCTTCTCCGAGCGCGCCATCACCCGCTCTCTGTCCTCGCATCCGGTCTGCAGGAGACGCCTCACGTCCTCTGCGCGAAGGCGTGGTGCACCGCGACGGTCAGACGTCCGCCTTCGCCTTCAGACGACGCGGCGTCAGACGTCCGCCACCTCTTGCAGACGTCTTAACTCACGCATCCGCGATCTCCCTCTCTCTGCCGATCTCTCCCGCGCACGTCCGCTCGATCTCTCCCGCCCGCTCTCTCTCTGTCTGGTGCTCTCTCTCTCTTTTATTTAACTCACAGCAACACACACACACACATTCACTGACGCACACACACATTCACCGACACACACACACACACACTTATAGTAACATATATACATATATATATATATATACATACATATATCTATATATATATACTTATATACATAGTATATCTATATAGTTATTTATACATACATATATATATAATATACATATATATAATATATATATATATATATCTACTTATATATACATCTATATACTTATACATATACTTATATATATATAGACATATATACTTATATACATATATATATATAAATACATATCTATATACATATATATACATATATATAGTAATATATATATATATACTTATATACATATATATACACATATATATCTATATATATATATCTATACATATATAACTATACATTTATATATATATAGATATATTTACTTATATACGTACATATGTACATATATTTTCATGTTATTTATTATACGCTGTATCGTGGGGATATCTGCACCAGTTGCTGATATTCCCTGATACACGCGTACAAAAAAGCGTGGTCCCATACATCATCCATCCTCCATCCACACTCCACGCGGCACCTAGTCGTGTTGGTTGCGTCTCTCTAGACGTCGACTGACTCAACATAGTGCTACACTCCATCGCCACCTCCACCCCCACCCCTTTATATATATACTACATATATATATATATACATACTATATTTACTTTCTGTCTATTTGCTTTTCTGTTAGTAAAAAGATAAAAAAAATACATAAAAAAGAAAAGATAATCTTTGACTTGCAGGTACCTCGTCTTGCGAGTAGCAAGACTTGTTTTGGGACTCTGTTTGGCTAAAAGCCAAGGACACAATTTTGCGGGTGTGCCTCAAGAACAAGGATTACCATAAAAAAAAACCTAAATAAGAAAAACACCAAAAACACAATAAACGAATGGAAGAGACGCGTTTTAAGGAAAACGTAGAAACTCGACTTTAACCCCACTTCCCTGAGTTCGACCCTGGGCCTAAAAGTGACAAGATAAAATCAATTAGGCCAGGTTAAAAATTTTGTAAAGAGATGGTTAGGTCCAAATTAGGTTAACCACTATACACATTTCAACGATAAAAATATCATATTAACAACCTATTCGGGCCGACCCATCATGACTTTTCTGGCGCCGTTGCCGGGGAGGTGCGCTTTCGAGTAAGTTTCTATCCAATTCCTTTAAATTTGTCTCTTCTCTCTTCACGGGTATTGTTGTTTTTGGTGTGCAGGTGAACCTGGTGGAAGTAGAAGAAGGCTGACGAAGTCGAGGACGTGAGTAGATCCAAGGCGGGAACGAGAGCGTGAAGACGCTGACATCGCATTGGAGCTTTGCACACGTTGCCGTACAAGTAGGTTTTCTTTTCTCATCAAATTCGGGTTAACTTGCCACCACAATAAAAAAAAAAAAATTTTTAAACTAAAAACTAGAAAAACTTCTTGGGATTTCTTGAGGGCAAGTGGATTAAAATTCACTTGATTGATTGGTTGTCTTCACTCCCACTGCCTCGGGATTTCCCGCCTTACTTCGCATAGTGAAAATCCGAGAATCTTGATTCTTAGATTTTTCGCCGTGGGAAGTATTCTTTGAGGCAAAGAAAAAGATTGCTTGTATCCCTCTTTTGCCTCACTTATCTTTAATTCAGGATCACATTTTTGGTGGGGAGACTTGGAATTGAGTTGATTCCAACCCCACCACGACTTTTCAAACTTGCCTGTGATTCGATCCTGAATACTTCAACCCCAACAATTTTATTTTCTTTATCTTTTGGTTGAAGCCTTGTGTGTAGAAATCATTTCTGGTGATTGGGAGCACTTGAATTGAAGTGCTTTGGCTCCCTGTCACATTGATATAAAACTGATTCGTGCATCCACACTTAGAAATCTCCATTTAGGGTAGCCCATTGCATTTTAGCATGCATTAACTAACTGATAATTGAAGAAGGGTTTCTTGGGTTTTAGAAGGAAAACTTGTATTTTTGCAAAAACCCGGAGATTGGTTGAATTGGTAATTCAGCAAAACCCTAAAATTCATACTACTTAAGGCTGAACTCTAAAAACCATTTGCCAATAAAAACTTCAATTCGGGGAGATTTCCCCGTTGCATGCTTGTTCTTACACACTCTTAAAATCAATCACTTGGGCATTACCCGTAAACAACGCCCTTCACATTCCAAAAGCACTTAACCCTAAGCCTCTAATTAAAACTGGTAGTAACTTGACCCTTACTAAGGATTGGAGGTCTAACTACCTGTGTGTAGCGACTACGTGCTGGTGAGAGTTCCCGTGTGCTATCGGGTGTCTAAGACTGGGGCAAACGGCCTTTCAATCTGGCCTGGTGGTTCCGCGGTGCTCGCATTCGGTTCTGTAGTTCGTGATAGTAGGTAACTTAGATCTTTAGGTCTAAGGGCACACTGCAGAGGTTAGGAACTTGACTATATTGATTTGTAATCAAGTGTACCTTTGCGGCGTCATTTCTCTCATCCCTTTTCCCTTCTCATCTCCCCAATTCTTCTTGCGGTAGTGCATGTTTGGGAGGAGGTCACAAAACCCTGAACTATTTGAATTGACTGATAAATCTAGAAAACAAGTCAAATCGTCCTCCTCCTCCACAAACATGGCTGCACGCCCACCCCCAAATCCCGAGGGAGGAAACCGCCCTCAGAACCCACCAGGTGGTGGAGCCTTAGATCCCATAACCCGCCTCCAAGCCCAAATGGAAATGTATAATGAGCAAATCGAAGCCATTCGGGAAACATTGGAGGAAATGCAGAACCCTCCCAAACGGGAGGAGCCTAGGTCTCTTAGCTCTTATCAGAATCCCGCTGCTACAGAGACCATAGGACAAATTCGGGTCCCCATGGGCGGGGACGACTTTGAATTAAAACCAAACATAATTAGCCTAATTAATTTTCACTTTCATGGTCTTGCAAGTGAAGACCCATTTCTCCACTTGGAAGACCTAACCCGACTTGCTGAAACCGTTAAACCAAGAAATGTCGGGTTATCTATAGTCCTCATGAAGATGTTCCCGTTTTCATTACGGGATAATGCGTCGCAATGGTTACGCACCCTTGGGAGAACCATCCACTCTTGGGAAGAGATGCGAACAACATTTCTCAAGAAGTTCTTCCCAATCGGGCGGACCAATGCGCTTCGCCATGCTATCACTTCATTTACGCAACAAAACGGCGAACAATTTCATGAGGCATGGGAGAGGTATAACGACCTCCTCAGGAAGTGTCCGCACCACGGTCTGCCTAAGTGGCATATAGCCCAGATTTTCTACTATGGGCTAAATGAGACTTTGAAGCAGATTGCAGACGCTTCCTGCGGAGGGAACTTTATGAATAAAGACGAGAATGGAGCATTCGAGCTGTTTGAAAATATGAGTGAAAACTCGATGAACAATGCTTCCATTGTCGCCTTTAATCGTACCAGCCAGCCCCGAAATGTCCACGAAGTTGACATGGGACCCTCCCATTCATCCACTGATCTAAGCCTTATTGCACAAAAACTGGATGAAGTCTCCATCGTGCACAAGAAGCTGGATGAGCTTCTGGCCAACCCCGCCCGATCTATGGCAAACACCACCTCTTCACCACTTCGTCACAATCCAAGTTCTTCTAATACCAGGCTTATCCCGAGAAACCCCGTTAGACCTTCCTTACCGAGTGTCGCGCCAAGCGACTCGGTAAGTCATGTGGAACTGGCTTCTGCGAGCCAGTATTTCGACACGGAGGACCAAGCCTCCGTGTGCTCAGACGCATATCTACATGCGGACGCGTCTTCTGGCATAGAAGATGCTTGCGCCCTGGGGAACAACCCGTTCTCTGCCACTTATAACCCAGGGTGGCGTAATCATCCGAACTTCGCATGGTCCAACAACCCGCAGTGCCAAAACCCCGCGGGTGGACCAATGCGACCGTCCGCACCCGTCATCCCAAGGGTCCAGTTTAATCCTATGGCAAATCCGCCATCAGGCCCTTGCGTACCACAAACTGAACACGCATCAAGCCCTCTTGACAAATTGATGCGAATGATGACGGAAATGTCAAAGCGCCATGAAGAGAACAGGACCTCTCTTCAGCACCAATTGGCGCAGCAGAACGCCGAGATCAGTCAACTACGCATGGCGACTCGATCTCAGGGCACTCTTCCCGCCCAACCTGTTCCAAACTGGAGAAATTTCGTGCCCCGTGGTTCTCAACCACAGGTACGACCTTCTCAGGGACAGGTTAATCAAGTTCTGCAAGCTCCGAGCATTCCACCGGGATTTCAGGCTAATCCTGCTGCAGCACCACACTCTTATATCCCCATTGCAAACCCTCCTCCACCGTATGATCCCACTGGACCCGCATCGTCCAATGCTATCACTACGAGGAGCGGTAAGCAGACCGTCGATCCGCCTCGACCTGATCCTGGCCCATCTTCCTCTTCGCCCTCTCATTCGGGATGCATACCGCATTCGCGAGACGATGATGCACCAAAACTTGTGCCAGAATCAGTCCCATTCCCTAAGGCTCTACTAAGGGAGCCAAAAGGCAAAAAGAAAAATACGCAGGCCTTTGACAACCTACGTAATTTGTTCAGGGATGTAGAAATCAAGGTACCCCTGCTCGAGGCAATCGACCACATACCTACTGTCGCTCGATTTTTCAAAGACTACACGACACCCAGGAGACAGTCAAAGAAGACTAAGAATCCGGTGGTTCTCTCGCCTCATGCGAGTTGTGCTATACTGTCAAACTTACCACCGAAGTAGAAAGATCCGGGCACACCACTGATTTCCTGTAGCTTCCAAGGCTGCAGTTTTAACCGTGCCTTGCTTGATCTAGGATCTTCCATCAATCTCAAACCGACCATCATGCTCAAAAAATTTTCCTTGGGAAATCTGAAACCCACCCCTGTCACGTTTCAGTTGGCAGATCGTTCTGTCAAAATCCCGAAGGGTGTGGTGGAAGACGTGGTGGTTAGGGTCAACAGTCTCTGTTTTCCTGTTGACTTTCTTGTTTTAGATATGGAAGTTCCTAGTTCACTTTCTGATTGTCCGATCATCCTCGGTCGACCTTTCTTGGCCACAGCCTGGCCCACATTGACTGCGAGTCGGGCTGTATTGAGATTGCCGTTGGATCTGAGAAGCTCAAGCTTAACATATTCAAGGCAGCCAAGAACTTTGATTGCGATTGCATTGAGGATGACACGTCTGACGAGGACATGGCCGTTAGCGCGTGTATCGGACTAATTAGGACCTATTCGGACTGCTGCGGATTACCTATAAACACTGATAACTGCCTGACCAACGCATACTGTGACGTTCCCCAATCCCTCCCTTGTCCAGTACCTTCTCCTGGCCAGACTTCTGACGAGGTTTTCTCCGCTTCCCATACCTCATGGTCTGAGTCATATCCGGGCTACTCACTGTCGGTCCATACTCATGAAGACCGAATTGCCCATTCTTCCCCGCCAAATCAGGCGGATTTACAAATCCACACTGGGACCTTGAGCCCATATACTTCTCACTGGGGCTATTCATTTTTGGGTCCATCTATCCAAGAAGCCCCTCTTCTTGGCCAATCTGAAGGCCAGTTTCTTCCTCCTAACTTGTTCTCCTACCCGTCTGGGACACTCTCGTCCCAAGAAATGCCAGATCCTTCCCCATCCACTCCCGAGCTAAAAGTGCTGCCTAATACACTCAAGTATGTTTTCCTGGGACCAAATGAAACGCTCCCTGTAATCATCAGTTCAAAATTAACCATGGAGCAGGAGTGCAAACTAACTAAGGTCCTCCTAGAACACAAGGCAGCTATTGGATGGTCTTTATCAGACTTATCTGGTATTAGCCCCTCCTACTGCACTCATCGTATATATACGGAGGAGGAGGCTCGACCTTCTCGCGAGATGCAGCGACGTCTCAACCCTAACATGCGGGAGGTCGTTAAGAATGAAATCATTAAGTGGCTGGATGCGGGTATAATCTACCCGATCAGCGATAGCCCCTGGGTGAGTCCGATTCACGTTGTGCCCAAAAAGGTAGGACTCACCATCCGTGTCAATGACAGGGGCGAATCCATCCCTACACGCACTCCTACATCTTGGAGAGTGTGTGTAGATTATAGGAAACTCAATGCTGCAACCAAGAAAGATCACTTCCCGCTACCATTTATTGACCAAATCCTAGAGCGGTTAGCAGGAAATAAATTTTTCTGCTTCCTGGATGGATTCTCAGGATATAACCAGGTGGCAATAGACCCCCGAGACCAAGAGAAAACCACTTTTACCTGCCCTTTCGGCACCTTCACCTTTAGAAGGATGCCGTTCGGACTTTGTAACACACCAGCAACTTTCCAGAGATGCATGCTGGCGATATTTCATGACATGGTGGGTGACTTTCACGAGGTCTTCATGGATGACTTTTCAGTCTTTGGACCATCTTTCGACGAATGTCTTGCCAACCTAACTCGCATCCTTAGGAGATGTATTGATGTAAACCTCGTGCTTTCCTGGGAAAAAAGTCATTTTATGGTGCACGAGGGAATTGTTCTTGGACATATCATCTCCAATAGGGGTATCGAGGTTGACAGAGCTAAGCTCGATATCATTGCTGATTTACCTGTGCCTGGTTCTGTCAAACAAATCCGCTCCTTCTTGGGACACGTCAGTTTCTATAGGAGATTCATCAAAGACTTCTCCAAAATTTCTCGACCCTTAACTCATCTCCTATCAACCGAAGTGCCCTTCGACATGGGCCCTGACTGTATACAAGCATTCACGCAGCTGCGTAATGCTGTCACCAAGGCCCCTGTTCTCCAGCCGCCTGATTGGTCCCTCGACTTTGAACTTATGTGTGACGCTTCAGACCTTGCAGTCGGAGCCATCCTGGGACAAAGACGCGATAGACACCCCTTCGTGGTATACTACGCCAGTAAGACGTTGGACGAGGCCCAGCGTAATTATACTACCACTGAAAAGGAACTACTGGCAGTCGTCTTTGGGCTGGAAAAATTCCGTTCTTACCTTCTGGGCTCTCACGTTATTGTTTTCACTAATCACGCGGCCATTCGCCATCTCATGCACAAGAAGGATGCCAAGCCTAGACTGATTCGTTGGATCCTTCTGCTCTAGGAATTTGACATTGAGATTCGTGATAAGGTCGGAGCCCAGAATGTTGTGGCTGATCACCTTTCCAGACTGGACCCTGACCATATTGGACTTACTCTGCCAATTAATGAAGTTTTTCCTGATGAGCACCTATTGGCAATAAATGTGGCAAGTGGACCGTGGTATGCCGACATTGCCAATTACCTTGCTTCTGGATCTCTTCCACGTGGCTGGCCTAAAAGCCAGCGCGAGCGTCTCATGGCAGAAGCAAAGTATTATTTCTGGGATAATCCACTTCTTTTTCGGATAGGTGCTGATCAAATCATCCGTCGCTGTATTCCTGACAGTGAGTTCCCCAGTGTGCTATCCTTCTGCCACGATCAGGCCTGTGGAGGCCATTTCTCTGGGAGGAAAACTGCAGCCAAGGTGTTGCAGTGCGGTTTCTTTTGGCCCTCCCTTCACCAGGACGTGCACACTTATGCCAAACATTGCACTAGGTGCCAGTCATTAGGGTCAATGGCACGTCGTGACATGATGCCCTTGCAACACATCCTAGCTGCGAAAATCTTCGACATCTGGGGAATTGACTTCATGGGTCCCTTTCCTCCATCCAACGGCTTCGAATTCATCCTCGTGGCCATCGACTATGTTTCAAAATGGATCGAGGCTATTCCCACGCGCCGTGCTGACCATGTTATCTCCACTCGATTCGTCAAGGACCATATCTTTGCACGTTTTGG
Source organism: Thalassia testudinum (assembly GCA_037157565.1). NCBI lineage: Eukaryota > Viridiplantae > Streptophyta > Magnoliopsida > Alismatales > Hydrocharitaceae > Thalassia > Thalassia testudinum. The sequence continues at coordinate 220,122,987 of JAZHRO010000031.1, read as the reverse complement.
GATCCCTCGGGCCATTATCTCGGATGGAGGAAGCCACTTTACCCATGCTTCTTTTCGGGCACTTCTGAGGAGGTACGGAGTCCACCATCGTATCGCATCCCCGTATCATCCTCAGACGAACGGCCAGGCGGAAGTGTCGAACCGGCAAATCAAGCAGATTCTCCAGAATACGGTTCGGCCTGACCGTAAGGATTGGTCCGACAAGCTGACTGACGCACTTTGGGCGTATCGGACCGCCTTCAAGGCTCCCCTTGGTATGTCTCCATATAGAATCGTTTACGGGAAGCCTTGTCATTTGCCTGTGGAGTTGGAGCACCGCGCTTATTGGGCGGTTCGCCAATGTAACCTCGACCCAGACTTGTGTGAACGAGAAAGGAAACTCCAACTCCAAGAGCTGGAAGAGCTCCGTCGTGAAGCCTATGATTCTGCTCTAACCTTTAAACAACGCACTAAGGCTTTTCACGACAGCCATGTTCGGCGGAAGGAATTTGAGCCATCTCAGCAAGTTTGGCTCTATAATGCCCGACTCAAATTCTTTCCTGGGAAATTAAAGTCCAAATGGACTGGTCCTTTTCTGGTCTCAAGACCATTCCCCAATGGGGCCGTTGAAATCGAAGATCCCAAATCTGGGCGTAAATTTACGGTCAACGGGCAGCGTTTGAAACCCTATCTGACTCATGAACCTGCCCCCGTTGGAGAAACCGTTGCCCTGCTGGAGGGTAACTAATTCTTTGCCTCATTCTGAGTCCAGCTGGGGACATTAAATTCAGCGCTTGTTGGGAGGCACCCTAACAGCACTCACCATCCACCATCACTTTTCACACCTCTATCGCAATCACTTCACTTTTCTCTTCACCACCCACCATCCACCCACCCTTCCACCTTGATCTATACCCTGAACCTCAGCTCTTGTTACCCGATCTTCCATCCTTCCTCTGCCTTTCCCTGCATGCATATGAGGACATAGCATTGTTTGGCATGGGGGGTGGATAGGCATCCATAGGATCCGGGTATGTTATGGTATCATACAGTTCCCACCTATTTATAAATATGCAAGAAAAAGAAAAAAAAAAAAAATATATATATATTATAATAAATGGTGTTTAGTAATGATCTTGAAGCTGAAACAAAAAGGCAATAAGTGTTTATGGATATTCAACCTCTGTTTTGAAGACTTTCCAGGCCACAAAAGCTTGATTTGCTCAGGCTCGGCTTAATTCACTTAAAGCATTGACAAAATAGATCAAGATCTCTCCTAACTAAGGATGTATTCTTGTACCTGAGACACCAGTACAGGATCTATTGGTTTGCTTTTTCTTGAGAGCTTAAGTAAACTTGGTTCACACTACACATATCAGGAAAGACCAGGTGAACATAAGATCCAACCCTAGTGTTCATTAGGGAAGGTGGAGTCCTTACCTGTGCGCGCAGGTAGACTTTTTATCCCAGGCTTTAGTCTTCTGTTTAGGAGCGACTCTTTCCACCAAAAAGAAACTCTCCCACAAAAAAAAAAAAAGTGTGCTTCAAAATGTGTTGTAAGAGATATACTGACACGTGTTTCAAAAAAAAAAAAAAAAAAAGAGATGTTTTAAAAGAGTCAGTATATCTCATAAATATCTGTATACTTTGTTTTTCGGTGAGCCACAAAAAAAAAAAAACAAAAAATCAGAAAAGGGGAGTTGAGTTTTCCGTCATCTTAAGGGTTAATTCGAAGACATGAGCTGAAACTGGGACCAACCTGTACTCAAAAATTCGTGAAACCCTGGATTTGAGTCTTAATGTTCATCTGGTCAGTCTTGATCCTTCACTATGCACAAACCATAACCTCTTGAGCTCTCGAGTACGGCAAAAACCTCCTGGGTCCTGGAAATCGTACTTAAGGTTTAAATATCAAGAGTCCTGGTTAGTTGAGAGATGATCTATGTCATGTGAGACTTAAAGTACTGGTAGTCTTCTTTACAATTGGTTCTCACAATATTCCATAGTAAACACACCTGTATCACCTCAGAAGAAAATCTTCAGCTTAAGATCATTTCTAAATACTATTTTGCTAGGGACTAGCAAAAGATAGGCATGGGGGTATATGTTTGCACCTCAAAACACGCCTGTAATAACGCCTTCTTGTGCTATTTTCTAGCATTAACATTGCATAATAGGATCCTCTAAACGCATTTGTAAAAACACTTGCATGCACGCATTTAATCAAGAGAGGAAGAGGAGTGAAACAATCGCCTGCATAGTTACATTTTTCTTCAAGTGCCTCCTTGCAAAATCACCCTCTTTTTATTTTTCCTCCTGATTTCTTCTTTTCTCTCCTTCCCGCAGCTGCACCCTTCCCACGGCTGCACTCTTCCCGCAGCTGCATGCAGCAGCCACGCAGCACTTCTTCCCGTCACTTCTCCCTGCCAATGCCGCTCCCTATAGCTGCAACTCGCACACCCTCTCCCTGCTGCAGCCGGCACGCCACTCTCCCCTCCTCTATAAGTACCTGCAGCTTCATCCTCGCAAGGGCAGCTGCTGGAAAGACCCCACAGCCACCACCTTCCTCTCCACCGTTCTCCCCTCCCATACGTCGGCCTTCCGTCGAGGAGGCACCCGACGAGCAGGAGAACCCACTGTGGTGCACACCACCACAGTGGGAGCACCACCGCCCAGCTCTTCAACGAGTCGGTGGGCGTGGTGTTTTCTTTTCTCTTCGTTTTCGTCTCCACGCCATTGCTACCGCTTCAAGCTCCGAAGCTTGAAGCAGCAGCAGCAGCAGCTAAACCGCGGCGACAGCAGCAGCAGCAGCACCCCCCGCCTCCTTCGCGACCTTCCCCGCAGGCGCGCAACCCTCCGCGCGAGCCTGCAGGCCCGTTCCCCGCCTCCGTCTCCGTTCTGTCCACCCCACATTGCACCCGCAGCCGGCCGCCGCGCGCACTGCAGCAGCCGGTTACGGCCTCACGCCTACCCCTGCCCTCCTCCGCAACCCTCCGCGACCGACTGCAGACTCCCCGCCGCCTTCTCCGAGCGCGCCATCGCCCGCTCTCTGTCCTCGCATCCGGTCTGCAGGAGACGCCTCACGCCCTCTGCGTGAAGGCGCGGTGCACCGCGACGGTCAGACGTCTGCCTTCGCCTTCAGACGACGCGGCGTCAGACGTCCGCCACCTCTTGCAGACGTCTTAACTCGTGCGTTCGCGATCTCCCTCTCTCTCTCTGCCGATCTCTCCCACGCGCGTCCGCTCGATCTCTCCCACCCGCTCTCTCTCTGTCTGGTGCTCTCTCTCTCTTTTATTTAACTCACAGCAACACACACACACACATTCACCGACGCACACACACATTCACCGACACACACACACACACACTTATAGTAACATATATACATATATATATATATATATATACATACATATATCTATATATATATACTTATATACATAGTATATCTATATAGTTATGTATACATACATATATATATAATATACATATATATATAATATATATATATATATATACTTATACATATACTTATATATATATAGACATATATACTTATATACATATATATATATATATACATATCTATATACATATATATATACATATATATAGTAATATATATATATATATATACTTATATACATATATATACACATATATATCTATATATATATATCTATACATATATAACTATACATTTATATATATATAGATATATTTACTTATATACATACATATGTACATATATTTTCATGTTATTTATTATACGCTGTATCGCGGGGATATCTGCACCAGGTGCTGATATTCCCTGATACACGCATACAAAAAAGCGTGGTCCCATACATCATCCATCCTCCATCCACACTCCACGCGGCACCTAGTCGCGTTGGTTGCGTCTCTCTAGACGTCGACTGACTCGACATAGTGCTACACTCCATCGCCACCTCCACCCCCACCCCTTTATATATATACTACATATATATATATATACATACTATATTTACTTTCTGTCTATTTGCTTTTCTGTTAGTAAAAAGATAAAAAAAATGCATAAAAAAGAAAAGATAATCTTTGACTTGCAGGTACCTCGTCTTGCGAGTAGCAAGACTTGTTTTGGGACTCTGTTTGGCTAAAAGCCAAGGACACAATTTTGAGGGTGTGCCTCAAGAACAAGGATTACCATAAAAAAAAACCTAAATAAGAAAAACACCAAAAACACAATAAACGAACGGAAGAGACGCGTTTTAAGGAAAACGTAGAAACTCGACTTTAACCCCACTTCCCTGAGTTCGACCCTGGGCCTAAAAGTGACAAGATAAAATCAATTAGGCCAGGTTAAAAATTTTGTAAAGAGATGGTTAGGTCCAAATTAGGTTAACCACTATACACATTTCAAGGTTAAAAATATCTTATTAACAACCTATTCGGGCCGACCCATCAGAAACCCAAGCTGGGTGAACACCACCACCTAACCCTCTCGAGTTAGGATTTCCCGATCGATCCAATCAATCAAATCCACTATACGAACTACTTCAACGAGGGTAGTTCAACCACAAGTACAACCATGCTACAAGTGCGAGGGTAGCATTCCTCAACCCATCCTTTTCTCAAGGAGGATTTTGTCTCGCAATGGAGACGAGAATTTGCAAAGAGAATACTCAAACCAAAGAACAACAAAAAGTACAACAGTCTTATAGAGCCACAAATATTAACACCTAGCTTCTATAGGAGTTAGGAAACTTCCCTTTGGTGGAAGTGCATCGATGTGATGACGCGAATGTGTGAACCATGCTTTGGCACAACTGCGCTCTTGTAAGGTCGGCGGGAGAGTGGGTGCACAACAGGATGAAGCTCTTTGGTGTGAAGTGAGTGCTTGTAGAGCTAGGCTTCTTCTATTTGATCTTTTACTTCTTTTTGACACAAGAGAGTGGAAATATTCTTGCAAGGTGTGTCTTGGGTGTGTATCTCAAGCCAAGGGGTCCTTCTCTATTTACAGAGGCCTTAGGAAGGCTTTGGAAGGCCTTGGAAGGCTTCCATAGCAGTTGGGTGCAAAGCCAAAGAGAATCAGGCCGTAGTTAGAATTAATCATGATTCTGACAGGGTCATCAGACGTCTGGTCTTGGCATCAGATGTCTGAAAAACCTGTTTAAGATGTCTGGGAACTATGTCAGACGCCTGGTTCTAGGCGAGTTTCCTCCCTGATTTGAATCAGACCTAAACAGGGTTCTAGTGTATGTCCATCAGATGACACAGAGGATGTCTAATACTAGGTCTAGACATTTGGAAACCTATTGATCTGCAAAAATGGATTCCCAAGAAAGTATAATGGATATAAAATTTTTGAAGGAAGATTTTGGGTCAGCTGAGGCAAAAAGGTCATGTATTAGACGTCTGATATGAGGCCAACGGTCATTTCCTTAATGTTTACAACGGCAGCCAATGTTCCACTAATTGGATGTCTGGCAAAGGCATCAGACGTCTGCTAAGACGTCTAGACTAAGGTCTAGACGACTGATTCTAACAAGCAGAACCAACTAAGTCCAGCCTAGATGGTTTGCACGTTTAATCAAACAGTCCGACATCTTAAAAGTCAATATCAGACGTTTGATTTCCAGATTGGACTTCTGATAAGGCTCTCTGAACCTTATTTTGGTTTTCTAAGTTCTTTACAAAAAAATCTAAGTATTCTATGGTAGTGCAGGTGTTCCTAAGATTACTTTAAGGGTTCTTTGAGGCTCTTTAACATAAGATGTAAGACAAAAATAAAGAGAAAAAATAAAGAAACAAAAATACATAGAACAAGATAGAAGGAAATCTATCCTATTCTTCATTTCCTTCCTTCTTCAAGCTTTCACTCCTCACGAAGCTCCTCCTTTTCGTCAAGCTCCTCCAATCTGTCATGGATGCGAGCTTAAACTCCATCTAAACACCTGTCTCCATTTGAAATTTGACTTGAAAACTAGGACTCAAAAAGCAAATGTTAAAAGACACGTGTTTTGTTATCATCAAAATAAACGATCGTGGTGCTCTAGCACCAACAATCTTCCCCTTTTTAATGATGACTAAACCATAAATAAGACATAAAATCCTCCCCCATTTTGACATTATCAAAAAGGTTTTTATCAATTTTAAATTTCCTATAGCTCCCCCTTAAAACATGCTCTTCTATAAGTGGGTTGAATTTCTTTAAACAAGAGTAATGTCCTCCCCCTTTCTGTAACAACATGATAGCTATTATTTTTCTCCCCTTTTCTAACAGAAATATAGCTAACAAGTTCTCCCCCTTAATGATTGACAAATAGCTCATAATTTTAACTCCCCCTATCAATATGCTAATGATAAAGAGATAGGGTTAAGGGTACCTCACCTACCATGGCCAATAGAATGGTCCAAATAGAGGTGGTGGATGCCATATTGGATGGGGCTCCCATCTGTAGCTTGGAGGCTCGAGCATCGGCACCGGTCTCCAATCTGGCAGATGACGTGTGGCGGGTTGTTCAATTGTTCATCATCTTGACAGTCTTCTCATTTTCCTCCTTGGTCTACTCCTTGGACTTGCGAACTTGAGTTGACCATTCTTGAGCTTGTAGGTCCAGTCCTCTATGTTGATATCTTCTTTGAAACCTACAAAACAAGATTCTAATTCTTTCTTTGGTATCCAAGTGAGCTTGGATTTGGATCTGTTAGTGGGTCTCCATGACGGAGATCCTTTCTCAATCTTTAGGCCATGCAAATTTTCTACTTTGTTGACTAATTTGTTAGAATTTTCCTAGAGATGTGCGATTTCTTTTTCAATAATATGCATCTTAGTCTTTAAATAAGAAATTTCTAATTTTATACTAATTTCTAATTTTGTTGATTAATTTGTGTTCCTTCGGGACCTTGATCAATTTAATCTCTTGCTCCTTTGTTAATTTAGCATTAATAATCGCAAGGAGCATCTTCTGTGGTCCTAAAAATTGACATTTCAAATTCTCAGGCAATGGCTTCAGTTTAAGCTGGGGTGGGTTGATGATTGAAGGTAAGGATGATGCTGAAGACTCATCAAGTGGAAGAGGTTGAGAGTCAACAAAATCAATAACCTCTTCAGATGGTGGCAAGTCTGCCATAGAGGGTTGCGGGTCCAATTCATCATCAAAGGAGGAACTTTCAGTTGAAGAAACCATCAAACAAGTTTCAATGTTCACATTATCCTCCACAAGTTCCTCAATAAATCCACAATCTGCAAATTTATTAATCGCCTTAAAAATATCCAATTTCAGTCGTTGATCCCCAAAGGCGATTTCCATGCTACCGCTTTCACAGTTAATGTTGGCCTTAGCGGTAGCCAAGAATGGACACCCCAGAATGATGGGCATGTTCCTTAGATTTTCCAGTACATCCATGTCAAGGACAAAGAAATCTATAAGGAAATAGAAATCCTTGAGCTTCAGGAAAAGGAACATGAGTCAGGTTCCTGAGCCTTGATTTCTTCTCTAGAATTCTCCTCTCTCTCCTCATGTTCTTCAGGATTCAGTAGATTAGAATAGTGTGGTTGTGGATCCTAAGTTTGCTTACCACTCCTCAAGGTAACAGAATTTGAAGATGCATATGAGTTTGGGTCTTGGGGAGGGTTATGAAAGATTGGAGGGGCTTGATTAGCCAAGAATTGTTGATGTGCAGAAGAAGAAGAAGAGGAAGGGCCCTGCTCAACCACCTGAACATGTGCGTGTGGGTCCCTCTGATTTCCATACCCATGGGCTTGGTTGCCCAGATTCAGAATATTCCGTGGGTTGGGTACGGGTTGGGATGGTAGAGATCCGAGTTGACGAGAGTTAGCTATGAGCCTGGTCTGCAAGTTGTCCAGTGAGGTTTTCGTTTGCTGCATAAGTTGGAGCATGGAACCTTGCATCTCTACCATTTGTCGGTTCAAATCAGCCTGCCCTACGTGTTGACAGCCATTCCAAGCTGGCTGATTGACCTGATTTGGGGGCAACTGAGTATACACATGACCTTGACCCATTGGTCATTGCGGAGCATAGTTGCTAGGTCAGAATTAGGTCTGTTGCCCCAGGTTTCTCTAGGAGAAGTTAGGGTGGTTTCCCCAACCTGGATTATAAGCATTAGAGTAGGGGTTGGATCTGACATTCTCTTGTACATCATAGACATCCTCATAGGGTGAGGATGGAGAGAAAGAAAGGGAAGGATCAGAAAAACTGGGATTAAAGGCCCCAGTTTGGAACTTGTGGGGTTCCGAATAATGCTGACTAACAGGTTGAGCCACATCGAGTTGATTCACAAACGCTCGTTTAGAAGGAGCTCGCGAAGAATGGAATCCCGAATATTGGGATTGAGTGGATCGAGAGTTGTTCATAAAATTTCCAGCCATCCACTCTTCCATTCTCTTAGAAACCAAGTCCACCTTATCAAGTTTGTTACAAATCAATTCCATATCAAATGAATGAGAGTCATGGACTTCATTAACATTTGATCTGGGTTGCTGGGACTGGTTAAAAGTATCCATGGAGGCATGATTGATTGAATTCTTGCTCATTTCCTTAAACAAATCATGTGCACTATCTGCATCTTTGTTGAGAAAATTTCCTCCGCAGGAAGCATCCACATGATTTCTGAGTTGCTCAGTCAACTTGTGGTAGAAGATCTGCATGAGTTGCCATTTCGGCACCTCGTTGTATGGACACCTTCGCAATAGGTCCTGGAATCGCTCCCAAGCCACACGAAGCTGCTCCCCCAGCTGCTAGGTAAAGGTAGTGATTGCCCGTCTCAAGGTAGTAGTATGTCTGACAGGGAAGAATTTCTTCAGAATGGCCGATTTCAACTCATTCCAAGTTGCAATTGGTCTTCCTATAGTCCTGTACCAATGAGCGGCTTTATCCCTAAGAGACTGGGGGAAGACCCTCATGATCATTCGCTCCTCATTCACATTTCGTGCATTGGTGGTCTAGACCAAAGTGGTCAAGTCCTCCAAGTGCTGAAACAGGTCTTTCGGAGCCAAGCCCATGGTAATGTTTGATCAGGCTTAACACCTGGGGCTTGATTTCTATGTCTCCGGCTGGAATTTGGACATCGGGACATTCCCCGTAATTTGAAGGATCGTGAAATCCTTCAAGGGATGAGCGCTCTGCATTCTTTGGAACCATTCCTGCATTCTTTGCATTTGTTCCAGCTACCTTTAGAATTTCTCCTGTGGATTTCGAGGAAGAGGAGGTTGTTGATCGGCCATGGGATCAATTTGACCAAAATCTAATTTACGCATCCTAGAATACTCAAGTGGTCCTTCCAATCGAGGATTCAATGACCGTCTTCCCAGCATAAACTAGGAAAAGGTCAGAAGGATTGGGGATAGGGACCCTATAGCACAACAACACAAGCATGTCCTTAGGTGGGGTAGCCTAAGGATCTACAGACTCCCAAAACCTGCCTTAAGATTATAAATGATTTACTCTACTTGTGTCTGCTCAATCAAACCAGTTAGAAGGAGGGACTAGGGAGAAGGTTCTTCCTTCGGCTTGTGCCTCCAGTTCCTAGTGTACCCCCTAGTCGCGATCGTTTGACGCTCATCCCCTAGCTAGATATCAGATTAATCAGTACAAGTAGGTTAATTAAAAATAATCTTAGACTAGGCCCTGAAGAGAGAATCAGTCCTTAAGGCCAATGTCTACTCGATTTTATTAAGGCCTGGGATTGTAGTGCTTATGGAATGTGATGGGCCCTTACAATGGGTTGTGCCCTTAATGATTGATTGAGTATTATGTAAGTGCATGCACAACCAGGATTTTCAAGCAAGATTATTTGTGCTGTGTAGATTTTAATGTTCAAATCTTTCTTAAGTAGCTTTTAGGGTTTAAAATTAGGTTGATTTTGATCAAGTTTGAGGCAAACCAAGTTTTCAAGCGCGGGTGAAGATTGCTTTCCTTTAAAAATAGAGGTAAAGTGGAGTGCCTGGTATGAACCTAGATTGAAAACCCTAAGAAGAAGCTACTTGATGAGTTGATTTTAGGTTGAGTGGTGCGGCCCAAACAACTCAAACAACTGGCCACAACTGCACCACTATGTTAGGCACATAGAAGTGGCTAACCTAGAATGATTTCTACTCTTTTATGTGTTGCTTTGTTTGTACCGGTTCCACAGATCAGAACCCGGTTGAGTAGAAGTAAATCAAGTAGGTTAAGTGCCTTGAATGTAGGTGTATGTTGTGTATCTGTTGGAAATTACCCCACAAAATTATCTTTTTATTTTTTATTTTATAAGCGAGAGTGGAATGAATGAGTGAAAATGCAAACAACCAAACTAATCCTAGGATTTATGCAATCACCTAGGTTAATTGAAATTTGAATTTAATGTGACAAATGAAATCTTTGGTGGGGGAAGAATGGGGAGCACTTACAGTTGTCTTCAAATACACTTTACTCCAGTCTACTGCTTGACGATTCCCTGATGGAGGTCTCTGCAAAATGATAGCACAAGAGAAAGCAAGTTAGAAGACAATAAAGTGCATGAAATGCGAAAAGAAGATCTGAAATTATTGCCTCCCTGGCAACGGCACCAAAATGTTGAAGCTAAGGGTTATTACGCTATCGTATTTGGTTTTGAAAACCTGTCGTTGTAGTTTGAAAGCGAAGAACTCATGTTGAACAAATAAAATTTATACAGAAATAGAAATCCCGGGTCAAACTAAGGGGGCTACGTCGATTTAAATTCACAATTATATATTTTTTTTAGAGTTTTTGTTGAAAAGTAGAGTATTTACAATGAAGCAATATAAACAATTAGAATAAGAGAGAGAGAGAGAGAATATTCACTTAATATTTCAAAATGTTTATACAATTAAACCAATGAGAAATTACACTAGAAAGTAGGAAAATTCTACTCTAGAAAGCAGGAAAGAAGAATGGGAGAGTGAAGTTATCCTCCTCGATGATCGCTTGGAGGATGAGCCAGATGGGATGACGTCGGAAGACAAAGGACAGAGTGGGAAGAACGAGTTCGAGTCAGGAAGAACTAGAATGAGGCAGCATGTCGTTGTCATCGCGGGATCCACTTCCGAAATGGGGGCGAAAATTTGACTTTATCTCTTGAGGAGCATCCTGGGTGTGGGACAAGCTTCTCTTGAGATTTAGAGAGGGAGAGAAGAGAAGGAATGAGAATTTCGTATGGAGGGGGTCTTCTTTTATAGTTGAAAGGATTGAGGGCAATTTGATCATTTTATGTTGAAAATTCTTAATTCAGGACCTTTAGTGATGGAAAAATCCATCACTAAAGGCCTGAATGTGGCCGTAGTGGGCAGCGTGAGTGCGCCTGCTTGCCTCCTCCGCATTCAGTGCTCATCCACGATCTCTCAATCTCGGCTGTTTGATCGTGGGATCGAATGACTGAGAATGCATCCTCGCCTGCCTCAACCGCGTGCCTCATCACGTGCGATGGCACGTTTCCTTGCCAGGTTAGATGGAGCGTGGATCGGATTGGGCTTGCACGACTGCCCGATCTCCATCGTGCGGTCGATAGTGCCCGCTAATCTACACCTAATTGAAGCGCCTCACGGATTTGATCCTGTGTCTTGAGGCGATCGAGCGCCTTATCCACTGTGCTGTGCGCGTGGATGGGCGAGCAGTGCGTTTGCGTGGCGCACGATTTGGACCATTGGATTGAGATCCAACAATCAAGGATGCATCCTCTTTTGGCTTCAGAAGATGAAGGTGTCGGTCTGAGATCCACTCTCAGCAGTTGGGTCTTGATCCAACGGCAAAGAGGCATTGGTGCTAAAGGCTTCAGCGACTACGTCTGGTCAGTTAGGCAACTGAGATGGCACCACATGGCACCATCTTGGCCATCCATCTTCTGGGTGATGTAGATGGTGCCACAGGTATCGCATTGAGTCAATTTTCGTGCTGTTAGGATGCAATCGTCGATCCAAATCCATTCGTGCAGTTGGTTTTGTCGTCTAAAGTGCAGATTAACACCATCTTGGCCCTTAATCTTCTAGGGTTCCTCAGTCTCTATCTGATGCTATGGATATCCGATTAGGGCGATCATGGAGTTGTTGAACTCCAATTGTCACCCTGATCAGATTTGTATGGTTGGATCTTCGATTCGAGGCCTCGATAGAAAATCGCCCCATCCCTGAACATAAAAGGAGACAATTAACCTCCTTTTTATTCAGACTAATCTAAATGCAAGATGATGCATGCTATGTAATATCTGTAGTATGTAATGCAATTCTATGCTTAAGAACTTGCATATAGACATTTTATGTAATATAAACATGTTTACATCATGGTATAAAAAGAAATAAAAAGACAAAACAATGGTGATTTGAATAACCAATTACTCATCTTAGTTAAGCATATATCCCAAGCATTTATATCATTCAATTAAATCAACAGTAACTTCAATCAATGAACTCAGGGACTTAAATGATTCAACAGTAACTAGAATCAAAGATCAGATGTTGCCTCACAGAACCAAACAACTTAACCATCACATAGCAGAGCCTCACAGAAGGCACAAAGGTGCCAAACCTTCCTAAGGCCTTTCAAGCACAAGGCCTTCTCTTCCTCAACACACAGAGGAAACAAAGAGGCTATGTGTGAGAGCCTCTTTGTCCCTGCAGCTCGCACCCAAGACACAAAGTAAAACCCTCCCCCCTCCTCTCACAGATCTCTCCTCTTCTCTCTCTCTCAAATAACTTGGTATAGGTTCAGGTAAGGTCGGTAATCAGGTCATTAATAGTGGCCAGGCCCACGTGCATGTATCACGGGAGAGGCGTGAGAGTGTGAGGTGGCACATGAGCAGGGACTCGACCCCCGGTGACTTGGGCGAGGAGGCTAAGTGAGGAATTCCTCTTAAGTTCTTGCGTAAGCCTTTCAACTAACGAGGTGGGACTATGTCCCAGGCTCTTTTGCTCACGTAGCTGCTTTTAAGATTGCTCTAATTAAGGATGAGGAGAGCTCTAGCAGCAGCAATTGAAGGCCTATGGAGGGTCTTAGAACTGAGCCATATCACATGGAGGTGATATCGTGGATAAATGTGGCCGGAGAACTACAGCTGTAGCCAGAGATGATGGTGGCGACAGTGACAAACGATGAACACTTGAAATAGAGAATAAGGCCTTGCGGCAATGTCAAAATAACCTAAGAGGGTCCCCAAGGATGGCGAAGGCAATGGCGATGTCCTTGTGATGTGTGAGTGCGTGTAGTGGCCTGGCAAAGTCGAGGAAGAGGTGTGGTGGAAGTAGTGTTCAGTGGGGGTTTTAAGTGGCTAATCCCCTCAATTTCCTAAGGGGTTTTAGTGGGTCTGAGTAGTTGAAACTTGTGGAGGAGATAGAAGTGTGGTTAGTGGTCTATGGCATTGGGGCAACCTCGCCGGAGCTCAATTGGAGCGGAAGCAATCAAAGGGCGTGAGGGCATATTGGCGATGAAAATAGAGGAGGAAGGAGTTAGGGAGATTTAGGAGAAGAAGAGGGAGAAGATAGGACCTAAATTAATGGATGATAGGGCAAGGAGGGCATCGGCTGTGATTGGCCGAGGTCGGTGAAGGTGAAGCCTTTGGTCATGGAACGGCGACAACGAAAAGGGTTTGGGCAATCCTACTGTGGTTGGCGAGTGATTGCATCGCAAAAATACACCTATAGTTGTGTCGTCTTGTGCTATTTCCTAGCATTACCAGTGCATATTAGGTTTCCATAGTCGCATTTGTGAAAATACATGCATGCATGCATATAATTGAGAGGGAAAGAGAGTGAATAAAATGGCCTCGCAATTCACATTTTCTTCAAGTGCTGCTTCGCAAAATTTCCATCTCTATTTTTATTTCAATTTGATTTTTGAATTCTTCCCACGGCTGCATGGCATGGCTGGAGCTTCCTCCTCACGCCATGCTCTGCAACACCTCTCCCTGCCAGCCGCATGTAAGCCTCTCCCTGCCAAGCCATACACAAGCCATGCATAGCTAGGGCATGGCTGTGCATGCTTTCTTCTTCCTTAAGAAGAGCACGGCTCCTCCTTTGCAAGGGAGCCTGGTCCACGAGAAAAAAAAAAGTCAAGAAAACATAGCAGCTCCACTTCTTCTCCAGGCCACCTCCTCCCCCTCTCCCTCCAAATGCAGGCCCTCCTCCTCTGAGGAGACACTCTGCCGATAGGAGCTCCTCACGGTGGTGCACATCCACCACCCTGAGTCCACCACCGCCCAGCTCATCAAAGAGCCGGTGGGCGTGGTGGTTCTTTCTATGTTTCTTCGTTTGAAGCACTTCCGCCATTGCCACAAGCTTCAAGCTTTGAAGCTCAACCGACCACCGCATGCCCCTGCAGCAGTCGACCGAGCTCCACAGCAGCAGCAGCAAGGCGGCAGCAGCGCACGCAGGCCACCGCACGTGCCTGCAGGTGCCCTTGCCTCTCTCTCTGCGCGCTTTGTCGCGAACCCCTCCACCCCCACAACCAATCGGCGCACCTCTTCCACGCACGCGCCAGCTCGCACACGCCAGCCCCGAGCTATCCACACTCACAGTACCATCCTCTCCCATTTGCATGGCTAGCCTGGCCACTGTAGCCACTGTTCACGCGTTTCTGCGAAACACTATGGCTACAGTGGGGTGACCGGTAAATTTCTCACTTATCCGATCACCCGGTGTGCCGTAATCGGCCCTCGCCTTCGTGCGCATCTCGCCCTGCATCCCGCTCCAGCAACCGCCCGTGCATCTTCGTGCAATCCTCTGCCAGCTCCTGCTTCTGCCCGCATCTTCGCCCGCGTGCGCCTGCGTGCACTTGCTCTAGCCCTTCGTGCAGCGAGGTGCGGTGCGTTCCTTCCTCCGCACCCACTCCCCTACCTGCGCGTGCCTCTCAGCACGCCTACGTGCCTACGCGTGCCCGCGTGGACTCAGACGTCGGCACTGAAGCTCCAGACTGCTTAACCTGCCTCTTCTTCATAGTAGGCGCTCTCCCTCTCTCTCTCTCTCTCTCACAGCACTCTCTCACTCTCTCTCTGCTGACACTTACACACACACACTCACACTCTCATACACACATACACACACCTATACACTAATATATACATATTTATATAGATATATATACATATATATATTTATATCTATATATATATACTTATATCTATATATATATAGTAGTACCTATATAACTAAGTATTATTATACATATATATACATATATATATATACACATATATATTTACATATATATAGATATACTTATATACATATACATATATATATACATATATATACATATATATACACATATACTTATATATATATATAAATATACATATATATACACATATATATCTATAACTATATATACATACATATATATACATCTATATAGTTATATATATATATCTATACATATATCTATCTATACATATACTTACATACCTATATATATATACATATATATATATATATTCATATATCTATCTATGCATATATTTACATACCTCTATATATATACATATATACATATATAAGTACGCATATACCTATATAGTTATAACCATATATATAAATATATATATATATATAGATATATATATATATATATTTACATATATACATATATATTTTCATATCACACACCATACGTGGTATTGCGGGAATATCAGCACCAGTTGCTGATATTCCCTGATACACGGGTACAAAAAGCGTGGACACACTCATCTTCCATAAATCCACCTTACACTCCACGAAGCACCTCGTCCTGTTGGTTGCGTCGTTCTAGAGATTACCGATTCGACACCATGCTACACTCCATCTCCGCCTCCACCCCCACCCCTTTATACATATATAGTATATACATTTATATATATATACTATAGTTAGTTTACTTCTGCTTCTCTTTCCCGCCAATGAAAAGATAAAAAAATATATAAAAGAGAAAAGATAAGCCTTGACTTGTAGGTACTCCATTTTGTGAATAGCAAGACCTGTTTTGGAATCCTGATTTGGCTTAAAGCCAAGAACCTAATTTTGAGGGTGTGCCTCAAGGAGAAGAATTATTAGAAAAAAATATAAATAGAAAAATGCCAAAAACACAATAAACGAGCGGAAGAGATTCATTGTAGGACAGGCGTAGAAACTTCACTTCTAATCCCATTTCCCTGAGTTCGACCCTGGGCCTAAAAGTGACCAAGATAAAATCAAATAGGTCAGGTAAAAAATACTTTGTAAAGAGATGGTTAGTCTCGATTTAGGTTACCCACTATACACACTTCAATGATAAAATCACCATATTAACACACCTATCCGGGTCTGACCACCATCTTTTCTGGCGCCATTGCCGGGGAGGTGCGCCTTCAAGTAAGTTTTTACTCCATTCCTGTAATTTTTCTCTTCTCACACCCTTCTCTTCATGGGTGTTTTTGTTGTGCAGGTAAACCTGTTGCAAGGAGAAGGCAGGTAGACAAAGTCGGAAACGTGGGTAGATCCAAGGCAGGAATGAGAGCGTGAAGATGCCGACACTGCACTGGAGCTCCGCAAATGTTGTTGCACACATAAGTCTTTCTTTCTTAGCAACCTAGGTCAACTTGTAACCTTAATAAAAAAAAACTAAAAACTAAAACAACTAGAAAAACTTCTTGGATCTTTTGGGGCAAGTGGATTAAAATTCACTTGTTTGATTGTTTGCCCTTACTCCCACTGCCCCAGGATTTCCCGCAAAACTTCGCATAGCGAAAGTCCAAGAATCTTGATTCTTGAATTTTTCGCCGTGTGAGGTATTCTTTGAGGCAAATAAAAAGATTGATTGCCACCCCTCTTTGCCTCATTTACCTGCAATTCGAGATCACCTTTTTGGTGGGGAGACTTGGAATTGAGTTGATTCCAACCCTACCACGACTTTTCAACTTGCCTAAGATTCGATCCCAAATACTTCAACCCCAACAATTTGATTTTCTTTATCTTTTGGTTGAGCCTTGTGTGGAAATCAGTTTTGGTGATTGGGAGCAGTTGAAATGAAGTTCTTTGGCACCCTTTCACACTAATCTAAAACTGATTCATGCATCCACACATAGAAATCTCCATTTAGGGAAGCCTATTGCATTTTAGCATGCATTAACCAACTGACATTGAAGAAGGGTTTGTTGGGCTTAGAAGAAACTTGTATTCTTGCAAAACTCGGAGATTGGTTGAATTGGTATTTTAGCAAAATCCTAAAATCCATACTACTTTATGGCTGAACTCTAAAAACCATTCACCAGTTAAAACTTCAATTCGGGGAGATTTCCCCGTTGCATGCTTGTTTTACACACTCTGAAAATCAATCACTTGGTCATTACCCATAAACAACACCCTTCACATTCGAAAAGCACTTGATCATAAGCCACTAACTAAAATTGGTAGCAACTTGACCCTTATTAAGGATTGGAGGTCGAACTACCTGCGTGTAGCACCTACGTGCTGGTGAGGGTTCCCGCATGCTATTGGGTGTCTAAGACTGGGGCAAACAGCCTTTCAATCTGGCTCGTTGGTTCCGTGGTGCTCGCATTCAGTTCCGTAATTCGTGATAATAAGTAACTTAGATCCTTAGGTCTAAGGGCACACTGTAGAGGTTAGGAATTTGATTATATTAATTTGTCATCAAGTGTACCTTTGCGGTGTCATTTCTCTCATCTCTTTTCCCTTCTTATCTCCCCAATTCTTCCTGCGGTAGTGCATGTTTGGGAGGAGGTCACAAAACCCTGAACTGTGTGAATTGTCTGATAAATTTAGAAAAGAAGCCGAATCATCCTCCTCCTCCACAAACATGGTTGCACGGCCACCCCTAAATCCCGAGGGAGGAAACCGCCCACAAAACCCACCAGGTGGTGGAGCGTTAGATTCCATAACCCGCCTCCAAGCCCAAATGGAAATGTACAACGAGCAAATTGAAGCCATTAGGGAAACATTGGAGGAAATGCAGAACCCTCCCGAATGGGAGGAGCCTAGGTCTCTTAACTCTTATCAGAATCCTACTGCTATAGAGACCATAGTACAAATTCAAGTCCCCATGGGTAGGGACGACTTTGAATTGAAACTGAACATAATTGGCTTAATAAATTTCCACTTCCATGGTCTTGCAAGTGAAGATCCTTTTCTCCACTTGGAAGGGCTAACCCGATTAGCTAAAATAGTTAAACCAAGAAATATCGGGTTACCTATAGTCCTCATGAAAATGTTCCCATTTTCATTGTGAGATAAAGAATCGCAGTGGTTACGCACCCTTGGGCGAACCATCCACTCTTAGGAAGAGATGCGAACAGCATTTCTCAAGAAGTTCTTCCCAATCGGGTGAACCAATGCGCTTCGCCGCGCTATCACTTCATTTATGCAACAAAACGGCGAACAATTTCTTGAGGCATGGGAGAGATATAATGACCTCCTCAGGAAGTGTCCACACCACGGTCTGCTTAAGTAGCATATAGCCCAGATTTTCTACTATGGGCTAAATGAGACTTTAAAGCAGATTGCAGACACTTCCTTCGGAGGGAATTTTATGAATAAAGACGAGAATGGAGCATTCGAACTGTTTGAAAATATGAGCGAAAACTCAATGAACAATGCTTCCATTGTAACCTTTAATCGTACCAGCCTGCCCTATAATGTCCACGAAGTTGACACGAGACCCTCCCATTCATCCACTGATCTCAGCCTTATCGCACAAAAATTGGATGAAGTCTCCGTCGTGCACAAGAAGTTGGATGAGCTTTTGGCCAACCCTGCCAGTTCTATGGCAAACACCCCCACCTCACCACTTTGTCACAATCCCAATTCTTCCAACAGTAGGCTTATCTCGAGAAACCCCATAAGACCTTCCTTACTGAGTGTCGCGCTGAGTGACTCGATAAGTCATGTGGATCTAGCTTCTGCGAGCCAGTATTTTGACAGGGAGGACCAAGCCTCCGTGTGCTCGGATGCATATTTACATGTGGACACGTCTTCTGGCATAGAAGACGCTTGCGCCCTAGGGAACAACCCGTTCTCTACTACTTATAACCCAAGGTGGCGAAATCATTCGAATTTCGCATGGTTCTACAACCCGCAGCGCCAAAACCCCGCAGGTGGACCAATGCGACCATCCGCACCCGTCATCCTAAGGGCCCAGTCTAATCGTATGGCAAATCTGCCATCAGGCCCTTGCGTACCGAAAGAAGAACACGCATCAAGTCCTCTTGATAAATTGATGCGAATGATGACAAACATGTCAAAGCGCCATGAAGAGAACATGACCTCTCTTCAGCACCAATTGGTGTAGTAGAATTTTGAGATTAGTCAACTACACATGGCAACTTGATCTCAGGGCACTCTTCCAGCCCAACCTATTCCAAACCCGCAAAATTTCGTACCTTGTGGTACTCAACCACAAGTACGACCTTCTCAGGGGTAGGTTAATCAGATTCTGTAAGCTATGAGCATTCCACTAGGATTTCAGGCTAATCCCGCTGCAGCACCATACTCTTATGTCCCTATTGCGAACCCTCCTCCACCGTATGATCCCACTGGACCCTCATCGTCCAATGCTATCACTACGAGGAGCGGTAAGCAGACCGTCGATCTGCCTCGACCTGATCCTGGCCCATCTTCTTCATCGCCCTCTCATTCGGGATGTGCACCACATTCGTGAGAGGGCGATACACCCAAATTGGTGCCAGAATCAGTCCCATTCCCTGAGGCTCTACTGAGGGAGCCAAAAGTCAAAAAGAAAGATATGCAGACCTTTGATAACCTACGTAATTTGTTCAGGGATGTTGAAATTAAGGTACCCCTGCTCGAGGCTATTGACCACATGCCTACTGTCGCCCGATTTTTCAAAGACTACACAACACCCAGGCGACAGTCAAAGAAAACCAAGAATCCGGTGGTTCTCTCGCCTCATGCGAGTTGTGCTATACTGTCAAACCTACCACCAAAGTAGAAAGATTCAGGCACACTGCTTATTTCCTATAGCATCCAAGGCTGCAATTTTAACCCTTCCCTGCTTGATCTAGGATCTTCCATAAATCTCATACCAACCATCATGCTCGAAAGTTTTCCTTGGGAAATTTGAAACCCACCCCTATCGTGTTACAATTGGCAGATCGTTCTGTGAAAATCTCGAAGGGTGTGGTGGAAGACATGGTGGTTAGGGTCAACAGTCTTTGTTTTCCTGTTGACTTTCTTGTTTTAGATATGGAAGTTCCTAGCTCACTTTCTGATTGTCCGATCATCCTTGGTCGACCTTTCTTAGCCACAGCCCGTGCCCATATCGACTGCGAGTCGGGCTGTATTGAGATTGCCGTTGGATCTGAAAAGATCAAGCTTAACATCTTCAAGGCAGCCAAGAACTTTGATTGCGATTGTATCAAGGATGACACATCTGGCGAGGACATGGCCATCAGTGCGTGTATCGGACTAATTGGGACCAATTCGGACTGCTGTGGATTACCTATAAACACTGATGACTGCCTGACCAACACATATTGTGACGTTCCCCCATCCCTCCCTTGTCCCGTACCTTCTCTTGACCAAACTTCTGACAAGGTTTTCTCCGCTTCCCATACCTCATGGTCTGAGTCATATCCGGGCTACTCACAGTCGGTCCACACTGTCGAGGACCCGATTGCCCTTTCTTTCCCGCCAAATCAGGCGAATTTGCAAATCCACACTGGGACCTTGAGCCTATATACTTCTCACTGGGGTTATTCCTTTTTTTATCCATCTATCCAAGAAGCCCCTCTTCTTGGCCAATATGAGGGCCAATTTCTTCCCCCTGACCTGTTCTCTAACTCGCCTGGGACACTCTCATCCCAAGAAATGCCAGATCTTTCACCATCCACTCCCTAGCTGAAAGAGCTACCTAGTACACTTAAATATGTTTTCTTAGGACCAAATGAAATGCTCCCCGTAATCATCAGTTCAAAATTGACTAGGGAGCAAGAGTGCAAACTAACGAAGGTCCTCATAGAACACAAGGCAGCCATTGGATGGCCTTTATCAGATTTATCTGGCATTAGCCCCTCCTACTGCACTCATCGTATATATATGGAGGAGAAGGCTCGACCTTCTCGCGAGATGCAGCGACGTCTCAACCCTAACATGCGAGAGGTCATTAAGAAGGAAATCATTAATTGGCTGGATGCGGGTATAATCTACCCGATCAGCGACAGCCCCTGGGTGAGTCCGATTCACGTTGTGCCCAAGAAGGCTGGACTCACCATCCGTGTCAATGACAGGGACGAATCCATCCATACACACACTCCTACATCTTGGAGAGTGTGTGTAGATTATAGGAAACTCAATGCTGCAACCAAGAAAGATCACTTTCCGCTACCATTCATTGACCAAATCCTGGAGTGGTTAGCGGGAAATAAATTTTTCTGTTTCCTAGATGGATTCTCAGGATATAAACAGGTGGCAATTGACCCCCGAGATCAAGAGAAAACCAGTTTTACCTACCCCTTCGGCACCTTTGCATTTAGAAGAATGCCATTCGAACTTTGCAATGCGCCAGCAACTTTCCAGAGATGTATGCTGGCGATATTCCAAGACATGCTGGGTGACTTTCTCGAGGTCTACATGGATGACTTTTAGATCTTTGGACCATCTTTCGATGAATGTCTTGCCAACCAGACTCGTATCCTTAGGAGATGTATTGATGTGAACCTCGTGCTTTCTTGGGAAAAAAGTCATTTTATGGTGCACGAGGGAATTGTTCTCGGACACATCATCTCTGACAAGGGTATCAAGGTTGACAGAGCTAAGCTTGAAGTAATTGCTGATTTACTTATGACTAGCTCTGTCAAACAAATCCGCTCCTTCTTGGGACATGTCGGTTTCTATAGGTGATTCATCAAAGGCTTCTCCGAAATTTCTCGACCTTTAACTCATCTCCTATCAACCGACGTACCCTTCGATATGGGCCCCGACTGCATACGAGCATTTACGCAGCTACGTAATGCTGTAACCAAGGCCCCTGTTCTCTAGCTACCTTATTAGTCCCTCGACTTTGAACTCATGTGTGACGCTTCCGACCTTGCAGTCGGAGCCATCCTGGGACAAAGATGCGATAAACACCCCTTCGTGGTGTACTACACCAGTAAGACGTTGGACGAGGCTCAATGTAATTATACAACCATTGAAAAAGAACTACTGGAGGTCATCTTTGGGCTGAAAAAATTTTGCTTTTACCTTCTAGGCTTTCATGTTATTGTTTTCACTGATCATGCGACCATTCGCCATCTCATGCACAAGAAGGATGCCAAGCCTAGACTGATTCGTTGGATACTTCTACTCCAGGAATTTGACATTGAGATTCGCGATAAGGCCGGAGCCCAGAATGTTGTGGCTGACCACCTTTCCAGATTGGACCTTGACCATATTGGTCTTACTTTGCCGATCAATGAAATTTTTCCTGATGAGCACCTATTGGCAATAAATGTCGCAAGTGGACCATGGTATGCCGACATTGCCAATTACCTTGCTTCTGGATCCCTTCCACGTGGCTGGTCTAAAAACCAGCGCGAGCATCTCATCGCAGAAGTAAAGTATTATTTCTGGGATAATCCACTTCCTTTTTGGATAGGTGCTGATCAAATCATCCGTCGCTGTATTCCTGACAGCGAGTTCCCTAGTGTGCTATCCTTCTGCCACAATCAGGCCTGCGGAGGCCATTTCTCTATGAGGAAAACTGTAGCCAAGGTGTTGCTGTAAGGTTTCTTTTGGCCCTCCCTTCACCAGGATGCACACAATTATGCGAAGCATTGCAATAGGTGCCAGTCATTAGGGTCAATGTCACATCATGACATGATGCCCTTACAACCCATCCTAGTTGCAGAAATCTTCGACATCTGGGGAATTGAATTCATGGGTCCCTTTCCTACTTCCAATAGCTTCAAATTCATTCTCATGGCCATTGACTATGTTTCGAAATGGATCAAGGCTATTCCCACGCGCCGTGCTGACCATGTTATATCCACCCGATTTGTCAAAGACAACATCTTTGCGTGCTTTGGGATCCCTCGAGCCATTATCTCAAATGGAGGAAGCCACTTTACCCATGCTTCCTTTCGGGCACTTCTGAGGAAATACGGTGTACACCATTGTATCGCATCCCCATATCATCCTCAAACGAATGGCCAGGCAGAGCTGTCGAACCGGAAAATCAAGCAAATTCTCCAGAAAATGGTTCGGCCTGACTGTAGGGATTGGTCCGACAAGCTGATTGAGGCACTTTGGGTGTATCAGACCACTTTCAAGGCTCCCCTTGGTATGTCTCCATATAGAATCGTTTACGGAAAGCCTTGTCATTTGCCCGTGGAGTTGGAGCACAGCACTTATTGGGTGGTTCGCCAATGTAACCTCAACCCAGACCTGTGTGGTCAAGAAAGGAAACTCCAACTCCAGGAGCTGGAAGAGCTTCGTCGTGAAGGCTATGATTTTGCTTTAACTTTCAAACAACGCACTAAGGCTTTTCACGACAGCCGTATTCGGTGGAAAGAATTTGAGCCATCTCAGCAAGTTTGGCTCTATAATGCCCGACTCCAATTCATTCCTGGGAAATTGAAGTCCAAATGGACTGGTCCTTTCCTGGTCTCAAGACCATTTCCGAACGGGGCCGTTGAGATCGAAGATCCCAAATCTTGGCATAAATTTACGGTTAATGGGCAGCGTTTGAAACGCTATCGGACTCATGAACCTGCCCCCATTAGAGAAATCGTTGCCCTACTAGAGGGTAACTAATTTTGTGCCTCATTCTAAGTCCAACTAGGGACGTTAAATTCAGTGCTCGTTGGGAGGCACCCCAACAACACTCACCTTCCACCATCACTTTTCACTTCACTATCACTATCACTTCACTTTTCACTTCACCACCCACCATCCACCCACCCTACCACCCTGCTGTATACCCTGCACTTCAGCTCTCGTTACCCGATCTTTCGTCCTTTCTCTACCCTTCCCTGCATGCATATGAGGACATAGCATCGTTTGGCATGGGGGTTGGATAGGCATCCTTAGGATCTAGGTATTTTTGGGTATCATGCAGTTTCTCTATATATATACATAACAAAAAAAAAATTGTGTTTAGTAATGATCTGAAGGCTGAAACAAAAATACAATAAGTGTTTATGGATATTCAACCTCTAGTTTAAGGACTTTCTAGGCCACAGAAGCTTGGTTTGCTGAGGCTCGGCTTAATTCACTTGAGCATTGACAAAATACATCAGAATCTCTCCTAATTAAGGACGTATTCTTATACCTGAGACACCAGTACAGGATCTGTTGGTTTGCTTCTACTCGAGAGCCTAAGTAATCTTGGTTCACACTACACATATCAAGGAAGACCAGGTGAACATAAGATCAACCCTAGTGTTCATTAGGAATGGTGGAGTCCTTACCTGCGCGCACAAGTAGACTTTTTATCCCAGGCTTTAGTCTTGTGTTTAGGAGCGACTCTTTCGACCAAAAATGAACTCTCCCACCAAAAAGAAAAAAGTGTGCTCCTCCAAATAATGTTGTAAGAGATATACTGACACGTGTTTCAAAAAAAAAAAAAAGAGATGCAAATAAGTCACTATATCTCACAAATGTCTGTAAAGTCTTCGCCCTACAAGAAGTTCTTCAGGGCAGGTTGCAAATACCTTGTTTTCTTTGAGCCACAAATGCCAGAAAATGGGAGTTGAGTTTCCATCATCTTTTTAAGGGTCAATCCGAAGACATGAGCTGAAACTGGGACCAACCTGTACTTAAAATTGAGCGAAACCCTGGGCTTGAGTCTTAATGTTCATCTGGCCAGTCTTGATTCTTCACTAAGCACATGCCATAACCTCTTGAGCTCTCGAGTACAGCAAAAACCTCCTGGGTCCTAGAAATCGTACTTAAGGTTTAAATATCAAGAGTCCTGGTTAGTCGAGAGATGATCTATGTCATGTGAGACTTAAAGTACTGGTAGTCTTCTCTACAATTGGTTCTCACAATATCAAATAATAAACATACATATGTTGTCACAGAAAACCTTCAGCTAAAGATCGTTTCAAAATACAATACAAAAAAATGTTTTGCTAGGGACTAGCAAAAGATAGGCATGGGGGTATGATTGCACCACAAAAATACACCTGCAATTGTGCCGTCTTGTGCTATTTCCTAGCATTACCAGTGCATATTAGGTTTCCATAGTCGCATTTGTGAAAATACATGCATGCATGCATTTAATTGAGAGGGGAGGAGAGTGAATAAAATGGCCTTGCAATTCACATTTTCTTCAAATGCTTCTTCGCAAAATTTCCATCTCTATTTTTATTTCTATTTGATTTTTGAATTCTTCCCGCAGCTGCATGGCATGGCTGGACCTTCCTCCTCGCGCCATGCTCTGCAACACCTCTCCCTGCCAGCCGCATGTAAGCCTCTCCCTGCCAAGCCATACACAAGCCATGCACAGCCAGGGCATGGCTGTGCATGCTTTCTTCTTCCTTAAGAAGAGCACAGCTCCTCCTTTGCAAGGGAGCCTGGTCCATTAGAAAAAAAAAGGCCAAAAAAACACAGCAGCTCCACTTCTTCTCCAGGCCACCTCCTCCCCCTCTCCCTCCATACGCAGGCCCTCCTCCTCTGAGGAGACACTCTGCAGATAGGAGCTCCACACGGTGGTGCACATCTACCACCGTGAGTCCACCATTGCCCAGCTAATCAAAGAGCCGGTGGGCGTGGTGGTTCTTTCCTTGTTTCTTCGTTTGAAGCACTTCTGCCATTGCCCCAAAGCTTCAAGCTTTGAAGCTCAACCGGCCACCGCACGCCCCTGCAGCAGCCGACCGAGCTCCACAGCAGCAGCAACAAGGCGGCAGCAGCGCATGCAGGCCACCGCGTGTGCTGCAGGAGCCCTTGCCTCCCTCTCCACACGCTCTGTTGTTAACCTCTCCACACCCGCAACCAACCGGTGCATCTCTTCCACGTGCGCACCAGCTCGCGCGCACTAGCCCCGAGCCGTCCACACTCACAGCACCGTCCGCTCCTAGTTACGCGGCTTTCCCGGCCACTGTAGCCACTGTTCACGCGTTTCTGCGGAACACTGTGGCTACAGTGGGGTGACCGGTAAGTTTCTCACTTATTCGGTCACCCAACGCGCCGCAACCGGCCTTCGCCCACATGCGCGTCTCTCCCCACGTCCCACTCCAGCGACCGCCCGTGCGTCTGCATGCGGTCCTCTGCCAGCGCCCACTCCCGCTCACGTCTTCGCTCGCGTGCGCCTGCATGCACCCGCTCCAGCTCTTCGCATAGCGCGGTGCGCTGCGTTCCTTCCTCTGTGCCCACTCTCCTGCGTGTGCGCACCTCTCAGCACGCCTATGGGCCTGCATGTGGGAGCGTGGACTCAGACGTCGGCCCTGAAGCTCCAGATGGCTTAACCTGCCTCTTCTTCACAGCAAGGGCTCTCCCTCTCTCTCTCTCACTGCACTCTCTCACTCTCTCTCTCCCGACACTTGCACACACACACTCACACTCTCATACACACATACACACACCTATACACTAATATATATATATATATAGACATATGTAATTACATATATATAGATATACTTATATACGTGTACATATATATATACATATATATACACATATACTTATATATACACATATACTTATATATATACATATATATATATATATATAAATATACATACATATATACATATATATCTATAACTATATATATATATATCTACATATATCTATCTATACATATATTTACATACCTATATATATATACATATATATATATACATATATGCATATATATGTACACGTATACCTATATAGTTATAACCATATATATAAATATATATACAGATATATATATATATATATTAAGATATATACATATACATTTTCATATCACACACCATACGTGGTATTGCGGGAATATCTGCACCAGTTGCTGATATTCCCCTATACACGGATACAAAAAGCATGGTCATACTCATCTTCCATAAATCCACCATACACTCCATGCAGCACCTCGTCCTGTTGGCTGCGTCTTTCTAGACGACAACCGATTTGACATCGTGCTACACTCCATCTCCACCTCCACCCCCACCCCTTTATACATATACAGTATATACATATATATACTATAGTTACTTTACTTCTGCTTCTCTTTCCTGCCAATAAAAAGATAAAAAAATATATAAAAGAGAAAAGATAATCCTTGACTTGCAGGTACTTCGTTTTGAGAATAGCAAGACTCATTTTAGAACCCTGATTTGGCTCAAAGCCAAGAACCTAATTTTGAGGGTGTGCCTCAAGGACAAGAATTATCAGAAAAAAAATCTAAATAGAAAAGCACCAAAAACACAATAAATGAACGGAAGAGATTCGTTGTAGGACAAGCGTAGAAACTTCACTTCTAATCCCACTTCCCTGAGTTTGACCGTGGGCCTAAAAGTGACCAAGATAAAATCAAATAGGCCAGGTAAAAAATATTTTGTAAAGAGAAGGTTAGGCTCGATTTAGGTTAACCACTATACACACTTCAATGATAAAATCACCATATTAACACACCTATCCGTGTCTGACCACCAACGAGGAGCGGAGGAAGGCCACGAAGATGGTTCTGTTGCCTATAGTATGTGGCAGTGGACAATGAAGTTAGAGGGAGAAGGGTCGCCGGAGCTGTGATGGAGGTGGCTTGAGAGGGAGAATTGGTGAGGAATTGGGGCTAAACCGAGCTAGTTTTGGATGGTGGGAGATGCTAAAGCTTAAGTAGAACTCCTGGGCAAGCTCTACTCGGAAGAAATCTTGCAAAGGAATAGGATTTCAAGGAGTTCTTATTTTTGGAAAAGCTTAAGCTCACTTGGCTTATAGGATCAATTCCAATACCTCTAAAGGGGTTGAACGAAATCTTGATTGTCGAAATAGCAATCCCTCAAAATTTGGAGGGATTAGGAGAAGAATTGAGAAAGATCTCCCCTCTAGAAGGTCGGTGCCTTTGGGTTCACACCATCCATTGCATAAGGGACCTATATGTGAAGAAGACATAAAGTTGGGGGGCTAAACTTAAGAAATTTCAAAAGCTAGGGGCTTATATGTGAAGAATAAAGTTTTAAGGGACTAAATTGCAAACTAGGTCAAGATAAACTCTGATTGGGCCTAAATTTTGGTAAAAACCTAATTTGGATCCAAGGAATCAGATAGTGAAGTTGGATTTCAGTTTTGACCAAGTTTGACTAGGAAATTTGTGCAGAAATCCGTTTGAGACTTTATCCAAGGTCAAACAAGGTTCAGATGATCAAATCAAAGATACCAAACCTCAAGGAATAGTTTTCTATGCATTTTAGGAGGTTTATATGAATTTTATCATGACCAAAACCTCTATAATTTTAGCAGGTCTGAAATTTGGGTTTTGGGTGCTATATTAGTTATTGAAATGCATGAAACCCCGTTTCTATCTGCATGGACCCACTTATTAGTTTTTAATCCTCATTTGACCTTCATTCTACCCTTGACAAACCTTTTGGTCACTCTGCTTTCAATATATGATGTTAAAACTATAGGATTAACCCTATTTTAGTGTTCTTCTCTCAGAGTGGATATACAAGGAATTATGGCACTTAGGCGACTATGTAAGAGCATTTGTTACTTGATTATGACTAATTAAAGCTAGTTATGGCTCATGATAGTGTTACCATCAGCTGGGTTGCTCACCTAGCTAGTCACTTCAAAAGAAGAAGCGTGGGTGTAGGTGCTGAACCAGTAGAGCGCATGGTGGCGGGTGTTCGTGAACCTTGACCACCGGATAACTGAGAAGTGGCCAATGGTAGGTAGAGAAAAATCACCCTTAATGGACGCTACAGTGATCGAAGAATAGAGCAAGATTCAGAGCTCACTCTTGCACTAATGGCGAAGGAAATTTGATAAAACAAATGCTAAAATAAAAAGGAAAAAGAAAAGAATCACCATGCCCACCTACTCACGGGGGAGCTGGGTAGTGGTATAGACTTACCGTGTTGGTTGCAACCACAGTAGGGACACCTCTGTTCTGCAGTGTTCCCTCTCAACTTGTGAGAGGGTACTGAGAGTGGAGGGGAAGATAGTGAGAGAGGAGAGCTAAAGAGAAATGCCTAACTGCTGGAGCGATGGTGTGCATCAGTGAGGTAGGGGTGGAAATGGTTGGTGGATGGATGTCGTGTTGGATGGTGCCGACCAGCTGCATGGAGGGGGGGTTGGGATGGTTATATAGGTGAGGGGTGAGGGTAGTGGGTGCAGGTGAGGACAAGAGTACCGTTGGGGATATTTTGGGTAAATTATGGGAAGGCACTTAGGTTGTCATGGAATTAATGTAGGTGGTGTTAGGTGGTATTAGGTGGTAGAAAAGTGGTGGAATTAAAGGGGTAAAATGAATGAAATGGGGGCTCAATCTCTCTCACTACCTTCCTCTCCATGAAATGCACAAATGCAAATATTTACAAAATGCATGTAAAGCTATCTGATCTAAATGTGTACCGTTAGGAAATAGCATAAGAGGACATATTTATAGGTGTGAATTGCTGCACAATCAACATCATCAAGGATGGACTTCTAGACCTAGTGCTTTGTCAATCTGTCTCCTTTAACCATCAACCATTAGTCTTCAAATCATGATTTCTCATGATTTACTTCCCACTCAAGGTTTAGTAGCTATGAGGTTAAAAGGTCCATGCAGGTGAAGTAGACTTGTCCTACAAGCATTCAAAGTTGCAAAAATCTAGACCTCAAGACATCAAGATCCCAATCTGGGTCATCCCAATTCAAGCCTTTGGCTTGGCCTTACATAGATTTGGTTGGTTTCTCCTCACATTTTCATCCTAGGGTCAACACTCAAGGCGTATATTTCCCTGGCTGGACCACTAGGTCTTTTATTCCTAGTTTTTATCTCCTTATATTTCCAATCCATTTTCTATAGGTTAAAACACCCATTTGTATTGAGTGTTTTTATTGGATGGAGAAGGGTAGCATCCATTAGCAAGATGCTTTGTTTGGTGGATAAATGCATAAGCACCCATTTGTACTTAGGTGCATCATTTTTTAAATATATTTTTGTTCACAAATATATCTTTTCTTACCTTCTCATTTTTCTTACTACCAAGTAAAATCTCCAAGTCTTTTTTGTAAGTGAGGTGGCACATCCTTTACCCATGCATGAGCTGCCTCGCGGAAATTCCTGGGGTAGAAAGGATACAAAACTAATCTCTTGGTCTTTATGTTTTCATGGTGTTAGATGACTGCAAGACAATTCTAATGTGTGTGAAGTTTGAACACTTAGGTTACTTAGCTTGCAAACCAGAGAGTGGACAACAAACACTACTAGAAAAATGGGATATGCCATCAGTAACTTTTCGTTAGCTTATAAAATCGATGGTAAAATTATTTTTACTGTTGCTTATTAAACTAAGTGATGGCGAAGGCTTGTACTCGACCTACCATCAGTTGAAGAAAAGTGATTGGGTGTGCGGTTGTCATTAATATTCGCCGTCGGGTTAGTAAGCGACGAAAAATATATTTTTACCGTTGGTTGATTGAATAAGCGATGGGGAAAAGATGGTTAAAATTTGTGCCTAAAATTTGGGTGGGATTAGTGACCTTTGCCGTCAGTTAGTGGAATAAGCGACGGCGAAAAGTAGGTTAACATTAGCAGACAAAATTTGGGTGCAATGGAGGAGTAATTGAAGTTATCCTTTCCCATCGGATTGTTTAATAAGTGACGGTGAAAAAACACTTAAATATTCTACCTAAAAGTTGGGTGGGATTACTAACTTTTGTCATCGATTTGTGATAGAACCAATGGTGTAGATCACTTCATCTATCGTGCCTAGGTCGATCTCCAATCACTATTCATCTTCCCCAACACCTAACCGCATCACTATGCAAGCCCTCCCACAGCGTCGCCATCGACGTTATTGCTTCCCCTCCTCCTCCACCTCCACCGGTAGCTTCTTCGACGGGGTCATCCTCCTCCTCACCATCCCCATGCTCGTCGTCATCCTCCCGGACACCTTCCTCCCCCCCAATAACCTCCGACCTGCTGCCCTCCTCCTCCTAGACCCCCTCCTGCAGCCCCCCTCCTCCTTCCTAACCTCCTCCTTCTTCTCCTCCTCCCCCTCCTGCCAGCCTCCTCGTCCTCGCTGACCCTTCCTGCCATGCTCCTCCTCCTTCATGACCCCCTCCTGCCGCTGTCCTCCTCCTCCCTGACCCCCTCGCGCTGCCCCCTCCTCCACCCTAACACCTTGTTGACACCGCCCTCCTCCTCCCATACACCCTCCTGCCACCACCCTCCTCCTCCTAGACCGACTTGCGTTGCCCCCATCCTCCTCTCAGAGCCCTTCCCACCATCGCCACCGCCCTCCTCCTCCTAGAGCCCCTCCCGCCACTGCCCTCCTCCTCCCAAACTCCCTCCCGCCGCCAACCTCCTCCTCCCCAACCCCTGCTTCCTCTCCTCCCTTGCCTGCCATCCTCCTCCTCCACTTTTTGACCACACCCCCTCCTCTTCCTCAGCTCCCCCCATCCTCCACCACTTCCTAACCACACCCCCTCCTCCTCCTCCCCGTCCTACCTACCCCATTCTCCTCTCTATCCTACTACCCCCTCCTCCTCCTCCTCCCCATCTTGTTGCCCTGCTCCTCCTCCTTCTCCTACTGTCGGCCTCCTCCTCTTCCTCCTCATCCTACTGCCCCCTCTTCATCCTCCTCTTGTAGCGTACCTCCTCCTATTGCCGTCGCTGCCGCCTCAATTTTATAAGTTCTAACTTTTTGAATAACATGATAATATGTTATTTAATTAATTATGTTTATGAAATTGCAAGTTATCGGTGATGGCCATTCTCGAAAGCTGTAGTCGTTTGAGGTATAATTTTAATGTTTTTAATTTATTGTAATGATATTTTAGCCTTTTGTTAGATGTGAGGTAATGATAATGTCATCAAAAGCCATATCTAGCTTTAAGTAGTTAGAATAGATTGATAAGTGCTCCTACATAACCTCCAGAAGACTATAATTCATTGCATATACTTTTTGAGAGAAATGCATTAAATTTGGGGTAAATTTGCAATTTTAATAGAATATCCTAAATGTATAGTAATTATGGGGTTTCTCAAGGGCTAATTAAAGGTCAAATGGCCATAAATGTGTGATAAGTGGGTTCATATAGACAGAAATAGGTTTTCACATATTTTGAGAATTAAATGACACCTGAAACCCTAAAAATAGATCTACTTAAATAACAAAGGTTTTGGTTAAGATAAAATTCACTTAAACCTTTTAAAAATCATAGATAAATATTCTATATGGTTTGGTATGCTTGCGTTGACCATTGCAACCCATTTTGACCTAAAATAGTCTTAGACAGATAGTTGCCCTAGTTTGGGTTTCTACGTAAATTACCTAATCAAACTTGGTCAAAACCTAAATCTAACTTCACCATTAGCTTCCTTGGGTCCAAATTAGGTTTGTATCAAAATTTGGGCCCAATAATAGGTCATCTCGACCTAGTTTGCATTTTGGTCCATTCAGACTCTCTTACTCTCACTTAAAACCCTAGCTTTTGAAATCTATTGTAGAGACCCCCCTAACTTCTTCATCTTCTTCACATCTAGGTCCCTACCACCACTAGGAGTTGGCTACACCTCACCGGCGAGATTCAAGCAAGATTTTCTTACCCATTTCTCAACCAATCAATCCTAAACTTGAACCGGAGATTCCTTGAGAAATTCTCTTCCAAATAGACCCGACCATGATTCATAACTCCTTCCTAATCTCCCATGCGAATGCATTGGAGATGTGGGCATCCTACATGTGCACAAGCCTCAAGGTTTCAAGCTTGGTTTCCAAGATTGGAAGGACCTCCTATGGCCTATAAAAGAGTCCCTAATGCGAACCTTACTTCCTTAGCTTGGTTTGGAGGTCGGTTCCCACTTCTTCCCTTATCTCTGACCTTCATCTCCACCAACTCTAGCAACCTCCTTCGACCACCTTCCTCATTCGCTCTCACAGACTATATCGAGAGGATTCTTCATCCTTAGCTTCTTTCGCGCATCGCAATACCAGCAGTCACCACCTATCTCCCCTCTTTGTCGCCGCTTCTCCCATTGGAGGTTTCGTCTTCCCCATGTCTGGCGTACCACTGGCATGGGCATCCCCCCCTTTCATCCAACAAAGTTAGGTTAGATAGGTTCTTTTAGAGTTCTAGGTTAGTTTTATTATCCAAAATCCAAAAAATACTCCTCGATGCGCATGCATGCCGTCATCTTCCTCCACTCCGGCCACTTCAATGAGGTTATCGACTCGCTACATCCAACCACCAACCTCGCCAACACCTCCATAAGCTCTGTTGACCTTCCACCAACTAATGCCTTCTCCTAATTTCACCTTTTGCTCACCCTAGCTCCCCACCGAATAACCCACCTTCGCATCACCTTCCACGAGGCTATCCGGCCACCACACATTGCCACTCACAGCATATGCTCCGCCTCTACACTCCACACCTTTCGACGATGGTTGTGAGCTATTTTAATATGGCTGAGAGGCCGTGCTCTTGGTTCTCAAGTGCTCGCTATTCTCCCCTGCCGCCGCATTGTTCTTCGAGTTCAAGGCCACACTCAGCCCAGGTCGCATCTCCAGGTGGTGTGGAATCAATCCAGGAACTTGCCCAGGTGGTCAATTAAAGACCACATCACCTACTAGTACTCCAATTGAAGACACATCTTCAACTGTAGGCGCACACGAACGAAGAGTGGGAAGATAGTCCCACATCACGAAAGGATGAGCAAACAAGCAAGCATATATTGATTTTATTTATAGAGCTCATCGCCTCAGAAATGCATTGGGGGTGAGGTCCCTGCTCACCCTTCACTGACTCAACCTACCTACTTTATACTCCTCGGTTGTGACCCCACGCACGCAGCCCTAGACCCAGTTATGCGACCCGTATACTTGATTAAGAATGGATATTTGAGAGAAGAGGAGTGGAGGAAAGGAAAGGGAGAGAGCGGGGGAGGGTGGGTTTTGCTTCTGATGGATTTGAGCGACACTTTGTCACTGGGAAGGAAAGAAGAGAAGAGAAGAGTCATTCTTAAGAGAAGGAGAAGACCAGAAGAAGAACAAGCTAAAGGTAGTGGTTGAAGAAGAAGACTTGAAGAGAAAAGTAGAAGGCTGAAGAGAGCAGAGAAGAAGAATAAAAGATTGAAAGTACTGTAGCAGGCGACATTTAAGTTGTCTAATTCTCAAATCCGACATCTGATTACTATTCATTTATTTAACATAATTGAGTAATTGATATACATGTGCTTAGGCTAATACTTAGTGAATGATAAACGCTAGTTTATCATCATTCTTATGCATTAAAACAAACCTAGCTCTTAGGATTTTACTCCGCAAATGGGTTTTCGGGCTGCATTTAGGCATTAAATAGGTTAGGCATGCATTGCATTTTTTATTGTCTTTTTAATATGCTTTTGTGAGTGTTAGGGATGTACAGATATATAGATCCCTAAAACCCTAGCACTCAAGAAGGCAAATGGTGAAGGAGAAGCCCAGACTAGCTGGAACTCAGCCTGATCCAGCTCACCTCAGCTTGATCCAGCTCACCGCAGCTGGAACCTAGCTTACTTGAACTAGGGTTAGCTCATCCCAACTCCATTCAGCTAATCTCAGCTAGATGGCAGCTCAAGAGAGTTCACCTTAGCTTACCCTAGCTCAAGTCTGCTCAGATGCAGCTCAACTTAGCTGAGTCTAGCTCATCTCAGCTCCCACTAGTCCACAGGGAGCTCTAGCTAGCTCAGCTAAGTTGACAGGAGTTCACCCCAGCACAGATCCAGCTACATCCAGCTCCACTTAGCTCCAGACAGTTGAAGAAGAACTCATCCCAGCTCAGGAAGCTCAAGTCCAGCTCCCAAGGACTTAGCTTAGCTCAACTCAGTTAACTAAGCTACCTTAGCTGCCTCAACCAGCTTGATTCTTCCCGGGAGCACTAGACCTAGCTCACCTCAGCTCATTTTGGTAGAAGCTAGCTCACTTTAGCCTGGCTTAGCAACTAGCAAAGAACTAGCAAGCTAAGCCAGCTAGAGTAGCCCCATGCCAGCCTCTTCAGCAGCAGCCAGCTCCAGCTCCAGCTCCAGACTTCTCCTCCTCAGCTCCTCCCTCCAAACCCTAGCTCCAACACCTTCTCCTCTACTCCTCCATTAGCTAAGCTAGCTTAGCTTATCTTAGCTTAGCTTAGCTTAGCCAACAACCAGCTCCTTGGCCATCCATTACCTTAAAAATCAACCCGAGCTAGCTCCACCAACTCAAGCCTACCTAAGCTAGCTACCCTACTTAAGTTGGCGCCACCTCCTAGCCATCCCTTCACCCCATTATCTCCACCAAAAGACACTTCAAGTTGGCGCCAAAAACCACCCCTAAAAACCTCTATATTGGCGCCACTTTCAGCCCCTTAATCCACCGTACGCCTACCCACATAAGCCATCCTAGCCATCCACATACCCCCCCTTCTAGAACCTTAAGGTGGCGCCACCTAATGACCTTCTAGAATGTCCATTTTGGCGCCAACACCAAAGGGTGTCAACACCCATAACTACCCCTTGGTGCCCTTTAAGGTGGCGCCAACTCTCCTTGGCCATGGGATCTCCAACCACCTCCATCAACTCATCTTGGCCATCCATTTCAAAGGTCACCATAGCCCCCCTCCTATTCTATAAAAAGCCACCACCTACCACCATTTTTGGGCATCCTCCCTTAGTATATTTTCTACCTAAACCACCTTTACCTACGGCCAAGAAGAAGGAGTAGAGAAGGAGATTAAAGGGGCACATCACCAGCCTTTTTTGGTGCCTTCTTCTCCCCACTCTCTTCAACTTGAGCCACGCCAAGGAGGAGGACTCTCCCACTTCAAGGAGGACGGAAAAGGAGAAAAGCTTAGGGTGGACGTCCACCCTTGGAGAGAAACTTAGGGCACGCCCCTTAGGGCTTGCCTTGGAGGTCATCACCTTGGCGGAGTTCTGCAAGGAAGGAGTTGAAGGATTCTTTTCAAGCTTGGGAGCCACCAACCTTGGAGCAAGAAGACCTCTTCTTCACCATCTATTTAGAGGATTTTTGTTTTCTTTTACTTCAATTATCTAGTAGTAGAAGCATTCCTCTACTAGGCATTTTTGTTAAACACTTTATCAATTATCTAGTTGCCTTCTTCGCATATCTTGTTTGCATTTCTATTTGCTTATTTTCAGCATTCTTCACTTCCTCTCCCTAATTATTCTAGGTCTCCACTTGCCTAGAGTGAGCTTAGGGAGAGGCTCTACTTGCTACTTTAGAGTTGTTTACTTAATTGGAAGTGTAAACACTTTTCCTGCCATCAGTTCGCATGTTGCCTTAGTTCAAAAATAAAAAAAATGGTATATTGAAAATTGCCAAAAATAAAGTTGAGATATATTTCAAGCAAGAGAATCAATTTTGCAACCATATTGCCTCTTTGGACGACCCTAGATACTTCCCTCCCTAGGATTATAAATTTAAGAGCGAAAGCGGATTTACGCGTTACAACGACCTAATTAACAAACCTTGTATTTTCGCTACCACTTTTTGGCACCGTTGCCGGGGAGGCACGGCTTTGCATTAATTAATTTGCTCTTGCTTGAAGTGGATCTCATCCCCTTCTCTTTCTTTCTTTTGTGTGTACAGGAACTACAGCGGGAAGGCGGGAATCTGGAAGCGAGAGCTCAAAGATCCTTTTCTTCCCATGAAATTCAGGTTGGTTCCCCTTTCTTGTCACATTTAGGTTAAAAAAAAAACTACCAAAATGCACTAAACTTGGCTTTCAGGACCCTAAACACTTTAATTAAGTGGAGTGGTGCATTATAAAATCCATTGTTTGCTTGTATGCTTCTTTAGCACCATTCCATTGCAAGTATTGGTGTTCTGTTTTTCGGGTCCAGATTTCTTTCTGGATTTGAAAAATCGATTCCTAAAACCCCAGGAAACCTAAAATCATAAAATTTCATAGAGTGATTCCCAATTAAGTTAGGAACATCTGTTCCAAATTTCAAAACAATTGGATTTGTATTTAATTTTTAAAAATTCGTGGATAGCAGAGGGGTCACACCCTCTAATCTTCCTGTTTTGCTACTGTCCGCAAATTTTCAGAATTTTTATACTCAACCAATTTTTTAGAAATTTAGCTTACTGGAATCCTTGTGAAATTTTACACATCATATAAAATTATAAAAATTTTCTGAGGTCGGTGATAATACTTAAAAGTCCATAATACCCACAGGTATTATTTCTGGACTTTGACACCAGTACAATTAAAAATTCAAAAAAATTATGAAAAAAATTCATAAAATCTTAAAAAAATCTTTTCTAGAATCCTTGTTTGATTTTATTCAAAGTAGTGGTGTTGTTTGACTTATTTGGACCACTACTTGATTCAGAAAGCTAAAAATAATTCATTGTTAGTTAAATTTCTGTCTTAAGGATAATTGGCTTAGGGTTTCTTCTTTCTCTTTAGAGACTCAATTAAAAGGAAATATACAATCACACATACAACTTGTCTTTCCTTTGATTGTGAACTTTCAAACTTGTTTCAAAGCTTAAAGAGAAAAACCCTAAAACTCATTTAATTAAATCAAATCCTAAAAGACAAAAATACAAAAAAAAATTGTGTGACAACTTGATTTTTATTGGAGCCACTCTCCAATTCCTGCACACATACAAAAAAAAATCAAATAACAGGACAACAACCCAATAAACGCCCTCCACATTCCGTGTGCACTATAGCATCCTAGACCTAATTAAAATTTGTAGCAACTTGACCCCTAAAGCTTTATCAACTCAGGCTTGCTATTTAGGTCTTAAGTTTTCTTTAGTTGATACCAATTCTATCATCTGTATCTGGTGTTCAGGCTGAGGGGCCGTGTCAAACGACCAGGCGCAGGTTTGTACAAGCACCTGGGGTTTTCCCTGGGAAACGTTTGGGCCCAAACCTCCCCTTAAGCAACTTGGCTAGATTTTTTGATAGAACGGGTATTCACTATTGACTATTTATTTCCTATATAGACCAAGTCTTAGGTTATTATTAGGGAGTCACATTTAAGTTAGGTCTAGTTTTATTTGTTTGAATTGCACACTTTCTCTCATCTCGTTCTCTTCTCCTCCCCTCCTGTTCTTCCATTTTATGCACGGGCGATGGTCTCAAAATCCGCGCTTGGAAGGACCATTTGATTTCGCCCCCCATGCAAAAAGACCACTTTTTCTGTCTTCTTCTCCTGAAAAAATGGAAACACAACAAAATAGGTCCATTGACCCTTCCACGTCCACCTCTAACCCCACCACTAACCCTAATTCTAACCCTTCCACCCAAAACCCAACCACCAGTAACTTCCCACACTTGGAGCTCCCTAATCTTGAGTTGCCCCACACACAACATCATGACCCCCTACCTGATCTTTTAAAATTGATGGTCGATCAGATTAATAAATTAAATTCCAATCAACAAACATTGACTAGGAACATCCAAAACCTAGCCAATCCAAGGCCAAACCCACCACCCTGTCAGCAGCCTGTTGTTCCTCTAAAAGATTTCTATGATCCGTCTTATTATGAGGAACGACCAGGGGTGGTCATACCGGAGGGGGACTTTGAGATCAAGCCTGCGGTCCTGAACCTAATTAAACACTTTCATGGCCTTCCTAGGGAAGACCCTTTCAGCCACCTTGAAGAACTAACTCTTCTTGCACAGACAACCCGTTCCTGAAATGTGCAAGAAGACATATGGCTGATGTGGCTTTTTCCATTATCTCTTAAAGATAAGGCCGCTTATTGGTTCAGGACCATTGGCCGACCCATTACAACATGGCCTCAACTCAAGAGTGCCTTCCTCAAGAAATTCTTTCCCATAGGTCGTACCAATTCCTTACGAAGATCTATTACGACCTTTCACCAAAAATCTGGTGAAACTTTCCATGATTCTTGGGAAAGATTTCAAGACCTTTTAAGAAGTTTCCCGCACCACGAGATTCCTTTATGGCAGCTCATGCAAATCTTCTATCATGGATTAGAAGATCAAATCCGACAGTTTATCGACGCCTCGTGTGATGGCAACTTCTTAAATAAGGATGTTGAAAGTGCCTATGACCTGTTTGAAGAAATGAGTGAAAACTCATTTAATCAAGCTTCCATGAACACATTTTGCAGAACCCAAAACTCGCAGTTCGGTGTTCATGAAATAGGCACTCAATCTATCCCAGTCACCCAAGACGATCTTCAATTGATCGCTTAGAAACTCGACCAGATGCATATTAATCGGAAGAAAATTGAGGAAAGACTCACCACATCAACTCAAGCTCCACACCCACATCTAACCCAACCTAACTTTCCACGAAGATAAAATTTTCACAATCTCAACACTACTCCTGCTGATTATTCTGAGGTTGCCCATGATTCACTGGGGAATTACAACAATCCAGATCTTAACCCCACCCAAAACATTTCTGCCATCCAGGAGCCCTTTAAAAATTTTTCCAATTGGAAGAATTACCCAAACTACTCCTGGAATAATCAAGTTTCCTCCCAACCATATCATTTTAATGGGTATGGGTCGAATCCAAACTTCCATCCTGGGCCATCCCAACAAGATATCAATGCCCAGATGCTGCGAACCCTGCAGGATATGCAAACAAAAATGACGGAAGTAACCCGCAACATCACAAATCTGAGCAATCAGATTGGGGTAACTCCCACGCAAAGACCTGCAGGACATCTTCCGTCCCAACCCATACCCAACCCTAATCACCAAGGGAACCATTATATGGGTATAAATCCACAATATCCAAATCAGCCTCCTCCTAATCAACTACCTCAGCATCCGCCCAGGTTTTTGCAATCACAAGCCCCCCCACCTCCAAATAATAATCTGACTGCACACGCAGTTACTTTGAGGAGTGGGAAAACCACCACTGACCCCGGGCCTTCACACGAACCTGGTAAGATACCTGTGCAAATTGACTCCCCACCTCCCCATCAGGAAGAAAAAAGAAAATCTCAAGACAAGATTCCTATCCCTTTCCCACAAGCTCTCTACCCCACCACCAACAAAAAAAAAAAGAAATCTAAGCCCACTACAAAAGAACTCATGGAGCTATTTAGGCAAGTTCATATCAATATTCCTCTCCTAGATGCCATTAAATATATACCTGCCTATGCTAAATTTTTGAAGGAGATTTGTACTCCTAAAAGGCAGGCCAAAAATCTAGGACAGGTGCATCTTTCAGAGACAGTAAGCTCTGTCATACGGAGTAAGCTGCCTCCTAAGATGAAAGATCCGGGGGTGCCTTTAATTTCTGTAGTTATTGATGACACTACATTTAATCGCGCCCTCCTTGATCTTGGTGCCTCGGTTAATATTATTCCCATGAGTTTATTCGAGGAATTTCAGATTGGTGAATTAAAACCCGTCGAGGTTACCCTGCAATTAGCCGACCGATCTACAATCAAACCTCGTGGGATTGTCGAGGATGTTTTAGTCAAGGTCCAGAATTGTGTTTTCCCTGCAGACTTTCTGGTTCTTGATATTGAGGCACCCAAATCATTACTGCACTCCCCAATAATCCTTGGACGCCCCTTTTTGGCCACTGCAAAGGCAAATATCAATTGCCACACAGGCAAAATGGATATTAACTGTGCAGGCCAAACTATCACTTTAGATATTTTTAAATCCTCCAGGAGATTCCATGATGATAACTTCTTTGAGGACTCAGATACTGAAATTTCCAATATGGTGGAGGAGACAATGTTAATAGATACCCTTACCGACCATAATTTTTTTGAGGACTCTAATTCAGAATCAGTGGTCGGCGAAATCTATGATCCGGGAGCTTGTCTTGACCCCAAATTTATTCCTGATACCCCCCCTAACCCACCCACTATTCACGCACCTAACTTTTCCACACTAACTTCACCCAATCCTCACCATTCCTTCCCCGACCCTTTCTTACGGACCTGCCACTAACCCCGCCTAAGTTTGGCACCCAACCTAATTTAAACCCATGGCCAGACTCGGGCTATACTTATCATTTTCCATCCAACTTTGATCCCAATATTATTTCTAATCAATTTTCTAGGGATCTTGAAGAAGACACCTTTTTTGCGGGCATACAAGTGTCCAATTATTTACATGATCTTACGTCTTCCGTGCATACCTTCACGCCCGGCTGAATGGCGTAAAAGATAGCACTGGATGGGAGGTAACCCATCATTTTTTCTTGCTTTCCCTTTTTTTTCTTTTTCCAGGTTTTGTTCCTCCTAAATCCGACCGTTCTTCACTAAGGTGATCACTTTTCCCTCCTAATGCATGAGGACATGGCATATTTTAAGCATGGGGGGGTGTTTTTAAATTTTACGATCGATTTAGGATTTTCAAAACCTAAAAGCATGCATCTTTATTTAATTTATTTCCTGCTTGCATACCCAGAAAAATAAAAATGTTCAAAACTTTTTGAGGAAAAATTTTGAAATCGGGACTAAGGTCGAAAAATTCACTTTTGGTACAATGGGATTTAATCTTTAACAAACTAAGGATGTGGATATGGATCTGATCATTAGAATTCCAGGGTCTATTTTAGACAAGATCAGATATCCTTCTATAAAATTCCACCTGAACTCATGATAGTTCAGGTGAGTTGATCCTATTTTGCAATATGAAAATTATTTGACTTAGCTTCTGATTCAAAAACTTGCATTTTTGAGAAACTTCTTGTGTCACTCTTCACACACAAGCCAACACTTAAAAATAACTAAAAATTTGAAAAACTCCCTTGTTTGGACTTAGTGAAAGTCTGAAGCAGATCATTGGTTTGAGTTCCCACCGCCGAGAAGGAGGAAAATGCCTCCTTTAAGGACGCGATGTCAACATGTTACCGCCTCGGCGTTGCTCCGTATCTATATTTCATATCTTTAGACGGAGCATTAAAGCGCATTTTAGCAGCTCAAGTGTCTTGGACGGTGCTCTACCTATAGTGTCGGAGCAAGAGCTTGAGTTTGTTTGGAGCGCCCCTTTCCACCGCATCGTGTTCTGGGGTTGTGAGCTCCTGGGTGGTGTCATGGACAGTGCTATCTCGAAGTACTGGCGCCAGAACACCCTCGAGGAATGGTAACGGGAATGATGATCCCGACACATCTGTTGTAAGACTAAGCTAAAAATAAGCATGGGGGAGAAAAAAATATATATATATATATAAATAAATAAATAAATTAGCACGCCCTTATAAATGTTGGCTTCTCACAAGCACAGCCACAAGGTTTTAAAGGACTTTGCAAGTTGAGAATCAGATTCATGAGCCAAAAAAAATTCCTAAAAATAAAAATTTCAAGTCATCTGAATTAACAAGGGGTTAATTTGAGAATTTTTTGGAAGATATATTGATCCCATTCTATCTAATGGTTGAATCCAAAAACAAATCCCGATGTTTATCTTTAACAAATCCCATACCTCTAGTGTTTTTAATCTACCAAGGTCCATTGATCCCTTTTTCTCCTCCAAAGTCGAAAAAATTAGATTTCCCAAAAAATTCCGTTTTAAGTTTTGCTAAGAGACTAGCAAAAGATAATCATGGGGGTGTGATAAACGTCAGTTTATCATCATTCTTATGCATTAAAACAAACCTAGCTCTTAGGATTTTACTCCGCAAACGGGTTTTTGGGCTGCATTTAGGCATTAAATAGGTTAGGCATGCATTGCATTTTTTATTGCCTTTTTAATATGTTTTTGTGAGTGTTAGGGATGTACAGATATATAGATCCCTAAAACCCTAGCACTCAAGAAGGCAAATGGTGAAGGAGATGCCCAGACTAGCTGGAACTCAGCCTGATCCAGCTCACCTCAGCTTGATCCAGCTCACCGCAGCTGGAACCTAGCTTACTTGAAC
This sequence comes from Thalassia testudinum, assembly GCA_037157565.1. Taxonomy (NCBI): domain Eukaryota; kingdom Viridiplantae; phylum Streptophyta; class Magnoliopsida; order Alismatales; family Hydrocharitaceae; genus Thalassia; species Thalassia testudinum. The sequence goes on along the minus strand of JAZHRO010000031.1, from coordinate 220,080,112 downwards.
TAGGGTTAGCTCATCCCAACTCCATTCAGCTAATCTCAGCTGGATGGCAGCTCAAGAGAGTTCACCTTAGCTCACCCTAGCTCAAGTCAGCTCAGATCCAGCTCAACTTAGCTGAGTCTAGCTCATCTCAGCTCCCACTAGTCCATAGGGAGCTCTAGCTAGCTCAGCTAAGTTGACAGGAGTTCACCCCAGCTCAGATCCAGCTACATCCAGCTCCACTTAGCTCTAGCCAGTTGAAGAAGAACTCATCCCAGCTCAGGAAGCTCAAGTCTAGCTCCCAGGGACTTAGCTTAGCTCAACTCAGTTAAGCTAAGCTACCTTAGCTGCTTCAACCAGCTTGATTCTCCCCGGGAGCACCAGACCTAGCTCACCTCAGCTCATTTTTGTAGAAGCTAGCTCACTTTAGCTTGGCTTAGCAACTAGCAAATAACTAGCAAGCTAAGCCAGCTAGAGTAGCCCCATGCCAGCCTCTTCAGCAGCAGCCAGCTCCAGCTCCAACTCCAGACTTCTCCTCCTCAGCTCCTCCCTCCAAACCCTAGCTCCAACACCTTCTCCTCTACTCCTCCATTAGCTAAGCTAGCTTATCTTAGCTTAGCTTAGCTTAGCCAACAACCAGCTCCTTGGCCATCCATTACCTTAAAAATCAACCCGAGCTAGCTCCACCAACTCAAGCCTACCTAAGCTAGCTACCCTACTTAAGTTGGCGCCACCTCCTAGCCATCCCTTCACCCCATTATCTCCACCAAAAGACACTTCAAGTTGGCGCCAAAAACCACCCCTAACCACCTCTATATTGGCGCCACTTTCAGCCCCTTAATCCACCCTACACCTACCCACATAAGCCATCCTAGCCATCCACATACCCCCCCTTCTAGAACCTTAAGGTGGCGCCACCTAATGACCTTCTAGAATGTCCATTTTGGCGCCAACACCAAAGGGTGTCAACACCCATAACTACCCCTTGGTGCCCTTTAAGGTGGCGCCAACTCTCCTTGGCCATGGGATCTCCAACCACCTCCATCAACTCATCTTGGCCATCCATTTCAAAGGTCACCATAGCCCCCCTCCTATTCTATAAAAAGCCACCACCTACCACCATTTTTGGGCATCCTCCCTTAGTATATTTTCTACCTAAACCACCTATACCTACGGCCAAGAAGAAGGAGTAGAGAAGGAGATTAAAGGGGCACATCACCAGCCCTTTTGGTGCCTTCTTCTCCCCACTCTCTTCAACTTGAGCCACGCCAAGGAGGAGGACTCTCCCACTTCAAGGAGGATGGCCAGGAAAAGGAGAAAAGCTTAGGGTGGACGTCCACCATTGGAGAGAAACTTAGGGCACGCCCCCTTAGGGCTTGCCTTGGAGGTCATCACCTTGGCGGAGTTCTGCAAGGAAGGAGTTGAAGGATTCTTTTCAGGCTTGGGAGCCACCAACCTTGGAGCAAGAAGCCATCTTCTTCACCATCTATTTAGAGGATTTGTGTTTTCTTTTACTTCAATTATCTAGTAGTAGAAGCATTCCTCTACTAGGCATTTTTTTTAAACACTTTATCAATTATCTAGTTGCCTTCGTCGCATATCTTGTTTGCATTTCTATTTGCTTATTTTCAGCATTCTTCACTTCCTCTCCCTAATTATTCTAGGTCTCCACTTGCCTAGAGTGAGCTTAGGGAGAGGCTCTACTTGCTACTTTAGAGTTGTTTACTTAATTGGAAGTGTAAACACTTTTCCCGCCATCAGTTCGCATGTTGCCTTAGTTCAAAAATAAAAAAAAATGGTATATTGAAAATTACCAAAAAGAAAGTTGAGATATATTCCAAGCAAGAGAATCAATTTTGCAACCATATTGCCTCTTTGGACGACCCTAGATACTTCCCTATCTAGGATTATAAATTTAATAGCGAAAGCGGATTTACACGTTACAACGACCTAATTAACAAACCGCGTATTTTCGCTATCAGTGAACTAAATCACCATTATTTTTTTCTAGGTATCTTTTTGTCTTTAGAAACATTGATCTTCATTGAATATTTAATGTGACAGATTATTATTCATTGAAAGTTTATATTTTGCTCAATTTCTTATGCTCATTTATATATTCATTGAGATTAGTGTGTGAATTCTTATTTACTTACCGTGTTCGTCCTCGAACTTCAATTACATATTCGAGTTATAAATATTATTTGTTGATAAGCGATTTCGACTATATCGCAACGCAATGATTTTAAATCATCGATTTCACCCCATTAACATGGGGTGTGCCCACATATTGTTTTGAATGAATGGATGTATGATTTATTTTGAATGTGGGGTGTGTCCACTTCTTTGATTGAAATTAACATTTATTGTGGGTTGTGCCTATTTTTATGATGTGTATTATTTTGCTATGTAGGTTCATAGAAACTTCAAAATAAAAGGGGAAACTCAAGCAAATTTTTTTGAAAATTATTTTAATGTTTAGAATTTAGGCGGCAGACCTGGAACATTGCATTCCCTAGGTTTAGTTGGGTTTAATATATGTTGTTCAAGTTTTGTATTAGGTTGTGTATATGCCGCTTGGGCTAGAGTTTTAGGGTTTGAGTTAGGTGAGGGTTAGGGTTGTTCAGTTGGGCTAGAGTTTAGGGTTCGACTTGGGCTAGGGTTTGGACAGTTAGTTTGGGTTAAGGTTTAGGGTTTAGGATTTGACTTAGGCTATGGTTTGCACGTTTTGTTTGGGTTAGGGTTTAGGAATGTGGTTGTGTTGGGTTTGCTTGGGTTGTGCTATGGTTGATAAATCATTCTTAAATTATCCTTTTGTCTTCCATTTAAGCATGTCCTCCTAGGGTTTAGGATTGTAATAAGTTATTAAATTAATTTTGATTTTGAAATTACAGGTTATCAGTGTTAGGTACACTCGGAGGTTTGAGTGGTTAGAGGTATATATACATTTAAACTTTTTAATTTAATTAAATGATATTTTAAATTTATGTTGAATTTCTTTAATGTTCAAATTACTTATTGCTTAAATGCACACACTTGCTAAAGAAGATACATGCACACAAGGCTAAGCATTACGTATTCTAAACCCTAGGGTACTTGTGTCCAAATTACTCGCCCGTCGAGACTTATTATCATGTTATGCGGACAATGGAGGAAGTGTATGCATACCTCATTTACATGCATGATGTGTTGTCTTTGTAACATACCATAAGACTCGATCGACATTAGTTCGGTGAAGTACCGAACTAAAGAAGGTCCTTAAAGATTTGATCACAATTTACTTTTGCTCATTACATGTAACCTTGTACGATGAAATTTCGGTTGATTCTTCCGACACTTCTCTAGTATACCAACTAATCTTATCTAGTTTCCTATGGTGCCCTGTATTGGGTGTTAATGGAAATCTAGCTAAGGTTACTATTGAGGGGTATATTGGAGAAGTGTGAGGAGATGTTGCCAAAATTTCACCGCAGTAAGGTTACATGTAATGAGCAAACCTAAGTTGTGATCAATTTTTTTAGGATGGGCTATACATCATTCAATCATTTCCCTTCCTAATAAGTCATTTATTTACATTAAATTTTAGGTTACAATGGATAAATCTTGGATTGGATTATGGGGTTCAGATTACACCTGATATAGGGATGGAGTAATTTCATTCCTGGGTTGGGCCTTTGATGATGATAGGAAGATATTTAGGCGAGGAGGTCAATTTGATAATATCTTTTGCACATGCAACAAATGTTTGAATGGTTCCTTGTATGATCGTAATACTATGCCCGAGCACTTGATTTGTAATGGGTGGTGACAACATTACACTACTTGGGTAGCTCATGGAGAGGAGTTGACTAAGAAAGTCATAAACAATGAGAACACTATTAACGAAGAGATCAACGAGGAAATTGTTGATAGCGAAGGTGAAGAAATACGAGAAATGTTGAACGAGATGAGAGTAGGAGGAGATATAAATACAGATGAGGAAGATCCATTCAATTGTGATCTATTCTATGATGCTATTAAGGTGGTTGAGGATCCTATTGCTCCCAATGTTATGAAAATGTCAAAGTTGTCATTTTTGTTGAAGATGTTTCAACTGAAGGTCGTGAATAGAGCTAGTGCTAAATTCATGTTAGAAATACTTTAGTTTATTGCTGAGCTGTTGAATAACCATAATGATTTTCCAGCTTCATGGTATGAGGCAAGCAAACAGATTTGTAAGATTAGTTTGGACTATCAGATTATCGATGCATGTCCGAATGGCTGCATTCTTTTCATAAATGAATTCGCAAACTTGAGTAACTATCCCTAATGTGGACTTGAGAGATATATGGAAGGTAAAAATGAAAGTAAGAGGAAACAACCTCAGAAGGTTCTTCATTACTTCCCACAGACACCTAGGCATCAACGTCCTCTTATATCAACTAAAACTGCACTGTGGATGACATGGCACCAGGATTGTAAATCTCAAGATGGAAGAATACGCCAAAGCGGAAGAGTTTCGACGAAAGAAACAATTCATTCGCTTTAGAAGCAAGGAACGTGCAGTTGGGTCTTCTAAACGATGGATTTAATCCATTTAACTGTATGTACCCGTCATACTCTATATGGCCAGTGGTAAGGGTTACTTATAACTTACCTCCCTGATTGTGTATGAGATTATCATTTATGATGCTAACTCTATTAATCCCCTGTCTAAAACAATCAGGAAATGCAATAGATGTTTATCTCCACCCATTAATCAATGAACTAAATTAGTTGTGGTTCACTGGCGTGAAGACGTATGATGCAGAAAAGAAACAATTTTACAATATGCTTGCAGCATTGTTGTGGACCACAAACGAATTTCCAGCATATGCAAATTTGTCTTGTTGGAGCACTAAATGAAAGCTTGCTTGCCCAGTCTATATGAAAGACACTCATCCCCTATTACTGGTGGAAAGTAAGAAATTCGATTAGTTAGGACATCGCAGATTTCTACCTACTAAACATCATAGTTTAGGAGTAAATTTGATGGTAGGATGTGTTTGTATTCAATGAAAAATCCAAAAAATAAACTTAGTACAAATTCTATCAAGTTGCCAGGTCAGGTTATAATGGAGAGTGATGAGTCCATTTTAATGGACTAATATTAAGCCTAAGTACCTTTAATCATACCTTGTAGGTGTGTTAATAATTGCAATTAAGTTGTAGAAGAATTGTATGCATCATGATTTACGTTTATAACATCCTATAACTTAATATGTAATGATTTTGTTATTTTTATGTGCAAGTATTATATTCAGAAAGAGCAAGGGTTGGGGAGCAAATTTCCCCAACAACTGGAGGAACTTTTCCCTTTCCTCCAGCCGTCTCCTCCAACGCCTGCCCTCCAAAAATAGAAAAGGGATTTGCAAATCCCTTGATTGGCGCACGCGGAGAGAGGGAAGAGTTCAAAAGAGAGGAGGCTGCGTGGACTGGGAAGGAATTTTTTTCCCCCCCTTGTGGGGAAAGGCTCTATCTTCACCACTCCTTCTCCACCGCATGCACTATGTCTGCAGGTGCACACCGCTCCACCTTGCGTGCCTGTAGGCATGTGCCATCTCCAACCGGCCATGCAGCCACCGCACCTGCCTTCACTACACGCACAGAACCCACGCAACAGCAGGCGCCCGCATGCCACCAAGCCTGCAGGTTGCCTCCTGCTCACAACGCCATCTGCAGATGTCGCACCCCATCACTAGCAGTGCCTAAGTGCACTGTGTGCCTCAGCACGCCATCTTCCAGTGCGCCCCCTCCTCCCTACAAGCACAATGCTCGCCTTCCTCCTGCCACTCCAGCTCCATGTAGAGTGCCATCACGCCACCCCGCCAGCGCACCTACCTCCGTCCATCTGCAGGCACACCAGCAGGCGCTCCCAACCGCGCGCCTCATTGTAGGCGCACCTCACCGTAGCGCCCGCTCTCCCATCTGGACCGCCATGCTCACCCGCTCCATAGGCAGGCGCTACCGCACCAGCAGGTGCGTGCCCACCCATACACTGCAGCGCGCCTACACCTTCAGGCACAACACCGCTCGCTCGTGCTCGTAGGCATGCGCCACACCCGCCAGCACCTTCACAGCCAGCCATGCAGCTGTAGCAGTCTCTGGCTACCTCCGCTGGCCGCCGTCGACCACCTTCGGCCACGCCGCTACCACCGTTGCGTAGCTCTCATCAAGCCGCACCTCCCTCCCAACTCTTGCAGCCAACCGTGCACAGCCGCACACGCGAGGAGAGAGGAGAAATCCTCTATTTTTCCCTCTATTAAAAATTACATTCAATGCCATTGTCAAGTTTATATTAATATTTTATTTTGGCCACATTGCACTGATGCACTTAGATTTTCTTGAAATTATTTTATTTGTGTTATGTGCTTATTCCTATCTTGAATTTCAAATTAGAATTACATGAGCGTTAAATTCACATGATAAGCCAGTACACATGCATCTTACACATATTTTTGGGGCTTAATTTCTGACGTAAAAATTGCATAAACACTCCTGAACTTTTAAAGAAATTGCAAACTTCATTTAAAACAACATTTTCCTCGCATTAAAGTTGCAGAAGAGTTTGTGAACTGTGCATTCCTTGACTCATGAATTTATTAGGCTAATTCCTCCCTGTGGAGATGACCTAACTCTTCTTGGTTAGTTTTGAAAATTTAAATGTTTTAAAAAGCGATTTTCTACCACACAATTAAATACAACACATCATTTTATGATAAAGTTTTCAACGAAAATGAAGATCGCTCTTTTAGAGAGATTACAAGAAATGAGTGAGATACGGTTGGGTTGACCATTCAAACAAGACCAGATGGCCTCAACGAATTCTAGATTCTGAAAGGAAAGTGTTTTGTTTATGGAGTTGCCATACTGGAAAGATCTTACAATATGTCATAATTTAGATATTATGTACATTGAAAAGAATGTGATGGATAACATCTTAGACGTATTAAATCTGACTGATGATCCAAAAGACACGGTGAAAGCAGGAAAAGACATGAAGTATTTGGAGATACATCTGGAGCTACATATTCATGAGGATGATGGCTACTTCCCACTAGCTGTTTACAACTTGAATCAGGACAAGAAGAGTAGATTTCTCTCCTTAAAGGAAATTCGCGTGCCAGATGGGTTTTCCTTGTAGCTTTCACATTGTGTGAATGAAGCATAGAAAAAGATATTCGGCTTGAAAAGTCATGAGTCACACATTTATATACAAGTATTGTTTCCGCTGGCGATACAGGAGATACTGCCAGAGCAAGTTGTTGATTCATTCATAAAGATGAGTAGGTTTTTCAAAGTTGTTTGTTCAAAAATGCTACAAATTGATACGCTGGATTACTGAGATAAACAAATAGTCATTACTCTCTGTAAGATGGAATAGATTCTTCCCCCAGCCTTCTTTGATGTAATGGCTTACCTCATGCTGCGTCTTCCAAATGAAGCGAGAATTGGTGGACCTATACAATTCAGATGGATGTATCCTATAAAGCGATTTCTGAAAAAGCTTAAGGATTATGTTTTGAACTAGGCAAAGCTGGAAGGATCAATTGTAGAAGCCTATCTCATGGAGTGTATTAATTTTACATCCATGTACATTAATGAAATAGACAACTGCTTTAATAAACATCAAAGGAATTATGAGGGGGAAAATAATGACAGTGATGGAGAATGTTTGCCAAGTTTTGATATCAGAGGAAGGTCAATCCTTCATACAAGTACAAGGCTATTTTAGAAAATGATAGACATTGCACGCATCTATACATTTTAAAATAAATTCCTAAAATTAATCTATTTTCTGAGGAATTTGAACGATTACCTCTTTTAAGGACAACCGAATTTGGCTTCTTAGATTGGTTTAAAGATCGAGTTCATCAATTGAAAGAGGATAAGGACCCACGATGGGTACCAGATTTTGATGTAATTACCGATTCACCATTACATTATGCACATTATCACTCTAGGTATATAATAAATGGGTTCAGATTCAAAATAAAAGAAATTGATGATAGGAAGGTTACACAATAGGCTAGAGTAGTTGTTGATTTAGATCTTTCCACCCGACTAGATGGATACTATGGTAAAATCAAAGAAATTGTAGAGATCAGCTTCAGATATGATCGTAGAGTTGTCCTATTTAAATGTCATTGGTTTGATTTTTTAAAGAGGACACTCGTATCAAAATTGATAAGAATCACAATTTATTGAGTTTAAATCCTAGTCATCAAATTCTTCCGTCTGATGAACCATTCACATTGGTATGTCAAGTGACACAATTTTTCTACATCCCTGATAATTGCCAAAGGGGATGGGTTATACCAATAAGAAAAGTATCGCACAATCATTTTGATGCACAGTTTGAAGCATATCAAGAATTAATGGAAGAAGGTTATATAGATTCAAATGCAGTAGATGTGGACACTAAGGTTAGTAATAATTTATTTACTTTGTTTCATTTTTGTTTATATCAAATTCATATTCAAATTTAAGAAACTTAAACTACAACTAGAAATTTCCAGACATCATAAATAACTAAACATAAACCAATCACACAGACATGTTCAAAATTTGTTACTCTTGCTCTATTGCCATTTTAATTACTTTTCTTTTTCAAATTACAAGTTATTGGTGACAGGCATACATGGAGGCTATTGTACTTAGAGGTATAATTTCTTTTTTTGAAACTACGAGGAAAACTATCGTGAAACGATAGCAATCCAGAGGGCAATTTATTTCAAACTAAGCAAAAGTTACAAAACGGATCCCCGTCTATGTATGAGGGACCAGCACTCATTTACAATTATCTCACACTGAACTAGTCTCTCTTGAAATAACTTTTCATTTCTCGCCCTCCATGCACACCACAAGGTGGCAGCCATGCACCTGTATGGTTGTCCAGATGTAGTAAACCTCTGCCAATGGGAATCCCAGGTAGGAAGAGGTTCCTGGCATATTTTCCTCCATAATTTGTCTATGACCAAGCATGAGGAAAAAATATGAGACGCACTGTCAGTGTGTAATCCACAGAGATAGTAGGAGATTAACGTTGTCCCCATTCTTTTATGTCTAAAGTCACCCATGATCAAGCCTTCCCTCCTGCAAAGACACAAGAAAATTTGCACTTTCAGTGGAATCTTCAATAGCCATATTTTCTTATCAATCGGGTCATTCTCCACATTTGTGTTTGACCTGATAATCCTTTCATAAGCTTGCTGCACTGAAAACTTCCCATTCTAGCCATATGTATCAGCTGCACCCAATCTGGGATGGATCTACTGCAGTGCAGATAATAAGTTCTGCCTATCCTCCCACTGTCGTGTACTTGTTCTACACAATTCAGACCCTTCCAGCCTCCAGCAGTTCCTTGCAACAGACCATAGGCTACTAACAGGGGCTTCTTTATCTGTAGCTGCAGCATGTGCTCTTGGATAAGCATCTCTTAACATCCCCATAGTTGACCACTGCTCATTCCACAAACTGAAATCACAGCCGTCTCCAAGCTTGGGCTGCATCAAATGCCCATTGCTTTTAATTGCTAGGATAATCGATCTCCAAAAAGGGGATGGATTGACTAGATGTAACCACTTCAGTGCACTGATGGAGCCACCATAGCTGTCTCTGATCAGGTCTATCTAGATTTCTTCCTTACCCTCAAAGATTCTGATCGCCCATTTGATCAGAAGAGCCTCATTGAATTCCTTAAGTTCCTTAATCCCCAGTACACCCATTTCCTTTGGCCGGCAGATCTGTTCCGGTTTCACAGGCTGCATGAAACTCCCCTCATGACCTGCCCCTTTCCAAAAAAATTTCTTCCACATTACGTCAAACCATTTCCAAATAGATTTCAGGGCTTTAAAGATGCTGAAATAGAACATCGGGATGGAGGTTATCATTGAATTTAGGAGAATTAGTCTCCCACCATTTTACTGAAATTTACTACTCCACCCTTCTAATTTGACAGAAATCTTATCGAAAAGAACATTCCAATCATTCTTCTTTATTTTTGCAGCTCATAATGGTAGTCCCAGATATTTAATTGGCAGCTTAGACAGAGGTGTACCCAAGGTAGTCTCTAGTGTGTTCTGTTCCTACTCATTCATGCCAAAACATATCAAAGTAGACTTTTCCCTATTCAATTTTAGACCTGAGATATCTCCAAAAATCTTCACCATATGCCTTAAAGCATCGGCAGCAGAATTGGACCCTTCCAAAAACAAAACTGTATCGTTTGCATACTGTAAAATAGGAGCCAAGTACCTCCTGTTGGAAAGTGGGTATCCTCTGATGACCCCTACCTCTATCATTTTGCATGCATATCTTGCGAGCACATCAACTGAAAGGTTAAAAATCAAGGAGGCTAGAGGACATCCTTGTCTAACCCCACATTGAGGTTGAATCCAAGCACCACATGGTTTCCCATTGATCAGCGGGGAGAAGGAAGCAATTGTGATACATCGCTTCAACCACTGGATCCTTAAGGGGGGGAAACCTCTCCTTTTGAATACCTTCTAGATGTATGGCCATGAAATCGAGTCATAGGCCTTTTGGAAGTCAACTTTCCACATAAATGCCTTACATTTCCTTCTGTGCCATCCACTCACCATTTCTTGGGCCATAATGAAAGATTCTTGGAGCGATCTGTTGGGTAAAAAGGCAGATTGTACAGGATGAATCAAGCTTTGTAGAATAGTTCTCAATCTGTTTGCCAATGTCTTACTCACCCCTAAGTAGGTGGAGTTTGATAAAGAGATCAGTCTGAAATCTGAAACTTCTTAGCTCCCATAGTCTTCGGCAGTAAGAAAAGATTATGACTTATTGATCTTATTGAAACCTGCATTGCCCTTCTCAAACTCTCTTATGACTTCCATCACCTCCTTGCCAATCATGCTCCACATTTCTTTATAGAAGAACACTTGTATCCCATCAGGTCTTGGGGAACCTTCTATACTTAGCTCTTTAATATCATTCATAGTTTCCTGTTCAGTGATGGTGGCTGTCAGTTGAGAGGCCTGATCACTTGTAACTCTTGGCGCATCATTCACAGCCATCCTCCATTCCCATCTCTTTGTTGCTCGAGAAGCCCCCCTGTAGTACCTAATAGCCTCTGTCCTTATTTCCTACATAGAGGATAGCCTGTGCCCATCATTGAGAATGGAAGAGATATAGTTTACATGCCTCCGAGAGTAGGCCACAAGGTGAAAGAATTTTGTGTTGGCATCTCCCTCCTTGAGCCATAACTATCTTGATCTCTCCCTCCAATTAATCTCTTATTTGAAATCTTCCTCCACTACCACCCCCTACCACATTCTTCTATCTGCAAGCTCCTCATCTGATAGAGGACCTGCTGCTTCCTTAGAATCCAGCTTCTAGAAGTTATTCAGAGCCTCTACCCGCCTCTGCCGCCTCAGTGTGATCACAATATCACCATATTCTTTCAGAACTGTATGTAGGGCTACCAGCTTGGAGGCAAGACTGATAGTAGCTGAGCCATCCACCTATTTAGTCTGCCACCATGAGCCGATCATCTGATTGAATCCAGGTTCTCTTAGCCAAGATTTTCTAAGCTTGAAGTATGAGCCTGCTTGGATCTCTTCACCACTATCCCAGACCAACGGAGTATGGTCAGAGAAAGGGCGGTCCAAACCAGCAACACTTGACAGTTGAAATCTATCAAGGATAGTCACATTCCCAAAGAATCTATCAATCTTAGATAGTAAGCCATTACCATTACGCCAAGTGAACTCAACTCCTAATGGTGGATATTCATTTAGACCAAGGGATTGAACTACCACCTAAAATCCAACAACTGAACTGTCTGTAGCTCCATATGGCCTATCTATCCCTGTCAACACACAATTGAAGTCTCCTCCTATCAGCCAAGCTTCCCCTTGCACTAGTTTGGCCACAGCAGCACAATCCTCCCATAGTTCCTGTCTCACAGATGTAGCACAAGGGCCATACACACCTGTAATCCAGATAATATCATGCCCCTGGTGAGTTTGGAACTTTCAAGTCATCAGATGTCGAGCCTTGTTTACATCCAGAATGTGTGCCTAAGCCCTTCTCCACCAAATAACAATGCCCCTTGACCTACCATGTGCATTAAGCATCACACATTCATTCGCCCCTGCAGCTATCAAGTCATTCCATACTCTATCAAACTCATTCTCAATATGAGTCTCTTGAATGATCGCACAATCGATCCCCCACTCTCTCAAGTATCTCATCAAAGAAGCCCTCCGATTTTTGTCGTGCAAACCACACATTCCATGTGAGGATTCTCATCTTCCTTCACGAGATCCCTCCCCCCTTTGATTTTGAGATTTACAGACCTGCACAATCGCAGCAACATTGTTTTCATCCAAAAGCAGATTAGACTTTGGTTTCCTCGGTCTAACTCTATAGGGTGACCTGCCCTTACCAGATTTGGTATTAGATCCAGTACCAAATTTTAGACCCTCCACCTCTTGCTACCTCCATTGGACCTTCAGTGAGTTAGGCAAAATCTATTTGAACACCTGCATCTCACTGTCATCAGCATCTAGTTGTGCACTCCCTACATCTTCGATCACAGGCCTCACTGTTTCCTTCTTTATTGATTTCACCTTCTCCTAAACCATCATCTCCCCCTTTTCCCTTAGATAATGGTCCTTATGCTTTTTTGTTGTCGGAGACTCTTCAGGAGAAGGCCTGCACAAGACCTGCAAGTTCACCTCTTCAACAGCTTCTACATCAGATGGCTTATCGTGCATCTTCTTCATAGCAATGTCACCCACCGTGAAACTCAATAGCAACAGCCAAGAGCTACCCCCACATCTCAAAATTAGTCTGTCAGGGATCGACCCTGATTTGAAGACATCAACCATCACATTCAGAATCTGTCCATCGCCCTCCATCAACCCTACTTCTGCATCTTTTGCCATTAGGGCAAATCCAGATATCATGGTCACCACCACCTCCCTAGACCTTAGGTGTAGCGGTAGACCTTTGATCTCAAGTCTCCCCGACCTGGAGCCCAATCTCTGAGGTGGTCTCTCCGGCAAAGCTCCATTAAAGGGGGAGACTAACCTCCAAATCACTGTTAGACCATTAAAGAAGCTTGATTGAAAATGCAATATTTCGACATCCATCATCCCCAATCCAAAGAGCACAAAACATGCAGGTGACAAAAAAGTGATTTTCCACGAGTTGGTCAATGGGGAGAGAGAGCTTACCAGATTGCACAGGTTTTCTGAGGTCGGGCTACTGGTCAATACCTCTCCGATCAGCGCCCCTCTCAGTATCAACTCTGCCGCTATTATGTTCTCTGTCATAGGGACCTCAAGTCGACCATATGGCCCCCATAGGTACGAGGGGGCGATGGTGGCGGTGGCTGTGCCCTAACATCAAATCTCCAGTCTACATATTTGAACAACCTTTCATCTGCCCATCAGATGTCTTACATGAATCCCGCTTGTGGCCATAGCCACCGCACGCCGAGCACACAATGCGAGAATGACATATAGCTGCCATATGGGCCCAATGCCGACACAGGAAGCACATGATCTTTCTGTTATCCCTTGAGCTCCCTCTATATGTCTTCCTCATATCGACCTCCCTTCTGCTAGAAGCGTCAGATTCTCTCCTCTCCTTCTGCCTCCATGCCCTAGATCTCCATGTCATCCAACCCTCATCTTCCCTGGTTCTGCCACCGAACGCCCCATGGTCACCTACCACCGTCGGCATCCTCCTCCCTTAGAGGTATAATTTCAATGCCTTCAATTTAATTGGATGAAATTATGTTTTCGCTAGATGTGGGGTGTGCCCATATATTACTTTTTATTTCATTAAATAGATATGGGATGTACCCACTTGTGTTGCATGTTTTATTTGAATGGATATGTGGTGTACCCACTTGTGGTTTGTCATTGCACTTATTTGTTAAGTGGGGTGTGCCCACTTTAATTTTAATATGCAAGTTTATAGAGAAACCTCCAAATTTAAGGGGAAACTCTATCGAAATTTTTAAAAATTTCTTTTCTATTTTGCAAACTTTTTTCATTGATGATTTATATTTTAATGATTTACAATTGCATTAATTATTTCTTTTTATACTTGTTACAAATGAAGTTGTTTAAGAAAAATCCCAAAACAAAGGGTCCTCCTCAGACGCAGCCATCTACGCAACCTGATTCGTCTCCTCAAGTTTAGCCACCCCCTTGACAGTAGGTTCACCCACCCCCCAGTAGCAGATTCCTCCTCAGTCACGTTTTGTACGTCCAGGAGAAATGGCATGATTACTACATGTGTGGGGGAAGGGAAAGGGGAAGGAGATTGCTCAAACCTTGCTAGAGCAAGTACAGAGTGATCTAGATTATGGAGCATCAGATGAGGAGGAGGGAGAGGAGTAGGGGGAGGAGGCAGGAGAGGAGTAGGGCAGGAGGTAGAGGATGAGATGGTGAGAAGTACGTCCCTAGTTCATGCGGATCACTTACGGATGAGCACAAGTTGTGGTAAGAACTCATAGACCTTTGAGATTAAAATTACTTATATATTTTAATGTTTATTATAACCTCATAAATATATAATGAATATGACTAATGTTTACGCAGGTAAAGTAAGAAGAGGACGGGGGAAGACAAAGAATCTAAACCTCCAGCATATCCCCGAGGGCCTGAGAATAAAGATCAGGCTTAGAAGCACAAGGGATGTGGAGAATTACCCAGGCTTCATTACTCGAGTGGTTACAATTGTTAAGTCCATTATGCCCATTTCCTACTTTGATTGGAGGAAGGTACCCACAGAGTTTAAGAGGTAGTTCCTCCATCAGTTGGAGGTAATTTCATTTATCAAAGTTATTTATTTCATAACTTTATCTTAAAATTATTATAAAGTAAGATTGACATATTTTTAAAAAAAATTAACATAGGCAAATTACGATTGGAGTGACGACCCTAATGCCTCTCGATATATTTTTTGGCACGTTGCCCAAATCCATGGAGATTGGAGGATGGAGACTAAGAGAAATGTAATATTTTTTAATCATTTACATTTTCATATATACATAATTTCATATATTATTTCTAACAATTTATATTTGGTATTTAGTTTTTCTCGAACTGCAGTTCACCCGAAAAGGCAATGGAAAATTATCCTTCTAATGTCATGCCTGATGATTAGAAGAAGGCATGCGAGCATTGGCTGGATCCGAAGATAGAGGTCAGTAAGTCATTAAAAATTATTTCATTAATTTCATATATCTTAAATTTATAAAAAAATTATTGTATATGTCTACAGGAGCAAGCAAAAAAGAAAAGGCCAACAAGGCTAAAGCTCTACCACAGACCCATTGTTTAGGTCAAAGGAGCATCGAGACGATCAGGAGCCATTATGTAAGTATTGAAATTATTTTTCAATTAAATATTACTTAATTTTTAAGTTATTTTAACCTAATTATATAATTTTTATATTTTCAGTCCACTTCACATGATGGGATGGAAATGACAAGGATGGATATCTACGAGGTTACCTACAGCAAGGCTACAGCTGAGGGTGCTCGTAGGTGGATTCATGAGTCATACCTAGAGAAACACATAAATTTCCTAAACTCAAAAAATGTATAAGTTTGAATATATATATTATAATAATATGCTTTAATACATTTAGGACCAAATGGTACAATTATTACATCCCCCCACTAACAAGGCCTCCGACAGCATCTAGCACCCTTTGGATGCAGAGGAGGCATTTGGAAGAGTGATGCGACTAGACCACGTTGGTTTCATTTGTAGTGTGGGGAGGGCATACATGTTATCCACCTGGTATGGGAGGAAAAGTGTCCTCTCATCTAGTGTCGTTGATCAGTTGCATCAAAAAGATTGACACATTACAGAGACGAGAGGAGGAGAGGGAGAAGAGAGAGGCAGAGAGGGAAAAGAGAGGGGTAGAGATGAAGAATAAGATGAATGCAATGGATGATAAGCTTCAGATGCTTATAGCCCTTCTTCAGAAGAAGGTCAGTCAGAGCATCCGTCTTCCACAGATCCCAACATCTACAGACAAGACGACGATGACTCCATGGGTGGTGCAGGTGGAGCTGGTGGCATTGAGGCAACTGTATTTTAATTTCTATCCATTTTATTTTCTTATATTTTTCATGTAACCTTTTTGATGTAAATGTTTCATTTTCAAACTTTTAATGTACTAGATTTTATATTTATGAAATATAATTTTTTATAAAAGTAAGACTTTTAAGTAGGTTTAGTAGGTAGTTTGCATCATTTGGTAATTAAAAAAAAAAAATCCATACATTTGCATTCACTTATTCAAATAAGTGACTACATATATTTGGCATTAAAAATATTTTTGTTATTATTTATCTAATAATCGACGACATAGAAGGTTCAGAAGAATCACTATTCCTATTTTATGTCATCGCTTCTTAGGATAACCGACAGCAAAAATATTTTTACTGTCACATATGTGTTGTCTCTTAGTTGAATAAGCGACGACAAAAGTCTTTCTACAGTCAAATCTATGCCATCGATTTTAATACAAATGAAAATAAAAAATTTTTTGTCATCGCTTATAGAAGTAACGGTAAAGTTACTTAAACGACGGCAAAAATAAAAAAAGGCGCGTAAAGGCAGGAAAAAGGGACTTACATATGCTGTCGCTTATGATATAACTGATGGGAAAAACAATTCCCATCGATTTTGAAACGACGACAAAATATCCAATCTGTCTGATGGTCAAATATTATTTTCACCTCAGATTAGCCCTATAACCGATGGCAAAGTGAAACAGTGAGGGTAATAACGACATCGCTGATTTCTGTTAGTTATTTGAGATTTGTCGTCGATTTTTAACCGGTGGCAATGGTCAGGCATGTTATAGTGAAAGCCTTTCACTTTTAGGTCCCTTAAACCATTAATATCCGCCCGTAGGATCTGTCAAGACATAACTCACCAAATCTAGCTAAACGTCCTTGACTGATTAAGTTACCTATAGCCCATTAGACCTTATGGTTACGGATCCTAGCTAACTTCTTTACTTGATTAACTCTAAATATCTAGTCTCTTTACTAAACTTAGTGATAAAAATAGACCTTCAAAGTCAAAAGGACATGACCTAGTCTTCTTAACCAAGAAAGTTACAATTTAATTCCAAAAAATAAGTCTTCTATAAGAATTAATAACATCTATGTTACTCTATTTTCAAAGTGAAGAGTGGGACTACAAATCACATAACTAAGCTTGAGATTCTTGACTCAAAAAATCTCATCTCAAAAGTAAAAAACAAGTACTTATTTTGAAAAATATTCAAGACAAAGTACAAAGTAGGGATTCAATGCTCTTACTTATGTACACTATTTACATTATAAATATAAATATATTTTTGATTTCTAACCTTTAAAAATTCATAACTCTTTGAATTATTTAATTACATATAAATATTAAATAAGGTACTTCAATGATTTTTTTCAAAATTCCTCTCATGAAAGAATTCCTCTCAAAATAAATGTAATACCCCATAAAATGGAAAATATTTTTGTTATTTTTGTTTTTATATTTTTATTTTTTATAATTTTTCAACTTTTTATGCATTCTCAAGGTTTTAAATTTTTAGGGTTTTTAAAATTTTTCTTCTTTTGTCTACTACTAAACATAAAGTGTTAAGTTTAACTTTACACCCCCCTATGCCAAAATCCTATAATGTCATTGTATAGGAAGGGTGAAAAATACTCTACACTTCACTTAAAATAGGATGGCGGAAAGAGTCGGATAAACGAGATCAACAGACCTCAAGTGAACGATTTCTACTCTAACAAAAGTCAGAGTGGTCAGTTGGACTAAGTGAAGAATAGGTAATGATGAAGTGAGTTGTTAACACTCAAACTCAAGTGTAGAAGTAGACAAAGACAGGAAAAATAGAAATGAAATAATCAAAAACAACTACATACAAGTGCTAAGCTAGGCGTAAACTCAAATGCAGTGCTAGTAGAGCGTATAACATTCTCCAACAAGACCCAAGGCGTGTGTTTCAAGATAACGTTTAAGGCATTGTCCATTTACTTTGAAGGGTTGAATCTTGTTGGGCTCGGTGATTTCGACATCTCCATTGTCGAAGACTCGTGTAACCTAAAATGGACTAGTCCGTTTAGAGCTAAATTTCTCTAGAAAGAAATTTAGGCAGGCATCAAGGAGCAACACCTTCTCACCTGGTGCAAAAGATATGCAGGAAATGTGTCTATCATTGAAGGCTATTAACTTATCCTTATACAGCTTGGAACTCTCATAGGCATCATTACAAATTTCCTTAAGTTCGCTAAGCTACAATCTACGATGATCTCCAACCTTCGTGAGGTCAAGATTGTAGCCTTTAATAGCCCAATAGGCCTTGTGTTCAATTTCTACGGGAAGATGACATGGTTTCCCATAAACAAGTTTGTATGGTGACAATCCTATGGGTTTTTTATGGGTTGTCCTATAAGCCTAAAAATCCTCATCTAACTGAGAAGACCAATCCTTCCTATCAAGTCTGATTGTCAATTGAAGGATCTTCTTGGTCTCTCGATTTGAGATTTCAGTTTACCCATTAGTTTGGGGGTGATAAGGTGTAGCTATGCGATGACTAACCCTATATTTGCTAAGAAGGTTTTAAAACTGGGCATTATTGAAATGGGATCCGCTGTCAGAGATAATCATGCGTGGTACCCAAAAATAAGAGATGATATGATTTTGAACGAAAGGAATGACCACTTTGGATTGTTAGTGTGTGTGGTTATGGCTTCGACCCAACGAGATACGTAATTGACAACAAGTAGAATGCACTCGAAGCTAGAAGGAGATGGAAATAGACCCATAAAGTCAATGCCCTATGATGAGTCCATTTTAATGGACTAATACTATGCCTAAGTAACTTTAATCATACCGTTTAGGTGTGTTAATAACTACAATTAAGTTGTAGAATATTTGTATGCATCATGATTTAAGTTTATAACATTATATAACTTAATATGTAATGATTTTGTTGTTTTTATGTGTAGGAATTAAATTTAGAAAGAGCAAGGGTTGGGGAGCAAATTTCCCCAACAACCGGCAGCATCTTTTCCCTTTCCTCCAGCTAGCTGTAACTCTCCCCTCAACGCCCGCTGGCCAAAAATAGAAAAGGGATTTGAAAATCCCCTAATTGGCGCGGGGGAGAGGAGTTAAGAGGACGGGGGCAAAGGAGAGGCTGGATCCATCTTCCTCCTTGCAGGGAACAACTCCCCAAGTGTGCACTGTGGACCAGGATCCCCTTCCCTTCAATGCTGCAGGTGCTCACGCCACCAAGCCTACCCCTGCAGGCACCGCACCTTCATCACTGCACCACGTGCCTTAGCAAGCCTCTCCGTAGCCTGCACCGCAACCGCGCACCTCAGCCTCCACCGCCTTCAGGCACACCACCAGTCGCCTACACCACCTTGCGTGCCATCTGCAGCGTGCCCCCTCTCTAGCAGGTGCGCGCTCATCTCCAGCCAACCTGTAGGCGCTGCACTACACTGCCCTCGCCCCTGCAGGTGCCCGCAAGCGCTGCTTCGCATCACCACCCACGCCCACAGGTGCGCGCCTCAACCTCCAGTGCCCACCTTTGCGTCCACCCTCCAGCACCTCTTTACATCATGCCCCCCACACCACTACTGATCCGCCTCACTCCATCTTGCGCACCCTGCCAGGCCGCGCCCACAGGCACATCCTCCTTCCAGTGCCTAGCGTTCCCAACAAGCACCGTGCGCCTCAACCTCCAGCACTCCTTCAGGCGCACCCCTCTCCAGCGCCTTCACCATTGCCATGCCACCGCAGGCACTTCACAGCCGCAACACCGCCCGCAGGTGAGCGCCATCTGCAGTGCACCCCTCTCAAGCAGCGCCTTCACAGCAAATAGCGGCTGCGATTGTAGCTTTCTTCTCTGTCGGCCGGCTGCCTCCAACCATCTCCGTCAACGTTGCGGCCTTCATCGGATAGTCCTCATCCTCGCCAACCTCCCTACCGTGTCCATAGCCTACCGGTGCTCTCTCTCGCAAGGAGGAGAGAGAGCAAATGCTCTGTTTTCTCTGATATTAAAAATTACATTTATTGCCATTGACACCAGAATTTGATTTTTATTTATTATTATTTTATTATGGCAAAATTGTGCATGCACACTCATATTTTTTGATAATTGCACGTTATTGATATTCAACTATTTCAAGATTGGTTTTGGGCTTAACCTATGCACTAATTTTCTCTAGTATATGTCAAGTGAAAATTACATAAAATCATCATATATTTATTTAAGATTTCAGTGAGGGAAAATTGCACATATACCCTTATCTTTTTAAGTTATTGTGAATCTACTTTCCATCGCATTTTATGTCAGATTTGAATAGAGATTTCGCACTTTACCAAAAGAATATAAAATAATCGAGAGTTTATTGCATAATTGCCTCCCTGTGGACACGACCTGCTCTTCTATGAGTAGTTATTTTTATTTTTTTGATTAGTCAATTTTTCCACCACTTAAATACTACAACGCAAAGCGGAAAGTTGACTCGTCACCCTAGATATCGAAGATTTCACAAACAACTATTGAGTTCAGAGACATCATGTTTTTACGTGTCATGCTACCAAGAATCTAGTAGTGACTACATGCCTTACAATATGCTTATGAATCTGTGAAAAGAGTGGGCCAATAAAACCCCTTTTGCTGAACTTTCGTAGTGATTTTATGTCCTAAGAAATGACCGCAACATGCCTAGTCTTGACAAACAGAGAGAATAGATTCAATCTCTAAAAATGATACACATTGCCTGATGATTTGATCATTGCAAAGTCGAAAAAGATAAGGATCTTCCCAAAAATAGTATTTGGC
Organism: Thalassia testudinum; assembly: GCA_037157565.1. Taxonomy (NCBI): domain Eukaryota; kingdom Viridiplantae; phylum Streptophyta; class Magnoliopsida; order Alismatales; family Hydrocharitaceae; genus Thalassia; species Thalassia testudinum. The sequence goes on along the minus strand of JAZHRO010000031.1, from coordinate 220,059,247 downwards.
CTCTGATATGAGTCGTGATTTGTGATTATTGTCCTAGTCAAATGGGAATTGATGTGTGATCAAATACTTTACGATATCAGCATATCAAGGAAGATCAGTCAATATACTCAAAAGATGCTCATTAAGAAAGTGTTATGTGATAGAAGGAGATGTGTCGATACTCTCAGAAGGAAGGCAAGAAAGGTGGATGGCAACGACGTTCTACAATCTCGCCTAATCATGAATTTCTAGGTCAAATTATTGCATAAGCAAGATCCATCTGATCAACCAATGCTTCGTGTCCTTGTTCAATAGAAGGTGTTTGATCAGAGAGTGATCAAAGCATATGATAATTAAAGAAGTATATAGGATCTAAATTTCTCTAATCCAAATACTATCACTAGCAATTCCTTCTCTGTAACTATGTAATTCCTTTGTGCATCATTTAATGTCTTTCTAGCAAAGTAAATCACTATAGGATTTTTCTCAATTTTTTACCCTAAAATAGCTCCTACTGTGTAGTCAGATGCATCGCACATGATCTCGAAAGGTAAATTCTAGTCAGGAGGTTGCAGGAAATGAGTTTGTGTAACTCTATCTCTCTAGGCATGAAATGCAGTGATACACTCTTCCATCTCAAAATTTGTATCTTTCATGAGGAGATTCATCAAAAGTTGGGCAATCATTGGAATGTCGAGAACAACTCTCCAATAAAAGCCAAAGTGCCTGAGAAATGATCTAATGCCATGATCGTGTTTAGTACAGATATATGCGAAATTTAATTAATCTTCAATCGGTCTACTTGGATACCTTGCTCAGACACGAGGTGGCCAAGTACAATGACATCAGGTACCATAAAGTTGCTCTTTTCCGAACTAAGGACTAGATTAACTTCGATACAACATTTTAGAATCTTTGACAAATTTTTCAAACAAATGTCAAATGTCTCCCCGAAGATGGGAAAATCATGCATGAATACTTCCATAAAATCACCTACCATGTTAAAGAAAATGGCTAGCATCCATCACTGAAATGTCGCAGGTGCGTTACAAAGCCTAAATGGTATCCTTCGGAAAGTAAAGTTTCCCAAGGGGTAGGGGAAAGTCGTATTCTCTTGGTCTTCAGGGTGAATCGCAACCTAATTATATCTGGAGTAACCATCAAGAAAATAGAAGAACCTGTTACCAGCTAGTTTCTTGAGGATTTGATCAATGACTGGTAGAGGGAAATGGTCCTTTGTTATGGAGTTCAATTTCCGATAATAGATGTAAATCCGCAAACACAAAGACCAAATTATCCGAATCTGACCCATTTTAATCCACCTCCATTGCCACCTCAGCAATCAGATTTAAGGCCAAACCCGATGAGTATGCAGAATTACTTTAGGCTTATTAGAGATGCACAATTAGATCAGATTTTAAGAGCTGTGTCAGAGAGTTAGTGACAAAATGCTGAAGCTCTCGCTGAGATCCATAGGCAATGTAAGGTAGAATTGGCTAATTTACGAAATCAGATCACGCTTTTGGTTAAGTCTCGTCAGCCAAGTACTCTTCCATCTTAGCCAATTCCGAATCCTAGGAATCTGCCAAATCCTAGGCAAAATTAAGGTCAAGTACATTTCATTAATCAAGCCTTTGATTCTAATCATAACCCGTCCTCTGTACATCCTGAAAATAATCCATCAAACTCTCATCAGCAACCTATTTTGTGTCAAAATGACCCACCTATTATTGACAATCAAAACAGACTCTGCTAATCTTTTGAACTTGCTGGAAACATTTTTCAATTGCCTTAATCTTGAACAATCTACATCTCAACCTAAATTAGATCTGATTTTCATGAGATTCACTTTGATCTTTCTAAGATTTTTCATGAGAATCTGATTTTTGGTTCTGTGAGATCTATTCTAGGCAATTTTTAGACGAGTTTTGATCGAGTGGTTTTTGTCTGTTTTCTATTTTTGAATCAATTCTTTCATAACTCCTCTATTTTTATCATATACCTATTCTTTTTAGGAGTTCTTTACTAGGGTTTACGCCTAGTTGAAGGCATAAAACTTAGCACTTGTACATAGCTGTTTCCTATTTTTACTCTTTTTGATTTTCTTCTACACTTACTTTAAAATTTCACTTCATATTTTATTGATTACCTTCATTTAGTCCGACTGACCACTCTGACCTTTGATCAGACTCGAAATCATCTGCACTGAGATTTTTAATCTCCTCTATTCAACTCCTTCCATCACCCTATACTAAATGAAGTGTAATATCTTTTCACCCTTCTTACAATGAATACATTGTAAAATTTTGGCTTAGGGGGTGTTCAAGTGAAATTTTCACTTTAAGTGGGTTTTTTTAAAAAACACATAAAAAATAAATATCCACGAAATTTAAAAAATAAAAATCTAAAAATTATAAAAATTTAAAAAAATAAAAAATTTCATAAAATTTTGAATTTTTTTTTAAAAAAATCATAAAAATTGGAAAATTTATATACATAAAAACAAAAATATTATTATAATTAAGTGATTAATTTTCTTTTTGGTCAGAAATTTTAAATGTATATAGAATATATATAGATATTTAAGAGCATTCAATTCCTAATTAGACTTTTACTTTAAACATTTTGTAGAAACACACCTTTGTGTATAAATTTTTAAAACAAGATTTTATTTGAATTAAGAATCTTTAGATCTTTTAGAACTTTATTTGTTTTATTCTTACCTGAATTAAGAAACTAAGTGTGTTAAGATTTAAACATAAGTTTTTGAATTAAATTATAGCTTTCTAATCAATCAGATTAAGTAATCCTTTTGCTTTTTGAAAATTTGATTTTATCATAAAGTTAAGTAAAAAAGCCAGATATTAAGAGTCAATTAAATAGAGAGTTGGTAGAGTTTTAGTTTACAAAACTTACAGGCTAAAGATAATAACTAGACCTAGTAAATTTTGTCTTGACGGATCCTATAGGAGGAAACTAAGAATTTGAAGAACCTAAGAGTAAAGGGCTTTGTTGTTGAAGCTCTGGTTTAAGAGCTAAGTAACCTAAACATCTAAATTCACACACATAGAATTATCTTGTTTCCATCTGAGATCGCAAAAACATAGAGGTTAAGAGATCAGTTCTGAATCCTCTTTAGTCTAAGGATTTCCGCAGGGAGGTTCTTGAAAGGGTGAAGGATGTGCCACTCACCTAGAAAAAAGATTTGGAGAATAAAGTTAGTAAGAAAAATGAAAAGGGGGAAAAGAAAAAAAAGAAAGAAAAAGAAAAAAATAAATAAAACACCCTGCAGTTAAGTGCCTTGTTAGAAATGGGTGCTTATGCAGTTTTTCACAAACAAATAAAAGCATCTCGTTACAAATGGATGCTACCCTTCCTTCCATCAAATAAAAAGAACACCTCACTACAAATGGGTGTTCTAACCTACAAAAAAAGTGAAAAAAAAAATCTGGAGACAGAAATATTAGGAATAAGAGACCTAGTGGTCCACCGGGGAGATATGCACAAAAAGTGTTGACCTCGGGATAGAAAAATGACGAGGAGAAAGCAACCAAACCTGAGTAAGGCCAAGCCAAAGGCTTGAATTGGAATAATTGGGATTGGAAATTGATGTCTTAAGATCTGGATTTTTGCAACTTTAGATGCCTTTAGGACAAATCTTTTCACTAAGTATAGATGTTTTAAAATCATAGCTACTGAACCTTAGTATTGGGCAGTGAAGCCTAAGAAATTGGGCTTTGAAGAATTTAAGTTGACACCTAAAGGAGAAGAATTGACAGAATCCTAGGTCTAGAAATTATTCTTTAGTGTTGTAGGCTAGTAAATTAGAGTTTTACAACTCTAAGTTTGATTAATAATGAGTATCTGGTTAATTTTCTTAAACTTATATTGATAAAAGTCAAATGCCATAAATAAAGGATCAACTTAAATCTATTTTAGTTTTTGAGTTCAAATTTAATTCTCCATCCTTAGGTTTTGTTTTTCTTAAAACACTTTGTATTCTAATTTGAGTTACGAATAGTTACAATGATTAAGAGATTTTTGAAGAATTCTAATTCTGAATAAAATTCTTGTTTACAAATTATTTTAAGTGTGTTTTGAAAATGTTATAAGCATAAATATAAGTAAGAAAGTTTTCACATGTGCTCTATACATTAATCATTTATATTAAACTTAAAAATTTCTGACCTAAGCTTTCCTATACATAGTTACTATTTAGAATAATTTAAGCCCAAGTGCTTTAGATCATCATAGTCTTAGTTAATTTTGCTAGGGACTAACAAAACTTTGGCTTCGGGGTACAATGAGAGACTCATCATTATCTCTAATTACCCCTAATTAACTAGTCTTCCTAGTTAATTAGCTAAGATTATGAACATATAAGGGTTAATTATTAAATAAGGGATATTTAGTAAAGGACCTTAAAATAAGTTTAAAATGGTATTTTATCATTTAATTAACAATATTAACAATTTAATTAATAATTGGACTCGAAATCCTATTAACCATTTCCCTTAATTAATAAGTTAAGTAACTTAAACATAATGTATACCTAAGTATATAATAACTTAAGTAATTTTACCTAATCTAATAAATTAACCTATAAAGGTCAAAAATGTAAATTAAAGGTGAAAACATAATATTTACCTTATTTACTAACATATATAAAAGGTTGAAAAAGATCTAAGTTAAAATAAACCTTTAAAACCTGGGTTTATATTTTGGTCCTTACTTTTTATTACAATCGGTCCTTATTTCTCACACAGGTCCTTAAGTTTTATTACATTTAAGTCCCTTTCCTTCTTCTTCTTCTTCTTCGATCGAATGAATGGCTGGCGATTGAGAGTCACACCACCGCACGATCACCGCCTTGCCGACATCACTCTTCTTTGTCCAAGCTCTTGCAGCTTGTGCTCACCACCTCTTCTTGATCCACCGATTTGGATTAACTGGAAATCCTAGTTTTCAGTGGGAGATAACCTCACCATGGTCGGGGACGACGTCGGAGGTTAAGTTCCTCAAGCTTCTTCTTCGACCATACCCTGCCACTCTCTTCACCGCCAATAGCTATAAATACCCCCTTACTCTGATTTAACTCAAGTTGGCTGCCTTCCATCTTCTAACACGGAGCCGACCCAATAGGCTATTCATCTACAACTTCAGCGACCCTCCATCTCACTTTCCAACTTCCTCCACCCATTCTGATAAGCTGAGGAGATCTACTGTGGTCTACCGCATCTCTAACACAAGAACTGACCAAAGGAATCCTCTACTTCACCTCAAATCCGCTCGCCGGAGATTCTTCTTTTTACCCTCTAATTTTGTCGTCTGCCATGAGCCTTCGGCGGAACCCTATTGGCCCCTTCATCCAGGTAATAGTAGATTTGGAGTAGGAGTAGGAGTCGGAGTAGGTTAGCTTAGTTAGGTAGTTAGTTAGTTAGATTAGAGTTAATTTTAGAATTCCAATGTTATCTTCTCTGACTCCGGTGAACTCCTTGAGCTCGCCAGAGCCTTAATTTCATCTTTTAAAATCATTGTCCACCTTCCTTTATCTTCCACGACCATTTCTAATCCATTAAAACACTTAATTGATCATTTATTCACCCAATTCACATTTCACCTCTGCCGACTACTGTCACTATCTATGGCGATAGTAGTGGGCTTAGATTCACCACCACTGGGTCCATCATCATCTATCCATCACTTAGGGACCCTAATTGACATTATAATACATAGAATTATCACATATAAATTAAGCGCCCAATTTTAATTAAGTTCCTGAGTTCGCTGTCAATGGCGGCTCAGGAGCAGTTCCAATCCTTAATTAACTATATAATTATGACTACTATTACTTGTTGACTTGTTTTGACAACTTAATTAAGTGGTAAAATAGGTCCTAAGCCTAATCCAAATCAGATCTTTTGAAAAATGAAATTCACTATTAATCCTTAACTCAAATGAACAAAATGAGAATTAATTGAGTTCTTGAGGTTCCTTGCAACCTCAGGAACCTTTTTAGATTAAAGATGGCACAAATTCACAATATGTACGTAGTTTGTACATTTTCTGGACTCACCTGAGCTCCAGCGAGTCATGTTTGTTCTTCAGCCTGTGAAACTTAGCAAGAAGCTCCAGAATGATGTAAGAAGGATCACTGATTAATTTGAGGTCATTAATTTGAGGATTTAGTGTCTGGAGCTGTAGATTGAAGTTCATCTTCTCCAACTTCGACAGAGTTGGAGAAGTCTAACAGAGAGATCTAAGAAGCATCTAAGGAACCTAGAAGCTTCAGTGCAATGCACTGAAGCTGTTCATGTCTTTAAATCATTGTCACAACTCTTAGATTCCTCTGACGAACAAACGCATTTTCAAGCTCAAGCAGCGAGCCTGAAACCCTAGAAATATTAGTTAGAAGACCTATCTGAGAGGCTGAATGAATTCCTGAGGTTGAGAAGATCCTATTCGAGGCTTTGATTTCTTGGGAGAAGGCACTGAACAGAAAGTCAAATTTTAAGCCTTTATAGTCAAACATGACTCTGATTATGGAGTTCTGAGGTCAAATTGAGGAATTGATGAGATAGAATTGCTTCTGAGAATCTGTTGGATAATTTGAGAGTGATCAAAGTGAGCTCAGATGAGTTGTTGTGTGAGAATTCAAACCCTGCTAATTTGGGTTATTTTTGCAGCCAAACTAACAGCAGTGGCATTCTGATGAAATTTGAGATGAAATCCTGCCCAGATCAATCTGTTATAACCCTTAGAACTTGTTTAAATCGATCAGAAATGTTCTTCTGTGTCTGTTTACCTATTTCAAGTTTGAAAATTTATTCTCTAAATCTTTCAGAGAAGCTTCAACCTTCTATACACTATCTGAAGCTTTAAGAGCTTCAAGACTCATTCCAGCAGCTGTGGAATCATTTGTATTAACTATTCAGACCTTTAGTTGAGAGAGAAAAGTCCATCTGAGGACTCTATGACATTAATCTCACTTTCCAGGAATTTTAGCCCATAGGAACCCCTTGATTTCACTATTCAAATTGAAGAGGAGAACATTCTCTTATCCTTAAATTGACCCTGCAATCCTATAGAGTAACCTTAGAGCTTTCCAACAAGCCTTGAATCACTTGATTCGGAGCTCTGAGCTGGGAGTTATGATCGGTTGAAGTTGGGTCTGGAAGGGGTTAACATAGTCCCACATCGATAGATTTTGAGCGTGCGCACGGGAATAAAAGTGATTTGTTACACAGGCCCTTCAGTCGTCACTGCTCGACGCACGGCTAGCGATCTGATCATCTGGCATTCTGAGCATATGTGTGTGTGTGGGTATGTGCACCTACGAGTGTGCGCCCGAGTGGGCGTGAGTGAGTGTGGCCCTAGGAGGGTGAGGCCTGGGAGGCGGTTGAGCTGAGTCGAATTGGCTCGAAAGTATGAACTGAAAAATAAACCGAAATTGAACCTAATTGAAATTAGGCCAGGACCGAGTAGAGTCTGGTCCCACCATGGTCTCAGGGTGTTGTGTATCCACAAAAGGACCTCGCAGCAAATAAAATAATTTTTGGTTAAAAAGGAAAATAAACCCAGTTCAACTGAAGGATCAAAGGAGAAGAAGAGTCGATGGTTAAATGCTAAGTGTTGAACTGAAGGCTAAGAAAGCAAAGGAAAGAAAGGAGAACAGGCACTACTAAGGAAACTAAGAGAGAAGAGGCAGGAGAAAAAGAAGAAGGTAGGAACAGAATAGAAGAAGAAAAATAAAGAGCTTGAGAGAGAATGAAAGATAAAGGAAAAGAAGAGAAAGAAAGAAAAAAAAAGAAGAGAGAGGATGAAGAAATAAATAAAACAATTTGTTTCTCTTGCATCATTTTCATTTCTTTTTGTTCTTAAATGTTGTAATAAGGGATATTTTAATAAAAGAACTATTATTGCCTTAATTTCTTTGAAATAAAATAGAAGACTAACATGTTTACTTGTTAATAAAGTACATCATTTAAGTAAATGTGTTTTTCATATGGAATTTTGTATATTCTTTATAGTTTAAATCATTTGACAAAATTCATGCTTTTATAATCGACCTAATTATACCTCCTAAACTTATAAAGAAATAAAAGATAATTGGTGAATTTAGAATGAATTATTCCTCCCAGCGAACGACCTGGACTCAACCAATAAAAATTTTTAAAATATTAGGTTAATTCGATCCTATACTACACAACTGACACAATTTTGAGTTAACCTAAGTGACTTTTTCTACTCATAATTAAGTGAAATTAACTTAATTACTGAGTTGAGTAGAGTAACCGATCATGGGTATGGCTTCTCCAGATTCAGTTGTCACTATAGTGAGCCCTGCCTTCTTAGGCACCACTTAAATTAGACTCACCCAAGGGCTATTGGATATAGGATAAATGATATCTACATCTAGCCACTTGATTATCTTCTTTATGACCTCCTTAAGGTTTGAATTCAGTCTTCGCTGTGCTTCGCTGGAAGGTTGTACCCTATCCTCGATAAAGATATGATGAGTATAGTAATTGTGGTTAATCCTAGGATGGTCATGCAAAGTTCACCCAATTCCCTTCTTGTGTTCTCGTAGGCCCGCAATCAATTTAGTCTCTTGATCTTAAGAATGATGTGAATTGATAATCACAGGATAGGATTGATCAGGTTTGAGAAATAAGTACTTTAGTCTATTAGGTAAAGGTTTGAGTTCCACTTTAGGTGTAGGATCAACAACGGAGTCAGGGGCAAGATTTTCCACTGAGTGAAGGGGTAAAGATGAGTCAAATGATTCAACCTCTAGATTGAGTGTAGAGTCGTAGAGTGAGATTTCATCCTAAGGGATAAAAGATTCAAAGGATGGTTCATCTAAATCTCAGGAAATAGGCTTATCCTTAAAAATAGAAATCACTCTTACTTCCTCAATCCACTTGCAATCTAATGCTCTAGGAGCTTTGAATATATCAAGTTTAAGTGTCAGATAAACGTCAGTTTATCATCATTCTTATACCCTAAAAATGATCTAGCTCTTAGGGTTTTAACTCTGTAAATGGGTTTTCAGGCTGCATTTAGGCATTTAACTAGGATAGGCATGCATTGCATTTTAGTTGCATTTTTAATGCATTTACTTGAGTGCCAGGGATAGACAAGGAGTCAGATCTCACATACCTTGGCACTCAAGAAGGTAGAAGATGAAGAAGAAGCTCCTTTCAGCTGGATTCCAGCTAGATCCAGCTCATCCCAGCTGGATTCCAGCTCATTCTAGCTAGATCAACTCATCACTAGCTCCATTCAGCTCATCTCAGCTGAATGGTAGCTCTAGCTAGTTCACCTTAACTCCATTCAGCTCACCCTAGCTGGATTGTAGCTCAAACTAGCTCAAGTCAGTTGATCCCAGATCTTCCAACTTAGAAGAGTTCACTGGAAGTTCAATTTGACTAAGACTAGGAACTAGCCTGACCTAGTCAGCTGAAGATGACCTTAACCATCTCAATCCAGTTCAAGTCCAGCTCCTGGAGGCTCAACTCTGCTCAACTTAGTTGAGCTATGCTACTTGACCTAAGCTAGCTACTCCAGCTAGCTTGGTAATCTCCAGGAAGATCAGACTTAGCTTACCTCAACTCACATTAGCAGAAGCCAACTTAGCCTAGCTTAGCTTAGCAGTTAGCAAAGAACTAGCAAGCTAAGGTAACTCATTGCAGCTATCTTCAGCAGCCACTAGCTCCAGTGTAGCTCAAGATAGCTTCCTCCAGATAATCACCCTCAAAACCCTAGCTCCCTCTACCTCCTACCCTACTCATCTACTAGCTAAGCTAGCTTAGCTAGCTTATCTTAGCTAGTCCACCTCCATGGCATCCCTACATAACCCTAAAACCCATCTACCTTAGCTCCACCAACTAGCCCTAAACCTAGTCCACCTAAGCTCCCTTATTCCCAATCTTTTTTGGCACCAAAACCTCCCTTTAACCACCCTCCAATTCATGCCAAAACACCAAGCTATCTACAACATACACATCACGTCCTAATTCATCCCAACCATCCCTTTTCCCTCCAAAATCAATCCTTCTAGAACCCACTCTCCTTTGATGCCAAATGCACACATCCCTACACCCATGGGTGTCCACCAAAGGTAGCCTCCAACCCACCAACCCAAGCATCCCTTTAGGTGGCACAACCTAAATCTAGCCATACATCCCATAACCACCTCCTTAAACCTAATCCCAACCCTCCATCAATCCAGACCAACCAACCCCCTCTCCATTCCTATTAATAACCCATCTAACCACCACCATATCATCATCTTCTCCCTTTATTTTAGTTCCACCATAGCCACCTAAACCTACGGCAAAGTAGAAGAAAGAGAGAAGAAGAACAATGAGGCAACCTACCCGACCCCTTGGTGCCTTCTTCCTCTTCTTCGTCTCCCTTGTGCCACGCCAAGGAGGAGGAGCTCTTCATCCAAGGAGGACAACCAGGCATCAAGGAGGAATCTAGGGTGGACATCCACCCTTGGAGGATCACCTAGGAGGAGAACCAATTGAAGGAAGGAGCGAGGGAACATCTTCTTCAAGCCTGGGAGCTACCGAGCTTGAAGCAAAGATTATTCCAAGCTTCTACCGAAGGATTATTTTCTTCTATCTTTCATTTTATTTTTTGTATTAGCCAGTAATTTGTTGTTTTGCATGAAGTATTCCTCTACATGTACTTCACTTTCTATCAATACAAGATTTATTTTGCCTTTCAATTCTTAAGTTCTAGTTAGTGTGTTTTTCATGTCGTTCTAGTTGTAGTGCACACTACACTCTTCGCTTCTAATTACCCTAGGTGCACTTGCCTAGGGTGAGCTTAGAAGAGAGAGTTCTATTCTTGTCACTTAGGATTAGTGATAGGTGTAGTTGTTAGCATAGTTAATCTTCGCATCACAGAACCCGATTATTTTTGAAAACCATAAAAATAACAAAATCAAAAATACAAAAAGATATGTGTTGATTTGAGAGGCGAGAGAGAGAACCATTTCATGTGACTAACAAATTGGCCTCCTTGGACAGCCCTAGATACTCCACTATCTAGGAATATAAATTTGAAAGCTGATCGATTTTACACATCTCAATGACAAAAACCCACTTGTAACAAATCACATATTTTTTGTGTCAGTGTCGTCTCCCCAAATGTAAGTTCCATCTTTACAGATTCACAATCTATGTTGGCCTTTACAGTGGTTGATGTATACACATACGTTTAGGTTAAAATGCCTATTTATGCATTTTCCTAAGCTTATACATGCATTCCATATTATAAATATTACATAGCATGCATCATTCTATAATTTGAATAACTTGTCTAAATTGTATAGTAATTTGTGTATTATTGTGGCCAGGTGATGTAGACACAATTATTGAGGATAAAATGCCGACTCATGCATGTTTCTAGGCTTATATTTGCATTTTATGTTATAAATATTCCATAGCATGCATAATTCTGCATTTAGAGTTGTAAATAATTTAGGTTAATTGCATTTTCTTGTGGCCAGGAGAAAATGATATTTAATTTAGAGCCTCGGATTGACGATCTGATCATACGGATTTGATCACCAGAAGAAAGGGTGATAAACTTTAGAGCTTTAGTTGAAGAACCTAACCATATGGATGGATTCGGATCGACTATCATAGCCCATTGACGTAACAATTAGTTCAATCCGACATCCATAGCATCCTTTACAAGCATCTGAAGATAAATAGCACAGATGATGCCACGTGGCATCATCTCGGCCTCTCAAAGGCCACCCTAACCCCACTGAAGGACGTCATCACCGTGTCTTCACCGTCGGATGAAGATCTCATGGCTGATGAAGCACCATGCCTCATCAGGCACACGATCGTTGGATGAAGATCCAATGGCCACGACCACGTGCATGTGGGATTGTCCACGCGTCCATCCGTGGCCACAGCACGTTGGAAACGAGTGCGATTCCAATGCCAAGGATGCATGTTTGACTCTCATTGAGGCACCCTCTCCACAGGAATCAAAATTTGACTATCTGATAGAAGATGAGTGGCAGCGAAGGCGAAGACATGGCACTCTGAGCGCTACATGATTTGCACACATGCGATAACGTGGAAATGAACACTCATTCAAGCGCGCCCATCACACAATTTGGAGCATCCTCTACCGCATAATCTGATCCACTCATCACGCATCCAATGGGCCAGCTCACTCCTCAATCACCCAGGCAGGTGAGATCTGAAGCATGCGATGCACACGAGATTTGGAGCATCCATCAATGATCTGACGACCACAATTCAGCCTTGCCTACTCTATCTTGCACGCGTGGATGGAAGCAGTGGTGAGTAATGGCTATAGCGACGATGTTTTTAATGTCACTATTGACCCATACCCGATTTTGGCCTCCTTTCTTCCATTATAAAAAGGCCACCACCCCTTCCATTCTCCATCATCTCTTCCTTTCTCTCCCTCACTACCTCCAAGGCCCTACAGAGAGTTTGTCCCAAGCTAGGATGCCCCTCTAAGGTAGAAAAGAAATATTTTTTCCTGCTTCTCAACCCCCATCGTGGAGCATCCCATGGCCGTCCTCGCCACATTTGGGAAGTAGATCCTCTTCGCGAAGCGGTCCTATCCCGCCATGCATCCTTCAGCTCAAATTTCCTTTGTCGAACTTCCCACCACCTTTGTCCAGGCATCGTCAAAGTGACTCATCCTCTAAACAACCATCGAGGGGGATTCTTCTCACCTCTATCTTTTATCACTTTTCTAGTGTTGTTTTAATTAGTTGTAATAGACATTGCTTGATCTATGAAATATTCTCTCTCTCTCTCTCTATTCTTTTGCAAGTAATTGGCTAGATAAAGTTCTTGTCAATCACATCTCTTGCCTTATAAAAATACCAAAAAAATCATAAAATTTGAAAACACCAAAAATAAATAAAATCAAAATGTGAATTTCTCTTAAACCAAACACTTGCCTCCCAGTCTTCGACCCAAGGTTTACCTCGAGTTTTGGCTATAAATTTTATCTGGTAGCAGATTTCTATGCACTCTAACAGCAGGTTTCCTAACTCAAATCTTTTTGCGTGCAAAATCTCAACCACCATTTTGGCACTGTTGCTATGGGGGCAACGGAATTTGATTTCTTTTTCCATGTTTCTTTGCATTTACTTATTATCTAACCCTTCTTGTCTATCTTCTAGGTATCCTAGTAGGGAGATCCAAGTGCGGTAGATTGGAGTAAACTGTGGGTAAAGCAGTTTGTACGTGCACCCACATTTGTCCCCCACTAGTTTCTCAGTAGATTACATAAATAATCAAGACCTAATCTACTAAGTATTTTAATGACCGTAGGATAGAGATTTGCTTGTCTTGTTTGTTTATGGGAACACCATCATGGACCCTAACTAGCTGCAATTATTCAGATTTGATCGATAAAAGCTCCTACATAATCATCTAAGGGTTGCAATTCCATATTATTCTAATTTTAGAGAAGAACAGGAAATTAGGGTTAACTCTATAATTTTAACTGCACAGCACAAACATAGGTTAACAATAGGGTCACTTTGGGGTTAAATGAAGGTCAAATGAGCTCTAAAGTCTAAAAAGTTGGTCGACACTGATGAATCGGAGATTCGTCGTGAAAGGTTTGAGTTTGGAAAACTTGTCGTCATAGTTCGATTCCTAAGAAAATTTGTTGGTCAGATAAAATTTATAACCGAAACTCTAAAAGTGAGTCCTAGGTCGAACATAGGGTGGTGAACATTTGGTTTTAAAAAATATGCATTTCGCTTTTATTTATTTTTGTCATTTTTGCCTTTTCTAATTTTTTTGGTATTTTTACCGAACAAAAGATTTGGTTGATGAAGTCTTATCTAACTAATCTACTTGCAAAATATAAGAGAGAGAGAGAAACAATCAGATATATCTCATCAAATGTTTCAACAACTATGAAAGTAGGAAAAACTACAGTAGAAAGTAGTAAAGATAGATGGAGATGATAAGAATCCCCCTCAACGGTAGCTCGGAGGACGACTGATGTACAGTCAACTATTGAGGATAAAATGGCTATTCATGAATGTTCCTAGGCATAGATTTGCATTTCATGTTATAAATATTGCATAGCATGCATCAACTTGCATTTGGAGTAGTTGTGTATATTTTAGGTTAATTACATCCTTTTTATGCCTTGGAGGGAAGGAGATTTATTTCGGGGTCTCGGATTGACAATTCCAATGTATGGATCTATTCAGGATGATGATTGGAGTCCAACACCTCCGAGATCGTCTAAATCGGAATCCTGTATCACCATATGCGATCTGAGGAAGATCAATGGCTAGGGGGCAATGTGACATCCTTATGAGCTTTGAATGAAAAATTCGACTGTATGGATGGATCTGGAGCAATGATCGCAGTTTGGCAACATGGAAATCATCTCGATCCAAGCACCGTGGCACCCACTGCAACAGAAAGAAGAACGACCTAGATGGCACCATTTAGACTGCCCAACACCAGCCAACAGTAGCTGCTCCTCCTTAAAGGCGTCTCCCCTCATGAGATCTTGGCCGTTGGATGCCCATTCAATGTCTCTTATGAAGCCACATCTCCCGCCCTTCTTCAAGAGAGCTTCCATTGCGTGATCTTAACCGTTGGATGAAAATCCAAGGGCTAGGATCTCTTAAGCACCAGCTACTGTTAATTCAAAATCACAACATCTTTGACAGGTGGCATAGTGGTCTCAAGAGGAGCTCGCACAATCGTGGCACAGGTTTGACTCTCCCAAGCTCCTTTAATTGGCCACAGAAGAGGAGTGCCTCAATTTCGACCGCCCGATTGTGCACGAGTGGCCTAGATGAGGGTGCGTGGGTGCAAAGATGAGCGTGGAAGCAGCACATGACCATTGACACACCTTTGGATGCACCATCTCATGCTTGATCAAGAGGTGCAATCTCTGCACTATCTCAGCCATCCAGTTTTGCTTCCAACCTTACTGATCATAGAGTGTGGGTATGTGCATGGTTGGCAACGACCTTCAGCGACATCTTGGGAGGGTCTTTAGTGACGCTTGTAGTTGTCACTAATTTACTATATGCGCGAGGACAACTATGGGTGTGAGCGATGGGGACGTGATCTTCAGCAATAGGTGTAGGGGTCTTTAGTGACGCTTACAATTGTCACTACAGCCCTCTACACAAATTTCTTCCTCTTCCCTCCACTATAAAGGGGCCCCTACACCTCCATTCTTCACCATCTCAACCTACTCTACTCCCACCTACTCCTAAGCCCTAGTAGCCTACCAAAGCTCCATTAGAGCTTACTCCTAAGCTCCAAAGGCCTCTTATTAGTGTAATGCTCCTATATGCCCACCAAATATTCGTCCTCCATCCCACGACCTTCATAAGAAGCCTTGGAGCCATTCTCCTACTTCCATTCTGGTGGAAGATCATCTACAGCTCCTCATCCCCATTCCGAAGCCTTGGTGAAGCATTTTTCTACCCAACATCCTCCTACATCTCACCTCCATCGTCTACCACCTGACCAAAGCTACCGCCAAGAGCCATCATCTTGCCAAATAGCTGATTTGGGAGATTTCTTCTTACCTCTATCTCTTTTATGTTTTAGCACACTGTAATAGACATTTGAATGCCATTATGAAATATCATATTTGATCTCCACTTTGTGAAGTTATCTTGCTTGTCTTCTTATTTCAAAAGCACAAAAAAAATTCCAAAGCCCTAAAACCTCAAAAAGAAACAAAACGAAGTGCAGATTTCAACAAAAGGAAACATTGCCTCCGTGTGCTCAACCTGGTACTCCATTGGAGTTTTGGTAAAATTGTATTTGATAAAGTGTTTTGCGAGCTACGTCGATGGGTTCTTGAAACCTTAATTATTCTTCTCCAAAACACGTTCATCATTTTGGCACCGGTGCTGGGGAGGCAACGCTCTTTGGTTTTTTTCGCATTTTCTCGCATTACTTACATATTTTTCTAACCTATCTTTCTTCTTCGGTTTATTATCTTGCAGGAACCCGGTCGAGGAGTCAAAGGCAATATATTGGAGAAAGTGCGGGTAGAGACATTTGTAAGTTTTCCCCCACCACCCCCACCCTAGGTTTCACTTCACCACACTAATAACTCAAACCCAAATCAAGTTAGGTGCTTTTTATAAATCCTAGGATAGATCTAGTCATTTGTTTGCCTCCTCCACCTATCTTATCCCCGCATATATATATATATATATAATACTCTTCTCTTGTGGGATTTACTGAAAGTGACACACATTAAACACCCACAACTTTCGACTTAAGGCACACCATTCCACTTTGATTCTACCACTTAACCGGGATCTGACCTATTGACCCGGTACACTTCAACTCAATACACATAAGTGAGTAGAAATCTGAATTGGTTAATCTGTGTGCCTTCACTAAGTGGTGCAACAGGCTAATTGATTGAGTTGTTTGGGCCACACCACTAAAGATAAAAGTCATTCGTCAGCAGCTTGCCACTTAGGTTTAATCTTTAAAGCTGAACCAGGCACTCCACATTATTTTCTAATTTCTAAAGGAATATATCATCACCAGTGCCTTCAAAGCTTGGAGTGCTCTCTTGAACTTGATTGAATACACCGAAGATTAAACCCTAAAAGGTACTAAATAAGGTTAAACCCTAAAAGACACATCATCAAATAACCTTGTTTGCAAACCCTGGTTGTGCACGCACACACATATTAACTGATCATTAAGGGCACAACCCATCTTAAGGGCCCATCACATTCTAAGAGCACAATCAGCCCAAGCCAGAGTAGATGCTGGCCTTAAGGATTGATTCGCTCTTCGAGGCTCAGATTGAGGTTTTTCTTGATTAATCTACTTCTACTGGTCCATCTGATGTCTAGCTAGGGGAGTAGCGTCAAACGATTGTGGCTGCAAGGTACACTAGGAACCGAAGGCGCAAGCCAAAAAAAGAACCTTCTCCCCAGTCCCTTCCTCTAACTAGTTGGATTGGCTAGATAAAAGTAGACCAAATTCTTTATAATCTCAAGATGGGTCCTGGGAGTCGGTAAATCTTTAGGCTAACCTACCTAAGGACAATGTTGATTGCTTGTATTGCAGGGCACCTTTCTCTCTTATGATTTCCCTCTTATTCTACCATGTACCCTTCCACATCTTACATGCATTTCCCATCCTACCCTCCTATCAACACTTATCCTCAAGATGATTACTATCCCAACTTGACTTATGATTACCCATCTACTAGCCAGGATAACTTTGATTGGCGATATGAATCCGGACCTCAATGTCCAAGGCCTAACCTTGCACAACAAGACTATGATCACTATCCTTCCCAGAGCTACATTGATTATAGATCTCCACCCTTTAATGACCAAACAAACCCAATCTATAATCAGGAAGGATATGATGACTATAACACCTACCCTTCCCCAGTATTCCACTAAATATAGGTCACCTCCATTCCTTGAACAACCTGAGATGACCTACTATCAGGGAGGGACCCGAAAGCCTCGATATCTTGACTCCCCTAGATTTAACCCAAACCCTCCCAAACATGAACCAAACCATTCAGTTTAGGTGAACCAAGTCTAAGACAGGGTGTTGGCTAACTTGAGGAACATCATACAATCTTTAGAATCTCAGCCAACACCATTCACTAAAGCATTAGAGCCTATGATAAAAAAGATTGATGAGCTGAATAAATCTTTATTGGATTTGCTCCAAAATGTTAGGGATAGGGGACTAGGTGAGTTTCTACTTGGGAAATTGTCGAGGTTGAGGATGAAATTTGTGGTTGCCCTAATCTAATCTTGGGATAATTCTCAAGATGAGCCCTCCTCAAGAGAGCCAATGTCTGAACTTGCTCAGGCAACTGTTAGGGGGGATACATGTTCTGAGATCGGGGATGACCAGGTTAGGCTAGAAAAACCCATTGAGGATGAACAAGTTTCTCACCCAAGATCCCAGAGCCAGGGAATGACGAAAAATATGTCTCCATGGACCATGAAATGACATATGATTTTGAGGCATATATAAATGAGGATCATGAATTCTTTGATTCTGAGGGTGAGGAATCTCTTAGTGAAGTCTGACTTGAGCTTAAGAAGAATGATTTTAGTGGGACTAACGGGCTCAAGGAGCATGACAAACCATTTGATACCCTGATCATTGAAGATTTGGATTTGGTTGGGGCTAACTTGGAGGATTTGATCCTCATTTACTAGAAGATTCAATCAGTAGCCCCATTCCTCAACCACACCCCGAAGGAATTGATTTTGATTTGGAAATCATTGTACCCAAGTCAATCCTGATCCAACCACAAATGTTGGACTTGGGTATTTTATATGGGGCATACAACGATCCGGAGGTCCCAAAAACCTTGATCTTGGATGATAGGAAGTTGGAAATAAAAATCTGGGAAGCTACTTCTGAGGGAACTACGATTTTGGATCTAAGAGTTCTTGTTGACCGAAAGCCACCTACTTTTTACTAGGACCCTTACGATACCTTTGATGTGCGACCCAAACTTGGAATAGCTGATTATTTTTCTGAGCTGAACGTTAAGTGGACATTTGAACCTAGTGAACCAAATCTACCTTTTGTCCGACACTTTAGTCTTGGGTTGCACACCACCAAACTACAGACCCAACCTCGAAAGCACAATAATCTTCAATTCTGGGTGATTTTCATCTAGAAGCTTAGAACTACTTGACCATGGGGCATGGGTATGCACCATAATCTGGTCCACACCTATGGACATCTTCTGCTAGCAGGTTTGTGGATTAATCTTTTGATTTTGATTTTGGCCTACACTTCTGAAATTTTAATGTCTTCTTTACTCTTGAATTGTGCCTAGCTAGCATGCCTGTATATTCCATGTTCTATGCGGAGATGACTAGATTTCACTATATTCAGGTGATATTCTATTTACTCCCCCCTTTTTATGTCTCTATTTTTACAATGAGGACTGACAAGCATGGAATTCACGAGTTTAAGGAAAACAACATCGGAAATCATAGTATAGTTGGGAAATCTCCTTAAAAAAAATATTTATAATAATGAAACTTGCATAGATTTCTTTTCTTTTAAAAACTTGAGTCCCGGTCATTCTTCTCTGTGAGGCATGAAAACGAGTTGAGATTTGGATCGACTTTTCTAACCTAAATCTAATATAACCTAATATTTTTGGTCTTTTTGTATTTTGCACTTTTTTCTTTGTGTTTTTTATGTTTATTTTCAAAGTGAAATAAAATCGAGATGTAGATGTGCTAGTGAAAACCTAAGTGACTACGTGCATCCAAATGAGGCCATGGTGGCCGTGCATAGTGTGAGTGAGCCTAAGTAGCATGAAGATAAAGACAATCAGTCATAGAAATGATGATCACACAATATTATTTATGCATAAAAATGTCAACACATCTACACTAGAAAGCATGTAAACAGGGAAAATCCCTCACATCGGAAAGTGCCACTAGGGCCATTAGCCTTGTGTGAGGGTGTAGGCTAGACCTTGGGTATGCAAACTTGTCTACATGCCTACCAAAAGAGATGGCCGACCATAAGAGACTATGGGTGAGCCTTCATGGTCATCCAAGAAGAGAAGAAGATGGGGGGCGTCCTTTCTAAGATGAGAAGGTAGCATGCCCAAGAGAAGAAGAGAGGGTGGAGATCCCTTCTTCTTCCTAGCCATCCTTGAGGATTTATGGAGAAGCTTCTCTATGGCCATCCATGGAGCCATGGAGGAGGAGGAGCACCCTTTGGAGGAGAGAATAGTGGATGGCCTTGGGATTTGGAGGGTGGAAGGAAGGCTGTCGCATGTGAGAGGTGGAGAGAATGGAAAATGGGTGGAATGGAGGGAAAGAACAAAGATTGACCAAATGGCCACCCCTTAGGTCTTCTTAAAGGCCTAAGGGATGCTCTCTAGAGAATTATGGAATTCTCTAGAGAGGCCTATGGTGGGTGCTCGTGGGAGAGGGAGAGAGAGAGTGGATGGGTGGCTTTTAGATCCACATTTGGTGGATCTAAAAATTGAATGCATCTTGCTTGCTATTTTTAGCAACCAAGGCAACAACATATGGTAGAGAGTTCTAGAGAACTTTAGCTAGGTTGATTTTGTGTAAGTGGTGTGTGTGGGTGTGTGTGGGTTGAAACCTAGGGGGCTGGGTTGATTAGGTTAGGTTCTAGTGGGTTTAGGTCAATGTAGGTCTCAAATTAGGGTTGCAAATCCTAATTCACTAAGGTAAAATTCAATTAAACTTTATACAAGTTTAATTGGGTAAGTGAAAACCTAATTAAGGGTAAAACAACTAAATTAATTGGATTCTCACTAAATCCAATTGAACTGTGTGTGCTGAGATTAGGGCTCAATTAGACTCACTGAGTCCTGTTGAGCAGGCTAATGAAATTGACTGTGAGCCAAGTCAATTAGGTTTAGTGATCACCTAATTAGGTCCTTATGGAGGTCTAGAGGTGATGTACTAGGGTTAGGGCACCTTAATTTAGGTTCCTAGGGGGTTAGAATTGGGTTAAGGGACCTAAGAACACAAGATCAATGCTTGAATTCCAAAATAGGAATTGGAGAACAGTTCTGGATGTCCAATAAAGTTGTTAGACATCTTATATTGAAAAATCAGAAGTTCAAACTTATTGTTTGGATGTCCAATCAGAGTCAGGAGGGATTCTAGGTTTTGTCTTGGGTATTCTGCAGAAATTAGATGTCCAACCAGATGTCTGTATATCCTGAAAGTT
Organism: Thalassia testudinum; assembly: GCA_037157565.1. NCBI lineage: Eukaryota > Viridiplantae > Streptophyta > Magnoliopsida > Alismatales > Hydrocharitaceae > Thalassia > Thalassia testudinum. The sequence goes on along the minus strand of JAZHRO010000031.1, from coordinate 220,038,509 downwards.
GCTAAGAGTGAGTTTTTGGCTTTCTAAGGTGGGTTTTGGTTTTCTAAGGTGGGTTTTGGTTCCTAAGTGTTCTGGAGAGGGATAGGGTGCATAAGAACATTGATAGTGCTATCAATGTTTGGGTTTTGAGGCTAAGGTGTCCTAATGGAGATGGTTTGGGTTTGGGAAGGCTGTCCTAGGGTTTCTAAGGGTAGGGATAAGGCTATCCTCCTCACTACTCTTATCTGAATCAGTCTTCTTCTTCATTTATTGATTTATTCCACTATCTTCTTCATCCTGGATCCCCTTATTACTTGCAAATAGCAATAAAAATCATTAAATAGCAGGATATCTCATCTTATTCTAGATAAACTGATGCAATGCATGATATGCAAGATATGAGTGTAATATCCACAAATTAAGCTAGGTTCAGACATTATTTAGGTTGATTAGGACCCATGATTGCTGTGCAATCATACCCCCATGCCTAAACTTTGCTAGTCCCTAGCAAATGCAAGAATAAGTGCATGACTAAGTTATTTACAAGTTCGATCCATAAAGAACTGCTTATACCTTTTATCAAAGAGTTTTACTAAAGATTTTTTTCCTTTTTGTTTTATCCAGAAATTTAGAAATCCAGATAAGTGAAAGTGCAACTACGTAGCTTTTGGAATGGATTCGAGTGAAAGACCTGATTCACCTCTAAAGCCTGTAGTTGACCCCTAGTAAAATTCTAGTAGGATAGGAAAACTTTTTCCATCGAGGTATCCAAGATATTCTGAGTTCCACCTCAGCTTTAAGCTCAGGTAGAGAACGTCTGAGGAAAATGGTGTTTATTTGGTGGCGTACTCCCAGTTGGTGCTACATGGAGATTAGTACTACAGAATCTAGATTCCCAGATTATTATATAACTCAACTCTGAGATAGATGAGAAAAAATATGCCCTCTTCTAGGTCCTTTCTATTTATCCTCTATCTTACTTTTCTTTTCTTTTTTTTTTCTTTTTCTTTTTCTCTGGGCTCACAATCTCACCAGATTCACACATACGATCTGCATTTGGTGGCCTTACATGGCATTAACACTTTAATCGACTTCCAGTAACCCTTACTGATGTAAACACATTTACACTACTTAAGATGTCTATTTATGCATGTTCTTAAGCATAGGATTGCATTTCATGATATAAATATTGCATAACATGCATCATCTTACATTTAGAGTAGTTTGAATAAAATGGAGGTTAATTATCCCATTTTATGTGCTTGGACAGGGCAAACATTTTATCAGGGTCCCAGATCAAAGATCCAACCATATGGATGTGATCAGGGCGACGATTGGAGTTCACCGATTCCAAGATCGCCCTAATCAGGAATCTGTAGCATCAAATAGTGATCGGGGAACCCTACAAGATCAAGGGCTAGGATGGTGAAAATTCACACTTCAAATGAAAAATCTGATCGTACGGATGAATTTGGATCGACGATCGCAGCCCAACGATGGAAAAATCGTGTCAATCCGACATCCGTGGCACCATCTACAACATTCAGAAGATGGACGGCCAAGATGGTGCCACGTGGCACCATCTCGGTCACCCAAACGGCTGCATGCATCAGGTGAAGCTTCCGCACCCGCTCCCTCTCCACCGTTGGATCTCAATCCAATGGCTATGGACAGCCATGCCTAGAAGCGTCCGCTCGACCATTCGTGCCACGTAGCGCAGTGGTCGAAGGTGCTATCGTGAGCAGCGGATGCATGTTCGAGCCGCAGCGAGGAGGCGAAGGGCGCGGGCGAGTGAGCACAGGCGTGCATCGGATCTTCATCGGACGGCCGTCAGTGTTTAATAGAGATGATGCACTATTGCATGCCCGCACCTCACGCGACATCAAACACGTTGAGGCGGGCGTGCAGCAACGGGCGATGGCGCATCCTAAGCCGTCCGATCTCGCGATCGGATGGCTGAGATTTGATGAATGTGTGCAGGGGCATTGAGAGCAGGTAGCTGAGGAGGCGCGCGTAGGCAGCAGGCACTACGCCCACGTTGGGGCTTTAGTGACGGTTTTATCCGTCACTAAAGACCCCTCATTTATTGTTTTAAAGATGTAATGACCAATTTGCCCCCACTCCATGCAACTATAAAAGGAGACCCCCTACATAAGAAATTCTCATCCCTTCCTTCTCTTCTCTACCTCTCCAAAGCTCAAGAGAAGCTTGTCCCACACCTGAGATACTTCTCGGGAGATAAAGTCAAAATTTTCGTCCCCCTTCGGAAGTAGATCCCACGACGACGATGGTGTGCTGCTCCGTTCCCGTTCTTCTGCTTCGTCCTCCTTCGTCCTGCTTCATCCTCCTTCATCCAGGCGTCGTCCCATCTGGCTCATCCTCCAAGCGACCGTCGAGGAGGATATCTCTCTCCCTATTCTTTTTACTGCTTTCTAATATAGATTTATTGCTTTCTAGTGTAGTTCTGCTCGTCTTCCAAGCATTCGTCGAGGAGGACATTTCTCCCTCCATTCTTTTAATGCTTTCTAGAGTAAATTTATCGCTTTCTAGTGTAATTGTTTTATGCTTTCTAGTTGTAATGAACAAAATGATAAATTCTCTATTTATTCTACATTTCATTTTGATTTCTGTGTAATATTCTCTCTCTATCTTACCCTCTCTCTCTCTTCTATTTATTGTAAATAATTAGATAGTTTTAAATTGAATTACTTTGTGACAAATAAAAAAAATGCGTACTTTTTAAATCAAACATCTGCCTCCCTATGTTCGACCCGGAATTTTCATTTCAGTATAAATTTTATTTGCTGAACATGAGTTCTTCGCTTTCAAGCTATAATGACAAGTTTTCCAAAATCGAACACGCTAGTGTAGCAATTCGAGCATTCAACATTTTGGTGCCGTTGCCGGGGAGGCGACGATCATTGGTTTCTCTTCGTGTTTTCTAACTTACAAATCATTTACCTCACTTCTCTCCTTTCTTATTGTAATTGCAGGTACTCTTTTGAGACAGACAAAAGCAGTAGATTGGAGGAAAGTGCTATAGAAGGTTTTGTGAGTTATCTCCCACCTCCCACCCATTAGATTTCATTCCATAACATAATAATTCAAACATCAATCAACCTAGGTGTTTTTATAAACTCTAAGGTTACATTGTTTGTTGTTTGACACCCATACTCACCCCAACCCCTACATAAAAAAAGGAAAAAATTAAAAAAATCTCACAGAGGTACACAACCTCATCTGATTTTCAAACTCAACCGGTAAACCGATCTTAGGAGCCGGTACACACATCCAAACACATAATTGAGTAGAAATCAGATTAGGTAATTATTTGTGTGCCTAATTAAGTGGTGCATCAGGCCAATTGTTTGAGTTGATTGGGTCAGACCACTTCAATTAAAATCAACTCATCAAGTAGTTGCCACTTAGGTTCAACTCTTAGGGATTTACCAGGCACTCCACATTCTTTTTAAATTTTAAAGGAAAACATCATCACCTGTGCTTGCAAAACCTGGTGTGCCAATGAAACCTGTTTGAAAACACCTAAAGATGAATCCTAAAAGCTACTAAGAAAGATTTGAACCTTAAAATTCACCACATCAAAAATAATCTTGCTTGAAAACAATTAGTTGTGCACGCACACACAAATCAATCAATCATTAAGGGCACAACCCATTTAAAGGGCCCATCACATTCCAAAGCACATTCAAACCTAGCCCTATATAAAGCAGAGTAGACATTGGCCTTAAGGATTGGACTTGCTCTTCAGAACCCAGAACGAGATTATTTTCGATTAGTCTGTTTCTACTATTCAATCTAATGTCTAGCTAGGGGAGCGGAATAAAACGATCGTGGACGGGGGGTACACTAGGAACTGGTGGCGCAAGTAGAAGGAATAACCTTCTCCCTAGTCCCTCCTTCTAACTGGTTGGATTGAATAGACAGAAGTAGATCAAATCATTTCTTTATCTCAAGATGGGTTTTGGGAGTCTGTAGGTCTATAGGTTAACCCAATTAAGGACAGGTTTGATTGTTTGTATTGCAGAGCACCTTTCTTCCTCCTGTGTATCATGAATCCTTCCACATATTACACACATTCCCGTTCTTCCCTCCCGTTGTGAATTATCCTCAACATGATGATTATCCTGACTCGTACTGTAATAAACCATCAGTTAGTTTGGATAATTCGGATTGGGGATACAGCTCCAGACCTCCATGTTTAGGGTCTAACCCTGAACACTTTAATTCTGATTTCTATCCTTCTCAGAGCTACATCGATTATAGATCGTCTTCCTTTCATGAACAACCTAATACGATCTACAATCAAGAAGGATACACCGATCCTTACCCATCCTCTGATTTCACTACCTTTAGGTCATCACCATCTTTTGAACAATTTGAAATGACCTATTATCAGGAAGGGTATAATGAATCTCAATTCGTTAATTCCTCTGCATTGATATCAAACCCACCCAATCCTAAACCAACTCATTTGGTTCAGGTTAATCAGGCTCAAGATAAGGTTCTGGCTAACTTGAGGAATATAATTCAATCTTTAGAAGTTCAGCCAACACCTTGCATTGAGAGATTGGAGCCCCTGATTGTAATGATTGATGATTTAAACATGTCTTTGTTGGATTGGCTCCAGGATGTTAAGGATAAGAACCCGGGTGAGTTTCTACTTGGGAAATTAGCGAAATTGAGGATGAGATTCGTGGTTGCTTTGATTCAATCATGGGATGATTCCCAGGATGAACCCTCTTCAGGAAAACCAATGACAGAACCTGCTCAAGTACCTATTGGGGGGGACACGTGTTACGAGGCTAACCAGATTGAATTAAAGCAAACAATTAAGGATGATCTGATTTCTTCACATAAGATCCCTAAGCCGGGGTACGAGGAAACGTATGTCTACTTGGAACAGAAAGTGACAAATGATTTTGGAACATACATTGATACGGATCCTGATTTCTTTGATGGTGGAGATTCAAGTTGCGAAGTCTCACGCGAGTTTTCTGAACACGATTTTTGTGAGACGATTGGGCTTGAGGAATCTGATAGATCGTTGGATAGCCCAATAATTGAGGAAACTGATCTTAGCTCACACATTACGGATCCAGAATCGCATTTTCTAGAGGATTCAATTCAATGCCCTGATTATTAGTTACACCCCATTGAGCTTATTGATGATTCTATTTCTGAGAGAATTAGACCCAAGTCAATTCTGATTCAGCCACATCATATAGACTTGGAGATTTCAGATGGGGTGAATAATATGCAAGAGATCCTGGAAATTGATATGCTGAATGAGGAGGATAAGAGCCAGGAAGTTCTGATTTGGGAAGTTAGTTCTGGAGGAAGTAGAACACTAAGTCGAAGGGTTCCTATTAAGCTGAAACCATCAAACCAGGACCCTTACGACATTTGTTTTGAGGATGTCAAACCCAAGCACACATTCAACGATTATCCTTTTGAGCTTCAATTCTCTGTAACCTGACTTTTTGGTCTTTAGTTGGATCCTCATAAATCGCAGGCCTGACTCCGCTTGCATTTTGATTTTAGGTTTTGGATAATTTTTATCCAGAACCTAAGATATTCTCGATTTTGGGGGATGGGTCAGCACCACAATCTGGTCAACATCTCTAGACCTCTACTGACAGGTTGGAGGATTCTTCTGTTTATTCTGATTCTGACCTGCACTTGTGAATTCTTCATTTCTTTTCTTTGTATAGTGTGCCAAGCTGAAGGCACTAAACTCAGCATATATACAGTTCTTCTCAGTTTTCATCTCAGAGCAGACCTGACATTCACGCAATTCAGGTGCTTTCTACGCTATTCCACTCTGTTTTATGTCTTTTTAATACAATAAGGACATTGCATTAGATAGGCATGGGTAGGTGGATATTCATCTCTAAATTCATTTGTCAGCTCCGTAGATTTGTTTTATTTTCTTTTATTAAAAAAAAAAAATTCAGAATTAGGAAAGAGAACTTTGGTTTAAGAAAATTTTCAATCTTAGGAAATACTACATTATGATTTGAACACAAAGACCCTTTACGTCTTTGGACATAATCAGCCCGTGTATCCACTAAAATGTGGATCAATTTTTCGAGTTCTCGCGAACCTAAATTTTATTTTAATTGGAGTAATAAGTTTGGGTGATAAGTACATGACTTATCAACCCGCCCTGTGATTTGAGGGAATTTTGAGTTTCTAGCATCTACACACTATTTTGTCACTGACCGTTGTTCGACGATTTTAACGGAAATCGGGTAGCTAATGAACCTTTTAGGGTGATATGGCAGGCAAGTTATGGTGGGTAACAACCCATAGGTAGGTTGTCTAGAGCCCAGTCACTGTACCTTTCTCTTTTTCCTGCCCTTAGGTAAATCTTAGACCAGGGAAGCCACCTACTTAAAAAAAATATGGCTGGCAAGTTGTCGGTGGTAACAACTCATCGACCAGTTGTCCATAACCTAGCTCAGCAAATGCACTAAAAAAATTCCCAAAACACTTAGGAAGAAGCGGAGAAGTAGAATAAATCAGGGAGATATACACTGGATTCACCCTTGTGTTGACCCCGTAAAAAATAAAAGTAGGGAGAAAGCTACCGGTTGTAAAGATACACCTTTAGGCAGAATTCTTTTTAAGGTCACCTAGAGGCGTAGAAACCCGAAGTCCGTTTTAATTGCCTGTCAATGAGTCTATCACAATCACAATAAGATACTTAAAACTTAGGGTTCTCATCAAATCTTGGGTGAGTTGAATGGCCATAGAAAGCCACTCTTAAACCCTAAAATTTGAAAATCCAAAAAAAAAAAAAGAATAAATTAGAAAAGAGTAAAAAGAGAAAAAGAAATTTTTCTTTTAATAAGGCGAGGGCTTGAGGCGGTCTCCATTTTGGCTGATACTCGGGCGCTATTGTGTCTTTGAAAGTTCAGTTCCTAAGTAGACAATTTCTTAATGATTGAAAATAACTCATGCCGAAATAATCCAACCTTACTCTTTTATAAATAGCATATAGTTTTTGCTAGGAACTAGCAAAAGATAAGCATGGGGGTATGATGTAAACACATTTACACTACTTAAGATGTCTATTTATGCATGTTCTTAAGCATAGGATTGCATTTCATGATATAAATATTGCATAACATGCATCATCTTGCATTTAGAGTAGTTTGAATAAATTGGAGGTTAATTGTCTCCTTTTATGTGCTTGGACATGGCAAACATTTTATCGGGGCCTCGGATCAAAGATCTAAACGTATGGATGTAATTAGGGCGATGATTGGAGTTCAATGACTCCAAGATTGCCCTAATCAGGCATCCATAGCATCAGATAGTGACCGGGGAACCATATAAGATCAAGGGCCAGGATGGTGTAAATTCGCACTTCAAATGACAAATCCAACTGTACGAATGAATTCAGATCGATGATTGTAGCCCAACGATGCAAAAAGCAAGTCAATCCGACATCCGTGGCACCATCTACAACATTCATAAGATGGACGGCCAAGATGGTGCCACGTGGCACCATCTCGACTGCCCAAATGGCCTCATGCATCCGGTGAAGCTTCCGCACCTGCTCCCTCTCTGCCGTTGGATCTCGATCCTACGGCTGTGGACAGCCATGCCTAAAAGTGTCCGCTCAACCATCTGCGCCTCGTAGCATAGCGGTCGAAGGCGCTATCGTGAGCAGCGGAATCGCATTCGAGCCGCAGCGAGGAGGCGAAGGGCGCGGGCGAGCGGGCTCGGGCGTTCGTCGGATCTTGATCAGATGGCTATCAGCACTAAATAGAGATGACGCACTATTGCACGCCCACGCCTCACGCTGCATCGTACGCGTTGATGCGGGCGTGCAGCAGCGGAAGATGGCACATCCTAAGCAGTCGAATCTGGCGATCGGATGGTTGAGATTTGATGAACGTTTGCAGGGGCATTGAGCACAGGCAGCTGAGGAGGCGCACGTGGGCGGCGGGCACTACGCCCACGTTGAGGCTTTAGTGACGGCTTTATCCATCACTAAAGACCTCTCATTTATTGTTTTAAAGATGTAATGACCAATTTGCCCCCACTGCTTGCAACTATAAAAGGAGACCCCCTCCATACGAAATTCTCATCCCTTCCTTCTCTTCTTTGCCTCTCCAAAGCTCAAAAGAAGCTTGTCCTACACCCAGGATGCTTCTCAGGAGATAAAGTCCAAATTTTTGTCCCCCTTCGGAAGTAGATCCCGCGACGACGACGGTGTGCTGCTCCGTTCCCGTTCTTCTGCTTCATCCTCCTTCGTCCTGCTTCATTGTCCTTCGTTCAGGTTTCGTTCCGTCCGGCTCGTCCTCCAAGCAACCGTCGAGGAGGATATCTCTCTCCCTATTCTTTTTATTACTTTCTAATATAGATTTACTGCTTTCTAGTGTAGTTCTGCTCATCCTCCAAGCATTTGTCGAGGAGGACATTTCTCCCTCCATTCTTTTAATACATTCTAGAGTAAATTTATCGCTTTCTAGTGCAATTTTTTTATGCTTTCTAGTTGTATTGAACAATCTCCGTAATGATAAATTCTCTGTTTATTCTACATCTCATTTTGATTTTTATGTGTAATATTCTCTCTCTCTCTTACCCTCTCTCTCTCCTCTATTTATTGTAAATAATTAGATAGTTTTATATTGAATTACTTTGTGACAAATAAAAAGAATAGCGTAGTTTTTAAATCAAACGTCCGCCTCCTTGTGTTCGACCTGGAATTTCAATTTCGATATAAATTTTATTTATTGAATACGAGTTCCTCGCTTTCAAGCTACAACGACAGGTTTTCCAAATCGAACACGTTAGCGTAGCAATTCGAGAGTTCAACACTTACACTATGTCAAAATTCCTCAACCAGTATTTGGGCAGTTAGAAACACAAAAAAAGTGGGTTAAGGCCATATTTGGTGGAATTCTCTAAATGCAAATAAAATAAACACTAGATACTTATGACTCTTTTTCTACATTTTCCTTTTCTTTTTTTTTTCTTTTTCATAGATAAATTTTTTTCTAACACAACACAATCTAGCCATACATTCATGAATTTTATTGAGGAGGCATTATTAGGGATTGGTGGCACTCAAGAGACATTGGGTGGCTTATTTGGTGGAAGTGCCTACTGTCAGCACCGGGAAAGATGGATAGGATGGTGTATTTCTGACCTTGACATTAGCACCCTCCTTCAGCTGAGGATTCCGTAAAGAATGCTCATAACCATTCACCTTAGCCTTAGTTTTATGAAAACTCGCTCTCCATGGGTTTGCCTTGATTGGTGGCTGTCAAAATTTCACACAAAATGTATACGTAGGAATTGAGAGCGAAAACTATGCCTTTTCTCTAAGTATCATTACATAATTATCTAGAATTCCAGATTCCTTGCACTAATCTTAGAGCACCAGTACTCTCTACTCTCATCTCACACTATTTGATGGATTTTTAGAAGAAATTTTGCCTGACTCCCAAAACATTGTCCAAGGGTTCAGGAAAAGAAGGACTGCTTCTTCTCGACAAAGTAAAGATGTTTATCAGTCTTCACCGTGAATCTATTGCAAATTCTACATGTGGGTGTGAAAATTGTACTGGATTCCAGATTATAGGAATCAACTAGAGGATAAATCCCTAATGCATTCTCTTGATAAAAATCTTATTCATGAATGCAATATATATATAAATGCTATTTATAACCTTTCAAAGTTGCATGTCAAAAATTTCCCTAGTTCGAGTTACATTCAGCTTGGCCCTAATGTTAGAACAAAAAGGTGAGTGAATGAGTCGGATGTGGTTGTTGCGAATGATTTCTAGCTCTAATGCAAACATTGGAGTGGATTCATTTGTTCTTAATTTAAGGACCCTAAAGTGCAATTAGCATGATGTACGCAAGATTTTTCCTAGGTGTTGGCGGAAAAATTTTCGGTTTACAAGTACTACACCCCCATGCTTATTTCTTGCATGTCCTCATGCATGAATATAATGAAAAATAAATTAAGATAGGGAGTAAATAGGTAGAAATCACCTGGAATGGCATCTGAATTTTTCATTCCACTTATTCCAATACCTAGGAAGTAAAATAAATATGTACGAAAATATGACAAATAAAATATGCTATATATAAGTGTTGTGATTAAGACCTCTAGCTAGGTGTAAACTCAAAAAGGATATGTCAATACAGTATTGAGAATGGTGAGTAAAATGATAAGAATTTTAGTCTTATTCGCCAATAGTGGGCCACAAATGCAGACCAGCTATCCATGAATTCCATGCCCAAATAATCGCAAAAATATGTAGATGAGGCTTGGGAAGATCTACAGTCAGATGCTACAGAAGAAAGACAGATAATTATGAGTGTCTGGAAGAAATGATGATGAAGGCATCCTGAAGAGGTGATGGAGAATGTGGGTGGTAGGGGTATGGGTGGAGTTGTGTGGGGTAAAGTCATATGGTTCTTGATAATGGTAATGAATGGGAGGCATGACCCAAGTGGTGTGGTCAAATATGCAAATCAAGGTCTTATGATCAGTTTTTGTCTCTACCAAAGATGTTTGGGTATCAACTTCTTTTATCTCTTCAAAAAATTTCAATTCTAATTCCCAGCAATCACATGAGACCCCAAAATTTTTAGCTTCCTCCGATAACTCAACATATGAAATTGCCAATAGTCTTTCAATTTCTTGAATATCTGTTTCATAGGGGAATATATCCACCATCTCACTTAGATGAAATTGGGCATTAGCTTCAGTAGTGAGTCCCTCGATGAAAGTGGAATGGGCTGAATCATTGATTGAGGAGTCACTAAAGTCTTTTTAATTTTGTTGTTTAATGTTTGTGATTATCTGAATCAATTCATCGATGTCTACATGGGTATCCTAAAATACAACAAAATCATAATCAGGTCCCTTAATGCTAGATTCCTCAAAATGAAATGATTGGTATTCAGGCCCTAAATCAAGATCGAGATTCTCGAATAAATTTCCTTCCTCTACTTCTATATCAACTTCAAAATCATCCACCTCGGGTGTTTGATCAACAGAATCCTGCATGACCACCACGGAATCGCAAATCTGTTGTTGCGTACCAGACCCAAATTCAAACATTTTTTATTTTTGTTGCTCGTCCTGGATTCAATGAAGCTCTTTTCTTATATCATCATATTCTCTTGCACTAGCTTCTTTTATTTCATGAAATATTTTTAATAATTGAGTAATCTGGGATTCATTGCAAGGGGCAGGGGTTTGAATTGGGCTAGATGACTTATGTGATCTAGTGGATTATTGATTCGGGTCATGTGGTTCTACCCAGGTGTCAATTGCCATGGTTTCTTCCAAATTACCCTCTGAATCACTTTCCATATCATCCAAAAAATACCCTGACTTTGTTTTCTTAGCTACTGAATAAATATCAAAGTGAATTTTCTCATTGCCGCTACTCATTTCCATACATCTTGAGTAACAATCAATCCGTGCATTGGCTGTAGCCAAGAAAGGGCGACCCAGAATGATGAGTGAATCACTTAGCTTTTCCAGTATATCCATGTCCAAAATAATAAAATCAACCGAAAAGCTAATAACTTAAACTTTAATGATCACATCCTGAACTACCCCCTTAGGTGTTTTAATGGAGCCATCTTCCATTCTAATGGTGACAGGTGTGTGGTGCAGATCTCCAAGTCTAGTGTGGTCAACAAGGGTAGTAGTAATCAAGCCAATGGAAGACCGTAGATCCACAAGGGCTCTATTGAAGGTGAACCCCTTGATGGCACAAGATATGAAAGGTTTTCCAAGGTCGATCTTTTTATTTGGTAGAGTGCCAGAAACGAATGCACTTATGTTGGAGGATAAAACCACATCTTTTGGTGTGCAAGTCTTTTTCTTTACTTGTGACTCTTTCTTTAAGTCCCCAGCAAAGGGTAAATAGGTCAAAACAACTTCAGAGACCTTTTTCTTCTTTTTGTCCCTAGAGTCTGAGTTAGAGGTGGATGTAGGTTTGGTCTTATGATTTTTGGTTGAGCCCAAATGAGATCATTTGGGTGGGCTCTTAGCTTTCCTCTTCCTTTTAGAGGCCAAAGAGTTGGCCCTTGCACACTGGCACATATGATAGATTGTAGGAGGGGTCGGAAGAATTGGTGGAGAATAGGAATGAAGAGGAGTGTGCATTTAGGGATAAATTGATTCTTGAAGTCACTTGATTTGATCCCCTTGAGATTTCACTTGATTTTCCAGCTTAGTCAACCTTTCTTCATTTTTCTTGTCAAAGTCCAACAAAAGGTTCATGATATCCTCAAGGGTGGTTGTGGGTTGGGTTGGCCTAGATGGTTACCCTAAAGTGGATTGATTGGAGTACTGGGCTGGCCTAGATTGATCTTGAGTCTGAGTTAGTCTTTGTGGTGGCCATGAAATATCACGATTGTCTCTCCACTCAGGGTTATATGAATCTGGATATGAATCAAAAGGTGTATCACCTTGAGTGCAGCTGACGATACAGGGAGTTGGTTGAGAACTTGATGTGTGATCTTGTACTTGTGATCCATTATTCCAATTCTTTAATGATATATTATCAGGTACAGGAGTATCGAAAATGGTGCATTCCTCAAGTGATCTATCGAAATCATGGATTAGGTCCAAAGGTGCCTTTTGGGTTGGCTGAGTCTAGGGTGCCTCCCCAATGTAGCAAGAGTCAGTAGAGTAGCTAGTGGATCCAAAATACAGGTAACTAGACCCACTAGGCTGGCTATTCCAGGTCTGTTATTCCTGGCAGGAGTGATAAGATTGAGATTGTGCCTGGGATTGTCTAATTTGCTCTAGGAAATTGACACATTGATTTGTATAGTCCTTGTTATATTCCTGGAATTCAGCAACCATGGCTTTCAATTAGTTCTGATCTAGATAAGGTTTGGATCCATGAGTTTCAGTTTCTAAATCAACTGGGGGATAAGGATAGTCATATTCCAGCTGCTGTGGATGAGTCTCCTAACCAGGAGGAGTCGAAATCATGGTTGGATTGGGTGGAGAACCTTGATGGTCAAAATAATGATATGGGTTCACGGCTATTTTAGAAATGAAGCGAATAGTGATAAGAGATAGTCTTTCTCAGGAAGACTCAACCAACTACAAGAGGCTGGTGGAAATAAGGCAAAGGCCTAGGAAGAAAGATGAGAGAGAGAGCCCCAAATCAAGCAAACAAGCTAGCCCTAAATTGTATACCCTAATTGGATCAAAAGTTGGTATCCTAAAATGGAACTAGGTTAAACCAACCCTTGAATTACTTGGCTGGCCAGAAGGGTGGGACCCCCTAGGATACCATGCACAGTGGGACACCACTAGAGGTTAATGCGGTTACTGCACCGACCTTTCTTGTCACCAGTTGGTCCAAATAGACAAGGCCTTGATTTTTACCCAATTAAATTTTAGTTGCAAAGAAATTTAGTCTTGCCTAGGGCGCGTCTACGTAGTTCTAGGCTTGGACTTAGAGTGCTCTTGGAATGTGATTGGGCATTTTGGGGACGTTGCCTTTAAAATTGGATTTAGAGTGTGAAGTGCATAGATAAAGGATTTGCTGTACAAGCTTTAATTGGTGTAGTGGCTTTTATGGTTCGAGTGCTTGTATTTCTTTTAGGGTTTCCTTGTTTAAGTCAATTCAAACAAGGTTGTAATGAAGCATGAAATAGGTTTTGCAAGTTCCAATTATTATATGAATTTCGCTTTAGTATGGCATGCAAATGTGCTCTACCCTAGTGTGGAAACCCTAATATCAGATAGGTCTATACGATGCTTTTAAGTCCAATAAGGTTGAAGTGGTGTGACCCAATCAGAGAAAACAATGGTCCTAATGCACCACTACTAAGTGAAATAGGCGTAAGTGGTTGCCTAAGTTGAAATGTAGATCAATTTCAATTCAAGTGGGCGAATGGGTGGGCAACCAATCATAGCAAATCCCCTTTCATGCAATCACACCCAAATCAGGCCTAAACAAGTTTATTTTGGGTCTCTAAATTTAAACCCTAATGTGAATCACCCAGGGTTTGTGTTTCTTCTAAAATCTGCAGTCAGACCTTAGTCTAAGTTGAAGTCAGTCCCCAAATCAGTAACTGAAGCAAAATAATATAAAATTTGGTAGAGATCTTCATTTTTCAACGAGGCTTTCAGGGAATATTTTTTTAATATTTTTACTCTTTTGCGTAATTTTTCAAGAATTTTTTCATGTCAAGAGGGCCAATAGGCCAGATAGACCCCCTACGAGTAATTCAGCTTGAAATAGTATTAAAAGAAATCCAAAAGTTCTTAAAAATTTATAAAAACAACTAGGTTTTAATGGCTTTCCAACCCCATAAATTTGAAAGTGATCTGATTTATGTAGATGTTAGAATTAATGTCTAAAATTATATAAAATCAGATTATAGACCGTTCTAACTCCTTTCCATTGTAAGAAGTTTTAAAATTCATACAGTGTGAACTTTTCAAAATAAAAGGTGGTGCTAGAAATCTGGTTTGAAACCCTAAAATTGGACTGAATCCCAAGATTTTTGCATTCATATTTTGATGGGAATAAATTTTTGAAAATTGTTAATATTTGCTGGCCGAATTTCCAAATCTGACTTTTGGTGTGTTTAAATAGTTTCCAAGTTAAAGCACACAGCAAGGAAAGAAATTTCCTTTTTTTATAAATTCAAATACAAAAATTTGAACTTGAAATTTTTTTTAACCTAAGAAAGAAAGGAAAAGAAATGGAGGATGAAGAACAATACCTATGGTCTTCACCACGGGTCGATGTGTGTGCGGATCCTCTTTGTTCTTGACCAACAATCAAAACAAACCAAAGTTAAGCAAATCCAAATCCAAACTTGCGTGTTGCCTCCCTAGCAATGGCTCCATTTGACATGGTGTGAAATTCGCAAGTTTAAGGAAAATAACTTCGGAAATCGTAGTATAGTTGCGAAATTCCCTTGACAAAATATTTATAATAATGAAACTCGCATAGATTTCTTTTCTTTTTAAAACTTGAGTCCTAGTCATTCATCTCTGGGTGACGTGAAAATGAATTGAGATTTGGATCAACCTTTCTAACCTAGATCTGATCTAACCTAATATTTTTTGTCTTTTTGTATTTTACACTTTCTTTTTTGTGTTTTTGATTTTTATTTTGAAAGTGAAATGAAACATAGATCTTGATGTGCTAGCGAAATCCTAAGTGACTACGTGCTCTAAATGAGGCCATGGTGGTCGTGCATAGTGTGAGTGAGCCTAAGTAGCATGAAGATAAAGACAATCAATCACAGAAACGATGATCACACAATATTATTTATGCATAAAAATGTCAGCACATCTACATTAGAAAGCATGTAAATAGAGAAAATCCCTCACGTCGGAAAGTGCCACTAGGGCTATCGGCCTTGTGTGAGGGTTTAGGCTAGACCTTGGGTATGCAAACCCATCTACATGCCTACCAAAAGAGATGGCCTACCACAAGAGCCTAAGAGTGAGCCTTCATGGTCGTCCAAGAAGAGAAGAAGATGGGGGGCATCCTCTCTAGGATGAGAAGGTAGCACACCCAACAAAAGAAGAGACGGTGGAGATCCCTTCTTCCTAACTGATCAAGGCATGTTTAAAAAATTTGAAATCGGGGTTACAAGTAACCCATCTTCATAGTTGCAAAACTTGTAAACAAATATAATTTATACTGAAACTCAAAGGGAGTCCTGGGTTGAACACAAGGAGGTGACGTTTACTTTGTATGAAAACCGCGCTTCGATTTGTTTCTTTCTGGATTTTTGTGGTTTTGTTATTTTTTTATTTTTGAAATAAAATGACAAGCAATCACAAGAGAGAGATGGAATCAAATATGATATATTGCATGAATTAAATTACAATAAACTATGAAAGCATAAAAGAGAAAAGGGGTGAGAAGAAATCACCTAAAGCGACTGTTTGGTGAGAGGACGATGCCTGGCAGAAGCTTAGACGAAGGAGTTGGAAAGCGAGATGATAGAGGTGAGAAGCCAGAGGATGTCGAGTAGGGGAAAGCATCAGCATGGCTCCGAAATGGAGGTGAGAAGACGAAGATGATCTGCTACCAAAATGGAGGTGGGAGGACAGCTCCAAGGTGACCTATGAATGGGGATGGGAAGATAGAGGAGTATTTGGTGGGGCAGAGTTTCGTTACACTAATAGGTGCCTTGGGAGATTGAGAGTAAGCTCTAATAGAGCATTGGTAGACTTGCTAGAGCTTAGGAGTAGGTGGGAGTAGAGTACGTAGAGATGGTTTGGCAAGGGGGGTGTGTAGGCCTTTATATAGTGGATAGAAAGGGGCTAAAACTGCATACAGGGTAATTAGCGACCTACCAGATGTCACTGTAGGTCCATCTCAAGCATCACTGTAGCCACCCCATGCTTGCCCATGCGAGCTGCGCTGTCCCTCCATCACGCGTGCAGATTGTGTGGAGGCCCTGCTGGTGTTCGCTGGCATGCGCTAGCATAAGCCTGTGCATGTGCTGCGGGTGTGTGCTAGTGTGCCAGCCGGTGTGCACCCAATTGACAAATTGACGGGGCTTGTTGGAAATCGTAAAGCGCATTTTTGATTAGAAAAAGCATCATAGTATAGTGTGTGATATGATCAACAAAAATATTTATAAAGATAACGAGACTTGAGTCCCGATCGTTCATCTCTGGCAGGTGATTATGCAAATTTGAAATCGATCTTTTTCGCTCTACTTGCCTAAAATCTCACGTTGGTTTCTAATCGTTGGATCAAGGTTTGGCCACTTTCATTATGAACCCTAATTACGTGCGCATGTGTTAGATAGATGACAAATGTGAAAGTGTGAGTTTCAATATGCACAATTCTAGTTATGTGATTGCTATTTACGGAAAATGTGCTAATAGTTAGATCTTCAATATTTCCAGGTATCGACATGCTTTTTGCAATAGATAATAATTAAAAGCTGGCAACTTTAATCACAAAATATATTGCAATAAGCTCATGGTGATTCTCAACACACAAATATATATATAGAAAAAAATCTTTTTTTGATTCATCAGGGTGTTTGCAACATGGAACTAGTAAAAAGCTTATAGAGGAAAGCTTGGAAACATAAATCTAGTTAACAGAAAATGATCGCATGCATGAATCTATGGGAGAATAAAGAGCTACACTACTAAGCAATAATAAAAGCATGTAAACTATGAAAAACTAGGCTATTAATCTAGTAGAAATAAGGGCATTCGGAGGTGGGCCCCGATGGCCTTTGAGTTGGTTGAGAGGAGGGGCAGCCAATGGTGCTTAGACCGACACTTAGAGAGAGGTTGACGAGGTGATCCAACATCTTGCCGTGGAGATGGTGGTGGCCATGGTGATGCTACTCGTGGAGATGCAGTGGAGGTTGATGTAGCTAAACTAAATGGAAGCCAAGTGTGAATGGTTGCAACCACCACGTAGGTCTTTTTATAGAATTATGGAATTCTCTTGAGAGGCCTACGGTGGGAGCTCATGGGAGAGTGAGAGAGAGAAGGTGGATGGTGGTTTTTAGATCCACCAAATGTGAATCTAAAAATTGAATGGCTCTTGGTCGCTAATTTTAGCAACCAAGGCAACAACACATGGCATAGAGTTCTAGAGAACTCTAGGCTAGGTATTTTCATGTGGATGGTGTGTGTGTGGGTCGAAACTTAGGTGGCTAGGTTGATTAGGTTAGGTTCTAGTGGGTTTAGGTCAAAGTAGGTCTCAAATTAGGGTTGTAAACCTTAATTCACTAAGGTAAAGTGCCATTAAACTTAATACAAGTTTAATTGAGTGTGTGAAAACTTAATTGAGAGTAAAATAACTCAATTAAGTCTGGTATAGGTTAATTAGACTCTCACTAAGTCTAATTGGATAGAGTGTGCTGAGATTAGGGCTCAATTGGACTCAATGAGTACAATTGAATAGCCTGATGGAATTGACTAAGATAAAAGTCAATTTAGTTTAGTGAGGACCTAATTAGGTCCTTAAGAAGGTCTAGAGGTGTTGTACTAGGGTTAAGGCACCTTAATTTAGGTTCCTATGGGGTTAGAATTGGGTTTAGGGGGCTAGAGATCCAAGATGAAGGCTTGAATTCCAAAACAGGAACAGGAGGATAGTATCAGACGCCTAATAAAGTTGTTAGACATCTTATAGTGAAAAATCAAAAGTCTAGACTTGTTGTCTAGACATCTAATCATAGTCAGGAGGAATTTTGGGTTCTGTTTTGGGTATTCTGCAGAAATTGGACATCTGACTAAGTGTTTGGATGCCTAAAACATTGTAGAAGTGGGTTTAAGGTGTGCCGGAGTTGGCTAAGGGTTCTGGATGTCTTATAACTCATCTGAATGTCCACAAAGAGGCTAGAATTAGGGTTTTAAGGTTTCCTAGGGTGCGGTGACCTAATCTAAGGGTGGCTAAGGCTTGGGGAGGCTTCTAGGTTATCCTAGGGCTAGGATGGGCCTAAGTTCTTCACAATTTATTGCTTTATTCGTACCTAATAGAATAGCATACCTTAACTCCCTTACATTATTATCTACTGTATCTAATCTAGGTCTTCTGCTCCAGCTCTACTGCAACACCAGTTATTCTTTATTCTTCAGATCCAGCTTTAGATTCAACTTTAGATCTAACTTTTGATCATAATGCACCTAATCAGTACATTATAGCATTATTTTATGCATAGCTAAAAGAAAGCAGTAAAGATGCTGGTAATTCTTATGCATGCCTGAATTACCCTAACTTATGCTAAGTCTTACCCTAATTTAGGTCAGTTAAGAGGTATGATTACTGTGCAATCATACCCCATGCCAAAATTTTGCTAGTCCCTAGCAAATGCGAGACTAAATTATTCACAGAAGGGTCCCTAAGTGATTGATTATCTAAGCAAGTGTATGCCTAGAGATTTTTCTCCTTTTTGTTTTCATCCTATGTTCTAGAAATCCAGACAATTGTGAAAGTATAGGCATGTAGCTTTTGCAATGGATTCGAGTGAAAGACTAATTCACCTCTAAAGCCTGCACTTAACCCCTAGTAAAAATTCTAGCAGGATAGGCGGACTTATTCCCTCGAGTTATTCAAGATATTCTATGAATTCCACCTGGCTTTAAGCTTAGGTAGAGAATCATAGAGGGAAAAGATTATATATTTGGTGGCTCACTCTCAACTGGTGCTACATAGAGATTAGTACTTCAGAATCTAGATTCTCGGATTATCAAGTAACTCAACTCAGCAAAAGACGAGAAAAATTATGCTCTCTTCTGGTTCCTTTGTATTCATTCTCTCTTTTTCTTTTTCCTTTCTTTTCTTTCTTTTCCTTAGAGCTCACAACCTCACCATATTCACACATATGACCTGCATTTGGATGTCTCACTGGGCATTAACACTTTAATTGAGTTTCCATAACCTTAACACTAAGTCGGAATTCCTCAGCCAGTATTCGGGTGGTCAGAAATACACAAAAGTAGGTTAAGCCAATATTTGGTGGATCTCACATTTATTCGGTGGTATTGCCTCAATGCAAATGAAATAAACACTAAATATTCACAAACATTTTTTTTATTGCTTTTTCTTCTTGTTCTAATTTTTTTTCTCTTTTTCTTTTTTTTTCTATGTAAATTTTTTCAACACAACACACACTAGCATACATTCATGAACTTTATTGAGGAGGCATTATTTGGGATTGGTGGTACTCAAGAGACATTGGGTGGCCTATTTGGTGGAAGTACCTACTCACGACACTGGGAGGGATAGATAGGATGGTGTATTTCTGACCTTGACATCAATACCCTCCTTCAGCCAAGGATTTCGTAAAGAATGGTCGTAACCATCCACCTTAGCCTTAGTTTTATGAAAACTCGTTCTCCACGTATTTGCCCTATTTGGTGGCTCTCAACATTCACACAAAATGTATATGTAGGAACCAAGAGTGAAAACTATGCCTTATCTCTGAGTATCATCACCTAATTATCTAGGATTCCAGATTCTTTGCACTAATCTTAGAGCACCAATACACTCTACTCTCATCTCACACTATTTGGTGGATTTTTTGAAGAAAATCTGCTTAACTCACAAAACACTATCCAGGGGTTTAGGAGAAGAAGCACTGCTTCTTCTCGATAGACTAAAGACATTTATCAGCCTTCACCGTGCATCCATTGCAAATTCTTCGTGTGGGTGAAAAATTGTACTGGATTCCAAATTACAGGAAACAACTAGAGGATAAAATTCCTAATGCATTCTCTTAATAAAATAATCTTATTCATGGGTGCACTATGTATATATGCTATAAACAAGTAACCTCTTATGTTCGTACTTCATGAAATTTCCCTTATCGGGTTACATTTAGCTTGATCCTAAATTTCAGAACATGAAGGGTGAGTGGGTGAGTCAGAAATGGCTGTTGCGGACAATTTCTAGCTCCAATATGAGCATTGGAGGTTCAATCGATTGTTCTTTTATTTAGGGTCCTAAAATACGTGTAACATGTAGCTCTGAGGTTTTCCTATGGGTTGGCATAAAATTTTTTCAGTTTTTTCATATCTACCCTCCCCATGCGTAAGTTCTTGCATGTCCTCTTGCATGAATATAAAAGAAAATAAGTATAGATGGGAGTAAATGGGTAGAATTTGGTAGCGAAATACGCGTGATTTGTAAAAGTGGGTTTTTAACGTCGTTGTAACATGCGAGTCCACTTTCGCTTTTAAATTTATATCATAGATAGGGAAGTATCTAGGGTCATCCAAGGAGGCAAAAATTGCAAAATTAATCCTCTTGCTTACAGATAGATCTCAACTTTCTTTTTGATATTTTTCAATATGTAATTTTTTTTTTGTATTTTGAAAAGACGAGGGTAAACTGTAGATTTTAGCGAAAAGAACTAACACCTACAAATGATTAACTAAAATCTAAAAGATAGAAATATCTTCTTCCTAAGCTCACTCTAGGCAAGTGGAGGCCTAGGGTAATTAGGAAGAAGAGGTGAAACAAGTGCTAGAACCCAAACAAACAACTGCAATAAAAAAAAAGCTAAAAGAAGGCAATTTTGATTGAGTAGAATGAGTGTTCTTTTCAATGACAAGTAGAGGAATGCTTCTACTAGAATTAAACAATCTAAAAGCAAGAAAATAAACACAAATCCTCTTGTAACAATGGTGAAGAAGGTTGTCTTCTTGCTCCAAGCCTAGCTGCTCCTTGGCTTGAAAAGAGGGCATCCTTCTTCTCCTTCCTTGAGAGCTCCTCCAAGGTGGGAGCTACCACCTTTAATGCTCTCTCCAAAGGGGTGGGCGTGCACCACCCTCAAAGACTCCTCCAAGGTGGCGTGACCACCTTCAAGATCTCCTCCAAGATCTTCCTTGCCTGGCTTCTCCTTTGGCTGGCATGACCCAAGAGAGAAGGGAAGAGGGGAAGGCACCAAGGGGACAGAATATCCCCTTAATCTTCTGCTTCTTCTTCTCTCTTGGATGTGGGCTTCTTGGTGGAATATGACAGTGAAATTGCTAGCCAAGGATGGTCTCCAATGGTGGTGGGTAGTGGTCTTTTTATAGGGTGGGATGGGGGGTTAAGGTGTCCCTTGAAATGGAGGGCTAGGATGGAAGAATGGAGGTGGTTGGTGATCTATGGCTAAGGAGAGTTGGCGCCAACCCAAGGGGTGTTAAAGGGGATGGTTATGGTGGTGTTGGTGTCTTTTGGTGGTGGAGAGACACCCCCATGTTGGCGCCAACATGGGGTCTTCTAGAAGGGAGATTAGGTGGATGGTGGAGATGGGTTCAAGGGGGATTGTCTGGTGGAGATGAGGGGGGCTTTTGGAGGGAAAAGTGGCACCATTAAGGGGTGGTTATGGGTAGTTTTTGGTGACACTTTTAGGTGTCGTTTGGAGGTGGTGGGTAGGTTAGGTTGGTGCCAAGTAGGTTAGCTTATGTGGAGCTAGGTGGAGCTAGTTGGGTGGAGTTGGTAGGTGGGTTTTTGGGGTGGTACAAGCCAAGAAAGTTGGAGCATAGCTAAGCTAAGCTAAGCTAGATTAGCTAAAGGTGGAGTAGAGGAGAAGGTGTTGGAGCTAGGGTTTGGAGGAAGGAGTTGAGGAGGAGAAGTCTGGAGCTGGAGCTGGAGTTAGCTGCTGCTGAAGAGGCTGGCATGTGGCTATTCTAGCTGGCTTAGCTTGCTAGTTCTTTGCTAGCTACTAAGCTGAGCTAAGGTAAGCTAGATTCTACCAAAATGAGCTGAGTTGAGCTAGGTCTGATGCTCCTAGGGAGAATTAAGCTGGTTGAGGCAGCCAAGGTAGCTTAGCTCAACTGAGCTGAGCTAAGCTAAGTCCCTAGGAGCTGGACTTGAGCTTCCTGAGCTGGGATGAGTTCTTCTTCAGCTAGCTGGAGTTGAGTGGAGCTGGATGTAGCTGGATCTGAGCTGGGGTGAACTCCTGTCAACTCAGCTGAGCTAGCTAGAGCTCCCTGTGAACTAGTGGGAGCTAAGATGAGCTAGACTGAACTAAGTTAAGCTAGATCTGAGCTGACTTGAGCTAGGGTGAGCTAAGATGAACTCTCTTGAGCTACCATTCAGCTGAGATTAGCTGAATGGAGCTGGGATGAGCTAACCTTACTTCAAGTGAGCTAGGTTCCAGTTGTGGTGAGCTGGATCGAGCTGAGTTCCAACTAGTCTAGGCTTCTCTTTCACCATTTGCCTTTTTGAGTGCTAGGGTTTGAGGATCTGCATATCTGTGCATCCCTAACACTCACAAAAACATATTAAAAAGACAAATAAAAGATGCAATGCATGCCTAACCTAATTTATGCCAAAATGTAGCCCAAAAAACCCATTTGCGGAGTAAAATCCTAAGAGCTAGGTTTGTTTTAATGCGTAAGAATGATGATAAACTGGCGTTTATCAGAAATCACCTAGAATTGCTCCTGAAATTTTAACGTTCAGCATGGGCCAACTTGACAATATGCAATATGCGGAAAGGAAACATGCTAAAAGAAAAATATGCTATGTATAAAAATGGTTATGTATAGATGATGGTAGAATGTGGGATATGCTATCTATACATGTTGAGTTTAATGCCTCCAGCTATGCTTGAACTTACTCAGATATATCAGTTCTAGCATAGGAGTCGATCAAGATTAAGAGAAAGATGTGCTCATATGCTCCTAGAATCAGAGGTTCGGAGATGCGAACCAACTGATTGTGCACCCCTACTCCAAAAATTCAAGCAATAAGAAGGTGTGGAGTAGTGGTGGAAAATAGAGGATAATTAGAGGGGGGATCATGATGTTGATTCAGCTGATTTATCATGTCCCATAATTCAGCAAGAAGTTGTTGATTGAGTAGATCAAAATGTATCTGAGAACCAGAATCTAAGTAATAGGGATCCTCATAACGATAATTGACATCAGAGATCATGCCCTCTCAAGGTTCTAGAGCATATGGGGTTATCAATGAAAGTAGATCTATGGAGAGGTCACTAAAATTCTTGTCATAAATTACTTCATCCTCATCCATACTCATATCTGATTCATCAGAAGCTAACTCTTCAAGCTCTGAGTCGAGCTATCGATTAGACTGACTAGGATGATAGGTGTGTCCCTAGCTCATTCTGCTCAAAGCTTCACCCTCATATGCATTGGGTTCCTCAGTAATTCCTACCTCAGGTAGCATACTTATTTCTTCGGTCAAATCATCCATAGCTATTTTTGGTCTTCGGATGCTAGGATGAAGGATAGAAAGTGTCATCTCAAAATCTCTAACATCCGAATTAGGGATGTAGGTGAAAGAAGAAGAGTGTAGATCAGAAGATGTTGGCTCTAGCACTGGTTCACCTATAATGGGAAGTGGCCTAGATTGATCAGTAGTGTCGCATGCAATGTTTCCCTCAAGATCCATATCCTCAACTGGATCTAGTTCCCTTATCTCAGTTGGGTTTTCTAACCCATGAGGTATCTCCCAAGATTTAGGATAATTTGATTGTAGCTCAGTCCTGGAGATATCAGTCCTTTCCTCCTCAATTTCCTGAATGGAGTTTTCAAACGAACCCATTGGGCATTCTTCCTGCTCCTGTCTGATATCCAAGCTAGATTCTTCCCCTAAATGATCTTCCATAATCTGCTCCCGACAATCTTCTGTGTGTCCTTCCGGCATAGTCTTTTCAGATTCTCCAAGGTCTTCAAGGCTATTTTCCACTTGATATCTCAAAAGCAGTAGTTCTTGAGTTTCCTGATTTTGTCCAATTAGCCTTGTTATCCCTGTTGTTCCCTGAAGGTGCTCCATCATAGCTTGTTGATATGGAAACCAGCTTTGTCTTTGGTTTGGCTCAGTGATAGCTTAGATTTCGTGTAGGTAGAATGTGACCTCCTTAGTGCTAGCTATAACTCTCTGTATTTTGTAAAGCGGTCGCATATGCACCGGTAGTTCTTCAGGGGTTCCAGGGGGTGAATCAGGTCTACCCATATTCCATGGGTGAGAAGCAGGAGTATGAAATCCATATCCTGGGTTATACGATGCAGTTCTTTGAGGGACCAACTGGTATGGGTCATAGTATCCAGGGTTAGGATATGGGTTAACTATTTCAGTAACTCGAGGAGAAGGATCAGGGGAAGCAAAAAGTCATCTTCACCACCTTGGGTTCTGATCCTAAGGTTGAGCTGATTTAGTGACCCAGGCTCTCTGGTAAGCTCGTGGGTCTAGCTCTTCTGGATCCTGATTAGGTCCAGATCCATGGTTAGCCATTGTGGCTAAGCAGATAGAAGAAGAGAGTGGGGGAGAAGATGGTCCAGGCAAAGTGACTTGCCTCCATGGGAGCGACTCCCATGGATCAATCAGTCGAAATGTGAGTGACCTCCTTCCTTACATACACCACCCAACCATTGGGTTGGTGTAGCCAAGCCAGATAAGGCTAAGGCCTTGTCAATCAGATGGTCCTTACGATTGGATGACCAGATTTTTTGTTTTAAGTTTGAATTCTTGAAGAAAAATTCATCGCGCAACCGACTGAAAGTGATTTCCGCCTCTCAGGCTAAGCCAGCCAGTCTGGTTACGAGGGGACTAAGGGGAAGGTTCTTCCTTTGACTTATGCCTCCGGTTTCGTTACCCCATAGCTGCGGTCATTTGACACTACCCCACAGACTTAGTCACCAGGTTTGGCGAGAGAGATTGAGAACACCCAGAAGTATAACAACGAATTCAGGTTTATTTCGTGTTTTAAAATTAATTTTAGCCCATTTTTTCTTCAATTGGGGTTTATGGTAAGTCTCCCACAAGGTGACCAAGCTCACCCGCTAAACTTTAGACTTGACTAAGTCTAGGTTAGCCCAAATGTGTTCTCTAGAATGTAACCATAAAGGTATAACCTAGGGTTCATGCAATTCTAGGGTTTTTTATTTTTCTCTTCTTCAGCAGACCACAAAATTAAGACCAATTCTCTGATAAAAGTTGAAATCAAAATAAATTGAAATTTTGCAAATAGATTTCATTTTCAATTATATTTTCAAAGAATTTACTTTTGTGATTTTTACTATTACAACTGAATTTCTAGGGATATTTGAATGTCAAGGGGTCAGATTTGGAATTTTGACCTTGGTGGGTTTTTCAAGTTGAAATAGTAACTAATGATCTTTCAAAATTAGGGAAAAATATGGACGTTAAAGCTAATGAGATCAGCTTTCAATCCCAACCATTTTTAGTCAAAACAGATTTGCAGATTACTTAGAATTGCTTTTTGAATTTTGAAAAATCTTAAACCTGGGTCAGTCTGACCCCCTTGTACTTCACGAATTTTAAAAATCCTACACTTCAAATTTTTCAATAGAACGGTGTTGTTTGACAGATGGTTTGAAAATGAAGGTATAGCTCGAATTTTAGAATTTTTCGCTCATTATGTTTTCGGTAATTGAATTTTTAAATCATAATTTGAAGCCTGACCGAAAATCAGAGGGTCGTGGAGAAGCTTTTGAAAAGGTCTTTGAATTTGAAATTCAAACTTTCCACCAAAATAATTTTTTTTTCCAAAAACTTTTGAATTTTTTTTGGAAGGGAAAAGGTTTATTTTTCATTTTTTCCTTTTTTTGTTTTTAAGCAAACTAACCTAAGATTCAAACGGAAACCTAATCTAACTACCTAGACTTTTTTTTATTTTTTTCTCATGAAAATAAACAGCTTTTTCTCTTTTTTAAATGAAATTGCTAGAAGGAAATCTAACCTAAGGTTGAAATCAAACTTAGACTAAGAAATAAAGGATGTGAACCAGGCTTTTTTTTTTCCATGCTCGTTGTGTGCGTAGATCACATTTTTCCCTATTTTCCTATACATCAAAAGACAAGCAGAGGAAGATTTATCAGTGATAATTCTAGAGATCGAAATCAAAAATGACATTGCCTCCTTGGCAACGGTGCCATTTTGTTGGAAGTCCTAAAGCATGTTTTTTATTAGAAAAAATGTCGTAGTATAGTGCGCAATACAATTAAGAAAATTATTTATAAAGATAATGAGACTTGAGTTTCGGTTGTTCATCTCTTGGAGGCGTTTATGCAAATTTGAAATTGATCTTTTTCACTCTACTTGCTTAAAATTACATGCCAATTTCTAATCGTCGGATGAAGGTTTGGCCACTTTCATTATGAACCCTAATTACGTGCGCATGTGTTAGATAGATGACAAATGTGAAAGTGTAAGTTTCACTACGCACGATTCTAGTTATGTGGTGGTTATTTACGGAAAATGCACTAATAGTTAGATCCTCAATATTTTCATGTACCGACAAGCTCGTTGCAATAGATAATAATTAAAAGCAGGAAACTTTAATCACACAATATATTGCAATAAGCTCACGGTAATTCTCAGCACAGAGATATATATATATATATATATAGAAAAGAATCTTTTATTGATTCATAAAGGTGTTTGCAACATGGAACTAGTGGAAAGCTTATAGAGGAAAGTGTTGTAGACCCGGATAGGTTGTGTTAATATAGTGATTTAATCGTTGAAATGAGTATAGTGGTTAACCTAAATCGAGTCTAACCATCTTTTTACAAAATTCTTTTAACCTAGCCAACTTGATTTTATCTTGGTCACTTTTAGGCCCAAGGTCGAACTCATGGAGGTAGGATTAGAGGTGAATAAGTTTCTACGCCTTTCCTACAACGAATCTCTTCCATTCGTTTATTATGTTTTTGGTGTTTTTCTATTTAAGATTTTTTTTTCTGATAATTTTGCCCTTGAGGTACACCCTCAAAATCCGATTCTTGGCTTTGAGCCAAATTAGGGTTCCAAAACTAGTCTTGCTATTCGCAAGACCGAGTACCTGCAAGTCAAGGATTATCTTTTCTCTTTTATATTTTTTTATCTTTTTAATAGCAGGAAAGAGAAATAGAAATAAGATAAATATAGTATGTATATAGAGACATATATATATATATTATATATATATAGGGGTGGGGGTGGAGGTGGAAATGGAGTGTAGCACGGTGTCGAGTTGATCGTTGTTTAGGAAGATGCAACCAATAGGACGAAGCATTGCATGGAGTGTAGGATGGATGGGTGGAAAGTTTGGGCGGAGACGCTTTCTGTATGCGGGTATCGGGGAATATCAGCAACGGGTGCAGATATTCCCGCGATATAACGTGTGGTAGGTGATATGAATGTAAGTATATGTGTATATATATAGATAGGGTTATAATTATATATGTGTAAATGTAGTTATATATATATGTGTGTGTATATATATGTATAGATATGCAAATATATATAGATAGATATAAGTATATATATATATATATGTATATATGTCTAACTATATAAATATGGGTATATATATATAAATATAGTAATATGTGGATATAGAGATATAGATATGCATATATATATATATGTATGTATTTATGTATATAGATATATTAGTATAGGTACCTATGTGTATATATATATATATATGTAGATAGTTATATATATATATATATATGTATTTATATCTATAGATATGTACGTATATATGCATATGTGTATGTATATATATATGTATATATATATATATGTATACAAATATATATATGTATATATATATATATATGTATACAAATATATATATGTATATATATATATGTATACAAATATATATATTTATATATATATATATATATATATATGTATATAAATATATATATATATAAATATATATATGTACATATGTATACAAATATATATATGTATATATATATATGTATACAAATATATATCTGTATATATATATATATAAATATATATATGTGTATATATATATATATAATTATATAGTCATGTACAAGTGAGTGTGTGTGTGTACACGTGAGTGTGTACAAGGGTGGTGTGTGTATGTGTGTGTCTGCAGGAGGGAGTGAGAGACTGACTGTGAGAGAGGGCGCAGCGAGTTAAGGCGTCTGGAGCCCGCAGCTGATGTCTGGATGCCAACGCACAGGTGCAGGCGTGCACAAGCACAGGCGCGCGAGGGTGCACGCGCATGCTAGGTTGCTGCAGGCATGAAGGAGAGTGCAGCGCAACGCGTTGCATAGCGCAATGCACTGCGTTGTGTGCTGGAGTGGACGCGAGCGAAGACGCGGATGCGGGCGTAGGCACAGATGGTCGTGGGCACGGGCGTATGCGGGAGCAGGCGCACGGACGGGCTGGAGATGGTTGCGACACGGAGAGAGTGCGTGGTGACAGGATAAGTGAGAAACTTTCTGGTCACCACACTGTAGCTACAGTGTTCCGCAGAAATGTGTGAACAGTAGCTACAGCGCACATGCGGCTCGGACAACCGGCTGTGGCCGGTCCTACGTCTGCGGGCACTGTGGAGCAAGCCTATGCATGCAAAAGGAGATGTCGCTGGCTGCTGGCATGCACGCAGGGGCTTGCGCGCTGTGTGGAGCTGCCGGTCCTGTGCTGCTGCTGCGGTTGAGCTTCAGAGCTCGAGTCTACGGCAATGGTGTGAAGAGCTTTGAGCGGGTGAAACAGAGAAGTGAACCACCACGCACACTGGCTCTTTGATTAGTTGGGCAGTGGTGGGACTCACAGTGGTGGTCGTGGACCACTGTGAGCTGCTCCTACCCACAGCGTATCTCTTCAGTAGAAGAGGTGCTGCATATGGAGGGGAGAGGGAAGGAGATGGCCTGGAGGAAGGGTCTGCTGTGTGTCTGGACCAGGCTCCCTCTGCAAGGAAGATGGCTGGGCCTTTTTGAAGAAGGAGGCAATCTCAGCCATGCCCTGGGTTGCGCATGACTAAGCATGCGGCTGGCAGAGCATGCTGTGGCAGAGAGTGGCACGAAGAAGAAGCCATGCCCTGTAGCCGTGCGGAGAAGAAATTCAAAGCCAAATAAAAAAATGAAGATGGTGAATTTATGAGGTAGTACTTGAGGAATACGTTAATTACAAGGACAATTTATTCACTTTCCTCACCTCTCAAATAAATCCGTGCATGAGTTTATTTTTACAAATGCACTAGGGCTACCTAATATGAAAAGCAATGCTAGGAAATAGCACAAGATGGCATAATTGTTGGTGTGTTTTTGCTGTGCAATCAGAAAGCTTGAAAACATAAATATAGCTAATAGAAAATGATCACATACATGAATCTATGGGGGGATTTTGCATGCATCATTGGGGGAGAATAAAGAGCTACACTACTAAGCAGTAATAAAAGCATGTAAAGTATGAAGAACTAAGCTACTAATCTAGAAGAAATAAGGGCATTCGGAGGTGGGCTCCAATGGCCTTCAAGTTGGTTGAGAGGAGAAGAAGGGGCGGCCAATCGTGCTTAGGCCAGTCCTTGGAGAGAGGTTGAGGAGGTGATCCAACATCTTGGTATGGAAATGGTGGTGGCCAGGGTGATGCTACTCATGGAGATGGAGTGGAGGTGGATGTAGCTAAGCTAAATGGAAGCCAAGTGTGGATGGGTGCAAATGGCCACCCCTTAGGTCTTTTTATAGACCAAAGGGAAGCTCCCAAGAGAATTATGGAATTCTCAAGAGAGGCCTATGGTGGGAGCTCGTGGGTGAGTGAGTGAGAAAGGGAGGATGGTGGCTTTTAGATCCACCAAATTTGGATCTAAAAATTGAACGTCTCTTAGTTGCTAATTTTAGCAACCAAGGGAACAACACATGGTAGAGAGTTCTAGAGAACTCTAGGCTAGGTATTTTCGTGTGGATGGTGTGTGTGGGTGTGTGTGGGTCGAAACTTAGGTTGCTAGGTTGATTATGTTAGGTTCTAGTGGGTTTAGGACAAGGTAGGTCTCAAATTAGGTTTGTAAACCCTAATTCACTAAGGAAAAGTGGAATTAAACTTAATACAAGTTTATTGGGTGTGGTAAAACTTAATTGAGAGTAAAATAACTCAATTAAGTTACGTCTAGGTCAATTGGACTCTCACTGAGCCCAATTGGATAGTGTGTGTTGAGATCAGGGCTCAATTGGACCTAATGAGTCAAATTGAATAGGCTGATGGAATTGACTAAGATCCAAGTCAATTAAGTTTAGTGAGGACCTAATTAGGTCCTTAAAGAGGTCTAGAGGTGATGTACTAGGGTTAAGGCACCTTAATTTAGATTCCTATG
Source organism: Thalassia testudinum (assembly GCA_037157565.1). Classification (NCBI taxonomy): domain Eukaryota; kingdom Viridiplantae; phylum Streptophyta; class Magnoliopsida; order Alismatales; family Hydrocharitaceae; genus Thalassia; species Thalassia testudinum. The sequence goes on along the minus strand of JAZHRO010000031.1, from coordinate 220,007,954 downwards.
GGGTTAAAATTGGGTTTAGTGGGCTAGAGATCAAAGATCAAGGCTTGAATTCCAAAGTAGGAACTGGAGGATAGTATCAGACGTCTAATAAAGTTGTCAGATGTATTATTGTGAAAATTCAGAAGTTCAGACTTCTTGTCTGGACATCCAATCAGAGTCTGGAGGGATTTTGGGTTCTATTTTAGGTATTCTGCAAAAAATTGGACATCTGACCAAGTGTCTGGACATCCAATAACACTACAGAAGTGAGTTTAAGGTGTGCTGGAGTTGGCTAGGGGTTCTGGATGTCCTATAACTCATCTGGACATCTAGATAGAGGCTAGAATTAGGGCTTTAAGGTTTCCCAGGGTGCAGTGACCTGATCTAAGGGTGGCTATGGCTTGGGGAGGCTTCTAGGCTATCTTATGACTAAGATGGACCTAAGTTCTTCACAATTTTTTGCTTTTTTCCTACTTAATAGAATAGCATACCTTGACTCCCTTACATTATTATCTATTGTATTTAATCTAGGTCTTCCACTCTAGCTCTGCTGCAACACCTATTATTCTTTATTCTTCAGATCTAGCTTATGATCAGCTTATTACCTGCAATTGACATAACGCACCTAATCAGTACATTATAGCATTATTTCATGCATAGCTAAATGAAAGCAGTAAAGGTGCTAGTAATGCTTATGCATGCATTAATTACCCTAACTTATGCTAGGTCCTAGCCTAATTTAGGTCAATTAAGACCTATGATTGTTGTGCAATCAGGGCTCTACGGGTCTCGAACCCGCTCCCCTCTCTTGCGATCTAGCACCTCCACCATTGCGCGGTGTCCACAAGTGTGTTGAGAAGATGTGTTAAGGCCTCATGGCGAAGGTGGGCTCTCAGTCGTTGGATTTTCACCAAATAGCTTAGATCACTTGTTGGGTGGCCATTGGATGTATGGCGGGTGACCTTGGGTGCTCTAGATGGTGCCACGTGGCACCATCTAGACCATCCACCCTTCTTTGCTTGAAGAGGAAGCCATGGTGCTTGGATCGAGGTGATTTCTACGTTGTTGGACTACGATCGTCACTCTGGATCCATCCATTTGGTCAGATTGCTCATCCAAAATTTGTAAGGATGTCGCATTGCCTCCTGGCCATATAAAATGAAGGAATTAATATACAAAACATACAACTATCCTAAATACAATGGAATGGATGTTTATGCAATATTTATATTATGATGTGCATTGCTAGGCCTAGGAACTATCGTAAATAAGCATTTTATAATGAATTTATACGTGTTTATCATACCCCCATGCTTACTTTTTGCTAGTCCCTAGCAAAATTTGCCTAAATACTATTTATAAAAGTAGAATTAGGATTTGATCTCTTAGGCATAATTTGTAGGTTATTTTAGAAACTTTCAACCCAAGACCTAGTTACAAAGACTCGACAGTGCCCAGGTGTCTACTAAAATGCAGACCGTCCAAGTCCTCGCCTTATTTAAAAAGAGAAGATACACAAATTTTTTTCCTATTTTTCTTCTTTTCTTTTTTTTTCTGTACTTTTGGAGTTTGAGTTTCGGGATAACTTTTCATGACTACCCTACCCTCCCAAGGCTCGAAAAGGACTCTAAGTGTTAAGTATCTAGTGAAAATAGTGGACTCACTAGGCAGGCGTTAAAATGGACTTCGGGTTTCTACTACCCTAGGTGACCTTGCCTAGAGGTTTATCTTTCCTAATGGTAGCTTTCTACCTAGTTATTTTATTTTTGGGGTCAACACAAGGGCGAACCTAGTATATATCTCCCCAGTTTATTCTACTTCCCCGCTTCTTCCCTAAGTGTTTTGGGAATTATTATGCATTTTTGTGAGCAAAGCTTTGGACAACCAGCCAAAGGGTTGTTACCCATGACAACTTGCAAGCCATACTCGTGCGGTAAAGTGTGGTTTTATTTGTTTATTTTTTTTATTTTCTCCTCTTCTTTTATTTTTTTTTCTTTTCTTCTTTTTTTTTTCTAAGTAGGTTGCTTCTGTTGGTGCTAGAGCACCACGATCATTTGTTTTGATGATAACAAAACACGTGTTATTTAACATTTGCAATTTGAGTCCTAGATTTCAGGTCAATTGCAAATATGGACGTGTTTAGACGGAGTTCGAGCTCGCATCCAGGACGGATTGGAGGAGCTTGATGGAAAACAGAGGAGGTTCGCGTGGAGCGAAAGATTGAAGATGGAAGGAAATGAAGAATAGGATAGATTTTCTTCTTTTGTACTTGTTGTATTTTTCGTTTCTTTTGTTGCTCTTTATTTCCTTAGATATTTCATGTTAAAGAGCCTCAAAGAACCCTAACAGTAGTCCTAGGAACACCGGCACAACCCTAGGATACTTAGGTTTTCTGTAGAATACTTAGAAAACCAATATAGGGTTCAAACAGACTTTCCAGACATCTAATTCCCAAATCAGACGTCTGATAATGTATTTTAAGACGTCTGACTATTGTTTCAGATGTCTGATAACTGTTAGGCTGGACATAGTTAGTTCTTTCTGATGAAATCAGACGTCCATACCTTAGACCAGACGTCTTAGGAGACGTCTGATGACTTTGCCAGACGTCCAATTAGTGGACCGTTGGCTGGCTTCGCAAACACTCCAGATATGACCGTTAGAGCCTTATCAGACGTGCATAGGACTGTCCAGACGTTTGATAAATGACAGTTTTGCCTCTGCTGACCCAAAATCTCTTCTCAGAGATTTTCTAGCCGTTGCAACGTTTAGAAATCAATTCCCACAGTAAAAGTAGGTTTCCAGACGTCCAGACATAGTGCCAGACGTCCTGTATGTCGTCTGATGGACTTGCGTAAAAACCCTGTTTAGATCTGATCCAAGTCAGGGAGAGACCCGCGCAAAATCAGACGTCTGATCTTTGAATCAGACGTCTTATAGTGAACTTCCAGACGTCTGATGCTAGAATTAGACGTCTGATAAGCCTGTCAGAACAATGATTGTTCCTGATTTCGGGCTGATTCACTTGGGCTTTGTTCCCAACAGCTATAGAACCTTTCTTAAGCCTTCCAAAGCCTTCCTAAGGCCTCTATAAATAGAGGGGTCCCTTTACACACCAAGACACACCTAGAGAGACCAAGATACACAAGAAACAATTTGTATTACACTTTCCACTCTCTTGTGTCCTAGCTAGCTCTTGCTCTCCAAGCTCAAGTACCATTCTCTTGAGAGCATCAAGCTGTTGCGCACCCGCTCTCCCGCCGTAGTTCACGAGAGCGAAGTTGCGCCGTCGCGTGGCTCACGCTCCGCATCATCGTCGACGCACTCCTTGCAAAGGGGAGTTTCCTAAATCCTATAGAAGCTTAGGTTTATTACTTTGTTGGCTCTATAGGTTTGTTGTTTATTTTACCTTTGTCTTTTGGTTGGGTATTCGCTTTGCGAATTCCCATCTCCTTCGTGGGACAAAATCCTTCTCGTGGAGAGAAGGGGTTGAGGAACGCTACCCTCGTACTTGTAGCGTGGTTGTATTGAGGTTGAATCACCCTCATTTTAAGTGATTCGGTTTAGTGGATTTTGATCAACTTGGTTGATCGGAAAATCCTAACTCGAGAGGGTTAGGTGGTGGTTTTTACCCGGTTTGGATTTCCACCTAAAAACTTTTTGTGTACATTGTGTGATTATCTTTTTGAGATTGCTTTATATTTCATTTACGCATTTTTTACGTCACACTGATCTCACCCCTCCAAGTAGGGAAATTACAGCTTCCCTAATCTAAGATTTACCTAAAGTAAGTACAACAAAAATGGTCTTGTGGCTAGGCTCTGGACAACTGGCCGATAAGCTGTTACCACCGACAACTTTCTAGCCATACTACCCTCGATAGTTCAATAGCTACCCAATTTCCGAAGAAATAACCGAAAAGTGAGTCAGTGCAAAAAAGTGTTTAGATGCTTAGGCTTAAAGTCTCCCAAAATCTGAGGGCAGGTTGATTAGTCGCATACTTATCAACCCAATTTATTTAGCAAATTAAAATGAATTTTAATTGGCAAGGACTCGATACTAAGTCCACATTCGAGTGGACACCTAGGCCAATTAAGCCTGAAGACTTGAAGAGTCTAAGTATTCAAGTCTCAAGGTATCAATTCCTAAAGATTGCAACACCTAATGCCTAAGTTCTCGTCTCCTAATTCTCTCTCTTTTCTTTTAACTAAAATAACAGGAAATTACTGTTACAACTGACAAAAAGATTAAAAGATATATCCACCACCCCATGATTAGCTATTGCAATGTCCTCATTGTTGAAAATGCAGGCATGTAGGAGAGTAGAAGTGGAAGCATAACACCTGGTTTCTGTGGGATTCTGGTAAGCTTGCAATAGTCTTTGTACGTGCTGAGCTAAGTGCCTTCAGCTAGGCAATGTCATCAATAAAAGATAACAAATCATTGAGGCCACAATAACATAGTTTCCGAGACCCCAGGTATGGGTCTCGGAGAGTGAAAATGGGCTTGCCAAATGATGAGTCCATTTTAATGGACTATTGTTATGCCTAAGTACTTCAATTCTAACATAGTATGTTTGTTAATAATCACATTTGGTCGTTAACTAAGTGCATGCAACATTACTTGAGTTTTTATCTATTTTATTGCATTTTATAACTTAGTATGTAATTATTTTATGTTTTGTTGTTGCAAGAATGACGGTGGAAAAGAACCAGGAGGGGGGATTAATTTCCCCCAACAAATTGGCCAGCCTCAACACCTCCCTCGTCCTCCGGCTAGCCTCAACACCTCCCTCAACAAATACAAACGGTGCTGGCCATATTTAGAAAAGGATTTTGAAAATCCTTGGAGAGGTGGAAGAGAGGAGATATAGAGCGAGAGGCAGAGGGGGTGGGGAGGACCAAATCGTGAAGACTACTTAAACTATGCATCAACACCGCACCACCACCCGCACCCGCGTAAGCCCACCAATCCCTGCACCTAGCTTCATTGCCCTTCTACGTACTTCTTGCAGGTGCTCAACGCCCTTGCGAAGCCTCTACAGGCGCAGCCTCACAGCCCTTGCATGCCCTCTGCAGGTGCAACCTTATCGCCGTTCTCTGCACTGCCTGCAGGCACTCAACACCATCCTGCCCTCGCTACACCACTGCGCCATTGCCTTCCACCTCAAGCGCCCTTGCGCACTCTCTGCAGGTGCAGGCCAACCTTCTGCACCTGCACGCACTTCACCCGCGATCCCACTGCACCCCTTCCAGCACTCTCACCGCCCTACATCTAGCGCCCTCACGCACTCGCGCCATCGCCTTCCATCGCAAGAGCCCGCACCAACACCCTTGCACGCCCTCTACAGGCGCACACCTCCCTGCACTCACACAGTGCTCTCACCGCACCCCTCCAGTGCCCTTGCGCGCCAACCTTCAGCAGCAGTAGCATGATCCTCTAGCATCCTCTCCTCTGTGAACAGCAGACAACCGGCACACCTCCAGCCTGCCCAACAGCTTGCCTTGCACGGTGCACCTCTCGCATGACCAACGCGATGCCAACCCACGCACGCAAGTGCTAGTAGCAACGGTGACAGCCCCCTATAGCAAGCTTTGTCGGCGTCAAGCCCTCTAGCTGACCGCCACCCGCCACCTCTGACCACGCTTCCCCCGCCGTCGCGATCACCTCTCTCCCATGCACAGCCGGCGGGCCTCGGTCGGCCAGCCACCAAGCCTTCACATGTGTAAGGGGGAGAGAGGAATTTTCCTCTATTTTTTGTGACATTAAAGTTTACCATTTGTGCCATTGCCAAAAGCGCTATTGCAATATTTAATTGATTATTATATTTGAGTGAAATTGCAAGCATGCCCTTACGTGTTATAGTATTTCTTTAGTGCACTTAACTCTTCAACGGTGATGTTAACAAATGCATAAAATCTCATCCATACAATCACATGACCTAAAAGAGAAAGCCCCATGTCTTCAAATACGACTATGTTACATGCCATTACAAATTATTTCATTAAAGGAAAATTACATTAATATCCCTGCATTTCTAAATTATTATGTGTTCCTTCTTTTTGCCTTATTTCTCATTAGATTTGAACACGGATTGTGCACATGATTGAATAAGTACAAAGGAAAAATATTTTGTGAACATAATAATCTATTTCTCCCTGTGGATATGACATCCTTTTCATGGTTTAAATTCATATCTTTGTTAATTTTTGATTGAGAGATTTCCACCACATTAATTACAACAACATGTCCTTCTATTGCTATCATAATTAAGCGAAACTCCCTCTGTCAAATTGGTGCCGTTGCCGGGTAGGCAACAGACGCAATAGATTCACGTTATTATTTTTTAATATTCTGAGTTGCGCAATTATCTGATCAATTTTTTTTATTGTGCGAGGAATTTGACGAGGCAACGAGGCACAACAGAGCAGCGACATCAATCACGAGCTAAGCCACATGAGGAAATGACGTAGGAGACCTGGATCGCACTTTCACAAGGGATTCTCCATCGTCACAAAATTTACTTCTGTATTTTCACCCTTGTATTAATTGGGGCTTAATTTTTGGGAATTGTCCCCACATTCTTTAGCTACTAGGGTTTACATTTTTTGCATGCGTGATTCTATTTTCTGCTTGGTTGCCTTTAAGACCAACAAAAGAAAATATCGAGCTGCCTATTTAGAAGTTGCATGCCCTTAGGTGCGTACATTTAGGGGTGATTGAGTAGCACATTAGATCTTATTATTGCATTGCAAGCACATTAGCACGAAGATTGCTGGAGACAGGTACACCTTGCTAACTTTTGCATCAGCTCTTGTTCACACATTTGCATTCAAATTAAAATTTAAGACCACCAAGTTGTTTGAATTTACTAATTCAGTGGTTGCATAACTAAAACTGGGACTGATAATCAGATTCATCCCTAAAATCAATTCACATTTGATCTGATTCTAAGGGACTTGTCTGCGATTTAAACAAATTACAAAGATTTGCGGTGTGTTGCACACTTCTGACACTGGGCATGCACATTAGGCATCGCACTAAGGCCCGATCCCTTAAGGCTATAGGCACCGATCTCTTTATCGGTGCAAACCCTCGTATTATGCTTTGTGGTGGTGGTGATACTATCTTTTGACCAAGTGTTATGATACTTCACGGAGGGGGACACCCCTTAAAGGAACAAAAGGGTAGTTAAGGGGCACCGCATACGCATCGCCTCAAAGGAAGGGTTTGCCCTACTTGCATCCCTTTGTTCATCCTTGGAGTAACTTCTCACTTGATCACCTGGGAGTATCATCCAAGCAAAGTATAGGTCCTAGGGCACTCGAAGGTTGAATTAAGGCACGTAATTGCAAAGAAAAACTTGTTTGGCCATTTATATCAACTAATTCAACCTCCAAAAGAAAGAAGGTTAAGATTTCAAGTCATCACCCCTCTTGTACCACTTATGTCGGAACGGAGGGATAAGCCTTAACCGTTTGACTTATCTTTGGTGTGGAGGTTTCACTTAATAAGAACTTGAATTGTGTTTTGTATGCTTGGTAGATGCTCTCTTGAGGGTAGTCTAGTGTTTGATCTTGAGCCTGAGAGAATTCTTAGGAGAGCTCACCTAGGAGAGAAAAGAGAAGGAAGGGTTGATCAAGGGGCAAAACAACAAAGCACCCTAAGGGACTATTTTATTCCAACTAACCAACCTACATAAGCACTAAGATGACTGGCAAGGGATAATCCATATGAGATCAAGAGTAGTACCATATCTTTATTTCCCTCTTTTTATGGTAATACTAGGGCGGACCCCTACCAGCATTTGGAGGAATTCACCGAGGTCTGTTCCACGGTGAAGCTCTAGGGCTTTACTGATGAAGATCTGATGAGGACTCTATTTCCTTTCTCCCTAAAGGATAAGGCCAGGCACTGGTATCATACCCTCGATGAAAGGGTAATTCATTGGGCCACCCTTAAGGGAGAATTTTTGAAAAAGTATTTTCCTATGAGTAAAACCAACCATTATAGAAGAGAGATTATGGGTTTTACTCAACAGGAAGGGGAGAAATTTCATGAGACTTGGGAGTGCTTTAATGACCTTCTTAGGTTATGCACCCACCATCTGGTGCCAAGATGGCAGTTGGTCGAAAGGTTCTATAATGGATTATCTGAAAGGCATTGACAAACCATTGATGCAGCCTGTGTAGGAACCTTCATGACTAGAACTAAGGATGAAGCCTGGACATTATTTGAAACATTAAGCGAAACTCCATACATCTGTCCTCTACCTATTAAGAAAGAAAACCAACAATATTACAGAGGAAGATAAAGGCCCATGAAGCCGGGGCTTCTCAGGATTTGGCTTATCAGATCCAACTATTGAATAAAAACTTTGATAGGCTTTTAGCAAACCCCAGCATGAACCTGCAAGTAGCCTCTATCTTTCAAGCTTCAAGAGAATGCTCCATCTGCCAAAGCACAATGCATGCCACTGCGGAGTGCCATCACCCAAATCAATTCCCTGAGTTGATTCAGGTTGACTTGAACGTGGCCCAAGGTTTCCACCCCCCTCAAGATAACCCTTCTCCAATACCTATAATCCAGGGTGGCGAAACCATCCAAACTTCTCTTGGAAGCAAGGTGATGCTTCTAACTCAAGGAATACAAGACCCTTACCTCCCCAACCCATATACCAACCATCTTATGAAAACCCTCCTCAAAATAAGCCCTCTGAGATGGATGAACTAAAGGCCATGATGAAAGCAACGCAAGAGAATCAGAATATGGTCATCCAATCTCAGAATAAGATGATTACTGATATGGAATCCCAAATTGGTCATCTTATTGAGGCAGTTAGGCAACGTGATCCAGGGAAGCTGCCTATCTCTTCTGACGGGAACACTAAGGGCAAGGGGGTTGTATTCAGGGAGCACTCCCAAGCAGTGACTGTGTTGAGGAGTGGAAAAAAGATTGACAAGCCTGATAACACTCCTACGGTTATGTCTCAGAATTCCCCTTCCACACCTGACCTGACTTCCATCTCCATCGAGGAAGAGCCACACTGCTCTCCCTCGCACAAAATCACCCACAATAAGGATGTCGTCCTTCCATCACCCCTTTCCCGCCATGACGACCCCTCTACCCAGATGTCGAGGGTGCCCTATCCAAAGTGCCTATCTACTCCTAGGGAATCTTCTGTTGGATCATCTGGATCCAAGGATAGGATGGAAGAGATTATGGATACTTTTAGGCAAGTCTAGATTAACTTGCCTCTATTGGAAGCTATTAAACAGATCTTGTCCTATGCCAAGTTTTTGAAGGAGCTGTGCACCCAGAAGCATCGATCTAGGAAATAGGTCCAAACCATGGTCATCCTGCTTGACCATGTTAGCTCGATTCTCCAGCATGGAACACCCCCCATAATGTAAGACCCAGGGCCCCGTATATTTCAGTGGTTATAGGTAACCACACATTGATGGGGCTCTGCTCGATCTAGGTGCGGGGGTGAACATCCTATCGAGCTCTATCTACGACCTTTTGGGAGGAGGCAAGTTGAAGCCTAGTCCAGTAATCCTCCAGGTTGCAGACAGATCACTTAAGACACCACGGGGATTGTTGGAAGATGTCCTTGTGAGAGTGGAGGATTTCTTCCTCCCTGTTGACTTTCTGGTGCTTGATACTGACCCATCAAATAAGCCCACAAAGCCATCCATTATTCTGGGATGCCCCTTCTTGGCCACAGCCAATGCCTCTATATATTGTAGACATGGGGCACTTAAAATGGGCTTTGGGAACAAGAAGTTCCGGTTGAATGTTTTTGATAATTACAAGCAATCTTGATTTGAAGATTGTTCTCAGATTGAGGTCGTTGATGAAATAATTGAAGAGACTACTCCAGCACTCCTAGATCCCCTTCAGAAGGTCATATCTAAGGACCATCCCTCGATTATTAAAGAAACTAAAAGTGAAATGCCTGAATTAGAAGAGTTGCTAGGGATACACACTGAGTCTCTGCCCCCACCCTGGACTGTGAAGGTAGATCTGCTACCTGAGGTGGGGACATCTCAACTAAAACCCTCAATCAAAAAGGCTCTTGAGTTGGAGTTGAAACTCGTCCCGAGCACATTGAAATATGCTTTCCTTGGCCCTAATAACATGCTCCCCGTTATTATCTCGTCTGCATTATCTGAATTGCAAGAGGGAGCTTTGCTTGAGTGTTTACAAAGGCACAAGGAAGCAATTTCCTGGTCAATTGCTGATATTAAGGGTGTTGATCCCTCTCTTTGCATGCATCATATATACATGGACTAGTCCGTGAAGCCTTTCCATGGCTTGCAGAGAAGGCTTAATCCAAATATGCGGGAGGTTGTTAAAAGTGAGATTCTGAAATGGTTGGATGCAGGGATTATCTATCCCATTTCAGATAGTAAATGGGTCAGTCCTATTCATGTAGTTCCCAAAAAGGCAGGAATCATTGTGGAGGAGAATGACCAAGGAGAACTGGTGACTACTAGACCCTCAATTGGTTGGAGGGTCTGCATTGATTACCGCCGTTTGAACACGGCTACCCAGAAAGGCCATTTCCGCTTATTGTTTATCAATCAAAGTTTGCAATGATTGGCAAGGAACAAGTACTTTTATTTTCTTGACGGGTACTCTAGGTATAATCAGATAGCCATTTTTCCTGATGATCAGGAGCGTACCACCTTCATAAGTCTGTATGGCACATTTGCGTTCCGCCGAATGCCATTCGGATTATGTAATGCTCCTACCACTTTCCAACATTGTATGATGGCTATCTTTTCTGATATGATCGACGAGTTCGTTGAAATTTTCATGGATGACTTCTCCATTTATGGCTCATCGTTTGACCTATGCCTTTCGCACCTTGATAAAGTCTTAACCCATTGAGAAGTGGCAAAGCTGGTGCTTAGCTAGGAGAAAAGCCACTTTATGGTCTAGTAGGGCATTATGTTAGGGCATATAGTTTCTGAGAGAGGATTAGAGGTGGACACCACAAAAATCAATTCCATCTCTAAGCTTCCATTGCCCGCCAATGTTCGTTAGGTTAGATCTTTCATTGGCCATGCTGGATTTTATAGGTGCTTCATTAGAGATTTCAGTAAAATCTTTAAGCCACTCTCCGACTTGTTAGCGAAGGATGTCTCCTTCAATTTTGATGATAGATGTGGCGAGGCTTTCCAAGTTTTGAAGAAAGCCCTTATTATCGTGTCGATTCTCCAAGCACCAGATTGGACCCTCCCGTTTGAGCTTATGTGCGATGCTTCTGATTTTGCAATGGGAGCAGTCTTAGGTCAAAGGGTTGATGGCAAACCTCATGTGCTGCATTTTGCCAACAAGACTCTTACGGATCCTCAGCAAAACTACACGGTCACTGAAAAGGAACTACTTGCTGTAGTATTTGCTTTGGAAAAGTTTCGATCATATCTTCTAGGATCCAAGGTTCTAGTGTTCACTAATCATTCTGCCCTAAGGCATCTTCTTGCCAAAAAGGACACCAAACCTTGCCTAATTCGTTGGATTCCGCTACTCCAAGAATTTGACCTAGAAATTAAAGACAAGAATGGAGATGAGAATGTGGTAGCAGATCATTTGTCTAGGATCCCGATTGAGGCATCAAACCCTACTGGTAGTATTCAAGAGACTTTCCCTGATGAGTCTCTGATGGCTGTGGAAGCTAAAACTCCTTGGTTCACTAACATAGTGAGCTATCTGGTCACGAGCATTACCTCCAGTACTTGGGACAAGCAGAAGCGAGGTAGGTTTCTTGCCAACACTAAATTTTATCACTAGGAGGAGCCCTAGCTTTTTAGAGTAGGCCTTGACCAGCTTTTTCGCCATTGCATCCCTGATGAAGAACAAAGAAGTGTTCTGAGTTTCTGCCATGACCTCCATTGTGGGGGACATTTTAGTGGGAAGAAGACTGCCCATAAGGTTCTTCAGTCTGGCTTTTGGTTGCCCACATTATTCCGAGATGCACATAAGTATGTGGGTGCATGTCTACGTTGCCAGCAGATGGGAACCATTGGAAAAAGGGATGAGATGCCCCAACAACCTATTCTCCTTGTTGTGATCTTTGATATTTGGGGCATTAACTTCATGGGTCCCTTTCCTGTGTCCTTCAGATATGAATAGATCCTTGTGGCTGTAGACTATGTATCAAAATGGATAGAAGCCATACCCATGCGAACCAATGACCATTTCGTTGTCTTTGGATTTATTAAGGCTAATATCATTTCTTGGTACGGGTGCCCAAGGACGATCATAAGTGATGGAGGACCTCACTTCAAGAACGTACACTTCACTAGACTACTCCAAAATTTGGGAGTCAATCATATGATAGCCACACCTTACCATCCCCAAATGAGTGGACAAGTTGAAGTGTCTAATAGAGAGATTAAGTGAATTTTAGAAAAAATTGTTAGGCCCGATCGGAATGATTGGTCTAAAAAACTAAATGATGCTCTTTGGGCCTACAGAACTGCGTATAAGACTCCCTTGGGCATGTCTCCATTCCGTCTTGTCTACAGAAAAGCATGCCACCTTCCCGTTGAAATCCAGCATAAAGCCTATTGGGCTATTAAAAACGTTAACTTGAATTTGTATAAAACGGGAAAGGCACGTATGTTAGAATTAAGTGAGCTTGAGGAGCTTCGTAATGAAACCTATGAAACTTCTCAAGCTTACAAGGAGCGTACAAAAGTCTTCCATGATAAGCACATCATTAGAAGGACTTTTGAGCCCAACCAGTGGGTCTGGCTTTTCAATTCTAGACTTAAATTATTTCCTAGAAAGCTCAAGTCCCGCTGGGATGGGCCATATGTTGTTATCAATACTTTCCCTCATGAAGCTGTAGAAATTCGGAACCCTACTTCAGGTGTGAGCTTTAAGGTAAATGGCCAGCGACTTAACCTTATATTACTCTTTCAGATGGCCAGGTTTTGAATGCACTTCGGCTTGAGGAGCCTTAGCTCCTCCCACTCTCCTCCACAGGTGATATTCTTCTATCTCTGCATTTTTCCAATGAGGACATTGTCAGTCTTAGGCAAGGGGAGGTATAACCTGAGAATGTTTATAGTATTTATAAATATTTGCATACATATATATTTATATATTTATATATATAAACTCTTATTTCCTTAAGCTGAGTGCGTTAGTCCCTAGCAAAATATCTTTGTCATTGGAGGTTTTTCTTCTTGAATTATTTCTTAAGTTTAGAATCTAGTACATTTATTTCACATGCACGTTGACTGGGTAATGGATCCTTGAAGAAAACCAGTAAGCATTTGTAGTCTACTGAACCCTTGGACAGTTAATAAGGCTTCAGGCATACTATCTTCTAGTAGATCCACCCCATATTTGTGAGATGAAAGTAGAGAGATTGTTGGTGCACTAAGTCTAGTGCAAGGACTCTTAAGTTTTGGATAATTAGATGATGATACTTCAGAGTTGGGCATAGTTTTAACTCTCTGTTCCTGTGTGTGTACTTTGTGTGAATTCCTGAGAGCGACCAAATAAGGCAGATACATAGAGATTGAGTCTTGATAAAGCTATGACTATGGTGGATGGCTATGACCATTCTTCATAGAGTCCTTGGCTGAAGGAGGGTAATAGTGTCAAAGGTCAGAAATATGCCTGTCCTATCCATTCCTTCCCAGTGTTGAGAATAGGCACTTCCACCAAATAAGCCACACAATATCCTCTTGACCATCATCATCCCAAATAATGCCTCATAAATAAAAGTTTTGTCGTGTTATGTTAATTTATAAACAAAAAAAGAAGAAGAAACATAAAGAAGAAAAAGAAGAAACAGTTATATTAAAAAAAAAGACAGAGAGAGAGAAAAGAAAAAGAAAAGAGTGCAAGTTTATAATGTTATGTATGTAACATTATTTCTGAGGCAACAAAACACCTATCACGATCCACCAAATATGACCCATATCTACCTTTCAGTATTTTTGATAGCCTGAATACTGGCTAAGGACTCTAACTTTGTTGTAGAGTTATTAGGACTTTAATTGAAGTGTGGATGCCATGTGAGACCACCAAATAGTGAGTATAATTACTGAATCTGGCGAGATTTGTGATCTCAGAAAGAAAAGAAAGAACAGAGTGAGCGCCCAAGAACATCAAGAGAGCACAGTTGTTTAGCCTCTCTCCGAGTTGACTTTTCTAATAGTCTAGAGATCTAGAGTCTGTAGTACTAGATTACATGTAGCACCAGATGAGTGTGTGCCACCAAATAGAAATCCATTCAACTCGATATCTCCTACCTAAACCAAAAGCCAGGGTCAAATTACATATTATCTTTTGCTTTATCCCTGAGGGAAGTAGTTGCCTAACCCGACAGAAATATTTACTAAGGGTGAAGTACGAACTCCCAATGCGAATTGGCTTTTCACGTGGATCTGTTACCTAGGCTATCATCAATTCATATTTGTCTGGATCTCTAAAGTTTTGAAATAAGAAAAGAAGAAATCTTCTGATTCCTTCTATTATTTTTCATTTCTGGTAGGGGCTAGCAAATCTTAGGCATGGGGGTATTTGATGAGTCCATTTTAATGGACTATTGTTACGCCTAAGTACTTTAATTCTAACATAGTATGTTTGTTAATAATCACATTAGGTCATTAAAAAAGTGCATGCATCATTACTTGAGTGTTTATCGATTTTATCGCATTTTATAACTTAGTATGTAATTATTTTATGTTTTGTTGTTGCAGGAATGATGGTGGAAAAGAACAAGAAGAGGGGGGATAAATTTCCCCCAACACCCCGGCTGGCCTCAACACCTCCCTCATCCTCTGGCCGGCCTCAACACCTCCCTCAACAAATGCAAACGGTGTTGGCCATATTTAGAAAAGGATTTTGAAAATCCTTGGAGACGGGGATGGGGAGGACCCAACCATGAAGACTGCTTACACTGTGCACCAGCGCTGCACCCACCGCCCGCACCCGCGCAGGCCCACCGGTCCCTACACCCAGCCTCATCACCCTTTTCGAACTGCCTGCAGGCGCTCAATGGCCTTGTGTGCCCTCTGCGGGGATAGCCTCACCACCCTTGTGTGCCCTCTGCATAAGTAGCCTCATCGCCCTTCCCCGCATTGTCTACAGGCGCTCAATGCTATCCTGCCCTCACCACGCCATCGCACCATCTCCTTCCACCTCCAGCGCCCTTGCGCACCCTCTACAGCTGCAGGACAACCTTCCCTCACTGCAGGTGCTTCACCCGCGCTCTCATCGCGCCCCTTCCAACATTCTCATCGCCCTACATCCAGTGCCCTCACACGCTCGTGCCATCGCCTTCCACCGCAAGCGTCAACGACACCGCCTTTGCACACCCTTTGAAGGCGCACGCCACCCTACACCCACATAGTGCTCTCACCGCGCCTCTCCAGAGCCCTTGTGCGCCAACCTTCAATAGCAGCAATGCGAGCCTCCAGCATCCTTGCCTCCGCGAACAATAGGCAACTAGCGCGCCTCTAGTCTGCCCAACATCCTACCTTCCGCGGCGCACCTCTAGCGCGACCAACGTGACACCAACCCACACTCGCACGCGATAGCAACAGTGGCGACAACCCCTTGCAGCAAGCTCCGCCGGCGTCAAGCCCTCCGGTTGACCGCCACCTGCCACCTCCGGCCGTGCTTCCCCCACCGTCGCAATCACCTCTCTCCCACGCACCGCTGGCGGGCCTCGGTCGGCCGACCACCAAGCCTTCACGCGCACAAGGAGATAGGAAATTTCCTCTATTTTTGGTGACATTAAAATTTACCATTTGTGCCACTGGCAAAAGCGCTATTGCAATATTTAATTGATTATTATATTTGAGTGAAATTGCATGCATGCCTTTACGTGTTATAGTATTTCTTTCATGCACTTAACTCTTCAATGGTCATGTTGATAAATGCATAAAATCTCATCCATACAATCACATGACATAAAAGAGAAAGCCCCATGTCTTGAAATACGACTATGTTACATGCCATTACAAATTATTTCATGAAAGGAAAATTACATTCATATCCCTACATTTCTAAATTATTACGTGTTCCTTCTTTTCACCTTATTTCGCAATAGATTTGAACACAGATTGCGCATGAGATTGAATAAGTACAAAGGAAAAATATTTTGTGAACTTATTAATCTGTTCCTTCTTGTGTATACGACATCCTTTTCGTGTTTTAAATTCATATCTATGTTAATCTTTGTTTGAGAGATTTCTACCACATTAATTGCAATGACATATCCTTCTATTGCTATCATAATTAAGCGAAACTCTCTCCATCACCAAAGAGATGATTAATGAAAGTGGCAAGCTGGTTGTGCAAAGAGAGCCCAAATGGTCTCCAATAGGTGTTTTGTTGATTTATTACAAAGGAAGTGTGGTTGGGTATAGAATTTGGGCAATGGTTGGGTGAAAAAAGATGAGGGTTTTGTGATGTGCTGGGTGATTGCACAGCAATCATAGATCTTAATTGACCTAAATTAGGCTATGACTTAGCATAAGTTAGGGTAATTCACGCATGCATAATCATTACTTGCATCCTTATTGCTTTCTTTTAGCTATGGATAAAATGATGCTATAATGTACTGATTAGGTGTATTATGACAATTACAGGTAATAAGCTGACCAGAAGGTAGATCGGAAGCTGGATCTGAAGCTGCAATAACTGGTGTTGTAGCAGAGCTACAGCGGAAGACCTAGATTAGATGTAATAGATAATAATGTAAGGGAGTTAATGTATGCTATTCTATTAAGTAGTAATAAAGTAGTAAAATATGAAGAACTTAGGACCATCCTAGCCCTAGGACATCCTAAAAGTTTCCCCAAGTCTTAGCAACCCTTAGATTATTTTACTGCACCCTAGGAAACATGAAAACCCTAATTCCAACCTCTATCTGGACATCTAGATAAGTTATAGGATGTTCAAAACTCTTAGCCAACTCCCGCACATCTTAAACCCACTTCTGCAATGATATTTGACGTCCAGCCACTCCACCAGACGTCCAATTCCTACAGAATACCCAAAATAGAACCCAAAATCCCTCTTGACTCTGATTGGACATCTAAACAACAAGTATGGACTTCTGATTTTTCACTATAAGACGTCTAACCCTATTATTGGACGTCTAGAACTGCTCTCCAGTTCCTATTTTGTGATTCAAGCCTTGATCTTGGAATTCTAGCTCCATAAACCCAATTCTAACCTTATAAGAACCTAAATTAAGGTGCCATAACCCCTGTACATCGCCTATAGACCTCTCTAAGGACCTAATTAGGTCCTCACTAAACCTAATTGACTTGGATCCAAGTCAATTCCTTCAGCCCATTCAATTGGACTCATTGAGTCCAATTGAGCCCTAATCTTAGCACACACTATCCATTTAGACTCAGTAAGACTCCAATTGACCTAGACCAAACTTAATTGAGTTATTTTCCTCTCAATTAAGTTTTTACACATGCAATTAAACTTGTATTAAGTTTAATTTCTCTTTACCTTAGAGAATTAGGGTTTACAACCCTAATTTGAGACCTACCTTGACCTAAACCTACTAGAACCTAACCTAATCAACCTAGCCACCTAAGTTTCGACCCAAACACACCCACACACACCATCCACATGAAAAATACCTAGCCAAGGGTTCTCTAAAACTCTCTACCGTGTGTTGTTGCTTGGTTGCTAAAATTAGCAACAAAGAGCCATTCATTTTTAGATCCACAATTGGTGGATCAAAAAACCACCATCCATCCTCTCTCTCTCACTCTCCCACGAGCTCCCACCATAGGACTCTCTAGAGAATTCCATAATTCTCTAGAGAGCTTCCCTTAGGTCTATAAAAATACCTAATGGGTGGCCATTTGCACCCATCCACCTCTTGGCATTATTCACCTCCAATTAGGTTAGCTACATTACACTTCCACTCTACCTCCACGAGTTGCTCACCATGGCCACCACCATCTCCATACCAGGATACTGGATCACTTCTCTAACCTCTCTCCAAGGGCTGGCCTAAGCACCATTGGCCACCCCTCCTCCTCTCGACATCTCAAACGCCATCGGAGGCCACCTTCGAATGCCCTTATTTCTTCTAGATTAGTAGCATACTTCTTCATAGTTTACATGCTTTTATTACTGCTTAGTAGTGTAGATCTTTATTCTCCCCCAATGATGCATGCAAAATCCCCCCATAAATTCATGTATGCGATCATTTTCTGTTAGCTAGATTTATGTTTTCAAACTTTCCTCTATAAGCTTTCCTCTAATTCCATGTTGCAAACACCCTCCTGAATGAATGAATGAAAGAAGTATTTATATATATATATCACTATGTTGGGAATCACTATGAGCTTACTGATTGCAATATATTTTGTGTGATTAAAGTAGCCTTCTTTTAATTCCTGATATTCTTGCAACTAAGCATGTCGTGCATAAATATGTAATAACCATAAACCACCATGCGATTTTAATCAAGTACAGCAAAAAAGATCGATTTCAAATTTACATAAACACCTCCCAGAGACGAATGACTGGGACACAAGTCTCGTTATCTTTACAAAATCATTTCTTTTTACGAGCGTTTTAGCATAACTATACTACGATTTCCGACGATATCAAAATGCATGAAAACGGCTTCTGTCAAATGGCACCGTTGCCATTGAAGTAGATAAGGGAAGTAGATCTAGTTGAGGATATGGATTTTGAGGCAAACATTACATGTGACACTACTGATCAATCTAGGCCAATTCCCATTGTAGGTGAACTTGTGATAGAGCCAACATCTTCTGATCTGTATCCTTCTTCTTTCACCTACATCTGTAATACGGATGTTAGAGATTCTGAGATGACACTTTCTATCCCTGATCCTGACATCTGAAGACCAGAAGTAGCTATGAATGACTTGAACGAAGAAATAAATATGCTACCTGAGGTAGGAATTATTGAGGAACCCAATGCATATGAGGGTGAAGCTTTGAGCAGAATGAGTTGGGGACGCACCTATCATCCCAGTCAATCTAATGGATGCCTCGACTCAGAGCCTAAAGAATCAGCTTCTAATGAATCAGATATGAGTACGAACGAGGATGGAATAATTTCTAACAAGGATTTTAGTGACCTCCCCACAGATCTACTTTCACGAATACCCTGTATGATCTAGAGCCTAGAGAGGGCTTGATCTTTGATGTCAATTATCATTATGAGGATCCCTATAACTCAGATTCTGGTTCTAAGATACATTTTGATCTACTCCCTCAACAACTTCCCGCTGAATTGTGGGACATGATAAATCAGCTGAATCAATATCACGATCCCCCCTCTGATTATCCTCTATTTTCCACCACCACTCCACACTTTCTTATAGCTAGGCCTTTTAGAGTAGGGGTGCACAATCAGTTAGTTCGCATATCCGCACCACTGATTCTAGGAGCATATGAGCACATCTTTCTCTTAATCTTGACCGGCTCCTATGCAAGAATTGATACATCTGAGTAAGTTCTCGCCCAGTTGGAGGCGTTAAACTCAGCACGTATACATAGCATATCCCACATTCTACTGATTGCACCTCAAAAATACACCTGCAATAGTGCCTTCTTGTGCTATTTCCTAGCATTACCTATGCATATTAGGGTTCCATAGTTGCATTTGTAAAAATACATGCATGCATGCATTTAATTAAGAGGGGAGGAGAGTGAAATAAAATGGCCTCGCGATTACATATTTCCTCAAGTGCATCTTTGGAAAATCCACCATCTTTTTATTTTTTTTCCACTTGATTTTGAAATGTTTCCCATGGCTGCATGGAGGAACTTCTCCTCGCGCCATGCCCTGCTCCCCTTCTCCCTGCCAGCCCTGTAGCCGCATGATCTCCCTGCTGAGCCCCATACAGAGCCATGCACAGCCAGGGCATGGCTGTGCATGCCACTTCCTTCTTTATAAGGGAGAGGCTTCTACCTTCAAAACAAGCCTAGTCCCAGCCAAAAAAAACCACCCAACACTTCTTCCAGGCCACCGTCTTCTCCTCCCTCTCCCTCCACACATCAGCCCTCCTCGAATACAGCCAGCAGACAGGAGCCCTCACTGTGGTGCACAACCACATAGTGAGACCACCACCGCCCAGCTCTTCAAAGAGCCAGTGGGCGTGGTGGCTCTTTTCTAGTTTTTTTTCGTTCTAGCACCTTCAGCCATTGCCGCAAACTTCAAGGTCTGAAGGTCGAAGCTCGGCGGCAGCAGCAGCAGTAGCCCAGCCTCTTTCCGAGCAAGCCAGCAGGCTGCTCTCTCCTTCAACGCGTGCCTGCAAGTGCCTCCGCCTCCGGCTTCTCTACGCGCCCTATCACATTCCTACTTCCGCAACTGGCCACCGCACACCACTGCAGCGGCTGGCCACGCTTCACCGCACCCCTACCAGCACCTACAAGCCTCCGCGAAAGCTGCAGGCGCCCTTGCCTCCCTCTCTGCATGCTCTGTCACGAGCTTCTCCACGCTCGCAACTGACTGGCGCAGACCCTCTTCCTCGCGCGCTAGCCCACACGCACCAGTAACGAGCCGGCCACACTCATGACACTTGCAGCTCCCGGTAGTGCGGCTCGCCCGACCACTGTAGCCACTGTTCACGTGAGTCTGCGAGACACTGTGGCTACAGTGGGGCGACCAGTGAGCCTCTCACTTAACCGGTCACCCGGCGCGCTGCTACCGCCAATCGCCTATGCACGCGTCTCGCCCCACATCACTCGCGCCTGCCCGCACGTCTGCCAACCCACGTATTGATGAGACACTCATCATGATCTCTAATTACCCCTAATTAACTAGTCTTCCTAGTTAATTAGCTAAGGTTATGAATATATAAGGGTTAATTATAGAATAAGGGATATTTAGTTAAGGACCTGAAAATAAGTTAAAAATGACATTTTATCATTCAAATAAAATTATTAATAATTTAGATAATAATTGGACTCGAAATCAAACTAATCATTTCCCTAATTAATAAAATAAGTAACTTAAATATATTATATATCTAAGTATGTAATAACTTAAGTAATTTTACTTAATCTAATAAATTAATCTAAAAAGGTCAAAG
Source organism: Thalassia testudinum (assembly GCA_037157565.1). Taxonomy (NCBI): domain Eukaryota; kingdom Viridiplantae; phylum Streptophyta; class Magnoliopsida; order Alismatales; family Hydrocharitaceae; genus Thalassia; species Thalassia testudinum. The sequence goes on along the minus strand of JAZHRO010000031.1, from coordinate 219,986,893 downwards.
ATGTAAATTCAAGGTGTAAACATAATATTTACCTTATTTACTAATATATATAAAAAGTTGAAAAAGATTTAAATTAAAATAAACCTTCAAAACCTGGGTTTACATTTTACTCCTTAATTTTCATTACAGTCGAGTCCTTATTTCTCACATAGGTCCTTAGGTTTTATTACTTCTAGATCCCTCTTTGTCTTCTTCTTCTCCAGCCAAACGAATGGCTGGTGGCAGAGAGTCATCCTACCGCGCGATCACTGCCCTGCAGACATCATTCCTCTTTACCCATGCTCTTGCAGCTTGCGCTCACCACCTCCACTTGATCCACCGGTCTGGATTAACTGAAAATCCTATTTTTCAGTGGGAGTTAACCTCACCGACGTCGGAGACGAGGACGAAGGTTAAGCTCCTTGAGCTTCTTCTTCGGCCAGACTCCGCCCCTCTCTTTGCCGCAAAACACTATAAATACCCCCTCTCACCTCTGATTTTCGCAAGTTGGCACCCTTCCCTCTTCTAACACCGAAGCCGACTTCGATAGGCTATTCTTCTAAAACCTCCAACGAACCCCCATTCCATCTTCCGACTTCCTCCATCCACCTTAAGTAGCCGAGGAAATTCGCCATGGTCTTCTGCACCTCTGACAAAGGCGCCGACCCTAGGATTCCTCCGCTCCACCTCCAATTCACCTGCCGGAGCTCTTTCTTCAACCCTCTGATTTTGACATCCGCCATGAGACTTCGACGGAACCCTATTGACCCCTTCGTCCAGGTAACAGTGGACTAGGAGTAGGAGTAGGCTAGCTTAGTTAGTTATTTTAGTTAGGTTAGAGTAATTGTAGAATTTAGCTTCATCTCTTCCAGCTCCGGCGAGTTCCTTGAGCTAGCCAGATACTTTAATTTTGTCTTTTAGCACACTGTTCACCTTCTTATATCTTTCATGTTCATTTCTAATCCACTAAATAGATTAATTAAATCACCTAAACGCCTAATTCAAATCTCACCTTCACCGACTACTTCACTGTCCATGGTGACAGAAGTCGGCCTAATTCCACCTTCATTGGGTTCTTTCATCACCTACCTTCACTAATGAACCCTAATCGACTTTATATCACCTATTACTATCATCTATAATTAAACGCCCAAATTTAATTTAAGTTTCTGAGTTTGTTGTCCATGGCAGCTCAGGAACAATTCAAACTATAAATTAAATATATATTTATGATTAATAATACTTGTTGACCTGATTTAACTACTCAATCGAGTCATTAAATCAAGTCCTGAGCTTAAACAAAGCAAATTTTTAAGAGACAAGTTTACCATCGAATATTCTATTTCAATGAACAAACAAGGAATTTAATGTGAAACAAAGGTTCCATGTAACCTCAGAATCATTTTTGGATTAAAAATAATTAATTTTGTCAAACTGTACAAGCATTTTGTATTTTTCTGGACTTACCAGAGCTCCAGGGAGCATCGGCAAGTCAAATTTGAGTTATAGCCTCTAGAACTTGCTAGGTCGCTCTAGAATGTTATTACATAGATTGCTAATCATTTTTAAGAAATTTGTTTGAGGTTTCATTCACTGGAGCTTAAGATTTAACTTCATCTTCCCCAACTCTGGTGAGTTTGAGAAGACTGTTATAACGGATTTTAGAAACATTTAAGGAGCTAAGAAGCTCCAGTGCAATGCACTGAAGCTATTTTAACTTTTAAAACACTGTAACTAACACTGATTTACTCTATCGAACAAACACCTATTTTAGTTCAGGCGGCGAGCCTGGATCCCTAGGAATTAAGGACAGAACTCAAATCTGAAGATCCGAGTAAGTTCCAGATGATGATGAGACTTTAATTGATGTGTTAGTTTCTTAAGAAGAAGCTTTAAACAAAAAGTCAAATTTTGAGCTTCCACAGTCAAACCTGAGTTTGATAATGGTGTTCTAAGCTTAAATTGAGGAATTGAGATGTGGAAGTTGTTTCTGGAATCTTAATTGATGATCTGAAATCGATTTAAGTGAGCTCAGATGGTGTTTTTAGTGAAAATTTTGTTCCTGTTAAGTTGGGTTACTCTTGAACCCAAACCAACAGAAGCACTATTCTATTGAAATTCAAATCTAAAACCTCTCCAGATTGATTAGTTAAAACCCTTAGAATTAATCTAAATTGATTAGGAACACTTTAAAGTGTCTGTTGCACAAATTGATATCTGAAAATTAATGTCTGAAGTTTTCAGAGAAGAGGAAAGCTTCTCTGCAGGTTCTGTAGGTCTCAAGAGCTTTAAATCCATCCTAACAGAAGTGGAATTGTTTATATAATGTATATAGACCTTTAAATAGATGAGATAAGTCCATCTGAGGACTTCCTTGAGTTAAAAACACTCTCCAGCTTGTTATTAAACCCGTAGAAAGCCCTGATTTCATCACTTTAATTGAAGAGCTAAACATAATTAAAATATTAAAATGATCTTAAAATTGAATAGACTACCCTTAGATCTTTCCAACAAACTTTAAATCATCGAATTTGGAGCTCTGGGTAGGAAGTTGTGATCAATTGAATTCGGGTCTGGAAGGGTTAACTTTGTCCCACCTCGGATATCCACGAGCACGCGCCAGGGTACAAAATTGTTTTGTTCCTGTGAATATGCAGTCGTCAGCGTGCGGCACACCAGTTACCGATTTCATTTGAGCATTGTTCTCAGTGTGGGCATTGGCTTGCAGGTGTGTGCGCCCTTGGGGTCGTGTTTGTGAATGTGAATATGTGCCATCGGAGGGCGTGAGTTTGGCTTGGGAGGCCGGGTTGAGCCGATGCTGCTCGATAATGTGAACTGATAAATAAATAAACCACAACAAACCTAATCGACATTAGGCGAGGACTGAGTAGGGTCTGGTCCCACCCTAGTCTCAGGGTGCTGTGTATCCTCGAAAGGACCTCACCGCAAATACAAGAACCTTTGGTTGAAAGAGTAAAAAAAGAACCCGGTTCAGCTGAAAGCTTAAGGAGAAGAGAAGCTGCTGAAGAAAGCTAAGTGCTGAAGGCTAAGGAAGAAAGGAGCATGGATGCTAAGAAGTGTTAAGGAAAGAGAAAGGAACAAAAGAAAGGAACTGAGGGAAGAAGAGAAGGCAGGAGAAGATTAAAGGGAAAAAGAGAAGAACTAAGAAGAAGAGAAGGCAGGAAAAACATAAGAAAGGAAAGGTAAAGAGAGCTCGAGAGAAGAAAATAAAAGAAACAAGAAAGAAAGAGAAGAAGATTAGAGGCTGTAGAGAGATAAAAAATTAAATAAATTTTTGCATACTTACTTTTACTTTTTGTTCTGAATTGTGTAAGACATGCTTTAGTTGGATAATTTTCTAATTGCCTTAACGAAATAAAATTAGAAAAAAGTAGCATGTTTGCTTGTTAATAAAGAATAACATTTTGAGTAAATATGTTTGCATATGGAATTTTGTATGTTCTTCATAGTTTAAATATTTGACAAAATTCATGATTTTAAAATTAAACTAGTTCTACCTCCTAAACTTAAAGAGATAAAAGGAAATTAGTGAATTTGGCGAGAAATTATTATGCCTCCCAGTGAACTGACTGATCGATCTTTCGCTTTAAAGTCGTTTGTAGTTTAATGTGGTGGAAATTTCACATGAATGGGAAATTTCCCAGACGTCTGAAGTTACTGAAAGGTTCGCTGAATCAGTAGCTCGGTGGTGGTGGTCGGCGACGACGGCGAGGGAGATGCACGCTAAGGTGCTCACGGTGATGCGGACGAGCTCCGGATGGCGGTGTGGCCTGTCACACCACACGCCCACGGTGGTGGAGACTCGCAGCCACAGTTGAGGCCGGCAGTATGGAGTGGAAGAGAGAAGGTCTCTCTGCACAGTGGTGGGTCGGTGGTGGAGGCCTCCCGAGCTTGGCTGCCTCCCGAGCTCGGCTGCCTCCCTCCTCCTTTTGTAGTGGCCTGCACAAGTTTGAAATCAGCTGCCCGACCAGATCCACCACATCCGCTGCCCCTTGAATGGGTCTTCACTGCGGCCGTTCGACGTTAGAGCGGTAGCCAGCCGTTCCTGAAAGGAGAAGAGTAAAGAAAATAATGTTAAAATATTAGGGTCATTTATATACAGACCCTCAACTTCTATGTTAATGAAAATAATGTACCTAATTGGTTGTCTAATTAGATGAATGCTATTCTAAGCTAATTCTAAATGCACTTAAGATATGAATGCAATGTATGGATTATGTAATTAAATTAAAACTATGAATTAATATATTTACATCCTAATTTATGCTAAATAAATGTTAGAATTAACCTAATGTGCAGGCACTTAAATACTTAAATAGCCCACAACTATGGGCTAATCATGAACGACCTAGACTCAACCAGTAAAAATTTCTAAAATGTTAAGTTAATTCGACCCTATACTACACAACCGACTCAACTTCGAGTTAACCTAAGTGATTTCTTCTACTCTTAATTAAGTGAAATTAACTTAATTACTGAGTTGAGTGAAACACGCAACCATTTTAATGGCACTGTTGCCAGGGAGGAAATATTTTGACTCACTCCACTCATCAAAATATTCCCTGGTATTGCTTCGTCTACCAACCATTTTAATGGCGTCGTTGCCGGAGAGGAAATATTTTGACTCACTCCACTCATCAAAATATTCCCTCGTATTGCTTCGTCTACCAACCATTTTAATGTTTCCGTTGCCGGGATTTAGTTTACCTTTTCGAGTAATCTCAGGAGAAGGTGGGATTTAGTTTTGTTGTTTTCATTTCTTTGTAAGTATTTCTTAATCTTTTGTTTGTCCATTTAAAAATAAACAAAATATACAAAAATACATCTCTATCTGACTAGCAGTAGCATAACATAGGCATACACTCTTAGGAGTGCATTTCCTGCTAGTGTTAAGTACGATCTGACTCGGGAAATTTTTAAAACTGTTTTTCTCGCATCAGCGGGAAAACACGTGAAAACCCGTGTAGATCCCTATCCTCTTAGAATTAAAAAGAACATATTTTTGTTTGAAAAGATATAAAAAGCAGCTATTGTAGCTTAATTGATATATTTCTGAAAAGGATTAACTAAAAAGAGGAAGTAAAATTGGTGACTTAAATCTGTTTGCAGAATGCATGCGAGTTTTTATATCGATATCGTCTATTGCATTCTATCGTGCACACAGCGCGATCACTAGAGTCACACGAGTCTATTTTTCTATCTCTCCTCTTTGCACCTCTTAGGGCTTTGGCCAAAGATCAGCAAGTCTGTCTCACTACTAGAGCCTCGGGTTGCCAGTAGTGAGCGGTCTCGATCCTAGACCTAGACGTTTAAGCTTTAAGGTACGCACCTATGTAGTCACGAATTAGGATGCATATTATGATACTGTTGCTCTATTTGATTGCGTCAAATTACTTTGCGTACTTTAGGAATTTCTTCTTTCCTTTGAAAGAAGAGCAAAACCCACGTCTTTTGCGCTGTTTTGTGGGCTTTTTGTGCCGCTGTTTTTGTATCGGTGGTGTGCATGTGCCTTTGCACATTTATTTTTCATTTATGAACGAGAGACAATCCATGCATCCATCTCTTGTACCATCATTGACAGGTGATCCTAAGCCGGTTGCAAATAAGCAACCAATGGTTTTTCCGTCTGATCCATCTACTTCTATGGATCCAATGCAGAATCATAATCCTGAGATCCCTTCTTCTTCTGGTTAGGGGGAGATGCCGCCTTTTGATGTTCATGAGGTGCTCTTGAACCAAAACCTTAGGATGCTAGAGCAAACAAGACAAATCAATTTATTAACAGTAGCCTTAAATAATTTACAAACTTTGCAAACCCGTTCTTCACCTCGACCTGAGGCGGGTTTTGAAAATCATGATTTATCGATCAATCATCCTAGGCCTCTACTTAGAGATTATTATAACCCATCTAATGCACAAGTAGAGCCTAATGTTAGGATTCCTACTGGGGAAAATGATCCAGAATTAAAACCAAACATTATAAGTTTAATCCCCCACTTTCATGGATTTGCATCCAAGGATCCATTTCAACACATTGAAGATCTTAAAAACTTATCTCAAACTCTTGGTCCTCAAAATCAAAATAGGGAAATCCTGCTAATGAAAATATTCTCTTTTAGCCTTAAAGATAAAGCAGCTTATTGGTATAGAACTATAGCAAGACCAATCTCAACTTGGGCTGAACTCGAATCTGCATTTTTGAAGAAATTCTTTCCAATTGGTCGAACCAATGCTTTAAGGTGAGCTATTACTACTTTCAATCAAAATCAAGGAGAACCAATTCATGAAGCATGGGAACGTTTTCATGAATTGCAAAGGAAATGCCCACATCATGGCATCCCTCGTTGTCAACTCATGCACATCTTTTATTATGGTTTATAAGAGGACATTCGCAATCTAGTCAATGACGCTTGTGGAGGGAATTTTCTAAATCGTTACGCAGAATCCGCTTCAAAATTATTTGAAGGGATGATGGAAAACTCGATCAACAATGCATCAATGTCGCAATTTTTGCGGGGCGCAAATACGAATCACCAAAATCCGCATAAGGGCATTCACGAGATTGGTAATTCGTCCAGTTCAAAGGATTTAGAGATTATTGCAAAAAAACTGGACAAAGTAGACATCGTAGCAAAGCATCTCGACGAGGTTAGAAACACAATGAAGAATCTTACGCCTCTACTTGCTACGAATCTCGCGTATTTACCTATTTCGCAGATTCCCTTGGGGAGGGAATTTGTGAATAATCTGGATTCTAAAGATCCATCTTCCTTGGGTTTTCTATCTACTCCTTCACCAACCCAAGGAGGGACCCTTGTCCCACAATCTTACCCACCCTTTTCCCCACCCTTTCCTGTTGCAGAAAACACTCCATATCTTTTAGGTTTGAATGCTATCCAGGAAAATATTTCAAGACCAAACCTATATTCAAATTCCTATAATCCTGGATGGCTTAATCACCCAAATTTTTCTTGGTTTGACCATACACAAAGACCATCATATCCGACTCAGACCAGACAAAACCCGCCTACATTATCGTTTCAGCAACACAATGCGAGGCCATTTTACGTGGGTTCACAAAACCCCGTAGGGCTAAATAGAGATTCACAGCTAGACCAGATTTCAAGAGCTATGTCAGAGAGTCAGTGACAAAATGCTGAAGCTCTCGCTGAGGTCCATAGGCAATGTAAGGTAGAATTGGCTGATTTACGAAATCAGATCACGCTTTTAGCTGAGTCTCGTCAGCCAGGTACTCTTCCATCTTAGCCAATTCCAAATCCTAGGAATCTTCCAAATCCTAGGCAAAATCAAGGCCAAGTCCATTTCATTAATCAGGCCTTTGATTCTAATCACAATCCGTCCTCCATATTACCTGAAAATAATATACCAAACCCGCATCAGCAACCTATTTTGTGCCAAAATAACCCAATTATTATTGAGAACCAAAACTGATTTAGCTGATTGTAACGACCCGGTTCCCGAGTCCCTACGAGACACGAGAACCGGACCGACTCGACTAATCCCAAGACCTAGTCGTCCAACGAGGAAGTAACCAAAAGACAGTAAAATAAACCACATTCAGCATGAATATAACTAATAGTAAGAAAGTACAGCAGTAAGGAAAGAAACTACTACAGTAGATACCACCACAACAGTAGAACAACATTTATCATATAACAAGAGCTGCAGGTAAAGAAAGTACAGCGGAAACAAGAACTACTCACTAGAACAGAAACAAAAGAGGTACAAGAGACTGTGGTAAACTCTACTGGACCCTACTCGGCCCAGCGTCCTCTGCAGCCGCCGACCCTGGCTGCTCAACTCCTGGTCCTAAAAAAGGTAACGAGTGTAACACGTCAGCAAAACGCTGAGTAGAGTGGCAAACTAACTAAAGGCAACAGTAGAGTGTACAGTAGCTGTTATGTTCTATTACTTCCTTTATCCACATCTTTCAATTTTCTCACTATTTCATTTATTTCTCAGATCCTTTACTTGATCTCGAATGTCCTCGTGGGAACGATCTTGATTGCAGTCTTTTCCAAAAGTAGAAGTAGCACGTGGTGCTCTCCTGGCCGGGAGAGTCCCCTGTGGTGATCCTACCCTCAGTCAACCACCCCAAGGTCACTGACAGACGTAACGGTGACTACGGCACGCATGATAAACGCACAGGTAGCTAGCCCGCACTGGCACGCGGTCAGTCGTTTCCGTTAACGGGTGCGCCCAAAGCACAGCACGGAACCAGGGCAGAGCCCTCTCAGTAACAGGGGTCCAACCCCTCCACAGTAACCAAACCGGGGCCTTGCCCCTCCACAGTCCGCGCACCCTCGCCTGACTACCCTGGTTTGCCGTAGTGGGCCTAACAAGTCGGTGAAGGACGCTAGCAGAACCCCAGGGCCCGTGGGGTAGCTAGTACTCTCCTAAAACTAGTAGCTCTCCTCGGTACTACGTACACGAGGGCCAACAAGTCGGTACAGAGCGGCCAATCCTAACCCCGGGTCCCTGGGGTGGCTGGCCCCACTCTGCACTAAACAGGTACAGGTACTTCCCTTGGTACTGCGTACCCAAGAGACAGTATAAACTACATCTCAGTTCCATTCCTTTTTCTTTCTAGGAGTTCCACTCCTAATTCCCTATAGGGTTCCAGCTCTTTATCTTAGAACATCATATGTTTCACTTTCCAGTCCCATGTTCTCACAATCCAGGATCTCAATCATGTTTCTTTATTCGTAACAGGCAGTTGTTAATTCAATTTACAGCCAGCTTTATATTCCTTTCCATTTTTCCAAGACTGCAATATTATACATTCCACTAGTTTTTCCATCCTAGGGTTCATGTCACATCCTAGGATCTAGCATACAACTAGTTTTCCAGCCCTAGGATTCATGCATCATCTAGGAGCTATCATTCCATATATTTCTCATTCCTAGGATTCATGCAATGTCCTAGATTCTAGTTATGGTTCCATACTTTAACAGATTTTAATAATAAACTTAAGCCACTCTACCAGGTACAACGGGAGTAATGGGGGCGTGATCGGGAATCCCGCATGCCTCCGCGACTCTCAAGACTGCAACTGAACGAGGTCCTATCACAAGGGTCAAATACAAGAAGTGTCTCAAAACAGTCTATAGCTACTGTAGACGGGTGGAGGAATTAATTCTGAAAAGAACGCAACTCGAATCGCGAAAAACGGAGCCCGAACGGGCCCTAAACGGGTCGAAAAAAATGATACTGTGCAAAATCAGACGTCTGGAACTTCTTCCAGACGTCTTAAACAGTGGATCAGAGAATTACCTGTTCAGTGTGGTTTCCCAGACGTCCAGAAGTCTGCGGGGACGTCTGTCCAAGCTCCTAGACGTCCGATGGTAACCCTGGACGTCTGGAGGTCACTCTAGCCGTCTGGTACAACTTCCAGACGTCTGATTCGCAAAGGATGGCGAATCAGCGAACCTGCGTGATGAGTGGCTACTCATCATAGCTAAAAGGCCGAAATTAAGCTAGACACTAAGCAAAGCAATATCAAATTAACACATAAAAAGGGTTAAGTGTGGGAATTAAAGAAAAGACCTAAAACTTTTAATGTGTGTTAAAACCTCCTAATTAGGTCACAAAAATGAGATATTCTGAAAACTAAAGAACAAATGATGATCCATGCATCAATTGAACACATAAACAAGTTTGAAAAGATAAATCAGAAGTAAAATCAATGTCTTAAATGTTCAATTAAGCACATGTAAAAATTTGAAAGCAATTGGACATCATTTAGGCTTAGAAATAAATAGATTACAATTAGGTCCTTCATGCATTACATTTCTACCCTTCAAAACTCCTTCTTGGACCTTTTTGCAAGCCACAGGGACCCTTCTGAATGACTGCAAGGCCCTTCCAGTTATAGTTCTTCTCACATTTGGACCTGCACGCTATTCTTCTACCCCTTCGTTTAAGGGTCTTCCTGCAAGTTTTCCCTCATTTAAGAGAGAAGCCTGTGTTCTTCACGCGCACTGTAGCACGCAAAGAACACAGCCATTCTCGACCGTCCATCGCACTTTTGATCTCGATCTATGGCTGGAATCAAATGGAACCTTTGCGCGATTCGGTGCGTGCGTTCACCTCTCTTCCCAGATCTCATCTGACGGTCAGATCTCTCTCTTGACTCGCCGCACGCTCTACCCATCTCATCCTCACCGTTGGCCTAATTTTGATTAACCTCACCCTTACGGTGATCTCAGTCACTGAGCTACTATTTAAGCACCTCAGTGGTGTCGCGCGCAAGGGATCGCTCCCTCCTACATCTCTTAGCGATCAATTCTTCCACTCCAGTCTCTCCTCCTCATCTAGACCCTGATTTCACAGCCACCGGCTGTGGAATCATCGCCTGCTCTCGACCCTCCTCGTCGCTAAGGACCTCGTAGCACCTGAGGACGACCCTGGAGTCTCACTAGCAGACTCTTCCCTCCGCTGGAGTCACCCTCCTCCTTTCTTCCTCCTTAGCCGCCGGCTAAGGACCCATAGGTCCCATTCTTCCTTTTAGTTTAGGTTTTTAATTCTGCACAAGTAGTGTTAGATTTAGTTTGCAGTAGTTTAGAATAGATTTAGTTTTAATTGTTAGTGTTTAATGTTAGCTGTAGTTAGATTAGTCGTAGGAGTAGAATTAGTATTAGATCCCCTCCCTCACCTCCTCTGATCAGTCCAGATCAGAGGGGAAGAATCATCTGTTCATTGTTCAATTTATCTCCCTCTTCATGTTTTGTTTTTCCATCATCCAAATTCTGATTCTTGTTTTTTTCCTTTTTAACGACGAATTTTTCATCAATCACCCACACATCCTGACCCAATTTCAGATCTGATGGCGCACTGCCTCAGATCTGAAAGTGGCATCACAAGCACCATTTGGGGCTTCTCACTCATTCCATTTGTTTCATAAAAGCCCCTCTGTTTTAAATGGATTGCCTCAGTTTGTCAGAGCACTTTTGATCTGGATTTTAAAGGATTTTTACTCTCTGAAATGTTTTGACAGATCTGACAAATTGAAGGGATTTTTGGTTTTCATTGTAGGCAAGGATTCTAAGAAGTTCTCTGGTGACAGAGAACCAATCAAAAGAGCCTTTCATAATTCTGTTTATACTTTGTTTTGAATGCATTCGCCAGCTTCCATTAAATTTCCTTAATGCATTCTTAGTCTCTTTTTGCTATTTCAGAACTGCCATGCACTATTTGTGTTGATGATCATTTCTGTATGGTGATTCTCTAACCTAAGGAGTTTTCCATACTCCTTAAGGTTGCAAGAAATTGGGATTGTGTTTCTTTGGTTTTAATTGATCGAGCTAAGTCTTCCTTCATGCTGTCTATGGCATTAGGAAGACTAACTCAATGCCATTTGAGTTTTGATCTGAAAGGATGCTTCTGATAAGGTTTTTCCTAACGAGTATTTGAGCTGAATTTACATGAGATTTTCGTGAGATTTAAACCCCTTTCAGATTTGGATTTCAACTCTGTAAATTGTAGTTTGTTTTGAATTTTATCTTATTCCCAGTTATACAGCAACATGCTGCAACTTGCAGCTACATTTCCCTCCATCTCCAAATTCTCTTCTCCTCCAAATTCCCCTTTCATCTGTGAATTGTTTGTTCCCCTTTCTCCAAGTGGACTAACTGCAGCAGCAGTTAGCCATTTGACAGTGGCTTAAGCCACTGCTGCTGCTACAAAAACTCACCCTGAACAGCAACTAAAACCAACACTAAAACAGCACATTCTTCTCTTCTCCATCTCCTCTGACAGTAGCTGCGGCTGCTGTCTAAACTCAAATAAAAACTCAATCAACTCTAATTCCCTAACCTTATACAAAAGCCTAATGGCATAGACTTATTTTAAAACTGTAAATACACCCATCCATAGTATTATAACTATAACTATAGCATATCAGTTAGATACATAGTTATACTGTAAATATGTATAAAACCTGTACAGAAATTCGTATACATATGTAATCTATGTAAAAATATGTATATATACTAATCTAGTATGTATGTATTTACTGATTTATGTATATATGTATGTACAGATTTATATTTACTGATTTAGTAGCTATGTTAATAAGTTAGAGCAATAATCAAGTAAATAAATCTATAAACTTGGGAATATATATATATATATTAAGTAACTTAAGTTAGTCAAAGTATAATTATACCTAGTATAACTTACTGTAACTTAGTTTTAATTTTAAACACCCAGAATTGCTATTTTAGCCTAAATAAAACATAAATAAATTAGTAAAAATACAATAAAAATATGTATTAAATACTTGAGTATGTAAGTTAAAACTGTTTAAGGTCAATTAGACCATTTACTAATTATTTTATAAGTAATTAACTATTTAATCACCTAAATCAACCTGTATAATCAGCCTAGTTTAGTGAATTTATTTGTATAGTAAATATATTTAAAATTCAAAATTAATTAATCAATTATGTAGTATTATGTAAATATTTTATTTACCATATTTTATTTTATTTTTTTTAATAATTTATGGCCCCCAAATCGAGGGCCAAAAACGTGCACAGACGCAGCTGCGTCTGATTTCCAGCGCACGATGTGGCGCTGGAATAGCGCCACATCGTGTGCTGCAAACCAAACGCAGCTATATAAATACAATTTATGCAATAGCTTAATCAGTCGTCATGGTGCCGGGCGCCCGAAACACTGCCTGTTATGTCTGATCCGATAACCCGATTTGTGCTGAACTCTGATATGTGATGATATTGAATATGTGATGCATGTGTGGGGCTGGAGGCCCGAGCGTGTGCGAACTCGTTGAAGGCGTTGGGCTGAGGCCCTGCGCTGATACGAAAATGTAATTAAGGCACCTAATCTGAGATTAGGGCGCGTTTAGTAGAGGTCTGGTCCCACCCGAAGGGTGCTGTGTATCCCTCGAAAAGCGCACCCGCTAATTAAGTAAATTTTACACTAAGGACTCTCCACCGCAGCCTCTGAAATACCACAGAACAAAATGAAAGGATAGACGACTTAAAAAAAAAGATAACACGAGATAACAACAGAAAAGACTCTGTACATACGTATAAGTAAACCCACATAATTACTGACAGAATAAAATGACACTATAAATGTCGCTAAAGACCTCAGTTTGCTTCTTTAGGTTGTATATAGTGTTTTCTGAGATTTAGCGACGTTTATATCTGTCACTAAAACTGATATATATGTCACTATAAATAAAAGACTAGTAAGTTAAGTTTTGACACTATGGTATCCTCATGTAGTATGAACTAACATATTAGTGTTAATAGTATAACTTGTAAATACATTGTTTAAAGTATAATAATAGATTGTTTGATGCTTGTTCATAGTTAGCATTTTTGCAAGCACTTCTTAGTAACTAGGTAAATAAAACATTCATTCATTCTTTAAATGTAGAGTTTCTTTTTGAATAAGAAGACAATTTTGGAGATAATCAAAGAGTGACCGAATTAAGTTCAATAAATTGCCTCCCAGAGAACGACCTGGAACAAAACCAGTAAAAATTAGATAAATAAGCAAATGATAATAATGGTTGTAATGACTGGTACTCACCCATACTCACCACTATACGACATCCTTAATGTTATATTATACACCCTATACTACAACGACATGATCAACAATTATTACCAACAAACATGCGCACAGCCAACTCCCTCCCTCAGTACGGTCAGTCGACAGGAAGGAAGAAGAAAACGGAATAGTCACCTTTCAGACGTCTGTATGAGATACCAGACGTCGTCCTCCCCGTCTACCTATCAACCCAGACATCTGATTCTGGAAATTTTTCCAGAATCATGGCGCGACCCGGACTCTGCTCGCGACGCCGCCCGCGTCGCACGTCGCGCTCCTGTTGCTCAGACTGCAGCAGGTCCCTCTCCGCGCCGTTCCACGCCCCCTGCGCCTTCCGCCGGCCGGCCAAGCCGCTCCGGCGAGCTCGCCCTCACGGCAGAGCTCCGCCCTCGCACGCCGCGCCTCCTCCGCGCTCACTGCGGCCGCCGCTGCAGCCCTCGCGCTCGCTCGCTCTCGTGCATAGGAAGGAGAAGAAGAAGGAGACGATGGAGACGAGAGGGGAGGCATGGCCCTTTTAAGGCCGCGCAGAGAGGAGAGAGAGAAGGTACGGCAGGCGTCTGCAGCCGCAGAAGAAAAAGAGGGAATAACGAATATTCGGTCTGCGCACGCAGGCGCGCAGACGACTCGCGGGTGTGGACGATAACGATTTTTCAGACGTCTGTAAACCATCCCAGACATCTGGATGTGATCCCAGACGTCTGGTCAGACGTCTAGGCCACCTCCCAGACGTCTTAAAATACGTCCGGGGCACGCGTTCGTAACAATATAACAAACTCAAAGGAAGTTTCATCCCCGAAACTTGCGCCAACTAGGGTCCGGGAAAAGACGTCCAAATAACCATAACAAACTCAAAGAGGACCGAACCCGGTCCGAAAAGACGTACCCGCGAAAAGCTCTGGGTACCGCTCCCGCATTGCCGTCTCAGGCTCCCAGGTAGCCTCCTCGTTCCGCTGGCTCCTCCACAAAACCTTTACCAGGGGTACTTGCTTTCGTCTCAAACTGCGGACGGCTCGGTCTAGGATCTGCACTGGCCGCTAGGGGTAGGTCAGGTCGTCGCTCACCTCGACGCTCTCGTGACTCAGTACGTGACTGGAATCGGCTACGTACTTCCTGAGGTTGGACACGTGGAACACGTCGTGCACACCAGAAATCTACGGGGGAAGGGCAAGTCTGTAAGCAACGGGTCCAACCCGCTCCAGGACCTCAAAGGGCCCCACGAACCTCGGCACGAGCTTCCCTCTCACCCCAAACCGCTGTAAGCACTTCATGGGCGAAACACGAAGGTAGACGTGGTCCCCAACCTCGAACTGCACCTCTCTGCGTCTGCGATACGCGTAGCTCTTCTGTCTGCTCCTGACAGTGCGGAGTCGTCTGTGGATCTGCTCAACTACCTCCTGACTCTGCCGGATCAACCTGGGGCCAACCTCCCACTTGGTCCCCACCTCAACCCAACTCAAGGGTGCCGTGCACCTCCTTCCGTACAAAGCCTCGTAGGGAGCCATGCCGATGCTCGAGTGATAACTGTTGTTGTATGCAAACTCCGCTAGGGGCAGGTGCTCCTCCCAAGAGCCCCTCCAGTCCAGTACACAGGCACGCAAAAGGTCCTCGAGTGTCTGTATCGTGCGCTCAGACTGTCCACTCGTCTGGGGGTGGTAAGTCGTGCTAAACCTCAATCTCATCCCCAAGGCCTGCTGAAACTCAGCCCAAAACTGGGACGTAAAGCGGGTATCCCGGTCGGATACGATCTCCCGTGGAACTCCATGTAGTCGCACCACATCACTGATATACCTCTCTGCCAACTGTGCTG
The DNA here is from genome assembly GCA_037157565.1 of Thalassia testudinum. Classification (NCBI taxonomy): domain Eukaryota; kingdom Viridiplantae; phylum Streptophyta; class Magnoliopsida; order Alismatales; family Hydrocharitaceae; genus Thalassia; species Thalassia testudinum. Next base: position 219,971,481 of record JAZHRO010000031.1, on the reverse strand, counting down.
GTCCCAAAGTGACTCGGATCGGCAAGAATCGCGTCGTCTTCGTCAATCTATCCACTATTACCCAGACTGTGTCGTGTCCCCGCTGGGTAATAGGTAAGCCCACCACCTAGTCCATGGTGATGCTCTCCCACTTCCACTCTGGCACTGGAAACGGCTGAAGCGGCCCTGCAGGCCTCTGATGCTCGGCTTTCACCTGCTGGTACACTAAGCACTGCTGCACGAACTCACCCACATCCCGCTTCATCCCTCTCCACCAAAACTCGTGTCTCAAGTCATGGTACATTTTCGTGTTTCCGGGATGTATGGTGAATCTGGAATCGTGTGCCTCAGTCAGGAGCTCTCTCAACAGCTCCTCGTCTCTGGGAACGCACAACCGTCCCCTCAAGCGTAACACCTCGTCTGTGAAAGAGAAGTCCCCTGGGTCCCCTGATAGTACTCTGCTACGCAAAGACTGCAAGTACGGATCAGCCATCTATCCTGTGATGATACGGTCTATCAGCTCTGGCCTGGTCTGCCGTGTCACCGTCACTGCCCCACAGTATCCTCGTAACTCTAGAGGTCGCCAACTGCCCACCTCCTCCAAAAGGCTCCAACTCTGTAACTGTAGACTGGCCAAGCGTGCGGGCGCCTTAAGGCTCAAGGCGTCAGCCACCACATTGGCCTTTCCCGGGTGGTAGGAGATGCTGCAATCGTAGTCCTTCAGGAGCTCCAACCAACGTCTCTGTCTCATGTTGAACTCCTTCTGGTCAAAAAGATATCTGAGGCTCCTGTGATCTGTAAAAATCTTGAAGGTCTCACCGTACAAGTAGTGCCTCCAGGTCTTCAGCGCGAAGACAACAGCTGCCAACTCTAGGTCGTGGGTAGGGTAGGTATGCTCATGGGGCTTCAGTTGCCGCGAAGCGTAAGCGACAACATGACCCCTCTGCATGAGCACACCTCCTAACCCCTGCAAGGAAGCGTCCGTGTACACAACGAACCCGCCACTACTGTCAGGGATGGTGAGCACGGGAGCCGAGGTCAACCTCTCCTTCAGCTCCAGAAAACACGCCTCGCAGGCGTCTGTCCAAGCGAAAGGCACGTCCTTCTGGGTCAACTGTGTCATAGGACGCGCAATCTATGAAAATCCCCTGATGAATCGTCTATAGTAACCTGCCAGTCCTAGGAAACTGCGAATCTCAGTGATTGAACGCGGTCTCTCCCACCTGAGCACTGCCTCGACCTTGGCGAGGTCCACCGCCAGGCCAACACCAGATATCACATGACCCAAGAAGGTCACCTCCCTCAACCAGAACTCGCACTTGCTATATTTGGCGTACAGCCTGCGTCGTCTCAGAGTGTCCAGAACCATCCGCAAGTGTTGTCCGTGCTGCGCTCGATCTCTAGAATAGATGAGCACATCATCTATGAAAACCACCACGAACTGATCCAAGTACGGTCTAAACACCCTGTTCATCAGGTCCATGAAAGCAGCGGGGGCATTGGTCAGCCCAAACGGCATGACCAAAAACTCGTAGTGTCCGTACCGGGTGCGGAAAGCTGTCTTGGAGATGTCGGTCTCCCTGATCCTCAACTGGTGGTATCCAGACCTCAAGTCTATCTTGGAAAACACCGTGGCACCCCGCAACTGGTCAAACAAATCGTCGATCCTCGGCAGCGGATATCTGTTCTTGATGGTGACCCTATTCAGTTGTCGGTAGTCCATACAAAGGCGTAGGGTCCCATCCTTCTTCTTCACAAACACTTCCGGGGCTCCCCAGGGAGACGCACTGGGCCTCACGAAACCTTTCTCCAAAAGGTCCGGCAAGTGGGACTTGAGCTCTCGCAGCTCAAGCGGTGCCATCCTATATGGCGTGGTGGAGATGGGGCTGGTCCCTGGTACTAGTGAGATCTCAAACTCGATCTCACGCTCGGGCGGTAGTCCTGGTAACTCGTCTGGAAACACGTCGGGGTACTCTCTGACCACCGGGATGCTCTGCAAGTCTGCCTCAGGGCTGGGCTCTGCCACCACACTGGCTAGGAAGCCCTCACACCCCTGGCTCAAAAGTCTCGCCGCCCGAAGTGCCGAAATGCACCTGTACCCTTCGTCCACTGGCTGTCCGTGAAACTCGAAAGAAGGCAACTTCGGAATGGAGAAGACAATCTTCCTCTCAAAATAGTCTACCAAGGAGTGGTAAGCGGACAGCCAATCCATCCCCAGAATCACACGAAAGTCCTCCATCTGTATCATAATCAGGTCAGCTGGCAGGCTATGTCCCCCGATGCTGACCTCGCAACCCGTGTACACCTCCTCAGCTACAAACAGTTGACCACTCGAACCTCTGATTACGAACGGATTCTCTAACAGTGTATAATCCTGGTCCAAACTAACTGCGAAACTGGCTGCGACAAACGAGTGCGTAGCGTCGGAATCGAAAAGCGTGTAAACGAGTCTGCCAGAAACTGAAACCATACCTCCTACCACGGTTCCCGATGCTCTGGCGTCCCTGTGTGTTAGGGCGTTGATACTCCCCTCAGCTCTAGGTGCGGACGAAGCAGCCACACTCTGCGTCGGACGGGTAGGTGCTGGCCGGTACCCTCCTCGTGCCTGGGAACCGCGGCCTCCTGCGTGCCCTCCAGTGCTCTACGCGGGAAGTATCTGCTGACCTCCTGCCCTAGATGGGCAGTCCCTCCTGACGTGGTCCAGCTGGCCACACTGGTAGCAGAGGGGAACCCGACTCCCGCCCTCAGTGAGTCCCTACTGTCGGCTAGGCGGGGGTCCGGTGCTGGAGACTGGCCCCTGTCGAGGGCCCCCAAAGGCCACTGATGGCCCTGTACAACGTGACGGCTCTCCTGTGGACGCCACGTGTCTCCTTTGAGTCCTCCTAACACGCCTAGTGTGGCGGCGAAAATCTCGTTCGGAAGGGGGAGGGGGTGGCGACGTGGGTGGAAGCTGAAATTCTTCTCGAACCACCTCTTGAATCAGTTGGATGAGGTCCGGAGATGGTATGCTCAGGAGAAGAGGAGGGGTAGTATGTACTCCAAGCCCGACACATCTGTCCCTCGGGCCCCGACCTCGGCCGCGGCCCACCCTCCTAGCTCCACGACGAGGCATCTCCTACAATGGAGATGCGAAACAAAACAAAAAATGTCAAAATAGAAGGTACCTAACGAAACTTATAAGAGCTCATGTCAAGAGATATGTTGTGGTGGCTACTCTAGCTATAAACATGTGAATTGGTTATTTTCCAGTCAGTTGATTCACTTCTCGGGACGACCTTGCTCTGATACCATCTTGTAACGACCTGGTTCCCGAGTCCCTACGAGACACGAGAACCGGACCGACTCGACTAATCCCAAGACCTAGTCGTCCAACGAGGAAGTAACCAAAAGACAGTAAAATAAACCACATTCAGCATGAATATAACTAACAGTAAGAAAGTACAGCAGTAAGGAAAGAAACTACTACAGTAGATACCACCACAACAGTAGAACAACATTTATCATATAACAAGAACTGCAGGTAAAGAAAGTACAGTGGAAACAAGAACTACTCACTAGAACAGAAACAAAAGAGGTACAAGAGACTGTGGTAAACTCTACTGGACCCTACTCGGCCCAGCGTCCTCTGCAGCCGCCGACCCTGGCTGCTCAACACCTGGTCCTCAAAAAGGTAACGAGTGTAACACGTCAGCAAAATGCTGAGTAGAGTGGCAAACTAACTAAAGGCAACAGTACAGTGTACAGTAGCTGTTATGTTCTATTACTTCCTTTATTCACATCTTTCAATTTTCTCACTATTTCATTTATTTCTCAGATCCTTTACTTGATCTCGAATGTCCTCGTGGGAATGATCTTGATTGCAGTCTTTTCCAAAAGTAGAAGTAGCACGTGGTGCTCTCCTGGCCGGGAGAGTCCCCTGTGGTGATCCTACCCTCAGTCAACCACCCCAAGGTCTCTGACAGACGTAACGGTGACTACGGCATGCGCGATAAACGTACAGGTAGCTAGCCCGCACTGGCACGCGGTCAGTCGTTTCCGTTAACGGGTGCGCCCAAAGCATAGCACGGAACCAGGGCAGAGCCCTCTCAGTAACAGGGGTCCAACCCCTCCACAGTAACCAAACCGGGGCCTTGCCCCTCCACAGTCCACGCACCCTCACCTGACTACCCTGGTTTGCCCTAGTGGGCCTAACAAGTCGGTGAAGGAGGCTAGCAGAACCCCGGGGCCCGTGGGGTAGCTAGTACTCTCCTAACACTTGTAGCTCTCCTCGGTACTACGTACACGAGGGCCAACAATTCGGTATAGAGCGGCCAATCCTAACCCCGGGTCCCTGGGGTGGCTGGCCCCACTCTGCACTAAACAGGTACAGGTACTTCCCTTGGTCCTGCGTACCTAAGAGACAGTACAAACTACATCTCAGTTCCATTCCTTTTTCTTTCCAGGAGTTCCACTCCTAATTCCCCGTAGGGTTCCAGCTCTTTATCTCAGAACATCATATATTTCACTTTCCAGTCCCACGTTCTCACAATCCAGGATCTCAATCATGTTTCTTTATTCATAACAGGCAGCTGTTAATTCAATTTACAGGCAGCTTTATATTCCTTTCCATTTTTCCAAGACTGCAATATTATACATTCCACTAGTTTTTCCATCCTAGGGTTCATGTGACATCCTAGGATCTAGCATACAACTAGTTTTCCAGCCCTAGGATTCATGCATCACCTAGGAGCTATCATTCCATATATCTCTCATTCCTAGGATTCATGCAATGTCCTAGATTCTAGTTATGGTTCCATACTTTAGCAGATTTTAATAATAAACTTAAGCCACTCTACCAGGTACAACGGGAGTAATGGGGGCGTGATCGGGAATCCCGAGTGCCTCCGCGACTCTCAAGACTGCAACTGAATGAGGTCCTATCACAAGGATCAAATACAAGGAGTGTCTCAAAACAGTCTATAGCTACTGTAGATGGGTGGAGGAATTAATTCTGAAAAGAACGCAACTCGAATCGCGAAAAACGGAGCCCGAACCGGCCCTAAACGGGTCGAAAAAAATGATACTGTGCAAAATTAGACGTCTGGAACTTCTTCCAGACGTCTTAAACAGTGGATCAGAGAATTACCTGTTCAGTGTGGTTTCCCAGACGTCCAGAAGTCTGCGGGGACGTCTGTCCTAGCTCCCAGACGTCCGATGGTAACCCCGGACGTCTGGAGGTCACTCCAGCCGTCTGGTACAACTTCCAGACGTCTGATTCGCAAAGGATGGCGAATCAGCGAACCTGCGCACAGCCAACTCCCTCCCTCAGTACGGTCAGTCGACAGGAAGGAAGAAGAAAATGGAATACTCACCTTTTCGACGTCTGTATGAGATACCAGACGTCGTCCTCGCCGTCTGCCTATCAACCCAGACGTCTGATTCTGGAAATTTTTCCAGAATCAGGGCGCGACCCAGACTCTGCTCGCGACGCCGCCCGCGTCGCACCTCGCTCTCTTGCTGCTCAGACTGCAGCAGGTCCCTCTCCGCGTCGTTCAGCGCCCCCTGCACCCTTCGCCGGCCGGCCAAGCCGCTCCAGCGAGCTCGCCCTCACGGCAGAGCTCTACCCTCGCACGCCACGCCTCCTCCGCGCTCACTGCAGCCGCCGCTGCAGCCCTCGCGCTCGCTCGCTTTCGTGCACACGAAGGAGAAGAAGAAGGAGACGGTGGAGACGGGAGGGGAGGTATGGCCATTTTAAGGCTGCGCGGAGAGGAGAGAGAGAAGGCGCGGCAGGCGTCTGTAGCCGCAGAAGAAAAAGAGGGAATAACGAATATGCTGTCTGCGCGCGCAGGCGCGCAGACGACTCACGGGTGTGGACGATAACGGTTTTTCAGACGTCTGTAAACCATCCCAGACGTCTGGCAAGACGTCTGGATGTGATCCCAGACGTCTAGTCAGACGTCTGGGCCACCTCCCAGACGTCTTAAAATACGTCCGGGGCACGCGTTCGTAACACTGATCTTCTGAACTTGGTGGAAACATTTCTTTTGAATTGCCTTAATCTTAAACATTCTACATCTCAACCTAAATCAGATATATTCTTCAAAAGATTCACTCTAATCTTTTTGAGATTTTCACGAGAATCTGATTCTAGGATTTGTGAGATCTATTCTAGGCAATTTTAGGATGAGTTTTGATTGGGTGGTTAATCTATTTTCTAATTTTTTAATCTAATTCTTTCATAGCTCCTCTATTTTTACCATATACCTATTCTTTTTAGGAGTTCTTTACTAGGGTTTATGCCTAGTTGAAGGCGTAAAACTTAGCACCTATACATAGCTATTTCCAATTTTCATCCTTTTTGATTTTCTTACACTTACTTTTAAAATTTCACTTCATATATTTTTCACCCTTCTCACAATGAGGACATTGTAAAATTTTGGCTTGGGAGTGTGTTGAAGTGAAATTTTCACTTTAAGTGTTTAAAAATAAAAAAACACATAAAAATCAAATATCCACGAAATTTAAAAAAAATAAAAATTCTAAAAATGATAAAAATTTTAAAAATTCAAAAATTTCATAAAAAATTGAAAGACTTTTGAAAAAGAAATCATAAAAATTGGAAAAATCTTATATATAAAAATAAAAATATATACATAAAAAAAAATTTGAATAGAAAATTCGTAAAAATAATAAGAGGGGAATATTCAAGAAAAGAAGAAGAATATATATATTATAATTAAAAGCTTTAATTTTCTTTTAGGTCAGAAGTTTTAAATGTAGAAAGTATATATAAGTATTAAAGAGCATTCAATTCTTAATTAGATTTTACTTAAGCATTTTGTAAGAGCACACTTTTGTGTTTAAAATTTTTAAAACAAGATTTTATTTGAATTAAGGAATCTTTTGAATCTTTTAAAGATTTGTTTTTCTATTCTTTCTTGAATTAAGAAACTAAGTGTGTTAAGATTTTAAACTTAAGTTTTGGAATTAAATTATAACTTTTTAATCAATTAGATTAAGTAATCCTTTTGATTTTTGAAAATTTGATTTTATCATAAAGTTAAGTAAAAAGCCAGATATTCAGAGTTAATTAAATAGAGAGTTGGTAGAATTTTAGTTTACAAAACTTACAAGCTAGAGATAAATAACTAGACTTGGTAAATTTTGTCTTGACAGATCCTATAGGAGGATACTAAGAATTTGAAGAACCTAAGAGTAAAGGGTATTGTTGTCCAAGCTTTGGTTTGAGAGCTAACTAACCTAAACATCTAAAATTCACTCACATAGAATTGTCTTGTTGACATCTGAGACCACGAAAACACCGAGGTTAAGAGATCAATTCTGAATCCCCTTTAGTCCAAGGATTTTCGCGGGGCAGTTCTTGAAATGGTGAAGGATGTGCCACTCACCTAGAAAAAGGATTTGGAGAATAATGGTAGTAAGAAAAATGAGAAGGCGGGAAAAGAAAAAAAATTAGAAAAAAAGAAAATAAAACACCCTGCAGTTAAGTGCCTCGCTAAAAAAGGGTACTTCTGCATTTTTTCCACAAATAAATAAAAGCATCTCAATACAAATGGATTCTACCCTTCCTTCCATCAAATAAAAAGAACACCTCGCTACAAATGGGTATTCTAACCTATAGAAAAAGAAAAAAATATGGAGAAAAAAATATTAGGAATAAGAGACCCAATGGTCCACCAGGGAGATATACACAAAATGTGTTGACCTCGAGATAGAAAACTGGTGAGGAGAAAGCAACAAAACCTGAGTAAGGCCAAGCCAAAGGCTTGAATTGGAATAATTGGGATTGGAAAGTGATGTCTTAAAATATGGATTTTTGCAACTTTCGATGTCTTTAGGACAATTCTCTTCACTAAGCACAGATGTTTTAAAATCATAGCTACTGAACCTCGGTATTGGACAGTGAAGCCTAAGAAATTGGGTTTTGAAGATTTTAAGTTGAGACCTAAAGGAGAAGAATTGATAGAATCCTAGGTCTAAAAGTTAATCTTTGGTGTTGTAGGCTAGTAAATTAGAGTTTTACTACTCTAAGTTTGATTAATAATGAGTATCTGATTAATTTGCTTAAACTTATATTGATAAAAATCAAATGTCATAAACAAAGGATTAACTTAAATCTATTTGAGTTTTTCAGTTAAAATTTAATTCTCAATCCTTAAGTTTTGTTTTTCTTAAAACACTTTGTATTCTAATTTGAGTTAAGAATAGTTACAAAGATTAAGAAATTTTTGAAGAATTCTAATTTTGAATAAAATTCTTGTTTACAAATTATTTTAAGTGTGTTTTGAAAATGTTCTAAGTATAAGTCTAAGTAAGAAAATTTTCATACATGCTCTAAGCATTAATCATTTATATTAAACTTAAAAATTTCTAACCTAAGCTTTCCTCTACATAATTACTAATTATATTAAATTAAACCCAAGTGCTTCAAATCGTCATACTCTTAGTTAATTTTGCTAGGGACTAGCAAAACTTTGGCTTGGGGGTATGATGAGACACTCATCATGATCTCTAATTACCCCTAATTAACTAGTCTTCCTAGTTAATTAGCTAAGGTTATGAATATATAAGGGTTAATTATAGAATAAGGGATATTTAGTTAAGGACCTTAAAATAAGTTAAAAATGACATTTTATCATTCAAATAAAATTATTAATAATTTAGATAATAATTGGACTCGAAATCAAACTAATCATTTCCCTAATTAATAAGATAAGTAACTTAAATATATTGTATATCTAAGTATGTAATAACTTAAGTAATTTTACTTAATCTAATAAATTAATCTAAAAAGGTCAAAGATGTAAATTCAAGGTGTAAACATAATATTTACCTTATTTAAAAATTTATATATAAAGTTGAAAAAGATTTAAATTAAAATAAATCTTCAAAACCTGGGTTTACATTTTAGCCCTTGATTTTCATTACAGTCGAGTCCTTATTTCTCACATAGGTCCTTAGGTTTTATTACTTCTAGATCCCTCTTCGTCTTCTTCTTCTTCTTCTTCTCCAACCAAACGAACGACTGGTAGCAGAGAGTCATCCTACCACGCGATCACCGCCCTGTCGACATTCCTCTTTGTCCAAGCTCTTGCAGCTTGCGCTCACCACCTCCACTTGATCTATCTGTCTGGATTAACCGAAAATCCTATTTTTCAGTGGGAGTTAACCTCACCGACGTCGGAGACCACGACGGAGGTTAAGCTCCTTGAGCTTCTTCTTCGGCCAAACTTCGCCCCTCTCTTTGCCGCAAAATGCTATAAATACCCCCTCTCGCCTCTAATTTTTGCAAGTTGGCTCCCTTCCCTCTTCTAACAATGAAGCCGACTTCGATAGGCTATTCTTCTAAAACCTCCGGCCAACCCCCATTCCATCTTTTGACTTCCTCCATCAACATTAAGTAGCCGAGGAAATTCGTCGTGGTCTTTCGCATCTCTGACAAAGGCGTCGACCCTAGGATTCCTCCGCTCCACCCTAAATTCGCCCGTCGGAGCTCTTTCTTCAACCCTCTGATTTCATCGTCTGCCATGAGACTTCGGTGGAACCCTATTGACCCCTTCGTCCAGGTAACAGTAGACTAGGAGTAGGAGTAGGAGTAGGCTAGCTTAGTTAGTTAGTTTAGTTAGTTAGCTTAGAGTAATTGTAGAATTTAGCTTCATCTGTTCCAGCTCCAGCGAGTTCCTTGAGCTCACCAGAGACTTTAATTTAGTCTTTTAGCTCACTGTTCACCTTCTTATATCGTTCATGTTCATTTCTAATCCACTAAATAGATTAATTAAATCACCTAAATGCCTAATTCATATCTCACCTTCACCAACTACTTCACTGTCCATGGTCATAGAAGTCGGCCTAATTCCACCTTCATTGGATTCTTTCATCACCTACCATTACTAATGAACCCTAATCGACTTTATATCACCTATTACTATCATCTATAATTCAAGTTTCTGAGTTTGCTGTCCATGGCGGCTCAGGAACAATTCAAACTATAAATTAAATATATATTTACGACTAATAATACCTGTTGACCTGATTTAACTACTCAATCGAGTAGTTAAATCAAGTCCTGAGCTTAAACAAATCAAATTTTTAAGAGACAAGTTTACTATCAAATATTCTATTTCAATGAACAAACAAGGAATTTAATGTGAAACAGAGGTTCCTTGTAACCTCAGAATCATTTTTGGATTAAAAATAATTAATTTTGTCAAACTGTACATGCATTTTGTATTTTTCTGGACTTACCGGAGCTCCGGCAAGCTCCGGCGAGTCAAAGTTGAGTTAGAGCCTCTAGAACTTGCTAGGTGGCTCCAAAATGTTATTACATGGATTATTGATCATTTTTAAGAAATTTGTTTGAGGTTTCATTCACTGGAGCTTGAGATTTAACTTCATCTTCCCCAACTCCGGTGACTTGGAGAAGACTGTTATAAGGGATTTTAGAAACATTTAAGGAGCTAAGACACTCTAGTGCAATGCACGGAAGCTATTTTTACTTTTAAAACACTGTAACTAACACTGATTTACTCTGTCGAACAAACACCTATTTTAGTTCAGGCGGCGAGCCCGGATCCCTAGGAATTAAGGACAGAACTCAAATCTGAAGATCTGAGTAAGTTCCAGATGATGAAAAGACTCTAATTGATGTGTTAATTTCTTAGGAAGAAGCTTTAAACAAAAAGTCAAATTTCGAGCTTCTACAGTCAAACCTGGGTTTGATAATGGTGTTCTGAGCTTAAATTGAGGAATTGAGATGTGGAAGTTGTTTCTGGAATCTTAATTGATGATATGAAATCGATTTAAGTAAGCTCAGATGATGTTTCTAGTGAAAATTTTGTTCCTGTTAAGTTGGGTTACTCTTGAACCCAAACCAACAGAAGCACTATTCTGTTGAAATTCAAATCTAAAACCTATCGAGATTGATTAGTTAAAACCCTTAGAATTAATCTAAATAGATTAGGAACACTTTAAAGTGTCTGTTGCACAAATTGATATCTGAAAATTAATCTTTGAAGTTTTTAGAGAAGAGAAAAGCTTCTCTGCAGGTTCTGTAGGTCTCAAGAGCTTTAAATCCATCCTAACAGAAGCGAAATTGTTTACATAATGTATACATACCTTTAAATAGATGAGATAAGTCCATCTGAGGACTTCCCTGAGTTAAAAACACTCTCCAGCTTGTTATTAAACATGTAGAAACCCCTGATTTCATCCCTTAAATTGAAGAGCTAAACATAATTAAAACATTAAATTGACCTTAAAATTGAATAGATTACCCTTAGAGCTTTCCAACGAACTTTAAATCATCGAATTTGGAGCTCTGGGTAGGAAGTTGTGATCAATTGAATTCGGGTCTGGAAGGGTTAACTTTGTCCCACCTCGGATATCAATGAGCATGCGCCTGGGTATAAAATTGTTTTGTTCCTATTGCTATGCAGTTGTCAGCGCGCGGCGCACCGGTTACCGATTTCATTTGAGCATTGTTCTGAGTGTGGGAAATGGCCTGCAAGTGTGTGCGCCCTTGGGGCCGTGTTTGCGAATGTGAATATGTGCCCTGGGAGGGCGTGAATTTGGACTGGGAGGCCAGGTTGAGCCGATGCGGCTCGATAATGTGAACCGATAAATAAATAAACCACAACAAACCTAACCGAGCTTAGGCGAGGACCAAGTAGGGTCTGGTCCCACCCTGGTCTCAGGGTGCTGTGTATCCTCGAAAGGACCTCGCCGCAAATACAAGAACTTTTGGTTTAAAGAGTAAAAAAAAACTCGGCTCAGCTGAATGCTTAACGAAAAGAGAAGCTGCTGAAGAAAGCTAATTGCTGAAGGCTACAGAAGAAAGGTGCATGGATGATAAGAAGTGTTAAGGAAAGAGAAAGGAACAAAAGAAAGGAACTAAGGGACGAAGAGAAGGTAGGAGAAGATTAAAGGGAAAAAGAGAACTAAGAAGAAGAGAAGGCAGGAAAAACATAAGAAAGGAAAGGTAAAGAGAGCTCAAGAGAAGAAAATAAAAGAAACAAGAAAGAAAGAGAAGAAGATTAGAGCCTGTAGAGAGATGAAAAAAATTAAATGAATTTTTGCATACTTATTTTACTTTTTGTTCTTAATTGTAAAAGGCTTGCTTTAGTTGGATAATTTTCTAATTGCCTTAATGAAATAAAATTAGAAAAAAGTAGCATGTTTACTTGTTAATAAAGAATAACATTTTGAGTAAATATGTTTGCATATGGAATTTTGTATGTTCTTCATAGTTTAAATATTTGATAAAATTCATGTTTTTAAAATTAAACTAGTTCTACCTCCTAAACTTAAAGAGATAAAAGGAAATTAGTGAATTTGAAGAAAAATTATTATGCCTCCCAGTGAACGATCTGGACTCAACCAGTAAAAATTTCTAAAATGTCAGGTTAATTCAACCCTATACTACATAATCGACATAACTTCGAGTTAACCTAAGTGATTTCTTCTACTCTTAATTAAGTGAAATTAACATAATTACTGAGTTGAGTGAAACACGCAACCACGTATGCCTGCCTTCGCCCGCTCGCTTCGCTCACACGCACTTGCGAGCGCCCGCTCCAGCCTTCGTGCAGCACGGTGCGCTGCGTCTTCTCTCCGTGCCCTCGCCCTCTAGAGCGTGCTTGTCTGCGTGCGTGCACACCTGCGCGCAAGCTTGAACCATCAGACGGCGCCCTCTGGTCACAGATGCCTTAACCTCAGCAGCGCCCTCTCTCTCTCTCTCACTCTCTCTCACAACACTCTCTTCACCGACGCTTGCACACACATACAGTCACACTTCCACACACTCACACACACCTATACACTATTATATACATATATATATATGCATATACATATATATATTGATATATATATATTTATATACCTATATATATACATACATATATATATTTATTTATTTCTTTATTTATATTTATACATATAGTAGTACCTATATACTTATGTATTAGTATACATACATACATATATACATATATATATATCTATATACTTATATATACACACATATATATATATACATATATATATATATATATATACTTATATCTATATATATAGTAGTATTAGTATACTCATATGTAGATATACATATATCTATATACTTATATACATATATACATATACTTATATACTTATATATATATACATATATCTATACATATATTAGTATTTATATAACTATGTATTAGTTTATATACATACATATACATATATATATATATACTTATATATATATATATATATATACACATATACATACATAGATATATACATATATTTATATACATATATATATAAATAGATATATGCACACCTACATATATATACATCTATATATACATATATATATATCAAGCTACATATATCTGTATATACATAAATTTCTATATACATATACATATATACATTTTTACATCTATATAGTTTTGTATACATACTTATAAATATATATATATATAGATCTATACATATATCTATCTATACTTATATATATATATTTACATACATATATATATATACATACACATATATACATATATAGCTACATACATAAATACATATACTTATATATGTACATATATACATATATATCTACACACATATATATATATATACATATATATACCTATATATGACCATATATACATATAGATATATTTACATATATACCTATATTGATATATTTTCACATTGTTTACCATACGTGGTATCGCGGGAATATCTGCACCAGTTGCTGATATTCCCCGATACAAGCGTACAAAAAGCGTGTTCTCATTCATCTTCCACCATCATCCTACACCTTACATGCAGCACTTAGTCTTGTTGGTTGCATCTTTCTAGACGAGACCGACTCGACACCGTGCTACACTCCATCTCCGCCTCCAACCCCACCCCTTTATATACATAATATATACCTATATATCTATATACTATATTTACTTTATTTCTGTTTCGCTTTCCTGATAGCAAAAAGACAAAAAAAATATATAAAAGAGATGATAATCTTTGACTTGCAGGTACTCCGTCTTGCGAATAGCAAGACCCATTTTTGAACCCTGTTTTGGCTCAAAGGCAAGTACCCAATTTTTAAGGTGTGCCTTAAGGACAAAGAGTACCAGAAAAAAATATAAATAGAAAAAACACCAAAAACACAACAAACGAACGGAAGAGATTCATTATAGGAAAGGCGTAGAAACTTGACTTGTAACCCCACTTCCCTGAGTTCAACCTTGGGCCTAAAAGTGACCAAGATAAAATCAAGTAGGCCAGGTTAAAAATTTTGTAAAGAGATGGTTAGGTCTGATTTAGGTTAACCACTATACACACTTCAACAATAAAATCATCATATTAACAACCTATTCGGGTCCGACACCATACCTTTTCTGGCGTCGTTGCCGGGGAAGTGCGCCTTCAAGTAAGTTTCTATTCCATTCCTTTCAATTTTTCCCTTCTCTCTTCTCGGGTATCTTTGTTTTTGGTGTGTAGGTGGACCTGCTGCAAGGAGAAGGCAGGCAGACGAAGTCGAAGATGTGAGCAGATCCAAGGCGGAAACGAGGGCGTGAAGACGTCGACACCGCATTGGAGCTTCGCACACGTTGCCGAACAAGTAGGTCTTCTTTTCTTAGCAACTAGGGTTAACTTGTCACCATAATAAAAAAAAACTAAAAACTAAAAGCTAGAAAAACTTCTTGGGATCTCTTAGGGCAAGTGGACTAAAATTCACTTGTTTGATTAATTGTCTTCACTCCCACCGCCTCGGGATTTCCCGCTTACTTCACATAGCGAAAATCCAAGAATCTTGATTCTTGAATTTTTCGTTGTGTGAAGTATTCTTTGAGGCAAACACAAAAAGATTGATTGCACCCCTCTTTTGCCTCATTTATCTACAATTCGAGATCACCTTTTTGGTGGGGAGACTTGGAATTGAGTTAATTCCAACCCCACCATGACTTTTCAACTTGCCTAAGATTCAATCCTGAATACCTCAGCCCCAACAATTTGATTTTCTTCTAGTTGAAGCCTTGTGTGTGGAAATCATTTCTGGTGATTGGGAGCACTTGAATTGAATTGCTTTGGCTCCCTTTCACATAAATCTAAAACTGATTCATGCATCCACACATAGAAATCTCCATTTAGGGTAGTCCATTGCATTGTAGCATGCATTAACCAACTGATATTGAAGAAGGGTTTGTTGGGCTTAGAAGAAAACTTGTATTCTTGCAAAACCCGGAGATTGGTTGAATTGGTATTTCAGCAAAATCCCAAAATCCATACTACTTAAGGCTAAACTCTAAAAACCATTCACCAATTAAGAACTTCAATTCGGGGAGATTTCCCCAATGCATGCTTGGATTACACACTTTGAAAATCAATCACTTAGGCATTACCCATAAACAACGACCTTCACATTCGAAAAGCAGTTGACCCTAAGCCTCTAACTAAAATTGGTAGTAACTTGACACTTCTTAAAGATTGGAGGTCTAACTACTTGATGTAGCATCTACGTGCTGGTGAGGGTTCCTGCATGCTATCGGGTGTCTAAGACTGGGGTAAACAGCCTTTTAATCTGGCCCGATGGTTCCACGGTGCTCACATTCGGTTCCATAGTTCGTGATAGTAGGTAACTTAGATCTTTAGATCTAAGGGCACACTGTAGAGGTTAGGAATTTGATTGAATTGATTTGTAATCAAGTGTACCTTTGCAGCATCATTTCTCTTATCTCTTTTCCCTTCTCATCTCCTCAATTCTTCTTGCGATAGTGCATGTTTGGGAGGAGGTCTCAAAACCCTGAATTGTCTGAATTGTCAGATAATTTTAGAAAAAGAGCCGAATCATCCTCCTCCTCCACAACATGGCTGCACGCCCACCCCTAAATCTCGAGGGAGGAAACCACCCTCAGAACCCACCAGGTGGTGGAGCCTTAGATCCCATAACCTGCCTCCAAGCCCAAATGGAAATGTATAATGAGCAAATCAAAGCCATTCGGGAAACATTGGAGGAAATGCAGAACCCTCCCGAATGGGAGGAGCTTAGGTCTCTTAACTCTTATCAGAATCCCACTGCTACAGAGACCATAGGACAAATTTGAGTCCCCACAAGTGGGGACGACTTTGAACTAAAACCTAACATTATTGGCCTAATAAATTTTCTCTTCCATGGTCTTGCAAGTGAAGATCCTTTTCTCCATATGGAAGACTTAACCCGATTGGTTGAAACTGTTAAACTTAGAAATATTGGGTTACTTATAGTCCTCATGAAAATGTTCCCGTTTTCATTGCGCGATAAAGCATCGCAATGGTTACGCAGCATTGGGAGAACCATCCACTCTTGAGAAGAGATGAGAACATTGTTTCTCAAGTTCTTCCCAATTGGGTGAACCAATGCGCTTCGCCGTGCTATCACCTCTTTTACGCAACAAAACGGCGAACAATTTCATGGGGCATGGGAGAGGTATAATGACCTCCTCAGGTAGTGTCCGCACCACGGTTTTCGTAAGTAGCATATAGCCAAGATTTTCTACTACGGGCTAAATGAGACTTTGAAGTATATTGCAGACGCTTCCTGCAGAGGGAATTTTATGAATAAAGACAAGAATGGAGCATTCAAACTATTTGAAAATATGAGCGAAAACTCAATGAACAATGCCTCCATTGTTGCCTTTAATCGTACCAGCCAGCCCCGTAATGTCCACGAAGTTGACACGGGACCCTCCCATTCATCCACTGATCTAAGCCTTATTGCACAAAAACTGGATGAAGTCTCCGTCGTGCACAAGAAGCTGGACGAGCTTCTAGCCAACCTCGCCCGATCTCTGGCAAACACCCCCACTTCACCACTTCGTCACAATCCAAATTCTTCCAACACCAAGCTTATCCCGAGAAACCCCGTTAGACCTTCCTTACTGAACGTCGCACCAAGCGACTCGGTAAGTCATGTGGAACTGGCTTCTGTGAGCCAGTATTTCGACACGGAGGACCAAGCCTCCGTGTGCTCGGAAGCGTATTTACATCCGGACACGTCTTCTGGCATAGAAGACGCTTGTGCCTTGGGGAACAACCCGTTCTCTGCCACTTATAACCCAGGGTGGCGAAATCATCCGAATTTCGCATGGTCCAACAACCCGCAGCGCCAAAACCATATGAGTGGACAAATGCGACCGTCCGCACCCGTCATCCCAAGGGCCCAGTCTAATCCTATGGCAAATCAGCCATCAGGCCCTTGCATACCGCAAACCAAACATGCATCAAGTCCTCTTGACAAGTTGATGCGAATGATGACAGAAATGTCAAAGCTCCATGAAGAGAACATGACCTCTCTTCAGCACCAATTGGCATAGTAGGATACTGAGATCAGTCAACTGCGCATGACAACTCGATCTCAAGGCACTCTTCCCGCCCAACCTATCCCAAACCTGCGAAACTTCGTACCCATGGTCCGCAACCACAGGTACAACCTTCTCAGGTACAGATTCATCAAATACTGCAAGCTCCAAGCATTCCACCAGGATTTCAGGCTAATCCCGCTGCAGCACCGCACTCTTATGTCCCCATTGCGAACCCTCCTCCCCCGTATGATCCCACTAGACCCGCATCATCCAATGCTATCACTACAAGGAGCGGTAAGCAGACCGTCGATCCACCTTAACTTGATCCTGGCCTGTCTTCTTCTTCATCGCCCTCTCATTTAGGATGCACACCACATTCACGAGAGGACGATACACCGAAATTGTTGCCAGAATCAGTTCCATTCCCTAAGGCTCTACTGAGGGAGCAGAAAGGCAAAAAGAAAGATACGCAGGCCTTTAATAACCTGCGTAATTTGTTCAGGGATGTAGAAATCAAGGTACCCCTGCTTGAGGCTATCAACTACATACCTACTGTCGCCCGATTTTTCAAAGACTACAAAACACCCAGGCGACAGTTAAAGAAAACTAAGAATCCGGTGGTTCTCTCGCCTCATGGGAGTTGTGCTATACTGTCAAATCTACCACCGAAGCAGAAAGATCCGGTCACACCACTTATTTCCTATAGCATCCAAGGCTGCAGTTTTAACCGTGCCCTGCTTGATCTAGGATCTTCCGTAAATCTTATATCGACCATCATGCTCAAAAAATTTTCCTTGGGAAATCTAAAACCCACCCTTGTCACATTACAGTTGGCAGATCGTTCTGTCAAAATCCTAAAGGGTGTGGTGGAAGACGTGGTGGTTAGGGTCGACAGTCTCTGTTTTCCTGTTTAGATATGGAAGTTCCTAGTTCACTTTCTGATTGTCCGATCATCCTCGGTCGACCTTTCTTGGCCACAGCCCGTGCCCTTATCGACTGCAAGTTGGGTTGTATTGAGATTGTTGTTGGATCTGAAAAGATCAAGCTAAATATCTTCAAGGTAGCCAAGAACTTTGATTGCGATTGCATCGAGGATGACACGTCTGACAAGGACATGACCGTCAGTGCATTACCTGATGACTGCCTGATCAACACATACTGTGACGTTCCCCCATCCCTCCCTTGTCCCGTACCTTCTCCTAGCCAGACTTCTGACGAGGTTTTCTCCGCTTCCCATACCACATGGTCTGAGTCATCTCCAGGCTACTCACCGCCGGTCCACACTCTGGAAGACTGGATTGCCCTTTCTTTCCTGCCAAATCAGGTGGATTTACAACTCCACACTAGGACCTTGAGCCCACATCTTACTCACTGGGGCTATTTCCTTTTGGATCCATCTATCCAAGAAGCCCTCTTCTGGGCCAATCTGAGGGCCAACTGCTTCCTCTTGACTTGTTTTCTGTTCTGCCTGGGACACTCTCATCCCAGAAAATGCCAGATCTTTCACCACCCACCCTACCACCTTGCTGTATACCCTGCACCTCAGCTCTCGTTACCCGATCTTTCGTCCTTTCTCTACCTTTCCCTACATGCATATGAGGACATAACATTGTTTGACATGGGGGGTGGATAGGCATCCATAGGATCTGGGTATTTTATGGTATCATACAGTTCCCACCTATTTATAAATATGCAAGAAAAAGAAAAAGAAAAAAGAAATTATATATATATAATAATAATAATAATAAATGGTGTTTGGTAAT
The DNA here is from genome assembly GCA_037157565.1 of Thalassia testudinum. Classification (NCBI taxonomy): domain Eukaryota; kingdom Viridiplantae; phylum Streptophyta; class Magnoliopsida; order Alismatales; family Hydrocharitaceae; genus Thalassia; species Thalassia testudinum. The sequence continues at coordinate 219,952,397 of JAZHRO010000031.1, read as the reverse complement.
GATCTAAAGGCTGAAACAAAAATACAATAAGTGTTTAATGGATATCCAACCTGTGTTTTGAAGACTTTCCAGGCCACAGAAGCTTGATTCGCTCAGGCTCGAGCTTAATTCACTTGAGTATTGACAAAATAGATCAGAATCTCTCCTAACTAAGGACGTATTCTTGTACCTGAGATACCAGTACAGGATTCGTTGGTTTGCTTCTACTTAAGAGCTTAAGTAAACTTGGTTCACACTACACATATCAAGAAAGACTAGGTGAACATAAGATCCAACCCTAGTGTTCGTTAGGGAAGGTGGAGTCCTTACCTGTGCACGCAGGTAGACTTTTTATCCCAAGCTTTAGTCTTATGTTTAGGAGCGACTCTTTCCACCAGAAAGAAACTCTCCCGCCAAAAAGAAAAGTGTGCTCCTTCAAAAAAATGTTGTAAGAGATATATTGACACGTGCTTCAAAAAAAAAAAAAAGATGCAAATAATTCAGTATATCTCGTAAATATATGTAAAGTCTCTACCCTAAAGTTCTTTAGGGCAAGTCACAAATACTGTAAGCCACAAATGTCAGAAATGGGAGTTGAGTTTTCCGTCATCTTCTTAAGGGTCAATCCGAAAACACAAGCTGAAATTGGGACCAACCTGTACTTAAAAATTCGTGAAACCCTGGGCTTGAGTCTTAATGTTCATCTGGTCAGTCTTGATCCTTCACTAGGCAGAAGCCATAATCTCTTGAGCTCTCAAGTATGGCAAAAACCTCCTGGGTCCTGGAAATCGTACTTAAGGTATAAATATCAAGAGTCCTAGTTAATCGAGAGATGATCTTTGTCATGTGAGACTTAAAGTACTGGTAATCTTCTCTACAATTGGTTCTCACAATATCCAACAATAAACACACCTATGTCACCTTAGAAAAAAATCTTCAGCTTAAAGATCATTTCTAAATACTACAAAAAAAATGTTTTGTTAATGACTAGCAAAAGATAAGCATGGGGGTATGATTGCACCGCAAAAATACACCTGCAATAGTGCCTTCTTGTGCTATTTCCTAGCATTACCTATGCATATTAGGGTTCCATAGTTGCATTTGTAAAAATACATGCATGCATGCACTTAATTAAGAGGGGAGGAGAGTGAAATAAAATGACCTCGCGATTACATTTTTTCCTCAAGTGCATCTTTACAAAATCCACCATCTTCTTATTTTTTATCCACTTGATTTTGAAATGCTTCCCGTGGCTACATGGAGCAACTTCTCCTCACACCCCTCTCCCTACCAGCCCAGCAGCCGCATGATCTCCCTGCCGAGCCCCATGCAGTGCCATGCACAACCAGGGCATGGCTGTGCATGCCTCTTCATTCTTTATAAGGGAGTGGCTTCTACCTTCAAAACGAGCCTAGTCCCAGCCAAAAAAAACCACCCAGCACTTCTTCCAGGCCACCGTCCTCTCCTCCCTCTCCCTCCACATGCCGGCCCTCCTCGGAGACACCTAACGGACAGGAGCCCTCACTGTGGTGCATACCCACACAGTGAGACCACCACAGCCTAGCTCTTCGAAGAGCTGGTGGGCGTGGTGGCTCTTTTCTAGTTTTTTTCATTCCAGCACCTTCAGCCATTGCCGCAAGCTTCAAGGTCTGAAGCTCGAATCTCGGTGGCAGCAGCAACGACAGCCCAGCCTCTTTCCGCGCAAGCCTGCAGGCCGCCCTCGCCTTCCGCACGCCCTGTCACATTCTCTCTTCTGCAACCGACCACCGCGCACTACTGCAGCGGCCGGCCACGCTTCACCGCACCCCTGCCAGCACTTGCAAGCCTCCGTGTAAGCTGCAGCCGCCCTCGCCTCCCTCTCCGCATGCTCTGTCGCGAGCTTCTCCGCGCTCGCAACCAGCCGGCGTAGACCCTCTTCCTCGCGCGCCAACTAACGCACGCTAGCCACGAGCTGGCCGCACGCACGGCACCTGCAGCTCCCGGTCTTGCAGCTCGCCCGACAACTGTAGCCACTGTTCATGCGAGTCTGCGCGACACTGTGGCTAAAGTGGGGTGACCAATGAGCTTCTCAATTAACCGGTCACCCAGCATGCCGCTACCGCCAATTGTTCGTGCGCGTGTCTCGCCCCACATTGCCTGCACCCACTCGCGCGTCTACCAGACCGCGTACGCTTGCCTTCGCCTACTCTCTTCGCTCATGCGCACTTGCGAGTGCCAGCTCCAGCCTTCGCGCAGCATGGTGTGCTGTGTGTTCTCTCCGCTCCCTCGCCCTCCAGCGTGTGCTTGTCTACGTGCATGCGCTTGTCTGTGCGTGTGCTTGAACCATCAGATGCCTTAACCTGGAGCACAGACGCTGGCATTCAAACTGGTCACAGATGCCTTAACCTCAGCAGCGCCCTCTCTCTCCCGCTCTCTCCCTCTCTCTCTCTCACAACACTCTCTTCACCGATGCTTGCACACACATACACTCACACTTCCACACACACACACACACACCTATACACTATTATATACATATATATATACATATACATATATATATTGATATATATATATATATTTATATACCTATATATATACATACATATATATATATTTATATATATACATATAGTAGTACCTATATACTTATGTATTAGTATACATACATACATACATATATACAAATATATATCTATATACTTATATATAGACACACACATATATATATATACATATATACATACACTTCTATACATATACATATATCTATATACTTATATATATATATATATACATATATATTTACATATATACATATACTTAAACAATTATATATATATACATATATCTATACATATATTAGTATTTATATAACTATGTATTATTTTATATACATACATATACATATATATATATCTATATACTTATATATATATATACACATATACATATATTTATTTACATATATATATATATCTATACATATATCTATATATATATTATTACCTATATAACTAAGTATAGATACATATATATATATATACACATATATAGACACCTACATATATATGCATCTATATATACATATATATATATATCTATGTATGTATAAGTATGTATATATAACTATATATGTATGTATATGTATACACTAATATATATACATATATTAGTGTATACATATACATACATATATAGTTATATATACATACTTATACATACATAGATATATATATATATATATATATATATAGATCTATGCATATATCTATCTATACTTATATATATACATATATACATAAATATATACACACATATATATATATACATATATATACCTATATATAACCATATATACATATAGATATATTTACATATATACCTATATAGATATATTTTCACATTATTTGCCATACGTGGTATCGCAGGAATATCTGCACCAGTTGCTGATATTCCCCGATACACGCATCCAAAAAGCATGTTCGCATTCATCTTCCACCATCCATCCTACACCTTACACACGGCACTTAGTCCTGTTGGTTGCATCTTTCTAGATGACGACCGACTCGACATCATGCTACACTCCATCTCCACCTCCACCCCCACCCCTTTATATACAAAATATATACCTATATTTATATATATACTATATTTACTTTATTTCTGTTTCGCTTTCTTGATAGTAAAAAGATAAAAGAAATATATAAAAGGGAAAAGATAATCTTTGACTTGCAAGTACTCCATCTTGCGAATAGCAAGACCCATTTTTGAACAGTATTTTGGCTCAAAGCCAAGAACCCAATTTTGAGGGTGTGCCTCAAGGACAAAGAGTACCAGAAAAAAATCTAAAGGGAAAAAACACCAAAAACACAATAAACGAATAGAAGAGATTCGTTGTAGGAAAGGCGTAGAAACTTGACTTGTATCCCCACTTCCCTGAGTTTGACCCTGGGCCTAGAAGTGACCAAGATAAAATCAAGTAGGCCAGGTCAAAAATTTTGTAAAGAGATGGTTAGGTTGGATTTAGGTTAACCACTATACACACTTCAACGATAAAATCATCATATTAACAACCTATTCGGGTCCAACACCATCTACCATCATCTATACATAACCATTTTTATACATAGCATATTTTTCTTTAAGCATATTTTCTTTCTGCATATTACATACCGTCAGGTTGGCTGGTGCTGAACGTTAAAATTTTAGGAGCAATTACAGGTGATTTCTACCCATTTACTCCTTGTTGTATTTATTTTCTTTTACATTCATGCATGAGGACAAGCAAGAACTTAGGCATGGGGGGGCAGATACAACAAAATTGAAAAATTTTTATCCCAACCCTTAGGAAAACCTCGAAGCTGCATGTTACATGTACCTTAGGATCCTAAATAAAAGAACAACTGACTCCACCTCCATTGCTTGCATTGGAGCTAGAAATCATCTGCAACAGCCATTTTAGACTCACCCGCTCACCCATCCTATTATGAAATTTCTGATCAAGCTGAATGTAACCCGATACGGGAATTTTACGAAGTACAAATTATATGAGGTTACTTGTCTATAGAATATATACATATTGCATTCAAGAATAATATTTTTATCAAGAGAATGCATTAGGGATTTTATCCTCTAGTTGATTCCTGTAATCTGAAATCCAGTACAACTTTTCACAGACATGTAGAATTTGCAATGGATTCATGGTGAAGGCTGATAAACATCTTTAGTCAGTCGAGAAGAAGTAGTGCTTCTTCTCCTGAACCCTTGGATAGTGTTCTGGGAGTTAGGCAGATTTTCCTCCAAAAATCCACCAAATAGTGTGAGATGAGAATAGAGTGTACAAGTGCGTTAAGATTAGTGCAAGGAATTCGAAATCCTAGATAATTAGTGATGATACTTAGAGATCGCATAGTTTTCACTCTTGGTTCCTATGTATACATTTTTGTGCGAATTGTAAGAGCCACCAAATAAGGCAAATACGCAGAAAGAGAGTTTTCATAAAACTAGGGCTAAGGTGGATGGTTACGACCGCTCTTTACGGAATCCTCGGCTGAAGGAGGGTATTGATGTCAAGGTCAGAAATACACCATCCTATCTGTCTCTCCTAGTGCCGTGAGTAGGGACTTCCACCAAATAAGCCACCCAATTTCTTTTGAGTACCAGCAATCCCTAATAATGCCTCCTTAATAAAGTTCTTGAATGTATGCTAGCTTGTGCTTTCTTGAAAAAAAAATATATATATTATACATAGAAGAAAAATGAAAAAAAAGAGAAAGAAAAATTGACAAAGAAAAAAAATTAGAAAAAGAAGGAAAAGCAAAGAAAAAGAGGGTGTGAATATTTAGTATTTATTTCAGCTACATTGAGGCAATACCACTGAATAAATTTGAGATCCACCAAATATGGCCTTAACCTATTTTACTGTGTTTCTAACCTCCCGAATATCGGCTGAGGAATTCCAACTTAGTGTTAGGGTTATGGAAACTCAATTAAAGTGTTAATGCCAAGTGAGGCCACCAAATACATGTCATATATGTGAATCTAGTAAGATTGTGAGCTCTAAGAAAAAGAAACAAAAGAAAGGAAAGCAAAAAAGAGAAAGAGAGAATGAATACAAAGGAACTAAAAGAGAGCATAGTTTTCTCTCGTCTTTCTCAGAGTCGAGTTACGTAATAATTTAGGAATCTAGATTCTATGGTACTAATTTCTATGTAGCACTAAGTAAGAGTGAGACACCAAATAAACACTCGTATTTCACAGACATTCTCTACCCAAGCTTAAAGATTGGGTGGAATTCATAGAATATCTTGAATACCCCGAGGGAAGAAGTTCGCCTATTCTGCTAGAATTTTTACTAGGGGTCAAGTACAGGCTTTAGAGGTGAATTAGTTTTTCACTTGAATCCGTTGCAAAAGCTACAATGCTACACTTTCATGATTGTCTGGATTTCTAGAACATAGGATGAAAACAAAAAGGAGAAAAATCTCCAGGCATATACTTGATAAAATAATCAATCCCTTAGGGACCCTTCTATGAATAATTTAATCTCGCATTTACTAGGGACTAGCAAGATTTAGGCATGGGGGTATGATTACACAGCAATTATAGGTCTTAATTTACCTAAATTAGGTTAGGACTTAGCATAAGTTACAGTAATTCACGAATGCATAGGCATTACTTGCATCCTTACTGCTTTCTTTTAGCTATGGATAAAATAATGCTATAATGTACTGATTAGGTGCATTATGACAACTATAGGTAATAAGTTGACCAGAAGGTAGATAGGAAGATGGATCTGAAGCCGGAATAACCGGTGTTGTAGTAGAGCTAGAGCGGAAGACCTAGATTAGATGTAATATATAGTAATGTATGGGAGTTAAGGTATGCTATTCTATTAAGTAGTAATAAAGTAGTAAAATTTGAATAACTTAGGACCATCCTAACTTTAGGACAGCCTAGAAGCTTCCCCAAGCCTTAGCCACCCTTAGATTAGGTCACCGCACCCTAGGAAACATGAAAACCCTAATTCCAACCTTTATCTGGATGTCCAAAGAAGTTATAGGATGTCCAGAACCCTTAGCCAACTCCCGCACACCTTAAACCCACTTCTGCAGTGTTATTGGATGTCTAGACACTTGGTCAAATGTCCAATTTCTGTAGAATACCCAAAATAGAACCCAAAATCCCTCCTGACTCTGATTGGATATCCAGACAACAAGTTTGGACTTCTAATTTTTCACTATAAGACCTCTGACACTATTATTGAACGTCTAGAACTACTCTCCAGTTCCTGTTTTGACATTCAATCCTTGATCTTGGATCTCTAGCTCTCTAAACCCAATTCCAACCCCATAGCAACCTAAATTACGGTGCCTTAACCCTTGTACATCACCTCTAGACCTCTTTAAGGACCTAATTAGGTCCTCACTAAACCTAATTGACTTGGATCTTAGTCAATTCCATTAGCCTATTCAATTGGAGTCATTGAGTCCAATTGAGCCCTGATCTTAGCACACACTATCCAATTGGACTCAGTGAGAGTCCAATTGACCTAGACCTGACTTAATTGAGTTATTTTACTCTCAATTAAGTTTTTACACACCCAATTAAACTTGTATTAAGTTTAATTGCACTTTAACTTAGTGAATTAGGGTTTACAACCCTAATTTGAGACCTACCTTGACCTAAACCCACTAGAACTTAAGCTAATCAACCTAGCCAACCAGTTTCAACCCACACATACCATCCACACGAAAAATACCTATCCTAGAGTTCTCTAGACTCTCTACCATGTGTTGTTGCCTTGCTTGCTAAAATTAGCAACCAAGAGCCATTCAATTTCTAGATCCACATTTGGTGGATCTAAAAACCACCATCCATCCTCTCTCTCTCACTCTCCCACGAGCTCCCACCATAGGCCACTCTAGAGAATTCCATAATTCTCTAGAGAGCTTCCCTTAGGTCTATAAAAAGACCTAAGGGATGGCCATTTGCACCCATCCATCTCTTGGCATTATTCACTTCCATTTATGTCAGCTACATTGCACCTCCACTCAACCTCCACGGGTTGCTCACCATGGCCACCACCATCTCCAAGCTAGGATACTGGGTCACCTCTCCAACCTCTCTCCAAGGGCCGGCCTGAGCACCATTGGCTACCCCTCCTCCTCTCAACCACTCAAAGACCATCGAAGACCACCTCCAAATGCCCTTATTTCTACTAGATTAGTAGCTTAATTCTTCATAGTTTACATGCTTTTGTTACTGCTTAGTAGTGTACCTCTTTATTCTCCCCTAATGATGCATGCAAAATCCCCCCAAAGATTCATGTATGCAATCATTTTCTGTTAGCTAGATTTATGTTTTCAAGCTTTCCTCTAATTCCATGTTGCAAACACCCTCCTAAATGAATGAATGAAAGAAATATTTTTTTATATATATCTCTGTGTTGAGAATCACTATGAGCTTACTGATTGCAATATAATTTGTGTGATTTAAGTTCCCTGCTTTTAATTCCTGATATTCTTGCAACTAAGCATGTCGTGCATAAATACGTAATAACCATAAACTGTCATGCGATTTTAAGCAAGTAGAGCGAAAATGATCGATTTCAAATTTGCATAAATGCCTCTTAGAGATGAACGATCGGGACTCAAGTCTCGTTATCTTTACAAATTCTTTTTTTTTTACGATCATTTTAGCACGACTATACTATGATTTCAGACAATTTCAAAAATGCGTGAAAATGGCTTCTGTCACTGGGGGTTTGTGGGTACTCTAGAATACCTAATGTTTGAAGAGTTCTTCCCCATTACTCAATTTCATCCTCACACTCTGGGTTCTTAAACCAACCATCCTGATCCTCAGGATTCCCACCGACAAGTTGGACCTCAAACTCTAAGCATTTATGATAAGGATGTTATTGAGTTTTTACTTGATCACATGAATCATCCAACAAATTTTTGATTTCATGTATATCTTCCTCATCCCGTGTTGCTACAATTGGTTCATTTTGCTTTATCCTTAATTATTTATGCAACTGTGTGTTCTTCTTCCTGAGTTTGGGTTGAGTTGGCCATTAAAAGGTTGTCTAAGGTATGTATGGCCATTACTTCCTCTATTCTACCAAGCTCCTCCATTGAGCAACACTTAATTTTATTCTTCTTTGAGACCTCAAAAATATTGAATCGATTTGTCTTATCCCCTGAGGCCATTTCTATATTTCCCCATTCACAATCAATCCTTGCCTTGGTAGTAGCTAGGAAAGGTCTTCCCAAAATAATTAGGGTGTGGTTGAGCTATTTTGGGGTTTCCATGTCCAGGACCATGTAATCATCAAGGTAATGCAAATCGTTAACCTTGCCTAAAACATCCTCCAAAATACCCCTTGGTTTTATAATGGACCAATCAGCTAACTGCATGGTGTTTCAGGTAGCCCAGACCAAATTCCATGTGCAGTGAGGTGGGGATCACATTAATGGAAGCACCCAAGTCGAGGAGGGCCCAGTCAGAAGTAATGTTTCGTATTGTGCAGGAAATCAACGGGGCTCCCGAGTCCTACTTCTTAGGAGGTAGCTTGTTTAGGATCAGTGTGCTTGTGTTATCTGATAAACTACTCTGCTATTATTTTCAGATTTCGCTCTATGCCTTTCTTTATATGCATTCAGTAAACCTACAGTGTAGGCGGGGATTGATTCAATAGCCGCGAGAATTAAAATGATTGTCAATTTGAAAGCCTGATATACGGACATGCTTCCCTCAAATTTCTCCTCTGACTTTTTCTATTTTCCTGTACAACAACAACATACTCCCAAATCAGACTTTGATGTTTTGTTGATCACATTTTTAGTTGGGAGTCTGGAATTCTTGCAAAGGGGCTTAATGGGGTTGACATGGGGTTGGGTAGGTCCCTTGTGTATACTACCACTCGTTAAGGTGATGGTGTTTGCATTGGCACAATGCTGTTGGTTAGTGTCTTGGGGAGGGTTAGGCAAAATAGGAGGCTCTCGGTTGATTATGGTAGGAGCATGGTTCGATCCGGGAGGGGCTAGGGTAGCCTAAAAGATAGCATGAGCTTGAGCATATGACTCCCCATTATTACCAAACCCCTAAGGCCCAGTGCCTCAGTTCTGTACATTCCTTGTGTTTGGTACAGGTTGTGATGGTAGAGATCTAGGCTATCAGTTGTTTGCATCAAGTCTGGATTGTAAGGTGTCCAACGAAGTTTTCATTTATTGCATAAGCTGGAGCATTGACCCTTGCATTTCTACCATCTTCAGTTTTAAATCAGCTTGCTTAGTGCATTTTTGAGCATTCCACATGGACTGGTTAACCTAATTCAAGGGCAACTGAGTATATACATGACCTTGACCCATTGGTTTTTGCAGTACAAAGTTGTTGGGTCGATATTGGATCTGCTGCCCTTGATCTTTCCAAGAGAAGTTAGATGATTTTTCCAACTAGAATTACAGGAATTCTAGTAAGGGTTGGAGCAAACATTCTCTCGCACAGCTTGAACATCCTCATAAGATAAGGATGAGGAAGGATCAGTAAAACTGGGATCAAAGGCCCCAGTTTGGAACCCATAAGGTTTCGAGAAGAGTTGGCCTGAAAGTTGAGCTGACTCCAGTTGGTTCACAAACTCTCGTCCCGTAGGAGCTTGCGAAGAATGGAATTCCGATCCCTGGGATTGAGCAAATCTAGAAAAATTAGAGTTTCTGGACATCCACTCTTCCATTCGTTTAGCAACCATATCCATCTTATCTAATCTATTACATATTAATTGCATATCAGATGTATGAGAATCTTGGACCTCATTGGCATTTGATCTAGTTTCTTCTGATCGGTTGAAGGTTTCCATGGAGGCATGGTTCAAAGAATTTTCACTCATTTCCTCAAACAAATCATACATGCTATTTGCATCTTTGTTGAGGAAATTGCCTCCGCAAGAAGCATCAACATGATTACAAAGTTGATCATTCAACCCGTGATAAAAAATCTGCACAAGCTGCCATTTAGGCACCTCGTGGTGTGGACACTTCCACAATAGATCCTGGAATCTCTCCCAGGCCCCATGAAATGGCTCCCCCTGCCACTAGGCAAAAGTGGTAATTGCCCGACACAATGCATTGGTTCATCCAATTGGGACGAATTTCTTCAGGAAGGCTGATTTCAAAGCTGTCCAGGTAGCAGTTGGTCTTCCAATGGTACAATACCAATGTGTAGCGATATCCCTGAGTGAATGGGGGAAAATCCTCATCAGCATCTGTTCTTCATCCACATTCTACGATTTGGTAGCCTAAACTAGAGTGATCAAGTCCTCAAAATGTTGGAATAGGTCCTCTTAGCCAAGCCCGTGAAAGTGTTTAATTAGACTCAAAACCTGGTGCTTGATCTCAACATCACCGACAAGGATCACAACGTCAAGATGATCCTCATAATTTGAAGGATCATAAAAATCCTTTAAGGGCTAAGCGCCCTGACCATTCATTCATTGGAACCATTGCTGCATCTGTCATAATTCTTCCAACTGCCTGTGAATCAACTCTTGCTAATTCGGGGGCGGGGGAGGTGATTGTTGATCAACCATGGGATCTGCTTGGCTATAGCTCAACCTTTGCCTCAAGGAATGGTCAATAGGTCCTTCCAAATGAGGGTTCGATGACCTCCTTCCAAGCATACATTGGAAGGAAGTCAGAAGGATAGGGAAGAGAAGGGACCCTGCAGCACAAAAAATACAAGCCTATCGTTAGGTTGGGTAGCCTAGAGGTCTACAGACTCTCAGAATCCATCGTAAGATTACGGATGATTTACTCTACTTATGTCCAGGCAACCCAACAAGTTACAAGGAGGGATTGAGGAGAAGGTTCTTCCTTTGGCTAATGCCACCGGTTCCAAATGTACCCCGCAGCCGCGGTCGTTTGACGCTACTCCCCTAGCTAGACATCAAATTGACCAGTATAAGCAGGTTAATTGTTAATAATCTCAATCTGGATCCCGACGAGCGAACCAGTCGTTAGGGCCAACGTCTACTCAATTTTAGTTAGGCTTGGGATATTAATGCTTCTGGAATGTGATGGGTCCTTAATGGGTTGTGCCCTTAATGATTTCTTTGAGAATGTGTGAATGTGCACAACCAAGAAGTTTTCAAGCAAGATTATTAATGATGAGGTGGGTTTTAGGGTTCGAATCTTGCTTAGTAGCTTGTAGGATTCAAATGTTAGGTGTATTCAACAAAGTTTTGTGAGGCAAACAAAGTTTTGAAAACACGTGTTCAAGTATTTTCCATTATAAATTGAGAAAATGTGGAGTGCCTGGCTTGACCTAAATATTGAATCCTACGGGGTTGCTACAAATGAGATCTTTTTAAATTAGGTAGTGTAGCCCAAAAATTCAGTCAATCAGCTCAAATGAACCATCGATTAAGGCACACAGAAATGTGATTAACCTAATATGATTTCTACTCTTTTATGTGTTGAATTCATGTATTAGGTCCACAGGTCAGAATCCCGGTTGAGTAGATGAAAATAAAGTCAAGTTATGTGCCTCCGGTGTGGGTGTATAAAGTGTGCAAATTGATTCGTTCCACAGAAAGTATCTTTTTATTTTTTTTTTCTAAATGTGGGGTGAAGAGGATGAAGGTGGCAAACAGGACACACAATGTCTATCCTAGGGTTTATGCAAACACCTAAGTAGATTAAGTCTTGGTTATGGGTGTGGCAAAATGAAACTAGTGGAGGGGGAATGTTCGGGACACTTACAAAGCACTCTACCTGCACTTTACTCCTATCTACTGCACATGGATCTCCATGCTAGAGTACTTCCAAGATAGTAGATCAAAGACAAGCGAGGTTAGTGCTATGTAAAAGCGAAGAAGAGCAGAAAACAAAAAAGGAAATTTCGTTGCCCCCCGGCAATGGTGCCAAAATGATCGAGGCACATTTTGTGAATTTGAAATCAGGGTTATGAGTAACCTGTCGTCGTAGTTGTGAAACTCATAGTCAATTATAATTTATATCGAAACTCCAAGGGAGTCTCAGGTCGAACACAGGGAGGCGACGTTTACTTTGTATGAGAACCACGCTTCAATTTGTTTCTTTTTAGTGCTTCGTGGTTTTGTTATGTTTTTGTTTTTGAAATAAAATGACAAGCAATCAAAAGAGAGATGGAATCAAATATGATATATTGCATGAATGTCAATTATAATAAACAATGAAAGCGTAAAAGAAAAAAGGGGTGAGAAGAAATCTCTCGAAGTAGCTATTCAGTGAGATGAGGACGCCTGGCAGAAGCTCGGATGAAGGAGTTGGGAAGTAGGATGATGGAGGTGAGAAGCGGGAGGAGGTCAGGTAGAGGAAAGCTTCAGCGTGGCTTTGAAATAGAGGTGAGAAGGTGGAGATGATCTGCTATCGGAATGGAGGTGGGTGGATGGCTCCAAGGTAACCTATGAATGGGGATGGGAAGATGGAGGAGTATTTAGTGGGGCAGAGTTTCATTACACTAATAGGTGCCTTGGGAGCTTGAGAGTAAGCTCTAACAGAGCGTTGGTAGGCTTGCTAGAGCATAGGAGTAGGTGGGAGTAGAGTAGGTAAAGATGGTTTGGCAATGGGGTTGTGTAGGCCTTTATATAGTGGATGGGAAGGGGCTAAAAATTGATACAGGTTAATTAGCGACATCCTGGATGTCGTTGTAGGTCAAACTCAGGCATTGTTGTAGCCACCACACGCCTACCCATATGAGCTACGCTATCCCTCCATCATGTGCACAGATTGTGTGGAGGCCCTGCTGGCATGCGTGCTGGCATGCACTAGCATACGTTCACACACGTGCTACTGGTGCATGCTGGCATGTCCGCTAGTGTGCGCCCAATTGACGAATTGGAGGAGCTTTACGGGTCTCGAACCTGCACCCCTTCCTTGTGATCTAGCACCTCCACCGTTGTGCCGTGTCCACAAGTGTGCCGAGAAGATGTGCTAAGGTCGCGTGGTGAAGGCGGGCTCTCAGTCATTGGATTTTCATCCAATGGCAAAGATCACTTGTTGGGTGTCCATTTGAAGTATGGCGGGTGACCTTTGGCGCTCCAGATGGTGCCACGTGGCACCATTTGGACCATCCACCCTTCTTTGATTATAGAGGATGCCACAGTGCTCGGATCGAGGTGATTTTTACATTGTCGAACTACGATCGTCGCTCCAGATCCATCCGTATAGTCGGGTTTTTCATCCGTAGTCTGTAAGGATGTTGCACTGTCTCTTGGCCATATAAAATGAAGAAATTAATATACAAAACATACAACTATCCTAATTACAATGCAATGGATGTTTATGCATTATTTATATTATGATGTGCAATACTAGGCCTAGGAACTATCGTAAATAAACATTTTATAATGAATTTATGCGTGTTTATCATTAGCCATCCTTGAGAAGTTGTGGAGAAGCCTCTCTTTGGCCATCCATGGAGCCTTGGAGGAGGAGGAGCATCATTTGGAGGAGAGAGTGGTGGATGGCCTTCGGTTTCGAGGGTGGAAGGGAGGGTGTCGCAAGTGAGAGGTGGAGAGAATGGAAAATGGGTGGAATTCAGCCAAAGAGCCAAGATTGACCAAATGGCCACCCGTTAGGTCTTTTTATAGTCCTAAGAGATAATCTCTAGAGAATTATTGAATTCTCTAGATAGGCCTTTGGTGGATCTCGTGGGAGAGGATGAGAGAGTGTGGATGGGTGGCTCTTAGATTCACATTTGGTGGATCTAAAAATTGAATGCATCTTGGTTGCTATTTTTAGCAACCAAGGCAACAACACATGGTAGAGAGTTCTAGAGAACTTTAGCTAGGCTAATTTTGTGTAAGTGGTGTGTGGGTCGAAACCTAGGTTGCTAGGTTGATTAGGTTAGATTCTAGTGGGTTTTGGTCAATGTAGGTCTCAAATTTGGGTTGCAAACCCTAATTCACTAAGGTAAATGCAATTAAACTTTATACAAGCTTAATTGGGTGTGTGAAAACCTAATTGAGAGTAAAACAACTCAATTAAGTCAGGTTTAGGTCAATTGGACTCTCACTAAGTCCAATTGGGCTATGTGTGCTGAGATAAGGGCTCAATTGGACTTATTGAGTCCAATTGAGTAGGATGATGAAATTAACTAAGATCCAAGTCAATTAGGTTTAGTGAGGACCTAATTAGGCCCTTAGGGAGGTCTAGAGGTGATGTACTAGGGTTAGGGAACCTTAATTTAGTTTCTTAAGGGATTAGAATTGGGTTTAGGGACCTAAGAACTCAAGATCAAGGCTTGAATTCTAAAATAGGAACTGGAGAATAGTTCTAGACATCGAATAAAGTTATCAGATGTCTTATAATAAAAAATTAGAAGTCTAGACTTATTGTCTGGACATCCAATCAGTGTTAGGAGGGATTCTGGGTTTTGTCTTTGGTATTCTGCAGAAATTAGACATCCCACCAGATGTCTAGACGTCTTAAAAGGTGCTGAGAGTGAGTTTAAGGTTTTCGAAGGTGGGTTTTGGTTCCTAAGTGTCTGGGAGAGGGATAGGGTGGATAAGAACTTGGATAATGTTATCCATGTTTGGGTTTTGAGGCTAAGGTATCCTAATGGAGGTGGTTTTGGGTTTGGGAAGGCTATCCTAGGGTTTCTAAGGGTCGGGATAAGGCTATCCTTGATAAACACCAATTTATCATCATTCTTATGCTTTAAAACTAACCTAGCTCTTAGGATTTTGCTTCGCAAATGGGTTTCTGGGTCACATTTAGGCATAATCAAGGATTAGGCATGCATTGCATTCTTTTTTTGTATTTTTAACATCCCTACTTTAGTGTTAAGGTTAAGCAAATATTCTAATCATCAACACCAGAGCATTCAAGAAGGAAGAAAGTGGAGAAGAAAGCCCAAATCAACTGAACCCTAGCTGGATTCAGCACATCTCAATTGAATTCCAACTCACATTGGCTAAATTTAGCTCCTTCTAGCTCTACCAAGCTCATCTTTGCTGGATGGTAGATCAACATAGCTCAACTTAGCTGGACCAACCTCAGCTCAGCTCAAATCTAGATCAACTCAATTGGGTCTAGCTCATCCTAGCTCCAATCAGTCCCCTGGGAGCTCTAGCTAACTCAACTGAGTTGACTTGAGTCCACCTCAGCTAAAGCTCATCTCCAACCAGCTCACAATAGCTAGACTCTAAGCTAGCTGAGCTACTACTTGTCAACTAATAGCTTAGCTAACTCTGGAGTCCTCACCAAAGGCAGTTCCAGCTCAACATAGCTCCAACTAGGTTGAAGCTAGCCCAACTGATCTCAACTACCCAAGCTTTTCTACTTGCATAAGAACTATGTAGCTAAGCTTAGTAGTTGAACTCCCCTTTAAGCTACCTCAGCAAACCCAGCTCCATCATAGTTGCCATCAGCTCTAGAATTTTCTTCCTTAGCTCCTTCATGAAACCCTAATTCTTCCACCTCCACTCTACTAGTTAAGCTAGCTTAGCTTGATTAGCTAAGCCCTTAGCTCCACCAAAAACTCCATGGCCGTCCACTCTTCAACCCTTAACCCTAACCAAACCCTTACCCAACCAATACTTGGCACCAACCCACACCAACCACCACCACTCACAGCCCCTCTTGTTGGTGCCAAAAATGCCCTAGGCATCCCTTCATTTTGGCACCAACATGTGCCTAATTCCTAGCCCTACACCTCATCAACCAAGGCCATCTAAACCCTACACCTAACCCCTTCTAGAAGCCTTGCATTGGCACCAAACCTAACCTCCCATAACTACCCTAAACCATACCCTAGTCAGCACCAAAAATCACACCCTACACGCCTTCATTTGGCACCAACACCTCCTCCCATCTACACCCAACATATTAGCCCCCAACCTATCCAAACCCTCCATCTAATGATGCCACCTAAACCTCAACCTTAACCCACATAAAGTGGTGCCAACTCCCTTAACTCCACCATAACTATCATCTCAAGCAACCTTCCCCTTTGGCGCCACCCTATATCCACCCTTCATCCCATAACCACCACCCAACAACACCATCCTAACCCTACACATAACCTACACGCCACCTAGCTCTACCACCATAAATCCTAACCCTAGTCCTCTCTTAGGGTTGGCGCCAATCATCTAGCTCCTCCACAATTTTGCACCAACCATTATCAAACCTAGGAACCCTTAACTACCTCCAACAAGCCATCCTAACCCTCCATCCACCAACTACCCTTAACCTCCTACCATTCCTATATAAACCCCCTACCATCACCATTAAAACTCAACCTTGGCTACATTAATT
Organism: Thalassia testudinum; assembly: GCA_037157565.1. Lineage (NCBI taxonomy): Eukaryota > Viridiplantae > Streptophyta > Magnoliopsida > Alismatales > Hydrocharitaceae > Thalassia > Thalassia testudinum. The sequence goes on along the minus strand of JAZHRO010000031.1, from coordinate 219,935,634 downwards.
TTCCACCTATATCCACATAGAGGTAATGGCCAAAGGAAGAAGAAGAAGAAGATTAAGGGGATACTCTGTCCCCTTGGTGCCTTCCCCTCTTCTCTTCTCTCTTGTGCCCATGCCAGCTAAGGGAGGAAGCCAGGCATTGGAAGACAACCTAGGGTACATGCCTACCCTAGGAAGAGGAGGATTGGAAGGTGGTACACTACCACCCTTGGAGGAGGAATAGAAGGTGGCCCTGGCCACCATAAGGAGTTCTTGGAGTGGGAGCCATCCACTCTAGGAAGGAGAAGGCATGCCCATCGAGGGTTTGCCTTTGGAGGATGTTCAGGATGGTGCGAAGGAATCCTTTTAGTCTTGGGGCAACCAGGACTGTAGCAGGAATTTCAGGCAGCACCATCATCATCATCAACATCTTTTAAGCTTTCTTCTACTTTTTTGTTGTTTAGTTGCATAGCAATTTAGTGCTAGATTTCTACTTGGGTGGAAATTATAAGTGGAAACTCTTTTCACTTGTGAATTTTCCATTCATGTTGTAAAACTATTTTGATTAAGAAGCATTCTTCTACTTTAAGTTTAAAAAGCTTGTGATTATTTTGTGGCTTACTTATTCATTACACTAGGCCTTTCGTGCTTAGGGTGAGTTGAAGAACTAAGGCACTAGTTGCCTTACAATTTTCATAACTTAGATTTTTGTCGTTCTCTCCACATTTCTTTTTTGCTCTATTCAAACACCCAAAAAAAAATTTACATATTAGAAAAACCCTAAAAAAGGCATTGATTTCCAAAGATCAAACGGGAGTTTTGATTTAAAAGCTTACTTTCCTCTCTTGGGATGACCCAAATATTTACCCAAGTACTCGGATTCTACAAATTTAAAAGCAATCCAATTTGCATGTTACAACGACATAAGAACCCACTTTTCTAAATCACACATTTTAGAGATCACTTTTTGGCGCCGTTGCTGGGAAGGCACGGCTTAGTTTTATCACTTTTTTCTTGTTGGATACATAAATCTCATCCCCTTCTCTCTCTCTCTCATGTGTGCAAGAGCTACAGGAATTAAGCGGGATTTTGGAGGAAGATCTTCAATTTCCTTTTCATCCCACAGAAATTTAGGTTGTTTCCTCTTTCTAGTCACACCTAGCCCTAAAAACTATCAAAACACATTAAACTTCTCTTTTAGGATCTTAAATACCTTAATTAAGTGATGTGGTGCAAATTAAAATCCATTGTTTGCTTGTTTGCATCATTAAACACCACTCCACCTCAAGTGTTGGTAGTCTAATTTTCAAATAGAAACTTCTATCCGGATTCCAAAAATCAATTCTCAACACCACAGGCCTCCTAAAATCATAAAATTCAACCTAGTTATTTATAATCATGTAAGGAACATCTGTTCCAAATTTCATAACAATTAAATGTGTAATTAATTTTTAAAAATCCGTGGACTGTATAGGGCCCACTCGCTCTAATCTTCTTATTTTTCTACTATCCATGAATTTTTAGAATTTTTCTACTCATCCAATTTTTTTGAAACTTAGATTTATAGAATACTTGTGAAATTCTACACATCATATAAAATTACCAAAATTTTCTGAGGTCAGTGGTGATACTGAAATGTCCAAAATACCCAAGGGTATCATTTTTTGACTTTGACACCAGCACAAGGAAAAATTAAAAACATATATCAAACAAATTCCTAAAATTCTAAAAAATCTTTTCTGCATACCTTGCTTGACTTGCCTCAAATTAGTGGTGTTGTTTGATTTGTTTGGACCACTACTTAATACAGAAAGCCTAAAACAAATCCATTGGTAGTAATTTTCTATCTTAGGGTCAATTGGATTAGGGTTTATTTCCTTCTTTTTAGAGATCCACTTTAAAGGAAATTAATCTTCACCAATACAGCTTGTTTTCCACTGATTGTGGAGCTTAAAACTTATTTGAAAACTTAAGAAGGAAACCCAAAAGTAAACTAAGTTAAATCCAATCCTAAAAGTAGAAATACAAAAAAAATTTGGGTGACAACTTGTTTGAATTGGAACCACTTTTCAATCATACACACACTATAAAAATTGAAATAACATGGGCAATATCCCAATCATTGCCCTCCACATTTCGTATGCACTTTAGTATCCTAAACCTAATTAAAATCTGTAGCAATTTGACTCCTAAGGTTTCATCAACTTAGGCTTGCTACCTAGGTTTTAAGTTTTCTTTAGTTAATATCAATTCTGTCATCTATATTTGGTGTTTAGGCTGAGGGGCTGTGTCAAACGACCAAGTGCGGGTTTGCACAAGCCCCTGGGGATTTTCTTAGGAAATGCTTTGCCCAAACCTCCCCTTAAGCAACTTGGCCAGATTTGTTGACAGAACGGGTATTCACTGTTGATTACTTATTTCCTTGGTAGAACAAGTCTTAGGTTCAATTTATTGAGTCACACATAAGTAGGTCTAGAATTTTGTGTTTGAATTGCACACTTCTCTCATCTATCTCTTCTCCTCTACTCCCATTCCTCCATTTTAGTGTATGCACGGCTGACGATCCCAAAATCCACACTTAAAGGGACCAACTGATTTCTCAGCCCACCGCACCACCCTTACTCATTTGTTTTGTTCTTCTTCTTCCTCTACTGAGAATCAAGAAAAAATGGAAAATCCAAAAATAAAAAAAAAATCACTAACCCATCATCTTCTAACCCGCAAAATGGGAACCCCAATTTTGAACCAAAATTAGAGGTTCCCGAACCACAAACTGAAATGCCACAGTTTGAATTCCCGTGCTAAAGGACAATGGAAAATCCTGACCTTATCCACATGGTAGTAAGTCAACTCCAACAACTCCAGGCTAACCAGAAATAAATGACTAGGACCGTCTAAAACCTAGCCAATAATAGACCACCCAACGCTCAACCAACCATTCCATTGAGGGAATTCTATGATCCCTCCAACTATGAAGAAAAACCAGGGGTGGTCATCCCTGATGCAGAATTTGAAATTAAACCTGCAATCCTTCATCAGATTAAACATTTTCATGACCTTCCTCAAGAAGACTCGTTTAGCTATTTAAAGGAACTCACGGTCCTCGGCTGAACCACCAAATCCCGAAACATTTCGAAAGATTCATGGCTAATGCGAGTTTTCCCACTTTCTCTGAAAGACAAGGCCGCTTATTGGTTTAGGGCTATAGGAAAGCCAATTACTACCTGGACACAATTAAAAAGTGCATTTCTTCAAAAATATTTTCCTATTGGTCTCACTAATGCTTTATGTCGTGCCATAACTTTCCTACAAAAATCTGGTGAGCCTACGCATGAAGCATGGGAGAGGTTTCAAGACTTACTGTGAAGCTGCCTGTTGAACGTGTACAAACCTACGCTAACGTGTTTGGTTTTGGAAAACCTGTCGTTGTAGTTTGAAAGCGAAGAATTCGTGTTCAACAAATAAAATTTATACCGAAATTAAAATTCCGGGTCGAACACAGGGAGGCAGACATTTGATTTAAAAACTACACATTTCTTTTTATTTGTTACAGAATAATTTAATTTAGAACAATCTAATTATTTACAATAAATAGAAGAGAGAGAGAGAGTAAGAGAGAAAGAGAATATTACGCAGAGAAATCAAAATGAGATGTAGAATAAACAAGGAATTTTTGCATTGAGGAGATTGTTCATTACAACTGGAAAGCATAAAATAATTACTCTAGAAAGCGATAAATTTACTCTAGAAAGCATTAAAAGAATGGAGGGAGAAATGTCCTCCACGACGGTCGCTTGGAGGACGAGTAGATTAATCTAGAAAGCAGTAAATCTATACTAGAAAGCCGTAAAAAGAATAGGGAGAGAGAAATCCTCCTCGACGGTTGCTTAGAGGATGAGCCGGTCGAGACGACGCCTGGACGAAGGAGAACGAAGCAGGACGAAGGAGGACGAAGCAGAAGAACAGGAACGAAGCAGCACGCTGTCGTCGTCGTGGGATCCACTTCCAAAGGGGAACGAAATTTGGACTTTATCTCGCGAGAAGCATCCTGGGTGTGGAACAAGCTTCTCTTGAGCTTTGGAGGGGTAGAGAGGAGAAAGAAGGGATGAAAATTTCGTATGGAGGTGGTCTCCTTTTATAGTTGCAAGGAGTGAGGGCAAAATGGACATTACAAGTTCAAAATAGTAAATGAGGGGTCTTTAGTGACGGATAAATCCGTCACTAAAGCCCCTAACGTGGGCGACGTGGGCGGCTCGGGCGCGCCTCCTCGCTTGCTCGCGCCCTCAATGGCTTCGCACGGCCACGAAGTCTCAGCCGTCCGATCGCGAGATCGGACGGCTTAAAATCGCACCTTTACCTGCTGGATTGCGCCCTCCTGCACGTGCGATCGCGCGTTACGCATGGGCGTCCAATCGCGCGTTGACGCTATCGGGCGCCCACGACCGCACGAACTCCATCCGACGCTCCACACGCATCAATTACCCGCACCTCCAATCCCCTCACCGCGGCTCGAACCCGCGCCCCGCGCTCGCGTAAGCGCGCTCGACCACTGCGCTGCGGGGCGCGGATGGTCGAGCGCACGTTTTAAGCGCCGGGTGGCCACAGCCGTTGGATCTCCATCTGACGACGGAGAGGGATCGGGCGAGGGCCTTCACAAAATACCAGCAGCGGTTTGGGCGGCTGAGATGGCACCATGTGGTGCCATCTTGGCTGTCCATCTTCTGGAAGTTGTAGATGGTGCCACGGATGTCGGATTGACTCGATTTTTGTGTCGTTGGGCTACGATCGTCGATCCGAATTCATCCATGCGGTCGGATTTGTCATCTGAAGTGTGGATTTACACCATCCTGGCCCTTGATCTTCTAGGGTTCCCCGATCTCTATCTGATGCTACGGATGCCTGATTAGGGCGATCTTGGAGTCGTTGAACTCCAATCGTTGCTCTGATCACATCCATACAGTTGGATCTTTGATCCGAGGCCTCGATAAAATGTTTGCCTTGTCCAAGCACATAAAAGGAGACAATTAACCTCCATTTTATTCAAACTACTCTAAATGCGAGATGATGCATGTTATGCAATATTTATATCATGAAATGCAATCCTATACTTAAGAACATGCATAAATAGACATTTTAAGTAGTGTAAATGTGTTTACATCACTGCCCCCACCACGAGGTGCCACTTTGGCAACTTGTGCAAATATTCTACCATGTCTTGAGGACCAATTGAGGTGGTTTGTTGACACCTAATGTGGAGGCAATTTTTTAAATAAAGCTGCCGAAAGTCCTTACGAACTTTTCAACGAAATGAGCAAAAACTCTTTCAACCACTCATCCATGGACACTTTTGGCAGAAATGCCAACTCCCACATCAGTGTCCATGAGGTAGGCACACAACAACACTCTCTCCTAGCTACAAAGGATGATTTGCAACTTTTTATGCAAAGACTTGATGAAATACAAATCAATCAAAAGAAAATGAAAGAAAAATTTAGCTTACAATCACAGAACCCATTACCGACCAACCCTTACCCTCACCTTTCTAACTCTGATACAAACTCAACTCTCCTCTGCTGGGAATATTTGCAACAAATTGACACAAGTGGATTTCAAAATTTTGAATTTGCAGCAGAGATTATTGGGATTTCTGATAATTCCTCACCTTATGTCCCAGTAAACAAAAACATTTCCTCTCTCCAGGATGATTTTAGAAATAATTCCTCTAATTTTTATAATCCCACTTGGAGGAATAACCCAAATTTATCCTAGAAGAGAGACAATCAAATTCTGTATTTTCAAAATCAAACAAGGAATTTTGGCCACAACCAACCTTCCTAGGCTGAAATTAATAGTCAATTAATGAAAACCCTGCAAGGAATGCAAAAGCAAATGAACGATGTTACCCGTGCCATTTATAATTTAGAAAATCAAATCACGATAGCACCTAATCAAAGGCCAATGGGAAATTTACCTTCACAACCTATCCCCAACTGATGTAAACATGTTTGCATTGCATAAGATGTCTATTTATGCATGTTCTTAAGCATAAAATTGCATTACATACTATAAATATTGCATAACATGCATCATCTTGCATTTAGATTAGTTTGAATAAAATGGAGATTAACTGTCTCCTTTTATGTTCAGGGACAAGGCAAATTTTTTATTGGAGCTTCAGATCGAAGACCAACCGTATAGATGTGATCAGGGTGACGATTGGAGTTCAACGACTCCAAGTTCGCCCTAATCAGACATCTGTAGCATCAGAAAGAGATCGGGGAACCCTAAAAGATCAAGGGACAAGATGGTGTGAATCCACACTTCCAACGACAAATCTGACCGCACAGATGGATTTGGATCGACAATCGTAGCCTAACGACGTGAAAATCAACTCAATCCAACAACCGTTCCACCATATGCATCATCTAGAAAATGGACAGCCAAGATGGTGCCACGTGGTACCATCTCAGTCGCCTAACCAATTGCCCTCAACCTCTGAAGCCTCTAGCATCCACACCTCTCCACCATTGGATCAAGATCCAATGGCTAAGAGTGGATCTCAGACCAGCACCTTCGTTCTCTAAAGCCAAAGGAAGAAGCGATATTGACCGTTGGATCTCAATCCAACGGTCCGAATCGCGCACTATGAAGATGCACCGATCGCCCATCCGCACACATAGCGTAGTGGGCGAGAGTGCTTAGGCGAAGGTGAGGCGCGCGTTCGATTCCTCGCGAGTGGCTGCTGGGGCGCAGGCGAGTGGTCTACGCGATAGCTTGATCGTAATCAAGCGGCTACGGGCGCTCGATAGCGCCCACACATTGTTGCACGCTCGTGCCTCACGCAAGATCAGATGCAGAGTGTGTGATGAGAAGGTGCGGCAAGGGGCGAGTTAAGCCGTCCGATCGTGAGATCTGCAGAATGTGAATGCATGTTTCATGCACGGGAGGTGAGCAGGCACATGCACGCCGCCCCACTAGACCCACGATGGGGCTTTAGCGACGATTTTCTCTGTCAATAAAGACCCCTGATTTAATGCTTTTCAAATTAAAAGGACCAAATTACCCTCACTCCTTGCAACTATAAGAGGAGAGCCCCTCCACACGAAATTCTGATGCCTTCCTTCTCTTCTCTCCCTCTCCAAAGCTCAAGAGAAGCTTGTCCCACACCCGGGATGCTTCTCGCGAGATAAAGTCAAATTTTCACCCACCTTTTGAAAGCGGATCCCACAATGACGACGACGTGCTACCCCATTCCTGTTCTTCTCACTTCATCCTCCTTTGTCCTGCTCCATTCCCCATCATCTAGGCATCGTCTCGTCCAGCTCATCCTCCAAGCGACTGTCGAGGAGGATAATTCTCTCTCCATTCCCTTTTACTGATTTCTATAGTAGATTTACTACTTTCTAGTGTAATCGTTTCCTGCTTTCTAGTCGTAATGTTTAGTGTAATGAACAATTTCTTTGATAATGAATTCCATGTTCATTTTACATCTCCTTTTAGTTTTTGTTTGTAATATTCTCTCTCTCTCTTCTATTTATTGTAAATAGATAGATAGCTTCTAATCAATTAATCTACTTCATGACAAATAAGACAAATGCGTATTTTTAAATCAAATGTCCGCCTCCCTGAGTTCAACCTGGGATTTCTATTCCAGTATAAATTTTATTTGTTGAACACGAGTTCTTCGCCTTCATACTACGATGAAAAGTTTTCAAAACCAAATACGTTAGCGTAGCAACTTGTAGCTTCAACACCAATCCTATAAATTAGCAAATCAATTTCAAATCGAAAATATTTCAGGATAGCATGGTCCACAACCAATCAATCCCCCACCTCAATTCCCACCCATTTTTCAAAATCCTCGACAAAATCAATGATTTCCACAACGAAATAACTACACTGCTAATGCAGTCACACTAAGAAGTGGAAAAACTACACATAATGCAGAACCCTCATGGGAAAATAAACTGGATCAAGAACAAATTTTTCCCACCACTGTTCACTCTTAGGACACTGAAAATAGCATAAACACAACACCTTTTCTGCAAGAATTAAACTCCTAGAAAAAGAAACACAGAAAAACTGAGCCAACTGAAGAACAATTACATGAATTATTTGGCTAAGTTGAAATCAGCATCCCCCTCCTAGATGCAATTAAATATGTACCTACCTATGCAAAATTTTTGAAAGAAATTTGTACACCAAAGAGGTAGACCAAAAATCTTGGAAAGGTTGTCCTCTCTGAGATAGTTAGCTCTGTTGTTCAGAGTAAGCTTCCTCACAAGAGAAAAGACCCAGGCGGTTCATTAATATCGGTTGTCATTAATGACACTACTTTGATTGTGCCCTTTTAGACCTTGGTGCATCAATAAATCTCATCCCTACTATCCTTTTCAATGAATTTTTATTCAGTGAACTTAAACCTATAAAGGTCACCCTTAAACAAGCTAACCGATCTATTATTCATCCCAAAGGGATTGCAGAGGCTGTTATAGTTCAGGTACAAAATTGTCTCTTTGTAGTGGATTTTTTGGTCCTTGACATTGACGTACCTGAAGCACGCAAAGATGCAGCCATCCTTCTTGGAAGACCCTTCCTTGCCATTGCAAAAGATAATATAAACTGTGATTCTGGTAAAATGAACATCACATGCAGTGGTAAGATGCTCACTTTAGACATTTTTAAGGCTTTGAAAAGATTCCATGAGCCTGATTTCTTCGAAGACTTTGATTCTGAAACCTCTAATCCTGTAGAGGAATTGCATTCGATAGATATGTGTTTTGCTATTGATACTTTGCTTGAGCAGCAGCAATCATCTAACCCAGCCCCACCTACCACATCGGATTTCACGCTAACTTCTAGCTCTATTCTGGAACCTGGCCTGCAATTAGAGTTGAAACCCTTGCTGGATTCTCTAAAATATATATTTTTGGGCCCCAATGAAACAAAACCCCTTATTATCAATTCCAAACTATCCGGGTTACAAGAGAAAAAACCACTCCAAGTTCCAAACAAATACCAAAAAGTAATCGGTTGGACTTTAAGTGACTTAAAGGGCATCGATGTGTCCAATTTCACTAACCTCTCGAGGACAATTCTAGACCTTCTTGCCAACCTCAACGTCATTTAAACCCTACTATGCAGGAGGTCATAAAATGGGAAATCATTAAATGGCTTGATGTGGGAATTATTTACCCTATCTCTGACAGCCGGTGGGTCAACCCTACACAAGTAGTCCCCAAGAAAGCTGGCCTCACTGTTATTACTAATGATAAGGGTGAAGTGGTTCCCACAAGGACTGCTTCTTCGTGGCGTGTCTATATTGATTATAGAAAATTAAATACCGCCACCAAGAAGGATCATTTTCCGCTCCCATTCATTCATCAAATTTTGGAGTGGCTAGCCGAACAAGATTACTACTATTTCCTTGACGGATATTCCGGCAATAATCAAGTTGCAGTCCACCCTGAGGACTAGGAAAAGGCCACTTTCACCTACCCTTCGGAACCTTTGCATTCCGAAGAATGCCATTTGGATTGTGTAATGTACTGCGACTTTTCAACGATGCATGTTAGCAATCTTTTCTGATCTGGTAGGTGATTGCCTGAAAGTCTTTATGGATGATTTTTCCATTTTTGGAGATTCTTTTGATCATTGTCTTTGGAATTTAGGAAGAACTCTTCGAAAATGAGTTGAGGTTAACCTGGTTCTCAATTGGGAAAAAAGCCACTTTATGGTCCAAGAAGGAATAGCCTTGGGCCATGTAATTTCTGGAAAGGGAATCTCGGTAGATAAGGCAAAAGTAGGTACAATCTCTCAACTTCCCCAGCCCAACTCGGTGAAACAAATACGATCCTTTTTGGGGCATGTGGGATTCTACTGATGATTTATAAAAGATTTCTCCAGAATTTCTTGACCTTTAACCCACCTTTTAACGAAAGACCAACCTTTTGATTTTGAACACTATTGCTTGGAGAGTTTTAATATATTAAAACAAGTGATTTCTATGGCACCTATTTTGCAAGCTCCCGACTAGGCTGGTCCTTTTGAGCTAATGACAGATGCCCTGGACTTTTTAGTAGGAGCTATCTTAGGGCAACGAATCGACAAGAAACCCATTGTGATTTATTACGCTAGTAAAACCCTTGATGAAACACAGCGAAACTATACTGTTTCTGAAAAATAACTTCTTGCGATCATTTTTGCCCTCGAAAGAATTTGTTTATATCTATTAGGGTCACACATCACCATTTACACTAATCACTCGACCTTGAAATACTTGTTGAATAAAAAGGATGAGATACCCCACCTAATTAATGGATTTTATTGCTACAAGAATTTGATTTCGAAATCGAAGATAAAGCTATTTCGTAAAATGTCGTGGCCGATCACCTTTCAAGACTTAATACTGGTGATGTTTTGACCCAAATAGATATCTTTACCAACGAAATGCTCCTAACCCTAAAATCCCTCCCTTGGTATGCAGATTATGCCAATTATCTCGCCATTGAATGATTCCTTGCTGACTGGCCTAAACACAAGAGGGATAAGTTCATGGCTGAGATTAAATTTTACTTTTGGGAGGACCCTGATTTATTCTGCATCTGTGCTAACCAAGTCATTAGGTGGTGTGCTTCCGATTAAGAAACACATGACATTCTGAACCACTACCACTCAATTGTTTGCAGCAGATATTTTTCGGGAAAGAAAATGGTGGCCAAGGTTTTAAATGCTGGATTTTATTCGCCAAGCATACACAAAGATGCTCATGAATTCTCTCTGTCCAGTGTGCATTGCTAGAGTATCAGCAAGACGAACTCTAAAGATATGATGCCCCCTAACTCGATTTTGGAGGTTGAAATCTTTAATGTATGGGGCATCGACTTCATGGGACTGTTTGTCACCTCTTTTGGGTACCGGTATATCTTAGTCACTATCGACTACGTTTCAAAGTGGATTGAAGCAGTACCCACATGCACTAATGATCATCAGGTTGTCGTGGATTTCATTAAGAAAAATATTTTTTCACGTTTCGATGTTCCCAAAGCCATTATTTGTGACGGAGGCTTGCATTTCACACATTCTCAGTTTTGTCAACTTCTTTCTAAATATGGGGTAAACCATAAAATTTCCACCCCATATCACCCTCAAACTAATGTCCAAGGTGAAGTCTCCAACCGAGAGATTAAAAACATTTTGCAAAAGATAGTTAAGCCCGATCAAAAAGATTGGTCGCTTAAACTTGACGACACATTATGGGCTTACCATACTACTTTCAAAACCTCGATTGGCATGTCACATTTTTTCCTTATTTTTGGCAAGGCGTGCCACCTCCCAATTGAACTCGAACACAGGGCTTATTGGGCAATCAAAGAATTTAATTACATTTTGGATGCGGTTGGTAAACATAGGAAATTACAATTAACGGAACTTGAAGAAGTTCGCAACTCAGCTTATGGAAATGCATGCAATTACAAAAATCAAACCAAGAAATTTCATCCTAAATTCGTTGTTCGGAAAACTTTTGAACCAAAACAATGCGTGTGGCTTTTTGATGCGAGGTTGTGATTTAGTAAATTCAAGTCTAAATGGATCAGCCCTTACTTTGTAATTCAATCTTTTCCCCATGGTGCCGTTAAGATTTTGGATCCTAGAAACAACACTACTTTCAGGGTCAACGGTCAACGACTTAAGCCCTATCTTGATAACAACCCTGACACGAAATCTAATTCCCACGAGCTCCATGACCCACCCGATATTTAGTGACTTCACACCTGGTGCAATGGTGTAAAAGATAGCATTAGATGGGAGGTAACCCATCATTTTTCCTACTTTCCTTTTCCTTTCTTTTTCCAGGTTTCAACCATCCTAAACCTGATCGTCTTTCACTAAGGTGATCTCTTTTCCCTCCTAATGCATGAGGACATTGCATATCATAATCATGGGGGGTATTTTTAATTTTGACGATCGATTTACGATTTTCAAAACCTAAAAACATGTATTTTCTTTTGACTTTTTAATTTCTTGCATGCATACCCAAAAAAATAAAAATGTTGAAAGCTTTTTGAGGAAAATTTTGAAATTGGGACTAAGGTTGAAAACTCACTTTTGGTACAATGGGATTTAATCTTTAACTAGGGATATGGATATAGATCTGATCATTAGAATTTCAGTGTCTTTCTTTAGACTAGATTAGATATCCTTCTCCAAAATTCAACCTGAACTCATGATAGCACAAGTGACTTGATCCTCTTTTGTAATATGAAAAGTATTTGGCTTAGCTTATAATTCAAAAACCTGCATTTCGTGCAAAATTTCTTGTGTCAAATTTCACACACAAACTAACACCTATAAACTACTAAAAATTAGAAAAAACCCCTTGTTTTGCCTTAGTAAAAGCATGAAGTAGATCATTGGTTTGAGTTCCCACCGTCGAGAAGGAGGAAAATGCCTCCTTTGAGGATGCGATGTCAACGTGTTACCGCTTCGACGCTTCTTCATATCTATATTTCATATCTTTAGATGGAGCATTAAAGCGTATTTTTGCAGCGCATGTGTCTTGGATAGTGCTCTACCTATAGTGTCGGAGAAAGAGCTTGAGTTTGCTTGGAGTGCCCCTTTACACTGCATTGTGTTTTGGGGTTGTGAGCTCTTGGGTGGTGTCACGGATAGTGCTACCTCAAAGTACTAGTGCCAGAGCTCCCTCGAGGGTTGATAACGGGAATGAGGATCCTGACACATCTATTGTAAGAGTAAGCTAAAAATAATCATGGGAGAGAAAAAAAATGTTTTAAAACCAAAAACACACCCTTAAATGTTGGTTTTCCACAAGCATAAACATAAAGTTTTAAAGGTTATTGCAAGTTGTGAATCACATTCAAGAGCCAAAAAAAATCCTAAAAACAAAAATATCAAGTCCACTGAATTAACAAGGGGTTAATATGTGAATTTTTTAGAGGATATATTGATTGCATTTTTGTCTAATTCTTGGATCCAAAAATAAATCCCAATGTTTATCCTTAACAAATCCCATACCTCTTGTGTTTGGATCATCCTATGGCCCGTAATCTCTTTCTTTATGTCCCGTAATATCATTCTCCTCTTTCAACCAAAAGTCAAAAATATTAGATTTCCCAAAAAATTCCATTTTGTAAAAATTAAAGTTTTGCTAAGAGACTAGAAAAAGATAAGCATGGGGGTGTGATAAATTCTAGTTTATCATCATTCTTATGCATTAAAATAGACCTAACTCTTAGGATTTTGCACCGTAAATGGGTTTCTGGGTCACATTTAGGCATAATCTAGGATTAGGCATGCATTGCATTCTTTTTTTTGTATTTTTAACATCCCTACCTGAGTGTTAAGGTTAAGAAAATATTCAGATCATCAAAACCCTAGCATTCATGAAGGAATAAAGTGAAGAAGAAGCCCAAATCAGCTGAGACCTTGCTGAATTTAGCTCATCTCGGCTGAATTCCAACTAATATTGGCTAAAGTTTGCTCCTTCTAACTCTACCTAGCACATCATTGCTGGATGGTAGCTCAAGGTAGCTCAACATAGCTGGACCAACCTCAACTCAGCTCAAATCCAACTCAACTCAGTTGGGTCTAGCTCATCCTAGCTTCAATCAGTCCACTAAGAACTCTAGCTAGCCTAACTGAGTTGAGTTATGTCCACCTCAGCTGAAGCTCAGCTCCCCTCAGCTCTAGCCTACTGACAGTAGCTAGACTCTAAGCCCACTGAGCTGCTACTTGTCAACTAGTAGCTTAGCTAGCTCTGGAGTCCTCACAAAAGGCAGTTCCAGCTCAACCTAGCTCCAGCTAGGTTGAATCCAGCCCAACTAAGCCCAACTACCCAAGCTTTGCTACTTACATAAGAACTTAGTAGCTAATCTTGGTAGTTGAGCTCCCCTTTAAGCTACATTAGCAGACGCAGCTCCAGCATAGCTGCCATTAGCTCTAGAATTTTCTTCCCTAGCTCATCTTTCTTGAAAACCTAATTCTTCCACCTCCACTCTAGTAGCTAAGCTAGCTTAACGTGCTTAGCTAAGCCCTTAGCTCCAGCAAAAACTCCATGTCCGTCCACTTTTCAACCCTTAACCCTAACCAAACCCTAACCCAAACTATTCTCGGCGACAACACACCAACCACCACCACTCACACCCCTCATGCTGGCACCGAAAATGCCCTAGGCATCCCTTCATTTTGGCACTAACATGTGCCTAATTCCTATCCCTACACCTCATCAACCAAGGCCATTTAAACCCAACACCAAATCCCTTCTAGAAGCCCTCCATTGGCACCAAACCTAATCTCCCATAACTACCCTAAACCCTACCCTAGTTGGCACCAAAAATCACCACGTATACCCCTTCATTTGGCGCCAACACCTTCTCCCATCTACACCCTACATATTACCCCCCAACCTATCCTAACCCTCCATCTAGTGATGCCACCTAAACCTCCCGCTTAACCCACCTAAAGTGGCGCCAACTCCCTTAACTCCACCATAACTGCCTCCTCAAGCAACCTTCCCTTTTGGTGCCACCCTATATCTACCCTTCATCCCATAACCACCACCCAACAACACCATCCTAACCCTACACATAACCTACAATCCACCTAACTCTACCACCATAAATCCTATCCTTAGACCTCTCTTAGGGTTGGCACCAAACACCTAACACCCCCCCCTTTTTGACACCAACCATTATCTACCCTAAGATGCCTTAACTACTTCCAACAAGCCATCCTAACCCTCCATCTATGAACTACCCTTAACCCCCTACCATACCTATATAAACCCCTTACCACCACCATTAAAACTCAACCTTGGCAACATTATTCTTCCACCTATATCCACATAGAGCTCACGGCCAAGAGAAGAAGAAGAAGATTAAGGGGATACCCTGTCCCCTTGGTGCCTTCCCCTCTACTCTTCTCTCTTGTGCCCACACCAGCCAAGGGAGGAGGCTAGGCATTGGAAGACAACCTAGGGTACATTCCTACCGTAGGAAGAGGAGGATTGGAGGGTGGTACATGACCACCCTTGGAGGAAGAATCAAAGGTGGTCCACGCCACCTTAAGGAGGATTTCTTGGAGTGGGAGCCATCCACTCCAGGAAGGAGAAGGCACGCCCATGTAGGGTTTACCTTTGTTGGACGTCCAGGGAGGAGTGAAGGAATCCTTTTAGTCTTGGGGCAACCAGGACTGGACCAAGAATTTTGGGCTGGACCATCATCATCATCAACATCTTCTAAGCTTTCTTCTACTCTTTTATTGTTTAGTTGCATAGTAGTTTAGTCCTAGATTTCTACTTGGGTGGAAATTTTAAGTGGAAACTCTATTCACTTGTGAGTTTTCCATTCCCATTGTAAAACTCTTGTGATTAAGAAGCATTCTTCTACTTTAAGTTTAAAAAGCTTGTGATTATTTTGTGGCTTACTTCTTCGTTACACTAGGCCTTTCGTGCATAGGGTGAGTTGAAGAAGGCACTAGCTGCCTTACAATTTCCGTAACTTAGATTTTAGTCATTCTACATGCATTTCTTTTCTGCTCTATTCGAAAACAAAAAAAAATAAATATTCCAAAAACCCTAAAAAAGATGTTGATTTCCAAAGATCAAGCAAGAGTTTTGATTTAAAACTTACTTGCCTCTGTTGGGATGACCCGAAAACTTACCCAAATACTCAAATTCTATAAATTTAAAAGTGATCCAATTTGCATGTTACAATGACATAAAAACCCACTTTTATAAATCACGCATTTTAGTGATCAATCCTCCTCACTCCTCTTTTCTGAATTAGCCTTCTTCTTCCTTTATTGCTTTATTCCACTATCTCCCGCATCCTAGATCACTTTATTACTTGCAAATAGCAATAAAAACCATTCAATAGCAGTATATCTCATCTTATTCTAGATAAACTGATGCAATACATGATATGCAAGATATGAGTGCAATATTCCCAAATTAGTCTAGGTTCAAACATTATTTAGGTTGATTAGGACCCATGATTATTATGCAATCATACCCCGTTGCCTAAACTTTGCTAGTCCCTAGCAAATGCAAGACTAAGTGCATGATTAAGTTATTTACAGGTTAGATCTCTAAAGAACTGCTTATTCTTTTTATCAAAGAGTTTGACTAAAGTTTTTTCTCCTTTTTATTTTATCTAGAAATTTAGAAATCCATATATGTGAAAGTGCAACTATGAGCTTTTGCAATGGATTTGAGTGAATGACCTGATTCACCTTTAAAGCCTATACCTGACCCCTAGTAAAATTCTAGCAAGATAGGCAAACTCTTTCCCTCGGGATATCCAAGAAATTCTTCGAGTTCCACCCTGACTTTAAGCTCAGGTAGAGAATGTTTGAGGAAAATGGTGTTTATTTGGTGGCTTACTCTCAGTTGTTGCTACATGAAGATTAGTACCACAGAATCTAGATTTCTAGATTATTACGTAACTCAACTCTGAGAAAGAAGAGAAAAACTATGCTCTCTTCTGGTTCCTTTGTATCCATCCACTCTTTCTCTTTTCTTTTCTTTTTTTTTTCTTTTTCATTTTCTTTGAGCTCACATCTCACCATATTCACAAATACGATCTGTATTTGGTGGCCTCATATGGCATTAACACTTTAATCGAGTTCCACTAACCATAACACTAAGTCAAAATTCCTCAGCCAGTATTTGGGCTGTCAGAGACATAGAAAAGTGGGTTAAGGCCATATTTGGTGGATTTTAGTTTTATTTGTTGTTATTACCTCAATGCAAATAAAATAAACACTAGATACTTATGACTCTTTTTCTACTTTTTTTTTTTCACAGATAAATTTTTTCTCTAACGCAACACAATCTAGCCATACATTCATGAATTTTATTGAGGAGGCATTATTAGGGATTGGTGGCACTCAAGAGACATTAGGTGGCTTATTTTGTGGAAGTGCCTACTCTAGGCACTGGGAAAGACAAATCGGATGGTGTATTTTTGATGTTGACATCAGTACCCTCCTTCAGTTGAGGATTCTATAAAGAATGGTTGCAACCATTCACCTTAGCCCAACCTTTATGAAAACTTGCTCTCTACATATTTGCCTTGATTGGTGGCTCTCAAAATTTCATACAATATGTGACACAAGAACCGAGAGCAGAAACTATGCCTATTCTCTGAGTATCATTACCTAATTATCTAAAATTTCATATTCCTTGCACTAATCTTAGTGCACTAGTACTCTCTACTCTCATCTCACACTATTTGGTGGATTTTTATAAGAAAACTTTCTTGACTCCCAAAACATTGTCTAGGGGTTCAGGAAAAGAAGCACTGCTTCTTCTCAACAGACTAAAGACATTTATCAATCTCCACCGTGAATCCATTGCAAATTCTATGTGTGGGTGTGAAAATTGTATTAGATTCCAGATTACAGAAATCAACTAAAGGATAAAATACCTAATGCATTCTCGTAGTAAAAATATTATTCATGAATGCAATATATATAAATGCTATTTGTAGCCTTTCAAAGTTGCATGTTGAAAATTTCCCCAATTTAGGTTACATTCAGCTTGGCCCTAAAGTTAAAACAAAATGGTGAGTGAACGAGTCAGAAGTGGCTATTGTGGATGATTTCTAGACCCAATGCGAACATTGGAGGTGGACTCAGTTGTTCTTAATTTAAGGACCCTAAAGTGCAATTAGCATAATGTATGCAAGGTTTTTCCTAGGTGTTGGTAGAAAAATTTTAAGTTTACAAGTTCTACACCCACATGCTTATTTTCTTACATGTCCTCATGCATGAATATAATGAAAAATAAATTAAGACAGGAAGTAAATGGGTAGAAATCAATTGAAATAGCTTCTGAATTTTTTGGTTTGCTTATTCCAATACATAAGAAGTAAAAAAAATATGAAGGAAAGTATGCCAAATAAAATATGCTATATATAAGTGCTGAGATTAAAGCCTCTAGCTAGGCATAAACTCGAAAAGGATATGTCAATATAGTATTGAGAATGGTGAGTAAAATGATAACAATTTTAGTCTCATTCACCAATAGTGGGTCGCAAATGCAGACCAGCTATCCATGAATTCCGAGCCCAAATAATCGAGAAAATATGTAGATGAGGCTTAGGAAAATCTATAGCCAGATGCTACAGAAGAAAGATAGATAATTGCGAGTGCCTGAAGAAATGAGGATGAAGGCATCCCAAAGAGGTGATGGAGAATGTGGGTTGTAGAGGTATGGTTGGAGTCGTGTGGGGTAAAGTCATATGGGTCTTGATAATGGTGATGAATGGGAGTCATGACCCAAGTGGTCTGGTCAAATCAGGAAATCAAGGTCCCGTGATAAGTTTCTATCTCTACCAGAGATGTTTGGGTGTCATCTTCTTTTATCTCTTAAAAAATTTTCACTTCTAATTCCCATTTATCACATGAGTCCCCAAAATATTTAGCTTCCTCGGATAACTCATCATATGAAATCCCCAATAGTCTTTCAATTTCTTGAATATCCATTTCATAGGGGGGTATATCCACCTTCTAACTTAGATGAAATTGGGCATTAGCTTTAGTAGTAAGTCCCTCGATGAAAGTGGAATGGGATGAATCATTAATTGAGGAGTCATTAAAGTCATTTTGATTTTGCCGTTTAATGTTTGTGATTATCTGAATCTATTCATCAATGTCTACATGAGTATCCTCAAATAAAATAAAATCATATTCAGGTCCCTTAATGCTAGGTTCCTCAAAATGAAATGATTGGTATTCAGGCCTTAAATCAAGATCGAGATTCTCGAATAAATTTCCTTCGTCTACTTCAATAGGAACTTCAAAATCATCCACCTCAGGGGTTTGATCAACAAAATCTTGCATGACCACCATTGAATCGCAAATCTGTTATGGCATACTAAACCCAAATTAAAACAATTCTGATTTTTGTTGCTTGTCCTAGATTCTATGAAGCTCTTTTCTTATATCATCATATTCTCATGCACTAGCTTGTTTTATTTCATGAATCGTTTTCATCAATTGAGTAATCTGGGATTCATTACAAGGGGCAAGGGTTTGATTTGGGCTATATGACTTATGTGATCTAGTGGATTGTTGATTCGAGTCATGTGGTTCTACCCAAGTGTCAATTGCCATGGTTTCTTCCAAATTACCCTCTGAATCACTTTCCGTATCGTCCAAAAAATACCCTGACTTTATTTTCCTTGCGGCTGCATAAATATCAAAGTGAATTTTCTCGTTGCCGCTACTCATTTCCATACATCCTAAGTAACAATCAATCCGTGCATAGGATGTAGTCAACAAAAGGCAACACAAAGTGATGGGTGAATCACTTAGCTTTTCCAGTATATCCATATCCAAAATAATAAAATCAACTAGAAATCTAAGACCTTGCACTTTAATGATCACATCCTAAGCTACCTCATTAGGTGTTTTGGTGGAGCCATCTGCCATTCTAATGGTGACAGGTGTGTGGTGCAGATCTCCAAGTCTAGTGCGATCAACAAGGGCAGTAGGAATCAAGCTGATGGAACACCCTAGATCCACAAGAGCTCTATTGAAGGCGAATCCCTTGATGGCACAAGAAATGAAAGGTTTTCCATGGTCGATCTTTTTTAGTGGTAGAGTGCCAAAAACAAATGCACTTATGTTGGCAGATAAAACCACCTCTTTAGGTGTGTAGGTCTTTTTCTTTTCTTCTGACTCTTTCTTTAAGGCCCCAAGAAATGGAAGATAGGTCAAATCAACTTCAAGGACCTTTTTCTTCTTTTTGTCCTTAGAGTCTAAGTTAGAGTTGGATGTGAGTTTGGTCTTATGATTTTTGGTTGAGCCCGAATCAGATTATTTGGGTGGGCTCTTAGCTTTCCCCTTCCTTTTAGAGGACAAAGAGTTGGCCCTTGCACACTAGCACATACGATAGATTGGAGGGGTCGGAAGAGTAGGTGGAGAAAAGGAATGAAGAAGAGTGTGCATTCGAGGATAAATTGATTCTTGAAGTCTCTTGATTTGAAACCCTTGAGATTTCACTTAATTATCCAGCTTAGTCAACCTTTCTTCATTTTTCTTGTCAAAGTCCAACAAAAGGTTCATGATATCCTCAAGGGTGGTTGTGGGTTGGGTTAGACTAGATGGTTTCCCTAAAGTTGATTGAGAGAAATACTGGGCTGGCCTAGATTGATCTTGAGTCTGAGTCTGTATTTGTGGTGGCCATGAAAGATCAAGATTATCTCTCCACTCAAGGTTATACGAATCCAGATATGAATCAAAAGGTGTATCACCTTGAATGGGGCTGACGATAGAGGGGGTTGGTTGAGAACCTGATGTGCGATCCTGTACTTGTGATCCATTATTCCAATTCTGTCATGATATATTATCAGGTACAGGTCTATCGGAAATGGTGCATTCCTCAAGTTATCAACCCAAATCATGGATTAGGTCCAAAGTTGCCTTCTGGGTTAGCTAAGTCCAGGGTGCCTCACCAGTGTAGTAAGAGTCAGCATAGTAGCTAATGGATCCAAAATATGGGTCACTTGACCCACTAAGCTAGTTATTCCAGGTCTCTTATTCCTGGCAGGAGTGATTAGATTGAGATTGTGCCTGGGATTGTAAAATTTACCCTAGGAGCTTGGCACATTGATCTGTATAGTCCTTGTTATATTCTCAGAATTTAGCAACTATGCCTTTCCATTGGTTCTAATCTAGATAAGGGTCAGATTCATGAGGTTTTGGTTCTAAATCAACTGGGGGATAAGGAAAATCATATTCCAACCGTTGAGAATGATCTTCCAACCAGGAGGAGTCAAAATTGAGGTTGGACTAGGAGATGGAGAACCCTGATGTAATGACCCGGTTCCCGAGTCCCTACGAGACACGAGAACCGGACCGACTCAACTAATCCCAAGACCTAGTCGTCCAACGAGGAAGTAAACAAAAGAGCAGTAAAATAAACCACATTCAGCATGAATATAACTAATAGTAAGAAAGTACAGCAGTAAGGAAAGAAACTACCACAGTATGTACCACCACAACAGTAGAACAACATTCATAATATAATTTGAACTGCAGGTAAAGAAAGTACAGCGGAAACAAGAACTACTCACTACCACGTAACAAAAAGAGGTACAAGAGACAGTGGTAACTCTACTGGACCCTACTCGGCCCAGCGTCCTCTGCAGCCGCTGACCCTGGCTGCTCAACACCTGGTCCTGAAAAAGGTAACAAGTGTAACACGTCAGCAAAACGCTGAGTAGAGTGGCAACTAAACTAAAGACAACAGTAGAGTGTACAGTAGCTGTTATGTTCGATTACTTTCTTTATTCACATCTTTCAATTGTCGCACTATTTCATTTATTCCTCAGATCTTTTTCTTGATCTCAAATGTTCCTCGTGGGAACGATCTTGATTGCAGTCTTTTCCAAAAAGTAGAAGTAGCACGTGGTGCTCTCCTGGCCGGGAGAGTCCCCCGTGGTGATCCTACCCTCAGTCAACCACCCCAAGGTCACTGACAGACGTAACGGTGACTACGGCACGTGCAATAAACGCACAGGTAGCTAACCCGTACTAGCACGCGGTCAGTCATTTTCGTTAACGGGTGCGCCCAAAGTACAGCACGGAACCAATCCAGGGCAGAGCCCTCCCAGTAACAGGGGTCCAACCCCTCCACAGTAACCAAACCGAGGCCTTGCCCCTCCACAGTCCGCGCACGCTCGCCTGACTACCCTGGTTTGCCCCAGTGGGCCTAAACAAGTCGGTGTAGGAGGCTAGCAGAACCCCGGGGCCCGTGGGGTAGCTAGTGCCCTCCTAACACTAGTAGCTCTCCTCGGTACTACGTACGCGAGGGCCAGCAAGTCGGTACAGAGTGGCCAGTCCTAACCCCGAGTCCCTGGGGCAGCTGGCTCCGCTCTGCACTAAACAGGTACAGGTACTTCCCTTGGTACTACGTACCCAAGAGACAGTACACAACTACATCTCAGTTCCATTCCTTTCTCTTTCCAGGAGTTCCACTCCTAATTCCCCCGTAGGGTTCCATCCTTTTTACTCAAACATCCAGGTTTCACTTTCCAGTTTCACATTCTTACAATCCATGTTCTCAACCACGTTATTTATTCACAAGAGGCAACTATTAATTCAAATTACAGGCAGCTTTATATCTCTTTCCATTTTCCAAGACTGCAGTATTATACATTCCACTAGTTTCCCATCCTAGGATTCATGCCATATCCTAGGATCTATCATACAAACTAGTTTTCCAGCCCTAGGATTCATGCAACACCTAGGAGCTATCATTCCATCTATTTCTCATTCCTAGGATTCATGCAATGTCCTAGGTTCTATTTATGGTTCCATAATTTAACAGATTTATTAATAACTTAAAGCCACTCTACCAGGTACAACGGGAGTAATGGGGGCGTGGTCGGAAATCCCTCGTGCCTCCGCGACCCCCGAGACTGCAACGGAACGGGGCCCTATCACAAGGATCAAACACAAGGAGTATCTCAAAACAGTGTATAGCTACTGTAGACGGGTAGAGGAATTAATTGCGAAAAGAACGCAACTCGAATCACGGAAAACGGAACCTGAACGGGCCCTAAACGGGTCGAAAATGATGAAACTGTGTAAAATCAGACGTCTGGAACTTCTTCCAGACGTCTTAAAAAGTGGATCAAAGAATTACCTTGTTCAGCGTGGTTTCCCAAACGTCCAGAAGTCTGCAGGGACATCTGGCCTAGCTCCCAGACATCCGATGGAAACCCCGGACGTCTGGAGGTCTCTCCCACCGTCTGGTACTACAACCAGACGTCTGATCCGCGTTGGATGGCGAATCACCGAGCCTGCACACACCCATCTCTCTCCCTCAGTACGGTCAGTCGACAGGAAGGAAGAAGAAGATGAAAAGCTCACCTTTCAGATGTCTGGACAGTCTTCCAAACATCGACCCCGCCGTCTGGCTGTCAGCACAGACGTCTGATTCTGGAAATTTTCCCAGAACCAGGGCGCGACTCGCCCTCCGCTCGCGACGCCGCACCTCGTCGCACCTCGTGCGCCTGCTGCTCGAGCCGCAGCAGGCCACCCACATCGTTTCGCGCCTGCTGCGCTCCCCGTCGACCGGCCCTGGCAACCCCGGCGAGCTCACCCTCACGGCTGAGCGCCGCTCTCGCACGCAGCACCCCCTCCACGCTCACTGCGGCCGTCGCCGCCGCAGCAACCCCGCGCCCGCTCTCACGCTCGCTCACTGGAGGAAGAAGAGGAAAGGGATGGAGGCGATGGAAGCGAGGGGAGGCGTGGTCTTTTTAAGGCCGCGTGAGGACGAGAGAGAGAGAGAGCACGGCAGCGACGTCTGCAGCCGCAGAGAGAAGAATAAGCGAATATGTGGTCTGCGTGCTCAGGCGCGCAGACGACCCACACGTGTCGAAAATAACTGATTTCCAGACGTCTGGAAACGATCCCAGACATCTGGTAAGACGTCTGTAAGTGACCCCAGATGTCTGGTCCGACGTCTAGGCCACCTCCCAGACGTCTTAAAATACGTCTGGGGCGTGTGTTCGTTACACTTGATGGCCAAAAGAATGATATGGGTTCATGGATATTTGAGAAACAAAGCGAATAGAGAGAGGAGAGTCTTTCTCTGGAAGACTCAACCAGCTACAAGGGGCTGGTGGAAATAAGGCAAAGGCCTAGGAAGAAAGACGAGAAAGAGAGCCCGAAATCAAGCAAACAATCTAGCCTTAAATTGCATACTGTAATTGGATCTAAACCTGGTATCCTAAAATGGAACTGGGTTAAACCAACCCTTGAATTACTTGGCTGGCTAGAAGGGTGGGACCTCCTAGGACACCCCGCATAGTAGGACACCATTAAAGGTTAACGCGATTACTGCACCAACCTTTTTTATCACCAGTTGGTCCAAAAAGACAAGGCCTTAACTTCTACTGATGGGAACACCATCATGAGCCCTAACTGACTCATTTTGACCCAATGAAGAGAATACAAGCTTCTACATAACCAACTGAAGGTCTGAATTCACTGCATAACCTTTCAAAGAGAAAAAGAAAACTAGGGGTAAAATTGCAATTTTACCAATGCAGTACAACAATGGGTTTTCTCAAGGGCTAAACAAAGGTCAAAGGGTCATAATAAGATAATAAATGGGTTGGATCAGGTAGAAAAGGTTTTATGTGTATCTGTGAATTAAATGACTTCTCGAAACCTTAAAATAAGCCCACTTGATTAATAAAGGTTCTAGATCGGATAAAATTAACTTAAACCCTCTAAAAATCATAGAAAAATATTCTCTAAGGTTTATAACCATTAATCTAGGCAATAGAACCCATCTTGACCTAGAATGGGGTGTCAGATAGATATTTATCCTAAATTGGGTTTTTGCATAAATTTCCCAGTAAAACATAGTCAAACCCAAAAATCAACTTCACCATTGGACTCCTAGGTCCAAATTAGATTTGTACCAAAATTTGGACCTAAGGGGAACTCATCCTAACCTACTTTGCAAAAAGGTCCAGTCTGATTACATTTGAACCCCTATCTTTCAAAATCCCTTACAAAAAGCCCACTAGTTTCTTCATCGTCTTCACAATTAGGTTCCTCTGCCATTATAGCGAAGGAATCCTACTCCGAAGGGCTTTGGAAGGTGGTTTCTCCTTGATTGCTCAGAGGATCCCCATCAAAATTGGAAGGGAGATTCTGTAAGAAAATCCTCCAATGTGAACCCAGTTTGATGCACTAATTTCTTCCCAATCTCTCATGCGAATGCATAAGAGATTTGGGTCTCTTTGAGTTTCCTTCTCCGGTGAGCATGCCTTTCTTGGAAGCTTGGATTCCAAGCACAAATCCCTCTCCAGTGTTCTTTTTAAGGAAGCCCAAATCGCCCCAACTCCACGAAGCTTGAATTGGACCAGAAACCCCGTCAAATTCTTCTCTCCTCCTCTGGCCGATTCGCTCCTCAAGCTCCGATGACCTTCCCTACTCTCCTTCTTCATCTGACCACAATACCAGTGCCAGACTCTTCCTCCTTGCATTCATCCACATCGCACAACACCCACCGATGCCTTTGTCTCCCCTTCATCCTCGCCAACCATTTCTCTTTGAGCGCCTTCGGCTCCGGTGTCGGCTACACCTCGACCGACGTCACCTCTGCCTCCCTTCATCCACTATCATCTCAGATAAGTTCCCTTTCCCATCTACAGGCCTCTCCACCCATTATTCTTCCAAATTGACCACTGCTGCCCTCCATCACCCTCATCTCCATCTTTGCCCACCACCTCTGGCGAGGCCTCTCCACCTCCACCGGCCATCCCACCCCTCGCCAATAAGCCCACAAGTTCTTCTCACACCACTGCACATTTCTCCCCACTTCACACGCCACTCCACCTAAACATACCCTCGAACATACCCACACCTTTGCAGATAATGTGCCCTAGGCACACTTGCACAGGCGTCCCCACGCCACACCAACCACCCCAGCACATTCGTCGTGCCCCGGGAACGCTTCCTGAGTGATTTGATGTGGCCACGAGGCCGCCTTTGTGATTTCATCTAGTAGGCTCCATCTACCATTGGCATAAGCTTGAAGCTTGCTCGCCACCACTCCAAGTCTTGCCAGTTCCAGGCCCTGTCCCAGGTTGTGCGGAAGACTCTCGCGCACGAGTCCAGACTCTCAATTCCAGTGGAAGGCCATGGCAGTTGAAGCAATTGGAGGCAACCACCCTCTTCCGCAGACACACAAAGAAGGAAGGCGCGTTTAGTCCCACATCGGTGGCTGCGAAGCGAGTGAAGGCGCATAAGTTGAATTTGCACCACAACCGGTGCGGTCCCTCTCACCCGAACAACCCAGTCTTGTCTGCGGCACTGCCCACATAGACCTGGCTGACCCGACCCGACCTGCACTCCTCACCCATCATTGCACATCAGTGGGCCTGGTCCCAGGTATGCACCCGACCCAATTACTTGAATATGTGTCGCTCTAGGAGAGTGGAACCTAAGAGAGAAAGAGAGGAGAGTTGCACGTGGGTAGGGGGTAGGTTTTATTGCATGCTGAAGAGAAGGAGAAGCTAAGCTAAAGAAGAAGAAGGAGAAGCTAAAGGCCACGGCAAAGAAAGGTAGAGATTGAAGAAGCTGAAGAAGGCAAAAGGCAGAAAGATCTAGTAAGAGAAAGAAGAAGAAGAAGGGAGGAGAACATAGAGAATGCTAAGGAGGAGAAGGCAGAGAAAGCTAAAGATAAAGAGAAAGAGAGAGAAGAAGATGCAGTAGACAAAGAAGAGGAGTAGAAGGAGAAGAAGGAAGAAAGAAGCAATGTAGAAGAGAAGCAAAGAAAGAAGAAATCAGAAGGGGCACTGTAGCATCATTTTAAGTTGTTTGATTTACAAATCAGACGTCTAATTCAATTTTAATTCATATTCATATACATGTAGTTCTTTAGTATTTTGTGATCTACATCGCCATTTGCTCCCAAATTTTTGCACTTTGATATTGATATTATTGCATATTCTTTTAAATTCTGAACTGTGATCATAATTTCTAAATACCAATTTATTCCTTGTATTCGACCTCAGACTTTAAATTCGAGTAATAAAATGATATCTGTTTTGAATGCTTTTTCAGCTATATTACAATGCAATACTTTTAAAACCCGATCCAACGCGATAAACATTTACCCAATTAAATTTCAGTTACAAAGTAATTGAGTCCTGCCTAGGGTGCATCTACTTAGTTTTAGGCTTGGGTTTAGACTTCTCTTGGAATGTGATTGGGCATTTTGGGGATTTTGCCCTTAAAATTGGATTTAGAGTGTGAAGTGCACAGACAAAGGATTTGAAATAGAAGCTTTAATTGTTGTAGTGGCTTTTATGGTTTGAGTGCTTGTATTAATTCCTTTTAGGGTTTCCTTGTTTAAGTCAATTCAAACAAGGTTGTAGTGAAGCACGCAACAGGTTTTGCAAGTCCCAATTGTTATATAAATTTCCTTTAAGTATGGCACGTAAATGTGCTCTACCCTAGTGTGGAAACCCTAATATCGGATAGGTCTATATGATGCTTTTAAGTCCAATAAGGTAGAAGTGGTGTGACCCAAACAGCGTAAACAATGGTCCTAATGCACCACTACTAAGTGAAATAGACCTAAGTGGTTGCCTAAGTTGAAATGTAGATCAATTTCATTTCAAGTGGGTGATGGGGTGGACAACAAATCATAGCAAGTCCCCTTTCATGCAATCACACCCAAATCAGGCTCAAACAGGTTTGTTTTTGGTCTCTACATTTAAACCCTAATGTGAATCACCTAGGGTTTGTGTTTCTTCTAAAATCTACAGTCTGACCCTAGTCTGACTTGAAATTACTTCCCAAATCAGTAAATGAAGCAAAATAATATGAAATTTGGTAGAGATCTTCCTTTTTCAACACGACTTTCATGGAATATTTTTCCAATATTTTTACTCTTTCATACAATTTTTCATGAATCTTTTAGTGTCAATGTGTCAAATAGGCTAGATAGAGACCCTGTGAGTAATTCAGTTTGAAACAATATCCAAGGAAATACAAAAATTCTTGAAAATTTACAGAAATAACTAGGTTTCAGTAGCTTTCTAACCCTAAAAATTTCAAAGATGTCTGATTTTTGTAGAGGTCAAAATTAACGTTTAAAGTTATATAAAATTAGATTACTAACTATTCTGCTTCCTTCCACTGTGTGAATTTTTAAAATTCATATAGTGTGAATATTTCCAAATAGAAGGTGGCACTGGAAAGTTTGTTTGAAACCCTAAGATCAGATCGAATCCTAAGATTTTTGGATTCCTATTTTGATGGAAATAAATTTTTGAAAATCGTCAATATTTGCTGTCTGGATTTTCAAATCTCACTTTTGGTGTGTCTAAAAAGTTTCGAAGTTAAAGCACACTCCAAGGAAAGAATTTTTTTTTTTTATAAATTCAATTGCAAAAGTTTGGACTTGATTTTTTTTTTAAACTAAGAAAGCAAAATAAAAACAAAAATGGAGGATGAAGAGAAATACCTGTGGTCTTCACCACGAGTCGATGTGTGCATGGATCCTCTTCACTCTTGACCTACAATCAAAACAAACCAAAGTTAAGCAAATCCAAATCCAAACTCATGCGTTGCCTCCCAGGAAATGGTGCCATTTGACATGGTGTGGAATTCACGAGTTTTAAGGAAAACGACAAAAATCGTAGCATAGTCCCGAAATCCCCTTGAAAAAAATATTTATAATAATGAAACTCCCATAGATTTCTTTTCTTTTTAAAACTTGAGTCCTGGTCATTCATCTCTGGGAGCTGCAAAATGAGTTAAGATTTGGATTGACTTTTCTAAACTAAATCTATTCTAACCTAATATTTCTGATCCTTTTGTATTTTTCATTTTTTTTGTGTTTTTTATTTTTATTTTGAAAGAGAAATGAAACCTAGATCTAGATGTGTTAGCCAAAACCTAAGTGACTACGTGCATCAAAATGAGGCCATGGTGGCCATGCATAGTGTGAGCGAGCCTAAGTAGCATGAAGATAAAGACAATCAGTCATAGAAATGATGATCACACAATATTATTTGTGCATAAAAATGTCAACACATCTACACTAGAAAGCATGTAAATAAAGAAAATCCCTCACGCTAGAAAGTGCCACTAAGGCCATCGGTTTTATGTGAGGGTGTATGCTAGACCTTGGGTATGCAAACGCATCTACACAACTACCAAAAGAGATGGCTGACCACAAGAGGTTATGGGTGAGCCTTCATGGTCGTCCAAGAAGAGAAGAAGATGGGGGGCGTCGTCTCTAGGATGAGAAGGGAGCATGCCCAAGAGAAGAAGAGAAAGTGGAGATCCCTTCTTCTTCCTATCCATCCTTGAGAAGTTGTGGAGAAGCTTCTCTATGGCCATCCATGGAGCCTTGGAGGAAGAGGAGCACTGATGGGAATACCATCATGAGCCCTAACTAGCTCATTTTGACCCAATGAAGAGAATAAAAGCTCCTACATAACCAACTAAAGGTCATAATTCACTATACAACCATTCTGAGAGTAAAATAAGAAATTAGGGTTAAAATGCAATTTCATCAATACAGTGCAACCATGAGTTTTCTCAATGGCTAAACAAACGTCAAATGGTCTTAATAAGATAAAAAGTGGGTTGGATTTGACAGAAAAGAGTTTGTATGTCCTGTGAATTAAATCACTTCTTGAAACACTAAAATAGACCTACTTGATTAACCAAGGTTTTGGCCAAGATGAAATTCACTTAGAACCTCAAAAAATCATAGAAAAATATTCTCTAGGGCTTAGAACCTTTAATTTAGCCATTGGAACCCATCTTCACCTAGAATGGGGACTCTGACAAATATTTACCCTAAATTGGGTTTTTACATAAATTTTCCAAACAAACTTGGTCAAAGCAAAAATCCAACTTCACCATTAGATTCCTTAAGCCCAAATTAGGTTTGTACCAAAATTTGAACCCAAGTTGAGTTTACATTGACCTAGCTTGCAAAAAGGTCTAGCCTAATTAGATTTGTACCCCTATCTTTTAAAAATCCTTACAAATGGCCCCTAGCTTCTTAATCTTCTTCGCAATTAGGTCCCTCTGCCATTACATCGGAGGAATCCAACTCCGACGAGCTTTGGAAGAAGGTTTCTCCTTGATTGCTCAGAGAATCCCTTTTTAAATTGGAAGGGAGATTCTTCGAGAAAATTCCTCCAATCTAAACCCATCTTTGATACCAGATTTTTTCCCAATCACTCTTGCGAACGCATGAGAGACATGGGTATCCTAATGGATTCCTTCTGCATTGAGCTTTCCTTGCTTTGGGAGCTTTCCCCCCAAGCCCTAATCGATCTTCAAGGCGCTATTTAAAGAAGCCCATATTGCCCCGACTCCTCCAAGCTTTAATTCGATTGGAGACCCTCTCAAATTCTTCTCTCCTCCTCCAGCCGAATCTCTCTTTAAGCTCCGACGACATTCCCTACTCTCCCTCATCGTCTGACCACAATACTAGGGGCAGACTCTTCGTCCTCACTTTCGTCTGCACCACACAGCACTTGCTGATCTCCTGCCCCCCTTCATCCTCGCTGATCGTCTCTCCCTGAGTGCCTTCACCTCCGGCGTCGGCTACACCATGATCGATGTCACCTCTACCTCCCTTCGTCTCCTAACAAGCTAGCTAGGTTCTATCCCCCCTCGACTTTCTTCTCCACTCTTTATTTCCCAAAATCGACCACTGCTGACCTCCATCACCTTCGTCTTCGGCCACCAACTCCGGCGAGGCCGCTCCATCTCCACAGGCCATCCCACCCTTCGCCAACAAGTCCATAAGCTTCCCCTCACACCATTGAACACTTCCCCTCATTCATATCACCACGCCACTCACCTAAATGCACCCCTGAACACACCCACACCTTCGCACACAATGTGCCTTAGGCACGCTTGCACAGATGTCCCAACACCACTCTAACCACCCCAGCACATTCGCTGTGCCTCGACGATGCTCCCTGAGAAATTTGACATGGCCACGAGGCCATCATTGTGATTTCAGGTTCAGGCATCATCTGCCATTGGCGAGCTTGCTTGAGGTCGCTCCAGGCCTTGCCAGTTTCAAGCTCCTGTCCAAGGCTGCGCGAATGACTCTCGTGCAAGAATGTAGGCTCCCAATTCCAGTCGAAGGCCGTAGCAGCTACTGCAATTGAAAGACCACCTCTGCTACAAGTGTGCGAGAAGAAGGGTGCATGGATAGTCCCACCTTGGAAAATCCTGAGGTCGCGCACTGCATAAGTTGATTTTGTCCCTATATCTGTTTGCCTCAAATCCACAAGGTGAGGTCCCTCTCACCTGACCCGATCTCTTTTGCGGCACTGCCCACGCGGACCTGGCTGACCCAACCTGACCTGCACTCCTCACTCACCACCACACGCCGGTGGGCCTGGTCTGGGGTATGCACTCGACCCGATAACCCGATTGTCCATGTGGCATTGGGAGAGATTAACCTAATAGAGAAAGAGAGGAGAGTTGAGCACCGGTGGGGGTGGGTTTTGCTGAAGGCTAAAGAGGAGAAGCTAAGTCAGATGCTGACGAAAAAGAAGTGAAGGCCAGAAGAGGAAGAAGAGAAGCTAAAGGTGATTGCAGAAGAAAGGCAAAGGAAGAGAGAAGGCAGACGGTAGGGAAAGGCAGAGAAGGAAGAAGTTGAAGGAAGAAGGAGAAACTAAGGAAGGCAAAAGGCAGAGAAAGATCATAAAGGCCATGGAAGATAGAAGCCAAAGAAGAAGGAGTAGAGCAAGAAAAAGGAAGAGAGAAGGTAGACAACAGAGAAAGGCAGAGAAGGAAGAAGATGAAGAAAGAAGAAGAAGCTAAGGAAGGCAAAAGGCAGAGAAAGATCGTAAAGGCCAACGAAGGCAGAAGCCAAAGAAGAAGAAGGAGTAGAAGAAGAAGAATGAAGAAAGAAGAGGAGCCGCAGAAGAGAAGCAGAGAAAGAAGAAATCAGAAGGGAACAGCGCTGTAGCATCATACGTTTAAGTCGTCTGATGCTACATGTACATTGAGTTCGTTAGTTGATATTGTAGGAGTATTTGGTGATCTACATCACCATTTTACTCCCACCTTCTTGCACTTTGATCTTGTTATTATTGCAAATCCATTTACTTTGAATTGTGATCTTGATTTCTAAATACCAATTTGCTCCCTATGTTCGACCTCGGACTTCAAATTCGAGTAATAAAATTATATCTGTTTTGAACACTTTTTCGGCTATATTACAATGCAACACTCCTAAACACTGATTTAGCACTCCAAACATTTTGGCGCCATTGTCGGTGAGCAATAGGAAATTTATAATTCTTGATTACAATTTTTGATTTGGTACTAACTTGCTATATCTCTTTTTTGTGGTTGTTTTAGGGAGAAGATTCGAAGAAAGACAGCTGCACATCAAACACACCAGGGGTAGGTAATCTCTAATTAATTTCTCTTAAGCCCCTCATTCTAAAAAGGAAAGAAAAAGATAAAATCAATTAGGGCTAGTTGCTTTACATTCTTAGTTAAGTCATCAAGTTGCCTGATTTGATTTCAATAACAAAATCTGATTTGTGCACCCACTTAAGGTAACTAGGGCTATAACTTTCTTGGTTGAGCCCTAGATACCACATTTGGAAAATTAAATTTGATCAAAACTAAAGCCAATTAAGGATTGCAATTTAGGGTTTTAGAGACACACCTTCATAAGCAGGAATCAACTCTCCAAAAAGATGTGTGCCTAAGCCTTGGTTGAAGTGATTTATTCAAGAAAACCCTAAAATTCAGGCTCCTAAATCTCACTTGAATCCTTAAAGAAGGGACCTAAAACTTCTCAAAGAATAAATAGGTGAAGTTGACCCACCTTGCTGGGTCAACCAACCTCGAAATTAGGTCACTTTGCGCACTCAATACATTTAAAGTTCAAGTGAAATTTTAAGCACCCTTGATCTTAATTGAAACTGATAGACTTAAGAGGTCAAGTCCCTATTCTGGTCTACCTAGAACATCAGTGACAAGAGAGGTCGGGTGGGGGAAACCCTGTAACTCATGGGGGTACTCTACCATGTTGGGGTCCTTACGGGACTCTCCCTCTCTAGCTGGCCAGGTATTTCTCAGGTGGACGGCTTTCTGACTAAGGGGTATCATCCACCTCGAACCTCTATAGTCATCCAAAGTTTTCAGGTGTCTTGATTGGGTCCATCACATTCTACTCTCATCCAGACCATGGGTGCATGATTGGTAGGAGGTCCTTAAGGCCTCCTTTAGTCATTCACTCTCGTCAAGGCCAAGCCTCGACTTCTGTGTTTGTGCAGCAACCCCATCACATCGACATCTCCTCTGATTAATCTGAACCCAATTCTCCTTCTTCCATCATCATGGCACAACCCATAGAAGAACAGAATAACCTTGAGAACCAACTTCAGTGCCTTATTGATTTATTCCAAGACTTTGTGAATCCATCACAGTGTCCTAAGATGCGAGATCACTACAATCCCACTGCGGTGGCGATCGAACCTCGAGTCCAAATCCCAGCTAGAGGTCCTGATTTTGAACTCAAGCCCAACATGATTTATGCTATTCCAAGGCTTCATGGGCTCAATTTCAAGGATCCTTTCCAGCACATCAAACAACTCAAGCATCTGGCCCAGACCTTCGGATTAGATATCCAAAATCGTGATATTCTTCCCATGAAGATGTTCTCCTTCTCTCTCATGGACAAAGCAGCTCATTGGTATTAGACTCAAATGCATTCAATCAACACATGGGTTGAACTACAATCGGAGTTTCTGAAAAAGTTCTTAGCAGTTAGTCGGATGAATGCTTTATGACACCAGATCACACACTTCAAACAGCAGCCTGGAGAACCACTTCATGAAGCATGGCACTGTTTCCTAGATCTCATGCGAAAGTGCCCCCATCACAGAGTTCCTAAATGGGAACAAGTCCAATCTTTTTACCAGGGACTCCATGAAGATATGTGTCTATTCATCAATGCAACTTGCAGAGGAAATATCATGGGTCAACACGAAGACACTGTGTGGGAGATTCTTGACAATATGTGCGAGAACTCCATCAATAATGATTCCATGGACTTATTCGACTGAACAAATAACCACGCATCAACGAATCCAAGGGGAGCACATGAGACATAGGGCCTGTTCGCATCTGTCGACTTGGAATTAATGGCCAGTCATTTTGACAAGGTCTCTATCATTGAGAAGAAGGTGGATGAGCTAACTCGACATCTGCAGTGAGCCACCTCTGCGCAAAACTTGTTCGGATAGCCGCCCTCTGGGAGAGAAGCTGTGCATAACATCTATCACTAATCTTCTCAGGGGATGAACCCATATCCACCCCCATCTGACTCTAGGACTAAAGGAAACTCCGATCCTGCCTACTCTAGTAGGGGGAACTCTGAACCCTCATACTCTAATTTTTCTGAGGTTCCTCATACCTACGAGGACCTTAATGCCATCGATAATGACCCATTCTCTAATACCTATAACCCTAGATGGCGAAATCATCCCAATTTCTTATGGGAGGGAAACAATCAGAATCAGAGACCACCATTTGAACCCTATCCACAAGCTCCTCATCCATATCAGCCGCCTCAGCCTCGGCCCAACCCCACCTATCAATCTGGGCCAACTCAGATAGATCAAATGACTCTCATCCTTCAGACTCTGGCTGACATTTAAAAGACGAATGCGGCTATGCAAAAAGAACACAAAGACAAGATCACAGGGGTTCGCAATCAACTCGCCCAGATGGCAAATTCCCGCCAACCTGGCACACTCTCTTCACAACCTCTACCAAATCTAAATAATGTGCCGAACCAGAGGCACGTTATGAACCCAAATCAAGGCCAAGCCCACATGATTTATCAGGCCCCTTCTATTCCATCACCTGACAGGATGGAAGCTTCGACATGATACTCGAGATTGTAGCGGCAGCCACCTATTTTACCAACACCAAACTAAAACCAGGCAGGACTAAATTCAGTTACAACTCGTAGTGGCAAAGCAACCCAAGACCCACCTTACTTAAACCACTTTCAGCCTGATAGTATCCCAAACCCTAGGATAGTTATCCAGGACACCCCTGTCCCAGATCAAGAACCTAGACCTATTCTAGAGGAACCATCCAAGGTTCCATTTCCTGAGGCCATGACCAAGGGAAAGACAAACAAACCTGTAGCACCTGAGGAGGACCTAATCAAGCTCTTTGAAGAGGTATAGATAGACATCCCCTTGATGGATGCAATCCGCCACATACGGGCTTATGCACAATTTCTGAAATACGTGTGTACACCTAAGCATGAGTTGCGAACCAAAAGTGGAAGCCCAATCGTATTGTCAGAGCAAGCCAGCTCTATAATTTTAAGCAAACTCCCACCTAAGGAAAAAGACCCAGGTACTCCCCTAATTTCCTTACAATTGGTGATATTGAATTTGATAGAGCTTTATTGGATCTAGGAGCCCCCATAAACCTAATACCTACATCCCTACTTGACCATCTTGAGGAAACTAAGCTCAAATCGACAGATGTGACATTACAGTTGGCTGATCGATCTATTAAGTCACCTAATGGAGTTCTTGAGGATGTCATTGTTAAGGTTCAGGATTTCTATTTCCTAGTGGACTTCGTAGTCTTGGATATGGATGCTCCAGAAAATCCAAGGAACACATCGATCATACTAGGGAGACCCTTTCTGGCCACTGCTAGGGACAACATTAATTGTGAAGAGGGCCAAATTGAACTGAAATTTGGGAAACAAACACTAAAGATCGACATCTCTAAGGCCCAACAAGGGATTAATTGAGTTATAGAACAAATATGTGATATCAAGGCTGTGGTTGATGATCTGTATATTGAGGAAAACCTAACTACTTCTGATCAACAACAAGAGGATCAAAACCTGCAATTAGAGGAGTCTGAACTTGACCTAGACACACCCATAACTCCCTCCCTTGCTCCTGACACACACTCTGAACCGTTCGCTGCTGCTGATAACCATGTCCTGGAACTCAAGCCTCTTCCTGATCATCTAAAATACATCTTTTTGGGTTCCAATCAAATGTTTCCTGCGATTATCAACTCCAGACTCACACCTAATCAGGAATCCCGTCTGATTACTATTCTCCAGCAACATCGAAGAGCCATTTGGTGGACTCTTGATGATTTGACTAGCATCAACCCCTCTTACTGCACACACTATATCTATACTGAAGAGGGCACACGACCTTCCCATGAAATGCAGCGACGCCTGAATCCTAATCTGCAAGAGGTCATGAAAAAGGAGATCATCAAGTGGTTAGATGCTGGGATCATCTACCCGATCTCCGACAGTCAGTGGGTGAGTCCAATCCATGTTGTGCCTAAAAATGCAGGACTCACCGTGATCATGACTGAAACCAGAGAGCTCATACCGACCCTTCTGGCAAATTCGTGGAGAGTCTGCATTGATTACAGAAGACTCAATACCTCCACAAAGAAGGATCATTTCCCACTATCGTTTATTTATCAGATCCTCAAGAAACTAGCAAGAAATAGGTTCTTCTACTTTTTAGATGGGTAGTCCGATTATAACCAGGTTGCAATCCATCCTGAGGACCAAGAAAGGACCACTTTCACCTACCCCTTCGGGACATACGTGTTTCGAAGGATGCCTTTCGATCTCCACAATGCACCTGCTACTTTTCAGTAGTGCATGCTTTCCATATTCTCAGATATGGTAGGTGATTATCTGGAAGTCTTCATGGATGACTTTTCAGTGTTTGGCGAATCATTTGACGACTGCCTCCTGCACTTGGTCCAGATCCTCAGGCGATGCATTGGCGTGAATCTGGTTCTTTCTAGGGAAAAGTGCCATTTCATGGTGCCTGAGGGAATTGTCCTGGGACATCTTATATCAAAAAAAGCTATTCAGGTCAATCGAGCCAAGGTGAATTTGATTTCCAAACTCCCTATGCCAAGCTTGATCAAGGACATCCGATCTTTTCTGGGGCATGTTGGTTTTTACCATCGATTCATTCCTGATTTCTCAAAGATCGTGCACCCCCTGACAACTCTACTATGTAAGGATGTTCCTTTCAAAATCTCCAAGGAATGCACTCAAGCATTTGAAACCCTACGTGATCAAGTTACTCAAGCTCCAATCCTACAGTCCCCTGATTGGTCTCAACCCTTTGAGGTCATGTGCGATGCATCTGATTTCGCTGTAGGAGAGGTACTTGGGTAGAAAATTGACGGGAAACTAGTGGTCACCTACTACACTAGCAAGACACTTGCCGAGGCTCAGGGTAACTACACAGTTACTGAGAAAGAGCTGCTACCCGTAGTATTTGCATTGAAAAAGTTCAGATCATATCTTCTGGGTTCCCGTGTTATCATTTACTCTGATCACACAGCTGTGTGGCTTCTCCTTCTGAAGAAGGATGCGAAACCTCAATTAATCTGCTGAATCTTGCTGTTACAAGAGTTTGACCTCGAGATTCATGACAAAGTTGGAAAACAAAACGTGATAGCTGATCACTTGTTCCACCTTCCTTTTGTTATTATCGATCCTTCGAGACCCATCACAGAACATTTTGTGATGAGCACCTCCTAACTATCAGTACAGGGCTTCCATGGTTTGTTGATCTAGTAAATTGCCTGGCATCACATCAGATCCCGTCAGATTGGCCGACAGCCAAGAAGGACGAATTGCTTTCCGATTCCAAGTACTACTTTTGGGAAGACTCGTATCTATTTCACATCATTGCTGATTAAATCATACGACGATGTGTCTCGAAAGAGAAAATTCAGGACATCTTGTCCTTTTGCCATTACCAGGCATGCGGTGAACACTTCTTAAGTCATATAATCGTAGTGAAAGTCCTCCAGTGCGGCTTCTACTAGCCCATGATTTTCAAAGATGCATACAATCATTTTAGGGCATGCACACATTGCTAGACCCTAAGCAACATGAGCCATCATGATATGATGCCCTTACAGTCGATTCTCGTATGCAAAATCTTCAATGTCTGGGGGATTGATTTTATGGGACCCTTTCCTGTTTTGGACAGCTTCGAGTACATTCTACTCGCTGTTGACTACGTGTCCAAATGGATCGAAGCCATTCCAACCCAAACCAAAGATCATAAGGTGGTTATCAAATTCATTCATCCGAGCATCATTTCGCGATTTGGGATTCCACGTGCTATAATCTCTGATGGAGGCACCCATTTCTCTAATGCTCAGTTTAGGTCACTGATGACCAAATACGTGGTATCACACCAAATCTCTACTCCTTATCACCCCCAAGAGAATGGTTTAGTTGAGCTATCAAATTCAGAGATCAAGAAAATCCTCTAGGTTACCATTCGTCCTGACAGGAAAGATTGGTCATCTCGACTTTCGGAAGCTTTATGGACTTATAGGACCACCGACAAAACCCAATTAGGTATGTCTCCCTTCAGATTGGTGTACGGGAAGGTATGTCACCTCCCCATCGAATTGGAGCACAACGCCTATTGGGCACTATGGACTTGCAACCTAGATCTTTCCAAGGTAGGAACCCACAGAAAGCTTCAAATGAGCGAGATCGATGAATTACGCCATGATGTGTATGTGAACTCACGAATTTACGAAGAGTGGGTTAAGGCTTTTCATGACAAGCACATATACAGAAAGATCTTTCACCCTGGTCAAAAGGTCCTACGCTTTCATGCTAAACTCAAGCTATTCCCAAAAAAACTCAAATCGAAATGGATCGGACCTTACCTCATCCGACGAATCTTTGGAAATGGAGCCATCGAGTTCAGCCCACTCAGCCAT
This sequence comes from Thalassia testudinum, assembly GCA_037157565.1. Taxonomy (NCBI): domain Eukaryota; kingdom Viridiplantae; phylum Streptophyta; class Magnoliopsida; order Alismatales; family Hydrocharitaceae; genus Thalassia; species Thalassia testudinum. The sequence continues at coordinate 219,897,315 of JAZHRO010000031.1, read as the reverse complement.
GATTCAGAACCTTTTGTCATGAATAGTCAGAGACTCAAACTGTTCATTGACCTTTCTGATAGCAATTTGGTTGAGGCATCCTTTACCCGCCATTCTCCCTGGGATCATTGTGCCTAGCCGATGGCGTAAAACTCATCACTTAACGGGAGGCAACCCGTCATTTTTGAAAAACCCAAAACCTTTCTTGGCATTCCTATGATGAAATCATATTGCACTTTAGGGTTCATCCATTAGAGCAACCGACCCCACCTCAGGTACCTGTACCCGAGCTTGAAATCATCCGCAAACAGTCACCTCGACCCATTTGCCCTCACAGAACCTGTTCTAATGAATGATCTAAGCTGAACTTGAACCCACCTAATTTACAATGGGGACATTGCAAATTGTAGGCATGGGGGGGTATGAAAGTGCAAAATTCCATAAGAATCATCTCATAAGAAAAGGTTTCATCAAAAAAATCACATATTCCAAAAATACCAAAAAATGAAGAAATTCTTGAAAAAGAACAAGAAATTCTAAGAGGAGAAAAAATTGTGAGGCCATACAAATCTTGACGAGAAAAAGGGAAAAAGTGGAAAATGTTAAAAAAGGAGCACAAATTGAAAAGAAAAAGAAAAGAGATAATCATTAGTAAGAAATTAAGGAATTAACTGAGTTCTAGACCATATCAAGAAAAAGAAAATGAAAGGAAAAAAGTGATAATGAAACGCATAAGAGATTAGTAGGAATGCTTATTTTATGCCTTTTGGGCTTTATCTTAGGCTTAAAAATTCAAGTATCCACTAAGATCTGGATAGTCCTAAAGAGGTCAGGGAAAATGTGAAGCTTAAGTATTAGGTCTAAGGTTTAGGGAGTATTCAGCCTCGTTAACTGACCTCTGGTTTACGGGACTTGCTAACCTAAGCACCCCAATCAACACAGTCTGGTTCAGTGCGCATAAGTATCAAAATCATGCAAATGCATTTAAATTATTCTAAAAAAGTCACCTAGATTAGGAGCGGCCGATCAACACAAGTTGATTTAGACGAGTTCCCAACACGGAAGGGTGGGAAATTCCTCTCAAAGATGAGCAACAGCATATTATCTCCTTGGTGCTTGTCTCCTAGGATATCTACATATCCTATCGGAGGCATGTAAGCACCCTATGCTGGTTCAGATGCCATGGGTGGCATTATCACGAAATGTCAATTGCCAGGGTCTGGATTTGGCTATAGAACACCATGGGCGGGATTATCTCAAAATCTTAAAATCTAGGGTTCTGGGGGTTGCCATGGTCGGTGCTATCCTGGAGCATCGATTGCCAGGGACCCTTCAAGGATTGATGATGGGGACTCAGAATCCGATACAGACTGTGTTGAGAAGCCAATCCGATGCTAGAAAAAAAAAGAAAAGTGAGAGAAAACTCTCCAAACAAAGAAAATTCCTCTATCTCTCTCTTACAAAAATGCACTGCAAACTGAACCAAGGCTAAAATATGTTACAATCATAGGTGCTTTAATTGCAGTGTTCAATGAACCTTACGATAATTCTTGTGGCCCTTAAAAACCTTCGCGGCAGATTGGGGCTAGAGCTAGTCAAGTACAGATCTTGGTTGGTACTTGAGTACCTCTAGGCCTACTATTGGCATTCTAACCTAGTCCACAGAAGAAGGCACACATCACAATTTTGAGCATCAAAAAGAGTACATGGTCTAGAATCAAAGTTGAAACTTTAAAATTTTGTTAAGTGACTAGCAAAAGCTAGGCATAGGGGTATGATGGGAACACCATCATGAGCCCTAACTAGCTCATTTTGACCCAATGAAGAGAGTAAAATCTCTTACATAACTAACTAAAGGTCATAATTCACTGTACAACCATTCTGAGTGTAAAATAAGAAACTAGGGTTAAAACTGCAATTTTACCAATGTAGTGCAACCATAGGTTTTCTCAAGTGCTAAACAAAGGTCAAATGGCCTTAACAAGATAAAAAGTGGGTTGGATTTTACAAAAAAGGGCTTCTGTGTGTCCTATGAATTAAATGAATTCTTGATACCCTAAAACAGACTCACTTGATTAACCGAGGTTTTGCTCAAGATAAAATTCACTTAAATCCTATAAAAATCATAGAAAAATATTCTTTATGGTTTAGAACTTTAATTTGGCAATTAGAACCCATTTTACCTAGAATGGGGTCTCAGACAGATATTTGCCCTAAATTGGGTTTTTCCAAAAATTTCATAGTCAAACATGGTCAAACCCAAAATCCAACTTGACCATTGGATTCCTTAGGTCCAAATTAGGTTTGTACCAAAATTTGAACCTATGTTGAGCTTACCTTGACCTAGTTTGCAAAAAGGTCCAGCCTGATTACATTCTTACCCCTATCTTTCAAAAACCCTTACAAATGGGCCCCTAGCTTCTTCATCATCTTTGCAATTAGGTTCCTCCACCATTATAGCAGAGGAATCCTACTCCAGCAAGCTTTGGAAGGAGGTTTCTCCATGATTGCTCAGAAAATCCCTTCTAAAGTTGGAAGGGAGATTCTCTGAGAAAATCCCTCCAATTTGAACCCATCTTTGATCCCAGATTCTTTCCCAATCCCTCATGCAAGAGACATGGGTATCCTAACAGATTCCTTCTCCGATGAGCTTTCCTCACTTGGGAAGCTTGCCCCCCAAGCCCTAATCGACCTTTAGGGCTCCTTTTAAAGAAGCCCAGATCTCCCCGACTCCTCCAAGCTTGAATTCGACCGGAGACCCTCCCAAATTCTTGTCTCCTCCTCCTATTAATTCGCTCTTCAAGCTCTGATGACCTTCCCTACTCTCTCTCGTTGTCTAACCACAATACCAATGGCAGTCTCTTCCTCCTCACTTTCATCCACGTCGTGTAGCACCCACCGATGCTCCTGCCACCCTTCATTCTTGCCGACCGTCTATCTCTGAGCGCCTTCATCTCCGGTGTCGGCTACACCTCGACCAACATCACCTCTGCCTCCCTTCGTCTCCTAACACCCTAGCTAAGTTCTCTCCCCCCTCTACTTTCTTCTCCACTCTCTATTTCCCAAAATCGACCACTGTCGACCTCCATCACTCTTATCTCCTTCATCTTTGGACACCAACTACGATGAGGCCGCTCCACCTCCATAGGCCATCCCACCCCTCGCTAACAAGTCCATAAGCATCCCCTCATGCCACTAAACACTTCCCCTCACTCATAACACTATGCTACTCACCCAAACGCACCCCCGAACACACCCACACCTTCGCACATAGTGTGCCCTAGGCACACTCGCACAGATGTCTCCACGCCACGCCAACCACCCCAGCACATTTGCCATGCCTTGGTGATGCTCCTTATGTAATTTTATATGGCTACGAGGCCATCTTTGTGATTTCAGGTTCAGACACCATTCGCCACTGGCAAGCGAGCTTGATGCTCGCTTGAGGTCGCTCTTGGCGTTGCAAGTTCTAGGCTCTTGTTCCAGGCTACGTGGAAGACTCTTGCACACGAATCCAAGCTCTCAATTCCAATCAAAGGCCATAGCAGCTACTGCAATTGGAAGACCACCTTTGCTGCAGGCACATAAGAAGAAGGGTGCATGGATAGTCCCACCTCGGAACATCTTGAGGCCGCGCACCAGCATAAGATGATTTTGTGCCTGTATCTATTCACCTCTGATCCATGGGGTGAGGTCCCTCTTACCCGACCTAATCTCGTCCACGGCACTACTCACACGTACCTGGCTGACCCGACCCAACCTGCACTCCTCACCCACCATCGCACGCCAGTGGGCATGGTCCCAGGTACGCACCTGACTCGATAACCCAATTGTCCATGTGGCTCTAGGAGAGCGGAACCTAAGAGAGAAAGAGAGGAGAGCTATGTGCAGGTAGTGGTATGTTTTGCAGTAGGCTGAAGAGAAGGAGAAGCTAAGTCAGAAGCTGAGGAAGAAGAAGTGAAGGCCTGAAGAGGATGAAGAGAAGCTAAGGGTCAAGGCAGAAGAAAGGCAAAGGAAGAGAGAAGGCAGATGACAAAGAAAGGTAGAGAAGGAAGAAGCTGAAGGAAGAAGAAGGAGAAGCTAATGAAGGCAAAAGGTAGAGAAAAATCGTAAAGGCCAAGGAAGATAGAAGCCAAAGAGGAAGGACTAGAAGAAGAAAAAGGAAGAGAGAAGGTAGATGGCAGAGAAAGGCAGAGAAGGAAGAAGCTGAAGAAAGAAGAAGGAGAAGCTATAGAAGGCAAAAGGTAGAGAAAGATCGTTAAGGCAAAGGAAGACAAAAGCCAAAGAAGGAGTAGAAGAAGAAGAATGAAGAAAGAAGAGGAGCTGCAGAAGAGAAGCAGAGAAAGAAGAAATCAGAAGGGAAGAGCACTGTAGCATTAGACATATAAGTTTTGATGCTACGTATACATTGAGTTCCTTAGTTGATATTGTAGGAGTATTTGGTGATCTACATCACCACTTTACTACCACCTTCTTGCACTTTGATCCTGTTATTATTGAAAATCCTTTTACTTTCAATTGTGATTTTGATTTCTAAATACCAATTTGCTCCCGATGTTCAACCTCAAACTTCAAATTCGAGTAATAAAATTTTATCTGTTTTGAATGCTTTTTCAGCTATATTACAACACAACACTCTTAAACACCGATTTAGAGCTCCAAACAAGCACCCTTTGGAGGAGAGAGTGGTCGATGGCCTTGGGATTTGGAGGGTGGAAGGGACGGTGCCGCAAGTGAGAGGTGGAGACAATGGAAAATGGGTGGAATGGAGCCAAAGAGCCAAGATTGACCAAATGACCACCTCTTAGGTCCTTTTATAGGCCTAAGGGACACTCTCTAGAGAATTATGGAATTCTCTAGAGTGGCCTTTGGTGAGAGCTTGTGGGAGAGGTAGAGAGAGTGTGGATGGGTGATTTTTAGATCCACATTTCGTGGATGCAAAAATTGAATGCATCTTGGTTGCTATTTTTAGCAAACAAGGCAACAACACATGGTAGAGAGTTCTAGAGAACTCTAGCTAGGCTAATTTCATGTAAGTGGTGTGTGTGGGTTGAAACCTAGGTAGATAGGTTGATTTGGTCAGGTTCTAGTGGGTTTAGGTCAATGTAGGTCTCAAATTATTGTCGCAAACCCTAATTCACTAAGGTAAAATGCAATTAAACTTTATACAAGTTTAATTGGTTGTGTGAAAGCCTAATTGAGAGTAAAACAACTCAATTAAGTTAGGTTTAGGTCAATTGGACTCTTACTAAGTCCAATTGGCTATATGTGCTGAGATCAGGGCTCAATTGGACTCACTGAGTCCAATTGAGCAGACTGATGGAATTGACTATGATCCAAGTCAATTAGGTTTAGTGAGGACCTAATTAGGTCCTTAACAAGGTCAAGAGGTGATGTACTAGGGTTTGGACACCTTGCCTAAGGTTCTTAGGGCTTAGAATTTGGTTTAGGGACCTAAGAACTCAAGATCAAGGTTTGAATTCCAAAATAGGAACTGGAGAACAATTTTGGACATCCAATAAAGTTAGCAGACATCTTATAATGAAAAATTAGAAGTCTAGACTTATTCTTTGGACATCCAATCAGAGTTAGGATGGATTCTAGGTTCTATCTTGGGTATTCTGCAGAAATTAGATGTTAGCCAGATGTCTGGATGTCCTAAAAGGTGCTGGGAGTGAGTTTTCAATTTTCTAAGGTGCATTTTGGTTCCTAAGTGTTTGGGAGAGGGATAGGGTGGATAAGAACATGGATAGTGCTATCCATGTTTGGGTTTTAAGGCTAAGGTGTTCTAACGGAGGTGGTTTTGGGTTTGAGAAGGTTGTCCTAGGGTTTCTAAGAGTTGGGATAAGGCTATCCTCCTCACTCCACTTATCTGAATCAGTCTTCTTCTTCCTTTATTGTTTTATTCCACAATCTCCCACTTCCTGGATCACCTTATTACCTACAAATAGAAATGAAAAATATTAAATGGCAAGATATCTCACCTTTTTCAAGATAAACTGATGTAATGCATGTTATGCAAGATATGAGTGGAATTTCCATAAATTAAGCTAGGTTCAAACATTATTTAGGTTGATTAGGATCCATGATTGTTGTGCAATTAAGGACATTGCATCATTTAGGCATTGGGGGTGGATAATTAATCCTAAAATTATTTCATTAGCTCCATAGAATTTCCTTTATTTTCTTTTTCAAAAAAATTGGATATTCAAAAAGACAAAAAAGGTAAAAATTAGAATTAGGAGAAGCGAACTTAGGCTTTTGGAGGTTATTAACTTTAAGAAATGATACGATACAACTTAAACACTTAAACTCTTCTGGTCTTTGGGCTTAATTAGCCCAGGTGTCCACTGGAATGTGGACTTAGTCTAGAGTCCATGCCAAGTAATTTTATCTTAATTTGGTAAATAAATTGGGTGATAAGTACATGACTTACCAGCTTGCCCTTTGATTTGAGGGGAGTATAAGTCTAAGCATCTACACACTATTTGCACTAACTCACTATTCGATGGTTTCTTCAGAAATTGTGTAGCTAATGAACTTTCTACGGTAGTAACGCTAGCAAGTTGTCATGGATAACAACCCATTGGCCGATTGTCCAAAGCCCAACTACATGACCATACTCATTCTACTACTTTTTAGGTAAATGTTAGATCAAGGAAGCCACCTACTTAAAAAAAAAATGATGATCAAAAGTAAAAAGAAAAGAAAAAAAAGGAAATGGAGAAAATAAAAAATATATATATAAAACCACAACTCACTGTATCAGTATGGCTGGCAAGTGGCTGTGGGTAACAGCCATTAGCCGGTTGTCCAAAGCTCAGCTCGTAAAAATGCACAATAATTCCAAAAATACTTAGGGAAGAAACGGGGAATAAGAATAAATCGAGGAGATATACATTGGATTTGCCCTTGTGTTGACCTCATAAAAAGATAAAGTAGAGAGAAAGCTACCATTCGAAATGATAAACCTTTAAGCAGAAACTTTTAAGGTCACCTAGGGTCGTAGAAACCTGAAGTCCTTTTTAACAGATGCCTAGTGAGTCTTTCATTCTTTTAATAAGATGCTTAGCACTTAGAGTCCTTTTCGAGTCTTAGGTGAGTTGGGTAGCCGTGAAAAGTTATCCTGAAACACTCAAACTCAAAAAAATAAAAAAAATTAGAAAAGAGGAAAAAGCAAAGAAAAATGCATCTTCATTTTTCTCAAATAAGGCTAGGGCTTGGGCAGTCTACATTCTGGCAAACACTCGGGCACTATCGAGTTTTTGTAACTAGGTCTTGGGGTTGAAATATTCCAAAGCAATCAATAAATCATGCCTAAGTAATCAAATCCTGACTCTATTTTTATACATAGCACATAGTTTAATTTTCTTTTTTTAAAACAGAAAGGAGAGCTATCGTTCTACGATAGTAGTCTAGAGTAGCATATTATATGCAATGTAAGGGAAACTACAAAAAGGATCCCCAAGAGTGTACGAGAGATGAAAAGAGGTGTGGTGTAGACCTGGATAGGCTGTGTTAATATGGTGATTTATCGTTCTAATGAGTATAGTGGTCAACCTAAATCGACCCTAACCATCTCTTTACAAAATTCTTTTACCTGGCCTACTTGATTTTATCTTTGTCACTTTTAGGCCCAAGGTCGAACTCAGGGAAGTGGGATTAGAAGTGAATGAGTTTCTACGCCTTTCCTACAACGAATCTCTTCCGTTCGCTTTATTATGTTTTTGGTGTTTTTCCATTTAAGAATTTTTTCTGATAATTCTTGTCCTTGAGGCACACCCTCAAAATTTGGTTCTTGGCTTTGAGCCAAATTAGGGTTTCAAAACTAGTCTTCGCAAGACTGAGTACCTGCAAGTCAAGGATTATCTTTTCTCTTTTATATATTTTTTTTTATCTTTTTACTGGCAGGAAAGAGAAGCAGAAATAAACTAAATATAGTGTGTATATATATGTATATATTATATTTGTATAATGGGGTGGGGGTGGAGGTGGAGATGGCGTGTAGTACGGTGTCGAGTTGGTTGTCGTCTAGGAAGACGCAACCAACAGGACGATGTGCCGCGTTGAGTGTATGATGGATGGTGGAAGATGTGTGCGAACATGCTTTCTGTATGCGTGTATCGGGGAATATTAGCAACTGGTGCAGATATTCCTGCGATACAACTTATGGTAGGTGATGTGAAAAAATATATATATATATAAATATATATCTATAAGTATATATATAGATATGTAAATATATGTATAGATAGATGTATGTATATGTATGTCCATATATATATATTTATAATTGTATATATATGTATATATATATAACTATATATACAGATATAGATATGTATATATATATATGTATATATATAGTAATATATGTATATAGTTATATATATTTGTATATGTATATATATATATTAGTATACGTATTTATGTATGTAGATATATGTAGATAGATATACAAATATATATATATATATGTATTTCTAGTTATAGTTATACGTATATATATATATATATATATATATATGTATATATACTTATACTTAGTTATATAAGTACTAATATATGTATAGATATATGTGTATATATATATATATAAATATATATATATACGTATATATATATGTATATAGTAGAGTATAGGTGTGTGTACGAGAGTGTGAGTGTGTGTGTGTATGCATGTGCAGAGAGTGTGAGAGAGTGCTGTGAGAGAGAGAGAGAGATAGAGTGAGAGAGAGCGCTTCCTACTGGAGTGAAGGAGACGAGTTTAAGTCATCTGAAGCTGCAGGCGTCCTCTGATAGCGTACGCGCGCGCGCAGGCATGTAGGCATGTGAAGGTGTGCGCACTGGACGGAGTGAGTGCGAGGGAGAGAGGTTGCAGCACACTGTGCTACGTGAAGAGGCGAGTGCAGGTGCGAAGAAGCGGGCGGGCGTACGTGGGCGAAGGGAGCGGGCGCACGCAGACGCTGAAGTGGGAGGGCGTACGCGGGCGAACGCAGACGTGCGGGCGGGCACTGGAGCGGGCGCGTGGCGGGAGCAGGCGCAGGCTAGGATCGGTTGCGGCTCGTCCATGCACTGTAGCCACTGTTCACTCTAGTCAGTGGAACACTGTGGCTACAGTGCGGTGACCGGTAAGTTTCTCACTTATCCAGTCACCCATGAAAAGAGGTGTGGTGTAGACCGGATAGGTTGTCTTAACATGGTGATTTTATCGTTGAAATGCGTATAGTGGTTAACCTAAATTGAGCCTAACCATCTCTTTACAAAATTTTTAACTTGGCCTATTTGATTTTATCGTGGTCACTTTTAGGCCCAAGGTCGAACTCAGGGAAGTGGGATTAGAAGAAGTTTCCATGCCATTCCTACAACAAATCTCTTCCGTTCGTTTATTATGTTTTTGGTGTTTCTCTATTTAGATTTTTTTTCTGATAATTCTTGTCCTTGAGGCACACCCTCAAAATCAGGTTCTTGGCTTTGAGCCAAATTAGCGTTCCAAAACTGGTCTTGCTATTTGCAAGACTGAGTACCTGCAAGTCAAGGATTATCTTTTCTCTTTTATATATATACTTTTTATCTTTTTAATGGAAGGAAAGAGAAACAGAAATAAAGCAAATATAGTATATATATGTATATAATATATACGTATAAAGGGGTGGGGGTGGAGGCGGAGATGGCGTGTAGCACGGTGCCGAGTTGGTCGTCGTCTAGAAAGACGCAACCAATAGGGTGAAGTGCCACGTGCAATGTAAGATGGATGGGTGGAAGATGAGTGCGAACACGCTTTCTGTATCCGTGTATCGGGGAATATCAGCAACTGGAGCGGATATTCCCGCGAGACAACTTATGATAGGTGATATGAACATATATATATATGTATGTATATATGTAAATATATATCTTTATGTGTATATATATATATATGGTTATAATTATATAGGTCTAAATGTAGCTATATATGTATATACAAATATATATATATGTATATATATATATAGATATTTAAATATATGTACAGATAGATATATGTATATATATATATATATATATATATAAATATATATGTATATGTATTTAAGTAGAAGTATATATGTATATATATATATATAGTAATATATGTATATAGCTATATATATTATTATAAGTATCTATGTATATTATGTAGATCTATATATATATATGTATGTATTTAAATAGATGTATATATGTATATATATATAGTAATATATGTTTATAGCTATATATATGTGTATATGTATATATATATATTATTATAAGTATCTATGTATATTATGTTGATCTATATATATATATATATATATATATTTGTATAAGTATATGTGTATATATATGTACATATATATATATGTATCTATACTTATACTTAGTTATATAGGTATTAATATATATATAGATATATGTGTATATATATATATATATATTTCTATGTATATATAGTTATAGATAGATATGTATATATGTATGTATATTTGTATATATATGTATAAGTATATGTGTATATATATGTATATATCTATATATATGTATCTATACTTATACTTAGATATATAGGTAATAATATATATATAAGTGTATAGATGTATATATATATATATGTATGTATATAGACTAATAAACAGTTATATAAGTACTAATATATGTATAGATATATGTATATATATATATATGTATATAAATAAATATATATATAGAAATATAAATATGTACGTATATATATATGTATATAGTAGAGTATAGGTGTGTGTACGAGAGTGTGAGTGTGTGTGTATGTGTGCGCAAAGAGTGTGAGGGAGTGCTGTGTGAAAGAGAGAGAGAGAGAGTGAGAGAGCGCGCTTCCTGCTGGAGTGAAGGAGACGAGTTTAAGTTGTTTGAAGCCGCAGGCATCATCTGATAGCGCATGTGCGCGTGCAGGTGCACGAAGGCGTGCGCACTGGAGGGAGTGAGTGCGAGGGAGAGAGGCCGCAGCGCACCGCGCTACATGAAGAGGCGAGTGCGAGCGCGAAGAAGCAGGTGAGCGTACGCAGGCGAAGGAAGCGGGCGCACACAGAATCTGAAGCGGGCAGGCGTACGCGGGCGAACGCAGATGCACAGGCGGGCACCAAGTGGGACCTGGGCATGGGTTAGGACCGGTTGCGGCGCACTAGGTGACTGGATAAGTGAGAAACTTACCGGTCACCGCACTCTAGCCACAGTGTTCCACTGACCATCATGAACAGTGGCTATAGTGCTTGGTCGAGCCGCGTGACCACCTGTGCCCGGTGCTGTGAGTGCAGGTGCCGCTGTGTGAGCTGCCTTGCACGTGGAAGGTCTGCACCGGCTACTGGCCTGCGGAGAGGTGAGTGAAGACGCGAAGGAGCAGGAGGCTAGGGCAGCCTGCAGGTGCACACTGGAGGCAAGGGCAACCTGCAGGCGTGCGCCGGAGAGCTATGCTGCTGCTATCACGGAGCTTCAGACCTTGAAGCCTGGGAAATGGTGGGGTTGGCTTGGAACGATGGAACAGGGAAGAGAACCACCATGCCCACCGGCTCTTTGATGAGCTGGGTGGTGGTGGGACTCACGGTGAGGTACTGCCAGGAGAGTGGGTCCTCAGAGGAGGAGAGGCTGCATATAGAGGGAGAGGGGAGGAGACGGCCTAGAAGGAGGGAAGCTGCTGTCTATTTTTGGGTGGGCCAGGCTCCCTTTGCAAAGAAGAAGCCGTGCCCTTTTAAAGAGGAAGAAGGCATGCACAGCCATGCCCTAGCTGTGCATGGCTGTGCATGCTGTGCATGTGGCTGCAGGGAGTGTTGGCTGCAGAGAACGGTGCGAGGAAGAGCAGCCATGCCTTGCAGCTGCAGAGAAGAATTCAAAGTCAAATAGAAATAAAAATAAAGATGGAGATTTTGCAAAGCAGCCCTTGTATAATTTGTTAACTCTCAATTAAATGCATGCATGCGTGAATTTTCACAAATGCGACTATGTCTACCTAATATGCACTGACAATGCTTGGCAATAGCACAAGATGGCACAATTATCGACGTATTTTTGTTGTGCAATCATACCCCCTTGCCTATCTTTTGCTAGTCCCTAGCAAAACATTTTTTTGTATTGTATTTAGAAATGATCTTAAGCTGAAGATTTTCTTTTGAGGCGACATAGGTGTGTTTATTGTTGGATATTATGAGAACCAATTACAGAGAAGACTACTAGTACTTTAAGTCATATGTGACATAGATCATCTCTCAACTAACCAGGACTCTTGATATTTAAACCTTAGGTACGATTTCCAGGCCCCAGGAGGTTTTTGCCGTACTCGAGAGCTCAAGAGATTATGGCTTGTGCTTAGTGAAGGATCAAGACTGACCAGATGAACATTAAGACTCAAGCCCAAGGTTTCACGAATTTTTAAGTGCAGGTTGGTTCCAGTTTCAGCTCATGTCATTGGATTGACCCTTGAAAAGATGACGGAAAACTCAACTCCCTTTTTATAACATTTGTGGCTCAAAGAAAACAGGGTATTTGTAAGTTGCCCTGAAGAATTTTTGTAGGGGGAGGACTTTACAGACATTTGCGAGATATACTGACTTATTTGCTTTTCTTCTTCATTTTTTTTTTTGAAACACTTGTCAGTATATCTCTTACAACATTATTTGGAGGAGCACACTTTTCTTTTTGGTGGGAGGGTTCCTTTTTGGTGGAAAGGGTCTCTCCTAAACACAAGACTAAAGCCTGGGATAAAAAGTATACTTGCGTGCACAGGTAAGGACTCCACCTTCCCTAATGAACACTAGGGTTGGATCTTATGTTCACCAGGTCTTTCTTGATATGTGTAGTGTGAACCAAGTTTACTTAGGCTCTCGAGTAGAAGCAAACCAACGGATCTTGTACTGGTGTCTCAGGTACAAGAATACGTCCTTAATTAGGAGAGATTCCGATCTATCTTGTCAATGCTCAAGTGAATTAAGCCGAGCCTGAGCGAATCAAGCTTCTGTGGCGTGGAAAGTCTTCAAAACAGTGGTTGAATATCCATAAGCACTTATTGTATTTTTGTTTCAGCCTTCAGATCATTACTAAACACCATTTTTTTTTTTTTATAGATAGATGAAAGCTGCATGATACCATAAAATACCCAGATCCTATGGATGCCTATCCACCCCACCATGCCAAACGATGCTATCTCCTCATATGCATGCAGGGAAAGGTAGAGGAAGGACGAAAGATCGGGTAACGACAGCTGAGGTGCAGGGTACACAGCAGGGTGGTAGGGTGGGTGGATGGTGGGTGGAGAGGTGAAAAGTGAAGTGAGCGTGACAGTGAAGTGAAAAGTGATGGTGGATAGTGAGTGTTGTTGGGGTGCCTCCCAACGAGTGATGAATTTAACGTCCCCAGCTGGACTTAGAATGAGGCACAAAATTAGTTACCCTCTAGTAGGGCAACAGTTTCTCAAATGGAGGCAGGTTCATGAGTAAGGTAGGGTTTCAAACGCTGCCCATTGACCGTAAATTTCTGCCCAGATTTGGGATCTTCAATTTCAACGGCCCCATTGGGAAATGGTCTCGAGACCAGGAAAGGACCAATCCATTTGGACTTCAGTTTTCCAGGAAAGAATTTGAGCCGGGTATTGTAGAGCCAAACTTGCTGAGATGACTCAAATTCTTTTCGCCGAATGCGGCTGTCGTGAAAAGCCTTAGTGCGTTGCTTGAAAGTTAAGGCAAAATCATAGGCTTCACGACAGAGCTCTTCCAGCTCTTGGAGTTGGAGTTTCCTTTCTTGACCACATAGGTCTGGGTCGAGGTTACATTGGCGAACCGCCCAATAAGCGCGATGTTCCAACTCCACAGGCAAATGACAAGGCTTCTCGTAAATGATTCTATAAGGAGACATACCAAGGGGAGCCTTAAAGGTGGTCTGATACCCTCAAAGTGCGTCAATCAGCTTGTCGGACCAGTCCTTACGGTCAGGCCGAACCATTTTCTGCAGAATTTGCTTGATTTGCCGGTTCAACACCTCTACCTGGCTGTTCGTCTGAGGATGATATGGGGATGCAATACAATGGTGGACTCCGTATTTCCTCAGAAGTGCCCGAAAAGAAGCATGGGTAAAGTGGCTTCCTCCATTTGAGATAATGGCTCGAGAGATCTTAAAGCGCGCAAAGATGTGATCTTTGACAAATCGAGTGGATATAGCATGGTTAGCACGGTGCGTGGGAATAGCCTCGATCCATTTCGAAACATAATCAACAGCCACGAGAATGAATTCGAAGCCGTTGGAAGGAGGAAATGGACCCATGAAATCAACTCCCCAAATGTCGAAGATTTCTACAACTAGGATGGGTTGCAAGGGCATCATGCCACGACGTGACATTGACCCTAATGACTGGCACCTAGTGCAATTCTTGGCATAATTGTGTGCATCCTGGTGAAGGGAGGGCCAAAAGAAACCGCACTGCAACACCTTGCCTGCAGTTTTCCTCCCAGAGAAATGGCCTCCGCAGGACTGATCGTGGCAGAAGGATAGCACACTGGGTAATTCGCTGTTAGGAATATAGTGACGGATGATTTGATCAACACCTATGCAAAAAAGAAGTGGATTATCCCAGAAATAATACTTTGCTTCTACCATGAGACGCTCATGCTAGTTTTTAGGCCATCCACGTGGAAGGAATCCAGAAGCAAGGTAGTTGGCAATGTTAGCATACCACGGTCCACTTGCCACATTAATTGCCAATAGGTGCTCATCAGGAAAAAACTCATTAATCGACAGAGTAAGTCCAATATGGTCAGGGTCCAGTCTGGAAAGATGATCAGCCACAACATTCTGGGCTCCAGCCTTATCGCGGATCTCACTGTCAAATTCTTGGAGCAGAAGGATCCAACGAATCTGTCTAGGCTTGGCATCCTTCTTGTGAATGAGATGGCGAATGGCCACGTGATAAGTAAAAACAATAACATGTGAGCCCAGAAGGTAAGAGTAGAATTTCTCCAGCCCAAAGACAACCGCCAGTAGTTCTTTTTCAGTGGTAGTATAATTATGCTGGGCCTCGTCCAATGTCTTACTGTCGTAGTATACCATGAAGGGGTGTCTATCGCGTCCTTGTCCCAGGATGGCTCTGACTGCAAGGTTGGAAACATCACACATGAGTTCAAAGTCGAGGGACCAATCAGGTGGCTGGAGAATGGGGGCCTTGGTGACAGCATTACGCAGCTGCGGGAATGCTCGTATGCAGTCGGGGCCCATATCGAAGCGTACGTCGGTCGATAGGAGATGAGTTAAAGGTCGAGAAATCTTGGAGAAATCTTTGATGAATCTTCTATAGAAACTAACGTGTCCCAGGAAGGAGTGCGTTTGTTTGACAGAGCCAGGCATGGGTAAATCAGCAATTACATCAAGCTTAGCTCTGTCAACCTCGATACCCCTATCGGAGATGATATGCTCGAGAACAATTCCCTCGTGTACCATAAAATGGCTTTTTTCCCAGGAAAGTATGAGGTTTACATCAATACATCTCCTAAGGATACGGGTCAAGTTGGCAAGACAGTCATCAAAAGATGGTCCATAGATCGAAAAGTCATCCATGAAGACCTCGAGAAAGTCACCCACCATGTCATGAAATTTCGCCAGCAGACATCTCTAGAAAGTTGCTGGCGCATTACAAAGTCCGAACGACATCCTTCTAAATGTGAAGGTGCGAAAGGGGTAAGTAAAAGTGGTCTTCTCTTGGTCCCAGGGTTTAATTGCCACCTAGTTATATCCTGAGAATCCATCTAGGAAATAAAAAAATTTATTTCCCGTTAACCGCTCCAAGATTTGGTCAATGAAAGGTAGCGGAAAGTGATCTTTCTTAGTTGCAGCATTGAGTTTCCTATAATCTACACACACTCTCCAAGATGTAGGAGTGCATGTAGGGATGGATTCACCCCTGTCATTGACACGGATGGTGAGTCCCGCCTTTTTAGGCATGAAGTGAATCGAACTCACCTAGGGGCTATCGCTGATCAGGTAGATTATACCCGCATACATCCACTTAATAATTTCCTTTTTAACGACCTCCCGCATGTTAGGGTTGAGACGTCGCTGCATCTCGCGGGAATGTCGAGCCTCCTCCTCCGTATATATACGGTGAGTGTAGTAGGAGGGGCTAATGCCAGATAAGTCTAATAAAGACCATCCAATGGCTGCCTTGTATTCCCTAAGGACCTCAGTTAGTTTGCACTCTTGCTCCCTGGTCAATTTTGAATTGATGATTATTGGGAGCATTTCATCTGCTCCGAGGAAAACATACTTAAGTGTACTAGGCAGGTGAAAGATCTAACATTTCTTGGGACGAGAATGTCCCAAGTGGATCAGGAAACAAGTTAGGGCAAGAAGTTGGCCCTCAGATTGGCCAAGAAGAATGGCTTCTTGGATAGATGGATCCAAATAGCCCCAGTGAGAAGTATGTGGGCTCAAGGTCACAGTGTGGAGTTGCAAATCCTCCTGATTTGGTGGAAAAGAAAGGGTAATCTCGTCTTCAAGAGTGTGGACCGGCGGTGAGTAGCCCGGATATGACTCAGACCACGAGGTATGGGAAGCGGAGAAAACCTCATCAGAAGTCTGGTCAGGAGAAGGTATAGGAAAAGGGAGGGATGGGGGAACGTCACAATAGGTGTTGATCAGGCAATCATCAGTGTTTAAAGGCAGTCCGCAGTAATCAGAATAGGTCCCAATTAGTCCGATACACGCGGTGACGGGCATGTCCTCGTCAGACGTGTCATCCTCGATACAATCGCAATCAAAGTTCTTGGCTGCCTTGAAGATGTTAAGCTTGATCATGTCAGATCCAACGGCAATCTCAATATAGCCCGACTCGCAGTCGATATGGGCGTGGGCTGTGGCCAAGAAAGGTCGACCAAGGATGATCGGACAATTAGAATGTGAGCTAAGAAATTCCATATCTAAAATAAGAAAGTCAACAGGAAAACAGAGACTGTTGACCCTAACCACCACGTCTTCCACCACACCATTTGGTATTTTGACAGAACGATTTGCTAACTGTAACGTGACAGGGGTAGGTTTCAGATTTCCCAAGGAAAATTTTTCGAGCATGATGGTTGGTATAAGATTGATGGAAGATCATAGATCAAGTAGGGCACAGCTAAAATTGCAGTCTTGGATGATACAAAAAATCAGCAGTGTGCCCAGATCTTTCTGCTTCGGTGGTAGATTTGACAGTATAGCACAACTCGCATGAGGTGAGAGAACCACCGAATTCTTAGTTTTCTTTGACTGTCGCCTGTGTGTTGTGTAGTCTTTGAAAAATTGGGCGATAGTAGGTATGTGGTTGATAGCTTCTAGCAGGGGTACCTTGATTTCAACATCCCTGAACAAATTACGCAGGTTATCAAAGGCCTGCATATCCTTCTTCTTGCCTTTTGGCTCCCTCAGTATAGCCTCAGGGAATAGGACTAATTCTGGCACCAATTTGGGTGTATCGTCCGCTCGCCAATGCGGTGCGCATCTTGAATGAGAGGGCGATGAAGAAGACGGGCCAGGATCAGGTCGAGGCTGATCGACGGTCTATTTACCACTCCTCGTAGTGATTGCATTGGATGATGTGGGTCCAGTGGGATCATACGGCGGAGAAGGGTTCGCAATAGGGACATAAGAGTGAGGTGCTGGAGCGAGATTAGCCTGAAATCCCAGTGGAATTCTCGGAGCTTGCAGAATCTGATGAAACTACCCCTGAGAAGGTCGTACCTATGGTTGAGGGCCACGAGGTATGAAATTTCGTGGGTTGGGAATAGGTTGGGATGGAAGAGTGCCTTGAGATCGAGTCACCACGCATAGGTGACTGATCTCAGCATTCTGCTGTGCCAATGGGTGCTGAAGAGAGGTCATGTTCTCTTCATGGCGCTTTGACATTTCCATCATCATTCGCATCAATTTGTCAAGAGGACTTGATGCGTGTTCTGTTTGCTGTACGCAAAGACTCGATGGCAAATTCGCCACAGGATTAGACTGGGCCCTTGGGATGACGGGTGCGAATGGTCGCATTGATCCACCTACAGGGTTTTGGCACTGCGGGTTGTTGGACCATGCGAAGTTCGGATGATTTCACCACCTTGGGTTATAAGTGGCAGAGAATGGGTTGTTCCCCAGGGCGCAAGCGTCTTCTATGCCAGAAGACGTGTCTGCATGTAAATATGCATCCGAGCACACGGAGGCTTAGTCCTCTGTGTCGAAATACTGGCTCGCAGAAGCCAGATCCACATGACTTACCGAATCGCTCGGTGCGATGCTCAGTAAGGAAGGTCTTAGAGGGTTTCTCGGGATAAGCCTTGTTTTGGAATAATTCGAATTGTGACGAAGTGGTGAGGTGGGGGTGTTTGCCAAAGAACAGGCCGGGTTGGCCAGAAGCTCATCTAGCTTCTTGTGCACGACGGAGACTTCATCTAATTTCTGTGCGATAAGCCTGAGATCTATGGATGAATGGGAGGGTCCCGTGTCAACTTCGTGGACATTACAGGGCAGGCTGGTACGATTAAAGGCGACAATGGGGGCATTGTTCATTGAGTTTTCACTCATATTTTCAAATAATTTGAATGCTCCATTCTTTTCTTTATTCATGAAATTCCCTCCGTAGGAAGCGTCTGCAATCTGCTTCAAAGTCTCATTTAGCCCATAATAGAAAATCTAGGCTATATGGCACTTAGGCAGACCATGGTGCGGACACTTCCTGAGGAGGTCATTATATCTCTCCCATGCCTCATTAAATTGTTCGCCATTTTGTTGTGTAAATGAAGTGATATCACGGTGAAGTGCATTGGTTCGCCCGATTGGGAAGAACTTCTTGAGAAACGCTGTTCGCATCTCTTCCCAATAGTGGATGGTTCTCCTAAGGGTGCGTAACCACTACGACGGTTTATCCCGCAATGAAAACAGGAACATTTTCATGAGGACTATAGGTAACCCGATATTTCTTGGTTTAACAGTTTCAGCCAATCTGGTTAGGTCTTCTAAGTGGAGAAAAGGATCTTCACTTGCAAGACCATGGAAGTGAAAATTTATTAGGTCAATTATGTTAGGTTTCAGTTCAAAATCGTCCCCGCCCATGGGGACCCGAATTTGTCCTATGATCTCTGTAGCAGTGGGATTCTGATAGGAGCTAAGAGACCTAGGCTTCTCTTGCTCAGGAGGGTTCTGCATTTCCTCCAATGTTTCCCTAATGGCCTTAATTTGTTCATTATACAATTCCACTTAGGCTTGGAGGCAGGTTATGGGATCTAAGGCTCCAGCACCTGGTTGGTTTTGAGGGTGGTTTCCACCCTCAGGATTTGGGGGCGTGCAGCCATGTTTGTGGAGGAGGAGGACGATTCGGCTTCTTTTCTAAAATTATCAGGAAATTCACACAGTTCAGGTTTTGTGACCTCCTCCCAAACATGCACTACCGCAGGAAGAATTTGGGGGGATACGAAGGGAAAAGAGACGAGAGAAATGACTCCACAAAGGTACACTTGATGACAAATCAATACAATCAAATTCCTAACCTATACAGTGTGCCCTTAGACCTAAAGATCTTGGTTACCTACTATCAAAACCTACAGAACCGAATGCAAGCACCGCGGAACCACCACACCAGATTGAAAGGCCGTTTGCCCCAGTCT
Source organism: Thalassia testudinum (assembly GCA_037157565.1). Taxonomy (NCBI): domain Eukaryota; kingdom Viridiplantae; phylum Streptophyta; class Magnoliopsida; order Alismatales; family Hydrocharitaceae; genus Thalassia; species Thalassia testudinum. The sequence continues at coordinate 219,877,699 of JAZHRO010000031.1, read as the reverse complement.
TAGACAGCCGAAAGCACGTGGGAACCCTCACCAGCATGTAGGCGCTACATGCAGGTAGTTAGACCTCCAATCCCTAAAAAGGGTCAAGTTGCTACCAATTTTAGTTTGAGGCTTAGGACCAAGTGCTTCTGGAATGTGAAGGGCATTATTTACGGGTAATGCCCAAGTGATTGATTTTATAGAGTGTGTAAACCAAGCATGCAATGGGAAAATCTTTGAATTACCAATTCAACCAATCTTCAGGTTTTGAGAGAATAGAAGTTTTCTTCTAAGCCCAACAAACCCTTCTTCAATGTCAATTGGTTAATGCATGCTAAAATGCAATGGGCCTCCCTAGATGGAGATTTCTATGTGTGGATGCACGAGTCAATTTTAGATTTAGTGTGAAAGGGAGCCAAAGCACTTCAATTCAAGTGCTCCCAATCACCAAAATGATTTCCACACACAAGGCTCAAACAAAAGATAAAGAAAATCAAATTGCTAGGGTTGAAGTATTCGGGATCGAATCTTAGGCAAGTGAAAAGTCATGGTGGGGTTGGAATCAACTCAATTCCAAGTCTCCCCACCCAAAATGTGATCCCGAATTTGCAGATAAGTGAGGCAAAGAGCGGTGGCAATCAATCTTTTTATGTGCCTCAAAGAATACTTCACACGGCGAAAGACTCAAGAATCAAGATTCTTGGATCTTCGCTATGCGAAGTTTGGCAGGAAATCCTAGGGCGGTGGGAGTGATGGCAAATAATCAAACAAGTGAATTTTAATCCACTTGCCCCAAGAGATCCCAAGAAGTTTTTCTAGTTTTTTTTTTTTCTTAGTTTTTGTTTTTATATTTTTTATATTTTTTATTAAGGTGGCAAGTTAACCAAAGTTGCTAGGAAAGAAAGACCCACTTGTTCAGCAACGTGTGCAAAGCTCCAGTGCGATATTGGCTCCTTCACACTCTCGTTGCTACCTTGGATCTGCCGATGTTTCCGACTTCGTCTCCCTACCTTCTCCTTGCAACAGGTTCACCTGCACATCAACAAAGAAAAACACCCTTGAAGAGAAGGGTGTGAGAAGAGAAAAATTAAAGGAATGGAATAGAAACTTACTTGAATGCGCACTTCCCCGGCAACGGCGCCACGAAAAGAGCTGTGGTGCAGACCAGATAGGTTGTGCTAATATGGTGATTTTCTCGTTAAAATGCGAATAGTGGTTAACCTAAATTGAGCCTAACCATCTCTTTACAACATTTTTAACCTGGCTTATTTGATTTTATCTTAGTCACTTTTAGGCCCAAGGTCGAACTCAGGGAAGTGGGATTAGAAGAAGTTTCCATGCCATTCCTACAGCGAATCTCTTTCGTTCGTTTATTATGTTTTTGGTGTTTTTCTATTTAGATTTTTTTTCTGATAATTCTTGTCCTTGAGCCACACCCTCAAATCAGGTTCTTGGCTTTGAGCCAAATTAGCATTCCAAAACTGGTCTTGCTATTTACAAGACTGAGTACCTGCAAGTCAAGGATTATCTTTTCTCTTTTATATATATATTTTTTATCTTTTCAATGGCAGGAAAGAGAAATAGTATATATATGTATATAATATATATGTATAAAGGGGTGGGGGTGGAGGAAGAGATGGCGCGTAACACGGTGTCGAGTCGGTCGTCGTCTAGAAAGATGCAACCAACAGGACGAAGTGCCATGTGGAGTGTAGGATGGATGGGTGGAAGATGAGTGCGAACATGCTTTCTGTACGCTTGTATCGGGGAATATCAGCAACTGGTGCGGATATTCCTGCAATACAACTTATGGTAGGTGATATGAAAATATATATATATGTATGTATATATGTAAATATATATCTTTATGTATACATATATATATGGTTATAATTATGTAGGTCTAAATGTAGCTATATATGTATATATAAATATATATAGATATGTAAATATATGTATAGATAGATATATGTATATATATGTGTATGTATTTATATAGATGTATATATGTATATATATATATATATATAGTAAAATATGTATATACCTATATATATGTGTATATGTATATATATATTATTATAAGTATCTATGTATATTATGTAGATCAATATATATATATATATATGTATCTATAGTTATAGATATATATGTATATATGCATGTATATTTGTATGTATATATATATGTATAACAATATGTGTATATATATGTATATATATATATATAAGTATATAGATATTGTTGAACGTTCGAATCGCTACGCTAATGTGTTTGGTTTTGGAAAACCTGTTGTTGTAGCTTGAAAGTGAAGAATTCGTGTTCAACAAATAAAATTTATACTGAAATTGAAATTCCAGGTCGAACACAGGGAGGCGGACATTTGATTTAAAAACTACGCGTTTCTTTTTATTTGTCTTGGAATAATTCAATTTAAACTATCTAATTACTTACAATAAATAGAAGAGAGAGAGAGTAACAGAGAAAGAGAATATTACACAAAGAAATCAAAATGAGATGTGGAATAAACAAGGAATTTATCATTGAGGAGATTGTTCATTACAACTAGAAAGCATAAAACAATTACAAAAGAAAGCAATAAATTTACTCTAGAAAGCATTAAAAGAATGGAGGGAGAAATATCCCCCTCGATGATTACTTGGAGGACGAGCAAAACTACACTAGAAAGTAGTAAATCTATACTAGAAAGCAGTAAAAAGAATAGGGAGAGGGAATTTATCATTGAGGAGATTGTTCATTACGACTAAAAAGCATAAAACAATTACACTAGAAAGCAATAAATTTACTCTAGAAAGCATTAAAAGAATGGAGGGAGAAATATCCTCCTCGACAATTGCTTGGAGGACGAGCAAAACTACACTAGAAAGCAGTAAATCAATACTAGAAACCAGTAAAAAGAATAGGGAGAGAGAAATCCTCCTCGATGGTTGCTTGGAGGACGAGCCGGACGGGATGACGCCTGGACGAAGGGGAACGAAGGAGGACGAAGTAGAAAAATGGGAACGAAGCAGCACGCCGTCGTCGTTGTGGGATCCACTTCCGAAGGGGAACGAAAATTTGGACTTTATCTCGCGAGAAGCATCCCGGGTGTGGGACAAGCTTCTCTTGAGCTTTGGAGGGGTAGAGAGGAGAAGGAAGGGATGAGAAGTTCATATGGAGGGGGTCTCCTTTTATAGTTGTAAGGAGTGGGGGCAAAATGGACATTACAACTTCAAAATAATAAATGAGGGGTCTTTAGTGACGGATGAAATCGTCGCTAAAGCCCCCAACGTGGGCGTAGCTTCCGCACCCACGCATGCTGCTTCAGTTGCCCGCACGGGCAACGGCTTCCCACGTCCTTTGAATCTTAGCCGTCCGATCGCAAGATCGGAAGGCTTAAGTCACACCATTACTCGCTGCGCTGCGCACCCTTCCGCGTGCGATCTCACGTCGATGCCGCGCGTGTATAGCGCGTCGGCGCTATCGGGCGCGCGCAGCCGTTGGATCTCCATCTGACGCTCCACGCGCCTCAATTGCCCGCGCCTTCCAGCCCCTCGCTGCGACTCGAACTCGCGCCCGCCGCTCGCGAAAGTGAGCTCGACCGCTGCGCTATGGGCCGCGGATGGTCGAGCGGACGCTTTTAGGTGCGGCCGACCACATTCGTTGGATCAAGATACAACGGCGGAGAGCGAGCGGGTGCGGAGCCTTCGTAGAATGCGTGCGGTCGTTTGGGCGGTCGGGATGGCACCACGTGGTGCCATCTTGGTCGTCCATCTTCTGGAAGTTGTAGATGGTGCCACGATGTCGGATTGACTCGATTTTTGCATCGTTTGGTTGGGATCGTCGATCTGAATTCATCTGTGTGGTCGGATTTGTCATTTGAAGTGTGGATTTTCACCATCCTGGCCCTTGATCTTCTATGGTTCCCCGGTCACTATCTGATGCTACGGATGCCTGATTAGGGAGATCTTAGAGTCGTTGAACTCCAATCGCTGCCCTGATCACATCCATACAGTTGGATCTTTGATCCGAGGTCCCGATAAAATATTTGCCCGGTCCAAGCACATAAAAAGAGACAATTAACCACCATTTTATTGAAACTACTCAAAATGCAAGATGATGCATGTTATGCAATATTTATATCATGAAATGCAATCCTATGCTTAAGGACATGCATAAATAGATATTTTGAGTAGTGTAAATGTGTTTACATCAGATATATATATATTTGTATTTGTATATAACTATATAGATATATATTTGTATATATATATATTGTAATATATGTATATAGATATATGTAGATAGATATGTATATATATATATGTATATCTAGTTATAGATATATATGTATATATGTATGTATATTTGTGTATATATGTATATATCTATATATATGTATCTATAGTTATACTTAGTTATATAGGTAATAATATATAAATATATATTTATATACATTTATAAATATATGTATATATGTAAATATATATGTGTATATATATATATAAGTATATAGATGTATGTATATATATATGTATGTATATAGACTAATACATAGTTATATAAGTACTAATATATGTATAGATATATGTATATTTATATGTATATAAACATATATATATATAAATATATATATGTACGTATATATATTTATGTATATAGTAGAGTATAGGTGTGTGTACAAGAGTGTGAGTGTGTGTGTGTATGTGTGTGCAGAGAGTGAGAGTGTTGTGAGAGAGAGAGAGAGAGAGCGAGAGAGCACGGTTCCTGCTGGAGTGAAGAGGCGAGTTTAAGTCGTCTGAAGCCACAGGCATCATCTGATAGCCCATGCGTGCACGCAAGTGCGTAACCATGCTCACTGGAGGGAGTGAGTGCGAAGGAGAGCGACCGTAGCGCATCGTGCTGCGTTAAGAGGCGAGTGCGGGCGCGAAGAAGTGGGCGGGTGTACGCAGGAGAAGGGAGCGGGCACACGCAGACGCTGAAGCGGGCGGGTGTACGCAGGCGAACGCAGATGCGCGGGCGTGCGTTGGAGCGGCTGTGGGGCATGATGCGGGCGTGGACTTGGATAGGTTGCAGCGCGCCGGGTGACCAGATAAGTGAGAAACTTACCGGTCACCGCACTATAGCAACATTGTTCCACTGACTAGCGTGAACAGTGGCTACAGTGCATGGTCGAGCTGCGCGACTGCCTGTGCCCGATGCTGTGAATGTTGGAGTCTCTGTGCGAGCTGGCGTGCGCGCGGAAGGTCTGCTCCGGCTGCTGGCTTGCGGAGAGGCGGGTGAATGCGTGAAGAAGCGAGAGGCGAGGGTGGCCTGCAGGTGCGTGCTGGAGGCAAGGGCAGCCTGCTGGCATGCGTTGGAGGGGTGCGCTACTGCTGCCACCTTGCTACTGCCGCCGCAGAGCTTCAAACCTTGAAGCCTGTGGCAATGGAGGGATTGGCTTTGAATGATGGAACAGGGAAGAGAACCACCACGCCCACCGGCTCTTTGATGAGCTTGGCGGTGGTGGGACTCACGGTGGTGGTTGTGCACCACAGTGAGGTACTCCTGCCTGCAGAGTGGCTCCTCAAAGGAGGAGAGGCTGCATATGGAGGGAGAGGGGAGGAGGCACCTTAGAAGGAGGGAAGCTGTTGTGTGTTTTTGGGTTGACCTGGCTCCCTTTGCAAAGAAGAAGCTGTTCCCTTTTAAACCGGAAGAAGGCATGCATAGCCATGCCCTGGCTGTGCATGCTGTGCATGCGGCTGCAGGGAGTGTTTGCTATAGAGAATGGCACGAGGAAGAGCAGCCATGCCTTGCAGCCGCGGAGAAGAATTCAAAGTCAAATAGAAATAAAAACTAAAGATGGAGATTTCGCAAGGCAGCACTTGAAGAATTTGCTAATTACAAGGCCGTTTTATTCACTCTCCTCCCCTTTCAATTAAATGCATGCATGCGTGAATTTTCACAAATGCGACTATGTCTACCTAATATGCACTGGCAATGCTTGGAAATAGCACAAGATGGCACAATTATCGGTGTATTTTTGCTGCGCAATCAAGGGACCAGCACTCTCTTACAATACTTTTACAACATACCAGCCTCTCCTGGAAAAGTCTCTCATTCCTTGCCTTCCATACACACCAAATAGTAGCAGCCAAGTGAACATGAGGCTTCCCTCTTACATCAAACCTGTGCCAGATAGAATCCCACTCTGGTAATATCTCTTGACATATTTTTCTCCAGATGGCACCAGTGATAAGGCAAGAATAAAAGAGGTGATTTACATTGTTAGTATTCATCTCACACAAAAAACAAACATGGTGATCAGTTCCCAACCTTCTGTGGCATAGATCACTTGTGATTAAACCATCTCTCCTGCATAGCCAAAGAAAGATTTGTACCTTGAGAGGAATTTTTAACAACCAGACCTTCTTGTCAACAGAATCACATCTCCATCCACCTTCAATGCACAACATTCTGTTATAGACAGATTTGACACTATAAATCCCCTCCCAAAGGTATTTGTCTTCCAATCTAGGCCTAGGTCTGAAGCTCTCAAGGTTTGAGATAAGCCTTCTCCTTTCCTCCCACAGTCGGGTAGCTCTTCTGCTGGATTCCTCACCATCCAGATTCTAGCTGTTACTGTGACAAGACCAGACCTTGCTGACAGTGGCATCCTTGTCAGCTGCTGCAGAAAAAGCTCTTGGATAGAGCTCCTTCAAGACACCTAGCTCAGACCAGCCCTCCTTCTAGAAACTGAAGGACTTGCCATCTCCAAGTGATGGTTGCAGTAGATGGAAGTGATCAGTCAATGCCTTAGTCATAGATTTCCAGAAGGGAGAAGGACAGTTGGGCTGAAGTCTAGACAGCATGCTGTTGGATGCTCCACATCTATCTTTAATCAGAATAGACCATGGCTTCAGGTTGCCTAGCAGCAGTTTAACAGCCCATTTAAGTAGCAGGGCATCATTAAAATGCTTCAGGGATTTAATCCCAAGACTACCCCTCTCTTTAGGATAGCAGATCTGATCCCATTTGAGAGGCTACAAGAATCTGCCCTCATGTCTAGCTCCCTTCCAAAAGAACCTCTTCCTCATCACATCCAACCTTTTCTAAATGGATTTTGGTCCTTTAAATATGGAAAAGTAGAAAACAGGGATGGAGGTGACCATCGAGTTGAGCAAGACAAGTCTTCCACCCTTGCAAAGGAAACTGCTATGCTAGCCATCTAATTTCACAGAAATCTTGTCAGAAAGGCGGTTCCAATCACTCTTCTTCATCCTGGAACACCTCAAAGGCAGCCCTAGATATCTGGTAGGAAGACTGATGCAGGGAGTCATCAAAACAGCTGCTAAAGCATCTTGCTCCTCCTCAGGTAAACCAAAGCAGACCAAAACAGACTTATCTCTATTCAACCTCAAGCCAGAAAGCTCACAAAAAATATTAACCATATGATGCAGAGCCAATGCTTCATCCATGGACCCTTCAACAAAAAAAATAGTATCATCTGCGTACTGAAGAATCGGAGCCAGATTATTCCTGCAAGATAATGAATATCCTCTAACAAGACCAGCTTCAGCAAGCTTACAAGCAAACCAAGCCAATCTGTCAACTGCCAAATTGAAGATTAGGGGAGCTAGGGGACATCATTGCCTGATGCCACAATGGGGCTGAATCCACGCACCACAGGGTTTTCCATTTATTAGAGGGGTGAAGGAGGCAGTGGTAATACATCTTTTAACCCAACAGATCCAAGTAGAAGGAAAGCCCATTCTTTTGAGCACATCCCACAAATAAGGCCAACTGATGGAGTCATAAGCTTTACGAAAGTCAACCTTCCAAAGGAAAGCCTTGCATTTTCTCTTATGCCAGCCACAAATCATCTCTTGGGCCATGATAAATGATTCTTGTAGAGATCTGGCAGGGAGGAATGCTGATTGAGTAGGATGGATCAGATCTTGCAAGATGGGCCTCAACCAATTGGCCAGGACCTTGCCAATCACCAAGTACAAGGAGTTAGAGAGGGCAATAGGTCTAAACTCCTGAAAGGATTTAGCACCAGGGGTCTTTGGAAGAAGAAACAAGTAAGATCTATTTATCCTTTCAAAGCCAAAATTGTCACTTTCAAACTCACTAATCACTTCCATAACCTCAGTGCCCACAATGTCCCACAGTTCTTTGCAGAAGAAAACTTGGATTCCATCAGGACCAGGTGACCCTTCACAGTTGAGATCCTTAAAGGACTTCAGCTTCAGATATGGGTTCAATCAGGCTGGACCCCTGAGACTCATTAATTTTGGGTAGATCACTAGTTGTCATCCTCCAACTACCCCTACCTACAACCCTTGAAGATTCCTTGAAATACCTGACAACCTCAGCTCTGATATGAAATAAGGAGGTAATTCTCTACCCCTCTATAACAATTGAAGAGATCAGATTAGTTCTTCTCCAAGAACTGGTAGCCAAGTGAAAGAATTTAGTGTTTGCATCCCCCTCACTTAGCCACAACTTCCTAGAATGCTCCCTCCAATCCATCTCCAGTTTGAAGTCTTCTTCAATCACCACCCCCTGCCATCTCTTTCTATATGCAAGGTCTAGCTTAGATAGATGAGCCACAGCTTCCTTGGTATCCAGTTCTTGAATCTTTAGCAAGGCTTCATGACGCTTCTGATGTCTGAGTACAGAGATAATATCTCCATATTCCTTCAGCATACCTTTCAAAGCCACAATCTTGGAAGCCAATCTGAAGGTAGCCATGCCTTCACCCTGCTGTGACCTCCACCAGCTAGCAAACATGTCTCTGAAACCTGGTTCCCTCAGCCAAGACTTTCTAAATTTGAAGTAGGAACCAGCCACCACCTGTTCACCATTGTCCCACACCAAGGGTGTATGGTCAGAGAATGGGCGTTCAAGACCACAAACAAAGGACATCTGGAAGAGATTCATCAGCTCAGCATTGCCAAAAAACCTGTCAATCTTGGACATGAGCCCATTACCATTCCTCCAAGTGAATTCAGCACTTGACGAAGGAAAATCACACATTCCTAAGGCCTGGGCCATCAATTGGAATCCAGTGGTAGAGCTGTCCACCACCCCATTAGGTCTGTTACTCCCCAATAAAGTACAATTGAAGTCCCCTCCAACAAGCCAAGCCCCCCGTCTACAAAATATGCAGCCAAGTTCTAATCCTCCCACAACTCCTGTCTCCTGCTAGGATCATTTGGACCATACGCACCTGTCACAAAGAAGACATTGTCCCCCTGGCCTCTTTTGAATTTGCAAGTCATAAGGTGCCTAGCCACAGAAACCTCCTCCAAACACAGCAGCTGCTTCTTCCACCAGATGGCAATTCCCCTAGATCTACCATTGGAATTGATCACCACAAGGTCATTTGCAAGACTTGCCCTCATCTCCACCCATGCCCTGTCAGACTCACAATCTATATGTGTCTCTTGAAGGATGGCACAGTCAATTTCCCATTCACGCATATATCTAAGCAGAGACCCCCTCCTTCTTCATCGCGTAGCCCACGCACATTCCATGTTAGGACCCTCATTTGGGAGTCAGGTTTGTCCCCTTCTTAGCTGCAAAAGCTCTGCCAACCTTCATCACAGCTGCAATGACAAATTCATCAACTCTTTGTGTAGGAGTGTGCCTTCTTAGTCTCAGCTTGTAGGGAGGTTTCCCAATCCTAGCAGTAGAAGGAGTCTTTGACTTCAAGTGCACAACATCAGCCACAGGAGAGCAATTCTGCAAGTCCAAGGAATTCACAGAGGAGTCCACCAGAATAGAATCAGCAGGATCACCCGAATGGGCTTTTAGGTCCTCAGCCACAGCTTCATTAATCACATTCACTTCCACCCCTTCTTCAGCCACCACTGTGGCTACCACTTGGATCAGAGGTACTTCAGCCACATCCTCTATAGCTTTAGTCCTCAACTCCTCAACTCCCAAGCTCCCTACCCCATCCACCAATTCCCTACCTTTACTGCATTCTGCCACCACCTCCTGACTAGCACAGTTTAGTTGCAAGGAAGGAACTTTGGTTTTCAGCACCTCAGCATCAAAGGGGGGGTCTTGGATCAGAGGTACTTTAGCCACATCCTCTAGAGCTTCAGTCCCCATCTCCACAACTCCCAAGCTCCCTACCCCATCTACCAATTCCCTATCTTTAGTGCATTCTGCCATCACCTCCTAACTAGCATAGTTTGGTTGCAAGGAATTTTGGTTTTCAACACCTCAACATAAGCGAGAGGGTGATGTCTAGGCATCACCTCCCAGTTTGCCACAATAAAATTCAAAAGGAGCATCCAAGAGCTGCCCCCACACTTGATAATCAATTATCAGGAATGGTACCAGCCCTATAGACATTCACCTTCACTTTTAGAGCATTGGCATTTCCTTCAATCAGACCAACAACAGCATCGTCAGCCACAGATGCAAGCCCAGCAACCATGTTTTCCACCACCTTCCTAGACCTCAGATGCAAAGGCAGACCTCTGCTCTTAAGAACACCAGACCTGGAAGCTGTTTTTTGTGGGGGACGCTCAGGCAAAGAGCCATCAAAGGGGGATACCAGCCGCCAGATCACTGATAATCCATTGAATTTGCTAGTCTGGAAATAGTACTTCTCTACATCTACCGCACCCACATCAAAAAGCACAAATAGCGATGAAGCGATAACTGCAATTTTCCAAGCATCAGTGGATAAACGAAGAGATCTCACCAATTGCCGAATTCTGTCCAACGAAAGGGTACCCAGCATCACTTCCCCAATCAAAGCACCATGCAGTACCAGCTCCGCTACCTTGACATCCTCAGTCAGGGGAATCTCCACATCCATAGTGTGTCCACCGAGAGTTGATGGGGGGTGTGACGTGCGCGTGCACGTGTGTTTGGAAGTGTCATTATAGTTTGCACTTGCAATGTCGATTTTAAAGTGAAGAAATGGACGTGAGTCCGAGTGTCGGTCTTAGGGAGGCATAAAAGTCAGATTTCTCTTGTCACAAAAATCGTGGGGTTTTGCTTGTGAAAAGGCATGGTTGAAAAGTGAGAGAGAGAAATTATGGTTAGAATTGTTTCATTCATAACTTGCAACTCGAATAGAAAATAGAGCAAGCAACTGAATAGAAAACAACTTCATTAATTATGCAGCTTTAGTTCATAAATTACAACATTAGATACATGCTTAAACATAAGTAAAGTAAAGCATAAAAGAAGGGAGGAAAGAGAGAGAGAGGGAGGGTGGCAAGGCTACCATGGTGGTGAAGAGGTCTCCATCGGTGGCTCATCATCTCCGACGATTACAAAAGGCCTTAAAGGTAGTTAGGAGGGTGGTAGAGTAGTTGCAAGTGGAGTGAATTCCTTGAATGGGTGGTTGGAAGGGGTTTATATAGGGAGAAGGGCTTTCTAAATGAAGAAGGGGTTTTAGCGACGTTTGGGACATCGCAAAAACCCTTCCAAAAATGTTTGTGAAGAACCCTGCCCGCCGGTCGCTCACCCACAGCTGTGCTTCCATGCACCCGATTCGTGTGCACGTGCCACAAGCCGTTCGATCAAAGATCGGATGGTTGGGATCTCGTGTGAGGCGATCACTTGGATCGTGCCCTTGTGCCCGCGCTATCATGTGAGTCTAGCCAGGGCGCATCTGTAGGCACCAAGTCTCGCGATCCGCTGCTAATCGGGCAACCCAATTTCACTCTTGTGCGTCGTCACCTCCGCATTTCATCTCCGTGCGACTCGAACTCGTGTTGTGTGAGTGTGGGCATGCCCTCCAATCGCTACGCTATGCCTGCTGCTTTGTCGCGGCGAGTGCAGGCGTGCATGTGGTTCTCAGCCATTCAATCGGAGATCGATGGCTAAGATCTATCCTCCAGGTGAAGGTGGAAGTGGGCGGCAATCTAGATGTGGTGAGCGGGAGCCACGTGGTGCGCCGTCGGCCGTTGGTCATCAGATCAACGGTCAGAACTTCTTGGACCCATTATAGGAGCTTCGGATGTCAGATTTGGCCGATTTCTAGTCCGTTGGACTTCGTTCATCGCTCTAAATCCATCCGTGTGACCCGATTACTCATCTGAGGCCTGCTTTGACAAGTGCTCACATAAATGGCCATTAATACTGTTTTATAAGAAATCTTGACATATGATGCATGCAATGCTCCCATTCTACTTATGTTGTGTTGTCTGTGCCTTTTATTCTTAAGATGGGCCTTATTTAACAGAATTATCACCCCAAGATGCAATGTTATCATACCCCCATGCTTACTCCTTGCTAGTCCTTAACGAGGTTTATTCTAGCTTTTATTTCTGTCAGAATTTAAGAAGTAATTACTTAGACACTTCGTCACTTGTCAATAGGAGGAAATATACTAAGATCTTAATCTACAAAGACTAAGTAGTGCCCGAGTGTCTGCCAAGATATGAATCACCTGAATCCTTACTTTAATGTATGTAAATATACTTATATATATATATATTTTTAGATTTTTTGGAATTCAGAGTAGGTTGGTAACTTTTTATGGCCACCCAACCCACCTAAAACTCAGACAAAACTCTAAGTGCTAAGCATCTTGGTGTGAAGATCGTGAAAGACTCACTCACGGTAATTTAGACAGAATCCAGGTTTCTACGCCCCTAGGTGACGGGAAGAGGAAGTATTTTGCCTGAAGGTGTATTTGTTCGATCGGTAGCTTTCTCCCTACGTTTGTTTTAATTGGGGTTAACACAAGGATTTTTCCAGTGTATATCTCCTCGGATTGTACTACTTCCCCGCTTCTTCCTTAAGTGTTTTGGTTCTTTTTGTGCAATTATTGAGCTGGGCTCTGGACAGCTGTCGAATGGGCTGTTACCAATGAAAGAGCGATCTTCGTTTTCGTTGAAAGCTTTATCATAAAATGATGTGTCGTTGTATTGAATCGCGTGGTAGAAAATCGCTTTTCAAAACATTTAAATTCTCAAAACTAACTACGAAGAGTTAGGTCGTCTCCACAGGGAGGAATTAGCCTAATAAACTCACGAGTCAAGGAATGCACAGTTCGCAAACTCTTCTGCAACTTCAATGCGGGGAAAATGCTATTTTAAATGAAGTTTACAATTTTTTTAAAAGTTCAGGAGTGTTTATGCAATTTTCACGTGAGAAATTAAGCCCCAAAAATATGTGTAAGATGCATGTGTACTAGCTTATCATGTGAATTCAACTTTCATGCAATTCTAATTTGAAATTCAAGATAGAAACATGCACATAACACAAATAAAATAATTTCAGGAAAATTTGAGTGCATCAGTACAATGTGGCCAGAATAAAATATTAATATAAACTTGACAATGGTGTTGAATGTAATTTTTAATAGAGGGAAAAACAGAGGATTTCTACTCTCCCGTCCTCGCGTGTGCGGCCACGCACGGTTGGCCACGAGAGTCGGCAGGGAGGTGCGGCTTGACGAGAGCTGCGCAACGGTAGCAGCGGTGTGGCCTGAGGTGGCCAGCAGCGGCCGGCGGGGGTGGTCGGAGACTGCTGCAGCTACACGGCTGGCGGGTGCGGCGCGCGCCTGCGAGGGCGGGCGAGCGGTGATGCGCCTGAAGGCGTAGGCATGCTGCAGTGGATGGGCGGGAGCACGCCTGCTGGTGCGGTAGCACCTGCCTATGGAGCGAGTGAGCGTGGTGGTCCAGATGGTGGTGCGGGCGCTGCGGTGTGGTGCGCCTGCAGTGAGGTGCACGGCTAGGAGCTCCTGTGCGTCTACGGGCCCCTGCAGGGAGGTGCGCCTACAGTGAGGTGTGCGGTTGGGAGCACCTGTGGGTGTGCCTGCAGATGGACGGAGGTGGCATGATGGCACTCTACAGGGAGCTGGAACGGTAGGAGGAAGGCTAGCGCTGTGCTTGCTGGAAGGAGGGGGGCACGCTAGAAGATGGCGTGCTGGGGCGCACAGCACCCTTAGGCACTGCTGGTGATGGGTGCGGCGTCTGTAGATGGTGCTGTGAGTAGAAGGCGGCATGCAGGCTTGGTGGCGTGCGAGCGCCTGCTGTTGCGTGGGTTCTGTGCCTGCGGTGAAGGCAGGTGAGATGGCTACATGGTCGGCTGGGGATGGCACACGCCTACAGGCACGCAAGGTGGAGCAGTGTACGCCTGCGGACACAGTGCATGCTGTGGAGAAGGAGAGGTGGAGAAGATAGAGCCTTTCCCCCCAAGGGGGGGAAAAATTCCTTCCCAGTCCACGCCGCCTCCTCTCTTTTTAACTCTTCCCTCTCTCCACGTGCGCCAATCAAGGGATTTGCAAATCCCTTTTCTATTTTTGGCCGGCAGGTGTTGGAGGAGACGGCTGGAGGAAAGGGAAAAGTTCCTCCGGTTGTTGAGGAAATTTGCTCCCCAACCCTTGCTCTTTCTGAATATAATACCTGCACATAAAAACAACAAAATCATTACATATTAAGTTATGAAATGTTATAGACATAAATCATGATGCATACAATTCTTCTACAACTTAATTGCAATTATTAACACACCTACAAGGTACGATTAAAGGTACTTAGGCTCAATATTAGTCAATTAAAATGGACTCATCAAATGCCCCCATGCCTAAGATTTGCTAGTCCCTTGAAAAAGTGAAAAATAATAGAAGTAGTCAGAAGATTTCTTCTTATCTTACTTCAAAACTTTAGAAATCCAGACAAATGTGAAGTGCTGATAGCCTAGGTAACAGATCCAAGTGAAAGAGCCGATTCGCATTAGGAGTTCATACATCACCCTTGGAAAAAATTTCTGTTGAGATAGGCAACTACTTCCCTCGGGGATAAAGCAGATGATAATCTGTAATTTGACCCTAGCATTTGGCTTTGGTAGAAGATATCAAGTTGAATGGATTTGTATTTGGTTGCACACACTCAACTGGTGCTACATATAGTCTAGTACTGCAGACTCTAGCTCTCTAGACTATTAGACAAGTCAACTCTGAGAGATGCTACTATTATCAAGTTGGGGAGGTAGTTAATTTCAGGCTCTGGTTGCCTAGGGGTATCGGTCCAACCTCGATATGGAAAATCATAAAGGGTGGGAGGGTTGGGTGTTTGCATGGAAGTAGGGATTTCAGGATTGGAAAATCCCGCTCCTAGGCTCTGCTCAAAAGTGGGAGTTATCAAGCCAGTACTCCCAGGGTAAGAATGAGAACGATCCCATGAATTGTCAATGTACCCATCAAAGGATGGATACGCTCGGAGCATGGGATCCTGATTGAAAGATGGGAAGTATTGACTCTGATAATCTGAATGATAGGAGTAAGGGTAATCCATTTCTTTAAGCAAAATAATTTTAACTTTCTTAGGATTCAGCAGAAAACTTCCTAACGAGTTCTATTGTACCAACAAACGCAAATTCAACGGGATCTATTTTTAGTAGATTGCAGGTCTTAGAGTTATGTGTTTAGTTGGTGGCCAAACAAGTTTTGCAAAAATTACGCTTCCTAGGCCAACTTCGCTAGTGTCTATAACCTACTCGCAAGGGATGGAAGTCTCGAATCGAGCCCACACACGAGGAACTGAAGTAACTTGGTGGATAGGCTTGTTGATTTCTGACTAACTTCCCTTGTGGAGCAAAAGAGGAGAGGTAGAAATTTATCTAGTGACCTTATGTGTAAGGTGCACAGTGTCTCAAGTGTGCAAGCATACGATCGTGTTTTGACTTTTTTTGAAATTCCGCAAGCAGGATCCTTTTGCGCACAATTTTCAGTCACTGATTTTAAAGTCCAACCTCTTAACAGTCCCAAATTTTCAAGTGACCACTGAATTAATTTGATTCAAGCGCTTTAGTGGTCTTAGATTTAGGTTCAATGCATATGCCTGACAAGTAATTAATGCTCAAGAGAAGACGTACCTTACTCCAGCTTTCTTCGTGCAGTAATGAATGCAATGCAATAAAAATAAACTAGATGCTACTCATTCAGTCCTTGATGGTCGTCCTATAGATATGCAGCTTCTAACAGGCAGTTCGATTTCTTTTTTATAATAATAGCAAACAGACCTAATTTAACTAACTAACCAAATGTAGTTCAAAACAGTTCAAATAATCCTATAATCTAAATAAATGGGAACATACTCCCGAAAATACGCTCCCACATATAAGAGAAATAAGAAATAAAGTGGCACTGGGGACACGTTCCCAAAAATACCCAGGGGTCCAAAAGACAGAAAATAAATTCTAATGTCTATCTAACTAAATCTAACTAAGATCTACTGCCTAAATCAGAAGTAGGCTTCTCCGCAAGCCTATGTGCGTGGGATCAAGGCCCACGTGTTCCTGTTGCTGTCCTCCAGGTGGCTTCAAGGTCCACCAAAAAGATCGTCTCCGCCGTATGCGCCTGTGGCATTCGCCGCGTGCTTTTGCACAGAAGAAAATCCACAGTTAATAATTCAGAAAAGTTTTCAAAATAGCATAAAAATAACATAAAATTCCCGAAAAATTAATAGGCATTTTTCCTCCCCGGCAACGGCGCCATTTGAAAGAGCGATCTTTGTTTTCGTTGAAAACTTTATCATAAAATGATGTATCGTTGTATTTAATCGTGCGATAGAAAATCACTTTTCAAAACATTTAAATTTTCAACACTAACCACGAAGAGTTAGGTCATCTCCATAGGGAGGAATTAGCCTAATAAATTCACGAGTCAAGGAATGCACAGTTCACAAACTCTTCTGCAACTTTAATGCGAGGAAAATGCTATTTTAAATGAAGTTTGCAATTTCTTTAAAAGTTTAGAAATTAAGCCCCAAAAATATGTGTAAGATGCATGTGTACTAGCATATCATGTGAATTCAACTTTCATACAATTCTAAATTGAAATTCAAGATAGAAACAAGCACAAAACACAAACAAAATAATTTCAAGAAAATCTGAGTGCATCAGTGCAATGTGGCCAGAATAAAATATTAATATAAACTTGACAATGGCATTGAATGTAATTTTTAATACAGGGAAAAACAGAGGATTTCTCCTCTCTCCTCCTCGCGTGTGCGGCCTCGCACGGTTGGCCGCAAGAGTCGACAAGGAGGTGCAGCTTGACGAGAGCTACGCAACGGTGGTAGCGGCATGGTCGGAGGTGGTCGGAGACTGCTGCAGCTGCACTGCTGGCTGGTGCGGCCCGCGCCTACGGGCCTGGGCGAGCGGTGCTGCTCCTGAAGGCATAGGTGCGCTGTAGTGGATGGGCGGGTGTGCGCTTGCTGGTGCGGTAGCGCCTGCCAATGGAGCGGGTGAGCGTGGCGGTCCAGATGGGCATGCGGTCGCTGTGGGGAGGTGCGCCTGCAGTGAGGCATGCGGTTGGGAGCACCTGTGGGTGCGCCTGCAGATGGACGGAGGTAGGTGCGCGGGCGGGGTGGCTTGATGGTGCTCTGCAGGGAGCTGGAGCGGCAAGAGGAAGGTGAGCGTTGTGCTTGCAGGAAGGAGGGGGCGTGCTGGAAGATGGCGTGCTGAGGCGCACAGCGCCCTTAGGCACTGCTGGTGATGAGTACGGCATCTGTAGATGGCGCTATGAGCAGGAGGCGGCCTGCAGGCTTGGTGGCGTGCGGGTGCCTGCTATTGCGTGGGTTCTGTGTGCCCGGTGAAGGTAGGTGCGGTGGCTGCAAGGCTGGATGGAGATGGCACATGCCCGCGGGCGCTCAAGGTGGAGTGGTGTGCGCCTGTGGACATAGTGCATGCGCTGGAGAAGGAGCGGTGGAGAAGATAGAGCCTTTCCCAGCAAGGGGGGGAAAAATTCCTTCCTAGTCCACGCCGCCTCCTCTCTTTTTAACTCTTCCCTCTCTCCGCGTGCGCCAATCAAGGGATTTGGAAATCCCTTTTCTATTTTTGATCAGCTGGCGTTGGAGGAGACGGCCAGAGGAAAGGGAAAGGTTCCGCCAATTGTTGGGGAAATTTGCTGCCCAACCCTTGCTCTTTCTGAATATAATACCTGCACATAAAAATAATAAAATCATTACATATTAAGTTATAAATTGCTATAAACGTAAATCATGATGCGTACAATTCTTCTACAACTTAATTACAATTATTAACACACCTACAAGGTACGGTTAAAGGTACTTAGGCTTAATATTAGTCCATTAAAATGGACTCATCAACCCACGATCACATGCCAGCCATACTCATGCGGTGAAGTGTGGTTTATTTTGTTTTCTTCTCTCCCTCTTTTTTTTTTTTTTTGTAGGTGGTTTCCCTGATCTAAAATTTACCTAGAGGAAATAAAGAAGTGGTCTCGTGGCTAGGCTTTGGACAACCTGCCAATGGGCTATTACCCACGATAACTTGCCAGCCATACCACCCTAGAGAGTTCAATAGCTACCCAATTTCTGTCAAAATCTCCGAGGAGTGAGTCTATGCAAAAATGTGTGCAGATGCTTAGACTCAAAGTCCTTCTGAGTTTGAGGGTCAGTTGGTAAGTCATACACTTATCACCTTATTTAATAGGTGGATTAGAGTAGTTAAGGTTGCAAGGATTTGAAGCTAAATCCATATTTTAATGGACACCAGGGTTGATTAAGCCTGAAGGACTGAAAAGTCTAAGTGTTCAAGTTCTTTTGTTATTATTTCCCACTATTGACAAGTTTCTAATGCCTAAGTTTCTTCCTAAATTCAAATTATTTTATTTTATTTTATTTTATTCAGACTGATTAAATGAGCCCAGGATCATGCAATTTACCACCCCCCATGCTTAAGTTGGACAATGTCCTCATTGGGAAATACATGGATGCAACAGGGGTTCAAAAAGATATTACTTGAGTGACGTAAAATACCAGATCAGTCTGAATCTTCTGGGTTGCCTCCCAGGAAGCACTGAGTTTAATGCCTCCAGTTAGGCATAGTACACAAATTGGAATGGTTTGGGTCAAGGAGGCATGTACAAAATCAGCCAGACCCAAAATCAGAAGTCCACAGATGCGAACAAGGTTGTGGTGGAGTCCCATTCCTAAGGGGCGGGAATTCTGCATCAGATGTATCATGCATGCCCATGTCAGATCCTCTCTTAGCCTGTGGGCATGCAAAAAAGTTGATGTGGATGGGCGCACCCCGAATATGAAGTGCCAGACACTAAAGATGTAGGGTTTATGCGCAGCTTGTGTCCCCATAAAATTGTAATCCATCAAAAGTGTATCAATTCCAGTGCGTTCAGGTTGCGGGATCTTCTTTCTGTTAGGGTAGGTAACAAAATCAAGAGTTTCGTAATGAGCCCTACAATCAAGTTGCTCATTCCCTCCAAGCCCTTGACCTCAAGAATATTTTCTTCAACCTCCTTTGTATAAGATTCACTGTTTGATGTTGCATTAGATGTAGGGCCAATTTCATCCTCTAGTTCATATTCTTTCTCTCGGCCCTCCTCTGAATTTGTTATGGGGATCCCAACCGATTCATAATCGATTTCTTTGACATTGTAACTCCATTCCCCATCTCCTATGTTGGCAATTGTTCCCACCAACTCACTTCTCTTGAGCTGATTAGATTTGGATTCCAAGACATCTCCCCACACATTCTCAGTTTCCTCCTGATGTTTGTCCTCAATGCTCGTCAAATTGTGTTCCGAGGAATCCTCAATGACCTTATCCATTGAGTTGTCCAACTCTTGGGGGGTATCAATGGTGGACTGAACCAAATTAGGGTGACTAGGTGTAGTCCAATTTATCATGGTAGGTCCTTGCTTTACGAATTCCATGAATGGCGTAGTGTGCAACAGCTTTCTCTGGCCTTCTTCCCCCAATTGTTGGAACATATCCAACATGGCCTGTTTCCTTTTAACCAATTCTTGATTCTGTCTTTGTAACTCTAACTAGAGGTTATCCAGAATTGATAGGGTGTCATTTGGTGTCCTTTGGATTTCCTCCTTGAAATCCAGGTTAAGAGAGTGTGGTTGAGGTTGTGGATTAGAATCCAAACTGGGGTTTGGGTTCTTGGGTGGGTCCTCTATTCTATCATGTTCAGGGTCCAGTTCTTCAAGAGGAACCATTCTCTGTTTGGTCCTACTCCAGCATAGTTGAGGTTCTAAGTCCTCCTCCCAGTCAGATTCTTCGTCAGGGGACCAAATCAAAGGTTGATGATCCTGGGCTTGATTAGATTTCTGATCATTTTCTGATTTCCATTTGTCTAGAATTCCTTCCAATCCAAAGGTCAAGTAGGAAAGGTTGTTAAATTCAGGTGACCTTTCTTGGTTATTATCCTGAGAAGGGTAGGGTTCTTTGTGTTCTCCTAGAGTGTAGGTCCTATCAAAGTAATTAGAAAGCAGGTGGGACCTAAATGATGAGGCATCATGAGGAGAATCGAGATATGGAGCCCCACGATTTGAATCATACCCTTGGGTGGATATGTTGGGTGTACTCCAATAAGAGGTTGGTGCGGTTTGGTCCTAATTGGGATAGTTGGGCCAAGAGGGGTATTCTAGGTCGTACCCCCAACTTGGTGGTTGGTTAGCCCAAGTAGGCTGTGGATATGGTCTACTTGGGTTAGCATACAAATCATTTTGGGGGCAGTTTGGGTAAGATGGATAGGCATTGAAATCCATGGTTTAGAAGAAATGGAGGGATGCGGGAAGAACAGATGAGAGAGAGTTGTGTGTTCAACCAAGCCAACAAGCCTAGTCCTTTTGGTGTATTCCTTAGGAGACCTAAAAATCTCAAAAAGGGTGATTAAGTTCGTAAGCACTGGGCTCCCCTTCCCAAAGCTAATCTAGCCAGGTTGATTACGAGGGGATTGCAGGGAAGGTTCTTCCTTTGGCTTGCGCCACCGGTTCCATAGACCCCACAACCACGGTCGTTTGACTCTACTCCACAGCCTAGTCACCAGATTCTACCAAGGGAATGAAAGCCAAGTGCCCAGCAAACAAAACCTCACCTCTCGAGACTTAACTCAGTCCTGCCTAGGGCACGTCTACTCAGTTTTAAAAGGGCTAGGATAGTGCTTGTGCTAGGGTTATGTGATGAGGCGTTGATTGGGGTGGTGCCACCTAGTTTTCCACTTTCAGTGTGTGCGCTTCTACCAAAACATGGTTTTGAAGCAAGGATTTTTTTCAAGATGTGGTGTCTTTTAGTGTTTCATCTTTACTTTAGTGTCTTTTAGGATTGACATGTCTTAATATTTTCAGACAAGTTTCATTGGGCACGTCAAGCTTAGCACACAATTTGGTGAAAGTAGATTTCCTTTTATTGTGTAGAGGCTCTAAAATCCTAATGTACTCATCCTAATGATCATCCAGCTTCTATTAGATGAGTCATTTTTAGGGTTGAGTGGTGCGGCCCAAGTCAATCCAAGGTGGCTTCGCAAACACCACTTAGAAAGAGAAAAGAACACTCTAAGAATTTATTCAGAATGTTAGAGTGTACATTTTTTGTTGGGTGATGTGTTAAGGTTGTGGGTTAGGTAATCATACACCACGTCAATTTTTTTCAATTTGGCAATTTTTTTAGTTTAATTTTTCAAGCGAGCAAACAACCATGAGTGGAGAACTACTCATTACCGGTCCTTGTTGTGCGTAATCCCTTGTTACTGTCATGGGTTGCGCTGCTTCGCCGTGCAAGCGTCGAATTCCTGCAACCATCAACTAAAAAGAAACAAGGCATTAGACGATGTGACAATGGATGTAAAATGGAAGTGACAAAACAAATCCATTGCCTACTCGACAATGGTGCTAAAAACTGACATTCGCATGCGCGTGTGTTTGGAAGTGTCGTTATAGTTTGCACTTGCAACGTCGGTTTCAAAGTAAAGAAATGGATGTGAGTCCGAGTGTTGGTCTCAGGGAGGTGTAAAAATTAGATTTCTCTTGTCACTTATTGTCACAAAAATCGTGGGGTTTTGTTTGCGAAAAGGCGCGGTTGAAAAGTGAGAGAGAGAGAGAGAAATTAGGGTTAGGATTGTTTCATTCGTAACATGCAACTCGAATAGAAATTAGAGCAAGCAACTGAATAGAAAACAACTTCATTAATCATGCAGCTTTAGTTCATAAATTACAACATTAGATACATGCTTAAACGTAAGTAAAGTAAAGCTTAAAAGAAGGGAGGAAAGAGAGAGAAGGAGGGCGACGAGGTAGCCATAGTGGTGGAGAGGGCTCCATCGATGGCTCGTCATCTCCGGCAATTACAAAAGGGCTTAAAGGTAGCTAGGAGGGGGGTTGAGTAGTGGCAAGTGGAGTGAATGCCTTGAATGGGTGGTTGGAAGGGGTTTAAATAGGGAGAAGGGCTTTCCAAATGAAGAAGGGGTTTTAGCGACGTTCGGAACTGACGTCGCTAAAACCCTTCCCAAAATGTCGGTGAAGACCCCTGCCCGCCTGTCACTCGCTCGTAGCCATGCTTCCTCGCGCCCGATCCATGCGTGCGTGCCACATGCCATCCGATCGAAGATCGGACGGTTGGGATCTCACGCTAGGTGCTCGCCTGGATCGTGCCCTTACACCTGCGTTATCGCATGCGCCTTGCTAGGGTGCATCTACGGTCGCCACGTCTCGTGATCTCATCCGTCCGCTGCTGATCAGGCGACCCAATTTCGCCAATGAGCATCGTCATCTCTGCAATTCAGCTCCACGCAACTCGAACTTGCATCGCGTGAGTGCGGGCGTGCACTCCAACCATTGCACTGTGCCCGTAGCTTTGTCGCGGCGAGTTCGGGCATGCCCGTGGTTCTCAGCCATTCAATCGGAGATCGACAGTTGAGATCTGTCCACCGAGTGAAGGTGGAAGAGGGCAACGATCTGGACGTGGTGAGCGGGTGCCATGTGGCACGTCGTGGGCCGTTTATCATCAGATCAATGGTCAAAACTTCTTTGGCCCATTGTAGGAGCTCCGGATGACAGATTTGGCTGATTTCATGTCTGTTGGACTCCATTTGTCATTCCGAATCCATCCGTGCGGTCCAATTGCTCATCTGAGGCCTATTTTGACAAGTGCTATACAAAAGGCCCTTAATACTATTTTATAAGCAATCTTGACGTATGATGCATGCAATGCTCCCATTCTACTTATGTTGTGTTATCTGAGCCTTTTATTCTTAAGATGGGCCCTATTTAACAAAATTATAACCCAAAGATGTAGTGTTATCTGGGTGGGAGGGGCATCTGCAGCTCACCCCTAGGATGCGATGGTGCATTGCATGCCCTACCCCCAGAATCACCGCAAGTTGCCAAGCAGATGTCGGCTTGTGCCCAAAGCCTCCACAAGCAAGACAAAGCAGTGGTCATTGGCAGGTCGCCGCTAGGTGCCCTCGAAGTCGACATCTGAAACAAATCACCTCCCTTCGACTTCTACCCCAGCAACCTTGATAACCCTTCCTGCCCAAGGTTCTAACTCCATCAGGCACATGGACACCACGCACATTCCTGAGCCAAGATCGTGAGCACCATACCACCCATCCGTCAAAGTCATCGGCACGGGAGTTGGGGCCCCTCAGGCGGTTGGCCATCCTTGCCAGAGCTTCCCGCCCAAAGGAGAATTCAAATTTCACCGGATCTTCTCTCTCCCAACATATAGTTTAATTTTACTAGGGACTAACAAAAGATAGGCATGGGGGTATGATGTATACATAAATATTATGGATAAAATGCCTATTCATGAATGTTCCTAGGCTTATATTTGCATTTCATGTTATAAATATTGCATAGCATGCATCATCCTGCATTTAGAGTATTGTATATTTTAGGTTAATTATGTCCTTTTTATGGCCAAGAGGGAAGGAGATTTATTTTGAGGTCTCGTATTGATGATCCGAATTTACGGATCTGATCAGGATGATGATCGGAGTCCAACTCCTCCGAGATTGTCTTAATCGAAATCTCATATCAACTTATACGATCTGAGGAAGATCAACGACCTGGGGGAAATGCGACATCCTTACGAGCCTTAGATAAAAAATAAAACCATACGGATGGATCCGGAGCAATGATCGTAGTCTGGCAACATGGATATCATCTAGATCCAAGCACCGTGGCACCCTTTGCAATAGAAAGAAGATGAATGGCCAAGATGGTGCAACGTGGTGCCATATAGACCACCCAACACTGACCAGTAGTAGCCGCTCGTCCTCAAAGGTGCCTCCCCTCACGAGATCTTGGCCATTGGATGCCCATCCAACGGCTCTTGTGAAGCCACGTTTCCTGCTCTTCAAGAGAGCTTCCATCACGCGATCCTAACCGTTGGATGAAAATCCAACAGCTAGGATCGCTTTACCATCGGCTGCAGTTAATTCAAAATCGCTACATCTTTGACGTGTGGCATAGTCATCTTGAGAGGAGCTCGCACAACAGTGGCATAGGTTCGACTCTCCCAAGTTCCTCTAATTGGTCAGAGAGGAGGAGCACCTCAATTTCGATCGCCTGATCGTGCACGAGCGGGCCGAGATGAGGCTACGTGGGTGCACAGATGAGTGTGGATGCAGCATGCAGGCATCAATGCCCCTCTAGACGCACCATCTCATGCTCGATCAAGAGGCATGATCTCTGCACCATCTCAGCCGTCCACTTCTGATCCCATGGCCACGACGCTTCCAACCTTAGCGACAATAGAGTGTGGGCATGTGATGTTTGGTGTTGACCTTCAACGACAGCTTGGGTAGGACTTCAGTGATGCTTGCAGCTGTCATTAATTGCCTGTATGTGCGAGGACAGCTGCAAGTGTGAGCAGTGGGGGCACGATCTTCAGCAATAGCGGCAGGGGTCTTTAGTGACGCTTGCAACTGTCACTAAATTTCTTCCTCTTCCTTTTACTATAAAAGGACCCCTACATCTCCATTCTTCACCAACTCTACCTACTCTACTCTCACCTACTCCTAAGCTCTAGCAGCCTACCAAAGCTCCATTAGAGCTTATTCCCAAGCTCCAAAGGCCTCTTATTAGTGTAATGCTCTTATATCCCCACCAAATATTTATCCTCCATCCCACCACCTTCATAAGAATCCTTGGAGTCATCCTCCCACCTCCATTCTAGTAGAAGATCATCTCCAACTCCTCATCCCCATTTCGAAGCCTTGGTGAAGCACTCCTCTACTCGGCATCCTCCAGCATCTCACCTCCAACATCCAATGCCTCACCCGCTTCATCCAAGCTGCTGCCAAGAGCTGTTATCTCGTCAAATAGCTTATTTAGGAGAATTCCTCTCATCTCTATCTCTTTTATGTTTAGCATATTGTAATAGACATTTGAATGCCAATGTAAAATATCATATTTGTTCTCCACTTTGAGAAGTTATCTCTCCTGTGTTTTTATTTCAAAAACACAAAAAAATCTCAAAATCGTAAAACCTCAAAAGGAAACAAAATGAAGTGTGGATTTCAACAAAAATAAATGTCGTCTCCCTGTGTTCAACCTGGGACTACCTCAGAGTTTCGGTAAAATTGTATTTGATAATGTGTTTTGCAAGCTACGACGACGAGTTCTTAAAACCCTGATTTTTCTTCGCCAAAACTCGTTGATCAACGACTCGCTCTGATGTCGCCTAGAGGAAGGTGGTGAGGAGTGGGAGGAACGAGGATGGAGTTGGAGGATGGAAGATAGGACGAGAAGTCGTCGCGGCAAGGACCTCCTTCCCGAAGGGTGGTGAGAGGATGACCACGAGATGCTCGACAAATGGGGATGAGGGGAGGGAAAAATATTTAATTTCCACTATAGACGAGCATCACGGGCTTGGGACAAGCTCTCTCTAGAGCCTTGTAGGTGGTGAGAGGAAGAAAGAAAGAGATGAAGAAAAATGGGTGGGGTAGGGGACCTTTTATAGTGGAGGAAAGAATCAAATTCGTATACAAGACATTTAGTGACAGTCAAAAAAGTTGCTGAAGATCTGCTGCAAATGTCGCTGAAGATCCCACTCACGCGCCCCTACTGCCCAACTGCTAGCTCGCACTCCACTCACCCTTATCAAGCATGCACGTACACTATGTGCCCACGTGCACTGCTGCTGCCTAGGATGTGCCACTACACCTGTGCTGCTGTGCGCGTGCATGCGCATGGGCCGCCTGGGTTGCACCACTTGGCACGAACTATGCCATCCATCTACTTTCCTTTGTAGGGACTGCTACAAAGGTTAGACTGAGTCAATTTTTGAGTGGTTGGGCTACGATCTTCGACCTGAATCTGTCCATGTGGTCGGATTTATCATTTAAATCTTTGGATTGCGTCACCTAGTCCCTTGGCTGTTAATCTTCCTCGGACTGCGTATGGTGCTACGAGACTTCGATCAAGGTGATCTCAGAGGCATTGGACTCCAATTGTCATCTTGATTAGATCTGTACGGTCGGGTCGCCAATCCGAGGCTCTGAAATAAATCTCCTTCTCTCCTGACCACAAAAATGATGCAATTAATCTAAAATATACACAACTACTCTAAATGCAGAATGATGCATGCTATGTAATATTTATAAATGGAATGCAAATCTAAACCTTGGAACTTGCATAAATAGGCATTTTAACCTAAATGGATGTGTCTACATCATACCCCTATGCCTATCTTTTGCTAGTCCCTAGCAAAATTAAACTACATGCCATGTGTAAATGTACAATTAGGATTCAATCGCTTATGCCTAAGTTGTTTATTAAGAATAGAAAATTCCAACTAAGGTCCTAAACTGCGTAAACTCAGCAGTACTCGAGTGTCTGTCAGAATGTAGACTGCCTAAGTCCTCATCTTATTTGGAAAGGGAAGGTACATTTTTTTTATTTTTCTTCTTTTCTAAATCTTTTTGGACTTTTGGAGTTTGAGAATTTTGGGATAACTTTTTGTGGCTACCCGACCCACTCAAGATTCAAAAAGGACTCTAAATGCTAAGCATCTTGTGAAAAGAGTGAAAGACTCACTAAGTGACCGCTAAAACGGACTTCGGGTTTCGACAACCCCAAGTTTCCTTGAGAGTTTCTGCTTAAAGGTTTATCTTTCCAAATGGTAGCTTTCTCCCTACTTAATTTTTTATGGTGTCAACACAAGAGCAATCCTAGTGTATATCTCCCGAGTTTATTCTACTTCTCCGGTTCTTCTTAATGTGTTTTGGGAGTTATTGTGCATTTTTGTGAGCTGGGCTCTGGACAACTGGCTCATGGGTTGTTACCCATGGCAACTTGCCAGCCAAACTTGTGCGGTGAAGTGTGGTTATATATATTTTTTTCTTTTTATCTTCTCTTTTTTCCTAAGTAGGTGGCTTCCCTAATCTAAGATTTTCCTAAAAGTAGTAGAATGAGTATAGTCATGTAGCTGGGCTCTGGATAACCAGCCAATGGGTTGTTACCCACAACAATTTGCCAGCCATACTAGCCTAAATAGTTCATTAGCTACCCAATATCCATAAAAACTGTCGAAAAGTGAGTCAGTGCAAACAGTGTGTAGATGCTTAGACTTAAAGTCCCCTCAAACCAGAGGGCGGGTTGATAAGTCGTGTACTTATCAGCCCAATTTATTTACCAAATTAAAATAAAATTGACTTAGCAAGGACTCGAGACTAAGTCCACATTTGAGTAGACACCATAGTTGATTAAACCCAAAGACCTGAAGAGTCTAAGTACTTAGGTCCTATCATATCATTTCCTAAAGTTAACTTCCAAATGCCTAAGTTCTCTTCTCCTAATTTCTTTCTCTCTTTTTTTTTAAAGAAAATAGAAGAAACAAAATTCCACGGAGTTAACAAAATGATTTTAGGATTAATTATCCACCCCTCATGCCGAAATAGTGTATTGTCCTCATTGGAAAGTAGAGACATTAAAAGGTTGGAGTAAATAGAATGTCACCTGAATTTCGTGAAAATCTGGACAAATTAAAATAAAGTTGACTTAGCAAGGACTCGAGACTAAGTCCACAATTGAGTAGACACCAGAGCTGATTAAGCCCAAAGACCTGAAGAGTCTAAGTACTTAGGTCCTATCATATCATTTCCTAAAGTTAACAACTTCCAAATGCCTAAGTTCTCTTCTAATTTCTTTCTCTTTTTTTTTATGAAAATAAAAGAAATAAATTCCACGGAGTTAACAAAATGATTTTAGGATTAATTACCCACCCCTCATGCTGAAATGGTGTAATGTCCACATTGGAAAGTAGAGACATTAAAAGGTTGGAGTAAACAGAATGTCACCTGAATTTCGTGAAAATCTGGTCAACTCCGTAGAGAACGTGGAATATACACATGTGCTAAATTTGTTGCCTTCAACTAGTCACGGTTCACTAGTAATGAAGACATTAAAAGTTCAGAAGTGCAGGTCAAAATTAGAATAAGAAGATTGATTTTGGGACCTGCAAAAAGATGTCCACAAATGTGGACCAGAATTTGATGCAGACCCATGCTGCAGGGTCGAGTGGTTCTAAGGTTCTAGATGAAAATCACCCAGAACCAGAGATTATTGAGCTTGCAGGGCTGAGCCTATAGTTTGGTGTTGTGCAACCCAAGACTAAAGTGGCGGACAATAGGTATATCTGGTTCACTCAACTCAGGTGTCCACCTAAAGTTCAGCACAGGAAGATAGTCAATTATTCTGAGCTTGGGTTGCACATCAAAGATATCGTAAGGGTCCTGGTAGAAAGTAGGTGGTTTTAAGTCAACAGGAACCCTTTAATCCAAACTCCTGCTTTCCCTGAAGTTAACTTCCCAGATCCTCACTTCCAAATTCCTATCCTCCAACATCAAGTGTTTAGGCTCCTAGACCTCTAGCATATCATTCACCCTATATGATTTACCCAAGTTTAGAAATCGTGGCTGAATCATAATTGACTTGGGCAAAATGATCTCAAAAGTATTATTGTTCAACTCTTCGTGGTGTGGTTGAAGAATAGGGCTACTATTTGAATCTTCCAGTAAATGAGGATTTGGATCCTCCAAGTTAGCCCCAGCCAGACCATAATCTTCAATAATCAGGCTATCAAATTGTTCATCAGATTCCTTAGGCCCGTTTGTCTCATTAAAGTCATCTTCCTTAGGCTCAAGTGAGTCTTCACTTAAAGATTCCTCACCCTCCGAATTAAAGAATTCTTGATCCTCATTTAAATATTTCTCAAAATCATATGTCATTTCCTGGTCCACAGAGACATTTTTCATCATTCCCTGGCTTGGGGATCTTGAGTGAAGCAATCAATGCATCCTCAATCGATTTCTCTAGACCAACCTTGTCATCTCTAGTCTTAGAAAATGTATCCCCTCTGATAGGTGCCTGAGTAGGTTCAAACATCCACTCTCCTAAAGGGGGTTCATCTTGAGAATCACCCCAAGACTAGACTAGGGCAACCACTAATTTCATCCTCAATCTTGATAATTTCCCAAGTTGAAACTCATCCGAGCCCCTATTCCTAACATGGAGCAAATCCAATAAAGAGCTATTCATCTCATCAATCATTTTGATCATGGGCTCTAATGCTTCAGTGCATGGTGTTGGCTGAGCTTCTAAAGATTGTATGGTGTTCCTCAAGTTAGCCAACATTCTATCTTGGATCTGGTTCACTTGAACCGAATGGTTCGGTTCACGGTTGGGTGGGTTTGGGTTTGTTTTAAGGGAGTCAAGATATTGAGGTTCTCGGGGTCCTCCCTAATAGTAGGTCATCTCGAGTTGTTCAAAGAATGGTGGTGACCTATATTCAGTGGAATACTGGGGAGGGTAAATTTTATACTCAACATATCCTTCTTGATTGTGGATCTAGTTAGGTTGATCATGAAAGGGTGGAGATCTATAATCATTGTATCTCTAGGAAGGATAGTAAGCATAGTCTTGTTATCTAGGGTTAGGCCCTGGACACTGAGGTCTGGATTTATATCCCCAATCCAAGTTATCCCAGCTAAGAGATGGATAATCAAAAGTTTATTTAGGATAGTGATCACATGGATTTCGCGTGTTTGAAATCGGGGTTACGAGTAACTCGTCGTCGCAATTGCAAAACTCATGATCAAATATAATTTATACCAAAACTCCAATGGAGTCCTTGGTAGAACACAGGGAGGAGACATTTACTTTGTATGAAAACTGCGCTTCATTTTGTTTCTTTTGGTGTTTTAGGGCTTTGTTATTTTTTGTTTCTGAAATAAGATGACAAACAATCACATGAGAGATATAGAATCGAATATGATATATTGCATGAATGTCAATTACAATAATCTAGAAAACATAGAAAGAGAGGGAGGTGAGAAGAAATCTTCTGAAGTGGCTGTTCAGTGTGATGACGGTGCCTGACGGAAGCTCGGATGGAGTTCGGAAGCAGGATGACGGAGGTGAGAAGGAGGACGTCGGGTAGAGGAAAGCTTCAACGCAGCTCCGGAATGGAGGTGAGAAGGCAAAGATGATCAGCAACTGGAATGGAGGTGGGAGGATGGCTCCAAGGCAACCTATGAATGGGGATCAGAAGTTGAAGTATTTTGTGGGGCAAAGGTTCGTTACACTAATAAGCACCTTGGGAGCTTGAGAGTAAGCTCTAATAGAGCGCTGGTTGGCTTGCTAGAACTTGGGAGTAGGTGGGAGTAGAGTAGGTAGAGATGGCTTGGAAGGAAGGGGTTGTAGGTCCTTTTATTGTGGGGAAAAGGCTAGAATAGGCTTGGGACCATTAGTGACTTCCAGGTCATCATTGTAAACATCACTGTAGCCAGCTCAGGCCCGCTGGCGCAGCTGGCCTTGCACCTGAAAATAATTAGCGATGGCTGTAAGCATCGCTGTAGGTCTAACTCTGGCGTCACTGTAGGCTGGTGCCAGCCAAGCACTCGCCCACACGCAACTGGTCCACAAATCACGTGCCCCTGGTCGCGTGCATGCGCTCGCGTGCTGGCGTTGTGCTGTCTATGCTCGATCCTATGAGCATGCGTGCTTGTGCTACGTTACAGCTGGCCAAGCGCGTGAGTGCCTCAAATTGCTAATTTGGGGTGTCCGTGGGTCTTGAACCCGTGCCCCTTGATCAGCAGAAGGCGCTTAGCCACTGTGCTAAGCTCGCCCTTGAGTAGCAAATAGGCGTGTGGTGTGGAGGCCTCTCAGCAATTGGATCAAGATCGAACAGTAGAGAATGAACGTCACAGATGATGGAGAGGTGGTTGCAGGCATTGCTGGCGGGTGTTGGGTGGCCTGGATGGCACCATCTAGGCCGTCCATTCTTCTTTCTATTGCAGAGTGTGCCACGGTGCTTGGATCAAATTGATTTTCACGTTTCTGGACTACGATTGTCGCTTCGGATTCATCCGTAAGGCTGGATTTTTCATTCAAAGCCCGTAAGGATGTCGCATTGCCCTCCTGGTTGTTGATCTTCCTCAGACTTCATATGATGCTACAACACTTTTATCTAGACGATATCAGAGGCATTAGCCTCCGTTCGTCATCCTGATCAGATCCATATGGTCCAATCATCCATATGAGACCTTGAAATAAATCCTCTACTCTTCTGACAGTAAAAAGGATTCAATTAACCTAAGTTATATACAACTACTCTAAATGCAAAATGATGCATGCTATGCATTATTTATAACATGAAATACAAATCTAAGCCTAGGAACATGCATGAATAAGCATTTTGACCTAAATAGATGTGTTTACATCATACCCCCATGCTTATCTTTCACTAGTCCCTAGCAAAATTAAACTACATGCTATGTACAAAAGCAGAATTAGGATTAGATTACTTAGGCCTAAGCCGTTTATTAACAATAGAAATTTTCAACTAAGGTCCTAAATAATGAAAACTCAACAGTACCTAGGTGTCTACCAAAATGCAGACCGCCCAAGTCCTCACCTTATTTGAAAAGGGAAGATCCTTTTTTTCTTCTTCTTTTCTATCTTTTTTGTACTTTTGGAGTTTGAGAATTCCGGGATAACTTTTTACAGCTACCCAACCTGCCCAAGACTCGAAAAGGACTTTAAGTGCTAAGCATCCTGTGAAAATAGTGAAAGACTCACTAGGCAGCCGTCGAAATGGACTTTGGATTTCTACAACCCTAGGTGACCCTGCCTAAAGGTTTATCTTTTTGATTTGTAGCTTTCTCCCTACTTTTATTTATGGGGTCAACACAAGGGCGAACCCAGTATATATCTCCCCAATTTATTCTACTTCCCCGCTTTTTCCCTAAGAGTTTTAGGAATTATTGTGTATTTTTTGTCAGCTGGGTTCTGGAGAACCGGCTAATGAGCTGTTACCCATGGCAACTTGCCAGCCATACTTATACGTTGTAGTGTGGTTTTGTTGAATTTTTTTTCTACTTTTTCTATATTACTTTTTCTTTTTCCTTTTTCTTCCTTTTTTTTTGAAGTAGGTGCCTTCCCTAATCTAACATTTACCTAAAGCCAGTACAATGAAAATGGTCTTGTGACTGGGTTCTAGAAAATCGACCGATGAGCTGTTACCACCGAGAACTTGCTAGTGATACCACCCTAGATTGCTCATTAGCTACCCAATTTTGGAAGAAACCGTCGAAAAGTGAGTCAGTACAAAAAGTGTGTAGATGCTTATGCTTAAAGTCCCCCCAAATCAGAGGATGGGTTGATAAGTGCCATACTTATCATCCCTATTTATTTACCAAATTAAAATGAATTTTATTTGGCGAGAACTCAAGACTAAGTCCGCATTCGAGTGAACACCCAGGATAATTAAGCCCGAAGACCTGAAGAGTCTAAGTGTTTAGGTTCTCTCATATCATTTCCTAAAGTTAATAACTTCCAAATGCCTAAGTTCTCTTCTCATAATTCTTCCCCTTTTTTATCTTTTTGAATTTTCAATTTTTTTTAAAAAATAATCAAATAACAGGAAATTACTGTTACAGCTGACAAAAAGGTTATAAAATATGTCCACCCCCCTATGCTTAGCTATTGCAATTTCCTCATTGTGAAAAATGAAAGCATGCAGGAGAGTAGAAGTGGAAGAATAGCACTTGGTTTCTGTGAGACTCTGGTCAGCTTGGAACAGTCTTTACATATGCTGAGTTTAGTGCCTTCAGCTATGCGTGGTCCTTAATCAAATATAATTAACATTGAGGCTGCAATAGCACAGTTTCTGAGCCCCAAGATTTAGGTCCCAGAGAGTGAAAATGGACTTGCGAAAGAGATGATCAATGAAAGTGGCAAGTTGGTTGTGTAGGGAGAGTCCAAATGGTCTCCAATAGGAGTTTTGTTGATTTATTATAGGGGAAGTGTTTTTAGGTATAGAATTTGTGCAATGGTTGGGTGAAAAGGACGATGAGGGTTTTGTGATGTGCTGGGGATTTGTGGGTACTCTAGAATACCTAATATTTGAAGAGTTCTTCCCCAATGTTCAATTTCATCCTGACACTTTAGGTTCTTAAACCAACCATCCTGATCCTCAGGATTCCCACCCACAAGTTGGACCTCAAAGTCTAAGCATTCCGGATAAGGATGTTGTTGGGTTTTAACTTGATCACATGAATCATCCAGCAAATTTCCGATTACATGTATATCTTCCTCATCCCGTGTTGCTACAATTGGTCACATTTTTGCTTTGTCCTCAATTATTTCCGCAAACGTGTGATCTTCTTCCCAAGTTTGGGTTGAGTTGGCCATTAAAAGGTTGTTTAAGGTATGTATGGCCATTACTTCCTCTAGTCTACCAAGCTCTTCCATCGAACTGCACTTAATTTTATTCTTCTTTGAGACCTTGAAAATATTGAATCGATTTGACTTATCCCCTGAGGCCAATTTTATATTTCCTAATTCACAGTCAATCCTCACCTAGGCAGTTGACAAGACAGGTCTTCCCAAAATAATCGGGGTGTGGTTGAGCTATTTTGGGGCTTCCATGTCTAGGACCATGAAATCAGCAAGGTAATGTAAATCATAAACCTTGACTAAAACATCCTCCAAAATGCCCCTTGATTTTGTAATCGATCTATTTGCTAACTGCAAGGTTATGTCAGTGTGTTTTAGGTAGCCTAGAACCAATTGCATGTGTAGTGAGGTAGGGATCACATTAATGGAAGCACCCAAGTCGAGGAGGCCCCGGTCAGAAGTAATGTCTCCTATTGTGCAGGAAATCAGTGGGGATCTTGGGTCCTGCTTCTTAGGAGGTAGCTTGTTTAGGATCAGTGTGCTTATGTTATCAGACAAAACTACTCTCCTATTATTTTCAGATTTCACTCTACGCCTATCTTTATATGCATTCAGTAAACCTTTGGCATAGGCAGGAATTGATCCGGTAGCTGCAAGGAGTAAAATCATTGTCAATTTGAAAGCCTGAAGTAAGGACATCCTTTCCTCCAATTTCTCCTCTGACTTCTTTTGTTTGCCCATACAACAACATACTCCTGAATCAGACTCTGATGTTTTGTTGATCACATTCTTAGTTGGGAGTTTGGAATTCTTGCTACGGGGCCTAATGGGGTTGACATGGGGTTGGGTAGGTCCCTTGTGTTTACTACCACTCCTTAAGGTGATGGTGTTTGCCGTGGCAAAATGTTGTTGGCTAGTGCCTTGAGGAGGGTTAGGCAAAATAGGAGGCTCCAGGATTATTATGCTAGGAACTTGGTTCGCTCTGGGAGGGGTTGGGCTAGCCTGGTAGACAGCATGAGCTTAAGCATATGACCCTCCATTATTACCAAACCCTTGAGGCCCAGCACCTTGGTTCTGTACATTCCTTGGGCTTGATACAGGTTGTGATGGTAGAGATCCGAGCTATCGGTTGTTTGCAGTAAGTCCGGATTGCAAGGTATCCAGTGAAGTTTTCACTAGTTGCATCAGCTGGAGCATTGACCCATTCATTTCTATAATCTTCATGTTTAACTTAGCCTGCTCGGCGGGTTGTTGAACCTTCCACACGAACTGATTAACCTGATTCAAGGGCAGCTGAGTATATATGACCCTGACCCATTGGTTTTTGTGGTACATAGTTGTTAGGTCGATATTGGATCTGTTACCCCTGATCTTTCCAAAAGAAGTTAGGATGATTTTTCCAACCAGAATTATAGGAATTCAAGTAAGGGTAGGACCTAACATTCTCCTGCACAGCCTGAAAATCCCCATAAGATGAGGATGAAGAAGAATCAGTAAAACTGGGCTCAAAGGCCTCAGTTTGGAACCTATAAGATTCCGACAATAGTTGGCCCGAAGGTCGAGCTGACTCCAGTTGGTTCACAAACTCCCGTCCCATAGGAGCTTGTGAAGAATGGAATCCCGTTCCCTAGGATTGAGTGGATCTAGAAAAATTAGAGTTTCCAGGCATCCACTCTTCCATTAGTTTAGCAACCAGATCCATCTTATCTAAACTATTGTAGATCAATTCCATATCAGATGTATGAGAATCTTGGACCTCATTGGCATTTGATCTAGTTTGTTGGGATCAGTTGAAGGTTTCCATGGAGGCATGGTTTAAAGAATTTTCACTCATTTCCTCAAAAAAATCATATGCACTATCTGCATCTTTGTTCAGGAAATTGCCTCCACAAGAAGCATCCACATGATTACGGAGTTCATCATTCAACCCACGATAAAAATTTGCACAAGTTGCCATTTAGGCACCTCATGGTGTGGACACTTCCGCAACAGATCCTGGAATCGCTCTTAGGCCCCATGAAACGGTTCCCTCTATCGCTGGGCAAAAGTGGTAATTGTCCATTGTAATGCATTGGTTCACACAATTGGCGAAAATTTCTTCAAGAAGGCTGATTTCAAAGCTATCCAGGTAGCAACCGATCTTCCAATGGTACGATACCAATGTGCGGCCTTATCCCTAAGTGAATGGTGGGAAAGCTTCATGAGCATCTGTTCTTCATCCACATTTCACGATTTGGTGGTTCGAACTAGAGTGATCAAGTCCAAATGTTGGAATGGATCTTCTGACCCAAGCCCGTGAAACTGTTTAATTAGACTCAAAACCTTGGGCTTGATCTCAACATCTCCACCGGGGATCACAACAACAGGACGATCCTTATAATTTGAAGGATCATAAAAATCCTTCAAGGGTTGAGTGCCCTGACCATTCATTCGTTGGAACCATTGCTGCATCTGCTGTAATTTTTCCAACTGCCTCTAAATCAGCTCCTGCTGGTTCAGGGGAGGGGAGATGGTTGTTGATCAACATGGGATCTTCTTGGCTATAGCTCAAACTCCACCTCTAGGAATGGTCTAAAGGTCCTTCCAAACCAGGGTTCAATGACCTCCTTCCAAGCATACATTGAAGGAAGTCAGAAGGATGGGGAAGAGAAGGGACCCTACAACACAAAAAATACAAGCATGTCCTTAGGTTGGGAAGCCTAAGGGTCTACAGATTCTCAGAATCCATCCTAAGTTTATGGATGATTTACTCTACTTATATTCAGGCAATCCAACTAGTTAGGAGGGGGGACTGGGGAGAAGGTTCTTCCATTGGCTTGCACCTCCGGTTCCTAGTGTACACCCTAGCCACGGTTGTTTGACTCTACTCCCCTAGCTAGACATCAGATTGACTAGTATAAGCAGGTTAATCGTGAATAATCTCAATCTGGATCCCGATGAGCAAATAAATCCTTAAGGCCAACGTCTAATTGATTTTAGTTAGGCTTGGGATTGGTGCTTCTAGAATGTGATGGGCCCTTAATGGGTTGTGCCATTAATGATTTGTTTGAGAATGTGTGAATGTGCACAACCAAGAGGTTTTCAAGAAAGATTATTAATGATGAGGTGAGTTTTAGGGTTCGAATCTTGTGTAATAGCCTTTAGGATTCAAATATTAGGTGTTTTCAACAAAGTTTTGTGAGGCAAGCCAAGTTTGCTTTTACAAGCACATGTTCAAATATTTTCATTTAGAAATCAAGAATAATATGGAGTGCCTAGCTTGACCTAGTTATTGAATCCTATGGGGCAGCTACAAAATAAACCTCTTTTAGATCAGGTGGTGTGGCCCAAATAATTCAATCAATAGGTTCAAATGCAAAACCAATTAAAGCACACAAAATGGTGATTAACCTAATATGATTTCTACTCTTTTATGTGTTGAATTAGTGTACCGAGTCCACAAGTCGGAATCCCAGTTGAGTAGATGAAAATCAAGTCAAGTTATGTGCCTCAAATGTGGGTGTATGAAGTGTGTATATTTATTCATCCCACAGAAAGTATCTTTTTATTTTTTTTTATAAAATGTAGGGGTGAAATGGATGAAGGTGGCAAACAAGACACAAAAAGTCTATCCTAGGGTTTAAGGAAACACCTAAGTAGTTTGAGTCTTGGTTATGGGTGTGTCGAAATGAACCTAGTGGAAGGGGAATGTAAGGGACACTTACAAAGCACTCTACCTACACATTACTCCGATCTAACGCACTTGGATCTCCATGCTAGGGTACCTGCAAGACAGTAGATCAAAGACAAATGGGTTTACCAATATGTAAATGTAAAGAAGCGTAGAAAATAATGAAGCAAATTTGTTGCCTCCCCGGCAATGGCGCCAAAATGATCACACGGGTTTCACATGTTTGAAATCAGGGTTATGAGTAACTTGTCATCGCAATTGCAAAACTTGTGATCAAATATAATTTATACCAAAACTCTAAGTGAGTCCTTGGTCGAACACAGGGAGGCAACGTTTACTTTGTATGAAAACCACACTTCGATTTGTTTCTTTTTTGTGTTTTAGGGTTTTATTAATTTTCTTATTTTTGAAATAAAATGACAAACAATCACAAGATAGATATAGAATCGAATATGATATATTTCATGAATGTCAATTACAATAACCAAGAAAACATAAAAAGAGAGGGAGGTGAGAAGAAATCTCCCAAAGTAGCTGTTTGGTGAGACGACTGCGCCTGATGGATGGTCGGATGGAGTTGGGAAGCAGGATGACAGACATGAGAAGTGGGAGGACATCAGGTAGAGGAAAGCTTTAGCGCAGCTCTGGAATGGAGGTGAGAAGGCAGAGATGATTTGCTATCGGAATGGAGGTGGGAGGACGGCTCCAAGGCGACCTATGAATGGGGATGGGAAGTTGGAGAAGTATTTTGTGGGGCAGAGGTTCGTTACACTAATAGGCTCCTTAGGAGCTTCAGAGCTTGCTCTAACAGAGCATTGGTAGGCTTGCTAGAGCTTGGGAGTAGGTGGGAGTAAAGTAGTTAGAGATGGCTTGGAAGGGAGGGGGTGTGGGACCTTTTATAGTGGCGGAGAAAAGGCTATAATAGGCATGGGACCATTAGCGACCTCCAGGTTGTCGCCGTAAACGTCGTTGTAGCCAACTCATGGCCGCTGGCACACGCAGTTGGCCTTGCTCCTGCGAACAATTAGTGACTGTTGCAAGCATCGCTGTGGTCTAGCTCAAGCATCGCTATAGGCTGGCGCCAACTAAGCATTTGCCCGCACACAGCTAGTCTGCACAACACGCGCCCCTGGTGGCGTGCGCGCTCGCGCACTGGCGTTGCGCTAGTGCTGCATTGGCTATGTGCACGCCTGCGTGCGTGCATGCCTCCAATTGTTTATTTGGGGTGTTCGCAAGTCTTGAACCCACTCCCCTTGATCAACAGAAGGCATTTAGCCACTACAGTAGTCTCTCTCTTGAGTTGCAAAGAGGAGTGCAGTGCAAAGGCCTCTCAGCCATTAGATCATGATCCAACAGCTGAGAATGAACGTCTCGAATGATGGAGAGGTGGGAGCAGGTGTTACTGGCTGATGTTGGGTGCCCTGGATGGTGCCACGTGGTGCCATCTAGCTGTCCATTCTTCTTTTTGTTGCAGAGGGTGCCACAGTTCTTGGATAGAAGTGATTTCCACATTTTCGGACTGCGATGGTCGCTCTAGATCCATCCG
The DNA here is from genome assembly GCA_037157565.1 of Thalassia testudinum. NCBI lineage: Eukaryota > Viridiplantae > Streptophyta > Magnoliopsida > Alismatales > Hydrocharitaceae > Thalassia > Thalassia testudinum. The sequence goes on along the minus strand of JAZHRO010000031.1, from coordinate 219,839,083 downwards.
TAAGGTAGGATTTTTCATCCGAATCCCGTAAGGATGTCGCGTTGCCCTCCTGGTCATTAATCAACCACAGACTTGATATAATGCTTTGGGACTACGATCTAGACGATTTTAGAGGCATTAGCCTCCGATCGTCATCCTAATCAGATCCGTACGGTCCGATCATCCATCCAAGGACCTAAAATAAATCCTCTTCTCTCTTGACCATAATAAGGACGCAATTAATGTAAATTATATACAACTACTCGAATTGCAGAATGATGCATGCTATGTAATATTTATAACATGAAATATAAATTTAAGCCTAGGAACATGCATGAATAGGCATTTTAAACAAAATAGATGTGTTTACATCAGATAGTAATCATCTTGAGGATACGTGTTTGTACAAGAGTAGGATTGGAAATGTGTGAAAGATGTCGAAGGATACATTGTCGAGTAGGAGGGAAAATTGAAGAGAGAAAGGTGCTTTGTAGTACAATTAACCAAACCTGTCCATATGTGGGTAGCGTGAAGACCTACAGACTCTTAGGAACCGTCTTGAGATGATAGAAACGATTTGGTCCACTTCTGTCTGGCCAATTCAATAAATTAGGAGGGGCTAGGGAGAAGGTTCTTCCTTTGGCTTGCACCTTTGGTTCCTAGTGTACCCCTCAGCCATGGTTGTTTGATGCTAATCCCTAGTTAGACATTAGATGGACCAGTAGAAGCAGATTAATCAGCAAAATCTCAATCTGAGCCCCAAAAAGCAAATCAATCATTAAAGCCAACGTCTACTCAATTTTAATTAGGCATAGGATGATTATGCTCTTGGAATGTGATGGGCCCTTTAGATCAGTTGTGCCCCTAATAATAAATTCGTGAGTGTGTATGTGCACAACCAAGGTTTGCAAACAAGGTTATTTGATGATGTGTCTTCTAGGGTTTAACCGTGTTTAGTAGCTTTTAGGATTTAATCCTTAGGTTCATTCAATCAGGTTTAGTAGAGCACTCCAAGTTTTGAAAGTACTGGTGATGATATATTCCTTTTGAAATAAAAAATAATGTGGAGTGCCTGGTTCAGCATTAAAAATCAACCTTAAGTGGCAAGCTACTTAATGAGTCACTTTTAATTTGATTGGTGCGGCCCAAACGGTTCAAGCAATTGGCCTGTTGCACCACTTGTTAAGGCACACAAGAATATTTGACCTACTCAAATTTCTACTCACTTATGTGTGTGTTACGTTGAAGTGTACTGGGTCCACAAGTCAGATCTCGGGTAAAGTGATAGAATCGATGTGATTGTGTGCCTTAAGATGAGAAGTTGTGGGTGTTAAGTGTTTAGCCTTCAATTAAATCCCACAAGAGAAGAGTACTTTTTTTATTTTTAATATATGCTGGTGGGTGAGGTAAGGCGAAGTGACAATCAAACAATCAAATCTATCCTAGGATTTATGCAAGCACCTAAGTTAATTTGAGTTTGAGTTATTAAGTTATGGAAATCTAGTGGGTGAGTGGGGGGGATAAACTTACAAATGTCTCTACCCACACTTTACTCCAATCTATCTCCTTCGGCTCCTCAATCGGGTTCCTACAAGACAATAAATCGAAGAAGAAAGATAGGTTAGAAAAATATGTAAGTAATGTAGGAAAACACAAGAAAAACCAAAGAGTGTTGCCTCCCCAACAATGGTGCCAAAATGATGTGGTGGATTCGCACGTAGAAAGGTTCGGATTTTGGAAAACCTGTCATCGTAATTCAATTCGTGAGAAAATTCGTTAATTAGATAAAATTTATAACCGAAACTCAAAATGTGAGTCCCAGATTGAACATGGGAAGGCGAACGTTTGGTTTTGAAAAATACGTGTTTCGCTTTTATTTGTTTTTATCGTTTTTGTCTTTTTTAATTTTTTTGGTATTTTTAGCAAGCAAGAGATTAGGTCGACGAATTCTTACCAAACTAATATACTTGCAAAATATAAGAGAGACAGAGAGAAAAAATCATATATATCTTATCAAACATTTCTTCAACTATGAAAGCATGAAAAACTACACTAGAAAGAAATAAAGATAGATGGAGATGAGAAGATTCCCCATCGACGGTCGCTCGGAGGATAACTCACTCTGACGTCGCTTGGTGGAAGGTGGTAAGGAGTGGGACAAACGAGGACAGAGCCGGAGGATGGGGAGGGACGTCGTCACGGTGAGGATCTTCTTACCAAAGGGAGGTAGGAGAACGACCACATGATGCTCCACGAATGGGGATGATGGGAGGGAAAAATATTTAATTTCTACTCTAGAGGAGCATCCCAGGTTTGGGATAAGCTCTCTCTATAGCCTTGGAGGCGGTAAGAGGAAGAAAGGAAGAGATGAAGAAAAATGGGAGGGGTAGGGGTCCTTTTATAGTGGAGGAAAGAATCAAATTCGTATATAGGACATTTAGTGACAGTCATAAATGTCATTGAAGATCCACTGCAAGCGTCACTGAAGATCCCGCTCATGTGCCCCTGCTGCTGGATCGCTGGAGCATGCTCCACGTGCCCTTATCATGCATGCACGCGTGCTACGCACCTACGTGCCTCACGCCCACATGAGCTGCCACTACCTTGCGCACTGCGCTACTGCGCACACTGCTATGCCCACGTGCGTGCATGCCTTCGCACATGCGCACCTACGCTGCTGTGCATGTGCATTAGCATGTGTGTGCGCATAGGTGGCTTGGGTGGTGCCACGTGGCACCACCTGGGCCATCCATTTTCTTTCCTTTGTAGGGGCTGCTATAATGGTCGAATTAAGTTGATTTTTGTGCTATTGGGCTATGATCATGCAGTCAGATTTATTGTTTGAAGCTTCGGATTGCGTCACCTAATCCCTTGGCCATTGCTCTTCCTAGGACTGCATATGGTTCTATGGGACCCTAATCAAAGAGATTTTGGAAGCATTGGACTCCAATCATCATCCTAATCAAATCCGTATGATCAGATCGTCAATTCGAGGCTCCAACATAAATCTTCCTTCTCTCCTAACCGCAAAAAGGGCATAATTCTTTTAAAATATACACAACTACTCTAAATGTAGAATGATGCATTCTATGCAATATTTGTAATATGGAATGCAAATCTAAGCTTAGGAACATGCATAAATAGGCATTGTAACCTAGATCGATGTGTCTACATTAAGCACTGATAGAAATGAGGTTTCATGCGTTTTGAGAATTGCAACAGCACACAAAAGCCTAATTTCAGACCTGCTTAAATTGAAGAGGTTTTCATCACGATAAAATTCATCTAAACCTCCTAAAATTCAAAGAAAAATATTCCAAGAAGTTTGGTACCTTCGGTTTGACTATCTGAACCCATTTTTACCTGCAAAAGAGTTTCAAATGGGATTTTACCCCGATTTAGGCTTCTATGTAAATTGCCTAGCCAAACATGGCCAAAAATGAAATGCAACTTTGCCATTAAATTCCATGGGTTTAAATTTGGTTACTACCAAAATTTGGGCCCAATCAAAGTCTATCTTGACCTAGTTTACAATTCAGTCCGGAAAAACTCAAGTCTTCACATTTAAGGCCCTAACTTCCAGATTTATTGCATTTACCCTCTAACTTCTCATCGTTTTAGTCAAACTGATCCTTGCCACCATTGTTGTGAATCCATCTCCTCAACCAAGATTTGAGGGACATTTTCTCCCTCAAATCAAAGCCAAATCTCACGAAAATTGGAGAGATTGATCCTCAAGCAATCCCTTATCGTCTGCACCCAATCAAGAACTCCGAGGAGAGCTCTAGACCTCAAATGAACTTGAGATTTTTAGGGATTTTTTCTCCCTGAAAACCCGAGCAATCCAAGCTTCTTTCTAAGCTTAAAGCTCGTCATAAAGACTTATAAAAGGCCCCCCCACCTAGGCCATTCTCCTTAGTGCAAAAAAGGCAAAGAACCACCTCTTTTTCTCTCCTCCGATCAACATCTCTTTGAGCTCCGGTGAGCCTCCCTGTCGCCTTTGTCAAGTCGGCCAACGGTCAAATTGACCAGATCAACATCATCTTTTCTTTGTGATCGCATCTAGCCAAAGACTGGTCGCTTCCGACCTCTCCTTCATCGCTCCCTCACCATCTTCTTCACCTTCTCTGACATTGGCCCAACACAGCTGGCCTCAATCTTTCTCTGTGTCTCCCTCTACGTCTCTCATCTCTCTTCTTCGTACCCTCCTGATCCTCTACATCTACTTAGACCTTAGCTTCAAACACCATTCGACCACTTCCACAAGCTCCACCTCACCTACTTCTTCAAAAGCCCTAAATCTATTTGGGGTTTCACGCTCTCCACCTCCCCATCGAACAAACCCATCCTTCGCCCTCGTCTTCATCACCGACTACCCTCCATCAGACACCATGCATCTTAAAACCACCACCATCACACTCACCTTTGCCGCCGTCGCCACCATCTTCTCTGTCACTGATCTTCCACCTCCGACCTTCATACAACCTACTATAACTCATGATCAAAATAGTTCCAAGTTCTAACGCACTCCAGATTTGCAGTTGAAGCAAGAGGTAGCTGTTGCTCCCTCAATTCGTCGACCGCATCCTTGCAAATGGCAATAGAGAGGAGCTGCCCACTTTAGTCCCACATCGTTTGTGGGAAGGCTCATAATGGAACATAAAGTGAAATCCATGCGTCAGCTGCTTGCCTTCGAATGCACAAGGGTGAGGTCCCTATGCACGACCAAATGCACATGAGCTTGCCCATGCACCCTCGCCCACAATCATGCATGCGTGTTTAGGTTTGGGTCCATTTACCCAATTATCCTGGTCCCAGAGGGAAAAAAATCTAAATGAGGGAGGGGGAGGGTTTTTGCTACCTTGGGAATCATGCCATTTTCCCCCTCTCTGAGCACTTAGCCGAGATTTTAGAGGCCATTATGCTTGAGAGGCTTCTGCTTGTGCCTTGTGCTTATTGCTGTGCCCTCGTGCCTTTTGGTTAAGGCATATATTGAACCCTATGCTTGTGTTAGTTCAGATATTTGGGATATTTGATTGATATTGTTGATATATTTGAGATACTTAGAGATTAACTTGTAGGGCTAATTTGGTGGTTCAAACCACCATTTTAACCCAATCTTTTTGCATTCTAATTCCTAATTATTCTTGAGATATTATTTTTGATATACATTGAGCATCTTAGTGATTCAATTGCATATTATTCTTGACATTGTGATTAGTGGATTAAATTACCAATTTACTCCCAATGAATGACCTCGAACTCACTTGTTTTTTTGAGTTTTATAAAGTTAAGTGTTGGCACGATTTTTATTCTATACTATGACACGTATTTCTAAAAGATGATTTTCGTTGTAAACATTTTGGTGCCATTGCCACGGAGCCACATGCAGTTTCGTTCACTGATTACAATCCTGATTTGATACTAAGTTGATTCCTCTGATTGGCTATGATATTTGTAAGGTACACTGGAGAACATAAGCTGTGCAACAACCACTCTAGGAGCAGGTAACTTCATTCCCTTCTTAATCCCCTTATTTCTAGAAAGGTTTAATAAGAAGAATCAATTAGGATCAACTCACATTATTTCATAGAATTAATCACCTGAGTTGCCTAATTTGGTTGATTTGATTAGAAATTCCAATCTAGATATCTACACCTACAAGGGACTTAAGGTGCCTAGGGCTATTCACTTTCTTGATTGAGTCTTAGGTGCCAATTTTGGAAAGAATTGGACCTAGAAAATAGAGCCAAATTAGGGTTTCCATTTTAGGGTTTTAGGAAAACACACTTTTCTGATTTAAAAGAGAATTAATTTCCCGCATCATGTGTTACCTAAGCCTTGGTTGAATTGACATAATCAAGCAAACCCTAAAAGAAGGCTCTAACAATCACTTGAATAACTAAAATTTGGGACTTAATAACCTATTTGCAAACCACTTAGGGTGATTTTGGGTTCATTACCCAAATCATCTTAAGCTTTAGGGTAGGTTACGTGAAGTTGACCAACCTTGTGGGTTAACCAAACTCCAAATTAGTTCACAAATCACAGTCAATTAAAAAATTCAAGTGAAATTCAAGGCACATATTTAGAAATAAAATTGGTAGACTTAGGGGTCAAGCTTGCCAATTTCAGTTTACTTGGATTCTCAGTGACAAGGAAGGTTTGGTGAGGGAAACCCTATACCCTGTGGGGACGCTTTACCATGTAGGGGTCATTACAGGACTCTCCCTTCCTAGCTATCCAAGTATTTCTCAAGTGAGTGACTTTCTAATCTAGAGGTATCATTCGCCTCGAACATCCTTAGTCATTCAAAGATTGTTTGGGTGCCTCAATTGGGTCCATCACACGTTTTGTCCCTCATCGGGCACTTTAGTGCATGTTCGGGAGAAGGACCTTAAGGCTACCCTTGAGGCCTCCCTTAGCTATCCATTCTTATCGAGGCCAAGCCTTGACTCACTTGTTTATGCTACCACTTGACCAGATTGACATCTCTTCCGACTCATCTGCTTCTGAGCCTAGATCGCCATCATTTGCATCCATGGAGAATCATGAAGAAGAACCCAATGTCTAGAATCAGCTACAACACCTCAATGATCTATTCCAGGCATTCTTGAACCCACCGCAGCATTCTTAAATACGAGATCATTACAATCCCACTACGGTGGCGATTGAACCTTTGGTGAAAATTCTAGCTGGAGGACCTCATACTAAACTCAAGTTGAATCTAATTCAGGCTATATCCAAATCCATGGCTTGAACTCCGAGGATCCCTTCTAAGACATCAAGCAGCCAAAACATCTGGCCCAGACCTTCAATCCTCCTGTTCAAAATCAAGACATCCTACTCATGAAGTTGTTCTCCTTATCCCTCTTGGATAAAGTTGCCCACTAGTATCAGACTCTGACCTATCCGATCAACACCTGGGTAGAACTCCAATCTGAATTCCTGAGGAAATTCTTCCTAGTTGGTCAGATGAATGCTTTGAGGCACCGAAGCACACACTTCAAGCAGAATGTAGTAGAACCACTTCATAAGGCATGGGATCACTTTTTGGATCTCGAGTGAAAATTCCCCCATCATAAAGTTCCTAATGGGAATAGGTCTAGTCTTTCTACCTTGGAATCCATGAGGATATCAGGCTTTTTGTCAATGCAACCTATGGTGGGGACATCTTGGGATAGCTAGAAGATACTGTTTGGGAGATTCTCGAGAACATGTGCGAGAACCCCATAAACAATGAATCTATGAGTGCGTTCAATCGGACGACCACCCGTGCATTGAAAAACATGCGAAGGGCACATGCGACTCAAGGCCTATGCACATCTATCGATCTAGAGTTGATGACCAGTTACTTTGATAAGGTCTCTATCATTGAGAGAAAGGTGGACGAATTGACTCGACATTTTCACAAAGCCACCACCGCACAATAGAACATGTATGCGTAACCTCCCTTAGGTAGGGAGGTCATGCATAACATTTACAACCACTCTCACCAGAGGAATGACTCGTATCCACCCCCGTCTGATCCTGGTTTTGGAGGAACCCACCTACATTAGTTGGGGAAACTTTAAACCTTTGTATTCTGGCTTTTCTGGTGTTCCTCAAACCTGGGAGGATTGCGGGCCTTAGAAACCATCATGGCAGATTGAGACTGAAGCTAGTCAAGTTTGGATCTTGATTGATACTTGAGTGCCACTAGGCCTACTATTAGCATTCTGACCTAATTTCTAAAAGAGTAAAACAAAATCAAGACATCTGAACTTCACTGAATGGTCTAGAACTCTAGTTCCTTTCGTAAGATTTTGCTAAGGGACTAGCATAAGTTAGGCATGGGGGTATGATGATAACATTAATATCAACCATAACTAGCTTTAACTAACCAGAATTAATAGACAAATGCTTCTACATAACCACTAGAGAGTCATAATTCATTGCATATCCTTTTTAAGAAAAATGCATTAATCATGGTAAAATCTACAATTTTAAGAGCATAACATAAATGCATAATAATCATGGGGTTTTCCAAGGATTAAATGAAGGTCAAATGAGCATTAATGACTAACAAGAGGGATCATGCAAACAGAAACGGATTTTTCATGCATTTCAAGAATTAATGGACATCCGAAACCCTAATTTCAGACCTGCTTAATTAAAAAAGGTTCTAGTCAAGATAAATTCCATCTAATCCTTCTAAAAATCATTGAAAAATATTTCATATGGTTTGGTATCTTTGATTTGACCATCTGAACCTATTTTGACCTAAAATAGAGTCTTAGATAGGAAGTTACCCTAATTTGGATTTCTACGAAAATAACCTAGGTAAAGTTGGTCAAAATGAAAATCCCACTTCACCATCAGATTCCTTGGGTTCAAAGTAGGGTTGTACAAAAATTTGGGCCCAACCAGAGATTATCTTTACCTAGTTTGCATTTTGGTCCAGTCTGAGTCTTCTTCTTTCAAAATAGCCCCTGAGCTTTTGAAATCCTTGTGAAGAACACCCTAAATTTGTCATCTTCTTCACGTTCAGGTCCCCGTTGCCATGGCTATGTGAACGCACCTACAGCTGACCTTCAATCAAGGAGTTCTCCCGGATTTCATGCTCAATCTCTTCCAAAATTGGAAGCGGAACTCCTAAAGAGATCATCTTCAATCTGAGTCGCATCTTGGGCCTTGATTCCTACCCAAAACCTAATGAGAACCATTTGAAATCAAGAGCTTCCTATTCCGTGAAGGTCTCAAGCTTCCAAGCTTGGAATGCTCCCCTGAAGCCTATAAAAATCCCCTGATGCAAACCTTACATCCTTAGCTTGGTTTGGAGGTCGGCCCCTTCTCTTCTCCTCAACCTCCGTCTCCACCAACTCTGATGACCCTCTTCAACTACCTTCTTCGCTCGCCATCGTAGACAACAGTCGATGGGATCATCTTCCTCTTGCTCCTCTACGTGCCATAATACCACCGAGCATCTTCTATCTCCTCTCGTCGTCACCGCTTCTCCCACCGGAGGGTTCACCTTCCACGGCGTCAGCCATACCATACTCGGCGTCTTCCTCCCCTATTGTCTGGTTAGATTAGGTTAGTCAGGTTTCTCCCTTCCTCTACTCTCTTTTCTCTATCTAAACTCTAGATTCAACCCACGACGTCACCGTTCACCCATTATCTTCTCCATCTCCAGCCTCCCACCGCGGAGGTTTCCCTGACGCTCCACCACACAAAACACCTCGCCAACACCCTCATAAGCTTCGCAATACCTCCATGCACAAAACACTTTTCCTTATTCACCATTCCACCTACCCAAATGCTCCACCGAACAACCCACATTCTCACCTTCATCTCAGTCACCATCCACCTTCAACATGCACCTTCATGCCACAAAACTGCCACCAACACCTTCGTCGTGCTTTGGCAAAGTTCCTGAAGTGATTTAGCATGGCTTAGAGGCCATTCTTTTGTATTTCAGGTATACTCCATCATCCTCTGCCACTACAACCTCATCTGACCATGAGCACAATCCTCTAGCCACTTTGTCCTTTGAGTTCACCTCCAGGCCATCTGGATGCCTCCCAGGAAGACCTCTAGGTCCTCAATTGAGGATCCCAGCTGCAACAACTATGCCAATTGAATGAAGCATCCACTGCAGACACATAAGCAAAGAGGCTAGTGGGATTAGTCCGACATCGGCGGGAGAATGTGCGCCAGCTCATATGTTGATTTTGCACATAAGCTCATCGCCCAACCACACGAGGCATCGGGTACCTCACACCCGTTCACCTACTTACCCTCCTATCTCACTCCTCGATCACCACACACGCCGGGGACCTGGACACTATGCTTGACCTGATAGCGCAAGTATCTTGATCTGACTATGAGCTCTGGGTTTGGGAGAGAAGATGGGGAATTTGTGAGAGAGTGGGGGAGGTTTTTGCACTCTCGTGTGCTCAGCTAACACTTGGTCACTGAGGCCTTGGTTCCCTTGTGCTTGTGAAGGAAAAAGATAAGAAGGGAAGGCCTGGAGAAGGAGAAGAGAGAAGGAAAGAAAAGAAGCCAAGAGAAGCTGAAACAAAAGAGGGAAAAAAAGGGCTTTGAGAGCCTTATGCACTTTAAGTCATCTGATGCATGGTTTTGACATCTGAGGCTACTGTTGTTTAATTTGGCCACTTATATGACGTGGCATATCTGATTAATGATGCGGTTCAAATATTTGAGTAGTTAATATATGCTTAATTAAGGCTAATAATTGGTCATCAATGCCACCATTATTTTGTCTTAGATTTCTTTTCATTATTGTGGTCTATTGAAGTACTCATGCTTTTCATTGAATAACTAATGTGACAAGTTATTATTCATTGAATATCTAGTTGAATGTTCAATTAATTGTGCTCATTGATTTTGAATGCGATTAATGTTGTGAATTCCACATTTGCTCCCTCTGTTTGACCTCAGACTTTAATTTAGATTTCAAGTAATAAATTTTATCTATTGATCGAGCTATTTAGGAGTGTGCTACAATGATGAAACATTAAACTCCTATCTGGTCCGAACAACATTTTGGAGCCATTCCCGAGGAGCAATGCGCAAGTCACACATTCATCTTATCTTTCTTGATTATTTATCTGAGCACTAACTTGCCCTGTTTGATTTGATTGTGATTTTGTGAGGTACATCACGAGGGGATCTTCCATGCAAGTCAGCCACTCCAGGGTAGGTAATCTTTCTTCTTCCATAATCATTCCCTTAATCTTTAGAAGAAAGAAAAAGGAAACAAATCAATTACAAATTACCTTCCTTACTTTTCTAGTAAATATCACTTAAAAGGAAAGTTTCCTAATTTGCGAAAAAAAATTCACATCTAATTGAAGCCTAAGACGATTCTGATTAGATATTCCCCATCCTAATTTCTTGTACCTATTAGGGATTGTGCTTAATTTCTAGTCTTGGATAACACACTTCTTGTTTGAAGTCTAAGGAGAACATTTTGAGTTCAAATTGGACTTGGAATAGAGCTAATTAGGGTTTCTACTCTAGGATTTTTGGAGTGTTAGTTCACAATTACCTAAATCAAAGGAAATTAACCCTATCACATTTGTGTGCTACCCAAACCCTAATTCAGAAGATCTAATCAGAAGAACCCTAAAATCAAGCTCTAAATTCACTTGAATGCTAAAATTGTGGATTTGATAACTTGAGAGTCAATTAAGGGTGAGCTTTGGATCTTGACCCAGATTTCATTTGGCATCTTTTAGGGAAAGTCAGGTGAAGTTGGTCTACTTTGTAGGACAATCAACCTCCAAATTAGGTCACAAGTCAAATCAATTTCTAAATCAAGTGAAATCCAATGCACAAATTAGGCTAAAATTGATAGACTTAAGGTCTCAATTCGTACATTCCAGTCTACTTGGAACTACAGTGACAAGGAAGGTCTGGTGGGGGAAACCCTTTAACCCATGGGGATGCTCTACTGTGTAGGGATCTTTGAGGGGCTCTCCCTTCTTGGCTGCCCAAGTAATTCTCGGGTGTGCAAATTTTTGATTCAGAGGTATCATTCGCCTCAAAAGAAGCCTGAGTGATCCAAACATCTTTGGGTGCCTTGATTGGGTCCAATTCAGATCCAGTCCCTCATCCCTTCTCTAGAGCACACATATAGGAAAGGTCATTAGGTTGTTAACCTAAGAGACCTCATTAGATCTCAGGAATTTCTCTTTGATCTGATCAACTCCAATTTGAACCTGAATTCGATTCTACATCTTGACTCCACCACCTGATGCGGAAATGCAACCTGACATTTTAGGAAAAGCAATTAGGAAACTTGTGTCTCAAATGACTATCACAAATAAGATGATTAAGGCTGCTTATAGACACCATGAAGAGTATTATTGAGCCCTAGATAGGGACATTTAGGATAAATTTGCAAAAACAACAAACCACATTCTAAACCATATCAAAATAATATGGACACGAATGAAACATGATTCAATGAAATTACAAAGCAACGAGTGTCCGCAATGTTGGTCAAATCATTAACTTTTGGAAAAACACCAAGTTCTGATGGAGAAATGAGGAAAATTGCTGAATATGTTGTATAAAACCGTTGATCGAGAATTCCCCTTCATCCCTTCAGAAGATAATGAGACACCTTGGAACAACACTGATGATCAACATGATTCCCCAGAACTTGGGTTAGAAAATCAGAATTATTGTGGACCCTCAACCTAAATGGAAGTCAAATTAAATTATGTGCTGAATGATACACCTGACCTTGAGATGGGTTGGGAGGATCTGATTGCAGGTGTTCACAATTTCGAACCAACCCTAGATAACCATGAAGCTAGCTCACCAAGCCCTGAATTTCCAGACACCTGTGATGATGAGATTGAATCAGAACATCTCAAGGGTGTAAATTCCACCCCTTATTCTGATAAGGTGATCCTCAAGAATAATTCTGACATCCCTATAGAGCCTAGCCTAGAGTTTACTAACCCAATGCCTACATGTAACCTAAAATCTAGATCTAAGCCTAATTGGGATGATTATGAGGTCCCATGTGTTGAGAGTCAGATTTTCAATTTGAATTACGATTTTGGGCCTATATTTTATGAGTACACTTCTCTGGACTCCTCTGAGATACGAATTGATTTTCGGAAGTCATGCCAATCGATGATACAGAAACTAAGGAGTTGGAAGAGTTAGGAATCAATTGGGTCTACCTTAGGAGCCAAGAACTCAAGACTATGCCTAATAAGGACACCTTTCTAAGCTTAGAATCTAAAATTAGGTTAGATCCAAGTTAGGCTATTGATCCTTTGCATCTCGATTCTCTCTGTGGTGGAACTCCCGATGTAGAATCAGATTCGGAAACTCATTCTCGCAAATTCTTCGACGACTTTGAATCCTACTTTGATTTTGGAGAGCCTTTGTTTCCTGATGACTATGAGGCAATTCATGACCTTAGCATCCTTGATCCATTCTTTGACTCTGACTCTATGGTCCCTGATCTCAAGATCATAAATTCAAGATCGTGTTCCATTGAGAAGGAATCATTCCTTTATGATCTATAGGAATTAGAAACAGGTGCCAAGAGTGTCAGCAATCCAAAGTTTGAATCTTTTCTTGACTTAGATTTCCATGATCCTATATGCACTCTCTAGACATTTACCTTGATTTTGATGTGCTTCATGAAGATTCTCTAGATGAACCTACCTTTGAATCCTTTCTAGAGGAGCCCTCAACAGACATAGTTCTCATTGAAGCCACCTCTTCTACAATACATACAGAGCCTTACAAAACCCGTTCCCAACCCTGACTCACCACCGGAATCAACATTTACTCTGATTCACCTCTCTCTGATCAGGTTGCATATGATTCTAAGCCATATTTTGATCGGGTTTTGGACATTGATCAGATTGATAATCACTTCCCATCCTTTTCTGATCCTATCAGTAGGGTTCCTACATCCTCTACAACTCTATTTTCTTTTGAGGATCCCTACACTGATGAGGCTAAATCGACTCAGCCAAACCCTGGACACTCATTTCCACATCCATTTGAGCCTCAAAGTATCTGGTGGGCTCCACATCTTTCGATTCACATCTATCAACCCACAAGACTAATTGGGTTTGGGCTACATAATCAGCCAGTAGATCTAAACAAGCACCTAGTTGGACCAACCAGGCTACTGATCAAGGTGCTTGTTTTACAACACTCATCCGATTTGACCATTTCCTCTCCATGATCATCTTCTACTTGGCTAACGCCATTGAATTTAGCACTTAATGGGATGCAACCTGTCATTCCAAGAAATCAAGACCCTTCTGATCATCCTTTTGAGCTACACTCCTACTTCACTTAAAGTTCAAAGTTAGAACAGTCGACTCCACCTTTGGTATTCGTATCAAAGCTTGAAATCATCTGCAATAGTCATCCTGACTCATTCACCTACCTTTTGAACCTGTTCTAACCCATGAAATAAGTTGATTTTATACCCTCCAGTTTACAATGAGGACATTGCAAAACTTAGGCATGGGAGGGTGTTAAACTGCAAACACATAAAATTTTAAGTTTTTTGGAGGTACTCACAAAAAAATGCATATCCAAAAAACCAAAAAAAATAAAAATAAAAATTGAAAAAGAACAAAAAAGTGGAAAAGGAAGGGAAATTTTGAGAATTGATTGCATATCATTCATGAGGAGGAAAAGAGGAGAGATTTAAATGTCAAAAAGGAGAAACATTAAAGAACAAAAATGATAGTCACTAGCACTTGATTATGGAGATTACTTAAGTTCTAGACCTAATCAAAAGAAAAATTAAGTCTTAAAATGACAACAAGACAAAGTGATGAGCATGAGTGCTGATCTTAGGCCTCTTGGGCCTGCTTTAGGGCTTAAACATTCACACATCCTTTAAGATTTGGATTAGTCCACAAGAAGTTGTGGAAAGTGCGAAGCTAATTTATTAGGTCTAAGGCTTAGGGATTATTTGGCCCCGTTGCCTGTCCTTTGGTTTGCATGAATTAATAACCTAAGCACCCAAATCACACACTTTGTCTGGTTCAGAGCGTTTAACAAAGAAAAATCTACCAAAAGTGTTCCGTTCTAAAAAATCATCTCAAGATTTAGCTTAGGAGCGGCTCGACAACACAAATTGATTGGACGAGTTCCCAATGCAGAGAGGTGGGAAGTTCCCCTCAAGGATGCGTAATACATATCATCTCCTCAATGCTTGTCTCCTAGGATATCTAAATATCCTACTGGGGGCATGAAAGCACCTTATGCTGGTTCAGGTGCCACGGGCAGGATTATCCTGAAATGTTGATCGCCATGACCTGAATTTAGCTATAGAACACCATAGGTGGCACTATCTCAAAGTGTCGAAAGCCAGGATCCTGGGAGTTGCCATGGGTAGTGCTATCCCGAGGCATCGAAAGCCAGGGACCCTTCAAGGATTGATGGTGGGGACGAGGATTGAACCTCGACCTGTTACGCTCATGAACGGGTAATTTAACCGCTGGCTTCAACGAACCTCTTGGTACTTTTTACGAGCCTTAGAAACCTTCGCGACAGACTAAGACTGAAGCTGGTCAGGACTGGATCTTGATTGATACTTGAGTACCTCTAGGCCTACTATTAGCATTTTGACCTAATTTCTAAAAGAGTAAAATAAAATTAGGACATCTGAACTTCAATGCATGGTCTAGAACTCTAGTTATTTTCATAAAATTTTGCTAATGGGCTAGAAAAATTTTTCCATGGGGGTATGATGATAACGTCATTATCAGCCATAACTAGCTTTAATTAATCAGAATCAATAGACAAATGCTTCTACATAGCCACTAGAGAATCATAATTCATTACAAATCCTTTGTTAGAAGAATGCATTCAATCATGGTTAAATCTGCAGTTTTAACAACATATCATAATTGTGGAATAAGCATGGGGTTTACCAGGGTTAAATGAAGGTCAAGTGAAAATTAATGACTTACAAGAGGCTTCATGCTGACAAAAACAGGTTTCTCGTGCATTTCAAGAATTAATGGACATCCGAAACCCTAATTTCAGACCTACTTAACTAATAGGGTTCTGGTCAAGATAAATTCCATCTAATCCTTCTAAAAATCATATAAAAATATTTCATAAGGTTTGGTACCTTTGATTTGACCATCTGAACCTATTTTAACTTAAAAAAGTCTCAAATAGGAAGTTACCCTAATTTGGGTTTCTACATAAATTACCCAGTCAAGATTGACCAAAATGAAAATATGACTTCACCATCAGATTTCTTGGGTCCAAATTAGGTTTCAACCAAAATTTGGGCCTAATAAAAAATCATCTTCACCTAGTTTGCATTTTAGTCCAATCTGACTCTTCTTCTCTCAAAATAGCCCCTCAGCTTTTGAAATCCTTGCAAATAGCCCCCTAACATTGTCATCTTCTTCGGGTTCACATTCTTGCCACCATGGCGATGTGAACGCACTTGCATCTGACCTTTAATCAAGGAGTTCTCCCTGGTTTCACACTTACTCTCTTCCAAAATTGGAAGGGGAACTCCTGAAGAGATCATCTTCAATCTGAGCCACATCTTGGGCACTGATTCTTGCCCAAAACCTAATGCAAACCATTTGAAATCAAGAGGTTCCTATTCTGTGAAGGCCTCAAGCTTCCAAGCCTGGTTTCCAAGCGTGGCATGCTCCCTTGAGGCCTATAAAAGATCCCTTGATGCAAACCTTACATCCTTAGCTTAGTTTGGAGGTTGGAATCCCCTTCTCTTCTCCCCGAACTCCATCTCCACCAACTCCGGTGACTCTCTTCGACTACCTTCTTTGCTCGCCGTCATAGACAATAGCCGGCAGGATCATCTTCCTCTTGCTCCTCCATGCATTGCAATAACAACGAGCGTCCTTTATCCCTCCTCGTCATTATCACTTCTCCCACCAGAGAGTTCACCTTGCACGGTGCCAGCCATATCGTACCCGGCATCTTCCTCCCCTTTCGTCTGGTTAGATTAGGTTAGTTAGGTTTCTCTCTCCCTTTACTCTCTTTTCCTCTGTCTAAACTCTAGATTCAACCCACGATGCCACCGTTCACCCGTCATCTTCTCCATCTCTAGCTGCCCTCTGGCGAGGTTTCCCTAATGCTCCATCACACCAAACACCTCGTCAACACCCTCATAAGCTCAGCCATACCTATACACATAAAACCCCCATCCTTATCGCCATTCCACTTACCTAAACGGTCCACCTAACCACCTACCTTCTCACCTTCATCTCTGTCACCGTCCACCTTCCACATGCACCTTCATGCCATGAAACCACCACCAACACCTTCGTCGTGCTTTGGCGAAGCTCTTGAAGTGATTTAACGTGGCTGAGAAGCCATTCTTTAGTATTTCAGGTATACACCATTGTCTTCCACCACCGCCATGTCATCCGACAACAAGCATAGTCCTCTGGCCACATTCGCCTTCGAGTTCACCTCCATGCCATGCGAATGCCTCCCAGGAAAACCTATAGGTCCTCAATTTAGGATCCCAACTGTAGTAACTACACCAATTGAACAAATCATCTACTGCAGACATGCAAGCAAAGAAGCTAGTGGGAATAGTCCCACATCATTGGGAGAAGAATGGTCGCCTGCCTATATAATGATTTTGTCCAAAGGCTCTATCACCCAAGCATGTGAGGGGTCGAGTCCCTCACACCTGTTCACCCGCTTACCGACCTATCTCACTCAGTCACCACACACGTCAGTGACCCTGAACACTATGCATGACCCGATAACCTGAGTATCTAGATCCGACTATGAGCTCTGGGTTTTAGAGAGAAGAAGAGGGGGAATTTGGGAGAGAGCGAGGGAGGGTTTTGCTCTCTCATGTGTGCGACTGACACATGGTCGCTAGGGCCTTGGTTCCCTTATGCTTGTGAAGGAGAAAGAGAAGAAGGGAAGGTTTGAAGAAGAAGAGAGAAGGAAAGAAGAGAAGCCAAGAGAAGTTGAACCAGAAGAGAGAAGAGAAAGGCTTTGAGAGCCTTGTGCACTTTAAGTCGTATGATGCATGGTTCTGACGTTTGAGGCTACTGTGGATTAATTTGGCCACTAATCTAACATGGCATATCTGCTTGATGATACTATTCAAATATTTTAGTAGTTAATATATGCTTAATTAAGGCTAATAATTGGTGATCTACGTCACCATTATTTTGTCTTAGATTTCTTTTCATCATTGTGATCTATTGAATTAAGACCTTGGACTTCAATTTAGATTTCGAGTAATAAATTTTATTTGTTGATCGAGCTATTTAGGAGTATGCTACAATGACGAAACATTAAACTCCTATCTGGTTTGAATGACAACCAGGCCCCGAGGCCCATCTCCCAAATCTCACCCAACCCATGATCAACACAAGGTCGAGGACAAAACCAAGAGGTGGAAACAGAAACCCATCCCATAAGATAGCCAATCCATTCCCTTGTCCCAAATCTTATCACACCTCCACACTAGAGGACTGTTAGAATTTGACATAATGGTATCATTGATGAATGCACAAGTCATTGTCTCGTTACTAGATATTCTCACTTCTCAACTCCACCTCGCCTAACTTACCCAAAATAGAGGTGGAGAAACCCTCACATGGGAATGTAGTACTATCTAAAAATGTGAGTGACATAATCCAAAATAGTCTACCTCTTTGGAAATTTGATCCAGGCACCCCACTGATCCCCTACAAGATCAGTGGTACAAATTTCAAGCAGGTTGTATTGGATCTTACTGCTTCAGTCAACCAAATCCCGATTGCCCTATTTGAGAAACTACGAATAGGATAGCTAAAACCCACTGATGTTACTCTGTAATTAGTTGATCGAATCGTAATCACCCAGATTGGGCTAGTTGAGGATGTGGTAATTGCTTAGCTGATTTCCTATTTCTTGACATGAATGTGCCACAACAAATAGAAGATATTCCCTTGATTTTGGGGAGACCTTTCTTGGCTATTACAGGAGCCATAATCAATTGTGAATCAAGGCACATGATAATTGCCTCTGGGGATAAGAAAACTCAGATCAATATTTTTGAAGCATCATCTAATGGAAATGGAAAATGCTTGGCAGAATAACTAGGTTTGATTCAGGATCTCCTGACTGTTTCGGTAGTAGAAAATCGAGAACTTGAACTGGTAGTTTTCCGCATGATGGAGGGTCGTGATTTAGCTGAGCATGATTCCAGCAAATTAAGCATATTGGAGGTTTTCACCTTTGATCTTGAGGATATACACATGGATTTTGGGGAATGGGATGGCATTTGACAAAAC
Source organism: Thalassia testudinum (assembly GCA_037157565.1). NCBI lineage: Eukaryota > Viridiplantae > Streptophyta > Magnoliopsida > Alismatales > Hydrocharitaceae > Thalassia > Thalassia testudinum. The sequence continues at coordinate 219,820,307 of JAZHRO010000031.1, read as the reverse complement.
TCAGAGTTATATTCCATGGATCTGGAGACATTTTATTATGAAGATTATTCTGATGATCTTCGAAAATCAGGCACGGTAGATATCGAAAGTGACCATGACCCAGAGTATGAATCCTTCATAGAATTGGAATTCGATGATCCAAAAGGCACTCCCTAGACATTCAGTTTTGATTGGGATGAAAACTATAGAGAGGATTCATTAAAAGACCCAATCTTCAAGTCATTTCTTGAGGAATTGATCTTGAACCCATTTGAGAAGAATCAAGAAGACTCGTTGGATAATGATCCATTAGGTCACTGTTTACACAAAATCGTCGATGTTTAGAAATATCCATTATAGTATTGGATGAAAATCACATGAAGCACTTAAATTTGTAAAGCTAGAAATCAATTTGGAGTCCAATGTCGTTCACAGGGAGCAAATATGACAATTTCAATTCACTAATCACAATAGCAAAAATAATATGCAATTGAAAGCAATGAGAAGCTCAAAATAATACTCCAATAAAGAATAGAGAGTCAGTGTAAAAAGATGGGGTTAAAATGGTGATTTAAATCACCAAATTAACCTTTAAGTTTAAGCTCACAAATCAACTTAATTAAACCAATAGTGATCACAATTAATTATCTCAGTTAAATATCTCCATAGTAACCAGCATCAAGCACGGCCAAAGATGCCTTAAGAACTCAGCAGAACCAACATAGTAGAGGCATAAGGCACAACAGGTAGAGGCACAGGGCCTCACACAAAGGCCTCAGAGGCTAGGTGTTGAGAGAGTAATAGGGCACGAATCCTAGGGTAGAGCAAAACCCTCCCCCATCTCTCTCTGATTCTCTTCTCAATTCTCAGACCAGATCCACGTATTCGGATCCACTGCCCAGGCCTGCAAGGTGTGAACCACGAGTGAGGATGAGTGGATGAGTACATGAGAGCACAGGTGCATTTGGGTGTGCATGTGTAGGGACCTCACCCCTGTGCTCTCGGAGGCAATAAGCCTAGAGCATGAATTCAATTGATGCACCTTCACGCTTTTGTCCCACATAATGTGGGACTAATAGGATGACTTCTTTTTTTCACGTAGCTTCACATGGTGCAGCAGGTGCAACAAGGAATTGACGCTCCTACTACTATGTATTCACTCAATTACAGGCCTAGGAATCTGAATTAGTTAGGTCTACATCGATTACGTGTAGCTTCAAGTCAACTGGAGGTCCGAGGTGAGTGGACATGGTCAGAGAAGAAAGTGGCGGTAGCGACAATCTGGAAAACACTTGAAGAAGAAAATACAACCTTATGCCCTAGTCAGAAATGCTTAGTGGTGTCGCCGTGAAGGGGCGAGTGCAATGGTGGTGATTTTAGGGTGTCGTGAGCTTGGTGGAGCTCTGTCAAGGACGATGAAGGAGCGTAGGAGTGCGTCTGTTCGGTAGGGTGGAAGAGTAGCGAAAACCACAAATTTCTTTGGGGCTTTTGTTGAGTGAGTTTTAGTGGATGTTGTGGAGGTGTTGTAGGTGTGTTTGTGCATGTGTGGTGCTAGCGCGAGCTTGCTGGAGCTCGTGCCGGACATGGGGAAGATTGATTGGGTGTGGGCACTGTGGTGTGTGAACCTAGAGTCTAAGGGGTTGTAGAAGATCAGGAGTAAGAGAGGAAGAGAATGGGAGACTTAGAGAGGGAGAAAGTGGATGGAGGCGGCTAGCTACAATGGGCCAGTTCTCGAGAAGGAGAAGTCGATGGATAGTGAATGACGGAGTAGGAGAAGATGGAGACGACCGGTCTTTAGCAGGGCACGGTCATGATGAAGAGCTGAAGAGGTTGAGTTGATCAATTTGGCCATTGATTGGCTCAACAAGAAAGGTGGAGAAGCTCGCTGGAGCTTGAAGAGATGTTGATCGGAGAGGAGAGGTGGGTCTTCACCTTTTCTAAGCTAAGGAGGACGGCCTAGACAAGAGGGTTCTTTATAAGTCTCTTAGAGGCGTGAAAACATCCAGAATATGTAACCCTCAAGTAGGTTTCGAGCTTGAGATTCTTGGGTTTGACGGTGATGAATCTGGCTAAAATTGATCTCAAAACCTAGTCCAATCGGTAGAGAAGATCCTTGCGACCATTCTCTCCAATTTTGGAGAAGATTGGTCATGATTTGAGGGAGAAAATCTTCCTCAAATCTTGCTACTAATCTTGGGTTCACATCAATGGTGGCAGGGACCAAAATGAAGAAAATGATGAGAAGTTAGGGACCCATTTGCAATGAATTCGAAGCCTGAGGAGCTAAATGTAAGAAATAGAGTTTTAAAGGGCTAAATTGCAAACTAGCTCAAGATGGACTCTGATTGGGCCCAAATTTTGGTACCAACCTAATTTAGATCCAAGGAATCTAATTGTATAGTTGGATTTCATTTTTGACCATGTTTGACCGGCAATTTGCACAGGAGCCCAAATTAATGTAAAATTCCACCTATGACTCTGTTCTAGGTCAAAATAGGTTCAGATGGTCAAATAAAGGGTACCAAACCTTTCAATATATTTTTCTATGAATTTTAGGAGGTTTGGATGAATTTTATCCTGACTAGAACCTTATTAATTTAGGCAGTTAGAAATTAGGGTTTTGTGTTCTAATTCAATTCTTGAAATGCGTGAATCCCTGTTTCAATTTATGTGGACCCACTCATTTGACTTTAATGTTTATTTGACCTTTAATTAACCTTGAGGAAACCCTGTGGTTAATCTGCATTCAATATGTGCTGTTAAAACTACAAAATTAACCCTGATTTTCTATTCTCTTCTCAAATCCAAATACCATGCAATTATGACCCTCAGATGATTATGTAGGAGCATTTATCCATCAAACTTGACTAAAAGTGGCTAGTTAGGGCCTTTGATGGTGTTCCCATCATACCCCCATTCGTAACCTTTTCTAGTCCCGAGCAAAATTTTATGGAATGAATTATATCTCTAGACCATGGTTTCATGCTCAAATGCCTGATTTGGGCCACTCTCTAGAAATTAGATCAAAATACCCATAATAAGCCTAGAGGTACTCAAGTACCAGCCAAGATCCAGACTTGGCTATTTTCAACCTGAGTCTGCCATGAAGGTTTCTAAGGCTAGTAAAAACTACCCAAAGGTTCGTTAAACCTGACGGTTAAGGCACCTATTTGTAGACATATTGAGTCTAGGTTCAGTTTGCCAATGCATTTTTATGAGAGAGAGATAGAGAGATTTTTCATTTGGAGAGTTTTCTCACTTTTCTTTCTATTTTTTCATAAATTTTGCCTCAGATTTAGCTCTAAACATGGTCTGTATCAGATTCCTTGTCCCCACCATCAATCCTCGAAGGGTCCCTAGCTTTCGATGCTTTGGGATAGCACCTCCCATGGAAACCCTCAGAGCCCTAGCTTTTGACACTTCGGGATAGTGCCGCCTATGGCATTCTGTATCTAAATTCAGGCCCTAGCAATAGACATTTTGGGATAATCCTGCCCATGGCACCTTAACCAACACAAGGTGCTTACATGCCCCCGGTAGGATATTTAAATATCCTAGGAGACAACCACTGAAGAGTTGATATGTTATTACGCATCTTCGAGGGGAATTTCCCACCTCTCCGTGGTGGGAACTCATCCAATCAAATTGTGTTGTCAAACTGCTTCTAAGCTAGATCTTTGAGATGATTTTTCAAAACATAATACTTTTGGCATGATTTCTACATTAAGCAGACTAAACCAAACTAGTGTGTGGTTTTTGGCTTCTTAGGTTACCAAGTATTGCAAACCAAACGGTAGGCAATGGGTCCAAATAATCCTTAAGCCTTAAACCTACTATATCAGCTTTGCACTTTCCTCAACCTCTTGGGGACTAATCTAGATCTTAACGAATATGTGAGTTTTTAAGCCTTAAAAGAAGCCCAAGAGGCCTAAGATTAGCACTCTTGCTAATCTCCTTGTCTCTATTATTTTAGGACTTAATCTTTCTTTTGATTTGGTCTAGAACTTAAGTAAATCCCATAATCATTTTCTATGACTATCAATTTTTCTGATTTTGCTCCTTTTGACATTCTGCAATTCCTCCTCTTTTCCTCCTTAAGAAAGATTTTCAATCATTTCTCAAAATTTTCATCTCATTTCTCCTTTCCTTTTTGCAAGAACCCCTTAGAGAATTGATTTTCCATTTGTTTTCACCTTAACACCTCCCCATGCCTAAGTTTTGCAATGTCCTCATTGTAAACTAGAATGGTATGAAGTCAGCTTGGTTCAAGGTTTAGAACAGGATCAAAGGGTGGGTGAATGGGTTGGGATGTCTGTTGCAGATGATTTCAAGCTTTGATATTAGTACCAAAGGTTGAGTCGGCTGTTCTAAAGTTGAACTCTCAAGTATGGTATGAGTGTAGCTCAAAAGATGGTCAAAAGGGCATTGGGTTTTTCAAAAATGAAGGGTTGCCTCTCGTTAAGCACTAAGTTTAACGCCATTGGCTGGGCACAAGGAGCTCAAAAGGATATGTCATCTGTTGCATTATAATGAGCAATAGGGGAAGATATGTTATCGTGGTGGATGAGAATCAGATGGCCATAAATGAGTATCAAATTATGATGAAGTGTCATTCCAGAAGGTCTACGATATGGGTCAAGTCAATTCATTTCTGGGTGGCTCTTATGGGGTTTCTGTGGAGGAATCACTAGAATGATGTAGTGATCATGGGGTTCTGAAGTAAGATCGTTGTGGGTTCAGGACCCAGCAGAGGTGAATCTAGTCAGCATATCCCAGATGTGTGGTTCCTCTTGTGCAATGTGACCTAATGGATCCTTTTCTAATGAGTCATCTTGATTCTTCTAAAATGGGTGTAAGATCAATTCCTCAAAAAATGACTTGAAGATTAGGTCGTCTAATGATTCTTCTCTATAGTTTTCATCCCAATCAAAAGTGAATGTCTGGAGAGTGCCTTTTGGATCATTCAACTCCAACTCTATAAAAGATCCATACTCTGGGTTGTGGTCACTCTTGGTATCTACCATGCTCGAATCCTGGAGAACCTCAAAACAATCTGATGTTGACACATACACCTAGGTTAAAATGCCTACTTATGCATGTTCCCAGGCTTAGATTTGCATTCCATATTATAAATATTGCATAGCATGCATTATTCGGCATTTAGTGTAGTTGTGTATATTTTATGTTAATTGCATCCTTTTTGTAGTCAGGAGAGAAGGAGATTTATTTTGGAGCCTCATATTGACGATTCAACCATACGGATCTAATCAGGACAACAATCGGAGTCCAACTCCTCCGAAATCACTTTGATCGGAGTTCCGTAGCACCATATGCAGTTCGAGAAAGATTAACGGCCAAGGGACTAGGTGATGCAATTTGGAGATTCAAACGACAAATTTGACCACGCAGTTGGATTCGAGTTAATGATTGCAACCTAAAAACGTGAAAATTAACTCAATCCAACCACTGTAGCAGCCCTTACAAAGAAAAGAAGATGGATAGCCCAGATCATGGCACGTCGCGCAACTCAGGCCACCCATGCACACGCATGCACCACCGCACATGGATAGCAGTGCGGGTGCACGCACACGCGGAGGCATGCACGCGTGTAGTGTAGTGGGCCTGCATGGGCGCTTGTAGAGGCAGCGGCAGCAGCATAGCGCCCGTGCATGTGCGACACTGGCGCATGGAGTGTGCACCAGTGCAGCGATTGGTGGGCATGTGGGCTACCTTCAGTGACATTTGCGGTGGACCTTTAGCGATGTTTATGACCGTCACTAAATGTCCTATATACAAATTTGATTTTTTCCTCCACCATAAAAGGACCCCTACCCCTCCTATTTTTCTTCATCTCGTCCTTTCTTCCTCTCACCACCTTCAAGTCTGTAGAGACAGCTTGTCCCAAGCCCAGGATGCTCCTCTAGAGTAGAAAACCAAATATTTTTTCCTCTCCTCTTCCCCATTCATTGAGCATCCTGTGGCCATCCTCTCACCTACCTCGAGAAGTAGATCCTCACCGCAATGCCATCCTATCCCGCCCTCCGTCCTCCAGCTCTGTCCTCATTCGTCCTGCTCCTCACAACCTTCCTCCAAGCAACATCAGAGCAAGACGTCCTCCGAGCAACCATCGAGGGGGATTCTTCTCATCTCCATCTATCATTACTGCTTTCTAGTGTAGTTTTTCCTACTTTCATAGTTGTAGAAAACATTTCATTATAAAAATACATGATTATTTCTCTCTCTGTCTCTGCCTCTCTCTGTTTATTTTGCAAGTAGATTAGCTAGAATTCAATGACCTGATCTCTTACTTGTTAAAATACCAAAAAAATTAAAAAACATAAAAATCACAAAAATAAATAAAAAATGAAATGAGGATTTTCAAAACCAAATGTTCGCCTCCCCGTGTTTGATTTGTGACTCACTTTTTGAGTTTTGATTATAAATTTTATCTGATCGATGGATTTTCTCGCGAATCAAACTATGATGAGGGTTTTCAAAACCCGAACCCATTTCGTGTGTGAATCCACCGCAATCGTTTTGGCACCATTGCTGGGAAAGCAATGCTCTTTATTTTTTTTTTCACGTTTTCCTGCATTATTTACATAATTTTGTAACTTACCTTTCTTCTTCAATTTATTGTCTTGCAGGAACCCTGTTGAGGAGTCGAAGGCTGTAGATTGGAGTAAAGTGCAAGTAGAGACATTTGTATGTTTTCCCCCAGCACCCCCACCCTAGATTTCATTTCATCACACTAATAACTCAAACCCAAATCAACTTAGGTCATTTTATAAACCATAGGATAGATCTGGTTATTTGTTTGCCACCTCCACCCATCTCGTCCCCGCATATATAAAAAAAATACTTATCTCCTGTGGGATTTCCTAAAAGTGACACACATTAAACACCCACAACTCTCGACTTAAGGCACACCACTTCACATTGATTCTCCCACTTAACCGGAATCTGACCTGTGGATTCGGTACACCCTAACTCAACACACTAATAAGTGAGTAGAATATTTGTATAGTTTAAACATCCATGTGCCTTAACTAAGTGGTGTAATAGGCCAATTGATTGAGCTGTTTGGGCTGCACCACTGAAGATAAAAGTCATTCATCAGTAGCTTGCCACTTAGGGTTAATCTTCAAGGCTGAACTAGGCACTCCACATTATTTTTTGATTTCTAAAGGAATATATCATCACCAGTGCTTTCAAAACTTGAAGTGTTCTTTTAAACTTGATTGAATACACCTAAGATTAAACCCTAAAAGCTACTAAACAAGGTTAAATCCTAAAAGACACATCATCAAATAACCTTGTTTGCAAACCCTGGATGTGCACGCATACACATTTGAATTGATCATTAAGGGCACAACCCATCTAAAGGACCCATCACATTCCAAGAGCACAGTCATCCCAGGCCTAATTAAAACTGAGTAGACATTGGCCTTATGGATTGATTTGCTCTTCGGGGCTCAGACTGAGATTTTTTTGATTAATTTCCTTCTACTAGTCCATCTGATTTCTAGCTAGGGGAGTAGCGTCAAACGACCGTGGCTAGGGGGTACACCAGGAAGCAGAGACGCAAGCCAAAGGAAGAACCTTCTCCCCAACCCCTCCTTCTAACTGGTTGGATTGACTGGATAAAAGTACACCAAATCGATTATAATCTCAAGATGGGTCCTGAGAGTCTATAAGCCTTTAGGCTAACCCACCTAAGAACAAGGTTGATTGCTTGTATTGCAGGGCTCCTTTCTTTCTTCTAATATCCCCTCTTATTCTACCATGTATCCTTCCACATCCTACGCTCAATTCCCATCCTACCCTCCTACCACCACTTATACCCAAGATGATTACTATCCCGACTCGACTTATAATTACCCATCCACTAGCTTGGATAACTTTGATTGGGGATACGATACTGGACCTCAGTGTCCAGGGCCTAACCCTAGACAACAAGACTATGATTACTATCCTTCCCAAAGCTACAATGATTATAGATCTCCATCTTTAATGATCAAACCAACCCAATCTACAATCAGGAAGGATATGATGGTTATAACACTTACCCTCACCAGTATTCCACTGAATATAGGTCGCCACCATTCTTTGAACAACCTGAAACAACCTACTATCATGGACGGACTCGAGAACCTTGATATCTTGACTCCCCTAGATTTAACCCAAACCCACCCAAACCTGAACCGAACCATTCGATTCAGGTGAACTAGGTCTAAGACAAAGTATTGGCTAACTTGAGGAACACCGTCCAATCTTTAAAAGCTCGGCCAACAACTTGCACTGAAGCATTGGAGCCTATGATCAAAATGATTGATGAACTTAATAGTACTCTATTGGATTTACTCCAAAATGTTAGGGACAGAGGCCTGGGTGAGTTTCTACTTGGGAAATTGTTGAGGTTGAGGATGAAATTCGTGGTTGTCTTAGTCCAATCTTGGGATGATTCACAGGATGAACCCCCTTCAGAAGAACCAATGTCTGAACTCGCTCAGGCGCCTGTCGTGGGGGATACATATTCTGAGACCAGAGATGACCAGGTTGGGCTAGAGCAACCCATTGAGGATGAACCAATTGATTCACCCGAGATCCCCAAGTAAGGGAACAGAGAAAAACATGTCTCCTTGGATGATGAATTGTCATATGATTTTTGAGATGTATAAAAATGCGGATCAAGAGTTCTTTGACTCTAAGGATGAAGAATCTCTTAGTGAAGTCTCACTAGAGCATAAGGAAGATGATTTTAATGAGACAAATGGGTCTAAGGAATCTGATGAACCATTTGACAACTCGATAATAGAGGAATTTGATTCGGTTGGGGCTAACTTGGACGATCTGAATCCCGATGATTCAATCAGTAGCCCCACTGCTCAACCATACCCTGAAGAGCTGAATTATGATATTTTTGAGATAACCAAACCCAAGTCAATCCTGATTCAGCCACAATTGTTGGACTTGGGTATTTTGGATGGGGTGTACAATAATCTAGAGGTCCAAGAAACCTTGATCTTGGAGGATAAGAAGTTGGAAATAAAAATCTGGGAAGCTACTTCTGAGGGAACTACGATTTTGGATCTAAGGGTACCTATTGACTTGAAACCAGCTACTTTTTAGCAGGACCCTTATGATACCTTTGATGTGTGACCCAAGCTTGGAAAAACTAATTTTTTTTCTGAGTTGAACGTTAAGTGGACATCTGAACCTAATGAACCAAATCTACCTTTTGTCTGACACTTTAGTCTTGGGTTGCACTCCAACAAACCATAGGCACGGCCCCATAAATACAATAATCTTCGATTCTGGGTGATTTTCATCAAGAACCTTAGAACCACCTGACCTTGGTGCATGGGTATACACCACAACTTAGTCCACATTTCTCGACATCTTATGTTGGCGGTTCTAAGGATTAATCCTTTTATTTTGATTCTAACCTGCACATGTGAATTCTCAAATTCTTCTTTGTATGTAAGTTGAAGCAATGGGTTACTACGCTTTCGAATTTGGTTTTGAAAACCTATCCTTATAGTTTGAAAAGAAAAGAACTCACATTCAATAAATATAATTTATATCAAAATAGAAATCCTGAGATCTCACGTCATGCGGGGCGTCAGATGGCACGTTCAGCCAATTAGATGATCTGGATAGTCCGCCACTGATCGCACGGCTCCTCACGCCTGTGCATCCGCTCCAATTCGAGACGACTGCGACTCGATCCCGCACCTCTTTGCCTTGTTAAGGCACTCGACCAACATGCTACAAGTGCGTTTGTGTCGAGCTCTTAACTTAAGCACGTGTGCCTCACAGCCATTTGATCTTCATCCAACGACGGAGAAGCGTTGGTGCGAAGGGCTTCAGAAGGTGCGTGCAGCCAGTTGGTTGACCGAGATGGCACCATGTGGCACCATCTTGGTCGTCCAACTTCTAGGTGATGTATATGTTGCCACGAGTATTGGATTGAGTCGATTTTTACACCGTTAGGCTATGATCATCGATACAAACCCATTCATGTGGTCGAATTTGTCATCCGAAGTGCAGATTAACACCATCTTGGCCCTTGATCTTATAAGGTTCCTCGATCTCTATCTGATGCTTTGGATATCCGATTAGGGCAATCTTGGAGCCATTGAACTCCAATCGTCGCCCTAATCAGATCCGTACGGTTAAATCTTCGATCCGAGGCCCTGATAAAATGTCGCCCTATCCCTAACCATAAAAAGAGACAATTAACCTCCATTTTATTAAGACTAATCAAAATGCAAGATGATGCATGTTGTGTAATATTTATAGTATGTAATGCAATTCTATGCTTAAGAACATGCATAAATAGACATTTTATGTAATATAAACATGTTTACATCACACCCCCATGCCAATCTTTTGCTAGTCCCTAGCAAAAACTACATGCTATTTATAAAAGAATTTGCTTGGATTACTTGAGCATAAGTTATTTTCAATATTAAGAAAATTTTTACTTAGGATCTGAACTTTCAAAGACACAACGCCCGAGTATCTGCTAAAATACAGACCATCTCAAGCCCTCATCTTATTCAAAAAAAAATTTCTTTTTCTCTTTTTCTAATTTCCTAATTTTATTTTTTATTTTTATTTTTAGGGTTAAAGGGTGGCTTTCTACGGCCATTCAACTCACTTAAGATTTGATGAGAACCCTAAGTTCTAAGCATCTTATTATGAATGTGATGGACTCGTTGATCGGCAATTAGAACAAACATCGGGTTTGTATGCCTCTAGGTGACCTTAAAAAGGGAGTTCTGCCTAAAGGTGTATCTTTACGACCGGTAGCTTTCTCGCAACTTTTATTTTTATGGGGCCAACAAAAGGGTGAATTCAGTATATATGTCCCTAGTTTATTCTACTTCTCCGCTTCTTCCTAAGTGTTTTGGGAATTTTAAGTGCATTTCTTGAGCTAGGTTCTGGACAACCAGTTGATGAGCTGTTACCACTGACAATTTGCCAGCGATACTCGTGCGGCGAAGTGTGGCTTACTTCATTTGTTTTCTTTTCCTTTTTCTTGTCTCCTTTTCTTTTCTTATTTCTTTTCTTTTTTTCTTTTTCAGTAGGTAGCTTCCCTAGTCTAAGATTTACCTAAAGGCATTAAAAAGAGAATGGTCTAGTGACTGGGCTTCGAACAACCTACCTATAGGTTGTTACCCATGATAACTTACCAGCCATATCTCCATAGAAGGTTCATTAGCTACCCAATTTCTGTTAAAACTGCCGATCAACAAGTCAGTGAAAAGAAAGTGTGTAGATGCTTTAGACTTAAAGTTCCCTCAAATCAGAGGGTGGGTTGATAAGTTATGTACTTATCACCCAAACTTACTTAAACAAATTACAATAGAATTAAGATGGCGAGGACTTGAAAAACAAATCCACATTTTAGTGGATACGCAGGTTGATTAAGTCCAAAGACCTGAAGGGCCTTTGTGTTCAGATCCTAATGTAACAATTCCTAAGATTGAAAAGTCCTAATGTCCAAGTATTCCTTCCTAATAATTTTTCTTTTTATGTATATATAAGAAGAGAAATACAATTTACAAGAATTTCACAAAGCTGACAAAATGATTCAAAAATGAATCCACCCCCCCATGCCTAGCTGATGCAATATCCACATTGAGGAAAAAAGACATGAAAGAAAGGGTAGAGTACGAAACATATCACCTAAATATGAAGCTCGGGTCAGCTTTGTGTCGTATGTACAACTGTTGAGTTTAATGCCCTCAGCTAGGCAAAGTCCAGCCAAAGAAGTCATAATATGGCTAGAGTAACCATGTCTGATACGGGTTCTGGAAGAGTACAGTCAATAACAGGCTTAAGACGTTGACCGTTAACCTTAAATGTGTTACTTGTCTTTGGGTTAGAGATCTGAATGACTCCATTTGGAAAACTCTGATCGATAATGAACAGGCCATTCCATTTTGATCTTAGTTTGCTGGGAAAGAGCATAAGTCAAGAATCGAATAAGCAGACCTTCTATTTCGGCTCAAAGCTCTTTCAAGAAATCAATTGATCATGTAGAGCTTTGGTTCAAGCCATGTAGATCTTGTCATTCTCATATGCATCATTTATAATCTCTTCCAACTCAGATAGTTGGAGTTTCCTAGTCTTCCCAGCTAAACTCAGATCTAAATTGCATTGTTTGATTGCCCAGAATGCCCTATGTTCAATCTCTATGACTAAATGACATGCCTTTCCATACACCAAACGAAATGGAGACATGCCGATGGGCATTTTATATGCCGTGTGGTAGGCCCAAAGAGTGTCCTCAAGCTTTTGAGTCCAGTCCTTGCGATCAGGCTTAACCATTTTTTGCAGAATATTCTTGATCTCTCGATTAGAGATCTTGACCTCTCCATTCGTCTGGGGATGGTAAGGTGTGGAGATTTGGTGATTAACACCGTATTTAGCCAAAAAATTACTGAACTGGGCATTAGTAAAATGAGTGCCAACATCACTGATGATAGCCTCGGAATCCCGAACCTGCTGAAGATGTTTTTCTTGACAAAATCAATGACCACCTTGTGGTCATTGGTTCAGGTGGGAATTGCCTCAATCCATTGGACACAATCAACAGCGACAAGAATGTACTAATTGCCAAATGAAGGGAGAAAGGGTCCCATGAAATTGATGCCCTAAACATTGAAGATTTCAATAGGAAGAATTGGGTTTAGGGGCATCATAGCTCTCTTAGTTATGCTCCCGAGTGCCTGACATCAGGAACACAACCTTGAGAAATCCTGGGCATCCTTGAATAAAGACGGCCAATAGAAGCCAGATTGCAAAATCTTTGCAACCATCTTTTTCATAGAGAAATGTCCACCACACGCAGACTGATAAACGTCAGTTTATCATCATTCTTATGCATTAAAGCAAACCTAGCTCTTAGGATTTTACTCCGCAAATGGGTTTTTGGGTTGCATTTAGGAATAAAATAGGTTAGGCATGCATTGCATCTTTTATTTGTCTTTTTAATATGTTTTTATGAGTGTTAGGGATGTACAGATATGCAGATCCTTAAAGCCCTAGCACTCAAGAAGGTAAATGGTGAAGGAGAAGCCCAGACTAGTTGGAACTCAGCTCGATCCAGCTCACCACAGCTGGAACCTAGCTCACTTGAACTAGGGTTAGCTCATCCCAGCTCCATTCAGCTAATCTCAGCTGAATGGTAGCTCAAGAGAGTTCATCTTAGCTCACCCTATCTCAAGTCAGCTCAGATCCAGCTCAACTTAGCTGAGTCTAGCTCATCTCAGCTCCCACTAGTTCACAGGGAGCTCTAGCTATGTAAAGACCCGGTTCCCGAGTCCCTACGAGACACGAGAATCGGATCGACTTGACTAATCCCAAGACCTAGTCGTCCAACGAGGAAGTAACCAAAAGGCAGTAAATAAACCACATTCAGCATGAATATAACTAACAGTAAGAAAGTACAGCAGTAAGGAAAGAAACTACTACAGTAGGTACCACCACAACAGTAAAACAGCATTTATCATATAACAAGAACTGCAGGTAAAGAAGGTACAGCGGAAACAAAAACTACTCACTAGAACAGAAACAAAAGGGGTACAAAAGGCTGTGGTAACTCTACTGGACCCTACTCGGCCCAGCGTCCTCTGCAGCCGCCGACCCTGGCTGCTCAACACCTGGTCCTGAAAAAGGTAACGAGTGTAACACGTCAGCAAAACGCTGAGTAGAGTGGCAAACTAACTAAAGGCAACAGTAGAGTGTACAGTAGCTGTTATGTTCTATTACTTCCTTTATTCACATCTTTCAATTTTTCTCACTATTTCATTTATTTCTCAGATCCTTTACTTGATCTCGAATGTCCTCGTGGGAACGATCTTGATTGCAGTCTTTTCCAAAGTAGAAGTAGCACGTGGTGCTCTCCTGGCCAGGAGAGTCCCCCGTGGTGATCCTACCCTCAGTCAACCACCCCAAGGTCACTGACAGACGTAACGGTGACTACGGCACGCGCGATAAACGCACAGGTAGCTAGCCCGCACTGGCACGTGGTCAGTCGTTTCCGTTAACGGGTGCGCCCAAAGCACAGCACGGAACCAGGGCAGAGCCCTCTCAGTAACAGGGGTCCAACCCCTCCACAGTAACCAAACCGGGGCCTTGCCCCTCCACAGTCCGCGCACCCTGGCCTGACTACCCTGGTTTGCCCTAGTGGGCCTAACAAGTCGGTGAAGGAGGCTAGCAGAACCCCGGGGCCCGTGGGGTAGCTAGTACTCTCCTAACACTAGTAGCTCTCCTCGGTACTACGTACACGAGGGCCAGCAAGTCGGTACAGAGCGGCCAATCCTAACCCCGGGTCCCTGGGGTGGCTGGCCCCACTCTACACTAAACAGGTACAGGTACTTCCCTTAGTACTGCGTACCCAAGAGACAGTACGAACAACATCTCAGTTCCATTCCTTTCTCTTTCCAGGAGTTCCACTCCTAATTCCCCGTAGGGTTCCATCCTTTAATCTCAGAACATCTTATGTTTCACTTTCCAGTTTCACGTTCTTACAAACCATGATTTCAGCCATGTTCCTTATTCATAACAGGCAGCTGTTAATTAAATTTACAGGCAGCTTTATATATTCCTTTCCATTTTTCCAAGACTGCAGTAATATACATTCCACTAGTTTTTCCATCCTAGGATTCATGCCATATCCTAGGATCTATCATACAATCTAGTTTTCCGGCCCTAGGATTCATGCAACACCTAGGAGCTATCATTCCATATATTTCTCATTCCTAGGATTCATGCAATGCCCTAGGTTCTAGTTATGGTTCCATACGTTAACAGATTTTATTAATACTTAAAGCCAGTCTACCAGGTACAACGGGAGTAATGGGGGCATGATCGGGAATCCCGCGTGCCTCCGCGACTCTCAAGACTGCAACCGAACGAGGTCCTATCACAAGGATCAAACACAAGGAGTGTCTCAAAACAGTGTATAGCTACTGTAGACGAGTAGAGGAATTAATTCTGAAGAGAACGCAACTCGAATCGCGGAAAACGGAGCCCGAACGGGCCCTAAACGGGTCGAAAAAGACGATACTGTGCAAAATCAGACGTCTGGAACTCCCTCCATACGTCTTAAACGGTGGATCAGAGAATTACCTGTTCAGCGTGGTTTCCCAGACATACAGAAGTCTGCAGGGACGTCTTTCCTATATCCCAGACGTCCGATGGTCACTCCGGGCGTCTGGAGGTCACTCCCGCCGTCTGGTACAACTTCCAGACATCTGATTCGCAAAGGATGGCGAATCAGCGAACCTGCGCACAGCCAACCCCCTCCCTCAGTACGGTCAGTCGACAAGAAGGAAGAAGAAGGCGGAAACTCACCTTTCAGACGTCTGTATGATCTTACAGACGTCGACCTTGCTGTCTGGCTATCAATCCAGACGTCTGATTCTGGAAATTTTTCCAGAATCAGGGCCCTGCTCGGCCTCCGCTCGCGACGCCGCCCACGTCGCGCCTCACGCTCCTGCTGCTCAGACCGCAACAGGTCCCTCTCCGCGTTGCTCCGCGCCCCCTGCGCCCTCCGCCAGCCGGCCAAGCCGCTCCGGCGAGCTCGCCCCCACGGCAGAGCTCCGCCCTCGCACGCCGCACCTCCGCGCTCACTGCGGCCGCCGCTGCCGCCCTCGCGTCCGCTCGCTCTCGCGCACAGGAAGGAGAAGAAGAAGAAGACGGTGGAGACGGGAGGGGAGGCGCGCCCCTTTTAACGCCGCGCGGAGAGGAGAGAGGAGGTGGCAGGCCGCCTGCAGCCGCAGAGAGAAAAAGGGGGAAAAAGCGGTCTGCGCGCTCAGGCACGCAGGCGACTCGCGTGTGTCGAAAATAACGGATTTTCAGACGTCTTTAAACTATCCCAGACGTCTTATCAGACGTCTGGTTGTTATCCCAGACGTCTTGTCCGACGTCTGAGCCACCTCCCAGACGTCTTAAAAGACGTCTGGGGCACACATTCGTTACAATATAACAAACTCAAAGGAAGTTTCGTCCCCGAAACTTGCGCCAACTAGGGTGCGGGAAAAGATGTCCAAATAACCATAACAAACTCAAAGAGGACCGAAGCCGGTCCGAAAAGACGTACCCACGAAAAGCTCCGGGTACCGCTCCCGCATTGCCGCCTCAGGCTCCCAGGTAGCCTCCTCGTACCGCTGGCTCCTCCACAAAACCTTTACCAGCGGTACTTGCTTTCGTCTCAACTTGCGGACGGCTCGGTCTAGGATCTGCACTGGCCGCTCGGGGTAGGTCAGGTCGTCGCTCACCTCGACGCTCTCGTGACTCAGTACGTGGCTGGGATCGGCTACGTACTTCCTGAGGTTGGACACGTGGAACACGTCGTGCACACCAGAAAGCTGCGGGGGAAGGGCAAGTCTGTAAGCAACGGGTCCAACCCGCTCCAGGACCTCAAAGGGCCCCACGAACCTCGGCGCGAGCTTCCCTCTCACCCCAAACCGCTGTAAGCCCTTCATGGGCGAAACACGAAGGAAGACGTGGTCCCCAACCTCGAACTGCACCTCTCTGCATCTGCGATCTGCGTAGCTCTTCTGTCTGCTCCTGACAGTGCGGAGTCATCTGTGGATCTGCTCGGCTACCTCCTAACTCTGCCGGATCAACCTGGGGCCAACCTCCCACTTGGTCCCCACCTCAACCCAACTCAAGGGTGCCGTGCATTTCCGTCCGTACAGAGCCTCGTAGGGAGCCATGCCGATGCTCGAGTGATAACTGTTGTTGTATGCAAACTCTGCCAGGGGCAGGTGCTCCTCCCAAGAGCCCCTCCAGTCTAGTACACAGGCACGCAAAAGGTCCTCAAGTGTCTGTATCGTGCGTTCCGACTGTCCGTCCGTCTGGGGGTGGTAAGCCGTGCTAAACCTCAACCTCATCCCCAAAGCCTGCTGAAACTCAGCCCAAAACTGGGACGTAAAGCGGGTGTCCCGGTCGGATACGATCTCCCGCGGAACTCCGTGTAGTCGCACCACATCACGGATATACCTCTCTGCCAACTGTGCTGGTCCCAAAGTGACACGGATCAGCAAGAATCGTGCCGTCTTCGTGAATCTATCCACTATTACCCAGACTGCGTCGTGTCCTCGCTGGGTAACAGGTAAGCCCACCACCAAGTCCATGGTGATGCTCTCCCACTTCCACTCTGGCACTGGAAGCGGCTGAAGTGGCCCTGTAGGCCTCTGATGCTCAGCTTTCACCTGCTGGCACACTAAGCACTGCTGCACGAACTCACCCACATCCCGCTTCATCCCTCTCCACCAAAACTCGCGTCTCAAGTCATGGTACATTTTCGTGTTTCCGGGATGTATGGTGAATCTGGAACCGTGTGCCTCAGTCAGGAGCTCTCTCAACAGCTCCTCGTCTCTGGGGACGCACAACCGTCCCCTCAAGCGTAACACCTGGTCTGTGAATGAGAAGTCCCCTGGGTCCCCTGATAGTACTCTGTCGCGCAAAGACTGCAAGTACGGATCGGCCATCTGTCCCGTGATGATGCAGTCTATCAACTCTGGCCTGGTCTGCCGTGTCACCGTCACTGCCCCACAGTACCCTCGTAACTCTAGAGGTCGCCAACTGGCCACCTCCTCCAAAAGGCTCCAACTCTGTAACTGTAGACTGGCCAAGCGTGCGGGTGCCTTACGGCTCATGGCGTCAGCCACCACATTGGCCTTTCCCGGGTGGTAGGAGATGCTGCAGTCGTAGTCCTTCAGGAGCTCCAACCAACGTCTCTGTCTCATGTTGAGCTCCTTCTGGTCAAAAAGATATCTGAGGCTCTTGTGATCTGTAAAAATCTCGAAGGTCTCACCGTACAAGTAGTGCCTCCATGTCTTCAGCGCGAAGACAACAGCTGCCAACTCTAGATCGTGGGTAGGGTAGGTATGCTCATGGGGCTTCAGTTGCCGCGAAGCGTAAGCGACAACATGACCCCTCTGCATGAGCACACCTCCTAACCCCTGCAAGGAAGCGTCCGTGTACACAACGAACCTGCCACTACTGTCAGGGATGGTGAGCACGGGAGCCGAGGTCAACCTCTCCTTCAGCTCCAGAAAACACGCCTCACAGGCATCTGTCCAAGCGAAAGGCACATCCTTCCGGGTCAACTGTGTCATAGGACGCGCAATCTGTGAAAATCCTCTGATGAACCGTCTGTAGTAACCTGCCAGGCCCAGGAAACTGCGAATCTCAGTGACTAAACGCGGTCTCTCCCACCTGAGCACTGCCTCGACCTTGGCGGGATCCACCGCCAGGCCGTCTCCAGAGATCACATGACCCAAAAAGGTCACCTCCCTCAACCAGAACTCGCACTTGCTGTATTTGGCGTACAGCCTGCGTCGTCTCAGAGTGTCCAGAACCATCCGCAAGTGTTGTCCGTGCTGCGTCCGATCTCTAGAATAGATGAGTACATCATCTATGAAAACCACCACAAACTGGTCCAAGTATGGTCTAAACACCCGGTTCATCAGGTCCATGAAAGCAGCGGGGGCATTGGTCAGCCCAAACGGCATGACCAAAAACTCATAGTGTCCGTACCGGGTGCGGAAAGCTATCTTGGAGACGTCGGTCTCCCTGATCCTCAACTAGTGGTATCCAGACCTCAAGTCGATCTTGGAGAACACCGTGGCACCCCGCAACTGGTCAAACAAATCGCCGATCCTTGGCAGCGGATATCTGTTCTTGATGGTGACCCTATTCAGCTGTCGGTAGTCCACAGAAAGGCGTAGGGTCCCATCCTTCTTCTTCACAAACAGTACCGGGGCTCCCCAGGGAGACGCACTGGGCCTCACGAAACCTTTCTCCAAAAGGTCCTGCAACTGAGACTTGAGCTCTTGCAGCTCAAGCGGTGCCATCCTGTATGGCGCGGTGGAGATGGGGCTGGTCCCTGGTACTAGTGAGATCTCAAACTCGATCTCACGCTCGGGCGGTAGTCCTGGTAACTCGTCTGGAAACACGTCGGGGTACTCTCTGACCACCGGGATGCTCTGGAAGTCTGCCACGGGGCTGTGCTCTGCCACCACACAAGCTAGGAAGCCCTCACACCCCTGGCTCAAAAGTCTCGCCGCCCGAAGTGCCGAAATGCACCTGAAACCTCCGTCCACTGGCTGCCCGTGAAACTCGAAGGAAGGCAACTCCGGAATGGAGAAGAAAATCTTCCTCTCAAAACAGTCTACCAAGGCGTGGTAAGCGGACAGCCAATCCATCCCCAGAATCACTCCAAAGTCCTCCATCTGTATCATAATCAGGTCAGCTGGTAGGCTATGTCCCCCGATGCTGACCCCGCAACCCGTGTACACCTCCTCAGCTACAAACAGCTGACCACTCGGACCTCTGATTACGAACGGATTCTCTAACAGTGTATAATCCTGGTCCAAACTAACTACGAAACTGGCTGCGACAAACGAGTGCGTAGCGCCGGAATCGAAAAGCGTGTAAACGAGTCTGCCAGAAACTGAAACCATACCTGCTACCACGGATCCCGATGCTCTGGCGTCCCTGTGTGTTAGGGCATTGATACGCCCCTCAGCTCTAGGTGCGGACGAAGCAGCCACACTCTGCGTCAGATGGGTAGGTGCTGGCCGGTACCCTCCTCGCGACTGCTGTCCTCCTCCTCGTGCCTGGGAACCGCGGCCTCCTACGCCCTCCAGTGCTCTACGCGGGAAGTATCTGCTGACCTCCTGCCCTAGATGGGCAGTCCCTCCTGACGTGGCCCAGCTGGCCACACTGGTAGCAGAGGGGAACCCGACTCCTGCCCTCAGTGAGTCCCTGCTGTCGGCTAGGCGGGGGTCCGGTGCTGGCGACTGGCCCCTGTCGAGGGCCCCCAAAGGCCACTGATGGCCCAGCACAACGTGACAGCTCTCCTGCGGACGCCACGTGTCTCCGTTCTCGCCGGCCCTGTGAGAGGTCTGGCTGAAAGGGCCTCTTCCGCCCGCCGTCGGTCTCTCGCGCGGACGGGTTGGTCTCCTCGTAAGTCATAGCTGCCTCTACCACCCTCGAAAACGTCGGCAGCTTCAGGGGTTTGACATACCCCCGGATCGCAGGCCGGAGCCCCTCGGTGAACCTCCAAAGGCGCTCCTCCTCAGTGGCTGCCGCTGTCGCTGCAAAGCGGGACAGCCCCAAGAAACGCGTGCGGTACGCGCTCACGGTCATCGTCCCTTGGCGGAGAGTGTGGAACTCCCACCTCCTCTGGTCCTGCCACGTCTGGGGAAAGTACTGCTCGCAGAAGAGGGTGACGAACTGGTCCCACGTCGGCTCGTCCCTCTCCTGACCCCGGACCGCCCTCCACCACCGGTGTGCCGCACTCTCCAGCTGGTACGTGGCAAAGGCCACGCGGCACTCCACCGGGGGGCGAAGGGTGTCGAAGATCTTCTCCAGCTGCTCAAGCCAGTCCTCTGCCTCGGTCGGGTCCTCATCCCCCTTAAAGGAGGGGGGCTTCAGCTTCCGGAACTGTCCGAAAAGCTCGAAGTGGCGCTGTAGGGGAGGTGCTGGTGCACCTCCAGGCGAAGGTGCCTCGTGTACAGAAGTGTCGGAGGAAGGTGGGGGTGGCAGGGGCCCATCCCCTCCCTCGTGTCAAGCGCTGCGTCCATCGCGTGGTCCCACAGAGGACTCCCCCTCTGCAACCCCAGGAGGAGGTGCTCGGGGCGGTGGGTGGAGCTCCTCTAGTACAATATCCCGTATCAGTCTGGCGAGGTCCTAGGCCTGGATGCCTGGGAGTGGTGGCTGGTCCACCGAGACGTCAACGACAGCACGTCCACCTCGCCGACCTCGCCCTCAGCCGCGCCCGCGGCCAGTCTCGCCAGTCCCGCGACGAGGCATCTCCTGCAAAGAGACGCGAAACAAAACGGAAACGTCAAAACAAACGGTACCTAATAAAACTTCTAAGAGCTCATGTCAAGAGACATGTTGTGGTGGCTACTCTAGCTATAAACATGTGAATTGGTTATTTTCCAGTCAGTTGATTCACTTCTCGGGACAACCTTGCTCTGATACCATCTTGTAACGACCCGGTTCCCGAGTCCCTACGAGACACGAGAACCGGACCGACTCGACTAATCCCAAGGCCTAGTCGTCCAACGAGGAAGTAACCAAAAGACAGTAAAATAAACCACATTCAGCATGAATATAACTAACAGTAAGAAAGTACAGCAGTAAGGAAAGAAACTACTGCAGTAGGTACCACCACAACAGTAAAACAACATTTATCATATAACAAGAACTGCAGGTAAAGAAGGTACAGCGGAAACAAAAACTACTCACTAGAACAGAAACAAAAGGTGTACAAAAGGCTGTGGTAACTCTACTGGACCCTACTCGGCCCAACGTCCTCTGCAGCCGCCGACCCTGGCTGCTCAACACCTGGTCCTGAAAAAGGTAACGAGTGTACCACGTCAGCAAAACGCTGAGTAGAGTGGCAATCTAACTAAAGGCAACAGTAGAGTGTACAGTAGCTGTTATGTTCTATTACTTCCTTTATTCACATCTTTCAATTTTTCTCACTATTTCATTTATTTCTCAGATCCTTTACTTGATCTCGAATGTCCTCGTGGGAACGATCTTCATTGCAGTCTTTTCCAAAAGTAGAAGTAGCACGTGGTGCTCTCCTGGCCGGGAGAGTCCCCCGTGGTGATCCTACCCTTAGTCAACCACCCCAAGGTCACTGACAGACGTAACGGTGACTACGGCACGCGCGATAAACGCACAGGTAGCTAGCCCGCACTGGCACGCGGTCAGTCGTTTCCGTTAACGGGTGCGCCCAAAGCACAGCACGGAACCAGGGTAGAGCCCTCTCAGTAACAGGGGTCCAACCCCTCCACAGTAACCAAACCGGGGCCTTGCCCCTCCACAGTCCGCGCACCCTCGCCTGACTACCCTGGTTTGCCCTAGTGGGCCTAACAAGTCGGTGAAGGAGGCTAGCAGAACCCCGGGGCCCGTGGGGTAGCTAGTACTCTCCTAACACTAGTAGCTCTCCTCGGTACTACGTACACGAGGGCCAGCAAGTCGGTACAGAGCAGCCAATCCTAACCCCGGGTCCCTGGGGTGGCTGGCCCCACTCTGCACTAAATAGGTACAGGTACTTCCCTTGGTACTGCGTACCCAAGAGACAGTACGAACAACATCTCAGTTCCATTCCTTTCTCTTTCCAGGAGTTCCACTCCTAATTCCCCGTAGGGTTCCATCCTTTAATCTCAGAACATCTTATGTTTCACTTTCCAGTTTCACGTTCTTACAAACCATGATTTCAGCCATGTTCCTTATTCATAACAGGCAGCTGTTAATTAAATTTACAGGCAGCTTTATATATTCCTTTCCATTTTTCCAAGACTGCAGTAATATACATTCAACTAGTTTTTCCATCCTAGGATTCATGCCATATCCTAGGATCTATCATACAATCTAGTTTTCCGACCCTAGGATTCATGCAACACCTAGGAGCTATCATTCCATATATTTCTCATTCCTAGGATTCATGCAATGCCCTAGGTTCTAGTTATGGTTCCATACTTTAACAGATTTTATTAATACTTAAAGCCACTCTACCAGGTACAACGGGAGTAATGGGGGCGTGATCGGGAATCCCGCGTGCCTCCGCGACTCTCAAGACTGCAACCGAACTAGCAAGCTAAGCCAGCTAGAATAGCTCCATGCCAGCCTCTTCAGCAGCAGCCAGCTCCAATTTCAACTCCAGACTTCTCCTCCTCAGCTCCTCCCTCCAAGCTCTAGCTCCAACACCTTCTCCTCTACTCCACCTTTAGCTAAGCTAGCTTAGCTTATCATAGCTTAGCTTAGCTTAGCTAACAACCAGCTCCTTGGCCATCCATTACCTTCAAAATCAACCCTAGCTAGCTCCACCAACTCAAGCCTACCTAAGCTAGCTACCCTACTCATGTTGGCGCCACATCCTAGCCATCCCTTCACCCCATTACCACCACCAAAAGACACCTTAAGTTGGTGCCAAAAACTACCCCTAACCACCTCTATATTGGCGCCAACTTTCAGCCCTTAATCCACCCTACACCTACCCATATAAGCCATCCTAGCCATCCACCTAACCCCCCCATCTAGAATCCTTCTTGACGCCAACTTAGACCCTCTTCTAGAAGCCATTTTGGCGCCAATATCAAGGGGTCCCAACACACATAACCACCCATAGGTGTCCCTTAAGGTGGTGCCAAACACCCTTGGCCATTGGATCTTCAACCACCTCCATCTCTTCATCTTGGCCCTTCATTTCAAGGGACACTTTAGCCCCCTTCCTATTCTATAAAAACCCACCATCTACCACTGTTTGAGGGCATCCTCCATTAGTGTAATTTGTTACCTAAACCACCTATACCTACGGCCAAGAAGAAGGAGTAGAGAAGGAGATTAAAGGGGCACATCACCAGACCTTTTGGTGCCTTCTTCTCCCCACTCTCTTCAACTTGGGCCATGCCAAGGAGGAGGACTCTTCCACTTCAAGGAGGATGGCCAGGCAAGGGAGAAGGACCTAGGGTGGACATCCACCCTTGGAGAGAAGCTTAGGGCACGCCCCATTTGGGCTTGCCTTGGAAGGCATCACCTTGGCGGAGTACTACAAGGAAGGAGTTGAAGGACTCTTTTCAAGATTGGGAGCCACCAACCTTGGAGCAAGAAGCCCTCTTCTTCACCATCTATCTAGAGGATTTGTGTTTTCTTTTCTTATTTGCATTTTTCTAGTAGTAGAAGCTTTCCTCTACTAGGCCTTTTTGTAAAACACCTTCTTCATTTATCAAATTGCCTTGTTTGCATTTCTATTTGCTTATTTTTTTTTAGCATTCTTCACTCCCTCTCCCTAATTATTCTAGGCCTCCACTTGCCTAGAGTGAGCTTAGGGAGAGGCTCTACTTGCCACATAGAAGTAGTATTTAAATTGAAGTGTAAATCACCTTTTCCGCCACCAGTTCGCATGTTGCCTTAGTTTAAAACAAAAAAAAATGATATATTAAAAAAATTTCCAAAAAGAAAGGTGAGATTTGTATTTTGAGCAAGAGAATCACTATTGCAAACCTATTTCCTCCTTGGACGACCCTAGATACTCTCCTATCTAGGAATATAAATTTAAGAGTTGATTGGTTTTATGCGTTACAACGACGTATTTTAACAAACCGCGTGAAATCACTATCACAGACACAAGGCAGAACTCGAGTATATAGTTGAATTCGTTCTCCAGAACACATTGGCAAGTAATCTGATCAGAGTAGATGTGGTATAGTTCAGGGTCCTCCTAGATGTAGTATTTGGCCTCAGATTTGAGTCTATCCCATTATTGCTTGGTCCAATCCTGGGCAATTTGACCAATAGCCAAATAATTAACAATGTCAGCAAACCACGAGGTTTGGACACTTGAAACTATAAGGACTATTTCGTCCGAAAAAGTATTAGTAATCGGGATGTCCGAATGAGAAGAATCACTTAGAAGTCTCGACAAATGATCCAACACCACATTTTATACCCCGGATTTATCCTTGATTTCAAGATCAAATTCTTGAAGCAGAAGAATCCAGCGAATAAGTGGAGGTTTGGCATCCTTTTGGCCAAGAGATGTCTCAAGGCCGAGTGGTATGTATAAATGATGACATGAGACCCTAAGAGATAAGGCTTGAATTTTTCCAAACCAAATGCTACGGCTAGTAATTCCTTTTCAGTAATAGTGTAATTTCTCTGGGCTTCATCCAGAGTTTTACTAGCATAGTAGATGACAGAGGGCTTCTTGTCAACTTTCTGACCCAAAATAGCCCCGACCACGTAATCAGAAGCATCAGTCATGTTCTCAAAAGGGGCTGTCCAAACCGGTTGTTGCAACATCGGAGCACAAGTGACTGCCATTTTCAGGAAATCAAATGCCTTACGACATGATTCGTCGAAAACAAACGGCATTTCTTTGGCTAGAAGATTTCCCAGAGGGCGAGAAACCTTCGACAAATCCTTGATGAATCTTTTGTAGAATCCCACATGACCAAGAAATGATTGAATTTGTTTAACAGATGTGGGAGGAGGAAGTTTAGCGATAGCATCAACCTTAGCTTTATCCACTTCAATTCCCCGTTCAGAGATTACATGACCCAAGATGATGCCTTCTTGTGTCATGAAATGACTCATTTCCCAGCTAAGGACCAATCATGTTTTGATGCATCGTTTAAGAATCATTTCGAGATTAGCTAGACAAGAGTCAAACGATTCTCCAAAAGCAGAGAAATCATCCATGAAGACTTTGATAAACACTCCCACCATGTCAGAGAATATGGTTAACATACACCTTTAAAAAGTCGTAGGTGCATTGCATAGACCGAAAGGCATCCTATGGAAAGCAAAGGTTTTGTAGGGACAAGTGAAAGTAACTTTTTCCTGATCCTCGGGATGGATAGGAGCATGGTTGTATCCTGAGTAGCCATCAAGAAAATAGAAGTACTTCTGCCTGGCTAATCTTTTCAAGATTTGATCAATGAAAGGAAGAGGGAAATGATCCTTTTTTGTGGTCGTGTTCAGCTTCCTGTAATCAGTACAAACCCTCCAAGAGGAAGTGGAATGAGTTGTGACAGATTCTCCTCTCTCGTTAGTCACAACAGTAATCTCGACTTTCTTGGGAACAATCTGCACCGGACTTAGCCAGGGACTGTAGATCAGATAAATAATTCCTGCATCGAGCCACTTAATGATTTCCTTTTTGACCACTTCTCGCATATTTGGATTTAATCTCCTCTGCATCTGGCGAGAAGGGCGGGATTCATCTTTCAAGAATATTCTATGATTGCAGTAAGATGGCTCAATCCCCCTAAGGTCATGAATGGTCCAACCAATTGCCTCCCTGTGCTCCTTCAGGACCTTGATCAATTTAATCTCCTACCCTTTTGTTAATTTAGCACTGATAATCATAGGGAGCATCTTCTATGGTCCTAAAAATTGATATTTAAAATTCTTAGGCAATGGTTTCAGTTCAACCTGGGGTAGGTTGATGATTAAAGGTAAGGAAGATGCTGATGAATCATCAAGAGGAAGAGGTTGAGAGTGAACAAAATCAATAACCTCTTCAAAAGATGGCAGGCCTGCCATGGAGGGTTGCGGGTCCAATTCATCATCAAAGGAGGAACTTTCAATTGTAGAAACCATCAAACAAGTTTCAATGTTCACATTATCCACGTCAAGTTCCTCAATAAATCCACAATCCTCAAATTTATTAATCGCTTTAAAAATATCCAATTTCATTTGTTGATCGCCAAAGGCGATTTCCATGCTATCACTTCCACAGTTAATGTTGGCCTTTGTGGTAGCTAGGAACAGATGCCCAAGAATGATGGGCATGTTCCTCAGATTTTTCGGTACATCCATGTCAAGGATAAGGAAATCTACAGGAAAATAGAAATCCTTGACCTTAACTATAACATCTTCAATAATGCCTCACGGATTTGTGACCGAATGGTCAGCTAACTGTAACATTACTAAAGTCGGCCAAAGTTCACCTAATCCAAACTTCTTGTAAAGAGAAGTCGGAATTAGGTTGATGGATGCACCCAGATCCAGAAGTGCTCTATCAAAAGTGTAATCTCCGATGACACAAGAAATTAATGGAGCACCTGGATCTTTATTTTTCTGAGGGCGGTGATATAGGATAACAGAACTAGCCTACTCGGAGAGTACCACCTTCCTTGGAATAGATTCTCTCGACTTACGCTTTTGTGTACATAAATCCTTTAAAAATCTCACGTAAGTCGGTATATGCTTGATAGCGTCGAGGAGCGGGATATTGATTTCAACATTCCTAAAAATATCAAAAGCTCCTCAATGCTATCAACAGACTTCTTTGATTTGATCAAGACTTCAGGAAAAGAACATGAGTAAGATCTTTTGAATCAGGTTCCTGAGCCTTGATTTCTTCTCTAGAATCCTCCTTTCTCTCCTTAGGTTCTTCAGGATTCGGTAAATCAGAACAGTGTGGTTATGGATCATGAGTTTGTTTACCACTCCTCAAGGCAACAAAGTTTGCAGATGCATAAAAGTTTGGGTCTTGGAGAGGGTTAGGAAAGATTGGAGGGGCTTGATTATCCAATAATTATTGATGTGCAGAAGAAGAAGAGAAAGGACCCTGCTCAACCACCTGAGCATGTGCGTGTGGGTCCCTCTGATTTCCGTACCCATGGGCTTGGTTGCTCGGATTCAGGATATTTTCGAGTTGGGTACGGGTTGGGATGGTAGAGATCCGAGTTGATGAGAGTTAGCTATGAGCCTGGTTTGCAAGTTGTCCAACGAGGTTTTCATTTGCTTCATGAGATGGAGCATGGATCCTTGCATCTCTAGCATTTGTTGGTTCAAATCAGCCTACCCTACGGGTTGATAGGCATTCCAAGCTGGCTAATTGACTTGATTTGGGGACAACTGAGTATACACATGACCCTGACCCATTGGTCGTTGCGGAGCATAGTTGCTGGGTCAGAATTAGGTCTGTTTCCCCGGGCTTTTCCAAGAGAAGTTAGGGTGGTTCTCCAACCCGGATTATAAGCATTAGAATAGGGGTTGGATCTAACGTTCTCCTGTACCGCACAGACATCCTCGTAGGGTGAGGATGGAGAGAAAGAAAGGGAAGGATAAGAAAAACTGGGATCAAAGGCCCCAATTTGGAACCTGTGGGGTTCCGAATAATGTTGACTCAGGTTAAGCCGCATCGAGTTGATTCATGAACTCTCGTCCAGAAGGAGCTCGGAACGAATGGAATCCCGAATTCTAGGATTGAGTGGATCGAGAGTTGTTCATTGAATTTCTAGTCATCCACTCTTCCATTCTCTTAGCAACCAGTCAACCCGTGGTAGAAGTTCTGCACGAGTTGCCATTTCGGCACCTCGTGGTGTGGACACCTTCGCAATAGGTCCTGGAATCGCTCCTAGGCCACATGAAACTGCTCCCTCGGCCACTGGGCAAAGGTAGTGATTGCCCGTCTCAAAGCATTGGTATGTTCGACAGGGAAGAATTTCTTTAGAAAGGCCAATTTCAACTCATTCCAAGTTGCAATTGGTCTTCCTATAGTCCTGTACCAATGAATGGATGTATCCCTAAGAGAGTGGGGGAAGAGCCTCATGATCATTTGCTCCTCATTCACGTTTCGTGCCTTGGTGGTTTGGACCAAAGTGGTCAAGTCCTCCAAGTGCTGAAACGGGTCTTTGAAGAAAAGCCCATGGTAATGTTTGGTCAGGCTTAACACCTGGTGCTTGATTTCTACGTCTTTGGCCATAATCTAGATGCCGGGACGTTCCCCGTAATTTGAAGGATCATAAAAATCCTTCAAGGGTTGAGCACCCTGCATTCTCTGCATTTGTTCCAGCTGCCTTTGGAATTCCTCCTATGGATCCTGAGGCAGAGGAGGCTGTTGATCTGCCATGGGATCAATTTGACCAAAATCCAATTTACACCTCCTAGAATACTCTAGTGGTGCTTCCAATTGGGGATTCAATGATCGTGTTCCTAGCAAAAACTAGGAAAAGGTTGGAAGGACTAGGGATAAGGACCCTGTAGTACAACAAAACAAGCCTGTCCTTAAGTGGGGTAGCCTAAGGATCTAGAGACTCCCAAAACCCGCCTTAAGATTATAAATGATTTATTCTACTTGTATCCGCTCAATCCAACTAGTTAGAAGGAGGGACTGGTTCTTTCTTCGGCTTGCAACTTCATTTCCTAGTGTACCCCCCAACTGCGGTCGTTTGATGCCACTCCCCTAGCTAGACATCAGATTAATCAGTACAAGTAGGTTAATCATAAACAATCTTAGACTAGGCCTTGAAGAGCGAATCAGTCCTTAAGGCCAGCGTCTACTCAATTTTATTTAGGCCTGAGATTGTAGTGCTTATGGAGTGTGATGGACCCCTAAAATGGGTTGTTCCCTTAATAATTGATTGAGTATTATGTAAGTGTGTGCATAACCAGGGTTTTCAAGCAAGATTATTTGTGATGCGTAGATTTTATTATTCAAATCTTGCTTAAGTAGCTTTTAGGGTTTAGAATTAGGTTGATTTGAATCAAGTTTGAGTTGAACTAGGTTTTCAAGCATGGGTGAAGATTGCTTTCCTTTAAAACCAAAAATAAAATGGAGTGCCTGGTATGAACCTAGATTGAAAACCCTAAGAAGAAGCTACTTGATGGGTTGATTTTTGGTTGAGTGGTGTGACCCAAACAACTCAAACAACTAGCCACAACTACACCACTAGGTGAGGCACACATAAATGGCTAACCTAGAATGATTTCTACTCTTTTATGTGTTGATTTGTGTGTACCGGTTCCACAGATCAGAACCTGATTGAGCAGAAGTAAATCAAGTAGGTTAAGTGCCTTGAATGTGGGTGTATGTTGTGTGTTTGTTGAAAATTACCCCAAAAAATATTCTTTTTATTTTTTTTTTACATAAGCGAGGGTGAAATGAGTGTGAGTGAAAAACCAAACAACCAAACTAATCCTAGGATTTATGCAAACACCTACGTTGATTGGAGTTTGAATTTAATGTGAAAAATGAAATCTATGGAGGGGGAAGAATGGGGAGCAGTTACAATCATCTTCAACTGCACTTTATTTTAGTCTACTGCTTGACGATTCCCTGATGGAGGTCTCTGCAAAACAATAGACACAAGAGAAAGCAAGTTAGAAGACAATAAAGTGTGTGAAATGGAAAAAGAAGATTGGAAATCGTTGCCTCCCCGGCAACGATGCCAAAATGTTGAAGCGACGGGCTACTACACTTTCGAATTTGGTTTTGAAAACCTGTCATTGTAGTTTGGAAAGCGAAGAACTCAGGTTCAACAAATACAATTTATATCGGAATAGAAATCTTGAGTTAAACTCAGGGAGTCTACGTTGATCTAAATTCGTAATTATATTTGTTTTTGTGTTTTTGTTAAAAAGTAGAGTAATTACAATGAAATGAAGCACTATAAACAATCAGAATAAGAGAGAGAGAGAGGGAGAGAAAACATTCACTTGATACTTTGAAATGTTTGTACAATTAAGCGAGAAATTACACTAAAAAGCAGGAAAACTATTACACCTAGAGACTAGGAAAATTCTACTCTAGAAAGCAGGAAAAAGGAATAGGAGAGAGAAGTTATCCTCCTCGACAACTACTTGCAGGATGAGCCGGATGAGACGACACTTGGAAGACGAAGAATGGAGTGGGAAGAAGGAGGTCGAGGCAGGAGGAACGAGAACAAGGTAGCACGTCATCATCATCGCGGGATCCGCTTCCGAAATGGGGGTGAAAAATTGCCTTTATCTCTTGAAGAGCATCCCAGGTGTGGGACAAGCTTCTCTTGAGCTTTCGAGAGGGAGAGAAGAAAAGGAAGGGATCAGAATTTCGTATAGAGGGGGTCTCCTTTTATAACTGCAAGGAGTGAGGGCATTTTGGTCATTACATGTTGAAAATCATTAATTTAGGACCTTTCGTGATGGATAAATCCGCCACTAAGGGCCTGAACTTGCCCTTAGTGGGTCGCGCGCACACACCCACTCACCTCCTTGCGCCTCAACATGCGTTCATGTCCATCAGATCTTGGTTGTTTGATCGTGAGATCGAACGGCTGAGAGTGCACCTCGCCGTGCCTCATCCGCGAGCCTCAACGTGTGAGATCCCGCATCACGTAGGGCATCAGATGGTGCGTTCAACTGATTGGATGATTTGGATTGTCTGCCTCCGATAGCACGGCTCCTCATGCCTGTGCATCTGCTCTAATTTAAGGCACCGCGACTTGATTCCGTGCCTCTTCACCTTATTATGGCGCTCAATCAACGTGCTATGGGCACGTTTGTGCCGAGCGCTTAACTTAAGTGCGTGTGACTCACAGCCGTTGGATCTTGATCCAACGGTGGAGAAACGTTGCGGCGAAGGGCTTCAGCGGGTGCGTGCGGCCGGTTGGGAGGCTGAGAGGGTGCCACGTGGCACCATCTTGGCCGTCCATCTTCTGGGTGATGTAGATGGTGCCTCGGGTATCGAATTGAGTCAATTTTCACATCGTTAGGCTGCAATCGTCAATCTGAACCCATCCATGTGGTTGGATTTATCGTCTAACGTGCGGATTAACACCATCTTAGACCTTGATATTCTAAGGTTCCACAGTCTCTATCTGATGCTTTGGATATTCGATTAGGGCGATCTTAGAGTTGTTGAACTCCAATCGTCACCCTGATCAAATCTGTAAAGTTGGATCTTCAATCCAAGGGCACGATAAAAAGTTTCCCTGTCCCTGACCATAAAAAGAGACAATTAACATCCATTTTATTCATACTAATTTAAATGCAAGATGAAGCATGTTATGCAATATTTATAGTATGTAATGCAATTCTATGCTTAAGAACATGCATAAATAGACATTTTATGTAATATAAACATGTTTACATCAATGTATATTATGCCTAGCTGAAGGCATTACAATTTACCATGTGTGTATATTCCAGGTTCTCTACGGAGCTGACCAGGTTGTCATGAGATTCAGGTGATATTCTGTTATTCCACCCTTTTCATGTCTTTGTGTTTACAATGAGGACATTGCATCATTTAGGCATGGGGGTTGATACCTAATCCTAAAATTATTTCGTTAGCTATGTAGAATTTCTTTTATTTTCCTTAAAAAAAATGAAAATTCAAAATGAGAGAAACAAAAAGAAAAAAATAGAATTAGGAGAAGAGAACTTAGGCTTTTGGAAGTTATTAACTTTAGGAAATAATACGATAGGACCTGAACACTTAGACTCTTTACGTCTTCGGGCGTAATTATCTCAGGTGTCCAATTGAATGTGGACTTAGTCTCGAGTCCTCGTCAAGTAATTTTACTTTAATTTGGTGAATAAATTGAGATGATAACTATACGACTTATCAACCTACCCTCTGATTTGAGGGGATTTTAAGTCTAAGCATCTACACACTATTTCCACTGACTCACTTTTCGGCAGTTTCTTTGGAAATTCGGTAGCTAATTGACTTTCTAGGGTAGTATGGCTGGCAAGTTGTCATGGGTAACACCCCATTGGCCAGTTGCCCAAAGCCCAACTACTTAACCACACTTATTCTACTACTTTTAGATAAATCTCAGATCAGGGAAGCCACTTACTAGAAAAAGAAAAAAATGGTACTAAAAAAAAAAAGAGAAAAAATAGAAAAATAAACCACACTTCACCGCACGAGTATGATTGGCAAGTTACCATGGGTAACAACCCATTGGCAGGTTGTCTAGATCCCATCTCACAAAAATGCACAAATAATTCCCAAAACACTTCGGGAAGAAGTGGGGAAGTAGAATAAACTGGGGAGATATACACTGGGTTAACCCTTTTGTTGACTCCATAATTAATTTAAAAGTATGGAGAAAGCTACATTTCGGAAGGATAAACCTCTAAGCAAAAATCTTTAAGGTCACCTAGGGTCATAAAAACCCGAATTCCATTTTAACGGCCACCTAGTGAGTCTATCACCCTTTCACAAGATGCTTGCCTCTTAGAGTCCTTTTCGAGTCTTGGGCGGGTTGAATAGCTGTAAGCAGTTATCCCAAAACTCTCAAACTCCAAAAGTCCAAAAAAATTAGAAAAGAAGGAAAACAAAAACAAATGTATCTTCCCTTTTCAAATAAGGCGAGGACTTGGGCAGTCTGAACTCTGGTAGACACTCGGGTGCTATTGAGTTTTCGTAGCTTAGGACCTTAGTTGAAATTTTCTATTACTAATGAACGACTTCAACATATGTGATTGAGTCCTAATTCTATTTTTATACATAGCATTTAGTTTAATTTTATTAGGGACTAGCAAAAGATAAGCTTGAGGGCATGATGTAGACACATCCATTTAGGTTAAAATGCCTATTTATGCATGTTCCTAGGCTTAGATTTGCATTCCATTTTATAAATATTGCATAGCATGCATCATTCTACATTTTGAGTAGTTGTGTATATTTTAGGTTAATTGCATCCTTTTATAGTCAGGAGAGAAGGAGATTTATTTTGGAGCCTTTGATTGATGATCTAGCCATACGGATCTGATCAGGATGACGATTATAGTCCAACACCTTCGAAATCTCCTTGATTGGAGACCCATAGCACCATATGCAGTCCAAGGAAAATCAACAGCCAAGGGACTAGGTGACGTAATTTAGAGCTTCAAATGACAAATCTGATTGTGCGGATGGATTCAGGTCGACGATTCCAACCCAACGGCACGAAAATCAACTCAATCCAACCTCTGTAGCTACCCATACAATGAAAAGAAGATGGACGACCCAGATCGCGTCACATGGCACAACCCAGGTCGCCCATGTGCACGCATGTGTCATTGTACTCACACAACAGCGTGGGCATGCGCGTGCATGCGGAGGCAGCTGCAGCAGCGTAGTGCGCGTGCATGTGCGACAAGGGCTCGTGGAGCGCATGCCAATGCAACGATTGGTGCGCATGTGGGTTGTCTTCAGCAACATTTGCAGCGGACCTTCAGCGATGTTTATGACTATAACTAAATGTCTTGTATACAAATTTGATTCTTTCCTCCACTATAAAAGGACCCTACCCCTCCCATTTTTCTTCATCTCTTCCTTTCTTTCTCTCACCACCTCCAAGGCTTTAGAGAGAGCTTGCCCCAAGCTTGAGATGATCCTCTAGAGTAGAAAACCAAATATTTTTGCCTCTCATCCCCATTCGTGGAGCATCCCATGGCCGTCCTATCACCTACTTTGGGAAGTAGATCCTCGCCATGATGTCATCCTGCCCCACCCTCCATCCTTTGGCTCCATCCTCGTTCATCCCGCTCCTCACCACCTTCCTCCAGGAGATGTCAGAGCGAGTCATCCTCCGAGCAACCGTTGAGGAGGATTCTTCTCATCTCCATCTATCTTTATTGCTTTCTATTGTTGTTTTTCCCATTTTCATAGTTGTAGAAAATATTTGATTATAAAAATACATGATTGTTTCACTCTCTGTCTTTATCTCTCTTTGTTCATTTTGCAAGTAGATTAGCTAGAATTCATCGACCTAATCTCTTGCTTGTTAAAAATGCCAAAAAAATTAGAAAGGACAAAAATGACAAAAATAAATAAAAAGTGAAACATGGATTTTCAAAACCAAATGTTTTTCTCCCCATGTTCAACCCGAGACTCACTTTTCGAGTTTTAGTTATAACTTTTATCTAATCGACGGATTTTCTTGCAAATCGAGCTATGACGACAGGTTTTCCAAACCTAAACCCTTTTCGCGTGCGAATCCACCGCAATCACAATCATCATAATGAAATGTCTCTAGATCCATGGAATGAAAATCTGAATCCGTTGAATGTTATCCTATTCCCCGAAATCCATGTATATGTCCTCAAGATCAATGGCGAAAGCCTCTATTACTCTCGATTTGTTGGAATCATGCTCGGCTAAATCGAGATCCTCCATTATGTGGAAAACTTCTAGTTATGGCTCTAGGTTTTCTACTACCGAAACAGTCATTAGATCGTGAATCAAACCTAGTTGTTCTGGCAAGGATTTTCCTTTAGTTGATGCCTTGAAAATATTGATCTCAGTTTGCTTATCTCCAGAGGCAATTATCATGTGCCCTGATTCACAGTTGATTATGGCTCCTGCAGTAGCCAAGAAAGGTCTTCCCAAAATCAAGGGCATATCTTGTATTTGTTGTGGCGCATCCATGTGAACAACTAGAAAATCGGCTAGGTAGCTAAAATCCTTAACACTAATT
Organism: Thalassia testudinum; assembly: GCA_037157565.1. Lineage (NCBI taxonomy): Eukaryota > Viridiplantae > Streptophyta > Magnoliopsida > Alismatales > Hydrocharitaceae > Thalassia > Thalassia testudinum. The sequence goes on along the minus strand of JAZHRO010000031.1, from coordinate 219,785,592 downwards.
GCCACATCCTATACCAACCCAATCAGGGCAATCACAGTTCGGTAAGCCAATTGCAGAGTAGCATCAATGGGTTTTAGCTAACTAATCTGTAATTTCTCAAATAGGGTGGTCGGGATGAGGTTTACTAAAGCACCAACATCAAGTACAACCCGCGTGAAATTTGTACCACCGATCTTGCAATGGATCAGCGGGGTAGCTAGATTGGATTTCTTAGGAGGTAGACTTTTATGGATTATAGCACTCGCACTTTCAGACAATACTACCTGTCCTTGTGATGGTTCCTCCACTAATTTTTTGGATAAGTCAGACAAGGTGGAATTGAGAGTGAGGATATCATGTAACGGGATAGTGCCTTGTGCATTCCTGAATGGTCCCATTACGTCAGATTCCGATAGTCCCTTAGTATGAAGGTCGGATAAAATCTAGGATAGGGGAATGAATTGGCTATCTTGGGGGATGGGATTCTATTTCCACCTCTTGGTTTTGTCCTGAACCTTGTTATACTGATCATAGGTTGGGTGAGATTTGGGAGATGGGCTTAAGTGCTTGGTTTTGTGATCATTTTTCATGCCCACAACATTGATCATAGCACAGTCATGATGTGAAGGTGGAGAGAGAATTGGACCTTGTTGTTGAACAGTAGGATAAGTCATGGTATGATTTATATCAGTTGAGGTGGATGCTCCAAACACGTAGGTACGAGTCGATGGCTCTGGCTGAGTGTAGCATTATTGACCTTGGATTTGATTTGCCACATGTTTTTGGGTGGACATGTTGTTTGGATTTGGTAGAGGTTGGGAAGGAAGTGCACCAAACTAGCTAGTCCACGTGATTTGTGCAAGCTAATTTCAAACCTCTGTGATCTCGTCTTTGTGTAAGTCTTCTGGATGTCGGCTAGGGCTTGCAGAATCATGCTCATTTGCTCTTCCTTGCTAGGCCTAGATTGGTAATTCTAATTGGGCCTTGGTTGATCAGGTTGATATGGGCATGGAGCCCGTGGTCGGGGCTGGAATTGAGATCTTGGATTTTGATTATTCCTCAACCATGCAAAGTTGGGATGATTACGCGATCCAGGGTTATAGGTGTTCGAGAATGGATCATTTTAGATGGCATGGAGATCCTCGCAGGTCTTTCTTCTTTAAAGGAAGCGTACTTGAGATGATTGGGCTAATTTACTTGGAGAGTACCACAGTGCTTCCTTTCCTCAGTTTACTCTTTGGAGTACATGAGTCCTTTAAAAATCTTGTATAAGCCAAAATATGCTTAATAGCATCTAGGAGTGGGATGCTTATGTGTATCGCTTCAAGACCTTAATTAAATCCTCATCAATGGTAACAGCTTTCTTTCATTTCCTAGATCTCCTATTTAAGGCTTTGGGAAAAGGGACTTCGTTTTCCTGCCCTATAGAAGTGTAGACTTGATCAGAAGAAGTAGAGGGAATATTAGCGAGATCAGGTGAACCAACTCTAATGGATGTAGGTATAGAAGCTATGCTAGATGAAGTAGGGCCCAAAGGATGTGCACGTGGATATATAGGGTCCCTAGTCACTACTAGAAAAATGGCCCTTCACGACACTTTTGTAGGGATGATTTTTGTTAAAACCATTGTATATAGCAGAGTTTCTAGACAACGGTTTGAAAACTGTCTTATTCTTAATATATACGATGGTTTGAATTACAACCATCGCATATATTTACCATGAATCCCGTGTAATAAGAGTGGTGGATCGGGATATATTTATACGACGATTTGTATAAAGACCATTGTATTATAGATGACGATTCTATCTTGTAACCATCATCTATATTGATTGCAAATTTTGGTCGGGTGACATTTTTCGTGCCCTACCGAACTTTAAACGATGGTTTTTACAAAAACCATCGTCTAAAGTTCTTGTGCCCTAAAACCAGCACCTGATCCCCCATGCACCGTTCATCTTTCCCTAGAGCGCTCCTCCAGACAGAGCTCTCCTCCTCCTCCGTTAACCTCTCCTCCTCCTTGTAAGGCTTTCGTCATCCTTAGAGTTCTCGTTGTTGCGTGCTCCTCCTCCTGCTCATCCTACCACCATCGAGCAGCCGACTGTCCTCCTCCCATCTACCATCGATTGTCCTCCCAACCACACGCAGCCCCAGCCCCTCTCCTCCTCATGCACCGCCACTCCTCCTCCTCCCATTCATGTGTAGCCTTGGATCCTCCTCCTGCTCCTTCCAGCAGCTGTCGCCTCCTCCTCCTTCCAGCAGTGTCGCCTCCACCTCCTCAATCCCATCCGTAGACCCCTCCTCCTCCTCCTTCCAGTAGCCGCAACTCCTCCTCCACCTCCTTGCCAACGCCGCCCCTCCTCCTAGTCAACTCCAAACTAGGCCAGCTCCTCCTCCCATCCATAGGGCCCCCCTCCTCCTCTCCTCATCCCCACCCCCAGCCCCTCCTCTTTCTATCTGCAGCCCCCCTTCCTCCTCATCCCCATCCTTGATAGCCCCTCCTCCTCCTTATCTCATCCGCAGCACCCCATGCTCCTCTTCCTATTGCTCCCCCTAATTACAAAATATCTTGTATTAAGTAAATGTTAAATTTGGTTCATTTTTAAAATTTATTTTAGTTATTTACTTATAAATATTTATAGTTTGATTTAGGTACCTCACGTTGTCGGACACCTTCTATGTGATTCATATGCTTTATTGAGGTATGAAATTAAGTTTTCTTAATTCATTTGTGAATGAATGTGGGGTGTGCCCACTTAGGTTTAGAATGTGGGGTGTATCCACTTGATGATATTATGTGTGAATGTTTTTATGAATGTTGGTTGTGCCCACTTGATGCTTATTTTTGAATGCTTATTTGATTGTACTTCTTATGTGAAAATTTTTATGAATTTGAGAAGTTTGGAAGCAGCAATGAGAGAAAAAAGGGAAAGTGAAAGGAGATGGAGTAGGAGTGGAAGAGGAGGGAAAGAGATGAATAAAGAAGAATATGAATTAATGTAGGGAAGGAGGAGAGGAAGAATAGGGAGAAGAAAGGAAAGAGAAGATAATTAAATAGGCAGGAGATGAAGAAGGGGGAGACAGATGCATAGAGAAGAATATAAAGGAAGGAAAGGATGAGAGAAAGGGTAAGGAAAAGAGAGAGAGAGAGAGTAGAAAGGAAGTGGTAAGAAAGGAAGATAGGAGAGAAGGGAGAGAAGGGAGAGGAGGGAAAGTGAGGAAGAATCTATTTTTATTTTGTATATAATTATTTGTTTTCATTGTAAATTTTATTATTTTATTGAATTCATAGATACACACACTTGTACAAATCTAGATGCACTTGAGGCCAAACAATAGGTATTCTAACCCCTAGGTTATAGGTTTTGAGAGGGGATAATCATGTCAAAATACTTGTCCGTCGACACTTATGATCATATTATATGTACAATGTAAAGTGTTTGTATACCTCACTTACATTCATGAAGCTTTGTCATTATAGCATGCCATAAGAGTCGTCGTCCTTTGTTTAGAAAAGTTCTAAACAAAGGGGGGTCCTTGAAGATTTGATCACAACTTATCATTACTTGTTACATGGAACCGATGTTTGGAGGAATTTTGGTAGATCTTTTCACTTTTCTCCTGTATACCAACTGATCTTATCTATGTTCATAATGCACCCTTAAATGGAAGTTATTGGGAATATAGTTAAGGTTAGTCTTGGGGGGTATACTCGAGAAGTGCGAGGAGATGATACCGAAATTTCTCGACACTGGTTACATGTAATAAGTAACATTGTATTCAAATTTTCACGGATGAGCTATTAAATGAAAATCTTAATCAAAATACAAACACTATTATGAAATCAAATTAAATATAATTATTGGGTGGTTTTATTTCATTTTTGCAGATTATCATGGATAAGTCTTGGTTTAGTTTGAGGAACTCAGATTAATTTCAATACAAGAATGGAGTGAGAGAGTTCCTTGATTGGGCATTTCATGACAATAGGAAGTCATTCACTATGAGACAAGTTCGACAGGATATTTTGCCTATGTACGAGGTGCTTGAATGGATATTCATATAATCGGAATACTTTATATGAGCACACAATTTACAATGGTTGGTGGTAGCATTATACTAATTGGATTGCTCATGGAGAGGATTAGACAAAGGAAGAAAGACAATCTCCGATAGATTTCAATGAGACAATCGTTGACATTGAAGCTGATGGCATCAATGAAATGCTTGATGAGATGAGAGCAAGAGTTGAAGATCTGACTAGTAGGGAAACTTGTAATCAGCTTTATGATACTATTAAGGCAGCGAACGAACCTATTTATCCCGGTATCACATCCACTTCTAAGTTGTCATTTCTTTTGAAGTTATTTCAAGTGAAGGTCATGAATAGAGCGACCTTTAAATTGATGTCCAAGGTGCTTGAATTCATTGGAGAGCTTTTAAATGATCCAAAAGGCTATCCAAAGACATGGTATGAAGCAAAGAAAAAGATTCGTGGACTTTGTTTAATTTGCAAGAAAATTTATGCTTGTCAAAATGATTGTGTTATGCAGAAATGAATATGCAGAGTTGAGTAGTTGTCCACAACGTGGTGTTGAGAGATTTAAACTGAGAAATCCACTAAATACAAGGGCCAAAAAATAACTAGAGAAGGTTTTACGTTACTTTCCATTAATTCCTAGGCTTCAACGCCTTTTTATTTCAAATAGAACTGTAAATTTGATGACATGGCATAAGGATAATATGTCATGAGATGGTCGCATTCGTCATCCTGTAGATTCAGAAGAGTGGAAAATGTTTGATAGCACTCATTTAGAATTTGTAGAGGATGCAAGGAATGTCAGATTGGGTTTTGCAAGTGATGGGTTTAATCCTTTTAAGAACATGTATCCAACCTATTTAATTTGGCAAGTCATGTTGGTAACTTACAACTTACCTGCATGTCCTTATATGAGATTGTCGTTTATGATGTTGACCCTACAAATCCCCAGTCCAAAGCAGCTAGGAAATGCAATTGAAGTTTATCTTCAACCATTAATAGATGAACTGAAACTGTTGTGGTGTAATGGCATTCGTGCATATGATGCACACATAAAAGAATTCTTTGATATGCATGCAACATTATTGTGGACCAATAATGACTTCCCTGCATATGCAAATTTATCAGGATGGAGTACAAAGGGAAAGTCTGCTTGTCCAGTATGTATGGATGACTGTTGTCAACGTTTAGTGCGGATTTAAAGCGTATTATGTTGTAGTATAACCGACAAAACGTTCGAACAAATATAAAGTTTTTATTACTCGAAGACCGGAGTATCCGAGGTCGAACACAGGGAGCAAATGGAACTTACCACTAAATCAAAATGTAATTGAACACTCTAATTTACTCAAAATAAAAATTTAGGTATTAATGTATGCGATTAAAAGGAGTTAGGGCAAAAAATATGAAATTGGACGTCTGATCTTGTGATCAGACGTCTTAAAAGCATCTCTCCTTTTCTTCTTGATTATTCTTCTTCTTCTGCTGCAGTCTTTGCTCTGTCTTTTCTTCTTCTGATCTCTGCAAAGTTCTTCACTTGGCTTCTCTGTGCCTTTGCTTCTGGCTTGCTCTTTTCTTTCTTCCCCTGCGAAGGCTTCTTTCTTGCTGCTTCTTCTCTGCCTTGTTTCTTCTTCTTTCTATTCTTTTCCTTCTCGCGGCCAAGTCCTTCTCCTCCTGCGTTCAGCCTGCCTGCACAGGAGCAAAACCTAACCCTTCTCCCTCTACCCGCGCGTCTCTCTCTCTCAAGCAATTCACTCAAACCGCTCTACCAGAGCCACAACCTTAATCGGGTCGAATCGTACCCGGGACCAGGCGCACCTGCAGGTGTGTGATGCGCGAGGAGTGCGTAGGTCTAGGTCGGGTCGGATCCGCCAGGTCCGCGTGGTCAGGCCGCGGACGAGGCGGGTGGGGTCAGTGAGGGACCTCACCCCTGTGCTTTCGAGGCAGTAAACGTATATCACAAAAAACCTTTATACCATACCTGTGCCTTGAGATTCCACGATGTGGGACTAAACGTTCCGTCCTTCCTTTGCGTGCGCCCGCAGACTCTCGTGTGCAATTGCCCACGCTGAAGGCCCTGCTGCTGATCCTTGCTGAACTCAGTCACCTCGCAACACTTGCGAGAGTCTGCTGCACCTGCCGCCTGGGAAGCCTGACGCCTGCTGCTGCTCCAAGCTTCCTGCTGCTTCGACTGTTAATGGCGGCCGGAGCGTTTACCTGAACTTCCACAGAACGGCCTATTGGTCCAATTAGAATAGTTGGAAACCTTCGCCGTAGCACGGCGAAGGCGGTGGGTGATGCTGCAGGTTGCCGGTCGGCCTAGGCGTGCCCGCCTAGGTTAACCTGTGGCCGGAGATGGTGGGTTGTTCGGGGGGTGATTATGGAGGTCTGGAGTGGCAGTTGTGGGGTGGAGCGAGTTCCTGGTGGTGAGGCGGAGCTCACGAGGTGGTTGGCGAGCCGTGTGGAGTGGCGGAGTGGTGTGGGCGGCTCGCCGGAGTTCGGTCGGTGATGTGGAAGATGAGGGTGGTCAGCGTCGGTCGAGGGGTAATCAGATGAGATAACAGGGGGAAAAGAGAGAGGATAGGATGGAGAGGAGTTCTAACCTAATTGTAAGGACGAAAGGGGACAGAAGGCGGACAGCAGTACTTGCTGTCGCCGGGGAAGATGACGCCCAGTGGGGGAGAACGGCGGCGACGATGGGGCTGAGGCGGCGTGCGCTGGTACTGCGCGACGCGGAGGAAGGTCAGGAAGTTAACTCTGCCACTGGTTTTGTGGCAGAGCGAAGAGGGAGGGGAGGGGGGCTCGCCGGAGCTAGCTGGGGTATTTGGCCGAGCAGGAGGAGAGGAATTGAAGGGGGAAACTCGGCCAAATCAAGCTCAAGGTGAGTGGCCGGGTCCGAGGGGTGTTTTATAGGTGCTGGACTTGGTGTGCAGGGCGTGAAGGGCACGTAATTGCCTGAGGTTGGTCGCCGGAGATGGAAAGGAGTTAGGATACCCAAATCTCTCGTGCGTTCGCACGAGAGATTGGGTTCACACCAACGATTGTAATTGACTTTATGAGGAAGGGAATTCCTCAGAGAATCCTCCTTCCATTTCTGGGAGGGAATCTCTGAGGGATTAGAGAGCAATCCCTCTCCGAACCTCGCCGGAGTTCGGTTCTGCCCTAGCAATGGCGGCAGGACCGGTTTGCAAAGAAGGCGAGGAACCTAGGGGGCTCTCTGCAAGGATATTCAAAAGATAGGGACCTCTTTGTGATTTGGGTGTACTAACTTGCAAAGTAGGTCAAGATGACCTCTCCTTAGGTCCAAATTTTGGTATAAACCTAATTTGGACCTAAGGAAACCAATGGAGAAGTTAGATTTCAGGTTTGACCTCTTTTGACTGGACATTTTGCGTAAAAACCCAAATTAGGTTAATTGAAGAGCTAAGACCCTAATCTAGGTCAAACTAGGTTCCAAAGGCCAAATTAAGTGTTCTAAACCCCAGAGGATGTTTTTCTATGATTTTTAGAGGGTTTGCTTGATTTTTATTCTGACTGGAACCTTGTTAATTTAAGCGGGTCTGTTTTAGGGTTACCAAGTGTCATTTAATTCTTAGATTGCACATAAACCCATTTCTGATTAATTCAACCCACTTTGGACTATTTGACCTATGTTTTGCTTCTGAGAAATCCCGTTTATGTACTGCAATGGTAAAATTGCAGTTTTAACCTTTATTTCATGTTTTCTTCTCAGAGCACTTGTTCCTTTAGTTAAGCCTTCTTCTAGGTTATGTAGGAGCTTTTATCTTCTTTATTAGGTCAAAATGAGCTAGTTATGGCTCATGATGAGGCTCTCATCATACCCCCATGCCTAGCTTTTGCTAGTCCCTTAGCAAAATTTCAAAGTTTTAACTTCCATTCTAGACCCAAAGTGTCCTTAGTTATGATAAGTGCTTCTTTTGTGATTAGGTAGGAATGCCGACAATAGGCCTAGAGGTACTCAAGTACCAACCAAAATCTGGACCTGTTCTGCTTTAGCCTCAGTCCTTCGCAAAGGTTTCTACGGCCCACAAAAACTATCCTAGGGTTTGTTGGACTCTGCGGTTAAAGCACCCGTGCTTGAGACATTTTTAGCCTACGTTCAGTTTGCAGTGCGTTTTTTTTGTAAGAGAGAGATAGAGGATTTATTTGCTTGGAGAGCTTTTCTCTCTCTTTTCTTTTTATTTCTAGCTTCGGATTAGCTTCTCAACACGGTCTGTATCGGATTCCTCGTCCCCATCATCAATCCTCAAGGGTCCCTGGCTTTCGAGATTTCGAGATAATCCCGCCCATGGCAACCCCCGGAACCCTGGCTTTCGAGATTTCGAGATAATCCCGCCCATGGCGTTCCGTGGCCGAATTCAGACCCTGGCGATCGACATTTCGTGATAATGCCACCCATGGTATCTGAACCAGCAGAGTGCTTACATGCCCCCAGTAGGATATTTAAATATCCTAAGAGACAAGCACCGAGGAGACGATATGTTGTTACGCATCTTCGAGGGGAATTTCCCGCCTCTCCGCGCTGGGAACTTGTCCAAATCAACTTGTGTTGATTGGCCGCTCCTAATCTAGGTGACTTTTTCAGAATATTAAACGCTCTTGCGTGTTTTGAATATTTATGCGCACTGAACCAGACTGTGTGTGAATTTGGGTGCTTAGGTTACCGAATCCCGCAAACCGGAGGTCAGTTAACGAGGCCGAATACTTCCTAAGCCTTAGACCTAATACTTAAGCTTCGCATTTTCCTCAACCTCTTGAGGATTGTCCAGATTTTAACGGATACATGAATTTTTAAGCTAAAAATCTAGCCCAAGAGGCCTAAGACCAGCGTTCCCGCTAATCTCTTGTTATATCTCTGTAGCATTTTTCTTTTCTTTTTCTTGACTCGGTCTAGAACTTCAGTTAACCCCTTAATCTTTTACTAATGACTTTTTCTTTTTCTTTTCCTTTTGTGCTCCTTTATTCATTTTTGCTCTTTTTCTCCTCCTTATGATTATATGGCTCACAACATTTCCTCCCTCCCCATTTTTTTTGTTCTTTTTCGTAATTTTTCAATTTTTTGTGTTTTTGACATATGCGAATTTTTTTTTGTGAGAATCCTTCTGATTTTTTTCTTGGTTTTGTATGTATGCACTTTATCACCCCCCCCATGCCTAAGTTTTGCAATGTCCTCATTGTAAACAGAGGGTGGGAATTAGTGTTGAGGTCAGGGGCTTAGAACAGGATATATCGGGTGGGTGAATGGGTCGGGAATGAGTGATGCGAATGATTTTAAGCTCTGATACGTGTACCAGAGGTGGGATCAACTGTCTAAGGCTGAACTCAAGGTGCATTAGACGTGGAGTACAGACGACTAATCAAACGGGTCTCTATTTTTGAGATGACGGGTTGCCTCCCGTTAAGCGCTAAATTTAATGCCTTCAGCCGGGCGGAAAATGGGGTGGAGAGGGAGTGGTCAAATCAATGGAGTTTTGGAAAACAAGCACCTTGATTAAGAGCCTGGTTGGTCCAACCAGGTACTTGTTCAGATCAGTGGGCTGATGATGCAGCCCAAACCCAATAAGTCTGGTGGGTTGATAGATGTAGATTAGCAGATGTGGGACCCACCAAATGCAGTGATGTTCTGATAGATATGGAAGTGAAAACTCGAGTTCGGGTTCAGTCGAATCAGCCTGGTGGGGGTAGGGTTCCGAAAAATAATTAATGTAAGATGTGGAATCCCTACAGGGACGGTCAAAGGATGGAGGCTCCTGATTTGTGGTCTGATCAGTGTCCGATACCCGGTATAGATACGGAGTTGAATCATCTGCAATCGGCTCATTGAGAGGTGAATCAGAATAGAAATTGAGTCCGGTTGCGGGTCGAGGTGGGGAACGGGTTTTGATTGGTGCTGTATATGTGGAGCAGGTGGCTTCAAAGAAGATTGACATGTTATAATCAGGAGGCAGATTTTCTCCGATGTTATGGTCAGATTCGAGATCGTCGGAGAGTTTGCGAAAATCAAAGTTTGAATGAGATTCTAGATCATGAGTTCCACCATAGAATAAATCATATGTTGTATATTCAGCAGCCTGACTGGGATCTAGCCTAAATGTTAATTCCGAGCTTACAAAGGTGTCCCTATCTGGAAGAGGCTCAGGTTCAAGGTTAGTAGGGCAGAGCCAATCGAAACCCCGCTCGTCCAAGTCCTCGGTTTCTGTATCGTAGATTGGCATGACTTCCGAAAACTCGATTAGTTCTTCTGAGGAGGTTGACGAGGGATATTCATCAAATCGAGGCCCAGAATCATATTCTTCATTAAGAGATTGATTTTCTTCATATGGGGCCTTGAAATCTTCAATATAGGTTTCAGATCTAGGTTCTAGGCTTAGGATGTGGGTGGAATTACTAGAATCTAGGTCTGAATAACCTTCGCGGGCCACCTTATCAAAATAAGGGACGGAATATATACCCGCGAGAGGTTCAGTTCTACTCTCATACTTGCAGGAGTCTTGGGATTCTAAAATGGGTTCATCATGGTCTTTTCCTGCATTTGGAGCTTCCCAACCTTCTTCAATATTAGGTGCATTATACTCCATCTGGGTTGGGAATCCACAACCATTTTGTGCCTCAAACCCGAGATCAGATTTATCCTCGATGTTGTCCCAAGATAGTTCATCCTCTGTTGGCAGTATGTACGGGTATTTCTGATCAATCACTTGTTTTATTAATCTCATTATCTCTTCCCGTTTTTCAAGACTATCTTGGTGTTGCTTCCAAAGTCGAGGATTTGTCATACATTGAAGGTATTCACTATTATGCAATTTTTCTATCTCAATGTATGCTGTAATGAGCAAGTCACGGGTTGATCCTTTGTTGGCTTCTGCTAATAGTACATGGGCACAAGTTATGACAAAGGTTGTGGTTGTTGGGACATCAACCTGAATGTTTCCTACTGTTGTTGAGGTTTCTTCATTTTCATAAAATCTCATGGCATCCTCAATCATTTTATCTCTCATGGATCTCTGATATTCAGGTTTCTCGACTGGTAGTCCTAGGTGGTTCGGCTGCATATTTGGATCAGGTGGTGGAATCAAGATCAGAGTTTGACTCAAGATGTGTTATGAAGCAATCAGATCTGAATAACGAGTCCCACTGAAAATGAATGTGTGTGCTCTACAGAGAAAAGATGCAGGACTGGAGATGTTCTTGACCCAATCAAGACATCCAAAAGATGTTTGGATGACTATGGAGGTTTGGGGCGGATGGACCCCTGGATCCGAAGATCGTCCACCTGAGAGTTACCTGGGCAGCCAGAGAGGGAGAGTCCCGCAAAGACCCCTACACGGTAGAGCGTCCCTACGGGTTACAGGGTTTCCCCCACCCGACCTCTCTTGTCACTGAGATTCCAGGTAAACCAGAATGGGGACCTTGACCTCTTAAGTCTATCACTTTTTATTTCAAAGGTGCTTTTAGGGTTCTCACTTGAACTTTAGATGTTTTTGGTATTGTGACCTAATTTAGAGGTTGGTTGACCCAAGGGGTCAACTTCACCTGACCTGTCCTATAGATGGCAGAATGATTCTAAGCTCGGAGCCTAGAGATCACCCTGATTTGACTCCCAGGTTATTAGGTCAAAAGAAAATTTTAAGATTCAAGTGATTTTAGGGCTCAATTTTAGGGTTTGTCTTATTTAACTTTCTTCAATCAAGGGCTTGGGTAGCACACTGATGCGGGAGGGTTTATTTCCTTTTACACAGGCATGTGTGACTAGCGCTTCAAGACCCTAATGTGGAAACCCTAATTTGGTTCTATTTCCAATCCTCTTTTTCTTTTTCAAAAGTTCTCTTTGGACTTATAAACAAGAAGTGTGTGGTCCGCCGAGATTAAGCGTTTATTTTCAATTAGGCACAAGAATTTGTGGGATGGAAAAAAAATCACTCCAACTTCAAGAATATTTGCAGAAATTTTTGCAAAATCAAGAAATGTTTTGCCTTAGAGATGGTGATTACTATATAAAGAAGGCAATTGATTCCTAACTTGATTTTCTTCCTTTTGTTTTTCAAAGATTAGGGGATGATTAAGGAAGAAAAGAAATTACCTGCCCTGGAGTGGTTGACTTGCGGGAGAGATTTTCTCATGAAGTACCTGCACGATCACATCAAAGAAAAGTAGGGCAAGTTAGTGTTCAATATGATAAAAAGAATGTAGAGACTAGTGGTAAATTGTGCAGTGCTCCCCGGCAACGGCGCCAAAATGTTGTCAACGTTTAGTGCGGATTTAAAGCGTATTATGTTGTAGTATAACCGACAAAACGTTCGAACAAATATAAAGTTTTTATTACTCGAAGACCGGAGTATCCGAGGTCGAACACAGGGAGCAAATGGAACTTACCACTAAATCAAAATGTAATTGAACACTCTAATTTACTCAAAATAAAAATTTAGGTATTAATGTATGCGATTAAAAGGAGTTAGGGCAAAAAATATGAAATTGGACGTCTGATCTTGTGATTGGGTTCACACCAACGATTGTAATTGACTTTATGAGGAAGGGAATTCCTCAGAGAATCCTCCTTCCATTTCTGGGAGGGAATCTCTGAGGGATTAGAGAGCAATCCCTCTCCGAACCTCGCCGGAGTTCGGTTCTGCCCTAGCAATGGCGGCAGGACCGGTTTGCAAAGAAGGCGAGGAACCTAGGGGGCTCTCTGCAAGGATATTCAAAAGATAGGGACCTCTTTGTGATTTGGGTGTACTAACTTGCAAAGTAGGTCAAGATGACCTCTCCTTAGGTCCAAATTTTGGTATAAACCTAATTTGGACCTAAGGAAACCAATGGAGAAGTTAGATTTCAGGTTTGACCTCTTTTGACTGGACATTTTGCGTAAAAACCCAAATTAGGTTAATTGAAGAGCTAAGACCCTAATCTAGGTCAAACTAGGTTCCAAAGGCCAAATTAAGTGTTCTAAACCCCAGAGGATGTTTTTCTATGATTTTTAGAGGGTTTGCTTGATTTTTATTCTGACTGGAACCTTGTTAATTTAAGCGGGTCTGTTTTAGGGTTACCAAGTGTCATTTAATTCTTAGATTGCACATAAACCCATTTCTGATTAATTCAACCCACTTTGGACTATTTGACCTATGTTTTGCTTCTGAGAAATCCCGTTTATGTACTGCAATGGTAAAATTGCAGTTTTAACCTTTATTTCATGTTTTCTTCTCAGAGCACTTGTTCCTTTAGTTAAGCCTTCTTCTAGGTTATGTAGGAGCTTTTATCTTCTTTATTAGGTCAAAATGAGCTAGTTATGGCTCATGATGAGGCTCTCATCAATGACACTCAGTATCTTCGAGTACCTGAAAGCAACAAGTTTTGTTATTTGGAACACCGTAGATTCCTCCCAATTGAGCATAGATGGCAAACAACAGTGCTTAAGGATAAGTTCGACGGTAAAAGTTGTCAATATTCTTCTAAGAATCTGAGGAATAAGCTAAGTACAAATTCAATAAGGTTGTCTGGTTCTTAAATAATGGAGAAATTACAATAACTTGGTAACATACGATTAGGTCGTCTGTTTAAGAAAGATCAAATAGCTTTAAAACATATGTGTCCTAAAAAGAAGAGCATTTTCTTCATCGAACTCCAATATTGGAAAGATCTAACTATTCGACATAATCTTGATGTGATGCATATTGAGAAGAATGTAATGGATAACATTTTGGATGTGTTCAACTTAACCAATAGTCTAAATGATACAGTGAAAATGAGAAAAGATATGATAGCTTTAGGCATTCGTCCAGAATTACATGTTATTGAAAAAGAAGATGGCAGTTATGATTTTCTGGAAGCCATTTCCAGCTTAAACAATGATCAACAAGAGAAAGATTTCACCTTTTTGAAAGAAGTACTGGTGGCAGATGGCTATTCTTCACAACTTTCTTGATGTGTAAATGAGCCTCAAAGAAAAGTAGTGGGTTAAAGAGTCATGACAGTGACATTTATATGCAAGTCTTGTTCCTACTAGCTATCCGTGGAGTGTTATCTGATCCAGTTGTGGATTCAATTACAGAGATGAATCGATATTTCAAAGCTATTTGTTTGAAAACTGTACATTCTGATTTATTACGATATTGGGATAACCAAATAGTCATCACATTATGTAAAATGGAGTAGATATTTCCTCCAGCGTTCTTTGATCTCATGGTTCATTTAATTATACATCTTGCAAATGAAGCCAAAGTTACTGGGCCTATGTAGTATAGATGGATGTATCTAGTTGAATGGTTATTGGAGAAACTTAAAGATAATGTGTTAAATAAGGCTGAGCCTAAAAGATCTATTGTGGAAGGATATCTTGTAGAAGGGTCCATTAACTTTTATGCCGTGCATATGGATGAGACAAGACAATTGATTTAATTGATTATAGAGAAATTATGATAGAAGGTACAATGAGAATGATGAAGATTGTCTTTCCATATTTGATATTCCAGGAAGGCCTATCCTCCACACAGAGTACAAATCAATCTCTAAAATCGATTGGTGTCTAGCTCACTTGTACATTCTTAAGCAAATTCTAGAAGTTGATGTATTTTACAATGAATTTAAGGAGTGTTCACACCTAGAAACACGTGAGGTCGACTTTCTCGAGTGGCTTAAAGAGCATGTTATGCAAATGAAAGAAGAGAATGACCCACGATGGTTAGAGAACTTCGACATAATATCAGATCAACTACTGAGTTATGGACATTCCATTCAAGTTACATTATAAATGGATTCAGATTCAGGATAAAATCCATAGATGATATGAAGGCCATGCAACATGCTGGTGTTGTTGTCAGTTGCGATTTAAACACTAGTTATGATGGCTACTATGGACATATCAAAGAAATCATTTAGATGAGCTTCAGATATGACCATAGAGTTTTCCTTTTCAAGTGCAATTGGTTTGATGTGTTTAAAGAAGGCATTGGATTCAAACTTGATAAGAAGCACGATTTTTTAAGTTTGAATAAGAATCGTTGAATTCTTCATTCTTCGTAACCGTTTACATTAGCATGTCAAGTATTTCAAGTCTTCTACATCCCTAACAACAGTAGAAGTGGATGGATTATACCCGTACAGATAATTCCACGTGAATATTTTGATGTGCAAAAGGATGTCGAAAATGTCATAGAAGCAGATGCTTATCAAGAACACTTACCAGAAGTTGGTGTAGGTGCAATGGATATTGATATGTAAGGTATAATTTTCTTTACAACATTAATGCCTTCTTCTTATGTCATATTTTCCCATCTCCATGCCCTTTTCAAAAAAAAAAAAATCCCATCTTCATGCTTGCAACAATGTAGGTGGATGAGCCATCAAAGTATGGTGTTGTGGTCTTGAAGATGACTAGAAAAGTTGAGAAATTCGTGAAGTGAAACATATTTGTGGGCAACAAGATATTTCTTCTGGGCTCATGTTATCAGCTTCACGAGTCCAATCTGTCTATATAAATTCATCGATTTATGGTAAGTTTTTATGGTAAGTTTTCATAATTACGGATAAGAAAATGACATATGAAAATGGCTAGCAATCATCATTTAGGGGTATATAACCCAAATTAACTTCTCTAACAAAACAATGGTTTAGAAAAAGAACAGCTAGTTACTTTTATATTTATGTTTAGGTTGGAATAATATTCAAAGTACTTGTTTCATTTATTATGTTTATGTTTATGCTTTAAAGGTCCCGTTATGTTTATGTTTATGTTTTACTATAGATGTGTGATTTTATACCATGTAGAATGTGTCATTTCCTTTTCATAGGATTTTGAAAAATATCTGCATTATTGGGGAAACTCTGCTGAATTTTTTTCAAATTTTTTTATTTTTATTTTTTATTTCTTAAAATTTATGCAAATACTAATTTTTTTAATGTGTATGCAGATGAAATTCAAGAAATTTACTAATAGGGGTAAGGATGAGCATGGCATCTCAGTGAGTAGGGATGAGACCCAGCCACCCTACATGTAGCCCATGCAGCCACCACGCACCCAACCACATCGCACCCAGCAACCCCACACATAGCCCACCCAGCCCCCCCACATCCAGCCACCCCACACCCAGACTCTCCCATCCGCTCTTGAGTACATCCCTTTCAGTACTCCGCATGAACACCCAGTTGTCATGGTACCTACCCTGCATTTATCCGACTACGTGAATATGTTCGGCCTGGTGATCTTTCCTAACAGTACCAAAAGAAGGGTAAGTGGGTGGTTACTAATGTAGTGTGAGAGCCAGAGCCAGAGGTTGCCGCCCACAACCTTGACGACAAAGTGGATAAGGATGAGGGTGACAGCGGCAGCGATGATGAGGACTAGGAGGGTAAGGATGATGTTGAGGTACAAAGGTCACCTCAGCAGGGCCCTCAGGCTAAGGCAGGGACCAATTTTGTTGGTATGAATTGTCGGTAAAATCTTAATAAAATTTAGTGATAATATTTAAATTTTTAATATTTATATATATATATTTTTTTAGAAAGAATATTTATACTTTTCTTAATAGCTAATAAAAGAATAGGAAGGGGTCCGACAAGAAATGTCCATCTAGATGCAATTCCAAAGGGGATGAGAATAAAGTGCATATCAATGAAGCTGGAGAAGATCCAGATTATCCACCTTTCACTAGCAGACTGTCTATGATGGTAAGGGAGCTTGTCCCCCTTTATTCTTTTAACTGGAGGTTGGTCTCCAAGGGGATCAAGAGGCAGCTTATTCATAATATGGCGGTAAATAATTATTTATTTATATATATAAGTTTACTTTATTAATATTTAATTCATTTATTCAATTTTTAATATTACAACCGATCTTTGATTGGGGTGATAATATGAATGTCACCAAGTACATTCTTTGTCATGCTACAAGACGACATCGTGATTGGAGGATGACAATGAAGGGAAAGGTGAAATTTGTAATATTTCTCATTTTTTATTATTTACTTAATTAATTTCATTTGACGATTTATTTCTATAATTTAGTATTACAATTCAATATTGTCTAATGAGGAGGCATTAAGGAATGTGCCTCTTACAATAGTAGCAGATGTGTGGAGAGAATGCTGTGAACATTGGAACAAGATTGAGACAAAGGTAATTACAATTACTTTTAAAAGCATTTGGAAAAAAATTATTCAATTATTTTCCATTATAATATGTTATATATACAAGATCAGGCGAAGAGAAACAAAGCAAAAAGGGCCAAAGCTCCACTGCAGATCCACTATTTGGGTCAAACCAATATAGATAGAGTTAAGGCTAAATATGCAAGTAACTCCTTATAATTTTGTTACTTTTCTATTTTTAATTAAAGTTTTAATTGCAACTATTACCTGTAAATCTTTGAAATATATTTACAGCACATTCACATGATGGTGCCACGCTCGATCGGGTTGGTGTGTATGAGGTTACTCATAGCAAGGCAACCACTAATGGCAGGCGAACATGGATACATGACACATACTAGATGAAACATGTAAGTAACATATATTTATTAACTTAAATTTTTTTGCTTATTTTAATATGACAATAAATTATTGTAATTTGTAGGGAGAAATGATGAACTTAATCAACCTCCTACAGACGTCGCTTCCAGCAGTCAGCAGCACCCTCCTATGACACCTGAGGAGGCTTTTAGGAGCACCATGCCTCCGAAGCATGGAGGCTTCGTTCGTAGTGGGGCAAGAAGTCTGACAATCACCAGCTGGTATGGGTAGAAGGGGTCAGCAACAGGAGCCATCATCCAGCAGATACAGACACACCTCGATGATGTTACCTCCTAACTCCATGATGTCACCTCATAGTTTCGCCAGCAAACTCAAGCTTGGCAAGATGCCAAGAAATTAATGGAGGAATAGAGGAAGGAAATGGAGCAGCAGAGAGTGGAGATGAGAGAGATGATGACATTATTACGGGGTAGCGATCGAGATCACAATTCATATCACTACCCATCTTGCTGAACAACAACGACCTTGGAGGTGGTAGAGTAGAACAGGGGGTAGGAGCTAAGGCATAGCTTTATATTATTTATCTTTTGTTTTGTTTGGGTTTGTATTTTGATAGTATGATATACTTTTATCATTAGGTTTATATATATATTTATTGAATGTTGAATGTTTTATGTTCCATGTTGTATGTTGAATACCTATATTATGTGTGTTTTGTATGTTTTATATGTTTTATGTTGTTATAAGGTTCTAAGATTATAGAATCTTATAACCCTAAATGTTATATTAAAAAAAAACATACATATATACACGACGGTTCTAAGAATAACCATCGCAGTTATATAGACGACGGCTCTCAAAGACCCATCATTTATACAACTATATGACAATTGAAAAGTTGTTGTCTAAGGTTTACCTATACCATAGATGATGGTGATCCAAACCATCGTTCAGAGCTTATTGCTGACAATTTGTATAAGAACTATTGTTAATAAATGAGACGATAGTTTGTTCAACCGTCGTCTAAAATACGACAGTTTTAAATAAAAACTATCGTGTATACAATGATGTGACACACACTTTTGCAATTAGAGAATACAACGGTTTGCATGGAATAGGCGACGGTTGTTGTCGAGCCCAGTTAGGTTGTTGATATGATGATTTTATCGTTGAAATGTGTATAGTGGTTAACCTCAATCGGACCTAACCATCTCTTTACAAAATTTTTAACCTGGCCTACTTGATTTTATCGTGTCACTTTTAGGCCCAAGGTCAAGCTCAAGGAAGTGGGGTTACAAGTCGAGTTTCTACACCTTTCCTACAACGAGTCTCTTCCGTTCGTTTATTGTGTTTTTCGTGTTTTTCTTATTTAGATTTTTTTCTGGTAATCTTTGCCCTTGAGGCACACCCACAAAATTGGGTTCTTGGCTTTGAGCCAAAATAGGGTTCCCAACACGGGTCTTGCTATTCGCAAGATGGAGTACCTGCAAGTCAAAGATTATCTTTTCTCTTTTATCTATTTTTTTTATCTTTTTCATAACAGGAAAGCGAAATAGAAATAAAGTAAATACAGTATATAGATATAGGTATATATTATGTATATAAAGGGGTGGGGGTGGGGGTGGAGGCGGAGATGGAGTGTAGCACGGTGTCGAATCGGTCGTCGTCTAGAAAGATGCAACCAACACGACGAGGTGCCGCGTGTAAGGTGTAGGATGGGTGATGGAAGATGAATGCGAACACGCATTTTGTACGCGTTTATCGGGGAATATCAGCAACTGGTGCAGATATTCCCATGATACCACGTATGGTAAATAATGTGAAAATATATATATGTATGTAAATATATCTATATACATATATGGTTATAAATATATAGGTATATATATATATAAGTATATGTATATATGTATGTAGATATATATATATATGTGTGAGTATATGTATATAAGTATATAGATGTATATATGTATATATATATATGTGTATATAGACTAATACATATTTATATAAGTACTAATATACGTATAAATATATGTATATATATATATGTATATAAATGTATATATATATATATATGTTTGTATACTAATACATAAGTATATAAGTACTACTATATGTATAAATATAAGTATATATATATATGTAGATAAATATATGTATATATATATCAATATATATATGTATACCTATATATATATATATATATGTATATAATAGTGTATAGGTGTGTGTGGGTGTGTGGAAGTGTTAGTGTAGGTGTGTGTGTGAGTCGGTGAAGAGAGTGAGAGAGTGTTGTGAGAGAGAGTGAGAGAGAGAGAGCAGGAGAGAGAAGGTAGGAGAGATGGTAGCCACGCACTTCTAGAGTGAAGGCCGAAGGTTTTAAGGCATCTGCAGACCAGCGGCGTTGTCTGGAGCTTCCACGCATGCACACGCAGGCGCATCTGCGCAGAGAGGAGAGTGTGGGAGGATTGGGCGTGGAGAGGAAAGGCAGCGCCCAGCGCTGCGTGGAGTTGCTGGAATGGGTGCTCACAGGCACGGGCGAAGGGAGCAAGCGAAGAAAACATGCAGGATGGTGCGGGCGACACTGGGTAGACGCGCAGGCAGGCGCACGCATGGGTGAGGGCCGGTTGCGGCGCGCCGCGTGACCGGATAAGTGAGGAACTCTCCAGTCACGCCACTGTAACAACAATGTCACACAGACTCGTGTGAACAGTGGCTACAGTGGTCGTCTGCGTTGCGCAACCGGGAGCTACAGGTGGTGTGAGTGTGGCCTGCTCGCGGCTGGCACGCGCGGGCTGGTGTGCGAGGAAGAGGGTCTGTGCCGGCCGGTTGCGAGTGCGGAGAGCTCACGACAGAGCGCGCAGAGAGGGAGGTGAGGGCACCTGCAGCTTGCGCGGAAGCGTGCAGGTGCAGGCAGGGGTGCGGGGAAGCGCTTGGCCGGCCGCTGCAGAGGCATGCAGAGGCCGGTTGCGGGTGGAAGCTAGCGTGATAGGGCAGAGAAAGCGGGAGGCGGAGAGGGCCTGTAGACACACGCTGGGTGCGAGGGCGCCTACAGGCTTGCGCGGATTGGCTGGGGGCTACTGCTACCGCTGTTGCCTTGCCGCAGCTGCTGCCGCCGAGCTTCGAGCTTCAGACCTTGAAGCGTGTGGCCATGGCTGAAGGTGCTGGAGCGAGAAAAAAAATAGAAAAGAGCCACCACGCCCACCTGCTCTTTGAAGAGCTGGGCGGTGGTGGTCTCACTATGGTGGTGTGCACCATAGTGAGGGCTCCTGCCCGCCGAGTGTCACCTCAGAGGAGGATCGGTGTATGGAGGGAAAGGGAGGAGAGGACGGCCTGGAAGGAGATGGAGCTGCAGGTGGTTATTTTTGGCTGTTGGACCTGGTTTAATTTTGCAAGAAGGAGCCGTGGCTTTTTATAGAAGGCATGGCCATGCATGGCTAATGCATGGCTATGGTAGGGAATGGCAAGTTGCAGCCGCGGGAAGCATTTCAAAAATCAAGTGGAAAAAATAAAAAGATGGTGGATTTTGCAAAGATGCACTTAAGGAAAAAATGTAATCGCGAGGCCATTTTATTTCATTCTCCTCTCCTCTAAATTAAATGCATGCATGCATGTATTTTTACAATGCAACTATGGAGACCTAATATGCATTGGTAATGCTAGGAAATAGCACAAGATGGCACAATTGCAGGCGTACTTTTGCGGTGCAATCAACGGTTTCCAACCGTCGCGAAAACCATTCTTCCCTGTAGTGAGTAGAAGTCCCTCGGCGGGTTGTAACAGAGTTAATACCCGCATACGAAGAAGATTGCGAAGTCGATTACAGATTTTGGAGGTTAGATGGATTTAGAAGTAAAGGTTGAGTCATTAAGAATTGTTGTCTATCTTGGTTCAAGAACTCATGTTTGGGAGGTGTACAGAGTAGGTTTTGGTTCAGAGGTGCTTGATGTCTGAAATGAGCTTGGCCCTGATTCAGACTGTGACCTCTTGGGTAAAACTCAGGGCTAGGAAGGTTCCTAGGGTTTTGAACTGCCTGGGATGGAAGGGCACCTGGCTAATGAAACTCAGTGAACTACTTGATTTTGGCCCCTAAGGTCAGCCAATTCTGCTGCACATTGCCTTTGGACTTTAGCTAGAGTTTCAGCATTCCGTTGTTGGCTCTTATTCACAGCTCTCAAATCTAATCAAGTTGCGATTCTCTATTCGACCCCGAGTAGCTCTACATACTTTGCTGGGTGGGCCTCGCTTGCGGTTGCTAAAGTTGCAACGTTAGCGGGTTTGGACGGGTTTGATTCTGATAAGTATGTCTTTGTGAATAAGCAGACTAAGAGAAGTTGGGATGGTTTCTCCCTCCAGGGTTGTAGGTGTTGGAGTATAGATTTGATCTTGTGTTGTACCCCTAGATGGCATGTAAATCATTAGGATACATTGTGTTTTCCAGTACAGGGTAAGAAGGACGTGAGGAAAGAGGAGGAAAAGATGGGACAAAGGTCCCTCGTTGGGTTGGTGCAAGAGTTGGGAGATAACCCAAGGAAGACGTATCTTGCAAATCCAGATTATTCACAAACTCTCTCCCTATGGAAATTTGCAAAATAGTATGAGGCATAGGATTCATAGCAAGTAGAGGTGTAAGATTTTTCACCGTGTTTCTGACCTCATCTAAGTGTTTAGCTACGATATCTACCTTTACCAATTTTTCTGCAATAATCTCAAGATCGCGTGAACTGGATTGGCTCTTAACTTCATGAAGGCCCTTATGATGGAGTTTCTGATGTGGCTTCTCTCTCGTAAATGGCAGAAAACTTGTTGATCAAGTTTTCTGCCATTACCTAAAAAAGTTCAAGGGTAAATTCTTCGTCGCAGCTCAAGATGTTACCTCCATAAGAGGGGTCGCCTAAATTGCGAACACTCTCTTGCAATCCATAGTAAAAGATGTGCGTTAGTTGCTGATATGCAAATTCTCAACACTATTAATTAAGGTTATTAACTTAATCAATGGCACTAAAAATGATGCTTAAGCTATCTTGCTTAATTAATTTTTCATTGATAATTATAGTATAGGGCACAAGGTAACCTGACACATCTATTTACGTTAAAATGCCTAATCATGCATGTTCCTAGGCTTAGATTTGCATTTTATGTTATAAATATTACATAGCATGCATCATTCTGCGTTTAGAGTAGTTGTATATATTTTAGGTTAATTAGGCCCTTTTTATGGTCAGGGAGAAGAAGACTTATTTTAGGGCCTCGGATGGATGATCGGACCATACGGATTGATCAGGACGATGATCAAAGTCTAACATCTTCGAAATCATCTAGATCGGAGTTCTCTAGCATCATATGAAGTTCTAGGAAGATCAATGGTCAGGAGGTAATGTGACATCCTTATGGGATTTGGATGAAGAATCCAACTGCACGGATGAATCCGAAGCGACAATCACAATCTGGCAACGTGAAAATCAACTCGATCCAAGCATCGTGACACCCTCTGTAACAGAAGGATGGATGACCCAAATGGCACCATGTGGAGCCATCTAGACCACCTAACACCGGCCAGCAATGGTTGCTACTCCTCAAAGGCATTCCCCCTTGCGAGATCTGGGTCTGCCCATTGAATGGTTCTTGTGAAGCCACATCACTCGCCCATCTTCAAGAGAGCCTCCATCGTGCGATCTTAATCGTTGGATGAAAATCCAACGGCTAGGATCGCTTGACCACTGGCCTGGGATAATTCAAAACCACAACACTTTTTGATGCGTGGCACAGCAGTCTCTAGAGGCATTCTCAATGCTTTGGCACTGGTTCGAGCTCTCCCACTCTTCCATTCTAGCTGGTGGTGAGGCGCGCTTGATTTGGATCGCCTTATCATGCACGAGTGGCCGAGATGTGGATACATGGACATATAGATGACCGCCAATCTAATGGAGGTGCTCTGGCGAGCGTTGACACACATCTGCATGTGCCATCCAATGCCATTTGAGCGTGGGTAAGTGCTTGGTTGGTGTCAACCTTCAGTGGCAACCTAGTGGGCCTTTAGTGACGCTTGTAGCTGTCACTAATGGCCTGCGTTATGCGCACACCAGTAAAGGAATTGAAGATCACCAGTAAGCTTTAGGGACGTTTTGGGGATTGGCTAGCGTGGATCTATAGCGATGCCTTTGACGTTAATAAATGCCCTCTACATGAATTTCCCTCTTCCCTTCACTATAAAAGGACCCCTACACCTCCCCTTCTTCATCTCTTCTTTTCTTCCTCTCACCACCTCCAAGGCTCTAGAGAGAGCTTATCCCAATCCTGGGATGCTCCTGTAGAGTAGAAAAG
This sequence comes from Thalassia testudinum, assembly GCA_037157565.1. Lineage (NCBI taxonomy): Eukaryota > Viridiplantae > Streptophyta > Magnoliopsida > Alismatales > Hydrocharitaceae > Thalassia > Thalassia testudinum. The sequence goes on along the minus strand of JAZHRO010000031.1, from coordinate 219,761,766 downwards.
AAAATAGTTTTCCCACCTCTCATCCCCATTCATGGAGAATCCCATGGCCATCCTCTCACCGCTCTTTAGGAATAAGATCCTCGCCATGATGCCATCCTGCCCCATCCTCCATCCTCCAACTCTATCCTCCTTTGTCCCACTCCACATCACCTTCCTCCTGGTAGCGTCAGAGTGAGTCATCGTTCGAGCAATCGTTGAGGGGGATTCTCTCACCTCTTTCTATCTTTTTCGCTTTCGTAGTGTAATCTTTCCTACTTTCGTAGTTGTAAAAAAACATTTGATTAGAAATCCATGATTGTTTCTCTCTTTCTCTTATATTTTTGCAAGTAGATTAGCTAGATAAGCAATTGTTGATCTGAAATCCTACTTTCTGGAAAATTCCAAAAAAATTATAAAAGATAAAAATGGCAAAAAAAATAAAAGCGAAATGTTGATTTTTCAAAACCAAACGTTTGGCTCCCCATGTTCGACCTGGGACTCACTTTTTAAGTTTCGGTTATAAATTTTATCTAATAGGCACATTTTGCGAGCTGTGGCGACGGGTCTTTCGAACCCTAATTTTAATTCGTGAAATACACACATTGAGAGGCTTAATTAGCCAATCATTCACCATTTATTCTAAACTAATCTTTATTATTAATTACTTAAGTTAACTAACTCATATACTTATTACAAAGAATAATCACTAATTACTTATTGCTTAACATACTTAATACACTTCTTAAGTTACCTACATACTTTATATACTTAAGATACATAAGTTTTACTTACTTAGCTTAATACATATTATGCTACATAATTAGTATATTAATTACTACTTACTTATCTTACTACTTAAGTTATACTCCTTAGGTTATGCTAATACTACTATTACTTTACTAATATAGCTTATATTACTTTATAATGTAGATTACTACACCAATAGATTACTTCATTAGACTAACTGCTTAATTATTGGCTTAAATTTCTATTAGTTAACTACATTCTAATAACCACATGAATAATTGCAATGAAATATTCAATGAATACAATGCAATCATTCCATAAGCAAAAAGGATTGATATGCATTGAATTAAAAAGAAAATACAGCCAAAAGTGTTGTTTTATAACAACAATGTTAATCACAACAATTATTTACAACTTAAGCTCAATTGGATTTGATACTTAGCTCACATGCCTCTTATTAAACCTTCTCAGCCTTTACACTTAGCACAGTCCAACATTTAGCCTCAACTTCACAAGGCTTTCAAAAGCACTCATCAGTTAACACAATAGGCCTCAACACCTAGCCAATTTCCAACACTTAGGCTTAACAAAGCCATTAATTTCACATTATAACAAAAGGAGGAGATTGCGCACATAGCATTCGCAGTATCAATGGCTGAAGTTAACCAGATCAACCACTACTAGCCACGTGGCATAATCCCCACTTTCCACCTGGAGCCTAGAGGCCACTTTGCAAAGCTACGATTTAGCCCTTGCACAATCACACGCTACACACACACACACATGCTCATTAAAGCACCCAATGCTCGTGAAAACTGAGCGATAGTGGCGCGAATCATTTTATATGCCAACAGTTGGTGATCATATTTCAAGGTGGGACTAAGTCCCCCTAATTCTTAGTGCACAGTGCCAGATTCAAAGATTTATTTTGGTTGACTCAGATCTCCAAATCCTAAGGTTAAGGGCTTAATCGAAAGCCCTATGGGCCTACTTTTGATTGCTATAGTCAATTAGATTAGAGGATTAGATTTGATCCACTAAATTAAGATTAGAGGATTAGATTTGATTCACTAAATTAAGGCTTGAACTTGGCTTGGACGTAAGTTTTTATTGGTGCATTCTAGCAGAGATGGAATTAGGTGATATACCTGATTAATTCAGCTATTCTTCTCAATTGAGAGCTCTAAAAGGTTTAAAAAACTATTCCATAGGGAATAGTGATGTTATTGTGGATCAAGGAAGCTTGGAGAAGCTTCAGAGCTTCTCAGCTCTTGACCTCATTCTATAAAACACTGATCTCATATCAAAAGGGTTAACAAATAGATTAAAGCCTCAAGAACTAATCCAGATCAATTCAGGAGTTCAAAATGGATAGATATGGGCTAGATTTGAGTGTACATCTCATTAAAACACCTATAAACTCTACTGTGGTTCTGTTTGAACCCAAATTGTGAAGAGAATTGAAAACTATGTAATCCTCAACAAAACACATTCTAATTAGTTCCATGTAATTTGTAATCACTACAGGAACTCAAATCAATTCGAAAATCTGTGTTGAGGTTTAAAACATGAAGAATGACCCTAGGTTGACCAATATGTCCCTAAAGTTGACTTTGTGAATTTAAGTACTTCTGATAAAAAAAACTACATAGATGGACTAAAATCGACCCAAGGAATCCAATGCACTCTTCAAATTTGAGTTTTGAGCACTCTAAATGTATTCACATGCAGTTCTACCTGAGTTCAAAGAGTGATGTGTTTGTTAGAACAATTGAAAGATTCTAATACCTATGTGAGAGCATTTTTGGATTGTATAGACTTTACATGTGCTTTTGGACCTTTCTCCAAGATCTGAGACTCAATGAATAAGTCTCCTCAGTTATGCTGCAGCTGAGGAATGCGAAGATCAATAGTAGTATAAAATCAATAAAACACAAGTCCAATCACTGAAAATTGATCCTAAGATAATTATTAAGCGATACGAAGCTCTACAGGTGCATTGAAGGATTGTAGCTCTGATTTGAGCTCGCTGGAGCTTTGGTGAAGATTGAAAATATAGTCTATACATCAAATCTCCAAGAAAACTATCAAGAATTGACTCAAAATTTTCTTGAGGTTCTACATAACCTTAAGTTAAACATTAGACTCAAGATATGATCAAGAAATACTTGTAGAATCAAATCTGAGTTTATTGGAACTCAAGGATAAGGATCTCACTCAATTGAGTGATGGAAAACATTTAGCAAGTGAATACGATCATGCATGTGAGAGGAATTAGTGAATAAACTTTTCTTCAGCCACCATTGATAGCAAGCTCAAGAGGTTGAGGTGAATTGGGTGTTTATAGTATACTAATCAATAGATCTAATTAATAGAAGGAATAGGGCCCTTGTGATATGTAGAGGCAACGGAGGGCCCTAATTGTAAGAGATCTAAGCTCTGAGCCTCTGCCATGGACAACAGAAAAGCTTAGGTGCATGTGGAAAGAATTAGGCATAATAGGTGCTAATTTATGAAATTAAAGAAACAAAAATGATCACGAAAGGATAGAGAGTGTGATTAGTGTGAAATAAAAGCAATAACGTGATTCAGACAAGCCTAACATGGCTTGTTGGAGGTAATGAAGAAGAAAGAAAGAACATGCAGTAAAAGGATCAAACTAAACTATCTAACTAACTAAATCTAATCTAAACTAAGCTATAAAGTTAATGCTACTGTTACTTGGAAGAATAGGAGTGTAGGATCTCCGTCGAGGATCATCAAAGGAGGAAATTAGCGGACATAGAAAAGAAGCTCCGACATAGAAGAAGTTGATATAAAAGGAAGAAGGGATGACATAGACATGCCAGAAGATGCGACAGAGGATGTCAAAGAGGAAGAAGCAGTCAAGCTCCTCGGAGATTACCGGAGGAAGGAGGTAGAAGGCACTAGAGATAAGAGATAATAGCCTATCGACAACTCAAGTGGGGCAATAGGTAAGGGAGTTGCTAACCTTTGATTGGAGGTCTGGGGCTCTATTTATAGATAGAGAGGGGTGTAAGGAGATAGGAATTTGGATGCAATTGCATCCAAATTCCTAGCTCCTTACACCCCTCTCTATCTATAAATAGAACCACAGAGGGATTAGGCTCTTCTTCTCCAGTGACAGTGGACTCACCACATTGAAGTTTGCTAGGATTTGGTCCATTCGGTCTGTTAGATGTGGAGGTGGTTAGCGGAGCTTTAGCGGTAATGTGCAAGGTCGTACATCGCCAGATAGGCGATGATCAAGAAGGTTCGAGCACCGAAGCTCATGAACTGTTCATCCAAAGGAAGGAGAAGTTGTGAAGGAAGAAGATGAAGGATCAGAATGTAAATAGGAAAATGACCTGATTGACAAAAAAGGCTTGATTGTCATGAAAGATAAGGGCATAAGTGCAAACGGTGGGTTTAATGGCTTATTTTAATTAATTTATTTTTCAACATTATATATAATATTATAAATAATGTAAATAACAAGTTTATGACATGAAATTACACTTTATCTCATTTTAGGTATATTTATTTAAGTTCTTACATTATTAAGTTAATTAATGACGATAGATATAAATTATATATATAATGCTTTATATATAGCTTTAGGGCTTTATTTGAGTCCTATTAATTAATTAAACCTAAGTTAAAAATAATTAAAACTTAAATTCATGATTTTAACTTATTTTCAAGATCCTAGCTATTTTACCTTTGTTATATAATTAACCCTTAAGTAATGTTATTCATTATTAATTAATTACGTAAACTAGCTAATTTATGTGAATTAGGAGCCATGATGAGTTTCTCATCATACCTCCATGCCAAAGTTTTGCTAGTCCCCAGCAAAATTAACAATGAATATAAAGAATTAAAACACTAGGGTGATAAATTAAAATATGATTAATTATTAAATAAAGCAATGATTAGGTCAAAATTTATTTTAAGGTTTTTATCTTTTTATGTTTTTATATTATTATTAATAAGTATCCATAAATAAAACAAAGCATTTGACAGGAATCCACTTACGATGGACTCAAAACCCTAAATATCCTTCAAAATAGATACTTGTGAAAAATAGACTCTTGACGGGAATTCAAATATGAATCAGAACATCTAATATCCATTTTATTCTTTGTACACCACTCTAAACCATAGAAATTAAAGAGGTCAAGATGGGTAACGTAAAAACACTCAAAGATTAGAAATCAAATTCCAATTAAAAAATTCAACAGACACAAGTTAGTTCTTAAGCTCGTGAATTCTGATATTTACCAACCTAATCTTTTGTAAATTAACTAAACACCTTTATCAATCAAATTCATATAGAAAGTGAAATCCCTAAACCAGCCAGCCCACTTGATCAAGGATGAAATTCTAGACCCAGGGCCTTGTCAATCTGTCTCCTTTAAGCCTCAACGTCTAATCTACAAAACCTGATTTCTCAAGTTTGACTACCCACTCAAGGTTTAGTAGCTATGAGGTTAAAATGTTCACACAGTTGAAATAGGCTTATCCTATAGGCATCCAAAGTTGCAAAAATCAAGACCTCAAGTCATCAAGATCCAAATCCAAGTCATCCCAATTCAAGCCTTTGGCTTGGCCTTACTCAGACTTGATTGATTTCTCCTCAATTATTTTTATCATGGGGAAATCCTGAGGTGCTTATTTCCCCGGTGGACCACTGGGTCTCTTATTTCTAGTTTTTATCTCGATATTTTTCTAATCCATTTTTTATAGGTTAAAACACCTGCTTGAATTCAAGTGGTTTTATTCATGTAGGAGGGTAGCATTCATTTGTAGCAAGATGCTCTATTTGGTGGATAAATGCACAAGCATCCATTTGTACTAAGGTGCATTATTGTAAAGTGTATATATTACAAATATATATATTTCTTTCCTTCTCATTTTTCTTACTACTAAGTAAAATCTCCAAGTCTTTTTTCTATGTAATGGGCACATCCTTCACCCTTTCAAGAGCTACCCTGTGAAAATCCCTGGAATAAAAAGGATATAGAATTCATCTCTTGGTCTCTGTGCTTTCATAGTCTTAGATGCCAGTAAGACAATTCTAATGTGTGTGAAATAAGGTCACGTAGGTTACTTAGCTCACAAACTAGAGAGTGAACAACAAAACCTTTCACTTTTAGGTCCCTTAAACCATTAGTATCAGCTCGTAGGATCTATTAAGATGTAACTCGACAAGTCTAGCTAAGCGTCCTTGACTGATTAAGCTATCTATAGCCCATTATACCTTATGGTTAAGGATTCAACATACCTCTTTACTTGATTAACACTAAGTGTCTAGTCTCTTTACTCAACTTGGTTATGAAAATAGACATTCAAAGTCAAAAGGACATAACCTACTCTTACTAACTAAGAAAGTTAAAATTTAATTTCAAAAATTAAGTCTTGTATAAGAATTAATGACACCTTAGTTACTCTATTTCAGAGTGAAGAGTGAGAATACAGGTCGCATACTTAGGTTTTAGATTCTCGACTCGAAAAATCCCATGTCAAAGGTCAAAAACAAGTACTTGTTTTGAAAAGATATTCAAGACAAAGTCCAAATTAGAGATTCACTGCTATCACTAATGTACACTATTTACAATATAAATATAAATATTTTTTATTTCAGACCTTAAGAATTTGTAACTCTTTAAATTATATAATTATATATAAATATTAAATATGGTCCTTAGCAATTTTCTTCCAAAATTATTCTCATGATAAATGTAATCCCCATAGAAAGGAAAATAATTTTGTTATTTTTTTAAATATTTTTATGGTTTACCAAATTTTCAAATTTTATATGTTTTCAAAATTTTAAATTTTTAGGGTTTTTCAAAATTTTTCTTCTTTTGTCTACTAATGCACTTAAAGTGTTAAGATTCACTTTACACCCCCCAAGGTAAAATTTTACAATTTCCTCAATGTAAGGAATCCGTGAAAAGGATTCTACACTTCACTTACTATAGGGTAATGGAAGGAGTCATATAGAAGAGGTCAACAAATCTCAAAGCGGATGATTTCTACTCTGACAAAAGTCAGAGGGGTCGATTGGACTAAGTAAGGAATAGGTGAGAAAGAAGTGCTCTAATAAAGCTTAGACTTAAGTGTATAAGTAGACAAAGATAGGAAAAGCAGGAAATAGCTATATAGAAATGCTAAGTTTTATGCCTACAGCTAGGTGTAAACCTAGATAAAGCACTAGTGGAGTTTGTAACATTCTCCAACATGACCCAAGGCGTGTGTTTAAAGATAAGGTTTAAGGAGTTGACCATTAACATTGAAGGGTTGATTCTTCTTGGGTTCGGTAATTTCAACAGCTTCATTGTCAAAGACTCTTGTAACTTCAAATGGACCAGTCCATTTAGAGCGAAGTTTCCCTTAGATGAGCTTTAGGCGAGCATCAAAGTGCAACACCTTCTGACCAAGTGCAAAAGATTTGTGGGAAATATGTTTGTCATGGAATGATTTTAGCTTTTCCTTATACAATGGAACTCTAATAGGAATCATTGCGTATTTCCTCAAGTTTGCTAAGCTACAACCTAAGATGATCACCAGCCTTCAGGAGGTCAAGATTGCAGGCTTTAATAGCCCAATAAGCCTTACATTTGATTCCTACAGGAAGATGACAAGGTTTCCTGTAAACAAGTCTGTATGGTGACATGCCTATGGGTACCTTGTGGGTAGTCCTATAAGCCACAAAGCCATGTCTAACCAAGAAGCCGAATCCTTCCTATTGGGTCAGATTTTCATTTGGAGGATCTTTTTAATCTCTCGATTAGAGACCTCAGTTTGCCTATCAGTTTGGGGATGGTTGATGGTAACACCATTGTTTGCTAAGCGAAATCGAGGTTTAAAAACTGCATTGTAATATAGTCGAAATCAATTTGAAAATAAAAAAATTTTATTACTCGAATTTTAAGTCCAAGGTTGAATATAGGGGCAATATGGAATTAAAAGCTCACGATCACAATTTAAATCAAGAATAAAGATTGCAATAAAAATAATGTTAGGATCAACATGCAAAAAGAATGGAGTAAACTGGTGATTTAAATTACTCCTCACAAATAACACTTAAATCAAAGCCTCAAATAGATGTTAATCAAATGATATTAGACAGCTTAAATAGTTTATGCAACAGTGCTAGAGACTCAACGGACTCTCTCTTTTCCTGTGCAACTTTTCTTCACCTTCTGTCTCTTTCTCTATTTCTTCTTCTTCTCCTCTTCTTCTTTCTTTCTTTGTTTCTTCTTCTTCTCCTCTTCTTCTTGTGTGGCTCCTTCTCTTCTTCTTCTTTGTCTTCTTCTTCTTCTTCTGCTTTCTTCATGCACAGAGGGCAGCCATCACAAGTTTTGGCTCAGTGTTCCATGGGGCAAAACCATCCCCTAACCCACGCTCTCTCTCTCTCTTAGGCTCCACCATCCAAGGGCCTCTTAGGGTATAGTAGGGTTATTGGGTAGGTGCATACCCAGGTCAAGGGCTACGGGAGTGGTTGCAACCGAGGAGTGAAGGCTTAGGTGGATCGGGGGCACCAGGTCCGTGGGTGATGTGTCGGAAATGAGGCACATGAGCAGGTGAGCGAGGACCTTACCCCCAGTGTCTGAGGCAATAAGCCATAGAAACAAAAACAATTTAAGAACCTCAGTGTGCATTTCAGTTAACAATGTGGGACTATCTGCATCCCTCTACTTCACGCATCTGCAGTAGAGGTCCTTCCTCTGATTGGCATAGCTTCTAAACGCAGGGGCTTTAATTGACCACTTGGAAGTGGTTCTGGGGCTATTTCGCACAGCCTGGAACTTCTACCTGGAACAGACAAGACCTAGAGCTAGCTCGAAGCTTCTTTGACACTCTTCATCAATGGTAGCTAGGGGACACACCTGAAATCAAGCAAACGGCCTCTCATCCTTGTTAGAAGGTTCAAGAAGGATCACCAGACCATGGAGAATGCGACAGTGGTGGTTGTGTGGTGTGGCGAGGTCCATGCATGCGTGGCATAGTCAGACTGTGTGCGTGAGAGTGGGTGTGTTCGGTGGCACTGAAGAGAGGCTAATAGCCTCAATTACCAGAGGCTTTTGCTCTCTAGGACACGATGGAGGTGTAAAGATGTACTGCGGCCAGGTTGGTGGAGTGTAGTGGCCGTGCGAACTCAGCAGAGGTACGTTGGCAAGGTGGAAGATGGAGGGCAGTAGGGTGAGTTGGCAGTTGAAACGGAGTTGCGATTGTCTAGGAATGATGAGCAAAAGATGAGGCATCAATAGAGGTAGCTATAGGATGAAGTAGGGCAGAGGTGGTGCGGTTATGGTGTAGTCGACGCCGGAGATGAAGGTGCTCTTGGGAGGGAAGGTCGGTGATGTTGATGGGTATAGAAGCGTCCGCTAGTATGGCATGACAGGGAAGAAGGCGAGGAAGGGGGATTTGCCACTAGTATTGTGGTCAAATGATGAGGAGAGACAAGGAGGGTCGTGGGAGCTCAAGTAGCTTTTCAGTCAGGTCAAGAGAGAGGAATTCAAGGGAGATCCCAGTTGAAATTGAGCTTAGGGAGTTCGACCTGACTTAGGCTCTCTTTTATAGGGTTCAAAAGGGAATCCTAAGCATGGAAGCCAAGCTTCCAAGCTTGCAATTGTCGCCAGAGTAGGAAACCCAAATCTCTCATCCGTTCGGATAAGAGATTGAGAAGGCTATGTGATGTAAACACATTTACATTACTTAAGATGTCTATTTATGCATGTTCTTAAGCATAGGAGTGCATTTCATGATATAAATATTTCATAACATACATCATCTTGAATTTAGAGTAGTTTGAATAAAATGGAGGTTAATTGTCTCCTTTTATGTGCTTTGACAGGGAAAACATTTTATCGAGGCCTCGGATCGAAGATCCAATCGTATGGATGTGATCAGGGAGACGATTGGAGTTCAACTACTCTAAGATCGCCACAATCAGGCATCCGTAGCATCAGATAGTGACCTGGGAACCCTACAAGATCAATGGCCAGGATGGTGTAAATCCGCACTTCAAATGACAAATCCGACCACACGGATGAATTCAGATCGACGATCGCAGCCCAACGATGCAAAAATCGAGTCAATCCGACATCCGTGGCACCATCTACAACATTCAGAAGATGGATGGCCAAGATGGCACCACGTGGCACCACCTCGGCAGCCCAAATGGCCGCATGCATCCAGTGAAGCTTCCACACCCACTCCCTCTCCGCTGTTGGATCTCGATCCAACGGCTGTGGACAGCCGCGCCTAAAAGCGTCCGCTCGACCATCTGCATCTCGTAGTGCAACGGTCGAAGGCGCTATCGCGAGCAGCGGACGCGCATTCGAGCCGCAGCGAGGAGGTGAAGGGCGCGGGCGAGCGGGCGCAGGCGTGCGTCGAATCTTGATCGGACGGCTGTCTGTGCTCAATAGAGATGATGCACTATTGCACGCTCGCGCCTCACATGGCATCATACGCGCTGGGGTCGGCGCGTAGTAGCGGGCGATGGCACATCCTAAGCCATCCGATCTCGTGATCGGACGGCTGAGATCTGATGAATGTGGGTGGATGCGTTGAGCGTGGGCAGCTGAGGAGGCGTGCGTGGGTGCGGGTGCTACGCCCACGTTGGGGCTTTAGTGATGGTTTTATCTGTCACTAAAGACCCCTCATTTATTATTTTAAAGATGCAATGACCAATTTGCCCCCACTCCTTGCAACTATAAAAGGAGACCCCCTCCATACAAAATTCTCATCTCTTCCTTCTCTTCTCTACCTCTCCAAAGCTCAAGAGAAGCTTGTCCCACACCCGGGATGCTTCTCGTGAGATAAAGTCCAAATTTTCGTCCCCCTTCAGAAGTGGATCCCGCGACGACAACGGCGTGCTGCTCCGTTCCCATTCTTCTGCTTCGTCCTCATTCGTCCTGCTTCGTCCTCCTTCGTCCAGGTGTCGTCCCGCCCGGCTCGTCCTCCAAGCGACCGTCGAGGAGGATATCTCTCTCCCTATTTGTTTATTGCGCTTGATCGGGTTTCAAAAGATAACAAGTTGTAATATAGTCGACAAAGCGTTCAAACAAATAGAGAATTTTATTACTCGAAAACCGGAGTATCCAAGGTCGAACACTGTTTGCACCTCAAAACACGCCTGTAATAACGCCTTCTTGTGCTATTTTCTACCATTAACATTGCATAATAGGATCCTGTAATCACATTTGTAAAAACACTTACATGCATGCATTTAATCAAGAGAGGAAGAGGAGTGAAACAATGGCTTGCAGAGTTACATTTTATCTCAAGTGCCTCCTTGCAAATTCCACCTCTTTTCATTTTTTTCTCTCTTGATTTCTTCTTTTCTTCTTCCCGCGGTTGCACTTCTTCCCGCAGCAGCTGCATGCATTTGCTCCACGTCACTTCTCCCTGCCAACGTCGCTCCCTATAGCTGCAACTCACGCACCCTCTCCCTGCTGTTGCCGGCACGCCTCTCTCTCCTCCTCTATAAGAAGCTGCAGCTTCTTCCTCGCAAGGGAGGCTGCTGCAGCAACGAAAACCCGCAGCCATCTTCTCCACTACTTTCCCCTCCCATACGTCGGCCCTCCGTCGAGGAGGCACCCGGCGAGCAGGAGAACCCACTGTGGTGCACACCACCACAGTGGGAGCACCACCGCCCAGCTCTTCGACGAGCCGGTGGGCGTGGTGCATTCCCTCGCTTCATTTTTTTTCTCTTTAACGCCATTGCCGCTGCTCCAAGCTTCGAAGCTTGAAGCCACGGTAGCAACAGCCTCGCAGCAGCAGCAGCAGCAGGTCCTCCTGCTCCTCTGCGACCGTCCCCGCAGCCGCCCGTCGACTTCGCGCGCGCCTGCAGGGCCATTCCCCTCTCAACCTCCGTCCTGACGTCCCCGCAGTTGCACCTGTAGCCATTCGCCGCGCGCACTGTAGTGGCCGGCTACGGCCTCGTGCCGCCCCCTGCCCTCCTCCGCGACCCTACTCGACCACCTGCAGAACTCCTCCACGCTCGCTCCTCCACGCCTTCGCCCCCCCGTCGCCTTCGCGCATGCCTGCAGGAACCCTACGCGAAGCCGTGCCCGCACCCGCCGTCTTCAGACGTCTGCCTCTGCCTTCAGACGATGCGGCGTCAGACATCCACCGGAGGCGGCAGACGTCTTAACTCACGCGTCCGCGATCTCTTGCTCGCCTGCTCTCTCTCTCTCTGCTGATCTCTCCCGCCCGCTCCCGCTCTCTCTCTCTCACGTATTCTCTCTCTCTCTCTCTCTTTTTTACTCACTAACAGACACACATTCACCGACGCACACACACCTATACCAACACATACACACACACTCACACACTTATAGTAACATATATATAAATATATATATACATACATACATACATATATATATATATATATATACATAGTATATCTATATAGTTATGTATACAGACACATATATATAATATATATACATATATATATAATATATATATATCTACTTATATATACATCTATATACTTATACATATACTTATATATATATAGACATATATATCTATATACATATATATATACATATATATAGTAATATATATATATATATATACTTATATACATATATATACACATATATATCTATATATATATATCTATACATATATAACTATACATTTATATATATATAGATATATTTACTTATATACATACATATGTACATATATTTTCATGTTATTTATTATACGCTGTATCGCAGGAATATCTGCACTAGTTGCTGATATTCCCTGATACACGCGTACAAAAAAAGCGTGGTCCCATACATCATCCATCCTCCATCCACACTCCACGCGGCACCTAGTCGTGTTGGTTGCGTCTCTCTAGACGTCGACTGACTCGACATAGTGCTACACTCCATCGCCACCTCCACCCCCACCCCTTTATATATATACTACATATATATATATACATACTATATTTACTTTTTGTCTATTTGCTTTTCTGTTAATAAAAAGATAAAAAAAATACATAAAAAAGAAAAGATAATCTTTAACTTGAAGGTACCTCGTCTTGCGAGTAGCAAGACTTGTTTTGGGACTCTGTTTGGCTAAAAGCCAAGGACACAATTTTGAGGGTGTGCCTCAAGAACAAGGATTACCATAAAAAAACCTAAATAAGAAAAACACCAAAAACACAATAAACGAACGGAACAGACGCGTTTTAAGGAAAACGTAGAAACTCGACTTTAACCCCACTTCCCTGTGTTCGACCCTGGGCTTGAAAGTGATAAGATAAAATCAATTAGGCCAGGTTAAAAATTTTGTAAAGAGATGGTTAGGTCCAAATTAGGTTAACCACTATACACATTTCAACGATAAAAATATCATATTAACAACCTATTCGGGCTGACCCATCACACTTTTCTGGTGCCGTTGCTGGGGAGGTGCACCTTCGAGTAAGTTTCTATCCAAATCCATTCAATTTTTCTCTTCCCTCTTCACGGGTATTGTTGTTTTCGGTGTGCAGGTGAACTTGGTGGAAGGAGAAGGAAAGCAGATGAAGTTGGGAATGAGGGCAAATCCAAGGCGGGAACGAGAGCGTGAAGACGCCGACACCGCATTGGAGCTTTGCATACGTTGCCGAACAAGTAGGTTTTCCTTTTCTTAGCAAGCTAGGATTAACTTACCACCTCCATAAAAAAAAAAAACTAAAAACTAAAAAATTAAAAAAAAAAAAAAGCTTCTTGAGATTTCTTGAGGCAAGTGGATTAAAATTCACTTGTTTGATTGGTTGACTTCACTCCCATTGCCCCGGGATTTCCCGCCACACTTCACATAGCGAAAATCCGAGAATCTTGATTCTTGGATTTTTCGCCGTGGGAAGTATTCTTTGAGGCGAAGAAAAAGACTGCTTGCATCTTGCTTTTGCCTCACTTATCTTTAATTCAGGATCACATTTTTGGTGGGGAGACTTGGAATTGAGTTAATTCTAACCTCACCACGACTTTTCAACTTGCCTGTGATTCGATCCTGAATATTTCAACACCAACAACTTTATTTTCTTTATCTGTTGGTTGAGCCTTGTGTGGATATTCTTCCTGGTGATTGGGAGCACTTGAATTGAAGTGCCTTGGCTCCCTTTCACAATGATATAAAACTAATTTGTGCATCCACACATAGAAATCTCCATTTTGGGTAGCCCATTGCATTTTTGCATGCATTAACTAACTGATAATTGAAGAAGGGTTTCTTGGGTTTTAGAAGGAAAACCTGTATTTTTGCAAAATCCCGGAGATTGGTTGAATTGGTAATTCAGCAAAACCGTAAAATCCATACTACTTAAGGCTGAACTCTAAAAAACCATTCACCAATAAAAACTTCAATTTGGGGAGATTTCCCCGTTGCATGCTTGTTTTTACACACTCTGAAAATCAATCACTTGGGCATTACCCGTAAACAACGCCCTTCACATTCTAAAAGCACTTGACCCTAAGCCTCTAATTAAAACTGGTAGTAACTTGACCCTTTTTAAGGATTGGAGGTCTAACTACCTGCGTGTAGCGGTTACGTGCTAGTGAGAGTTCCTGCGTGCTATCGGGTGTCTAAGACTGAGGCAAACGGCCTTTCAATCTGGCCCGGTGGTTCCGTGGTGCTCGCATTTGGTTCCGTAGTTCGTGATAGTAGGTAACTTAGATCTTTAGGTCTAAGGGCACACTGTAGAGGTTAGGAACTTGACTGTATTGATTTGTAATCAAGTGTACCTTTGCGGTGTCATTTCTCTCATCTCTTTTCCCCTCTTATCCCCCCAATTCTTCCTGTGATAGTTCATGTTTGGGAGGAGGTCACACGACCCTGAATTGTTTGAATTGACTGATAAATAGCCGAATCATCCTCCTCCTCCACAAACATGGCACACACCCCCACCTCACCACTTCGTCACAATTCAAATTCTTTCAACACCAGGCTTATCCCGAGAAACCCTGTAAGACCATCCTTGTCGAGTATCGCGCCAAGCGACTCGGTAAGCCATGTGGAACTGGCTTCTGCGAGCCAGTGTTTCAACACGGAGGACCAGGCCTCCGTGTGCTCGGACACATATGCGGACACGTCTTCTGAAATAGAAGATGCTTGCACCCGGGGGAACAATCCATTTTCTACCACGTATAACCCAGAGTGGCGTAATCATCCGAATTTCGCATGGTCCAACAACCCGCAACGCCAAAACCCCGCTGGTGGACCAGGGCGATCGTCCGCACCCGTCATCCCAAGGGCCCAGTCTAATCCTATGGAAAATCCGCCATCAGGTCCTTGCGAACAGAAAACCAAACACGCATCAAAGCCTCTTGATAAATTGATGTGAATGATGACGGAAATGTCAAAGCGCCATAAAGAGAACATGACCTCTCTTCAGCATTTGGCGCAGCAGAATGCTGAGATCAGTCAACTAAGCATGGCGACTCGATCTCAGGGAACTCTTCCCGCCCAACTTGTTCCAAACCCGCAAAACTTCGTACCCTGTGATCCGCAACCACAGGTACAACCTTCTCAGGAACAGGTTCAAATTTTGCAAGCTCCGAGTATTCCTCCGGGATTTCAGGTTAATCCCGCTGCAACACCACACACTTATGCTGATATTGATTACATCAAGGATGACACGTTTGACAAGGACATGACTGTCACTACATGTATCGAGCTAATTGGAGCCGATTCAGACTGCTGCGAATTACCTGACGACTGCCTGACCAACACAAACTGTGACGTTCCCCAATCCCTCCCCATTCCCGTACCTTCTCCTGACCAGACTTCTAAAAAGGTTTTCTCCGCTTCCCATACCTCGTGGTCTGAGTCATCGCCGGGCTACTCACCACCGGTCCGCACTATGGAAGACCGGATTACCCTTTCTTTCTCGCCAAATCAGGCGGATTTGCAACTCCATATTGGGACCTTGAGCCCACATCTTATTCACTAGGGCTATTCCCTTTTGGATCCATCTATCCAAAAAGCCCCTCTTCTTGGCCAATCTAAGGGCCAACTTCCTCTTCCTGATCTGTTTTCTGATCCGCCTGTGACACTCTCGTCCCAGAAAACGCCAAATCTCTCACCATCCACCATCACTTTTCACACCTGTATCGCAATCACTTCACTTTTCTCTTCACCACCCACCATCCACCCACCCTTCCACCCTGATCTATACCCTGAACCTCAGCTCTTGTTACCCGATCTTCCATCCTTTCTCTGCCTTTCCCTACATGCATATGAGGACATAGCATTATTTGGCATGGGGGGGTGGATAGGCATCCATAGGATCCGGGTATGTTATGGTATCGTACAGTTCCCACCTATTTATAAATATGCAAGAAAAATAAAAAAAAAAGAAAAAAAATATATATATATATTATAATAAATGGTGTTTAGTAATGATCTTGAAGCTGAAACAAAAAGGCAATAAGTGTTTATGGATATTCAACCTCTGTTTTGAGGACTTTCCAGGCCACAAAAGCTTGATTCGCTCAGGCTCGGCTTGATTCACTTAAAGCATTGACAAAATAGATCAAGATCTCTCCTAACTAAGGATGTATTCTTGTACCTGAGACACAAGTACAAGATCCGTTGGTTTACTTTTACTTGAGAGCTTAAGTAAACTTGGTTCACACTACACATATCAGGAAAGACCAGGTGAACATAAGATCCAACCCTAGTGTTCATTAGGGAAGGTGGAGTCCTTACCTGTGCACGCAGGTAGACTTTTTATCCCAGGCTTTAGTCTTGTGTTTAGGAGCGACTCTTTCCACCAAAAAGAAACTCTCCCACCAAAAAGAAAAGCGTGCTCCTCCAAATAAAGTTGTAAGAGATATACTGACATATGTTTCAAAAAAAAAAAAACAGATGCAAAAGTGTCAGTATATCTCATAAATATCTGTATAATTTGTTTTTCGGTGAGCCAAAAAAAAAAAAAAAAATAGAAAATGGGAGTTGAGTTTTCCGTCATCATCTTAAGGGTCAATTCGAAGACATGAGCTGAAACTGGGACCAACCTGTACTTAAAAATTCGTGAAACCCTGGGATTGAGTCTTAATGTTCATCTGGTCAGTCTTGATCCTTCACTATGCACAAACAATATCCTCTTGAGCTCTCGAGTACGGCAAAAACCTCCTGGGTCCTGGAAATCGTACTTAAGGTTTAAATATCAAGAGTCCTGGTTAGTTGAGAGATGATCTATGTCATGTGAGACTTAAAGTACTGGTAGTCTTCTTTACAATTGGTTCTCACAATATTCGATAATAAACACACCTATATCACCTTAGAAGAAAATCTTCAGCTTAAGATTATTTCTAAATACTATTTTGCTAGGGACTAGCAAAAGATAGGCATGGGGGTATATGTTTGCACCTCAAAACACGCCTGTAATAACGCCTTCTTGTGCTATTTTCTAGCATTAACATTGCATAATAGGATCCTGTAACCGCATTTATAAAAACGCTTACATGCATGCATTTAATCAAGAGAGGAAGAGGAGTGAAACAATGGCTTGCATAGTTACATTTTATGTCAAGTGCCTCCTTGCAAATTCCACCTCTTTTCATTTTCTTCTCTCTTGATTTCTTCTTTTCTTCTTCCCGAGGCTGCACTTCTTCCCGCAGCAGCTGCATGCATTTACTCCACATCACTTCTCCCTGCCAACGCCGCTCCCTATAGCTGCAACTCGCGCACCCTCTCCCTGGTGCAGCCGGCACGCCTCTCTCTCCTGCTCTATAAGAAGCTGTAGCTTCTTCCTCGCAAGGGAGGCTGCTGCAGCAACAAAAACCCACAGCCATCTTCTCCACTACTTTCCCCTCCCATACGTCGGCCCTCCGTCGAGGAGGCACCCGACGAGCAGGAGAACCCACTGTGGTGCACACCACCACCGTGGGAGCACCACCGCCCAGCTCTTCGACGAGCCGGTGGGCGTGGTGCATTCCCTCGCTTCATTTTTTTTCTCTTTAACGCCATTGCCGCCGCTCCAAGCTTCGAAGCTTGAAGCCACGGCAGCAGCAGCAGCAGCAGCAGGTCCTCCAGCTCCTCCACGACCGTCCCCGCAGCCGCCCATCGACTACGCGCGCGCCTGCAGGGACATTCCCCGCTCAACCTCCGTCCAGACGTCCCCGCAGTTGCACCTGTAGCCGTCCGCCGCGCGCACTGCAGCGGCCGGCTACGGCCTCGTGCCGCCCCCTGCCCTCCTCCGCGACCCTCCTCGACCACCTGCAGACCTCCTCCACGCTCACTCCTCCACGCCTTTGCCCGCCTGTCGCCTTCGCGCATGCCTGCAGGAACCCTACGCGAGGCCGTGCCCGGACCCGCCGTCTTCAGACGTCTGCCTCCGCCTTCAGACGATGCGGCGTCAGACATCCGCCGGAGGCGGCAGACGTCTTAGCTCGCACGTCCGCGATCTCTCGCTCGCCCGCTCTCTCTCTGCTGATCTCTCTCTGACGTATTCTCTCTCTCTCTCTTTTTTACTCACTAACAGACACACATTCACCGACGCACACACACCTATACCAACACATACACACACACTCACACACTTATAGTAACATATATATAAATATATATATACATACAAACATATATATATATATATACATAGTATATCTTTATAGTTATGTATACATACACATATATATAATATATATATATCTACTTATATATACATCTATATACTTATACATATTGTTATATATATATAGACATATATATCTATATACATATATATATACATATATATAGTAATATATATATATATACTTATATACATATATATACACATATATATCTATATATATATATCTATACATATATAACTATACATTTATATATATATATAGATATATTTACTTATATACATACATATGTACATATATTTTCATGTTATTTATTATACGCTGTATCGCGGGAATATCTGCACCAGTTGCTGATATTCCCTGATACACGCATACAAAAAAAGCATCGTCCCATACATCATCCATCCTCCATCCACACTCCATGCGGCACACAGTCGTGTTGGTTGCGTCTCTCTAGACGTCGACTGACTCGACATAGTGCTACACTCCATCGCCACCTCCACCCCCAACCCTTTATATATATACTACATATATATATATATACATACTATATTTACTTTCTGTCTATTTGCTTTTTTGTTTGTAGAAAGATAAAAAAATACATAAAAAAGAAAAGATAATCTTTGACTTGCAGGTACCTCGTCTTGCGAGTAGCAAGACTTGTTTTGGGACTCTTTTTGGCTAAAAGCCAAGGACACAATTTTGAGGGTGTGCCTCAAGAACAAGTATTACCATAAAAAAACCTAAATAAGAAAAACACCAAAAACACAATAAACGAACGGAAGAGACGCATTTGAAGGAAAACGTAGAAACTCGACTTTAACCCCACTTCCCTGTGTTCGACCCTAGGCTTGAAAGTGATAAGATAAAATCAATTAGGCCAAGTTAAAAATTTTGCAAAGAGATGGTTAGGTCCAAATTAGGTTAACCACTATACACATTTCTACGATAAAAATATCATATAAACAACCTATTCGGGCCGACCCATCACACTTTTCTGGCGCCGTCGCCGGGGAGGTGCGCCTTCGAGTAAGTTTCTATCCAAATCCTTTGAATTTTTCTCTTCCCTCTTCATGGGTATTGTTGTTTTTTGTGTGCAGGTGAACTTGGTGGATGGAGAAGGAAAGCAGACGAAGTCGGGAACGAGGGCAGATCCAAGGCGGCAACAAGAGCGTGAAGACGCCGACACCACATTTGAGCTTTGCATACGTTGCCGAACAAGTAGGTTTTCCTTTTCTTAGCAAACTAGGATTAACTTACCACCTCAATAAAAAAAAAACTAAAAACTAAAAAATTAAAAAAAAAAAAAACTTCTTGAGATTTCTTGAGGCAAGTGGATTAAAATTCGCTTGTTTTATTGGTTGACTTCACTCCCATTGCCCCGGGATTTCCCGCCACACTTCGCATAGCGAAAATCCAGGAATCTTGATTCTTGGATTTTTCGCCGTGGGAAGTATTCTTTGAGGCAAAGAATAAGACTGCTTGCATCCCTCTTTTGCCTCACTTATCTTTAATTCAGGATCACATTTTTGGTGGGGAGACTTGGAATTGAGTTAATTCTAACCTCACCACGACTTTTCAACTTGCCTGTGATTCGATCCTGAATATTTCAACACCAACAACTTTATTTTCTTTATCTGCTGGTTGAGCCTTGTGTGGACATTCTTCTTGGTGATTAGGAGCACTTGAATTGAAGGGCCTTGGCTCCCTTTCACATTGATATAAAACTAATTCATGCATCCACACTTAGAAATCTCCATTTTGGGTAGCCCATTGCATTTTAGCATGCATTAACTAACTGATAATTGAAGAAGGGTTTCTTGGGTTTTAGAAGGAAAACCTGTATTTTTGCAAAAACCCGGAGATTGGTTGAATTGGTAATTCAGCAAAACCGTAAAATCCATACTACTTAAGGCTGAACTCTAAAAAACCATTCAGCAATAAAAACTTCAATTCGGGGAGATTTCCCCGTTGCATGCTTGTTTTTACACACTCTGAAAATCAATCACTTGGGCATTACCCGCAAACAATGCCCTTCACATTCCAAAAGCACTTGACCCTAAGCCTCTAATTAAAACTGGTAGTAACTTGACCCTTTTTAAGGATTGGAGGTCTAACTACCTGCGTGTAGCGGTTACGTGCTAGTGAGAGTTCCCGCGTGCTATCGGGTGTCTAAGACTGGGGCAAACGGCCTTTCAATCTGGCCCGGTGGTTCCGTGGTGCTCGCATTCGGTTCCGTAGTTCGTGATAGTAGGTAACTTAGATCTTTAGGTCTAAGGGCACACTGTAGAGGTTAGGAACTTGACTGTATTGATTTGTAATCAAGTGTACCTTTGCGGCGTCATTTCTCTCATCTCTTTTCCCCTCTTATCCCCCCAATTCTTCCTGTGATAGTTCATGTTTGGGAGGAGGTCACACAACCCTGAATTGTTTGAATTGACTGATAAATAGCCGAATCATCCTCCTCCTCCACAAACATGGCACACACCCCCACCTCACCACTTCGTCACAATTCAAATTCTTTCAACACCAGGCTTATCCCGAGAAACCCTGTAAGACCTTCCTTGTCGAGTATCGCGCCAAGCGACTCGGTAAGCCATGTGGAACTGGCTTCTATGAGCCAGTATTTCAACACGGAGGACCAAGCCTCCGTGTGCTCGGACACATATGCGGACACGTCGTCTGAAATAGAAGACGCTTGCGCCCGGGGGAACAACCCATTTTTTGCCACGTATAACCCAGGGTGGCCTAATCATCCGAATTTCGCATGGTTGAACAACCCACAACGCCAAAACCCCGCTGGTGGACCAGGGCGATCGTTCGCACCCGTCATCCCAAGGGCCCAGTCTAATCCTATGGAAAATCCGCCATCAGGTCCTTGCGAACAGAAAACCAAACACGCATCAAAGCCTCTTGATAAATTGATGCGAATGATGACGGAAATGTCAAAGCGCCATAAAGAGAAAATGACCTCTCTTCAGCATTTGGCATAGTAGAATGCTGAGATCAGTCAACTAAGCATGGCGACTCGATCTCAGGGCACTCTTCCCGCCCAACTTGTTCCAAACCCGCAAAACTTCGTACCCTGTGATCCGCAACCACAGGTACAACCTTCTCAAGAACATGTTCAAATTTTGCAAGCTCCGAGTATTCCTCCGGGATTTTAGGTTAATCCCGCTGCAAAACCTCACTCTTATGCTGATAGTGATTACATCAAGGATGACACGTTTGACGAGGACATGACTGTCATTACGTGTATCGAGCTAATTGGAGCCGATTCAGACTACTGCGAATTACCTGATGACTGCCTGACCAACACAAACTGTGACGTTCCCTAATCCCTCCCCATTCCCGTACCTTCTCCTGACCAGACTTCTAAAAAGGTTTTCTCCGCTTCCCATACCTCGTGGTCTGAGTCATCGCCGGGCTGCTCACCGCCGGTCCGCACTATGGAAGACCGGTTTGCCCTTTCTTTCTCGCCAAATCAGGCGGATTTGTAACTCCACATTGGGACCTTGAGCCCACATCTTATTCACCAGGGCTATTCCCTTTTGGATCCATCTATCCAAAAAGCCCCTCTTCTTGGCCAATCTAAGGGCCAACTTCCTCTTCCTGATCTGTTTTCTGATCCGCCTGGGACACTCTCGTCCCAGAAAACGCCAAATCTCTCACCATCCACCTTCACTTTTCACACCTCTATCGCAATCACTTCACTTTTCTCTTCACCACCCACCATCCACCCACCCTTCCACCCTGATCTATACCCTGAGCCTCAGCTCTTGTTACCCGATCTTCCATCCTTTCTCTGCCTTTCCCTACTTGCATATGAGGACATAGCATTGTTTGGCATGGGGGGGTGGATAGGCATCCATAGGATCCAGGTATGTTATGGTATCATACAGTTCCCACCTATTTATAAATATACAAGAAAAAGAAAAAAAAAGAAAAAAAAAAAATATATATATATATGTTATAATAAATGGTGTTTAGTAATGATCTTGAAGCTGAAACAAAAAGGCAATAAGTGTTTATGGATACTCAACCTCTGTTTTGAAGACTTTCCAGGCCACAAAAGCTTGATTCGCTCAGGCTCGGCTTAATTCACTTAAAGCATTGACAAAATAGATCAAGATCTCTCCTAACTAAGGATGTATTCTTGTACCTGAGACACAAGTACAAGACCCGTTGGTTTACTTTTACTTGAGAGCTTAAGTAAACTTGGTTCACACTACACATATCAGGAAAGACCAGGTGAACATAAGATCCAACCCTAGTGTTCATTATGGAAGGTGGAGTCCTTACCTGTGCGCGCAGGTAGACTTTTTATCCCAGGCTTTAGTCTTGTGTTTAGGAGCGACTATTTCCACCAAAAAGAAAAGCGTGCTCCTCCAAATAAAGTTGTAAGAGATATACTGACATATGTTTCAAAAAAAAAAAAAAAAAAAATAGAGAAAAAAAGAGTTGTCAAAAAATAAAAAAAGATGTTGCAAAAGAGTCAGTATATCTCATAAATGTCTGTATAATATACTTTTCGGTAAGCCAAAAAAAAAAAAAAATAGAAAATGGGAGTTGAGTTTTCCGTCATCATCTTAAGGGTCGATTCGAAGACATGAGCTGAAACTGGGACCAACCTGTACTTAAAAATTCGTGAAACCCTGGGATTGAGTCTTAATGTTCATCTGGTCAGTCTTGATCCTTCACTATGCACAAACAATAACCTCTTGAGCTCTCTAGTACGGCAAAAACCTCCTGGGTCCTGGAAATCGTACTTAAGGTTTAAATATCAAGAGTCCTGGTTAGTTGAGAGATGATCTATGTCATGTGAGACTTAAAGTACTGGTAGTCTTCTTTACAATTGGTTCTCACAATATTCGATAATAAACACACCTATATCACCTCCGAAGAAAATCTTCAGCTTAAGATTATTTCTAAATACTATTTTGCTAGGGACTAGCAAAAGATAGGCATGGGGGTATATCTTTGCACCTCAAAACACGCCTGTAATAACGCCTTCTTGTGCTATTTTCTAGCATTAACATTGCATAATAGGATCCTGTAATCGCATTTGTAAAAATGCTTACATGCATGCATTTAATCAAGAGAGGAAGAGGAGTGAAACAATGGCTTGCATAGTTACATTTTATCTCAAGTGCCTCCTTGCAAATTCCACCTCTTCTCATCTTTTTCTCTCTTGATTTCTTCTTTTCTTCTTCCCGCGGCTGCACTTCTTCCCGCAGCAGCTGCATGCATTTACTCCAAGTCACTTCTCCCTGCCAACGCCGCTCCCGATAGCTGCAACTTGCGCACCCTCTCCCTGCTGCAGCCAGCACGCCTCTCTCTCCTCCTCTATAAGAAGCTGCAGCTTCTTCCTCGCAAGGGAGGCTGCTGCAGCAACAAAAGCCCACAGCCATCTTCTCCACTGCTTTCCCCTCCCATACGTCGGCCCTCCGTCGAGGAGGCACCCGGCGAGCAGGAGAACCCACTGTGGTGCACACCACCACAGTGGGAGCACCACCGCCCAGCTCTTCGACGAGCCGGTGGGCATGGTGCATTCCCTTGCTTCATTTTTTTTCTCTTTAACGCCATTGCCGCCACTCTAAGCTTCGAAGCTTGAAGCCACGGCAGCAGCAGCAGGTCCTCCCGCTCCTCAGCGACCGTCCCCGCAGCCGCCCATCGACTTCGCGTGTGCCTGCAGGGCCATTCCCCGCTCAATCTCCGTCCTGACGTCCCCGCAGTTGCACCTGTAGCTGTCCGCCGTTCGCACTGCAGCGGCTGGCTACGGCCTCGTGCCGCCCCCTGCCCTCCTCCGCGACCCTCCTCGACCACCTGCAGACCTCCTCCACGCTCGCTCCTCCACGCCTTCGCCCGCCCGTCGCCTTCGCGCACGCCTGCAGGAACCCTACGCGAAGCCGTGTCCGCACCCGCCATCTTCAGATGTCTGCCTCCGCCTTCAGACGATGCGGCGTCAGACGTCCGCCGGAGGCGGCAGACGTCTTAACTCGCGCGTCCGCGATCTCTCGCTCGCCCGCTCTCTCTCTCTGCTGATCTCTCCCGCCCGCTCCCTCTCTCTCTCTCACGTATTCTCTCTCTCTCTCTCTTTTTTACTCACTAACAGACACACATTCACCGACGCACACACACCTATACCAACACATACACGCACACTCACACACTTATAGTAACATATATATAAATATATATATATATATATATATCTATATAGTTTTGTATACATACACATATATATAATATATATACATATATATATAATATATATATATATATCTACTTATATATACATCTATATACTTATACATATACTTATATATATATAGACATATATATCTATATACATATATATATACATATATATAGTAATATATATATATACTTATATACATATATATACACATATATATCTATATATATATATATACATATATAACTATACATTTATATATATATATAGATATATTTACTTATATACATACATATGTACATATATTTTCATGTTATTTATTATACGCTGTATCGTGGGAATATCTGCACCAGTTGCTGATATTCCCTGATACACGCGTACAAAAAAAGAGTGGTCCCATACATCATCCATCCACCATCCACACTCCACGCGGCACCTAGTCGTGTGGGTTGCGTCTCTCTAGACGTCGACTGACTCGACATAGTGCTACACTCCATCGCCACCTCCACCCCCACCCCTTTATATATATACTACATATATATATATACATACTATATTTACTTTCTGTCTATTTGCTTTTCTGTTAGTAAAAAGATAAAAAAAATACATAAAAAAGAAAAGATAATCTTTGACTTGCAGGTACCTCGTCTTGCGAGTAGCAAGACTTGTTTTGGGACTCTGTTTGGCTAAAAGCCAAGGACACAATTTTGAGGGTGTGCCTCAAGAACAAGGACTACCATAAAGAAACCTAAATAAGAAAAACACCAAAAACACAATAAACGAACGGAAGAGACGCATTTTAAGGAAAACGTAGAAACTCGACTTTAACCCCACTTCCCTCTGTTCGACCCTGGGCTTGAAAGTGATAAGATAAAATCAATTAGGCCAGGTTAAAAATTTTGTAAAGAGATGGTTAGGTCCAAATTAGGTTAACCACTATACACATTTCAACGATAAAAATATCATATTAACAACCTATTCGGGCCGACCCATCAAACACAGGGAGCAATCTAAGTACTTTTAAAGACTAAAGAATACAACTTTTAAATGAAAGGCAATTGAGAAAAAGAATTGCTAAAATAACAGGATTGGACGTCTGATTTCTATATCAGTCATCTTAAATGTAACTATTCTTCTTCCTGTTTTGATTCTGTCTTGGCCTTCTATGACTTTTGCTTTCCCTGCAAGTCTTTCTCCTTACTTCTCTTCTCTACCTCGCTCAGTCTCTTCTTCTGCTGCTTCCTCTTTTTCTTCTTTGGTAAGTTTCTTTTCTTCACCGCCCGGCCTGCCTGCACAATGGGGAAGAAAAACCTACCCTGTCCCTCTACCCGCATGTGTCCCTCTCTCTACAATTCTCTCAAAGGATGCTCTCCCAAAGCCGCGGGTAATCGGGTCAGATTTCGCACCCGGGACCAGGCGCACCGGCGTGTGGTTGATGCGCGAGGTGTGCTAAGATAGGGTCCAGGTCGGAGCCCACCAGATCCGCGAGGTGAAACCGTAGACGAGGCAAGGGTGAGTAAGGTGAGGGACCTCACCCCTGTGCATTCAGAGGCGAAGAGACAGTAACACAAAATCAATTTAAATCATACCTGTGCTTCGTATTTTACCGATGTAGGACTATTAGTCCTGGCCTACTCTCGCATGAGCCCGCAGAAGACCTTCTTCGATTGCCAAGGCTGCGAACTTTGCTGCGTTCCTTGCTGGACCAGATGACTTCGCACTGCTTGCCTAAGTCTGCTGCACCTGAATTCTGGACGTCCTGAAGCCTGGAGCAGCTCCGCGTCACTGTTAATGGCGGCAGGGGCTTGAATACTGTCAAACACAAAAGAAGCCTCTCGGCTTAATCAGATCAGTAGGGGACCTTCGCCGTGGCACGACGAAGGTGGTGCACAGTGCAGTAGGTCGTGGGACGGCCTAGGCGTGCGTGCCTAGGTCATCCTGTGACTGGAGATGTGGGTGTGTTCAGGGGAGCATTGTGTGGGTGTGGAGCAGCAGTGGCTGGGTGGAGGATGTTCCTTGTGGTGAGGCAGAGCCTCTGAGTTGGTAGGCTAGTCATGCGGAAGTGCGGAGCGACGGGAGCGATTCACCGAAGGTTGGCTGGATGGATGGAAGATGGCAGTGGTCAGGCGTGGTCGAGGGGTAATTAAATGAAATGTAAGGGGAAATAGAGAGAGGGAAAGAAGGGGAATGTATCTAGAGTGTTCTGGAAGGGAGAGAGGCAGTGGAGTGGACGACACGTAGCTGCCGTCGTCGGAGAAGAAGAACCCTGAGGAAGGGAGCGACGATGAGGACGAGGTCAGGGGAACGTGCGCTTGGTACGACGTGATGCGGGAGGAAGACGCGAAGTGGACTCTGCTGCTGGTATGGCAGCAGAGCAACGAGAAGGAGGGGAGGAGGTCGCCGGAGCTTGCGGGTTCCTTGGCCGGAGATGGAAGAGAAGAAAATTTGGGGGAATCTTCGCCAAGACAAGTCTGAATTTGAGCAGCCGGACTTAGGGATTCTTTTATAGGTGCTGGCCAAACTTTCTAGTGCGTGGAGGGTGCGCAATCATCTCTGATGGCTCGTCAAATAAGGAAAGTGGGCGGATACCCAAATCTCTCGTGCGTTCGCACGAGAGATTGGGATTAAATCAGAGATCGTGATAGGCCTCAGATGGAAGGGAATTCCTCAAAGAATCTCCCTTCCATTTCTGGGAGGGGATCTCTAAGGAATCAGAGAGTATTCCCTCTCTAATCCTCACTGGAGCAGGATTCAGCCCCAACAATTGAGGAAGGACTTGATTGCAAAGGTGGCGAGGAAATTAGGGGGCTCTCTGCAATGATTTTCAAAAGATAGGGACCAAATTGTGATTTGGGTGTACTAAATTGCAAAGTAGGTCAAGATGACCTCCCCTTAGGTCCAAATTTTGGTAAAAACCTAATTTGGACATAAGGAATCCAATGGTGAAGTTAGATTTTAGGTTTGACCGTGTCTGACTGGATATTTTGCGTAGAAACCCAAATTAGGTCAATTGATGAGCTAGGACCCTAATCTAGGTCAAACTGGGTTCCAAAGGCCAAATTAAGTGTTATAAACCCTAGAGGATATTTTTCCATGATTTTTAGAGGGTTTAATTGACTTTTACTCTAACCAAAACCTTGTTAACTTAAGCAGGCCTATTTTAGGGTTACCAAATGTCATTTAATTCCTAAATTGCACATGAACCCATTTCTGATTGACTCAACCCACTTTTTATCTTATTTAGACCTTTTGACCTATGTTTTGCCTCTGAGAAATCCTGTTTATGTAATGCAATGGCAAAATTGCTGTTTTTACCTTTATTTCATGTTTTCTTCTCAGAACACTTATTTCTCCAATTAAGCCCTCTTCTAGGCTATGTAGGAGCTTTTATTCTCTTTATTGGGTCTAAATGAGCTAGTTATGGCTCACGATGAGGCTCTCATCATACCCCCATGCCTAGCTTTTGCTAGTCCCTTAGCAAAATTTCAAGGTTTTAACTTCTGTTCTAGACCCTGAGTGTCTATCAATAGTTATGATAAGTGCTTTTCCTTTTCTTTTGTGATTAGGTAGGAATGCCGACAATACGCCTAGAGGTATTCAAGTACCAACCAAAATCCGAACCTGTTCCGCTTTAGCCTCAGTCCTCCGCAAAGGTTTCTAAGGCCCACAGAAACTATCCTAGGGTTTGTTGGACTCCGTGGTTAAAGCACCCATGCTTCAGACATTTTTTAGCCTAGGTTCAGTTTTGCAGTGCATTTGTGTAAGAGAGAGATAGAAGATTTATTTGTTTGGAGAGCTTTTCTCTCTTTTTTCTTATTATTTCTAGCTTCAGATTAACTTCTCAACATGGTCTGTATCGGATTCCTCGTCCCCATCATCAATCCTCAAGGGTCCCTCGCTTTCGAGATTTTGAGATAATCCCGCCCATGGCAATCCCCAGAACCCTGGCTTTTGAGATTTCGAGATAATCCCGCCCATGGTGTTCCGTGGCTGAATTTAGATCCAGGCGATCGACAATTCGTGATAATGCCGCCCATGGTATCTGAACCAGCAGAGTGCTTACATGCCCCCAGTAGGATATTTAAATATCCTAAGAGACAAGCACCGAGGAGATGATATGTTGTTATGCATCTTCGAGGGGAAATTCCCACCTCTCCACACTGGGAACTCATCCAAATCAACTTGTGTTGATTGGATGCTCCTAATCCAGGTGACTTTTGTAGAACATAAAACGCTTTTGCGTGATTTGGATGTTTATGCGCACTGAACCAGACTGTGTGTGAATTTGGGGTGCTTAGGTTACCGAATCTCGCAAATCGGAGGTCAGTTAACGAGGCTGAATACTTCCTAAGACTTAGACCTAATACTCAAGCTTCACATTTTCCCCAACCTCTTGAGGATTATCCAGATTTTATCGGATACGTGAATTTTTAAGCTAACGAATCTAGCCCAAGAGGCCTAAAAACAGCGTTCCCGCTAATCTCCTGTTATATCTCCTTAGCACTTTTTCTTTTTCTTAATTTGGTCTAGAACTTCAGTTAACCCCCTTAATCTTTTACTAATGACTATTTCTTTTTATTTTCATTTTGTGCTCCTTTTTGTCATTTTACTCTTTTCCTCTTCTCATTTGTATGACCCTGAATTGTTCCTCCCCTCCATCAAGTCCTTTTTTTTTATTTTAATTAAAACCCTTTGTTGATATGAATTTTCCTGACATTTTGCACTTTCATACCCCCACATGCCTAAGATTTGCAATGTCCCCATTGTAAATTAGGTGGGTTCGATTTCATCTTAGTTCATGCATTAGGATAGGTGTGTGGTGAGTGAATGGGTCGAAGTGACTTGTTGCGAACGATTTCTAATCTTGGGTAGGGATACCTGAGGTGAAGTTGGCTGTTCTAATGGATGAACCCTAAAGTGCAATATGAATTCCGCAAAGAGATGTCAGAAAAGGTTTCAGGTTTTTCACAGCATGATGGGTTGCCTCTCGTTAAGCACTGAGTTTTACCCCATCGGCTGGGCGCAATGAGCTCATGAGGAATGGAGGGTAAAGGATGACTCAGCCAAATCTATATCGGTCATGTCAACGAACGGTTTGAGTCTCTGATCGTTCACAACAAAGGGTTCAGAATCATGGCTGAGTGGGCTGATTTCAATGGCTCCATTTCCAAAGATTTGTCAGACTAGGTAGGGTCTGACCCACTTAGATCTTAGCTTTCCTAGGAATAATTTGAGTCGGGCATCAAAGAGTAAAACCTTTTAACCAGGATGAAAGACCTTTCTAGAAATGAGTTTGTCGTGAAAAGCTTTAACCCGTTCTTTGTAAATTCGTGAGTTCTCATACGCGTCATGGCGTAATTCATCGATCTCTCTTATTTGAACTCTTCTGTGGGTTCCAGCCTTAGAAAGATCTAGATTACAATTACGTACTGCCCAATAGGCTTTATGCTCCAATTCGACAGGTAGGTGACATGCCTTCCCGTACACTAGTCTGAAGGGAGACATTCCTAATTGAGTCTTGTGAGCGGTCCTATAGGCCCACAATGCTTCCGGAAGCCGAGAAGACCAATCTTTTCTATCAGGTCGAACAGTAACTTGAAGGATGTTCTTGATCTCTCTGTTAGATAGCTTAGCTAGACCATTAGTTTGGGAGTGGTAAGGAGTAGAGATTTGGTGTGACACCCCGTATTTGGTCATCAGTGACCTGAACTGAGCGTTTGTGAAATAGGTCCCTCCGTCGGAAATTATAGCACGTGGGATCCCGAACCTTGAGAAAATGTTTTGATGAATGAATTTTATAACAACTTATGATTGTTGGTTCGGGTCGGAATGGCTTCTATCCACTTGGAAACATAGTCAACTGCGAGTAAGATGTATTCGAAGCCATCCGAGATTGGGAAGGGTCCCATGAAATCAATCCCCCTGACATCAAAAATTTCGCATACCAAGATCAGTTGTAGAGGCATCATGTCTCGATGGCTCATGTTGCCCAGAGTCTGGCAATGGGAACATGCCTTACAGTGATCATATGCATCCTTGAAAATTGTGGGCCAATAAAAGCCACATTGGAGGACTTTTGATGCAGTTTTATGTCCTGAGAAATGTCCACCGCATGCCTGGTCATGGCAAAATGAGAGTATGTCTTTGATTTCCACTTCCACGACGCATCGTCGAATTATCTGATCAGCACCAATGCGGAATAGATACGGGTCTTCCCAAAGGTAATACTTGGCATCAGAACACAATTTGTCCTTCTTCGCCTTCGGCCAATCGGGCGGAATCTGATGTGATGCCAGCTAATTAACTATATCAGCGAACCATGGAAGACTTGTACTGATAGTCAGGAGGTGCTCATCATAAAAATGTTCTGTGGTAGGTCCGAAAGGGTCAATTATTTCAGAAGGAAGGTAGGATAAGTGATCAGCTACCACATTTTGCTTTCCCTCCTTGTCGCGAATCTCAAGGTCAAATTCTTGGAATAGCAAGATCCATCGGATTAATCGAGGTTTCGCGCCCTTTGCAAGGAGATGCCTTACAGCTGTGTGATCCGAGTATATGATGACATGGGAACCCAGAAGGTATGATCTGAATTTTTCTAGGGCAAATACTATAGCAAGCATCTCCTTCTCAATAATCGTATAGTTACGCTGAGCCTCATCTAGTGTTTTGCTGGCGTAGTAAATGACCACAGGTTTCCCATCAATTTTCTACCCCAAAACCGGTCCTACAGTGAAGTCAAATGCATCGCACATGATCTCAAAGGGTTGACACCAATCAGGGGACTGTAGGATCGGGGCTTGGGTGACTCGGTCACATAGGATCTCAAATGATTGAGTGCATTCCTTGGAAATTTTTAAAGGCACATCCTTGGAGAGAAGATTGGTCAAGGGGGGCGCGATATTATAGAAGTTAGGGATAAATCGACGATAAAAACCGACGTGCCCCAAAAAAGATCGGATGTCCTTAATCGAGCTAGGCATAGGGAGCTTGGAAATCAGGTTAACCTTAGCTCGATCCACTTGGATGCCTTTCTTCGAGATTAAATGTCCCAGGACAATTCCCTCAGGCACCATGAAATGTCTCTTTTCCCAGGAAAGAACCAAATTCACATCGATGCACCGCTTGAGTATTTGGACCAAGTGTTGGAGGCAATCGTCAAATGATGCTCCAAAAACTGAAAAGTCATCCATGAAGACTTCCAGATAGCCACCTACCATATCTGAGAATATGGCAAGCATGCAACGTGGAAAAGTTGCAGGTGCATTGTAGAGACCGAAAGGCATCCTTCGAAACTCGTACATCCCCAAGGTGCAGGTGAATGTGGTCTTTTCTTGGTCCTCTGGATGGATTGCCACCTGGTTGTAACTGGAGTACCCATCAAGAAAGTAGAAGAACCTATTTCCCGCTAGTTTCTCGAGGATCTGATCAATAAACAGTAGTGGGAAATGATCCTTCTTCGTGGAGGAATTTAGTCTTCTGTAATCAATGCAGACTCTCCACGAGTTAGCTATCGGGGTAGGAATGACTTCTCTGGCTTTAGTCGTGATAATGGTAAGTCCTACCTTTTTAGGCACCACCTGTATTGGACTCACCCAACGACTGCCGGAGATCGAGTAGATGATCCCTGCATCTAACCACTTTATGATCTCCTTTTTCACGACCTCCTGTATGTTAGGGTTTAGGCGCCTTTGCATTTCTCTTGAAGGTCGTGCGCCTTCTTCTGTGTAGATTCGATGTGTGTAGTATGAAGGGCTTATACCAGTCAAATCATCGAGAGTCCATCCAATGGCTCTATGATGTTGCTGGAGAACAGAAATCAAATGGAGTTCCTGGTCAGGTGTGAGTCGAGAGTTGATAATCACAGGAAACGTCTGATTTGAATCCAAAAACACGTACTTCAGATGTTCGAGAAGGGGCTTGAGTTCCATAACAGGATTGTCAGCAGCAGCGGGTGGTTCGGGGTTTGTATCAGGAGCAATGGTAGGAGTCATAGGTGTGT
Source organism: Thalassia testudinum (assembly GCA_037157565.1). Taxonomy (NCBI): domain Eukaryota; kingdom Viridiplantae; phylum Streptophyta; class Magnoliopsida; order Alismatales; family Hydrocharitaceae; genus Thalassia; species Thalassia testudinum. The sequence goes on along the minus strand of JAZHRO010000031.1, from coordinate 219,729,254 downwards.
CTAGATCATGTCGCACTCCTATGTTAGTGGGTTTTGATTCTCTAGTGGTTGATCAGGGATAATCAGGTTGTCCTTTATATGCAATTCATCAACCACGGCTCTGATATCACATATTTCCTCTATGACCCCGCAATTAATCCCTTGTTGGGCCTTAAAAATTTCAATCTTCAGGTTTTGATTCCCAAATTTTAATTCTATCTGGCCCTCTTCGCAGTTTATGTTGGCCCTAGCAGTGGCCAAAAAGTGTCTCCCTAATATGATTGGTGTGTCCCTTGGGTTCTTCGGTGCATCCATGACTAGTACTATGAAGTCCATTGGGAAATAGAAATCTCTTACCTTAACAATGACATCCTCAAGTATTCCTCTAGGTGACTTGATGGATCGATCGGCTAACTGCAATGTCACGTCAGTGGGTTTAAGTTCAAAGTCTTCAAGGTGGTCGAGGAGGGATGTAGGTATTAAATTAATGGAGGCACCTAGGTATAGTAAGGCTCTATCAAATTGGGTTTCACCAATTTTGCAGGAAATCAAGGGAGTTCCTAGGCCTTTAGCCTTGGGTGGGAGTTTGCTCAAGATGACAGAGCTGGCTTTCTCTGACAGTACGATTGGATTCCCATCCTTGGTTCACGGCTTACGTTTAGGTGTACAAAGGTCTTTCAAGAATCTTGAGTAAGCCGGTATGTGGCGAATTGCATCCATCAATGGGATGTTTATCTCGACCTGTTCAAAGAGCTTGACCAGATCCTCCTCGGGAGCCACATGTTTAGTTATCCTTTTTCCTTTGGTCAAGGCCTCAGAAAATGGGATCCTAGTTGGTTCCTCTAGGATAGGTCCAGGTTCTTGATCTGGGACAGTAGTATCTTGGATGACTATCCCAGGGTCTTGGCTATTATCAAGCTTGGAGTGGTTCGGATAATGTGGGTCTTGGGTTGTTTTACCGCTACGTGTTGTTACAGAGTTCAATCTGGCCTGATTTTGGTTTGGGTTAGGTAGGACGGGTGGCTGCTACTGAAATCCTGCATAAGATGTTGAAGCTTCCATCCCGTCTGGTGATGGAGTAGTAGGGGCCTGATAAATCAATTGTGCGTGGCCTGAATTTGGATTCATAACGCGCCTCTAGGTCGGCATGTTATTTGGGTTGGGCAGAGGTTGCGAGGGAAGGGTGCCATGTTGGCGGGAATTTGCCATCTGGGCTAGTTGGTTGCGAACCTCTGTGATCTCATCCTTGTGCTGTTTTTGCATTGCCGTATTTGTCTTTTGAATGTTAGCTAGTGCTTGAAGGATAAGAGTCAGTTGATCCTGGTTTTGCCAGGATTGGTAGGTGGGATTGGGCCGAGGCTGAGGCGACTGATATGGACGAGGGGCTTGTGGATGGGGTTGATATGGTGGTCTTTGAGAATTTCCCGCCCACTGAAAGTTAGGATGATTTCACCATCCAGGGTTGTAGGTATTGGAGAATGGGTCATTCTGGATGGCATTGAGGTCCTCGCAGTTCTGAGGAACCTCAGGAAAGTCAGGATACAAGGGTTTAGAGTTCCCCCAACTCGAGTAGAATGGATCGGAGGTTACTCTGGTCCGAGAGGTAGACGGGGGTGGATATGGGTCCATCCCCTTGGCAGATTGGTGATAGATGTTTTGCACAGTTTCCCTTGCCAGAGGTGGTCGTGCAAAAGAGTTTTACGCAGAGGTGGCTTGCTGCAAATGCCGAGTTAGCTCGTCCACCTTCTTTTCTATGATAGAAACCTTGTCCAACCGATTGGCCATCAGTTCCAAGTCGACGGAAGTGGATAGGTCCTGCATCTCATGTGTCCCTCTTAGATTCGTCGATGCGTGGGCATTCGTTCTGTCGAATAAGCCCATGGAGTCATTATTTATGGAGTTCTCGCACATATTTTCGAGAATCTCCCACACCGTGTCCTCATGTTGACCCATGATGTTTCCTCCGCACGTTGCATTGACGAATAAACGAATATCTTCACGGAGTCCCTGGTAAAAAGACTGGACTTGTTCCCACTTAGGAACTCCGTGATGGGGACACTTTCACAGAGATCTAAGAATCGATCCCATGCTTCGTGAATAGGTTCTCCCAGTTGTTGAGTGAAATGAGTGATCTGGTGGCGCAAGGCATTCGTTCGGCCAACGGGGAAGAATTTTTTCAAAAATTCAGACTGAAGTTCCTCCCATGTGCTGATCGGACGGGTCTGAGTTTGATACCAATGTGCAGCCTTGTCCAAGTGGGAGAATGAAAACATTTTCATGAGTAGGATATCCCAGTTTTGTAGATCTGACTCGAAGGTCTGGGCCAGATGCTTGAGTTGTTTAATGTGTTGGAATGGGTCATCAGAGTTAAGCCCATGAAACTTCAGTATGGCATGAATCATATTGGGCTTCAGTTCAGAATCAGGTCCTCCAATCGGGATTCGTACTCGAGGTTCGATCGCCACCGCAGCAAGATTATAGTGATCTTGCATCATAGGTCGCTGTGGTGGGTTTACAAAGTTCTGAAAGAGATCATTAAGGTGTTGAAGTTGGTGTTCAAGGTTATTCTCCTCCTCAATGGGTTGTGCCATGATGGAAGAAGAAGGAGAACCAGGGTCTGAATCAGATGAAAGATTTATGTGGTGGGGTTGCTGCACAAACAAGGGCGTTGAGGCTTGGCCTCGACGAGAATGAATTTCTAAAGGAGGTCTTAAGGGTGGTCTTAAGGACCTCCTACTGAACATGCACCGAAGGATGTGATGGGATTAGAAGGTGCTGGACCGAATCAAGACACCCAAAAATTGTTGGGTGACTATAGAGGTTTGGGGCAGATGGACCCCTTAGTCAGAAAGGTCGTCCACTTGAGAAATACCTAGGCAGCCAGAGAGGGAGAGTCCTGCAAAGACCCCTACATGGTAGAGCGTCCCCACGAGTTACAGGGTTTCCCCCACCCGACCTCTCTTGTCACTGCGGTTCCAGGTAGACCAGAATGGGGCCTTGACCTCTTAAGTCTACCTTTTTTACTTTAAGATCAAGGTGCTTAATGTTCCACTTGAACTTTTAGGTATTTTGAGTGAAAAAGTGACCTAATTTTAAGGTTGGTTGTCCCAAGGGATCAACTTCACCTCTTGTTCCTTTGAGAGCTTTTAGGTCCTTTCTTTTAGGGTTCAAATGGATTAAAAGCTTGATTTGCTTAGGGTTCCTCTTGTATAGATCTTTTCAAACAAGGTTTAGGCACACCTCTTTTTGGAAAAATTTGTTTCTTTGTTTATGATAAGATGTGTCTCTAAAAACCCTAGCTTTTTAATCCTTAAATTATCTCTAGTGGGTCCAATTTAGTTGCCTCAGAATTTAGTACCTAGGGCTCAATCAAGAAAGTTTTAGCCCTAGTTACCTTAGTTGGATGAGCAGATGAAAATGTGTTGAAATGAAAATCAGGCAACTTGATGAGTTACTAAATATGAAACAGGTAGCCCTAAGTTGATTGTTCTCTCTTTTTTTTTCTTTTCAGGTTTTGAGGGAGTTAAGAGAGAGGGCTTATGGAAATTACCTGTTCCTTGGAGTGTCTATTGTGCAGCTGCTCTTCTTTCCTTTTTGCTATCCTTGTAATAAGCACAACAAAAGAGAGGAGTTAGGTCAAATATTGGATCAAAAAGTTGTAATCAAAAGCTTTAAAAGTGCCTGTTGCTCCCTGGCAACGGCGCCAAAATGTTTATCGCGCTTGATCAGGTTTTAAAAGATAACAAGTTGTAATGTAGCTGACAAAGCGTTCAAACAAATAGAGAATTTTATTACTCGAAAGCTGGAGTATCCGAGGTCGAACACAGGGAGCAATCTAAGTACTTTAAAGACTAAAGAATACAACCTTTAAATGAAAGGCAATTGAGAAAAAGAATTGCTAAAATAATAGGATTGGACGTCTGATTTCTATATCAGACGTCTTAAATGTAACTATTCTTCTTCCTATTTTGATTCTGTCTTGGCCTTCTCTGACTTTTGCTTTCTCTGCAAGTCTTCCTCCATACTTCCCTTCTCTGCCTCGCTCAGTCTCTTCTTCTGCTGCTTCTTTTTCTTCTTTGGCTAAGTTTCTTTTCTTCACCGCCCGGCCTGCCTGCACAACGGGGAAGCAAAACCTACCCTGTCCCTCTACTCGCACGTGTCTCTCTCTCTCTACAATTCTCTCAAAGGATGCTCTCCCAGAGCCGCGGGTAATCAGGTCGAATTTCACACCTGGGACCAGGCGCACTGGCGTGTGGGTGATGCGCGAGTTGTGCTCAGATAAGGTCCGGGTCAGAGACCACGAGATCCGCGTGGTGAAACCGCGGACGAGGCGAGCGTGAGTAAGGTGAGGGACCTCACCCCTATGCGTTTGGAGGTGAAGAGACAGTAACACAAAATCAATTTAAATCACACATGCGCTTCGTATTTTGCCGATGTGGTATATTAGTCCTGCCCTGCTCTCGCGCGCACCCGCAAAAGACCTTCGATTGCCAAGGTTGCGGACTTCGTTGCGTTCCTTGCCGGACCAGATAACTTTGCACTGCTTGCTCGAGTCCGCTGCACCTGAAGTCTGGACGGCCTGAAGCCTGGAGCTGCTCCGCGTCACTGTTAATGGCGGTAGGGGCTTGAATACTGTCAAACACAAAACAAGCCTCTCAGCTTAATCAGATCAGCTGGGGACCTTCGTCGTGGCACGGCAAAGGTGGTGCACGGTGCAGCAGGTCGTGGGATGGCCTAGGCGTGAGTGCCTAGGTCGTCCTGTGACCGGAGATGTGGGTGTGTTCGAGGGAGCGTTGTGTGGGTGTAGAGTGGCAGTGGGTGGGCAGAGGATGTTCCTTGTGGTGAGGCGAAGCCTCTAAGTTGGTCGGCGAGTCGTGCGGAAGTGTGGAGCAACGGGAGGGATTCGCCGGAGGTTGGCCGGAGGGATGGAAGATGGCGGTGGTCAGGCGTGGTCGAGGGGTAATTAAATGAAATGTAAGGGGGAACAGAGAGAGAGGAAGAAGGGGAATGTATCTGGAGTGTTCTGGAAGGGAGAGAGGCAGCGGAGTGGACGGCGCATAGCTACCATCGTTGGAGAAGAACCCTGAGGAAGGGAGCGGCGACAAGGACGAGGTCAGCGGAACGCGCTTGGTATGGCGCGATGCAGGAGGAAGAGGCGAAGTGGACTCTGCTGCTAGTATGGCAGCAGAGCAACGAGAAGGAGGGGAGGAGGTCACCGGAGCTTGCGGGTTCCTTGGCCGGAGATGGAAGAGAAGAAAATTTGGGGGAATCTCCGCCAAGACAAGTTTGAATTTGAGCAGCCGGACTTGGGGATTCTTTTATAGCTGCTGGCCGAACTTTCTAGTGCATGGAGGGCACGCAATCATCTCCAAATGCTCATCGGAGAAGGAACGTGAGTGGATACCCAAATCTATCGTGTGTTCACATGAGAGATTGGGATCAAATCAAAGATCGTGATAGGCCTCAGATGGAAGGGAATTCCACAGAGAATCTCCCTTCCATTTCTGGGAGGGGATCTCTGAGGAATCAGTGAGTATTCCCTCTCTAATCCTCGCCGGAGCAGGATTCAGCCCCAACAATGGTGGAAGGACATGATTGCAAAAGTGGCGAGGAAATTAGGGGGCTCTCTGCAATGATTTTCAAAAGATAGGGACCAAATTATGATTTGGGTGTACTAAATTACAAAGTAGGTCAAAATGACTTACCCTTAGGTCCAAATTTTGGTACAAACCTAATTTGGACCTAAGGAATCCAATGGTAAAGTTGTATTTTAGGTTTGACCATGTTTGACTAGACATTTTGTGCAAAAACCCAAATTAGGTCAATTGATGAGCTAGGACCCTAATCTAGGTCAAACTGGGTTCCAAAGGCCAAATTAAGTGTTCTAAACCCTAGAGGATATTTTTCCATGATTTTTAGATGGTTTACTTGATTTTTATTCTGACCGGAACCTTGTTAATTTAAGCAGGCCTATTTTAGGGTTAGCAAATGTCATTTAATTCCTAAATTGCACATGAACCATTTCTGATTGACTCAACAAACTTTTTATCTTATTTAGACCTTTTGACCTATGTTTTGCCTCTGAGAAAACCCGTTTATGTACTGCAATGGTAAAATTGCAATTTTAACCTTTATTTCATGTTTTCTTCTCAGAACACTTATTTCTACAATTAAGCCCTCTTCTAGGTTATGTAGGAGCTTTTATTCTCTTTATTGGGTCAAAATGAGCTAGTTATGGCTCATGATGAGGCTCTCATTACTATTCTTTTTACTGCTTTCTAATATAGATTTACTAATTTCTAGTATAGTTATGCTCGTCCTCCAAGCATTCGTCGAGGACATTTCTCCCTCCATTCTTTTAATGTTTTCTAGAGTAAATTTATTGCTTTCTAGTACAATTGTTTTATGCTTTCTAGTTGTAATGAACAATCTCCTTTATGATAAATTCTCTGTTTATTCTACATCTTATTTTGATTTCTGTGTGTAATATTCTCTCTCTCTTCTATTTATTGTAAATAATTATATAATTTTAAATTGAATTACTTTATGACAAATAAGAAGAAATGTGTAGTTTCTAAATCAAATGTCTGCCTCCCTGTGTTTGACCCAGAATTTTCATTTCGGTATAAATTTTATTTGTTGAACACGAATTCTTCACTTTCAAACTACAACGACAGGTTTTCCAAAACCTAACATGTTAGCGTAGCAATTCGACAGTTCAACATTTTGGCGCCGTTGCCGGGGAGGCAACGATTTTTTATTTCTCTTCGCGTTTTGTACCTTAGAAATCATTTACCTCACTTTTCTCCTTTCTTATTGTAATTGCAGGTACTCTTTCGAAATAGGCAAAAGCGGTAGATCGGAGAAAAGTGCTGTGGAAGGTTCCGTGAGTTATTCCCCACCTCCAACCCATTAGATTTCATTTCACAACATAATAATTCAAACATCAATCAACCTAGGTGTTCTCATAAACTCTAATGTTAGTTTGTTTGTTGTTTGATACCCACACCCACCCCAACCCGCACATTAAAAAAAAAAAAGAAAATTTTTAAAAAAAATCTCACAAAGGTACACAACCTCATCTAATTTTCAAACTCAACCGGTAAATCGATCTTTGGAGCCGGTACACACATCTAAACACATAATTGAGTAGAAATCAGATTAGGTAATCACGTATGTGCCTAATTAAGTGGTGCAACAGGCCAATTGTCTGAGTTGATTGGGCCGCACTACTTCAAATAAAATCAACTCATTAAGTAGCTGCCACTTATGTTGAACTTTTAGGGATTTACCAGGCACTCCACATCCTTTTTAAACTTTAAAGGAAAACATCTTCACCTGTGCTTGCAAAACCTGGTGTGCCAATGAAACTTGTTTGAAAACATTTAAAGTTGAATCCTAAAAGCTACTAAGCAAGATTTGAATCTTAAAATTGACCGCATCAAAAACAATCTTGCTTGAAAACCACTAGTTGTGCACGCACACACAAATCAATCAATCATTAAGGGCACAACCCATTTAAAGGGCCCATCACATTCCAAAGCACATTCAAACCTAGCCCTAAATAAAACAGAGTAGACGTTGGCCTTAAGGATTGGACTGGATCTTCAGAACCCAGAACAATATTATTTTCGATTAGTCTGTTTCTACTGTTCAATCTGATGTCTAGCTAGGGGAGTAGAATCAAACGATCACGGCTGGGCGTACACTAGGAACTGGAGGCGCAAGCCGAAGGAAGAACCTTCTCCCCAGTCCTACCTTCTAACTGATTGGATTGAACAGATGGAAGTAGATCAAATCGTTTCTTTATCTCAAGATAGGTTTTGGGAGTCTGTAGGTTTGTAGGTTAACCCACTTAAGGACAGGTTTGATTGTTTATATTGCAGGGTGCCTTTCTTCCTCTCGCTTATCATGAATCCTTCCACATATTACATGCATTCCCATTCTTTCCCTCCCGTTGTGAATTATCCTCAATATGACGATTATCCCGACTGGTACTATAATCAACCATCAGTTAGATGGGATAATTAGGATTGGGGATACAGTTTCGGACCTCCGTGTTTTAGGTCTAACCCTAAACACTTTGATTCTAATTTCTATCCTTCTCAGAGCTACATCGATTATAGATCGTCTTCCTTTCATGAACAACCTAATACGATCTACAATCAAGAAGGATACACCGATCCTTACCCATCCTCTGATTTCACTACCTTTAGGTCATCACCATCTTTTGAACAATTTGAAATGACAATTATCAGGAAGGGTATAACGAATTTCAATTCGTTAATTCCTCTGCATTGATGTCAAACCCGCCCAATCCTGAACCAACTCATTTGGTTCAGGTTAATCAGGTTCAAGATAAGGTTTTGGCTAACTTGAGGAATATCATTCAATCTTTAGAAGTTTAGCCAACACCTTGCATTGAGAGATTGGAGCCCCTGATTGAAATGATTGATGATTTAAAGAAGTCTGTTAGATTGGCTCCAGGATGTTAAGGATAAGAACCCGGGTGAGTTTCTACTTGGGAAATTAGCAAAATTGAGGATGAGATTCGTGGTTGCTTTGATTCAATCATGGGATGATTCCCTGGATGAACCCTCTTTAGTAAAACCAATGACAGAACCCGCTCAGGCACCTGTTGGGGGGGACATGTGTTACGAGGCTGACCAGGTTGAATTAAAGTATCCAATTAAGGATGATCTGATTTCTTCACCAAAGATCCCTGAGCTGGGGTACGAGGAAACGTATGTCTACTTGGAACAGAAAGTGACAAATGATTTTGGGACATACATTGATACGGATCCTGATTTCTTTGATAGTGGAGATTCAAGTTGCGAAGTCTCACGCGAGTTTTCTGAACTTGATTTCTGTGAGATGATTGGGCTTGAGGAATCTGATAGATCATTTGATACCCCAATAATTGACGAAACTAATCTTAGGGCATACATTACGGATCTAGAATCGCATTTTCTGGAGTATTCAATTCAATGCCCTAATTATCAGTTACACCCTGTTGAGCTTATTGATGATTCTATTTCTAAGATAATTAGACCCAAGTCAATTCTGATTCAGCCATATCATATAGACTTGGAGATTTCAAATGGGGTGAATAATATGTAAGAGGTCCTGGAAATTGATATGCTGAAAGAGGAGGATAGGAGCCGGGAAGTTCTGATTTGGGAAGTTAGTTCCGGAGGAAGTAGAACACTAAGTCGAAGGGTGCCTATTAAGCTGAAACTATCAAATCAGAACCCTTACGACATTTGTTTTGAGGATGTCAAACCCAAGCACACATTCAACGATTATCCTTTTGAGCTTCAATTCTCTGTAACCTGACTTTTTGGTCTTGGGTTGCATCCTCATAAATCGCAGGCCCGACCCCGCTTGCATTCTGATTTTAGGTTTTGGGTAATTTTTATCCAGAACCTAAGATATTCTCGATTATGGGGGATGGGTCTGCACCACAATCTGGTCCACATCTGCGGACCTCTGTTGATAGGTCAGAGGATTCTTCTGTTTATTCTGATTCTGACCTGCACTTGTGAATTCTTCATTTCTTTTCTTTGTATAGAGTGCCTAGCTGAAGGCACTAAACTTAGTACATATACAGTTCTTTTTAGTTTTCATCTCGGAGCAGACCTAACATTCAGGCAATTCAGGTGCTTTCTACGCTTTTCCACTCTGTTTTATGTCTTTTTAATACAATGTGGACATTGCATTAGATAGTCATGGGGGGTGGATATTCATCTCTGAATTCCTTCGTCAGCTCCGTAGATTTATTTTATTTTCCTTTATAAAAAAAAAAGAAAAAAAAATTCGAAATTAGGAAAGAGAATTTAGGTTTAAGAAAATTTTCAATCTTAGGAAATACTACATTATGATTTGAACACAAAGACCTTCAGGTCTTTGGACTTAATTAGCCTGTGTATCCACTAAAATGTGGATCTGTTTTTCGAGTTCTCGCCAACCAAAATTTTATTTTAATTGGAGTAAATAAGTTTGGGTGATAAGTACACGACTTATCAACCCTCCCTCTGATTTGAGGAAATTTTGAGTTTCTAGCATCTACACACTATTTTGTCACTGACTCGTTGTTCGACGATTTTAACAGAAATTGGGTAGCTAATGAACCTTTTAGGGTGATATGGCTGGCAAGTTATCGAGGGTAACAGCCCATAGGTAGGTTGTCTAGAGCCCAGTCACTGAACCTTTCTCTTTTTTCCTACCCTTAGGTAAATCTTAGACCAGGGAAGCCACCTACTTAAAAAAAAAAAGAGAAAAAAAAATCAAAAAGAAAAGGAGAAAAGAAAAAAAAATAAATAAACCACACTTCCCGCACGAGTATGGCTGGCAAGTTATCGGTGATAACAACTCATCGACCGGTTGTCCAGAACCCACCTTAGTAAATGCACTAAAAAAATTCCCAAAAAACTTAGGAAGAAGCGGAGAAGTAGAATAACTGGGGAGATATACACCGGATTCACCATTGTGTTCACCCCGTTAAAAAATAAAAGTAGGGAGAAAGCTACCGGTTGTAAAGATACACCTTTAGGCAGAATTCTTTTTGAGGTCACCTAGAGGCGTAGAAGCCCGAAGTCCATTTTAATTGCCGGTCAATGAGTCTTTCACAATCACAATAAGATGCTTAAAACTTAGGGTTCTCATCAAATCTTGGGTGAGTTGAATGGCTGTAGAAAGCCACTCTTAAACCCTAAAATTTGAAAATCCAAAAAAATTAGAAAAAAAGAAAAAGAGGAAAAGAAAATTTCTTTAAATAAGGCCAGGGCTTGAGGCGGTCTGCATTTTGGCTGATACTCAGGCGCTGTTGTGTCTTTGAAAGTTCAGATCCTAAGTAGACAATTTCTTAATGATTGAAAATAACTCATGCCCAAATAATCCAACCTAATTCTTTTATAAATAGCATATAGTTTTTGCTAGGGACTAGCAAAAGATAGGCATGGGGGTATGATGTAAACATATTTACACTACTTAAGATGTCTATTTATGCATGTTCTTAAGCATAGGAGTGCATTTCATGATATAAATATTGCATAACATGCATCATCTTGCATTTAGAGTAGCTTGAATAAAATGGAGGTTAATTGTCTCCTTTTACGTGCTTGGATAGGGCAAATATTTTTTCGTGGCCTCGGATTGAAGATCCAACCATATGGATGTGATCAAGGCGACGATTGGAGTTCAACGACTCCAAGATCGCCTTAGTTAGGCCTCCGTAGCATCAGATAGTGACCAGGGAACCCTAGAAGATCAAGGGACAGGATGGTGTAAATCTGCACTTCAAATGACAAACCCAACCGCACGGATGAATTCGGATCGATGATCGCAGCCGAACGACGCAAAAATCGAGTCAATCTGACATCCGTGGCACCATCTACAACATTCAGAAGATGGACGGCCAACATGGCACCATGTGGCGCCATCTCGGTCGCCAAAATGGCCGCGGCATCCGGTGAAGCTTCCTCACCCACTCCCTCTCCATCGTTGGATCTCGATCCAACGGCTGTGGACAGCCGTGCCTAAAAGCGTCCGCTCGACCATCCGCACCTCGTAGCGCAACGGTCGAAGGCACTATCGCGAGCAGCGGACGCACGTTTAAGTCGCAACGAGGAGGCGAAGGGCGCGGGCGTGCATCTGATCATGATTGGACGGCCGTCTGCGCTCAATAGAGATGACACGGTATTGCACGCCCGCGCCTCCTGCGGCATCGTACGGGCTGGGGTGGGCGCGCAGCAGCGGGCGATGGCGCATCCTAAGCCATCCGATTTCGTGATCGGACGGCTGAGATCTGATGAACGTGGGTGGATGCGTTGAGCGCGGGCAGCTGAGGAGGCACACGTGGGCGTGGGTACTTCGCCCACGTTGGGGCTTTAGTGACGGTTTTATCCGTCACTAAAGACACCTAATTTATTATTTTAAAGATGTAATGACCAATTTGCCCCCATTCCTTGCAACTATAAAAGGAGACCCCCTCCATATGAAATTCTCATCCCTTCCTTCTCTTCTCTACCTCTCCAAAGCTCAAGAGAAGCTTGTCCCACACTCGGGATGCTTCTCGCGAGATAAAATCCAAATTTTCGACCCCTTCGGAAGTGGATCCCACGACGACGATGGCGTGCTGCTCCATTCTCATTCTTTTGCTTCGTTCTCCTTCATCCCGCTTCGTCCTCCTTCGTCCAGGCGTCGTCCCGTCCAGCTCATCCTCCAAGCGACCATCGAGGAGGATATCTCTCTCCCTATTCTTTTTACTGCTTTCCAGTGTAGTCTGTTCATCCACCAAGCATTCGTCGAGGAGGACATTTCTCCATCCATTCTTTTAATGCTTTCTAGAGTAAATTTATTGCTTTCTAGTATAATTGTTTTATGCTTTCTAGTTGTAATGAACAATCTCCTGTATGATAAATTATCTGTTTATTCTACATCTCATTTTGATTTCTGTATGTAACATTCTCTCTCTCTCTTCTATTTATTGTAAATAATTATATAGTTTTAAATTGAGTTACTTTGTTACAAATAAAAAGAGATGCGTAGTTTTTAAATCAAACGTCCACCTCCCTTTGTTCGACCTGGAATTTTCATTTCGGTATAAATTTTATTTGTTGAACGCGAATTCTTCGCTTTCAAAGTAAAACGACAGGTTTTCCAAAACCTAACATGTTAGCATAGCAATTCGACAGGTCAACACTATGGGGCATTGGATTTGGCTCAAAAGGAAGGGAATTCCTTGACGAACTTCCCTTTCAAATTTGAAAGGGATTCGTCAAGGAATCAAGGAATTCTTATCATTTATAGGTCGCCGATGCTTGTAGGAATAGCAGTAATGGCGGTAGGGACCTAATTGTGAAAATGATGCTAAAGTTACGGGCCTATTTGCAAAGATTTTGAAAGTTAAGGTCATAAATGCAATCAAACAAGACCAATTTGCTAACTAGGTCAAGACAATTTTAGCCTGGGTCCAAATTTTTGTACAAATCTAATTTAGACCTAAGGAATCCAATGGTGAAGTTGGAATTGGTTTTGACCACGTTTAACTGGGTAATTTACGTAAAAACCCAAACAAGGGAAATGTTTATCTGAGACCCTATTTTGGGTAAAAACGGGTTCTGTTGGTAAAATTGAAGGTTCCAAATCCCAGAGAATATTTTTCTATGAATTTTAGGGGGCTTAGGTGATTTTCAACCTGATCAGAACCTCAATTAAATAAGCGGGTCTATTTTTAGGATTTCAAAAAGTCATTTAATTCTTAGAACACGTGCAAATCCTTTTCTGATCGTTATAACCAACTTGATAGCGTTTTAGGACCATTTGACCCGTAATTAACCCTTAGGAAAACCAATGGTTGTACTGCATTCATGATATAATGGTAAAATTACAGTTTTAACCCTAGTTTCTTATTTTTCTCTCAGAATGATTATGTAGTGACTTATGACTCTCAGGCAGTTATGTAGGAGAATTTACTGACTTAATTTGATCAAAATGAGTTAGTTATGGCTCATGATAGTGTTCCCATCATACCCCCATTTCTAACTTTTGCTAGTCTCTTAGTAAAAGTTCAAGGTATTAACTTTGATTCTAGACCTTATGACTTTTGATGAGTGCTTTCTTTTGCAGATTAGGTAAGAATGCTGATAGTAGGCCTAGAGGCACTCAAGTACCAACCAAGATTCGGACCTGACCAGCTCTAGCCTCAAATCGTCGCGAAGGTTTCTAAGGCCCACAAGAATTAACCTAAGGTTCATTGAACTCCGCTGTTAAAGCACCCGTGCTTGTAACATGTTTTAGCCTAGGTTCAGCTTGCAGTGCATTTTTGTAAGAGAGAGACATAAGAACTTTTTTTTATTTTTGGAGAGTTTTCTTTCTCTTTTCCTTTATTTCTAGCTTTGGATTAGCCTTACAACATGGTCTGTATCGGATTCCTAGTTCCCACTATCAATCCTAGCAGGGTCCCTAGCAATCGATGCTTCGAGATAGCACCAACCATGGCAACTCCAAAACCCTGGCTTTCAAGATTTCGAGATAATCCCTCCCATGTTGTTCTGTAGCTAAATCCAAACACTGGCAATCGACATTTTGAGATAATCCTGCCCATTGCATCTGAACCAGCACAAGGTGCTTACATGCCCTCGGTAGGATATTTAGATATCCTAGGAGATAAGCATCGAGGAGATGATACATTATTGTGCATCTTCGAGGGGAATTTCCCGCCTCTCTGCGCTAGGAACTTGTCCAAATCAACTTGTATTGATCAGCCACTCCTAATCTAGGTAACTTTTTTTATAATAGATTTAAAGCATTTGCGTTATTTTGATACTTAGGTGCACTGAACTAGACTGTGTGTGGATTGGGGTGCTTAGGTTACCTAGTCCTGCAGGCTAGAGGTCACTTAATGAGGTAAAATAATCCCTAAGCCTTAAACCTAATACTTAAGCTTCACATTTTCCCCAACCTCCTGAGGACTATCCAGATCTTAGTGGGTACTTGAATTTTTAAGCCTAGGATTGTAGCCCAAGAGGCATAGATCAGCGTTCCTACTAATCACTTTTTATTTCTTTAGCAATTTTTGTCATTCATTTTCTTTCTTTTGATTTGGTCTAGAACTATGTCAATTCCTTAATCTTTTACTGATGACTATCTCTTTTTCATTTCTTTTCAAATTGTGCTCCTTTTTGACATTTTTATCTTCTCCACTTTTTCTCCTAGAAAATGATATGCAATCCATTCAAAATTTCCTCCCCTCTCCTATTTTTGCTCTTTTTCAATTTTTTATTTTTTTGGTTTTTTGGAATATGTGATTCTTTTGATAAAACCCTTTCTTGTGAAGTGCTTTTCAGGTGTTTTGCACTTTAATACCCCCCCATGCCTACGATTTGCAATGCCCTCATTGTAAATTTGGTGGGTTCGAGTTCAGCTTAGATCATTCATTAAAAAAGCTGTTGGGTGGGTGAATGGGTCGGGGTGACTATTGCGGACAAATTAAAGCTCGGGTATGAGTACTAGAGGTGGAGTTGGCTGTTCTAATTGATGAACCCTAAAGAGCAATATGAGTTCAGCATAAGATGTGTCAAGCAGGGTTTTGAATTTTCGAAAAGATGACAGGTTGCCTCCCGTTAAGCACTGAGTTTAATGCTAGCAGCCGGGTGCAATAAGCTCAGGGAGAATGGAGATCAAAAGATACCTTAGCCAAGTTTGTATCGGTGAGTTCAATGAACGGTTTGAGTCTCTGACCATTCACAATGAAAGGTTTTGACTCATGGTTGAGTCGACTGATTTCGACAACTTTATTTCTAAAGATTCGTCGGACATGGTATGGTCCAATCCATTTTGATCTGAGTTTTCCTAGGAACAATTTGAGTTTGGCATCAAAGAGTAGGACTTCTGACAAGGGAAAAAGATCTTTCTGGATATGTGCTTGTCATGAAAGGCCTTAACCCACTCTTTGTAAATTCACGAGTTCTCATATGTGTCATGGCATAGTTCATCGATCTCACTCATTTGAAGCTTTCTGTGGGTTCCTGCCTTAGAAAGATCGAGATTGCAGTTTCGTACTGCCCAATAGGCTTTGTGCTCCAATTCGACGAGGAGGTGACTGATGAGAAGCCCATCATGATCTCTAATTACCCCTAATTAACTAGTCTTCCAAGTTAATTAGCTAAGAATATGTGAATATATGGGTTAATTATAAAATAAGGGATATATAGTAAAGGGCCTTAAAATAAGTTTAAAATGTTATTTTAACATTCAATTAATATTATTAATAATTTAATTAATAATTTCAGTTGAGATATTAACAATCATTCATCTAATTAATAAGTTAACTAACTTAAGCATAATGTATATATAAGTATGTAATGACTTATGTAACATTAGTTAATTAAATAAATTAATCTAAAAAGGTTAAAAATGTAAATTCAAGGTCTAAATATAATAATTACCTTATTTATAATCATATATAAAAATTTGAAAAAGATCTAACTTATAATAAATCCTGAAAAACTGAGTTTACATTTTGGTCCCTTCATTTCATTTCAATCGGGTCCTTGTTTTTCATAAAGGTCCTTAGGATTCACTGCAAATAGGTCCCTAACTTCTTCTTCTCTTCAACCGGTTGAACGACTAACAATCAAGGGTGCTTCCATCGCAAGATCACCACCTATCCAACGTCACTTTTGCTTCTTCAAGCTCCTGGAGCTTGTGCTCGCCATCCCATCTTCATCAATCGATATGGATGACACTTTTATCCTAATTTAGGGTAGGAGATAACTTCACCGTTGTCGAAGAAGACGTCGGTGGTTAACCTCCTCCTAGCCTCATAGGCATCTAGATTTCACCTCCTCCTTCGTCGCCGTCGACTACCAATACCCCCTGACCCCCATTATTTTCTTCAAGTTGGCTCCCTTCCCTCTTCTTCATTACAGCCAACCCAATAGGATATTCTCTCCACAACTCTGGCAACTTCCCATCTCATCTTCCGACTTCCTCCATCCACTTTAGTCAGCTCAGGAAATTCACCGAGGTCAGCCGCATCTTTGGACACAGGCACTGACCAAGGAGTGCCTTTGCTTCATCTCATAATTGTCACCGGAGATCTTCCAAATACCCTTTGATATCACTCCTCCATCATGAGCCATCGATGGAGTTCCTCTGTCCCCTTCGTCCAAGTAACAATAGGATAGGAGTAGGAGTAGGAATAGAGTAGTTTAGTTGTAATGTCAGATTTCAGACTTCGTCTTCTTTGACTCCGATGAGTTCCTTGAGTTTGACAGAGCCCTAATATAGTCTTTTGAACTCATTGATCACCTTCCTCTACCATTCATGATCATTTCTGTCACATTTAATCATTAATTTGATCACTAATTTTCCTAATCCAAATCCACCTTCATCAACTACTTATGTTGTCCATGGTAGCAGTAGTTGATTTAATTCCACCTCCGTCGGATCCTCCAACACTCACTCATCATTAAAGGATCCTAATTATCATCTTAATTTGATTAAATACTATATATAACTTAAATGGCTAATTTTATCTAAGCTCCTGAGCTCGCTGTCAATGGCAGCTCAGGAGTAGTTAAAACCTTAAATTAACTAAGTATTTATAATCGCAATCCTTCTCTGACTTGTCTTCACCACTCAATTGAGTGGGAGATCAAGTCATGTGCCTCAATCAATTCAAATCTTATCCAAACTGAATTCACTGTTTAATCTTACATCTAATAGTTAATGAGGAATTTAATCCAATGCTAAGGTTCCTTGTGACCTCAGGAACTTTTTCAAATAAAAAATGGCATGAATTTTCTTTTTGTACAAAAATTTCAACTTTTACTGGACTTGAGCTCCGACGAGCTCTGGTGATTCAAATCTGATCTTCAGCCTATGGAAGTTGATGAGAAGCTCCAGAATGACATAATTTTGATCACTGATTAGTTTAAAGTTGTTTATTTGGGATTTTAATGCTTGGAGCTATGAATACTGATTCATCTTCTCTAACTTCAGCGGAGTTGGAGAAGTCTGTTAGGAGGTTTAAAAGTCACATTTGATGGATTAAAAAGCTTTAGTGCAATGCACTGAAGATGATTTTATGCTCAATTTAATGTAACAAACCCCTAACTCTTCTGACGAACAAACCACATTTTTAGTACAAGTGATGAGCCTGGAACCCTAGTTTCTTAGGTTCAAACAATTGTTCAAGGGGTCGAGCAAGCTCCTAAGGATGAAAGGATCCTATCTTAGGCTTTAATTTCTTGTGAAGAGGCTTAGATCAGAAAGTCAAAATTTGTGCCTTATAGTCAAACTTGAGTTGGAGATCTTGATTCTGAGCTTAATTTGTTGAATTGAGGAGGCTAAAGTGTTTCTGAAATTTAGCTGAATGATTTTAGAAAGAATTGGATGAGCTCTATAAAGAAATTCAGTTGGAATTCAAACACTGCTAGTTTGGGTTCTTTTTGAACCCAAACTGTTGGCAGTGGTTTTTGGATGAGATTTGAATGCAATTCCTGCCTAGACAAGCTTATAACAACCCTTAGAATCTATTTAAATTGATTGGATATGATCTTAGCTGTCTGTTACATCCTTCTTAAGTTTGATTACGGTTTCTGAAGCTTTCAGAGAAGCTTCAACCTCCTGTGCATTACGTGAAGCTTTGAGAGCTCAAAACTCATTCCAGCAACTGCGGAAATACGTGTAAGATCTATTTAGACCATTAGTTAAGAAAGAAAGTCCATTTTGTGGACTTGTTAAGCATAATTTCATTTCTAGGAAGTTTATACCCTTATAAATCCCATAACTCCGCCCGTAAAATCAAAGTAGAAATCTTCCCCTTAGCATTAAATTGACCCCGTAATCTTGTAGAGCTACTCAAGATCTTTCCAACAAGCTTTGATTCGCTTGATTTGGAGTTCTGAGCAAGGAGATATTGTCACTTGAAGTTAGTGCTGGAAAGGGAAAGTTTAGTCCCATATCGGAGATTCTGGAGTGGCCGCCTTGGTATAAAAGTGTTTTGTTAAAGGTGCTATTCAGTCGTTAGCACTCGACGCATGGACACGGACGGTTACTGAATGAGCATGCGTGTGTGTGTGCGGGCGTGCGTGCTTGCGAGTGTGTGCCTGTGTGGACGTGCGATGTGTGCGGCCCTGGGAGGCGGTTGTGCCAGTTTGGCTCGAGAAAATAAATAGAAAACAAACCAGAAATAAATCGAATCAGGCCAGGACCTAGGAGGGTCTGGTCCCACCTTGTAAAGTGTGCTGCGTATCCCCGAAAGGTCTGAGCCGCAAATCAAAAACTAATTTTTGTTTGAGGAAGAAAAAGAAAACCTGGTTCAATTAAAGCTAAGGATCAGAAGGCCGAAGGCTAAGTGCTGAAGGGAAAATCACTAAGGGTAAGGAAGAAGAAAGCTAAGGGAAGAAGGAAGGAAAGGTTAAGGGAGAAAGAAGAAAGGAAGCAAAAGAAGAACTCACAAAGGGCAGAAAGGGTTGAAGGTTAACAGGCACTAAGGAAGCTTAAAAGAACACTAAAGGAAAGAAAAAAGGTAGAGTAGAATAGAAGAAAGGAAAGAAATGAAGCTCGAGAACAAGTGAGAATAAGAGCGAAATAAAAGAGAAAGAGAAAGATAAAGGATAAAAAAAAGAAAAGGAAAATAGAGAAAGAAAGAAAGAAAGAAGAAGAAGAAAAGAAAGAGAGAGGCTGAAGAATAAAAGGAAAAGAAATTATTTTTCTTACTATATTTTTTATTTTCTTTTGCTTTCAAATGTTGTAGTAAGGCATACTTTGACTAGATGAACTCTTATTTGCCTTAATTCTTTTGAAATAAATATAAAATTTACTTGTCTTTAAATGTTGTAAATGTGATTTTATATGGAATTTTGCATATTTTCTCAATTTAAATCATTTTGCGAAATTCATGTTGTTAAAACTAACATAAATATATATCTCCTATACCTAAAAGATGTTTAGAATTAATTGGTGAATTTAAAATAATGTATACCTCCCAGCGAACAACCTGGACTCAACCAGTTAAAAAAAAAATCTAAAATGTTAGGTTAATTTGACCCTATACTACTAAACCAACACAATTTCGAGGTAACCTAAGTTACTTTCCTCTACTCTTAATTAAGTAAAATTAACTTAACTAATTGAGTTGAGAGATAACCTCACCATTTTAATGGCGCCATTGCCGCGGAGGCAACCTTTTGATTCACCAAAATTTTACCTGGTTTAATTGTGTAAATAGGAGGTATTTGTAATTATAATTTTATTATTTTTAATATTTTTGTTCTAATTAGTTTTGATTTTGTTTTGTTTTCTGTCTTCTTTTCAGGTTTACCTTTACAGGTAATCTCAGGAAGAAGGTCGATTTTAGTTTCACTATTTTCAGTATAAATACCACTGTAAGTATCTCTATTCTTAGTCTCTAGTGTAGTTTGAATTGTTGCATTTAGTTAGGTAAAAATATAAAAATACAAAAATGCATCCCTTCTGACTAGCAGCAGCATATCATAGGCATACACTCTTAGGGGTGCATTCTATCTACTAGTATATATCTGGCGATCTGACTCGAGTATTTCTACTATTTTTCTCACATCAGTAGGAAAACGCGAAAAAACCACGTAGATCCCTATCTTGAGATTAATAAACAAGACCACATATTTTGTTTGAAAGGATTTTAAAAGCGGCCATTGTAATTCTTTTGATATATTTTTGAAAAAGATTAAATAAAAAGAGGAAAATTAAAAATTGTGACTAAATCTGATTGCAGAATGCATGCGGGTTTTTCTATCGCTATCGTCTGTTGCATGCTATCGCGCACAGAGTGCGAACACTAGAGTCACACGAGTCTTTATTTCTATCTCTCGTCTTTGCACCTCTTAGGGCTTTGGTCGAAGATCAACAAGTTTGTCTCACTACTAGAGCCTCGGGGAGCCAGTAGTGAGCGGTCTCGATCCTATACCTTAAACCTTCGAGCCCTAAGGATACACATTTGCGTAGACATAGATTAAGATGCGTATTTTGATACTGTTACTCTATTTGTTTGCGTCCAAATTATTTTTGCGTATCTTAGGAATCTCTTCTTTCCTTTGAAAGAAGAGCAAAACCCACGTTTTTTTGCGTTGTTTTGCGGGTTTTTGTGCTGCTGTTTTTTTGGTGTGTGTGCATTTGCACTTTTTTTCCATTTTATGGATTGGAGGCTATCCTTGCATATGCCACTTGTAACTTCTTTGACAGGTGATCCTAGGCCTGTTGCAGATAAGCAACCATTAATTTTCCCATCTGATCCATCTACATCTATGGAACAAATGCAGAATCAAAATCCCGAGATCCCTTCCTCTTCTGGTCTAGGGGAGATGTCGCCTTTTGATATTCATGAGACGCTCCTAAAATAGAACCTTAGGATGCTTGAGCAGACTAGACAAATCAATCTATTAACAACAGCCCTAAACAATCTACAGACTCTTCAAACCCATCCTCCACCTCAAGCTGAGGTGGGTTTTGACCTTCT
Source organism: Thalassia testudinum (assembly GCA_037157565.1). Taxonomy (NCBI): domain Eukaryota; kingdom Viridiplantae; phylum Streptophyta; class Magnoliopsida; order Alismatales; family Hydrocharitaceae; genus Thalassia; species Thalassia testudinum. The sequence continues at coordinate 219,708,268 of JAZHRO010000031.1, read as the reverse complement.
TGATTTGCCGATCAATCGTCCAAGAACACTACTTAGAGATTACTACAATCCATCTAATGCACAAGTAGAGCCAAATGTTAGGATTCCTATTGGGGAGAATGATCTTGAATTGAAGCCTAATATTGTTGGTCTAATCCCTAACTTTCATGGATTTGCATCCAAGGATCCATTCCAACACATAGAAGGTCTAAAGAATCTATCTCAAACTCTTGGACCTCGAAATCAGAATAGGGAAATCCTACTAATGAAGATGTTCTCTTTTAGCCTTAAAGACAAAGCATCTTATTGGTATAAAACAATTGTAAGACCAATCTCAACTTGGGCTGAACTCGAATCTGCATTTCTAAAGAAATTCCTTCCTGTTGGTCGAACTAATGCTTTAAGGCGAGCTATTACTACTTACAATCAAAACCAAGGAGAACAAATTCATGAGGCGTGGGAACGCTTTCATGAATTGCAAAGGAAATGGCCGCATCATGACATCCCTCGTTGGCAACTAATGCACATCTTTTAATATAGTTTACAAGAGGGCATTCGCAATCTAGTCGATGCCTCTTATTGAGGGAACTTTCTAAATCGTGACGCAGAATCTGCCTTAGAATTATTTGAAGGGATGTCACAATTTACGTGGGGCACAAACACGACACATCAAAATCCGCACAAGGGCATTCACGGGATCAGTAACCCGTCCAGTTCAAAGGACTTGGAAATAATTGCAGAGAAGCTGGACAAAGTCGATATCGTAGCAAAGCATCTCGACGAGGCTAGAAATACGATGAAGACTCTTACGCCTCTACTTACTATGAATCCCGCATATTCACCTATTTCGCAAATTCCAGCGGGGAGGGAATTTGTGAATAATCTGGATTGTAGAGAACCATCTTCCTTGGGTTTTCTATCTACTCCTCCACCAACACAAGGAGGGACCTTTGTCCCACAATCTTACCCACCTGTTTCCCCACCCTCACCTTTTGCAGAAAACACGCCTTATCCTTAAGATTTAAACGCCATTCAAGGATACACACCAAGATCAAACCCATATTCAAATTCCTATAATCCTGGATGGCGTAATCACCCTAACTTCTCTTGGTCTGACCATTCACAAAGACCATCATATCCGACTTAGACCAGGCAAAACTCGCCTACATTGTCATTTCAGCAACAGAATAAGAGGCCATTTTACGCAGGTTTGCAAAACCCCATAGGGCCGAATAGAGATTCACAGCTAGACCAAATTTTGAGAGCTGTGACTGAGAGCCAGCAATAAAATGCTGAGGCTCTTGCTGAAGTCCAACGACAATGTTCGGCAAAATTGGCTGATCTTAGGGGCCAGATCACGCAGTTAGCTGAATCTCGTCAGCTAGGGGCCCTTCCATCCCAGCCAATTCCAAACCCTAGGAATATCCAGCAAAGACAACACCTGGGAGTACAAAATTCGAATCAAGGACATGTCCATCTTCTTAATCAATTACCCCTGAATCCGAATCCACCCACTTCTAATCATGATTTTGAATATCCTAATCAACAGCAATCAATTTTAAATCAACCTTTAATTAATAACTCATCTTTCCAAAGTCAACAAGCATCTTCTTCTTCATCAGCTCCTCATGCAGGTATTAACTCTACTACAACCAGTTGTGGAACTTCCACTAGGGATCCAGTTTATCCAAGGAACCTATCTTAAGACCCTAGTACATCTAGAACGACCCCTATTTCTACACCTGGAAGAGGTGTAAAACCCGATCCCGCAATTCCCGCTAATTCGCGAGATCAGGGAAATACCTCAGTAGAACAGGAAATCCACGCCCCATTCCCAGAAGCTTTGAAGAAGACTAGGAAACAAAAACAACCTATTACATTAGATGAAGATTTGATTAAGATTTTTTATCAGGTACACATTAATATCCCACTCCTAGATGCTATCAAACACATCCTGACTTACGTGAGATTTCTTAAGGAATTGTGTACTCCTAAGCGTAAGTCGAAGAAAGGAAGCACTGTGGTAGTTTCAGAGCATGTGAGCTCTATAATTTCAAGTACGCTTCCTTTGAAAAGGAAAGACCCAGGATCTCCATTTATTTCCTGTATAATTGGGGGTCAGTGTTTTGATAGAGTTCTCCTAGATTTAGGAGCATCTATTAACCTCATTCCTTTCTCTTTGGCAAAACATTTCAAAATAGATAACCTTAAGTCTACCAATGTGACTTTAAAATTAGCTGATAGATCTACTAAGTCAGCTAAACAAATGTTGGAGGATTTTATTGTAAGAGTTTGGGATTTTTACATCCCTGTAGATTTTATTGTCCTTGATATGGAAGTACCCGAATACATTAGCCACACCCCAATTATCTTCGGTTGACCCTTTTTGGCTACTGTAAAGGCCAATATTGATTGTGAATCTTGAAAGATTGAATTGAAATTTGGGGAGAAGACAATTAAGTTAGATATATTTAGAGCTTCTAGTGGATTAGATTGTGAATGGATTGAGGAAATAAAATCTATAGCAGCTTTTGAGGATGACATTAGTTCTTTAGAACTAGAGAGCACATCTTTTGATATTCCATACCGTCAAAGCACCAAAATCCTTTTATTAGAATCTATACTTAATCCTGAATCTGAACGTGAATCTAAATCATCTAACTCACTTCTCGCAATCGAAAATCCCGCCCCAAATCCTACTGTTGATTCTACTCCTGTGCTTGAATTAAAGCCATTGCCTGACAATCATAAATATGTATATCTCTAATATGATCAAACATATCCTGTAATAATGAATTCTCATCTATCTGAATCACAAGAATCCAAATTGATCAAGGTTCTTCGAGATCACAAGAAGGCAATTTGGTGGACTCTACATGATCTCACCGGGTTAGCCCCAATTTTTGTACTCATCGCATCTATATTGAAGATGGGGCACGACCATCAAGAGAAGCTCAAAGATGCCTAAATCCTAATCTAGAGAAGGTCATTAAGAAGGAAATAATCAAGTGGCTTGATGCTGATATTATTTATCTTATATCTGATAGCCCTTGGGTGAGTCCAATTCAAGTGGTACCCAAAAAGGTAGGACTCACCGTAATCAAAATTGAATATGGAGAAACCATTCCCACATGAATTGCGAATTCGTGGCAGGTTTGTATTGATTATCGTAAGTTGAATACTATTACAAAGAAGGACCATTTTCCTATGCCATTCATTGATCAAATCCTTGAGAGATTAGCTGGTAATAGGCTCTTCTACTTTCTAGATGGTTACTCTGGATATAATCAAGTAGCAATTTATCCTAAAGATCAAGAGAAAATGACTTCCACCTGCCCGTTCGGAACCTTTGCTTTCCGAAGAATGCCATTTGGGCTTTGCAATACACCCGTAACTTTTCAGCGTTGCATGTTAGCCATTTTTACCGAAATGGTGGGTGAATATATAGTGGTTTTTATGGATGATTTTTCAATCTTCAAGGAGACATTGGATATGTGCTTGGATAATTTGTCGAAGGTTCTTGAGAGATGTATTGAAGTAAACATTGTCCTTAGTTGGGAGAAGATCCATTTTATGATTCCAGAGGGCATCATACTTGGCCACCTCGTGTCTAAGTGAGGTATCCAAGTAGATCGAGCCAAGATCAATCAAATTGCAAATCTTCCAATTCCTAACTCAATCAAAGGCATTAGATCATTTCTCGGGCATGTGGGATTTTATAGGAGATTTATACTTGATTTTTCAAAAATTACCTGACCACGCATAAATCTCCTCACAAAGGATGCTACTTTTGAGATGAGTGAGGAGTGTATTTAAGCATTTAAAACTTTGATAGACAGAGTTACATAGGCTCCAATTTTGCAACCACCTAATTGGATTTACCATTCAAAATCATGTGTGATGCTTTAGATTATGCAATAGGAGCTATTTTGGGATAGAAAATTGAGATGAATCCGATAGTAATTTACTACGCTAGTAAAACGTTGAATGAGACACAAAGGAATTACACAGTTACAGAGAAAGAGTTACTAGCAATAGTATTTGGATTAGAAAAGTTTATATCTTATATACTAGGATCTCAAATCATCGTGTACTCTGATCACTCAGCTATCCGACACCTTCTATCTAAGAAGGACACGAAAGCAAGGTCGATCAAATGGATCTTGCATTTGCAAGAATTTGACTTAGAAATTCATGACAAGGCAAGTCGACAGAATGTTGTGGCCGACCATCTTTCCCACCTTCCTTCTGATACAATTGAATCATCTCAAATTACTGAACACTTCTTTGATGAGCATCTTTTGACCAAATCCTTAGATCTTCCTTGGTATGCAGACATTGTTAATTATTTGGTTACACATCAATTCTCGCCAGACTGGGACGGGAATCACAAATCACGACTCAAAGCAGAAGCCAAATATTATTTCTGGGAAGATCCGTATCTTTTTCGACTCTATAATGATCAAATCATCAGGAGTTGTGTCACTTCTTCTGAGGTTGATTCTATCTTATCTTTTTTTCATGACCAGGTCTGTAGTGGTCACTTTTCTGGTAGAAAGACTGCTGCAAAAGTTCTGCAATGCGGGTTTTATTGGCTCATGTTATTTGCTGATTCACAGACTTATTGCAAGGCATGTAGTCACTGCCAAACACTTGGGGGCATGTCATGAAAAGACATGATGCCTCTAAACCAGATTATAGTCTGTGAAATCTTTGATATTTGTGGAATGGACTTTATGGGTCTGTTTCCATCCTCTTTTGGCTTCCACTACATTTTACTTACTATTGATTATGTTTCCGGTTGGATTGAGGCCATACCCACACGCACAAATGGTCATCGAGTTGTCATTCCTTTTATACAGAGTCATATTATCACTCGTTTTGGGGTACCTCGTGCCATCATTTCTGACGGCGGTTCCCATTTTATTAACTCCCAGTTTAGAACTTTACTTAGAAAATATGGGGTTACACATCATATTTCTACACCTTATCATTCCCAGACTAATGGGAAAATCGAGGCCTTTAATCGGGAGATCAAAAAGATCCTTCAAATGACAATCTGACCCAATAGGAAGGATTGGTCTTCCCATTTAGATGAGGGTTTGTGGGCTTATAGGACCACCCACAAAACACCAATAGGCATGTCACCATACAGAATTGTTTATGGGAAACCCTGTCATCTTCCCATAGAAATTGAACACAAGGCCTATTAGGCAATTAAAGCATGTAATTTAGACCTTGCAAAGGCAGGTGAAAATCGTAGGTTGCAGCTTAGCGAACTTGAGGAATTATGTCATGATTCCTACGAGACTTCAAAACTGTATAAGGGGAAACTTAAAGCATTCCATGATAGATTTATTTCTCGCAAACCCTTTACACCTGGTCAAAAGGTGTTATTGTTTGATGCCCATTTGAAGCTCTTCCATTGTAAACTTAGGTCTAAATGGCAACGGCCATTAATTGTTGTTAGAGTCTTCGACAACGGAGCTGTTGAAATCACTGAACCCAACAAGGATCAACCCTTCAAAGACAATGGTCAACATTTAAAACCTTTCCTGAAATCACATCCTTTGGGTCTTGTTGGAGAATGTTATAGGCTCCTCTAGGGCTTACCACCATTCATCCACCACTTTTGTACATACCTGTTTCCTGCTTTATACTTTGTGATTCTTCCACACTTTCTTTAATTTTTCACTTCATTTTATACTGATTACCTTCATTTACTCCGACTGACCACTCTGACCTCTGGTCTGACTTGAAATCGTCCGCACAGAGATCTTTGATCTCCTCTATTCGACTCCTTCCATCACCCTATACTAAATGAAGTGTAATATCTTTTCACCCTTCTTACAATGAGGACATTGTAAAATCTTAGCTTGGGGGGGTGTTGAAGTGAAATTCACTTTAACTGTATGAAAATAGAAAATCTATAAAAAAACACATAAAAATTAAATATCCACGAAATTTTAAAAAAATAGAAGTTACAAAATTTGTAAAAATTTTAAAATAAAAAATTTCATAAAAATTTGAAATATTTTGAAAAAATTCATAAAAATAATAAGAGGGGTATTTTCATCTAGAATAAAGAAGAAAAGAAGAAGAAAAAAATATATATTTATATTTATATTATTATCAGGAGCTTAATTTTTCTTTTAGGTCAGAAATTAAAAAAATATATAGAATACATATAGAGTATTTAATAGCATTCAACTCTTATTTAGATTCTTTCTTAAACATTTTGTAAAAGCATACTTATGTTTCTAAAAATTTTAAAATAGGATTTTATTTGAATTTAGAATCTTTGAATCCTTTAAGCTTTGCTTTCTATTGTTACCCTGAATTAAGAAACTAAGTGTATTAAGTTTTAAACTTAAGTTTTGGGGTTAAATTATAACTTTCTAATCAATTAGATTAAGTAATCCTTTTGCTTTTTGAAAATTTGATTTTATCATAAAGTTAAGCAAAAATGCCATATATTCAGAGTTAATTAAATAGAGAGTTAGTAGAATTTTAGTTTACAAGTCTTACAGGCTATAGACATATAACTAGACTTGGTAAATTTTGTCATGACATATCCTATAGGAGGAAACTAAGAATTTTAAGAATAGTGAAGGGCTTTGCTATCCAAGCTCTGGTTTGAGAGCTAAGTAACCTAAACAGCTAAATTCACACACATAGAATTGTCTTGTTGGCATCTGAAACCGCGAAAACATAGAGGTTAAGAGATCGATTCTGAATCCTCTTTAGTCCAAAGATTTCCGCGGGGTGGTTCTTGAAAGGATGAAGGATGTGCCACTCACCTAGAAAAAGGATTTGGAGAATAAAGTTGGTAAGAAAAATGAGAAGGCGGGGGAAAAGAAAAAGAAAAGAGAAAAATAATAAAACACCCTGCAATTAAGCACCTTGTTACAAATGGGTGCTTATGCAGTTTTTCCATAATAAAATAAAGCATCTTGTTACAAATGGATGCTACCCTTCCTTCCATTAAATAAAAGAACACCTCGCTACATATGGGTGTTCTAACCTATAGAAAAAGTTGAAAAAAAATATGGAGATAGGTCCACTAGGGAGATATATACAAAAAGTGTTGACCTCAACATAGAAAACTGGTGAGGAGAAAGCAACCAAACCTAAGTAAGGCCAAGCCAAAGGCTTGAATTGAAATAATTGGGATTGGAAATTGATGTCTTAAGATCTAGATTTTTGCAACTTTGGATGCCTTTAGGACAACTCTCATCACAAAGCACAGATGTTTTAAAATCATAGCTACTGAACCTTGGTATTGGGCAATGAAGCCTAAGAAATCAGGTTTTGAGGATTTGAAGTTGAGACCTAAAGGAGAAGAATTGACAAAATCCTAGGTCTAGAAGTTCTTAGTACTGTAGGCTAGTAAATTAGAGTTTTACTATTCTAAGTTTGATTAATAATGAGTATCTAGTTAACTATTTTAAACTTATATTGATAAAAGCCAAATATCACAAACAAAGGATTAACTCAAGTCTATTGACTTTTTGAGTTAAAATTTAATTCCTAATTCTTAAGTTTTGTTTTCTTAAAATACTTTGTATTCTAAGTTTGGTTTAAGAATAGTTACAAAGAATAAGAGATTTTTGAGAATTCTAATTTTTAATAAAATTCTTATTAACAACATTATTTTTAAGTGTGTTTTGAAAATGTTATAAGTATAGGTCTAAGAAAGAAAATTTTCACAAATGCTCTGTATATTAATAATTTATATTAAATCTAAAAAACTTTTTCTGACTTAAGCTTTCCCTTATATGGTTCTTATTTATGTTAATTAAACCCAAGTGCTTTAAATCATCATATTTTTAGCTAATTTTGCTAGGGACTAGCAAAACTTTGGCTTGGGGGTATGATGAGAAGCTCATCATGATCTCTAATTACCCCTAATTAACTAGTCTTCCTAGTTAATTAGCTAAGAATATGTGAATATATGGGTTAATTATAAAATAAGGGATATGTAGTAAAGGACCTTAAAATAAGTTAAAAATTTTATTTTAACATTCAATTAATATTATTAATAATCTAATTAATAATTGGACTCGAGATATTAACAATCATTCATCTAATTAGTAAGTTAACTAACTTAAGCATAATGTATATATAAGTATGTAATAACTTATGTAATATAAGTTAATTAAATAAATTAATTTAAAATTGTCAAAAATGTAAATTCAAGGTATAAATATAATAATTACCTTATTTATGATTGTATATAAAATGTTGAAAAAGATCTAAATTAAAATAACCTCTGAAAGCTTGAGTTTACAGTTTGGTCCTTACATTTCATTTTAATCGGGTCCTTATTTTTCATGCAAGTCCTTAGGATTCACTGCAAATAGGTCCCTGACTTCTTCGTCTTCTTCTCTTCAATCGGTTGAACGGTTGACGACCGAGGGTGCTTCCATCGCACGTTCACCGCCCATCCGACGTCACTTCTCCTTCAAGCTCCTGGAGCTTGCGCTTACCATCCCATCTTCATCCATCAATCTGGATGACACTTTTATCCTAATTTAGGGTAGGAGATAACTTCACCATTGTCAGAGAAGACACCAGTGGTTAACCTCCTCCTAGCCTCATATGCGTCCAAATTCCACCTCCTCCTTCGTGGCCGTCGACTATAAATACACCCTGACCCCCTTGATTTACTTCAACTTGGATCCATTCCCTCTTCTTTACTATAGCCAACCCAATAGGATATTCCCTTTGGAACTTCGAGAACTTCCCATCTCATCTTCTGACTTCCTCCGTCCACTTTAGTGAGCTCAAGAACTTCGCCGAGGTCAGCCGCGTCTCTGGACACTGGCATTGACCAAGGAGTACCTCTACTTCATCTCATAATCGCCATCGGAGATCTTCCAAATACCCTCTGATTTCACTCCTCCGTCATGAGCCATCGACAGAGTTCCTCTATCCCCTTTGTCCAGGTAACAGTAGGAAAGAGTAAGAGTAGGAATAGAGTAGTTTAGTTAGTTAGTTTGGTAGGTAGTTTAGTTCTAATGTTAGATTTCAGACTTCGTCTTCTTTGACTCCAGCAAGTTCCTTGAGTTTGCCAGAGCCCTAATTTTTTCCTTTGAACTCACTGATCACCTTCCTCTATCATTCATGATCATTTCTATCACATTTAATCTTTAATTTGATCACTGATTCGCCTAATCCAAATCCACCTTCATCAATTACTTCTGTTGTCCATGGCAGCAGTAGTTGACTTAGTTCCACCTCCATCAGATCCTCCAACGCTCACTCATCGTTAAAGGATCCTAATTATCATCTTAATTTGATTAAATACTATATATAACTTAAATGCCTAATTTTATCTAAGCTCCTGAGCTCGCTGTCAATGGCGGCTCAGGAGTAGTTAAAACCTTAAATTAACTAAGTATTTATAATCGCAATGCTTCTCTAACTTGTCTTGACCACTCATTTGAGTGGGAGATCAAGTCCTATGCCTCAATCAATTCGAATCTTATTCAAACTGAATTCACTATTTAATCTTACATCTAATGAGTTAATGAGGAATTTAATGTGATCCTGAGGTTCCTTGTGACCTCAGGAACTTTTTAAAATAAAAAATGGCATGAATTTTCTTTCTATACACAAATTTCAACTTTTATTGGACTCACTAGAGCTCCGACAAGTCAAACCTGAACTTCAGCCTATAGAAGTTGATGAGAAGCTCCAGAATGACAATTTTGATCACTGATTACTTTGAAGTTGTTTGTTTGGGATTTTAGTGCCTGGAGCTATGAATACTGATTCATCTTCTCCAACTCCGACGAAGTCTGTTAGGAAGTCTAAAAGTCGCATTTGGGGGATTAAAAAGCTTCAGTGCAATGCACTGAAGATGATTTTATGCTCAATTTAGTGCAACAAACCCCTAACTCTTATGATGAACAAACCACATTTTTAGTTCAAGCGATGAGCCTGGAGCCATACTTTCTTAGGTTCAAACAACTATTCAAGGGGTTTAGCAAGTACCTGAGGATGAAAGGATCCCATCTTAGGCTTTAATTTCTTGTTAAGAGGCTTAGATCAGAAAGTCAAAATTTTGAGCCTCACAGTCAAACTTGAGTTGGAGATCTTGATTCTGAGCTCAATTTGTTGAATTGAGGAGTCTAAAGTGTTTCTAAGATACAGTTGAATGATTTTACAAAGAATTGGATGAGCTCTATAAAGAAATTCAGTTAGAATTCAAACATTGCTAGTTTGGGTTCTTTTTTAACCCAAACTATTCGCAATGGTTTTTGGATGAGATTTGAATGTGATTCCTACCCAGACAAGCTTATAACAACCCTTAGAATCTGTTTAAATCAATTGGATATGATCTTAGCTGTCTGTTACATTTTTCTTAAGTTTGATTATAGTTTCTAAAGCTTTCAGAGAAGCTTCAACCTCCTGTGTGTTACCTGAAGCTTTGAGAGCTCAAAACTCATTCTAGCAGCTACGGAAATATTTGTAGGATCTATTTAGACCTTTATCTAAGAGGGAAAGTCCAGTCTGTGGACTTGTTAAGCATAATTTCATTTCCAGGTAGTTTATACCTGTATGAAACCCATAACTTCACCCTTCAAATTGAAGTAGAAATCTTTCCCTTAGAATTAAATTGACCCTGTAATCTTGTAGAGCTACTCAAGAGCTTTCCAACAAGCTTTGATTCTCTTGATTTGGAGCTTTGAGCTAGGAGATATTGTCACTTGAAGTTAGCTCCGGAAGGGGAAAGTTTAGTCCCATATCGGAGATTCCAGAGCGGCCGCCTTGGTATAAAAAGTGTTTTGTTAAAGGTGTTATTCAGTCATCAGTGCTCAACACATGGATACGAACGGTTACTAAATGAGCATGCGTGTGTGTGTGCAAGTGTGTGTGCCTGCAGGTGTGCACCTATGTGGGCATGAGATGTGTGTGGCCTTGGGAGGGAGAGGCCTGGGAGGCAGTTGGGCCAGTTTGGCTCGAGAAAATAATCCGAAAATAAACTAGAAATAAATTGAAGTTAAATCAAATCAGACAAGGACCTAGTAGGGTCTGGTCCCACCCTGTAAAGGGTGCTGTGTATCCCTGAAAGGTCTGAGCCACAAATCAAAAACTAATTTTTGGTTGAGGAAGAAAAAGAAAACCTGGTTCAGATGAAGCTAAGGATCAGAAGGCTGAAGGCTAAGTGCTGAAGAGAAAATCACTAAGGGTAAGGAAGAACAAAGCTAAGGGAAGAAGGAAAGAAAGGGTTAAGGGAGAAAGAAAGAAGAAAGGAAGCAGAAGAAGAACTCGCAAATGACAGAAAGAGTTGAAGGTTAACAGGCACTAAGGAAGCTTAAGAGAACACTAAGGAAAGAAAAAAGGCAAAGCAGAAGAGAAGAAAGGAAAGAAATGAACCTCAAGAACAAGAGAGAATAAGAGAGAAATAAAAGAGAAAGAGAAAGATAAAGGATAAATAAAAGAAAAGGAAAATAGAGAAAGAAAGAAAGAAAGAAGAAGAAAAGAGAGAGAGAGGCTGAAGAATAAAAGGAAAAGAAATTATTTTTCTTACTACATTTTTAATTTCTTTTTGCTTTCAACTGTTGTAATAAGGCATACTTTGACTAGATGAACTCTTATTTGCCTTAGTTCTTTTCTAATAAATAGAAAATTTACATGTTCTTAAATGTTGTAAATGTGATTTCATATGGAATTTTGCATATTTTCTCAATATAAATCCTTTTGCAAAATTCATGTTATTAAAACTAACTTAATTATACCTCCTATGCCTATAAGATATTTAGAATTGATTGGAGAATTTTAAATAATGTATACCTCCCAGCGAACGACCTGGACTCAACCAGTTAAAAGAAAAATCTAAAATGTTAGGTTAATTCGACCCTATGCTACTAAATCGACACAATTTTTAGTTAACCTAAGTGACTTTCTTCTACTCTTAATTAAGTAAAATTAACTTAATTAACTGAGTTGAGGGATAACCTCATCAGTGACACACCTTCCCGTATGCTAATATGAAGGGGGACATGTCTAATTGAGTTTTGGGTGGTCCTATAAGCCCACAAAGCTTCTGGAAGTCGGGATGACCAATCTTTCCTGTCAGGTCGAACAATGACCTAAAGGATTTTCTTGATCTCTCGATTTGATAACTCAGCTAGACCGTTAGTTTAGGGGTGATAAGGAGTTGAAATTCTATGCGATACCCTGTACTTGGTCATCAGTGATCTGAACTGAGCATTCGTGAAATCGGTCCCTCCATCAAAGATTATGCCACGTTGAACCAAAACTGAGAAAAGATGCTTTGATGATTGAATTTGATAACCACCTTATGATCATTGGTTTCGATCGGAATGGCTTTGATCCATTTGGACATGTAGTCAACAGCGAGAAGAATGTATTTGAAGCCATTCGAAATAAGGAAGGGTTCCATGAAATCAATCCCCTAGATATCGAAGATTTCGCATATGAGAATTGGCTGTAAGGGCATCATATCTCGGTAGCTCAAGTTGCCTAATGTCTGGCAACGAGTGCATGCCTTATAGTGATTGTATACATCATTGAAAATCGTGGACCAATAGAAGCAGTACTGGAGGACTTTTGCTATGGTTTTATGACCAGAGAAGTGTCCACCGCAAGCTTGGTCATGGCAGAAGGACAAAATGTCCTGAATTTCCACTTCCGGAACACACCATCAGATGATCTGATTGGCACCATTGTGGAAGAGATACAGGTCTTACCAAAAGTAGTACTTGGCATCGGAAAGTAATTTGTCCTTCTTGGCTTTTGGCCAATCGGACATGATCTGATGTGACGCCAAGTAGTTTACTAAATAAGCAAACCAAGGAAGTTCTATACAAATAGTTAGGAGGTGCTCATCGGGAAAATGTTCTGTGATGGATCCGGAAGGGTCGATGCTATCAGAAGGAAGATAGGATAATTGGTTAGCTACCACGTTCTACTTTTTCGCTTTATCACAAATCTCAAGATCAAACTCTTGCAGCAGCAAGATCAAGCGGATTAGTCAAGGTTTCGCATCCTTCTTCGTAATGAGGTGCCTCACTACAATGTGATCTGAGTATATGATAACATGGGAACCCAAAAGATATGATCTAAATTTTTCTAGGTCAAATACGACGGCTAGCAGCTCTTTCTTAGTAACTGTATAGTTACGCTGAGCCTCATCAAGTGTCATGCTAGCATAGTAAATGACCACGGATTTCCCATCTATTTTCTACCCAAGTACCGCCCCCACAACGTAATCAAATGCATTGCACATGATCTCAAAGGGTTGAGACCAATCAGGGGACTGCAGGATAGGTGCTTGGGTAACTCGATCATGCAGGATCTCAAATGCCTAAGCGCACTCCTTGGAGATTTCAAAAGGGACATGTTTAACATGCTAAATCAGTGTTTTAAAAAGTGTCGCGCTGTAGTATAGCCGAAATAGCATTCAAACAAATACAATTTTTATTGCTCGAAAAGATTCCGAAGTTGAACACAAGAAGCAATATGGAATTCTGATATGAAGATGACAATTTAAACTAAAAGAATTTGCAATAAGATCAGGTATCAATGTGCAAAAAAATGGGAGAAAAATGGTGGTTTAAATCAACATATACTCCAACAATATTAACTAAGGAACTCAATGTATATGTATGAAATGGAAGCTCAAATATGTCGTCTGATTTGTAAATCAGGTGGCTTAAAGTCGTTTGCTGATGTGTTACAACTCTTCTTCTTCCTATCTCGGACTTAGTCTTTCCTCTTCAGCTTCTCTTTCTTCAGCTATGGCTTCTTCTTCTTCTTTTTCTTCCCTACCTCTGCTTTGCTCCTTCTTCTTCTACTCTTCTGCTCAGGCCTTCACCACTTCCTCTTTTCTTCTTCCTTCTTCGGCTTTCCTCTTCTAAATCCGGCTAAGTGTTAACCGGATTTCCCTGCAGCAAAACCCTCCCCTTACCCGTGCAACTCTCCTTCTCTCTTTCTCTTAGGATCCATTCTCCCTGAGCAACAGGTAATCGGGTTATCGGATCGAACCAGGTCTACGTGTATGTGTCACGGACGAGGCCAGGTGAGCAGGTGAGAGGGACCTCACCTCATTTTATGAGGCAATATCCTCTAACACGAATTCAATTTATGCGGGCGCACTACTTCAACACTTTCCGATGTGGGACTATCCCACTTCCTTCTTTACATGAGAACGGCTGTAGAAGATGCAACCAATAGAAGCTGAAGAGGAGGTAGACTCCTCCTATTACCAGCCTAGGTGACTTCCTGGGTTGATTTTGCACTACCTGGACACAACACCTATAGCTACAGGTCACTAGAACATGCTTCAAGCTCGTTCGAAGCAAGAACGGCAATGGCGTGAGCCTATATCCTGAAAATCACAAAGAAGGTCTCTCGATCATGTTAAAATGCTCAGGAAGCATCGCCAGAGCACAGCGAACTTGTAGAGAGGATCAGCGTGGTGGATGGATGCATATGGTGGCTGGTCGGAGTTGGACTGTGTGCGTGAAGGTGGTTGTGTGAGGGGGCGAGTTTGGGTGGATGATGGAGTGAATGGAGTGAGGGGAAAGGTGCGGAAAAGCGAAGTGGAGGTTTGGTGTGGTCGGTGAAGGATTTGGAGTTGTGGCATGAGCAGGGGACTTCGCTAGAGGGATTGCTGGAGATGGAAGGGATGATGTCACGGAGGGTCGTCGGAGGTCGAAAGAAGGTGTGGTGGGTGCGAAAATAAAGTAAAGAAGGTAAGGGACTTAGCTAGGAGGTTGTTGGACGAAGTGAGGTAGAGATGGCGTCAGATGCTGTGTTGCCGGTGTCGGAGATGAAGGTGGCTCATGTGAGGTAGAAACGATGAGGATGGAGGAAAGGGCATCTGCTAGTATGGCGAGACGTGGATAGAAGTAGGGAAGAGGAATTCGCCATTGGTATTTTGGAAGGACGATGAGGAATGGCAGAGGGGATCATCAGACACGGAGGATCCTTCAGCTGTGAAAGAGTGAGAGGAATATGGGGACTCATGGCCGATTTCGAGCGTGAGGAGTTCAGGAAGATCTGGAGGTTTTTTATAGGGATCCAGAGGAAAGGAAAGCTTGGATATCAAATTTTCCAAGCTTGGAAACCCTCACTGGATTTGGGAGCTTTTCTGATATCCAATTCTCTCATGGGTTCACATGAGAGATTGGGAAAGATTTGGTGCATAATAATGGGTTCAGATTGGAGAGGATTCTCAAGTTTCCCTTCCAATTTTGGAAGGGATTCGCTAAGAGATCAAGGAGAAATCTCCTATCAAGATTGCCAGAGTAGGTTTCCTCCGTAATAATGGTAGATGGACCTAATTGTGAAGACAACAAAGAAACTAGGGGGCTGAATGCAAGGAGTTTTGAAAGTTAGGGGTATAAATGTAACTAGATAGAACCATTTTGCAAACTAGGTCAAGACAAGCTCATCTTGGGTCCAAATTTCGGTAAAAACCTAGTTTTGACCTAAGAAATTCAATGATGAAGTTCGATTTTGGTTTTGACGACATTTGACTAAGTAATTTATGCAAAAACCCAAATTAGGGCAAATATCTACCTGAGACTCCATTTTAGATCAAGATGGGTTCTGATGGTCAAATTGAAGGTACTAAACCTTAGAGAATATTTTTATATGATTTTTAGAGGATTTAGGTGAATTTTATCCTGGCAAGAACCTAGATTAATTAAGTGGGCCTGTTTTTAGGGTTTTAAAAGTCATTTAATTCTCAAAACATGTGCAAACTCTTTTCTGACTGATCTAACTCACTTGCTACCTTTTTAGGACCTTTTGACTCTTAATGAACCCCTAGGAAAACACATGGTTTCACTGCATTCATGATGTGCTGGTAAAATTGTTGTTTTAACCCTAGTTTCCTATTTTTTCTTAGAATGATTACATAGTGAAATATGACTCTCTAGCGGTTATGTAGGAGCATTTAGAGACTTAATCAGATCAAATTAAGCTAGTTATGGCTCATGATGGTGTTCCCATCATACCCCCATGCCTGCCTTTTGCTAGTCCCTTAGCAAAATTTTAAGGTATTAACTTTGATTCTAGACCATAGAATCCTTTGATGCTTAAAAGCTTTGCTGCATACTTCCTTTTCTAGATTAGGTTTGAATGCCGATAATAAGCCTAGAGGTACTCAAGTACGAACCAAGATCCAGACCTGAGCAGCTCTAGCCTTAGTCTGCCGCAAAGGTTTCTAAGGCCTACAGGAACTAATCTAGGGTTCGTTGAACTCCGCGGTTAAAGCACCTAATACTTATGCTTCGCATTTTCCCCAACCTCTTGAGGATTATCCAGATCTTAGTGGGTACTTCAGTTTTTAAGCCTAGAATTATAGCCTAAGAGGCCTAAGATCAGTGTTCTTACTAATCTCTTTTGTCTCTTAGCACTTTTTATTTTTTATTTTCTTTCTTTAGACTTGGTCTAGAACTAAGTTAATTCCTTAATCCTTTACTAATGGATATCTCTTTTTTCTTTTCTTTTCAAATTATGCTCCTTTTTGACATTTTTAACTCCTCCCTTTTTTCTCCTCAAAGTCTCGTATGCCATCAAAATTTCCTCTCCTCTCATATTTTTGTTCCTTTTTTCAAGAATTTATTTATTTATTTATTTTTTGGTATTTTTGGAATATGCAATTTTTTGTGAGAACCCTTCCGAACTTTGATTTTTTGTATGCTTGAACTTTACCACCCTCCATGCCTAAGTTTTGCAATGTCCTCATTGTAAACGGAGGGTGTGAAACAGTTTTGGGTTTAGGAATTACAACAGCATTATAGGGTGGGCAAACGAGTCGAGAATGACTGTTGCAGATGATTTCAAGCTCTGGCATGTGTACTAGAGGTGGGATCGACTGTTCTAAAATCGAACTTAGGGTGCAATAGACATGAAGTACAGAAGGATGTCAGTTTTTTTTTTGGAATAATAGGTTGCCTCTTTTTAAGCACTAAATTCAGTGCCTTCAGCCGAGCAGGAAATGGTATGGTGAAGGAGTGGTCAAATCAGATGAGTTTTGCAGAACAAGTACCTTGATCAAAAGCCTGGTTGGTCTAACCAGGTGCTTGTTCAAGTCAACAGACTAATGATGCAACCCATACCCAATCAATCTGGTGGGTTGATAAATGTAGATCAGGAGATGTGGAACACACCATATACTTTGGAACTTGAAAGGGTATGGAAGTGTATACCTAGGGTTTGGCTGAGTCGAATCAGCCTAATTAAAGTAGGGATCCTTAATTGAAAAAGAATTAGTGGAGGATGTAGGAACCGTACAGAAGTGATCAGAGAAGGGTGGGGCGTGATTTGTAGTCTGATCGATGTCGAAAACCTGATAAAAATGTGGAAGAGAATCATCTGCAATAGGCTCATTAAGAGTGGAATCATAATAGAAATTGAGCTTGGTTGAGGGTTAGGGCTGAGATCGGGTTTGAATAGGTCTGTATATGTAGAGGAGGTGGCATTAATATGAATTGTGTGTGGGGGTTCATATAAAAAGGAGTTAAAGGTGGGTTCATTTAGAGAGTCCTCATAGTAGCCATCAAACTCAAAGGTAAATGCCTAAAGAGTGTTTATAGGATGAAAGAAATCGGAGTCAAGAAAAGATTCGAACTCTGGATTGTGGAAACTCCAGGAAATTTCCATTTCTGATTCTTGATTATCAGAAAGAAATGATTCCATCTCAATGGAACCTGAATTTAAGCCAATGATCTCAGGATTAGGGACCTTAGAGTCAGAGTTGAAGAATGGATCATGTGTGCTTAGGTCATATATTGGCTTGTAGTTGTCAAGAAATAATGGTTCTTCGTAATCATAGTAAGATTCAAAATAGTCGGAGAACTGGCGAGGATCAAGTTTTGGATTTGATTTTGGATCAAAGGTTCCACCATAAAATAAATCAAAAGATGTAGACTTAGCAACCTGACTTGGATTTAACTTAGTTTTGGATTTCGAGTCTAGAAAGGTGTCCCCATTAGGTTTGGGCTCGGTTTCTTGGTTTGTAGGGAAATCCCAATCAAAACCCCATTCTTCAGTTTCTGTATCGTAGATCGGTGTGACTTCTGAAAAATCAATTTGTATTTTTCAGGATGGTGGAGAGGTGCATTCATCAAATAAAGGCCCAGAATCGTAATCCAAATTTGAAATCTGATTTGTATTGTATAAGGCCTTGTAATCATACCAACAAGGCTCAGATCCAGATTCTTGGTTAAGGGTGTGGGTCGGATTACTAGAATCTAGGCTGGGCTCTATAGGGATGTCGAAATTAGTCTCGAGGGTCACCTCATCAGAATAAGGGACGAAATTTACACCCTTGAGAAATTCTAAGTGAATCTCGTTATTACAGGACTCTGGGAAATCTAAGCATGGTGAAACTGGGTTTTGTATCTTTTAGTCTAACTGGAAATCGTAATCTCCTGCAATTGGATCCTCCCAACATATCTCAAGATCAGGTATATCATATTCCATCTGGGTTGGAAATCTACAACAACCTTGTGTCTCCAACATGGGATTTAGGAAATCAGCTAGATCTTTAGTATTGTTCCAAGATGTTTCACTAAATGCTTGGGGAATATACGGGTATTTTTCATCAATTATCTATTTTAATAATTTTATCAACTCCTCCCATTTTTCAAGATCATCTTGGTGTCTTTCCCAAAGTACAAGATTTGTCACGCATTGGAGGTATTCAAAGTTATATAATTTTTCTAACTCAATGTATCCTGTCATGAGAACATCCTGAGTGGATCCATTTGTTACTTGTGTTATAATTACTTGGGAATAGTTTATGATGAAGGTGGTTGTCATTGATATATTAACTTGAATGTCGTCAATTGGTTTTAAGGTTTTGTAATCAATCTCACAAAATCTAAGGGCATCCTCAACCATTCTATCTTTCATGGATCTTTGAGATTCAAGTTTCTTAAATGGTTTCCCTAAGTGGCCAGGCCGCTTTTTTTAATCAGATGGTGGAATGAAGATGTAGAATCAAAATTCAAGTTTAGATTGAAATTGATTAGATCTGAAAAAGATTCCCAAGATTAGAAATTGATTCACAATTGATTAGATCTGAAATTCAAGAAATTGATTCTCAACTAATTGCTGTTGATTTAGATATTCAAAATCAAGATTAGAAATAGGTGGATTCAGATTTTGATTTTGATTTGGATTCAGGGGTAATTGATTAAGGAGATGGACATGTCCCTAATTCAGATTTTCAACTCCCAAGTGATGTCACTGCTGGATATTCCTAGGGTTTGGAATTGGCTGGGATGGAAGGGTCTCTAGCTGACGAGATTTAGCTAATTGCGTGATTTGACCCCTAAGATCAGCCAATTCTGCCAAACATTGTTCTTGGACTTTAGAAAGAGCCTCAGCATTTTGTCGCTGGCTCTCTGTCACAGCTCTTAAAATCTGGTCTACTGTGAATCTCTATTTGGCCCTACGGGGTTTTGCGAACCCGCATAAAATGGCCTCACATTGTGTTGCTGAAACGATAATATAGGTGGGTTTTGTCTGGTCTAAGTTGGATATGATGGTCTTTGTGTATGGTCAGACCAAGAAAAATTAGGGTGATTACGCCATCCAGGATTATAGGAATTTGAATACGGGTTTAATCTTGGTGTGCATCCCTGAATGACGTTTAAATCAAGAGGATATGGCGTGTTTTCTGCAACAGTTAAGGGTGGGGAAAAGGGTGGGTAGGATTGTGGGACAAAGGTCCCTCCTTGGGTTGGTGAAGGAGTAGATAGAAAACCCAAGGAAGATGGATCTCTAGAATCTAGATTATTCATAAATTCCCTCCCTGCGGGATTCGTAGCAAGAAGAGGCGTAAGATTCTTCATTGTGTTTCTAACCTCATCGAGATGCTTTGCTACGATATCGACTTTGTCCAATTTTTCTGCAATAATCTCTAAATCCATTGAACTGGATGGATTTCCGATCTCATGAATGCCCTTATGTAGATTTTGGTGATTCATATTCGCACCTCTCAAAAATTGCGACATTGATTCATTATTGATCGAGTTTTCCGCCATCCCTTCAAATAATTCTGAAGCGGATTCTGCGTCGCGATTTAGAAAATTCGCTCCACAAGTGGCATCGACTAGATTGCGAATGCCCTCTTGTAAACCATAATAAAAGATATGCATAAGTTGCCATTGAGGGATATCATGATGTGGGCATTTCCTTTGTAATTCATGAAAACGTTCCCACGCTTCATGAATTGGTTCTCCTTGATTTTGATTGAAAGTAGTAATAGCTCGCCTTAAAGCATTGGTTCCACCAATTGGAAAGAATTTCTTAAAAAATGCGGATTCGAGTTCAGCCCAAGTTGAGATTGGTCATGCTATAGTTCTATATCAATAAGCTGCTTTATCTTTAGGATTTCCCTATTTTGATTTCGAGGACCAAGAGTTTGAGATAAATTTTTAAGATCTTCAATGTGTTGAAATGGATCCTTAGATGCAAATCCGTAATGGATCCTTAGATGCAAATCCGTGAAAGTGGAGGATTAAACCTATAATGTTTGGCTTTAATTCTAGATCATTTTCCCCAATAGGAATCCTAACATTAGGCCCTACTTGTGCATTAGATAGATTATAATAATCTCTAAGTAGAGGCCTTGGATGATTGATCAGTAAATCAGGATTTTCAAAACCCGCCTCAGGTCGAGGTGAAGAACGGGTTTGTAAAGTTTGTAGATTATTTAAGGCTGCTGTTAATAAATTGATTTGTCTTGTTTGCTCTAGCATCCTAAGGTTCTGGTTCAAGAGCGCCTCATGAACATCAAAAGGCGGCATCTTCCCCTGACCAGAAGAAGAAGGGATCTCAGGATTAAGATTCTGCATTAGATCCATAGAAGTAGACGGATCAGACGGGAAAACCATTGGTTGATTATTTGCAATCGGCCTAGGATCACCTGTCAATGGTGGTGCAAGAGGCGGATGCAAGGATCGCCTCCCGTCCATAAATAGAAAATAATGTGCAAAGGCACACGCACACCACCGATAAGAAAACAGCGGCACAAAAAACCCGCAATACAATGCAAAAGATGCAGGTTTTGCTCTTCTTTCAAACGAAAGAAGAAATTCCTAAAGTATGCAAAGTAATTTGACGTAAACAAATAGAGTAATAGTATCAAAATACGTGTCCTAATACGTGACTACGTAGGTGCCTACCTTAAAGTTCAAAGGTCTAAGGTCTAGGATCGAGACCGCTCACTACTGGCTCCCTGGGCTCTAGTAGTGAGACAGACTTGTTGATCTTCGGCCAAAGCCCTAAGAGGTGCAAAGAGGAGAGATAGAAAAATATGCTCGTGTGACTCTAGTGATCGTGCTGTGTGTACGATAGCATGCAACAGATGATATCGATATAAAAACCTGCATGCATTCTGCAAACAGATTTAAGTCACCAATTTTACTTCCTCTTTTTAGTTAATCTTTTTCAAAAATATATCAATTAAACTACAATGGCTACTTTTTATATCTTTCCAAACAAAAATATGTAGTCTTTTTAATTTCTCAAAAGACAGGGATCTACGTGGGTTTTCTTGTGTTTTCCCGTTGATGCGAGAAAAATAGTTTAAAAATTTTCCGAGTCAGATCGAACTTAATACTGCAGGAAATGCACTCCTAAGAGTGCATGCCTATATTTATGCTGCTGCTAGTCAGAAAAGATGTATTTTTGTATTTTTTGTATTTTTTTTATTTTTAAATGCAACAAAACAAAAGATTAAGAAATACTTATGAAAACGAAAACAGTAAAATGGATTCCCGCCTTCTCCTGAGATTACTCACAAAGGTAAACCTTAAAAGAAGACAGAAAATAAAATAAAACAAAACACAATACACTAATTAGAACTAAAGTTAGTAAAAACAAAAATATTTACAAAAATACCTCCTAATTAAACAATTAATCCTTTTTTAAATTTTAGTGAATCAAAATATTGCCTCCCCGGCAATGGCTTCATTAAAATGATGCGTGGTTTTCACTCAACTCAGTAATCAAGCTAATTTCACTTATTTAAGAGTAGAAGAAATCACTTAGGTTAACTTGAAGTTGTGTCAGTTCTGTAGTACAGGGTCGAATTAACCTAACATTTTAGAAATTTTTACTGGTTGAGTCCAGGTCGTTCACTGGGAGGCATAATAATTTTCTCTGAATTCACCAATTTTCTTTTATCTCTTTAAGTTTGGATGTAAAACTAGTTTAATTTTCAAAACATGAATTTTGTCAAAATATTTAAACTATAAAGAATATACAAAATTCAATATGCAAAACATATTTACTCAAAATGTTGTACTTTATTAACAAGTGAACATGCTAATTTTATTTCATTCTAAGAAATTAAGGCAATTAAAAAGTTATCCAATTAAAGTAAGCCTTTTATAATTAAGAACAAAAAGATACTGATGCAAGAAAAATTTATTTATTTTCATCTCTTTTCAGCCTCTAATCCTCTTTCTTTTCTTCTTTCTCTCTTTTATTTTCTTCTCTCGATCTCTCTTTCTTTTTACCTTTCTTGTGTTGTTCCAGCTTTCTTATCCTCCTTCTCCTCCCTTAATCTCTTGCCTTCTCTTCTTCCCTTAGTTTTTCTCCTTTGTTCAGTGGCTTCTCTTTTCCTTAAGCTTTCAGCTAAACCAGGTTTTTTTACTTTTTTTTTTAATCAAAAGATTTTTTTATTTACGGCGAGGTCATTTCGAGGATACACAGCACCTAGAGACCAGGGTGGGACCAGACCCTAATTGGTCCTCGCCTAATCTCAGTTAGGTTCGTTTTGGTTCATTTGTTAATCGGTTCACAGTTTCGAGCTGCATCGGCTCAACCCGGCCTCCCAGGCCACACTCGCCCTCCTAGGGCACAATCACTTCCGCATGCCCCCAAGGGCGCACACCCGCAGGCATAAGCCTGCACACACACAACACATACAATGCTCAGATCAGATCAGATGGAATCGGAACCGGTGCACCGAGAATTGACGACTGCATAGCCAAGGGAACAAATTGGTTTTATCCCCAGGCGCGTGCTCGTGAATAATCGAGGTGGGACTAACCTACCCCTTCCAGACCCGAATTCAAACGCTCATAACTTTCTACCCAGAGCTCCAAATCGAGTGATTTCAAGTTTGTTGGAAAGCTCTAAAGGTAATCTACACAATTTCAGGGTCAATTTAATGTTTTGATGATGTTTTTCTTTTCAATTTAAAAGATGAAATCAGGGGTTCCTACGGGGTTTTTAAGCCTGGGAAGTGTTTTTATGTCAGGAGAGTCCTCAGATGGACTTCTCTCTTCTATTAAAAGGTATGTACATGTTTTACAAGTGATTCTGCTTCTGTTAGGATAGATTTTAAACTCTAAAGACCTTCAGAACATGCAGAGAAGCTTTTCTCTTCTCTGAAAGCTTCAGAGATTGATTTTTAGATTTCAATAAGTGCAACAGACACTTTAAAGTGTTCCTAATCTATTTAGATTAATTCTAAGGGTTATAATAGATCAATCTAGGTAGGTTTTAAGTTTGAATTTCATCAGAACAGTACTCCTGTTGGTTTGGGTTCGAAAGTAACCCAAATTGGTAGAAACTAAATCCTCACTAAGTACATCATCTGAGCTTACTTTATTTAGTTTCAAATCATCAAATAAGATCCCAGAAATAGTTTTCACATCTCAATTCCTCAATTCAAGCTCAGAACTCCATTATCAGACTCATGTTTGACTGTGGAAGCTAGAAAATTGACTTTCTATTCTAAGCTTCCTCCTAGGAAATTAATGCCTCAATCAGAGTCTCCTCAACCTCAGAAACTCATTCAGACCTTCAGAAAGTTGTTTTAACCATAATCCCTAGGGTTTCAAGCTCGCTGCCTAAACTAAAATAGGTGTTTGTTTGACAGAGTAAAGGAAAGATTGCTACAATGTTTTGAGGGTTAAAATATCTTCAGTGCATCACACTGAAGCTTCTGAGCTCCTTAAATGTTTCTCAAATTCTTCCTAACAGACTTCTCCAACTTGCCGGAGTTGGGGAAGAAGAAGTTACTTCTTTAGCTCCAGTGATTAAAACCTCAAGCAAATTTCTTTGAAATAATCAGTAATCCTTATCATACTCTTCTGGAGCTCATTAGCAAGTTTTAGAGGTTGTAACACAAAAATGGCTTGCCGGAGCTCTCCGAAGCTCCGGTGAGTCCAGATAATGTAGAATTGTATGTACAGATTGACAAAATTAACCATTTTTAATCCAAAAATGATCCTGAGGTTGCAAGGAACCTCTTTATCACATTTAATTCCTCATTTGTTCATTAAAATTAAGATTCGACAGTAAGTTTGTTTTCTTAAAAATTTGAGTGGTTAAAGCTCAGGACTTGATTTAACTACTTGATTGAGAAGTTAAATCAAGTCAACAGATGTTATTATTCATAAATATGTATTTAATTTATAGTTTGAACGATTCCTGAGCTGCCATGGACAGCGAGCTCAGGAACTTAATTAAGATTTAGGTGTTCAAATATAGATGATAATAATAGGTATTATAATGTTAATTAGGGTTCATTAGTGGTGATAAGTGATGAAAGAACCCAGTGAAGGTGGAATTAGGCCAAGTACTATCACCATAGACAGTGTCAGTAGTTGGTGAAGGTGAGATTTGAATTAGGTGTTTAGGTGATTTAATTAATGATTAAGTGAATTAGAAGTGAACATGGAAGATACAGGAAGGTGTACAATGAAGTAAAAGACAAGATTGAAGTCTCTGGCGAGCGCAAGGAACTTCTCGGAGTCGGAGGAGATGAAACTAAAATATGAAATTACTCTAATCTAACTAACTAAACTAAATAACTAAGCTAACTTACTACTACTCCTAGTCTATTGTTACCTGGACGAAGGGGTCAATAGGGTTCAGCCGAAGTCTCATGGCGGACGACGAAATCAGAGGGTGGAAGAAAGATCTCCGACCGGCAAATTTGAGGTGGAGCAGAGGAATCCTTAGGTCAGCGCCTTTGTCAGAGGTGCAGAAGACCACGGCGGATCTCCTCAGCTACTTAAGATGGATGGAGGAAGTCGGAAGATGGAATGGGGAATCACCGAAGTTTTGGACGAATAGCCTACTGGGTTGGCTGCAGTGTTAGAAGAGGGAAGGGAGCTAACTTGCCTAAAATCAGAGGTGTGAGGTGGTATTTACAGTAGTTTGCGGCGAAGAGAGAGATGGGGTCTGGCCGAAGAAGAAGCTCGAGGAGCTTAACCTTCGTCGTCGTCTTCGACGACAGTGACGTTATCTCCCACTGAAAATAGAATTCTCAGTTAATCTAGATCGATGGATCAAGTGGAGGTGGTGAGCGCAAGCTGCAAGAGCTTGGACAAGGAGGAATGATGTCGGCAGGGCGGTGATCGTGCGGTGGGGTGACTCTCTGCCGCCAGCCGTCCATTCGGCTGGAGAAGAAGAAGAAGAAGACGAAGAGGGACTTAGAAGTAATAAAACTTAAGGACTTCTGTGAGAAATAGGGACTCGAATGTAATGAATATTAAGGACTAAAATGTAAACCCAAGTTTTGAAGGTTTATTTTAATTTAGATCCTCTTCAACTTTTTATATATGTTCGTAAATAAGCTAAATATTATGTTTACACCTTGAATTTACATTTTTTACCTTTGTAGATTAATTTATTAGATTAAGTAAAATTACTTAAGTTATTACATACTTAGTATACATTACATTTAAGTTGCTTATCATATTAATTAAGGAAATGATTAATAGGATTTCGAGTCCAATTATTATCTAAATTATTAATAATGTTAATTTAATGATAAAATGTCATTTTAAACTTATTTTAAGGTCCTTAACTAAATATCCCATATTGTATAATTAACCTTTATATTTTCATAACCCTAGCTAATTAACTAGGAAGACTAGTTAATTAGGGGTAATTAGAGATCATGATGAGTGTCTCATCATGATCTGAAATCATGCAGGTATTAACTCTATTACAACACACCGTGGAACTTCCACTAGGGATCTAGTTTTTCCAAGGAAACTATCCCAAAACCCTAGTACATCTAGATTAACCCCTGTTTGTACATCTGGAAGAGGTGCAGAACCCGATCCTACAATTCCGGCTAATTTGCATGATCAGGAAAACACCTCAGTAGAACAGGAAACCCACATCCCAATCCCAGAAGCTTTGAAGAAGACTAGGAAACAAAAACAACCTGTTACATTAGATGAAGATTTTATTAAGATTTTTGAACAGGTACATATTAATATCCCACTCCTAGATGCTATAAAACACATTCTGACTTACGCACGATTTCTTAAGGAATTGTGTACTCCTAAGCGTAAGTCGAGGAAAGGAAGAACTATTGTACTTTCAAAGTATGTGAGCTCTATTATTTCAAGTATGCTTCCTTTAAAAAAGAAAGACCCAGGATCTCCATTTATTTCCTATATAATTGGGTATCAGTGTTTTGATAGAGTCCTCCTAGATTTAGGAGCTTCTATTAACCTCATTCCTTTCTCTTTGGGAAAACATTTTCAAATAGAAAACCTTAAGTCTACCAATGTGACTTTACAATTAGCTGATAGATCCATTAAGCCATCAAAAGGAATGTTGGAGGATGTTATTGTAAGAGTTCAGGATTTTTCCTTTCCTGTAGATTTTATTGTTTTTGATATGGAAGTACCCGAATACATTAGCCACACCCCAATTATCTTAGGGAGACCCTTTTCGGCTACTGCAAAAGCCAATATTGATTGTGAATTAGGAAAGATTGAATTGAAATTTGGGGAGAAGACAATTAAGTTAGATATATTTAGAGCTTCAAGTGGATTTGATTGTGAATGGATTGAGGAAATAAAATCAATAGAAGTTTTTGGGGATGACATTAGTTCTCTAGATTTAGAAGACACATCTTTTGATATCCTATACCCTAAAAGCAATGAAACATTATTGGAATCTCTACTCAATCCTAAATTTGACTCTGAATCTGAATCAATTTTCACAATTGAGAATCCCACCCCAAATCCTGCTGTTAATTCAACTCCTATGCTTGAATTGAAACCATTGCCTGATAATCTTAAATATGTATATCTCGAATCTGATCAAACATATCCTGTAATAATCAATTCTCAACTCTCTGAATCATAAGAATCCAAATTGATCAAAGTACTTCGAGATCACAAGAAGGCAATTAGGTGGACTTTACATGATCTCATCGGGATTAGCCCCAATTTTTGTACTTATCACATCTATATTGAAGATGGGGCACGACCTTCAAGAGAAGCTCCAAGACGCCTAAATCCTAATCTAGAGAAGGTCGTTAAGAAGGAAATAATCAAGTGGCTTGATGCTGATATTATTTATCCTATATCTGATAGCCCTTGGGTGAGTCCAATTCAAGTGGTACCCAAAAAGGCAGGACTCACCATAATCAAAACTGAATCTGGAGAAACCATTCCCACACGAATTGTGAATTCATGGCAGGTTTGTATAGATTATCGAAAATTGAATTCTGTTACAAAGAAGGACCACTTTCCTTTACCATTCATTGATCAAATCCTTGAGAGATTAGCTGGTAATAGGTTCTTTTGCTTTTTAGATGGTTACTCTGGATATAATCAAGTTGCAATTTATCCCAAAGATCAAGAGAAAATGACTTTCACCTGTCCCTTCAGAACCTTTGCTTTCCAAAGAATGCCATTTGGGCTTTACAACGCACCCACGACTTTTCACTGTTGCATGTTAGCCATTTTTACCGTACTGGTGGGTGAATATATGGAGGTTTTTATGGATGATTTTTCAGTCTTCGGGGAGACATTTGATATTTGCTTGGACAATTTGTCGAAGGTTCTAGAAAGATGTACTGAGGTTAACCTTATCCTTAGTTGGGAGAAGAGCCATTTTATGATTCCTGAGGGCATAGTACTTGGTCATCTCATATCTGAGCGGGGTATCCAAGTAGATCGAGCCAAGATCAATCAAATTGCAAATCTTCTAATTCCTGACTCGATCAAAGGCATTAGATCATTTCTCAGGCATGTGGGATTTTATAGAAGATTCATCCTTGATTTTTCAAAAATTTCCCGACCACTCACAAACCTCCTCACAAAGGATGTGATTTTTGAGATGCATGAGGAGTGTATTCTAGCATTTAAAACTTTGAGAGACAGAGTTACACAGGCTCCAATTTTGCAACCACTTAATTGGGATTTACCATTTGAAATCATGTGTGATGCATCAGATTATGCAATAGGAGCTGCTTTAGGACAGAAAATTGAGAAGAATCGGTGGTAATTTACTATGCTAGTAAAACATTGAATGCGACACAAAGGAATTATACAATTACAGAGAAAGAGTTACTGCAATAGTATTTGGATTAGAAAAATTTTGATCTTACATACTCAGATCTCAAATCATAGTGTACTCTGATCACTCAGCTATTCGACACCTTCTATCTAAGAAGGACATGAATCCTAGGTTAATCAGATGGATCTTGCTTTTGCAAGAATTTGAACTAAAAATTCATGATAAGGCAGGTAGGAAAAATGTTGTTGCAGATCATCTATCCCATCTTCCTTCTGATACAATCGAATCATCTCCACTAATTACAGAACACTTCCCTGATGAACATCTTTTGACTATATCCACAGATCTTCCTTGGTATGCAAATATTCTTAATTATTTGGTTACACATCAATTCCTGTGAGATTGGGATGGGAATCGCAAATCATGACTCAAATCTGAAGCCAAATACTATTTTTGGGATGATCCATATCTTTTTAGACTCTGTAATGATCAAATCATCAGGTGTTGTGTCACCTCTTCTGAGATTGATTCTATCCTATCTTTTTGTCACGACCAGGCCTGTGGTGGTCACTTTTTTGGTAGAAAGACTAATGCAAAGGTTTTGCAATGTGGGTTTTATTGGCCCACGTTATTTGCTGATTCTCAGACTTATTGTAAGGCATGTAGTCACTGCCAAACACTTGGTGGCATGTCTCAAAAAGACAAGATGCCTTTGAACCTGATTCTAGTCTATGAAATCTTTGACATTTGGGGCATAGATTTTATGGGTCCGTTTCCATCCTCTTTTGGCTTCCATTATATTTTACTTGCTGTCAACTATGTTTCTCGTTGGATTGAAGCCATACCCACTCGCACAAATGACCATCGAGTTGTCATTCCTTTTATACAGAGTCACATTTTTGCTTGTTTTGGGGTACCTCATGCTATTATTTTTGATGGTGGTTCCCATTTTATTAACGCCCAGTTTAATACTTTACTTAGAAAATATGGGTTTGCACATCGTATTTCTACACCTTATCATCTCCAGACTAATGGGCAAACCGAGGTCTCTAATCGGGAGATCAAAAAGATCCTTCAAATGACAATCCAACCCGATCGGAAGGATTGGTCTTCCCGTTTAGATGAGGCATTGTGGGCTTATAGGACTGCCCATAAAACACCAATAGGCATGTCACCATACAGACTTATTTACCGGAAACCCTGTCATCTTCCCATAGAAATTGAACACAAGGCCTATTGGGCAATTAAAGCCTGTAATTTAAACCTCTTGAAGGTTGGTGAAAATCGTAGATTGTAGCTTAGTGAACTAGAGGAATTACGTCATGATTCCTATGAAAGTTCAAAGCTGTATAAGGAGAAACTTAAAGCCTTCCATGACAAATTCATTTCCCGCAAATCCTTTGCACCTGGTCAGAAGGTGTTGTTATTTGATGCCTGTTTGAAGCTATTCCCAGGTAAACTTAGGTCTAAATGGCAAGGGCCATTTATTGTAGTTAGAGTCTTCGACAACAGAGCTGTCGAAATCACTAAACCCAACAAGGATCAACCCTTCAAAGTCAATGGTCAATGTCTTTAACCTTTCTTGGAATCACATCCTTTGGGTCTTGTTGGAGAATGTTACCAGCTCCACTAGGGTTTTCTATCCATCCACCATACTTGTGCATAGTTGTTTCCTATTTTCATCCTTTTTGATTTTCTTATACACTTACTTTTAAAATTTCACTCCATATCATATTGATTACCTTCATTTAGTCCGACTGACTACTCTGACCTTTGGTCAGACTTGAAATCATCTGCACAGAGATTTTTAATGTCTTCTTTTCGACTCCTTCCATCACCTTATACTAAATGAGGTGTAATATTTTTCAGCCTTCTTACAATGAGGACATTGTAAAATTTTGACTTGGGGGGTGTTGAAGTGAAATTTTCACTTTAATTGTTGGTTTAAAAAATAAAAACAAATAAAAATTAAATATCCACGAAATTTAAAAAAAATCGAAAATCTAAAAATGATGAAAATTTTAAAAATTAAAAATTTTCATAAAAATTTGAAAAAGTTTTAAAATTTTTCATAAAAATTGAAAAAATCATATATACATATATAAATACAAAAAATTAAAAAGAAAATTCATAAAAATAGTTAGAGGGGTTTATTCATTTTTAATAAAGAAGAAAAGAAGAAGAATATATATATATTATAATTAAGAGCTTTATTTTTCTTTTAGGCCAGAAGTTTAAAATGTATATAGTATATATATAAGTATTTAAAAGCATTCAATTCTTATTTAGATTTTCACTTAAACATTTTGTAAAAACACACTTTTGTGTTTAAAATTTTTAAAACAAGATTTTATTTGAATTTAGGAATCTTTTAAATCTTTTCAAGATTTA
Organism: Thalassia testudinum; assembly: GCA_037157565.1. NCBI lineage: Eukaryota > Viridiplantae > Streptophyta > Magnoliopsida > Alismatales > Hydrocharitaceae > Thalassia > Thalassia testudinum. Next base: position 219,677,611 of record JAZHRO010000031.1, on the reverse strand, counting down.
TTTTTCTATTCATACTTGAATTAAGAAATTAAGTGTGTTAAGATTTTAAACTTAAGTTTTGGAATTGAATTATAACTTTTTAATCAATTAGATTAAGTAATCCTTTTGATTTTTGAAAATTTGATTTTGTCATAAAGTTAAGTAAAAAGCCAGATATTTAGAGTTAATTAGATAGAGAGTTGATAGAATTTTAGTTTACAAAACTTACAAGCTAAAGATAAATAACTGGACTTGGTAAATTTTGTCTTGACGGATCCTATAGGAGGAAACTAAGAATTTGAAGAACCTAAGAGTAAAGGGTATTGTTGTCCAAGCTCTGGTTTGAGACTTAAGTAACCTAAGCATCTAAAATTCACTCACATAGAATTGTCTTGTTGACATCTGAGATCGCGAAAACACAGAGGTTAAAACCTCAATACTGAATCCTCTTTAGTCCAAGGATTTCCATGGGGCGATTCTTGAAAGGGTAAAGGATGTGCCACTCACCTAGAAAAAGGATTTGGAGAATAATGGTAGTAAGAAAAATGAGAAGAAGGGAAAAGAAAAAAAAAGAAAAGAAAAGAAAAAGAAAAAGTAAATAAAACACCCTGCAGTTAAGTGACTCGCTAAAAATGGGTGCTTAAGCAGTTTTCCACAAATAAATACAAGCATCTCGTTACAAATGGATGCTACCTGATGGGTCGGCCCAAATAGGTTGTTAATATGATATTTTTATCGTTGAAATGTGTATAGTGGTTAACCTAATTCAGACCTAACCATCTCTTTACAAAATTTTTAACCTGGCCTAATTGATTTTATCTTGTCACTTTTAGGCCCAGGGTCGAACTCAGGGAAGTGGGGTTCAAGTCGAATTTCTACGTTTTCCTTAAAACGCGTCTCTTCCGTTCGTTTATTGTGTTTTTGGTATTTTTCTTATTTAGGTTTTTTTTTCTGGTAATCCTTGTTCTTGAGGCACACCCTCAAAATTGTGTCCTTGGCTTTTAGCCAAAATAGAGTTTCAAAACACGCCTTTCTACTTGCAAGACGGGGTACCTGCAAATCAAAGATTATCTTTTCATTTTTATACCCCTTTTTTTTTATCTTTTTACTAAGAAGGAAGCTAACAGATAGAAAGTAAATATAGTAGCTATATATATATATTTATATGTAGTATATATATAAAGGGGTGGGGGTGGAGGTGACGATGGAGTGTAGCACTATGTCGAGTCAGTCGACGTCTAGAGAGACGCAACCAACACGACTAGGTGCCGCGTGGAGTGTGGATGGAGGATGGATGATGTATGGGACCACGCTTCTTTGTACGCGTGTATCAGGGAATATCAGCAACTGGTGCAGATATTCCCACGATACAGCGTATAGTAAATAACGTGAAAATATATGTACATATGTATGTATATAAGTAAATATATCTATATATATATATAAATGTATAGTTATATATGTATAGATATATATATAGATATATATGTGTTTATATATATAGGTGTATAGATATATATATATATATAAGTATATAAGTATATATATATGTTACTATATAGATATATATATATGTATATATGTATATATATATGTATATAAGTATATATGTATCTAGATATATATATATATATGTGTATATGTATAAGTATATAGATATGTATATATATATATGTATATGAGTATGTGTATAGATATATATATAGATTATATATGTATATGTATATATATATTATATTATATGTATGTATACATAACTATATAGATATACTATGTATATATAAGTATATATATATAGATATATGTATATATATATATATGTATATATGTTACTATGAGTGTGTGTGTGTGTGTGTCGGTGAATGGGTGTGTGTGTGTTGCTGTAAGTTAAATAAAAGAGAGAGAGAGAGAGAGAGAGTACGTGAGAGAGAGCGGGAGCGGGCGGGAGAGATCAGCAGAGAGAGAGAGCGGGCGAAGGAGTGATCGCGGACGCGCGAGTTAAGACGTCTGCCGGAGGCAGCAGACGTCTGGAGCCGCATCGTCTGCAGGTGGTGCCCGCCGTCTGGAGGTCGAGTCGTCTGCAGATGGCTCCCGACATCTGATGGTCGCGGATGCAGGCGCGTCTTCGCGTGGAGAAGGTGAGGCATCTGCAGGCCGGGTGCGAGGAAGGAGTGCGGGCGATGGCATGCTCGGAGAGGGCGGCGGGGAGTCTGCAGTCGGTCGCGGAGGGTTGCGGAGGGTCGCGGGGGTCGGCGCGAGGCCGTAGCCGGCCGCTGTAGTGCGCGGTGGACAGAACAGAGACGGAGGCGGGAACGGGCTTGCAGGCATGCGCGGAGGGTTGCGCACCTGCGGGGAAGGTCGCGAAGGAGGCGGGGGGTGCTGCTGCTGCTGCTGTCGCCGCGGTTTAACTGCTGCTGTCGCCGCGGTTTAGCTGCTGCTGCTGCTGCTTCAAGCTTCGGACCTTGAAGCGGCAGCAATGGCGTGGAGATGAAAACGAAAAGAAAAGAAGACACCATGCCCACCTGCTCGTTGAAGAGCTGGGCGGTGGTGTTCCCACTGTGGTGGTGAGCACCACAGTGGGTTCTCCTGCTCGCCGGGTGCCTCCTCGACGGAGGGCCGGCGTATGGGAGGGGAGAACGGTGGAGAGGAAGGTGGTGGACTGCGGGGTGGCGTTTTGCAGCAGCTGCCCCTCTTTTCGCTAGGAAGAAGCTGCAGCTTCTTATAGAGGAGGAGAGCATGGCGTGGAGCATGCGGGGAATGGGGGAGAATGGCAGCTGCAGGGAGAGGTGCGGGAAGGACAGCAGGGAGAGGCGTTGCATGCAGCTGCAGGAGGAAATTCAGCCGTGGGAAGTAGAAGAACCGCGGGAAGAGAAAGAAAGATGAAAATAAAATATGGAGAGTGGACTTTTGCAAAGAGACACTTGAAGAAAAATGTAAAAATGCAAGCCATTTATTCCATTCTCTTCTCCTCTCAATTAAAAACATGCATGCAAGCGTTTTTACAAATGCAACTACAGGATTATAATATACATAGTTAATGCTAGAAAATAGCATAAGAAGGCGTTATTATAGGCGTGTTTTGAGGTGCAAACATGTACCCCCATGCCTATCTTTTGCTAGTCCCTAGCAAAACCGTATTTAGAAATGATCTTAAGCTGAAGATTTTCTTTTGAGATGATATCGGTGTGTTTATTATCGGATATTGTGAGAACCAATTGTAGAGAAGATTACCAGTACTTTAAGTCTTACATGACAAAGATTATCTCTCAACTAACTAGGACTCTTGATATTTAAACCTTAAGTACGATTTCCAGGACCCAGGAGGTTTTGCCATACTCGAGAGCTCAAGAGGTTATGGTTTGTGCATAGTGAAGGATCAAGACTGACCAGATGAACCTTAAGACTCACTCCCAGGGTTTCACTAATTTTTAAGTACAGGTTGGTCCCAATTTCAGCTCGTGTTTTCGGATTGACCCATAAGATGATTACGGAAAACTCAACTCCCATTTTCTGATTTTTTTTTTTTTTTTTTGTGGCTTACCGAAAAACAAAGTATACAGACATTTATGAGATATACCGACTCTTTTGCAACATCTTTTTTTTTTTTTTTTTTTACAACTATTTTTCCTTTTATATTTTTTTTATTATTTTTTATTATTATTTTTTTTTTTGAAACACCTGTCAGTATATCTCTTACAACACATTTTGAAGGAGCACACTTATTTTTCTTTTTGATGGGAGAGTTTCTTTTTGGTGGAAAGAGTCACTCCTAAACACAAGACTAAAGCCTGGGATAAAAAGTCTACCTACACGCACAGGTAAGGACTCCACCTTTCCTAATGAACACTAGGGTTGGATCTTATGTTCACCTGATCTTTCCTGATATGTGTAGTGTGAACCAAATTTACTTAAGCTCTCAAGAAAAACAAACCAACGGATCCTGTACTGGTGTCTCAGGTATAAGAAACATTCTTAGTTAGGAGAGATTTTGATCTATTTCGTCAATGCTTTAAGTGAATTAAGTCGAGCCTGAGCGAATCAAGCTTCTGTGGCCTGGAAATTCTTCAAAACAGAGGTTGAATATCCATAAACACTTATTGTATTTTTCGTTTCAGCTTTTAGATCATTACTAAACGCCATTTATTACATATATATATATATATATTTTTTTTTTCTTTTCTTTTTTCTTTTTCTTGCATATTTATAAATAGGTGGTAATTGTCTGATACCATAAAATACCTGGATCCTATGGATGCCTATCCACCCCCCCATGCCAAACAATGCTATGTCCTCATATGCATGCAGGGAAAGGCAGAGAACGGACGACAGATCGGGTAACAGGAGCTGAGGTTCAGGGTATAAATCAGGGTGGAAGGGTGGGTGGATGGTGGGTGGTGAAGAGAAAAGCGAAGTAATCGCGATAGAGGCGTGAAAAGTAATGGTGGATGGTGAGAGATTTGGCGTTTTCTGGGACAAGAGTGTCCCAGGCGGATCAGAAAACAGATCAGGAAGAGGAAGTTGGCCCTTATATTGGCCAAGAAGGGGGGCTTTTTGGATAGATGGATCCAAAAGGGAATAGCCCCGGTGAGTAAGATGTGGGCTCAAGGTCCCAGTGTGGATTTGCAAATCCGCCTGATTTAGCAGGAAAGAAAGGGCAATCCGGTCTTCCATAGTGTGGACCGGCGGTGAGCAGCCCGACGATGACTCAGACCACAAGGTATGGGAAGTGGAAAAAACCTCGTCAGAAGTCTGGTCAGGAGAAGGTACAGGAATAGGGAGGGATTGGGGAACGTCACAGTTTGTGTTGGTCAGGCAGTCGTCAGGTAATTCGCAGCAGTCTGAATCGGCTCCAATTAGTTCGATACATGTACTGACAGTCACGTCCTCGTCAGACGTGTCATCCTTGATGTGATCACTATCAGCATAAGAGTGCGGTGCTGCAGCGGGATTAACCTAAAATCCCGGAGGAATACTCGGAGCTTGCAGAATTTGATGAACCTGTTCCTGAGAAGGTTGTACCTGTGGTTGCGGACCACAGGGTACAAAGTTTTGCGGGTTTGGAACAGGTTGGGCGGAAAGAGTGCCCTGAGATCGAGTCGCCATGCTTAGTTGACTGATCTCAGCATTCTGCTGCGCCAAATGCTGAAGAGAGGTCATGTTTTCTTTATGGCGCTTTGACATTTCCGTCTTCATTCGCATCAATTTATCAAGAGGTTTTGATGCGTGTTTGGTTTTCTGTACACAAGGGCCTGATGGCAGATTTGCCATAGGCTTAGACTGGGCCCTTGGGATGATGGGTGCGGACGATTGCACTGGTCCACCAGCGGGGTTTTGGCGCTGCGGGCTGTTGGGCCATGCGAAATTTGGATGATTGCGCCACCCTGGGTTATACGTGGCAGAAAACGGGTTGTTCCCCAGGGTGCAGGCATCTTCTATGCCAGAAGACGTGTCCGCATATGTGTCCGAGTACACGGAGGCTTGGTCCTCCGTGTTGAAATACTGGCTCGCAGAAGCCAGTTCCACATGACTTACCGAGTCGCTTGGCGTGACACTCGATAAGGAAGGTCTTGCAGGGTTTCTCGGGATAAGCCTGGTGTTGAAAGAATTGAAATTGTGACGAAGTGGTGAGGCGGGGGTGTGTGCCATGTTTGTGGAGGAGGAGGATGATTAGGCTCTTTTTCTAGATTTATCAGTCAATACAAGCAATTCAGGGTTTTGTGACCTCCTCCCAAACATGCACTACCGGAGGAAGAGTTGAGGAGATTAGTAGGGAAAAGAGATGAGAGAAATGACGCCGCAAAGGTACACTTGATTACAAATCAATACAATCAAGTTCCTAACCTCGACAGTGTTCCCTTAGACTTAAAGATCTAAGTTACCTACTATCACGAACTACGGAACCGAATGCGAGCACCGCGGAACCACCAGGCCAGATTGAAAGGCCGTTTGCCCCAGTCTTCGACACCCGATAGCACGCGGGAACTCTCACCAGCACGTAGCCGCTACACGTAGGTAGTTAGACCTCCAATCCTTAAAAAGGGTCAAGTTACTACCAATTTTAATTAGAGGCTTAGGGTCAAGTGCTTTTGGAATGTGAAGGGCGTTGTTTACGGGTAATGCCCAAGTGATTGATTTTAAGAGGTGTAAGAACAAGCATGCAATGGGGAAATCTCCCCGAATTGAAGTTTTTATTGGCGAATGGTTTTTAGAGTTCAGCCTTAAGTAGTATGAATTTTAGGGTTTTGCTGAATTACCAATTCAACCAATCTCCGGGTTTTGCAAGAATACAGTTTTTCTTTCTAAAGCCCAAGAAACCCTTCTTCAATTATCAGTTAGTTAATGCATGCTAAAATGCAATGGGCTACCCTAAATGGAGATTTCTATGTGTGGATGCGCGAATCAATTTTATACCAATGTGAAAGGGAGCCAAAACACTTCAATTCAAGTGCTCCCAATCACCAGAAAGATATCCACACACAAGGCTTCAACCAACAGATAAAGAAACTAAAATTGTTGGGGTTGAAGTATTCAGGATCGAATCACAGGAAAGTTTGAAAAGTCATGGTGGGGTTGGAATCAACTCAATTCCAAATCTCCCCACCAAAAATGTGATCCTGAATTAAAGATAAGTGAGGCAAAAGAGGGATACAAGCAATCTTTTTCTTTGCCTCAAAGAATACTTCCCACGGAGAAAAATCTAAGAATCAATATTCTAGGATTTTCGCTATGCGAAGTAAGGCGGGAAATCCCAGGGCAGTGGGAGTGAAGACAACCAATCAATCAAGTGAATTTTAATCCACTTGCCCTCAAGAAAACCCAAAAAGTTTTTCTAGTTTTTAGTTTTTAAAAATTTTTTCTTTTTTTTTATTGTGGTGGCAAGTTAACCCTAATTTGATGAGAAAAGAAAACCTACTTGTTCGGCAACGTGTGCGAAGCTCCAATGCGATGTCGGCGTCTTCACGCTCTCGTTCCCGCCTTGGATCTGCTCACGTCCTCGACTTCATCAGCCTTCTTCTCCTTCCACTAGGTTCACCTGCACACCAAAAACAACAATACCCGTGAAGAGAGAAGAGACAAATTTAAAGGAATTGGATAGAAACTTACTCGAAAGCGCACTTCCCCGGCAACGGCGCCAGAAAAGTTATGATGGGTCGGCCCAAATAGGTTGTTAATATGATATTTTTATCGTTGAAATGTGTATAGTGGTTAACCTAATTCAGACCTAACCATCTCTTTACAAAATTTTTAACCTGGCCTAATTGATTTTATCTTGTCACTTTTAGGCCCAGGGTCGAACTCAGGGAAGTGGGGTTCAAGTCGAATTTCTACGTTTTCCTTAAAACGCGTCTCTTCTGTTCGTTTATTGTGTTTTTGGTATTTTTCTTATTTAGGTTTTTTTTTCTGGTAATCCTTGTTCTTGAGTCACACCCTCAAAATTGTGTCCCTGGCTTTTAGCCAAAACAGAGTTTCAAAACACACCTTGGTACTTGCAAGACGGGGTACCTGCAAATCAAAGATTATCTTTTCATTTTTATACCCCTTTTTTTTATCTTTTTACTAAGAAGGAAGCTAACAGATAGAAAGTAAATATAGTAGCTATATATATATATTTATATGTAGTATATATATAAAGGGGTGGGGGTGGAGGTGACGATGGAGTGTAGCACTATGTCAAGTCAGTCGACGTCTAGAGAGACGCAACCAACACGACTAGGTGCCGCGTGGAGTGTGGATGGAGGATGGATGATGTATGGGACCACGCTTCTTTGTACGCGTGTATCAGGGAATATCAGCAACTGGTGCAGATATTCCCACGATACAGCGTATAGTAAATAACGTGAAAATATATGTACATATGTATGTATATAAGTAAATATATCTATATATATATATAAATGTATAGTTATATATGTATAGATATATATATAGATATATATGTGTTTATATAAACAGGTGTATAGATATATATATATATATATGTATATAAGTATATATATATGTTACTATATAGATATATATATATGTATATATGTATATATATATGTATATAGATATGTATCTATATATGTATATAGCTATGGATATTTGTATATAAGTATATATATATATAATACTATATAGATATATATATATGTATATAAGTATATATGTATCTAGATATATATATATATATATATGTGTGTATATGTATAAGTATATAGATATGTATATATATATATGTATATGAGTATGTGTATAGATATATATATATATTATATATGTATATGTATATATATATTATATTATATGTATGTATACATAACTATATAGATATACTATGTATATATAAGTATATATATATAGATATATGTATATATATATATATATGTATATATGTTACTATGAGTGTGTGTGTGTTTGTGTGTCGGTGAATGGGTGTGTGTGTGTTGCTGTAAGTTAAATAAAAGAGAGAGAGAGAGAGAGAGAGAGTACGTGAGAGAGAGCGGGAGCGGGTAGGAGAGATCAGCAGAGAGAGAGAGCGGGCGAAGGAGTGATCGCGGACGCGCGAGTTAAGGCGTCTGCCGGAGGCGGCAGACGTCTGGAGCCGCGTCGTCTGCAGGCGGCGCCCGCCGTCTAGAGGTCGAGTCATCTGCAGATGGCTGCCGACGTCTGATGGTCACGGATGCAGGCGCGTCTTCGCGTGGAGAAGGTGAGGCGTCTGCAGGCCAGGTGCGAGGAAGGAGAGCGGGCGATGGCGTGCTCGGAGAGGGCGGCGGGGAGTCTGCAGTCGGTCGCGGAGGGTTGCGGAGGGTCGCGGGGGTCGGCGCGAGGCCGTAGCCGGCCACTGCAGTGCACGCTGGACAGAACAGAGACGGAGGCGGGGAAAGGGCCTGCAGGCGCGCGCGGAGGGTTGCGCGCTTGCGGGGAAGGTCGCGGAGGAGGCGGGGGGTGCTGCTGCCGCCGCGGTTTAGCTGCTGCTACTGCTGCTTCAAGCTTCGGACCTTGAAGTGGCAGCAATGGCGTGGAGATGAAAACGAAAAGAAAAGAAGACACCACGCCCACCTGCTCGTTGAAGAGCTGGGCGGTGGTGTTCCCACTGTGGTGGTGAGCACCACAGTGGGTTCTCCTGCTCGCCGGGTGCCTCCTCGACGGAGGGCCAGCGTATGGGAGGGGAGAACGGTGGAGAGGAAGGTGGTGGACTACAGGGTGGCGTTTTGCAGCAGCTGCCCCTCTTTTCGCTAGGAAGAAGCTGCAGCTTCTTATAGAGGAGGAGAGCATGGCGTGGAGCATGCGGGGAATGGGGGAGAATGGCAGCTGCAGGGAGAGGTGCGGGAAGGACAGCAGGGAGAGGCGTTGCATGCAGCTGCGGGAGGAAATTCAGCCGTGGGAAGTAGAAGAACCGCGGGAAGAGAAAGAAAGATGAAAATAAAATATGGAGAGGGGACTTTTGCAAAGAGACACTTGAAGAAAAATGTAAAAATGCAAGCCATTTATTCCATTCTCTTCTCCTATCAATTAAAAACATGCATGCAAGCGTTTTTACAAATTCAACTACAGGATTATAATATACATAGTTAATGCTAGAAAATAGCATAAGAAGGCGTTATTGTAGGCGTGTTTTGAGGTGCAAACACTACCCTTCCTTCCATCAAAAATAAAAGGACACCTCGCTACAAATGGGTGTTCTAACCTATAGAAAAAGAAAAAAAAATGGAGAAAAAAATATTAGGAATAAGAGACTTAGTGGTCCACCGAGGAGATATACACAAAAGGTGTTCACCTCGTGATAGAAAACTGGTGAGGAGAAAGCAACCAAACCTGAGTAAGGCCAAGCCAAAGGCTTGAATTAGAATAATTGGGATTGGAAAGTGATGTCTTAAGATCTGGACTTTTGCAACTTTAGATGTCTTTAGGATAATTCTCTTTACTGAGCACAGATGTTTTAAAATCATAGCTACTGAACCTTAGTATTGGGTAGTGAAGCCTAAGAAATTGGGTTTTGAAGATTTTAAGTTGAGACCTAAAGGAGAAGAATTGACAGAATCCTATGTCTAGAAGTTAATCTTTAGTGTTGTAGGCTAGTAAATTAGAGTTTTACTACTCTAAGTTTGATTAATAATGATTATCTGGTTAATTTGCTTAAACTTATATTGATAAAAGGCAAATATCATAAACAAGGGATTAACTTAAATCTATTTGAGTTTTTGAGATAAAATTTAATTCTCAATCCTTAAGTTTTGCTTTTCTTAAAACACTTTGTATTCTAATTTGAGTTAAGAATAGTTACAAAGATTAAGAGATTTTTTGAGGAATTCTATTTCAAAATAATGTTCTTGTTTACAAATTATTTTAATTGTGTTTTGAAAATGTTATAAGTGTAAGTCTATGTAAGAAAATTTTCACACATGCTCTATACATTAATCATTTATATTAAACTTAGAAAATTTCTGACCTAAGCTTTCCTCTACAAAGTTACTATTTTTAATAATATAATTAGCTAGGGCTATGAATATATAAGGGTTAATTATAGAATAAGGGATATTTAGTTAAGGACCTTAAAATAAGTTAAAAATGATATTTTATCATTCAATTAACATTATTAATAACTTATATAATAATTGGACTCGAAATCCTATTAATCATTTCCTTAATTAATAAGATAAGTAACTTAAATATAATGTATAACTAAGTATGTAATAACTTAAGTAATTTTACTTAATCTAATAAATTAATCTAAAAAGGTAAAAAATGTAAATTCAAGGTGTAAACATAATATTTACCTTATTTACTAACATATAAAAAAGTTGAAAAAGATCTAAATTAAAATAAACCTTCAAAACCTGGGTTTACATTTCAGTCCTTAATATTCATTACAGTCAGGTCCTTATTTATCACATAGGTCCTTAAGTTTTATTACTTCTAAGTCCCTCTTCGTCTTCCTCTTCTTCTCCAGCCGAATGAACGGCTGGCGGTAGAGAGTCACCCCACCGCGCGATCACCGCCCTGCCGACATCATTCCTCTTTGTCTAAGCTTTTGCAGCTTGCGCTCACCACCTCCACTTGATCCATCGGTCTGGATTAATAAAGAATCCTATTTTCCAGTGGGAGATAACCTCACCGTCGTCAGAGACGATGACAGAGGTTAAGCTCCTAGAGCTTCTTCTTCGGCCAGACCCCATCTCTCTCTTTGCCGCAAACTGCTATAAATATCCCCTCACACCTCTGATTTTAGGCAAGTTGGCTCCCTTCCCTCTTCTAACACTGCAGCCGACCCAATAGGCTATTCATCCAAAACTCCGGCGATTCCCCATTCCATCTTCCGATTTCCTCCATCCATCATAAGTAGACAAGGAGATCCGCCGTGGTCTTCCGCACCTCTGACAAAGCCGCTGACCTAAGGATTCCTCTGCTCCACCTCAAATCCGCCCGCCGGAGATCTTTCTTCCACCCTCTGATTTCGTCATCTACCATGAGACATCAACGGAACCCTATTGACCCCTTCGTCCAGGTAACAGTAGACTAGGAGTAGGAGTAGAAGTAGGCTAGCTTAGTTAGTTAGTTTAGTTAGTTAGATTAGAGTAATTTCAGATTTTAGTTTCATCTCCTCCGACTCCGGCGAGTTCCTTGAGCTCGCTAGAGAATTCAATCTTGTCGTTTAATTCATTGTACACCTTCTAGTATCTTCCTTGTTCACTTCTAATTCACTTAATCATTAATTAAATCACCTAAATGCCTAATTCAAATCTCACCTTCACCAACTTCTGACACTGTCTATGGTGATAGTACTCGGCCTAATTCCACCTTCGCTGGGTTCTTTCATCACCTATCACCACTAATGAACCCTAATTAACATTATAGTACCTATTATTATCATCTATAATTAAATGCCTAAATCTTAATTAAGTTCCTGAGCTTGCTGTCCATGGCGGCTCAGGAACAGTTAAAACTATAAATTAAATACATATTTATGAATAATAACATCTGTTGACTTGATTTAACTTCTCAATCGAATAGTTAAATCAAGTCCTGAGCCTTAACCACTCAAATTTTTTAGAAAACAAACTTACCGTCAAATCTTAATTTTAATGGAAAAATGAGGAATTAAATGTGATGAAGAGGTTCCTTGCAACCTCAGGATCATTTTTGGATTAAAAATGGTTAATTTTGTCAATCTGCACATACAATTCTACAATATCTGGACTCACCGGAGCTTCGGAGAGCTCCGACAAGCCATTTTTGTGTTACAACCTCTAAAACTTGCTAATTAGCTCCAGAAGAGTATGATAAGGATTACTGATTATTTTAAATAAATTTGTTTGAGGTTTTAATCACTGGAGCTAAAGAAGTAACTTCTTCTTCCCCAACTCCGGCGAGTTGAAGAAGTCTGTTAGGAAGGATTTGAGAAACATTTAAGGAGCTTAGCAGCTTCAGTGCGATGCATTGAAGATATTTAACCCTCAAAACATTGTAGCAATCTTTCCTTTACTCAGTCGAAAAAACACCTATTTCATTTCCGGTGAGCCTGAAACCCTAGAGATTAAGGTTAAAAAAACTTTCTGAAGATCTAAATGAGTTTCTGAGGTTGAGGAGACTCTGATTGAGGCATTAATTTCTTAGGAGGAAGCTTAGAATAGAAAGTCAATTTTCAAGCTTCCATAGTCAAACATGTGTCTGATAATGGAGTTCTGAGCTTGAATTTAGGAATTGAGATGTGAAAACTATTTCTGGGATCTTATTTGATGATCTGAAAGTAAATAAAGTAAGCTCAGATGATGTACTTAGTGAGGATTTAGTTTCTGCCAATTTCGATTACTTTCGAACCAAAACCAACAGGCGTACTGTTCTAATGAAATTCAAACTTAAAACCTACCTAGATTGATCTATTATAACCCTTAGAATTAATCTAAATAGATTAGGAACACCTTAAAGTGTCTATTGCACTTATTGAAATCTAAAAATCAATCTCTGAAGCTTTCAAAGAAGAGAAAAGCTTCTCTGCATGTTCTGAAGGTCTTTAGAGTTTAAAATCTATCTTAACAGAAGCGGAATCACTTGTAAAACATGTATAGACCTTTTAATAGAAGAGAGAAGTCCATCTGAGGACTCTCCTGACATAAAAACACTTTCCATGCTTAAAAACCTCGTAGGAACCCCTAATTTCATCTTTTAAATTGAAGAGCAAAACATCATTAAAACATTAAATTGACCTTGAAATTGTGTAGATTACCTTTAGAGCTTTCCAAAAAACTTGAAATCACTCGATTTGGAGCTCTGGGTAGAAATTTATGAGTGTTTGAATTCGGGTTTGGAAGGGGTAGGGTAGTCCCACCTCGGTTATTCACGAGTGCGTGCCTGGGAATAAAACCAATTTGTTCCCTTGGCTATGCAGTCGTCAGTGCTCGGCACACCTGTTCTGATTCCTTCCAATCTGATCTGAGCATTGTATGTGTTGTGTGTGTGCGGGCTTATGCCTACGGGTGGGCGCCCTTGGGGGCATGTGGAAGTGATTGTGCCCTGGGAGGGCGAGTATGGCCTGGGAGGCCGGGTTGAGCCGATGCTGCTCGAAACTATGAACCGATTAACAAATGAACCAAAACGAACCTAACTGAGATTTGGTGAGGACCGAGTAGGGTCTGGTCCCACCCTGGTCTCAGGGTGCTGTGTATCCTCGAAAGGACCTTGTCTCAAATAAAAAAATCTTCTGATTAAAAAAAAAAAGTAAAAAAAACCCGGTTCAGCTAAAAGCTTAAGGAAAAGAGAAGCTGCTGAACAAAGGAGAAAAACTAAGGGAAGAAGAGAAGGCAAGAGATTAAGGGAAGAGAAGGAGGATAAAAAGGCAGGAACAACACAAGAAAGGTAAAAAGAAAGAGAGCTTGAGAGAAGAAAATAAAAGAGAGAAAGAAGAAAAGAAAGAAAGAAGAAGATTAGAGGCTGAAGAGAGTTGAAAATAAATAATTTTTTCTTGCTTCAGTATCTTTTTGTTCTTAATTTTAAAAGGCATGCTTTAATTGGATAATTTTTTAATTTCCTTAATTTCTTAGATTGAAATAAAATTAGCATGTTTACTTGTTAATAAAGTACAACATTTTGAGTAAATATGTTTTGCATATGGAATTTTGTATATTCTTTATAGTTTAAATATTTTGACAAAATTCATGTTTTGAAAATTAAACTAGTTTTACCTCCTAAACATAAAGAGACAAAAGAAAATTGGTGAATTTGGAGAAAATTATTATGCCTCCCACTAAACAACCTGGACTCAACCAGTAAAAATTTCTAAAATGTTAGCTTAATTCGACCCTATACTACACAGCCGACACAACTTTGAGTTAACCTAAGTGATTTCTTCTACTCTTAATTAAGTGAAATTAACTTGATTAATGAGTTGAGTGAAAACCACGCATTAGTGGTTGTCATTGATATATTAACCTGAATGTTGTCAATTGGTTTTAAGGTTTTGTAATCAATCTCACAAAATCTGAGGGTATCCTCAACCATTCTATCTTTTATGGATCTTTGAGATTCAAGTTTCTTAAATGGTTTCCCTAAGTGGCCAGGCCGCATTTTTTAATCAGATGGTGGAATCATGATGTAGAATCAAAATTCAAGTTTAGATCTAAATTGATTAGATCTGAAAAAGATTACCAAGAAAATCTGTGTGTGTGCTCTAAATAGAAGGGATGAGGAATTGGATGTGATATTGACCCAATCAAGGCACCCAAAGATTTTGGATGACTATAGAGGTTCAGGGTGGATGATACCCCTTAGTCTAAAAGCCGTCTACCTGTGAATTACCTGGGCAGCTAGAGAGGGAGAGTCCCACAAAGACCCCTATACGATAGAGCATCCCCACAGGTTACAGGGTTTCCCCCACTCGACCTCTCTCGTCACTGATGTTCCAGGTGGACCAGAATGGGGACTTGACCTCTTAAGTCTACCAATTTTAATTAAGAGCAAGGGCGCTTAGGATTTCACTTGAACTTTTAAGATGTATTGAGTGCAAGAGTGACCTAATTTTAAGATTGGTTGACCCAACAAGGTGGGTCAACTTCACCTATTTATCCCTTGAGAAGTTTAGGTCCCTCTTTTAAGATTCAAGTGAGTTTAAGAGCTTGATTTTTAGGGTTTGCTTGAATAGATCAATTCAACCAAGGCTTAGGCACACATTGTTTGGGAAAGATCAGTTCTTTATTATGTAAGTGTGTCTCTAAAACCCTAGCTTGGAATCCTTACTTGGTCCTAGTTTGGCCAATTTAGTTTGTCAAATGTGGTATCTAGGGATCAAATAAGAATGAGATAGCCCTAGTTACCTTCAGTGGGTGCACAAATCAAATTTTGTTGTTTAAATCAAATCTGGCAACTTGATGAATTATCTATGGAAAGATTGCAAGTAGCCTTAATTGATTTTTTTTCCTTTTATTCTTTTCAAAATGAGGGGCTTAAGAGAGAGTGGTTAGAATTTACCTGCCCCTGGTGTGCTTGTTGTGTAGCTGAACTTTCTTCAATGAATCCCTCCTGAAACAATAACAAAGAGACCAAGTTAGAACCAAATTAGGAATTGCAATCAAGAGTTCTAAATTGCCCGTTGCTCCCCGACAACGGTGCCAAAATGTTTAACATGCTAAATCGGTGTTTTAAAAAGTGTCGCACTATAGTATAGCCGAAATAGCATTGAAACAAATACAATTTCTACTACTCGAAAAGATTCCAAGGTCGAACACAGGGCGCAATATGGAATTCAAAAATCAAGATCACAATTTAAACTAAAAGAATTTTCAATAAGATCAGGTATGAATGTGCAAAAAGATGGGAGTAAAATGGTGGTTTAAATCACCATATACTCCTACAATATTAACTAAGGAACTCAATGTATATGTATGAAATGAAAGCTCAAATCTGTCATCTGATTTGTAAATCAAATGGCTTAAAGTCATCTGCTGATGCACTGCAACTCTTCATCTTCTTCCTATCTCTGACTTTGCCTTTCCCGTTCAGCATCTTCTCTTGATTTAGCTATGGCTTCTTCTTCTTCTTCTTTTTCTTCTCAATCTCCGCTTTGCTCCTTCTTCTTCTACTCTTCTGCTCAGGCTTCCACCTCTTCTTTTCTTCTTCCTTCTCTTGCTTTCCTCTTTTGAATCTAGCTAAGTGTCTATCCAATTTCCCTGTAGCAAAAACCTCTCCCTACCCGCACAACTCTCCTTCTCTCTTTCTCTCTTAGGATCTGATCTCCTAGAGCCATGGGTAATCGGGTTATCGGATCGAACCAGGTCTATGTGTACGTGTCACGGATGAGGCCTGGTGAGCGGGTGAGAGGGACCTCACCCCGTGTTGTGAGGGGAATGACCTCTAACACAAATTTAATTTACTCAGGTGCACTACTTCAGCACTTTTCGATGTGGGACTATCCCACTTCCTTCCTCGTGTGCAAATGGCTACAGAGGTTGCAACCAATGGAAGGTGAAGAGGAGGTAGACTCCTCCAACTATTAGCTTCGATCTCTTCCTGGGCTGATTCTACACTACCTAGGACAACACCTGTAGTTGCAGGGTGCTAGAACACACTTCAAGCTCCTTTGAAGTAGCTACAGCAATGGAGTGAACCTATATCCTGAAAATCACAAAGAAGGTCTCTTGATTGCATTAAAATGCTCAGAAAGCATCGCCAAAGCACGACGAACTTGTAGAGAGGATTGGTATGGTGAATGGATGAATATGGTGGCTAGTCGGAGTCAGACTGTGTGCGTGAAGGTGGTTGTGTGAGGGGGCGAGTTTGGGTGGATGATGAAGCAAATGGAGTGAGGGGAAAGGTGCGGAAAAGTGATGTGGAGGTTTTGGTGTGGTCGGCGAAGGATTTGGAGTTGTGGCGTGAGCAGGGGACTTCGCCGGAGGGATTGCCAGAGATGGAAGGGATGAAGTCACAGAGGGTCATCGAAGGTCAAAACATGGTGTCGTGGGTGCGAAAATAAAGTAAAGAAGGTAAGGGACTTAATTAGGAGGTTGTTGGACGAAGTGAGGCAGAGATGGCGTCGGATGTGGTGTTGCCGATGCCAGAGACGAAGGTGGCTTCGATGAGTTAGAAACGGCAAGGAAGGACGAAAGGGTGTCTGCTGGTATGGTGGGATGCAGATGGAAGTGAAGAAGTGGAATCTACCACTGGTATTGTGGCAGGACAACGAGGAAAGGCAGAGGGGATCACCGGACATTGAGGTGCCTTCAGCCATGAAAGAGAGAGTGGAATTGTGGGGACTCAATGGATTTCGAGCGTGAGGCGTTCGGGAAGATCTGGAGGTTCTTTTATAGGGATCCAGAGGTAAGGAATGCTTGGAAATCAACCTTTTCAAGCTTGGAAGCCCTCGTTGGATTTCAGAGTTTTTTTGATATCCAATTCCCTGATGCATTCGCATGAGAGATTCTGAAAGATTTGGTGCACACGAACGAGTTCAGATTGGAGAGGATTTCTCAAGGATGTTTCCCTTCCAATTTTGGAAGGGATTCTCTAAGAAATCAAGGAGAAATCTCCTGTCAATGATTGTCCGAGTAGGTTTCCTCTGCGATAATGGTGGAGGGACTTAGTTATGAAGATGATGAAGAAATTAGGGTGTTGAATGCTAGGATTTTTGAAAGTTGGGGGTATAAATGTAATGATACAGGATCATTTTGCAAACTAGGTCAAGACAAGCATATCTTGGGTCCAAATTTAGGTAGAAGATTAGTTAGAGGGTTGCGATTTTCGGGAAATTGGGAATGAATCGACGGTAAAATTTGACGTGACCCAAGAGGTATCAGATATCTTTAATCGAGCTAGGTATAGGGAGTTTGGAAATCAAATTCACCTTAGCTCGATCAACCTGGATGCCCTTTTCAGAGATGAGATGTCCCAGGATAATTCCCTTAGGTACCATGAAGTGGCTCCTTTTCTAGGAAAGAACCAAGTTCACATCAATGCATCGCTTGAGGATCTAGACCAAGTACATGAGGTAATCATCAAATGATTCACCAAATAACGAGAAGTCATCCATGAAGACTTCAAGGTATTTACCTACCATATCTGAGAATATGGCAAGCATGCACTGTTGAAAAGTAGCAGGTCCATTGCAGGGACCGAATGGCAACCTTTGGAATGCGTATGTTCTGAAGGGGCAGGTGAATGTGGTCTTCTCTTGGTCCTCGGGATGGATTGCGACCTGATTGTAACTGGAGTACCCATCCAAAAAGCAGAAGAATCGATTTCTCGCTAGTTTCTCGAGAATCTGATGGGAAATGATCCTTCTTCAAGGAGGAATTGAGTCTTCTGTAATCAATCCAAACTCTCCATGAGTTTATTATACGGGTCGATATGGTTTCTCCAATTTCTGTCGTGATGACGGTGAGGCCTGCCTTTTTAGGCACAACTTGGATTGGGCTCACCCACCGACTGTCGAAGATCAGGTAGATGATCCCTTTATCTTACCACTTGATAATCTCCTTTTTCACGACATCCTGTAGATTTGGATTTAGGTGTCTCTTCATTTCACAGGATGGTCATGAGCCCTCTTTAGTGTAGATGTGATGTGTGTAGTATGAAGGGCTAATACCAGTCAGATCATCGAGAGTCCATCCAATGGCTCTTCGATGTTGCTAAAGAATAGAAATCAGGTGTGTTTCCTGATCAGGTGTGAGTTGGGAGTTGATAATCACAGGAAACTACTGATTGGAACCCAAAAATATGTACTCGAGATGATCGGGATGAGGCTTTAATTCCAAAACTGGGTTGTTAGTAGCAGCAGGTAGTTCAAGATGGGTGTTAGGAGCAAAGGAATGAGCTATGAGTGTGTCTAGGTTGAGTTTGGGCTCCTGTAATTGCAGGTTTTGATCCTCTTGTGGTTGATTAGAAATAGTTTGTTTTTCCTAGATAAAGTCGTCAACCACAACTTCAATATCGTAAATTTGTTCTATGACTCAGTAATTAATTCCCTGTTAGGCCTTAAAGATGTTGATCTTTAGGGTCTTGCTTCCAAATTTTAATTCAATTTAGCCACCCTCACAATTGATATTGGCCCTAGCAGTGGCCAGAAAGGGTCTCCCTGGTATGATTGGTGTATTCTTCATATTTTTTGGAGCGTCCATGTTTAAGACAATGAAATCCACTGGAAAATAGAAATCATGTACCGTAACTATGGCATCCTAGAGAATTCCTTTTGGTGACTTAATTGATCGGTCGGCTAGTTGTAAAGTCATTTCTGTCGGTTTAAGCTCAGATTCCGCGAAGTAGTCTAGTAGGGATGTGGGTATCAAATTTATGGAGGCTCCTAACTCAAATAAGGCTCGATCAAATTGTATATCATCGACTTCACAGGAGATCAAAGGGGTGCTTGGGTCTCTTGCCTTAGGTGGGAGTTTGCTTAAAATGACAGAGCTAGCTTGCTCTGACAGTATGATCAGATTTGCATCTTTGGTTCGCAACTTATGCTTAGGTGTACATATGCCTTTCAGAAATCTTGCGTAAGCCAATATGTGGCGTATCGCATCCATCAAGGGAATGTTTATATGGACCAGCTCAAAGAGCTTAACCAGGTCCTCCTCAGATGCCACGGTTTTGGATATCCTTTTTCCCTTGGTTAAGGCCTTAGGAAATGGAACCTTAGATGTTTCCTCTAGAATGGGTCCAGGTTCTTGATCTGGGATAGAGGTGTCTTGGATGACTATCCTAGGGTTAAGGTTTGTATTACCCGGCTGGGTCTGGCTTGGATAAGGTAGGTCCTATGTTGTTTTGCCAGTGCAGGTAGTAACATAATTTAATCCCTCCTAGTGTTGGTTTGGTGTGGGTAGAAGAGGTGCTTGCTGTTGGTAACCCGTATACGATGTTGAAGCCTCCATCCCATCGGGTGATGGAGTAGAAGGGGCCTGATAAACAAAGTGAACTTGGCCCGAGTTTGGGTTCATAACGGACCTCTGGTTCGGCACATTATTCAGATTAGGCAGAGGTTGTGAGGGAAATGCACCAGCTTGGTGAGGATTTGCCATTTGGGCAACTTGATTGTGAACCTCTGTGATCTTGTCTCTGTGCTATTTTTGCATAGCCGCATTCATCTTCTGAATGTCAACCAGAGTCAGAAGGATAAGAGTCATTTGATCTGTCTGAGTCGGCCAAGATTGATAAGTTGGGCTAGGCTGAGGCTGAGGTGGCTGATATGGATGAGGAGCTTGTGGTCGGGGCAGATATTGAGGTCTCTGATTTCGATTATTACCTGACAATGAGAAATTGGGATGATTACGCCATCAAGGTTGTAAGTGTTTGATAATGGATCATTCTGAGTGGCGTTGAGGTCCTCGCACGTCAGAGGAACATCAGGAAAATCAGAATATGAGGGTTCAGAGATCCCCCAACTAGTGTAGGTGGGTCCAGAGTTTCCTCCGAAACCAGAATCAGATGGTGGTGGATACAGATCCATCCCGTGAGAAGGTCGGTGATAGATGTTGTGCACAGCCTCCCTGCTAGAGGGTGATTGCGTGAATGGGTTTTGCGTAGAGGTGGCTTGCTACAAATGTCGAGTTAGCTCATCCACCTTCTTCTCAATAATAGAGACCTTGTCCAGATGACTGGCCATCAGTTCCAAGTCGACGGAAGAGGACAAGCCCTGCATCTCATGTGCTCCCTTTGGATTCATCAATGCATGGCCATTCGTCTGGTCGAACATGCCCAAGTATTCATTATTGATGGAGTTCTCACAAATATTCTCGAGAATCTCCCACATGGTGTCTTCGTGTTGACCCATGATGTTTCCTCCACAAGATGCATTGACAAATAATTGAATATCCTCACAGAGTCCCTGGTAAAAAGACTAGACTTGTTCCCAAAAAGCAACTTCGTGATGGGGGCACTTTCGCATGAGATCTAGAAAATGATCCCATGCTTCGTGAAGTGGTCCTCCTGCTTGTTGTATGAAATGTGTGATCTGGTGCCATAAAGCATTTGTTCGATCAACAAGGAAGAACTTTCTCAAAAACTCAGATTGAAGTTCTGCCCAGGTGTTGATTGGATGTGTTTGGGTTTGGTACCAGTGCGCAGCTTTATCCATGAGAGAGAAGGAGAACATTTTCATGAGTAGAACATCCTGATTTTGAGGTTCTGACCCAAAAGTCTGGGCTAGATGCTTGAGTTTTTGATATGATTGAAAGGATTTTCGGAATTATGCCCGTGGAATTTTAGAATGGCATGAATCATGTTGGGCTTAAGTTCAGTGTTAGGACCTCCACCGAGGATTTGTACTTGAGGTTCGATTGCCATTACAGTGGGATTGTAGTGATCTCGCATCATTGGATGCTGCGGTGGGTTTATAAAGGCTTGAAATAGATCATTGAGGTGCTGAAGTTGATTTTCAAGATTATTTTCTTCTGTGGGTTGTGCCATGATGATGGATGAAGGAGAATCAGGTTCAGATGAATCAGAAGAAATATCAATAGGATTGGGTTGTCGTACAAACAAGGAGGTCGAGGCTTGGCCTCGATGTTAATGAGTAGCTAAAGGAGGCCTCAAGGATGGTCTTAGAGTCCTCCTCCCGAACATACACCGATGGAGGAGATGAGAGGTAGAATGTGATGGACCCAATCAAGACACCTAGAAAATTTTGGATGACTATGGAGGTTCGAGGCATGTGATACCCCTTAGTCAGAAAGTTGTCCACCTGAGAATTACCTAGGCAGCCAGAGAGGGAGAGTACCGCAAAGACCCCTACACAGTAGAGCGCCCCCATGAGTTACAAGGTTTCCCCTACCCGACCTCTCTTGTCACTGATGTTCCAGGTAGACCAGTGTGGGGAATTGACCTCTTAACTCTACCAATTTTATTTAAGAGCAAGGGTGCTTAGGATTTCACTTGAACTTTAAGATGTGTTGAGTGCAAAAGTGACCTAATTTGGAGATTGGTTGACTCAACAGGGTGGGTCAACTTCACCTATATTGTTCTCTTGAGAATTTTAGATCCCTGTTTTATTGTTCAAATGAATTTTAGAGCTTGATTTTAGGGTTTTACTTGAATAAATCACTTCAATCAAGACTTAGGTACACATTGTTTGGAAAGATCAATTCTTGATTAAGCAAGTGTGTCTCTTAAAACCCTAAACTGGAATCCTTAATTGGTTCTAATTTG
This sequence comes from Thalassia testudinum, assembly GCA_037157565.1. NCBI lineage: Eukaryota > Viridiplantae > Streptophyta > Magnoliopsida > Alismatales > Hydrocharitaceae > Thalassia > Thalassia testudinum. The sequence continues at coordinate 219,655,525 of JAZHRO010000031.1, read as the reverse complement.
GTCCAATTTAATTTGTCAAAATGTGGTACCTAGGGCTCAAACAAGAATGTGATAACCCTGAATACCTTAAGCTTTAGGTGAGTGCACAGATCAGGATTTGTTGTCCAAATAGAATGTATCAAATTAGGCAACTTGATGAATTATCTAAGGATAGAATGCAAGTAGCTCTAATTGATTGTTTCCTTTTAACCTTTTTAGAATTAGGGTCTTAAGAGGGAGAGTAGTTAGAACTTACCTACCCCTGGAGTGTTTAATGTGCGGCTGATTTTCCCAAAATGTATCCATCCTGAAATAAACTACTGCAAAAGAGATATAGCAAGTTAGAATCAAAATCAAGAATTGCAATCTAGAGTTCTAAATTACCCATTGCTCACCGACAATGGTGCCAAAATGATTGATAGGTGAAATCGAGGTTTAAAAACTACATTGCAGTATAGTCAAAATCGCTTTGAAAATAAATAAATTTTTTTACTCTAATTTTAAGTCCGAGGTTGAACACAGGGAGCAATATGGAATTGAAAGATCAAGATCACAATTTCAATCAAGAATAAAGATTGCAATAAAAATAATGTCAGGATCAATATGCAAAAGGAATGGAGTAAAATGGTGATTTAAATCACCAATTATTCCTCGCAAATAACACTTAAATCAAAGCCTCAAATAGATGTTAATCAAATGATATCAGATGACTTAAATAGTTTATGCTACAGTGCTAGAGACCCAAGGGTCTCTCTCTCTTCCTGTGCAGCTTTCCTTCACCTTCTGGCTCTTTCTCTGTTTCTTCTTCTCCACTTCTTTCTTTCTTTATTTCTTCTTCTTCTCCTCTTCTTCTTGTGCGGCTCCTCTTCTTCTTCTTTTGCTTTCTTTACGCACAAAGAGCAGCCATCACAAGTTTTGGCTAAGTGTTGCATAGGGCTAAACCCTCCCCTACCCCTTGCTCTCTCACTCTCCTAGGCTCCACCCTCCCAAGGCCTCTCAAGGTATAGTTGGGTAATCGGGTAGGCACGCACCTAGGTCCAGGGCTGCGGGCGTGGTTGCAGCTGAGGTTGGAAGGCTTAGGTGGGTTGGGCGCACTAGGTTCGCGGGCGATGTGTAGCAGACAAGGCACGTGAGTGGGTGAGCAGGGAGCTCACCCCCAGTGTCTGAGGCAATAAGCCACAGACATAAAAATAATTTAAGCACCTAAGTGCACTTTTTAGCTAACGATGTGAGACTGTCTGCATGCCTCTCCTTCGCGCGTCTACAGTAGAGGTCCATCCTCTTTTTGGCACAACTTCTAAAGGTAGGGGCTTCAATTGACCACCTGGAAGTGGTTCACAGGCTATTCCGCACAGCCTAGAACTTCTACCTGGAGTAGACAAGGTCTGGAGCAAGATCGAAGCTTCTTTGAAGCTCTTCGTCAATGGTGGCTAGGGGACACACCTGAAATCAAGCAAATGACCTCTTGGCCCAGTTAGAAGGTTCAGGAAGGATCATCGAACCACAGCGAATGTGATAGTGGTGGTTGTGTGGTGTGGCGAGGTCTGTGCATGCATGGCGAAGTCAGACTATGTGCGTGAGAGTGGGTGTGTTCGGTGGCACTGACGAGAGGCTAATAGCCTCAATTACTAGAGGGCTTTTGCTCTCTGGGGCATGGAGGAGGTGTAGAGATGTATGACAACCAGTTTGGTGTAGCGTAGTGGCCATGTGAACTTGCCAGAGGTACGCCGACGAGGTGGAAGATGGATAGCGTTAGGGTGAGTCAGCGATTGTAACAAAGTTGTGATTGTCTAGGAATGATGAGTGGAAGATGAGGCATCGATAGAGGTAGCTAGCAGATGAAGTAGGGCAGAGGCGGTGCCAGTTATGGTCTGGTCGGTGCCTGAGATGAAGGTGCTCCAGTGAGGGAAGGTCGGCGACGATGAAGGGTATAGAAGCATCTGTTGGTATGGGGCGACGTGGAAGAAAGAAAGGAAGGGGGATCTGCCACTGGTATTGCAGTCGGACGACGAGGAGAGACAAGGAGGGTCACGAGAGCTCAAGGAGCTTTTCGACCTGGTCAAGAGAGAGAAATTTGAGGGAGATCTCAGTCGAAATTGAGCTTAGGGAGTTTGGTCTGACCTGGGCTCTCTGTTATAGGGTTCAAGAGGGAATCCTAAGCTTGGAAGCCAAGCTTCCAAGCTTGGAATTGTCACAGGAGTAGGAAACCCAAATCTCTAATGCATTCACATGAGAGATTGAGAAGGTTATGGGACATGGGATTTGGCTAAAAAGGAAGGGAATTCCTTAACGAACTTCCCTCTCAAATTTGAAAGGGATTCATCAAGGAATCTGGGAGTTCTTGTGATTTTTAGGTCGCAGGTGCTTGTAGGAATAGGAGTAATGGTGGCAGGGACCTAAGTGTGAAGACGATGATGAAGTTAGGGGCCTATTTACAAAGATATTGAAAGTTAAGGGCATAAATGTAATCAAACAGGACCAATTTGCAAACTAGGTCAACATAACTTCAGCTTGGGTCCAAATTTTGATACAAACCTAATTTGGACCTAAGGAATCTAATGGTGAAATTGGATTTTGGTTTTGACCATGTTTGGCTAGGTAATTTACGCAAAAGCCTAAATTATGGTAAATGTCTATATGAGACTGTTTTGGGTCAAAATGATTTCTGATGGTCAAATTGAAGGTTAAAAGCGTTAGAGAATATTTTTCTATGAATTTTAGATGGTTTAGGTGAATTTTATCCTAATCAGAACCTCAGTTAACTAAGTAGGTCTATTTTAGGGTTTCAAAAAGTCATTTAACTTACAGAACATGTGCAAACCCTTTTCTAATTGTTCTAACCCACTTGTTAGCCTTTTAGGACCATTTGACCCTTAATTAACCCCTAGGAAAACCTTTGGTTGTATTGCATTCATGATATGATGGTAAAATTATAGTTTTAACCCTAGTTTCTTATTTTTCCCTCAGAATGATTATGCAGTGACTTATGACTCTCTGGCAATTATGTAGGAGCATTTACTGACTTAATTGGATCAAAATGAGTTAGTTATGGCTCATGATGGTGTTCCCATCAATCATCATTTTTAATAGCTAACTTAATTTAGTCGAAATCAAGAGATAAATGCTCCTAAATGATTGCTTGAGGACCATAATTCCACTCAGGTCTGTTTTGAGAAAAAATTAATAAAATAGGGTTAATTATGTAGTTTCAACATCACATCACAAGTATAGAGTAACAACAAGGTTACCTAAGGATTACTTAAAGTTCAATTAAGCATTAAAAATCAAGAAGTGGGTCCACACTGACAGAAACAAGGTTTCACTCATTTCAAGAACCAAAAATAGGTGGAAAACCCTAATTATTAACCCCACTTGAATTGGAAAGGTTCTAGTATTGATAAAATCAATCTAAACCTCCTAAAATTCATGGGAAGATATTCTAAGAGGTTTAGAACCTTTGTCTTGACCATTTGAACCCATTTTGACCTAGTATAGAGATTTAGATAGGAATTTGCCCTGATTTGGGATTCTCTACAATTTACCCAGTCAAATGTGGTCAAAACTCAAATCTAACTTCACCATTAGATTCCATGGGTCCAAGTTAGATTAACACAGAAATTTGGGTCCAATCAAAGTCCATCTTGATCATGTTTGTAATTCAATCCTTAAGAACTCTATTTCTCACACCCAAACCCCTAACTTCGAGTTTCTTACAAATTGGTCCCTAACTTTGTCATCATTGTTACAAATGGATCCTTGCCACCATTTGTTTGTGAACATACCTTCAGCTTGAGATTCGGGAGAGGATTTCTCTCACGAATCAGATCCAAATCCCTCCAAATTTGAAGGGATTGATCTTAAGATGATCCCTGATCTCTTAGAATAAATTTGGAACCCCAAATAGATTCCTAAAGTTTAGGCGAGCTCTAGGAATTTGGGGGAGTTTTTCCCCTAAAACCATGGTTCAATTAGGCCTCTTCCTTGACGTAGAGCTCGCATTTGAGCTCTATAAAAGCTACCCAAGATCCCAGCATGTCGTTTTAGTTAGGTTTAGGCAAAATTCAAGTCTTCTCTTCCTTCTCTGGTCGCCTCCGACCTCGACTCCGGAAAGTCCCCTCGACCCCTTCACTCTGGCCTCCTAACAGCCAAATTGGGAGTGCCATCATATTCCTTATCGTCGTCAACTTCCTGCCGGCCAAAGAGGAGGCATCCTCCACCTTTCTTCCTTGACGTTCTTTTCAATGGAGGGTTCACCTTCCTCATGAGCAATAAGATACGCCGACACGAGATCCTCCCCTTTTCGACCAATAGCCTAGGTATTCCTCAGCCCCTCCTTCTTTAGCTTAGGTTTACACCTTTAGGACCCTAATTCGACCACGCATCCACACTCTCGCCCTCATCTTCTCCACGGCAGGCGAAGCTCTAGCGAGCTTCACACAGCCACTACACACCACCAGCCTGCACACTACTACCATGAATACTTTCCACTCACTCCATAGAGCTAAAGCCCCATGTTTATTGGACACTATGCTCACCCAAAACTCTGATCAAATAAACCCATTGAACACCTAATTTTTCAACCTCGACCAACCACCCTACGCCACCATTCACCAAATTAAACCCACAGTCTTACTCCTCACTTCATGGTGATGCCTATGAACTATTTAATTGGGCTGCAAGGTCATTTTGATGAATTTTAGGTCTTCTTCGACGAGCTCTCCACCTACGCCTTTCGCCGTCATTGCATGTCCCCGTCCGGTCAGCATCGCCACCACAACCACTACCAACTGACGTGGATGAGGATTGTAAAGATCCAGAGCCTTGGATTAGAGAATGTGCAGTAGCAACACATCCAACTGAGATAGAAGCTTCAACGCAACTACGCAAGGAAGAGGCAACACCTTTAGTCACACATCATGGGAACATAATTTCAAAATGCATTTATAATGTTTTCAACGTGTTAGCTATTCGCCTCCTAGCATAGGGGTGAGGTTCCTTTCAACTTACTGCACACCTCTCCTGCCACCACGTTGGCAGGCATTGACCTTGACCGATTTACCCGACCTGACTATCCTAAACCTGGTTTAAAGGGAGAAGAAAGAGAAATTCTAAGGGGGGAGAGGGGTGGTTTTGCACTGTAGATCTTCGAGGAAAGTGGCTAACACTTAGGTGCATTCTTGAGGTGATTTGGCTTGATACCTAAGCCATCTAAGGGTGATGCCCTAAGTCTAACTTGGACTTGGTTTTGATTAGTGTGGAGATATTAGCTCTATGTTGACATGGTTAAGTGGTTGTGACCACTATTGAAACATTTAATTTGGCTTAAGATAGAGAAATTGATTGGGATATGTGCTTAATTATGGGATTAAATTGGTGATTCAAATCACCATTTTTAGGGCTTTATCATTCTTTTTATCCCACTGACATCTGAGATACATTTTGCTACATAATGAATATCATTTCTGATTATTGATTTTACTTGCATTATTATTCTTGATAATTGTGATTAATGGATTGATTTGCCATATTTGCTCCTTGTGAACGACCTTGGACTCACATCTGCCTTTCAAGCTTATAAATTTAAATGTCAAATCACTTTTGTTGACTAAACTGCGATGCATCTGTTAAACTCAATGAAAGCGTGCTCAATAATGGTAAGGTGTGGCAATGTGGTGTGTCACCTCATATTTCCTAAGAAGGTTTTTAAACTGGGCATTATTAAAGTGGGATGCGCCATCGAAGAAAATCACACGTGGTACACAAAAACGAGAGATGATATGATTTTGTACGAAAAGAATGACAACTCAATGATTGTTAGTGAGTGTAGGTATGGCTTCGACCCTATGGGATAGGTAATCAACAGCGTGTAGAATGTACTCAAAGCCAAAAGAGGACGAGAACTGACCCATAAAGTTAAAGCCCAAGATATCAAAGATTTCACAGACAACTATTGTGTTTAGAGGCATCACGTCTCTGTGTGACATGCTACCAAGAGTCCGCTAGTGGCTACTTGCCTTACAATAAGTCTATGAATCTGTTAAGAGAGTGGGCCAATAAAACCCGCTTTGCAGAAATTTCGCAGTGATTTTTCATCCTGAGAAATAACCACCACATGCCTTGTCATGACAAAAAGAGAGAATAGAGTCGATCATTGAAGAACATATATGTCGCCTAATGATCTGATCATTCCAAAGCTGAAAAAGATAAGGATCTTCCCAAAAATAGTATTTGGCCTTAGATATGAGTTGCGATGTTAGATTCCTATCCTGGTCGAACGGGAATTGATGCATGACCAAATAGTTTACGATATCAACATAGTAGGGAAGATCAGAAGATATAGTCAGAAGATGCTCAAGAAGAAAGTGTTTCGTGATAGGTGGAGAAGTCTCAATACTCTGAAAAGGAAGGTAGGAAAGGTTTTCAGCAATGGTGTTATGTTGTCCCGCCTTATCTCAAATTTTTAGGTCAAATTCTTGCAAAAGCAAGATCCATCTGATCAACCTGGGCTTCATGTCCTTTGATAGAAAGTGTTTAATCGCAAAGTGATCAGAGCACATGATTATTCGAGAACCAATGATATAAGACCTCAATTTCTCTAATTCAAATAGTATCACTAGCAATTCTTTCTCTGTAATTGTGTAATTCCTTTGTCAATCATTTAATGTCTTGCTAGCATAGTAAATCACTACAGGTTTTGTCTCAATTTTTTTCCCTAAAACAACTCCTACTACATTAGCAGATGCATCAAAAGGAAAGTTCCTGTCAGGAGGTTGCAGGACAGGAACCTATGTAACTCTATCTCTCAAAGTACCAAATGCTAAGATACACTCCTCATCCATCTCAAAAATCGTGTCTTTCGTGAGGAGGTTTGCAAGTGGTCGGATGATCTTCGAAAAGTCGAGTAAAAATCTTTTGTAAAAGCCCATGTGTTTGAGAAACAATCGGATGCCTGATGCTTGCCAAATCTACATGAGTAAAATATAAGCAATTGTTGTAGTCGTAGAAAGGCATTCAATTAAATTTTTAATAACTAACTACAAGGAGTTCGGGTCGAGCACAAGGAGGCATGGATATTGTTGGAGTGAATTTCCATCGAATTAAAATATTAGCGTCGTAGTATAGCAATGAAAATCAAATCAACACTTAAAATTTATAAGCTCGAGGAATGTGAGTTTCCAAGGTCATTCGCTGGGACAATGAATTGCAATTTAACCACTAGTTAATAATATAAAAATGAGCACAAATAATATGATTTCACAAGTAATAATATGCAATGAACATACTCTCAATAATAGATAAGACTTTGATGTTCCAATGAGGCACAAAATAAATGAAGTTAAGACCCAAAAGAATGGTTTTCAGCACTTAAGCATACACAGCCTCAGTTACCACTTAGTCATTTTCCAAATTCAACCTACAATTAGATGTCTCAATCAACCATCAAATGGCTTAACTTTTGAAATCTGACCTAAGATTGGCAATATGATGTTTAAACTTAGGGCAAAACTACCCCCTACTCTCTCAGCATTCCCTTCTATCTCTTTTTCTATTTCTCATTTAATTGGGCAATCGGATCAAGGGCCCAGACCCAAGTGCGTGTGGGCATGGACGATGGCATGCACGTGAGGGGATGGGGACTCAACCCCCTAGTTTTAAGGCGAACAACTACTAAGGGTAAAACATTATGCATCAGTTTTTTTTTTAATCTCTCGATGTGGCACTAAGGAAAGAACTTTGCTCTAGCTGCTTTCGCGTGAGATGCTCCTGTCAATTGGAGCTCAAAGGCATCATGTTCCTCCAAATTGAAGAACTCAGGAGAGTCCTAACATTGGTTCGCAACAGTTGGAGGGGTTGGCATAGTCGAAGGTTGTCGGATGGTAGCGAACAGTGACAGAGTAGATGGTGATGACCGCAAAGACCTAAAGACAACATTATGAGCTTTAAGCCCCAATTAGATAGTTCATTAGGGTTGCCGTGAAGTGACAGAGAGAATTTTGCTCATTTATGAAGATGATAGCAGTAGAATGATTTGACGTTGTGTGTCTAGGTGGATGAAAATCTCTCAATCAACACATAAAATAATTCAATCTAAGCACACGGGATTAAGTTGTATCCAGAGGGAGGTTCGAAACTAATTAGAACTCACAATTATTTTTCTCTCAAGAACCACATGAACATCATATATGCTTAATTCTCAAACATAAAATGGTTCTTACTGAATAATCAACTAGACGTTTGTTGTTCCAAACTGCAACGTCCATAGGGTCTATTTCACGTAACTAACATAGAGAGAGATATGCAAATAGCTTCACGTTGATATCCCCCATATATTGTTGATTCGAAAAGCTGCGCAAACAGATGTTGAGTTTTGAAAACTCATTGTTGTAATGTGATTTGCAAGGAAAAATCGTCAATAGATAAATTTAACAGAAACTCAAAAAGAATTCTGGGTCAAACATTAGGAGGCAAACATTTGATTAAAAGCTACGTTTGTTTTATTTGTCACGAAGCAAATTAGCCAGTCGAATTGAATCTAAACTAGCTATCTACTTAAAGAATAAATAATAGAAGAAAGAGAGAGAATATTACAAATAAGGAGAAAATTGAGAGAATAAACATGGATTTTATTACCATAGAGCAACGTTCATTACAACTACTCACTACACTAGAAAGCAAGAAATCTACACTAGAAAGTGGTAAAAGAAGGTGGAGAGAAGTTATCCTCCTCGACGGCTGCTTAAAGGATGAGCCGCAATGACGGAGCACCCGGACGAAGGTGGTGAGATGAAGGATGACAAGGAATGGGGAAGGACGATGTCGTAGTGGGATCCGCTTCCCAAATGGCAGTGAGAGGACCACTGTGTGATGCACCATGAAGCAGGTGAGAAGGTGGAAAAATTGTATTTTTAACTCTAATGGAGCATCCTGGGTTTGGGACAAGCTCCTATAGCTTTGGAGTGGGTGAGAGAAGAGAGGAAGGGATGATAAAAGTGTGGGGGTCGTAGGGATATTTATAGGTGATGTTTCAATGTGCAAATAGGCCATTTTATCTTAAAACAATAGGTGGGGGGTCTTTATTGATAGATTTAAGCGTCACTAGAGACCCCAAGTTACTAAAGGACATGCGCACACCCCCGCCTCCTCTCCTTTTGCGCACAAAATGCTCTTCCCACGTACGCGCAATATCAGTTGTCCGATCACGAGATCGGACGGCTTAGAAGCCATCACGCCCAGGCCTTCATTATGCTTGTGCATGCGATCGGGCTTTCGCATGCACATCTGATTGCGCGTGTAGCGCTCCTCACATCTGGGCACGCTATGTGGCCTCTCCATCGCCATCCATCATGCATCCAATGATCTAATTTGACCGCACCTGCTTGCACCCTTGATTTGAGGTGGAGCGGGGGTCGATCTCACGACCTGTGGTTCGCCCACAGGCATGTGACCAACACGCCATGCCCCCCTTTGTGTCACGCTTAGGTTTTAAGGGCTGGCCATCCATGAACGTTGGATCAAGATCTAATGGCTAACATCTTGCCTCAGCCACGCCTTCAGAGGTTGAGAAGAGAAGCTACGGTTAGTTTCGGTGGTTGTGATGGTGCCACGTGGCGCCATCATGGTCGTCCATCTTCTATGAGTTGTAGATGGTGCCACAGATGTCGGATTGGATTGATTTTCATGTTGTTGGGCAGCGATTGTTGATCTGAACCCATCCGTGTAGTCAAATCTATCATCTGATGTACAAATTTACACTATCTTGGCCCCTTGACCTCTGATCTTTCTCAGACTACATCTAATGCTACGGAAGTTCGATCAGGGTGATCTTGGAGTCGTTGAACTTCGATCATTGCCCTGATCAGATCCATATAGTTGGATCTTCAATCCAAGCCGCCGATAAGATATTGCCCTATTTCCTGACAACAAAAATAGAAAATTAACCTAAAATTTAACAACCTAAACAAAATGCAAGATGATGCATGTTATGCAATATTTATAATGCATGATGAATATGCATTAATAGATTTTTTGGCTATTTAGATGTATGTACATCACACCCCCTTGCCTATCTTTTGCTAGTCCTTGGCAAAAATAATATGCTATTTATAGAAGAATTAGGTCAAATTTCTTGGGCAAAAGTTATTCTTCAACACTAGGAGATTTTTTCTAAGGACCTGAACTACAAAGACACAACAGCACCCGGGTGTCTGCCAAAATGCAGACCACCTCAAGCCCTCACCCAATTCAAAGAAGGGTCTTTTTATTCATTTTCTTATTTTCTAATTTTTTTGGATTTTTGAGTTTAGTATTTCAGAGCAGCTTTCTACAGCCACTCAACCCACCCAAGACTCGAAGAGAATCCTAAGTTCTAGGCATCTTTGTTTGAAATGTGATAGACTTACTGATCAACGATTAGAACAGACTGTGGGTCTCTACAACCCTAGGTGACCTTAAAAAGAAATTCTACCTAAAGGTGTATGTATTACACCGGTAGCTTTCTCCCTACTTTTATTTTTATGGGGTCAACACAAGGGCAAACCCATTGTATATCTCCCTGGCTTATTCTACTTCTCTACTTCTTTTTAAGTGTTTTGGAATTATACGTGCATTTCTTCAGCTGGGTTCTAAACAACCTACCAATGGGCTATTACCCACGATAACTTGCCAGCCATACTTGTGTGGTGAAGTGTGGCTTATTTCTTTTTTTTTTCTTTTCTTCTTTTCTATTTTTTTCTTTTCTTTTTGGATATTTTTCTTTTTTTATTTCAAGTAGGTGGCTTCCCTGATCTAAGATTTACCTGAAGGTAGCAGGAAAAGAATGGTCGTGAGACTGGGCTCTGGACAACATACCAATGGGTTGTTACCCACGATAACTTGCCAACCATGCCACCCTAGAAGGTTCATTAGCTACCCAATTTCCGTTAAAACCATCAAAAAGCAAGTAGTGCAAATAGTGTGTAGATGCTTAGACTTAAAATCCCCTCAAATCAGAGGGTGGGTTGATAAGTCGTGTACTTATCACCCTAACTTATTTAACCAATTAAAATCTGAATTTAAAATGGCAAGGACTCGAGAAACAAGTCCACATTTTAGGGGCACCTAGACTGATTAAGCCCAAAGACATGAAAGGTCTAAGTGTTCAAATTATATAGTTTTATTTCATAAGATTGAAAATTTTCTAAAGCCCAAGTTCTCTTTCCTAATTTAACTTTTTTCTTTAAATCAAGAGAAAATAACAAGAATCAACAAAGCTAATAAAATGATTTAGGTAATGATATCCACCCCCATATGCCTATCTAATGCAGTGTCCTCATTGTATTAAAAAGACATGAAAATGAGTGGAGTATAGTAGAAAGCACCTGAATTGCATGTATAGTAGGTCAGCTTCAAGATGAAAAGCAATTGTATACGTATTGAATTTAGTGCCTTTAGCTAGGCACGTTATACAAAGAAGAAGAAATGAAGAATTCCCAGGTGCAGGTCATCATCAAAATAAGAAAATATAGCTTTGGACATACCAGGAGAAGATGCCCACAGATGTGGACCAGATTGTGATGTAGACCCATACTCCATGGTCGAGTATATCTAAGGTTCTGGATAAACATTATCCAAAACCTAAGATCAGTATGCAAGCAGGGTCGGGCCTGCGATTTGTGAGGATGCAACCCAAGTCTAAAAATTCGGATAACAGAGAGATTAACCTCGAAAGGATAAACAATGAATTTGTGCTTGGGTTAGACATCTTCTGAGTCAAAGATGTCATAAGGGTCATAGTAGAAGGTTGGTGGTTTCAAACAAATAGGCACCCTTCGAATCAGTCTTTTACTTCCTCTGGAATTGGCTTCCTAAATCATCATTTCCCAATTCCTATCCTCCTCAGTTAGGATTTCGAATTCTGGGACCTCCTGCATATTAATCATCCCATTTAAATTGTCCAAGTCCAAGATTTGTTGGGGAATCAGAATTGACTTGGGTCTAGTGATCTCAAAATCAAACTCGTCAATAAACTCAATGGGGTGTGATTGAGGAATGGGGCATTGAATTGAGTTTCCATGCAATGAGGATCTGAATCCACCTTGCAAGCCCAAGCAGGATCAAATTCCTCAATTTTAGGGCCATCAAATGATTTATCAAATTCCTCAAGCCCAATCGTCTCACAGAAATTGTGTGCTGTAAACTCAGGTGAGCCTTCGCATAATGATTCTTCACCTTTAGAATCAAAGAAATCTAAATCCGCATTGATGTATGTCTCAAAATCAATCACTTTTTGATTCTTGGAGGCATATGTTTCCTCATTCCCCAGCTCAAGGATCTCAGGTGAAGAAATCAAATCATCCTTATTTGATTGCTTTAGTGCAACTTGGTCGACCTTGGTCTCATAAAATATGTTCCCTCCTACAAGTGCCTAGGCGGATTCTTACATTGGCTCCCCTGTTAGAGGTTCATCCTGGGAATCCTCCCAAGATTGAACTAAAGCAATTACAAATCTCAACCTCAATTTAGATAACTTCCCAAGTAAAAAGTCACCTGGGCCCTTATCCTTAACATCCTAAAGCCAATCCAATAGATACTTGTTAAGATCGTCAATCATTTCAATCAGGGGCTCCAATTCTTCAGGGCAAGTTGTTGGCTGAGCTTCTACAGATTGTATGGCATTCCTTAAGTTAGCCAACACTTTATCTTGGACCTGGTTCACCTGAACCAAATGGTTTGGTTCAAGGTTGGGTAGGTTTGGGTTCAATGCAGGGAAGTTAATGAATTGAGGTTCTTGATACCCTCCCTAATAATAGGTCATTTCAGGTTGTTAAAAGAGGGGTGGCGACCTATATGCATTGTAATCTGGGGAAGGGTAAGGATCAACATATCCTTCTTGATTGTAGATCATATTAGGTTGTCTAAATGAGGGCGATGATCTATAATCGATGTAGCTCTGAGAAGGATAAGAATCAAGATTATGGTGTCCAGGGGTAGACCCTAAACACAAAGGTCTAGAACTGTATTCACAATCAGGATTATCCCAACTAGAAGATGGATGTGATTAAGTCTGGTTGGAATAGAAATCATTTTGGAAATAAGTGTGGTAGGAGGGTAGGAGTGGAAGTGTGAAGAGGATGTGGAAGGATCCATGATATAATGGGTGGAAGAAAGGTACCCTGCAATACAAATAATGAAACCTATCCTTAAGTGGGCTAGCCTAAAGACCAATAGAGTCCCAGAATCCATCTTGAGATAAAGAAATGATTTGATTTGCTTCTTTCTAATCAATCCAACCAGTTAGAGGGAGGGACTGGGGAGAAGGTTCTTCCTTTTGCTTGAGTCTCCAATTCCTAGTGTACCCCCTAGCTGCGATCGTTTGATTTTGTTCCCCTAGCTAGACATTAGATTGAATGGTAGAAATAAACTAATCGAAAATAATCTCGATCTGGGCTCCGAAGTGCGAGTCCAATCCTTAAGTCCAAATCTACTCTATTTTACTTAGGGTTAGGTTTGAATGTGCTTTGGAATGTGATGGGCCCTTTATCTGGGTTGTGCTCTTAATGATTGATTGATATGTATGTGCGTGCACAACCAATGATTTTCAAGTAAGATTATTTTTTTGGATGTGGTGAATTATAGGGTTTAAATCTTAATTAGTAGCTTTTAGGATTCAACTTTAGGTATATTCAATCAAGTTCAGTTGGCACACTAGGTTTTGAAAGCACAAGTGAGGATGTTTTCCTTTAAAGCTTAAAAGAATGTGGAGTGCCTGGTAAATCCCTAGAAGTTGAACCTATTTGGCAGCTACTTGATGTGTTGATTTTAGTTGAAGTGATGCAGCCCAAACAACTCAAATAATTGGCCTGATGCACCACTTAATTAGGCACACAAGTGATTACCTAATCTGATTTCTACTAAATTATGTGTTGGTGAGTGTATCGATCCAAAAGATCGGGTTACTGATTGAGTATGAAGAATCAGAAGAGGTTGTGTACCTTTGTGAGATTTTTAAAAATTTTTCTTTATATGCTAAGGGTGAGGTGGGTGGAGGTGACAAACAAACAATCAAAAACTAACCTTAGAGTTTATAAGAACACCTAGGTTGATTTGTGTTTGTGTTATTACATGGTGGAATGAAAACTAATGGGTGGGAGGTGGGGGTAAACTTATGGACCCTTCAACAGCACTTCACTCCAACCTACCTCTTTTTCCTATCTCGCGAGAGTACCTGCAATCACAATAAGAAAGGAGAGAAGTGAGGTAAAAGATAAGTAAGCCGGCAAAATGCAAAAAATCAATAAGCGTCGCCTCCCCGGCAAAGGAGCCAAAATGTTACTTTGGATATTCCCCAGCAATGGCGCCAAAATGTTGATTTAGGAAATCTATGAAAATGGGTTTTGAGTTTTGAAAACCCATCGTTGTAGTGCGATTTGCGAGAAAAAATCGTCACCAAATAAATTTTATCGAAACTTGAAAAGTACTTCGGGTCGAGCATACGGAGGTAGACATTTGATTAAAACCCACATTTGTTTTATTTGTCACAAAGCAGATTAGCCAGTTGAATTGAATCTAAACTAGCTATCTACCTAAAGAATAAATAATAGAAGAATGAGAGAGAGCATTACAAATAAAGAGAAAACTGAGATAGAATAAACTTCGATTTCATTACCATAGTGTAATGTTCATTACAACTACTTGCTACAACTACTTGCTACACTAAAAAGCAGGAAATGTACACTAGAAAGCGGTAAAAGAAGGTGGAGAGAAGTTATCCTCCTCGACGGTTGCTTGGAGGACGAGCCACAATGACGGAGCAACTGGACGAAGGTGGTGAGATGCAGGATGAAGGAGAACGATGAAGGACGACGGAGAATGAGGCAAGATGATGTCATAGTGAGATCCACATCCTGAATGATGGAAAGAGGACCACCGTAGGATGCTCCACAAAGGAGGTGAAAAGGTGGAAAATTTGTATTTTTAACTGTAATGGAGCATCCCGGGTTTGGGACAAGCTCTTAGAGCTTTGGAAGGGGTAAGAGAAGTGAGGAAGGGATGATGAAATTGTGGGGGTCGTAGGGCTATTTACAGGTGAAGTTTGAATGGGCAAATAGGTCATTTAATCTTAAAACATTAAATGGGGGTTCTTTAGTGATGGATTTAGGTGTTACTAATGACCCCACGTTGCTAAGGATGTGTGCATGCCCCTGCCTCCTCTCCTTTTGTGCACAAAATGCTCTTCCCATGTATGCACAATATCGGCCATCCGATTGCGAGATCGAACGGCTTAAAAGCCATCGCGCCAGTGCCTTCATTGTGTGTGATCGGGCGTCCGCATGCCCGTCTGATCTTACGTCCAGCACTCCTCACATCTAAGCACGCCACGTGGCTGCTCCATCGTCATCCGTCCCGCATCCAACGATACAATGTTACCGCACCTGCTTGTGCCCTTGATTTGAGGCAGGGCAGGGGTTGATCTTGGGAACTGTGGTTCGCCCACAGGCACGCGACCAACACGCCACAGCCCCTTTTGTATCACCCTTAGGTTTTAAGGGCCGGGCACCCATGCCTGTTGGATCAAGATACAACGGCTGAGATCTTGCCGCTGTTGCGCCTTCAAAGGTTGAGAAGAGATGCTACAGCTTGTTTGGGCTACTATGATGGTGCCAAGTGGTGCCATCATGGTCGTCCATTTTTTGTGAGTTGTAGATGGTGCCATGAATGTCGGATTGGATCGATTTTCACATCGTCAGGCTACGATTGTCAATCTAAACCCATCCGTGTAGTCAGATTTATCATCTGATGTATGGGGTTACGCCATGTTGGCCCCTTGACCTCTGATCTTTCTTGGACTACATCTGATGCTACAAAAGTCTGATCGGGCCGATCTTGGAGTAGTTGAACTCCGATCGTTGCCTTGATCAGATCTGTATAGTTGGATCTTCAATTCGAGGCCCCGATAAGATTTCTCCCTATTTCCTGACCATTAAAGAGAAAATTAACCTAAAATTTATACAATCAAAACTAAATGCAAGATGATGCATGTTATGCAATATTTATAATGTATGATGAAACTATATGTCTAAGAATATGCATTATTAGACACTTTTGGCTATTCAGATGTATACACATCATATATGCATCATAGAACAAAAGGCATACAAATCTTAAAACTTTAAGGGCACCGTACAAAAATTCACTTTAATAATATATTTGGAAAAATGATTGCACAGTGTCTTCAATAGAGAAATCAAGAAAAACTAATACCAATTCCACTGTTTGAAAATAGGGGATGATGAATCAGAGACATGCACCTCCCATGGAAGGCACAATCGGCGATGAGGCTTTTGACAGAGGAGTGTCGCGGAATGAGGAACGCGATGGCCAGCATGGGTCGAGTGCCACTGGCATGGAGGGGGCTATCCGTTGGTGGTCTGAACATGGAGAGGAGCTATGGTAGAGCACGGGCGTAATGCCAATGATGTTGGCACTGAAGATGGCAGCTGGAGTTGGCTGAATGGAGGTGTTGCTCAATGGTTATATTGGGTTCTTTGGAGGTCGAAGAAGGTGAATAGGGAAGGGGTTGTGTGGAGAAGAAGAAAACAAAGGAAAAGAAGAGGAAGTGGAGTAGGTGGTGGGTTCTGTTGGTGTTGGGATGGTTGCAGCATGGTGGGTGGTCGGGCGTGCTTCGCGTGTTTAGAAATCGGGGTTACAAGTAACCCATCGTCATAGTTGCAAAACACGTCGATCAGATAAAATTTATACCGAAACTCTAAGGGAGTCCTAGGTCGAACACAGGAAGGCGACGTTTACTTTAATTGGAAACCGCGCTTCACTTTTATTTGATTTTGGTCATTTTTATCTTTTCTAATTTTTTTTTGGTTTTTAGCAGGCAAGAGATCAAGTTGATGAGTTCTAGCTAATCTACTTGCAAGAATATATATATGAGAGAGAAAGAGATAGAGAGAGAGAAACAAACATCTATTTATCAAGAATTGTTTGTTACAACTATGAAAGAAGGAAAAATCTACACTATGAAAGCATAAAAAGATAAAATGAGGTGAGAGAAATCCCCCTCGACGGTTGCTCGGAGGACGACTTTCTCTGATGTCGCCTGGAGGAAGGTGGTGAGGAGCGAGACGAAGGAGGACGGAGCCAGAGGATAGAGGATGGGGTAGGACGACATCGCGGCGAGGATCTTCTTCCCGAAGGGTGGTGAGAGGACGGCCATGGGATGCTCCATGAAGGGGGGTGAGAGGATGGAAAACTATTTGGTTTTACTCTAGAGGAGCATCCCGGGCTTGGGACAAGCTCTCTCTAGAGCCTTGGAGGTGGTGAGAGGAAGAAAGGAAGAGATGGCTTGGAAGGGAGGGGGTGAAGGTCCTTTTATAGTGGTGGAGAAATGGCTAGAAATGGACAAAGGACCTTTAGCGACCTCCAGACCATCCCTGGAAACGTTGCTGTAGACAGCTCACCTCCAACCACGCCCATAGGTGGCTTTGCTGGCTTGCAATGAAACAGCGACGGCTGTAAGCGTCGCTGTAGGTCAGTCTAACTGTCGCTGAAAGCAGGCGCCAACCGCCCCTTGCGCCCGCGCTAGCTGCCCCACTCTTCACGCGCGCTGACCGTGCGCCCAGCTGTGTGCGCGTGTGCTGTGCGCTGGCGTGCACGCTTGCAGTGCGCTGGCCCGCTCGTTCGCACGCGCGCTACCGCTGCCGCTACCGTTGCGCTTCACCCCAAATACCCGTCCAATTGCAAATTGGAGCGGCTGCGGGGAATCGAACCCGCGCCTCTCCTTTGCAAGCCGCTGCGTCAACCAATGCGCCACGTCGCCCTTTGTGTCGCGTGGAGGAAATTGGTGCAGACGCTTCCCAGCTATTGGATCTTGATCCAACGGCTAGGATTAACGGTGTAGATGATGAGGGAGAGTGGGCGGTGGTTGCTGGCCGGGTTTGGGCGGCCTGGATGGCGCCACGTGGCGCCATCTGGACCGTCCGTCTTCTTCTTCTTGCAGAGGGTGCCACAGTGCTCAGATCGGGATTATTTTTTGCGATGCCGGACTGCGATCGTCGCTCTGGATCCATCCGTATGGTCAGATTTTCCATCCGAAACCCGTATGGATGTCGCATTGCCTGCCTGGCCGTTGATCTTCCTTGGGCTTAATGTGATTCTACGGGACTCCGATCTGCACGATTTCAAAGGCGTTAATCTCCGATTGTCATCCCGATCAGATCTGTATGGTCTGATTGTCCATCTAAGGCCCTGAGATAAATCTTCTCTTCTCCTGACCATAAAAAGGACCTAATTAACCAAAAATATAAACAACTACTCTAAATGCAAAATGATGCATGCTATGCAATATTTATATCATGATATGCAGTGCTAAGCCTAGGAACTATCACAAATAAGCATTTTACGATGAATTTATACATGTTTATCATACCCCCATGCTTATCTTTTGCTAGTCCCTAGCAAAATTAAACTACATGCTATGTATAAAATCAAAATTGGGATTAGATCGCTTAGGCCTAAGTCGTTTACTAACAATAGAAAATTTCAACTAAGGTTCTAAACTACGAAGACTCAACAGTACCCGGGTGTCTGCCAGAATGCAGACCGCCCAAGTTCTCGCCTTATTTGAGAAGGGAAGAAATATATATTTTTTTTATTTTTCTTCTTTTCTAATTTTTTTCTACTTTTGGAGTTTGAGAGTTACGGGATAACTTTTTACGGCTACCCAACCCGCCTAAGACTCGAAATGGATTCTAAGTACTAAGCATCTTTTTGAAAAAGTGATAGACTCACAAAACAGCCGTTAAAACAGACTTCGGGTTTCTACGACCCTAGGTGACCTTGCCTAAAAGTTTATCTTTACGATCGGTAGCTTTCTCCATACTTCTTTTATTCATGGGGTCAACACAAGGGCGAACCCAGTGTATATCTCCCCGGTTTATTCTACTTCCTCGCTTCTTCCCTAAGTGTTTTGGGAATTATTGTGCATTTATTTGTTTGTGAGCTAGGTTCTGGACAAGCGACCGATGAGCTGTTACCACCGACAACTTGCTAGCCATACTCGTGCGGTGAAGTGTGGTTTTTTTGTTTTTATTTTTTCTTTCTTTCTTTCTTTCTTTTTCTATTTTTTTTTTCTTCTTTTTTTTCTTTTTTTTTATAAGTAGGTGGCTTTCCTGATCTAAGATTTACCTAAAGGCAGTACAGCGAAAACGGTCATGTGGTTGGGCTCTAGACAACCGGCCGATGAGCTGTTACCACCGACAACTTGCCAGCCATACCACCCAAGTCGGCCCATTAGCTACCCAATTTTCGTAAAAACTGCCGGAAAGTGAGTCAGAGCGAATAGTGTGTAGATGCTTAGCCTTAAAATCCCCCCAAATCAGACGGTGGGTTAATAAGTCATATACTTATCATCCCAATTTATTTACCAACTTAAAATGAATTTTAATTGGCGAGGACTCGAGACTAAGTCCACATTCGAGTGGACACCTGGGCTAATTAAGCCCGAAGACTTGAAGAGTCTAAGTGTTTGGTCCTCTTGTATCATTTCATAGAGTTAATAACTTCCAAATGCTTAAGTTCTCTTTTCTAATTTCTTTTTTTTTTTTTAATTTTCAATTTTTTTTTATTTTATAAGAAACTAAAAGAAATTCTACGGAGTTAACATAATGATTTCAGGAATTGATTATCCACCCCCCATGCCTAAATGATGCAATGTCCTCATTGTAAAAATAAAGACATGAAAAGGGCAGAGTAAACAGAACATCACCTGAGTGTCGTGAAAATCTGGTCAGCTCCGCAGAGAGAAGGGTGTATACACACGTGCTAAGTTTAATGCCTTCAGCTTGGCATAGCATACATACAAAGAAGAGATTGAGAATTCACAAGTGCGGTTCAGAATCAAAATCAAAATATTGATCCTGAAACCCGCCAGCAGAAGATGTCCACAGACGTGGACGAGATTATGGTGCATACCCATGCCCTAGGGTCGAGTGGTTCTCAGGTTCTGGATGAAAATCACCCAGAACCGAAGGTTGTTGTGTTTGTGGGGCCAGGCTTGTAGTTTAGTGGTGTGCAACCTAAGACCAAAGTATCGAACAACGGGTAAAGATGGTTCAATAGGCGTTGTTGTCCACTTAACATATAGCTCAGAAAAATAATTAGTTATTTCAAGCTTGGGTTGGACGTGAAAGATATCGTAAGGGTCCTGGTAGAAAGTAGGTGATTTTAAGTCAATAGGTACCCTTAGATCCAAAATCAAACTTTCCTCAGAATTAGCCTCCCAAATCTTTATTTCAACAATTCTATCCTCCAACAGCAAGGGCTTAGGCTTCGGGACCTCTAGCATATTATTCACCCTATATGATTCGCCTGAGTCCAAAAATCGTGGCTGAATCAATATCGACTTAGGCACAAAGATCTCAAAAGTCATCTCTTCAGGGTGCAGATGAGGACTGGGGTCACTGATTGAATCATCAAGATTAGGATCCTCTAACCCCAACTAAATCCAAATCTTCAATAATTGGGCTATCAACTGGTTTGTCAGATTCCTCAAGCCCATTTGTCTCACTAAAATCCTCTTCCTTAAGTTCAAGTGAGACTTCGCCAAAAGATTCTTCACCCTCAGAGTCAAAGAATTGATGATCCTCATTTATATATGTCTCAAAATCATTTGTCATTTCATGGTCTGTGAAGACATATTTTTCCTCTCTCCCTAGCTCGGGGATCTCGGGTGAATCAATCGGTTCATCCTCAAATGGTTGCTCAAGCCCATCCTGGTCATCCCTAGTCTCAGAAAATGTATCCCCCCTGACAGGCGCCTGAGCAGGTTCAGACATTGGCTCTCCTGAAGGGGGTTCATCTTGAGAATCATCCCAAGATTTGACTAGTGCAACCACAAATTTCATCCTCAACCTCGACAATTTCCCAAGAAGGAACTCACCCAAGTCCCTATCCCTAACACTTTGGAGCAAATCCAATAGAGAACTATTAAGTTCATCAATCATTTTGATCATAGGCTCCAGTGCTTCAGTGCATGGTGTTGGCTGGGCTTCTAAAGATTGTATAGTGTTCCTCAAATTAGCCAACACCCTATCCTGGATTTGGTTCACCTGAACCGACTGGTTTGGTTTAGGTTTAGGTGGGTTCAAATTAAATCTAGGGGAGTCAAGATGTCGAGGTTCTCGAGTTCCTCCCTGGTAGTAGGTTGTCTTGGATTGTTTAAAGAAGGGTGATGACCTATTTTCAATGGAAAACTGGGGAGGGTAGGTGTTATAATCATTATATCCTTCCTGATTGTAGATCGGGTTGGTTTGGTCATCTAAGGATGGAGATCCATAATCATTATAGCTCTGGGAAGGATAATAATCATAGTCTTGTTGTCCAGGGTTAGGCCCTGGACATTGAGGTCCAGATTCATATCCCCAATCAAAGTCATCCTGGCTAGTGGATAGATAATTATAAGTCAAGTTGGGATAGTAATCATCTTGGGGATAAGTGGTGGTAGGAGGATAGGATGTAAAATGTGTGTAGGATGTGGAAGGGTACATGGTGAAGTAAGGAGGGAAATCAGAAGTGAAAGGAGCCCTGCATACAAAAATACAAGCCTATCCATAGTTTAGGTAGCCTAAAGGTCTACAGACTCTTAGAATCCGTCCTAAGATTATAAACGATTTACTCTACTTATGTCCAGGCAATCCAACCAGTTAGAAGGAGGGATTGGGGAGAAGGTTTTTCCTTTGGCTTGCACCTCCGGTTCCTAGTGTACCCCCCAGTCGCGGTCGTTTGACACTACTCCCCTAGCTAGACATCAGATTGACTAGTATAAGCAGGTTAATCGTGAACAATCTCAATCTGGATCCCGACGAGCGAACCAGTCCTTAGGGCCAACGTCTAATCAATTTTAGTTAGGCTTTGGACAATGGTGCTTCAGGAATGTGATGGGCCCTTTAGATGGGTTGTGCCTTAATGATCAGTTAAAATGTGTGTGTGTGCACAACCAGGGTTTGTAAACAAGGTTATTTAATGATGTGTCTTTTAGAGTTCAACCTTGTTTAGTAGCTTTTAGGGTTTAATCTTAGGTATATTCAATCAAGTTTAGGAAAACACTCCAAGTTTTGCAAGCACTGGTGATGATATATTCCTTTAGAAATCAAAGAGAAAAAAATGTGGAGTGCCTGGTTCAGCCCTAAGAATCAACCCTAAGTGGCAAGCTACTTGATGAATCGCTTTTATCTTAAGTGGTGCGGCCCAAACAGTTAAATCAATTAGCCTATTGCACCACTTAGTTAAGGCACACAGAAATTTGGTTAACCTAATATGATTTCTACTCTTTTATGTGTTGAATTCATGTACCGGGTCCACAGGTCGGAAGCCCGGTTGAGTAGATGAAAAATCAAGTCCGATTATGTGCCTCAAATGTGGGTGTATAGAGTGTGTAAATTGATTTGTCCCACAGAAATATCTGTTTGTTTTTTTTTTATAAGATGTCGGTGAGATGGGTGAAGGTGGAAAACAAGACAAACAATTCTATCCTAGGGTTTATGCAAACACCTAAGTAGATTAGGTCTTGGTTATGATTGTGGCGAAATGAACTAGTGGGGGGGAAAGTGGGGGACACTTGCAGAGTACTCTACCCGCACTTTACTCTGATCTATCGCACTTGGATCTCCATGCTAGGGTACCTGCAAGACAGTAGATCAAAGACAAGTAGGGTTAGTGCTATGTAAATGCAAAGAAACACAATAAACAATAAAGTAAATTCCGTAGCTTCCCCGGCAACGGCGCCAAAATGGTCGGGTTTGGGTGGCCTGGATGGCGCCACATGGCACCATCTAGATCGTCCGTCTTCTTCTTCTTGCAGAGGGTGCCACAGTGCTCAGATCGGGATGATTTTTGCGATGCTGGACTGCGATCGTCGCTCCGGATCCATCCGTATGGTCGGATTTTCTATCCGAAACCCGTATGGATGTCGCATTGCCCCCTAGCCGTTGATCTTCTTTGGGCTTAATGTGATTCTACGGGACTTCGATCTACATGATTTCAAAGGCGTTAATCTCCGATTGTCATCCCGATCAGATCTGTATGGTCTGATTGTCCATCCAAGGCCCTGAGATAAATCTTCTCTTCTCCTGACCATAAAAAAGGCCTAATTAACCAAAAATATAAACAACTACTCTAAATGCAAAATGATGCATGCTATGCGATATTTATATCATGATATGCAGTGCTAAGCCTAGGAACTATCACAAATGAGCATTTTACGATGAATTTATACATGTTTATCAGTGGGTGAGTGCGGCTAACAGCTAATGATGGTGTTGGTAGGCGGTGGTGGGATTAGGTTCTTTGTTGGATGGGTAGAATAGGAGGACAAAAGGAAAAGGAAGATGAACAGGGAGGGGGAACTGATGGTTTCTAGCCATGAGGGAGAGGAGAGGTGGTATGGGTGCTTGATGAGTGCATGCTGTCACCGTGCACTCATTGGTGGTGAAGGTAGTAGGGTGGAGGTGGAGAAGCTCGTAAAGGTCTCACAGTGTAAGCTCTTGATCACGATACATGCTACTTCCACAATGGCAGTTAGGGAGGAGGTCCCCGCAAGGGGAGGAAGAGATCTGATCCCCATCGAAGGAGAAGAGCTTTTCATTTTAAATTCACAGTGAATTCATTTCTCCTCTCTCCTCCTCAAGGCTGTAGTTAAGCTTGTTCGTGCTAGAGCACCATGATCATTTATTTTGTTGATAACAAAACACATGTTATTTAACATTTGCATTTGATGTCTTAGATTTCAGGTTAATTGCAAATGGAGACATGTTTAGATAGAGTTCGAGCTCACATCCATGGCAGATTGGAGCTTGACGGAGGAGGAGCTTCGCGAGGAGCGAAATCTTGAAGAAGGAAGGAGAGGAAGAATAGGATAGACTTTCCTTCTTGTTCATTGTAATTTGTATTTATTTCTTTTGTCTCACTTTATTATTCTTAGATTGCTTGTTAAAAAGCCTCAAAGAACCCTTAATGTAGTCCTAGGAACACCCGCACAACCCTAGGATGCTTAGGTTTTATGGAGAGAACTTAGAAAACCAAAATAGGGTTCGGACAACCTAATTAAATGTCTAATCTAGAAATCAAATGTCTGATAGTGACTTTTAAGGTGTCTGACTGTTGACTCAGATGTCCAATAACTTAGGCTAGACTTACTCTATTCTGTCTGATGAAATCAGATGATCGAACCTTACTGCAGACATCTTAGAAGACGTCTGATGGTTGTACCAAACATCCAATTAGTGGAACATTGGCTAACAAGGTTATCATTGAGGAAAATACCTGTAAGGCTTCTATCAGACGTCCATAAAGGACCCAAGACATCTGATATTTGACCATTGAGCCTCGGCTGACCCGAAATCACTTTGTGAGATATTATAGCTATTAACCTATCTTAGGAATCCATTCCCGAAGTACAATAGGTTTCCGGACGTCCATACCTAGTGCCAGATGTCCTATATGTCGTCTGATGGCCTTACATTGGAACCCTGTTTAGGTCTAAACCAACTCAGGAAGGAAACCTGCCTAGAATCAGACATCTGTCCTAATTCCTGGATGTCTTAAGCTAGTTTTCCAGGCATCTACTGACTGGACCAGATGTCTGATGACACTATCAGAATCATAAATGATTCTGATTGCAGCCTATTTTGCCTTGGGTTCAACCCCAACAGCTATGGAAGCCTTCTAAGGCCTTCTAAAGCCTTCCTAGGCCCTATATAAATAGAGGAGGACCCTTGCCTTGCAAATGCATACTAGGCATTAGCATTTCCACATCATTTGTGTCAAATTGATCTTGGGAAGAAGATCTTCCTATCCATTTCACCATTCCACATCTTGAGAGTTGTCTTCTACTTGTGCACCCGCTCTCCCTCTGACATTATGAGACTGACGAAGTGCCGCCGCATGGTTTACGCATCCGCATCAGGTCGACATAGTTCCAGGAAAGGGAGGTTCCCTTACCTATAGTAGCTAGATTTAACCATATAGTTTTGGCTATATAGGTTGTATTGTATTTTATCTTTGCTTGTGTTGGGTATTCGCTTTGTGAATTTCCGTCTCCATCGAGGGACAAAATAATCCTCATAAAGAGGGGTGATTTTTAGGTACGCTACCCTTGGGTATAAAGTAGCATGGTTGTACTGAGGTTGAACTACCCTCATTTTTAGTAGTTTGTTTAGTGGATTTAATCAACTTTGTCGATCAGGAAATCCTAACTTGAAAGGGTTAGGTGGTGGTTTTTACCTGGTTTGGGTTTCCACCTAAAAATTTCTTGTGCCTTTGTGTGATTGCTTATTTTTGAGAGATTGTTTATTTTAATTTCGCATTTTATATGTCACACATATCTCACCCCCCTCCCGTAGGGAATTACAATTGATATCAGAGTAGGTTCTTGATATTTCGACGTAACAACCTAGTAAGAAAATCATGGAGGGAAGTAGCTCTACAACAAGGATTCTAGAAGGGTAGTCTACCACTAGACCGCCATTCTTTGACGGGAACAACTACCCATAGTTGAAGCTACGAATGAAGAAATGGCTTCAAGCCAGCGACTTTACCATCTTGTCCCGATGCGAGATCCCCTTCAGCATCCTGGAGAGACTCGCCACGGAATACTCGCAACAACATATTCGAGAGCTATCTTTGAACGTGAAGACCATGAACGCCCTCCACTACGCGCTTATCCCAGAGGAGTTCAACAGAATCTCGCAATGCGCCACCACATACGAGATCTAGCACACACTCGACGTAACACACGAGGGTACCTCTAGGGTAAAGACCTCCAAACTCAATTTACTCTCACAAGAATTTGAGTCTTTTGCTATGAAATCTAATAATCCTTTGAGTGAGATGAACACTAGCTTCACTCTCATAGTAGGAATTTGAAAGCTTTGGGGAAGACCTTCATCAAGGGGGAGCTTCAAGGGAAGCTTCTTTGTTCCCTTGGATCGGAATGGGAGCAGCAGGTTACCACCATCGAGGAGGCGAATGAGGTGGAGGAGCTTAACTAGGAGGATCTCATAGGAAATCTAATGCCCTACAAGACAATGCTGAAGTAGAAGAAGGATACACCAGAGCCAATACTAAATAAGACCCTCACATTCAGAACTGCATCGGATAGCGAGGTAAGTTCTTATGACAAGGATTTTAAATTTTTACTCAAAAAGTTTTCCAAGTTTTGTACAGAATCAAAGAAAGAAAGGAGAAAAAGAAAAAAGATAGCCTGAGACATTGCTACCACTACAACGAAAAGGGTCATCTTCGACCTAAGTGTCCTCCTCTCAAGAAGGAGAAGAAGAAGGAGAAGAAGGAGAAGAAGTATAAGAAGAAGGTGTTCCAAGCAACTTGGGACAACTTGAGCTCAAAGGAAGAAGAAAATCTCGAGAAGAAGAATGAAACTACTTGCATGGGTTTCTTGACCATGGCAGGAGATAGTGAAAGCGACTCCGACAATGAGGTAAAATCTGAACTACAAGATGCATTTGATGAGTTATTTGAAATCAGTAAGTCACTTAAAGTGGAAAACAAAAGCATAAAAAAGAAACTTAGCCTTTTAAAATCTAAAAATGTTAGGTCAGAAATAAAACTTAAGGACCTTGAAAGTAGTTCTAGTCTTAAAGATGATGATTTGTCATTAGAAAATCACAACTTAATTATTGAAAATAGCAAATTGATTGAGGAGAACACTAATTTAAAATTAGAAGTTTCTAGTATAAAAACCAAGATGCATATTATAGAAATAGAAATTGCAAGCCTTAGGGAAAATTCTAACAAATTGATAAATAAAGTAGATAATTAGTCCATCCTTAAGGTTGAGAAAGGATCTTCGTCAAGGAGACCTGCTAATAGATCTGGATCCAAATTGACTTGGATACCGAAGAGACAAATAGAATCTTGTTTTGTAGGTTACAAAGATTTCAACATCGAAGATTGGACCTACAAGATGAAGAATGATCAACTCAATTTTGGAGGACCAAGGAGTAAACAAAGGAGGAGGATGAGAAGACCGACGAGATGATGAACAAATGATCAAATCACCGCACGTCGACTGCAAGATTGGTGACCGACGTTGATGCCCGGACCTCCAAGCTATGGATGGGAGCCCCATCCGGTTTGGCAGCCACCTCCATTTGGGCCATTCTATTGGTCATGGTAATTGAGGTAAACTCTTTACCCTATCTTTTAATTTGTAGCATCTAGATAGGGGGAGTTTTTAAAAAATAACCTAGCTATATTGCCTTTAGAAAGGGAGAGGTAATAACATAGCTATCTTGTTTAATGAAAAGATGAAATTAGAAGAGCATGTTTTAAGGAGGAGTTTAGGATAATTAAAAATTATAACACCTTTTTGATAATGTCAAAAAGGGGGAGAACTTTATGTATTATTTATGCTTTTGTCATCATAAAAAAGGGGGAGATTACTGGTGCTAGAGCACCATGATCATTTATTTTGATGATAACAAAACACGTGTTATTTAACATTTGGATTTGAAGTCTTAGATTTCAGGTAATTGCAAATGGAGATGTGTTTAGATAGAGTTCGAGCTCGCATCCATGGCTTATTGGAGGAGCTTGATGGAGGCAGAGGAGCTTCACGAGGAGAAAAAGCTTGAAGAAGGAAGGAAATGAAGAATAGGATAGATTTCCCTTCTTGTTCATTGTAATTTATCTTTATTGTTTTGTTGCTCTTTATCTTTCTTAGATTACTTGTTAAAGAGCCTCAAAGAACCCTTAAAGTAGTCCTAGGAATACTTGCAAAACCCTAGATACTTAGGTTTTCTGTAGAGAACCTAGAAAACCAAAATAAGATTCTGACAGCCTAATCTGACGTCTAATTTGGAAATCAAATGTCAGATAATGACTTTCAAGATGTCGACTGTTGACTCAAAAGTTCAATAACTTAGGCTAGACTTAGTTTGTTCTGTCTGATGAAATCAGATGGCTAGACCTTAGTCTAGATGTCTTAGAAGACGTCTAATGGTTGTGCTAGATGTCCAATTAGTGGAACATTGGCTAACAAAGTTACCGTTGAGGAAAATAATTGTTAGGCTTCTATCAAACGTCCGTAGAGGACCCAAGACTTCTGATATTTGACCGTTGAGCCTCGATTGACTGAAAATCACTTTGTGAGATGTTCTAGCCATTAACCTATCTTAGGAATTCATTCCCGCAGTACAATAGGTTTCCAGACATCCAGACCTAGTGCCAGACGTCCTGTACATCGTCTAATGGCCTTACACTAGAACCCTATTTCGGTCTGAACCAAGTCAGGAAGGGAACCCACCTAGAATCAGACATCTAACTTAGTTGCCAGACATCTTAAACTAGTTTTTCAGATGTCTGATACCTAGACCAGATGTCTGATGACCATGTTAGAATCATAAATGATTCTGACTGTGGCCTATTTTGCCTTGGGTTCAACCCCAACGGCTATGGAAGCCTTCTAAGGTCTTCCAAAGCCTTCCTAAGCCCTCTATAAATAGAAGAGGACCCTTTCCTTGCAAATACACACCAGGCATTAGCATTTCAACATTATTTGTATCAAATTGATCTTGAGAAGATCTTGCTCTCCATTTTGCCGTTCCACATCTTGAGTGTTGTCTTCTAGTTGCACACCCACTCTCCCTCCGAGATTACGAGAGCAACGAAGCACAACTGCGTGGTTCACGCATCCGCGTCAAGTCGACGCTCTTCCAACAGAGAGAAGTTCCCTTACCTATAGTAGCTAGATGTAACCATATACTTTGTGGCTCTATAGGTTGTATTGTATTTTATCTTTTCTTGTGTTGGGTATTCTCTTTGCGAATTCCTGTCTCTATCGAGGGACAAAATACTCCTACTGAAGAGGGGTGGTTTTGATGTACTCTACCCTCGGGTACAAAGTAGTGTGGTTGTACTAAGGTTGAACTACCCTCATTTTAAGTAGTTCGTTTAGTGGATTTGATTGACTTAGTCAATCGGGAAATCCTAACTCAAATGGGTTAGGTGGTGGTTTTTACTCGATTTTGGTTTCCACCTAAAAATCTCTTGTGCCTTTGCGTGATTCCTTATTTTTGTGAGATTATTTATTTTAATTCAGCATTTTTTACATCACTCATATCTCATCCCCCCTCCCGTAGGGAATTACAAAGCAGCCCCGTAAAACTAGCCATGATCACATCTTATTCCCTGTATTCCACACAAAAGATAATTATTTATAAAATATACGAAAATACATGAGCAATATTTCTTCACAATTTAAATAAATGCACGTAACATAAATCAACTCATCTTTATTTATTAAATGATAAGATGCTTAAGCTAAGAACTATAAACAATCGAGACTTTTTTTCTTAGGCCTAATAATAGTTCAACAAAATGGGCTCATCAAATACCCTCATGCCTAATTTTTGCTAATCCCTAGCAAAACTGGAAAATAATGGAAGTGACCAAAGATTTCTTCTTTTCTAATTCCAAAAATTTAGAGATTCAAACAAATGTGAAGTGATAGTAACCTAGGTAACAGATCTAAGTGAAAAGCCAACTTACATTTGAAGTTCGTACTTTATCCTTGATAAAATTCTACTAGGATAGGCAGCTTACTTCCCTTAGGGATAAAGTAGAAAATGATCTATAAATTGACCCTTGCTTTTTAGCTTACGTAGGATATACTGAGTTGAATGGATTTATATTTAGTGACTTACACTCATCAGGTGTTACATGTAGTCTAGTACTACAGACTATAAATCTCTAGAGTATCAAACAAGTCACCCCAGAGAGAGGCTAAAAACCGTGCCCTCTTTGTGTTCCTTTACACTCACTTACCCTCTCTTTTCTTTTTCTTCTCTTTTTTGAGATCACACATCTCACCAGATTTTGCAGATGTACTCAATGTTAGGTGGCCTCCCATGGTATTCACACCTCAATTAAAGTCTTAATAACCCTACAACTAAGTTAGAAGTTCTCTGCTAGTATTCAGACAATCAGAAATACTGAAAAGTAGACATGGGTCATATTTGGTGGATCGCAATGGCCATTTTTGTTGCCTCAATAATATGGACACCTGATAAGATTGACACCTAAGACAGCTATAACTTGAACATTTTTTTTTCTATATATATATTTCCTTTTTTTTATTTTTTTCTTTTTTTCTATATATATCTATATATTTCTTTTCTTTCTTTTCTTCTTTTCTTCTTTTCTTCTTTTCTCTCTCCCCCTTTCTTTCATAACTCAACACAACAGAAAGAATGTATGTGGGCAAAGACTTGAGCCAAGGATTAGGTAACAAATCTATAATTTGCCTGAGTGATTGGGTGATAATTATTAAGTCCAAAGGGGACTTAGACTATTTAGGTTTCATTCCCAATAATAATTCTTCTTCCATATCCTTACATAACTTCATTGTTTGATGAATCTCCAACTGCTTCTCTATAATAGATGAGTCATGCATAGAATTCAATATCTTATTAGTAGACTCATGATCAACATGCTTTGATGATAGATGGGTTTCCTGGGAAGTAGCGATATCAGAATTATCATCAAGTCCATCCCAGGTTCTTTTTTGTCAATTACATCCTTTCTGGGGACTTTTTGTGCTACTTCATTATTTTTAATATCTTTAGGAGGATGATCATTCTCAATGTTATACAAATGGAGAAAGCCTATATCACTCAATTCTTTATTCTCCTCGGGGCATAAATCCTCAGCTGATATGTAATGTCCCCAAGAGTCTCTTCTTAGCTTCTCACTAATGTGTTCATCCTCCTCCAATCTCAACTCTATATGTTCCTGATTTTGCGGAGTATGCTTTTCAAAATCAAAAGTAGGAAGGAATCCAAATTTCACCAAATCATTAATATCCTCGAGGGGTAAGTCCTCAAATAACACATAATCCCCTCGAGATTCACTCCAAACTCTAAGTCTGGGTTTCTCTATTGGGTTATCATCTTCCTTTAAAATAGTCTTTGTATCCTTGAGACCAAAATTGATCCAATTCATCCTCCCTTCCATTAGGGTCACCTTCATTGGGCATATTTAAATCCTCACAATGCTGAATGGTAGGTGTTGATTCCCTAAGTGGAGGGTCGAGATTAGGCTCACTATGGGTAGAATGGGGTTCCACCACATGATTAATAAGAGAAGTGGCATGAACAATACAACCTTGACCCAGGTTATCAAGGGTAAGAAAAATACTGTCATCGGGGTGAAGGTCCTTAAGAGGTACCATCTTCCCTTTCCTTTGACTCTAATATAGCTCAGGTGGATAATCGCCAGGGCCATTCTCCACTAGTGGCCATGTCTCATGGGGAGAGTCTAAGTGATAGCTACTAAAAATGGGGTCCCTATTGTCATCGGTTTCCTCAGAATTATTTTGATGATTACAGTTGTATGGGTAGGGATCAAAATTAATAGTAAGAGAATAGCTAAGTTGTCTAATTTCCTTATTCAATTGTTGACTATTCCTCAACATCTCTCCCATAGACCCCATCATTTCCTTTTGTTGGTTTTGCATTTGTATCATAAAAGAGGAGAGGCTACTGCTATCAGATTATCGAGCATAGTCAATCTCAGGCTCTAGTTGCCTAGGGGTATCGGTCCAACCTCGATAAGGAAAATCATGAAGAGTGGGAGGGTTGGGTGTTTGCAAATTGGAAAATTCCACTCCTAGGTTTTTCTCAAAAGTAGGAGTTATTGGGCCAGTACTCCCAGGATAGGAATAGGATTGATCCCATGAATTGTCATTATACCCATCAAAGGATGGATATGCTTGGGGCATGGGATCATGATTAAAAGATGGGCAATATGGGTTCTGGTAATCTAGCTGATAGGAGTAAGGGTAATCCATTTCTTTTTAAGCCAAATAGGTTTAACTCCCTTAAGACTTAGAAGAAATCAAAATAAAAATAGAAACTTCCTAGAGAGTTTTACCACTGTCAGAACAAACGCAAATATAGTAGGATCTATTTTAAGTAGATTCTAGGTCTTAGAATTAAGTATTCAGTTGGTGGACAAATAAGTTTTGCAAGAATTACGCTTCCTAGGTCAACTTTCATTGGTGCCTACAACCTACTCGCAAGGGATGGAAGTCTCGAATCGAGCCCACGCATGGGGAACCGAAGTAACTTGGTGGATAGGCTTCTCAATTTTCGACTAATTTCCCTTGTGCTGCAAAGAGGAGAGGTAGAAATTTATCTAATGATCTTATGTGTGATGTGCACAGTGTATCAGGTGTGCAACACATGTACGCGCTTTGAGTTTTTAAATCTTGCAAACAAGATCCTTTTGCACACAATTTCAAGTCACAGATTTTAAGGTCCAACCTCTTAGCAGTCCCAATTTTTTTAAAGTGACCACCGAATTAATTAGATTCAAACACTTTAGTGGTCTTGAATTTAAGTCCAATGTAGATGCATGACAGGTATTTGATACTAAAGAGAAGATGTACCTCACTCCAACTTTGTTCATGGAAGATGCCTACAATTCAAAAATATAAACTAGATGATGGAAGCACCATCATGAGCCATAACTAGCTCAACTTGATATAATCAAGTCATTAAATGCTCCTACATAATCGCCAGAGAGTCCTAAGTCACTACATAATCATTCTGAGGTAAAGATACGAAACTAGGGTTAAAACTGTAATTTTACCATCATATCATGAATGTAGAATAACCATGGGTTTTCTTAAGGGTTAATAAAGGGTCAAATGGTCCTAAAAGGCTAATAAGTGGGTTAGAACAGACAGAAAAGTATTTTCACGTGTTTTGAGAATTAAATGACTTCTAAAATCCTAAAAATAGACCTACTGAATTAAATGAGGTTTTGGTCAAGATAAATTCACCTAAACCCTCTAAAATTCATAGAAAAATATTCTCTAAGGTTTGGTATCTTCAATTTGACCATTAAAACCCGTCTTGACACAAATTAGTCTCAGACTGACATTTGCCATAATTTGGGTTCTTGCATAAATTACCCGGCCAAACCTGGCCAAAATCCAAATTACCATTGGATTCCTTAGATCCAAATTAGGTTTGTAGCTAAATTTGGGTCTAATTTTAGATCATCTTGACCAAGTTTGCAATTTGGTCCTATCTGATTGTTTTCTATCACATACATGCTCTTAACTTTCAAAATCCTTACAAATAGGCCACTAACTTTGTCATTATTTTCACAAATAGGTCCCTACCACCATGAATCCTATTCCTACAAACTCCAGCGACCTATATTTGCCAAGAACTTCTTGATTCCTTGACGAATCCCTCTCAAATTTGAAAGGGAAATTCATCAAGGAATTCCCTTCCATCTGAGCCATTCCTTGGACTCTAATTCTTTTCCAAAAGTCCATGTAAACCTTTCAAAGGTTCAGGTATCCTATTTCGAAAAAACCTTCCGACCTTGGAAGCTTCTTTCCAAGCTTGGAAGGGCTCTCTATTTCCTATAAAAGATCCCACATTGCACAACTAAACTCTTCAGCAAGTTTTTGGGAGCCAAATCACCCTATTCCACAATCTTCGGCCACCAAAGGACTCTACTCCGGCAACCTCCTTGGATCCCCCTCCTCCGATCATCCAACCATCAAATTGGATGGCCTAAGTTCTTCCTCTCTTCCTCGTGACCCTCCCCAGCCAAAGGGAGGGTGTTCCTCCGTCTGAGTCATCGTTGCTACCTCATCGCTTCTTCCTCCTTCTCCGACTCCAGTCAACCAACACCGGAGCACTCCGTCTCTCATCCGCATCCTTAAGTCACTCTATCATTCTCTCTCTCATTCTATTTCGCTCTCCTACACTCACAACACACACACAACCACTGCTACTCCCTCAACGCCATCATCTTCTCTGCCTCCAATGACTCTCCGGCGATGACTACACATCACCACACTGCTCGAAACCCACTGCTGCCACTTTCATCAGCATCGCCATGACTCACCCTCCAAAAACCCTAAAGAAATTTAGGGTTTAACACCCTCCACCTTCCCATCGAACACACCCACCTGCTGCCCTTATCCACTTCACCGTCAGCCCACCACACACGTCTTCACTCCCTTGGACCATCGCCATTGCATTCGCCTCATCAAGGCAAAGCTCCTAAATTTACTGACTGGGTCATTTAGCTCGTGTTCGTCTCTTTCAGGTACAAAGCCACAATGCCATTAACGAAGCTTCTTCAAGGTGCTCTAGGTGGTGTTCTTGCATCTTCAACTCCAGGCGGTATGCCCAGGATGCGTGGAATACTCCCAGGAAGGATCCCAGGACACCAATTGGAGGCACCATCCTCTACAGTTGCACCAATTCAAGCCTTCTTCACTACAACTGCAAACGAACGAAGAAGGGTGGGACTTTAGTCCCACCTTGGTAGCTGGCAAAGCACTACATGGAGATAAATTTAATTTGTGCTATATGTTGTTCGCCTCAGTAGCATGAGGTGAGGTGCCCTCGCCCATGCTCACGCCCTGTGGGTCTGGACTTGATTCGTTTAACTGGATACTCGGATTTGGTCTGGTTTGTTGGTTCTGAGAGAGGAAGAAGAGTAAAAGAGAAGAGAGGGGGGGTTTTGCTCTACCACCCTCCTCTTGACTCTTGAGAGATCTGAAGAGGACTCTGCCTCTGTTGGTGTGCTAAGTTCTGTGCTGCACCTTCTCTGAAGAGAAGAGGAAGAAGAGAGGAGGAAGAAGAGAAAAGAAAGAAGAAGAGAAGGAAGAGAAGAGGAAAAGAAGAGAAGAAAGAAGCCTCTCCTTGAGGCTTGAAGAAGAAAGAGGAAGAGAAGAGGCGTTTGCCTCTGTTAGGGCATCTGTGCCTAAATCTATTGTCTGATACCATGGTTCTATTGGTTAAATTTGAGTTGTGCTTGGCTTATCTAATCTGTTCCTTTGAGTAGCTTACTTAGCATTGTAGGGTAATTTGGTGATTCAAATCACCATTTTACCCTCTTCTTTTTGCATTGTTGACACTGGATCTCATTTCTATATCTTTATTGATTGCAAATTCTTACATCTTTGATTGTGATCTTGAGTTTTAAATTTTCATATTGCTCCTTATGTTTGACCTTAGACTTCAAATTCGAGTAATAAATTGTATTTGCTTTTCTCACTGATTTGACCTATACTACAACATGAAAATTTTGAAAGCCGTTTCAGAGCGACAAACATTTTGGCATCGTTGCCAGGGAGCAACGTGCAATTTAGATCTCTTGCTTACAATTTCTGAAGTGGTAGTAACTTGCTCTCTCTCTTTACTGTGATTTGCTTCAATGGGGATAGATTGAAAGAAGAGTAGCCATACATCAGTCACTCCAGGGGCAGGTAAACTCTATTCAAATTCTTCTAAGCCCCGAATCTGAAAAAGCTAAAAGAGCGAAAAATCAATTAGGGCTACTTGCATTCTATTCTTAGACAAATCATCAAGTTGCCTGATTTGATACATTCTAGAGAACATCCAAACCTTGATTTGTGCACCTACTTAAAGCTTAAGTTATCCAGGGCTATCACCTTCTTGCTTGAGCCCTAGGTACCACATTTGGACAAAATTGAATTGGGCCAAATTAGAGCCAATTAAATTTTCTAGTCTAGGGTTTTAGAGACACACTTGCTTAATCAAGAATTGATCTTCCCAAACAATGTGTGCCAAAGCCTTGATTGAATTGATCTATTCATGCAAACCCTAAAATCAGGCTCTTAATCTCATTTGAACACTAAAAGAGGGACTTAAATTTCTCAAAGGACAAAGTAGGTGAAGTTGACTCACCATGTTGGGTTAACCAATCTTCAAATTAGGTCACTTTGCACAAAAAAATCTTAAAGTTCAAGTGAAATAATAAGCACCGTTGCCCTTAATTAAAAATTAGTAGACTTAAGAGGTCAAGTACCCATTCTGGTCCTCCTGGATCATCAGTGACAAGAGAGGTCAGATGGGGGAAACCCTATAACTTGTGGGGGTGCTCTACCTTGTAGGGGTCTTTACGGGACTCTCCCTCTTTGGCTGCCTAGGTAATTCTCAGGTGGATGGCTTTCTGACTAAAGGGTATCATCCGCCCTGAAACTTTATAGTTATCCAAAATTTTTGGGTGTCTTGATTGGGTCCATCACATTCTACCTCTCTTCTAATCCATCAGTGCGTGTTTCAGAGGAGGTCCTTAAAACCATCCTTGAGGCCTCCATTAGCTACTCATTCCCGTCAAGACCAAGCATCGACCTCCTTGGTTGTGCAACAACCCAACCCAATCCATATCTCTTCTGATTCATCTGAACCTGATTCTCCATCCATCAACATGGAGCAACCAGCAGAAGAATACTATCTTGAAAATCAACTTCAGCGCCTCAATGATCTATTCCAGGCCTTTGTGAACACACCGCAGTGTCCTATGATACATGATCACTATAATCCCTTTGTGGTGGCAATCGAACCTCGAGTCAAAATCCCCACTGGAGGTCCTGATGCTGAACTCAAGCCCAACATGATTCATGCTATTCCCAAAATCCATGGGTGTAATTCCGAGGATCATTTCCATCATATCAACCAACTCAAGCATCTGGCCCAGACCTTTGGGTCAGAAGCTAAAAATCGAGATGTCTTACTCATGAGAATATTGTACTTCTCTCTCATGGATAAGGTTGCTCACTGGTACCAAACCCAAATGCATCCAATCAACACTTGGGCGGAACTTCAATCCAAGTTTCTAAGAAAGTTCTTCCCTGTTGGTCAGATAAATGCTTTACGGCAACAAATCATGCATTTCAAGTAGCAAGCAGGAGAACCGCTTCACAAGGCATGGGATCATTTTCTGGATCTCATGTGAAAGTGCCCCCACCATGAAGCTCCTAAATGGGAACAAGTCCAGTCTTTTTACCAGGATCTCCGTGAAGATATTCGATTATTCATCAATGCGACTTGCGAAGGAAACATCATAGGTCAACATGAAGACACCGTATGGGAGATTCTCAAGAATATGTGTGAGAAGTCCATCAATAATGAATTCATGGGCATGTTTGATCAGATGAATGGCCATGCATTGACGAATCCAAAAGGAGCACATGAGACGCAAGCCCTATCCTCTTTCGTCAACTTGGAACTGATGGCCAATCACTTAGACAATGTCTCTATTATTGAGAAGAAGGTGGATGAGCTAACTCAACACTTGCAGCGAGCCACCTCTACGCAAAACCTGTTCGCACAACCGCCCTCTGGTAGGGAAGCTACGCATAACATCTATCATCGATCTTCTTAGGTGATGGACTCGTATCCACCCCCGTCTGATTCTGGTTTTGGAGGAAACTCTAGAACCACCTATTCTTGTTGGGGGAACTCTAAACCCTTGTATTCTGATATTTCTGAGACTCCTCAAATCTGCGAGGACCTCAACGCCATTCAGAATGATCCATTCTCAAACACCTACAACCCTAGATGTAGTATTTATCCTAATTTCACGTAGTCAAGGAACAATCAAAATAAGAGACCTCAATATCAGCCCCGACCATAGGCTCCTCATCCATATCAACCGCCTCAGACTCGGCCCAACCCAACATATCAATCCTGGCCGATGATTAGCCCATAGTTGTGGGCTATTTAAGTATTTAAGTGCCTACACATTAGGTTAATTCTAACATTTATTTAGTATAAATTAGGATGTAAATAGATTAATTCATAGTTTTAATCTAATTACATAATCCATACATTGCATTCATATCTTAAGTGCATTTAGAATTAGCTTAGAATAGCATTCATCTAATTAGATAACCAATTAGGTATATTGTTTTTATTAACATAGAAGTTGAGGGTCTATACATAAATAACCCTAATATTTTAATAATATTTTCTTTATTCGTCTTCTTTCAGAACGGCTAGCTGCCGCTCCAACGCCCGGCTGCTGCAGTGATGAAGCCATTCAAGGGGGAGCGGATGTGGTGGATCTGGTCCGCGGCTGATTTCAAAATTGTTCAAGACACTATAAAAGGAGCACGGAAGCTGCCGGCTGCAGGAGGCCTCCGCCACCGACCCACCACTGTGCAGAGAGATCCTCTCTCTTCCACTCCACACTGCCGGCCTCTACCGTGGCGGCGAGTCTCCACCACCGTGGGCGTGTGGTGTGACAGGCCACACCGCCATCCGGAGCTCGCCCGCATTACCGTGAGCACATCAGCGTGCATCTCCCTCGCCGTCGTCACCAACCACCACCGCCGAGCCACTGTGCAATCACCCTTTCAGTCACTTAAGACGTCCGGGAAATTTCCCGGACGTCTGAAGTCCACCCCCACTCCAGCAGCAATCTCCGTCCTCTCACTTCACTTCCACCACCCACGCCGCAGCAGCCCGCTCATCTCCAACCGCATGCAAGGCGTGCACAACCTCCAGCTCACGCCCGTTTACGCCACCTTCCCTGCGCCTGCAGCCTTCGCCATCTCCACGCGCAACCACCGGCGTACCCATCTGAAGTCCACCCGCAGCACCTTCCCGCACCGACTGCACTGCGCGCCCCACATCTGCAACAGCACCTGCAGAACCACCCCCCTACGCCCTCTCGCCAGCAGTCCCGCGCACGCCTCACTACACACGCCCTCTTCCCCGCGCCTGCAGACCACCGCAGCCACGCCTCTGCGCGCCAGCGCCCTCAGCAGACCCTCCGCGCGCCCACGCACAGCCACCTGCAGAACCGCCAGCAACCGACCTCTGCAGCTTCCACCGCAGCCACGCCTCCGCGCTCCAGCGCCCGCCTGCAGACCACCGCAGCCACGCCTCCGCGCGCCAGCGCCCTCCGCAGACCCTCCGTGCGCCCACGCACAACCGCCTGCAGCACCTCCGCCGGAGCTCGTCCGGCCACCTCCGGCCGCCGCGCGACTCGCCGTCACCACCGATTTGAAGCCCTTGATCCAAGGGACCTCCGCCGAGCTTCCCGCGCCCAGCCATCGGCTCCTCGTCGCGCAAGACAACGGGGAACAATTCCCCTGTTTTGCTACAGTAAAGCGTTGATTAAAATTTACATTTTCTGCCATTGCCAGATTTTATTCATATTCTATTCACTCTGCATTGCGGAAAATATCCTGTAGTTTCTCATAATTGCCATTTCAGCATTATTTCTTGCTTAAACCTTAATCTAAAGGCAATCTTGGCTTGGTTCTTGTCCAAATTGACTCCGAACAAACATTTTTAAGTGGCGCGAATTTTAATACGTTATTGTCTCCCTGTGGATACGACCCGCTCCTCTGCGAGTGGTTATTTCTTGTTAAAAATTGATTAGTCGATTTTTCCACCACATTAAACTACAAACAACTTAAAAGCGAAAGATCGACCCGATCAGCTGACTCATGCAAATCAAATGACTCTTATCCTTCAGACTCTCGCTGACATTCCGAAGAAGAATGCGGCTATACAAAAAAAGCACAAAGATGAGATCATAGAGGTTTGCAATCAACTCGCCCAGATGGCAAATCCCTGCTAACCTAGTCCACTTCCTTTACAACCTCTGCCTAATCCAAATAACGTACCAAACCAGAGGCACGTTATGAACCCGACTTAGTGCCAAGCTCACTTTGTTTATCAAGCCCCTTCTACTCCATCGCCTGATAGGATGGAGGCTTCGACATCATATGCGGGTTACCAGCAACAATCACCTCTTTTGCCCACACCAACCCAGAACCAAGCAAGACTGAATTCTGCTACTACCCATAGTGGCAAAGCAACACAGGACCCACCTTATCCAAGCCACTCCTATCCTAGTGATGCAAACTCAAACGCTAGGGTAGTAATCCAGGATACCTCTATCCCAGATAAAGAACCTGCAACATTTCCATTTCTAGAGACCTTGACCAAAGGAGAAAGGAAACCCCAACCTGTGGCTCTTGAGGAGGACCTGGTTAAGCTCTTCGAGTAGGTCCAAATAAACTTCCACTTGATGGATGCGATATACCACGTACCGGCTTACGAGCGATTTCTGGAAGACCTGTGTATATCCAAACATAAGCCGTGAACCAAAGGCGGGAACCCAATCGTACTATCAAAGCAAGCTAGCTCCATCATTTTGAGCAAACTCCCGCCTAAGGAAAAAGACCCAGGCACCCCTCTGATCTCCTGTGCAATCGGTGATATGAAGTTCGACCGAGCCTTACTAGACCTAGGAGCCTCCATAAATTTGATACCCACGTCCATACTAGACTAGTTTCAAGAATCTAAGCATAAACCAACAGAAATGACTCTACAATTAGCTGACCAATCTATTAAGTCACCAAAAGGAATTCTTGAGGATGTCATAGTTAGGGTACATGATTTCTATTTTCCAGTGGATTTCATTGTCTTAGACATGGATGCTTCTGAGAATGTGAAGAATATACCGATCATATTAGGGAGACCATTTCTGGCCATTGCTAGGGCCAATATTAATTGTGAGGAGGGCCAAATTGAATTAAAATTTTGGAACAAGACACTAAAGATTGACATCTTTAAGGCCCAACAAGGAATAAATTGTGGGGTTATAGAACAAATCTGTGATATCGAGGCTATGGTTAACGAACAATGTATAGAGGAAAACCCAACTATTTTTGATCAACCACAAGAAGATCAAAACCAGCAATTAGAGGAGTCTGAACCTAGCAAAGATACACCCATAACTACTTCGACTGCTCCCGACACCCACCCTGAACCACCTGCTGCTGCTGACAACCCAGTTATGGAATTAAAGCCTCTTCTCAATCATCTAAAATATGTCTTTTTAGGTTCCAATCAGATGTTCATTGTGATTATCAACTCCCGAGTCACACTTGATCAAGAAACACACCTGATTTCCATTCTCTGGCAGCATCGAAGAGCCATTGGATGATCGGGGTTTTAAAAAGATGTTCATTGCAGTATACACAAAATCACCTCGAAAACAAATAAGAATTTTTTATTACTCGAAAACCTAAGCAATTGAGGTCGAACACAGGGAGCAAATGGAATTTATTCACTAACCTCAATAATGTAATTTGAACAATTAAATTTACTAAAAATCTAATTCAAACTAGAATGCATGAGTTTATGAAAATGTAAGAAAAGAAGAATTGGACGTCTGATTCTATAATCAGATGTCTTAAAAAGATATGCTTCTTCTCTCTCTTCTTTGGCTCTTCTTTCTTCTCTTTTAGCATTGTTTCTCCTGCCTTCTTTCTTCTTCTACCTATTTCTACCTCTGCAGTCTTCTTCCTTTCCTTCTTATTCTTCCTTTCCTATGCCTTGCCTTCCTTCTTTCTTCTTCTGTTCTTTGGCTTTCTTCCTTCTTTTACTTCTCTTCTTCCTTGACTTTCTCTTCTTTGACTTTGTCCTTCTATTTCTTTCTACCTTCTCCTGCCCTTCTTCTTTCCTTTGGTTTCTTCTTCCTTTCCCCTTCCTTAGCTGTGCCTCTCTTCTTCAACTTTTTCCTTAGCTTCTCTGCGCTTTAGCTTCCTTCCCTACTTGGCTTGGCATCACCTTGCCTTAGCTTCTCTTCTTTCTTCTTCTTCCTTCACTGTGGCTGCGCCTTAGCTCCTCTTCCTTCTTTCTTTTCCCTGCACACAGTTGAGCAAAACCTATCCCCTACCCTCCCCTGTGTCACTCTCTCTATTTCTCTCCTAGGTACGCTTTCCCAGAGCAGGGTAATCAGGTCAGGTTTCGTGCGCCTGGGTCGAGGTACACCAGCATAGGTGTGGTGCACGAGGAGTGCAGGGTATACGGGTCGAGTACTACGTCCGCGTAGGTGTAGGTCGCAGATGAGGCGGGGGCGTGGGTGAGGGACTTCACCCGATGTTACTTGAGGTGACCAACGGAGAACACAACAAAAATAAAAAGCACTCACTGCGCTCTTGAGTTCACAAGGTGGGACTAAAGTGTCCCACCCACTTCTTCGTGCCCGTGGGTGAGGTGTTCATCTCAATTAGGGTAGCAGGGCTCCTCATAGAGCCTGCTCTCTGGCTAGATGTGTCCGCGTACTTAATGCGCGTCACCTGGGCTTGTTCTCTTGGAGCGCAGCGACCAGGAGCGAAGCTTGCGAGCAAGCTTGCTCGTGCGTTAATGGCGACAGGGTGGTCTGACCTGTTGTCACCGAAGAAGAAGACGTCTAGAGGAGGGAGAACGGTGATGACAAAGGGACTGGAGCATGCACGCGGTTATTGCGTGATGTGGAGGAAAGATACGAAGATGGCTCTACTACTGGTATTGTGGCAGAGCGATGAGAAAGGGGAGGAGGAGTCACCGGAGCTCGCTAGACACCTGGCCGGAGGAGAAGGGAGGAAATTGGGGCGGTTCTCCAGCCAAGTCAAGCTGAAAAGATGTGGCCGAAGGTGGTGGTGCTTTTATAGGCGCTGGCAGGAGCTCTTGTGCTTGGAAGACAAGCTTCCAAGCGCAAGAGTCCTCGCCAAAGAAGGAATCAGTTGGAGACACAAATCTCTTGAGCGTTCGCACGAGAGATTGGGTGCAAAGCTCATCATGGGATCATGCTCTGATGGAAGGGAATTCCTCAAAGAGTCTCCCTTCCAAATCTGGGAGGAGATCTCTGAGGAATCTGGGAGTAATCCCCCTCCATTCCTCACCAGAGTAGGATTCCTCCACTTTAATGGTGGAGGGATCTGATTGTAAGAGTGGTGAGGAAGTTTTGGGGTCTGTGCAATGGTTTCAAAAGATAGGGATCAAAATATAATTTGGTGGACTATTTTGCAAAGTAGGTCAAGATGACCTCCCCTTAGGTCCAATTTTGGTACAAACCTAATTTGGACCTAAGGAATCCAATGGTGAAGTTGGATTTTAGGTTTAACTAGATTTGACTGGACATTTTGCACAAAAACCCAAATTAGGTCAAATATTGAGCTAGGACCCCTATCTAGGTCAAAATAGGTTCCAAAGGCCAAATTGAATGTTTTAAGCCTTAGAGGATATTTTTCCATGAATTTTAGAGGGTTTAGTTGATTTTTATCCTAACCAGAACCTTGTTGAATTATGTGAGTCTATTTTAGGGTTACCAGATGTCATTTAATTCTTAGATTGCATATGAACGCATTTCTGACTGAACCAACTCACTTGTTATCTTATTCAGACCATTTGACCTATGTTTTGCCTCTGAGAAATCCCATTTATGTATTGCAATGGTAAAATTATAGTTTTACCCTTTATTTCATGTTTTCTTCTCAAAACATTTCTTCCTTGAATTAGGCCCTTCTTTAGGTTGTGCAGGAGCTTTTATTCGCTTTCTTAGGTCAAAATGAGCTAGTTAGGGCCCATGATGAGGTTCTCATCATACCCCCATGCCTAGCTTTTGCTAGTCCCTTAGCAAAATTTCAAGGTTTTAACTTCTGTTCTATACCATGAGTTTCTTCCGTCAGTTTTGATAAGTGCTTTCTATTTCTTTTGATTAGGTTAGAATG
The DNA here is from genome assembly GCA_037157565.1 of Thalassia testudinum. Taxonomy (NCBI): domain Eukaryota; kingdom Viridiplantae; phylum Streptophyta; class Magnoliopsida; order Alismatales; family Hydrocharitaceae; genus Thalassia; species Thalassia testudinum. The sequence continues at coordinate 219,612,189 of JAZHRO010000031.1, read as the reverse complement.
CTGACAATAGGCCTAGTGGTACTCAAGTACGAACCAAGATCTGGACCTGACTAGCTTTAGCCTCGGTCATCCGCAAAGGTTTTTAAGGCCTGCAGAAACTATCCTACGGTTCGTTGGACTCCGCGATTAAAGCACCTGTGCTTGAGACATATTTTAGCCTTAGTTTATTTTGCAGTAAATTTTTGTATGAGAGAGACAAAGGATTTATTTGTTTGGAGAGTTTTCTCTCTCTTTACTTTTTATCTCTAGTTTCGAATTGGCCTCTCAACACGGTTTGTATCGGATTCCTCATCCCCATCATCAATCCTCAAAGGTCCCTGGCAATCGATGCTTCATAATAGCACGGCCCATGGTAGTCCCTGGAATTATGGCTTTCAAGATTTTGAGACAATCCCACCCATGACATTCCATGGCTGAATCCAGACCCTGGCAATCGACATTTCGGGATAATGCTGCCCATGGTATCCTAAGAGACATTTAGTGCTTACGTGCCCCCGGTAGGATATTTAAATATCCTAAGAGACAAACACCGAGGAGATGATATGCTGTTACTCATTTTCGAGGGGAATTTCTTGACTCTCCACGTCGAGAACTCGTCCAAATCAACTTGTGTTGATCGGCTGCTCCTAATCTAGGTAACTTTCTTCAGAACATTTAAACGCTTTTGCATGATTTTGATAGTTATGCACACTGAACCAAACTATGTGTGGGTTGGGGTGCTTAGGTTACCATGTCCCACAAATCGAAGGTTAGTTAACGAGGTCGAATACTCCCTAAGCCTTAGACCTAATACTTAAGCTTCACATTTTCCCCAATCTCTTGATGATTATCTAGATCTTAGCGGGTACTTGAATTTATAAGCCTAAGAGTCTAGCCCAAAAGGCCTAAGAACAGTGTTCCTACTAATCTCTTTTTGTGTCTCATGAGCACTTATTTTTCTTTATTCTTTGATAAGGTCTAGAACTTCAGTTAATTCCTTAATCTCTTACTAATGACCATCTCTTTTTTTTCTTTTCCATTTTGTGCTCCTTTTTGGCTTTTTGCTCTTTTCCTCATTATGATTAGGTGGCTCCAAAATTTTCCTCCCTCCTCCATTTTTTTGTTCTTTTTTATAATTTTCTTTTTTTTGTGTTTTTTGTGATATGTGTATTTTTTTTTGTGAGAATCCTTTTGACTTTTCTTGGTTCTGTATGTATGCACTTTACCACCCCCCATGCCTAAGTTTTGCAATGTCCTCATTGTAAACGGAGGGTGTGAAACAGTGTTGGCTTCAGAGACTTAGAACAGGATATATCGAGTGGGTGAATGCATCAGTAAGTGACTAATGCGGACGATTTCAAGCTCTGGTACATGTACCAGAGGTGGGATCAACTGTTTAAGGCTAAACTCATGGTATAATAGACGTGGAGTACAGACGGATAATTAAACAGATCTCAGGATTTTGGAATGAAGAGTTGCTTCCATTAAGTGCTAAATTTACGCCTTCAGTTGAGCGGAACATGGGATGGAGAGGGAGTGGTCAAATTAGCGAAATTTTGTAAAACAAGCACATTGATTAAGAGCCTGGTTGGTCCAACCAGGTGCTTGTTAAGATCAGTGGGCTGATGATGTAGCCTAAACCCTATTAATTTGCTGGGTTGATATATGTATATTAATAGATGCGGAACCCACCATATGCAATGAAGCTCTGATGGATGCGGAAATGAAAACTCGGGTTTAGGCTGAGTCAAATCAGCCTGGTCAATATAGGGATCCGAAAATTGATCAGTGAATGGTGTGGAAACCCTACAAGGGTGATCAGAGAATGATGGATCATGATTTTTAGTATGATCGATGTCCGATGCCCGGTATAGATGTGGAGCTGAATCATATGTAATCAGCTCAGTGAGAGGTGAATCAGAATAGAAATTGAATTCGGTTGCGGGTCAGGGTTGAAAATAAGTTTTGATCAGTTCTGTATGAGTGGAAGAGGTCGCTTCAATGAGAATTGTTATGAGGGCTCTTCTAGAAAGGAATAATAGGAGGTCTCATGTAGAGAGTTCTCATAGTAACTTTCAAAATAAAAAATGAATGCCTGGATAGTGTCTATAGGATGTGGGAAATCTGGATTGAGAAAAGATTCGTACTCTGGGTTGCACTCACTCTCAGCATTTTCTGGTTTTGGTTCCTGAGGATTGAAAAGAAATGATTCGATGTCACAGGAGCCTGAACTGAAATCAGTGATCTCAGGAATCGGGACCTCAGAATCAGAGTCAGAGAATGAGTCATGTGAGCTGAGGTCGTAGATTGGATTGTTATAATCAGGAAGCATATTTTTTTCGATATTATGGTCAGATTTGAAATCGTCAGAGATGTTGTGAAAATCACATTCTGAATAAGATTCAAGATCGTGAGTTCCACCATAGAATACATCACATGATGTGGATTTAGTAGCTTGACTTGGGTCTAGCCTATATGTAAATTCTGAGCTCTAAAAGGTGTTCTCATTTATTCTTGGCTCATGTTCTAAGCAGGTAGGACAAACCTAATTGAAACCCTGCTTGTCCAACTCCTCGATTTCTGTATCGTAGATTGGCATGACTTATCAAAAATTGATTTGTCTCTTTGAGGATGTTGGCGAGGGATATTCATCAAATAGAGTCCTAAATTAATATTCTTCATTGAAAATTTGATTTTCTTCATACGGGGCCTTGTATTCTTCCCAATAGGTTTCAGATCCAGATTCTAGGCTTCGGATGTGGGTTAAATTACTAGGATCTATGCTCGAATTACCTTCAAGGGTCACCTTATCAAAAAGGGGTGGAATTACACCGTCGAGAGGTTCAGTTCTAATCTCATTATTGCAGGAGTCTTGGAATTCTATGCTTGGTGATCTAGGGGTCTAGGGTTGGCTCAACATTGTGTTCTCCTGCAATTTCCCAACCTAATTCAATATCAGGCCTGTTGTATTCTATCCGGGTTGGGAATTTACAACCACTTTGTGCCTCACCCCCGAGATCTTGGAAATCAGATTGATCGTCGATATTGTTCCAAGATGGTTCATCATCTGGAGTGTTTGGGTATTTCTGGTTGATAATTTGTTCTAATAATCTCATTATCTCTTCCTGCTTTTCAAGATCATCTTGGTGTTGTTCCCAAAGTACAGGATTTGTCATGCATTGGATGTATTCCAAATTGTGTAATTTTTCTATCTCTATGTATCCTGTGATGAGAATGTCTCGGGTTGATCCTTTTGTGGCTTCTGCCAATAACACTTGGGCACAGATTATGATGAAGGTTGCGGTTGTTGGGACATCAACTTGAATGTTTTCTACTGGTGTTTAGGTTTTGTCTTCTTTTTCATAGAATTTCAGGGCATCCTCAATCATCCTATCTCTCATGGTTCTTCAGGATTCAGGTTTTTTGAAAGGTAGTCCTAAGTGGTTTGGCTGCATATTTGGATCTGGTGGTGGTATCAAGATGTAGAATCAAGTTATGAAGCGATTAGATCTAAATAAAGAGTCCCACTAAAAATATGTGTGTGTGCTCTAAAGGGAAAAGATGAGGGACTGGAGATGTTTTTGACCCAATCAAGGCACCCAAAGATGTTTGGATGACTATGGAGGTTGAAGGCGGATGATACCCCAGGATCAGAAGGTCATCCACCTGAGAATTACCTGGGTAGCCAGAGGGAGAGAGTCCCACAAAGACCCCTACATGATAGAGCATCCCCACGAGTTACAGGGTTTCCCCCACCTGACCTCTCTTGTCACTGAGATTCCAGGTAGACCAGAATGGGGACCTTGACCTCCTATGCCTACCACTTTTAAGATCAAAGGTGCTTTAGGGTTTTTGATAACTTAGTTTTCACTTTCGAATAATGTATTAAGATGATTTGTCATTGTATGATTGAAGTGGTGAAAAATCGCTTAACAAAATAATTAAAATTAAAATTAAACCACTCACAGAAGAGAGGGTCGTGTCCACAGGGAGGCAATGACTTATTTAAACTCACTATTAGGTCAAAATCAAGTTCGCTAAACTATTCGCCAAATCAAACAATGCCAGTGTAGCTTTGAAAGTAAACCATAAAATTATGGAGAAGTCAAGGGGTGTTAATGTAATTTTTATGTCCAAAATTATACATTGGCAAGAGTATGCCATGTACTATTCACTTGCATGCATATGAAAATGTCATTCAAAATTAAATTCAATGCCCATAGAGATGAATAACAAGGTTTAACAATTCTCTAGAAACATGAGCATGAAGACATAAATTTGCCATAATAAAATAATGATAAATCAAAATTCATTTTTGTGGCAATGGCATGAAATGTAATTATTAATTGAGTTAGAAACAGGGGATTAGCTTCAGGTGAGCTTGTGCGTGGTTGAAGGAGAGATGGACAGCGAGTTGGTGACTAGAGGTAGCCTTCTCCGATCCGCACCTGATGGTCGTGGCGGCTAGATGGATGGTGGTCGAAGTCGCCTTGCCAGAGGAAAGTAGTGGTGGCGGTGGAGGATGCTGCTGCTGGCCATGCATGCATGGGTGCGCTGGAGGTGAAGGCACGGGCGTGGTCTGATGGCGTGAGGCGAGGGCGCTGGGGTGAGAGCACGCGGTGGGCAGGTGGCTAGGTGAAGGCATTGGACGTTCTGGTGAAGGTGCATGGTGGGAAGATGGCGTGAGGTGGCATGGGTGCTGGGGATGGAGGTGTGGGAGTGCAGGAACTGGCGGGTGTTGCTGGCTAAGGTGAAAATGCGCGGTGGTAGGATGGCACGTGGTGGGCTAGGTCTGATGGTTGGAAATGAAGTGAGGGTGCGCGGTGGCAGGCGTGCTTGGCAGGAGATGTTGCAGAGACTCTTGGCGGTGTGGGCTGTCACCCCACACGTCTACGGTGGTGGAGTCACACTGCCACGGTGGGAGGCCGGTGGTATGGAATGGATGAGAAGCAAAATTCTCAATGCACAGTGAGGAACAAAGGGGTGGAGGCCTCTCCCTCAATGGCAGCTCTTCCTTCTCTTTTGTAGCCACAGCTACAAAGATTTGAAATTCAAAACACCGTAGAATCAATGTGATGCGTAGGAGGAGGAGGTGGAGACAGAGGAGTTACTTGCAAAGGAGAAGAAGAATAAAAGAATAAAATAATTAGGGTTATTTATACATAACTCAACTTTCATGTTAATTAAAATAGTGCACCTAATTAATTAACTAATTAAATATATGCGACCCTAGGTTAATTCTAGTTGCATGAATTATGCACTTAAGCTAAAAATATGAATTAATTTATTTACATCATAATGTATGCTATCTAAATGTTAAAATTAACTTATTGTCTAGATATTTAGATACTTAAATAGCCTACAGATATGGGCTAATCAAATACCCCCATGCTTAGTTTTTGCTAGTCCCTAGTAAATCCAAGCAAAACCTAGCACTCAAAGTAGACTAGCCAACCCAATCGGTATTCCTTTAGAAACATATTAAGTTGAGACTTTAAACCTAAGGTTCCCAAGTAGTTGCTAAGATACAAACTAGGTTGGCTAAAGACAAGTTGCAGGCACAAGTTTCCCTGATTTCTGACTCTACCCTAAGGTTTATTGATCAATGAGATTAAAGCATCCATGCATGTGCATTTGTCTGAGTTATTTAAGGTTGGTATGATTGCCAACCTAGAAAGGAAAAAAGGATTTTTTTTTTAATAATATATATATATTTTTTGTTTCATTCCTCTAAGTCTAACCTCGAATCAGCTATCAACATGGTCTGTGTCGGATTCATTGTCCCCATCACCATACCTCGAAGGGCGCCTGGCTTTTGATACTTCAAGATGGCACCGCCCATAGCGACCCCAAGAACTCCTGGCAATCGACACTTTGAGATAGTATCGCCCATGGATTTCTTAAGCAAATTCAGGCCTGTGGCAATCGACACTTTGAGATAGGGCCACCCATGGTACCTGAACCGCACAATGCAGTTACATGCCCCCAGTAGGATGGATATCCTAAGAGACAAGCGCTATGGAGGTAATATGTTATCATTGCATCCTCAAGGTGAGTATATACTGCACCTCTCCTGCAGCAAGAACTCTTCTAATCAAATTGTGTTTTCAAGCCTCTCCTAAGTCAAAACTAAGAGAACCAAATTTCTTTTAAGAAAGGAATTAAGGCAATCACTTACTTATACAAGACCAAGTGTGTGAAATTTGGATGCTTGGGTTACAAGGACCCGTAAACCAAAAGGTAGAACAAGACTCCAGGTACTACCCCACCTTTTAACTCAATCCCTAGCTTTCCTTCCTCAACCTCTTGAGGAATGGTCCGCAACTTAACTCCTACTTAAGTTTTAAAGTCCACAAAGGTCCCTAAAGGTCTAAAGCTAGTTGCTTACTTAGCTTCTAAAGTTCGACCCTAGAATCAACTTAGTCTCACCTGGAGTTCTGATTTGCTTAAGAATGTAGGGCCTAACTAGTTAAGCTCAAAACCTTTTTTTCTTTTAATATATTTTTTATTTTTATTTTTATATTTTTTTTAAAATGCCATATGCATGAATGAATGCAAAATGTAGACATGCTATAAAAAAATGCCTCAGGTCCTCTCCCCCATGCCTGGTTCAAACAATGTCCTCATTAGAAACAAAAACCATTAAAGGAAGATATTACCTGAGGTGGAGAATGGTAGGAGCTAAGGCTCCTCAAGAGTTACCTCGTCAACCAGATGGCCATCCAAAGTAATGTATGGTTTTAACCGTTGACCGTTGATGAAAACGGGAGTTGCGGAAGAGGAAGGGCTTTTAATCTCCACAGCTCCATGTGGAAACACTTTAGTGATTATGTAAGGCCCATCCCAACGAGATTTTAACTTCCCAGGAAAAAGCTTAAGTCTGGAATTGAAAAGTTAGACTTGTTGGTTGGGCTCAAAGGTCTTTCGAAGTATATACTTATCATACAAGACCATAGTTCTTCCTTTATAAGCTTGAGAGGTGTCATAAGCATGATTCCTCAGCTCCTCAAGCTCACTTAATTCCAGAAGTCGTGCCTTACCCGCCTTCTCTAAATCCATGTTAACACTTCAAATAGCCCAAAGTGCCCTATGTTCCAACTCAACGGGTAAATGGCAGGCTTTCCCATACACAATCCGAAAGGGAGAAGTACCCAAAGATGTCTTATAGGTCGTTCGATATGCCCACAAAGCATCATTGAGCTTTTGGGACCAATCTTTCCTATCAGGTCTAACAGTCTTTTCTAAAATAATTTTTATCTCCTTATTCGACACATCAACCTGGCCATTGGTCTGAGGATGGTAAGGGGTAGCGACCTTGTAAGTCACTCCCAGACTCTTGATTAGCCGATTGAAGTGGTGGTTTCAGAAATGAGGTCCCCCATCACTTATAATGGTCTTGGGGCAGCCGAAACGAGATATGATATTGGCCTTCACAAATTTCAAAACCACCGAGTGGTCATTTGTGCGCGTAGGAATGGCCTCTATCCATTTAGAGACATAATCAACTACCACCAAGATATATTCATAACCATGGGATGAAGGAAAGGGGCCCATAAAGTCAATTCCCCACACATCAAAAATTTCAACAGATTGAATAGGGTGTTGAGGCATTTCATTCCTCATCCCAAATGTTCCAGTCCGTTGACTTCTAATATAGGCCTCAACAAAATTATGAAAATCCTTAAATAACGAAGGCCACCAAAAACTAGACTGGAGAACCTTAAAAGCAGTTTTCTTAGCACCAATGTGTCCTCCACAATAAAGTTCATGGCAAAAACTCAGCACACTTTGTTGTTCCTCTTCAGGTACACAACGTCTCAATACTTGGTCTTGTCCAATTCTATATAATTCAGGCTCTTCCCAATGAAAATATCTTACTTGGGAAATGAATCTCTTTCTTTTTTGCTCATCCCAAGAGCCATGAGTTTCTCCAGTGACCAAGTAATTTACGGTATTACCATACCAAGGTAAAGTTGGTGTTACCGCCATTAGGGTTTCATCAGGAAATGTCTCGTGGATGTCTTTGGAAAGAGAGTCATTAAGTGGAAGGCGAGACAGGTGGTCAGCCACAACATTTTCTACTCCTTTCTTTTCACGTATCTCCAAGTCAAATTCTTGATGGAGTAGGATCCACCTAATCAGACGTGGCTTAGAATCTTTCTTAGCAATGAGATGTTTCACTGCCACATGATCAGTGAAAATAAGCACCTTAGACCCAAGAAGATAAGACCTAAACTTCTCCAGAGCAAAAACTACAGCAAGTAATTCTTTTTCAGTGACAGTGTATTTTGCTGCAGTTCGGTTAAAGTCTTGCTGGCATAATGCATCACATGGGGTCTTCCCTCAACCCTTTATCCAAGGACTGCTCCTACTACATAATTCGAAGCATCACACATCAACTCAAATGGGAGTGTCCAATCAGGAGCGCAGAGAATAGGTGCAAAGATCAAGGCCTCCTTCAGAGTTTGAAAGGTCATAGCACACTTTGAATCAAAATTTAAGGAATATTCCTTTGCCAACAAGTCACAAAGTTGCCTAGAAATTTTACTAAAATTTTTAATAAAGCACCTATAAAAGCCGGCATGGCCCAAAAAGGATCTAATCTATTTGACATTCGTGGGCAATGGGAGTTTGGAAATAGAATCAATCTTGGCTTTATTTACTTCCAAACCTCGCTCGAATACAACATGCCCAAGTATAATTCCTTTTTGTACCATGAAATGACTTTTTTACTAGCTGAGGACTAAACTAGTCTCCTTACATCACATCAACACATTCTCCAGGTGCAGGAGACACTGGTTGAAAGACGAGCCATAAATGGAGAAGTTATCCATAAACACTTCAACACACTCATCAATCATGTCCAAAAAAATAGACATCATACACCGTTGGAAGGTTGCAGGGGCATTACATAATCCAAATGGCATACACCTGAATGCAAAAGTACCGTAAGGACTCTTGTTTGTCGTCTTCTCCTGGTCATCAGGGAAGACTGCAAATTGGTTGTACCCAGAATATCCATTGAGAAAGCATTAGTACTTATTCCCTGCCAATTTCTCGAGACTTTGATCAATAAAAGGCAAGGGAAAGTGATCCTTCTGGGTAGCGGTGTTTAGCTTGCGATAATCATTGCAAACCCTCCATCCAGTTGAGGGTCTAGTGACAACTTGTTCACCTTCGTCGTTAAATTCCACAGTAAAGCCTACGTTCTTTGGCACCACATGAATAGGACTTACCCATTTACTATCTGCAATGGGATATATGATCCCAGCATCCAACCACTTCAGGATTTCCTTTTTAACCACCTCCCTCATATTAGGGTTCAGACGTCTCTACATGTCCCTAAATGGCTTGATTGAATCATCAGTGTAAATGTGGTGCATGCAGAGTGTAGAGTCTATACCCTTAATGTCAGCAATGCTCCAAGCAATAGCTTCCTTGTGCATAGACAAGCATTCAATCAGGGCTCCCTCCTGTGCCTCGAATAGCACAGCTGAAATGATAACGGGGAGCGTATCATTGGCACCTAGGAAGACGTGCTTGAGAGTGTCAGGGAGGGGTTTCAACTCAATGTCAGGGGCTTGTATGGTTGAGGGTTTCATAATAGATGTCCCCATCTCAGGTAGCGAATCTACCTTGGGTAGAGATGATGGGGGAAGAGACTCAGTAGAAACACCTAGAAACTCCTCAAGTTCAAGTATATCCCCTTCATATTCCTCTAAGAGATGGGAATGCTCATTTAGCAGGACATACTGAAGGGGGTCAACACATAACATTGCAGGGGTTGCCTCTTCAATCAGGTCATCTATCACCTCAACTTGAGAACAATCCTCAAGTTCAGCTTGTTTGTAAGCATCAAAAACATTAAGACAAATTTTCCTATTCCCAAAGCCCATTTTCAATTTCCCAGTATTGCAATTAATTGAAGCATGCGAAGTAGCAAGGAAGGGGCGGCCCAAAATGATGGAGGGTTTGGTTGGCTTATTTGTAGGGTCAGTGTCCAAAACTAAGAAGTCAACAGGAAAGAAGAAATCCTCCACTCTGACGAGGACACCTTCCAAAATTCCCCGCGGTGTCCTAAGTGATCGATCAGCAACTTGAAGGATTACAAGGCTAGGCTTCAGATTACCACCCCCAAGTTGTTCATACACGTAGCTCGGAAGGATGTTCACCCCCGCACCCAGATCAAGTAGAGCCTCATCAATCTATAAGTCACCAATAACAACTGAGATGTATGGAGCTCATGGGTCCTTAATTTTCAGGGGTGTGCCATGTTGAACAATTAAGTTAACAGAATCAGGCAGGACAACTTTTCATTGGACCTGTTTCGTAGATTGCCGCTTTTTCGTGCATAGGTCCTTTAAGAAGAAGGCATAAGATGGAATCTGCCTGATAACTTCAAGCAAAGGCAGGTTAATCTGCACTTGCTTGAAAGTTTCCATGATCTCATTCATCTTATCTTTGGATCCAGATGAGCTAACAGAAGTCTGCCCAGAGGTGGATAAGTGCTCTGGGAAGGGCACTCTCGATCTCTGGGTGGAAGGGTTTTCATGTTGAGTAAGGGGTGGAACGAGGGCAACTTCTTCTAATGAGGTGATTTCAAGCAGAGAAGATTTTGGCAAGTCTTCTCCGGTGGGGGTGAAAGTTGGGGTCGATGGTTTTTTAGGCAGTCAGACTATAGGAGCATCGGGTTTGGAAATTTCTTTCCCACTCCTCAGAATAGTCACCACCTGAGCATGCTCCCTAAAGACAATCCCTTTACCTTTAGGATTCTCCTCAGCAGCACTAGGGAGCTTCTCAGTTTCCCTCTATCTAACGACCTCAACAAGGTGTCCTATTTGTGATTTCATCTCATGTATAGCCTTGTCATGAGATTGGATGATGGCACTTTGACTTTCTTGCATAGTTCTCAACATTGCCTTCAATTCATCCATCTCAGAGGTCTTAGGTTGGGCAAAGGTCTGAGGTTGGTTCATTTGATGATTTTGAAAGGATTGTGGTTTATAATTCCCTGAATTTGAGACATTTCCTTGTCTCCATGAAAAGTTTGGGTGGTTCCTCCATCCCTCATTATAAGTGTTGGAGAAAGGGTCATTACGAGGTCTAGGATGGAACCCTTGAGTGGCATTCAGATCCGCTTGTACAAGCTCAGGGAATTGGGAGGCCAAGTGGCAATCCACAGTGGCGTGTCTATTGACTTGGAAAATTGAGCATTCGGAAGCTTGGGATGTGGAGGTGTTAGATACGAATTGACTCGGGTTCAACATAAGCTTTCCATGTTTTGATTCAATAAATGAATCTGATAAGCTAAATTTTGGGTGTCCCTTGCCTCATTCGCCTCCAAATTTCTTTGCATGAGAGTGGGTTTTCTATCCATGTAGGCAAAATTCAAGTGAATAGAATTCTTACTCAACGTATGAAAAAGGTTCCAAGCTTTATCCTCAATCTTAGATAGAAAGGTTCCTGCACAGGCACCATTCACAGTTTGCCTATGCAAATCATTAAGTCTGGTGTAGAACCTTTCAACCAGTTGCCACTTAGGCACCTGGTGATGTGGGCAAAGTCTCAGCAAATCATTAAAGCACTCCCATGCATCATGGAAAGCTTCCCCATCCTTTTGAACAAAACCCATTATTTCCCTCCTAAAGTTATTTGTTTTGCTCATGGGGAAGTACTTCAAAAACTCCTTCTTCAGGGCATCCCAAGTGTTAATATCATCAAGGGTGTGATACCAATACTTGGCTTTGTCCTTCAGGGAGAAGGGAAAGAGGGTCCGCATTTGAGCATCATCAGTAACACCCTACAGCTTCACCGTGGAATAGGCCTTGATGAATTCCTCTATATGCCTGTAAGGGTCTTCCCTAGCAATACCATAAAAGGAGGGCAACAAGGATATGGTACTGCATTTGATCTCATAAGGATTGTCCCCTCTAGGTCTACGTAGTGTAGGGCCAGCTTGATTGGTTGGAATGAAATATTCCTTAAGGCTCCTTTGACCAGCCATTTCAACCCTTGGAAGGTTTCTTCTTAAGATTCTTTTAGGTTCAGGATCAAACACAAGTTATCTCCTAAGAGAATACCTACTAAGCATGCACTACAAACACAATTCAAAAGGACTTGTTCGGTCTTTACAAATTTAGGCTTTTGACTTTAGTTCAAATCGTAGGTGACAAAGTAAGTTGCCCAGTCAATTACGTGCCTATTGTCAACCTTCGAAATGCCTAAAAAGACCTAGTTGGAGGTTAGGTGTTCTTCCCTAAATCTCAAATGGTAGAGCAAATCCAAAGACAGAAGATCAAGGGATGCAAGTAGGCCTAAGCTTTCCTTTGAAGCTGTGCTTTCTCGGTGCTTCTCAACTACCCCCAAAAAATCGTGACAAGGTATCCCCTCTTTGGATTTTCAAACCTTTGATCTTAAGTTCCGAACACTTTAGAATCCAACGGTAGGAGGGCTCTTGTCCTTATAGTTCCAAGACTTAGGAGTGTCTAAATGCGTGCTGTGGTGCAAGAGAAATAAGTGTGCATACAGCACAAAAGATTTTGAATTTTGAACCACACACCACGTTTGAAATCAAGTCCTTGGTTTTTAAATGTCCCTCCTTTAATTAGTCCTTTTTCAAGAATATATGTCACCACTTGTTAGATCACTTCAAGATAGATTATCTGGTCTAAAAATTAATTTAAATGAATTTGCATGACAGGTAGAAATGCAAAGTTAGAAATGGATACTAGATTCCAGCATTCTTCAAGCAATATGCAAGACAAGAATTAGATCTAGATGCTGCTCACTCAGTCCTAAATGATTCGACCTAAGGGCAGGAAGCTACTAGCAAGTAACTCGTGTTTTTCTTTTTTAGCTACTCATGCACAAGCAAATTAAGGGTAAACAATCCACAAAATAAATTAAAAACCTAAATCTAAAGAAAAGGGAATAGGCTCCCAAAAATCAGGCCCAATTACTATAAGGGCGAGAAAATAGAAATAAAACTTATGAAACAGAGAATCTCCTATGGAGGCGGGATCCAGGTCTCCTTCGTCTTCCCCGCGTGTAAGCGTCGCTCAAGGTCAACGTTTTCTCCCAGATGTGCCTGTCACCTCTCTCAAATTCCTCACTCAAATTCCTCTCTAAAATTCCTCGCACAGAAAACAATAATAGATGGTCAGATCACTGTCTAATGAGAAATAATGAGAAATAAAAATTAGGTGAAATTATTGCATCTGTTGCCTCCCCAGCAACGGTGCCATTTGATAAGTCATTTTTTGCTTTCGAATAATATATTAAGATGATTTGTCATTGTAGGATCGAAGTGGTGGAAAATCGCTTAACAAAATCATTAAAATTAAAATTAAACCACTCACAGGAGAGAGGGTTGTGTCCATAGGGAGGCAATGACTTATTTAAACTCGCTATTACATTAAAATTAAAATTAAACCACTCACAGGAGAGAGGGTTGTGTCCATAGGGAGGCAATGACTTATTTAAACTCGCTATTAGGTCAAAATCAAGTTCGCTAAACTATTCGCCAGATCAAACAATGCCTATGTAGCTCTGAAAGTAAACCTTAAAATTACGGAAAGATCAAGGGGTGTTAATGTAATTTTTACGTCATAAAATTACACATGGGAAAGGGTATGCCATGTACTATTCACTTGCATGCATATGAAAATGTCATTCAAAATTAAATTCGATGCACATAGAGATGAATAACAAGGTTTAACAATTCTCTAGAAACATGAGCATGAAGGCATAAATTCACCACAATAAAATAATGATAAATCAAAATTCATTTTTGGGGTAATGGTAGGAAATGTAATTATTAATTAAGGTTGAAACAGGCGATTAGCTTTGGGTGAGATTGTGCACGGATGAAGGAGAGATGGATGGTGAGTTGGCGACCAGAGGTAGCCCTCTCCAATCCGCACCTGATGTGGTGGCGGCTCGATGGATGGTGGTCGGAGCCAGCTTGCTGGGGGAAAGAAGTGGCGGTGGTGGAGGATGCTGCTGCTGGCCGCACGTGCGTAGGTGCGCTGGAGGTGAAGGTGCAGGCGAGGTCTGATGGCGTGAGGCGAGGGCGATGGGGTGAGAACGCACGATGGGCAAGTGGCTAGGCGAGGGCGTTGGAGGTTCTGGTGAAGGTGCTCGGTGGCGTGGGTGCTAGGGATGGACGTGCAAGCGTGCAGGCACTGGGGGGTGTTGCTGGCTGAGGTGAAAATGCGCGATGGTAGGATGGCGCATGGTGGGCATGGTCTAATGGCTGGAAATGAAGTGAGGGCATGCGGTGGTAGGCGTGCTTGGCAGGAGATGTTGCAGAGACTCTTGGCGGTGTGGGCTATCACCCCACACGCCCACAGTGGTGGAGTCACACTACGGCGGTGGGAGGTCGGTGGTATGGAATGGATGAGAAGCAAAGTTCTCAATGGACAATGAGGAACAAAGCAGTGGGGGCCTCTCCCTCAATGGCAGCTCTTCCTTCTCTTTTGTAGCCATGACTACAAGGATTTGAAATTCAAAGCACCGTAGAATCAATGTGATGCGCAAGAGGAGGAGGCAGAGATGGAGGAGTTACCTGCAAAGGAGAAGAATAAAAGAATAAAATAATTAGGGTTATTTATACATAACACATTAACTTCTATGTTAATTAAAATAGTGCACCTAATTAATTAACTAATAAAATGTATGCAACCCTAGGTTAATTCTAAATGCATGAATTATGCACTTAAGCTAAAAATACGAATTAATTTATTTACATCCTAATGTATGCTATCTAAATGTTAAAATTAACTTAATGTCTAGACATTTAGATGCGTAAATAGCCCACAAATATGGGCTAATCAGTTTTCACTTGAACTTTAGATGTTTTGATTTTGTGACCTAATTTGGAGGTTGGTTGACCCAAGGGGTCAACTTCATCTGACCTGCCCTAAATATGGCAGAATGATTCTTGGTTTGACTCCCAGGTTATTAGGTCCAAGTATTTTTAAAATTCAAGTGATTTTAGAGATCAATTTTTTTAGGGTTTGTCTTGTTTAGATCTCTTCAATTAAGGGCTTAGGTAGCATGCTGAAGCGGGAGGGTTTATTTCCTTTTAAACAAGCATGCGTGACTAGCACTCCAAAAACCCTTATTATAGAAACCCTAATTTGGTTCTACTTCCAAACCTCTTCTCTTTTAAAAAAAAGTTCTCTTTGGACTTCAAAATAAGAAGTGTGTTGTCCTCGGAGATTAAGCATGATTTCTACTAGGCACACGAATTTGTGGGGTTGGCTCTAAGAAAATATCGCTTCTACTTCATTAAATTTTGAAAATTTTTTGCAAAATCAAGAAACTTTTTCCTTAAAGATGGTAATTACTATAGAAAGATGGCAGTTGATTCCTAATTTGGTTGCTTCCTTTTATCTTTCAGGAATTAGGAGATGGATTTAAGGAAGAAGAGAGATTACCTGCCCTGGAGTGGTTGACTTGCGCGGGAGATCTTCTCGTGAAATACCTCGCAAGATCAATGCAAAACAAATAAGGCAAGTTAGTGTTCAAATATAATAAAAAAGAATGTAAAGATTAGTGATAAATTCCGCGTTGATCCTTAGCAACGGTGCCAAAATGTTAACGAGGTGATGTTGGGGCTTTAAAAAGATGTTCATTGCAGTATAAATGAAATCACCTCGAAAACAAATAAGAATTTTTTATTACTCAAAAACCTAAGTATCCGAGGTCAAACATCGAGAGTAAATGGAATTTATTCACTAACCTCAATAATGTAATTTGAACACTTAAATTTACTCAAAATCTAATTCAAACTAGAATGCATGAGTTTATAAAAATGTAGCAAAAGAAGAATTGGATGTTTGATTCTATAATAAGACGCCTTAAAAAGATATGCTTCTTCTCTCTCTTCTTTGGATCTTCTTTCTTCTCTTTCAGCTTTGTTTCTCCTACCTTCTTTCTTCTTTCTTTGTTCTTCTGCCTTCTTCTTCCTCTGCAGTCTTCTTCTTTCCTTCTTATTCTTCCTTTCCTCTGCCTTGCCTTCCTTCTTTCTTCTTCTATTCATTGGCTTTCTTCCTTCTTTTACTTCTCTTCTTCCTTGACTTTCTCTTCTTTGACTTTGGCCTTCTATTTCATTCTACCTTCTCCTGTCCTTCTTCTTTCCTTTGGTTTCTTCTTCCTTTCCTCTACCTTAGCCGTGCTTCTCTTCTTCAACTTCTTCCTTAGCTTCTCTGTGCTTTAGCTTCCTTCCCTACTTGGCTTGGATTCACCTTGCCTTAGCTCCTGTTCTTTCTTCTTCTTCCTTCACTGTGGCTATGCCTTAGCTCCTCTTCCTTCTTTCTTTTCCCTGCACACAGCGGAGCAAAACCTATCCCCTGCCCTCCCCTGCGTCACTCTCTCTATTTCTCTCTTAGGTACATTCTCCCAGAGCCAGGTAATCGGGTTGGATTTCGTGTACCTAGGTCCAGGTGCACCGGAGTGGGCGTGGTGCACGAGGAGTGCAGGGTATATGGGTCAAGTACCAGGTCCGCGTAGGTGTGGGTCACGAACTAGGCGGGGCCGTGGGCAAGGGACCTCACGTCGTGTTACTTAAGGCGACCAACATAGAACACAAAAATAATAAAAGGCACTCACCGCGCTCTTGAGTTCACGAGGTGGGACTAAAGTGTCCCACCTGCTTCTTCGTGCCCGCAGGTGAGGTGTTCTACTCAATTGGGGCAGCAAGGCTCCTCACAGAGCCTGCTCTATGGCTAGATGCATCCGTGCACTCAATGCGCGTCACTTTGACCTGTTCTCCTGGAGCGCAGTGACCTGGAGTGAAGTTTGCGAGCAAGCTTGCTTGTGCGTTAATGGCTATAGGGTGGTCTGACCTGCCACCGTCGGAGAAGAAGACATCCAGAGGAGGGAGAACGACGATGACGAAGGGGTTGGAGCACGCACACGGGTATTGCGCAATGCGAAGGAAAGAGACGAAGATGGCTCTATCACTGGTATTATGGTAGAGAGACAAGAAAGAGGAGGAGTCGCCAGAGCTCACTGGACACCTAGCTAGAGGAGAAGGGAAGAAATTGGGTGGTTCTCCAGCCAAGTCAAGCTGAAAAGATGCGGCCAGAGGTGGTGGTGCTTTTATAGGCACTGGCCAGGTCTCTTGTGCTTGGAATACAAGCTTCCAAGTGTGAGAGTCCTTGTCGGAGAAGGAATCAGTTAGAGACCCAAATCTCTCGAGCGTTCGCATGAGTGATTGGGTGCAAATCTCGTCATGGGATCATTCTCAGATGGAAGGGAATTCCTCAGAGAATCTCCCTTCCAAATCTGGGAGATCTCTGATGATTCAGGGAGTAATCCCCCTCCATTCCTTGCCGGAGTAGGATTCCTCCGCTTAAATGGTGGAGGGGCCTGATTGTAAGAGTGACGAGAAAGTTAGGGGGGTTTGTGTATTGGTTTTCAAAAGATAGGGATTAAAATGTAATTGGGTGGATTATTTTGCAAAGTAGGCCAAGATGACCTCCCCTTAAGTCCAAATTTTGGTACAAACTAAATTTGGACCTAAGGAATCTAATAGTGAAGTTTAATTTTAGTTTTGACCATGTTTGACTAGACATTTTGCACAAAAACTCAAATTAGGTCAAATGCAGCACTAGGACTCCTATCTAGGTCAAAATAGGTTCCAAAGGACAAATAAAAAGTTATAAGCCCTAGGGGATATTTTTCCATGAATTTTAGAGGGTTTAGGTGATTTTCATCCTAACCAGTACCTTGTTGAGTTATGTGAGTCAATTTTAGGGTTACCAGATGTCATTTAATTCTTAGATTGTATATGAACCCATTTTTGACTGAACCAACTCACTTTTTATCTTATTCAGACCATTTGACCTATGTTTTGCCTCTGATAAATCCCATTTATGTATTGCAATGGTAAAATTGTAGTTTTACCCTTTATTTCATGTTCTCTTCTCAGAACATTTCTTCCTTGAATTAGGCCCTTCTTTAGGTTATGTAGGTGCTTTTATTCTCTTTCTTAGGTCAAAATGAGCTAGTTAGGGCTCATGATGAGGTTCTCATCAATGGACACTCGATGATCTAACTAGTATCAGCCTGTCATACTGCACACATCACATCTACACTGAAGAGGGCTCATGACCACCCCGTGAAATGCAGACTCCTAAATCCAAATCTCTAGGATGTCGTGAAAAGGGAGATCATCAAGTGATTAGATGTAGGGATCATCTACCCGATCTCCAATAGTCAGTGGGTGAGTCCAATTCAAGCTGTCCCTAAGTAGGTAGAGCTCACAGTCATCACAACCGAAATTGGAGAAACCATACCAACTAGTATACCAAACTCGTGGAGAGTCTACATTGATTACAGAAGACGCAATTCCTCCACGAAGAAGGATCATTTCCTACTACCATTCATTGATCAGATTCTCGAGAAACTAGCAGGAAATTGATTCTTCTACATTTTGGATGGGTACTCCAGTCATAGTTAGGTTGCAATCCATCCCGAGGACTATGAGACGACCAACTTCACCTGCCCCTTCAGAACATACGCATTCCAAAGGTTGCTGTTCGGTCTCTGCAATGCACTCCCTATTTTTCAGCGGTGTATGCTTGCCATATTCTCATATATGGTAGGTGAATACCTTGAGGTCTTCATGGATGACTTCTCGGTATTTGGTGAATCTTTTGATGATTGCCTATTGCACTTGGTCCAAATCCTCAGGTGATGCATCGACGTGAATTTGGTTCTTTCCTAGGAAACGAGCCACTTCATGGTACCTGAGGGAATTGTCCTGGGACATCTCATCTCTAAAAAGGTCATCCAGGTTGATCGAGCCAAGGTAAATCTGATTTCCAAACTCCCTATGCCTAGCTCAGTCAAAGACATCCAATCCATTCTAGGGCACATTGATTTTTACTGTCGATGCATTCTTGATTTTTCGAAAATCGCACCCATCCTGACTAATCTTCTATCTAAGGATGTCCCCTTCAAAATTTTTGACGAGTGCACTAAGGCATTTGAGATCCTATGTGACCGAGTTACCCAAGCACATATCTTGCAGTCCGCTAATTGGTCTCAACCTTTTGAGATCATGTGCAATGCGTCTGATTACGTTGTGGGTGCGGTACTTGGGCAGAAAATAGATGGGAAACCCATGGTCATCTACTACACTAGCAAGAAACTTAACAAGGCTCAACGTAACTACACAGTTACTGAGGAGTTGCTAGCCATCATATTTGGCCTGGAAAAATTCAGATCTTACCTTTTTGGTTTCCACGTCATCAAATACTCGGATCACACTACTGTGAGGCATCTCCTCACTAGGAAGGATGAGAAACCTCAACAAATCCACTGGTTCTTGCTATTACTAGAATTCGATCTCAAGATTCGCCATAAAGCGAGAAAACAAAACATGGCCGCTAACCATTTGTCCCATCTTCCTTCTTCCGTCATCGACCCATCTGGTCCAATCACCGAGCATTTTCCAGATGAGCACATTCTAGCCATTCACAATCTCCCATGGTTTGCTGATCTTGTAAACTACTTGGTTACGAGGAAAGTTACGCTAGATTAGGCAACCTCCAAGCAGGGAAATTGATTACCGAGGGCAAGTACTATATTTGGGAGGAATCATACCTTTTCCACATTGGCAATGATCAGGTGATCCAGAGATGCATTCCTGACAACAAGGTCAATGACATGATATCATTCTGCCATGACCAGGCCTAAGGTGTCCATTTCTCTAGTGTGGGTTCTTTTGGCCCACTTTGTTTAAGATGCACAAATGTATTGTAGGGCATGCGCTCATTGTTAGACCCTCGGCAACATGGACCTGTGGGATATGATGCCCTTGAACCCAATTATTATGTGCAAAATCTTTGACATATGGGGAATTGATTTCATGGGATCATGCGCTCATTGTCAGGCCCTTGGCAACATGGGCCCGTGGGATATGATGCCCTTGAACCCAATTATTATGTGCAAAATCTTTGACATATGGGGAATTGATTTCATGGGACCCTTTCCCAGATCTAACAGCTTCAAGTACATTCTACTCGCTGTTGATTATGTCTCTAAATGGATCGAAGCCATCCCCACAAGAACTAGTGATCATAAAGTTGTCCTCCAATTTATCTAGGAGAACATCTTTACCAGATTTGGGGTTCCTAAGGCCATCATCAGTGATGGCAGGTCTCATTTTGACATTGTGCACTTCCATTCCCTAATGAAAAGTTCAGGATGACACATCGTATCTCGACTCCTTACCACCCCCAAGCCAATTGACTGGTAGAACTGTTAAATCGAGAGATCAAGAAGATCCTTCAGGTCACTGTTCAGCCTGATAGGAAGGATTGGTCTAGTCGCCTTCCGGAAGCCTTGTGGGCCTATAGGACTACCCACAACACCCAATTAGGCATGTCTCCCATCAGATTAGTGTCTGGAAAGGCATGTCACCTTCCTGTCTAGATGGAGCACAAGGCTTATTGGGCAATACGGAAGTGCAATCTAGATCTGATGAAGGCTGGAATACATCGCCGGTTGCAATTGAGGGAGATCGAGGAACTATGCAATGATGCATATGAGAACTTGCATATCTACAAAGAGTATGTTATGGCTTTCCATGACAAGCACATTGTACAAAAAGCTTTCCACCATGGTCAAAAAGTTCTACTCTTTGATGTCAAACTCAAATTGTTCCCAAGAAAACTCATATCAAAATGGACTAGATCATTCTTGGCAAGATGAATCTTTGGAAATGGAGCCATTGAAATTAGCAAACTCAGCCCTGATTCTACACCTTTTGTCGTGAATGGTCAGAGATTCAAACCGTTCATCGAACTCACTGAATCAAACTTTGCTGA
This sequence comes from Thalassia testudinum, assembly GCA_037157565.1. Taxonomy (NCBI): domain Eukaryota; kingdom Viridiplantae; phylum Streptophyta; class Magnoliopsida; order Alismatales; family Hydrocharitaceae; genus Thalassia; species Thalassia testudinum. Next base: position 219,591,367 of record JAZHRO010000031.1, on the reverse strand, counting down.
GATATCTTTTGCCGTCCATTCTCCCTGAGCTCACTGCACCCGGCTAATGGCATTAAACTCAGTGCCTAATACGAGGCAACTTGTCATCTTGTTGAAACCTGAAACCCTTCTTAACACATCCTATGCTAAACTCATATTGCACTTTAGGGTTCGTCCAATAGAATAGCCAACTCCACCACTGGTACCTGTACTAGAACTTGAAATCATCCGCAACAGTCACCTTGACTCATCGACCCACACAAAACCTATTTTAATGTATGATCTAAACTGAATTCGAACCCACCTAATTTACAATGAGGACATTGCAAATCGTAGGCATGGGGGATATTAAAGTGCAAAACACTGTGAGAATCACTTCACAAGAAAGGGTTTCATCAAAAAATTACATATTCCGAAAACCAAAAAAGAAAAATTGAAAAAGAATAAAAAATCGAGAAGGGAGGAAATTTTGAGTGAATCAATTTCATATCATTTTTTAGGATGAAAAGGGGAGGTGATATAAATGTCAAAAGGGAGCACAATTTGAAAAAAAAAATGATAGTCATTAGTAAAAGATTAAGGAATCAACTTAGTTCTAGTCCAAATCAAAAAGAAAGAAAATAAAAGATAAAATGTGCTAAAGGACAAAAGAGATTAGTATGAATGCCGATCTTAGGCCTCTTGAGCTGTGATTTGAGGCTTAAAAGTTCAAGTATCCGTTAAGATCTGGATAGTCCTTAAGAGGTTGGGGAAAATGTGAAGCTTAAGTATTAGGTTTAAGGCTTAGGGATTATTCGACCTCGCTAACTGACCTCTGGTTTCTAGGACTCGGTAACCTAAGCACCCCAATCCACACACAGTCTAGTTCAGTTCACTTAATTATGAAAATCACGCAAATGCGTTAAATCTGTTCTACGAAAGCTACCTAGATTAGGACCGTCTGATCAACACAAGCAAATTTGGAAGAGTTCCCAACGTGGAGAGGCAGGAAATTCCCCTCGAAGATGGGTAATATCATACTGTCTCCTTGGTACTTGTCTCCTAGGATATCTAAATATCCTACCAGGGGCATGTAAACACCTTGTACTGGTCTAGATGCCATGGGTGGCATTATCACGAAATGTCGATTGCAGGGTCTGGATTTAGCTATAGAACGCCATGGGCTGGATTATCTTGAAATCTCGAAAGCCAAGGTTCTAGGGGTTACCATGGGTGGTGCTATCTCAAAGCATCGATTGTTAGGTACCCTACAAGGATTGATGGTGGGACCCAAGAATTCGATACAAACTGTGTTGCAAAGCCAATCCAAAGCAAGAAATAAAGGAAGAAAAGGAGAGAAAACTCTCCAAAAATAAAGAAAAAATCCTCTGTCTCTCTCTTACAAAAACACACTACAAACTGAACCTTGGCTAAAACATGTCCTAAGCACGGGTGCTTTAACCGTGGAGTTCAACGAACCTTAGGTTAATTCCTGTGGGCCATAAAAACCTTCACGGTGAACTAAGGCTAGAGCTGGTTTGGTCTGGATCTTGGTTGGTACTTGAGTACCTCTAAGCCTACTATCAGCATTTTGATCTAATCTACAAAAGAAGGCACATAGTAGAAATCTGAGCATGTGGTCTAGAATTAAAGTTAATTCCATGAGATTTTGCAAAAGGACTAGCAAAATCTAGTTATGGGGGTATGATGGGAACAGCAACATGAGCAATAAATAGCTCAATTTGAGCTAATTAAGTCATTAAATCCTCCTACATAACTGGTAGGGAGGCCTCAGTCACTACATAATCATTCTGAGCGAAAGACAAAAATCCAGGGTTAAAACTATAATTTTACCATCATATCATTAATGTAGAATAACCACAGGTTTTCTTAAAGGTTAATTAATGGACAAATTGTCCTAAAAGGTTAACAAGTGGGTTAGAATAGACAGAAAAGGGTTTTCACGTGTTTTGAGAATTAAATGACTTCTAAAACCATAAAAACAAACTTGTTGAATTAAATGAGGTTTTGTTTAGGATAAAATTCACCTAAACCCTCTAAAATTCATAGAAAAATATTCTCTAGGGTTTGGTATCTTTAATTTGACCATCAAAACCCATCTTGACCCAAAATAGAGTCTCAACTGACATTTGCCCTAATTTAGGTTATTGCATAAATTACCCAGTCAAACTTGGTCAAAACTAAAATCCAAATTCACCATTGGATTTCTTAGGTCTAAATTAGATTTGTACCAAAATTTGGGCCTAATCTGAGATCATCTTGACCTAGTTTGCAATTTGGTTCAGTCTGATTCTTTTCTATCACACACATGCCCTTAACTTTCAAAATCCTTTCAAATAGGCCCCAAACTTTGCCATTGTTTTCACAAACAGGTCCCTACCGCCATGAGTCCTATTCCTACAAACTCCAACGTCCTATATTTGGCAAGAACTCCTTGATTCCTTGACGAATCCCTCTCAAATTTGAAAGGGAAGTTCGTCACAGAATTCCCTTCCATCTGAGCCAATCCTTGGGCTCCAATTCTTTCCGAGAAGACCATGCAAACCTTTCAAAGGTTTGGGTATCCAATTTTGAAAAAGCTTTCTAAACTTGGAAGCTTCTTTCCAAGCTTGGAAGGGCTTCCTATGGCCTATAAAAGATCCTACATCACACGACCAAGCTCTTCAGCAAGATTTTGGGAGCCAAATCATCCTAATCCACCCTCTCCGACCACCAAACGACTCTACTCTGGCGACCTCCTTGGATCCCCCTCCTTCGGTCGTCAAACCATCAAATTGGACAGCCTAAATTCTTCCTCTCTTCCTCGCAACCCTCCTCAGCCAAAGGGAGGGTGTTCCTTCATCTGAGTCATCGTTGCCGCCTCGTCACTTCTTCCTCCTCCTACTCCAGTCGACCAACACCAGAGCCCTCCACCACTCAACCGCATCCTTCAGTCACTCTATCACTCTCTCTGTCATTCTATTTTTCTCTCCCACACTCGCAACACACACATGACCACAGCTTCTCCCTCAACGCCATCTTCTTCTCCGCCTCCAGCGACGCCTACACAACACCACACTACTCGAAACCTGCTGCTGCCACTTCCATCAGCATCGCTGTGACTCACCCTCCAAAATCCCTAAATAAATTTAGGGTTTAACACCCTCCACCTTCCTGCTGAACACACCCACTTGCCGCCCTCATGCACTTCATCGTCAGCCCTCCACACATGTCTTCACTCCCTCGAACCACCGCCATTGCATTCACCTCATCAAGGTGAAGCTCTTGAATGTACTGACTGGGGCATTTAGCCTGTGTTCATCTCTTTTAGGTCTCAAGCCACAATGCCATTAACGGAGCTTCTTCAAGGTGCTCCAGCTGGCGTTCTTGCATCTTCAGCTCCAGGCGCTACACCTAGGTAGCGTGGAATACTCCTATGTAGGATCCTAGGGCACCAATTGGAGGCATCGTCCTCCAAAGTTATGCAATTCAAGCCTTCTTCACAGCAGCTGCAAACATGCAAAGAAGGGTGGGACTTTAGTCCCACCTTGATAGCTGACGAAGCACCACATGGAGATAAATTGAATTTGTGCCATAGGTTGTTCGGCCCAGTAGGACGGGGTGAGGTCCCCTCGCACGTGCCCACGCATGCCCTCACCCGTGCTCACTCCCTACAGGTCTAGGCTTGATCCGTTTACCCGGATTCTTGGGTCTAATTTGGTTTCTTGGTTCCAGGAGAGGAAGAGGAAAAGGGAGGGGAGAGGGGTTTTACTCTACCACCCTCCTCTTGACTCTTGAGAGATCTGAAGAGGCCTTTGCCTCTGCTGGTGTGCTAAGTCTTGTGCTACGCCTTCTCTAAATAGAAGAGGAAGAAGAGAAAAGGAAGTAGAAGAGAAAGAAGAGAAGAGGGAAAGAAGAGAAGAAAGAAACCTCTACTTGAGGCTTGAAGAAGAAAGAGGAAGAGAAGAGGCCTTTGCCTCTGTTAAGGCATCTGAGCCTAAATCTATCATCTGATGCCTTGGTTCTATTAGTTAAATTTGAGTTGTGCTTGCCTTATCTGATATGTTCCTTTGAGTAACTTGCTTAACATTCTATGGTAATTTGGTGATTCAAATCACCATTTTACCCTCTCTTCTTTTTGCATTATTGACACTGGATCTCATTTCTATATCTTTATTGATTGCAAATTCTTACATCTTTGATTGTGATCTTAAGTTTTAAATTGCCATATTGCTCCCTCTGTTCGACCTAGGACTTCAAATTTGAGTAATAAATTGTATTTGTTTTTAGCAATGATTTGACCTATACTGCAACACGACAATTTTGAAATCCATTTCAAAGCAACGAACACCAGATGCTATTCATTCAATCCTTGATGGTTGCCCTATAGATATGTAGCTTCTAGTAGGTAGTTCAATTTTTTTTTCTTTTTCTTTCTTTTTTTTTATCACACAATTGAAGCAAACCTAAACAACTAACAACTAACAACCACATAAAATAATAGTCCTAGTTACTAAAGAAATGGGACATGCTCCCAAAAATACCCTAGAACATGGGCCCAATCAATCCAACAAAATTGGTGAACAAACCCCACAAACTAACCCTAATGAACAAGGACGAGAAAATAATGAAAAAATATTTTGAGTCTAAAGTTTATTCTAACACCTAATTAAATGGAAGGAGGATAGGAGAAGTCCTCAATGAAACTCCAGGTTTCTCAATCTCCCAGCTTCTCGTCTCCTTGCTAGGTGCAATCAAGGCCCACCAAAATGCATCTATTATGCCTCTCCCTGTTCCATGTGATACACCTCACACCTAAATCAAGATAATAGATCAATATATATAAGATCAACAACAAATCAATGTGAATAGGAAAAGTGTGTGAGTTTATTAGGCTTGTTGCCTCCCTGGCAATGATGCCATTTGACGGAGAGAATTTCTCTTATTTATTAAGATGGTAGCAATAGATTGATTTGTCATTGTATGTCTAGGTGGTGGAAAATCTGTCAATCAACACATAAAATAATTCAGTCTAACCACACAGGATTATGTCATATCCATAGGGAGGTTCGAAACTAATTAGAACTCACAACTTTTTTTCTCTCAAGAAATATACAGAAGTCAAATATGTTTAATTCTCAAACATAAAATGGTTCTTACAGAATAATCAACTGAAGGTTCCCTGGGGAAGGGGGTGAGATTTGCGTGATAAAATAAAAAATGCGAAAACAAAATAAGCAATCTTACAGAAAAAATATTTGCACAATATGCACAAGCAATTTTTAGGTGGAAATCCAAACCGTGTGAAAACCATCACCTAACCCTCTCAAGTTAGGATTTTCCAATCAACCAAGTCGATCAAAATCCACCAACGTATTACTTAAAATGAGGGTAGCACCTCTATACAACCACGCTACTTGAACCCAAGGGTAGCGTACCTCAAACACCTTCTCTTCACAAGAAGGATTTTGTCCCTCGATGGAGATGGGAATTCGCAAGGCGAATCCCCAACCAAAGACAATAAAATACAACCTATAGGGCTACAAATAATAAAGCCTAACTACTATAGGAGTTAGGAAACCTCCCTTTAGCGGAAGTGCGTCGACTTGACACGGGTGCGTGAACCATGAAACAACACGACAATGCTCTTGAAACTGATGGTAGGAGAGCGCATGCACAGCGAATGTGGAGCTCTCAAAGTGTGAGATGATCTCGAAGAGCAACAACAATTCTAGATGATCTTCTTCTTCTTTAGGACACAAGGTATGTTGAAATAGTATTGCTTGATGTGTCTAAATAAGGCAAGGGTCCTTCTCTATTTATCGAGGGCCTAGGAAGGATTTGGAGTGCCTTAGAAGCCTTAGGTAGCCATTGGGGTTCGTCCCAAGGCAAGGCAAGCCGTAATCAGAATCATTAATGATTTTGTCAGGGTCATCAGACGTCTGGGAAAAAGATCCGACGTTTGGAAGTCACTCTTAAGAGATTTAGGAACTAAGTCAGATGTCTAATTCTAGGCAGGTTTCCTTCCTGACTTGGCTCTGACTTAAACAAGGCTCTAGTGTAAAATCATCAGATGACATACAAGATATCTGGCACTATGTCTGGATGTCTGGAAAACTAATTAAGTGTAGGAATGGATTCCCAAGAGCCTAAACAGCTATAATCCTCAATACAAGTGATTTTGGCCCAATTGAGGCTCAACGGTCACATATCAGAAGTCTGATAGAAGCCAAAAGGTCATTTTCCTCAATGTTTACTTTATAAGCAAACATTCCACTAATTAGACATCTGGCACAACCATTAGACGTCTTCTAGGATGTCTGGACTAAGGTATGGATGTCTGATTACAGTAGACAAAACCCACTAAGTCCAGCGCAAGTTATCGGATGTTTGTGTCAACAATCAAATATCTTAAAAGTCAAGATCTTTCATCTGATTTCCAGATTGGACAACTGATCAGGCTATCTGATAACTATCTTGGATTTCTAAGTTCTCTACGAAAAGGCCTAAGTATCCTAGGGTTGTGCATGTGTACCTAGGGCTACTATATTGTTACTTTGGGCTCTTTAACAAGTAATCTAAGAAATAAAAGAGCAAATAACAAAGAGATACAAAGTACAAGAAAGAAAAAGCATCTATCCTATTCTTCTGACTTTATGCTTTCACTCCTCGCGATGCTCCTTTTTCTCTGTCAAGCTCCTCCAATCCGCCATGGATAAGAGCTCCAACTCCATCTCTACACTTGTCTCCACTTGCAATTTGACCTGGAAACTAGGACTCAAAAGCAAATGTTAAATAACAAGTGTTTTATTATCATCAAAATAAATGATTGTGGTGCTTAACACGGCATGGAAATCATGAGTTTACGGAAAACAACATCGTAGTATAGTCGCGAAATCCACTTATCAAGAATATTTTTAAAATAAAGAGACTTGGAGTCCCTATCCTTCATCTCTGGGAGGCATTTTGGAAATGCAAACTCAAATTCGATCTCTCTCGCTCTACTCATTCAAAATTGCTTGTCGATTTATACTAAATACGTATTGATATATGACATGTTGCCAGATTATCAAAAATTGAAAGCATGCAACTTTAATCACACCAAAAGATGATAATCAGGCACATGGTGATTTTCAACATATATATATATATAAATATTTTCATTGAGGCATTATGGTGGGTACAGCACAGGTAGCGGAATGCTTATACAGGGAAATTTAAATCTAGGTAACAGAAAATGTCTACATGTGTGAATCTGCAAGAGGCTGCTCGTGAACCATGTAGGAGGGAGAGATAGCTACACTACTAAGCAGTAAATAAAGTAATAAATCTATGAAGAACTATGCTACTTATCTAGCTAACAGAATGAATGGCATTCAAAGGTGGGCTCCGATGGCCTTTGAGTGGGTGAGAGGAGAAAGAGTGGCAGCCAATGGTGCTTAGGCTGGCCCTTGAAGAGAGGTTGGAGAAGGTGATCTAGGCTCTTGGCAAGGAGGTAGAGATGGCCATGGTGTACTTGTGGAGATGGAGGTGGAGGTGCAAATGGAATGAGTGGAATGGAGCCAAAGGGCCAAGATTTTTGACCAAATGGCCACCCTGTAGGACTTTTTATAGGCCTAAGGGATGCTCTATAGAGAATTATGGAATTCCCTAGAGAGGCCTATGGTGGGAGCTTGTGTGAGAGGTAGAGAGAGGGTGGATGGGTGGTTTTTAGATCCACATTTTGTGGATCTAAAAATTGAATGCATCGTGCTTGCTATTTTTAGCAACCAAGAAAAGAACACATGATAGAGAGTTCTAGAGAACTATAGCTAAGCTAACTTCATGTAGATGGTGTGTGTGGGTGTGTGTGGGTCGAAACCTAGGTGGCTTGGTTGATTAGGTTAGGTTCTAGTGGGTTTAGGTCAATGTAGGTGTCAAATTAGGGTTGAAAACCCCAATTAACTAAGGTAAAATGCAATTAAACTTTATAAAAGTTTAATTGGGTGTGTGAAAACCTAATTGAGAGTAAAATAACTCAATTAAGTCAGGTTTAGGTCAATTGGACTTTCACTAAGTCCAATTGGGCTATGTGTGCTGAGATCAGGGCTCAATTGGACTCACTGAGTCCAATTGAGTTGCCTGATGAAATTGGCTATGATCCAAGTCAATTAGGTTTAGTGAGGACCTACTTTTATCCTTAGGGAGGTCTAGAGGTGATGTACTAGGGTTAGGGCACCTTAATTTAGGTTCCTAGGGGTTTAGAACTAGGTTTATGTAATTAAGAACTCAAGATCATGGCTTGAATTCTAAAACAGCAACTCGAGAATAGTTCTGGATGTCCAATAAAGTTATCAATTGACTTATAATGAAAAATCAGAAGTCTAAACTTATTTTCTGGATGTCCAATCAGAGTCAGGAGGGATTCTGGGTTCTGTCTTGGGTATTTTGCAAAAATTTGATGTCTGACCAAGTGTCTGGAGGTCCAGTAATGCTGCAGATGTGGGTTTGAGGTGTGCAGGTTATGGCTAAGGGTTATGGACGTCTTATAACTCATCCGGACATCTAGAAATAGGTTGGAATTATGGTTTTAGGGCTTCTTAGGGTGTAGTGACCTAATCTAAGGGTGGCTATGGCTTGAGGAAGCTTCTAAGTTGTCTTAGGACTAGGGTGGACCTATGTTTTTCCTAGTTAATAGAGTAGCATACCTTAACTCCCTTAAATTGTTGTCTACTACATCTACTCTAGGTCTTCTGCTCCAGCTCTACTGCAACTCTAGCATCAAGTCCAACTTCCGCTAAGCTTATGCATAGCTACAGAAAAGCAGTAAAGATGCAAATAGTGCTTATGCATGCATGAACTATCATAACTTATGCTAAGTTCTAACCTAATTTAGGTCAATTACAACCTATGATTGCTGCGCAATCATACCCCCATGCCTAAATCTTGCTAGTCCATAGCAAATGCAAGTCTAAATTTTTTATAGAAGGGTCCCTATGGGATTGATTATTTTTTGTCAAGTGTATGCCTAGAGATTCTTTTCCTTTTTGTTTTCTTCCTAAAATCGAGAAATCTAGACAATCGGGAAAGTGCAACTATGTAGCTTTTACAGTGGATTTGAGTGAAAAACTTGATTTACCTCTAAAGCCTGTACTTGACCCCTAGTAAAATTCTAACGAGATGGCAACTTCTTCCCTCATGGTATTCAAGACATTCTATGAATTCCACCTCGACTTTAAGCTTGGGTAGAGAATGTCATAGGAAAATGATTGTTCACTTGGTGGCTCACTCTCATTTGGTGCTACATAGAGATTAGTACTACAGAATCTAGATTCCCAAATTATTATGTAACTCAGAGAAAGACGAGAAAAACTGTGCTCTCTTTTGGTTCCTTTGTATTCATTCTCTCTTTCTCTTCTCTTTTATTTTCTTTTTCTTTTTTTCTTGAGCTCACAATCTCACCAGAATTACACATATATTCCATATTTGGTGGGTCTCAATTTTATTTGGTCGTATTGCCTCAATGCAAATGAAATAAACACAAAACACTCACAAACTCCTTTTCTGCTCTTTTCTTCCCTTCTTTTTTCTTTTGTTTCTATTTTTTTCTCATTTTCTTATTTTTTCATTAATTTTTTTTTCATATATAATTTTTCTAATGCAACACAATCTAGAAACACATTCATGAATTTTATTGAGTCATTATTAGGGATTGGTGGTACTCAAGAGAGATTGGGTGGCTTATTCAGTGGAAATGCCTACTTACAGCATCGGGAAGGACAGATAGGACGGTGTATTTCTGACCTTGACATTAGTACCCTCCTTCAGCTGAGGATTCCATAAAAATGGTTGTAACCATCCACCTTTGCCCTAGTTTTATCAGAACTCGCTCTACACGTATTTGCCTTGATTGGTGGCTCTGAATATCTCACACAAAATGTATATGCTGGATCCGAGAGCAGGAACTATGTCTATTCTCTGAGTATCATTACCTAATTATCTAGGATTCTAGATTCCTTGCACTAATCTTAGAGCACCAGTTTTGTTTACTCTCAACTCACACTATATGGTGGATTTTTAGAAGAAAATCAGCCTGACTCCCAAAACACTATCTAGGGGTGCAAGAAAAGAAGCACTACTTCTTGTCGATAGCCTAAAGACATATATTAGTATTCACCTTGAATCCACTGGAAATTCTACGTGTGGGTGTGAAAATTGTACTAGATTTTAGATTAAAGGAATCAACTAGTGGATAAAATCCCTAATGCATTCTCTTAATAAAAATAATCTTACTCATGAATGCACTATGTATGTATGCTTTAAATAAGTAACCTCTTTCATTTGTACTTCATAAGTTACCTTATCGAGTTACGTTTAGCTTAATTCTAAATTTAGAACAGAAGGGTGAGCGGGTGAATAAGAAATGGCTGTTGCAGACGATTTCTAGCTCCAATGGAGCATTGGAGGTGAAGTCGGCTGTTCTTATATTTAGGATCCTAAAGTATGTTTGACATGATGCTCTGAGGTTTTCTAAGTGTTGGCATAAAAAAAAAAAATTCAGTTTTGCGGTATATCTAACCCCCCATGCCTAAGTTCTTGCATGTCCTCATGCATGAATATAAACGAAAATAAATAGAGTAGGGAGTAAGTGGGTAGAGATCACCTGGAGTTGCTCATAAATTTGAACATTTAGCACCGACCAACCTGACAGTATGCAATATGTGAAAAGGAAATATGCTAAAAGAAAAATATGCTATATATAAGAATGGTATGTATAGGGTAATGAAGAATGTGGGTAGATGCTGAGTTTAGCAACACCTCCAGCTGGGCGAAAACTCAATCAGATGGATCATTAAAGATCAATAGAAAGATATGTTCATGTGCTCCGAGAATCAGTGGTCCACAAATACGAACTAGCTGATTATGCACCCCTACTCCAAAAATTCTAGCTATAATACAGTGTGGAGTAGTGGTGGAGGATAGAGGATAATCATAGGGGGGATCATGATGTTTATTCAACTAATTTATCATGTCCCAAAATTTAGCAGGAAGTTGCTGTGGGAGTGGATCAAAATATATATCAGGACCAGAATCTGAGCCATAGGGGTCTTCATAATGATAATTAACATCAGAGATCATGCCCTCTCCAGGCTCTAGGTCATATGGCGTATATGTGAAAGTAAAAGTTCAGTGGGGAGGTCACTAAATCCCCATTAGAAATCACTTCATCCTCATCAGTACTTATCTCTGACTCATCAGAGGCTGACTCTTCTGGCTCTGAGTCAAGCCATCCATTAGTTTGACTAGGATGGTAGGTAAGTCCCCAGTTCATTCTGCTCAGTGCTTTGCCCTCACATGAAGTAGGCTCCCCATTACTTCCTGGTTCAGAAATCATGTCCATTTGTTCAGACAAGACGTCCCTGGCTATCTCTGTCCTTTGTGTATCAAAATCAAAAGGGGTAGTCTCAAAGATTCCAACATCACCTTGATAGATGAAAGAAGAAGGGTGCAAATCGGCTGATGCTGGGTCAAGAATAGGTATAAATTGGTTGGTGGTGTTACATGGAATGCTCGCCTCCAGATCCATATCCTTAGATGGGTCTTCATCCTTCTTCTCAGGCAGGTTGTCTGACCCATAATGTGTCCTCTAGGGTCTAGAGTAATCAATCCTTTCCTCATCACTTTCTCGAGTGGAGTTTCCAGTTGAATCCATTCAGGATGCTTCTTGCTCCTATTCTTCTTCCCCTGAATTTCTTCTGAGTGTTTGCTCCTATGAATTGTCTTCAGGTGTGATCAATTCAGGTTCTTCGGGATCTCTCAGGCTATTTTCCACTTGATAATGCAAAAGCAGCATCTCCTGAAGTGTGCAATTCTGTTTAAGTGCGCTTGTTATTGATGCCGCTTCCTGAAGGGCTTCCATTAAAGTTTCTTGATAGGGAATCCAGGCTCATCTTTATTCTGGATCCGTAATAGCCTGGATTCCATGCAGATAGAATGAGACTCTGTCTCTCATCCCAGTTATAGCTCGCTATAACCTATAATGTGGTCGCATATAGACTAGTAGTTTCACAGGGGTTCCATGGGTGAGATGCAGGAGTATGAAATTCATACCCTGGGTTATAAGATTAGGTCCTTTGTGGATCTTATTGTTGTGCATCATAGTATCCAGGGTCAGGATATGGGTTAACCATTTCGGCAACCAGAGAAGAAGGATCAGGCGAAGAGAAAGGTCATCTTTGCCACCTTGGGTTTTGATCTCAAGGTTGAGCTGATTCAGTAACTCAGGCTTTTGATGAGCCCTTAGGTCTAGATTACCTAGATTCTGACCAGGTCCAGATCTAGGGTTAGCCATTTCGGCTAAGAGGATAGAAGAAGGGTGAGAAGATGGTCTAGGTGATGCGACTCACCTCCTTAGGAATGGCTCCCAAGGTCCAACCAGTTGAGGTCTCAGTGACCTCCTTCCTTGCATACACCAGCCAACCCCTAGGTTGGCGTAGCCAGCCAAATAAGGCTAAGGCCCTATCAATTAGATAGTCCTTATGATCCGATGATCGAAATTTACATTTTGGGTTCGAATTCCTAAAGAAAAATTCGTTGAGAACCGACTGAAAGTGATTCCCGCCTCTTAAGCTAACCCAGCCAATCTGGTTACAAGGGGACGATGGGGAAGGCTCTTCCTTCGACTCGTGCCTCCGATTCTGTTGACCCCCAAGCCATGGTTGTTTGACACTACCTCGCAGACTTAGTCACTAGGTTTGGCCAGAGTGGATGAAAACACCCAGTAGTATGACAACAAATTCGGGTTGATTGTGTTTTGGAATTTATTTTAACCCTTTTCTTCGCAGGGGCTTAGGGTGAGTGGCCTACAAGATGACTAGGCTCACTGGCTAAACACTAGACTTAGCTAAGTCTAGGTTAGCTCATGTGTGGTCTCTAGAGTGTAGCCCTAAAGGTGTAACCTAGGGTTCATGCAGTTCTAGGGTTTTTTTTTCTTTCTTTTCAGCAGACCACAAGAATAAAAAAAGTTCTCTGAATAAAATTGGAATCCAAATAAATTGAAATTTGGCAAGTAGATTCCCTTTTCAATTATCTTTTCATAGAATATTGTTTAATAATTTTTACTATTTCAACCAAATTTATAGGGATTTTCAATTGTCAAGTAGTCAGATCTGAAAATTTTGACCCCTGGCCGATTTTCTGCTCTGAAACAGTATCAAATGACTTTCAAAAATTCAGGAAAAATATGAAAATTAAAGCTAATGAGATCAACTTTTAAGCCCTACCATTTTTAGTCAAAACAGATTCATGACTTACTCGAAATTGATTTTTTAATTTTGAAAATTTTCAAATCTGGGTCAGTTTGACTACTTTCACTTTGCAAACTTTTGAAAATTTTGTACTTGGATTTTTTTTCAAAGAAATGGTGCTGTTTGAAAGGTGGTTTGAAATGAAGTACTTGCCCAAATTTCAAAAATTTTCGCTCATTAATTTTTTGGAAAATGAATTTTTAAGTCAGAAAATGAAGTCTGGACAAATTTTGGAAAGTGGTGGAAAGGCTTCTAAAATGTGTTTGAAATTCAAATTCCACTTTCCACAAAAAGAGATTTTTTTTGTCTTTTTTTCAAATGTTTTTTTCAAAAACTTACAAATTTTTTTGGAGGGAAAAACTTTTTCAAATTTTCTCATTTTTTTCTTAAACAAACTAACCTAAGATTCGAATAGAAACCTAACCTAACAACCTAAAGGAAAAATATTTTTGTTGTTGTTTTTCTTTCTCAAGATATGCATATTTTTTTTTTTCAAAAAGATATTTCTAACCTAGAGTTCAAACATAAATCCTAAGCTAAGGGAGGGATGTGCGCCTACATCTTTTTCTCCACACTCGATGTGTGCGCAGATCCCATTTTTCCTGATTTCCTGCACATCCAACAAACAAGAAGGGGAAGATTTGTCACTAAAAGCTTAGATCAAAAATCAATTGCGTTGCCTCCTTGATAATGGCACCATTTGACAAGGCATGGAAATTTAGAGTTTAAGGAAAACAATGTTGTAGTATTGTCGCCAAATCCATACGCCAAAAATATTTATAAAATAATGAGACTTGGAGTCTCGGTTGTTCATCTCTAGGAGGTGTTTTGGAAATGAAAACTCAAATTTGATCTCGTCTACTCTACTCGTTCAAAATCGCCTGTCGATTTATACTAAATACATATTGATATACGACATGCTGTTGCCAGAATATCAGAAATTGAAAGCATGCAACTTTAATCGCACCAAAAGATGATAATCAAGCACATGGTGATTTTGAACATATATATACATATATATACTCGTTAAGGCATGATGGTGGTTACAGCACAGGTAGCGGAATGCTTGTAAAGAGAAATTAAAATGTGGCTAACAGAAAATGTGTGCACGAGCAGATTTTCAAGAGACTGCTCATGCACCATGTAGGAGGGAGAGATAGCTAGACTACTAAGCAGTAAATAAAGTAATAAATCTATGAAGAACTATGCTCCTTATCTATCTAACAGAACGAAGGGCATTCAGAGGTGGGCTCCGATGGCCTTTGAGTGGGTGAGAGGAGAAAGAGGGGTGGTCAATGGTTCCTAGGCTGGCCCTTGCAGAGAGGTTGGAGAAGGTGATCTAGGCTCTTGGCATAGAGGTAGTGATGGCCATGGTGTACTCGTCAAGATGGAGGTGGAGGTGCAGGTGGAATGAGTGGAATGGATCCGAAGAACCAAGATTTTTGACCAAATGGCCACCCCTTAGGTCTTTTTATAGGCCTAAGGGATGCTGTCTAGAGAATTATGGAATTCCCTAGAGAGGCCTTTGGTGGGATCTTGTGGGAGAGGGAGAGAGAGGGTGAATGGGTGGTTTTTAGATCCACATTTGGTGGATCTCAAAATTGAATGCATCTTGGTTGCTATTTTTAGCAACCAATGAAACAACATATGATAGAGAGTTCTAGAGAACTGTAGCTAGGATAATTTCATGTAGGTGGTGTGTGTGGGTCAAAACCTAGGTGGCTAGGTTGATTAGGTTAGATTCTAGTGGGTTTAGGTCAATGTAGGTCTCAAATTATGATTGCAAACCCTAGTTCAATAAGGTAAAATGCAATTAAACTTTATACAAGTTTAATTGGGTGTGTGAAAATCTAATTGGGAGTAAAAGAACTCAATTAAGTTAGGTTTAGGTCAATTGGACTCTCACTAAGTCCAATTGGGCTGTGTGTGCTGAGATTAGGACTTAATTGGACTCATTGAGTCCAATTGAATAGGCTGATGAAATTGACTATGATCCAAGTCAATTATGTTTAGTGAGGACCTAATTATGTCCTTAAGCAGGTCTAGAGGTGATGTACTAGGGTTAGGGCACCTTTATTTAGGTTCCTAAGGGGTTAGAATTGGGTTTAGGAACCTAAGAACTCAAGATCAAGGCTTGAATTCCAAAAAGGAACCAGACAATAGTTATGGACGTCCAATGAAGTTATCAGACATCTTATAATGAAAAATCAGATGTCCAGACCTTTTGTCTGGATGTCCAATCAGAGTCAGGAGGGATTCTGGGCTCTATCTTGGGTATTCTGCAAAAGTTGGATGTCTGACAAAGTGTCAGGACGTCCAATAATGTTGCAGATGTGGGTTTGAGGTGTGCAAGTTGTGGCTAAGGGTTTTGGACATCCTATAACTCATCAGGACATGCAGGAATAGGCTAGAATTAGGGTTTTAGGGCTTCCTGTGGTGTAGTGACCTAATCTAAGGGTTGTTGTGGCTTTGGGAAGCTTCTAGGCTGTCTTAGGGCTAGGGTGGACCTAAGTTATTTACAATTTACTACTTTATTCCTACGTAATAGAATATCAAACCTCAACTCTCTTACATTATTATCTACTACATCTACTTTAGGTCTTCTGCTCGAGCTCTACTGCAACTCTTGCTTCAGATCCAGCTTCCGATCCATTCTCAGATCCAGCTCCTGAGCTTCTTATTACCTGCAAACTATTTAATGCATTTAATCAGTACATTATAGCATTATTTTATGCATAGCTAAAGAAAAATAGTAAAGATGCAAATAATACGTATGCATGCATGAACTACCCTAACTTATTCTAAGTTCTAGCCTAATTTGAATCAATTAAGACCTATGATTGCTGCACAATCAGTGCTTTAGCACCAACAATCTCCCCCTTTTTGATGATGATAAAATCAAAAATAATAATACATAAAATTCTCCCCCTTTTTGACATTATCAAAAAGGTTTTTATCAATTTTAATTCTCCTAAACTCCCCCTTAAAACAGGCTCTTCTAGTTTTGGGTTAAATTTCTTTTAACAAGAATAATGTTCTCCCCCTTTTTGTAATAGCAAGATAGCTATATATTTTTCTCCCCATTTCTAAAGGAAATATGGATAACATAATAAGTTCTCCCCCTTAATGATTGACAAAAAGCTCATTAATTTTAATAATCTCCCCCTATCTACATGCTATAGATAAAAGATGGGGTTATGAGGTTTTACCTCACCTACCATGGGCAATAGAATGGCCCAATTGGTGGTGGATGACAAGCTGCATGGGGTTCCCATCGATAGCTTGGAGGTCGAGGTAATTGTGCTGGTCTCCAATCTGGTGGTCGACGTGTGATTGCTTGGTCGATTGTTCATCATCTCATCGATCTTCTCATCCTCCTCCTTGGTCTACTCCTTGGCCCTCCCAACTCGAGTTGACCGTTCTTCATCTTGTAGGTTCAATCTTGGTTGTTGAAATCTTTATAACCTACAAAACAAGATTCTAGTTGACTTTTCAGTATCCAAGTGAGCTTGGATTGAGATTTGTTAGTTGGTATCCTTGAAGGAGATCCTTTGTCAACCTTAGGGCTATAAAAATTGTCTAATTTGTTTACTAAGTTATAAGATTCTTCCCTAAGGCATGCAAGTTCTTTTTCTACAATAAGCATTTTTGTTTTAAACTAGAAATTTCATATTTTAAGCTGACATTCTACCTAATCAATTCACTATTTTCATTAATTAGGATTTCATTTTCTAGAAGAAAATTTCCATTTTCAAAAGTGTTACAGCTAGGGCTTATTTCTCGATCCTTATGTTTTTTTTGTAGCCTTCACTTTAAGATTTAAGAAAACTAAGATACTTTTTCATGCTATTGTTTTTTATTTTTAGTGATTTACTAAGATCATACAATTCATTAAAAGTATATTGTAAATCAGAATTTACCTCATTGTCGTTGTTGCCACTATCGCTATCACTTGCCATGGCCATGAAGCCCATGCAAGCGACTTCGTCCTTCTCTTCCTCTTCTTCCGAGCTAGATTCTTCATGAGTGCCTTCTAACATCCTCCATATCTCGTGGGTGGTGGTGCACTCTTGGATTCACTCGAATTCCTTCAGACTCAATGTGCAATACAAGGCATTCATAGCCTTGGTGTTGAGGTTGAGATCCCGAATCTGGTCTTCCAAGTAACCTTCTGCTGGTTTCTTGGGAATCACAAATGTGGACTCGCATTTTTCCCACACCCAAAAATCTTAGGCCTGCAACCATAAGGACATACGGGTTTTCCAATAAAGGAAATCTATACCTATGAAATAAGGTGGTCACGAGGTGTCGTGTCCTTCGGTGTGTACAAACATCTTTCTCTCCATCGGATCTTTGCCGATTTGTTATGCCAAAATTCAAGAACCCACTCTGATACCAACTAAAGGTTCCTTATGGGAGGGGGGTGAGATTTGTGTGACAAAATATAAAATGTGGAAACAAAATAAGCAATCTCACAAAAAGAGCAATCACACAATATGCACAAGTAATTTTAGGTGGAAACCCAAATCGGGTGAAAACCACCACCTAACCCTCTCGAGTTAGGATTTTCCAGTCGACTAAGTCAATCAAAATCCACTAACGTACTACTTAAAATGAGGGTAGTACAACCTCTATACAAACACGCTACTTGAACTCGAGGGTAGCATACCTCAAACCCCTTCTCTTCACAAGAAGGATTTTGTCCCTCGATGGAGATAGGAATTCACGAAGCGAATACCCAACCAAAGATAATAAAATACAATAACCTATAGTGCCGTAAATAATAAAACCTAGCTATTATAGAGTTAGGAAACTTCCCTTTGGTGGAAGTGCATTGACTTGACAAGGGTACGTGAACCACGCAATGACACGACAATGCTCTCGAAACCGAAGGCGAGAGAGAACGTGCATAGCGAATGTGGAGCTCATAAAGTGTGTGAGATGATCTCGGAGAGCAATATCACTTCTTGATGATCTTTTTCTTTAGGATGCAATGTATGTGGAAATAGTATTGCCTGGTGTGTCTAAACAAGGCAAGGGTCCTCCTCTATTTATAGAGGACCTAGGAAGGCTTTGGAATGCCTTAGAAGCCTTAGGTAGCTGCTGGGGTTCATCCCAAGGCAAGGCAAGCCGCAATCAAAATAATTAATGATTCTGACTGGGTCATCAGACGTCTTGGAGAAAGATCAGACATGTAGAAGTCACTCTTAAGATGTCTGGGAACTAAGTTAGACGTGTAATTCTAGGCGAGTTTCCTTCTTGACTTGGTTTTGACCTAAATAGGGTTCGTGTGTAAAACTATCAGACAACATACAGGATGTCTGGCACTAGGTCTAGATGTTTGGAAACCTAATTAAGTGTAGCAATGGATTCCCAATAGCCAAAACGGCTATAATCCTCAAGACAAGTGATTTTGTCCCAATCGAAGCTCAATGATCACATATCAGATGTTTGGGGTCCTCTACAGATGTCTGATAGAAGCCTAAAGGTCATTTTTCTCAACGTTTACTTTGCAAGCCAACGTTCCACTAATTGGACATCTGGCACAACCATTGGACATCTTCTAGGACGTCTGGACTAAGGTCTGGACGTCTGATTTCAATAGATAGAACCTACTAAGTCCAACCTAAGTTATTGAACATCTGAGTCAACATTCAAATGTCTTAAAAGTCAAGATCTGACGGCTGATTTATAGATTAGATATCTGATCAGGCTGTCTGATGCCTATCTTAGATCTCCAAGTTCTCTATGAAAGAGCCTAAGTATCCTAGGGTTGTGCAGGTGTAGTTAGGACTACTGTGTTGTTACTTTAGGCCCTTTAATAAGGAATCTAAGAAATAAAAGAGCAAATAACAAAGAGATACAAAGTACAAGATAGAAAAGACATCCATCCTATTCTTTTGACTTCACGCTTTCGCTCCTTGCAAAGCTCCTTCTTCCCCATCAGGCTCTTCCAATCTACCATGGATGCGAGATTGAACTCCGTCTCTGCACTTGTCTCCATTTGCAATTTGACCTGAAAACTAAGACTCAAAAGCAAATGTTAAATAAGAAGTGTTTTGTTATCATCAAAATAAACGATTGTTCATCTCCCATGGGAGAGCCACACCCTAAGTTAGAGGGAAATTTTTTGGATTCTGAAATGAAGAATTGCTACCTTTCTAGGATTGATTTTGAACCCTCCCCACTAGAAGACAATTCCTTAAGAGGACCACGCCTTAAGTGGGTGGAGGATATGAATGAAAGTAGCTATGCATTGGATCAAGAAAGGTGGCAACCCAAGGATGACATTGAGGTTAAGTTTCCAATTGACCTCTATTGGAGTCAAAAGAAGGGAATGATGGCACCATTGGAAGACCTTGAGCCAAATGATAGTATTTTTGTGGCATTTGATGAAGTGGGTCAAAGTCAAGTTGTTAATCCTATCCTCCCTTCTGATGATGATCAACTAATGGAACTTAAGCCCACCATTAGGGAACCTGACTTTAAAATTCACCTATCTAGGGAGTCTAACGATACAAGGATGAACCTATCACCTCAAATAGAGTGCCCTAGGTAATCTGATGACTCTAATACTCAGGTAGATGACGAATTAACCATCGAGGAGGATGAATTATGTGAGGAACCGACACTCTGGATTTGGAGTGACACTAAAGTTGATTATGTCTTATTTGAAGAATTAGCCCCCAAGGATGTCACATATTTGATCAACTTAGGTTTCCTCCATGCTCCTATTAATGATATCCCTCCTCAAGATGAAATAATGGAAAATGTGGAAGCAACTTCTGAGATTTATGTGGTTTCACATATATGCCATGGGGAGGAATTGAGTGAGGTACAAGAACTCAGGGATGACGTTGATAGGATAATCCCTAGATATGTTACCTCCGACTTGCCTTCATATGTTTGGGAGTCACCCTTTGATTCACCTATGTTTGAAGGCGAGAATTTGACCCCATGTGCAAAAATGATCACTAATGAAGCATAGGTAGATGCACAAGTGATGCTAGGGATGCGATGGAGGAACTAGAAAGGCTGTTAGGAATGGATACTTATGTAGACACATATATTTAGGATAAAATGCCTATTTATACGTGTTCCTAAGCTTATAGATGCATTCCATTTTATAAATATTGCATAGCATGCATCATTCTGCATTTAGAATAGTTTTTGTGAAGTTTTTTTTTTTTTTTGAGGAAAAAAGGAATGCTATCTAATCACCGATAGCAAACTAGGAGGGCTATTATTGATAATAAAAAAAATAATTTACAAGTTCGACTCCCAGCACTGTATGAGCCACCAGCATAAATTTACAATATTTTCCACATGGGCTGGGGTCTCCTGAAAAACACACTCATTTCTAGCCCTCCATACCGCCCACAGAACAGCCACCATATGTATATAAGGCTTATTCCCATCTACCAGACAGCTCCACAAATTTCCCCAGGTTGGTAAGGACTCATTGCATACTCTCCTCCAAACATAATCAGTGATAGCACATGAAGAGAAGATATGATCTGTAGAATCATTATGCAACCCACACAAATAACAAAACTTGGTTGTGGTCCCCATCCTTCTGTGCCTCAGATCTCCAGTAATCAAACCATCCCTCCTGCACAGCCATAAGAAAATTTGTAACTTTAGTGGTATTTTTAACTTCCATAGCTTTTTCCCCATTTCTTCATCTTCCGCCATCCTGGAGGACATTATCAATTTGTCATAGGCAGCCGCAGTAGAAAAATTACCTTCCCATTTGTATGTGTCATATTCATGAGGCATGGGTTTGAAAGCAGCAAGCTCTTGCATGAGACGTTCATTCTCTACTTGGGTTCTTGTTTCATGATTATTCCTCCCACCAATATTTAACAGCCACTGCTCCAAATCCGCATCCCAATAATCAGCTACCACTGTATTTTTATTTGTTGCCGCAGCATAAGCAAGGGGGAACCTATCTTTAAGCGTCCCTCCGTGTACCCAATTCTCCAGCCAAAACTTAAACCTTTTTCCATCACCTAAAACAGATTTGAAAAAATTCCAATTTTCCTTCAAGGCTCGCACCACAGAAAGCCAAAAAGGGGATGGTTTACGTGGGTTAAGACGATTTTTCTCATCATTGGTACTCCCATAACTGTCCTGAATAATTTCTATCCAAATTTTTTTTCCCCCTGCAGTAACCGAACAACCCATTTCAAAAGTAAAGCTTCATTGAATTCCTTAAGGGATCTGACACCCTTGCCTCCCAGCTTCTTTGGTTTGCAAATTGATTCCCATTTTAAGGGTTGAAAGAAAGCCCCTTGATGGGAGGCCCCTTTCCAAAAGAATCTTTTCTGCATCACCTCCAACTTTTTCCAAATAGAATTTGGAGCTCTCAGGACAGAGAAGAAGAAAACAGGAATCGATGTGATAACAGAATTCAGTAATATATACCTCCCCCCTTTTGATAGGTATCTACTGCTCCAGCCCTCCCATTTTGTAGCTACCTTTTCAAAGAGGAAAGACCAATCTGCTTTCTTCAACTTAGAACATTTCAAAGGCAGACCCAGATATTTAATCGGTAATGGCACCACAGGTGTACCAAGAATGGCAGAGATCTCATTCTGTAAACCATCATTCATCCCAAAACAGACCAGGGAAGATTTACTTCCATTCAATCTGAGCCCAGAAACCTCTCCAAACAATTTAACCATATGTAACAGAGCCTGCGCTTCTCTCTTCCCCCCTTCTACAAGAAAAATAGTATAATCAGCATACTGAAGTATAGGAGCTAGAGCCCTATGATTAGACATTGAATACCACCTTATAAAACCATCCACAACCAATTTGCAGGCAAACCTAGCCAAAGTATCCACCACAAGATTAAAAATCAAAGGGGCAATAGGACAACCTTGCCTTACTCCACATTGGGGCTGAATCCAAGAACGACACGGTTTACCATTTATCAATGGGGAAAAAGAGGCTGTCGTAACGCATCTCTTCACCCATTGAATCAATAAGGGTGGAAATTTCCTCCTAAAGATCTCCCACAAGTATGACCAGGAGATAGAATCATAGCCTTTTGAAAAGTCCACTTTCCATAAGAAAGCCTTTGATTTTCTCCTTTGCCACAATAAATGACTCTTGTAACAATCTCCCCGGAAGAAAAGCTAATTGAACAGGCATAATCAAATCCTTTAGAACCTCCCGCAATCTGTTAGCAATAACCTTACTAATAATAAGGTAGATGGAATTTGATAACGCAATGGGTCTGTAATCAGAAAAACTTTCTGCACTTGATTTCTTGGGCAGCAAAAACAGATAGGATTTGTTCAACCTCTCAAATCCAGAGTTACCCAGTTCAAACTCATGGATAACCTTCAACACATCCACCTTAACAACATTCCATAGCTCTCTGTAGAAAAACACCTGAACACCATCTGGACCTGGAGCCCCTTCATTATTTAAATCTTTAATGGCCTTTAGCACTTCCTGTTCAGACATAGGGGTCACAAGCACGTCACTCTGTTCATTAGTTACACAAGGGAAATCCATTGCTGCCATCCTCCATGAACCTCTTGGAGTTGCCTTGGAAGCTTCTTTAAAAAATTTTGTTGCTTCAGATATGATCTCCTTAACCGAGGTAATATTTCTTTCTTCAACTTTAATAAATGAAATATGGTTGAATCTCCTTCTAGCACTGGCCGCAAGATGGAAAAATTTTGTGTTCGCATCACCCTCTTTAAGCCAAAGCTGTCTGGATTTTTCACGCCAATCCATTTCAATTTTCAGGTCTTCATCCCCCACAATTGCTTCCATCTGCTGCCTCATTTGCTGCTCCTGTTGGTCCAAATTCAGCCTGCACTCTTTCATATCTAAATCCCTGATGACTGTCAAGGCTTCCTTCCTCTTCTGGTCTCTAATCAGATTCACCGCCTGCCCATATTCTTTCAACATTTCACGCAGACCAACCAATTTTGCAGCCAACTGCTGTGTAGCAGTGCCTTGAACATCCTTGCTTTGCCACCACTAAGAAACCATTTGCACAAAGCCTTCTTCCCTAAACCAAGATCTCTTGAGTTTGAAATATGACCCCGTGTCTACATTCACCCCACTGTCCCAAACCAAAGGCGTGTGGTCAGAGAACGGCCTATCAAGGCTCAAAACAGCTGATAACTGAAATCTCTCTAACAAACTAGGATTGCCAAAGAATCTGTCCACTTCCATTCCTCCAAGTATATTCGACACCACTGATGGGAAATTCAGTCAAGCCCATGTTCTGCACAGCCAATTGGAAGCCTGCTGAAGAACTGTCCACTCTCCCATCTGGATTTTCATCACCAGAAAGATAGCAATTGAAATCACCCCCTAACAGCCATGGAGTCTCTTGCACTCTTTGATGCATTGCATGAAGTTCCTCCCACAAGCCAACCCTCTCTGCTGCCACACAAGGACCATAAATACATGATATAAACCATTCCATATCACCTTGGGGAGAGTGACACCTGCAGGAAATTGAGAACCTATCACGAAAAATCTCAATTACTGAAATGGCAGACTTTCTCCACCAAAAAGCCAAACCACCAGACCGACTAGCAGCACCCTTAGCCACAATATCACTATGGCCAGACTGCTTAAAACAGTCCCATTTTTTACCATTCTCCCTCTCCAAGTGAGTCTCTTGTAAAAGGGCACAGTCTATCTCCCACTCAGAGAGATATCTACAAAGAGAAGCCCTTCTTTGCTTGTTGCGTAGCCCACGCACATTCCACGACAAAACTCTCATTTCTCAATTGAGAGATCCCCATTGGCCTTGTAGCCCACATATTCTACCATAATGGATTTAGCAATATCTTGCTCCACAATAGGAGGCTCCTTCCTTCTCCTTCTCAGCACATATGGAGATCTGCCCACGCCTCTCTTTTGTTTGGAATAGCCATACTGCATATCAGTTGGAATAGCAAGCTGTATCTGGCTTGGCTCTTTAAGCCTCAACTCCCTTTCTATACTGCCCAATTCCATACTGCAGTTCATCTCAGAATCTGCCAAATCAGTCTCAGTAACCTCTAGACAATCACCCTCTTTGACTATCAAAGCTAATCTATTTTCAGCAGGTGTTGCAACATCTTCCATCTGGTCCTTCTCAGCCATAACACAGTGGCAATCCTTCCTCTTTTTGGGCTCAGGAACCTCAACTGCATGGGGACTCAGGTGCTGCATCTGGCTTGGCTCTTTAAGCCTCAACTCCCTTTCTGTACTGCCCAACTCCATACTGCAGATCATCTCAGAATTTGCCACTTCAGTCTCAACAACCTCCAGATGGTCACCCTCTTTGCCTATCAAAACTGATCTATTTTCAGCTGGTGTTGCAACACCTTCCATCTGATCCTTCTCAGCCATAACACAGTGTCAATCCTTCCTCTTTTTGAGATCAGGAGCCTCAACTGCAGGGTTGCGTCCACAGCTGTCACATTGTTTGCTCACCTCATTTTTGGTTCCAGACGTTGGTTTCTCCTTAGGAGAATTATCTTGACCACATTCAACCTGCCCAAGAATAGATAGCCTAACAAGCCAAAAGGTGCCCCCACATCTGATAGTGATCGAATCTGGAATTGAACTAGCATTAGCAACTTCCACCTCAATTCTTAGAGACCTAATGTCTCCTCCAATCAGAACATCAGAACCATCAAGGATTGATGCAAAGCCTGCTAGCATCTTGGAGACAACTCCCTTTACCCGCAGGTGGAATGGCAGTCCAGAGATCTCAAGGAGGACCCTCCTGGAGGACACTCTTTGTGGAGGCCGTTCAGATAGTGCCCCATCAAAAGGAGAGACCATTCTCCAGATCACAATGAAATCTTTGAAGATACTTGAACGAAATCTCAATCGCTCTACATCCAGCATGCCCAAACCATACACCAAGAATCGAGAATGGGATAACATAGCAACTTTCCAGCCCGCACATAAAAGATCTAAGGAATGTACCAGATTCTGAAGCATTTCGATCGATGGCCTACCTGACATGATCTCCCCAATCAAAGCACCTCGTAGTGTGATCTCTGTAGCCAAGATCTCTTTCATAGATGGGATCTTAACTTCAATTGTATGCCTGCCCAAAATCGGTGGTGGTGGCAGCCGAGGTTCATTCTTGACCCTCCATACAGGACGAGAGACTGCCCGACGTTGTCGCAAAGGGATCCTCCTAGGGCATAACTCGCGTTTGTGTCCTTCACCCCTGCACTCCAAGCAGATCTGGGCATTTTTACATATCGCAGCCACATGCCCCCTTTGTCTGCATTTGAAGCATAGAACATCACCATTCTTCCTCCTCCAAGGACGTCTTTGAGTATGTTCAGACGACCTAAAAAACCTCTCCTGCCACATCCTCTCTCTTCTCTTCCAGGCCCTTGATCTCCACGTCCTCCATTCACCTTCTGCGCCCACCCTGGATGGCTCTGCCCCACTACCGCGCTCCGCCCATCGCCGATCGCCCTCCACTCGCCATAGTTTGTATGAAGTTTAGGTTGAGTCACATCCTTTTATGCCAAGAGAGAAGGAGATCTATTTCGAGGTCTCGGATTGGTGATCAGATCGTACAGATCTGATCAAGATGACAATCGGAGTCCAGTGCCTCTGAAATCGCTCTGATCGGAGTCCTGTAGCATCATATAGAGTAAGAGGAAGATCAATGACCAAGTGGCAAGCTGATGCAAATTGGAACTTCAAATGACAAATTTAACCATTTGGATGGTATGGAACGACGATCGCAATTTGACAATGTGAAAATCATCTCGATTTGACATCTGTAGCAATCCCTATAAAGGAAAGAAGATAGATAGCCCAGATCGTGCCAAGTGGCACTATACAAGCTGCCCAAGGGTTGCTGCCACCTCCCTCTCTCTTTCACACCCATTAGATCTGGGCCATTGGATCAAGATCCAATGGCCATAAAGAGGCCACGCCACCATCCCCAGCTGGAGCAAAGAATTCACCTTCTTGACACAAAGGGAATGATAACGTGGTGGTCTTGGGCCCATTTACGAAGAGGAGGTCACGGGTTCGAAACCTGTAAGCCCCCCCAATTCTCCAATTAAGAGCATATCAGCAGCAACTACGCACGCATAGCATGTACCGTGCAGCATAGCGAGTGCGTGGCAAGAACTCAACGCACCAACAACAAGCGTGCAGCATGCGCTAATAGCACAGCAACATGAGCATGTATGCTATCTTCAATGACTTTTGTAGCAGGTCTTCAGCAACATTTATAGACATCACTATTTGCCCCATGTGCGTAAAGCCTCTTCTCCTCCATTATAAAAGGCCCACACCCGACCATTCTTCTTCATCTCTT
Organism: Thalassia testudinum; assembly: GCA_037157565.1. Lineage (NCBI taxonomy): Eukaryota > Viridiplantae > Streptophyta > Magnoliopsida > Alismatales > Hydrocharitaceae > Thalassia > Thalassia testudinum. Next base: position 219,564,799 of record JAZHRO010000031.1, on the reverse strand, counting down.
CCATTCTCTCCCTCACCACCTCCGTGGCTTTAGTGAGAGCATGTCCCAAGCCAGGGATGCTTCACTAGAGTAGAAAATGAAATATTTTCTAGATTCTCACCCCCGTGGAGCATCTCGTGGTTGACCTCTCACCACCTTCGGGAAGTAGATCCTCGCCATGATGCTGTCTTGCCCCATCTTCCTTCCTCCGACATCATTCTTCTTCATCCAACTTCCCACCACGTTCGTCCGGGGTGTCGTCAAAGTGAGCCATCCTCCAAGCGATCGTCTAGGGGGATTCTTCTCAACCCATTATATCTTTTTATCACTTTCTAGTGTAATTTCAATTAGTTGTAATATCATTGATCAATTTTATGAAATGTTTCTCTCCCTCTATCTCTCTTTCTCTCTCTCTCTTATTTTGTTACTGTAGAGTAGAATAGATAGCAATTCACGTGATATTCTATCTTATGAAATACCAAAAAAATCTCAAAAGATAAAAGCAACAAAAACAAATAAGGTTGAACCACGATTTTCAAACCAAATGTTCACCTCCCTATGTTTGACCCAAGACTCACTTTGAGTTTCGGTATAAATTTTACTTGGTAGCGATATTTTTCTACTATGACGGGTTCTCCAAAACCCTAACTTTCCCTCGCAAAAATACACTGATCATTTTGGCATCGTTGTTAATGATCTTTGGTTTTTCCTCATTTTTTGGCTTAATTTTTGAGCTCACTTTGCTCCTTTCTTTCTATGATTATAGGTACTCTTCCAAGGTGAGCCAAAGCGGAATAGATCAGAGTAAAGTGCAGTTAGAAGGTTATGTAAGTGTATCCCCACCACCCACCAATTAGATTTCCATTCCATCACCTAATAACTCAAACTCAAATCAACCTAGGTGTTTTTATAAAATCCTAGGATAGATCTGATTGTTTGATTGTCACTTCACCTAACTACCACCCCCCATATGTATAGAAAAAAATTTTGATTGTGGGACATAACTAAAATTTACACACCCACAAATTTCTCGACTTAATGTTCACCTTTTCCGATTTAATCACTTAACCGGGATTCTAACTTGTGGACCCGGTATACTCAAAGTTAACACATAGATAAGTGATTAGAAATTTGAATAGGTTAAATATTTCTTTTGTGCCTTAACTAAGTGGTGCAATAAGCCAATTGATTGAGCTATTTGGGCTGCACCACTTAAGATAAAAGTAATTCATGAGTAGCTTGCCTCAAAGGGTTGATTTTTAGAGCTGAATTAGGCACTCCACATAATTTTTGAATTTTAAAGGAATATAACATCATCGGTGCTTACAAGAACTTAGAGTGTTCTACTAAACCTGATTGAACGAACCTAAATGTTAAACCCTAAAAGTTACTAAATAAGGTTAAACCCTAAAAGACGCATCATAAAATAACCTTGTTTGAAAGCCCTGGCTGTGCACACACACATTTTAAAACTGATCATTCAGGGCACAACCCATCTAAAGGTCCCATTACATTCCAAGAGCACAATCATCCCAAGCATAATTAAAACTGAGTAGATGTTGGCCTTAAGGATTAACTCGCTATTTGGGACTCCAACCGATATTTTTTGAATTAATCTGCTTCTACCAATCCATTTGATGTCTAGCTAGGGGAGTAGGATCAAACAACCATGGTTGGGGGGTATCAAATGAACAAGAGGTGTAAGCCAAAGGAAGAACCTTCTCACAATCTCTCCCTCTAACTGGTTGGATTAACCTAATAGAAGTAGAAGAAATCATTTCTTTCATCTCAAGACTGGTTCTGAGAGTCTGTGGATCTTTAAGCTAATCCACCTAAGGACAAGTTTGATTGATTGTACTGTAGGGCACATTTCTCTCCTCTATTTTCCCTCCTACTTCACCATGTATCCTTCCACATCCTACACACATTTTCAATCCTACCCTCCTACCACCACTTATTGCCAAGATGATTGCTATCCTGACCTGACTTATGAGTACCCATCCCCTAGTTGGGATAACTTTGATTGGGGATATGGTTCCGGACCTCAATGTCTAGGACCTAACCCTGGATATCATGATCATGATTATTATCCTTCTTAGAGCTACACTGATTATACATCACCACCCTCTTATGAATAGACCAACCTGATCTACAATTAGGAAGGATATAATGATTAAAACACCTACCCTCCCCAGGATTATACTAAATATAGATCATCACACTTATTTGAACAACCCAAAATGACCTACTATTTGGGAAGGGCCCAAGAACCCCAATTTCTTGACTCCCACAGATTTAGCACAAACCAATCCAACCTTGAACCAAACCATTAGATTTAGGTGAACCAGGTCCATGATAGGGTGTTGGCCAATGTGAGAAACACCATACAATCTTTAGAAACCAAGCCAACACCCCAAAATGAAGAATTGGAGCCCCTGATTCAAATAATTTACGATCTGAATAGTTCGTTATTTGATTGGCTACAAGATATTGAGGGTAAGGGCTTGGGTGAGTTTTTACTGGGGAAATTGTCAAGATTGAGGATGAAATTTGTGGTTGCCCTAGTCCAATCTTGGGATGATTCTCATGATGAACCCCCTTTAGGATAGGCAATGTCAGAACCCAATTAGGCACTTGTTGGGGGGACACTTTTTATGAAACTAGGGATGACCAGGTTGGTTTAGGGCAACCTACTGAGGATGAACCGATTTTCTCACTGGAGATCCCTGAGCTAGGGAGAGAGGAAAAATGTCTCCATGCACCAAGAAAAGACATATGATTTTGAGACATAAGGAAATCCGAAGCATCGATTGCCAAGGACCCTACTAGGATTCATGGTGGGGATAATGAATCTGATACAGACCGTGTTTAGGGCTAATCTGAGGATGAATCTAAGGAAAAAAATATAATAAAAATAAAAGAGAGAGAAATCTCTCCACAAATGAAATTCTCCTTCTATGTCACTCTCAAAATGCTCTGGCAAACTAAATTGGACTAACAATGCTTTAAGCATGGGCACTTTAACCGCTAGGTCCAACGAACCCTAGGTTAGTTCCTGTAGGCCTTAGAAACCTTCACAGAGGACTGAGGCAAAAGCTAGTCAGGTCTGGATCTGGGTTGGTACTTGAGTATCTCTAAACCTATTGTTGGTATTAAGATTTGATTCCTAGAGATGCAGCCTAGTAAGGCATCCTGACAATTAAATCCGACCTAGATAACTAGGTTGATTCAAATGGTTTTGCTAAAAGACTAGCAAAAGCTAGCCTTGAGGGTATGATGGGAACACCATCATGAGCCATAAGTAGCTCAATTTGATCTAATTAAGTGAATAAAGGCTCCTACATATCCATCAGAAGGTCTTAAGAGCACAAAACACTGATCTGAGAAGAAAATAAGAAAATAGGGTTATTTTTGCAATTTTACCTTTCTATCAGAAAAATAGAATAACCACATGTCTTCTCAGGGGTTGAACAAAGGTCAAATGTGCTTTAGATTCTATTAAGAGGGTTCATACAGAACGAAACAAGCTTTCACGCGTTATAGGAATTAATGGACATCTGAAATCCTAAAAATAGACCTGCTTAACTAACTGAGGCTCTTGTCAGGATAAAATTCACCTAAACCCACTAAAATTCATAAAAAAGTATTCTCTAGGGTTTAGTGCTTTAAATTTGACCATCAGAACCCATCTTGACCTAAAATAGAGCCACAGACAAACTTTTGGCCTAGTTTGTGTAATAGTGCAATTTCTCCAGGCAAACGTGGTCAAAACCTAAATAAAACTTTACCATTGGATTCCTTGGGTTAAAAATAGGTTTGTAGCAAAATTTTCTCCCAATCTGAGGTCATATTGACCAAGTTTGCATTTTGGTCATGTCACGCTATTTTGTCTCACACCTGTGCCCCTAACTTTCGAACAATCTGCATTTGGGTACCTAATTATTTTCATCTTCCTTACAAGCTGGTCCCTACCGCCATTGGTGTGAACGCACCGTGCTCTGGAGAGATTCGAGCAGAGATTTCTCGCTCGATTCTCAATCAAACCTTCTAAAAATTGAACTAGAGATTCTTTGTGAAATTTCCTTCCTCAAAGGATCGATCTTGGGCTCTAAGTCTTTCCCAAAAGGTCATGCAAACCATTTGAAGGTTTAGGTAGCCCATTTTGCGAGGACCTTCCAAGCTTGGAAGCTTCCTTCCAAGCTTGGAAAGGCCTCCTATGGCCTATAAAAGAAGCCCTATTGCATACTGCACATCTTCAGCAAATTTTGGTGAGTCAACCACCTCTAATCCTCCTCCTCCAGCTGCAAAAACCCTTGCTTCGGTGACCTCCCTCTGTCTTGCTCCTCAGCACCTCCAACCGTCAAATTGGTGGTGCCACCATCTTCCTCTCTTCCTCGCGCACTTCCCCAGCAAAAGGGAGGTCGTTTCTCTACCTCAATCGTTGTCGCTGCTTCGCCGACCTCTCCATTTTCTCCGGAGCCGGTCGACCAAACTGGCTACCTCCACCTCTCTCCCACCTAGCTAAGTCCTTCAATCGCTCTCTTTCTCACTCTAGTTCTCTCTCCCATGCTCACAACACATACGCAACCGCTAATCACTGGTATCCATCTACGTCTTCTCCACCTCCGGCAACCACTCTGGTGAGGCTCTCTGTCCGCTACACCATACCATAAACCTCGCCATCTATCCCAAAAGCTCCATCTCATCCTCATGAGCAAAACCCCTCAAGAAATTGAGGGGTTTGCTTGCCCTATCATGACACCGAGCACACATGCTTTCACCCGCACTTATGGCCTTCACCCGAAAGTTTTCGACCACACCACCGCACCTAAACACCTGCATTTCACTCGTCGTCACCAGGAAACACTTTTAAAATCCTTTGATGTGGCCGTGAGGCCCTTTTTGTGACTTTCAGGTGCTGGTTTCCCTCTCCATTAAGGAACCTTCTTCGAAGCAAGCTTTGAAGCTTGTTCTTCGTCTGTAGCTCCAGGTCTCGGCATCAGGAGATGTGGACGCATCCAAGGACTCCTTCCAGAATCTCAATTGGAAGCCTCAATTACAGCGCTGATGAGAGACTCATCATGAGCCATAACTAGCCCATTTTAACCTAATAAAGAGAATAAAAGCTCCTACATGAGTTAGAAGAGGACTTAATTGGAGGAATAAGTGTTCTGAGAAGAAAACAAGAAATAAAGGTTAAAACTACAATTTTACCATTACAGTACATAAAGGGGATTTCTCAGAGACAGAGCATAGGTCAAATGGTCTAAATGAGATAAAAAGTAGGTTGAATCAATTAGAAATGGGTTCATATGCAATCTAGGAATTAAATGACATTTGGTAACCCTAAAACAGACCCGCTTAATTCAACAAGGTTTTGATCAGGATAAAAATCAATTAAACCCTCTAAAATTCATGGAAAAAATATCCCCTAGGGTTTAGAACAATCAAATTGGCCTTTCGAACCTAGTTTGACCAATAATAGGGTCCTAGCTCATCAATTAACCTAATTTGGGTTTTTTCACAAAATATCTAGTGAAACATGGTAAAACCTAAAATACAACTTCACCATTGGATTCCTTAGGTCCAAATTAGGTTTGTACCAAAATTTGGACCTAAGGGGAGGTCATCTTGACCAACTTTGCAATTTAGTACACCCAATTACATTTCGGTCCCTATCTTTTGTAAACCATCACATAAATCCCCCTATCTTTCTCGCCAATCTTACAATCAGGTCCTTCTGCCATTATTGGGGAAGAATCCTTCTCCGGTGAGAATGACAGGGGGGATATGCTCAGATCCCTCAGAGATCTCCGCCCAGAATTGGAAGGGAGATTCTCTGAGGAATGCCCTTCCATCTGAGCCCGATCACGATCTCTGATTCCTGTCCAATATCTCATGCGAACGCACGAAAGATTTGGATCCCAACTACCTTCCTTCTCCGGTGACACAACGGTGGCTAAAAGCTTGCCCTCCATGCACCAGAAGCTCGGCCAGCACCTATAAAAAGACCTCCGATCCTCTGGGAAATCTCTCAGACTTGTCTTGGTTGTAGAATCCTCCAAATTTCTTCTCTCCTCTCTCTGGCCAAGAAGCCCGCAAGCTCCGACGATTACCTCTCCTCCTTCTCGTCGCTCTGCTACCATACCAGTAGCAGAGTCTACTCCGCCTCATCTTCCCGTGTCACGCCGCACCAAGTGCACGCCTCCCTGACTTCCTCCTCGTCGCCGTTACCTCCCTCAGGGTTATCTTCTCCGATGATGGGACAAACGAGCCATCTGACTCCGCTGCCCCCTTTCTCTCTAGATAAGTTCCCCATCTTCCACTCTTTCATTTCCCTCACTCTATTTCACACAATCGACCCTCGACTGTCCCTGTCCACCGCCACCTTCCTCATCTCCGGCCACACTCCAGCGAGACTCTCCCGTCGCTGCGCAGCCCCACACGTCTCGCCAACCATCTCATAACCTCCGCCTCACCTCACTAAGCACCATCCACTCATCCACAGTCCCGCTACACCACCACAACAACCCCCCGAACACACCCAATCGTCTGGCCACATGGCGACCTAGGCACTCACACCTAGGCCGCCCCATGGCCTTCCGCCTAGCTCCTCACCTTCGCCATGACACGGCGAAGGTCCCCTGGTCATCTGATTAGGCCGCGAGGCTATTTTCATGGTAGATAGATTTCAAGCTCTCACCGCCATTGACAGCAACTTGAGGAAGCTCCACACTTGATCCAGGTCGCAGAACTGCAGATTTCCAGGTGCTGCCAACTTTGGAAGGTCATGCGAAGGTAGTTGACCTAGCATGTGAAGCCAACAGAGCCTGTAGTTGAGGGAATTGAAGGCACGGTCTGGTGCAGGCACGCGAGGGAAAGCAGTGGGCTTTAGTCCCACATCGGTAAGTCACGACGCTTGCATATCCTTTATATTATTTTTTTCATATAGGCCAGTTGACTCTAGTCACACTTAGGGTGAGGTCCCTCACCTTACCACTGTGCCTCATCCGCGAGTTCACCTTGCTTATCTGGCGCGACCCGACCCGACCTTGTCCTGAGCACTCCTCGCGCACCACCCTCATGCCGGTGCGCTTGGACCCGGGTGCGCGATCTGACCCATTTACCTGGCTCTGGGAGAGCGTGCTTAGAGTTGTTTACACAGAGAGAGAGACGCGCGGGTAGAGGGTTAGGTTTTTCTTTGCTGTGGTTTGTGCAGGGAAGAAAGGAAGAAGGAAGAAGCCAACACTTAGCCGCTGCAAGCAGAGGAAGAGAGAAGGAAAGAGGCTCTGCCAAGGAAGAAAGGCAAGACAGAAAAGAAGAAGAAACACCAAGGGAAACAGAACAGAGAAAGAAAAAGAGATGGAAAGGAAGAGGTGGAGAAAAAAGAGAAGAAGAACTGAAGAAGAAAGAAAAAGGTAAAGACAAGTAAAAGAAGAAGAGGAACTGAAGGCAAAGGAAAATAGAACCAAAGGAAAGGAAGAGAAAGCAGAGCCAAGGAAGAAGAAGACCCGTAGAGAGAAAGAAGCAAGGTAAAAGAAAATAAGAAGAACAGAAGCAAGGCAACTGTAGAGAAAGAAGAAGCACAAAGAAGAGGAAAGGAAGAAAATCCGAAGAATAAGAAGAATAAGAGAAGGGAGACATATTTTTAAGATGTCTGATCCCATGATCAGACGTCGAACTTCTTGTTTTTGCCACAATTACTTTTAAAACTCATGCATTTATATTTGAATTACGTTTTGAATAATTAAGTGTTCAATTACATTCTTGAGATTAGTAATAAATTCCAATTGCTCCCTGTGTTCGACCTCGGATACTTAGGTTTTCGAGTAATAAAACTTTTATTTGTTCGCAATGCTTGATCACCTATACTACTACATAATTAACTGTTAAAACACGATCGGGACCACGTCAACAAGCGCCCTCGGCAATTGGAAGGAAGTCTCCTCCACAACTTTACACGAAGGAAGCAGGTGGGATAGTCCCACCTTAGAAACTACTGGAGCACCTGTGTGGCATAAATTGAATTTCACTCCTTAGCAATTCGCCTCAGTAGCATGGGGTGAGGTCCCCTCAGACGTGCCCATGCACGCCCTCGCTCACAGCCACTCCACGAGGGTCTGGGCTCTGAACTATTTACCCGTATAGCTGGATCTGATTATCGCTGAGAGAAGAGAGAAAGGGGAGGAAGGGGAAGGGTGCCCTCTTGGCTATGTAGCAATTTAACGGTTAAGCCGTCTGGTTGAGAGTTCCATGGTCTAATCTCTGAAGGGAGTGCACTATGCACTTATCCTACATGGATCTAAGTTGATTGATACTGTTGAGATATTTGATATTATTGTAATTAGGGTAATTGATGATTCAAATCACCATTTTACCTTCTTCTTTTTGCACATTATTACTGAGCTTCATCTCTATATCATTTTTAATTAAGTTTTGGGTTGCAATGGCTCATATTTGATTGAAATTGTGATCTTGAGATTCATATTTGCCACTTGCCCCCTGTGTTCATCCTCGGATTTCTTTCAAACATAAATATTATATATTTTTCACAGTGATTCAATCTATATTGCAACGCGATGATTTTAAAACCCATTTCAGAGCGATCAACACACATCTATTTAGGTTGAAATGCCTAATCATGCTTGTTCCTAGGCCTAGATTTGTATTTCATGTTATAACTATTGCATAGCATGCATCATTCTGCATTTAGAGTAGTTGTATATATTTTAGATCAATTAGGTCCTTTTCATGGTCAGGAGAGAAGAGTATTTGCTTCAGGGCCTCAGATGGATGATCGGACCATACAGATCCGATCAAGATGATGATCGGAGGCTAACACCTCTGAAATTGATTAGATCAATGTGCCATAGCATCATATGAAGTCCAAGGAAGATCAACAGCTAGGAGGGCAATGCTACATCCTTATAGGCTTTGCATGAAAAATCTGACCATTCGGATGGATCAAGAGCGACAATTGCAGTTCGGCAACATTCGAATCACCTCGATCTGGGCACCGTGGCACCCTTACAACTTACAGAAGATGGACGGCCTAGATGGTGCCACGTGGTGCCATCTTGGCCGCCCAACACCAGCCAGCAGTGGCTACTTGTTGGGAAGGTCGTAGATCGCATTTTTGATAAAAGTGTCGTAGTATAATTGCGAAATACGATCCAACAAAGATATTGTTTTGAAAATAATGAGACTTTGAGTCCTGGTCGTTCATCTCTGGGAGGCGTTGTTTTTGTTTTTGAAATCGATCTTAAAGCCGCCCTAATTTATTTAAACGGCATGCTGGTGCTTAATATATAGGCAATTAAAGAACAGGCACTTAAATCATGCAAATATGATAATCATTCAGCTCGTGGTAATTTCGAACACATATGAGATATATATGTATATAAACTGAAATTTCATTCATCATTGGAGAGTTGTTGCACAAGAAAATCTAGAGGAAAGCTTATACATGAACACTTAAAAATTAAACCTAACTACTAGAAAATGATTGCATACATGAATCAACGGGGGGATTTCGCATGCATCATTGGGGGAAAAGTAAGACTACACTACTAAGCAGTAAATGAAAGCAATAAAGATTATGAAGAGCATGATTTAAAGCTAGAAGAATAGAGGGCATTCAGGGGTGGTCCCCGATGGCCTTGGAATGGTCGAGAGAAGGAGGGGCGGCCAATGGAACTTAGGCCGGCCCTTGGAGAGAGGTAGGGTTGATCCATCATCCTGGCATGGTGTCCTCCATGGTGGTGGTAGTGAGCTCGTGGATGTGGAGTGACTATGGAGGTGGCGTGAATGGCACCAATGGAGAGCAATTGCCAAGGGAGTGAATGGGTGCTAATGGCCACCCAAGGGGTTTTTTATAGACCTAAGGGAAGCTCTCTACAGAATTATGGAATTCTCTAGAAGGCCTATGGTGGGAGCTCATGGGAGAGTGAGAAAGAGAGGGTGGATGGTGGCTTTTAGATCCACCAAATATGGATCTAAAAATTGAATGGCTCTTGGTTGCTATTTTTGCCAACCAAGGCAACCACACATGGTAGAGAGTTCTAGAGAACTTTAGGCTAGATATTTTCGTGTGGATGGTGTGTGTGGGTGTGTTTGGGTGTGTGTGGGTCTAAACTTAGGTGGCTAGGTTGATTAGGTTGGGTTCTAGTGGGTTTAGGTCAAGGTATGTCTCAAATTAGGGTTATAAACCCTAATTCACTAAGGTAAAGAGCAATTAAACTTAATACAAGTTTAATTGGGTGTGTGGAAACTTAATTGAGAGTAAAACAACTCAATTAAGTCAGGTCTAGGTCAATTGGACTCTCACTGAGTCCAATTGGACAGTGTGTGCTGAGATCAGGGCTCAATTAGACTCAATGAGTCCAATTGAATAGGTTGATGGAATTGACTAAGATCCAAGTCAATTAGGTTTAGTGAGGACCTAATTAAGTCCTTAGGGAGGTCTAGAGGTGGTGTACTAGGGTTAGGGCACCTTAATTTAGGTTCCTATGGGGATGGAATTAGGTTTAGGGACCTAGAGATCCAAGATCAAGGCTTAAATCTCAAAATCGGAATTGGAGAGTAGTATCATACGTCTAATTATATAATCAGACGTCTTATACTTAAAAATCAGAAGTCCAGACTTGTTGTCTGGATGTCCAATCAGGGTCAGGAAGGGTTTCGGGTTCTGTTCTGGGTATTCTGCAGAAATTAGACGTCTGACAAAGTGTCTAGACGTCCAATAACACTGCAGAAGTGGGTTTGAAGTGTACGGGATTTGGCTAAGGGTCCTGGACATCTTAAAATTTTTCTAGACGTCGAGAGAAGGGTTGGACCAAGGGTTTCAGGGCTTCCTAGGGTGTTGTGACCTAATCTATGGGTGGCTAAGGCTTGGGGAAGTCTCTAGGCTATCTTAGGGCTAGGATGGACCTAAGTTCTTCACATTTTACTGCTTTATTCGTACTTAATAGAATGGCAAACTTTTAACCCCCTTACATTGTTATTCCTACATCTAAACTAGGCCTTCTGCTCCAGCTCTACTACAACTCCTGTTATTCCTAATCCAGCTTCAGATCCAGCACCTGATCAGCTTATTCCCTTAATCAGCACATTATAACATTATTTTTTGCATAGCTAAAGGAAAGTGGTAAAGATGCAGATAATGCGTATGCATGCATGAATCACCCTAACTTATGGTAAGTCCTAGCTTAATCTAGGCCAATTAAGACCTATGATTGCTGCACAATCATACCCCCATGCCTAAATCTTGCTAGTCCATAGCAAATGCAAGATTAAATTATTTATAGGAAGGGTCCCTAAGGGCCTGGTTATTTTATCAAGTGTATGCATAGAGATTTTTCCCCTTTTTGTTCTCATCCTATGCTCTAGAAATCCAGACAATCGTGAAAGTGCAGCTATGTAGCTTTTGCAATGGATTTTAGTGAAAACTAATACACCTCTAAAGCCTGTACTTGACTCCTAATAAAAATTCTAGCAAGATAGGCGGATTTCTTCCCTCGGGGTATTCAAGATATTCTATGAATTTCACCCTGGCTTTGGGCTTAGGTAGAGAATCTTTGAGGGAAAGGATTATATATTTGGTGGCTCAATCTCACTTGGTGCTACATAGAGACTAGTACTACAAAATCCAGATTCCCGAATTACTAAGTAACTTAACTTAGAGAAAGATGAGAAAAACTATGCTCTCTTTGATTCCTTTGTATTTATTCTCTCTTGCTCTTTTTCTTTCTTTTTCTTAGAGCTCACAACCTCGCCAGATTCACACGTATGTTCTGTATTTGGTGGTCTCAATAGGCATTAACACTTTAATTGAGTTCTCATAACCCTATCACTAAGTCGGAATTCCTTAGCCATTATTCAGGCAGTCAGAAACACAAGAAAAATAGGTTAAGGCCATATTTGGTGGAGCTCAATTTTATTTGGTGGTATTGCCTCGATGAAATAAACACTAAATATTCGTTCTTTTCTTTGCTTTTTCTTCTTTTCCTAATTTTTTTTTTCAATTTGTTTTTTTTTTTTAGTTTTTCTTTCTTTTCATCACTCTTTTTCTTTTCTTTTTCTTTTTCTCATTTTTTTTAATTTTTTTTTCAGCATAACACAACTGGCATACATCCATGAGCTTTATTAAGGAGGCATTATTGGGGATTGGTGGTACTCAAGAGACATTGGGTGGCTTATTTGGTGGAAGTGCCTACTCACGGCACCAGGATAGATGGATAGGACGGTGTATTTCTGACCTTGACATCAATACCCTCCTTCAGCTGAGGATTCCGTAAAGAATGGTCGTAACCATCCACCTTAGCCCTAGTTTTATGAAAAATCGCTCTCCGCGTATTTGCCTTATTCGGTGGCTCTCACAATTTCGCACAAAATGTATACGCTGGAACCAAGAGCGAAAACTATGCCTAATCTCTAAGTATCATCACCTAATTATCTAGGATTCCAGATTCCTTGCACTAATCTTAGAGCACCAGTATACTCTACTCTCATCTCACACTATTTAGTGGATTTTTGGAAGAAAATCAGCCTGACTCCCAAAACACTGTCCAAGGGTTCAGGAAAAGAAGCACTACTTCTTCTCGACGAACTGAAGACGTTTATCTGCCTTCACCGTGAATCCATTGCAAATTCTACGTGTGTGTGAAAAGCTGTACTGGATTCCAGATTACAGGAATCAACTAAAGGATAAAATCTCTAATGCATTCTCTTAATAAAATAATCTTATTCATGAATGCAATATCTATATATGCTATAAACATGTAACCTCGTATAATTTGTACTTCGTGAATTTCCCGTATCGGGTTACAATCAGCTTGACCTTAAATTTAGAACAAAAGGTGGGCAGGTGAGTCGGAAGTGGCTGTTGCGAACGATTTCTAGCTCCAATGAGAGCATTGGAGGTGGAGTTGGTTGTTCTTTTATTTAAGGTCCTAAAATACGTTTTGCATGTAGCTTCGGGGTTTTCATAAGTGTTGGCATAAAATTTTTTTCAGTTTTTCTGTATCTACCCCCCATGCCTAAGTTCTTGCATGTCCTCATGCATGAATGTAAAAGAAAATAAATGCTGCAGGGAGAGAATGGATAGAAATCACTTGAAATTGCTCCTGAAATTATATTCAGCACCGGCCAACCTGTTAATATGCAATATAAAAGGGAAATATGCTAAAACAAAAATATGCTATGTGTAATAATGGTTATATATAAATGATGGTGGAATGTGGGGCGAATGGTATCTATATGTGCTGAGTTTAACGCCTCCAGCTGGGCGAAAACTCAATCAGATGTGTCATTTCTAACATGGGAACCGGCTAAGATTAAGAGAAAGATATGCTCGTATGCTCCCAGAATCAGTGGTCCGGAGATGTGAACCATCTGATTGTGCACCCCTACTCCAAAAAGTCTAGCTATTAGAAAGTGTGGAGTGGTAGTGGAAAATAGAGGATAATTAGAGGTGGGATCATGATGTTGATTTAGCTGATTTATCATGTCCCACAATTCAGCAGGAAGTTGCTGAGGGAGTTGGTCAACATGTATCTCAGAACCAGAATCTGAGTCATAGGGATCCTCATAATGATAGTTGACATCAAAGATCATTCCCTCTCCAGGCTCTGGGTCATATGGGGGTATTCGTGAAAGTAGAAAATCTGTGGGGAGGTCACTGAAATCCTCATCAGAAATTACTTCATCCTCATCAGTACCCATTTCTGATTCATCAGAGGCTGTCTCCTTAGGCTCAAAGTCGAGCCATCTACTAGGATGATAGGTGCATCCCCAGCTCCTGCTCAAAGCTTCACCCTCATATGCATTGGGTTCCTCAGTAATTCCTGCCTTAGGTAGCATATTTATTTCTTCGATCAAAGCATCCATAGCTACTTCTGGATTTTGGATGTTTGGATCAGGGATAGAAAGTGTCCTCTCAGAATCTCTAATATCCGAATTAAGGATGTAGGTGAAAAAAGAAGAGTGTAGATCAGAAGATGTTGCCTCTAGCACAGGTTCACCTACAATGGGAAGTGGCCTAGACTGATCAGTAGTGTCGCATGTAATGCTTGCCTCAAGATCCATATCCTCAATTGGATCTACTTCCCTTGTCTCCATTGGGTCATCTAACCCGATAGGTGTCTCCCAGGATTCAGGATAATCTGACTGTGGCTCAGTACTAGAGATATCAGTCCTCTCCTCCTCAATTTTAGATGAACCCATTCGGCATACTTCCTGCTCCTGTCTCATATCCATGCAAGATTCTTTTTCCCTTGAGTGATCTTTGGGCATCTGCTCCTGAGAATCTTCTGTGTGTTCTTCCGGCATAGTTGTTTCAAATTCTTCGAGGTCTTTAATGCTATTTTCCACTTGTTATCTCAAAAGCAATAGTTCTTGAGTTTCCCGATTTTGCCCCATTCTCCTTGTTATCTCTGTTGTTTCTTGAAGGAGCTCCATCATAGCTTGTTGATGTGGAATCCGGCTTTATCTTTAGTTCGGCTCAATGATAGCCTGGATTTCACGTAGATAGGATGTGGCCTTTTCCTTAGCGCTCGCTATTGCTCTCTGTATTCTATAATGTGGCCACATATGCATCGGTAGCTCTTCAGGGGTTCCAGGGGGTGAATCAGGTCTACCCATGTTCCATAGGTGAGAAGCAGGAGTATGAAATCCATATCCTGGGTTATAAGATACGATCCTTTGAGGGACCGACTGGTATGAGTCATAATATCTAGGGTTAGGATATGGGTTAGCCATTTCGGTGACCCGAGGAGAAGGATCAGGCAAACCGAAAAGTCATCTTCGCCACCTTGGGTTCTGATCCCAAGGTTGAGCTGATTCAGTGACCCGAGCTCTCAGATAAGCTCGTGGATCCAGCTCTTCTAGATCCTGATTAGGTCCAGATCCAATGTTAGCCATCACGGCTTAGCAGATAGAAGTGACTCGCCTCCTTGGGAGCAGCTCCCAAGGTCTAACCAAGTGAGGTCGAAGTGACCTCCTTTCGTGCATACACCGCCCAACCCCTGGGTTGGTGTAGCCACGTAGGACAAGGCTAAGGCCCTGCCAATCAAATGGTCCTTATAGATCAAGTGACCAAATTTTTCGTTAGGGATTTGAATTCCTGAAGATAAGTTCATCGTACAACCAACTGAAAAGTGAATCTCGCCTTTCAAGCTAACCCAGGCAATTTGGTTACGAGGGGACTAAGGGGAAGGTTCTTCCTTTGGTTTATGCCTCCGGTTCCATTGACCCCCGAGCCACGATCATTTGACACTACCCCACAGACTTAGTCACCAGGTTTGGCAAGAGAGATTAAACTCATTCAGTAGTACGACAACGAACTTGGGTTGATTTCGTGTTTTAAAATCAGTTTTTAACCCGTTTTCTTCAGTGGGGTTTATGGTGAGTGGCGCACAAGGTGACCAAGCTCACCGGCAAACTAAACTTGATTAAGTCTAGGTTAGCCAAAAGTGTGGTCTCTATTTGTGACCTTAAAGGTTCAACCTAAGTTGCATGCACTTCTACGGTTTTTTTTTTACTCTATTTCAATAGACCACAAAAATAATGTTGATTCTCTAATAATAATTGGAATCCAATTAATTTGAAATTTTGTGAGTAGATTCATTTTTCAATTAGTTTTTCAGAGAATCTTTTTTTGGAATTTTTACTATTTCAACCGAATCTTTAGGGAATTTTAAATATCAGGTGGTCAGATTTGGAACTTTGACCCCTGGACGGTTTTCGCTTTGAAACAGTACCAAATGATCTTCAAAAATTTGGGAAAAATATGAAAAATAAATCCAATTAGATCAGCTTTCAAACCCCACATTTTTACTAAAAACAGATTCGCGGATTGCTCGAAATCGTTTTTGGAACTTTGAAAATTTTTGAATCTGGGTCTATCTGACCCCCATACACTTCGTGAATTTTTAAAAATTTTATACTTGGAGACATTTCAAAGTAATGGTGGCATTTGAAAGAAGGTTTGAAAATAAAGGTTTTGCCCAAATTTCAGAATTTTTCGCTAACGGATTTTTCGGCAATTGAATTTTTAGGTGAGATTGAAATCTAGCCGAAAATCAGAAGGTGGTGGAAAAGCTTTTAAAGAGGTTTCAACTTGAAATTCAAGCCTTCCACCAAAAATGCTTTTTTCTTCTTTTTAATCTTTTGCACTTTTTTTTTTTAAAAAAGAATTTTTCAAAAGATTCAACGAAAATCTCTTACTTTTTTTTTCAAACCTAGATTCAAAAGGAAATCTAATCTAGATTTTTTTTTTCAAATTTTTTTTTCTTTTTGATTTTTTTTCTTTTCCACGAAAATAAGAAAAATCTCTTTTTTTAAAAAAAAAAATGCAGGAAGTAGATCTAGTCCTAGGGTTCATAAAATAAACCTAATCTACGAGAATGTGATGTGCACCTGATTTCTTTTCCGCACTTCGTTGTGTGTGCAGATCCTTTTTTTCTTCCATGTTATCCTGCACATAAAAAAAATGAAGTAGAGGCAGATTCTTCAATGATAAGTAAAAGATCGAAATTAAGAAAAATGACATTGCCTCCCCGGCAACGGCGCCATTTTGTTGGGAAGGTCGTAGATCGCATTTTTGATAAAAGCATCATAGTATAGTTGCGAAATACGATCCAACAAAGATATTATTTTGAAAATAATGAGACTTTGAGTCCCGGTCGTTCGTCTCTGGGAGGCATTGTTTTTGTTTTTGAAATCGATCTTAAAGCCACTCTACTTTATTTAAACAACATGCTGGTGCATAATATATAGGCAATTAAAGAATAGGCACTTAAATCACGCAAATATGATAATCATTCAGCTCGTGGTGATTTCGAACACATAAGAGATATATATGTATATAAAGTGAAATTTCATTCATCATTGGAGAGTTGTTGCACAAGGAAATCTAGAGGAAAGGTTATACATGAATGCTTAAAAATTAAACCTAACTACCAGAAAACGATTGCATACAAGAATCAACGGGGGGATTTCGCATGCATCATTGGGGGAGAAGTAAGTCTACACTACTAAGCAGTAAATGAAAGCAATAATATTATGAAGAGCATGATTTAAAGCTAGAAGAATAGAGGGCATTCAGGGGTGGTCCCCGATGGCCTTGGAGTGGTCGAGAGAAGGAGGGGCGGCCAATGGAACTTAGGCCGTGTTACGAACGCGTGCCCCAGACGTCTTTTAAGACGTCTGGGAGGTGGCCCAGCCGTCTGACCAGACGTCTGGGATCACATCCAAACGTCTGACCAGATGTCTGGGATCATTTCCATACGTATGCAAATCAGTTATTTTCGACACGCGCGGGTCGTCTGCGCGCCTGAGCGCGCAGACCGCATATTTGCTTATTCTTCTCTCGGCGGCTGCAGACGCCGCTGCCGTGCTCTCTCTCTCACCTCCTCGCGCTTCCTTAAAAAGACCACGCCTCCCCTCGCTTCCGTCGCCTCCACCCCTTTCCTCTTCTTCTTCCAGTGAGCGAGCACGAGAGCGGGCGCGGGGTTGCTGCGGCGGCGATGGCCGTAGTGAGCACGGAGGGGTGCTGCATGCGAGAGCGGCGCTCAGCCGTGAGGGCGAGGTCACTGAGGCTGCCAGGGCCAGCCGGTGGGAAGCGTAGCGGGCGTGGAACAATGCGGGAGGCCTGCTGCGGCTCGAGCAGCATGCGCACGAGGTGCGACGAGGCACGGCGTCGCGAGCGGAGGGCGAGTCGCACCCTGGTTCTGGAAAAATTTCCAAAATCAGACGTCTACGCTGATAGCTAGATGGCGGGGTCGACGTTTGGAATACTGTCCAAATGTCTGAAATGTGAGTTTTCCGTCTTCTTCTTCCTTCCTGTCGACTGTCCGTACTGAGGGAGAGAGATGGGTGTGCGCAGGCTCGGTGATTCGCCATCCAACGCAGATCAGATGTCTGGCTGTTGTACCAGATGGTGGGAGAGACCTCCAGACATCCGGGGTGACCATCGGACGTCTGGGAACTAGGACAGACGTCCCCGCAGGCTTCTGGACATCTGAGAAACCATGCAGATCAAGGTAATTCTCTAATCCACTTTTTAAGACATCTGGGAGAAGTTCCAAACGTCTGATTTTGCACAGTGTCGTCGTTTTCGACCCGTTTAGGGCCCGTTCGGGTTCCATTTTCCGCGATTCGAGCTGCGTTCTTTTCGGAATTAATTCCTATACCCGTCTACCGTAGCTATACACTGTTTTGAGACACTCCTTGTGTTTGATCCTTGTGATAGGACGCCGTTCCTTTGCAGTCTCGGGGGTCGCGGAGGCACGCGGGATTCCCGATCACGCCCCCATTACTCCCGTTGTACCTGGTAGAGTGGCTTTAAGTTATTAATAAAATCTGTTAAATTATGGAACCATAAATAGAACCTAGGACATTGCATGAATCCTAGGAATGAGAAATAGACGGAATGATAGCTCCTAGGTGTTGCATGAATCCTAGGGCTGGAAAACTAGATTGTATGATAGATCCTAGGATATGGCATGAATCCTAGGATGGGAAAACTAGTGGAATGTATAATACTGCAGTCTTGGAAAATGGAAAGAGATATAAAGCTGCCTGTAATTTGAATTAACAGCTGCCTGTTGTGAATAAATAACGTGGTTGAGAACATGGATTGTAAGAATGT
Source organism: Thalassia testudinum (assembly GCA_037157565.1). Taxonomy (NCBI): domain Eukaryota; kingdom Viridiplantae; phylum Streptophyta; class Magnoliopsida; order Alismatales; family Hydrocharitaceae; genus Thalassia; species Thalassia testudinum. Next base: position 219,546,171 of record JAZHRO010000031.1, on the reverse strand, counting down.
GAAACTGGAAAGTGAAACCTGAATGTTTGAGTAAAAAGGATGGAACCCTACGGGGAAGTAGGAGTAGAACTCCTGGAAAGTGAATGGAATAGTATTGGGGAAGTGAGCTGTCCCTTGAGTACGGAGTACCAAGGAGAGCGACTGTCCCCCTGTTTAGTGCAGAGCAGAGCCAGTTGCCCTAGGGACCCGGGGTTAGGACTGTCCACTCTGTATCGACTTGCTGGCCCTCGCGTACGTAGTACCGAGGAGAGCTACTAGTGTAGGGAGGTACTAGCTACCCCACAGGCCCCGGGGTTCTGCTAGCCTCCCACACCGACTTGTTAGGCCCGCTGGGGCAAACCAGGGTAGTCAGGCGAGGGTGCGCGGACTGTGGAGGGGTTGGACCCCTGTTACTGAGAGGGCTCTGCCTTGGACTGGTTCCGTGCTGTGCTTTGGGTGCACCCGTTAACGGAAATGACTGACCGCGTGCCAGTACGGGTTAGCTACCTGTGCGTTTATCACGTGTACCATAGTCACCGTTACGTCTATCAGTGACCTTGGGGTGGTTGACTGAGGGTAGGATCACCACGGGGGACTCTCCTGGCCAGGAGAGCACCACGTGCTACTTCTACTTTTTGGAAAAGACTGCAATCAAGATCGTTCCCATGAGGAACATTCGAGATCAAGAAAAAGATCTGAGGAATAAATGAAATAGTGAGACAATTGAAAGATGTGAATAAAGAAAGTAATCGAGCATAACAGCTACTGTACACTCTACTGTTGTCTTTAGTTTAGTTTCCACTCTACTCAGCGTTTTGCTGACGTGTTACACTCGTTACCTTTTTCAGGACCAGGTGTTGAGCAGCCAGGGTCAGTGGCTGCAGAGGACGCTGGGCCGAGTAGGGTCCAGTAGAGTTACCACTGTCTCTTGTACCTCTTTTTGTTACGTTGTAGTGAGTAGTTCTTGTTTCCGCTGTACTTTCTTTACCTGCAGTTCAAATTATATTATGAATGTTGTTCTACTGTTGTGGTGGTACATACTGTGGTAGTTTCTTTCCTTACTGCTGTACTTTCTTACTGTTAGTTATATTCATGCTGAATGTGATTTATTTTACTGCTCTTTTGGTTACTTCCTCGTTGGACGACTAGGTCTTGGGATTAGTTGAGTCGGTCCGGTTCTCGTGTCTCGTAGGGACTCGGGAATCGGGTCGTTACAGGTCGGCCCTTGGAGAGAGGTAGGGTTGATCCAGCATCCTGGCATGGTGTCCTCCATGGTGGTGGTAGTGAGCCCGTGGAGGTGGAGTGACTATGGAGGTGGCGTGAATGGCACCAATGGAGAGCAATTGCCAAGGGAGTAATGGGTGCCAATGGCCACCCAAGGGGTCTTTTAATAGACCTAAGGGAAGCTCTCTACAGAATTATGGAATTCTCTAGAATGCCTATGGTGGGAGCTCGTGGGAGAGTGAGAGAGAGAGGGTGGATGGTTGTTTTTAGATCCACCAAATGTGGATCTAAAAATTGAATGGCTCTTGGTTGATATTTTTGGCAACCAAGGCAACCACACATGGTAGAGAGTTTTAGAGAAATCTAGGGTAGATATTTTCGTGTGGATGGTGTGTGTGGGTGTGTGTGGGTCGAAACTTAGGTGGCTAGGTTGATTAGGTTGGGTTGTAGTGGGTTTAGGTCAAGGTAGGTCTCAAATTAGGGTTATAAACCCTAATTCACTAAGGTAAAGTGCAATTAAACTTAATACAAGTTTAATTGGGTGTGTGGAAACTTAATTGAGAGTAAAACAACTCAATTAAGTCAGGTCAAGGTCAATTGGACTCTCACTGAGTCCAATTGGACAGTGTGTGCTGAGATCAGGGCTCAATTGGACTCAATGAGTCCAATTGAATAGGCTGATGGAATTGACTGAGATCCAAGTCAATTAGGTTTAGTGAGGACCTAATTAAGTCCTTAGGGAGGTCTAGAGGTGGTGTGCTAGGGTTAGGGTACCTTAATTTAGGTTCCTATGGGGATGGAATTGGGTTTAGGGACCTAGAGATCCAAGATCAAGGCTTAAATCTCAAAACAAGAATTGGAGAGCAGTATCAGATGTCTAATTATATAATCAGACGTCTTATACTTAAAAATCAGAAGTCCAGACTTGTCTGGATGTCCAATCAGAGTTAGGAAGGATTTCGAGTTCTGTTTTGGGTATTCTGCAGAAATTAGACGTCTGACAAAGTGTCTGGAAGTCCAATAACACTGCAGAAGTGGGTTTGAAGTGTGCAGGAGTTGGCTAAGGGTCCTGGATGTCTTAAAACTTATCTAGACGTCCAGAGAAGGGTTGGAACTAGGGTTTTAGGGCTTCCTAGGGTGTTGTGACCTAATCTAAGGGTGGCTAAAGCTTAGGAAAGTCTCTAGGCTATCCTATGGCTAGGATGGACCTAAGCTCTTCATATTTTACTGCTTTATTCCTACTTAATAGAATAGCAAACTTTTAACCCCCTTACATTATTATTCCTACATCTAAACTAGGCCTTCTGCTCCAGCTCTACTACAACTCCTGTTATTCCTGATCCAGCTCCTGATCAGCTTATTCCCTTAATCAGCACATTATAACATTATTTTATGCATAGCTAAAGGAAAGCGGTAAAGATGCAGATAATGCGTATGCATGCATGAATAACCCTAACTTATGCTAAGTCCAAGCTTAATCTAGGCTAATTAAGACCTATGATTGCTACGCAATCATTGCTCCTCCTCAAAGGTATTCCACCTCGGGAGGTCTGGGCCACTGGATGCCCATCCAACGGTTCTTGTGAAGCCATGTCGCCTGCCCATTTTCAAGAGAGCCTCCTTCACGTGATCTTAACTGTTGGATGAAAATCCAATGGCTAGGATCGCTTGACCACTAGCCTTGGATAATTCAAAATCGCGACACCTTTTGACATGTGGTATAGTCTCTGGAGGTGCTCTCAATGCTTTGGCATTGGGTCGAATCACGTCACGCCTCCAATCTAGCCGGTGTTGAGGCGTGCTAGATTATGATTGCTCGATCATGCACGAGCGGCCGAGATGCAGATGCGTGGATGCATAGATGACCGCTGATCCAGCGGAGGTGATCATGTAGGCCTCAACACACCTCCATGAGCAATCCTATGTGCACGCGGGCATGTGCTTAGTTGGTGCCGACCTTTAGTGACATCCTGGTGGGCCTTTAGTGATGCTTACATCTATCACTAATTGCTTGTAGGCGCAAGAACAACTACAGGCGTGAGCGGTGCAGGCACGAACTTCAGCGACGATTACAGCTGTCACTAATTGCTGATGGACGATTTTTGTCTCTCCACTATAAAAGGACCTATCCCCCTCCACTCCAAGTGATCTCCACCTACTCTACTCCCACCTACCCCTATGCTCTAGTCGCCTACCAAAGCTTGATTAGAGCTTACTCTCAGGCACCAAAGGTCTCCTATTAGTGTAGAATTATTTATCCCACCAAATATTCATCCCTCATCCTATCACTTCCCTAGGTCACCTTTGAGCCGTCCTCCCACCTCCATTCAGGTAGCATATTATCTCCACCTCCTCACCTCCTTTCCAGAGGCTCGGTGAAGTATTCCTCTACCCGGCGTCTGATTAGCCCATAGTTGTGGGTTATTTAAGTACTTAAGTGCCTACACATTAGGTTAATTCTAACATTTATTTAGTATAAATTAGGATGTAAATAGATTAATTCATAGTTTTAATCTAATTACATAATCCATACATTGCATTCATATCTTAAGTGCATTTAGAATTACCTTAGAATAGCATTCATCTATTTAGATAACCAATTAGGTATATTGTTCTTATTAACATAGAAGTTGAGGGTCTATACATAAATAACCCTAATATTTTAATAATATTTGCTTTATTCGTCTTCTTTCAGAACGGCTGGCTGCCGCTCCAACGCCCGGCTGCTGCAGTGATGAAGCCATTCAAGGGGGAGCGGATGTGGTGGATCTGGTCGGCGGCTGATTTCAAAATTGTTCAAGACACTATAAAAGGAGCACGGAAGCTGCCGGCTGCAGCAGGCCTCCGCCACCGACTCACCACTGTGCAGAGAGATCCTCTCTCTTCCATCCACACTGCCGGCCTCTACCGTGGCGGCGAGTCTCCACCACCGTGGGCGTGTGGTGTGACAGGCCACACCGCCATCCGGAGCTCGCCCGCATTACCGTGAGCACATCAGCGTGCATCTTCCTCGCCGTCATCGCCGACCACCGTCACCAACCTACTGATCAGCCACCCTCTCAGTAACTTAAGACGTCTGGGAAATTTCCCAGACGTCTGAAGTTACCCGCTCACTTCACTGCACACGCCTGAAGTCGCCTGCGGACCCCTTCCCGCACCTGCAGAACCTTCAGCGCACCCACGTCCGTCAACCTTCAGCTCAAACACGCACAACCGCCTGCAGTCCACACCGTTCACCACTGTGTCTGCAGAACCGCGCAAGCGCCCTCCTGCAGACCACCGCCACGCCTCCGCGCGCCAGCGCCCTCAGCAGACCCTCCGCGTGCCCACGCACAGCCATCTGCAAACCGCCAGCAACCGACCTCTGCAGCTTCCACAGCACACGCCTCCGCGCGCCAGCGCCCGCCTGCAGACCACCGCAGCCACGCCTCCGCGCGCCAGCGCCCTCCGCAGACCCTCCGCGCGCCCACGCACAGCCACCTGCAGAACCGCCAGCAACCGACCTCTGCAGCTACCACCGGAGCCACGCCTCCGCGCGCCAGCGCCCGCCTGCAGACCACCGCAGCCACGCCTCCGCGCGCCAGCGCCTTCCACAGACCCTCCGCGCGCCCACGCACAACTGCCTGCAGCACCTCCGCCGGAGCTCGTCTGGCCACCTCCGGCCGCCGCGTGACTCGCCGTCACCACCGATTCGAAGCCCTTGATCCAAGGGACCTCCGCCGAGCTTCCCGCGCCCAGCCATCGGCTCCTCGTCGCGCAAGACAACGGGGAAAAATTCCCCTATTTTGCTACAGTAAAGCATTGATTAAAATTTACATTTCCTGCCATTGCCAGATTTTATTCATATTCTATTCAGTCTGCATTGCGGAAAATATCCTGTAGTTTATCATAATTGCCATTTCAGCATTATTTCTTGCTTAAACCTTAATCTAAAGGCAATCTTGGCTTGGTTCTTGTCCAAATTGACTCCGAACAAACATTTTTAAGTGGCGCGATTTTTAATACGTTATTGCCTCCCTGTGGAAACGACCCGCTCCTCTGCGAGTGGTTATTTCTTATTAAAAATTGATTAGTCGATTTTTCCACCACATTAAACTACAAACGACTTAAAAGCGAAGGATCGACACGGTCAAATGGCGCCGTTGCCGGGGAGGCAACAGACGCAATAATTTCGCCTAATTTTATCTTCATTACTTGTCAATTGCACAGAGATTTGACCATCTATTATTTTCTTTTCTGTGCGAGAAATTTTGTGCAAGAATCAGCCACTGTGAGAGGTGACCCTTGACGTCGCCAGACGAGAAGTGGACAAGCAATTTTGAAAGGAGGAGAAGGACGAGGACGCGACGGACACCACTGTATTTAATCGCTAATTTAATTAGAATAGAATTAAGACTGAAGACTTAATTTTTCATTACAGTTAGTTTGAAACCCTTGTTCTGGGGCAAATTTTGAGGGGTTTGTTCCCGGATTTTGTTTTGGACCCGTGTTGGGTAATTTTTGGGAGCCTGTTCCCTTTTCTTTAGATTTAGGTTTATTTTTTTTTATTATTTCTTTTATTTGCTTGTGCATAAGTAGTTCTAAAAAAAAATAGAAAAAGAAAAAAAACGAGCTGCCTGCTAGAAGCTGCCTGCCCTAGGACGAACCATTTAGGTCTGTATGAGCAGCCTCTAGATTTGCTTTTCTGCATTGCGTGCATTTTTGCATCGAAGATCGCTGGAGACAAGGTACGCATTCTCTTACTTTGCATCCTATTGCATTTGGGATTTAATGCAAAGACCACCTAATCTGTACTGAATAAATCTAACAAGTGGTCACATTTTTTTTTAGAAAAAGGACTAATTAAAGGAAAGGACATTTTAAAAACCAAGGATTTCATTTTCAAACTTGGCGTGCGATTCAAAGTTTAAAATCTTTTACAGTGTATGCACACTTATTTCACTTGCACCACGACACGCTTCTAGACACTCCTTAGGTTTGGAAATACTAGGACAAGAGCCCTCCTTTCGTTGGATTCTGAAGTGTTCGGAACTTGAGATCAAAGGTTTTGTAAATCCAAAGAAGGGGATACCCTGTCACGGATTTTTGGGGGTAGTTGAGGAGCACCGCGAAAGCACAGCTTCAAAGGAAGGCTTAGGCCTACTTGCATCCCTCGATCTTCCGTCTTTGGATTTACTTGACCATTTGAGATTTAGGGAAGATTACCTAAGTTCCAACTAGGTCTTTTTAGGCGAGTCGTAGGTTGACAATAGGCGCGTAATTGATTGGGTAACTTGTTTTGTCACCTACAATTTGAATTAAATTCAAAAGCCTAAATCTGTAAAGACCAAACAAGTCCGTTTGAATTGTGTTTGTAGTGCATGCTTGGTAGGCGTTCTCTTAGGAGACAACTTGTATTTGATCCTGAACCAGAAAGAATCCTAAGAAAAGACCTCCCAAGGGTAGAAATGGCCGGTCAAAGGAGCCTTAAGGAATATTTCATCCCAACCAACCAAGCTGGCCCAGCACTACGTAGACCTGGAGGGGATAATCCATATGAGATCAAAAGTAGTACCATATCCTTGCTACCCTCCTTTTATGGTACTACTAGGGAAGATCCTTACAGGCATATTGAGGAATTCACCGAGGTCTGTTCCACGGTGAAGCTGCAGGGCGTTACTGATGACGCTCAAATGCGGACCCTTTTTCCCTTCTCCCTAAAGGACAAAGCCAAGTATTGGTATCACACCCTTGATAATTTAAATACTTGGGATGCCCTTAAAAAGGAGTTTTTGAAGAAGTACTTCCCCATGAGCAAAACAAATCACTTTAGGAGGGAAATCATGAGTTTTGCTCAAAAGGATGGGGAAGCTTTCCATGATGCGTGGGAGCGCTTTAACGATTTGCTGAGACTTTGCCCACATCACCAGGTGCCTAAATGGCAACTGGTTGAAAGGTTCTACACCGGACTTAATGATTCTCATAGGCAAACTGTGGATGGTGCCTATGCAGGAACCTTTCTATCTAAGACTGAGGATGAAGCTTGGAACTTATTTGATACTTTGAGTGAGAATTCTATTCACTTGAATTCTGCCTACATGGATAGAAAGCCCACTCTCATGCAAAGAAAGTTGGAGGCGAATGAAGCAAGGGAAACCCAGAATTTAGCTTATCAAATTCAATTACTGAATCAAAACATGGAAAGGCTTATGTCGAACCCAAGTTCATTCACACCTAACACCTCCACATCCCAAGCTTCCGAATGTGTAATTTGTCAAGGCAATACACACGCCACTGTGGATTGCCACTTAGCCTCCCAATTCCCTGAGCTTGTACAAGCAGATTTGAATGCCGCTCAAGGGTTCCGTCCAAGACCTCGTAATGATCCTTTCTCCAACACTTATAATGAGGGATGGAGGAACCACCCAAACTTTTCATGGAGACAAGGAAATGTCTCAAATTCAGGGAATTACAAACCGCAATCCTTTCAAAACCATCAAATGAACCAACCTCAGACCTTTGCCCAACCTAAAACCTCTGAGATGGATGAATTGAAGGCGATATTGAAAACTATGCAAGAAAGTCAAAGTGCCATCATCCAATCTCATGACAAGGCTATACATGAGATGAAATCACAAATTGGACACCTTGTTGAGGCCGTTAGACAGAGGGAGACTGGGAAGTTTCCAAGTGCTGCTGAGGAAAATCCTAAAGGAAAAGGGATTGTCTTTAGGGAGCATGCTCAGGCGGTGACTATTCTGAGGAGTGGGAAAGAAATTTCCAAACCCGATGCTCCTATAGTCTCACCCCCTAAAAAAACATCCACCCCGACTTTCACCCCCACCGAAGAAGATTTGCCCAAATCTCCTCCGCTTGAAATCACCTCACCGGAAGAAGTTGCCCCCGTTCCACCCCTTACTCGACATGACAACCCTTCCACCCAGAGATCGAGAGTGCCATTTCCAGAGCGCTTATCCACCTCTGGGCAGACTTCTGCTGGCTCATCTGGAGCCAAAGATAAGACGGATGAGATTATGGAAACTTTCAAGCAAGTGCAGATTAACCTGCCTTTGCTTGAAGCTATCAGGCAGATTCCGTCTTATGCCCGCTTCTTAAAGGACTTGTGCACGAAAAAGCGGCAATCTAGAAAACAGGTCCAGTCTAAAGTTGTCCTGCCTGATTCTGTTAGCTCAATTGTTCAACATGGCACACCTCCGAAACTTAAGGACCCAGGGGCCCCATATATCTCTGTAGTTATTGGTGACTTACAAATTGATGAGGCTCTGCTTGATCTGGGTGCGGGGGTGAACATCCTTCCGAGCTATGTATATGAACAACTTGGGGGAGGCAATCTGAAGCCTAGCCCTGTAGTCCTTCAAGTTGCTGATCGATCACTTAAGACACCACGGGGAATTTTGGAAGATGTCCTCGTAAGAGTGGAGGATTTCTTTTTTCCCGTTGACTTCTTAGTTTTGGACACTGACCCTACCAACAAGCCAACCAAACCCTCCATCATTTTGGGCCGCCCCTTCCTTGCAACTTCCCATGCTTCAATTAATTGCAATACTGGGGCATTGAAAATGGGCTTTGGGAATAGGAAAATCCGGCTTAATGTGTTTGATGCTTACAAACAAGCTGGACTTGAGGATTGTTCTCAAGTTGAGGTGATAGATGACCTGATTGAAGAGGCAACTCCTGCAATGTTATGTGATGACCCCCTTCAGCATGTCATGCTAAATGAGCATTCCCATCTCTTGGAGGAATGTGAAGGGGATATACTAGAACTAGAGGAATTGCTAGGAGTTTCTGCTGAGTCTCTTCCCCCATCATTTCCGCCGAAGGCAGATTTGCTACCTGAGATGGGGACATCTATTATGAAACCCTCAACCATACAAGCCCCCAACCTTGAGTTGAAACCCCTCCCTGACACTCTCAAGTATGTTTTCCTAGGTGCCAATGATACGCTCCTAGTTATCATTTCGGCTGTGCTGTCTGAGGCACAGGAGGGAGCCTTGATTGAATGCCTGTCTAGGCATAAGGAAGCTATTGCTTGGAGCATTGCTGACATTAAGGGTATAGACTCTACACTCTACATGCACCACATTTATACTGATGATTCCATCAAGCCTTTTAGGGACATGCAGAGACGTCTGAACCCTAATATGAGGGAGGTTGTAAAAAAGGAAATCCTGAAGTGGTTGGACGCTGGGATCATATATCCCATTGCTGATAGTAAATGGGTCAGTCCCATTCATGTGGTGCCAAAGAAGGCAGGCTTTACTGTGGAACTCAACGACCAAGGTGAACAAGTTGTCACTAGACCCTCAACTGGATGGAGGGTCTGTATTGATTACCGCAAGCTGAACACCGCTACCCAGAAGGATCACTTTCCTTTGCCTTTTATTGATCAAATTCTCGAAAAATTGGCAGGGAATAAGTATTATTGCTTTCTCGATGGATATTCTGGGTACAATCAGGTGGCAGTCTTTCCTGATGACCAGGAAAAGACGACATTCACGAGTCCTTATGGTACTTTTGCATTCAGGCGTATGCCGTTTGGATTATGTAATGCCCCTGCAACTTTCCAGCGGTGTATGATGTCTATCTTTTCGGACATGATTGACGAGTGTGTCGAAGTATTTATGGATGACTTCTCTATTTATGGCTTGTCTTTCGACCAGTGTCTCATGCACCTGGAGAATGTGTTGAAACGATGTAAGGAGACTAGTTTAGTCCTCAGCTGGGAGAAAAGTCACTTCATGGTACAGAAAGGAATTGTACTTGGGCATGTTGTATCTGAGCAAGGTTTGGAAGTAGATAAAGCCAAGATTGATTCTATTTCCAAACTTCCATTGCCTACGAATGTCAAACAGATTAGATCCTTTCTGGGCCATGCTGGCTTTTACAGGCGCTTTATTAAAAATTTTAGTAAGATTTCTAGGCCACTTTGTGACTTATTGGCGAAGGAATCTTCCTTCAGTTTTGATTCAAAGTGTGCCGAGGCCTTTCAAACTCTAAAGGAGGCCTTGATCTCTGCGCCTGTTCTCCAAGCTCCTGATTGGGCACTCCCCTTTGAGCTTATGTGTGATGCTTCGGATTATGCAGTGGGAGCAGTCCTTGGACAAAGGGTTGAGGGAAGACCTCATGTGCTGCATTATGCAAGCAAGACTTTAACTGAACCTCAGCAAAACTACACCGTCACTGAAAAAGAATTACTTGCTGTAGTTTTTGCTCTGGAGAAGTTTAGGTCTTATTTACTTGGGTCTAAGGTGGTTATTTTTACTGATCATGCAGCAGTGAAACATCTCATTGCTAAGAAAGATTCTAAGCCACGTCTAATTAGGTGGATCTTACTCCTTCAAGAATTTGACTTGGAAATACGTGAAAAGAAAGGAGTAGAAAATGTTGTGGCTGACCACCTGTCTCGTCTTCCTCTTAACGACTCTATTTCTGAAGACATTTGCGAGACATTCCCCGATGAAACTCTGATGGCGGTAACACCAACTTTACCTTGGTATGCAGACATTGTAAATTACTTGGTCACTGGACAAACTCCTGGCTCTTGGGATAAGCAGAAAAGAAAGAGATTCATTTCTCAAGCAAGATATTTTCATTGGGAAGAGCCAGAATTATTTAGAATTGGACAAGACCAAGTTTTGAGATGTTGTGTGCCTGAAGAGGAACAACAAAGTGTGCTGACATTTTGCCATGCACTTCATTGTGGAGGACACTTTGGTGCTAAGAAAACTGCTTTTAAGGTTCTCCAGTCTGGTTTTTGGTGGCCTTCCTTATTTAAGGATTCTCATAATTTTGTTAAGGCCTGTATTAGATGTCAACGGACTGGAACGATTGGGAAGAAGAATGAAATGCCTCAACATCATATTCAATCTGTTGAAATTTTTGATGTGTGGGGAATTGACTTTATGGGCCCCTTCCCGTCGTCCCATGGTTTTGAATATATCTTGGTGGCAGTTGATTATGTCTCTAAATGGATAGAGGCCATTCCGACGCGCACAAATGACCACTCTGTGGTTTTGAAATTTGTGAAGGCCAATATCATATCCCGTTTCGGCTGCCCCAAGACTATTATAAGTGATGGGGGACCTCATTTCCGAAACCGCCACTTCAATCGGTTAATTAAGAGTTTGGGAGTGACTCACAAGGTTGCTACCCCTTACCACCCTCAGACAAGTGGTCAGGTTGAAGTATCAAATAGGGAGATAAAAAATATTTTGGAAAAGACCGTTAGACCTGATAGGAAAGATTGGTCCCAAAAGCTCGATGATGCTTTGTGGGCTTATCGAACGGCCTATAAGACCCCTTTGGGTACTTCTCCCTTTCGGATTGTGTATGGAAAAGCGTGCCATTTACCTGTTGAGTTGGAACATAAAGCACTTTGGGCTATTCGAAGTGTTAACATGGATTTAGAGAAGGCAGGTAAGGCACGATTTCTAGAATTAAGTGAGCTTGAGGAGCTGAGGAATGATGCTTATGACACCTCTCAAGCTTATAAAGAAAGAACTAAGGTCTTGCATGACAAGTTTATTCTTCGAAAGACCTTTGAACCCAACCAACAAGTCTGGCTTTTCAATTCCAGACTTAAGCTTTTTCCTGGGAAATTAAAATCTCGTTGGGATGGGCCTTACATAATCACCAAAGTATTCCCCCACGGAGCTGTGGAGATCAAAAATCCTTCCTCTTCAGCAACTCCCTTTATTGTCAACGGTCAACGGTTAAAATCGTACATAACTTTAGATGGCCATCTAGTTGACGAAGTCACTCTTGAGGAGCCTTAGCTCCTACCATTCTCCGCCTCAGGTAATATCTTCCTTTAGCTATTTTTGATTTTCAATGAGGACATTGTTTGAACCAGGCATGGGGGAGAGGACCTGAGGCATTTTGTTTATAGCATGCATTTATAAAAAAAAAAAAAAAAAAAAAAAGGTTTTGAGCTTAACTTGCTAGATCTTGCCGTCTTAAGCAAATCAGAACTCTATGGTAGACTAAGTTAATTCTAGGGTCAAACTTTAGAAGCTAAATAAGCTACTAGCTTTAGACCTTTAGGGTCCTTTGTGGACTTAAAAACTTAAGTAGGAGTTAAGTTGCGGACCATTCTTCAAGAGGTTGAGGAAGGGAAGCTAGGGTTTGAGTTAAAAGGTGGGGTAGTACCTGGAGTCTTATTCTACCTTTTGGTTTACAGGTCCTTGTAACCCAAGCATCCAAATTGTTCACACTTGGTCTGGTAATTAACTTAATTTCTGAAAAGAGATTTGGTTCTCTTAGTTTTGACTTAAGAAAGGCTTGAAAACATATTTTGATTGGAAGAGTTCCCGCCGCAGGAGAGGTCGAGTATATACTCACCTTGAGGATGCGATGGTAACATATTACCTCCTCGGCGCTTGTCTCTTAGGATATCCATCCTACTGGGGGCATGTAAGCGCATTGCGCGGTTCAGGTACCATGGGCGGCCCTATCTCGAAGTGCCGATTGCCATAGGCCTGAATTCGCTTAAGAAATCCATGGGCGATACTATCTCGAAGTGTCGATTGCCAGGAGTTCTTGGGGTCGTTATGGGCGGTGCTATCTCGAAGCATCGAAAGCCAGGCACCCTTCGAGGTATGGTAATGGGGACAATGAATCCGACACAGGCTGTGTTGATAGCTGATCTGAGGTTAGACTTAGAAGAATCAAACAAAAAAAAAAAAAAATATATATATATATATATATTTAAAAAAAAAAAAAAAAAAATTTCCTTTAACTTAAATAACTCGGACCAATGCACAAGCACGGATGCTTTAATCTCAGGGATCAATAAACTTTAGGGTAGAGTCAGAAATCAGGGAAACTTGTGCTGGCAACTCGTCTTTAGCCGACCTAGTCTGTAACTTAGCAACTACTTAGGAACCTTGGGTTTAGAACCTGAACTTAATATGCTTCTGAAGGAAGACTAAGTGAGTTGACTAGTCTACTTAGAGTGCTAGGTTTCGCTTAATTTTGCTAGGGACTAGCAAAAACTAGGCATGGGGGTATTTGATTAGCCCATAGTTGTGGGTTATTTAAGTACTTAAGTGCCTACACATTAGGTTAATTCTAACATTTATTTAGTATAAATTAGGATGTAAATAGATTAATTCATAGTTTTAATCTAATTACATAATCCATACATTGCATTCATATCTTAAGTGCATTTAGAATTAGCTTAGAATAGCATTCATCTAATTAGATAACCAATTAGGTATATTGTTTTTATTAACATAGAAGTTGAGGATCTATACATAAATAACCCTAATATTTTAATAATATTTGCTTTATTCGTCTTCTTTCAGAACGGCTGGCTGCCGCTCCAACGCCCGGCTGCTGCAGTGATGAAGCCATTCAAGGGGGAGCGGATGTGGTGGATCTGGTCGGCGGCTGATTTCAAAATTGTTCAAGACACTATAAAAGGAGCACGGAAGCTGCCGGCTGCAGCAGGCCTCCGCCACCGACTCACCACTGTGCAGAGAGATCCTCTCTCTTCCATCCACACTGCCGGCCTCTACCGTGGCGGCGAGTCTCCACCACCGTGGGCGTGTGGTGTGACAGGCCACACCGCCATCCGGAGCTCGCCCGCATTACCGTGAGCACATCAGCGTGCATCTTCCTCGCCGTCGTCGCAGACCACCACGCAAGCTACTGATCAGCCACCCTCTCAGTAACTTAAGACGTCTGGGAAATTTCCCAGACGTCTGAAGTTACCCGCTCACCTCCACTTCCTCAGCCTGCACTCTCCAACCGGCCACCAAGCCGCCTGCGCCCTCCACCGCTCACCGGCTGCTGACCTGCGCACGCCTGCAGATCAGCCCGCGCTCTCCTCCAACGGCTGCAGACCAGCCTGCAGCATCCTCCAACAGCCTCTGCAGCTACCACCGCCACGCCTCCGCGCGCCAGCGTCCTCCGCAGCCCCTCTGCAGCTTCCACCGCACAGCCATCTGCAAACCACCTCGCAAGCGCCCCCTCTGCAGCTTCCACCGCACACGCCAGCGCCCGCCTGCAGACCACCAAAGCCACGCCTCCGCGCGCCAGCGCCTTCCGCAGACCCTCCGCGCGCCCACGCACAGCCACCTGCAGAACCGCCAGCAACCGACCTCTGCAGCTACCACCGCAGCCACGCCTCCGCGCGCCAGCGCCCACCTGCAGACCACCGCAGCCACGCCTCCGCGCGCCAGCGCCTTCCGCAGACCCTCCGCGCGCCCACGCACAATCGCCTGCAGCACCTCCGCCGGAGCTCGTCCGGCCACCTCCAGCCGCCGCGCGACTTGCCGTCACCACCGATTCGAAGCCCTTGATCCAAGGGACCTCCGCCGAGCTTCCCGCGCCCAGCCATCGGCTCCTCGTCGCGCAAGACAACGGGGAAAAATTCCCCTGTTTTGCTACAGTAAAGCATTGATTAAAATTTACATTTTCTGCCATTGCCAGATTTTATTCATATTCTATTCAGTCTGCATTGCGGAAAATATCCTGTAGTTTATCATAATTGCCATTTCAGCATTATTTCTTGCTTAAACCTTAATCTAAAGGCAATCTTGTCTTGGTTCTTGTCCAAATTGACTCCGAACAAACATTTTTAAGTGGCGCGAATTTTAATACGTTATTGCCTCCCTGTGGAAACGACCCGCTCCTCTGCGAGTGGTTATTTCTTATTAAAAATTGATTAGTCGATTTTTCCACCACATTAAACTACAAACGACTTAAAAGCGAAAGATCAACCCGGTCAGCGTCCTCCTGCATCTCACCTCCATCGTCATGCTCCTTAACTCCTTCGTCCAAGCTTCCACCAGGCATCGTCATCTCGTCGAACAACCGATTTGGGAGATTCCCTCTCGCCTCTTTCTCTTTTTATGCTTTCGTAGATTATTGTAATAGACAATTGTGTAATATATCATATTTGTTCTATTTCTCTTGGAAATTTATTCTGCTTGTCTTTTAATTTCAAAAACACAAAAAAATAACAAAACCACAAAATACTAAAAAGAAACAAAATGAAGCCTGCTTTTGAAGATAAGTAAATGTTGCCTCCTTATGTTCGACTCGGGACTCCCTTGGAGTTTTGGTGAAAATTGTATTTGATAACGAGTTTTGTGACTAGGACGATGGGTTACTCTTAACCCCAATTTCAAACATGTGAATTGCATTCATCATTTTGGCACCGTTGCCGGGGAGCAATGGAATTTACTTATTTTCTGTAGTTCTTTGCATTTACATATTACTAACCCAACTTATCTCTGATCTATCGTCTTGTAGGTACCCTAGCATGGAGATCCAAGTGCAGTAGACCGGAGTAAATTGTGGGTAGAGTACTTTGTAAGTGTCCCCCACATTCCCCCACCCACTAGTTTCATTTCGCCACAATCATAACCATGACCAAATCTACTTAGGTGCTTGCATAAACAATAGGATAGAATTGTTTTTCTTGTTTGCCACCTCCACTCATCTCACCCCTGCATTTTATAAAAACAAACAAAAAGACACTTTATGTGGGACGAATCAGTATACACACTTTATCCACCCACATTTTAGGCACATACCTACTTTGATTTTCATCTAATCAGCCAGGATTCTGACCTGTGGAACTGGTACACCAATTCAACACATAAAAGAGTAGAAATCATATTAGGTTAATCACCTTTCTATATGCCTTAATCGGTGGTGCATTTGGGCCGATTGATTGAATTGTTTGGGCTGTATCACCTAATTTAAAAGAAATTTATTTTGTAGCTGCCCCATAGGATTCAATATTTAGGTCAAGCCAGACACTCCATATTCTTTTGATTTATAAAGAAAAACACTTGAACTCATGCTTTAAAAACTTGGTTTGCCTCACAAAATTTAGTTGAATACACCTAACATTTGAATCCTAAAATCTACTAAGCAAGATTCGAACCCCAAAACTCACCTCATCATTAAAAATCTTGCTTGAAAACTTTTTCGTTGTGCACATTCACACATTTTCAAACAAATCATTACGGGCACAACCCATTAAGGGCCCATCATATTCCAGAAGCACTAATATCCCAAGGGTAACTAAAATTGATTAGACGTTAGCACAAAGGACTGATTCGCTCGTCGGGATCCAGATTGAGATTGTTCATGTTTAAGCAGATTATACTAGTCAATCTGATGCCTAGCAAGGGGAGTAATGTCAAATGACCGCAGCTATGGGGTACACTAGGAGCAGGAGGTGTAAGCCAAAGGAAGAACCTTCTCCCCAATCCCTCCTAACTGGTTGGATTGCCTGGATATAAGTAGAGTAAATCATCCATAATCTTAGGATGGATTCTGATAGTCTATAGACCTTTTGGCTACCCAACCTAAGGACAAGCTTGTATTTTTTGTGCTATAGGGTCCCTTCTCTTGCCTATCCTTCCAACTTCGTTCTAGTGTATGCTTGGAAGGAGGTCATTGAATCCTCGTTTGCATGGATCTATTGACCATTCTCAGAGGTAGAGGTTGAGTTTTAGCCATGTAGATCCCATAGTTGATCAGCAACCACCTCCCCTGCCACCGAACTAGTAGGAGATGATTCAAAGGCAGTTGGAAGAATTGCAGCAGATGCAGCAATGGTTCCAAAGAAGGAATGGTCAGGGTGATTGGCCCTTGAAGGATTTTTATGATCCTTCAAATTATAAGGATCGTCCCGGTGTTATGATCCCCGTCGGTGATGTTGAGATCAAGCCCTAGGTTTTGAGTCCAATTAAACACTTTCATGAGCTTCGCTCAGAGGACCCATTCCAATATTTGGAGGACATGATCACTTTGGTTCAGACCACCAAATCGTGGAATGTGGATGAAGAACAGATGCTCATGAGTCTTTTCCCCCATTCACTCAGGGATAAGGCTGCACATTGGTATCGTACCATTGGAAGACCGATTGCTACCTGGACAGCAATGAAATTGGCCTTTCTGAAGAAATTCTTCCCAATTGGGCGAACCAATGCGTTGTGACAGGCAATTACCACTTTTGCCCAGTGGCAGGGGAAACCGTTTCATGAGGCCTGGTTGAGGTTCTAGGATCTATTATGGAAGTCCCACACCATGAGGTGCCTAAATGACAACTTGTGCAGATTTTTTATCACGGGTTGAATGATCAACTTCGAAATCATGTCGATGTCTCTTGTGAAGGCAATTTCCTCAACAAGGATGTAGATAGTGTGTATGATTTGTTTGAGGAAATGAGTGAAAATTCTTTAAACCATGCCTCTATGGAAACCTTCAACTGATCCCAACAAACTAAGTCAAATGGCAATGAGGTCCAAGATTCTCATACATCTGATATGGAATTGATCTGCAATAGATTAGATAAGATGGATCTGGTTGCTAAACGAATGGAAGAGTGGATGTCCAGAAACTCTAATTTTTCTAGATCCACTGAATCCCATGGATCGAGATTCAATTCTTTGCAAACTCCTATGGGATGGGAGTTTGTGAACTAGCTGGAGTCAACTTGACCTTCGGGGCAGCTCTTCTTGGAACCTTATGGGTTCCAAACTAGGGCCTTTGATCCTAATTTTTCTAATCCGTCTTCATCCACATCTTCTGAGGATGTTCATGCTGTGCAAGAGAACGTTAGGTCCAACCCTTACTCGAATTTTTACAATTCTAGTTGGAAAAATCACCCTAACTTCTCTTGGAAAGATTAGGGGCAGCAAACCCAATATCGACCCAGCAACTATGTACTACAAAAACCAATGGGTCAGGGTCATGTATATACTCAGTTGCCCATGAACCAGGCTAATTAGTCCATGTGGAATGCTCAACAACCTACATAGCAGGCTAATTTAAACTTGAGAATGGTAGAAATGCAAGGGTCAATGCCGCAACTCATGCAACAAATGAAAACTTTGCTAGATACCTTGCAATCCGAACTTGGTGCAAACAATCGATAGCTCGGATCTCTACCATCACAACCTGTACCAAACCCAAGGAATGTACAGAACTGAGGCGCTGGGCCTTAAGGGTTTTGTAATAATGGGGAGTTGTATGCTCAAGCCCATGCTATCTATTAGGCTACCCTAGCCCCTCCCTGAAAGAACCAAGTTCCTACCATAATTAATTGGGAGCCTCGTATTTTTCCCAACCCTCCCCAAAGCACTAACCAACAGCATTTTGCCATGGCAAACACCATCAGATTGAGGAGTGGTAGTAGACACAAGTGACCTACCCAACCCCATGTCAACATCATTAGGCCCCATAGCAAGAATTCTAGACTCCCAACTAGGAATGTGATCAACAAAACATCAGAGTCTGATTTGGGAGCATGTTGTTGTATGGGCAAATAGAAAAAGTCGGAGGAGGAATTGGAGGAAAGGATGTCCTTACATCAGGCTTTCAAATTGAAAATCATTTTACTCCTTGCAACTATGGGATCAATCCCCACCTACGCCATAGGTTTATTGAATTCATATAAAGCAAAGCGTTGAGCGGAATCTCAAAACATTAGAAGACTAGTCTTGTCTGATAACACAAGCACACTGATCTTAAACAAGCTACCTCCTAAGAATCAAGACCCGAGAGCCTCGTTGATTTCCTGCACAATAGGAAACATCACTTCTGACTACGCCCTTCTCGACTTGGGCGCTTCCATTAATGTGATCCCCACCTCACTGCACATGGAATGGGTCTAGGCTACCTGAAACACAATGACATAACCTTGCAGCCGATAAATCCATTACAAAACCAAGGGGTATTTTGGAGGATGTTTTAGTCGAGGTTAATGATTTGCATTACCTTGCTGATTTATGGTCCTGGACATGGAAGCACCAAAATAGCTCAACCACACCCTGATTATTTTGGGAAGACCTTTCTTGGCTACCACCAAGGCAAGGATTGATTGTGAATTGGGATATATAGAAATGGCCTTGAAGAGTAAAATGAATCGAATTAATATTTTTGAGGTCTCAAAGAAGGATAAAATTAAGTGTGGTTTGATGGAGGAGCTTGGTAGAATAGAGGAGGAAATGGCTGTACATACCTTAGACAACCTTTTAAGGGAAAACTCAACCAAAACTCAGGAAGAAAATCACAAGGTTGGAGGGATAATTGAGGACAATAAGGACATACAACAAACTGTGGCAACCCAGGATGAGGAAGACAATTATGAATTTGGAAATTTGTTGGATGATCAAGTTAAAACCAAGTAATGTCCTCATCTTGAATTTTTAGAGTTTGAGGTTCAACGTTTGGGTGGGAATCATGAAGATTAGGATGGTTTGATTAAGCACCCAAATTTTGAAGATGAAATTGAACTTTGGGGAGAAACTCTTGAAATGTTAGATATTCTAGAGTACCCACAAACCCCCAACTCATCACCAAAGCCTGACCATCCTTTTTCAGCCAACCATTGCACAAATTCTATATCCACCCACACCTCCTCTATAATTAATCAACAAAACTCCTATTAGAGACCATTTGGGCTGTCCCTGCACCACCAGCTTGCCACTTTCATTAATCATGTCTTTGGCAAGCTAATTTTTACTCTCTGGGACTGATTGCACAGCAAAATACACCAATAAATATGCCATCTTGTGTTATTTCCTAGCACTGCCATTGCATATTAGGTAGCCATAGTTGCATTTGTAAAAATTGACACATGCATGCATTTATTTGAGAGGGGAGGAAAGTGAATAATTGGCCTTGTAATTAACATCTTCATCAAGTGCTGCCTCGTAATTTCACCATCCTCATTTTTTTATTTTGCTTTGAACTTCTCCGTGTGGCTCAGGGCATGGCTTGCTCTTCTTCGCGCCATTCCCTGCCAGCTGCATGGCTGGTCATGCACACCCAGGGCATGGCCGTGCATACCTTCTCCTTTAAAAAGCCCTCCCCACTTCCTTATGTGAGGGGGCCTGGCACACAGAGACACAGCAGCCACCTTCGTCAGGCCATCTTCCTCCCTCTCTCCCCTCCATTTGCAGCATCTCTTCCCATTGAAGAGATACGCAGCTGGCAGGAGCAGGCTCACAGTGGTCCCACGACCACCACTGTGAGTCCCACCACCGCCCAACTCATCCAAGAGCAGGTGGGCATGGTGCATTCCACTCTCTGTTTCCATCGCTCAACCCTTCCCACCATTGCTGAAGCTCCAAGCTCTGGAGCTCAGCAGTAGCAGCAGCACGGCACCAGTAGCCTCCACGTAGTGCGCAAGCCCCCGCGCGCAAGCCAGCAGTCGGTGCAAGCTCCTTTCGCTCGTGCAGGCTCACTCCAGCGTGCTCGCGCATGCAGAACCGACCACAACCAGTTGTCTAAGCCACGCAGGCACTATAGCTACAGTACGGTGACCGAAAAGTTTCTCACTCTCCGATTACCGTGCACTCTCTCAGCGAGCGCTCTCTCTCCGCGTCGCTACCACCTCCCGCCTGTCATCGCGTCAGCACCTACGCTCGCTTAAGCTCCCATGCTTGCGTCTGCACTCGCTTCCTCTCCAGCACCTGCACCTACCCGCATTCACGCCCACGTCTTTGTCTGCTTCCACTCTCGCTTGCAGCCCGATGCATTGCGCTATGCAGCACGTTGCATTGCACTCTCCCTCATGCCTGCTCCCTCCAGTGCGCGCATGCACCCTTGCTCGCCTACGCTTACGCGTGCCTGCGTGCACCCGCGCCATCAGACATCTACTGCCTCCACTAGACGCCTTAAATGCCCGCGCTCTCTCTCTCACAGCCACTCCCTCACTCTCCAGCAGACACACACACACACACACTACACTTGTACACATTCACATGTGCACACACACACTCTCTTGTACACACCTATATATACTTATATATATACATTTATATATGTATACATACATCTATTTATGTATATATATACATATTCATACCTATATGCTATATATAAGTAGATATACATACATACATAAATATATATATATATATATATATATATTTATATATATATATCTATATCTATATAGTTAGACATATATACATATATATCTAGTTATAAATGTATATACATGTATACATATATATATCTATATATACATTTACATATCTATATCTATATATATATATATATATAACTACATATACACTTATATAATTACAACCCTATCTATATATATACATATAAATATATACTTACATATATATATATTTATATATATTTACATTCATATCACCTACTTGTTTTCCCTACACCACGTGCTATATCGCGGGCATATCTGCACCAGTTGCTGATATTCCCCGATAGTCGCATAGAGAAAGCGCCTCTGCACACACTTTCACACATCCATCCTACACTCCACGCGGCACTTCGTCCTATTGGTTGCATCTTCCTAGACGTTGACCAACTCGACATCGTGCTACACACCATTTCCACCTCCACCCCCACCACTATATATATAATATATATATCTTCATATATATATATACTATATTTATTTCTTTACAAGCAACCACTATTTCTCTTTTGTTTCTTGCTATTAAAAAGATGAAAACAGAAAAGAGAGTAAAAGAGAAAAGATAATCCTTGCCTTGCAGGTAGTCTGTCTTGCGAATAGCAAGACCAATTTTTGGAACCCTAATTTGGCTTAAAGCCAAGGACAATTTGGCTCAAAACCAAGGACCTGATTTTGAGGGTGTACCTCAAGGACAAAATTATCAGAAAAAAAATCTTAAATAAAAAAAAACCAAAAACATAATAAACGCATAAAAGAGATTCATTGTAGGAAAGGTGTAGAAACTTATTCACCTCTAATTCCCGCCTCCCTAAGTTCGACCCTGGGCCTAAAAGTGACCAAGATAAAATAAAGTAGGTCAGGTTAAAAATTTTGTAAAAAGATGGCTAGGCTCGATTTAGGTTAACCACTATACTCACTTCAACTCTAATTTCACCATATTAAGACAACCTATCCCAGCCAGACCATACCTTTCTCCAGCAACATTGCCGGGGAGGTACGCATTCAGGTAAGTTTCTACTCCATTCCTTTAGTTTTCTCTTCTCACACCCTTCTGTTCACAGGTGTTTTTGTTTGCTGGCATGCAGGTGAACCAGTTGCATGGAGGAGGCAAGCAGAGGAAGTTGGAGATGTGGGCAGATCCAAGGTGGGAACGAGAGTGAGAAGTCACTGACACTGCATTGGAGCTTTGCCCACGTTGCTGAGCAGGTAAGTCTCTCTCTTTTAGCTACTTAGGGCAACTTGTCACCTTAATAAAAAAAAAAAAATTCTTGGGATCTCTTGTGGCAAGTGGATTAAAAATTACTTGCTTGATTGTTTTCCATCACTCCCACCGCCTCAGGATTTCCCGACAAACTTCGCATAGCGAAGATCCAAGAATCTTGATTCTTGAATCTTTCGCCGTGTGAAGTATTATTTGAAGCAAGAATAAATAGATTGATTTCCATCCCTCTTTGCCTCATTTATTTGCAATTTGGGATCACATTTTTTGGTGGGGAGACTTGGAATTTAGTTGATTCCAACACCACCACGACCTTTCACGTGCCTAAGATTTGATCCCAAATATTTCAACCCCAACACTTTGATTTTCTTTACATTATCTTGTGGTTCAGCCTTGTGTGTGGAACATCATTTTGGTGATTGGGAGCACTTGAATTGAAGTGCTTTGGCTCCTTTTCACATTAACCAAAAATTGACTCATGCATCCACACGTAGAAATTTCCACCTAGGGAAGCCCATTGCATTTTTAGCATGCATTAACTAACTCACTTTGAAGAAGGGTTTGTTGGGCATTGAGGAACTTGTATTCTCTCAAAACCCGAAGATTGGTTGAATTGGTAATTCAGCGAAATCCTAAAATCCACACTACTTAAAGGCTAAATTCTAAAAACCATTCACAAATTAAAACTTCAATTCAGTGAGATTTCCCCATTGCATGCTTGGTTTACACACTTTTAAAATCAATGCACTTGGGCATTACCCATAAACAACACCCTTCACATTCCAGAAGCACTTGATCCTAAGCCTCTAATTAACACTGGTAGCAACTTGACCCTTATTAAGGATTGGAGGTCTAACTACCTGCGTGTAGCGCCTACGTGCTGGTGCGGGTTCCCGCGTGCTATCAGGTGTCTAAGACTGGGGCAAACGGCCTTGCAATCTGGCCCGGTGGTTCCGCGGTGCTCACATTTTGTTCCGTAGGTTGTGATAGTAGGTAACGTAGATCTTTAAGTCTAAGGGCACACTGTAGAGGTTAGGACTTTGATTGTCATGATTTGTCATCAAGTGTACCTTTGCGGCGTCATTTCTCTCATCTCCTTTTCCCTTCTTATCCCCCCCAATTCTTCTTGCGGTAGTGCATGTTTGGGAGGAGGTCACAAAACCCTGAATTGTTTGAATTGTCTGATAATTTTAGAAGAACAAAAGCTGAATCGTCATCCTCCTCCACAAACATGGCTACACGCCCACCCCTAAATCCCGAGGGAGGAAATCGCCCTTAAAACCCACCAGGTGGGGGAGCCATGGATCCCATAACCCGCCTCCAAGCCCAAATGGAAATGTATGAGAAAATTGAAGCCATTAGGGAAACCTTGGAGGAAATGCAAAACCCTACCGAATGGGAGGAGCCTAGGTCTCTTACTCCTATCAGAATCCCGCTGCTATAGAGACCATAGGACAAATTCGGGTCCCCATGGGCGAGGACGACTTTGAATTGAAACCCAATATAATTGGCCTAATTAATTTTCACTTCCATGGTCATGCAAGTGAAGATCCTTTTCTCCATTTGGAAGACCTAACTCGATTGGCTAAAACTGTTAAATCGAGAAACATCGGGTTACTAGTAGTCCTCATGAAAATGTTACCGTTTTCATTGCGGGATAAAGCGTCGCAATGGTTATGCACCCTTGGGAGAATCATCCATTCTTGGGAAGAGATGCGAACAACATTTCTCAAGAAATTCTTCCTAATCAGGCGAACCAATGCGCTTCGCCGTGCTATAACTTCCTTTACGCAACAAAACAGCGAATAGTTTCATGAGGCATGGGAGAGGTATAATGACCTCCTTCGGAAGTGTCCACATCACGGTCTGCCTATGTGGCATATAGCCCAGATTTTCTATTATGGGTTAAATGACACTTTGAAGCAGATTGCAGATGCTTCCTGCAGAGGAAATTTCATGAATAAAGACGAGAATGGAGCATTCGAATTATTTGAAAATATGAGTGGAAACTCAATGAATAATGCCTCCATTGTCGCCTTTAATCATACCAGTCTGCCCCGTAATGTTCACGAAGTTGACATGGGACCATCCCATTCATCCACTGATCTTAACCTTATCACACAGAAATTAGATGAAGTCTCCATCATGCACAAGAAGCTGGTCGAGCTTCTGGCCAATCCCTCCCGTTCTATGGCAAACACCCCCACCTCACCACTTAGTCACAATCCCAATCCTTCCAACACCAGGCTTATCCCTAGAAACCCCGTAATATCTTCCTTACCGAGCATCGCGTCGAGCGATTCGGTAAGTCATGTGGATCTAGCTTCTGTAAGCCAGTATTTTGAGACAAAGGGCCAAGCCTCCATGTACTCAGAAGCATATTTACATGCGGACTCGTCTTCTAGTTTAGAAGACGCTTGCGCCCTGGGGAACAGCCCGTTCTCCGCTACGTATAACCCAGGGTGGCGAAATCATCTGAACTTCACATGGTCTAGCATCCCGCAGGTGGGCCAATGCGACCATCCTCACCTATCATCCCAAGGGCACAGTCTAATCCTATGGCGAATCTACCATCGGGTCCTTGCATACCGCAAAGAGAACACGCATCAAGTCCACTTGAGAAATTGATGCGAACGATGCAAAAATGTCAAAGCGCCACGAAGAGAACATGACCTCTCTTCAGCACCAATTGGCACAGCAGAATGCTGAGATCAGTCAACTACACATGGCGACTCGATCTCAGGGCACTCTTCTAGCCCAACCTATTCCCAACCGACGAAATTTCGTACCCCGTGGTCTCAACCACAGGTACGACCTTCTCAGGGGTAGGTTCATCAGATTCTGCAGGCTTGGAGCATTCCACCAAGATTTTAGGCTAATCTCGCTGCAGCATCTCACTCTTATGTCCCTATTGTGAACCCTCCTCCGCCTTGTGATCCCACTGGACCCGCATCATCCAATGCGATTACTACGAGGAGCGGTAAGCACACTGTCGATCTACCTCGACCTGATCCTAGCCCATCTTCTTCATCGCCCTCTCATTCGGGATGCGCATCGCAATTGCAAGAGGATGATACACCCAAACTGGTGCCAGAATCAGTCCCATTCCCTGAGGCTCTACTGAGGGAGCCAAAAGTCAAGAAAAAGGATACACAGGCCTTTGATAACCTACGTAATTTATTCAGGGATGTTGAAATCAAGGTACCCCCGCTAGAGGCTATTGACCACATACCTACTGTCGCCCGATTTTTCAAAGACTACACAACACCCAAGCGACAGTAAAAGAAAACAAAGAATCTGGTGGTTCTCTCACCTCATGCCAGTTGTGCTATACTGTCAAATCTACCACCGAAGTAGAAAGATCCAGGCACACCGCTTATTTCCTATAGCATCCAAGGCTGCAACTTTAACCGTGCCCTGCTTGATATAGGCTCTTCCATCAATCTTATACCAACCATCATGCTCAAAAAATTTGCCTTAGGAAATCTGAATCCCACCCCTGTCACGTTACTGTTGACAGATCGTTCTGTCAAAAGTCCAAAGGGTGTGGTGGAAGACATGGTGGTTAGGGTCAATAGTCTCTATTTTCCTGTTGACTTTCTTATTTTGGATATGGAAGTTCCTAGCTCACTTTCTAATTGTCCGATCATCCTTGGTCGACCTTTCTTGGCCACAGCCCCGTGCCAATATCGACTACGAGTCAGGTTGTATTGAGATTGCCGTTGGATCTGAGAAGCTCAAGCTTAACATCTTCAAGGAAGCCAAGAACTTTAATTGCGATTGCATCGAGGATGACACGTCTGACGAGGACATGGCCGTCAGTGCATGTATCGGACTAATTTGGACCTATTCTGATTGCTGTGGATTGCCTTTAAACACTGACGATTGCCTGACCGACACATATTGTGACGTTCCCCCATCCCTCCCTTTTCCCATACCTTCTCATTACCAAACTTCTGATGAGGTTTTCTTCGCTTCCCATACCTCGTGGTCTAAGTCATATTTGGGCTACTCATCACCGGTCCATGCTGTTGAAGATCGGATTGCCCTTTCTTTCCCGCCAAATCAGGCGGATTTGCAACTCCACACTGGGGCCTTGAGCCCACATACTGCTCACTGGGGCTATCCCTTTTTGGATCCATCTGTCCAAGATGCCACTCTTTGTGGCCAATCTGAGGGCCAACTTCTTCCACCTGAATTGTTTTCTTCTGATCCGCTTGGGACACTCTCGTCCCAAGAAATGCCAGATCTTTCACCATCCATTCCCGAGCTGAAAGAGCTTCTTGATACGCTTAAGTATGTTTTCTTGGGACCGAATGAAACGCTCCTCATAATCATCAGTTCAAAATTTACTAGGGAGCAAGAGTGCAAACTAACAAAGGTTCTTATGGAACACAAGGCAGCCATTGGATGGTCTTTATCAGACTTAACTAGCATTAGCCCCTCCTACTGCACTCACCGTATATATATGGAGGAGGCTCGACCTTCCCGTGAGATGCAGCGACGTCTCAACCCCAACATACAGGAGGTCATTAAGAAGGAAATTAAGTGGTTGGATGCTGGTATAATCTACCCGATCAGCGATAGCCCATGGGTGAGTCCGATTCACGCAGTGCCCAAAAAGGTGAGACTCACCATCCGTGTTAATGACAAGGGCGAATCCATCCCTACACGCACTTTTTTCATGGATGACTTTTCGATCTTTGGACCCTCTTTTGATGACTGTCTTGCCAACCTGACCCGTATCCTTAGGAGATGTATTGATGTGAACCTCGTGCTCTCCTGGGAAAAAGGTCATTTTATGGTACACGAGGGAATTGTTCTCGGGCATATCATCTCCGATAGGGGTATCAAGGTTGACAGAGCTAAGCTTGATGTAATTGCTGATTTACCTGTGCCTGGCTCTGTCAAACAAATCCGCTTCTTCCTTGGACACGTCGATTTCTATAGGAGATTCATCAAAAACTTCTCCAAGATTTCTTGACCATTAACTCATCTCCTATCGACTGACGTACCGTTTGATATGGGTCCCGACTACATACGAGCATTCACCCAGCTATGTGATGCTGTCACCAAGGCCCCTATTCTGTAGCCACCTAATTGGTCCCTTGACTTTGAACTCATGTGTGATGGTGACGTTTTCGCAACCGCGGCTAGTCTTGTTTGTTTTAATGCTTATTACAGTAATATCGTTGTGGTATAAAATAAGATAGCTACGGTTGTCGTTACCACTAAAATTTTACTCGAAAATAGTTTCCCGAGGTCGAACTCAGGGAGCTACTGGAATTCTAGAAGTACAATGTTTCTTTATTACAAAAATAAGAGAGAGAGAGGGAGAGATAGATTTCTATCTTTTGGCTTTTTCTTCTCTTCTTTCTCTCTTTGCTTGTCTTCTTCTTCTCTTCTTTCTCTTGTCTTCTTTATGGGCCTTCTTCCTTGGTCTTCTGGTTGTCTTCAGTTCCTCTGCTTGTCTTCCATTTCCTTTCTTCAGTTCTTCTTCTTCTTCTTTTCTTTATCTTCTTTCTTCCTTCTTCTACTTTATCTCCTCTAAGGCTTTATCCATCGTTTGATATCACAATCAGACAACTTAAACGGTGGTCTGCTACAGTGCTTCCCCTCTCTTTTCTTCCTTTGCTGCTCTTTCTTCTTCTCTTCTTCTTCCTACTTCTTCTTCCTTGGTCTTCTGCCTTGCTCAGCTGTAAGGCTTCTTCTGAGCTTCTTCTTTCGCTCCTCTTATTCTTCCTGCGGCCAAGTGATGAACCTTCTTCCTTCGCACCCTGTTCCTGCACGAGGCACAGCAAAACCTAGCCCTTCCCTCTACCCACACATCTCTCTCTCTCTGTAAATCGCTCATAGGAAGCTCTCCTAGAGCCGGGTTATTGGGTCAGGTAGCGTACTTGTGACCAGGCACACCGGCGTGGGTGGTGTGTGTGGAGTGCAGGGTAAACGGGTCGGCCAGGTCTGCGTGGCGTGGGTCGCGGATGAGGCGGGGGAGTGGGCTAGGGGACCTCACCCCGTGTTCTGAGGTGCTTAAGTGAAAACACAAAATAAACTTAAATGGGTGCAGCGCTTTGAAATCCCGCGATGTAGGACTAAACTTTGTCCCTCGCGCGTGCGCGCCAGCTGGACGGACGCGACCTGTCCTCAGCAGCAACGCCCTCGTTTCTCTTCGCAGATCCGCTCCTTGTCTTCGCCCAAGTCCCTCAAGTTCGCCTCAGCTTGAATCCTGCTGCTTCAGGGCCTGGAGCTCGCTTGGAAGGTCCTCGCCTTGTTGCCAATGGCGGCCAAGGCTGAAGATCTGCCGAACACAAACAGGGCCTCTCGGCCTAATCAGACCACAGGGGGACCTTCGCCGTGCCATGGCGAAGGTAATGCGGGGTATAGAAGGTTGCGGGGGGGTGGCTGGCGGTAGCCCTAGGTCGGACTGTAACCGCAAAAAGGGGTTTGATCGGGGGAGTGTTGTGGAGGTGTGGAGTGGCAGTGGAGGGGCGGGTGGTGTCGGGTGAGTTGTGGCGGAGCTTTTGGGGTAGGTGGCGAGTTGTGTGGAGCGGTGGATTGACAGGGGCAACTCGCCGGAGAGTGCCCGCAGATGGAGAAGGTGATGGCGGTCAGGTGCTGTCGAGGGGTAATTGAGCGAATTAAGTTGGGAAAAGAAAGAGGGGAGGAAGGGAAATAACTGTTACTTACCTATAGGGACGAAGGGGGCCAGAGCAGGGTAGCAGTCGTACTGACTGTCGTCAGAGAAGAAACACACAAAGGGGGAGAGCAGCGGCAAGGAAGAGAGCAGGAGGGCGCACGCTGGGTACGGCGCGATGCTCAAAGATCAGGCGAAGGTGGCTCTGCTGCTGGTATTGCAGCAGAGCGACGAGACGGAGGAGGAGGGGCCGTCGGAGCTGGTGGGCTTCTGTTGGAGTGGGAAGAGAGGAAGGATTAGGGTTTTCTCCATTAGAACCAAGCTCGGAGAATCGGCTGGCAACGTTGGCCTTTATAAAGGTGGTGGCGGAGGGGTGGGCACAGGGAGGAGACGTGCCTCCCACGCTGGAGAATGGCCGGAAGTGTGACCCATACCTTCCGTGCATTCACACGGAAGGTGTGGGCATCGACAGATGGCATGGCGTTGTCCTTGCGACAGCAGACGTTGCAGGGAACACCAGGTCCAATCTGCAGGACACCTCCCTTACCCTGCGCTGCGCCATGCTCCACGCAAAGTCGCCGGAGCATGGCGCTGCGCAGAGACTTGCAGGAGGGACCTGAATGCAAAGAATGATGAAGAAATTAGGGGCCAAAATGCAAGGGTTTCGAAAGTTGAGGGTCAAAAAGTAATAGATGAGGACCAAATTGCAAAGTCGGTCAAGAAGGTTTCTTCTTAGGCTCAAGTTCTTATGCATGACTAAATTTGACCTAAGGATTTTAATGGTGAATTTTATTTATAGGTCAGACCTTGTTCGATTAGTCAATTTACGTAAAAACCCAAATTAAATCATTAATTAGGCATGGTTCTCAATGTAGGTCAAAATGGGTTTCCAAGGCCAAATTGAAGGTTCTAAGCCCTAGAGATTATTTTTATATGAATTTTAGAGGGTTTAGTCGATTTTTACCCTACCTCAAACCTCGTGAATTGAAGTGGGTTTATTTTCGGATTACAGAATGTCATTTAATTCCTTGGAGTTGCTGTAGCCCTTGTTGGATCAGATCATCCACTTTCCTTCTTATTAGGTTAGTTTGACCTATGTTTGGACCCTGAGTTACCCTGTTTGCAGATTGTGTTGGTGAAATTGCATTTTTAACCCTTATGACTTATTTTCTTCTTAAACTTAGAATTCTCTGAGTCAAGCATTTTTTTAAGTTATATAGGAGCATTTTCTCGCATATCTAGGTTAGATTGTGCTAGTTAGGGTTCATGATGGGGTTCTCATCATACCCCCATGCTTAGCTTTTGCTAGTCCCTTAGCAAAAACTTAAGGTTTAACCTTTATTATAGACCATGATATTTTTAATAATTTCATATAAGTGCTTTTTCATTTGAACTTAGATTAGGTTAGAATGCTGACCATAGGCCTGAAAGGTACCCTAGTACCAACCAAGATCCAAATCTGTCTAGCCTCAGCCACAGTCCTTAGTAAAGGTTTTTATGGCCCACAAGAACTAACTTAAGATCTATTGGACTTTGTGGTTAAAGCATCCATGCTTGAAATGATTTTAGCCCTGGCTCAGTTCGCAGTGCATTTTGTAAGAGGGAGAGATAGAAAATTTTTCTATTTGGAGAGTTTTCTCTCTCTTTTTTCTTTTTAATTTTAGCTTAGGATTGGCTTTTCAACATGGTCTGTATCAGATTCCTTGCTCCTATCATCAATCCTCAAGGGTTCCTGGCAATCAATGCTTCGAGATAGCACCGCCCATGGCAACCCCCGGAACCCTGGCTATTGAGATTTCGAGATAATCCCATCCATGGTGTTCCATGGCCGAATCCAGACCCTGGCAACTGACAATTCGTGATAATGCCATCCATGGAATCTGAACAAGCAGAGTGCTTACATGCCCCCAGTAGGATATGTAAATAACCTAAGAGACAAGCACCGAGGAGATGATATTTTGTTACGCATCTTCGAGGGGGATTTCCCACCTCTCCGCGCTGGGAACTCATCCAAATCAACTTGTGTTGATCGGCCACTCCCACTCTAGGTGTATTTTTCAGACTTTTGCGATGCTTCTGCATGATTTTGATTTTTACACTTACTGAACCAGGCTATGTGTGAGGTTAGGGTGCTTAGGTTACTGAGTCCCGTAAACCAAAAGTTAGTTAATGAGGCCAAATACTCCCTAAGCCTTGGACCTAATACTTAAGCTTTTCATTTTCCTCAACCTCTTGAGGAATGTCTAGATCTTAATGGGTACCAAGAGTCAGTCCAAGAATGCCTAAGGTTTGCATTCTTACTAATCTCACCATGCACTTTTCATTTCTTTTCTTGAATGAGGTCTACAACTTAGGTCAATTCCTTAGTTTCCTACTAATGACTATCACTCTTTTCTTTTATTTTTGCGCTCCTTTTTCATTTTGTTTCTTTTTCTTCTTCCACAAAATTTCATTTCTCCTCTTATTCTTTTATTCTTTTTTGAATTTTTTTTTGAATTTTTATGGTGTTTTTGGCATATGTGAATTTTTTTGTTTAAAACCTTTTCTTACAAGTTTTGCAGTTTTATACCCCCCATGCCTAAGGTTTGCAATGTCCTCATTGTGACTTAGGGGGTTTTTATTTACTTAGTTCATTCCTTAAGACAGATATTTTGATGAGTGAATGGGTTGGGATGATTGTTGCGGATGATTTCTAATCCCAGATGCAAGCATCTGAGGTGGAGTCGGCTGTCTATAAGGGCGAACCTTAAGTGCACAAAGGTGTCAAAAAGGTTTTAGGTTTTCAAGGAAAATGACAGGTTGCCTCCCGTTAAGCGCTGAGTTTTTCGCCATCGGCTGGGCGTAATAAGCTTAAGGGGAATGGAGGATATAAGATGATTCAGCCAAATCAGTAGAAGTTACATTAATGAACGGCTTGAGTCTCTGACCGTTGACGATGAAAGGTTCGAAATCGTGGCTGAGCAGATTGATTTCGATGGCTCCATTTCCAAAAATCTGTTGGACCAAGTATGGTCCGACCCACTTGGATCGCAACTTTCCTGGGAAAAGTTTTAGTCGGGCATCAAAGAGTAGGACCTTCTGACCAGGATGAAAGATCTTTCTCGACATATGCTTGTCATGGAAGGCTTTAACCCGCTCCTTATAGATTCGCGAGTTCTCGTACGCGTCTAGGCATAATTCATCGATCTCGCTAATTTGAAGTTTTCTGTGGGTTCCAGCCTTCGAAAGATCTAGATTACAGTTCCATACTGCCCAATAGGCTTTATGCTCCAGTTTGACGGGAAGGTGACACGCCTTCCCGTACACCAGTCTAAAGGGAGACATGCCTAATTGGGTTTTGTGGGTGGTCCTATAGACCCACAAGGCTTCCGAAAGTTAGGACGACCAGTCCTTCCTATCAAGCCGAACAGTGACCTACAGGATTTTCTTGATCTCCGGATTTGACAGCTCAGCTAGACCAATAGTTTGGGGGTGGTAAGGAGTAGAGATTAGGTGAGACACCCCGTATTTGGTCATTAGTGACCTAAACTAAGCGTTTGTGAAATGGATCCCCCCATCAGATATTATAGCACGAGGAATCCTGAACCTTGAGAAAATGTTTTGGTCAATGAATTTGAGAATGACTTTGTGATCACAGGTTCGGGTCTGTATGGCTTCAATCCATTTGGACACGTAGTCCACAGCCAGCAAAATGTATTCGAAACCATCCGAAATAGGAAAGGGGCCCATAAAATCAATTCCCCAAACATCAAAGATTTCACATACGAGAATCGGCTGTAAAGGCATCATGTCGCAATGGCTCATGTTGTTGGTGCTAGAGCACCACGATCATTTGTTTTGATGATAACAAAACACGTGTTATTTAACATTTACACTTGGAGTCTTAGATTTCAGGTCAACTGCAAATGTAGATGTGTTTAGACGGAATTCGAGCTCGCATCCAGGATGGATTGGAGGAGCTTGATGGAGAACAGAGGGGATTCGCGAGGAGCGATAGAATGAAGATGGAAGGACAAGAAGAATAGGATAGAATTCCATTTTATTCCTTTCATGTACATTTGTCATTATTTTCTTGCTCTTTATTTCCTTAGAAAATTATGTTAAAGAGCCTCAAAGTACCCTAACAGTAGTCCTAGGAACACCGGCACAACCCTAGGATACTTAGGCTTTCTGTAGAGAACTTAGAAAAACAATATAGGGTTCAAACAGCATTTCCAGACGTCTAATTCCAAAATCAGACGTCTGATAAAGTGTTTTAAGACCTCTGACTGTTGATTCAGACGTCTGATAACATTTAGCCTGGACATAGTTAGTTCTGTCTGATGAAATCAGATGTCCAGACCTTAAACCAGACGTCTTAGGAGACGTCTGATGTCTCTGCCAGACATCCAATTAGTGGACCATTGGCTGGCTTAGCGAACACTCGAGGATATGATCGTTAGAGCCTTATCATACGTCCTTAAACCATTCCAGACATCTGATAATTGACCGTTTTGCCTCGACTGACCCGAAAATCTCTTCTCAGAGATTTTCTAGCCGTTGCAAATCCATTCCCACGAAAAAGTAGGTTTCCAGACGTCTAGACATAGTGCCAGACATCCTGTATGTCGTCTGATGGACTTGCACAAGAACTCTGTTTAGATCTGATCCAAGTCAGGAAGAGACCCGCCCAAAATTAGATGTCTGACCTTATTATCAGACGTCTTAAAGTGATCTTCCAGACGTCTAATGCTAGAATTAGACATCTGATAAGCCTGTCAGAACAATGATTGTTCCTGATTTTGGGTTGATTCACTTGGGCTTTGCACCCAACGGCTATGGAAACTTTTCTAAGCCTTCCAAAGAATTCCTAAGGGCTCTATAAATAGAGGGGAGCCTTTGACACACTAACACACACCAAGAAAACTAAGACACACCTTGCAATACACTTTCTGCCATTTTGTGCCTCTCTTGCTCTGAGAGCTCAAGTTCTACATCTTGAGAGCATCAAGCCTTCGCGCACCCGCTCTCCCGTCGTAGTTCACGCGAGCGAAGTTGCGCCGTCGCGTGGCTCACGCATCCGCGTCGTCGACGCACTCCTTTCAAAGGGAAGCATCCTATTTCCTATAGAAGCTTAGGTTAAATATTACTTTGTTGGCTCTATAGGATTACTTGTTTTATCTTTGTTATTTGGTTGGGTATTCACTTTGCGAATTCCCGTCTCCTTCGCGAGACAAAATCCTTCTCGTGAAGAGAAGGGGTTGAGGTACGCTACCCTCGTCTAAGTAGCGTGGTTGTAATTGAGGTTGAATCACCCTCGTTTGAAAGTGATTCGGTTTAGTAAATTTGATCAACTTGGTTGATCGAAAAATCCTAACTCGAGAGGGTTAGGTGGTGGTTTTCACCCCGTTTGGGTTTCCACCTAAAAATCTTTGTGTACTTTGTGCGATTGTTATTTAGTGAGATTGTTTATTATTTATTTCCGCAATTATTACGTCACCCCCTCCTTGTAGGGTACTACAATTGGTATCAGAGCAGGTCTCGTGTTATCAGCGTTACAAACCGGCGAGGATCTAGATATGGAGGGAAAAGCATTCGTGTGCACCGATGGACATGATACCTCGCGACCACCATACTTTGTAGGTATGATTTCGTTTATTGGAAAAATTGTATGACTATGTGGTTGCAGGCCTACGACTTCCGGGTGTGGGAAAAATGCGAATCCGCATTTGTGATTCCCAAGAAACCCGCAAGAGGTTACTCAGAAGATCAGGTTCGGAATCTCAACCTCAACGCAAAGGCAATGAATGCCCTCTATTGCGCATTGAGTCCGAAAGAGTTTGAGCAAATCCAAGAGTGCACTACCGCCCATGAGATATGGAGGAAGTTAGAAGACACTCATGAGGAGACGAGCTCGGAAGAAGATCTCGAGGAGAAGGAAACCGTGTGCCTTGGTTTCATGGCAATCGGAGAAAGTGACAATGACAGCGATGACTCCGACAACGAGATAAATCTCGATTTAGAAGAAGCTTTTAATGAACTATTTGATGTTAGTAAAGCACTTAAGATATAAAATAAAAGCATTAAAAAGAATCTTAGTTTTCTTAGAAGTGAAAATGAAAGATTAGAAAATAAACTTAAGGATCTAGAAGCTAGTCCTAAAAATGATAGCCTATTATTAGAAAATCATAACCTCATCAATGAAAATAATAAATTGACTGAGGAAAATGATAGTTTAAAGTTAGAAATCTGTGATTTAAGAACTAAGATGCATACTATAGAAAAAGAAATCGCATGTCTTAGGGAAAACTCTAATAAACTAATCAACAAAGTAGATGATTTATACAGCCCTAAGATTGAGAAAGGATCTCCATCAAGGAGACCCGCTAACAGATCCGGATCCAAGCCCACTTGGATACCAAAAAAAGAATTAGAATCTTGTTTTGTAGGGTTCAGGGATAACTACAACACAAAGGACTGGACCTACAAACTCAAGGCTTGTCAACTTGAGTTGGGAGAACCAAGGAGTAGACCAAGGAGTAGACCAAGGAGGAGAACGAGAATACTGACGAGTGTTTGCACCTCAAAACACGCCTATAATAACGCCTTCTTATGCTATTTTCTAGCATTAACTATGTATATTATAATCCTATAGCCACATTTGTAAAAACGGTTACATGCATGCATTTAATCAAGAGAGGAAGAGGAGTGAAACAATCACCTACATAGTTACATTTTTCTTCAAGTGCCTCCTTGCAAAATCACCCTCTTTTTATTTTTCCTCTTGATTTCTTCTTTTCTCTCCTTCCCGCGGCTGCACTCTTCCCGCAGCTGCATGCAACGCAGCACTTCTTCCCGTCACTTCTCCCTGCCAACGCCTATCCCTATAGCTGCAACTTGCGCACCCTCTCCCTGCTGCAGCCGGCATGCCACTCTCTCCTCCTCTATAAGTAGTTGTAGCTTCATCCTCGCAACAGAGGCTGCTGCAGCAACAAAAACCCGCAGCCATCTTCTCCACCGCTTTCCCCTCCCATACGTCGGCCATCCATCGAGGAGGCACCCAGCGAGCAGGAGAATCCACTGTGGTGCACACCACCACAGTGGGAGCACCACCGCCCAGCTCTTCGACGAGCCGGTGGGCGTGGTGCATTCCCTCGCTTCGTTTTTTTTTTTCTTTAACGCCATTGCCGCCGCTCCAAGCTTCGAAGCTTGAAGCCACGGCAGCAGCAGCCACGCAGCAGCAGCAGCAGGTCCTCCCGCTCCTCCTCTACCGTCCCCGCAGCCGCCCGTCGACTTCGTGTGCACCTGCAGGGCCATTCCCCGCTCAACCTCCGTCCTGATGTCCCCGCAGTTGCACCTGTAGCCGTCCGCCGCGCGCACTGCAGCGGCCGGCTACGGCCTCGTGCCGCCCCCTGCCCTCCACCGCGACCCTCCGCGACCACCTGCAGACCTCCTCCACGCTCGCTCCTCCACGCCTTCGCCCGCCCGTCGCCTTCGCGCACGCCTGCAGGAACCCTACGCGAAGCCGTGCCCGCATTCGCCGTCTTCAGACGTCTGCCTCCGCCTTTAGACGACGCGGCGTCAGACGTCTGCCGGAGGCGGCAGACGTCTTAACTCGTGCGTCCGCAATCTCTCACTCGCCCGCTCTATCTCTCTCTGCTGATCTCTCCCGCCCGCTCCCGCTCTCTCTCTCACGTATTCTCTCTCTCGCTCTCTCTCTTTTTTACTCACTAACAGACACACACTCACAGCAACGCACACACACACACGTTCACCGACGCACACACACCTATACCAACACATACACACACACTCACACACTTATAGTACTATATATATAAATATATATATATAGACATACATATATATATATATATACATAGTATATCTATATAGTTATGTATACATACACATATATATAATATATATACAAATATGTATAATATATATATCTACTTATATATACATCTATATACTTATACATATACTTATATATATATTGGCATATATACTTATATACATATATATATATACATATCTATATACATATATATATACACATATATAGTAATATATATATGTATACTTATATACATATACATACACATATATATCTATATATATATATCTATACATATATAACTATACATATATATATATAGATATATTTACTTATATACATACATATGCACATATATTTTCATGTTATTTATTATACGCTGTATCGCGGGAATATTGGCACCAGTTGCTGATATTCCCTGATACACGCGTACAAAAAAAGTGTGGTCCCATACATCATCCATCCTCCATCGACACTCCACGCGGCACCTAGTCGTGTTGGTTGCGTCTCCCTAGACGTCGACTGACTCGACATAGTGCTACACTCCATCGCCACCTCCACCCCCACCCCTTTATATATATACTACATATATATATATACATACTATATTTACTTTCTGTCTATTTGCTTTTCTGTTAGTAAAAAGATTAAAAAAATACATAAAAAAGAAAAGATAATCTTTGACTTGCAGGTACCTCGTCTTGCAAGTAGCAAGACTTGTTTTGGGACTCTGTTTGGCTAAAAGCCAAGGACACAATTTTGAGGGTGTGCCTCAAGAACAAGGATTACCATAAAAACCTAAATAAGAAAAACACCAAAAACACAATAAACGAACGGAAGAGACGCGTTTTAAGGAAAACGTAGAGACTGGACTTTAACCCCACTTCCCTGTGTTCGACCTTGGGCCTAAAAGGGACAAGATAAAATCAATTAGGCCAGGTTAAAAATTTTGTAAAGAGATGGTTAGGTCCAAATTAGGTTAACCACTATACACATTTCAACGATAAAAATATCATATTAACAACCTATCCGGGCTGGCCCATCATAACTTTTCTGGCGCCGTTGCCGGGGAGGTGCGCCTTCGAGTAAGTTTCTATCCAAATCCTTTCAATTTTTCTCTTCCCTCTTCACGGGTATTGTTGTTTTTGGTGTGCAGGTGAACTTGGTGGAAGGAGAAGGAAAGCAGACGAAGTCGGGAACGAGGGCAGATCCAAGGCGGGAACGAGAGCGTGAAGACGCCGACACCGCATTGGAGCTTCGCACATGTTGCCAAACCAGTAGGTTTTCTCTTTCTTAGCAAACTAGGGTTAGCTTGCCACCCAAAAAAAAAAAAAAAAACTAGAAAAACTTCTTGAGATTTCTTGGGGCAAGTGGATTAAAATTCACTTGTTTGATTGGTTGTATTCACTCCCGCTGCCCCGGGATTTCCCGCCACACTTCACATAGCGAAAATCCGAGAATCTTGATTCTTGTATTTCTCGCCGAGGGAAGTATTCTTTGAGGCAAAGAAAAAGATTGCTTATATCCCTCTTTTGCCTCACTTATCTTTAATTCAGGATCACATTTTTGGTGGGGAGACTTGGAATTGAGTTGATTCCAACCCCACCACGACTTTTCAAACTTGCCTGTGATTCGATCCTGAATACTTCAACCCCAACAATTTTATTTTCTTTATCTTTTGGTTGAAGCCTTATGTGTGGAAATCATTTCTGGTGATTGGGAGCACTTGAATTGAAGTGCTATGTCTCCCTGTCACATTGATATAAAAATGATTCATGCATCCACACTTAGAAATCTCCATTTAGGGTAGCCCATTGCATTTTAGCATGCAGTAACTAACTGATAATTGAAGAAGGGTTTCTTGGGTTTTAGAAGGAAAACCTGTATTTTTGCAAAAACCCGGAGATTGGTTGAATTGGTAATTCAGCAAAACCCTAAAATTCATACTACTTAAGGCTGAACTCTAAAAACCATTCGCCAATAAAAACTTCAATTCGGGGAGATTTCCCCATTGCATGCTTGTTCTTACACACTCTTAAAATCAATCACTTGGGCATTACCCGTAAACAATGCCCTTCACATTCCAAAAGCACTTGACCCTAAGCCTCTAATTAAAACTGGTAGTAACTTGACCCTTACTAAGGATTGGAGGTCTAACTACCTGCGTGTAGCGACTACGTGCTGGTGAGAGTTCCCGCGTGCTATCGGGTGTCTAAGACTGGGGCAAACGGCCTTTCAATCTGGCCCGGTGGTTCTGCAGTGCTCTCATTCGGTTCCGTAGTTCGTGATAGTAGGTAAGTTAGATCTTTAGGTCTAAGGGCACACTGTAGGGGTTAGGAACTTGACTGTGTTGATTTGTAATCAAGTGTACCTTTGCGGCATCATTTCTCTCATCCCTTTTCCCTTCTCATCTCCCCAATTCTTCCTGCGATAGTGCATGTTTGGGAGGAGGTCACAAAACCCTGAACTATTTGAATTGACTGATAAATCTAGAAAACAAGTCGAATCGTCCTCCTCCTCCACAAACATGGCTGCACGCCCACCCCCAAATCCCGAGGGAGGAAACCGCCCTCAGAACCCACCAGGTGGTGGAGCCTTAGATCCCATAACCCGCCTCCAAGCCCAAATGGAAATGTATAATGAGGAAATCGAAGCCATTCGGGAAACATTGGAGGAAATGCAGAACCCTCCCGAACGGGAGGAGCCTAGGTCTCTTAGCTCTTATCAGAATCCCGCTGCTACAGAGACCATAGGACAAATTCGGGTCCCCATGGGCGGGGACGACTTTGAATTAAAACCAAACATAATTGGCCTAATCAATTTTCACTTTCATGGTCTTGCAAGTGAAGACCCATTTCTCCACTTGGAAGACCTAACCCGACTTGCTGAAATCGTTAAACCAAGAAATGTCGGGTTATCTATAGTCCTCATGAAGATGTTCCTGTTTTCATTATGGGATAAAGCGTCGCAATGGTTACACACCCTTGGGAGAACCATCCACTCTTGGTAAGAGATGCGAACAACGTTTCTCAAGAAGTTCTTCCCAATCGGGCGGACCAATGCGCTTCACCGTGCTATCACTTCATTTACGCAACAAAACGGCGAACAATTTCATGAGGTATGGGAGAGGTATAACGACCTCCTCAGGAAATGTCCGCACCACGGTCTGCCTAAGTGGCATATAGCCCAGATTTTCTACTATGGGCTAAATGAGACTTTGAAGCAGATTGCAGACGCTTCCTGCGGAGGGAACTTTATGAATAAAGACGAGAATGGAGCATTCGAGCTGTTTGAAAATATGAGTGAAAACTTGATGAACAATGCTTCCATTGTCGCCTTTAATCATACCAGCCAGCCCCGAAATGTCCACGAAGTTGACACGGGACGCTCCCATTCATCCACTGATCTAAGCCTTATTGCACAAAAACTGGATGAAGTCTCCGTCGTGCACAAGAAGCTGGACGAGCTTCTGGCCAACCCCACCCGATCTATGGCAAACACCACCTCTTCACCACTTCGTCACAATCCAAGTTCTTCTAATACCAGGCTTATCCCGAGAAACGCCGTTAGACCTTCCTTACCGAGTGTCGCGCCAAGAGACTCAGTAAGTCATGTGGAACTGGCTTCTGCGAGCCAATATTTCGACACAGAGGACCAAGCCTCCGTGTGCTCGGACGCATATCTACATGCGGATGCATCTTCTGGCATAGAAGATGCTTGCGCCCTGGGGAACAACCCGTTCTCTGCCACTTATAACCCAGGGTGGCATAATCATCCGAACTTCGCATGGTCCAACAACCCGCAGCGCCAAAACCCCGCGGGTGGACCAATGCGGCCGTCCGCACCCGTCATCCCAAGGGTCCAGTTTAATCCTATGGCAAATCCACCATCAGGCCCTTGCGTACCACAAACTGAACACGCATCAAGCCCTCTTGACAAATTGATGCGAATGATGACGGAAATGTCAAAGCGCCATGAAGAGAACATGACCTCTCTTCAGCACCAATTGGCGCAGCAGAAAGCCGAGATCAGTCAACTACGCATGGCGACTCGATCTCAGGGCACTCTTCCTACCTAACCTGTTCCAAACCCACGAAATTTCGTGCCCCGTGGTTCTCAACCACAGGTACGACCTTCTCAGGGACAGGTTAATCAAGTTCTGCAAGCTCCAAGCATTCCACCGGGATTTCAGGCTAATCCTGCTGCAGCACCACACTCTTATATCCCCATTGCAAACCCTCCTACACCGTATGATCCCACTGGACCCGCATCGTCCAATGCTCTCACTACGAGGAGTGGTAAGCAGACCGTCGATCCGCCTCGACCTGATCCTGGCCCGTCTTCTTCTTCGCCCTCTCATTCGAGATGCATACTGCATTCGCGAGAGGATGATGCACCAAAACTTGTGCCAGAATCAATCCCATTCCCTAAGGCT
This sequence comes from Thalassia testudinum, assembly GCA_037157565.1. NCBI lineage: Eukaryota > Viridiplantae > Streptophyta > Magnoliopsida > Alismatales > Hydrocharitaceae > Thalassia > Thalassia testudinum. The sequence goes on along the minus strand of JAZHRO010000031.1, from coordinate 219,504,943 downwards.
CTACTAAGGGAGCCAAAAGGCAAAAAGAAAAATACGCAGGCCTTTGACAACCTACGTAATTTGTTCCGGGATGTAGAAATCAAGGTACCCCTGCTTGAGGCAATCGACCACATACCTACTGTCGCTCGATTTTTCAAAGACTACACAACACCCAGGCGACAGTCAAAGAAGACTAAAAATCCGGTGGTTCTCTCGCCTCATGCGAGTTGTGCTATACTGTCAAACTTACCACCGAAGCAGAAAGATCCGGGCACACCACTGATTTCCTGTAGCATCCAAGGTTGCAGTTTTAACCGTGCCTTGCTTGATCTAGGATCTTCCATCAATCTCATACCGACCATCATGCTCGAAAAATTTTCCTTGGAAAATCTGAAACCCACCCCTGTCACGTTACAGTTGGCAGATCGTTCTGTCAAAATCCCGAAGGGTGTGGTGGAAGACATGGTGGTTAGGGTCAACAATCTCTGTTTTCCTGTTGACTTTCTTGTTTTAGATATGGAAGTTCCTAGTTCACTTTCTGATTGTCCGATCATCCTCGGTCGACCTTTCTTGGCCACAGCCTGCACCCACATCGACTGCGAGTCGGGCTGTATTGAGATTGCCGTTGGATCTGAGAAACTCAAGCTTAACATATTCAAGGCAGCCAAGAACTTTGATTGCGATTGCATTGAGGATGACACGTCTGACGAGGACATGGCCGTCAGCACGTGTATCGGACTAATTGGGACCTATTCGGACTGCTGCGGATTACCTATAAACACTGATAACTGCCTGACCAACGCAAACTGTGACATTCCCCAATCCCTCCCTTGTCCAGTACCTTCTCCTGGCCAGACTTCTGACGAGGTTTTCTCTGCTTCCCATACCTCGTGGTCTGAGTCATATCCGGGCTACTCACTGTCGGTCCACACTCATGAAGACCGAATTGCCCTTTCTTCCCCGCCAAATCAAGCAGATTTATAAATCCACACTGGGACCTTGAGCCCATATACTTCTCACTGGGGCTATTCATTTTTGGATCCATCTATCCAAGAAGCCCCTCTTCTTGGCCAATCTGAAGGCCAGTTTCTTCCTCCTAACTTGTTCTCCTACCCGTCTAGGACACTCTCTTCCCAAGAAATGCCAGATCTTTCCCCATCCACTCCCGAGCTAAAAGTGCTGCCTAATACAATCAAGTAAGTTTTCCTGGGACCAAATGAAACGCTCCCTGTAATCATCAGTTCAAAATTAACCATGGAGCAGGAGTGCAAACTAACTAAGGTCCTCCTAGAACACAAGGCAGCTATTGGATGGTCTTTAACAGACTTATCTGGTATTAGCCCCTCCTACTGCACTCATCGTATATATACGGAGGAGGAGGCTCGACCTTCTCGCGAGATGCAGCGACGTCTCAACCCTAACATGCGGGAGGTTGGATGCGGGTATAATCTACCCGATCAGCGATAGCCCCTGGGTGAGTCCGATTCACGTTGTGCCCAAAAAGGCAGGACTCACCATCCGTGTCAATGACAGGGGCGAATCCATCCCTACACGCACTCCTACATCTTGGAGAGTGTGTGTAGATTATAGGAAACTCAATGCTGCAACCAAGAAAGATCACTTCCCGCTACCATTTATTGACCAAATCCTGGAGCTGTTAGCGGGAAATAAATTTTTCTGCTTCCTGGATGGATTCTCAGGATATAACCAGGTGGCAATAGACCCCCGAGACCAAGAGAAAACCACTTTTACCTGCCCTTTTGGCACCTTCACCTTTAGAAGGATGCTGTTCGGACTTTGTAATGCGCCAGCAACTTTCCAGAGATGCATGCTGGCGATATTTCATGACATGGTGGGTGACTTTCTTGAGGTCTTCATGGATGACTTTTCAGTCTTTGGACCATCTTTCGACGAATGTCTTGCCAACCTGACTCGCATCCTTAGGAGATGTATTGATGTAAACCTCGTGCTTTCCTGGGAAAAAAGTCATTTTATGGTGCACGAGGGAATTGTTCTTGGACATATCATCCCCGATAGGGGTATCGAGGTTGACAGAGCTAAGCTCGATGTCATTGCTGATTTACCTGTGCCTGGTTCTGTCAAACAAATCCGCTCCTTCTTGGGACACGTCGGTTTCTATAGGAGATTCATCAAAGACTTCTCCAAAATTTCTCGACCCTTAACTCATCTCCTATCAACCGACGTGCCCTTCGACATGGGCCCTGACTGTATACAAGCATTCACGCAGCTACGTAATGCTGTCACCAAGGCCCCTGTTCTCCAGCCGCCTGATTGGTCCCTCGACTTTCAACTTATGTGTGACGCTTCAGACCTTGCAGTCGGAGCCATCCTGGGACAAAGACGCGATAGACACCCCTTCGTGGTATACTACGCCAGTAAGATGTTGGACGAGGCCCAGCGTAATTATACTACCACGGAAAGGGAACTACTGGCAGTCGTCTTTTGGCTGGAAATATTCCGTTCTTACCTTCTGGGCTCTCACGTTATTGTTTTCACTGATCACGCGGCCATTCGCCATCTCATGCACAAGAAGGATGCCAAGCCTAGACTGATTTGTTGGATCCTTCTGCTCCAGGAATTTGACATTGAGATTCGTGATAAGGCCGGAGCCTAGAATGTTGTGGCTGATCACCTTTCCAGACTGGACCCTGACCATATTGGACTTACTCTGCCAATTAATGAAATTTTTCCTGATGATCACCTATTGGCAATAAATGTGGCAAGTGGACCGTGGTATGCCGACATTGCCAATTACCTTGCTTCTGGATCTCTTCCACATGGCTGGCCTAAAAACCAGCGCGAGCGTCTCATGGCAGAAGCAAAGTATTATTTCTGGGATAATCCACTTCTTTTTCGGATAGGTGCTGATCAAATCATCCGTCGCTGTATTCCTGACAGTGAGTTCCCCAGTGTGCTATCCTTCTGCCACGATCAGGCCTGTGGAGGCCATTTCTCTGGGAGGAAAACTGCAGCCAAGGTGTTGCAGTGCGGTTTCTTTTGGCCCTCCCTTCACCAGGACGCGCACACTTATGCCAAACATTGCACTAGGTGCCAGTCATTAGGGTCAATGGCACGTCGTGACATGATGCCCTTGCAACACATCCTAGCTGCGGAAATCTTCGACATCTGGGGAATTGACTTCATGGGTCCCTTTCCTCCATCCAACGGCTTCGAATTCATCCTCGTGGCCGTCGACTATGTTTCGAAATGGATCGAGGCTATTCCCGCGCGCCGTGCTGACCATGTTATCTCCACCCGATTCGTCAAGGACCATATCTTTGCGCGTTTTGGGATCCCTCGGGCCATTATCTCGGATGGAGGAAGCCACTTTACCCATTCTTCTTTTCAGGCACTTCTGAGGAGGTACGGAGTCCACCATCGTATCGCATCCCCGTATCATCCTCAGACGAACGGCCAGGCGGAAGTGTCGAACCGGCAAATCAAGCAGATTCTCCAGAAAATGGTTCGGCCTGACCGTAAGGATTAGTCCGACAAGCTGACTGACGCACTTTGGGCGTATCAAACCGCCTTCAAGGCTCCCCTTGGTATGTCTCCATATAGAATCGTTTACGGGAAGCCTTATCATTTGCCCGTGGAGTTGGAACATCGCGCTTATTGGGTGGTTCGCCAATGTAACCTCGACCCAGACTTGTGTGGTCGAGAAAGGAAACTCCAACTCCAAGAGCTAGAAGAGCTCCGTCGTGAAGACTATGATTCTACTCTAACCTTTAAACAGCGCACTAAGGCTTTTCACGACAGCCATGTTCGGCGGAAGGAATTTGAGCCATCTCAGCAAGTTTGGCTCTATAATGCCCGACTCAAATTCTTTCCTGGGAAATTGAAGTCCAAATGCACTGGTCCTTTCCTGGTCTCAACACCATTCCCCAATGGGGCCGTCGAGATCGAAGATCCCAAATCTGGGCGTAAATTTACGGTCAACGGGCAGCGTTTGAAACCCTATCTGACTCATGAACCTGCCCCCGTTGGAGAAACCGTTGCCCTGCTGGAGGGTAACTAATTCTTTGCCTCATTCTGAGTCCAACTGGGGACATTAAATTCAGCGCTTGTTGGGAGGCACCCTAACAGCACTCACCACCCACCATCACTTTTCACACCTCTATCGCAATCACTTCACTTTTCTCTTCACCACCCACCATCCACCCACCCTTCCACCCTGATCTATACCCTGAACCTCAGCTCTTGTTACCCGATCTTCCATCCTTCCTCTGCCTTTCCCTGCATGCATATGAGGACATAGCATTGTTTGGCATGGGGGGGTGGATAGGCATCCATAGGATCCGGGTATGTTATGGTATCATACAGTTCCCACCTATTTATAAATATGCAAGAAAAAGAAAAAAAAAAAAAATATATATATATATATATATATTATAATAAATGGTGTTTAGTAATGATCTTGAAGCTGAAACAAAAAGGCAATAAGTGTTTGTGGATATTCAACCTCTGTTTTGAAGACTTTCCAGGCCACAAAAGCTTGATTCGCTCAGGCTCGGCTTAATTCACTTAAAGCATTGACAAAATAGATCAAGATCTCTCCTAACTAAGGATGTATTCTTGTACCTGAGACACAAGTACAAGATTCGTTGGTTTACTTTTACTTGAGAGCTGAAGTAAACTTGGTTCACACTACACATATCAGGAAAGACCAGGTGAACATAAGATCCAACCCTAGTGTTCATTAGGGAAGGTGGAGTCCTTACCTGTACGCGCAGGTAGACTTTTTATCCCAGGCTTTAGTCTTGTGTTTAGGAGCGACTCTTTCCACCAAAAAGAAAAAAAGTGTGCTCTTTCAAAATGTGTTGTAAGAGATATACTGACATATGTTTCAAAAAAAAAAAAAAAAGATGTTTCAAAAGAGTCAGTATATCTCATAAATGTCTGTATAATTTATTTTTCGGTGAGCAAAAAAAAAAAAAAAAAGAAAATGGGAGTTGAGTTTTCCGTCATCATCTTAATGGTCAATTCGAAGACTTGAGCTGAAACTGGGACCAACCTATACTTAAAAATTCGTGAAACCCTGGGATTGAGTCTTAATGTTCATCTGGTCAGTCTTGATCCTTCACTATGCACAAACCATAACCTCTTGAGCTCTCGAGTACGGCAAAAACCTCCTGGGTCCTGGAAATCGTACTTAAGGTTTAAAAATCAAGAGTCCTGGTTAGTTGAGAGATGATCTATGTCATGTGAGACTTAAAGTACTGGTAGTCTTCTTTACAATTGGTTCTCACAATATTCGATAATAAACACACCTATACCACCTCAGAAGAAAATCTTCAGCTTAAGATTATTTCTAAATACAGTTTTGCTAGGGACTAACAAAAGATAGGCATGGGGGTATATGTTTGCACCTCAAAACACGCCTATAATAACGCCTTCTTATGCTATTTTCTAGCATTAACTATGTATATTATAATCCTATAGCCACATCTGTAAAAATGGTTGCATGCATGCATTTAATCAAGAGAGGAAGAGGAGTGAAACAATCACCTGCATAGTTACATTTTTCTTCAAGTGCCTCCTTGCAAAATCACCCTCTTTTTATTTTTCCTCTTGATTTCTTCTTTTCTCTCCTTCCCGCGGCTGCACTCTTCCCGCTGCTGCATGCAACGCAGCACTTCTTCCCGTCACTTCTCCCTGCCAACGCCGCTCCCTATAGCTGCAACTTGCGCACCCTCTCCCTGGTGCAGCCGGCACGCCTCTCTCTCCTGCTCTATAAGAAGCTGCAGCTTCTTCCTCGCAAGGGAGGCTGCTACAGCAACAAAAACCCACAGCCATCTTCTCCACCGCTTTCCCCTCCCATACGTCGGCCCTCCGTCGAGGAGGCACCCGGTGAGCAGGAGAACCCACTGTGGTGCACACCACCACAGTGGGAGCACCACCGCCCAGCTCTTCGACGAGCCGGTGGGCATGGTGCATTCCCTCGCTTCATTTTTTTTTTTCTTTAACGCCATTGCCGCCGCTCCAAGCTTCGAAGCTTGAAGCCACGGCAGCAGCAGCCATGTAGCAGCAGCAGCAGGTCCTCCCACTCCTCCGTGACCGTCCCCGCAGCCGCCCGTCGACTTCGCGCGCGCCTGCAGGGCCATTCCCCGCTCAACCTCCATCCTGACGTCCCCGCAGTTGCACCTGTAGCCATCCGCCGCACGCACTGCAGCGGCCGGCTACGGCCTCGTGCCGCCCCCTGCCCTCCTCCGCGACCCTCTGTGACCACCTGCAGACCTCCTCCACGCTCGCTCCTCCACGCCTTCGCCCGCCCGTCGCCTTCGCACACGCCTGCAGGAACCCTACGCGAAGCCGCGCCCGCATTCGCCGTCTTCAGACATCTGCCTCCGCCTTCAGACGACCCGACGTCTGACGTCCGTCGGAGGCGGCAGACGTCTTAACTCGCGCGTCCGCGATCTCTCGCTCGCCCGCTCTCTCTCTCTGTTGATCTCTCCCGCCCGCTCCCGCTCTCTCTCTCACGTATTCTCTCTCTCTCTCCATTTTACTCACTAACAGACACACACACACGTTCACCGACGCACACACACCTATACCAACACATACACACACACTCACACACTTATAGTACTATATATATAAATATATATATATAGACATACATATATATATATATACATAGTATATCTATATAGTTATGTATACATACACATATATATATAATATATATATATCTACTTATATATACATCTATATACTTATACATATACTTATATATATATAGGCATATATACTTATATACATACATATATATACATACCTATATACATATATAAATACACATATATAGTAATATATATATATATACTTATATACATATACATACACATATATATCTATATATATATATCTATACATATATAACTATACACATATATATATATATTTAGATATATTTACTTATATACATACATATGCACATATATTTTCATGTTATTTATTATACGCTGTATCGCGGGAATATCTGCACCAGTTGCTGATATTCCCTGATACACGCGTAGAAAAAAAGTGTGGTCCCATACATCATCCATCCTCCATCCACACTCCACGCGACACCTAGTCTTGTTGGTTGCGTCTCTCTAGACGTCGACTGACTCGACATAGTGCTACACTACATCGCCACCTCCACCCCCATCCCTTTATATATATACTACATATATATATATACATACTATATTTACTTTCTGTCTATTTGCTTTTCTGTTAGTAAAAAGATAAAAAAAGTACATGAAAAAGAAAAGATAATCTTTGACTTGCAGGTACCTCGTCTTGCGAGTAGTAAGACTTGTTTTGGGACTTTGTTTGGCTAAAAGCCAAGGACACAATTTTGAGGGTGTGCCTCAAGAACAAGGATTACCATAAAAACACCAAAAACACAATAAACGAATGGAAGAGACACGTTTTAAGGAAAACGTAGAAACTCGACTTTAACCCCACTTCCCTGTGTTCGACCCTGGGCCTAAAAGTGACAAGATAAAATCAATTAGGCCAGGTTAAAAATTTTGTAAAGAGATGGTTAGGTCCAAATTAGGGTTAACCACTATACACATTTCAACGATAAAAATATCATATTAACAACCTATCCGGGCTGACCCATCAACGAGACGGCGAACAAACGATGGACCCACCGCACGTCGACCACCAGATTGGAGACCGGCGCCGATGCCCAGGCCTCCAAGCTACGGATGGGAGCCCCATCCAATGTGGCATCCACCACCACCATTTGGGCCATTTTACTGGCCTTGGTAGGTGAGGTAAAAGCCTTTACCCTATCCTTTTATCATAAGCATTTAGATCGGGGGAGCAAAAAATTATAAGCTAATTGTCAATTTTTAAGGGGGAGATATAAGGTAGCTAAATTTCCTTTAGAAAGGGGGAGAAAAATAATAGTTATCTTGTTGTAATAAAAAAAGGGGGAGGGCATTACCTTTGTTAAAAGAAATTTATAGAAGAGCATGTTTTATGGGGGCGTTATAGAAAATTTAAAATCAATCAAACCTTTTTGATAATGTCAAAAAAGGGGAGGATTTTTGCATTATTATTTATGGTTTTGTCATCATCAAAACGGTGGAGATTGTTGGTTCTAGAGTACCACGATCATTTGTTTTGATGATAACAAAACACGTGTTATTTAACATTTGCACTTGGAGTCTTAGATTTCAGGTCAATTGCAAATGTAGATGTGTTTAGATAGAATTCGAGCTCGCATCCAGGACGGATTGGAGGAGCTTGATGGAGAACAGAGGGGATTCGCGAGGAGCGATAGATTGAAGATGGAAGGATAAGAAGAATAGGATAGAATTCCATTTTATTCCTTTCATGTACATTTGTCATTATTTTCTTGCTCTTTATTTCCTTAGAAAATTATGTTAAAGAGCCTCAAAGTACCCTAACAGTAGTCCTAGGAACATCGGCACAACCCTAGGATACTTAGGTTTTCTGTAGAGAACTTAGAAAACCAATATAGGGTTTAAACAACATTTCCAGACGTCTAATTCCAAAATCAGATGTCTGATAAACTGTTTTAAGATGTCTGACTGTTGATTCAGACGTCTGATAACATTTAGCCTGGACATAGTTAGTTCTGTCTGATGAAATCAGACGTCCAGACCTTAAACTAGACATCTTAGGAGACGTCTGATGTCTCTGCCAAATGTCCAATTAGTGGACCATTGGCTGGCTTAGCGAACACTCGAGGATATGACCGTTAGAGCCTTATTAGATGTCCTTAAGCCATTCCAGACGTCTGATAATTGACCGTTTTGCCTCGACTGACCCGAAAATCTCTTCTCAGAGATTTTCTAGCCGTTGCAAATCCATTCGCATGAAAAAGTAGGTTTCCAGACGTCCAGACAGTGCCAGATGTTCTGTATGTCGTCTGATGGACTTGCACAAGAACCCTGTTTAGATCTGATCCAAGTCAGGAAGACACCCGCCCAAAATCAGACGTCTGACCTTACTATCAGACGTCTTAAAGTGATCTTCCAGACGTCTGATGCTAGAATTAGATGTCTGATAAGCCTGTCAGAACAATGATTGTTGCAGATTTCGGGCTGATTCACTTGGGCTTTGCACCCAATGGCTATGGAAGCTTTTCTAAGCCTTCCAACGCCTTCTTAAGGGCTCTATAAATAGAGGGGAGCCTTTGACACACTAACACACACCAAAAAAACCAAGACACACCTTGCAATGCACTTTCTACCATTTTGTGTCTCTCTTGCTCTGAAAGCTCAAGTTCTACATCTTGAGAGCATCAAGCCTTCGTGCACCCGCTCTCCCGCCGAAGTTCACGAGAGCGAAGTTGCGCCGTCGCGTGGCTCACGCATCCGCGTCGTCGACGCACTCCTTTCAAAGGGAAGCATCCTATTTCCTATAGAAGCTTAGGTTAAATATTACTTTGTTGGCTCTATAGGATTACTTGTTTTATCTTTGTTATTTGGTTGGGTATTCGCTTTGCGAATTCTCGTCTCCTTCGCGAGACAAAATCCTTCTCGTGAAGAGAAGGGGTTGAGGTACGCTACCCTCGTCTAAGTAGCATGGTTGTAATTGAGGTTGAATCACCATCATTTTAAAGTGATTCAGTTTAGTGGATTTGATCAACTTGGTTGATCGGAAAATCCTAACTCGAGAGGGTTAGGTGGTGGTTTTCACCCGATTTGGGTTTCCACCTAAAAATCTTTGTGTACTTTGTGCGATTGTTATTTAGTGAGATTTTTTATTAGTTATTTCCGCAATTATTACGACACCCCCTCTTGGTAGGGAACTACACATGTTGCCCAAAGTCTGGCAACGACTGCATGCCTTGTAGTGACTGTATGCGTCTCTGAACAGTGTTGGCCAGTAAAAGCCGCACTGGAGGACTTTTGATGCGGTTTTATGCCCAGAGGAAAGGCCACCGCATGCCTGGTCATGGCAGAAAGAAAGAATATTATTTATTTCCTCCTCCAGTATTTCCTCCTCCAAGTCACATCTCCGGATGATTTAATCAGCACCTATGTGGAAAAGGTACTGGTCATCCAAGATGTAATACTTGGCATCAGAGCGCAGTTTGTTTTTCTTGGCCTTCGGCCAATCAGACGGGATCTGATGAGATGCCACGTAGTTTACTATATCAGCAAACCATGGAAGTCTAGTACCAATAGTCAGCAGGTGTTCATCAGGAAAATGCTCCGTGATGGGTCTGGAAGGGTTGATAATCTCAGAAGGAAGACAGAACAAATGGTCGGCTACCACATTCTACCTTCCCGCCTTGTCATGAATCTCGAGATCGAATTCTTGCAACAGAAAGATCCATCGGATTAGTCGAAGCTTCACATCCTTCTTGGCAAGGAGATGCCTTACAGCCGTGTGATCCGAGTAGATGATGACGTGGGAACCCTGGAGATACGTTCAGAATTTTTCAAGGGAAAATACTACGGCTAGCAGCTCTTTCTACGTAACCGTGTAGTTACGCTAAGCCTCATCAAGTGTCTTGCTAGAGTAGTAGATGACCACGGGTTTCCCGTCAACTTTCTGCCCCAGGACCGCTGCTACAGTGAAATCAGATGCATCGCACATGATCTCAAAGGGTTGAGACCAGTCAGGGGATTGTAGGATAGGTGCCTGGGTGACTCGGTCACGAAGGTTTTCAAAGGCTAGTGTGCATTCCTTAGAGATTTCAAAGGGTACATCCTTAGAGAGGAGATGTCAAGGGGCGTGCGATTTTCGAGAAATCAGGAATGAAAGGACGGTAAAAATCGACGTGCCCTAGAAAAGAACGGATGTCCCTAATCGAGCTAGGCATAGGAAGGTGAGAGATCAGATCAACCTTAGCTCGATCCACTTGGATGCCCTTCTCCGAAATTAAATGTCCCAGGACAATTCCCTCAGGCACCATGAAATGGCTCTTTTCCCAGGAAAGAACCAAATTCACATCGATGCACCGCCTGAGTATCAGGACCAAATGTTGGAGGAAATCATAAAATGATTCTCCAAAAGCTAAAAAGTCATCCATGAAGACTTCCAGATAGTCACCTACCATATCTTAGAATATGGCAAGCATGCACTGGTGAAAAGTAGTGGGTGCATTGCAAAGATTGAAAGGCATCCTTCGGAATGCGTACGTTCTGAAGGGGCAGGTGAATGTGGTCTTCTCTTGGTCCTCAAGATGGATTGCCATCTGGTTGTAACCGGAGTACCCGTCAAGGAAGCAGAAGAACCTATTTCCCACTAGTTTCTCGAGAATATGACCAATGAAGGGTAGTGGGAAATGATCCTTCTTCGTGGAGGAATTGAGTCGGCGGTAATCTATACAGACTCTCCACGAGTTGGCTAATCGGATAGGAATGACTTCTCCGATTTCATTCGTTATAGTGGTGAGTCCTACCTTTTTAGGCACGACCTGAATTGGGCTCACCCAACGACTATCGGAGATCGAGTAGATGATCCCAGCATCTAACCACTTGATGATCTCCTTTTTCACGACCTCCTGCAGATTGGGGTTCAAGCATCTTTGCATTTCACGAGAAGGTCGTGCACCCTATTCTGAATAGATATGATGAGTGCAATAAGAGGGACTTATTCCAGTCAGATCATCGAGAGTCCACTCTATGGCTCTGCGATGTTGCTGGAGGATAGCAATCAGACGGGATTCCTGTTCGGGATTAAGGTTGGAATTAATAATCACAGGAAGGGTCTAATTAGAACCCAGAAAGATGTATTTCAAGTGAGCAGGAAGGGGCTTTAGTTCGAGGATGGGGTTATCAGCAGTGGTGGGTGGTTCAAAATAGATGTGAGATTCAAGGGTAGGAGCTACTGGGTTGTCCAAATCTAGATTTGACTCCTCTGTTTGCGGGTCAAGATCTTTCTGTAGTTGATGAGGTATAATCAGGTCATTCTGGAAGTGTGTTTCATTAACCAAAGCCCTAATGTCACAAATCTGTTCGATGACACCGCAACTGATTCCTTGTTGGGCCTTAAATATATTAATTTTTAGGGTTTGATTCCCAAATTTGAGCTCCATTTGGCCCTCCTCACAGCTAATGTTGTCTCTAGCAGTAGCCAAGAAAGGTCTCCCTAGAATGATTGGTGTATCCCTAGGGTTCTTAGGTGCATCCATGTCTAAGACTATAAAGTCTACAGGAAAGTAGAAATCCCGCACTCTCACAATAACATCATCGAGAATCCCTTTTGGTGACTTTATAGATCGATCTACTAATTGTAATGTCACCTCAGTTGGTTTTAGCTCAGATTCTTCTAGATGGTTAAGTAAGGATGTGGGTACCAGATTTATGGAAGCACCTAAGTCTAGGAATGCTCTATCAAATTGGGTATCACCTATCTTACAGGAAATCAGGGGAGTACCAGGATCTTTAGCCTTAGGTGGGAGTCTGCTTAGGATTACAGAGCTGGCTTGCTCTGACAGAACAATTGGACTCCCACTCTTGGTTCGCGGCTTACGCTGGGGTGTACACACATTCTTTAAGAATCGTGCGTAAGCCGGTACGTGGCGGATTGCATCCATCAAGGGGATGTTTATGTGGACTTGCTCAAAGAGCTTGACTAGGTCCTCCTCAGGTGCCACGGGCTTGGTAGTCTTCTTTCCCTTGGTCAAGGCCTCGGGAAACGGAACATTGGTTGGTTCTTCTAAGATAGGTCCAGGTCTTTGATCTGGGACAGGAATAGGAACGTCCTGGATTACCGTCCTAGGCTTGGGATCACTACCATGTTTGGAGTGGTTTGGATAAGGTGGATCTTGGGTTTCCTTACCACTACGAGTTGTCACGGAATTAAGTCCTGCCTAGTTTTGATTGGGATTGGGTAAGATGGGTTGCTACCGATAGCCTACAAAGGAACTAGAAGCCTCCATCCCGTCAGGTGAAGGAACAAAGGGGGCCTGATAAATCATATGGGCTTGGCCCGGGTTTAGGTTCATAACGTGCCACTGTGTTGGCACGTTATTTGGGTTAGGAAGAGGTTGGGAAGGAAGAGTGCCTGGCTGGCGAGAATTTGCCAACTGGCCCAGTTGATTTCGGACCTCTGTAAGCTCGTCGTTGTGCTATTTTTGGATAGCCACATTCATTCTGTGAATGTCAGCCAAAGTTTGAAGGATAAGGGACATTTGATCCTGATTTGGCCCTGATGGATAAGTAGGGTTGGGCCGAGGTTGAGGCGGCTGGTAAGGACGAGGGGGTTATGGTCGGGGCTGAAAGGGTGGTCTTTGGGTTTGGGAATTTCCCGCCCACTGAAAGTTGGGATGGTTTCGCCATCCAGGGTTATAGGTGTTGGAGAATGGGTCATTCTAGATGGTGTTGAGGTCCTCACAGGTCTGAGGAGCCTCCAGAGAGTCAGAGAAAGGGGGAATGGAATTCCCTAGGCTGGTATAGAAGGGATCGGATGACCCTCCGATCCGAGAATCAGATGATGGATATGGATCCATCCTAGGAGAAGATCGATGGAGAATGTTTTGCACAGTCTCCCGTGTGGAAGGAGGCTGTGCAAAAGAGATATGCGTAGAGGTGGCTCGCTGCAGGTGCTGAGTCAGCTCATCCACCTTCTTTTCAATGATTGAGACCTTGTCCAATCGACTGGCCATTAATTCCAGGTCGACTGATGCAGACAGGCCCTGCGTCTCATGTGCTCCACTAAGATTCATCGATGCGCGGGTATTCGTCCTGTCGAATAATCCCATGGAGTCATTGTTGATGGAGTTCTCGCACATGTTTTCGAGAATCTCCCACACGGTGTCCTCATGTTGACCCATGATATTCCCTTCGCAGTTTGCATTGACGAAAAGACGGATGTCTTCACGGAGTCCCTGATAAAAAGATTGGACTTGTTCCCATTTAGGAACTCTGTGATGGGGGCACTTTCTCATGAGATCCTGAAAGCGATCCCATGCCTCATGGAGAGGTTCCCCTATTTGCTGAGTTAAGTGAGTAATCTGATGGCGCAAGACATTGGTCCGACCAACGGGAAAGAACTTTTTCAAAAATTCGCACTGAAGTTCTTCCCAAGTGTTGATCGGCTGGGTTTGGGTTTGATACCAATGAGCGGCCTTGTCCATAATAGAGAAGGAGAACATCTTCATGAGAAGAATATCCTGATTTTGTGCATCTGACCCAAAAGTTTGGGCCAGATGCTTTAGCTGTTTGATGTGCTGGAAGGGATCTTCGGAATTAAGCCCATGGAATTTAGGTGTAGCATGAATCATATTGGGCTTCAATTCGGAATTAGGTTCTCCAGTCGGGATTCTGACTTGAGGCTCAATGGCCACCACTGCAGGATTATAATGGTCCCGCATCATAGGACGCTGCGGTGGGTGCACAAAGTTTTGGAAGAGGTCATTGAGTCGCTGGAGCTGGTGCTCCAGATTGTTTTCTTCCTCAACTGGCTGAGCCATGATGGGGGAAGAAGAAGAGCTTGGTTCAGAATCAGATGAGAGAATAATGGGGTGGGGTTGCTGCGCAAACACGGGCGTCGAGGCTTGGTCTTGACGAGAGTGAATTCCTAAAGGAGGTCTTAAGGGTGGTCTTAAAGACCTCCTACCGTACATGCACTGTTGGAATAGATGAGTTTAGAAGGTGCTGGACCCAATCGAGACACCCAAAAATTGTTGGGTGACTATAGAGGTGCGGGGTAGATTGACTCCTTGATCAAAAAGACTGTCCACCTGAGAATTGCCTGGGCAGCCAGAGAGGGTGAGTCCCGCGAAGACCCCTACATGGTAGAGCGTCCCCACGGGTTATAGGGTTTCCCCCACCCGACCTCTCTTGTCACTGCGGTTCCAGGTAGACTAGAATGGGGATCTTGACCTCTTAAGTCTACCTCTTTTACTTTAAGATCAAGGTGCTTAAGGTTCCACTTGAACTCTTAGGTATTTTGAGTGAAAAAGTGACCTAATTTTAAGGTTGGTTAACCCAAGGGGTCAACTTCACCTCTTGTTTCCTTTGAAAACTTATTAGGTCTTGTCTTTTGGGGTTCAAGTGTTTAGAGAGCCAATTGTTTAGGGTTTCTCTTGTATAGCTCTTTTTCAAACAAGGTTTAGGCACACTTCTTTTTGGGAAGATCTTTTCTTTGTTAATAGAAGGTGTGTCTCTAGAAACCTTAGATTTTCAATTCTTGGATTGGCTCTAGTTGGTCCATTTTAGTTGCCTCAAAATTTTAGTATCTAGGGCTCAATCAAGAAGGTTTTAGCCCTAGTTACCTTAGTTGGATGAACAGTTAAGCATGTGTTGAAAAAGGCAACTTTGATGAATTACTATGTATAACATAGGTAGCCCTAAGTTGATTCTTCCGTTGTCCCTTTTTCAGATTTTAAGGGAGTTAAGAAAGGGTTAATGAAGATTACCTATTTGTAGGAGTGTTTGTTGTGCGGCTGCTCTTCTTTCCTGTTCTTGTGCCTGCACAAGAGAGAAAAAGATTAGCAATTATTTAAAAGAATTTAAAAGCTTCTAGAATAGCCGTTGCTCCCTGGCAACAGCGCCAAGAAAATGGTGATGTTTTCGCAACCGCAGCTAGTCTTGTTTGTTTTAATGCTTATTACAGTAATATCGTTGTGGTATAAAATAAGACAGCTACGGTTGTCGTTCCCATTAAAATTTTACTCGAAAATAGTTTCCCGAGGTCGAACTCAGGGAGCTACTGGAATTCTATAAGTACAATATTTCTTTATTACAAAAATAAGAGAGGGAGAGAGGGAGAGATAGATTTCTGTCTTTTGGCTTTTTCTTCTTCTCTTCTTTCTCTCTTTGCTTGTCTTCTTCTTCTCTTCTTTCTCTTGTCTTCTTTACGGGCCTTCTTCCTTGGTCTTCTAGTTGTCTTCAGTTCCTCTGCTTGTCTTCCATTTCCTTTCTTCAATTCTTCTTCTTCTTTTCTTTATCTTCTTTCTTCCTTCTTCTGCTTTATCTCCTCTGAGGCTTTATCCATTGTCTGATATCGCAATCAGACGACTTAAACGGCGGTCTGCTACAGTGCTTCCCCTCTCTTTTCTTCCTTTGCTGCTCCTTCTTCTCTTCTTCTTCTTCTTCTTCCTCCCGCTTCTTCTTCCTTGGTCTTCAGCCTTGCTCAGCTGCAAGGCTTCTTCAGAGCTTCTTCCACTCTTCTTCTTCCTATGGCCAAGTGGTGAACCTTCTTCCTTCGCACCCAGTTCCTGCACGAGGCACAGCAAAACCTAGCCCTTCCCTCTACCTGCATGTCTCTCTCTCTCTTTGTAAACCGCTCATAGGAAGCTCTCCCAGAGCCGGGTTATCGGGTCGGGTAGTGTACCCGTGACTAGGCACACCGGCGTGGGTGGTGCGCGAGGAGTGCAGGGTAAACGGGTTGGCCAGGTCCGCATGGCATGGGTCACGGATGAGGCAGGCGAGTGGGTGAGGGGACCTCACCCCGTGTTCTAAGGCACTTAAGTGAAAACACAAAATCAACTTAAATGGGTGCGGCGCTTCGAAATCCCACGATGTGGGACTAAACTTTGTCCCTCGCACGTGTGCGCCCACAAGAGGGACGCGACCTGGCCTCAGCAGCAGCACCCTCGTTTCTCTTCGCAGATCCGCTCCTTGCCTTCGCCCAAGTCCCTCCAATTCACCTCAGCTGGAATCCTGCTGCTTCAGGGCCTGGAGCTCGCTTGGAAGCTCCTCGCCTTGTCGCCAATGGCAGCCGGGGCTGAAGATCTTCCGAACACAAATAGGGCCTCTCGGCCTAACCAGACCATAGGGGGACCTTCGCCGTGGCACGGCGAAGGTAATGCGGGGTATAGCAGGTTGTGGGGCGGTGCCTGGCGGCAGCCCTAGGTCAGACTGCAACCGCAAAAATGGGTTTGATCGGGGGAGTGTTGTGGAGGTGTGGAGTGGCAGTGGAGGGGGGGGTTGTCGAGTGAGGTGAGGCAGAGTTTTTGGGGTAGGTGGCGAGTTGTGTGGAGCGGTGGATTGACGGGGGCAACTCGCCGGAGAGTGGCCGGAGATGGAGAAGGTGAGGACGGTCAGGCGCGGTCGAGGGGTAATTGAGAGAGTTAAGTTGGGAAAAGAAAGAGGGGAGGAAAGGAAATAACTGTTACTTACCTATAGGGACGAAGGGGGCCGGAGTAGGGCGGCATTCGTACCGACTGTCAACGGAGAAGAAACACCCAGAGGGGGAGAGTGGCGGTGAGGAAGAGAGTAGGAGGGCGCACACTGGGTGCGACGTGACACGGGAAGATCAGGCGAAGGTGGCTCTGCTGCTGGTATTGTAGCAGAGCGATGAGACGGAGGAGGAGGGGCCTCGGAGCTGGTGGGTTTTTGTCGAAGTGGGAAGAGAGGAAGGGTTAGGGTTTTCTCCGTCAGGACCAAGCTCGGAGAATCGGCTGGTGACACTGACCTTTATAAAGGCAGTGACGGAGGGGTGGGTGCAGGGAGGAGATGTGCCTCCCTCGCCGGAGAATGGCTGGAAGTGTGACCCATACCTTCCGCACGTTCGCATGGAAGGTGTGGCGTCGACAGATGGCATGGCGGTGTCCCTGCGATAGCAGATGTCGCAGGGAACACCGGGTTCAATCTGCAGGACACTTCCCTCACCCTGCGTGGTGCCATGCTTCCCGCAAAGTCGCCGGAGCATGGTGCTGTGTAGAGACTTGCAGGAGGGACCTGAACTCAAAGAACGATGAAGAAACTATGGGCCAAAATGCAAGGGTTTCAAAAGTTGAGGGTCAAAAAGTAATAGATGAGGACCAAATTGCAAAGTTGGTCAAGAAGGTTTCTTCTTAGGCTCAAGTTTTTATGCATGACTAAATTTGACATAAGGATTTTAATGGTGAATTTTATTTCTAGGTTAGACCTTGTTTGACCGGCCAATTTACGTAAAAACCCAAATTAAATCATTAATTGCGCTTGGTTCTCAATGTAGGTCAAAATGGGTTTCCAAGGCCAAATTGAAGGTTCTAAACTCTAGAGATTATTTTTCTATGAATTTTAGATGGTTTAGTAGAGTTTTACCCTACCTCAAAGCTCGTGAATTGAAGTAGGTTTGTTTTAGTGTTACAGAATGTCATTTAATTCGTTAGAGTTGCTGTAGCCCTTGTTGGATCAGATCATCCACTTTCCTTCTTATTAGGTTAGTTTGACCTATGTTTGGACCCTGAGTTACCCTGTTTGCAGATTGTGTTGGTGAAATTACATTTTTACCCCTTATGACTTATTTTCTTCTTAAACTCAGAATTCTCTGAGTCAAGCCTTTCTTTGAGTTATGTAGGAGCTTTTTCTCGCATATCTAGGTTAGATTGTACTAGTTAGGATTCATGATGTGGTTCTCATCATGTGACATTTCCGACCTTGCAGTCGAAGCCATCCCGGGGCAAAGATGCGATAGACACCACTTCGTGGTATACTACACCAGTAAGATGTTTGACGAGGCTCAGTGTAATTATACAACCACTGAGAAAGAACTATTGGCGGTCGTCTTTGGGCTGGAGAAATTCCGCTCTTACCTTCTTTGCTCACATGTTATTATTTTCACTGATCATGTGGCCATTCGCCATCTCATGCACAAGAAGGATGCCAAGCCTAGACTAATTCGTTGGATCCTTCTGCTTCAAGAATTTGACATTAAGATCCTTGATAAGGTCGGAGCCGAGAATGTTGTGGCCGATCATCACTTAAGACTAGACCTTGACCACATTGGACTTACCCTGCCGATCAATGAGATTTTTCCCAATGAGCACTTATTGGAAATTAATGTGGCAAGTGGACCTTGGTATGCCGACATTGCCAATTACCTTGCTTCTGGTTCCCTTCCACGTGGCTGGCCTAAAAACCAGTGCAAGCATCTCATGGAAAAACAAAGTATTATTTCTGAGATAGTCCACTTCCTTTTCAAATATGTGCTGATCAAATCATTCGTCGTTGTATTCCTGACAACGAATTCCCTAGTGTGCTATCCTTCTGCCACGATCAGGCTTGCAGAGGCCATTTCTCTAATAGGAAAACTGTAGCCAAGGTGTTGCAGTGCGGGTTCTCTTGGCCCTCCCTTCACTAGGATGCACACATTTATGCCAAACACTACAGTAGGTGCCAGTCGTTAGGGTCAATGTCACGTTGTGACATGATGCCCTTGCAACCCATCCTAGCTGCTGAAATTTTCAACATTTGGTGAATTGATTTCATGGGTCCCTTTCCTCCTTCCAAAGGCTTCGAATACATCCTCGTTGCTGTTGATTATGTTTCGAAATGGATCGAGGCTATTCCCATGTGCCATGCTGACCATGTCACATCCACTCGATTTGTCAAAGACCACATTTTTGCATGCTTTGGGATCCCTCGAGCCATTATCTCGAATGGAGGAAGCCACTTTACCCATGCTTCTTTTCGGGCACTTCTAAGGAAATATGGAGTCCACCATCGTATCGCATCTCTGTATCATCCTCAGACAAACAGCCTGGCTGAGGTGTCGAACTGACAAATCAAGAAAATTCTCCAGAAAACGGTTGGGCCTGACCATAAGGATTGGTCCGACAAGCTGATTGACGAACTTTGGGTGTATTGGACCGCCTTCAAAGCTCTCCTAGGTATGTCTCCTTATAGAATCGTTTACGGGAAGCCTTGTCATTTGCCCGTGGAGCTGGAGCACCACGCTTATTGGGTGGTTCACCAATGTAACCTCGACCAAGACCTGTATGGTCAAGAAAGGAAACTTTAACTCAAAGAGCTGGAAGAGCTCCGTCATGAAGCCTATGATTTTTCCTTAACTTTCAGGCAATGCACTAAGGCTTTTCACGACAGCCGTATTTGGTGGAAGGAATTTGAGCCATCTCAGCAAGTTTGGCTTTACAATGCCCGGCTCAAATTATATCCTGGGAAATTGAAGTCCAAATGGACTGGTCCCTTTTTGGTCTCGAGACCATTTCCCAACGGCTCCATTGAAATTGAAGATCCCAAATCTGGGCAAAAATTTATGGTCAATGGGCAACGTTTAAAACCTTATCTTACTCATGAACCTACCCCCATTGGAGAAACTGTTGCCCTGCTAGAGGGTAACTAATGTCGTGCCTCATTCTGAGTCTAGCTGGGGACGTTAAATTCAGCACTTGTTGGGAGGCACCCCAGCAACATTCCGTCACTGTCACATACACTTCACTTCGCACCTTTTCACTTCACCACCCACCCTACCACCCTACTAAATACCCTGCACCTCAGCTCTCGTTACCCGATCTTTGGACCTTCCTCTACCCTACCCTACATGCATATGAGGGCATAGCATCGTTTAGCATGGGGGGGTGGATAGGCATCTATAGAATCTGGGTATTATATGGTACCATGTAGCTTCCATCCTTCTATAAATATGTACATAAAAAAAAAAAGGTGTTTAGTAATGATCTGAAGGCTGAAACAAAAAGATGCAATAAGTGTTTATGGATATTCAACCACTGTTTTGAAGACTTTCCGGGCCACAGAAGCTTGATTCGTTGAGGCTCGGCTTAATTCACTTGAGCATTTACAAGATAGATCGAAATCTCTCCTAACTAAGGACATATTCTTGTACCTAAGACATCTGTACAGGATCCGTTCGTTTGCTTCTACTCGAGAGCCTAAGTAATCTTGGTTCACACTAAACATATCAAGAAAGACCAGGTGAACATAAGATCCAACACTAGTGTTCATTAGGAAGGTGGAGTCCTTACCTGTGCTCGCAGGTAGACTTTTTATGCCAGGCTTTAGTCTTGTGTTTAGGAGAAACTCTTTCCACCAAAAAAGGAACTCTCCCAACAAAAGAAAAGTGTGCACCTCCAAATAAAGTTGTAAGAGATATATTGACATGTGTTTCAAAAAAACAAAAAACTATGCAAATAAGTTAGTATATCTCACAAATGTCTGTAAAGTCTTCTCCCTAAAAAGTTTTTCAGGGCAAGTTACAAATACCCTGTTTCTACCATATATTCTTTGAGCCACAAATGTAATAAAATGGGAGTTGAGTTTTCCGTCATCTTTTTAAGGGTCAATCCGACGACACAAGCTGAAACTGGGACCAACCTGCACTTAAAAATTCATGAAACCCTGGGCTTGAGCCTTAATGTTCATCTGGTCAGTCTTGATTCTTCACTACGCACAAGCCATAATCTCTTGAGCTCTCGAGTACGGCAAAAACCTCCTGAGTCCTGGAAATCGTTCTTAAGGTTTAAATAGCAAGAGTTCAGGTTAGTCGAGAGATGGTCTATGTCGTGTAAGACTTAAAGTACTGGTAGTCTTCTCTACAATTGGTTCTCACAATATCCAACAAATAAACACACCTATGTCGCCTCAGAAGAAAATCTTCAGCTCAAGATCATTTCTAAATACAATACAAAATGTTTTGCTAGGGACTTGCAAAAGATAGGCATGGGGGTATGATTGCACAGCAAAAAAAAACCAATAAATTTGCCATCTTGTGTTATTTCCTAACATTGCCATTGCATATTAGGTAGCCATAGTTGCACTTGTAACAATTGACACATGCAAGCATTTATTTGAGAGGGGAGGAAACTGAATAATTGGCCTTGTAATTAACGTCTTCATCAAGTGCTGCCACACAATTTCACCATCCTCATTTTTTTATTTGACTTTGAGCTTCTTCTTCTCAGCGTAGCTCAGGGCATGGCTTGCTCTTCTTCGCGCCATTCTCTGCCAACACATGCCTTGCCAACTACATGGCTGGTCATGCACACCTAGGGCATGGCCGTGCATGACTTCTCCTTTAAAAAGCCCTCCCCGCTTCCTTATGTGAGGGGACCTAGCACACAGAGACACACATCCACCTTCGTCAGGCCATCTTCCTCCCTCTCTCCCCTCCATACACAGCATCTCTTCCCACTGAAGAGATATGCTGCGAGCAGTCCCACGACCACCACTGTGAGTCCCACCACTGCCCATCTCATCCAAGAGCAGGTGGGCGTGGTGGATTCCACTCCCTGTTTCCATCGCTCAACCCTTCCCATCATTGCCAAAGCTCCAAGCTCTGAAGCTCAGCACCAATAGTAGCATAGCACCAACAGCCTCCATGCAACGCGCAAGCCCCCACGTGCAAGGCAGCAGCCGACGCAAGCTCCTTCCGCACGCGCAAGCTCTCTCCGGCGCACCCGCACACGCAAAACCAGCCGCAACCGGTTGTCCAAGCCAAACGGGCATTGTAGCTACTGTTCATGTGTTTTTGCGTGGCACTGTAGCTACAGTGCAGTGACCGAAAAGTTTCTCACTTATCCGGTCACAGCACTCTCTCTCATCGCGCACTCTCTCTCCGCACCACTACCGCCTCCAGCCCGTCGTCGAGTCTGCACCAGCGCTTGCTCCAGCGTCTGCACTCGCTTCCGCTCCAGTGCCCGCACCTGCCCGCGTTCACGCCCGCGCCTTCGTCTGCATCCACTCTCTCTCGCAACGTGGTGTGCTGCGCTACGTAGCATGAGGCGTTGCGCTCTCCCTCACGCTTGCTCCCTCTAGCGTGCGCGAGCACCCTTGCACGCCTGTGCGCACCCGCGCCATCAGATGTCGGCTGCCTCCACCAGACGCCTTAAACGCCCGCACTCTCTCTCTCACAGCCACTCCCTCACTCTCTAGCAGACACACACACACACACTACACTTGTACACACTCACGTGTCCACACACACACTCACTTGTACACACCTATATATACTTATATATATATATATACACATATATATACTTACATATATATATATACATATATATATTTATATATATATACATATTCATACCTATACACTATATATAAGTAGATATACATACATACATAAATAAATATATATATATATATATTTATACACAAATATATACATATATACATACATATATACAAATATATCTATAGATATAAATACATATATGCATATATATCTAGTTATAAATATATATATGTACATATATATATCTATATATATATATATATTTACATATCTATATATATATATATATAACTACATATACGCATATATAATTACAACCCTTTCTATATATATACATATAAATATATACTTACACATATATATATATATATTTACATTCATATCACCTACCTGTATCCCTACACCACGTGTTATATCGCGTGAATATCTACACCAGTTGCTGATATTCCCTGATACCGGCATAGAGAAAGCGCCTTCGCACACACTTTCACACATCCATCTTACACTCCACGTGGCACTTCATCCTGTTAGTTGCGTCTTCCTAGACGTTGACCAACTCGACATCGTGCTACACACCATTTCCACCTCCACCCCCACCCCTATATACATAATATATATATATCTATATATATATACTATATTTATTTATTTACAAGCAACCTCTATTTCTCTTTTGTTTCGTACTATTAAAAAGATAAAAAAAAAGAGAGTAAAAGAGAAAAGATAATCCTTGTCTTGCAGGTACTCGATCTTGCTAAGAGAGTTTTTGGAACACTAATTTGGCTCAAAGCCAAGGACCTGATTTTGAGGGTGTACCTCAAGGACAAAATTGTTAGAAAAAAAATCTTAAATAAAAAAAAACCAAAAACATAATAAACGCATGGAAGAGATTCATTGTAGGAAAGGCATAGAAACTTATTCACCTCTAATTCCCGCCTCCCTGTGTTCGACCTTGGGCCTAAAAGTGACCAAGATAAAATCAAGTAGGCCAGGTTAAAAATTTTGTAAAAGGGTAGTTAGGCTCGATTTAGGTTAACCACTATACTCACTTCAATGCTAATTTCACCATACTAACACAACCTATCCGTGCCCGTCCAGGGACCTATATCTAAGGGCCCGAAAATTATGTTATTACAGCCTCAATGTTAGCTATTTTTTATTGAGGACCTTGCCTAGCTGAAGGCACTAAACTCAGCATGTGTAAAGACTGTTCCGAGTTGACCAGAATCTCATGGAAACTAGGTGCTATTCTTCCACTTGTACTCTCTTGCATGCTTTCACTTTTAACAATGAGGACATTGCATTAGGTAAGCTTGGGCGGTCGATATTTCTTATGAATCTTTTTCTCAACCGTAATAGTAATTTCGTATTTTTCATCTTAAAAAAGAAAATGAAAATTCAAAAACATATAAAAAGAAATAAATTAGGAAGAAGAGAACTTAGGCATTTGGAAGTTATTAACTTTAGGAAATGATATGAGAGGACCTAAAAACTTAAACTCTACAGGTCTTCAACCTTAATTAGCCAAGGTGTCCATCGAATGTGGACTTAGTCTCAAGTCCTTACCAAGTAATCCTATTTTAAATTGGTTAATAAATTGGCATGTTAAGTATATGACTTATCGGCCTGCCTTCTAATTTGAGGGGACGTTAAGCCTAAGCATCTACACCCTTTTTGGCATTGACTCACTTTTCAGTGGTTTCTTCAAAAATTGGGTAGCTAATGAACCATCTAGGGTAGTATGGCTAGCAAGTTGTCGGTGTAACAGCTCATCGGCCGGTTGTCTAGAGCTCAACCACAAGACAATTTTTGTCGTACTTCCTTCAGGTAAATCTTAGATCGGGGAAGCCACCTACTTAAAAACAAAAGAAAAGAAAAGAAAAAAAAGGAGGAAATAAAAAAAAAAACAAATGAAACCACACTTCACTACACGAGTATGAATAGTAAGTTGCTGTGGGTAACAGCCCATTAGCCGGTTGCCTAGAGCCCAGCACACAAAAATGCACAATAATTCCATAAACACTTAGGGAAGAAGCGGGGAAGTATAATAAATCGAGGAGATATACACTAGGTTCACCCTTGTGTTGTCCTCATAAATAAAAGAAGTAGGGAGAAAGCTACCATTTGAAAAGATAAACCTCTAGGCAATGTCAACTAGGGTCGTAGAAACCCGAAGTCCGTTTTACCAGCCCCCTAGTAGGTCTTTCACTCTTTTCACTAGATGCTTAGCATTTAGAGTCCATTTCGAGTCTTCGGCGGGTCGGGTAGACGTAAAAAGTTATCCCAAAACTCTCAAACTCCAAAAGACTAAAAAAGTTAGAAAAGAAGAAAAAGAAAAAAAGAATGTATTTTTCCTTTTCAAATAAGGCGAGGACTTAGGCGGTCTACATTCTGGCAGACATTGGGTGACTGTTGAGTCTTTATAGTTTAAGACCTTAGTTGAAATTTTCTATTGTTAATAAACAACTTAGGCCAAAGCGATTGAGTCCTAATTCAATTTTTATACAAAGCACTTAGTTTAATTTTGCTAGTGACTAGCAAAAGATAGGCTTGGGGGTATGATATAGACACATCTCTTTAGGTTAAAATGCCTAATCATGCATGTTCCTAGGATTAGAATTGTATTTCATGTTATAAATATTGCATAGCATGCATCATTCTACATTTAGAGCAGTTGTATATATTTTAGGTTAATTAGGTCATTTTTATGGTCAGGACAGTAGAGGATTTATTTCAGGGCCTTGAATGGACGATCGGACCGTACGGATCTGATCAGGATGACGATCGGAAGCTAACGCCTCCGAAATCGTCCAGATCGAAGTACTGTAGCATTATATGAAGTTCGAGTAAGATCAACATCCAGGAGGGCAATACAACATCATTACAGGCTTCGGATAAAAATCCAACAATACAGATGGATCCAAAGCGACGATCGTAGTCTGGCAATGTGGGAATCATCTCAATCTGGGCATTGTGGCACCCTCTACAACAGACAGAAGATGGATGGCCCAGATGGTGCCACGTGGTGCCATGTAGATCGCCCAACACCGACCAGCAGTGGCCGCTCCTTCCCAAAGGCATTCCCCCTCGCGAGATCTGGGTTGTTGGATGCCCATTCAATGGTTCTTGTGATGCCATGACACCCTCCCATCTTCAAGAGAGCCTCCATTAAGCAATCTTAACCGTTGGATGAAAATCCAATGGCTAGGATCACTTAACCACCGGCCTTGGATAATTCAAAATCGCGACACCTTTTGACACATGGCGTAGTCGTCTCCAAAGGTGCTCTGAACGCTTTGGCGTCGGGTTGAATCGTGCCACGTCTCCAATGTAGCCGACGGTGAAGCGCGCTTGATTTCGACTGCCCGATCATGCACGAGTGGCCGAGATGTTGATATGTGGACACACAGATGACAGTTGATCCAGAGGAGGTGGTCACGTAGGCAGCGACACACATCTCCACATGCGATCCCATGCGCGCGCGGGCATGTGCTTGGTTGGCATCGAACTTCAGCAACAACCTGGCAAGCCTTTAGTGACACTTATAGCTGTCACTAACTGCTTGTAGGCACAAGAATAGCTAAAGGGGTGAGCGGTGGAGGCACGATCTTCAACAATAGTTGGGCGGATCTTCAGGGACGATTACAACCATCACTAATTGCCCATGGATGAATTTTGTCTCTCCTACTCCAAAATAAAAGGACTTATCCCCATCAATTCCAAATCATCTCTACCTACTGTACTCCCACCTACTCCTAAGCTCTAGTAGTCTGATAAACACACATGAATTCATGATAAAAATGCTTATTTATGATATTTCCTAGGCTTAGCATTGCATATCATGTTATAAATACTGCATAACATCCATTCCATGGCATTTAGGATAATTGTATATTATGTACATTAATTCCTCCATTTTACATTGCTAGGAGGTAGTGCGACATCTTTAAGGGCTTTGGATGAAGAATCTGACCCTACGGATGAATCCAGAGTGACGATCGCAGTTCGTCAATGTGAAAATCACCGCAATCAGAGCTCCGTAGCACCCTCTACAAGAAGAAGATGGATTGTCCAGATGGCTCCACATGGCACCATGCAGATCGGCCAACACGAACCACAGCCTCCCCAGCATGCATGGAAGGAGAGATCTCAGCCGTTCGATCCCTATCCAACAATTGTGGGGTGCCCTAACTGTGCGATAGCACCAACCCTCCACTCGACAAACAACGGCTTTGACACATTGGTGAATACAGTGCTCGCAAACTGCGAGCTCGAGTTCGAGCCGTGGTGGGGGAGGAAATCTCGCGAAGAACGGGTGCAATTGAATTGCACCCATTGGATGTCATCTGGTGGTGAAGGCGTCACCACGTGGCACCGCTCGATGGGCACG
This sequence comes from Thalassia testudinum, assembly GCA_037157565.1. Lineage (NCBI taxonomy): Eukaryota > Viridiplantae > Streptophyta > Magnoliopsida > Alismatales > Hydrocharitaceae > Thalassia > Thalassia testudinum. Next base: position 219,477,918 of record JAZHRO010000031.1, on the reverse strand, counting down.
GATGCAGCACGCAGCCGTCGACGCACCTTGAGAATGCGCCATCTCACGCGTAATCAAGTGGCATGATCTCCACGCCATCTCAACCGTTCACTTCTAAATCTAATGACTCTAGCGCATCCAGCCTCAACGACAGCAAGCGGGCATGAGCGGTGGGTGCGAGTTTGCAGCGACAGAAGAGCAGGCCTTTATTGACACTTGCAGCTATCACTAAATGGCCTGTACAGTGCTTGCGCCAACCAAGGCAATGAAGAGGCCCAGATCTTCGATGACAGATGGAGCAACCTTTAGTGATGCCTGTAGCTGTCGCTGAATGTCTGTGCATGGGATGATCTTCCTCCCATCACTATTTAAACACCCCTACACACCCCATTCCTCTTCTCTACCTACTCTACTCCCACCTACTCCTAAGCTCTAACAAGCCTACCAACGCTCTGTTAGAGCTTACTCTCAAGCTCCCAAGGCTCCTATTAGTGTAACGAACCTGCCCACCAAATATTCCTCCCTCTTCCCATCACCATTCATGTGTCGCCTTGGAGCCATCTCCCACCTCTATTTTGGTAACAGATCATCTCCGTCTCCTCACCTCCATTCCGGAGCCATGTTGAAGCTTTCCTCTACTCGACATCCTCCTACATCTCACCTCCATCGTCCCGCTACTGACCTCCTTTGTCGAAGCTTCAACCAGGCATTGTCGTCTCATCGGACAACTGATATGGGAGATTCCTTCTCACCTCTTTCTCTTTTATTCTTTCGTAGATCATTGTAATTGACATTGGAGTGATATATATCATATTTGTTCCATCTCTCTTGCGATCCATATTATTTTCTTGCTTTATAAAAATAAACGAAAAAAAATAATAAAACCCTAAAACACCAAAAATAAACAAAATGAAGCACGATTTTCAAACAAAGTGAACGTCGCCTCCCTGTGTTTAACCTGGGACTCCCATGGAGTTTAGGTAAAATTTTATTTCATAATGAGTTTTGCGACTACAACAACAGGTTACTCTTAACCCCGATTTCAAACACGTGAAACCCGTACATCATAGCCTACCAAAGCTCTATTAGAGCTTACTCTCAAGCTCCAAAGGCCTCCTATTAGTGCAGCATTCTTTATCCCACCAAATATTCGATCCTCATCCCATCACCTTCATAGGTCGCCTTCGAGTTGTCTTCCCACCTCCATTCCAGTAGCAGGTCATCTCCACCTCATCACCTCCATTTTAGAGCCTCGATGAAGCATTCCCCTACCTGGTGTCCTCATGCATCTCACCTCCATCATCCCGCTCCTTAACTCCTTCGTCCAAGTTTCCGCCAAGCACCATCGTCTCGCTGAACAACTGATTCGGGAGATTCCTTCTCACATCTCTCTCTTTTTATGCTTTCATAGATTATTGTAATAGACAATTGTGCAATATATCATATTTGTTCCATCTCTCTTGTGAACTTTTTCGGCTTGTCTTTTTATTTCAAAAACACAAGAAAAAAACAAAACCTCAAAATATCGAAAAGGAACAAAACGAAGTGCAGTTTTCAAGATAAGTAAACGTTGCCTCCCTGTGTTTGACTCGTGACTCCCTTCGAGTTTTGGTAAAAATTGTATTTGATAACGAGTTTTGCGACTAAAGCAATAGGTTACTCTTAACCCCGATTTCAAACACATGAAACACGTTCATCAAGGATTCAAATCTTGATTTATTGGATGATTCAATCAGTAGCCCCATTCCTCAACCACACATCGAAAGGATTAATTATGATTCTGATTTGGAAATCATCGAGTCCAAGTTAATTCTTATTTGGCCACAATTGTTTGACTTAGATATCTTCGATGGGGTGTACAACAATTTGGATGTCCTGGAAACATTAATTTTAAAAGAGAGGAGTTTGGAAGTTATATTATGGGAAGAGAATTCTGGGGGAACTAGAGTTCTTGATCAAAGCTTTGCTTTGTGTCTGAAACCACCAACCTTCTACTAGGACCCTTATGACATTTTTAATCTTCAGGATGTGCAACCCAAGCTTAGAATAGTTGATTATCCGTTTGAGTTGAATTCTAAATGGACATCTGAAACTATTCAACCAGATCTACCCATTGTCCGACACTTCAGACTTAGGTTGCACACCACAAAACTACAAACCCAACCCCGCAAACACAACAATCTCCGATTCTTGGTGATTTTCATCAAAACCTTAGAACCACTTGACCCTAGGGCATGGGTCTACACCATAATCTGGTGCACATCTATCGACACTTGCTGGCAGGTCCTGAGATCAATATTTTTATTTTGATTTTGACTTGCACCTGTAAATTCTTAATTTCTTCCTTGTTTGTATATTATGCCTAGTGTTAACATGGCTTGATCATGTTTTTAATAGTTAGTTACGTCGTAGTATAGGTGATCAAGCATTGTCAACAAATAAAAATTTACTACGTGAAAACCTAAGTATCCGAGATGGAACACAAGGAGTAATTGGAATTTATTCACTAATCTCAATAATGTAATTGAACACTTAATTACTCAAAACTTAATTCAAAATATATATATGCATGAGTTTAAAAGTTAATTATGGCAAAAATAGAGAAATTGGACATCTGATCATGGGATCTGACGTCATAAAATAATGTTTTCTCCTATCTACTTCTTGTTCTTCTTCTTCTGACTTCTGATTTTCCTCTTTTCTTCTTTTCTTCTTTGGCTAGGTGCTTCTTCTTCCTTGTTTCTTCTCTGCACCTTTCTCTGCTCCTTCCCTTTCCTTCGCTTTTTCCTCTGCCTTCTGCCTTGCCTCTCTTCTGCAGTTTCTTTCTCTTTCTTTTCTTTGTAGGTCTTCTCCTTCTTCCTTCCTTGGCTCTGCTTCCCTTGGCTTTAGCTTTTCTTCTTCTTCTGCTTGTCTTTCCCTTTCTTTATCTCTTCTTCCTTCTTCAGTGCCTCTTCTCTTTGGCTTTGCCTCTTCCCTCTTCCTTTCCTTTCCTTATCTATTTCCTCTGCGAAGCTTCCTTCCTTCTTCTTCTCCTTCGCTTGCAGTGGCTAAGTCCCTGCTTCCTTCTCCTCCTTCCATGCATAAATCGAGGAGAGCAAAAGCTACCCCTCTACCAACACCCGCGTCTCTCTCTCTGTATATCACTCTTCAGCATGCTCTCCCAGAGCTAGGTAATCGGGTCGAGACGCGTGCCTGGGTCCAGGCGCACCGACGTGTGTGTAGTGCATGAGGAGTGCTCAGGAGGGTAGTTAGGTCAGGTCACCAGGTTCGTGAGATGAATTCACGGAAGAGGTGCGTGTATAGGTGAGGAGGGACCTCACCCGAATGTATTGGAGGCAACCAGACGATAGCACAAATTCAATTTAAACTACTCAAGCGCCTCGCGATTTATCGTGGTGGGACTAATGTTCCACTACTTTTGCTCGCGTGCCTGCAGGAGAGCTTTCATCCAATCGTAGTAGCCGTAGGCCTCGCAGCGCCAATTGCTGGGACAGCTGACAATGCGAGGCCTCCCCGAATCTGCTGAACAAGGAATCTTGAAGTCCTTCAGCTTGGAGCGAGTTTGCAACCTCCTTAAGTCGTTGCTAATGGTGGTTGGAGCAAGGACCCTGCATGACACAAAAAGGACCTTGCAGCTCTATCAGACCACAGGAGCACCTTCGCCATGTCACGACGAAGGTGAGGTGGTAGGTGGCAGGCCGTGGGGTGGCCTAGGCATGTGTGCCTAGGTAAATCTGTGGTTGGATTGATGGGTTAGGTCAGGGGGTGGTTGTGGTGGTGTAGAGGGTCTGTGGATGAGTGGAGAATGTTCAATGGAGTGTGGCGGTGGTTGTGAGGTGGGTGGCGAGACGTGTGGGAGTGCGAAGTGATGGAGGCATCTTGCCAGAGGGTGGGCGGAGATGAGGAAGATGGAGGTGGACAGTGACGGTCGAGGGGTGTTGTGTGAAATAGAATGAGGGAAATCAAAGAGGGGATAGAGATGAATAGTTCTAACCAAACTAAGTGGACGAAAGGGGCGATAGGGCAGCTGGCAGTACTTGCTGTCGTCGGAGAAGAAGGCATCTAGTGGAGGAAGACGTCGGCGACGATGGGGCTAGGGCTGCTCGCGTGGGTGTTGCGCGATGCGGAGGAGGATAAGGAGGACAGCTCTGCCACTGGTATTGTGGCAGAGCGATGAGAAAGAGGAGGGGGGCTCGCTGGAGCTCACTGGCGCACTTGGCCAGAGAAGAAGAAGAGGAAATCGAGGTGGAATTCTGGCCAAGTTGAGCTAAGGAGGTGCGGCCGAAGTTGGGGGTCAATTTATAGGCGCTGGCAGGGACTCCTGTGCTTGGAAGACAATCTTCCAAGCGCGGGAATCCTCGCCGAAGATGGAAGTCTGTTAGGTACCCAAATCTCTCGTGCATTCGTACAAGAGATTGGGTGCAAATTTTAGATTTGGACCACGCTCAGATGGAAGGGAATTCCTCAGAGAATCTCCCTTCCAAATCTGGGAGGAGATCTTTGAGGAATTAGGGAGTATTCCCCCTTTTCCTCACCAGAGTAGGATTTCTCCCCATTAATGAAGGAGGGACCTGCTTGTAAGAGTGGTGAGGAAGTTAGGGGGGTCTGTGCAATGGTTTTCAAAAGATAGGGACCACATTGTAATTGGGTGTACTAATTTGCAAAGTAGGTCAAGATGACCTCCCCATAGGTCCAAATTTTGGTACAAACATAATTTGGACCTATGGAATCCAATGGTGAGGTTGGATTTTAGGTTTTACCACGTTTAACTAGACATTTTGCATAAAAACCCAAATTAGGTTAATTGATGAGCTAGAACCCCAAACTTAGCCAAACTAGGTTCCAAAGGTTAAATTGAATGATCTAAACCATAGGAGATATTTTTCCATGAATTGTAGAGGATTTACTTGATTTTTATCCTGACCAGGACCTTGTTCAATTAAGCAGGTCTATTTTAGGGTTACAAGATGTCGTTTAATTCCTAGTTTGCACACATTTCTGATTAAACCAACCCACTGTTTATCTTATTTAGACCATTTGACCTATGTTCTACCTCTGAGAAATCCCGTTTATATACTGCAATGGTAAAATTGTAGTTTTAACCTTTATTTCATGTTTTCTTCTCAGAACACTTATTTCTTCCATTAAGCCCTTCTCTATGTTATGTAGGAGCTTCTATTCTTTTTCTTGGGTCAAAATGAGCTAGTTAGGACTCATGATGAGGCTCTCATCACCTAGCTAAAGGTAATAAACTTGCACGTGTATATATTCCATGTTCTTTGAGGAGTTGACTGGATTTTCACAAAATTCAAGTGATATTCTGTTGATTCTGCCTTTTTCATGTCTCTATTTTTATAATGAGGACATTGCATCATTTAGGCATGAGGGGTTGGATACTTAATTCTGAAATTATTTTGTTAGCTCCGTGGAATTTCTTTTATTTTCTTAAAAAGAAATTTTCAAAAGTCAAAAAGATAAAAAAAATAGAGTTAGGAGAAGAGAACATTGGCATTAAGAGTTGTTAACCTTAGAAGACGATACTTTAGGACCTGAACACTTTTGACTTTTCAAGTCTTCAGGCCTAATTAGCCTGAGTGTCCACTAAAATGTGGACCTATTCTCGAGTCCTTGCTAAGTTAATTTTATTTCAATTTGGCTAATAAGGTGGGGTGATAAGTACACGACTTATCAACCCAAACTCTGATTTGAGGGAACTTTAAGTCTAGAGCATCTACACACTATTTGCACTCACTTTTTGGCGATTTTTACAATTAGGTGGCTAACAAACTTTTTAGAGTAGTATGGCTAGCAAGTTATCATGGGTAATAGCCCCTTGGCTAGGTGTCCAGAGCCCACCAACTTGACCATACTCATTCTTCTGCATTTAGGCAAATCTTAGATTAGGGAAGCCACCTACTTAGAAAAAAGAAAAAGAAAAAATATATAAGTACTCAAAAAGAGAAAAAACTAGAAAAAAGTAGAAAAAAGAGAAAAATAAATAAGCCACACATCACCGCAAGAGTATGGCTGGTAAGTTGTTGTGGGTAACAGCCCATTTGCCATTTGTTTATAGCCCAACTCACAAATGCATAAATAATTCCAAAAATACATAGGGAAGGAGCGGGAAAGTAGAATAAATCGAGGAGATATAAACTGGGTTTGCCCTTGTGTTGACCCCATATAAAAAGTAAAAAAAGTAAAGAAAAAGCTACCGGGTGAACAGATAAACCTTTAGGCATAAACTCGCTAGGTCACCTAAGGTCGTAGAAACCTGAAGTCCATTTTAACAGCTGCCTAGTGAGTCTATAACCTTCTTCAAATTAAGATGCATAGAAGTTGAAGCTCTTTTCAAGTCTTGGGTGGATTGGGTAGCCATAGAAATTTGTCCCAAAACTCTAAACTCAAAAACCTGATAAAACTAGAAAATAAGAAATAGAGCAAAAAAATGTATCTTCCTATTTACCTGGTGAAATTGAGTTTAAAATGAGTCATTGTAATATAGTCGAAATCGCTTAGAAAACAAATAGATTTTTATTACTCGAATAAGTTCTGAGGTTGAATACAAGGAGAAATATGAAATTTAGAAATCAAGATCACAATTCAAACTAAAAGAATTTGCAATAATATCAGTATCAATGTGCAAAAGGATGGGAGTAAAATGGTGATTTAGATCACCAAATACTCCTACAATATCAACTAAGGAACTCAATGTACATGTACGAAATGAGAGCTAAGGCCTGTCGCCTGATTTGGAAATCAGACGACTTAAAGTGATTCTCTTCTTTGTCTTCTTTTCTTCTTCGTTCTCTAACTCTTCCTTTCTTCTGTAGCTTCTTCTCTTTCTTCTTTTTATCGGGCCTTCACTTCTTCTTTCTCTCCTTTCTCCTCTGTGCCTTAAGCTCTTCTTCTTATCTGGCCCTTCAGTTCAAGCCTTCAGCTCTTCTTCTTCTTCCTTTAGCTGCTTTCTCTTTAGCTTTGCGATCCTCCTCTTCTTCTTCTTTGGCATTAGCTCTCTTCTGAATTCGGCTAAGTGTCAGTCGAATGTCCCTGTAGCAAAACCCTTCCCCTACCCACGTGACTCTCCTCTTTCTTTCACTCTTAAGATCCACTCTCCCAGAGCCACGAGTATTAAAGCTATCGGATCAGGCGCGTACCCGAGTCCAAGCTCACCGGCGTGCAGCAGTGAGCGAGGAGTGCAGGTCAGGTTATCGAGTTGACCAGGTCCGCGGGCAAGTGTTGCGGACGAGGCTGGGTGAGCGGGTGAGAGGGACCTCACCTAGTGAACTGAGGAAAATAGATCCTTTCACTTATTAAATTTATGCACATTAACACTCTTTGCAACCGATGATGTGGGACTATCCGTGCCTTTCTTCTATAGTAGGGGGTCTCCTTCACAATTCCAGTAGCTGCTGGCCAGAGGTGCCCAATTAACTACCTAGTTGCATTCGAGGTTTGATTCCGCACAACTTGGAGTAGAGGCCTGGGACTTGGTCACCTGGAGTGAGCTTGAAGCAAGCTCGAAGCTTGCTCTTCAATGGTGGATAAGGCGAACACCTAAAATTAGTGAAATAGCCTCTCAGCCACGTTAGAACGCTCAGAGAGGGTCGTCGGAGCACGATGAACGTGATGGGGGTGTTTGTGTGGCGTGGGGATGTCTGTGAGTGCGTGGCTAGGTTAGACTGTGTGCATGAGAGTGGGTGTGTTCGTAGGTGCATGTGAGTAGGTGAAGTGAATAAAGAGAGGGGAAATGAGCGGAGAGGTGAGGCGGTTCTCGTGGGCTTGTTAGTGAGGGATTCGGTGGTCTATGGAGGTGGGATGGCCTTGCCGGAGGGGGTGGCTGGAGATCTAGACGATGGAATTGAGGAGGCTGTATAAATGGTTTTTGAAAGTTGGGGTTACAAATGTAATCAGATAGGCCATTTTGCAAACTAGGTCAAGGCAAGCTCATCCTGGGTCCAAATTTTGGTTCAAACCTAATTTTGACCTAAGGAATCCAATGGTGTAGTTGGATTTAGGTTTTGACCGCATTTGACTGGGTAATTTATGCAAAAAACCAAATTAGGGTAAATGTTTGTTTGAGACTCCATTTTAGGTCAAGATTGGTTCTGATGGCCAAATTGAAGGTACTAAACCCTAGAGAATAATTTTCTATGATGTTTAGAGGGTTTAGGTGAATTTTATCTAGACAAGAACCTCAATTAATTAAGTGGGTCAGCTTTTAGGGTTTCAAAAGTCATTTAATTCTTAAAACATACGCAAATCCTTTTCTGTCCAATCTAACCAACTTTTTATCTTATTAAGAACATTTGACCTTTATTCAGCCCTTAAGAAAACCCGTGGTTGTACTGCATTCATGATAAGCGGGTAAAATTGTAGTTTTAACCCTAGTTGCTCATTTTTCTCTCAGAATGGTTATGCAATTAATTATGACCTTCAGTTGGATATGTAGAAGCATTTACTGAATTAATTGGATCAAAAAGATCTAGTTAGGGCTCATGATGGTGTTCCCATCATACCCTCATGCCTAGCTTTTGCTAGTCCCTTAGTGAAATTTCAAGGTATTAACTTTGATTCTAGACCATAAAATCTTTTGATGCTTAAAAAGTTTGATGTGTGCTTTCTTTTGTAGATTAGGTTAGAATGCCGATAGTACGCCTAGAGGTACTCAAGTACCAACCAAGATACGGAGCTGACCAGCTCTAGCCTCAGTCTGCCGCGAAGGTTTCTAAGGCCCACAGGAACTATCCTAAGGTTCGTTGAACTCTGCGGTTAAAGCACCCGTGCTTGTAACATGCTTTAGCCTTGGTTCAGTTTATGGTGCATTTTTGTTAGAGTGAGACAGAGGAATTTTTCTTTGTTTTTGGAGAGTTTTCTCTCTCTTTTCTTTTTATTTCTAGCTTCATTTTGGCTTCAAAACACGATCTGTATTGGATTCTTAGTCCCCATCTTCAATCCTGGCAGGGTCCCTAGCAATCGATGCTTCGAGATAGCACTGGCCATGGCAACCCCCAGAACCATGGCTTTCGAGATTTTGCGATAATCCCACCCATGGCATTTTGTAGCTAAATCGAGACCCTGGCAATCGACATTTCGGGATAATGCCTCCCATGGCATCTGATCCAACACAGGGTACTTACATACCCCCGGAAAGATATGTAGATATCCTAGGAGATAAGCATCGAGGAGACGATATGTCATTGTGCATCTTTGAGGGGAATTTCTTTCCTCTCCGCGCTGGGAACTCATCCAAATCAACTTCTGTTGATCAACAGCTCTAAATCTAGATGACTTTTTCAAAACAAGTTAAATGCATTTGCATAATTTTGACACTTAGGCACACTAAACCAGACTGTGTGTGGATTGGAGTGCATGGAGTATCGAGTCTAGCAAACCGAAGGTTAGTTAATGAGGCCAAATACTCCCTAAGTGTTAGACCTAATACTTAAACTTCGCATTTTCCCCAACCTATTGAGGATTATCAAGATCTTAGCAGGTACTTCAATTTTTAAGCCTAGATTATAGCCCAAAAAGGCTAAAATCAGTGTTCCTACTAATCTCTTCTTTGTTTCATTAGCACCTTTTGTCTTTCTTTCTTTCGATATGGTCTAGAACTAAGTCAATTCCGTAATTTTTTACTAATGACTATTTCTTTTTCTTTACAAATTGTGCTCCTTTTTGACATTTTTAGCTCCTCCCCTTTTTCTCGTCAAAATTTGATATGCCATCAAAATTTCCTCTCTTCTCATATTTTTGTTCTTTTTCAAGAATTTTTTTATTTTTTTGGTATTTTTGGAATATGACATTTTTTTTGATGAAATCCATTCTTGTCAGATGATTTTCATGGTGTTTTGCACTTTAATACCCCCCCATGCCTACGATTTGCAATGTCCACAATGTGAATTAGGTGGGTTTGAGTTCAGCTTAGATCATTCATTACAATAGGTGTTGGGTGGGTGAATGGGTCAGGATAACTGTTGCGGATGATTTCATGCTCGGCTACGGGTACCAGAGGTGGAGTCGGCTATTCTAATGGGTGAACCCTAAAGTGCAATAAGAGTTCAGCATAGGAATGTGTCAATAAAGGTTTCAGGTTTTTCAAAATGACGGGTTGCCTCCCATGAAGCGCTGAGTTTTATGCCATCAGCTGGGCGCAATGAGCTCAGGGAGAATGGAGGGTAAAAGATGTCTCAGCCAAATTTGTATTGGTAAGTTCAATGAACAGTTTGAGTCTCTGACCGTTCACGACAAAAGGTTCTGAATCGTGGCCGAGTTGACTGATTTTGACAACTCCATTCCCAATGATTCGTCGAACAAGTTATGGTCCGATCCATTTTGATCTGAGTTTTCCTAGGAATAGTTTGAGTTTGGTATCAAAGAGTAGGACTTCTTGACAAGGGAAAAAGTTCTTTCTGGATATGTACTTGTCCTGAAAGGCCTTAACCCACTCTTTGTAAATTTGTGAGTTCTCATACGCGTCATGACGTAATTCATCGATCTCGCTTATTTGAAGCTTTTATGGGTTCTTGCCTTAGAAAGATTGAGATTGTAGTTCTGTACTGCCTAATAGGCTTTGTGCTCCAATTCGACGGGGAGGTGACAAGCCTTCCCATACACTAATTTGAAGGGAGACATGCCTAATTGGGTTTTGTGGGCAGTCCTATAAAGCCACAAAGCTTCTGGAATTAAGGATGGCCAATCTTTTCTGTTAGGTTGAATAGTGACCTGGAGGGTTTTCTTGATCTCCCAATTCGATAGCTCAGCTACACCGTTGGTTTGGGGGTGATAAGGTGTAGAGATTAGGTGTGACACCCCATATTTGGTCATCAGTGTCGGAACTGAGCATTAGTGAAATGGGTCCCGCCATCAGAGATTATGGCACGTTGAATCCCAAACCGAGAAAAGATGTTTTGATGAATAAATTTGATAAGTACCTTATTATCATTGGTTCGGGTCGGAATGGCATTGATCCATTTGGACACGTAGTCAACAGCGATTAGAATGTACTCGAAGCCATCCAAAACAAGAAAGGGTCCCATAAAATCAATCCCCTAGACATTGAAGATTTTGCATACAAGAATCGGCTGTAAGGGCATCATATCACGGTGGCTCATGTTGCCTAAGGTCTAGCAATGAGTGCATGCCTTACAGTGATTATATGCGTCTTTGAAAATTGTGGGACAATAGAAGCTGCACTGGAGGACTTTTGTTGCAGTTTTATGACCAGAGAATTGTCCACCGCATGCCTGGTCATGGCAGGATAAAATGTCCTAAATTTCCACTTTAGGAACACATCGTCGGATGATTTGATCAACACTGATGTGGAAGAGATACGGGTCTTCCCAAAAGTAGTACTTGGCATCGGAAAGTAATTTGTCCTTCTTGTCCTTCGGCCAATTGGATGGGATCTGATGTGATGCCAAGTAGTCAGGTGGTGCTCATCAGGAAAATGTTCCATAATGGGCCCGAAAGGGTCAATAATGTCAGAAGGAAAGCGGGATAAGTGATCAGTTACCACATTCTATTTTCCTGCCTTTTCACAAATCTCAAGATCAAACTCTTGCAACAGCAAGATCCAGTGGATTAGTTGAGGTTTCGCATCCTACTTCGCAAGGAGGTGCCTCACAGCTGTGTGATCAGAGTAAATGATAACACGGGAACCCAGAAGATATGATCTGAACTTTTCCAGGGCAAATACTACAGCTAGTAGCTCTTTCTCAGTAACTGTGTAGTTACGTTGAGCCTCGTCAAGTGTCTTGCTAGCGTAGTAGATGACCACGGGTTTGCCGTCAATTTTCTGCCCAAGTATCGCTCCTATAGCGTAATCAGATGCATCGCACATGATCTCTAAGGGTTGAGACCAATCAGGGGACTATAGGATCGAAGCTTGGGTTACTCGATCACGTAGGATCTCAAATGCTTGAGTGCACTCCTTGGAGATTTCAAAAAGGATATCCTGAGATAGTAGATTAGTCAGGGGGCACGCGATCTTTGAGATGTCTAGAATGAATCGACTGTAAAAATTGATGTGCCCCAAGAAGATCGGATGTCTTTGACTGAGCTAGGCATAGGTAGTTTGGAGATCAGATTCACCTTGGCTCGCTTGACCTGGATGCCTTTTTCGGAGATGAGATGTCCTAGGACAATTCCTTTGGGCACCATGAAGTGGCTCTTTTCCCTGGAAAGAACCAGATTCACGTCAATGCACTATAGGAGGATCTGGACCAAGTGTAGGAGGAAATCATCAAATGATTCACCAAACACTAAGAGGTCATCCATGAGGACTTCCAGATAATCACCTACCATATCTGAGAATATGGCAAGCATGCACTGCTGAAAAGTAGCGGGTGCATTGCAGAGATCGGAAGGCATCCTTCGGAATACGTACATTCTGAAGGGGCAGCTAAAAGTGGTCTCCTCTTGGTCTTTAGGATAGATTTCCACCTGGTTATAATCGGAGTACCTATCTAAAAAGAAGAAAAATCTATTTCCCACTAGCTTTTCGAGGATCTGATCAATCAACAGTATGGTAGTGGGAATTGATCCTTCTTCGTGGAGGTATTGAGTCTTCTGTAATCAATGCAAACTCTCCACGAATTTGCTACACGGGTCAGTATGATTTCTCTGCTCTCAGTCGTGATCACGGTGAGTCCTGCCTTCTTAGGCACAACCTTGATTGGACTCACCCACCGACTGTCGTTGAATGGGTAGATGATCCTAGCATCTAACCACTTAATAATCTCCTTTTTCATGACCTCCTACATATTAGGATTCAGATGCCTCTGCATTTCATGGGAAGGTCATGTGCCCTCTTTAGTATAGATGCGATGTGTGCAGTAAAAGGAGCTAATACCAGTCAAATCATCAAGAGCCCATCCAAGCGCTCTTTGATGTTGCTGGAGAACAGAAATCAGATAAGATTCCTAATCAGGTGTGAGTCTGGAGTTGATAATCACAGGACACATCTAATTAGAACCCAAAAAGATGTACTTTAGATGATTGGGAAGAGGCTTTAGATCTAAAGCAGGGTTATCAGCAGTAGCAGGTGGTTTAGGGTGGGTGTCAGGAGCAAGGGAAGGAGCTATGGGTGTGTCTAGGTTGAGTTCGACCACCTCTAATTGCGGGTTTTGATCCTTTTGTGGTTGATCAAAAGTAGTTAGGTTTTCCTCGATATATGGATCGTCAACCACAACCTCAATATCACAAATTTGCTCTATAACTCCGCAATTATTCCCTTGTTGGGCCTTAAAGATGTAGATCTTTAGTGTCTAGTTCCCAAATTTTAGTTCAATTTGGCCCTCCTCACAATTAATGTTGTCCCTAGCAGTGGCCAGAAAGGGTCTCCCTAGTATGATTGGTGTGTTTCTCAGATTTTTTGGAGCACCCATATACAAGAATACAAAATCCACTGGGAAATAGAAATCCCGAACGCTAACAATGACATCCTCAATAACTCCTTTAGGCGACTTAATAGATCGATCTGCCAACTGTAATGTCACCTCTGTTGGTTTGAGCTTAGATTCCTCAAGATGGTCAAGTAGGGATGTAGGTATTAGGTTTATGGAGGCTCCTAGATCCAATACTGCTCTATCAAATTGGATATTACAAATTGTACAGGAAATCAGGGGAGTACCTAGGTCTTTTGCCATAGGTGGGAGCCTACTCAAAATGATGGAGCTGGCTTGCTCTGACAATACGATTGGGCTCTGATTGCACAGCAAAAATACACTAGTAATTATTCCATCTTGTGATATTTCCTAGCACTGCCACTGCATCTGATGTAACTATAATTGCATTTGTAAATAGACGACTGCATGCATTTATAGAAAGGGGAGGAGAGTGTAAATAATTGGCCATCCATTCCACTACCATTAATTAACATCTTCATTAAGTGCGACATTGGAAGTTCACCATTTTCTCATTTTTTATTTACTTTTAATTTCTCGCGTGATTGCAGGACAGGGAGCATGCGTGCCTCTTCGTGCCTCACCTCCTACCAACAGCATAGCAGGAGGTGTGCTGCCAGTAGCATGATGGTGGCATACCTCCTCCTTTTTAAAACACCTGGCCCTCTCCCTCGTGCAGGCATGCCCTTACACACACCTACTGCCACTTTCATCCACCGTCAGGCCAACCTCTTCCCTTTCCCTCTCCATACACAGTAGCTCTTCTCACTGAGAAGAGACACACTGTGGGCAGGAGAAAACCCACAGTGGTCCCACAACCACCACTGTGAGTTCCACCACCACCCAGCTCCTTCGTGAGTAGGTGGGCGTGGTGGATTCGCCTTTTGTTTTCATTGCTGTTCGCCTTCTCTGCCATTGCTAGAGCTTCAAGCACAGAAGCTCCAGCAGCACGCCCGCCCGCTTGCAGCACTGTCGGCCACTGCGCACACACCTGCAAGATGCACACACTCTCTTTCCGCACGTGCAAGTGCTTCCCAGCGCACCTGCACATGCAGAACCGGCTGCAACCGATAGCCAGACAACGCGCGTACAATAGCGCACTGTAATGCGCAGTCTGCGTGACACTGTAACCACCAGCTCGCTTCTCACTTAGCCGGTGGCTTTGGTGCTCTCTCTCCTCCGTGTAACCCGCTCTAGCCGGTCTCCAGCGTCTGCGTCTGCACCTGCCCGCAGCGCTATGCGCTGCGCTCACTTGCACCTGCCCATGCACGTAGAAGGCACAGGCGCTCCCCTTAGCGAACCATGCACTCTCACCCTCCTTTGCCCGCATAGCTGCGCGCATCAAATGACGGGGCAGCGCAGCAGACGGCTTATCTGCTGCGCTTCCCCTCTTCCGCCAGTGCACATATACACACCCACTTGTACACACACTCGTACTCTCTCACACACACTTGTACACACTCACACACACCCTTATACACTCACACGTACACACACATATATATATATCGACTCACATATATAAATAAATATATATCTACATATTTATATATATACATATATACATGTATGTATATATACAAATACATATATATACATATATACATATACATATCTATTTACACATACAACTATATATATATATAGTTATAAATATATACATATATATATACAAAACTACATATATGCATGTATAGTTATAGATATATATATATATACATATATATATTTAGATATCTATATATATACATATACACAACTATTTATATACATATATGGTTATATATTTATCTATATATATATATTTACATATACTTCCACCTACCCATATCCATCTATGTACCTCACAAACACCACCCATACTCTCGTGCACTAGTCACTCCACCGTGCATCATATCACGATAATATCTAAACCAGTTGCTGATATTCCCCGATATCCGTGCAAAGTAAGCACTTCCACACACACTCCCACACATCTGCCCCACACTCACGCGGCACTCCGTCTTATTGGTTGCATCATACTAGACGTGGACCAACTTGACACTGTGCTACACTACATTTCCACTTCCACCTCCTCCCCTATATATAATATATAACTATATACATATATGTATATATATACTTTTTCTACTATATATCTATACATATATTAAGCTATGTATTTCTTTCTTTTCTAGCAACCTCTCTTGTTTTAGCTATCTTTATTTCTTGCTATTTAAAAGATAAAAGAAAAAAAAAGAGTAAAAGAAAAAAGATAATTCTTGTCTTGCAGGTACTCGGTCATGCCAATAACAGGACCGATTTTTGGAAACCCCAAGTTGCCTATAAGCCGAGAACCATTTGGTTCAAGGTAGAGGACTTGATCTTGAGGGTGTACCTCAAGGACAGCATTATCAAAAAGAAAAAAATCTTAAATATAAAAAACCAAAAACATAATAAACTCAAGGAAGAGTTACATTTTAGGAATGGCGTAGAAAACTCCTTGACCTTAAAATTCTCACCTACCTGAGATCGACCCTGGGCCTGAAAGCGACCGAGATAAAATCAAGTAGGCCAGGTTAAAAATTTTGTGAAGATGGTTAGACTCGATTTTAGGTTATTCCACTATACTAATTTCAATGATAATATCACCATATTAATAGAACCTATTCGAATCACGCCATTCTTGTCTGGCGCCGTTGTCGGGGAGGCGCAAATTGAGGTAAGTTTTCTACTCTCATTCCTTTGATTTTCTCTTCTCACACCCTTCTCTTCACAGGTGTTTTGTTTGCTTGTGTGCGGGTAAACCAGTTGCAAGGAGGAGACAAGTAGAGGAGGACGGAAATGTGGGCAGATCTAAGGTGGCAGCGAGAGCGTGAAGTCACCGGCGTCACATTGGAGCTTCGCCCACATTGCTGAAGAGGTAGGTGTCTCTTTCTTGGTAAATTAGGTTAACTTGTCACCTAATAAAATAAAAAAAAGAAAAAAACCCTAAAAACACTTCTTGGAAATTTCTTGGGGCAAGTGAATTAAAAACCACTTGATTGATTGTTTGCTATCACCGCCACTGCCCCTTGATTTCCCACAAAACTTTGCATAATGAAAATCCAAGAATCTTGATTCTTGGATCCTTCATTGTGAGAAGTTTTCTTTGAGGCAAGATAAAAAAAATTGATTGCTATCCCTCCTTGACTCATTTGTTCACATTTTGGGATCACATTTTGGTGGGGAGACTTGGAATTGAGTTAATTCCAACCCCACCACAACCTTTCAAGTGCCTTAAATTTGTTCTTAAATATTTCAACCCCAACATTTTAATTTTCTTTACCTTATCTTGTGGTTGAGCCTTGTGTGGAATATCATTTTAGTGATTGGGAGCACTTGAATTGAAGTGCTCTGGCTCCCTTTCACATTGACATAAAATAGACTCGTGCAACCACACATAGAAATTTCCATCTATGGGAGCCCATTGCATTTTTAGCATGCATTAACTAATTCACATTGAAGAAGGGTTTGTTGGGCATAAAAAAAACTTGTGTTTTCTTAAAACCCAAAGATCGGTTGAATTGGTAACTCAGTGGAATCCTAAAATCCATACTGCTTAAGGCTGAAACTCTAAAAGCCATTCACCATCTAAAACTCCAATTCAGGGAGATTTCCTCGTTTAATGCTTGGTTTACACACTTTTAAAATCAACTCACTTTGGCATTACCCCTATACAACGCCATTCACATTCCTGGAGCACTTGATCTTAAGCCTTTAAATTAAAACTAGTAGCAACTTAAACCCTATTAAGGATTGGAGGTCTAACTACCTACATGTAGCACCTACTTGCTGGTGCGGGTTCCCACGTGTTACGGGTGTCTAAGACTGTGGCAAACGGCCTTTCAATCAGGCTCGATGGTTCCGCGGTGCTCTCATTTGGTTCCGTAGGTTGTGATAGTAGGTAACTTAGATCTTTAGGTTTAAGGGTACATTGTAGAGGTTAGGAAATTGATTGCTTTGATTTGACAGCAAGTGTACCCTTGCGGCGTCATTTCTTTCATCCCCTTTCTCTTCTTATCTCTCCAATTCTTCCTACGGTAGTGCATGTTTGGGAGGAGGTCACAAAAACCTGAATTGTTTGAATTGTCTGATAATTCTAGAAGGATAAAAACTGAGTCGTCATCCTCCTCCAAAAACATGGCTGCACACCCACCCCCAAATCCCGAGGGAGGAAACCTCCCCCATCAAATCCCACCAGGTGGTGGAGCCGTAGACCCCATAACTCGCATCCATGCCCAAATGGAAATGCATAATGACCAGATTGAAGCCATTAGAGAAACCTTTGAGGAAACGCTGAACCCTCCCGAACAGGAGGAGCCTAAGTCTCTTAGCTCTTATCAAAATCCTGCCGCTACAGAGACCATAGGACAAATTCAGGTCCCCATGGGCGGGGTCGATTTTGAATTAAAACCCAATGTCATTGGCCTAAAATACTTTCACTTCCATGGTCTTGCAAGTGAAGATCCTTTTCTCCATTTGGAAGACTTAACCCGATTAGTCGAAATTTTTAACCAAGAAATATCAGGTTGCCAATTGTCCTCATGAAAATGTTCCCGTTTTCGTTGCGGGATAAAGCATCGCAATGGTTGCGCACCCTTGGGAGAACCATCCATTCGTGGGAAGAGATGCGAACAGCATTTCTCAAGAAATTCTTCCCAATCGGGCGAACCAATGTGCTTCACCGGGCTATAACTTCTTTCATGCAACAAAACGGCGAGCAGTTTCGTGAGGCTTGGGACAGGTATAATGACCCCCTCCAAAAGTGTCCGCACCACGGTCTGCCTAAGTGGCAAACAGCCCAGATTTTCTATTATGGGCTAAATGAGACTTTGAAGCAGATTGCAGATGCTTCATGCGGAGGGAATTTCATGAATAAAGACAAGAATGGAGCATTTGAATTATTTGAGAACATAAGTGAAAATTCAATGAACAATGCCTCCATTGTCTCCTTCAATCGTACCAGCTTGCCCCGCAATGTTCACGAGGTTGACACATAACCCTCCCATTCATCCGCAGATCTCAATCTTATTACACAAAAATTGGATGAAGTCTCTGTCATGCACAAGAAGCTGGACGAGCTTCTGGCCAATCCCGACCATTCTATGGCAAACACCTCCACCTCACCACTCCGTCACAACCCTAATCCTTCCAACGCTAGGCTTATTCCCAAAAACCCAATGAGACCATCCTTACTGAGTGTCGCATCGAGCGATTCGGTAAGTCATGTGGATCTGGCTTCTGTAAGGCAGTATTTCGACATGGAGGACCAATCCTCCATGTGCTTGGATGCATATTTACATGCGAACTCGTCTTCTGGCTTAGAAGATGCTTGCACCCTGTGGAACAACCCGTTCTCTGCTACTTATAACCCAGGGTGGTGAAATCATCCTAACTTTGCATGGTCCAGTAACCCACACCACCAAAACCCCACGGGTGGGCCAATGCGACCGTCTGCACCCATCATCCCAAGGGCCCAGTCTAATCCTGTGGCAAATTCGCCATCGGGTCCTTGCATTCCTCAAACAGAACATGCATCAAGTCCTCTTGATAAATTGATGCGAATGGTGATGGAAATGTCTAAGCACTATCAAGAAAACATGACCTCTCTTCATCACCAATTGGCGCAGTAGAATGCTGAGATCAGTAAAATGATGTGTATCTTTCACTCAACTCAATAATTAAGTTAATTTCACTTAATTAAGAGTAGAAAAAGTCACTTAGGTTAACTCGAAATTATGTTGGTTGTGTAGTATAGGGTCGAATTAACCTAACATTTTAGACATTTTTACTGGTTGAGTCCAGGCCGTTTACTGGGAGGTATAATTTTTTCTAAATTCACCAATTATCTTTTATTTCTTTAGAAGTTTAGGAGGTATAACTAAGTTGATTTTAAGAACATGAATTTTGCCAAAATATTTAAACTATAAAGAATATACAAAATTCCATATGAAAAACATATTTACTCAAATGATGCACTTTATTAACAAGTAAACATGTTCGTTTCCCAATTAAATTCCAAAGGAAATTAGGGCAATAAGAGTTCTTTTATTAAAACATGACTTATTAGAATTAAGACAAATTCAAAGAAATTAAATAAATAAAACTTCATTTCCTCAGCCTCTCTCCTCCTCTTCCTTTCTCTTCTATTTATTTACCCTTTATCATTTACTTTATCGAATTCTTTTCTTTTTCTTCTCCTGTTCTATTCCTGCCTTTTTCTCTCTTCCCTTAGTCTTCTCCTTTTGCCTATTCTTCTTTAACACTCCTTAGCACCTATTCTCCTCCTTTCTTTCCTTAGCCATCAGACTTAACCTTAACCTTCAGCAATTACACATCAACTCCTCTATCCTTAGTTTCCCTTATGAATTTTTAGTTGAACCAGGCTATTTTGCTTTTTAACCAAAAATTATTTTATTTGCGATGACGTCCTTTCAAGGATACATAGCACCCTGAGACTAGGGTGGGACCAGACCCTACTCGATCCTCACCTAATCTCAATTAGGTTCGATTTCAGTTTATTTCATTTGGTTCATACATTTGAGCCAATCTGGCTTAACCAGCCTCCCAGGCCTTGCCATCCCAAGGCACACTCGCTCATGCCTAGTTGGGCGCACACCTGCAGGCACACATGCCCGCACACACACATACACATGCTCGACAGGTTCAGAATGCTCAGATCGGTAACTGGTGCATTGAGCACTGACGACTGAAGAGCCAGGATAACAAATCACTTTTGTTCCCATGCACACGCTCAGAAACTGACGATGTGGGACAATCTTAACCCCTTTTAGACCCAACTTCAATCTATCATAACTCCCTACTCAGAGCTCCAAATCAAATGATTTAAAGTTTGCTGGAAAGCTCTAAGATAGATCTACACAATTACAGGGTGAATTTAAGGTTTAGAGGATGTTTTCCTCTTCAATTTGAAAGGCAAAATTAGGGGTTCCTATGGGTTATTTATTGCATAGAAATGAAAACTAATGTCACAGAGTCCTCAGATGGACTTTTCTCTCTCATTTAAAGGTCTGTACAGGTTCTACAAATTATTCCAAAGCTGCTATAGTAAGATTTAAGCTCACAAAACCTTCAGGAATAGCATGAAAGCTCTACAGTTCTCTGAAAGCTTCAGATATCAAAATTTTCGACTTTGAAATAGATAAACAGACACAAAAGAACATTACTGATCGATTTAAACTAGTTCTAAGGGTTGTAATTGACTTATCTAGCCAGGATTCAAGCTCATATCTCATCAAAATGCTTCTGCTGTTAGTTTGGGTTCAAAAATAACCCAAATTGACAGGGTTCAAATTTTCACTAAATTATTCACCTAGCTCAGTTTAATCACTCTAAAACCATCCAACAAGATCCTAGAAAGAACTTTAACTCATCCATTCCTCAAATTGAACTCATAACTCCATAATCAAACTCAATTTGACTGTGAAGGCACAAAAATTTGACTTTCTATTAAAAGCTTCTCCACAGGAAATCAAAGCCTCGAATAGGATCTTCTTAAACTTAGAAACTCATTCAGATTCTCAGATAGGTGCTCTGACCAAGATTTCTAGGGTTTCAGGCTCGCCGCCTGACCTTCAAAATGACTTTGTTCGTCAGAGAGATTGAAAGGTTATGACAGTGAATTGAAGACATGAATAGCTTCAATGCATTGCACTGAAGCTTCTGGGTTCCTTAAATGCTTCTTAAACCTAACTAATAGATTTCTCCAACTCTGCCGGAGTTGGAGAAGATGAAGATCTATCTATAGCTCCAGTGGCTAAATCCTCAATTAAACATCTGCAAATTAATCAGTGATCGTTAAATCATTGATCTAGAGCTTCTCAATAAATTCTAAAGGCTGAAGCACAGAATGGCTCGTCGGAGCTCACCAGAGCTCCGTTGAGTCCAGAAAATATGTAATCTGTGTATAGAATGTTTAAACTTGCCATTTTTAATCTAAAAAGGTTCCTGAGGTTGCAACGAACCTTAGAATCACATTTAATTCTTCATTATTTCATTAGAGTTAAGATTTGATAGTAAAATTCATTTCTTTAAAAATCTGATTTTAATTAAGCTCAGGACATGTTTTACCACTCAATTGAGTAGTTAAAACAAGTCAACAAGTGTTTATATTCATAAATATGTAATTAATTTAGAATTTGAACTGCTCCTGAGTCGCCATTGACAGCGAGCTCAGGAGCTTAATTAAGATTGGGCATTTAATTTATATATGGTAATTCTATGTATTTTAGTGTCGATTAGGGCCCATAAGTGATGGATAAATGATGGAAGACCCTATGAAGGTGGAATTAGCTCGATTACTGTCGCCAAGGACAATGACATTAATCGGTGGAGGTGGAATGTGAATTAGGCGATTAGATGATCAATTAATTGATTAAATGTGCTAGAACTGATTGTGAGGGTTCAAGGAAGGTGGACAATGAGTTAAAAAGACAAGATTAAAGTCAGGCGAGCTCAAGGAGCTCGCCGGAGTCGGAGAAGATGACACTGAAATTCTAAAATTACTCTAATCTAACTACCTAAACTAACTAACTAAGCTAACCTACTCCTACTCCTACTCCTAATCTACTGTTACCTAGATGAAGGGGTCAATAGGGTTTTGCCGAAGGTTCATAGCGGACGACGAAATCAGAGGGTGAAAGAAAGATCTCTGACAGGTGCATTTTGGTGAAGCAGAGGATTCCTTTGGTCGGCGCCTGTGTCAAAGACACGACTAACCATGGCGGATCTCCTTGGCCGGTCAGAATGGATGGAGGAAGTCGGAAAGTGAAATGGAAAGTCGCCAGAGTTTTGGACAAATATCCTATCGAAGTCGGCAACAGTGTTAGAAGAGGGAAGGGAGCCAACTTGAGTGAAATCAGAAGGATGAGGGGGTATTTATAGTAGTTGGCGGTGAAGAGAATGGCAGGGTCTGCCAAAGAAGGAGTTTGAGGAGCTTAACCTCCGAAGTTGTCTCCGACGACGGTGAGGTTATCTCCCACTGAAAATTAGGATTTCAGGTTAATCCAGACCGGTGGATGAAGAGGAGGTGGTGAGCGCAAGTTGCAAGAGCTTGGACAAAGAAGATTGATGTCAGCAGGGCGGTGATCAAGCGGTGGCGTGACTCTCCGTCGCCAACCGTTCATTCACCTGAAGAAGAAGAAGATGAAAAGGGACTTGAATGTAATAAAACTTAAGGACCTGTGTGAGAAATAAAGACCCGATTGCAATAAATTTTAAGGACCTAAATGTAAACCCAGGTTTTGAAGGTTTATTTTAATTTAGATCTTTTTCAACATTTTATATATGTTAGTAAATAAGGTAAATATTATGTTTTCACCTTGAATTTACTTTTTTGACATTTTTAGGTTAATTTATTAGATTAAATATAATTACTTAGGTTATTATATACTTAGGTTTACATTAAGTTTAAGTTACTTAACTTATTAATCAAGGGAATGATTAATAGAATTTCGAGTCCAATTATTAACAAGATTATTAATAATGTTAATTGAATGATAAAATGTCATTTTTAACTTATTTTAAGGTCCTTGACTAAATATCCCTTATTCTATATTTAGCCCTTATATGTTCATAACCTTAGCTAATTAACTAGGAAGAATAGTTAATTAGGGGTAATTAGAGATCATGATGAGTGTCTCATTAGTCAACTACGCATGGCGACTCGATCTCAGGGCACTCTTCCAGCCCAACCTATTCCCAACATATGAAATTTTGTACCCCATGGTCCTCAACCACTGGTCCGTCCTTCTTAGGGGTAGGTTCATCAGATTCTGCAAGCTTCGTGAATTCCATCGGGATTTCAGGCTAATCCCACAGCAGCACCTCACCCTTATGTCCCTATTGCGAACCCTCCTCTACCTTATGATCACACTAGATGCGCGATGTCCAATGCGATTACTACGAGGAGCGGAAAGCAAACCGTCGATCTGCCTCGACCTGATCCTGGTCCATCTTTTTCATCACCCTCTCATTAGGGATGCACACCTCATTCTTGTGAGAACAATACACCCAAACTAGTGCCAGAATTAGTCCCATTCCCTGAGGCTCTACTGAGGGAGCCAAAATGCAAGAAAAAGGATACGCAGGCCTTTAATAACCTGCGTAATTTATTCAGGGATGTTGAAATCAAGGTACCCCTGTTTGAGGCTATCGGCCATATACCAACTGTCACTCGATTTTTCAAAAACTACACTACACCCAGGCGACAGTTAAAGAAAATAAAGAATCTGGTGGTTCTCTTGCCTCATGTGAGTTGTGTTATACTGTCAAATCTACCATCGAAGCAGAAGGATCCGGGCACACCACCTATTTCTTGTAGCATCCAAGCTGCAATTTTAACCATGCTCTGTTTGATCTGGGATCTTCCATCAATCTTATACCAACCATCATGCTCGAGAAATTTGCCTTAGGAAATCTAAAACCCACCCCTATCACATTACAGTTGGCAAATCGTTCTGTCCAAATACTGAAGGGTGTGGTGGAAGACGTGGTGGTTAGGGTAAATAGTGATTGTCTTCCTATTGACTTTCTTCTTTTAGATATGGAAGTTCCTAGCTCACTTTCTGATTGTCCGATCATCCTTGGTCGACCTTTCTTGGCCACAGCCCGCGCCCATATCGACTGTGAGTCAGGCTACATTAAGATTGTCGTTGGCTCTGAGAAGCTCAAGCTAAACATCTTCAAGGCAGCCAAGAACTTTGATTGTAATTGCATCGAGGATGACACATCTAACAAGGCCATGGCTGTCAATGCGTGTATCAGATTAATAGGGACCTATTCTGATTGCTGTGGATTACCTCCGAACACAGACCACTACCTGACTAGCACATATTGTGATGTTCCCCCATCCCTCCCCTTACCAGTACCTTCTCCTAACCAGACTTCTGACGAAGCTTTCTCTGCTTCCCATACCTCATGGTCTGAGTCATATTCGGGCTACTCACCACCAATCCTCTCTCTTGAAGACTAGACTGCCCATTCTTTCTCACCAAATCAGGCAGAAATGCGACTCCACACTGGGACCTTGAGCCCACATACTGATCCACTAGGGCTATCCCATTTTGGATCCATCAATCCAAGATGCCCCTCTTTTTGGCCAATTTGAGGGCCAACTTCTTCATCCTGCCTTTCTTTCTCCTGATCCGATTGGGACACTCTCATCCCAAGAAATGCCAGTTCTTTCACCATCCACTCCCGAGCTGAAAGAGTTGCCTGACACGCTTAAGTATGTTTTCTTGGGACCAAATGAAATGCTCCCCATAATCATTAGCTCAAAATTGTCTAGGGAGCAAGAGTGCAAACTAACAAAGGTCCTTATGGAACACAAGGCAGCCATTGGATGGTCCTTATCCGACTTAACTGGCATTAGCCCCTCCTACTGCACTCACCGTATATATACGGAGGAGGAGGCTCGACCTTCTCGCGATATGCAGCGACGTCTCAACCATAACAAGCGAGACGTCGTTAAAAAGGAAATCATTAAGTGGCTTGATGCGGGTATAATCTACCCGATTAGCGATAGCCCCTGGGTGAGCCCGATTCATGTTGTACCCAAAAAGGCGGGACTCACCATCCATGTCAATGACAGGGGCGAATCCATCTCTACACGCACTCGTACATCTTGGAGAGTGTGTGTAGACTATAGGAAACTGAATGCTGCAACAAAGAAAGATCACTTTCTGCTACCTTTTATTGACCAAATCCTAGAGCGGTTGGCGGGAAATAATTTTTTCTGTTTCCTAGATGGATTCTTTGGATATAACCAGGTGGCAATTGACCACCGGGACCAAGAGAAAACCACCTTTACCTGCCCCTTCGGCACCTTCTCATTTAGAAGGATGCCTTTCAGACTTTGTAATGCACCAACAACTTTCCAGAGATGTATGCTGGCAATATTCCACGGCATGGTGGGTGACTTTCTCGAGGTCTTCACGGATGACTTTTCGATCTGCGGACCTTCATTTGATGTTTGTCTTACTAACCTGACCTGTATCCTTCAAAGATGTATTGATGTGAATTGTTGAACACATCGAATCGCTACGCTAACGTGTTTGGTTTTAGAAAACCTGTCGTTGTAGCTTGAAAGCGAAGAATTCGTGTTCAACAAATAAAATGTATACCGAATTTGAAATTTCGGGTCGAACACAGGGAGGCGGACGTTTGATTTAAAAACTACGTGTTTCTTTTTATTTGTCATGAAGTAATTCAATTTAAAACTATCTAATTATTTGCAATAAATAGAAGAGAGAGAGAGGGTAAGAGAAAGAGAGAGAATATTACACATAGAAATCAAAATGAGATGTAGAATAAATAGAGAATTTCTCATTAAAGAGATTGTTCATTACAACTAG
The DNA here is from genome assembly GCA_037157565.1 of Thalassia testudinum. Classification (NCBI taxonomy): domain Eukaryota; kingdom Viridiplantae; phylum Streptophyta; class Magnoliopsida; order Alismatales; family Hydrocharitaceae; genus Thalassia; species Thalassia testudinum. The sequence goes on along the minus strand of JAZHRO010000031.1, from coordinate 219,452,141 downwards.
AAAGCATAAAATAATTGCACTAGAAAGCGATAAATTTACTCTAGAAAGCATTAAAAGAATGGAGGGAGAAATGTCCTCCTCGACGATCGCTTGGAGGATGAGCAGAACTACTCTAGAAAGCAGTAAATCTATACTAGAAAGCAACAAAAAGAATAGGGAGAGAGAAATCCTCCTCGACGGTCGCTTGGAGGACGAGCCAGATGGGACGATACCTGGACGAAGGAGGATGAAGCAAGACTGTTGAACGTATATGAATGGCTACGCTAACATGTCCGATTTTGGAAAACTTGTCATTGTAGTTCGAAAGCGAAGAATTCATGTTCAACAAATAAAATTTATACCGAAATGAATTCCGAGTTGAACACAGGGAGGCTATGTTGATCTATGTTCGCAATTATATTGTTTAGGATTTTTGATAAGCAAGACGATATAATTACAATGGAGCTATCAGACTAAAAGAGAGAGAGAGAGAGAGAAAGAGAACATGCATTCAATATTTCAATTGTTTATATAATCAAACTAAATAAAAGTTACACTAGAAAGCGGAAAATCAATTACACTATAAAGCAGGAAAATTCTACACTAGAAAAGCTGTAAATAAGAACGGGAGAGAGAAGTTATCCTCCTCGACGATTGCTTGGAGGACGAGCCCGATGGGATGACGTCTGGACAAAGGAGAACGAAGCAGGATGAAGGAGGACGAAGCAGAAGAACGGGAATGAAGCAGCACGCCATCGTCGTCGTGGGATCCACTTCCGAAGGGGAACGAAAATTTAGACTTTATCTCGCGAGGAGCATCCCGGGTGTGGGACAAGCTTCTCTTGAGCTTTGGAGGGGTAGAGAGGAGAAGGAAGGGATGAAAATTTCGTATGGAGGGGGTCTCCTTTTATAGTTACAAGGAGTGGGGGAAAAATGGACATTACAACTTCAAAACAATAAATGAGGGGTCCTTAGTAACGGATAAAACCGTTGCTAAAGCCCCCAATGTGGGCGTAGCTTTCGCGCCCACGTGCGCCTGCTCAGCTGCCCGTGCGCGCAACGCTTGCGCACGTACGTTGATTCTCAGCCGTCCGATTGCGAGATCGGATGGCTTGAGATGCGTCTTCGCCTCCTCGTTGTGCGCCCGCCTGGCGCGTGCGATCGGCGTTCACGCCGCACGTTCAATCGCATGTGAACGCTATCGGGCACGTGGGACCGTTTGATCTCCATCAGATGATCCATCAATTTCCCGCACCTTACAACCCCTCGCTGCAGCTCGAACCCACGGCCGCTGTTCGCGAAAGCACGCTCGACTGCTGCGCTATGGGGCACGGATGGTCGAGCGAACGCTTTTAGGCGCGATCGACCATAGCCGTTGGATCAAGATCCAACGGCGAAAAGCGAGCGGGTGCGGGGCCTTCGTGGAATGCGTGTGGCCATTTGGGCGGTAGAGATGGCGCCACGTGGTGCCATCTCGGCCGTCCATCTTCTGGAAGTTGTAGATGGTGCCACGGATGTCGGATTGACTTGATTTTCGCATCGTTGGGCTGCGATCGTCGATCTGAATTCATCCATGCGGTCGGATTTGTCATATGAAGTGCGGATTTTCACCATCCTGGCCCTTGATCTTCTAGGGTTCCCTGGTCACTATCTGATGCTACGGATGCCTGATTAGGGCGATCTTGGAGTCGTCGAACTCCAATCGTCATCCTGATCACATCCATACGGTTGGATTTTTGATCCGAGGCCACGATAAAATGTTTGCCCTGTCAAAGCACATAAAAGGAGACAATTAACCTCCATTTTATTCAAACTACTCTAAATGCAATATGATGCATGTTTTGCAATATTGATATCATGAAATACAATCCTATGCTTAAGAACAAGCATAAATAGACATTTTAAGTAGTGTAAATGTGTAAAACTATATGCTATTTATAAAAGAATTAGGTTGGATTATTTGGACCTAAATTATTTTCAATCATTAAGAAATTATCTACTTAGGAGCTGAACTTTCAAAGACACAACAGTGCCTGGGTATCAACCAAAATGCAGACTGCCTCAAGCCCTCACCTTATTCAGAGAAAAATTTCTTTTTCTCTTTTTAATATTTTCTAATTTTTTTTGGATTTTCAAATTTTAGGGGGTAAGAGTGGCCTTCTATGGCCATTCAACTCACCCAAGATTTGATGAGAACCCTAAGTTTTAAGCATCTTATTGTGATTGTGATAGACTCGTTGACCGGTAATTAAAATGGATTTCGGATTTCTACGCTTCTAGGTGACCTCAAAAAGAATTCTGCCTAAAGGTGTATCTTTACAACTGGTAGCTTTGTCCCTACTTTTATTTTTCTACGGGGTCAACACAAGGGTGAATCCAGTGTATATCTGCCCAGTTTATTCTACTTCTCTGCTTCTTCCTAAGTGTTTTGGGAATTTTTAGTGCATTTACTGAGCTAGGTTCTGGACAACTGGTCGATGAGCTGTTAGGACCAACAACTTGCCAGCCATACTCGTGTGGGGAAGTGTGGCTTATTTCTTCTTGTTCTTTTCTCCTTTTCTTTTTTATTTTTTATTTTTTTAAAGTAGGTGGCTTATCTGGTCTAAGATTTACCTAAAGGCAGCAAAAAGAGAAAGGTCCAGTGAGTGGGCTCTGGACAACCTACCTATGGGCTGTTACCCACGATAACTTGCCAGCCATATCACCCTAGAAGGTTCATTAGCTACCCAAATTCCGTTAGAATCGTCGAACAACGAGTCAGTGCAAAGAAAGTGTGTAGATGCTTAAAACTCAAAATTCCCTCAAATCAGAGGAAGGGTTGATAAGTCGTGTACTTATCACCCAAACTTATTTATTCCAATCATAATAAAATTAAGATGGCGAGGACTCAAAGAAAAATCCACATTTTAGTGGATACACAGGCTAATTAAGTCCAAAGACCTGAAGGATCTTTGTGTTCAGATCTTAATTTAGTATTTCCTAAGATTGAAAATTTTCTTAAACCCACATTCTCTTTCCTAATTTCGAATTTTTTTTTTAAATAAAACAAATCTACGGAGCTGACGAATGAATTCAGAGATGAATATCCACCCCCCCATGCCTATCTAATGCAATGTCCTCATTGTATTAGAAAGACATAAAACAGAGTGGAAAAGCGAAGAAAGCACCTGAATTGTGTGAATGTCAGGTCCACTCCGAGATGAAAATTAAGAAAAACTGTATATATGCTGAATTTAGTGCCTTCAGCTAGGCACCTATACAATGAAAAGAAATGAAGAATTCACAAGTGCAGGTCAGAATTAAAATAAACAGAAGAATCCTCCGACCTGTCAACAGAGGTCCATAGATGTGGACTAGATTGTGGTGCAGACCCACACCCCATAATCGAGAATATCTTAGGTTCTGGATAAAAATTACCCAAAACCTAAAATCAGAATGCAAGGGGGGTCGGGCCTGCGATTTATGAGGATGCAACCCAAGACCAAAAAGTCGGGTTACAGAGAATTGAAGCTCAAAAGGATAATCATTGAATGTGTGCTTGAGTTTGACATCCTCGAAACAAATGTCATAAGGGTTCTGATTTGATGTTTTCAATTTAAAAGGAACCCTTCAACTCAATCTTCTATTTCCTCCAAAATTAACTTCCTAAATCAGAACTTCCCAGCTCCTATCCTCCTCATTCAGCATATCAAATTCCAGGACCTCTTGTATATTCATCACCCCGTCTGAAATCTCCAAGTCTAAATGATGTGGCAGAATCAAAATTGACTTGGGTCTAATTATCTCAGAATTAGAATCATCAATAAGCTCAACAGGGTGTAACTGATAATCAGGGCATTGAATTAATTCCTCCAGAAAATGAGATTCTGGATCCGTAATGTGTGCCCTAATAAGATCAGTTTCCTCAGTTATTGGGCTATCAAATGATCTATCAGATTCCTCAGGCCCAATCGTCTCACAGAAATCGTGTTCAGAGAACTCGCGTGAGACTTCGCAACTTGAATCTTCACCATCAGGATCCGTATTAATGTATGTCCCAAAATCATTTGTCACTTTCTTTTCCAAGGAGACATACGTTTCCTCATAACCCAGCTTAGGGATCTCAGGTGAAGAAATCAGATCATCCTTAATTGGTTGTTTTAATTCAATCTAGTCTGCCTCATAACACATGTCCACGCCAACAGGTGCCTGAGCAGGTTCTGTGATTGGCTTTCCTGAAGAGGGTTCATCCTGGGAATTATTCCAAGATTGAATCAAAGCAACCACGAATCTCATCCTCAATTTCGCTAATTTCCCAAGTAAAAACTCACCCGGGTTCTTATCTTGAACATCCTGGAGCCAATCCAACAAAGACTTGTTTAAATCATCAATCATTTCAATCAAGGTCTCCAATCTCTCAATGCAAGGTATTGGCTGAACTTCTAAAGATTGAATGATATTCCTCAAGTTAGCCAGAACCTTATCTTGAACCTGGTTAACCTGAACCAAATGAGTTGGTTCAGGGTTGGGCGGGTTTGGGCTTAATGCAGGGGAATTAACGAGTTGAGATTCGTTATACCCTTCCTGATAATAGGTCATTTCAGATTGTTGAAAGGATGGTGATGACCCAAAGGCAGTGAAATCAGAGGATGGGTAAGGATCGGTGTATCCTTCTTGATTGTAGTTCGTATTAGGTTGTGCATGAAAGGAAGACGATCTATAATCGATGTAGCTCTGAGAAGGATAGAAATCAGAATCAAAGTGTTCAGGGATAGACCCTAAATACGAGGGTCCGGAATTGTATCCCCAATCCGAATTATCCCAACTGACTGATGGTTGATTACAATATGAGTTGGGATAATAGTCATGTTGAGGATAATTCACAACAGGAGGGAAAGAGCGGGAATGCGTGAAATATGTGGAAGGATTCATGAGACACGTGAGGAAGAAAGGTACCCTGCAATACAAACAATCAAACCTGTCCTTAAATGGGTTAGCCTACAGACCTACAGACTCCCAAAACCCATCTTGAGATAAAGGAACGATTTGATCTACTTCTGTCTGTTCAATCCAACCAGTTAGAAGGAGGGACTGGAGAGAAGGTTCTTCCTTCAGCTTGCGCCTCCAGTTCCTAGTGTACCCCCCAACCACGATCGTTTGACTCTGCTCCCCTAGCTAGACATCAGATTGAACAGTAGAAACATACTAATCAAAAATAATCTCGTTCTGAGTTTTGAAGAGCGAGTTCAATCCTTAAGGCCAACGTCTACTCTGTTTTATTTAGGGCTAGGTTTGAATGTGCTTTGGAATGTGATGGGCCCTTTAAATGGGTTGTGCCCTTAAGGATTGATTGATTTGTGCGTGTGTGCACAACCAGTGTTTTTCAAGCAAGATTATTTTTGATGTGGTGAATTTTAAGGTTCAAATCTTGCTTAGTAGCTTTTTGGATTCAACTTTAGGTATTTTCAAACAAGTTTCATTGGCACACCAAGTTTTACAAGCACGGGTGAAAATGTTTTCCTTTGAAGCTTAAAAATACTATGGAGTGCCTAGTAAATCCCTAGGAGTTGAACCTAATTGGCAGCTACTTGAGTTGATTTTAATTGAAGTGGTGCAGCCCAAACAACTCAAACAACTGGCCACATATGCACCACTAAGTTAGGCACACAAAGATGGTTAACCTAGAATGATTTCTACTATTTTATGTGTTGCTTTATGTGTACCGGTTCCACAGATCAGAACCTGGTTGAGTAGAAACAAATCAATTTGGTTAAGTGCCTTCGAATGTGGGTGTACGTTGTGTGTTTCTTGAAAATTTCCCCACAGAATTATCTTTTTATTTTTTTTTATATATAAATGAAGGTGGAATGAATGTGAGTGAGAATCCAAACAACCAAACTATTCCTACGATTTATGCAAACACCCAGGCTAATTGGAATTTAGATTCAATGTGGCGAATGAAATCTATGGAGGGGGAAAGAATGGGGGATAACCTACAAAACCTTCCACAGCACTTTACTCCAATCTACCCATTTTGCTCGTCTCAAAAGAGTACCTACAATTACAATAAGAAAGGAGAAAAGTGAGGTAAATGATTTGTAAGTTCAAAACACGAACAGAAATCAAAGAGCGTCGCCTCCCCGGCAACGGTGCCAAAATGTTGAACGTATACGAATGGCTATGCTAACATGTCCGATTTTGGAAAACTTATCGTTGTAGTTCGAAAGTGAAGAATTCGTGTTCAACAAATAAAATTTATACCGAAATGAATTCCGGGTTGAACACAGGGAGGCTACGTTGATCTATATTCGCAATTATATTTTTTAGGATTTTTGATAAGCAAGGCGATATAATTACAATGGAGCTATCAGACTAAAAGAAAGAGAGAGAGAGAGAGAGAACATGCATTCAATATTTCAACTGTTTATATAATCAAACTAAATAAAAGTTACACTAGAAAGCGGAAAATCAATTACACTATAAGGCAGGAAAATTCTACACTAGAAAAGCTGTGAAAATGAATGGGAGAGAGAAGTTATCCTCCTCGATGGTTTCTAGGAGGACAAGCCGGACGGGACGACGTCTGCACGAAGGAGAACGAAGCAGGACGAAGGAGGATGAAGCAGAAGAACGGGAACAAAGAAGCACGCCGTCGTCGTCGGGGGATCTACTTCTGAAGGGGAACGGAAATTTAGACTTTATCTCGCGAGGAGCATCCCGGGTGTGGGACAAGCTTCTCTTGAGCTTTGGAGGGGTAGAGAGAAGGAAGGGATGAAAATTTCGTATGGAGGGGGTTTCCTTTTATAGTTGCAAGGAGTGGGGGCAAAATGGACATTACAACTTCAAAACAATAAATGAGGCATCTTTAGTAACGGATAAAACCATCACTAAAGCCCCAAACATGGGCATAGCTTCTGCGCCCACGCGCACCCGCTCAGCTGCCCGTGCACGCAATGCTTGCCCACGTACGTCGATTCTCAGTCGTCCGATCGCGAGATTGGATGGCTTAAGATGCGTCTCCGCCCGCTCGTTGTGCGCTTGCCAGGCGCGTGAGATTACACGTTCACACCGCGCGCTCAATCACGCGTGAAAGCTATTGTACGCACGCGACCGTCCGATCTCCATCTAACGCTCGACGCACCTCAATTGCCCGCACCTTCCAGCCCCTCGCCGCAGCTCGAACCCACGCCCGCCGTTCGCGAAAGTGCGCTCGACCATTGCGCCATGGGGCGCAGATGGTCGAGCGGATGCTTTTAGGCGCGGTCGACCACAGCCGTTGGATCAAGATCCAATGGTGGAGAGCAAGCGGGTGCAGGGCCTTCGTGGAATGCGTGCGGCCGTTTGGGCAGTAGAGATGGCGCCACATGGTGCCATCTTGGCTGCCCATCTTCTGGAAGTTGTAGATGGTGCCACGGATGTCGGATTGACTTGATTTTTGCGTCGTTGGGCTGCGATCGTCGATCCGAATTCATCCGTGTGGTCGGATTTGTCATCTGAAGTGCGAATTTTCACCATCCTAGCCCTTGATCTTCTAGGGTTTCCCGGTCACTATCTGATGCTACGGATGTCTGATTTGGGTGATCTTGGAGTCGTTGAACTCGAATCGTCGCCCTGATCACATCCATATGGTTGGATTTTTGATCCGAGGCCCTGATAAATGTTTGCCCTATCCAAGCACATAAAAGGAGATAATTAACCTGCATTTTATTCAAACTACTCTAAATGCAAGATGATGCCTGTTATGCAATATTTATATCATGAAATGCAATCCTATGCTTAAGAACATGCATAAATAGACATTTTAAGTACAGTAAATGTGCTGGATGGGATGATGCCTGGACGAAGGAGGACGAAACAAGACGAAGGAGGACGAAGTGGAAGAACGGGAACGGAGCAGCACGTCGTCGTCATCGCGAGATCCACTTCCGAATGGGGACGAAAATTTGGACTTTATCTCGCGAGAAGCATCCCAGGTGTGGGACAAGCTTCTCTTGAGCTTTAGAGAGGTAGAGATGAGAAGGGATGAGAATTTCGTATAGAGGGGGTTTCCTTTTATAGTTGCAAGGAGTGGGGGCAAAATGGTCATTACATCTTCAAAATAATAAATGAGGGGTCTTTAGTGACGGATAAATCCATCACTAAAACCCCCAATGTCGGCGTAGCTCCCGCGCCCACATGCGCCTCCTCAGTTGTTCGCTTCTTCAACGCCTACACCCACGTACTTCAGATCTCAGCCGTCCGATCGCGAGATCGAACGGCTTAAGATGCATCTCCACCCACTGTTGCACCCGCCTGGCGTGTACGATAACGCATCCATGCCACGCGTGCAATAGCATGTGATCTCGATTGAGCGCAGACGGCTGTCCGACCAAGATCCAACACCCGCCTGCACTCGCTCGCCTGAACCCGCGCTCGCAGCTCGCATAAGCGTGCTCGACCGCTGTGCTACGAGGCGCGGATGGTCGAGCGGGCGCTTTTAGGCATGGCTAACCACAGCCATTGGATCAAGATCCAACAGCAGAGAGGGAGCGAGTGCGGGGCCTTTAGAAATTGCATGTGGCTGTTGGGTGGCCGGGATGGCACCACGTGGCGCCATCTTGGCCATCCATCTTCTGGAAGTTGTAGATGGTGCCACGGATGTTGGATTGACTTGATTTTTGCATCGTTGGGTTGCAATCGTCGATCCAAATTCATCCGTGTGGTCGGATTTGTCATTTGAAGAGTAGATTTACACCTTCCTAGCCCTTGATCTTCTAGGGTTCCCTGATCACTATATGATGCTATGGATGCCTGATTAGGGCGATCTTGGAGTCGTTGAACTCCAATCGTCGCCCTGGTCACATCATACGGTTGGATCTTCGATCCGAGGCCCCGATAAAATGTTTGCCCTGTCTAAGCACATAAAAGGAGACAATTAACCTCCATTTTATTCAAACTACTTTAAATGCAAGATGTTCCATGTTATGCAATATTTATATCATGAAATGCAATCCTATGCTTAAGAACATGCATAAATAGACTTCTTAAGTAGTGTAAATGTGTTTACATCATGAACCTTGTGCTTTCTTGGGAAAAAAGTCATTTTATGGTGCACGAGGGAATTATTCTCGGGCATATCATCTCCGATAGGGGTATCGTGGTTGACAGAGCTAAGCTTGATGTAATTATTGATTTACCTGTGCTTGGCTCTGTCAAGTAAATCTACTCCTTCTTGGGACACGTCAGTTTCTATAGGAGATTCATCAAAGACTTCTCCAAGATTTATAGACCTTTAAGTCATCTCCTATCGACCGACGTACCCTTTGATATGGGCCCCGACTGTATACGAGCATTCACGTAGCTACGTGATGCTGTCACCAAGGCCCCTATTCTCCAGCCACTTGACTGGTCCCTCAACTTTGAACTCAAGTGTGACACTTCCGACCTTGCAGTCGGAGCCATCCTGGGACAAAGACGCGATAGACACCCCTTCGTGGTGTACTACTCCAGTAAGACATTGGATGAGGCCCAGCGTAATTATACAACCACTGAGAAAGAACTACTGGCGATCATCTTTGGGTTGGAGAAATTCCTCTCTTACTTTCTGGGCTCGCATGTTATTGTATTCACTGACCATGCAGCCATTCTCCATCTCATGCACAAGATGGATGCAAGCCTAGATTGATTCATTGGATCCTTCTACTCCAACAATTTGACATTGAGATCCACTATAAGGCCAGAGACCAGAATGTTGTTGCTGATCATCTCTCAAGATTGGACCCTGACAACATTGGGCTTACCCTACCAATTAATGAGGTTTTCCTGATGAGAACCTATTGGAAATTAATGTGGCAAGTGGACCTTGGTTTGCCGACATTGCCAATTACCTTGCTTCTGGTTCCCTTCCACGTGGCTGGCCTAAAAACCAGTGCAAGCGTCTCATCGCAGAAGCAAAGTACTATTTCTGGGATAATCCACTACCTTTTTGAATAGGTGCCAACCAAATCATCTGTCATTGTATTCCTGCCAGCAAATTCCCTAGTGTGCTATCCTTCTACCACGATCAGGCCTACGAAGGCCATTTTTCTGGGAGGAAAATTGTAGCCAAGGTGTTGCAGTGTGGGTTCTTTTGGCCCTCCGTTCACCAGGATGCACACAATTATACCAAACATTGCACTAGGTGCCAGTCGTTACGGTCAATGTCACATCATGACATGATGCCCTTGCAACCTATCCAAGTTGCCAAAATCTTTGACATTTGGGGAATCGATTTCATGGGTCCCTTTCCTCCTTCCAACGGCTTTGAGTACATCCTCATTGCTATTGATTATGTTTCGAAATGGATCGAGGCTATTCCCATGCACCATGTTGATCATGTCGTATCTACTTGATTTGTCAAAGACCACATTTTTTCATGCTTTGGGATCCCTCGAGCCATTATCTCTGATGGAGGAAGTCATTTTACCCATGCTTCTTTTCGGGCACTTCTGAGGAAAAATGGAGTTAACCATCATATCGCATCTCCGTATCATCCTCAGAGGAATGGCCAGGATAAGGTGTCGAACCATTAAATCAAGCAAATTCTCCAAAAAATGGTTTGGCCTAACTGTAAGGATTGGTCCGACAAGCTGATTCACGTACTTTGGGTGTATCGGACCGCCTTCAAGGTTCCCCTAGGTATGTCTCCTTATAAAATTGTTTATGGGAAGCCTTATCATTTGCCCACGGAGCTGAAGCACCACGCTTATTTGGCAGTTCACCAATGTAACCTCAACCCAGACCTGTGTGGTCAAGAAAGGAAACTCCAACTCCAAGAGCTGGAAGAGCTTTGTCGTGAAGCCTATGATTCTGCCTTAACTTTCAATCAACGTACTAAGGCCTTTCACGACAGCCGAATTCATTGGAAGGAATTTGAGCCATCTCAGCAAGTTTGGCATTACAATGCCCGGCTCAAATTCTTTCCCGGGAAATTGAAGTCCAAATGGACTGGTCCCTACTTGGTCTCGAGACCATTTCCCAACGGTGCCATTGAAATTGAAGATCCCAAATCTGGGCATAAATTTACAGTCAATGGGCAGTAGTTAAAACCCTATCTTACGCATGAACCTGTCCCCATTGGTGAAACTGTTGCCCTGCTGGAGGGTAACTAACTTTGTGCTTCACTCTGAGTCCAGCTGGGGACGTTAAATTCAGCGCTCGTTGGGAGGCACCCCAGCAACACTCTTCCACTATCACTTACACAATTCCATTCACTTCGCACTTATTCATTTTTCACTTCACCACCCACCATCCACCCACCCTACCACCTTTCTATATACCTTACACGTCAACTCTCGTTCCCTAATCCTTGGACCTTGCTTTGCTTTGCATGCATATGAGAACATAGCATCATTTCGCATGGGGGGTGGATAGGCATCCAGAGGATCTAGGTATTATATGGTATCATGCAGCTTCCATTATACGTATCCATCTATAAATATGTACATAACTTATTTCAAAAAAAAAAAATGAAAAAAAAAGTATTTAGCAATGATCTGAAGGCTGAAACAAAAATACAATAAGTGTTTATGGATAGTCAACCATTGTTTAGAAGACATTCCAGGCCACAGAGCTTGATTCACTCAAGCTTGGCTTAATTCACTTGAGCACTGATAAGATCGATCAGAATCTCTCCTAAGGACGTATTCTTGTACCTGAGTCACCAGTATAGGATTCGTTGCTTTGCTTCTACTTGAGAGGCTAAGTAATCTTGGTTTACACTACACATGTCAAGAAAGACCAAGTGAACATAACATCCAGCCCTAGTGTTCATTAGGGAAGGTGGAGTCCTTACCTATGCGTGCAGGTAGACTTTTTATCCCAGGCTTTAGTCTTATGTCTAGGAGAAACTCTTTCTACCAAAAAAGAACTCGCCCACCAAAAATGTGTGCTCCTCCAAATAAAGTTGCAAAGGATATACTGACACATGTTTCAAAAAAGGAATAGAAAATCTTACAAATAAGTCAGTATATCTTTAAAATATCTGTAAATTCTTCTCCCGAAAAAGTTTCTCAGGGCACGTCATAAATACCCTGCTCCTTGAGCCACAAAAGCAATAAAATGGGGGTTGAGTTTTCCATCATCTTTTTAAGGGTCAATCCAAAGACATGAGCTGAAACTGGGACCAACCTGCACTTAAAAATTCATAAAACACAGGGCTTGAGCCTTAACATTCATCTAGTCAGTCTTGATCGTTCACTACGCACAAACCATAATCTCTTGAGCTCTCGAGTATGGCAAAACCTTCTGAGTCCTGGAAATCGTACTTAAGTTTTAAATATCAAGAGTCCAGGTTAGTCGAGAGATGGTCTATGTCATGTAAGACTTAAAGTACTGGTACTCTTCATTGCAATTGGTTCTCACGATATCCAACAGATAAACGCACCCATGTCGCTTTAGAAAAAAAAAAAAAAAATCTTCAGCTTAAGATCATTTCTAAATATAATACAAAATGTTTTGCTAGGGACTAGCCAAAGATAGGCATGGGCGTATGATTGCACAGCAAAAATACACCAGTAATTGTGCCATCTTGTGATATTTCCTGGCACTGCCATTGCGTCTGATGTGGCTAAAATTGCATTTGTAAATAGACAACCGCATGCATTTATAGAAAGGGGAGGAGAGTGTGAATAATTGGCCATCCATTTCTCTACCATTAATTAACATCTCCATTAAGTGCGGCATTACAATTTCACCATTTTCTCATTTTTTATTTAATTTGAATTTCTCGCATGGCTGTAGGATAGGGAGCATGCACGCCTCTTCGCACCTCACCTCCTACCAATAGCATGGTAGGAGGTGCGCTGCCAACAGCATAGTGGTGGCATACCTCTTCCTCTTTAAAACCCTAGCCCTCTCTCTCCTGCAGGCATGCCCTTACACACACCTATAGGAACTTTCATCCACTATCAGGTCAACCCCTTCCCCTTTCCCTCTCCATACACAGTAGCACTTCTCACTAAGAAGAGACACACTATGGGTAGGAGAAAACCCACAGTGCTCCCACAGCCACCATTGTGAGTTCCACCACTGCCCAGCTCCTTTGTGAGTAGGTGGGCATGGTGGATTCGCCTATTGTTTTCATCGCTGTTTGCCTTCTCCGCCATTGCCAAAGCTTCAAGCTCAGGAGCTCCAGCAACACGCATGGCTGCCTGCAGCACCGCCAACCACCGCGCACTCACCTACAGGATGCGTGCACTCTCTTTCCACGTGCACAGGTGCTTCCCAACATGCCCGTGCACACAAAACCGGCTGCTACCAGTCGCCAGACCGCGCGTGCACTGTAGCGCGCGGTCTGCGCAACACTATAGCCACCGGCTAGCTTTCCACTTAGTCGGTGGCTTCGACGCTCTCTATCCTCTGCGTCACCCGCTCCAGGTTGTCTCCAGCATCCGCGCCTACACCCGCCCGCGCACGAAGAAGGTGCAGGCGCTCCCCTCAGCGCACCGCGCGCATTCTCCCTCCTACGCCCGCGTAGCTACGCGCATCAGACGACGGGGTAGCATAGCAGACGACTTATCTGCTGCACTTCCCCTCATCCGCCAGCGCACACATACACACCCACTTGTACACACACTCGTACTCTCTCACACACACTTGTACACACTCACACACGCCCTTATACACTCACACCTACACACAGACATATATATGTCTAGTCACATACATACATAAATATATATCTGCATATATATATATATACATATATACATATATATATATATACAAATACATATATTTACATATATACATATACATATCTATATACATATACAACTATATATATATATGTAGTTATAAATATATACATATATATTTTTACATATCTATATATATATATACACAGAACTACATATATACATATATAGTTATACATATATATATATATACATATATATATATATTGACATATCTATATATATGTATATACGACTTTATGTATACATATATAGTTATATATATATCTATATATATATTTTTTTACATATACATCCACCTAACCATATCCATCTATTTACTTCAAAAACACCACCCATACTCCTGTGCACTAGTCACTCCACCGTTCATCTTATCGCGGGAATATCTGTTCCAGTTGCTAATATTCCCCGATATCCATGCAAAGCAAGTGCTTCCACACACACTCTCACACATCTGCCCCACACTCCACGTGGCACTCTGTCTTTTTGGTTGCATCTTACTAAACATGGACCAACTTGACACTGTGCTACACTCCATTTCCACTTCTACGTCCACCCCTATATGTAACATATAACTATATACATATATATATACTGTATCTACTATATATCTATACATATATTAAGCTATGTTTTTCTTTCTTTTCTAGCAACATCTCTTGTTTTTAGTTATCTTTATTTCTTGCTATTAAAAAGATAAAAGAAAAAAAAAAGAGTAAAAGAAAAAAGATAACTCTTGTCTTGCAAGTACTCGGTCTTGCAAATAACAGGATTAATTTTTTGAAACCCGAAGTTGGCTATAAGCCAAGAACCATTTGGCTCAAGGTCGAGGACTTGATTTTGATGATGTACCTCAAGGAAAACATTATCAAAAACAAAAAATCTTAAATAGAAAAAAGCCAAAAGCATAATAAATGCAAGGAAGAGATACATTTTAGGAATGGCGTAGAAAACTCCTTGACCTTAAAATTCCCGCCTCCCTGAGATTGACCCTAGGCCTAAAAGCGACCAAGATAAAATCAAGTAGGCCAGGTAAAAATTTTGTGAAGCTGGTTAGACTCAATTTTAGGTTATTCCACTCTACTAATTTCAACGATAATATCACCATATTAATAGATCTAATTCGAGTTGCGCCAGTCTCCCACTTTTGGTTCGAGGCTTACGCTTAGGTGTACACACATCTTCCAGAAATTGTACGTAAGCCGGTACGTGGCGAATCACATCCATCAAGGGGATGTTTATATGGACCAGTTCAAAGAGCTTGACCGGGCCCTCTTTAGGTGGCACGGGTTTGGTTGTCCTCTTTCCCTTGGTCAAGGCCTCGAGAAATGGAACCTTAGATGGTTCCTCTAGAATAGGTCCAAGTTCTTGATCTGGGATAGGGGTATCTCGGATGACTATCCTTGTGTTTGTGTTACTACCAGGCTAAAAGTGGCTTTGGTAAGGTGGGTACTATGTTGGTTTGCCACTACGGGTCGTAACTGAATTCAGTCCTACCTGGTTCTGGTTTGGTGTAGGAGAAATAGGTGGTTGCTGCTAAAATCCTGAGTATGATGTCGAAGCTTTCATCCCATCAGTTGATGGAGCAGAAGGGGCCTGATAAACCATGTGGGCTTGGCCCAGATTTGGGTTCATAATGAGCCTCTTGTTCGGCACGTTACTCGAATTACGTAGAGGTTGCTATGGGAGTGTACCAGGTTGGTGGGAATTTTCCATCTGGGTGAGATGATTGCGAACCTCTATGATCTCATCTCTGTGCTATTTCTACATAGTCGCATTCGTCTTTCGAATGTTAGCCAGAGTCTGAATGATAAGAGTCATTTGATCTCCTTGAGTTGGCCCAAATTGATAGGAAGGGTTAGGCTGAGCCTGAGGCGGCTGATATGGATGAGAAACTTGTAGACGGGACTGATATGGTGGTCTCTAATTCTGATTGTTTCCTGCCCACATGAAATTAGGGTGATTCCGCCATCCTGGGTTATAGGTATTATAAAATGGGTCATTCTGGATGGCATTAAGGTCCTCACAGGTTTGAGGAACCCCAGAAAAGTTAGAATACGAGGGTTCAAAGTTCCCCCAACTAGAATAGGTAGGTTCAAAGTTTCCTTCGGCCCTAGAGTCAGATGGGGGTGGATACGGGTCCATCCGTTGAGAAGATCGGTGGTAGATGTTATGTACGGCTTCCCTCCTAGAGGGCAGTTGTGAGAACAGGTTTTGCATAGAGGTGGCTCGCTACAAATGTCGAGTTAGCTCATCCACCTTTTTCTCAATAATAGAGACCTTGTCCAAATGACTGGCCATCAGTTCCAAGTCGACAGAAGAGGACAGGCCCTGCGTCTCATGTGCTCCCCTTAGATTTGTCGATGTGCGGGCATTCGTCCGGTCGAATATGCCCATGGAGTCATTATTGATGGAGTTCTCACACATATTCTCGAGAATCTTCCACATAGTATCTTCGTGTTGACCCATGATGTTTCCTCCGCAAGTTGCATTGACGAATAATCGGATATCTTCACAGAGTCCCTAGTAAAAAGACTGGACTTGTTCTCATTTAGGAACTCTGTGATGGGGCACTTTCGCATGAGATCCAGGAAACAATCCCATGCTTCGTGCAATGGTTCTCCATGCTGTTGTGTGAAGTGCGTGATCTGGTGTCGGAAAGCATTCATCTGACCAACTAGGAAGAACTTTTTCAGAAACGCGGATTGTAGTTCAATCCATGTTTTGATTGGACGAATTTGAGATTGATACCAGTGAGCTACTTTTTCCATTAAAGAGGAGAACATTTTCATGAAAAGAATATCCCGATTCTGGACATCTGACCTGAAGGTCTGGGCTAGATGCTTGAGTTGTTTAATGTGTTGGAAAGGATCCTCAGAATTGAGCCCATGACATTTCGGAATAGCATGAATCATGTTGGGCTTGAGTTCAGTATTAGGACCTCCAGCCAGAATTTGGACTCGAGGTTCGATCGCCACCACAACAGGGTTGTAATGATCTCACATCATAGGATGCTACGGTGGATTCACGATGGCTTGGAATAAATCATTAAGGAGCTAAAGTTGATTTTTGAGGTTATTCTCTTCCTTTGCGGGTTGTGCCGTGATGATGGATGAAGGAGAATTAGGTTTAGATGAATCAGAAGAGATGTCTATGTGATGGGGTTGCTGCACAAACACGGAAGTCGAGGCCTGGCCTCGACAGGGAGTGAATAACTAAAGGAGGCCTCAAGGGTGGTCTTAAGGACCTCCTACCAAACATGCACCGATGGACTGGATGAGAATAGAATGTGACGGACCCAATCAAGACACCTAAAAATTTTTGATGACTATAGAGGTTCGGGGCAGATGATACCCCTTAGTCAAAAATCCACCCACCTATGAATTAAATAGGTAGCTGATGAGACACTCATCATGATCTCTAATTAGCCCTAATTAACTAGTCTTCCTAGTTAACTAGCTAAGGTTATGAATATATAAGGGTTAATTATAAAATAAGGGATATTTAGTTAAGGACCTTAAAATAAGTTAAAAATGACATTTTATCATTCAAATAACATTATTAATAATTTATATAATAATTGGACCCAAAATCCTATTAATCATTCCCTTAATTAGTAAGATAAGTAACTTAAGTATAATGTATACCGAAGTATGTAATAACTTAAGTGATTTTACTTAATCTAAGAAATTAACCTAAAAAGGTCAAAAATGTAAATTGAAGGTGTAAACATAATATTTACCTTATTTACTAACATATATAAAAAGTTGAAAAAGATCTTAATTAAAATAAACCTTCAAAACCTGGGTTTACATTTTAGTCCTTAATATTCATTACAGTTGGGTCCATATTTCTCACATAGGTCCTTAAGTTTTATTGCTTCTAAGTCCCTCTTCGTTTCCTTCTTCTTCTTCTCCAGCCAAACGAACGGCTGGCAGCAGAGAGTCACCCCACCGTGCGATCACCGCCTTACCGACATCATTCCTCTTTGCCCAAGCTCTTGCAGCTTGCGCTCACCACCTCCACTTTATCCATCGGTCTGGATTAACTGAGAATCCTATTTTTTAGTGGGAGATAACATCACCGTAGTCGGAGACGACGATGGAGGTTAAGCTCCTCGAGCTCCTTCTTCGGCCAGACCCTGCCTCTCTCTTCGCCGCAAATTGCTATAAATACCCCCTCACACCTCTGATTTTATTCAAGTTGGCTCCCTTCCTTCTTCTAACACTGCAGCCAACCCAATAGGCTATTCTTCCAAACCTCTGGCGATTCCCCATTCCATCTTCCGACTTCCTCCGTCCATCTTAAGCAGCCAAGGAGATCCACCGTGGTCTTCCGCACCTCTGACAAAGGCACCGACCTAAGGATTCCTCCGCTCCACCTCAAATCCGCCCACCGGAGATCTTTCTTCAACCCTGTGATTTTGTCGTCTGCCATGAGACTTCGGCAGAACCCTATTGACCCCTTTGTCGAGGTAACAGTAGACTAGGACTAGGAGTATGAGTAGGCTAGCTTAGTTAGTTAGTTTAGTTAGTTAGATTAGAGTAATGTCAGAATTTAGTTTCATCTCCTCCGACTCTGGCAAGTTCCTTAAGCTCGCCAGAGCTTTAATTTTGTCTTTTAACTTGCTGTACACCTTCTTGTATCTTCCATGTTCACTTCTATTTCACTTAATCGTTTAATTAAATCACTTAAATGCCTAATTCAAATCTCACCTTCACCGACTACTAACACGGTCTATGGTGACAGGAGTCGATTTAATTTCACCTTCACTGGGTTCTTTCATTACTTATCACCACTAATGAACCCTAATCAACATTATAATACCTATTATTATCATCTACAATTAAATGCCCAATCTTAATTAAGTTCCTGAGCTCGCTGTCCATGGCGGCTCAGGAACAGTTCAAACTATAAATTAAAAATATATTTATGAATAATAACATCTGTTGACTTGATTTAACTTCTCAATCGAGTAGTTAAATCATGTCCTGAGCTTTAACCACTCAAATTTTTAAGGAAACAAACTTACTGTCAAATCTTTTATTTTAATGAACAAATGAAGAATTTAAAGTGAAACTGAGGTTCCTTGCAACCTCAGGATCATTTTTTGATAAAAAATTGTTAATTTTGTCAATCTATACATACAATTTACATTTTCTGGACTCACCGGAGCTCCGGTGAGCTCCAGCGAGCCAAAGTTGTGTTGCAGCCTCTTAAACTTGCAAGTGGCTCAAGAATAGTATAATAAGGATTACTTATTATTTTAAAGAAATTTGTTTGAGGTTTTAATCACTGGAGCTAAAGAAGTAACTTCTTCTTCCCCAACTCCAGCGAGCTGGAGAAGTCTGTTAGGAAGGATTTGGGAAACATTTAATGAGCTCAGAAGCTTCAGTGCAATGCACTGAAGCTATTTAAAGTTTCAAAACATTGTAGCAATCTTTCCTTGATTCTGTCGAACAAACACCTATTCTAGTTTAGGCGGCGAGCCTGAAACCCTAGAAATTAAGGACAGAACACAAATCAAAAGATATGATTGAGTTTGATTTTAAGCATTAATTTGTTAGGAGGAAGCTTAGAATAGAAAGTCAATTTTTGAGCTTCCATAGTCAAACATGAGTTTGATAATGGAGTTCTGAGCTTGAATTGATATTTTAAGGACTGAAAACTGTTTCTGGAATCTTATTTGATGATCTGAAATCAATTAAAATAAGCTCAGATGAATGAATGTTTGTGTATTTAGTTTCTTCCAATTTGGGTTACTTTCGAACCCAAACCAACAGGAGTACTGTTCTGATGAAATTCAAACTTAAAACTTGCCCAGATTGATTAGTTATAACCCTTAGAATTAATCTAAATAGATTATGAACACTTTAAAGTGTCTGTTGCACTTATTAAAATCTGAAAATCAATCTCTGAAGCTTTTAGAGAAGAGAAAAGCTTCTCTGGTGGTTCTGAAGGTCTTAAGAGTTTAAAACCTACTCTAACTGAAGTGGAATTACTTATATAACATATACAGACCTTTAAATAGATGAGAGAAGTCCATCTGAGGACTCTCCTGATTTAAAACACTTTCCAAGTTAAAAAAAACCCGTAGTAACCCCTGATTTCATCTCTTAAATTGAAAACGAAAACATCATTAAAACATTAAATTGACCCTGAAATTGTGTAGATTACTCTTAGAACTTTCCAACAAACTTGAAATCATTCAATTTGGAGCTATGCGTAGAAAGTATGATCATTTGAATTTGGGCTTGGAAGGGTGAAGATTGTCCCACCTCGGTTATTCATGAGCGTGTGCCTTGGGATAAAACTGATTTGTTCCCTTGGCTATGCAGTCGTCAGCACGTGGTGCACTGGTTCTGATTCCTTCTGATCTGATCTGAGCATTATGTGTCTTGTGTGTGCGGGCATATGCCTGCGGGTGTGCACCCTTCGGGGCGTGCGGATGTGGTTGTGCCCTGGGAGGGCGAGTGTGGCCTGGGAGCCCGAGTTGAGCCGATGCGGCTCGAGACTATGAATCGATTAACAAATGAACTGAAAGGAACCTAACTGAGATTAGGCGAGGACCGAGTAGGGTCTGGTCCCACCTTGGTCTCAGGGTGCTGTGTATCCTCGAAAGGACCTCGCCACAAATAAAAAAACTTTTGGCAAAAAAAATGAAAAAACCCAGTTCAGCTGAAAGCTTAAGGAAAAGAGAAGCTGCTGAAGGATGCTAAGTGCTAAAGAAGAAGGCATAGACTCTAAGAAGTGTTAAGGAAAAAGACTAACGAACAAAGGAGAAAAACTAAGGGAGGAAGAGAAGGCAGGAGAAGATTAAAGGAAAAAAGAAGAGGAGGATAAGAAGGCAGGAACAACACAAGAAAGGTAAGAAGAAAGCGAGCTCAAGAGAAGGAAATAAAAGAGAGAAAGACGAAAGAAAGAAAGAAGACTAGAGGCTGAAGAGAGATGAAAATAAATGAATTTTCTCTTGCATAATTACTTTTTGTTCTTAATTGTAAAAGGCATGCACTAATTGGATAACTTTTTAATTGCCTTAATTTCTTAGAATGAAATAAAATTGAAAAACTAGCATGTTTACTTGTTAATAAAGTACAACATTTAGAGTAAATATGTTTTGCATATGGAATTTTGTATATCCTTTATGGTTCAAATATTTTGAAAAATTCATGTTTTGAAAATCAAATTAGTTATACCTCCTAAACTTAAAGAGATAAAGGAAAGTTGGTGAATTTGGAGAAAATTATTATGCCTCCCAGTGAACGACCTACACTCAACCAACAAAAATTTCTAAAATGTTAAGTTAATTCGACCCTATACTACACAATCGGCATAACTTCGAGTGAACTGATATAAACACATTTACACAACTTAAGATGTCTATTTATGCATGTTCTTAACCCTAGGATTGCATTGCATGGTATAAACATTGCATAACATGCATCATCTTGCATTTAGAGTAGTTTGAATAAAATGGAGGTTAATTGCCTCCTTTTATGTGCTTGGACAGGGAAAACTTTTTATTGGGGCCTCGGATCGAAGATCCAACCGTACGGATGTGATCAAGGCGACGATTGGAGTTCAACGACTCCAAGATTGCCCTAATCAGGCATCCGTAGCATCAGATAGTGATCGAGGAACCCTAGAAGATCAAGGGCCAGGATGGTGTAAATCCGCACTTCAAATGACAAATCCCACCGCATAGATGAATTTAGATCGACGATCGCAGCCTAACGACGCAAAAACGTGCCACCATCTACAACATCCGTGGCACCATCTACAACATCCATAAGATGGACAGCCAAGATGGTGCCACGTGGCACCATCTCGACCGCCCAAATGCCCATATGCAACAACTGAAGCCTCCACATCCGCCCCCTCTCCACCGTTGGGTCTCAATCCAACGGTTGTGAACAGCTGCACCACAAATCGCCCGGGCGACAATTCGCGCCGCGTAGTGCAGTGGGCGAGGGCGCTATGGCGAGCAACGGATGCGTGTTCGAGCCGCAGCGAGGAGGCGAAGGGTGCGGGTGAGCGGGCTCGGGCGTGCGTTGGATCTTGATCGGGCGGCTCAGATCCTCCAATAGTGCCCACGCACTATTTCACGTGAGGCGAGGACGCGCCATCACATGCATTGGGGCTGGTGCACAGCAGTGGGCAAAGGCAAAATCACAGCCGTCCGATCTCGCAATCGGTCGGCTGTGATTTGTTGAACGTGCGGATGCATTGAGAGAGAGAGCACCTGAGTGGGCGTGCGTGGGCAGTAGCCACTACGCTCAAGTTGGGGCTTTAGCGATGGTTTTATCCATCACTAAAGACTCCTCATTTAATGTTTTAAAGATGTGATGACCAATTTGCCCCCACTCCTTGCAACTATAAAAGGAGACCCCTTCCACACGAAATTCTCATCCCTTCCTTCTCTTCTCTACCTCTCCAAAGCTCAAGAGAAGCTTGTCCCACACCTGGGATGCTCCTCGTGAGATAAAGTCCAAATTTTCATCCCCCTTCGGAAGTGGATCCTGTGATGACGACGGCGTGCTGCTCCATTCCTGTTCTTCCGCTTTGTCCTCCTTTGTCCTGCTCCTTCCTCCTTCGTCCAGGCGTCGTCCCGTCCAGCTCGTCCTCCAAGCAATCGTTGTGGAGAATAACTTCTCTCTCCCATTCTTCTTTACAGCTTTTCTAGTGTAGAATTTTCCTACTTTCTAGTATAGCTGATTTCTCGCTTTCTAGTGTAACTTTTATTTGGTTTGATTGTATAAACATTTTGAAAGATTGAATGCATGTTCTCTTTCTCTCTCTCTCTTCCTTTTAGTCTGATAGCTTCATTGTAATTATATCGCCTCACTTTTCAAAAATTCTGAAGAAAAATATATAATTGTGAATATAGATCGACGTAACCTCCCTATGTTTGACCCGAAATTCAAATTTCGGTGTAAATTTTATTTGTTGAAGACGAATTCTTCGCTTTCAAGCAACAATGACAAGGTTTTGAAACCAAACTCGTTAGCGTAGCAATTCGTAAGTTCAACATTTTGGTGCCGTTGTCGGGGAGGCAATGATTTTCGATCTTCTTTTTGCATTTCTTGCACTTTATTGTTTTCTAACTTGCTTTCTCTTGTGTCTATTTTTTTGTAAAGACCTCCATCAAGGAATCAACAAACAGTAAACTAGAGTAAAGTGCAGTTGAAGACAACTGTAAGTGCTCCCCATTCTTCCCCCTCCATAGATTTCATTTGCCACATTAAATCCAAATTCCAATTAACCTAGGTGTTTGCATAAATAGTAGGAATAGTTTAGTTGTTTGGATTTTCACTCTCGTTCATTCCACCCTCATTTATAAAACAAAAAAAACAAAAAGATAATCTTCTGGAGTAATTTTCAACAAACACACAACATACACCCACATTCAAGGCACTTAATCAACTTGATTTGTTTCTACTCAACTGGGTTCTGATCTGTGGAACTAGTACACACAAAGCAACACATAACAGAGTAGAAATCATTCTAGGTTAACCATCTTTGAGTGCCTAACTTAGTGGTGCAATTGTGGCCAATTGTTTGAGTTGTTTGGGTCACACCACTCTATTTAAAACCAACTCATCAAGTAGCTCCTCCTTAGGATTTTCAATCTAGGTCTATTCGAGGCACTCCACTTTCTTTTTGATTTTAAAGGAAAATAATCTCCACCCATGTTTTACAACTTGGTCTGCCTAGAAACTTGATTGCAATTCACCTAATTTGAAACCCAAAAAGCTACTTAAGCAAGATTTGAACATTAAAATTCGTGCATTATAAATAATCTTGCTTGAAAACCCTGGTTGTGCATGCACTTACACAAATCTCAATCAATCATTAAGGGCACAACACATTTTAAGGGCCCATCACATTCCATAAGCACCACAATCCCAGGCCTTAATAAAATTGAGTAGACGTTGGCCTTAAGGTTTGATTCACTCTTCAGGGCCTAGTCTGAGATTGTTTTTGATTAACCCACTTGTATCGATTAATCTGATGTCTAGCTAGGGGAGTAGCGTCGAATGACCGCGGCTGGGGGGTACACTAGGAACCGAAGGTGAAAGCCAAAGGAAGAACCTTCTCCCGTGTCCCTCCTTCTAACTGGTTGGATTAAACAAACGCAAGTAGAGTAAGTCATCTACAGTCTTAAGGCGGGTTTTGGGAGGCAGTAGATCCTTAGGCTACCCCACTTAAGGATAGCCTTATTTTGTTGTGCTGTAGGGTCCCTATCCCCAGTCCTTCCGACCTTCTTCTAGTTTATGCTAGGAAGACGATCATTGAATCCCCGATTGGAAGGACCATTAGAACATTCTAGGAGGCGCAAATTGGATTTTGGTCAATTTGATCCCATGGCCGAACAACAGCCTCCTCTACTTGGAAATCCATAGGAAGAATTTCGAAGGCAGCTGAAACAAATGCAGAGAATGCAGGGTGCTCAGTCCTTGAAGGATTTTTATGATCCTTCAAATTACGGGGAGCGTCCCGGTGTCCAGATTTCAGCCGGTGACATAGAAATCAAGCCCCGGGTATTAAGCCTGATTAAACATTATCTTGAGCTTGGCTCTGAAGATCTATTCAGCACTTGGAGGACTTGACAACTTTGGTTGAGACCACCAAGGCTCGAAACGTAAATGAGGAGCAAATGATCATGAGGCTCTTCCCCCACTCTCTTAGGGATAAGGCTGCGCATTGGTATCGGACAATAAGAAGACCAATTACAACTTGGAATGAGTTGAAATCGGCCTTTCTGAAGAAATTCTTCCCAGTTGGATGTACCAATGCTTTGACACGGGTAATCACTACCTTTACCCAGCGGCCGGGGGAGTAGTTTCATGTGGCCTGGGAGCGATTCCAGGACTTATTGTGGAGGTGTCCACACCACGAGGTGTTGAAATGGCAACTCGTGTAGATCTTCTATCATGGGTTGACTGAGCAACTCAGAAATCATGTGGATGCTTCTTGAGGAGGCAATTTCCTCAACAAAGATGCAGATAGTGCACATGATTTATTTGAGGAAATGAGTGAGAATTCAATTAATCATGCCTCCTTGAATACTTTTAACCGGTCCCAGCAGCCCAGATCAAATGTTAATGAAGTCCATGACTCTCATTCATTTGATATGGAATTGATTTGTAACAAAATTGATAAGGTGGACTTGGTTGCTAAAAGAATGGAAGAGTGGATGGCTGGCAATTCTATGAACAACTCTCGATCTACTCAATCCCAAAATTTGGGATTTCATTCCTCATGAGCTCCTTCTAGAGGGGAGTTCGTGAATCAACTCGATGCGGCTCAACCTGTGAGTTAGCATTTTTCGGAGCCACATGGGTTCCAAATTGGGGCCTTTGATGCCAGTTTTTCTGATCCTTCCCTTTCTTTTTCTCCATCCTCACCCTATGAGGATATCTGTGTTGTACAAGAGAATGTTAGATCCAACTCCTACTCGAATGCCTATAATCCAAGTTGGAGAAACCACCCTAACTTCTCTTGGAAAAGTCCGAGGCAACAGACCCAATTCCGACCCAGCAATTATGCTCCGCAATGACCAATGGGTTAGGATCAAGTATATACTCAGTTGCCTCCAAATCAGGTCAATCAGCTAGCTTGGAATGCCAGTCAACCTGCAGGGTAGGCTGATTTGAATCGTCAAATGGTAGAGATGCAAGGATCCATGCTCCAGCTCATGCAGCAAATGAAAAACTCGCTGGACAACTTGCAATCCGGGCTCATTGGTAACTCTCATCAACCTGGATTTCTACCATCCCAACCCGTACCCAACCCGCGAAATATTATGAATTCGGGTAATCAAGCCCATGGGTATGGAAATCAGAGGGACCCACACGCACATGCTCAGGTGGTTGAGCAGGTTCCTCGTCTTCTTCTTCTTCTGCAAATCAACAATTCATGGTCAATCAAGCCCCTCCAATCTTTCCTAACCCTCCCCAAGACCCAAATTCGTATGCATCTGCAAATTCTGTCACTTTGAGGAGTGGTAAGAAGACTCAGGATCCACAACCACACTATTATGATCTTTTGAATCCTGAAAAACTTGAGGAGAGAGAGGAGAATTCTAGAGGAGAAATCAAGGCTCAGGAACCTGATTCCAAAGATCTGACTCATGTTCCTATTCCTAAAGCTTAACCAAATCAAAAAAGAAGAAGTCTGTTGATAGCAATGAGGAGCTTCTGAATCTATTTAAGAATGTTGAGATCAATATCCCGCTCCTTGATGCTATTAAGCACATACTGGCTTACGCATGATTTTTAAAGGAATTATGTACACAAAAGCTTAAGTCGAGAGAATCCGTTTTGAGGAAGGTGGTATTGTCCGAGCAGGCTAGTTCTGTTATCCTGCACACCTCCCTAAGAAAAAGAGAGATCCTGGTGCTCCTTTGATTTCTTGCATTATTGGAGATTACATATTTGATAGAGCACTTTTGGATCTGGGTGCATCCATCAACCTAATTCCGACTTCTCTCTACGAGAAGTTTGGGTTAGGTGAACTTCGGCCAACTTCAATAATGCTATAGTTAGCGGACCGTTCAGTCACAAACCCACGAGGCGTTATTGAAGATGTTATAGTTAAGGTCAAGGATTTCTATTTTCCTATAGATTTCCTTGTCCTTGACGTGGATGTACCTGATAATCTGATGAACATGCGCGTCATTCTTGGGCATCCGTTCCTGGCTACCGCAAAGGCCAACATTTATTGTGAAAGCGGTAGCATGGAAATCACCTTTGGCGACCAATGAATGAAATTGGATATTTTTAAGGCGATTAACAAATTTGAGGATTGTGGATTTACTGAGGAACTTCATGAGGATAATGATAATATTGAAACTTGCTTGACAGTTTCTTCAATCGAAAGTTCCTCTTTGGATGATGAATTTGACCCGCAACCCTCTATGGCTGACCTGACATCTTCGGAAGAGGTTATTGATTTTGTTCACTCACAACCTCTTCCTCTTGTTGAATCTTCAGCATCTACCCTACCATCAATCATCAACCCACCCCAGTTTGAATTGAAACCATTGCCCGAGAATTTGAAATATCAATTTTTATGACCTTAGAATACGCTCCCTGTGATTATCGGTGCTAAATTGACAAAGGAGCAAGAGATTAAATTGATAAAGGTCCTAAAGGAACATAAGGAGGCAATTCGTTGGACCATTCATGACCTCAGGGGGATCGAGCCATCTTACTGTAATCATATAATATTCTTGGAAGATGGATCCTGCCCTTCTCGCCAGATGCAAAGGAGATTAAATCCAAATATGTGAGAAGTGGTCAAAAAGGAAATCATCAAGTGGCTTGATGTAGGAATTATTTATCCAATCTCTAACAGTCCCTGGGTAAGTCCCGTTCAGATTATTCCAAAGATAGCTGGGATTACTGTTGTGACTAACGAGAGCGGAGAATCTGTCACAACTCATTCAGCTTCCTCTTGGAGAGTTTGTATTGATTACAGGAAGTTGAACACAGCCACTAAAAAGGTTCATTTTCCCCTGCCCTTCATTGATCAAATCTTGGAAAAATTAGCTAGGCAGAAGTACTTCTATTTTCTTGATGGCTACTCGAGATACAACCAAGTTCCTATCCATCCTGAGGATCAGGAAAAAACTACTTTCACCTGTCCCTACGGAACCTTTTCTTTTCATAGGATGTCTTTCGGGTTATGTAATGCACCTGCGACTTTTCAAAGGTGTATGCTAGCCATATTTTCTGACATGGTGGGAGAGTTTATGGAAGTCTTCATGGATGATTTCTCTATTTTCGGAGAATCATTTGACTCTTGTTTGGCTAATTTGGAAATGATTCTTAAGTGATGTATCAAGACAAGATTGGTACTTAGCTGGGAAAAGAGTCATTTCATGAAACAAGAGGGCATCATTTTGGGTCATGTAATCTCTGAATGGGGAATTGAAGTGGACAAAGCTAAGGTTGATGCTATTGCTAACTTCTTCCTCCCACATCTGTTAAACAAATTAGATCATTTCTTGGCCATGTGGGATTTTATCGAAGATTCATCAAGGATTTCTCGAAGGTTGCTTGTCCTTTGAGCAATCTTCTTGCCAAAGAAATGTCGTTTGTTTTTGATGAATCATGCCAAAAGGCATTTGATTTCCTGAAAATGGCAGTCACCTGTGCTCCAATTCTGCAACCACCAATTTGGATAGCCCCTTTTGAGATCATGACTGACACTTCTGATTACGCGGTCAGGGCTATCTTGGGTCAGAAAATTGATCAAAAGCCCTCTATCATCTACTACGCTAGTAAAACTCTGGATGAAGCCCAGAGGAATTACATTGTTACTGAAAAGGAATTACTAGCTGTAGTGTTTGCTTTGGAAAAATTCAGGGCTTATCTCTTAGGGTCTCATGTTATCATCTATACCGACCACTATGCCTTGAGACATCTCTTGGCTAAAAAGGATGCTAAACCTTGGCTTATTCGTTGGATTCTTCTTCTTCAAGAATTTGATCTTGAAATCAAGGATGAAACTGGGGTACAAAATGTGGTTGCAGATCATTTGTCGAGACTCCTAGGTGATTCTTCTTGTCCGGACATTCCGATTGCTGACACTTTTCTGGACGAAACTATTCTCACAGCTTTAGGTGTCCACACCCCATGGTTTGCTGACATTGTTAACTATTTGGCTATTGGTCAAATCCCTCAGGATTGGACCAAGTAACAACGGGATAGACTCAAATCTAAGGCCAAATACTACTTCTGGGAGGACCCTGAACTGTATCGCATCAGCTCTGATCAGATTATTCGCCGATGCATAACGGAGAATGAATTCAACAGTATACTCAAGTTCTGCCATGCATCTGGGTGTGGGGGACATTTCTCCGGGAAAAAGACGGCTGCAAAAATCTTGCAATCTGGCTTCTATTGCCCATCTTTATTCAAGGATGCCCAGGATTTCTCAAGGTCATGTTCTTGATGTCAGGCACTCAGGAGCATAACTAAGAGAGACATGATGCCCCTAAACCCTATTCTTCCTGTCGAAATTTTTGATGTTTGGGGCATCAATTTCATGGGACCCTTTATCCCTTCATTTGGACATCAATACATTATTGTTGCTGTTGATTATGTGTCCAAATGGATTGAGGCAATTCCCACCCGAACCAATGACCACAAGGTGGTCATCAATTTTGTCAAGAAAAATATCTTCAGTAGGTTCGGGATTCCGAGGGCTATCATCAGTGATGGTGGCACTCATTTTACTAATGCCCAATTCTAGAATTTATTGGCCAAATATGAGTTTAATCACCAAATTTCCACACCTTACCATCCCCAGATGAATGAACAAGTCGAGATCTCCAATCGAGAGATCAAGAACATTCTGCAAAAAATGGTTAGGTTTGATCTCTAGGATTGGACTCAAAAGCTTGAGGACGCTCTTTGGGCCTACCATACGGCGTATAAAATGCCCATCGGCATGTCTCCATTCCGATTGGTGTATGGAAAGGCATGCCATCTACCTGTAGAGATTGAACACAGGGCATTCTGGGTAATCAAACAATGCAATTTAGATCTGAATTTAGTTGGGAAGACCAGGAAACTCCAACTATCTGAGTTGGACGAGCTTAGAAATGATGCTTATGAGAATTCCAAGATCTACAAGGCTCAGACCAAAGCTCTACATGATCAATTGATTTCCCGCAAGAGCTTCAAGCCAAACCAGAAGGTTTGGTTATTCGATTCTAAACTTAAGCTCTTTCTTGGCAAACTTAGTTCTAAATGGAATGGGCCATTCATAATTGATTAGATTTTTCCAAATGGTGCCATTTAGATTTCTGACCCAAAGTTGGGTAGCATATTTAAAGTCAACGGTCAATGTCTGAAGCCTGTTGTTGACCGTATTCTTCCAGAACCCGTCTCGGACTTAGTTGCTCTAGCCATTTTGTGACTTTTTTGCCTGGACTTCGCTTAGCTGACGGCATTAAGCTCAGCAGTTGTGCATACGACACAAGGTTGGTACGAGCTTCATATTCAGGTGACATCTTTCATATTCTACCCTTTCTTTCATGTCTCTTTGTCAATGAGGACATTGCATCAGCTAGGCATGGGGGGGTGGATTCATTTTTGAATTATTTGGTCAGCTTTGTGAAATTCATGTAAATTGTTTTTCTCTTCCTATTTATACACAAAAAAAAAAAATCAAAGTTAGGAAGGATTAGTTGGATATTAGGACTTTTCAATCCTAAGAAATTTTACATTAGGATCTGAACACAAAGACCATTTAGGTCTTTGGACTTAATTAGCCCATGTATCCACTAAAATGTGGATTTGTCTTTCAAGTCCTTGCCATCTTAATTCTATCATAATTGGAATAAATAAATTTGGGTGATAAGTACACGACTTATCAACCCACCCTCTAATTTAAGGGAATTTATGAGTTTTAAGCATCTACACACTTTCTTTGCACTGACTCGTTGTTTAGCAATTCTAACGAAAATTGGGTAGCTAATAAACCTTCTAGGGTGATATGGCTGGCAGGTTATCGTGGGTAATAGCCCATAGGTAGGTTGTCTAGAGCCTAGTCACTGGACCTTTCTCTTTTTACTACCTTTAAGTAAATCTTAGACTAAGGAAGCCACCTACTTAAAAAAAAAAAAATCAAAAGGAGAAAAGAAAAAAAAAGAAATAAGCCACACTTCCCCACACGAGTATGGCTGGAAAGTTTCGATGGTAACAGCTCATCAACCGGTTGTCCAGAACCCAGCTCAGTAAATGCACTAAAAAATTCCCAAAACAATTAGGAAGAAGCGGAGAAGTAGAATAAACTCGGGAGATATACACTGGATTCACCCTTGTGTTGACCTCATAAAAAAATAAAAGTAGGGAGAAAGCTACCGGTAGTAAAGATACACCTTTAGGTAGAATTCTTTTTAGGTCACCTAGAGGCGTAGAAATCCGAAGTCCATTTTAATTGCCGGTCAACGAGTCTATCACATTCACAATAAGATGCTTAAAACTTAGGGTTCTCATCAAATCTTGGGTGAGTTGAATGGCCGTGGAAAGCCACTCTTAAATCCTAAAATTTGAAAATAAAAAAAAAATTAGAAAAGAGTGAAAAGAGAAAAAGAAAATTTTCTTTGAATAAGGCGAGGGTTTGAGGTGGTCTGCATTTTGGCAGATACTCAGGAACTGTTGTGTCTTTCAAAGTTCAGATCCTAAGTAGACAATCTCTTAATGATTGAAAATAACTCAGGCCTAAATAATCCAACCTAATTCTTTTATAAATAGCATATTATTTTTGCTAGGGACTAGCAAAAGATAGGCATGGGGGTATGATGTAAACACATTAACACTACTTAAGATGTCTATTTATGCATGTTCTTAAGCATAGGATTGCATTGCATGCTACAAATATTGCATAACATGCATCATCTTACATTTAGAGTAGTTTGAATAAAATGGAGGTTAATTGTCTCCTTTTATGTTCTTGGACAGGGCAAACCTTTTATCAGGGCCTCGAATTGAAGATCCAACCATACAGATGTGATCAGGACGACGATTGGAGTTCAATGACTCCAAGATCACCTTAATCAGGCATCCATAGCATCAGATAGTGATCGAGGATTTTTAGAAGATCAAGGTCCAGGATGGTGTAAATCCTCACTTCCAATGACAAATTCGACTGCATGGATGAATTCGGATCAATGATCGCAGCGTAACGACGCAAAAATTGAGTTAATCCGACATCCATGGCACCATCTACAACATCCAGAAGATGGATGGCCAAGATGGTGCCACGTGGCACCATCTCGGCCGCCCAAATGCCCGCATGCAACCACTGAAGCCTCTGCATCCGCCCCCTCTCCACCGTTTGATCTTGATCCAACAGCTGTGAACGGCTACACCACAAATCGCCCGCGCAACAATCCACGCCCCGCAGCGTAGTGGGCAAGGGCGCTATGGCGAGCAGCGGACGCAGGTTCGAGCCACAGTGAGGAGGCGAAGGGTGCGGGCGAGCGGGTGCGGGCGTGCGTTGGATCTTGATCGGGCGGCTCAGATCTTCTAATAGCGCCCATGTGCTATTTCACGCGAGGCGAGGATGCGCCATCACACGCGTTGGGGCGGGCGCGCATTAGTGGGCGATGGCGCAATCACAGTCGTCCGATCTCGCGATCAGACAGCTATGATTTGTTGAACGTGCGGATGCGTCGAGAGACAGAGCAGCTAAGCAGCCGCGCGTGGGCAGCAGCCACTACGCCCATGTTGGGGCTTTAGCGACAGTTTTATCCATCACTAAAGACCCCTTATTTAATGTTTTAAAGATGTAATTGCCAATTTGGCCCCACTCCTTGCAACTATAAAAGGAGACCCTCCACACGAAATTCTCATCCCTACCTTCTCTTCTCTACCTCTCCACATCTCAAGAGAAGCTTGTCCCACACCCGGGATGCTCCTCGCGAGATAAAGTCCAAATTTCGTCCCCCTTTGGATGTGGATCCCACGACGACGATGGCGTGCTGCTCCGTTCCCATTCTTCTGCTTCGTCCTGCACCGTCCTCCTTCGTCCAGACGTCATCCCATCTGGCTTGTCCTCCAAGCAATCGTCGAGGAGGATAACTTCTCTCTCCCATTCTTCTTTACAGATTTCCTAGTGTAGAATTTTCCTACTTTCTAGTATAGCTGATTTCCTGTTTTCTACTGTAATTTTTATTTGGTTTGATTGCATAAACATTTTGAAAGATTGAATGCATGTTCTCTTTCTCTCTCTCTCTCTCTCTTCCTTTTAGTCTGATAGCATCATTGTAATTATATCGCCTCGCTTTTCAAAAATTCTATAAAAAAAATATAATTACGAATATAGATCGACGTAGCCTCCCTGTGTTTGACCTGGAATACAAATTTTGGTATAAATTTTATTTGTTGAACATGAATTCTTCGCTTTCAAGCTACAACGACAAGGTTTTGAAACCAAACACGTTAGCGTAGCAATTCGTAAGTTCAACATTAACCTAAGTGATTTCTTGTGCTCTTAATTAAGTAAAATTAACTTAATTATTGAGTTCAGTGAAACACACGCATCAGCAGCTAGAGAGGGAGAGTCCCACGAAGACCCCTACACGGTAGAGTGCCGCCACGAGTTACAGGGATTGCCCCACCCGACCTCTCTTGTCACTGATGTTCTAGGTAGACTAGAGTGGGGTCTTGACTACTTAAGTCTACAAGTTTTAATTAAGAGCAAGGGTGCTTAGGATTTCACTTGAACTTTTAAGATGTATTGAGTGCAAAAAGTGACCTAATTTAAAGATTGGTTGACCAAACATGGCGGGTCAACTTCATCTATTTGTCCTTTGAGAAGTTTTAGGTCCCACTTTTAGGATTCAAGTGAGATTAAGAACCTAATTTTTAGGGCTTGCTTGAATAGATCAGTTCAACTAAGGCTTAGGCACACATTGTTTTGGAAATATCAGTTCTTGATTATGTAAGTGTGTCTCTAAAACCATAAACTGGAATCCTTAATTGGCTCTAATTTTGGTCCAATTTAGTTTGCCTAAATGTGGTATCTAGGGCTTAAACAAGAATGTGATTGCCCTAGTTACCTTAAGTGGGTGCACAAATCAAGTTTTGTTGTTTAAATCAAATCAGGCAACTTGATGAATTATCTAAGAATGGAAAGCAAGTTGCCCTAATTGATTTTTTACCCTTTTTAACCTCTTCAGAATCAGGGCCTCAAGAGAGAGAGTAATTAGAATTTACCTGCCCCTAGTGTGTTTTGTTGTGCTGCTGAACTTTCTTGAATGTATTTTCTCCCTGAAACAACCACAGCAAAAGAGATATAGAAAGTTAGAATCTGAATTAGGAATTGCAATCAGGAGTTCTAAATTGCCCGTTGCTCCCCGGCAACAGTGCCAAAATGTTTAATGCAATGAAATTGAGTTTAAAATGAGTTGTTGTAATATAGTTGAAATCACTTTGAAAACAAATAGATTTTTATTACTCGAATAAGTTTTGAGGTCGAGCACAGGGAGCAATATGGAATTTAGAAATCAAGAGCACAATTCAAACTAAAAGAATTTGCAATAATATCAATATCAATATGCAAAAAGGTGGGAGTAAAATGGTGATTTAGATCACCAAATACTCCTACAATATCAACTAAGGAACTCAATGTATATGTATGAAATGAGAGCTAAGATCTGTCGTCTGATTTGAAAATCAGACGGCTTAAAGTGATTCTCTTCTTTGTATTCTTTTCTTCTTCCTTCTCTGACTCTTCCTTTCTTCTGCAACTTCTTCTCTTTCTTCTTTTTCTCAGGCCTTCACTTCTTCTTTCTCTCCTTTCACCTCTGTGCCTTTAGCTCTTCTTCTCTTGCCCTTCAGTTCAGGACTTCACCTCTTCTTCTTCTGCCTTTAGCTACTTTCTCTTTAGCTTTACGATCCTCCTCTTCTTCTTCTTTGGCTTTAGCTCTCTTCTAAATTTGGCTAAGTGTCAGCCGAATGTCCCTATAGCAAAACTCTCCCCCTACCCGTGTGACTCTCCTTTTTCTTTCTCTCTTAGGATCCGCTTTCACAGAGCCATGAGTATTCAGGTTATCGGATCAGGCACGTACCCGTGTCCAGGCTCACTGACGTGCGATAGTGAGCGAGGAGTGCAGGTCGGGTTATCGAGTCGACCAGGTTCGCGGGTAAGTGTCATGGATGAGGTCGAGCGAGTAGGTGAGAGGGACTTCACCCCAAGAACTGAGGCAAACAGATCCTTTCACCTATTAAATTAATGCACCTCAGCACACTTCGCAGCCGATGATGTGGGACTATCTGTGCCCTTCTTCTGTAGCAGGGGGTCTCCTTCGCAATTGCAGCAGCTGCTGGGCGGAGGTGCCCAATTGACTGCCTGGTTGCATTTGAGGGTTGATTCCACACAACTTGAAGTAGAGACCTAGGATCGAGTCACCTGGAGCGAGCTTGAAGCAAGCTCAAAGCTTGCTCATCAATGGCGGATAAGGTGAACACCTTAAATTAGTGAAACAACCTCTCGACCAAGTCAGAAAACTCAGGGAGTGTCACTGGAGCACGACGAACATGATGAGAGTGTTTGTGTGGTGTGTGGATGTCTGTGAGTGCATGGCTAGGTCATACTGTGTACGTGAGAGTGGGTGTGTTTGGGGGTGTGTGTGAGTGAGTGGAGTGAATAAAGAGAGGGGGAATGAGTGGAGAGGTAAGGCGATGGTCGTGGGATTATCGATGAGGGATTTGGTGGTCTGTGGAGGTGGGATGGTCTCGCCAGAGATGGAAACGATGGAGTAGCAGAGAAGCATCGGTGGTCGATTTGAAGTGGGGTGACTGTGAAGATAAGTAAAGAAGGTAAGGGACTTAGCTAGGAGGTAAGTAGATGAAGTGGGGCAGCGATGGCGTCGGATGTCGTATTGCCGACGCCGGAGACGAAGGCGATTCCGGTGAGGAAGAACGGGAATGGGCGTCTGCTGGTATGGCGAGATGTGGAGAAGAATAAGGAGGATGAATCTGCTGCCGATATGGTAGACAGATGACGAGAAGAGGCAAAAAAGGTCGCCAGACATCGAGGAACCTTCAGCCGTGAAAGAGAGAAAGGAATTGTGGGGATTCACAGCCAGTTTCCAGCGTAAGAAGATTGGTAAGCTCTGAGGGTCCTTATAAAGGGCTTTAGGAGGCGGTTAGAGATTAGGAAGCAAGCTTCCCAAGCTTGAAAGGTCACTGAATTTGGGAGTTTTTTAGATACCCAAATCTCTTTTGCGTTCGCATGAGAGAAAAGGAAAGATTCAGAGCATATGGATAGGTCCATATTGGAAAGGATTTCTCAAAGAATCTCCCTTCCAATTTTGGAAGAGATTCGCCAAGCAATCAAGGAGAAATCTTTTGTCAAAGATTGCCGGAGTAGGTTTCCTCTGTGATAAGGGTGAAGGGACCTAATTGTGAAGACTATGAAGCAGTTAGGGGGCTGTATGCAAGGTTTTTTGAAAGTTGGGGGTATAAATGTAATCAGATAGAACCATTTTGCAAAACTAGTCAAGGCAAGGTCATCTTGGGTCCAAATTTTGGTAAAAACCTAATTTGGACCAAAGGAATCGAATGGTTATGTTGGAATTTGGTTTCGATCATGTTTGATTGGGTAATTTTTGTAAAAACCTAAATTAGGGTAAATATCTGTCTGAGACTCCATTTTAGGTCAAGATGGGTTCTGATGGCCAAATTGAAGGTACTAAACCCTAGAGAATATTTTTCTATGACTTTTAGAGGGTTTAGGTGAGTTTTATCCTGACCGAAACCTCGGTTAATTAAGTGGATCTATTTTTAGGGTTTCAAAAGTCATTTAATTCTTAAAACATACGCAAACCCTTTTTTGTCTAATCTAACTCACTTATTATCTTATTAAGACCACTTGAACTTTATTCAGCCCTTGAGAAAACTTGTGGTTTTACTGCATTCATGATAAGCTGGTCAAATTATAGTTTTAACCCTAATTGCTTATTTTTCTCTCAGAATAGTTATGCAATGAAATATGACCTTTAGTTGGTTATGTATGAGCATTTACTAACTTAATTAGATGAAAAAGAGCTAGCTAAGGCTCATGATGGTGTTCCCATCATACCCCCATGGCTAGGTTTTGCTAGTCCCTTAGCAAAATTTTAAGGTATTAACTTTGATTCTAGACCATAAATTGATGCTTAAAAACTTTGATATGTGCTTTCTTTTGTAGATTAGGTCAAAATGCCGATAGTAGGCCTAAAGGTACTCAAGTACCAATCAAGATCCGGACCTGACCAACTCTAGCCTCAGTCTTCCACGAAGGTTTCTAAGCCCCAAAGGAACTATCCTAAGGTTTATTGAACTCTGCGGTTAAAGCACTTGTGCCTGTAATATGTTTTAGCCTCGGTTCAATTTGCAATGCATTTTTGTCAGAGAGAGACAAAGGAATTTTTCTTTATTTTTGGAGAGTTTTCTCTCTCCTTTCTTTTTATTTCTAGCTACAGATTGGCTTCACAACATGGTTTGTATCGGATTCGTAGTCCCCATCTTCAATCCTCGCAGGGTCCTTGGCAATCGATGCTTAGAGATAGCACCGCCCATGGCAACCCTCAGAATCCTGGCTTTCGAGATTTCGACATAATCCCACCCATGGCATTCTATGGCTAAATCCAAACCCTGGCAATAGACATTTGACGTGCCGTAGTGCATGTGTGTTAAGAGGTGTCATTATAGTCGCACTTGATACGTCGGTTTTAAAAGAAGTAAACGGAGGTCAGTCCGAGTGTCGATCTCAGGGAGGCATGGAAATCGGATTTTGTTTATCACTTGTTGTCACGAAAAAGGTGGAGTTTTGCTTGTGAAAGAGACGGTTTTGAAAAGCGAGAGCGAGAGATAGAGAGAGAGAGTTTAAGGTTAGAAAGCTCTTGGTTTTGTTCATGCACTTTGAACAGAAATTAAAATGGCGATTGAACGGAAAATAATTTCATTAAACAAGCATTCATAGTTCATAGCTTACAACATTAAATACATGCTTTAACAAAAGTAAATGAAAGCTTAAAAGAGAGAGAGAGAGATGGAGAGAGAGTGGAGAGCGGCGAGGCAGCCACGGCGGTGGAGGAGGCTCCATTGGTGGCTCGTCATCTCTGGCGATTACAAGAGTGCCTAAAGCTAGCTAAGAGAGGAGTGGAGTAGTTGCAAGTGGGAGCATATGCCTTGAATGGTGGTAGAATGGGGTTTAAATAGAGTTAAGGGCTTCCTAAAAGAAGAATGGGCTTTAGCGACATCCGGAGCGTCGCTAAAATCGCTTCCACAAACGTCGGTGAAGCCCTCCTACCGCCGATCAGCTGCCCGCCCCAGTCTTCCTCTTCGCGTGATCCATGGCTGCTAAACGAGAGCCGTCCGATCGAAGATCAGATGGCTGAGAGCACCCGCGCGTTTCTGCCCGGCATGCGCGCGCGTGTGGGCGCTCGCGAGCTGTCGTCGTGCCGATTGGTGAGATCCTGGCCTCCCGCTACTGATCGGGTGGCCTAAGTTTTCCACGCCTTCCGCTCGCCTTCAAAATCAGCTCCGCGTGGCTCGAACGCGTGTCGCGGCGATGCAGGCGTGCGCACTAACAGTTGCGCCACACCCGCACTTTGTCGCGGCGACCGCGGGAGAGCGTGCGGATCTCGGCCGTTCGGTCGAAGATCGACAGCTGAGATTTGTCCTTGCCGGCTGAGGGTGTGCGTGTGGTGGGGGCGGGCTGACGTGGCGCTCTCTGGGCCGTTGATCTCCAGATCAATGGTCAGAATTTCTTGGGCCCATTGTGGGAGCTCCGGATGTCGGATTTGGCCGATCTTGAGTTCGTTGGACTCCTTTCGTCGTTCTGAATCCATCCGTGCGGTCTGATTGCTCATCTGAGGCCTGCTTTGACAAATGCTTTACACAAATGGCCATTAATACAATTTATAGGCAATCTTGGTACTTGATGCATGTAATGCTCCTATTCTACTTATGTTGTGCTTTTTATTCTAATGATGGGCCATATTCAACCTAATTATTACCCCCTTGTGTGGTGTTATCATACCCCCATGCTTACTCCTTGCTAGTCCCTAGCAAGGTTTATTCTAGCCGTTATTTCCTTGGAGAATTCAAGAAGTAATTGCTTAGGCACTTCGTTACTTGTCAATAAGAGGAAATATACAAAGATCTTAATCTACAAAGACTAAGCAGCGCCCAGGTGTCTGCCAAAATACGAATCTCCCGAATCCTTGCTTTAATGTATATATAACTATACATATGTATATATATTTTTTAGAATTTTTTCGGAATTCAGTGTGGGTTGGTAACTTTTTACGGCTACCCAACCCACCCAAAACTTGGTTAAAACCCTAAGTGCTAAGCATCTTGGTGTGAATGTTGTGATAAACTCACTTAACGGTAATTGAAACAGACTTCGAGTTTCTGCGCCTCTTGGTGACCGAAAAAGAAATAAATTTTTGCCTGAAGGTGTATTTTCGTCGATTGGTAGCTTTCTCCCAACGTTCGTTTTATTTGGGGTCAGCACAAGGATTTTCCAGTGTATATTTCCCTGGCTTGTACTACTTCCCCGCTTCTTCCTTAGGTGTTTTGATCTTTTTTGTGCAATTATTAAGCTGGGTTCTGGACAACTGACCAATGGGTTGTTACCCACGATCACTTGCCAGCCATACTTGTGTGGTGAAGTGTGGTTTATTTTCTTTTCTTCTTCTTCCCTTTTTTTTTTTCGTAGGTGGCTTCCTTGATCTCAAATGTACCTAGAGGCAGCGAAAAAGAAATGGCTTGTGGCTGGGTTCTGGACAACCTGCCAATGAACTGTTACCCACGACAACTTGCCAGCCATACCACCCTAGAGAGTTCATTAGCTACCCAATTTCTGTCAAAATCTTCGAGAAGTGAGTCTGTGCAAAAATGTGTGCAGATGCTTAGACTCAAAGTTTTCCTGAGTTAGAGGGTGAGTTGATAGGTCGTATACTTATTACCTTATTTAGTAGGTGGATTAGAATAGCTTAAAGTTGCAAGGATTCGCCGCTAAATCCATATTTTAACGGACACCAGGGCTGATAAAGCCTGAAGGCCTAAAAATTCTAAGTGTTTAAGTTCTTTTTGTATTATTTCCCACTATTGGTAAGTTTCTAATGCCTAAGTTTTCTTCCTAAATTCAGTTTTTTTTTTTTATTCATTCAGACTGATTAATTAAGCTCAGGATTATGCAATTTACCATCCCCCCCATGCTTAAGTTGGACAATGTCCTCATTGGCAGATACATGGATGCACAAGGGTTCAAAAAAATAGTACCTGAGTGACGTAAACTACCAGATTAGTCTGAATCCTCTAGGTTGCCTCCCAGGAAGCACTAAGTTTAACGCCTCCTGCTGTGTGGTGTTTGGTATCAGCCCTCAACGAGGGTGACACTTTCCTTGGGGGGTACCTGGGCCAGGAAATGCTTCAATCTTTGACCATTGACTGTAAAGGTGTGCCCGATGTTAAGATCCACGATTTCAACCGCCCCATTAGAATAGGGCTTGACCACCCAAAATGGTCCTGTCCATTTGGACCTAAGTTTCCCTGGGAAGAGTTTCAGGTGTGCATCAAATAGCCAGACTTGTTGGTTCGGCTAAAAGGTTTTTCTATGGATGAGTCGGTCGTGGACGTCTTTCATTTTCTCTTCATATAGCCGACTATTGTCAAAGGCGTCCCGACGAATTTCTTCGAGCTCAGATAATTGAAGCGTCCTTTGCGCACCGGCTAACTGGGGATCCATGTTACATTGCTTGATAGCCCAGTAAGCCCGGTGTTCCAATTCG
The DNA here is from genome assembly GCA_037157565.1 of Thalassia testudinum. Classification (NCBI taxonomy): domain Eukaryota; kingdom Viridiplantae; phylum Streptophyta; class Magnoliopsida; order Alismatales; family Hydrocharitaceae; genus Thalassia; species Thalassia testudinum. The sequence goes on along the minus strand of JAZHRO010000031.1, from coordinate 219,412,160 downwards.
ACAGGGAGATGGAAAGCTTTGCCAAAGACCAAGCGATAAGGCGACATGCCCATCGGGGTCTTAAAAGCGATCCTGTATGCCCACAGGGAATCATCAAGTCGTGTGGACCAGTCTTTCCTGTCAGGTCTCACAGTCTTCTGTAAAATGTTCTTGATTTGTCTGTTTGAGACCTCGGTCCACCCGTTTGTTTGTGGGTGATACGAGGTGGCAATGCGGTAGTTTACCCCGTATTTTCTAAGTAGGGCACGGAATTGGGAATGGATAAAATGGCTTCCACCATCACTGATCATGGCCTTGGGTATTCCAAACTGGGAAAAGATGTTCTTCTTCACAAAGTCCATGACAGTCTTGTGATCGCATCGTCGGGAGGCAACGGCTTCAATCCATTTGGAAACATAGTCTACTGAGACCAGGATGTATTCGAAGCCGTTGGATTTTGGAAAGGGGCCCATAAAATCGATACCCCAAACGTCGAAGATTTCGACAATCAAAATGGGCTGAAGGGGCATCATATCTTTCTTGGTCATGGTCCCCAGTGTTTGGCAGTGTGAGCAAGTTTTGGCAAAGATGTCTGCATCCTTAAATAGGGACAGCCAGTAAAATCCAGACTGCAACACTTTTGCAACTGTTTTCTTTCCAGAGAAGTGGCTGCCACATGCTTGGTCATGACAAAAGGAAAGCACACTCTGAACTTCATCTTCAGGGATACACCTTCTGATGATCTGATTAGCATAGAGGTGAAACAGCATGGGATCATCCCAGAAATAGTGCTTGGCCTCAGCCAAGAACCTGTCCCGTTGCTGTCTAGAGCAGCTGTGCGGGGTTTGTCCTATAACCAGGTAATTAACGTAGTCGGCATACCATGGCATTTTCTTGTCTTGCACGGCTAGGATGTGTTCATCAGGGAAGGTATCAGATAGAGGTAGGGAGGGTCCAATGTGGTCTGGATGAAGTCTCGACAAGTGGTCAGCCACCACATTTTTCGATCCGGCCTTGTCTCGGATTTCCAGGTCAAATTCCTGCAAAAGCAGGATCCATCTGATGAGCCTGGGCTTTGAGTCCTTTTTGGCCAACAGGTGCCGGATGGCTGAATGGTCAGTGTAAATAGTCACGTGGGATCCCAGCAAGTACGAGAGAAATTTTTCAAGTCCAAATACTACAGCGGGCAATTCTTTTTCTGTGACGGTATAATTACGTTGGGTCTCGTCCAACGTTTTGCTCGCGTAGTAGATCACCACGGGCTTCTTGTCTTGCCTTTGTCCCAGGACAGCGCCTATGGAAAAATCTGAAGCATCACACAAAATCTCAAAGTCCTGGGACCAGTCTGGGGGTTGAAGTACAGGTGCGGTGGAGACTAAGCCCTAGAGGGTGTGATAAGCTTGTATGCAATCAGGAGACATGTGGAATATGGCACCGTTGGCTAGAAGGTCGGTCAAGGGTTTTGAAAGCTTGGAAAAGTCTTTGATGAACCTTCGGTAGAAGCCAACATGTCCTAGGAAGGAGCAAATCTGCCGGACCGAACTAGGTGGAGGAAGTTTGGAAATTAAATCAACCTTAGCTCGATCTACCTTGATACCCGTATGCGAGATGATGTGACCGAGGACAATTCCTTCTTGAACCATAAAATGGCTCTTTTCCCAACTTAACACCAAGTTAACCTCGATACATCATTTTAGGATTTTCTCCAAGTTGCTTAGACAATGGTCGAATGAATTCCTGAATACAGAGAAATCATCCATAAGGACCTCCAAGTATTCACCCACCATTTCTGAAAAAATGGCTAGCATGTAATGCTGGAAGGTCGCAGGTGCGTTGCATGACCTAAACGGCATTCGACTCAATGCATACGTGCCATACGGGCAAGTGAACGTGGTCTTTTCCTGATCTTCTAGAGCAATTGCAACTTGGTTATATCCTGAATATCCATCCAGGAAGCAAAAATACTTCTGCCCTACCAATCTTTCAAGGATTTGGTCAATGAATGGTAAGGGGAAGTGGTCCTTCTTAATGGCTTCATTAAGCTTCCTATAATAAATACACACCCACCATGCGGTAGTGGTGTGGGTGGGGATGGATTCGCCATGATCATTGGTGACCACGGTGAGCCCAGCTTTCTTTGGAACCACTTGAGTGGGGCTCACCCAGGGGCAATCGGAGATAGGGTAGATGATGTCGGCGTCAAGCCACTTGATGATTTCTTTTTTAGGAAGGTTTAAACGTCTCTGCATCTGGCGGGAAGGTCGGGCCCTGTCTTCCAGGTAAATCTTGTGGGTGCAATAGGTGGGCTAATTCCTCTTAAATCTGAAATGGTCCAACCAATGGCGGCCCGATGTTCTGAAAGGGTCGCAGTCAACTTGAGTTCCTGATCCTTGGTTAAATGAGAATTAATAATCACCGGGAAGGTCTGGTCAGGTCCCAAGAAGACGTACTTGAGATTCTCGGGCAATGGTTTAAGTTCAGGTGCGGGTGGGACCACAGTCGATGGAATGGGAAAGGGCGGTAGTTGATCAACATAGATCTCTTCAAATGGTGTCATGTGATGATACTCAGCCTTACAGAGGTCCACGGGTAATGATGGTGACGGGTCAGAACTACGGGTTTGGTGGTCTAAGACAGAACTGAGGGTAAGGCATTCCTCGATTAAAGTTTCCACGGGATCATGTTCCTCAATGTAATCGTAATCAAAAGACTTTCTCGCCCGGAAGATATCCAATTGCATTTTCCTGTCTCCAAAGGCGATTTCCATACATCCCGTGTCGCAATCAATGTTTGCTTTAGCCGTAGCTAAGAAAGATCTGCCTAAAATTATGGGTGCATTCTGTAATTTTTCAGGGACTTCCATGTCGAGCACCAAAAAGTCGACCGGGAAATAGAAGTCCTTGACCCGTACAATTATGCCCTCGACAACCCCCTTCGGGGTTTTCACAGATCTATCAGCCAGTTGGATGGTGACAGGGGTTGGTGTCAGCTCCCCAAAACCAAATTGGTGGTACAGGGTTGTTGGAATTAGATTGATAGAAGCACCTAGGTCCAAGAGCACTCTATCAAATGTCATGTCCCTGATATTACAGGAAATCAGGGGTGCTCCTGGGTCAGTTTTCTTGAGTGGATGGTTGCTTGATATCACGGAACTTGCTTGCTCAGAAAGTACAACCTTCCTAGGTGCTTGCGGTCTCGACTTATGCTTGGGTGTACAGGCATCCTTTAAGAACTTGGAGTAAGCAGGGATGTGTTTAACGACTTCTAGGAGCAGTATATTAATCTGTACTTGCTTAAAAATTTCCAACAGTTCCTCAGTTTCCACAGTATTCTTCTTTTTCTTGATTGTCTCCAAGGCCTCAGGGTAGGGTGTCTGAATGTGGATTGGTTCCATGTCGGGGTCCTTGGTTGGTGCCTCTTCTGAGTCGGGTATTTCAACAGGTAAAGTCTTTGGGGGAGTCGGCCATTTGGGATCCTGGGTTTTGGTGCCACTTCTCAAGGTCACCGCATTCGCAGATGCATTGGGGCCGTGGGGTGATCCTTGAGGAGACGAGGATGAAGAAGCGCCAAACACAGGAGGTGTTTGCGGGGCTGGCTGGACCATGTGAGCATGCCCGACGTTGCTTTGGAACCCTTGCGAATTGGGGCCTCTGTTAATTATATTTCGCGGGTTCGGTTGTGGTTGGGAAGGTAGGGATCCTTGTTGTTTACAGTCCAAGAGTTGGCTTAACTGTCCCTTTACCAAGGCCATTTCCTCCTGATGTTTCTGGTTCATGTCAGCCATCATCTTTATTAGGGTATCCATTTGGTTTTGTGGGGGAGGGGCTGCCCTATTCTGGTTATATTGGGGTCTAACTGGTGGTCCTTGCTGATAGGGGGGCAAGTGTGGCGGCTGGTTTGGCCTGGGCTGGTTTTGGAATTGCGGTGGTTTCTTGTTTGTCCAACCAAAGTTGGGGTGGTTACGCCAGCCGGTGTTGTAAGTGTTGGAGAAAGGGTCAGGTTTCGCATAACCTTGGATGGCTTGCACATCTTCTAGGATAGCCGATGTTGATGAAGAGGGAAGGGAGTAATCAAGGGTCGAGGGAGAAAAGGTCCCTCCCTGGAACGTGGTTAGGGGTTGTTCCAGGTTCAGTTGGGTAAAGGGTTGGACAAGGTCAACATTATGTGCTCCCTTTGCCAGGGAGAAAGTATGCAAGGGGTTCCTGGTCTGGTTCAGTAACTCGTCAATCTTTTTGTCTACCAATTCTACTCGATCCAACTTTTTGGCAATGATGTCCATGTCAACCATTCCAGAATTTGTTTGTACCTCATAAATCCTGCCACGGGGTTGACTAGACCTGTTAAACTGGCTCATGGAGGCATTTTTGAGAGAATTCTCGCTCATTGACTCAAAGAGCTCAAACACGCTCTCCTCATCTTTGTTTAGGAAGTTTCCCCCGCATGAGGCATTGACGAAGTTCTGTAGGTTGCTGTCTAGACCGTGGTAAAAGATCTGGGCCAATTGCCACCTTGGGACTTCGTGGTGTGGGTATTTCCTTAAAAGTTCATTAAATCTTTCCCACGCCTCATGACATTGTTCCCCACCCTGGAGTGTGAAGGTAGTGATAGCTCTTCTGAGGGCATTGGTCTTTCCTATGGGGAAGAATTTCTTTAAAAATGCATGCCTCAGTTCTTCCCAGGTGGTGATGGGTCTACCTAGGGTTCTAAGCCAATGAGAAGCCTTGTCTCTTAATGAGAAAGGGAACATCTTGATTAGAACAATGTCAAAGCTAATGTTCCTAGTTTTCACCGTTCGTGCTATGCGGTCGAGATCCTCTAGGTGTTGAAAGGGGTCCTCATTTGAGCTTCCATGAAAGTCTCTCTGGATCAAACTTAAGATGTTTGGTTTCAACTCAAAATCATCTGCCCCCTCAGGGATCCTAAGGTGTGGCTCGACTCAAATAGCAGAGGGATTATAGAAATCGCGGAGGGGTCTTGGCTGGTCCTGAAATGGCAGTAAATCAAGTGGTGGTTTCCCTGGTATGTCGTGGAAAGGTGGTGGTTATTCTTGCGGGTTCTGTAACCGTTGTATGGCTTGCATGATGGTGTGGATTTGTTGTTGCTGAAGCCGATGGCTAGCATTGATTTGAGATTGGATGATGGCCATAGCGTCTGGTGGGGGTTGATCTTCAGCCTCATCTACCCTAGGTTCAGCCATGTTTTCAACAGTATTACGTTGCCTAGATTCCTGCCCCAAAACACACAATTCGGGACGCAGTGAGTGCCTCCTGTGCATACACTAGAGAGAACAGGAGGGGATGCAGAGGGCGACAGATGCGAGAAATGTGTTTCAATCAAGCACGCAAGCCTAATCCTTATGGTGTATTCCCTAGGAGACCTAGAAATCTCACAAAGGGTGATTAAGCCCGTAAGCACTGGACTCCCCTTCCCAAGGCAAATCTGGCCAGGTTGATTACGAGGGTATTGTAGGGAAGGTTCTTCCTTTGGCTTGCACCTCTGGTTCCATAGACCCCACAACCGCGGTCGTTTGACACTGCCCCACAACCTAGTCACCAGATTCTAGCAAGGGAATGAAAGCCAAGTGCCTAGCGAACAAAACCTTGCCTTTTGAGACTTAACTCTGTCCTGCCTAGGGCACGTCTACTCAGTTTTAAAGGGTTAGGATAGTGCTTGTGCTTAGGGTGATGTGATGAGGCGTTGATTGGGGTGGTGCCTCTTAATTTTCCGCTTTCAAAGTGTGTGCTTCTAGCAAAACATGGTTTTCAAGCAAGGATTTGTTAAGATGTGGTGTCTTTTAGTGTTTCATCCTTACTTTAGTACTTTTTAGGGCTGACGTGTCTTAATGTTTTCAAACAAGTTTCAGTGGGCACGTCAAGTTCTGCACACAACTTGGTGAAAGTAGATTTCCTTTTCTTTTGTAGAGGCTCTAAAACCCTAGTGTACTCATCCTAATGATCATGCAGCTTCTATTAGATGAGTCAGTTTTAGGGTTGAGTGGTGCGGCCTAGGTCAATTCACAGTGGCTTTGCAAAACCACTCAAGAAAAAGAAAAGAACACTCCAAGAATTTATTCAGAATGTTAGAGTGTACATTTTTTCGTGAGGTGATGTGTTAAGGATGTGGGTCAAGTAATCATACACCATGCCAATTTTTTTTCAGTTTTTACAATTTTTTTTTAGCTTTTTCACGCAAGCAAACAATGAGAGACAGGTTACCTACTATCGTCCTCGAGGAGCCTACTCCCTTGCTACCATCGTGGAATGCGTCGCTTCGCTGTCCATGCGCCGAATTCCTGCAACTATCAAGTAAAAAGGAAAATAGGGCATTAGACGATGTGAGAATGTGGAATGGAGGTGATAAAACAAATCCATTGCCTCCCCGGCAACGGTGCCAAAAACTGATGTGTCGTAGTGCGTGTGTGTTAAGAGGTGTCGTTATAGTCACACTTGATATGTCGATTTTAAAAGAAGTAAACGGAGGTGAGTCTGAGTGTCGGTCTCAGGGAGGCATGGAAATCGGATTTTGTTTATCACTTTTTGTCACGAAAAAGGCAGAGTTTTGCTTGCGAAAGAGACGATTTTGAAAAGCGAGAGCGAGAGATAGAGAGAGAGAGTTTAGGGTTAGAAAGCTCTTGGTTTTGATCATGCACTTTGAACAGAAATTAAAATGGCGATTGAACGGAAAATAATTTCATTAAACATGCATTCATAGTTCATAGCTTACAACATTAAATAGATGCTTTAACAAAAGTAAATGAAAGCTTAAATGAGAGAGAGAGAGATGGAGAGAGAGTGGAGAGCGACGAGGCAGCCACGGCGGTGGAGGAGGCTCCGTCGGCTGCTCGTCGTCTTCGACGATTACAAGAGTGCATAAAGCTAGCTAAGAGAGGAGTGGAGTAGTTGCAAGTGGGAGCGTATACCATGAATGGTGGTAGAAGGGGGTTTAAATATAGTTAAGCGCTTCATAAAAGAAGAATGGGCTTTAGCGACATTTGGAGCGTCGCTAAAACCGCTTCCACAAATGTCGGTGAAGCCCTCCTGCCGCCGGTCAGCTGCCCTCCCCGGTCTTCCTCTTCGCTCAATCCGTGGCTGCTGAGTGAGAGCCGTCCAATTTGGGAGCCTTCTTCGCCTGCGCTGAGATCGCGCCTTGGGAGCGCATATGCCAGCGCATTTCCGCCCGGCGTGCGTGAGCGCGTGGCCGCTCGCGAGCTGTCATCGCGTCGTATGGCTAGATCCTGGCCTCCCACTGCTGATCGGGCGGCCCAATTTTTCCTCACCTTCCGCTCACCTTCAAAATCTGCTCCGCGCGACTTGAATGTGCGTCGTGGCGATGAGGGCGTGCGCGCTAACCGTTGAGCCACTCCCGCGCTTTGTCGCAGCGACTGCGGGCGAGCGAGTGGAATTCGGCCATTCGATCGAAGATCGACGGCCGAGATTTGTCCTTGGCCGGCTGAGGGTGTGCGTGTGGTGGGGGCGGGCTGACGTGGCGCTCTCTGGGCCGTTGATCTCCAGATCAACGGTCAGAATTTCTTGGGCCCATTGTGGGAGCTCCGGATGTCGGATTTGGCCGATCTTGAGTCCGTTGGACTCCGTTCGTCATTCTGAATCCATCCATGCGGTCCGATTGCTCATCTGAGGCTTGCTTTGACAAATGCATTACACAAATGGACATTAATACAGTTTATAAGCAATCTTGGTACTTGATGCATGTAATGCTCCTATTCTACTTATGTTGTGCTTTTTATTCTAAAGATGGGCCATATTCAACCTAATTATTACCCCCTTGTGTGGTGTTATCAACATTTCGAGATAATGCCACCAATGGCATCTGAACCAGCACAGGGTGCTTACATACCTCTGGTAGGATATGTAGATGTCCTAGGAGACAAGCACCGAGGAGACGGTATGTTATTGCGCATCTTCGAGGGGAATTTCCCGCCTCTACTTGTCGGGAGCTCATCCAAAAAACTTGTGTTGATTAGCCACTCCTAATCTAGGTGACTTTTTCAAAACAAGTTAAATGCATTTGCGTGATTTTGATACTTAGGTGCACTGAACCAGATTGTGTGTGGATTGGGGTGCTTAGGATACTGAGTCCCGCAAACCAGAGGTTGATTAACGAGGCTGAATACTCCCTAAGCCTTAGACCTAATACTTAAGGCCTTCATTTTATATGGCCAGGGGCAATGTGACATCCGTACAGGTTTTGGATGGAAAATCTGATCGTACGGATGGATCCGGAGCAACAATTGCAGTTCGGCATCCTGGGAATCATCTCGATCTGAGCACCGTGGTGCCCTCTACAAGAAGAAGAAGATGGACGACCCAGATGGCACCACGTGGCTCCATCCAGGTTGCACAATAACGGCCAGCAGCACCGCCCAATTCCTTCTTTATCTGTGCCCTTGAATCCTAGCCCTGCTCCTCACGATATAGGGGAAGGTCTAGCATAATGGTTGGAGCGCCGATATGCAAGGGAGGGCCGTGGGTTCGAATCCCTGAAACCCCCCAAATTCATAATTTGGCCAGGCGCATGGAAGTAGCAACGGCAGCGTGTGCAAAGCGCCAGTGCAAGGTAGCACATGCGTGCACACGCACGGCAGCACATGGCAGTGCGCACACAGCAAGGCACATGCGATCAGCACGCGTGATAGGCGGGGCAGTGCAGCGTAGGCGAAGCACAGTTGGAGCCAGCTTATAGCGACAGCTAGGCTGACCTATAGTGACACTTACAGCCGTTGCTACTTCATTGCAAGCCAGGAAAGTCAGCTAAGGGCATGAGTGGTTGTGAGCTGTCTACAGTAATGTTTCCAGTGACGGTCTGGAGGTCGCTAAAGGTCATTTATCCATTTTTAGCCTCTTCTCCTCCACTTTAAAACGACCTACACCCCCTCCTTTCCAAGCCATCTCTACCTACTCTACTCCCACCTACTCCCAAGCTCTAGCAAGCCTACCAACACTCCATTAGAGCTTGTTCTCAAGCTCCCAATGCTCCTATTAACGTAGCAAACCTCTACCCCACCAAATATTCCTCCAACTTCCCATCCCCCTTCAAAGGTCGCCTTGGAGCTATCCTCCCACCTCCATTCCGGTAGCAGATCACCTTCGTCTTCTCATCTCCATTTCGGAGCCACGTCGAAGCTTTCCTTAACCCTACGTTCTCCTGCATCTCACCTCCATCGTCTCGCTCCTCACCTCGTTCGTCCAAGCTTCCGCCAGGTGCCATCATCTCACCGAACAACCGATTCGAGTGATTTCCTCTCACCCCCCTCTCTTTTTATGCTTTCACAGTAGATTGTAATAGACATTGGATTGATATATATGCCATTTTTATTCCGCATCTCTATCTTGTGATACATTTGCTTGTTTCTTCTTACAAAATACAAAAAATAACAAAATTTTAAAATACCAAAAGGAAACGAATTGAAGCATGGTTTTCAACTAAAGTAAATGTCGCCTCCCTGAGTTTAACCTGGGACTCCCTTGGAGCTTCGGTATAAATTTTATCTGATTGATGTGTTTTGCAACTAGAGTGACGGGTTACTTGTAACCCCGATTTCTAAAACACGAAACATGCTCGACCATTTTGGCGCTGTTGCCGGGGAGGCAACGGAATTTACGTTATTGTTTATTGCATTTCTTTGCATTTACATAGCACTAACCCTACTTGTCTTTGATCTACTATTTTGCAGGTACCCTAGCATAGAGATATAAGTGCGATAGATTGGAGTAAAGTGCGGGTAGGGTACTCTGTAAGTGTCCCCCACTTGCCCCCCCACTAGTTCATTTCGCCACAATCATAACCAAGACCTAATCTACTTAGGTGTTTGCATAAACCCTAGGATAGACTTTGTTTGTCCTATTTCCCGCCTTCACCCATCTCACCCACATCTTATAAAAAAAAAACAAAAAGATATTTTCTATGAGATGAATCAATTTGCACACTTTATACACCCACATTTGAGGCACATAATCGGACTTGATTTTCATCTACTCAGTCGAGCTTCCGACCTGTGGACCCGGTACACGAATTCAACACATAAAAGACTAGAAATAATATTAGGTTAACCATCTTTTTGTGTGCCTTAATCAGTGGTGCATTTGAGCCAATTGACTGAATTGTTTGGGCCGCACCACCTAATCTAAAAGAGGCCCATTTCTCTAGCTGCCCCATAGGATTCAATAATTACGTCAAGCCTGGCACTCCATATTTTTCTTGATTTCTAAAGGAAAATACTTGAACACATGCTTTCAACAACAAACTTGGTTTGCCTCACAAAACTTGGTTGAAAACACCTAATATTTGAATCCTAAAAGCTATTAAGCAAGATTCGAATCCTAAAACTCACCTCACCATTAATAATCTTGCTTGAAAACCTCTTGGTTGTGCACATTCACATGTTCTCAAACAAATCATTAAGGGCACAAACGATTAAGGGCCCATCACATTCCAAAGCACCAATTCCCATGCCTAACTAAAACCAATTAGACATTGGCCTTAAGGATTCATTCACTCGTCATGATCTAGATTGAGATTATTCACAATTAACCAGCTTATACTAGTCAATCTGATGTCTAGCTAGGGGAGTAGTGTCAAATGACCGCGGCTGGGGTTTACACTAGGGACTTGAGGCACAAGCCAAGGGAAGAACCTTCTCCCCAGTCCCTCCTTCTAAATGGTTGGATTGCCTGGACATAAGTTGAGTGAATCATCCATAATCATAGGACAGATTCTGAGAGTAAGTAGACCTTAGGCTACCCCATCTAAGGACTGACTTGTATTCTTGTGCTGCAGGGCTCCCTCTTTTCCCCGTCCTTCAGACTTCCTTCCAGTGTATGCATGGGAGGTCATTGAACCCTAGATTGGAAGGACCTTTAGACCATTCTAGGTGGCATAGGTTGAGCTATAGCCAAGCAAATCCCATGGCCGATCAACAACTACCTCCCCTGCCTCCAAACCAACAGGAGCTAATTTAGAGGTAGTCAGAAGAATTGCAGTAGATGTAGCAATGGTTCCAACGTATGCATGGTCAGGGCGCTCAGCCCTTGAAGGATTTTTACGATCCTTCAAACTATGGGGAACATCCCGTCATCATGATTCCCGCGGGAGAGATAGAAATCAAGACCCAAGTCTTAAGTTTGATTAAGCATTTCCATGGGCTTGGCTCAGAGGACCCATTCCAGCACCTGGAGGAACTGACCACTTTGGTTCAGACCACCATAGCAAGGAATGTGAACAAAGAGAAAATGATCATGAGGCTTTTCCCCTACTCTCTCAGGGATAAGGCCACACATTACCAGTTGGGCTACTCTTAAGTTGGCTTTCATGAAGAAATTCTTCCCTATCGGAAGGACCAATGCCTTGTGACGGGCGATTACCACTTTCACCTAGCGACTGGGGGAACCATTTCATAGTGCCTGGGAGTGATTCCAGGAACTTTTGAGGAAGTGTCCACACCACGAGGTGCCAAAATGGCAACTCGTGCCGATTTTCTATCACTGATTGGTTGAGTAACTCCGTAATCACGTGGATGCCTCCTGCAGAGGCAATTTCCTCAATAGGGATGTAGATAGTGCATATGATCTGCTTGAAGAAATGAGCGAGAACTCAATTAATCATGCCTCCATGGATGCATTCAACCAATCCCAGCAACTTAGGTCAAGTGCTAATGAGATCCAGGATTCTCATTCGTTTGACATGGAATTAATTTGTAAAAGACTAGATAAAATGGACTTGGTTGCTAAGAAAATGGAAGAATGGATGTCTGGGAATTTAAGAAACACTTCTTTACCCACTCAATCCCAAAATTCAGGATTCCATTCCTCATGAGCTCCCACAGGGCAAGAATTCGTGAACCAACTCGATTCGGTTCAACTTGTGAGCTGGGATTTCTCGGAACCATATGGGTTCCAAACTGGGGCCTTTGATCCCAATTTCTCTGATCCTTTCTTCTATACAACCTCGTTTCATGAGGATGCATATGCAATGCAGGAGAATGTTAGGTCCAACCCGTATTCCAACACTTTTAACTCGGGAAGAAGGAACCACCATAACTTCTCCCAGAAAAATCATGGGCAACAGAACAATCTTGACCCAGCAACTATGCATCTCAAAAACCTATGGGTCTAGGTCAAGTATGCACGCAGTTGCCCTCGAGACTGGTTAATCAGCCATCTTGGAATGCCCAACAATCTGCGGGACAGGCTAATTTAAATCGGAAGATGGTGGAAATGCAAGGGTCCATGCTTCAGCTTATGCAACAATTGAAGTCATCCTTGGATAACTTGCAATCCAAGTTAATTGCAAACACCCGACAACTTGGATCCCTACCATCTCAACCTGTACCCAACTTACGTAATGTCCAAAATTAGGGCAATAGAGCCCAAGGATATGGGAAGCAAAGGGACCCACACGCACATGCTCAGGTGGTTGAGTAGGGTCCTTCTTCCTCTGGTTACATGACCAACCAAGGCCCTCCAATCTTCACTAATCCACCTCAAGAAGAAAACCCTAGACAGCAATGAGGAGCTTTGAATTTATTCAAAAGCATAGAGATTACAATTTCACTCCTCGATGCTATTAAGCACATCCTGGCTTATGCAAAATTCTTGAAAGAATTATGTACCAAAAAGTGTAAGTTGAGAGAACACACTCCGAGGAAGGTGATTCTCTCTGAGCAGGCAAGTTTTATGATCCTGCATCACCTTCCTCAAAAGAAGAAAGATCCAGGTGCCCCCTTGATCTCATGCATTATTGGGGAATACACTTTTGATAGGGCACTATTGGACCTAATTGCATCCATCAACCTAATCCCAACTTCTATTTATGAGAGGTTTGGGTTAGGTGAACTCAGGCCGACCTCAGTAACGCTACAATTAGCGAACCGATCGGTCACCACACTGAGAGGTGTTATTGAGGATGTAATTGCCAAGGTCAAGGATTTCTATTTTCCTGTAGATTTCCTCATCCTTGACATGGATGTACCTAATGATTTGAGGAATATGCCCATCATTCTTGGGCATCCGTTCCTAGCTACCGCCAAGGCCAACATAAACTATGGAAGCAGTTGTATGGAGATCACCTTTGGGGTTAAGAAATTAACTCTGGATATTTTTAAGGTGGTAAGAGGATTTGAGGATTGTGGATTCATTGAGGAACTCTAGATCAGCATCTTGAGACATGTATCACAGTCAATGCACTCGAGGACTCCATTAGCTTTAGTGAATCCAACCAACAACCCTCCTCCATGGTAGACCTGCCACATCCTGAAGAGGTTATTGATTTTGTTCATTCCCAACCTCTTCCACTGGATCGTCCTGATAAATCTTCATCAATATCCTCCCTTCCTTCTATTCTAAACCCACCCCATCTGGAATTAAAACCATTGCCCAAAAATTTGAAAAATGAGTTCTTGGGACCTGAAAACATGCTCCCTATGATTATTAGTGCTGATTTGACTAAGGAGCAAGAATTGAGGTTAATTAAGGTCCTTAAAAACAACAAGGAGGCAATTGGTTGGACCATCCACGACCTTAGGGTGATCAAGCCATCTTATTGTAATCATCATATTTTCATGGAAGATAGATCCCGCACTTCTCATGAAATGCAAAGGAGACTAAACCCGAATATGCGAGAAGCGATCAAGAAGGAGATAATTAAGTGGCTCGATGCTAGGGTTATTTACCCAATCTTAGACAGTCCGTGGGTTAGCCCCATTCAGATTGTACCCAAGAATTCGGGAATAACCATTATGAGTAATGAGAAAGTGGCAACCTTGACCACTCGTTCAGCTTATGCTTGGAGAGTCAGTATTGACTATAGGAAGCTAAACATAGCCACTAAAAAGGATCACTTTCCCTTGCCATTCATCAATCAAATCCTCGAAAGGCTAGCTGGGAAAAAATATTTTTGCTTCCTGGATGGTTATTTGGGATATAACCAAGTCCCTATCGATCCTGAAGACAAGGAAAAGACAACTTTCACATGTCCCTATGGAACCTTTGCATTCCGTAGAATGACGTTTGGGCTTTGCAATGTGCCTGCAACTTTTCAAAGGTGCATGCTAGCCATCTTTTCTAATATGGTGGGAGATTGTCTTGAGGTGTTTATGGATGATTTCTTCATTTTCAGAGATTCTTTTGAGTCTTGCATAGCTAACCTAGAATTGATCCTTCAGAGATGCATCAAAACATGGTTGGTCCTTAGCCGGGAAGAGAGCCACTTTATGACCCAGGAAGGCATCATCCTAGGTCACGTGGTCTCTAATTGGGGAATTGAAGTTGATAGAGATAAGGTGGATGCTATCTCTAGACTTCCACCACCCACATCCGTAAAATAGATTCACTCTTTCCTTGGGCATGTGGGTTTTTATAGAAGATTCATTAAGGATTTCTGGAAGGTTGTGATAAGACAGTTTTCTCTTTAAAATAATGTTATTAAGATGACTTGCAGTTGTAGGATCAAAGTGGTGGAAAATCACTTAACAAAATAATTAAAATTAAAATTAAACCCCTCACAAGAGAGCAAGTCATGTCCACAGGGAGGCAATGACTTCTTTAAACTTGCAATTAGGTAGAAATCATGTTTGCTGAACAATTAGTCAAATCAAGTAATGCCTGTGTACCTCTGAAGGTAAACCTTAAATTTTTGGAGAAGTCAACTGGTGTTAATGTAATTTTTACATAAGAAGATTATCCATGTGCAAGGGTATGCCATGTACTATACACTTGCATGCAAACTACAATGTAATTCAAAATTAAATCAATGCACATAGAGATGACTGATAAGGCTTAGCAATTCTCTAGAGGCATGAGCATGAAGGTATAAATTCACCATAATAAAATAATGATAAATCAAAATTCATTTTTGTGGCAATGGCATGAAATGTAAATATTAATCAGAGTGAAAATAGAGGATTCTACCTCTCTCGTCGTGCACGGGAGAGAGGTTTGTTCGAGGAACTCTTCTAGGAGTAGGTTGGATAGAGCGAGGGCTTCGCAACGGTGGCGGCTGCAGGTTGTGAGACAGCTGGATGGAGGAGAGAAGCGACAGCGGTGGAGGTTGCTACTGCTAGCCACACTTGCTACAGGCACAAGGAGGGGCGGTGCACGGGCGTTGCAGGCGGTGTAGGCATGAGGAGGTGTGGGCACGTGGAGGGGCGGGCACTCTGCAGGCCACACGGGCACAAGGGGTCTGGTGGCTGCGCAGTTGCAGGTGCAACATGGGGTGATGCGCGGGTCTGCAACTGGGATGTGTGGAGGTGAAGGCGCAGGGGCTACAAGTGCGAGGTGAGGGCACGCGGGCATGCAACCACTGAGGCAAAGGTGTTGGAGGTGAAGGCTCGTAGGCGTGCAGGCTGGAGGTGAAGGCACACGGTGGGGTGCTGGCCGGAGGTGCACGTGTAGGGTGTTGGTTGCGCCGAGGCATGGGAATGAGAGGTTGCAGCTCTTTGTGCTGCAGCGGGTGTGGTGAGGTTTTTGGGTCCTTTTTCGTGGAGTGGAGGAAAACAGAGAATGGAGAAAAAGATGGAGGTGGTTGCTAGTGATGGTTGATGATGGTGGTTGCGTGGCCTTCAGGCACACGATCACAGTGAGTTGCACAAGCCACTGATGGTGCGGTGGTCAGTCACCTTGCCTGCCCACGGTGGAGTGGTCTTGTACTCACGGTGGGAGGCTGGTGGTATGGAATGGATGAGAAGCAAAGTTCTCTACGTAGTTAGGAATAAAGGGGTGGTGGCCTCCTTTGAATGGCAGCCCTTCCTCTCTCCTTTGTAGCCACAACTACAAAGATTTAAAATTCAAAAGGCCACCGCCGAGTGGATGCTACTATGTAGGAGGAGGAGGCGGAGACAAGGCAGTTACCTGCAAAGGAGAAGAAGAAAAAAGAATAAAATAATTGGGATTATTTATACAATAACTCCTTAACTTCTATGTTAATTAAAATAGTGCGCCTAATTAATTAGTTAATCAAATGTATGCAATCCTAGGTTAATTCTAAATGCATGAATTATGCACTTATGCTAAAAATATGAATTAATTTATTTACATTCTAGTTTATGCTATCCAAATGTTAAAATTAACTTAATGGCTAGACACTTAATTACTTAAATAGCCCACAAATATGGGCTAATCAAATACCCCCATGCGTAGATTTTGCTAGTCCCTAGCAAATCCAAGCAAAAGCCTAGCACTCTAAGTAGACTAACCAACCCAAATGGTCTTCCTTTAGAAACATGTTAAGTTCAGCCTTTAGACCTAAGGTTCCCAAGTAGTTGCTAAGTTACAGATTAGGTCGGCTAAAGATGAGTTGCTGGCACAAGTTTCCCTGATTTCTAACTCTACCCTAAGGTTTATTGATCCCTAAGATTAAAGCATCCGTGCATGTGCATTGGTCTGAGTTATTGAGGTTGGTATGACTGCCAACCTAGAAAGGAAAAAATATTTTTGTTTGATTCCTCTAAGTCTAACCTCATATCAGCTATCAACACGATCCGTGTCAGATTCATTGTCCCCATCTTCGTACCTCGAAGGGTGCCTGGCTTTCAATGCTTCGAGATAGCACCGCCCATAGTGACCCGAAGAACTCCTGGCAATCGACACATCAAGATAGTATCGCCCATGGATTTCTTAAGCGAATTCAGGCCTGTGGCAATCGGCACTTCGAGATAGGGCTGCCCATGATACCTGAACTGCACAATGCGCTTACATGGCCCCAGTAGGATGGATATCCTAAGAGACAAGCACCGAGTATGTAATATGTTATCATCGCATCATGAAGGAGAGTATATACTCCACTTCTCCTACGGCAGGAATTCTTCCAGTCAAATTGTGTTTTCAAGCCTCTCCTAAGTCAAAACTAAGAGAACCAACTTTCTTTTAAGAAAGGAATTAAGATGATCACTTACTTACACAAGACCAAGTATATGAAATTTGGATGCTTGGGTTACAAGGGCCTGTAAACCAAAAGGTAGAACAAGACTCATGGTACTACCCCACCTTTTAACTCAATCCCTAGCTTTCCTTCCTCATCCTCTTGAGGAATAGTCTGCAACTTAACTCCTACTTAAGTTTCTAAGTCCTCAAAGGACCCTAAAGGTATAAAGCTAGTAGCTCACTTAGCTTCTAAAGTTTGACCCTAGAATCAACTTAGTCTAACCTAGATTTCTGATTTGCTTAAGAACGCAGGCCCAGCAAGTTAAGTTCAATAATTACAAAATATTTTTCTCTTTCTTCTCTCTCTTTTTTTTTTTTTAATGCAAATGTATGCAATGCGGAATGCTTTAACTAAATGCATGAATGCACTATGTATAAGTGCTATGTATATCCCCAAGTACACCCCCCCATGCCTAAAATCTGTAATGTCCGTATTGCAAAGAAGGATATTACCTGGATCAGCGATGAGCTGCCATTAATTTGCTAGTAGCCGAGTTGCCAAAGAACCCGCAAATTAGGTTCAAGGATCATAGAAATAGGCCATAAAAATGAGCAAAGTAATGCTGGCCTAGAAAACAGGTAACATAGGATGTTGGAGAGCTGATGATGAATCCCAATAACAAATGCTCGCCCAACTAAGATGGGAATGAAATCATCCCTGGTCACCAGAGGAGGTTCTAAAGGATAAATTGGCATAACAATCTCCAAAGGGGTAGGGGGAGGATGACCAGGATCCTCCGAAAGGAATGGGGAAGGAATGCTGCAAAGATAAACCCCCAAGGTAATGGATTGACTAAAGAAATCATCAATCCATACCCGATACTCCATTATAGGAAATATTGGTTTCTTAAGCCCCTCAGTTAGAACAAAAGTGAGCATATCTCTAAGCCAAGGATCGTCTAAGGTGTCCAAGTTTCGAGGTTGCGGGATGCCCATAAGATCTAGGTTGGGTTTAATCAGCTTGGTATCCATCCCTAACAATCTTTCCAAATCCTCATTTGCATCCCTAGCATTCCTTGCACTATCACAAGTATCTTCATACACTTCATCAGGAGTCAAAATTTCACCTTCAGTAATAAGCGAATTAGAGGGTGACTTCGAATCAAGTGAAGCCAGGTTGGAAGCAATAGATCTAGGGATTATCATATCAATGTCATCCCTAGGTTCTTGGTCTTTACTCAAATCTTCCCTGGAGTCTATATGTGAATCCACATAAATCTCAGAAGTTGCTTCCACATTTTCCATTATTTCGTGATGAGGAGGGATATCATCAATTGGTTTTCTAAGGAAACCTAATTTGGTCAAATTTGTGACATCCTCAAGGTCTAATTCTTCAAATAAGACATAATCACCCTTAGTGTCACTCCAAATCTTGAATGTAGGATCCTCATATAATTCATCTTTCTCCTCATCAAACAATTCATCATATACCCGAAGTCTAGAATCATCTAATATCTCAGCAGATCCCCTAGGGCACTCTATCTGGGGTAAATGGTTTACTAGGTAACATCAGACTCCTCAGATAGGTGAATTTCTTTAGGGTTAGGTTCCTTAAAGGTGGGCTTGAGTTCCATCTCATGATCAGAAGGGAGGGCAGGATTAACCACTTGACTCTGACCCACTTCATCAAATGTCACGAAAATACAATCATTTGGGTCGAGGTCTTCCAATGGTACCATCATTCCCTTCTTTTGACTCCAATAAAATTTAGGTGGATACTCAACCTTATCATCATCTTCCTCGGGTTGCCACCTTTCTTCATCCAATGCATAGCTACTTTCATATGTATCTTACTCCTACTTAAGGCGTGGACCTCTCAAGGAAGTGTCATCTAACGGGGAGGTTTCAAAATCGATCCTCGAAAAGTAGCTATTCTCCCTTACATAATCCCCAAAATTTCCCTCCAACTTAAAGCATAGCTCTCCCATGGGAGATTCATCTAGCGTAGAGGGGTGTACGTCATCCTTAGTGGGGTAGATTGGGTGGCTAATTTCATCTCTTTCTTGTTGGCCTGCTCTAGAAGATTCTACTAACAATTCAATCATTTTGTCTTGTATTTTCTATATTTCCATCTTCAAGGAGGAGAGGTCATCATTTCTATCAGGAGAGAAGTCAGGATCAGGCTTATAGTACACAAGAGTGTCTATCCAACCATTATAATTATTCAGGGAGGGTGGGTTGGGTATTTCTATGGTGTGTGTGATATTTTTTATTTTTGAAAAAAAAAGGAAAGCTATTGTCGTATGATAGCAATCCGGAGAGGTATATTATATAAACAAGTAAGAGGAATTACAAAACATATCTCCACGCATGTATGAGGGACCAACACTCTCTTACAATTTTTTCACAGCACACCGGTCTCTCTTGAAAAAGCCTCTCATTTCTCGCCTTCCACACACACCAGAGAGTGACAGCCATGTGTACATGTGGCTTCTCTCTCATACCAAACCCATGCCAGATGCAGTCCCAAGCTGGTAGTGGCCCTTGACAAGTCCTCCTCCAAATAGCATCAGTGACTAGGAAAGATAAGAGGATATGGTTCACATTGTCAGTGTGCATCCCATATAAGTAGCATTCAAGGTGAGCAGCTCTCATCCTTCTTTGTTGCAGATCACCTATGATCAAACCATCTCTCTTACATAGCCCAAGAAATATTTGTACCTTAAGGAGAATTTTCAGAAGCCAAAGTTTCTTGTCAATGAAATCGCAGCTCCACCCACTTCCATAATCTAAGATTCTATTGTAGCCATTTTGCACAGTGTAAATCCCCTCCCAAATGTATTTATCCTCCACCCCAATCCTTGGCCTAAAGCTTTCAAAATTTCATAGTAACTTCCTCCTTTCTTCCCATAGCCAGGTGCCACTCCTGGGGGAGTCCTCTTCATTGAAATTCCTGCTGTAGCTACTGCAAGACCAGAAACTGCTGACAGTTCCCGCCTTATCAGATGGTGCAGCAAAGGCCCTTGGATAGGTCTCCTTTAGGACACCCAGCAATGACCAACCTTCCTTACAAAAGCTGAAGGTCCTGCCATCCCCAAGAGCTGGCTACAGCAGGTGCAAGTGATCAACTAGAGCTCTGGTTACAAAATTCCAGAATGGAGATGGTCTACTTGGTTGTAGTCTAGACAGCATACTGTTTGAAGCTCCATAACTGTCCCTGATCAAGGCAGTCCATGGTTTCAAGTCTCCTTGCAAGAGCTTAATTACCCACTTAAGCAACAAAGCATCATTGAAGTGTTCAGAGACTTAATCCCAAGTCCACCCCTATCCTTTGGTTGGCAAATCTGCTCCCACTTCAGTGGCTACAAGAACCTACCCTCATGCTTTGCTCCCCTCCAAAAGAACCTTTTTTGCAATACATCCAACCATTTCCAAATGGAATTAGGTGCTTTAAAGATGGATAAGTAGAAAACAGGGATAAAGGTGATCACCTAATTGAGCAAGATAAGTCTTCAACCCTTGGAGAGGAAACTACTATGCCATCCATCCAATTTCACTGAAATTTTATCAAAGAGGTAGCTCCAATCCTTTTTTTTCTTTCTAGAACATCTCAATGGCAGCCCCAAGTATTTAATAGGAAGGCTGATGCGGGGGGTCCCCAAAACAGCAGCAATAGCACCTTACTTAGCCTTAGGTAGGCCAAAATAGACCAAACTAGATTTATCCCTATTTAGCCTAAGGCCTGAGAGCTCACCAAAGATGTTGACCATATGATATATAAAGCTAGTGCTTCATCCATAGAACCCTCCACAAAAAAAATCGTATCATCCGCATATTGAAGAATAGGGGCCAAATTACTCTTGCAAGATAAGGAGTACCCTCTATTAAGACCTGCTTCAACAAGTTTACAAGAATACCAGGCCAAATTGTCAATTGCCAAGTTGAAAACCAAAGGTGACAGAGGACATCCTTGTCTGATCCCACATTGGGGCTGAATCCAAGAACCAAAGGGTTTTCCATTTATCAAAGGAGTGAAAGAGGCAGTTTTGATACACCTCTTCACCCATTGAATCCAAACAGGGGGAAAGCCTCTTCTTTTAAGCACTTCCCAAAGGTAGAGCCAACTGATGGAGTCATAAGCTTTGCGGAAATCAACCTTCCATAAAAAGGCTTTACATTTCCTCTTGTGCCAACCACAAACCATTTCTTGGGCCATGATAAATGATTCTTGTAGAGATCTATCTGCCTGGAAGGAAGGCTGATTGAATAGGATGGATCAGCTCTTGCAAAACAGGCCTCAATCTATTGGCCAAGACCTTGCTAATCACCAAATAAATAGAGTTAGAGAGGACAATTGGTCTAAACTCCTGAAAAGTTTCAGCTCCTGGAGTCTTTGGCAGAAGAAAAAGAAAGGATATATTGATTCTTTCAAAGCCAAAGTTACCAATCTCAAATTCTCTGATCATATCCATCACCTCAGTGCCCACAATATCCCACAACTCATTGTAGAAGAGAACTTGAATCCCATCAGGACCAAGTGACCCTTCACAATTGAGATCCTTAATGCCCTTCAAGACTTCAGCTTCAGACACAGTAGCAATCAGGCTGGACCCCTGAATCTCTATAATTCTGGGAATATCACTAGCTGCCATCCTCCAACAACCCCTATCAGCAACTCTTGAAGACTCCTTGAAGTACTTGACAGCCTCAGCTCTGATATCTGAGATGGAGGTAATTCTCTGCCCCTCTTTAACCATAGATGAGATCAGATTGACTCTTCTCTGAGAGCTGGCAGCTAAGTGGAAGAATTTAGTGTTTGCATCCCCCTCACTTAACCACAACTACCTTGACTGTTCCCTCCAATCCATCTCTAGCTTCAGGTCTTCTTCAGCCACCAGCCCCTGCCATTTCTTTCTGTCAGCAGTATCCTGCTCACACAACCGAGCATTGGCTTCCTTGGTATCCAGTTCCTGAATCTTCATCAAGGCCTCTCGACGTCTCTGATGCCTTAAGAAAGAAACAACATCACCATATTCCTTTAACATCACTTTCAAAGCCAAAATCTTGGAAGCCAACCAGAAAGTAGCCATGCCCTCAACATGCTAAACCCCCCACCACCTAGCAAGCATTTTTTTGAAACCCAGCTCCCTCAGCCATGACTTCCTAAATTTGAAGTAGGATCCAGCCAGCACCTGTTCTCCATTGTCCAAAACTAGGGGTGTATGGTCAGAGAAGGGACGTTCAAGGCCACAAACAAAAGACAATTGGAAGAGGTCCAGTAGCCTAGCATTGCCAAAGAATCTATCAATCTTGGACATGAGACCATTACCATTCCTCCAAGTGAATTCAGAGCCCGAGGAGGGAAATTCACTCAAGCCTAAAGCTTGGACCATCAGCTGGAAGACAGTGGCAGAGCTATCCACCACAACATTGGGTCTGTCACTCCCCACCAACACACAATTGAAGTCACCTCCGACAAGCTAGACTGCCCCATTCACAAAATCTACAACCAAGTTCCAATCCTCCCAAAGCTCCTATCTTCTGCTAGGGTCATTAGGACCATACACACCTGTCAGAAAGAAGTCACTGTCCCCCTAGCCTCTTTTGAACATACAAGTCAGTATGTGCCTAGCCAGTGATGCCTCCTCCAAGCGCAGCACATGCTTCTTCCACTAGATTGCAATACCCCTAGATCAGCCATTAGAGTTGATCAACACAATGTCATTTATACAACCTACTTTCATCTCTACCCAAGCCCTGTCAGACTCAGTATCAATATGCGTCTCTTGGAGGATGGCACAATCAATCCACCATTGTCCCAAATATCTAAGCAAAGATGCCCTTCGACTTCTATCACATAGCCCACACAAATTCTAAGTCAGAATCCTCATTTGGCTGTTTGATCTATCCCCTTCTTTGCAGCAGAGGATTTGCTAACCTTCATCACAGCTACAATGGCACATTCATCAACTTTTTGTGTATGATTATGTCTTCTCAACCTTAGCATGTATGGAGGTTTCCCAAGACCAGAGGTAGAAGGAGTCTTAGACTCCAGGTGCAGATCATCAGCCACAGGAGAGCTACATTGTAAATCAAAAGAATTTACAGGGGGGTTTTCCATATCAGAATCAACAAGAGCACTGGCTGGGGAAGTCACAACTTTCAAGTCCTCAGCCACAACTTCATTCATCACAGATACCTCCTCCCCTTCTTTAACCACCACTGCAGAATCAAGTTGGATCAAAGGTACCCTACCCTATCCTCCAGAGTTTTAGTCATCACCTCCTCTACCATCAAGCCCCCTACCCCATGTTCCAGTTCCACACTTTTAATGGGTTCGGCCACCATCTTCTGATTTGCACAATTTAGTTGTAAAGAGCATGCTCTGGCTCGCAGCACCTCAGCATAAGAGGGGAGGTGATGACTCGACTCCACACCCCTATTTGCCACTTGGAACTTGAAGAGTAACATCCAAGAGCTTCCCCCACATCAGAGAATTAGTTTATCTGGAATAGATCCAGCCCTGAAGACATCCACCCTCACCTTCAAAACACTAGCATCTCCTTCAGTCTGACCAACTTTAGCATCCTTTGCCATAGACGCAAACCTAGCAACCATATTTTCCACCACCACCCTAGACCTCAGGTGCAGAGGTAGACCATTGATTTCAAGAAAACTAGATCTAGGGACAGGTCTTTGAGGTGGTCGCTCAGGCAAGGATCCATCAAAAGGGGATACCAAATGGCACAACACTATCAATCCACACAAATTACTAGACTGAAAACACAGATTCTCGACATCCGCCACCCCCAAATCAAATAGGACAAATTGCAAAGGGGAGATAACAACAATTTTCCAAGCATCAGTTCAGAGGGAAAGAGAGTTTACCAATTGCTGAGCTCTCTCTAGGGATAGAGTGCCCAACATCACTTCCCCAATCAAGGCCCCACGCAAAACCAATTCCGCCACCTTAATGTCCTCACTCAGGGGAATCTCCACATCTAGGGTGTGCCCCCCGAAAGTTGATGGGGGTGGTGGAAGAGGCAGCTGCGCCTCACCCTTAGGCTTCCATGGTTCAGTGTGCATCCTACCCCCAGATCCACCACGAGTTGTTAGACAGGAGTCCCACTTATGACCATAGCCCCTGCATGCCAAACACAGCACCAGCTGGTGACACATCGCCGGCAAGTGCCCATGGAGCAGACATCTAAAGCATATCATTTCCCTATGATTCCAAGCCCACCAACCATGAGAACCCCTCTTCCCACCATAGTGTGTGGGATATTGGGCAAAGCATATCCCACTCCTAGGTTCTACTCCCTGATTTGGGGCTTAACAAAGCCAATACTACTATAATAGGAGTAAAACGGATCCCAATGATTGTCATTATGTCCAACAAAGGATGGACCATCTCAGCATATGGGATCAAAGAGTGCAGAGTGGGGGTAAGGGTGTGGGCAAGATGTGAACAGATGAAAATCAATGTGGTCCATTCAAACTCACACCTCAATCAGAATTCCCCAAGCAAAACACAATTCAGAAAGGACTTTTTATTCTTTTATCAATTAGGCTTTTGAGATTTTAAGTCCACTTGTAGGTGACAAATCAAGTTATCAAAGTAGTTACGTGCCTACTTGAATCCACATTTGGTGATGTCCTTCAAGTAGCACGTTGCTTTCTACCACATCGTTTTAAACAAAGTTTGACCATCACACTCCTCCAATTTGGAATCCGTACAGAATGGATTCCATATCCTCATGGAATTATGAATAGTCATTGGTTCCATTGGTAATAGTTCATCTTTTTTATCTAGAGAATCATTCAAAGATGGAAAAACCCAAAAATGGCACGGAAGGGCCAGAGCTTTCTTTTCCCGATCCAATGGATTTGTTACATTTCTTCGAGTATCAAAGATTCTTAAGAAATCCATCATGAACTTTCAAGAATCCCCTGTGTAAGGTAAGATGAAAGAAGGCCCTTATCAGATCTTGGATTGAGAATCAAACAAAAGGATGAAGTAAGAATTCGGGGAGTAGGATCTTCATCATATACAACGAATAATTAGCACAGCTAGGAATTCAAGATTTTTATATGGATCTTTTCTACCTAACCAAAAGATAATTCATTCTTACAAAAATTGAAGAATCCCAATACAGAATCTAATAGATATGGGCATAGACTTCATTTGATATAGATTTTTCTTTCCTTCTCATGTTCACCCCAATAACGAACTTCCATAGGAATAGGAATAGTACAGATATCTACAGAATCAGACTCCCAATTCTTTTTGATACACCTAAAAAGACCTAGTTGGAGCTTAGGTGCACTTCCCTAAAGCTCAAATGGTAGAGCAACTCTACAGATGGAAGATCAAGGGATGCAAGTAGGCCTAAGACTTCCTTTGAAGCTGCTCTTTCACGGTGCTTCTTAACTACCCCCAAAAATCCGTGACAAGGTATCCCCCTCTTTGGAGTTACAAACCTTTGATCTCAACTTCTAAAGACTTCAGAATCCAACGGTAGGAGGGCTCTTGTCCTAGTATTCTGAAACCTAAGGAGTGTATAAATGTGTGCCGTGGTGCAAGAGATATAAGTGTGCATACACCGTAAAGATTTTGAATTTTGAATTGCATACCAAGTTTGAAAATCAAATCCTTGGTTTTTAAATGTCCCTCCTTTAATTAGTCCCTTTTATTTATTTATTTTTTTTCCAAACAATTAAATGTGACCACTTGTTAGATCTATTCAATACAGATTAGGTGGTCAAGAAATTAATCCAAATGCATTTGCATGAGAGGTAGAAATGCAAAGCTAGAAGTGCATACTTGATGCCAGCATTCTTCATGCAATATGCAAGACAGGAAATTAGATTTAGATGCTACTCTTTCAATCCTAAATTATTCAACTTATGGCCAGGCAGCTTCTAGCAGGTAGCTTGTGTTTATTATTATTGTTATTATTTTTACCTACCTATGCACAAAAAAGATCAATCCATGAAAGAAAATAAAAATCTACTTATGCACAAACAAAGAAAATGATAAAAAAAAAAGGACAAAGAAAACCTAGATCTAAAGAAAAGGGAACAAACTCCAGAAAATTACCCATGCAGGGGCCTAAAAGAAAGTCAGGAAACAAACCCTAAAAATATACCCATGAACAATGCTCACAAACTAAATGTGCAATGAAAAATTAAGTCTAAAGTCTTAATCCTACTCTAATCAAATCAACGACTAAATGTGCATAGATGATCATCGCATCCTCGTCCTTCCCCTCTTGGCGATCTGGTTCCTTGCAAGGTGGCTCGAACAATTTCTCCTCTGGCGACGTCAAGGGTCGCCTCTCACGATGGCTGGTGTGATTGCGAGTTGTAGAATGTGTGTCGTAGATAGTTGCACTCACATCAGAAAGAAAAAAAAATCTAGAGTTAAATATGATTCAAAATTTAAATCAATGTGAACAAATGATTGAATGAATGTGATTTAATTAAGCCTATTGCCTCCACGGCAATGGCACCATTTGATAAGACAATTTTCGCTTTGGAATAATGTAATTAAGATGATTTGTCATTGTAGGATCAAAGTGGTGGAATATCGCTTAACAAAACATTTAAAATTAAAATTAAACCACTCACATGAGAGCGGGTTGTGTCCAGAAGGAGGCAATGACATATTTAAGCTTGCAATTAGGTTGAAATCAAGTTCGTTGAACTATTCATCAAATCAAGCAATGCCTATGTAGCTCCGAAAGTAAACCTTAAGTTTATTCAGAAGTCAAGGGGTGTTAATGTAATTTTTTTGTAAGAAGATTGTCCATGTGCAAGGGTATGCCATGTACTATTCACTTGCATGCATACTAAAATATAATTAAAAATTAAATTCAACGCACATAGAGATGAAGGATAAGGTTTAACAATTCTCTAGAAGCATGAACATGAAGGCATAAATTCACCACAACATAATAATGATAAAACAAAATTCAATTTTGTGGCAATGGCATGAAATGTAAATATTAGTGAGAGTGAAAACAGAGGATTCTACCTCTCTCCTTGCTCATGGGAGAGTGGTTTGTTCGAGGAACTCTTCTGGGAGTAGGTTGGTCAGAGCGAGGGCTTCGCAACGGTGGAGGTAGCAGGTTGCTAGACGGCTAGAATCAGCCGGATGGAGGAGAGAAGCGTCAGCGGAGGAGGTTGCTGCTGCTGGCCATTCTTGATGTAGGTGAGAGGAGGGGTGGCACGCGGGCACTAAAGGCGCGAGGAGGCATGGGCTTGTTGAGGGGCATGCGCTCTGCAGGCCGCACGAAAGTGCAGCGTCTGGTGGCTGTGCAGCTGTAGGTGTTGCAGGGGGCGATGCATGGGCGCTGCAGTAGGGGCATGTGGAGGTGAAGGCACAGGGGCTGCAGGCGCGAGGCGAAGGCACGCAGCCGTTCAGGTGCTGAGGATATGGCGCTGAAAGTGAAGGTACGCAGGCGTCCAGGCTGGAGGTGAAGGGGCACGGTGAGGTGCTGGCTAGAGGTGCATGCGATGGGGCGCTAGCTGGACTGAGGCGCGGGAAGGAGACATTGCAGCACTTTGTGCTGCAGCGGGTGTGGCGAGGTTTTTGTGTTCTTTTTGGTGGAGTGGCAGAAAAATAGAGAATGGGGAAAAAGATGGAGGTGGTTGCTGGTGATGGTTGATGATGGTTGTTGCGTGGCCTTCAGGCACATGCTTGTAGTGAGTTGCACAAGCCACTAATGGCGTGGCGATCTGTCACCCCGCCTGCCCGTAGTGGAGTGGTCTTGTGCTTACAGTGTGA
Organism: Thalassia testudinum; assembly: GCA_037157565.1. Classification (NCBI taxonomy): domain Eukaryota; kingdom Viridiplantae; phylum Streptophyta; class Magnoliopsida; order Alismatales; family Hydrocharitaceae; genus Thalassia; species Thalassia testudinum. Next base: position 219,384,521 of record JAZHRO010000031.1, on the reverse strand, counting down.
GGCCAGTAGTATGGAATGGATGAGAAGCAAAGTTTTCTATGTAGTGAGGAACAAAGGGTGGTGGCCTCCTTTGAATGGCAACCCTTCCTCTCTTTTTTGTAGCCACATCTACACAGATTTAAAATTCAAAAGGCCACCGTCGAGTGAATCTGATGCGCAGGAGGTGGAGGCAGAGACAGAGCAGTTTCCTGCAAAGGAGAAGAAGAGAAAAGAATAAAATAATTAGGATTATTTATACATAACTCCTTAACTTCTATGTTAATTAAAATAGTGCACCTAATTAATTAACTAATCAAATGTATGCAATCCTATGTTAATTCTAAATGCATGAATTATGCACTTAAGCTAAAAATATGAATTAATTTATTTACATCCTAATGTATGCTATCTAAATGTTAAAATTAACTTAATGTCTAGACACTTCAATACTTAAACAGCCCACAAGTATGGGCTAATCAGGTTGCTCGGCCCTTGAGTAACCTTTTGGCCAAAGGCACGTTGTTCGAGTTTGATGAATCATGCCATAAGGCATTTGATTTATTGAAAATGGCAATCTCCTGTTCCCCGTTATTGCAACCACCGATTTGGACAGCCCCATTTGAGATTATGGTTGACGCATCTAATTATGCCATCAGGGCTGTCATGGGTCAAATGATTGAGGAAGAGCCCTCTGTGATTTACTATGCTAGCAATACTTTGGATGAGGCCCAGAGGAATTGCACCGTTACTGAAAAGGAATTGCAAGCCATAGTTTTCACTTTAGAAAAATTTAGGGCTTACCTATTATGTTCTCGTGTCATCATCTACACCGACCACTCAGCCTTGAAACATCTCTTGGCTAAAAAGGATGCCAAACCCCAACTTATTCGCTGGATTCTGCTGCTTCAAGAGTTCGATCTTGAAATCAGGGATAAAGCTGGGGCACAAAACATAGTGCAGATCACCTCTCAAGAATCCTAATTGATTCTCCTCATCTAGATGTTCCAATCTCTAATACTTCTCTGGATGAATCTATCCTCACAGTCTCGGGTATCCGAACCCCCTGGTTTGCAGATATTGTCAATTATTTGGCCATTGGTCAAATCCCCCAGGATTGGACCAAACAACAACGGGATAGACTTGTATCTGAGGCCAAATATTATTTTTGGGATGATCTTTAGCTGTACCGCATTGGCATAGACCAGATTATTCGCCGATGCATCCCAGAAGTCGAGTTCCCTAGCATACTTGAGTTCTGTCACACATCCTCATGTGGTGGACACTTTTCCATGAAAAAGACGGCCACAAAAATTTTGCAATCTGGATTCTATTGGCCGTCATTATTTAATGATGCCCAAGAATTCTCTAAGTATGCACTCGATGCCAGACACTCAGGAACATGGCTAAGAGAGATATGATGCCCCTGAACCCAATTCTTTCCATCGAAATTTTTGACATTTGGGGCATCGACTTTATGGGACCCTTCCCTACTTCATTTAGACACCAGTATATTATGGTCATTGTTGATTACGTGTCCAAGTTGATTAAGGCAATGCCCACCCGGACCAATGACCACAAGGTGGTCATCGATTTTGTGAAGAGAAATATCTTCAGTCTGTTTGAGGTTCCAAGAGTAATTATCAGTGATGGTGGCACACATTTCACTTATGCCCAGTTTTAGAATTTACTGGGGAAATATGGGGTGAGCCATCAAATTTCCACACCTTACCACCCTCAGACGAATGGATAGGGCGAGGTCTCCAATCGGGAGATCAAGAACATTTTGCAGAAAATCATTAGGCCTGATAGGAAGGACTGGGCCCAAAAGCTAGATGATGCTCTTTGGTCTTATCGTACGGCGCACAAAATGCCTATCGGTATGTCTTCATTCCATCTAGTGTTTGGGAAGGCGTGTCACTTACCCGTAGAACTTGAACTCCGGGCATTTTGGGCCATCAAGAAATGTAATGTGGACCTTGAGTTGGCTGGGAAAACTAGGAAACTCCAACTATTTGAGTTGGAGGAGCTTTGAAATGATGCTTATGAAAACACCAAAATCTATAAGGCAAGCACCAAAGCTCTCCATGACCAGATGATTTCATGTAAGAGCTTTGAGCCAAACTAGAAGGTCTGCCTTTTCGATTCTTGATTGAAGCTTTTCCCTGGTAAACTCAGGTCTAAGTGGGGTAACTCATTCATTATTGAGTAGATTTCCCCTAACAGGGCAGTCGAAATCTCTAACACAAAGACAGGTAATATTTTCAAGGTCAATGGACAGCGTCTCAAATCCTTTGTTGACCATGTGCTCCCTGAACTCGTCTTGGACGTGGTTGCTCTTACCTTGCCGTAACCACTGCGGGCTGATCATCGCCCACCTGAAGGCACTGAACTCAACACATGTAAAGACTGTTCCAAGCTGACCAGAGTCTCACAGAAACCAGGTGTTATTCTTCCACTTCTACTCTCTTGCATACTTTCATTTTTCACAATGAGGACATCGCAATAGGTAACCATGGGCGGGTGGACATATTTTATAACCATTTTGTCAGCTATAAAAGTGATTTCCTGTTATTTGATTCTTGTTAAAAAATAATGAAAAAATGAAAATTTGAAAAAGATAAAAAAAAATTAGAATTAGGAGACGAGAACTTAGGCATTAGGAGTTGTAAACTTTAGGAATTGATACCTTGAGACCTAAATACTTAGACTTTTCAGGTCTTCATGCTTAATTAGCCTAGGTGTCCACTCGGATGTGGATTTAGTCTCGAGTGCTCGCCAATTAAAATTTATTTTAATTTGGTAAATAATTTGGGATGATATAGACGACTTACCAACCTGCCCTCTGATTTGGGGAGACTTTAAGCCTAAGCATCTATACACATTTTTTGCACTGACTCACTTTCCAGTAGTTTTATGGAAAGTAGGTAGCTAATGGACCATCTTGCATGGTATGGCTGGTAAGTTGTTGGTGGGTAGCTAAGTGGCCGGTTGTCCAGAGCATAGCCATAAAATCGTTTTCATTGTACTATCATTAGGTAAATCTTAGATTAAGAAAGCCACCTACTTAAAAAAAAAATAGAAAAAAGGCAAAAATAAAAAAAACCAATAAAACCACACTTCACCGCTCGAGTATGGCTAGCAAGTTGTCAGTGGTAACAGCTCAACGGCCGGTTGTCTACAACCCAGCTCACAAAAAAAAAAGCACAATAATTCCCAAAACACCTAGGGAAGAAGCGAGGAAGTAGAATAAACCAGGGAGATATACACTACGTTTGCCCTTGTGTTGACCCCATATAAATGAAAGTAGGGAGAAAGCTACCGATCGTAAAGATAAACCTTTAGGCAAGGTCACCTAGGGACATAGAAATCTGAAGCCTATTTTAACGGCCATTTAGTGAGTCTTTCACTATTTTTCACAAGATGCTTAGCACTTAGAGTCCTTTTTGATTTTTGGGCAGGTCAGGTAGCCGTAAAAGTTATCCCGTAACTCTCAAACTCCAAAAGTACAAAAAAATTAGAAAAGAAGAAAAACAAGAAAAAAATTTTTTATCTTCTCTTCTAAAATAAGGCAAGGGCTTGGATGGTCTGCATTCTGGCAGGCATCCGGGCACTGTTGAGTTTTTGTAATTAGGTCAGGGGTTGAGATTTTCTAAAGCAATCAATGAATTTTGCCTAATTAATTGAACCCTGATTCTACTTTTATACATAGCATTTAGGTTAATTTTGCTAGGGACTAGCAAAAAGTAAGCATGGGGTATGATGAACACACATAAATTCATGATAAATTGCTTAATTATGGTAGTTCCTAGGCTTAGCATTGCATATAATGTTATAAATATTGCATAACAACCATTGCATGGCATTTAGGATAGTTGTATGTTTTGTATATTAATTCCTTCATTTTATATGGCCAAGGGGCAATGCGACATCCATACGGGCTTTAGATGGAAAATCCGGCCATACGGATGGATCCAGAGCGACAATCGTAGTTTGAAAGCAATGGTGGTCGGACCCAGTTAGGCTGTGTTAATATGGTGATTTTATTGTTGAAATGTGTATAGTGGTTAACCTAAATCGGTCCTAACCATCTGTTTACAAAATATTTTTTTACCTGGCCTATTTGATTTTATCTTGGTCACTTTTAGGCCCAGGGTCGAACTCAGGGAAGTGGGCTTAGAAGTCAAGTTTCTATGCCTTTCCTACAACGAATCTCTTCCGTTCGTTTATTATGTTTTTGGTGTTTTTCTATTTAGATTTTTTTCTGATAATTCTTGTCCTTGAGGCACACCCTCAAAATTAGGTTCTTGGCTTTGAGCCAAGTCAAGGTTCCAAAACGGGTATTGCTATTCGCAAGATGGAGTACCTGCAAGTCAAGGATTATCTTTTCTCTTTTATACATTTTTTTATCTTTTTATTGGCAGGAAAGAGAAGCAGAAGTAGAGTAACTATAGTATATATATATATATGTCAATACTATATATGTATAAAGGGGTGGGGGTGGAGGCGGAGATGGAGTGTAGCACGGTGTTGAGTCGGTCATTGTCCAGGAAGACGCAACCAACAGGACGAAGTGCCGCGTGGAGTGTAAGGTGGATTGATGGAAGATGAGTGTGACCACGCTTTTTGTATGCATGTATCGGGGAATATCAGCAACTGGTGCAGATATTCCCACGATACAACTTATGGTAAGTAATGTGAAAAAATATATATATATATATGTATATATGTAAAAATATCTATATGTATATATGTTTATAAATATATAGGTATATATGCAGTTATATGTGTATATATATGAATATATGTATTTATATATAAGTATATAAGTATATGCATAGCTAGATATATGTATAGATATATATATATATATATGTATTTGTTTGTATATAATACTATATAGATTTATATATATGTATGTATATATATATATATAGTAATATATGCAAATAGATATATGTAGATAGATATGTATATATATATATGTATATATAGTTATATAGATATATATGTACATAGGTATGTATATTTACATATATATATATATATGTGTGTGTGTAAGTGTATGTGTATATATATATATATGTATCTATACTTATACTTAGTTATATAGGTAATTATATATATATATATAGATATATGTATACATATATATATGTGTACATGAGTATATGTAGATATGTAAATATATATGTATATATATATTTATATAAGTACATATACATTTATATATATATATATGTATGTATACTAATACTTAAGTATATAGATACTGCTATATGTATAGATATAAGTATATATATATATATATGCATATAAATATATAAAGATATAAATATATATATGTATATATATATATAAGTATATAATAGTGTATAGGTGAGAGTGTGTGTGTGTATGTCTATTTGCAGAGAGAGAGAGAGAGAGATAGAGAGAGAGCCCCTACTGTGAAGAAGGCTAAAGAGTTTAAGTCGTCTACAGCATCAAGGGCCGACGTCTGGTGTCCACGCGTGCACGCATAGGTGCGTAGACGCACGGAGAGGCGTGCACATGCAGGGGAGTGGGCACGGAGGAAGGAACGCAGTGCACCACGCTGTGCGAAGGGCTGGAGCGGGTGCACGCAGACGTATGCGGGCGAATTGAGAGTGCAAAGACGCGGGCGGGTGCAAGCACTAGCAGACGCGTGGGTGGGCGCTAGAGTGGGACGCGGGGCGAGACGTGCACACGGGATGCGGCCGGTTGCGGTGCGCCGGGTGACCAGATAAGTGAGAAACTTACCGGTCACCGCACTGTAGCCACAGTGTTCCGCTGAATTGCATGAACAGGGGCTGCAGTGCCTGGGCGAGCCGCGCGACCGGGTGCTGTAGGTGCTGTGAGTGCGGTTGGCACGCGCGGGCTGGCGCTCGCGTGGAAGGGATGCGCCAGCTGGTTGCAAGCGTGGAGAGGCGGGCGTATGCAAAGAAGCGGAAGGCGAGGGCGCCTGCAGGCATGCGCTGGAGGCCTGCGTGTGCTGTTGTCTCCTTGCTGCTGCTATTGTGGAGCTCGGTCGGCTACTGCAGCGGCGTGCGCTGGTCGGTTGAGCTTCAAAGCTTGAAGCTTTGTGGTAATGGTGGAAATGGCATGGAAAGTTGAAATAGGGAAGAGAAGACCACCACACTCACCGGCTCTTTGATGAGCTGGGCAGTGGTGGTCTCACGGTGGTTGGTGTGCACCACAGTGATGTACTCTTGCCCACAGAGTGTCTCCTCAGAGGACGAGGGCCTGCGTATGGTGGGAGAGGGGGAGGAGATGGCCTGGAGAAGAAGAGCTGCGTTGGGTTGGCTTTTTTTTGTGAGGACCAGGCCCTCTTGCACAGAAGGAGCCGTGCTCTTTTTTAAGAAGAAGAAAGCATGCACAGCCATGCCCTGGCTGTGCATGGCTCATGGCTAACTGCGAGAGGCTTGCATGCGGCTGGCAGAGAGAGGTGTTGCAAAGCATGCCACGAGGAGGAAGCTCCAGCCTTGCCATGCAGCCGCAGGAAGAATTCAAAGTCAAGTAAAATAAAAAATAAAAAGTTGGTGAATTTTGCAAAGCAGCACTTGAGGAGAAATGTTAATTGCAAGGCCATTTATTTCACTCTCCTCCCCTCTCAATTAAATGCATGCATGCATATATTTTTACAAATGCGACTAGGGATACCTAATATGCACAGGTAATGCTAGGAAATAGCACAAGACGACACAATTGCAGGTGTATTTTTGCGATGCAGTCATACCCCCATGCCTATCTTTTACTAGTCCCTAGCAAAACATTTTTTGTATTGTATTTGGAAATGATCTTTAGCTGAAGATTTTCTTCTGAGGTGACATAGGTGTGTTTATTATTGGATATTGTGAGAACTAATTACAGAGAAGACTACCAGTACTTTAAGTCTCACATGACATAGATCGTCTCTCGACTAACTAGGACTCTTGATATTTAAACCTTAAGTACGATTTCTAGGACCCAGGAGGTTTCTGCTGTACTCGAGAGCTTAAGAGATTATGGCTTGTGCTTAGTAAAGGATCAAGACAGACCAGATGAACATTAAGACTCAAGCCCAGGGTATCACGAATTTTTAAGTATAGGTTAGTCCCAGTTTCAGCTCGTGTCTTCAGATTAACCCTTGAAAAGATGACGAAAAACTCAACTCCCATTTTCTGACATTTGTGGCTCAAAGAAAATAGGGTATTTGCCCAGAAGAACACTTTTGTAGGAAGATTTTACAGACATTTGTGAGATATACTGACTTATTTGTATATCTTTTTTTTTTTTTTTCGAACACGTGTCAGTATATCTCTTATAACATTATTTGGAGGAGCACACTTTTCCTTTTTGGTGGAAAGAGTCTCTCTTAAAGACAAGACTAAAGACTGGGATAAAAGGTCTACCTGCACGCACAGGTAAGGACTCTACCTTCCCTAATGAACACTAGGGTTGGATCTTACGTTCACCTAGCCTTTCTTGATATGTGTAGTGTGAACCAAGATTGCTTAGGCTCTCAAGTAGAAGCAAACCAACGGATCCTGTACTGGTGTCTCAGGTACAAGAATGCGTCCTTAGTTAGGAGAGATTCCGATCTATCTTGTCAATGCTCAAGTAAATTAAGCCGAGCCTGAGCAGATCAAGCTTTGTGGCCAGGAAAGTTTTCAAAACAGCGGTTGAATATCCATAAACGCTTATTGTATTCTTGTTTCAGCCTTCAGATCCTTACTAAATACCATTTTTTTTCTTTTTTTTACATATTTATAAATAGGTGGAAACTGCATGATACCATAAAATACCCAGATCCTATGGATGCCTATCCACCCCCTCATGCCAAAGGATGCTATGTCCTCATATGCATGCAGGGAAAGGTAGAGAAAGGACGAAAGATCGGGTAACGAGAGCTGAGGTGCAGGGTATACAACAGGGTGGTAGGGTGGATGGTGGGTGTTGAAGTGAAAAGTGAAGTGATCGTGATAGTGGCGTGAAAAGTGATGGTGGATGGTGGAAGGTCAGGCATTTCTTGGGACGAGAGTGTCCCAGGCAGATCAAAGAACAAATCAGGGGGAAGAAGTTGGCCCTCAGATTGGCCAAGAAGAGGGGCTTCTTGGATAGATGGATACAAAAAGGAATAGCCCCAGTGAGAAGTATGTGGGCTTAAGGTCCCAGTGTGGATTTGCAAATCCGCCTGATTTGGCGGGAAAGAAAGGGCAATCCGGTCTTCAAGAGAGTGGATCGGTCTTCAAGTGTACCTCATCTTTATTCATGAAATTCCCTCCGTAGGAAGTGTATGCAATCTGCTTCAAAGTCTCATTTAGCCCATAGTAGAAAATCTAGGCTATATGCCACTTAGGCAGACCATGGTGCGGACACTTCCTAAGGAGGTCATTATACCTTTCCCATGCCTCATGAAATTGTTCGCCGTTTTGTTGCGTAATTGAAGTGATAGCACGGCGAAGCGCATTGGTTTGCCTAATTGGGAAGAACTTCTTGAGAAATGTTGTCCGCATCTCTTCCCAAGAGTGGATGGTTCTCCCCGGGGTGCGTAACCACTGCAACTCTTTATCCCGCAATGAAAACGGGAACATTTTCATGAGGACAATAGTAACCCGATATTTCTAGGTTTAACAGTTTCATACAATCGAGTTAGGTCTTCCAAGTGGAGAAAAGGATCTTCACTTGCAAGACCATGGAAGTGAAACTTTATTAGGCCAATATTGTTAGGTTTCAATTCAAAGTCATCCTCGCCCATGGGGACCCGAATTTGTCCTATGGTCTCTGTAGCAACGGGATTCTGATAAGAGCTAAGAGACCTAGGCTCCTCCCATTCGGGAGGGTTCTGCATTTCCTCCAATGTTTCCCTAATGGCTTCAATTTGCTCATTATACATTTTCATTTGGGCTTGGAGGGGTGTTATGGGATCTAAGGCTCCACCACCTGGTGGGTTTTGAGGGCGGTTTGCTCCCTCAAGATTTGGGGGTGGGCGTGCAGCCATGTTTGTGGAGGAGGAGGACGATTCGGCTTCTTTTCTAAATTTATCAGGTAATTCAAACAGTTCAGGGTTTTGTGACCTCCTTCCAAACATGCACTACCACAGGAAGAATTGGGGGGATACGAAGAGAAAAGAGATGAGAGAGATGACGCCGCAAAGGTACACTTGGTGACAAATCAATACAATCAAACTCCTAACCTCTACAGTGTACCCTTAGACCTAGAGATCTAAGTTACCTACTGTCACAAACTACGGAACCGAATGCGAGCACCGCGGAACAACCGGGCCAGATTGAAAGGCCGTTTGCCCCAGTCTTAGACACCCGATAGCATGCGGGAACCCTCACCAGCACGTAGGCGCCACACGTAGGTAATTAGACCTCCAATCCTTAATAAGGGTCAAGTTACTACCAATTTTAGTTAGAGGCTTAGGATCAAATGCTTTTGGAATGTGAAGGGCGTTGTTTACGGATAATGCCTAAGTGATTGATTTTTCAAGTGTGTAAAACAAGCATGCAACAGGGAAATCTCCCCAAATTGAAGTTTTAATTGGTGAATGGTTTTTAGAATTCAGCCTTAAGTAGTATGGATTTTAGGATTTCGCTGAAATACCAATTCAACCAATCTCCGGGTTTTGCAAGAATACAAGTTTTCTTCTAAGCCCAACAAACCCTTCATCAATGTCAGTTGGTTAATGCATGCTAAACTGCACTGTACTTCCCTATTTGGAGATTTCTATGTGTGGATGCATGAATCAATTTTAGATTAGTGTGAAAGGGAGCCAAGGCACATTAATTCAAGTGCTCTCAATCACCAGAATGACTTCCACACAAGGCTCAACCAAAAGATAAAGAAAATCAAATTGTTGGGGTTGAAATATTTGGGATCGAATCTTAGGCACGTGAAAGGTCGTGGTGGGGTTGGAATCAACTCAATTCCAAGTCTCCCCACCAAAAATGTGATCCCGAATTTGCAGATAAGTGAGGCAAAGAGGGGTGCAATCAATCTTTTTTTGTTTGCCTCAAAGAATACTTCACATGGCAAAAAATTCAAGAATCAAGATTCTTGGATTTTCGCTATGCGAAGTAAGGTGGGAAATCCCGGGGAGGTGGCAGTAAAGGCAATCAATCAAACAAGTGAATTTTAATCCACTTGCCCCAAGAAATCCCATGATGTTTTTCTAGTTTTTAGTTTTTTTTTTATTTTATTAAGGTGACAAGTTAACCTAGGTTGCTAAGAAAGAAAGACCTACTTGTTCAGCAACGTGTGCGGAGCTCCAGTGTGGTGTCGACGTCTTCACGCTCTCGTTCCTGCCTTGGATCTGTCCACATCTCCGACTTCGTCTGCCTGCCTTCTCATTGCAACAGGTTTACCAACACACCAAAAACAGAGACACCCATGATGAGAAGGGTGTGAGAAGAGAAAAATTATAGGAATGGAGTAAAAACTTACTTGAAGGCACACTTCCCTGACAACGGCGCCATGAAAGGATTGTGGTCGTTGGACCCGGTTAGGTTGTGTTAATATGGTGATTTTATCGTTGAAATGTGTATAGTGGTTAAACTAAATCGGACCTACCATCTCTTTACAAAATATTTTTTTACCTAGCCTATTTGATTTTATCTTGGTCACTTTTAGGCCCAAGGTCGAACTCAGGGAAGTTGGGTTAGAAGTCAAGTTTCTACGCCTTTCCTACAACGAATCTCTTCCATTCGTTTATTGTGTTTTTGGTGTTTTTCTATTTAGATTTTTTTTCTGATAATTCTTGTCCTTGAGGCACACCCTCAAAATTAGGTTCTTGGCTTTGAGCCAAATCAAGGTTCCAAAACAGGTTTTGCTATTCGCAAGACGGAGTATTTGCAAGTCAAGGATTAGCTTTTCTCTTTTATACATTTTTTTTATCTTTTTATTGGCAGGAAAGAGAAGCAGAAGTAGAGTAACTATAGTATATATATATTTATATACTATATATGTATAAAGGGGTGGGGGTGGAGGCTGAGATGGAGTGTAGCACGGTGTCGAGTCAGTCCTCATCTAGGAAGATGCAACCAACAGGACGAAGTGCCGCATGGAGAGTAAGGTGGATTGATGGAAGATGAGTGTGATCATGCTTTTTGTACGCATGTATCAGGGAATATCAACAACTGGTGCAGATATTTCCATGATACAACATATGGTAAGTAATGTGAAAAAATATATATAAATATGTATATATGTAAATATATCTATATGTATATATGGTTATAAATATATAGGTATATATGTAGTTATATGTGTATATATATGTTTATTTGTATATATATATATATTTATTTAACTATATGTATAGATATATATATGTATATGTACGTATATAATACTATAAAGTTGTATATATATGTATGTATATATATATATACTAATATATGTATATAGATATATGTAGATAGATATGTATATATATATATATGTATATATAGTTATATAGATATATATGTATATAGGTATGTATATTTGTACATATATATATGTGTATAAGTGTATGTGTATATAAGTATATGTAGATATGTAAATATGTATGTATATGTATATTTATATAAGTATATAGATTTACATATATAAATATATATGTATGTATACTAATACTTAAGTATATAGATACTACTATATGTATAAATATAACTATATATATATGTATATATATATAAGTATATAATAGTGTATAGGTGAGAGTGTGTGTGTATGTGTATTTGCAGAGCGAGAGAGAGTGTGTGCTGTGAGAGAGAGAGAGAGAGAGCCTGCTGTGAAGAAGGCTGGAGAGTTTAAGCCATCTGTAGCATCAGGGGCTGACGTCTGGTGTCCACGCGTGCATGCATAGTTGCGTAGGCCTGTTGAGAGGTGTGCACACGTAGGGGAGTGGGCGCAAAGGAAGGAATGCAGCGCACCACGCTGTAAGAAGGGCTGGAGCAGGCACACGCAGACGTAAGCGGTCGAAGACGCGGGCGGGTGCGGGCGTTGGCAGACGCGCAGGCGGGCGCTGGAGCGGGACGCAGGGCGGGACGCGCAAGTGGACTGCGGTCGGTTGCGGTGTGCCGAGTGACCGGATAAGTGAGAAACTTACCGGTCATCGCACTGTAGCGATAGTGTTCCGCTGAAATGAGTGAACAGTGGCTACAGTGCCCGGGCAAGCCACGCGACAGGGTGTCGTAGGTGCTGTGAGTGCGGGTAGCTTGCAGCTGGCCCACGCATGGAAGGGATACGTCGGTTGGTTGCAGGCACGGAGAGGTAGGCGTACTCAAAGAAGAGGAAGGCAAGGGCACCTGTAGGCACACGCTGGAGGCCTACGTGAGCTGCTGTCGCCTTGCTGCTGCTGCTGTGGAGCTCGGTCGGCTACCGTAGGGGCGTGCGGTGGCCGGTTGAGCTTCAAAGCTTGAAGCTTTGTGGTAATGGCGGAAATGGCATGGAAAGTTGAAACAGGGAAGAGAAGACCACCACACCCACTGGCTCTTTGATGAGCTGGGTGGTGGTGGTCTCACGGTGGTGGGTGTGCACCACAGTGATGTACTCCTGCCCGTAGAGTGTCTCCTTGGAGGAGGAGGTTCTGCGTATGGAGGGAGAGGGGGAGGAGATGGCCTGGAGAAGAAGAGCTGCGTTGGGTTGGCTTTTTTCTGTGAGGACCAGGCTCTCTTGCAAAGAAGGAGTCGTGCTCTTTTTAAAGAAGAAGAAAGCATGCATAGCCATTCCCTGGCTGTGCATGGCTCATGGCTGACAAGGAGAGGCTTGCATGCGGCTAGCAGGGAGAGGTGTTGCAAAGCATGGCGCGATGAGGAAGGTCCAGCCATGCCATGCAGCCGCGAGAAGAATTCACAGTCAAGTAAAATAAAAAATAAAAAGATGGTGAATTTTGCAAAGCAGCACTTGAGGAAAAATGTTAATTGCAAGCCCATTTATTTCACTCTCCTCCCCTCTCAATTAAATGCATGCATGCATGTTTTTTTACAAATGCTACTAGGGATACCTAATATGCACAGGTAATGCTAGGAAACAGCACAACACGACACAATTGCAGGTGTATTTTTGCAGTGCAATCACAGTTCGGCTTTGCGAGAATCATCTCGATCTGAGCATCGTGGCACCCTCTACAAGAAGAAGAAGATGGATGACCCAGATGGTGCCACGTGGCGCCATTCAGGCCACCCAACACCGGCCAGCAGCATCGCCCAATTCCTTTTCATCCATGCCCTTGAATCCTAGCCGTTGGATCAAGATCCAACGGTAGGGAAGTGTTCGCACCAAGCTGCTCCTCGTGACACAAAGGAAGGTCTAGCGCAACGGTTGGAGCGTCAGTTTGCAAGGGAGGGGTGCAGGTTCAAATCCCTGCAACCCCCTAATTCGCAATTTGGCCAGGAGCAGGGCAGTAGCAGTGGCAACGTGTGCAAAGCACCAGCGCATGGCAGCACGCACATAGCAGGGCACGCGTGGTCAGCGCACGTGATAGGCGGGGCACCGCAGCACGGGCAAAGTGTGGTTGGAGCCAACTTACAGCGACAGTTGGGCTGACCTACAATGACACTTACAGCCATTGCTACTTCATTGCAAGCCAGCAGAGCCAACTAAGGGTGTGAGCAGATGTGAGCTGTCTACAGCAACATTTCCAACGACGGTCCGAAGGTCGCTAAAGGTACTTCATCCATTTTTAGCCTCTTCACCTCCACTATAAAAGGACCTACACCCTCTCCCTTCCAAGCCATCTCTACCTACTCTACTCCTACCTACTCCTAAGCTCTAGCAAGCCTACCAATGCTCCATTAGAGCTTGTTCTCAAGCTCCCAAGGCTCCTATTAGTGTAGCAAACCTCTGCCCCATCAATTATTCCTCCATCTTCCCATCTCCCTTCATAGGTCACCTTGGAGCCGTCCTCCCACCTCCATTCCGATAGCAGATCACCTCCGTCTTCTCATCTCCATTTCGGAGCCACGCTGAAGCTTTCCTCAACTCAACGTCCTCTTGCATCTCACCTCCGTTGTCCCGCTCCTCACCTCCTTCATCTGAGCTTCTGCCAGGTGCCGTCGTCTCACCTAACAGTCGCTTTGGGAGATTTCCTCCCAGCCCCCTCTCTTCTTATACTTTCATAGTAGATTGTAATAGACATTGGATTGATATATATACCATTTTCTTTTCACAACTCTATCTTGTGATATGTTTGCTTGTTTCTTCTTACAAAAATACGAAAAAATAACAAAGCCCTATGATACCAAAAGGAGATGAATTCAAGCGTGGTTTTCAACTAAAGTAAACATTGCCTCCTTGTGTTCAACCGAGGACTCCCTTGGAGTTTCAATATAAATTTATCTGATGGACGTGTTTTGCAACTACGACGATGGGTTACTTGTAACCCCGATTTCTAACACGTAAAACACACTCGACCAGATAGCGTGGTGGTCTTGAGCCCTTTCACAAAGGCAAGGTTGCTAGTTCGAAACCCGCAAGCCCCCCAATCCTCCAATTCAGTGTGCAGCAACAACAACCTCGCATGCATAACGCAAGGCATGCAGACAGACTCAGCGCACTAGCAGTAAGCACGCAGCACACACAGTACGTGTAGCATGAGACTCAAGCACACGAAGCATGCGCCAGCAGTGCAGCAGTGCGAGAATGTGAGCTGTCTTCAGCAACATCTGCGGTGGGTCTGCAGCGACGTTTATGGACGTCACTAATTCTCGATGTATGAAAAGCCTCTTCTCCTCCACTATAAAAGGCCTACACCCCTCCATTCTGCTTTATCTCTTCCTTTCTTTCCCTCACCACCTCCAAGTCTCTAAAGAGTGCTTATCCCAATCCCGAGATGCTCCTCTAGAGTAGAAAATCAAATATTTTCTCGCTTCTCACCCCCCTTTATGGAGCATCCCGTGGCCGTCCTCTCACCACCTTTGGGAAGTAGATCCTTGCCGCAATGTCGACCTACCCTGTCCTCCTTCCTCCGACGCCATTCTTCTTCATCCAGCTTCCTGCCACATTCGTCTGGGGAGTGGTCAAAGCGAGCCATCCTCCAAGCGACCGTCGAGGGGATTCCTCTCAACCCATTCTATCTTTTATCACTTTCTAATGTATTTTTAATTAGCTATAATATACATTGATTAGTTTTATGAAATGTTTCTTTCCCTCTCTTTCTTTCTCTCTCTGTCCTCTCTCTCTTATTTTGTTAGTGTAGAGTAGAATAGATAACAATTCACCAGATACTGCATCTTATAAAATACCAAAAAATCTCAAACCTAAAAAGAACAAAACAGATAAAGTCAAAGTACAATTTCCAAACCAAACGTTCACCTCATTTTGAGTTTTGGTATAAATTTTATTTGGTCATGACATTTTACGACTGCGACAACAGGTTCTCCAAAACCCTAACTTTTCCTCACGAAAACATGGTAATCAGATTCTAAGCCAGTTCGACCAAGTCTTGATTTTATGGCCATCCCACAACCTTGAAACTTCGACACCTTAGACAATCCTTGGATTAAGAAACTTCTCACTACTATTCTGATTGGGGGGTTTATTGGAGCAACATTTCTTGTATTGGGGTACCAAGTTTGGGTTAATATTTTCTTTAGTCAGTCCATTACCCTAGGGGATTATCTCTGCACTATTCTTTCCCCATATCTTTTGGGGGAACATTGTCATCCTCCCCCTACCCCTCTAGAGATTGCTATTTTTGACTATCATTTAGAGCTTCCTCCAATGAATTGGGAAGATTTCATTTCCATCTTGGTTGGGCGAGTGATGAAGTGTGACTCATCATAGTTGAAATGCCCAAGTTAAGCTAGAAACTAAGCTAATGACTATACAATTAACACAAGAAATGGGTTAAGTGTGGAAAATAATAGAAATGACCTAAAACAACAAATTTATGTTGAAAATGCAAAATTAGAACATAAAATGAGATATTCTATTTAAAAATGTAAATAAAACAAAAGTTCAAATCATATTCTAAATGTTTAATTGGGCTTCAATGAAAACATGGTTGCATTAGGACATCATTAGGACCTCGCATTCTTGATATTACATCTGAGTCCTTACATTATATACATTTATTCATGTTTAAAACCAATAGGGACTCATTTGCAAATGACCAGGGACCACGCTACATTAATCTTCTCTACTTGTGTGTTTCTAAGCAATTCTTCTACCTCTCCACCCTTAAGTGCTTGAACAAAAATTTACCAAAACACCTACAACCACGGACCACTGTAGCGACACAAGAACACGGGAAATTGCAACCGTCTATCCCATGCATCCCTTGATCAATGGCCAATCCCAATCAAACTTTTGCACGCCTTTGCACATGGCATCACCACCCAAGCCATATTCAATCCTACGACCACGATTTGATTTGAATGCTTGTGCTCCCCTCTTCTTTTAATCCCACCATTAAAGCCCTAGTAATATAGACACATTTAATTAAGTTAAATTGCGTATTTATGCATGTTCCTAGGCTTAGATTTGCATTTCATATTGTAAATATTTCATAGCATGCATGATCCTACATTTACAATAGTTGTGTATATTTTAGGTTAATTACTTTCTTTTTATGGTCAGGAGAGAAGAAGATTTTTTTCATGGCCTCGGATGGATGATCGAACCATACGGATCTGATCAAAATGATGATCGAAGTCTAATGCCTCCAAAATCATCTAGATCAAAGTTCTGTAGCATTAGATGAAGTTCAAGGAAGATCAATGGCAAGGGGGGTGTGGTGTCGGACCCGAATAGGTTGTTAATATAATGATTTTATCGTTGAAGTGTGTATAGTGGTTAACCTACATCGGACCTAACCATCTCTTTACAAAATTTTTTACCTGGCCTACTTGATTTTATCTTGGTCACTTTTAGGCCTAGGGTCGAACTCAGGGAAGTGGGGTACAAGTTAAGTTTCTTCGCCTTTCCTACAACGAGTCCCTTCCTTTCGTTTATTGTGTTTCTGGTGTTTTCTATTTAGAATTTTTTTTGGTAATCTTTGTCCTTGAGGCACACCCACAAAATTGGGTTCTTGGCTTTGATCCAAAACAGGTCCCAAAACAGGTCTTGCTATTCGCAAGACAGGGTACCTGCAAGTCAAGGATTATCTTTTCTCTTTTATATATTTTTTTTATCTTTTTACTAACAGGAAAGCGAAATAGAAATAAAGTAAATATAGTGTATATATATATGTATATATTATATATGTATAAAGGGGTGGGGGTGGAGGTGGAGATGGAGTGTAGCACGATGTCGAGTTGGTCGTCGTCTAGAGAGACGCAACCAACAGGACTAGGTGCCGTGTGGAGTGTGGGATGGATGGTGGAAGGTGTATGTAACCACGCTTTTTGTACGCGTGTATCGGGGAATATCAGCAAATGGTGCAGATATTCCTGCGATACCCCATATGGTAAATAATGTGAAAATATATCTATATATGTATATATGGTTATATATAGGTATATATATGTATATATATATGTGTATATATATATGTATATATATAGGTATATCTATATATGTATATATATATAGATAGATATATGTATAGATGTATATATATATATATGTGTGTATGTATGTATGTATACTAATACATAAGTATATAGGTACTACTATATGTATAAATATAAATATAAATATAAATATATATATGTATATATATATATATGTTTATAAATATATGTGTATATATATCAATATATATAAGTATACGTATATATATATATGTATATAATAGAGTATAGGTGTGTGTGTGTGTGGAAGTGTCAGTGTATGTGTGTGTAAGCATCGGTGAAGAGAGTGCTGTGAGTGTTGTGAGAGAGAGAGAGAGCAGGAGAGATGGCTGGATGTTAAGGCATCTGCAGACCAGGGCCGACGTCTGAGGACTTCAAGCTTGCGCGCAGGCGCGCATCCACGTAGACAAGCACGCGCTGGGGGGCGAAGGGCACAGAGAGGAGACGCAGCGCACCGTGCTGCGTGAAGGCTGGAGCGGGCGCTCGTAGGCGCGTACGAAGGGAGTGGGCGAAGCAGACACGTGGGCTGGTGCAAGCAAAGCTAGGGTAGACGCGCAGGCGGGCGAGCGCATGAGTGAGGGCTGGTTGCGACACGCTTGGTGATCGGTAAAGTGAGAAGCTTTTCGGTCACCCCACTGTAGCCACAGTGTCGCGCAGACTCGCATGAACAGTGGCTACAGTGGTCATCCGTGTCGCATAACTGGGAGCTGCAGGTGGTGTGAGTGCTACCGGCTCGCGGCTAGCACGCGTGAGCTAGCGCGCGAGGAAGATGGTATGCGCCGACCGGTTGCGAGCACGAAGAAGCTCACCACAGAGTGCACAGAGAGGGAGTTGGCGTGTGCGGGGGAAGGCGAGGGTGACGCAGACGCTGCTGGGGTGCACGGTGAGGGTTGGCCGGCCGGTTGCAGAGGAGCGCAATTGTCGGTTGCGGGCGGAAGAGAGTGCGACAGGGTGGAGAAAGCTGGAGGCGAAGAGGCCTGCAGGCACGCACGGAAGGGGCTGGGGTGCCTGTAGTCTTGCGCGGTATGGCTGGGCTGCTGCTGCCGCTGCTGCCTTGCCGCAACTGCTGCCACTGAGGTTCGAGCTTCAGACCTTGAAGCTTGCGGCCATGGCTGAAGGTGCTTGAAATGGGAAAAAAACTAGAAAAGAGCCACCACGCCCACCGGATCTTTGAAGAGCTAGGTGGTGGTGGTCTAACTGTGGTGGTGTGCACCATAGTAAGGGCTCCTGCCCGCCGGGTGTCTTCGAGGAGGGTCGGCGTATGGAGGTAGAGGGAGGAGAGGACAGCCTGGAAGGAGAAGTTCTACAGAGTCTTTTTTTTTGACTTTTTTTGGTGAGGACTAGGCTGCTTTCTGAAGGAGAAGCCGTGGCTTTAAAAAGAAGATGAAAGCCATGAATGGCCATGCCCTGGCTGTGCATGGCTCATTCATGCCCTCGGCAGGGAGTGGCAGCCGCAGGGAAGGGCAGGCAGGGAGAGGGATGGAGAGTAGGGAATGGCGCAAGGAGAAGTTGCAGCCGCAGGAAGCATTTCAAAATCAAGTGGAAAAAATAAAAAGATGGTGGATTTTGTAAAGATGCACTTGAGGAAAAATGTAATCGCGAGGCCATTTATTTATTCTCCTCTCTTCTCAATTAATTGCATGCATGCAAATATTTTTACAATACAACTATGGAGACCTAATATGCATTGGTAATGCTAGGAAATAGCACAAGATGGCATGATTGCAGGCGTATTTTTGCGGTGCAATCAGGGGGCAATGCGACATCCATACTGGATTCGAATGGAAAATCTGACCATACGGATGGATCCGAAGCGACGATCGCAGTCCGGCAACGTGGGAATCATCTCGATCAGATCTCTGTAGCACCCTCTACAAAAAGAAGAAACCATTCCTCATCCACAACCTCCATTTCCAGCTATTAGATCTTGATCCAAAGGCAGAGAAGCCTCCTCCACCGTGTGCTATAAGACGTCTTCTTAACACATATGGCAACTTGGCTTATTGGTTGGAGACTTGGAACGTAAATTGGTGACCACCGTTCGAGTCCCCACATGCCTCCTTGTTTCAGAGGTGCATATCCAATTTGAATAAAGAACGCACGATTTTGATCGGGTGGCCCTAATGAGGCGTATGGGTGATCTGGTCCGAGGGATCCAACGACTGATAGCAGGTACGCAGACCACGTGATTTGAATTGGACAGGCGCACAACGTTGGATGCATGATCTTCAGCCACACAATCAGGACCTTCCAATGCACATCCAACGGCCCTCAACCCTTCAACCTTGTGCCAGCTGCTGTGTGCGTAAGCGCCTCACGAGGAGGTGTAATGGCTACAGCAACAGTTTTGCAGGCCTTTAGTGACGCTTGTAGCTGTCACTAATGGCCTGCGCTTTGCGTGGGCCAGTAAAGGAATTGAAGGGGTTTGATTTTCAGCGACAATTACAACCGTCACTAATTGCCCATGGACGATTTTGTCTATCCTCCATTATAAACTGACCATCCCCCTCCATTCCAAACCATCTCTTCCATTCTTCCTCTCAGCACCTCTATGGCTCTAGAGAGAGCTTGTCCCAAGCCTGGGATGCTTTTATAGAGTAGAAAAGAAAATAATTTTCCCACCTCTCATCCCCATTCATGGGGCATCCCATGGCCATCCTCTCACCACCCTTCGGGAAGAAGATCCTTGCTGTGATGTCGTCCTGCCCCATCCTCCGCCCTACAACTCCGTCCTCCTTTGTCCTACTCCTCACCACCTTCCTCCAAGCAACGTCAGAGCGAGTCATCCTCCGAGCAACTATCGAGGGGGATTCTCTCACGCCTTTCTATCTTTTTTGCTTTTGTAGTGTAATCTTTCCCACTTTCATAGTTGAGAAAAAAACATTTGATTAGAAATCCATGATTGTTTCTCTCTCTCTCTTATATTTTTGGAAGTAAATTAGCTAGATAAGCAATTGTCAATCTGATCTCTTGTTTTCTAAAAAATTCCAAAAAATTATAAAAGATAAAAACAACAAAAACAAATAAAAGCGAAACGTGGATTTTTCAAAACCAAATGTTCACCTCCCCATGTTCGCCCTGGGACTCACTTTTTGAGTTTTGGTTATAAATTTTATCTGATCGACGGATTTTCTCGTGAATTGAGCTACGTTGACGGGTTTTCCAAATCCGAACCCTTCCATGCAAATCCGACATGATCATTTTGCCACTGTTGCCGAGTAGGTAATGCTCTTTGATTTTTTTTTCATGCTTTTCGACCTTACCTAACTTTTTTGTCACTTTTTCTCTGATCTTACTATGATTGCAAGTACTCATCCGAGGCAGGCCAGAGCAGTTAGATTGGAGAAAAGTGTGAATGAAGGTTTTGTAAGTGTACCCCCACCACCCCCACCGTAGTTTTCATTCCATAGCCTAATAACTCAAAGCCAAATCAACTTAGGTGCTTGCATAAACCCTAGGTTAGATTTTGGTTGTTTGATTGTCAATCCACTCACCACACCCACCCGCATATATAAAAAAATAAAACAATATTATTCTCATGTGGGATTTAACTGAAAACTACACACTTAACACCCACAACTTCTTATCCTAAGGCTCACAATCACTTTGATTCTACCACTTAACCAGGATCTAACCTATGGACTCGGTACACTTTAACTCAATACACATAAGTGAGTAGAAAACAAAATAGGTTAAACATTCTTGTGTGCCTTAACTAAGTGGTGCAACAGGCCAATTGATTGAGTTGTTTGGCCCACACCACTTAAGATAAAAGTGTTTCATCAGTAGCTTACCACTTAGGTTTGATTTTTAGGGCTGAACTAGGTAGTTCACATTTTTTTTGATTTCTAAAGGAATACATCATCACCAGTGCTTGTAAAACCTGGGGTGTTCTACTGAACCCTGATTGAATCAACCTAAGGATTAAACCCTAAAAGACACATCATCAATTAACCTTGCTTGTAAACCCTGGTTGTGCACGCACACACATTTGAATCAATCATTACGGGCACAACCCATCTAAAGGGTGATGAGACCACATTTGTGGGCTAATTAATACATAAATGCCTAATTATTATGGTAGCATCTACGTATACAAAGCATACTTTGATATGTAAATAAATTAATGTTTGCATATAGAGGCATGCATGCATTTCATGTATTATTTTAGATTTTTTTTATAAATAACCCAATTTATTTTTCTTTTATTTTCTTTTTCCTACAAAATGCGCGACCGCCATCTCGCCAGCTTATCTCTCCCATCAGTTCAGCCGGGCATCCCGCAACCTCACAATAATCCAGTGAGATTGTTGGAGATGATCTAGAGGGAAGAAACAAAATTTATGAGGCATTTAAAAAGAGGAGGGACATGGGGGGCCTGATAACACCACACAAGAGGGTAGTAATTAGGTTGAATATGGCCCATCTTTAGAATAAAAGGCACAACATAAGTAGAATAGGAGCATTGCATGCATCAAGTACCAAGATTGCTTATAAACTGTATTAATGGCCATTTGTGTAAAGCATTTGTCAAAGCATACCTCAGATGAGCAATCGGACCACACGGATGGATTCAGAACGATGAACAGAGTCCAACGGATTCAAGATCGGCCAAATCCGACATCCGGAGCTCCCACAATGGGCCAAAGAAATTCTGACCGTTGATTTGGAGATCAACGGCCTAGAGAGCGCCACGTCGCCCTGCCCCCACCGCTCGCACACCCTCAAGCCGGCCAAAGGCGAATCTCGGCCGTTGATCTTCGATCGAACGGCCGAGATCCGCACGCTCGCCCGCGGTCGCCACGACAAAGCGCGGGCCTGGCGCAATAGTTAGCGGGCATGCTCGCATCACCACGACGTGCGTTCGAGTCGCGAGGAGCGGGATTTGAAGGCGGGCGAAGGGCGCGGAAAAATTGGGCTGCCCGATCAGCAGCAGGCGGCCACTATCTCGCCACGCGGCGCAACCGCAGCGCACGAGCGCCGACGTACGCGCGCACGCCGGGCGGAAACGCGCGTGCACACGCGCGCCCAAGGCGCAATCTTAGCGCAGGCACAGAAGGCTATCAACTGTCCGATCTTCGATCGGACGATTCTCGTTTAGCAGCCACGGATCGCGCGAAGAGGAAGACCGGAGCGGGCAGCTGACAGGCGGCGAGAGGGCTACACCGACTCTTTTGGAAGCGATTTTAGCGACGCTCTGGATGTCGCTAAAGCCCCTTCTTCTTTTAGGAAGCCCTTAACTCTATTTAAACCCCCTCCTACCACCATTCAAGATATACTCTCCCATTTGCAACTACTCCACTCCTCTCCTAGCTAGTTTTAGGCACTCTTGTAATTGCCGGAGACGACGAGCCGCCAACGGAGCCTCCTCCACTGTCGTGGCTGCCTCGTCGCTCTCCACTCTCTCTCTACCTCTCTCTCTCTTTTAAGCTTTCATTTACTCTTGTTAAAGCATGTATTTAATGTTGTAAGCTATGAACTATGAATGCATGTTTAATGAAATTATTTTCCATTCAATCGCAATTTTAACTTCTGTTCAAAGTGCATGATCAAAATCAAGAGCTTTCTAACCCTAAACTCTCTCTCTCTATCTCTCGCTTTTCAAAATCATCTCTTTCGCAAGCAAAACTCCTTTTTCGTGACAACAAGTGGTAAACAAAATCCGATTTCCACGCCTCCCTGAGACCGACACTCGTACTCACCTTCGTTTACTTCTTTTAAAATCGACGTATCAAGTGCGACTATAACGACACCTCTTAACACATACGCACTACGCCACGTCAGGGCCATGGTCTGTTGGATTCTTGACGACTGTGGAGAAAGCAAACACGGTGGTTGAAGAGTGCACAGTGTTTTAGGGCCAACTTCGTCAATGCCACCTACGTCGGGGTGGTGCTCTATGAAAAAGAGCATCACCACCACCACTAGCGCCTACCTGTAGCCTCCTCTACCTGCGGCCCTACTCCTCGACTAAAGCAAATTGCCGCACACGCCGCCGCAAAGCCACTCTCGCTCTCCATTGCAGTAGCCTTCTTCTTCCCTTTCTTCTCATCTTTCCCTCCCCTACTTCCACTGCAAAGAACCCAACAGCACCCATGTTGCAACACTTCCATCGAGCTCCATCTGGCCTTCAACAGTGATGCCAAGTGCCACCCGTATCATCATTGACCACATGCGGCCAGAAGCAACCACGTGTAGCCACGCCACCTCTGTAAGTGCGTGAATCTACTCCATAACAGCACAACCTGCCCCCTCATCGACGTTGA
This sequence comes from Thalassia testudinum, assembly GCA_037157565.1. Lineage (NCBI taxonomy): Eukaryota > Viridiplantae > Streptophyta > Magnoliopsida > Alismatales > Hydrocharitaceae > Thalassia > Thalassia testudinum. Next base: position 219,360,778 of record JAZHRO010000031.1, on the reverse strand, counting down.
GCCCTTTGCTCAGCCACCTTCGGTGGCCTTCTCTCACACCAATGCCACTATCGCAATCCTCATCCTCCAACGCACCTCCACCGAGAGTTCCTCCGCCGATCGTGGACTCACGCATGACAACACTTGCACACAACTGCCTCCCCTATTTTTCAACAGTGGATGGGGTATTAGTTGCAATGAGAGGTTGAGGGTTGATTGAAGATTTGGATTTATATTTATATTTATATATATGCTGCTGAATTTGTTCTCAGCGACCTTCTCTTTCTATATATTTCTCGCAATCTCTCTTTACGTGTGTTCCCTTTCTTTCTCTAATGGGATGAAATCTTTCTGCAATATGAACATGGATGTCTACTGATAGAGAGTTATATTAGGTTCATTCCTCCCTGTGATTCAACCTAATTTTGTGGTGAGATTTCAGTTTATTTAATTTTTGATTGAGAGATTTTCCACCACAAACAAAAAAAAATACTATAATTATGCATTATTGCTACCTCTTTAATCAAGTGAGAATCTCTTTATCAAATGGCACCATTGCCAGGGAGGTAACAGGCCTAGTAAACTTGCACGTATTTCCAGTTCGTAGTGATTTCTAATTGGATCTATATATTCATTGATCTATTTCTTTTCCCTATGCGAGGTACATCTGTTTGGAGAAAACAAACGTGACGGGCATGCACAACAGAGGTGATATTCTTGGTGGACCTTGATGCCACCTAAGGGGCATCAACGGATGCTTGTGGGCCTTGATCCCAAGCATGTGAAAGCGTATAGAGGAGCCTTCCTGATTTAGTTATTAGATCTTGGTGTAGATTTAGGCTGATAGACTTAGTATTAGTTATTTGTTTTCTCGCCCATGTACTCTGGGGCCAGTTTTTGGGGCAGTGTCCCCGATTCTTTAGATTCTAGGTTTATTCATAGTTAGTTAGTTCTTTTGATTGTGCATCTATTTATTAAAAAAAATAAAAAAAGGAAAATAAATCCTAACTGCCTGCTGGAAGCAACATATCCATAGGACGACCATCTAGGATTGCTTGAGCAGCATTTAGATTTTATTCTTGCGTTGCGTGCATTTTTGCATTTCTTATCTTACTATATTAGTTATCTACACACACATTGCATCTAAACATAATTAAACAAGACACTAAAATTGATTTGAAAAGATTAATCAAGTGGTCACATTACTTCTTGAAATGAAAGGAAAAATACAGGATGTGTTTGAATATCGTGTCTACAATTTTCAAAAGAAAAATCACATTTCACGGTGAATGCACACTTCTTGCACTAGGCACGCACTATAGGCACTGCACTAGGACTTGGACCCTTAAGGCTATAGGCATCTATCTCTTTATTGGTGCAAACCCTCCTATCTCACTTTGAAACAGTGGTATTAATGTTTGCCTGAGTGATTTGATACTCTAAGGAGGGGGACAGCCTTTAAAGGAATTCAAGGGTAGTAAAGAGGCACCGCTAACACATTGCCTCGAAGGAAGGGTTTGCACTACTTGCATCCCTTGGTTCCATCCTTGGAGTACCTTTTTACTTGAACATCTGAGAATATCATTACAACAAAGTGTACATCTTTAGGGCACTCGAAGGTCAATTTAGGGTCCGTAATTGTTTGACAACTTGATTGATCACCCAAAAAGGACTAAAAGTAACCTCAACCTTCTTAACAGTCATTGGCCAGAAATTTCAACTGCCTCGTTTCTCTTATACCACTTACATAGGAATGGAGAAAAACTGTCTTGACTATATTTGGCCAAGTTGAAGAGTTGGAAGAGGACTTAAAGAACTTTAAATTAACAAAAGACCTCTTGCCTTGTGTTTGCTTGGTGTATGCTTGGTAGGCACTCTCTTAGAAGTAGTCTTCTATTAAACCCTTAGCCTGAGAGAACTATAAGGAAAGCTAACCAAGAAAGAAGAAAAATGGCTGAAGAAGACCTGAAGAAGAGATTAGGGTTGGTGAAAATCAGAGTACCTTGAGAGACTATTTCCTCCCTACAACCCACCAAGCCCTACCTATTCAAAGACTTGGAGTGGATAACCCATATGAAATCAAGAGCAGCACCATATCTTTGCTCCCATATTTTTATGGCACTACTAGGGAGGGTCCCTATAGCCATCTTGAGGAATTCACCGAGGTCTATTCTACGGTGAAGCTCTAGGGCATAACTGATGAAGCCTTGATGAGGGCTCTATTTCCATTCTCCCTAAAGGATAAGGCCAAGCACTGGTATCATACCCTCGATGCAAGGGTAAATGATTGGGCCACCCTTAATGGAGAATTCTTGAAAAAGTATTTTCCTATGAGTAAAACCAACCATCATGGAAGAGAGATTATGGGTTTTACTCAATAGGAAGGGGAGTAATTTCATGAGACGTAGGAGCGCTTTAATGACCTTCTTAAGTTATGCCCCCACCATCAGGTGCAAAGATGGCAGTTGGTTGAAAGGTTCTATAACAGATTATTTGAAAGGCACAGGCAAACCATCGATGCAGCCTGTGCTAGAACCTTCATGACAAAAACTGAGGATGAAGCCTGGGCATTATTTGAAACATTAAGTGACAATTCCATACATATGTCCTCTGCCTATCAAGAAAAAAAACCATCAATTTTGTAGAGGAAGATAGAGGCCCATGAAGCTGGGGCTACTCAGGATTTGGCTTATCATATTCAATTATTGAGCAAAAACTTTGATAGGCTTTTAGCAAACCTCGGAATGAACCTGCAAGTAGGCTCTATCTTTCAAGCTTCAAGTGAATGCTCCATTTGCGAAAGCACAACACACGCCACTGTGGAGTGCCACCAGGCAAATCAATTCCCTGAGTTGATTTAGGTTGACCTGAACGCAGCCCAAGGTTTTCATCCACCTCTTTGTAATAACCTATATTCTAATACCTATAATCTAGGTTGGCGGAACCATCCAAACTTCCCATGGAAGCAAGGTGATGCTTCTAACTCAAGGAATACAAGACCCCTACCTCCCCAACCCATATACCAGCCATCCTATGAAAACCCTCCTCAGCATAAGCCTTCTGAGATGGAGGAACTTAAGCCCATGATGAAAGAGATACAAGAGCATCAGAATATGGTCATCAAATCTCAGAATAAGATGATTACTGATATGCAATCCCAAATTGGTCATCTTACTAGGCAACATGATCCGAGGAAGTTGCCCACCTCATCTAAGGAGAACCCAAAGGGCAAGGGGATCATATTCAGGGAGCACAACCAAGTTGTGACCGTTCTAGGGAGTGGAAAGAAAATCGACAAGCCTGACTGCGCTCCTACAGTCACCTCTCAGGATTCCCCTCCTACACCAAACCCGACTTCCATCTCCACTGAGGAAGAGTGACACTGCTCTCCCTCGCTTGAAATCACCTGCCTAGAGGATGTCGTCAGTCTGCCACCCCTTTCCCGCCATGACGACCCCTCTTCCCAGAAGCCGAGGGTGCCCCATCCAGATTGCCTATTTGCTCCTGGGAAATCTTCTATTGGCTCTCTTGGAGCAAGGATTGGACAGAGAGGATTATGGACACTTTTAGACAAGTGCAAATCAACTTGCCTCTGTTGGAAGCTATCAAACAGATCTTGTCCTATGCTAACCTTTTAAAGGACCTGTGCACTTAGAAGCACCAATCTAGGAGATAGGTCCACGCTATGGTCATCCTGCCTGACCATGCTAGCTTGGTTCTCCAACATGGAACACCCCCAAAATGAAAGACCCAGGGGCCCCGTATATTTCAATGGTTATAGGTAACCAACACATTGACGAGGCTCAACTCGATCTGGGTGTGAGGGTGATCATTTTACTGAGCTCTATCTACGATCTTTTAGGAGGAGGTGAGTTAAAGCCTAGTCCAGTCATGTCCAGCTCGCAGACAGATCACTTAAGACACCACGGGGATTACTGGAAGATGCCCTGGTGAGAGTGGAGGACTTCTTCCCTGTTGACTTTCTTGTGCTAGATACTGACCCATCGAATAAGCCCACTAAGCCATCCATTATTTTGGGATGCCTCTTCTTGGCCATAGCCAATGCCTCTATCAATTGTACATCAGGGGCACTTGAAATGGGCTTTAGGAATAAGAAGATCTGGTTGAATGTTTTTGATACTTAAAAGCAATTCGGATTTGAAGATTGTTCTCAGATTGAGGTTGTTCATGAAATAATTGAGGAGACTACTCCAGCACTCCTATGTAGAGATCCCCTTCAAAAGGTCATATCTATGGACCATCCTTTGATTATTAAAGAAACTAAAGGGGAAATAATCAAATTAGAAGAGTTGTTCGGGATACACACAGAGTCTCTGTCCCTACCCTTGACCATGAAGGTAGATCCACTACTTTAGGCGGGGACATCTCAACTTAAACCCTCAATCCAAAAGGCTCTTGAGTTGGAGCTGAAACCCCTCCCGAGCACATTGAAGTATGCTTTCGTTGGCCCTAATGACATGCTCCCTGTTATCATATTATTTGCATTATCTAAATCATAGGAGGGAGCTCTACTTGAGTGTTTACAAAGGCACAAGGAAGCAATTGCTTGGTCAATTGCTGAAATTAAACATGTTGTTCCCTCCCTTTGCATGCATCATATATACACGGATGAGTTCGTGAAACCCGGCTCAAAGCCAATATGTGGGAGGTTATTAAAAAGGAGATTCTAAAATGGCTGGATGCAGGAATTATCTATCCCATTTCAAATAGTAATGGGTCAGTCCTATTCATGTGTTGCCCAAAAAGGCAGGAATCATTGTGGAAGAGAATGACCAAGGAGAGTTGGTAACCACTATACCCTCAACTGGTTCGAGGGTCTGCATTGATTACCACTATTTGAACACGGCTACCCAAAAAGACCATTTCCCCTTACAGTTTATCAATAAGATTTTGGAACGACTGGCAGGGGACAAGTACTTCTGTTTTCTTGATGGGTACTGATGAACACACATAAATTCACGATAAATTGATATTTTTTTGATAGTTCCTAGGCTTAGCACTGCATATCATGATATAAATATTGCATAGCATTCATCACTCTGCATTTAGAGTACTTGTTTATATTTAGGTTAATTAGGTACTTTTTATGGTCAGGAGAAAAAAGGATTTATTTCAGGGCCTCGGATGGATGATCAGACCATACGGATCTGATCGGGACGACGATCGAAGACAAATGCCTCTGAAATCGTCTAGATTGGAGTCCCATAGCATCACATTAACACCGAGGAAGATCAACTGGCAAGGGGGCAATGCGACATCCATATGGGTTTCGGATGGATAATTCGACCGTACGAATGGATTCGGAGCAATGATTGCAGTCTGGCATCGTGAGAACCATCCCGATCTAAGCACCGTGGCACCCTCTACAAGAAGAAGAAGATGGACGATCCAGATGGCACCACGTGGTGCCATCCAGGTAGCCCAACACTGGCCAACAACACTGCCCAATTCCTTCTTCATCCGCTCCCCTGAATCTTAGCCGTTGGATCAAGATCCAACCGCTGGGCAACTTTGCACCAGACTCCTCATGACACATCCACACACTTGGCGCAATGGTCCAGACTGCAGTTCTCAAGGGTGGGGCACGGGATCGAATCCCCGCAGCCCCCCAATTTCCAATTTGGTCGGCTGCTCAGCAGCAGCCACGCAACGCGTAGTGCACAGTAGCAGTAGCGCGACATACGCGCACGTGGATGCCAGCACACGCCTGTGCGTGCGCGACACGGGTACGTGAAGCGCATAGCGCCAGCGGAGCGCACGCCAGCAGGGAGATGCGCAGATCTTTAGCAACATTTATGAGGGTCTGTACCGACACTTACAGTTGTCAATAAAGGCCCGCGCATGCCAACAAGTGGAATTGAAGGGCGGATCCTCAACAACAACTGCAACGACGTTTGTGGACGTCACTAAAGGTCTGTGCCCGCTAGCAAGAGCAATTGAAGGGCAGATCTTCAGCGACAGCTGCAGCAACGTTTTTGGACGTCAGTAAAGACCCAGATACAATTTTTGCCTCTCCTCCACTATAAATGGACTTGCACCCCCTTCTTTCCAGGCCATCTCTACCTACTCTACTCCCACCTACTCCTAAGCTCTAGCAAGCCTACCAATGCTCCTCTAGAGCTTGTTCTCAAGCTCCCAAGGTGCCTATTAGTGTAGCGAACCTCTACCTCACCGAATACTCATGCAACTCCCCATCTCCCTTCATAGGTCACCTTGAAGCTGTCCTCCCACCTCCATTCCGGTAGTAGATCAACTCCGTCTTCTCACCTCCATTCCGGAGCTACGCTGAAGCTTTCCTCAACCTGACGTCCTCCAACATCTCACCTCCGTCGTCCCGCTCCTCACCTCCTTCATCCGAGCTTCCACCAAGCACCGTCATCTCACCGAACAGCCGATTCGGGAGATTTCCTCACACCTCCCTCTCTTTTTATGCTTTTGTAGTTCATTGTAATGGACATTGAATTAATATATATATCATATTTGTTCCACATCTCTTTGTTGTGAATCATTTGCTTGTCTTTTATTTCAAAAGCACAAAAAAATAAGAAAACCCTAAAATACCAAAAAGAAATTAATCGAAGCGTGATTTTCAACTAAAGTAAATGTCACCTCCTTATGTTCGACCCGAGACTCCCTTGGAGTTTTCGTATAAATTTTATTTGATTGACGTGTTTTGCAACTATGACGACATGTTACTTGTAACTTTGATTTCTAACATGCAAAACACACGCGACCATTTTGGCACCGTTGTCGGGGAGGCAACGGAATTTAGTTTATTATTGTTTATTGCTCTTCTTTGCATTTACATAGCACTAACCCTACTTGTCTTTGATCTACTATCTTGTAGGTACCCTAGCATGGAGATCCAAGTGTGGTAGATTGGAGTGAAGTGCAGGTAGAGTACTCTATAAGTGTCCCCCCCACTAATTCATTTCGCCACACTCATAACAAAGACCTAATCTACTTAGGTGTTTGCATAAACCCTATGATAGAATTGTTTGTCTTGTTTGCCACCTTTATCCACCTCACCCCCGCATTTAAAAAAAAAAACAAAAAAAAAAGAGATACTTGCTATGGGACGAATCAATATACACACTCTATACACCCACTTTTGAGGCACATAATCGGACTTGATTTTTTCTACCCAACTGGGATTCCGACCTGTGGACCCAGTATATGAATGCAACACATAAAAGTGTAGAAATCATATTAGGTTAATCACCTTTTTGTGTCCCTTAATCGGTGGTGCATTTGAGCCAATTGATTGAATTGTTTGGGCTGCATCACCTAATCTAAAAGAGGTTCATTTTCTAGCTACCCATAGGATTCAATAATTAGGTCAAGCTAGGCACTCCATATTTTTCTTCATTTCTAAAGGAAAATACTTGAACACGTGCTTTCAACAACAAAATTGGTTTGCCTCACAAAACTTGGTTGAAAACAGCTAATATTTGAATCCTAAAAGCTATTAAGTAAGATTCGAATCCTAAAACTCACCTCATCATTAATAATCTTGCTTGATAATGTCTTGGTTGTGCACATTCACATGTTCTCAAACAAATCATTAAGGGCACAACCCATTAAGGGCCCATCACATTCCAAGGCACCAATTTCCCAAGCCTAACTAAAATCAATTAGACGTTGGCCTTAAGGATTCATTCGCTCATCGGGATCCAAATTGAGATTATTCACGATTAACCTGCTTATGCTAGTTAATCTGATGTCTAGCTAGGGGAGTAGCATCAAATGACTACGGCTGGGGGGTACACTAGGAACCGAAGGAGCAAGCCAAAGGAAAAACCTTCTCCCCAGTCCCTCCTTCTAACTGGTTGGATTGCCTAGACATAATTAGAGTAAATCATCCATGATCTTAGGACGGATTTTGACAGTCAGTAGACCTTAGGCTATCCCATCTAAGGACAAGCTTGTATTCTTGTTCTGCAGGATTCTTTTTTTTTCCCTATCTTTCCGACTTCCTTCTAGTGTATGCTTGGGTGGAGGTCATTGAACCCTAGATTGGAAGGACCTTTAGACCATTCCCGGAGGAGGAGGTTGAGCTTTAGCCAAGTAGATCCCATGGCAGATCAACAACCACTTTCCCTACCTTCGAACCAGCAGGAGCTGATTCAGAGGCAGTGAGAAGAATTGCAGCAAATGCAGCAATGGTTCCAACGAATGAATGGTCAGGGCACTCGGCCCTTGAAGGATTTTTATGATCCTTCAAATTATGAGGATCATCCCTGCATTGTGATCTCCACTGGAGATGTTGAAATCAAGCCCCAGGTTTTGAGTCTAATTAAACACTTTCACAGGGTTGGCTCAAATGACCCATTCCAACATTTGCAAGACCTGATCACTCTGGTTCAGATTACCAAGTCGTGGAATGTGCATGAAGAACAGATGCTCATGAGGCCTTTCCCCCATTCACTCAAGGATAAGGACGCACATTGGTATCATACCATTGGAAGATCGATTACTACTTGGACAGCTTTGAAATCGGCCTTCCTGAAGAAATTCTTCCCAATTAGGCGAACCAATGCATTGCGACAGGCAATTACCACTTTTGCTTAGCGACAGGGGGAACCGTTTCATGAGTCCTGGGAGAGATTTCAGGATCTATTGTGGAAGTGTCCACACCATGAGGTGCCTAAATGGCAACTTGTGTAGATTTTTTATCATGGGTTGAATGATCAACTCCGTAATCATGTGGACGCTTCTTGTGAAGGCAATTTCCTCAACAAGGATGCAGATAGCGCATATGATTTGTTTGAGGAAATGAGTTAAAATTCTTTAAACCACTCTTCCATGGAAACCTTCAACCAATCCCAACAAATTAGATCAAATGCCAATGAGGTCCATGATTCTCGTACATTTGATATGGAATTGATCTGCAATAGATTATACAAGATGGATCTGGTTGCTAAACAAATGGAAGAGTGGATGTCCGAAAACTCTAATTTTTCTAGATCCGCTCAAACCCAGGGTTCGGGATTCCATTCTTTGCAAACTCCTACAGGACGGGACTTTGTGAACCAACTAGAGATGGCTCAACCTTCGAGCCAACTCTTCTCGGAACCTTATGGGTTCCAAACTGGGGCCTTTCATCCCAGTCTTTCTGATCCTTCTTCAACCTCATCTTATGAGAATGTTTATGGTATGTAAGAGAATGTTAGGTCCAACCCGTATTCTAATTCCTACAATTCCAGTTGGAAAAATCATCCTAACTTCTCTTGGAAAGATCAAGGGTAGCATACCCAATATCGACCCAACAACTATGTACCGCAAAAACCAATGGGTCAGGGTCATGTATATACTCAGTTGCCCCTGAATCAGGTTAATCAGCCCATGTGGAGTGCTCAACAACCCGCCGAGCAGGTTGACTTGAACCTGAAAATGGTAGAAATGCAAGGGTCAATGCTCCAGCTCATGCAACAGATGAAAACTTCGCTGGACACCTTGCAATCTGGACTTAGTACAAACAACCAGCAGCCTAGATCTGTACCATCACATTCCGTACCAAACCCAAGGAATGTTCAGAACTGAGGTGCTGGGCCTCAAGGGTTTGGTAATGATGGGGAGTCACATGCACAAGCTCATGCTATCTATCAGGCTACCCCAGCCCCTCCTGGAGCTAACCAAGTTCCTACCATAATCAACCAGGAGCCTCCTGTTTTGCCCAACCCTCCCCAAGGCACTAACCAACAGCATTTTTCCACGGCAAACACCATCACCTTGAGGAGTGGTAGTAAACGCAAGGGACCTACCCAACCCCATGTCAACCCCATTAGGCCCCGTAGCAAGAATTCCAAACTCCCAACTAAGCATTTGATCAACAAAACATCAGGGTCTAATTTGGGAGTATGTTGTTGTTGTATGGGCAAACAAAAAAAATCGAAGGAGAAATTGGAGGAAAGGATATCCATACTTCAAGCTTTCCAATTAACAATCATTTTACTCCTCGCAACTATCGGATCAATCCCTGCCTACATCATAGGTTTACTGAATGCATATAAAGAAAGGCGTAGAGCAAAATCTGAAATCAATAGGAGAGTATTTTTGTCCGATAACACAAGCACATTGATCATATGCAAGCTACCTCCTAAGAAGCAGGACCTGGGAGTCCTGCTGATTTCTTGCACAATAGGAAATGTTACTTCTGACCGGGCCCTCCTCGACTTAGGTGGTTCCATTAATGTGATCCCCACCTCACTACACATGGAATTAGGTCTAGGCTACCTAAAACACACTGACATAACCTTGCAGTTAGCCGATAGATCCATTACAAAACCAAGGGGTATTTTGGAGGATGTTTTAGTCAAGGTTATTGATTTACATTACCATGCTGATTTCATGGTCCTGGACATGGAAGCCCCAAAACAGCTCAACCACACCCCGATTATTTTGGGAAGACCTTTCCTGGCTACTCCCAAGGTGAGGATTAATTGTGAATCGGGAAATATAGAAATGGCCTCAAGGGATAAGACAAATCTATTTAATATTTTTGAAGTCTCAAAGAAGAATAAAACTAAGTGTGGTTCGATGGAGGACCTTGGTAGAATAGAGGAAGTAATGGGTATACATACCTTAGACAACCTTTTAATGGCAAACTCAACCCAAACTCAAGAAGAAGATGACACAGTTGCTGAAATAATTGAGGACAAAGCAAAAATGAAACCAATTGTAGCAACACGGGATGAGGAAGATATACATGAAATCAAAAAATTGTTGGATGATTCACTTGATCAAGATAAAATCCAACAATATCCTTATCGTGAATGCTTAAAGTTTGAGGTCCAACTTGTGGGTGGGAATTTAGAGGATCAGGATGGTTGGTTTAAGAACTTAGAATGCGAGGATGAAATTGAACATTGGGGAAGAACTCCTCAAACATTAGGTATTCTAGAGTTCCCACAAATCCCTAGCACATCACAAAACCCTCATCGTCCCTTTTCACCCAACCACTGCATAAATTCTATACCCAACTACACTTCCTCTGCAATAAACCAACAAAGCTCCTATTAAAGACCATTTGGTCTCTCCCTGCAGCACCAACTTACCACTTTCATTGTTCATCTCTTTGGTAAGCCCATTTTCACTCTCTGGGACCCATACCTGGGGGCCCGGAAACTGTGTTGTTGTGGCCTCAATGTTTAGTTGAGAACCTCACCTAGCTAAAGGCACTAAACTTAGCACATGTAAAGACTGTTCCAAGCTGACCAGTATCTCACAGAAACCAGGTGCTAGTCTTCCACTTCTACTCTCTTGCATGCTTTCATTATTTTTTCACAATGAGGACATTGCAAAAGCTAAGCATAGGGGGTGGACATATTTTATAACCTTTTTGTCAGCTGTAACAGTAATTTCATGTTATTTGATTCTTGTTCAAAAAAAATAGAATTAGGAAATGAGAACTTAGGCATTAGGAGTTGTAAACATTAGGAATTGATTCTTTGAGACCTGAATACTTAGACTCTTCAGGTCTTCAGGCTTAATTAGCCTGGGTGTCCACTCGAATGTGGATTTAGTCTCGAGTCCTCGCCAATTAAATTTTATTTTAATTTGGTAAATAATTTGGGATGATAAGTACGTGACTTATCAACCCACCCTTTGATTTGGGGGGACTTTAAGCCTAAGCATCTACACACATTATTTTGCACTGACTCACTTTCCGGTGGTTTGTACGGATATTGGGTAGCTAATGGACAGACTTGGGTGGTATGGCTGGCAAGTTGTCGGCGGTAACAGCTCATCGGCCGGTTATCCAGAGCCCATCCACAAGACCATTTTCATTGTACTGCCTTTAGGTAAATCTTAGATCAGGGAAGCCACCTACTTACAAAAATAAAAAAAAAGAAACACTCAAAAAAAAAGAGAAAAAAGGAGAAAATAAAAAACAAATAAAACCACACCTCACCGCACGAGTATGGCTGGCAAGTTGTCTGTGGTAACAGCTCATTGGTAGGTTGTCCAAAACCAAGCTCACAAAAAATGCACAATAATTCCAAAAACACTTAGGGAAGAAGCAGGGAAGTAGAATAAACTGGGGAGATATACACTGGATTCACCCTTGTGTTGACCCCATAAACAAAAGAAGTAGAGAGAAAGCTACCGATCGTAAAGATAAACCTTTAGGCAAGGTCACCTAGGGTCGTAGAAAATCGAAGTCTGTCTTAATGGCCGTTTTGTGAGTCTATCACTTTTTCACAAAGATGCTTAGCACTTAGAGTCCTTTTCGAGTCTTGGGGGAATTGGGCAGCCGAAAAAAGTTATCCCGTAACACTTAAACTCTAAAAGTACAAAAAAATTAGTAAATAAAAAAAAATTATCTTCTCGAATAAGGCGAGGGCTCGGAGAGTTTGCATTCTGGCAGACACTTGGGCATTGTTGAGTTTTGGTAATTAGGTCTTAGGGATGAGATTTTCTAAAGTAATCAATGAATTTTGCCTAATTACTCGAACACTGATTCTACTTTTATACATAGCATTTAGTTTAATTTTGCTAGGTACTAGTAAAAAGTAAGCATGGGGGTAAGATGAACACACAAATTCATGATAAATTGCTTATTTTTGATAGTTCCTAGGCTTAGCACTGCATATCATGATATAAATATTACATAGCATTCATCATTATGCATTTAGAGTAGTTTCTATTTTAGGTTAATTAGGTCCCTTTTATGGTTAGGAGAAAAGAGGATTTATTTCAGGGCCTCAGATGGACGATCAGACCATACGAATTTGATTGTGACGACGATCGGAGACTAACACCTCTAAAATCATCCAGATCAGAGTCCTGTAACATCACATTAAGCCCGAGGAAGATCAATGGCCAAGGGGGCAATGCGACATCCATATGGGTTTCAGATGGATAATCCAACTGTACGGATGGATCCAGAGCAACTACTGCAGTCCGGCGTCGCGAGAACCATCTCGATCTGAGCACCGTGGCACCCTCTACAAGAAGAAGAAGATGGACAGTCCAGATGGCGCCACGTGGCGCCATCCAGGCCGGCCAACACCAACCAGCAGCACCGCCCAATTCCTTCTTCATCCGTGCCCTTGAAGCCTAGCCGTTGGATCAAGATCCAAAGGTTGGGAAGCTTTGCACCAAACTCCTCCTCACGACACATCCACACACTTAGCGCAATGGTCCAGACTGCAGTTCTCAAGGTTGGGGCGCGGGTTCGAATCCTCGCAGCCCCCCAATTTCCAATTTGGCCAGCCGCTCAGTAGTAGCCGTGCAGAGCACATCGCGCAGCAGCAGTAGCGCAGTGTACGTGCACATGCATGCTAGTGCACGCTAGCGCACGCACGACACGGGTGCGCAAGGCGCACAGCACCAACGGAGTGCATGCCAGTAGGGAGACGCGTGGATCTTCAGCAACATTTATGACGGCCTTTAGCGACACTTGCAGCTGTCACTAAAGGCCCATGTATGTTAGCAAGAGGAATTGAAGGTGGATCTTCAGCGACAGCTGCAGCGACGTTGTGTACGTCACTAAAGGTCCATGCATGCCAGCAAGAGCAATTGAAGGGCGGATCTTCAACGATAGCTGTAGCGATGTTTGTAGACGTTAGTAAAGACCCAGATACAATTTTTGCCTCTCCTCCTCCACTATAAAAGGACCTACACCCCCTTCCTTCCAAGCCATCTCTACCTACTCCCAAGCTCTAGCAAGCCTACCAACGCTCAATTAGAGCTTGTTCTCAAGCTCCCAAGGTGCCTATTAGTGTAGCGAACCTGTACCCCACCAAATACTCCAACTTCCCATCTCCCTTCATAGGTCACCTTGGAGTCATCCTCCCACCTCCATTCCGGTAGCAGATCAACTCCATCTTCTCACCTCCATTCTGGAGGTACGTAGAAGCTTTCCTCAACCCGACGTCCTCCAGCATCTCACCTCCATTGTCTCGCTCCTCACCTCCTTCGTCTGAGCTTCCGCCAGGCATCGTCGTCTCGTCGAATAGTCGATTCAGGAGATTTCCTCTCACCTCCCTCTCTTTTTATGATTTTGTAGTTCATTGTAATCGGCATTGAATTAATATATATATCATATTTGTTCCACATCTCTATCTTGTGAATCATTTGCTTGTCTTTTATTTCAAAAACAAAAAAAAATAATAAAACCCTAAAATACAAAAAAGAAACGAATCAAAATGCAATTTTCAACTAAAGTAAATGTCGCCTCCCTGTGTTCGACCTGGGACTCCCTTGGAGTTTTGGTATAAATTTTATTTAATCGGCGTGTTTTGCAACTACGAAGACAAGTTACTTGTAACTTCGATTTCTAACACGCAAAACTCAAGCGACTAGGTACTCTGGGTATAATCAGATAGCCGTCCTTCCTAACAATCAGGAGCGTACAACTTTCACGAGTCCGTATGGTACATTTGCATTCCTCTGAATGCCATTCGGGTTATGTAATGCTCCTGCCACTTTCCAATGATGTATGATGGCTATCTTTTCTGATATGATCGACGAGTTTGTTGAGATTTTCATGGATGACTTCTCCATTTATGGCTCGTCATTTGACCTATGCCTTTCGCACCTTGATAAAGTCTTAACTCATTGCAAAGAGGCAAAGCTGGTGCATAGCTGGGAGAAAAGCCACTTTATGGTCCAACAGGGCACTGGTTAGGGCATGTAGTTTCCAAGAGAGGATTATAGGTGGACACCGCAAAAATTGATTCCATCTCTAAGCTCCCATTGCCTACCTTTGTTCATCAAGTTAGATCTTTCCTTGGCCATGCTGGGTTCTATAGGCGCTTCATTAGAGATCTCAGTAAAATCTCCAAGCCACTCTGCGATCTGTTAGCAAAGGATGTCTCCTTCGATTTTGATGATAGATGTGGTGAGGCTTTCCAAGTCTTGAAGAAAGCCCTTATTACCGTGTCGATTCTCCAAGCACCAGATTAGACCCTCCCATTTGATTTAATGTGAGATGCTTCTAATTTCATAGTGGTAGCGGTCTTAGGTCAAAGGGTTGATGGCAAACCTCATGTGCTGCATTATGTCAACAAGACCCTTATGGATCCTCAGCAAAACTACATGGTCACTCAAAAGGAGCTTCTTGTTGTAGTGTTTGCTTTGGGAAAGTTTCAGTCTTATCTTTTGGGATCCAAGGTTGTGGTGTTCACTGCTCATTTAGCTTTAAAGCATCTGCTTGCTAAAAGGGACACCAAACCTTGCCTAATTCATTGCATTCTGCTACTCCAGGAGTTTGACTTGGAAACTAAAGATAACAAAGGTGTTGAGAATGTGGTAGCAGATCATCTATCTACGATCCCTATTGAGGCATCAAACCCTGCTCGTGGTATCCAAGAGACTTTCCTTGATGAGTCTCTGATGGCCTGGAGGCCAAAACTCCTTGGTTCGCTGACATAGTGAACTATCTGGTCATGGGCATTACCCCTAGTACTTTGGGACAAGCAGAAGTGAGATAGGTTTCTTACTGATGCTAAATTTTATCACTGGGAGGAACCTGAGCTTTTTAGAATAGGCCCTGATGAACTTTTCCACCATTGCATCCCTGACGAAGAACAAAGGAGTGTTTTGAGTTTCTGCCATAACCTCTACTGTGGAGGGCATTTTATTGGAAAAAAGACTACTCAGAAGGTTCTTCAGTCTAGCTTTTGGTAACCCACATTATTCTGACATGCACATACATATGTGGGCACATGTCTACGTTGCCAGCAAATGGGAACCATCGAAAAAAGGGATGAGATGCCCCAGCAACCTATTCTCCCCGTTAAGATCTTTGACATTTGGGGCATTGACTTCATGGGTCCCTTTCCTGTGTCCTTCGGATATGAATACATTCTTGTGGCTGTGGACTATGTATCAAAATGGATAGAAGCCATACCGACGTGGACCAATGACCATTCCGTGGTCTTGGATTTTGTTAGGGCTAATATCATTTCTCGATACTGGTGCCGAAGGACGATCATAAGTGATGGAGGACCTCACTTCAAGAGCATACACTTTACAAGACTACTTCAAAATTTGGGAGTCAACCACATGATAGCCACACCTTAACATCCCCAAACAAGTGGACAAGTTGAAGTGTTTAATAGGGAGATTAAACGAATTTTAGGAAAAATTGTCAGGCCCGATTGTAAGGATTGGTCAAAAAAACTAAATGGTGCACTTTGGGTCTATAGAACCACGTATAAGACACTCTTGGGCATGTCTCCTTTCCGTCTTGTCTACGGAAAGGCATGCCATCTTCCCATTGAAATCCAACAGAAAGCCTATTGGGCTATTAAAAACGTTAACTTGAATCTAGGTAAAGCAGGAAAGGTATGTATGTTGGAACCCTACTTCCCGTAGAAAGGCATGCCATCTTCCCGTAGAAATTTGGAACCCTACCTCTGGTGCGAGCTTGAAGGTAAATGGCCAACGACTTAAATGTTATGTTACTCTTTCGGATGGCCAGGTTTTGGATGCACTTCGACTTAAGGAGCCTTAGCTCCTCCTACTCTCCTCCTCAGGTGATATTCTTCTATGTCTTTATTTTTCTAATGAGGACATTGTCAATCTTAGGCATGGTAGGGGTATAACCTGAGGATGTTTATAGCATTTATAAATATTTGCATACATTTTGGACAGTGTATTAGCCCAAAAAAAATCTTTTATTTTCTTGAGCTGAATTGATTAGTCCCTAGTAAAAAATTTATCAAGGAAGTGTCATTGAAGATTTTCTTCTTGAATTATTTCTTAAGTTTAGAATCCAATATAGTTACATTCACTTGCACGTAGATTGGGAAATGGATCTTTATAGAAAATCAATAAGTATTTTTAGTCTACTGGACCCTTGGACAATTAAGTGGGAGTCAGGCATACTATCTTCTATTAGATCCACCTCATTTTTGTGAGAGGAAAGTAGAGAGATTGCTGGTGCGCTAAGTCTAGTGCAAGGACTCTTAAGTTCTGGACAATTAGATGAGGATACCTCAGATTTAGGCATAGTTTTTGCTCTCTGTTCCTGTGTGTGTACATTATGTGAATTCCTAAGAGTACCAAATAAGGCAGATACACAGAGATTGAGTCTTGATAAAACTATGACTACGGTGGATGGTTACGACCATCCTTCATAGAGTCCCTAGCCAAAGGAGGGTAATAGTGTCAAAGGTTAGAAATACGCCTGTCCTATCCATCCTTTCTCGGTGCCAAAAGTAGGCACTTGTACCAAATAAGTCGCACAATATCCTCTTAACCATCATCATCCCTAATAATGCCTCATGAATAAAAGTCTGCATCTTGTTATGTTAATTTTTTTTAAAAAAAAAAGAAAAATAGAAAAAAAAAGAGGAAAAATATTTATATTTAGAAAAAAAAGAGTCAAAGTTTGGAGTTTTATCTTCATGTCATTTTTTATCAATGTTTTTGAGGCAGCAACAAAAACACTCATTGCGATCCACCAAATATGACCCATACCTACTTTTCAATATTTCTAATTACCCAAATACTGGCTGAGGACTTCTAACTTATTTGTAGAGTTGTTATGACTTTTATTGGCATGTGGATGCCATGTGAGGCCACCAAATAATGAGTACATTTACAAAAATCTGGTAAGATATGTGATCTCAAAAAAGAAAGAAGGAAGAAAGAGAAAAAGAAAAGACAGAGTGAGTGAGCACAAGGGAATGCAAAGAGAGCGTAATTTTTAGCCTCTATCTCTGGGTTGACTTGTTTAATAGTCTAGAGATTTAGAGTCTGTAGTACTAGACTACATGTACTACCAAATGAGTGTAAGCCACCAAATATTAATCCATTCAACTCAGTTTCTCGTACCAAATCTAAAAAGTTAGAGTCAAATTATAGGTTATTTCCTACTTTATCCCCGAGGGAAGATATTGCCTATCTTAATAGAGGTTTTACCAAAGGTTAAGTACGAACTACAAATGTAAGTTGACTTTTCACTTGGATCCATTACCTAGGCTGCTATCACTTCACATTTGTCTGGCTATCTAAATTTTTGAATAAGGAAAGGAGAGATCTCTTGGTTACTTCCATTGTTTTTCACTTTTGCTAGGGACTAGAAAAATTAGCCTTGGGAGCATTTGATGAGACCACATTTGTAGGCTAATTAATACATAAATGCCTAATTATTACGATAGCATCTACGAATACAAAGCATACTTTGATATGTAAATAAATTAATGTTTGCATATAGGGGCATGCAAGAATTTCATGTATTATTTTAGATTATTTTTATAAAAGACCCAATTTGTTTTTCATTTGTTTTCTTTTTCCTACAGAATGCACAACCGCCTTCTTGCCAGATTATCTCTCCCCTCAGTCCAGCCGAGCATCTCACAATGTCACAACAATCAGGTAAGATTATTGGAGATGATCTTGAGGGAAGAAACAAAATTTACAAGGCATTTTGAAAGAGGAGGAATGCAGGGGGCCGTGGTCTGCTGGATCCTTGACGACTGTGGAGAAAGCAAACACGGTGGCCTAAGAGCGCATGGTGTTTTAGAGACAACTTTATCAACCCTAGTGCCTACTTGTCGCCTCCTCTGCCTGTGGCCCTACTCCTCTTCTTAAGCAAATAGCCACACACGCCACCCCAAAGCCACTCTCACTCTCCATCGCAGTAGCCTTCTTCAATTTTTCTCATCTTCCCCTCCCCTTCTACCACCGCAAAGAACCCAATAGTAGCCAAGCTACAGCACCTCCATCGAGCCCCATCTGGCCTTCACATGCAATGCCAAGTGCCACCCATATCATCACCGACCACACGAGGCCACAAGTGACCACATGTAGTCACGCCGCCTGTGCAAGCGCATGAATCTACTCGATAGCTGCACATCTTGCCACCTCACCGACATTGAGCCCTTTTCTCGACCACCTCCGGCAGCCTTCTCTCACACTGACGCCACCGTCGCAATCCTCATCCTCCAACGCACCTCCGCTGATGGTGGACTTACATATGGCAACGCTTGTGCACAACTATCTCTCATATTTTTCAACAATGGATGGGGTATTAGCTGCAATGAGAGGTTGAGGGTTGATTGAAGATTTGGATTTATATTTATATTTATATATATGTTTGTAAATTTGCTCTTGGGGACCTTCTGTTTCTATATATTTCTTGCAATTTCTCTTTACGTGTGTTTTCTTTCTCTCTCTAATTGGATGAAATCTTTCTGCAATATGAACATGGATGTCTACTAATAAAGAGTTATATTAGGTTCGTTCATCCCTGTGATTCAACTTGATTTCGTGGTGAGATTTCAGTTTATTTGAGTTTTGATTGAAAGACTTTCGGCCACAAAAAAGAAAACTATAACGACACATTTTTACTACCTCTTTGATCGAGTGAGAATCTCTTTATCAAATGGCCCATCACATTCCAAGAGCATAATCATCCCAAGCCTAATTAAAACTGAGTAGATGTTGGCCTTAGGGATTGATTCGCTCTTTGGGGCTCAGGCTGACATTTTTTTTTTCGATTAATCTCCTTCTACTGGTCCATTTGATGTCTAGCTAAGGGAGTAGCATCAAACGACCGTGGCTGGGGAGTACACTAGGAATTGGAGGCACAAGCCAAAGGAAGAATCTTCTCCCTAGTCCCTCCATCTAACTAGTTGGATTGACTAGATAAAAGTAGACCAAATCGGTTATAATCTCAAGATGGGTCCTGGGAGTCTGTAGGTCTTTAGGCTAACCCACCTAAGGACAGGGTTGATTGCTTGTATTGCAGGGCTCCTTTCTCTCTTCTGATTTCCCTCCTATTCTACCATGTATCCTTCCACATCCTACACTCATTTCCCATCTACCCTCCTACCACCACCTATAAGAAAGATGATTACTATCCCGACTCGACTTGTGATTACCCATGCACTAGCCAGAAGAACTTTGATTAGGGATATGAATCTGGGCCTCAATGTCCAGGGCCTAACCGTGGACAACAAGACTATGATTACTATCCTTCTCAGAGCTATAATGATTATAAATCTCCACCCTTTGATGATCGACCTAACCCAATCTACAATCAGGAAGGATATGTTGACTATAACATCTACCCTCCCCAATATTCCATTGAATATAGGTCACCACCATTCTTTGAATAACTCGAGATGACCTAGTATCATGGAGGAACCTGAGAGCCTCGATATCTTGACTCCCCTAGACTTAACCCGAACCCACCCAACCCTGAACCGAACCAGTCAGTTCAAGTGAACCAGATCCAGGATAGGGTGTTAACTAACTTGAGGAACACTATATAATCTTTAGAAGCTCAACCAACACCATGCACTGAAGCATTGGAGCCTATGATCAAAATGATTGATGAACTTAATAGTTCTTTATTGGATTTGCTCCAAATTGTTAGGGATAGGGGCCTGGGTGAGTTTCTATTTGGGAAATTATCAAGGTTGAGGATGAAATTTGTGGTTACCCTAGTCAAATCTTGGGATGACTCTCAAGATGAACCCCCTTCAAGAGAGCCAATGTCAGAACTTGCTCAGGCACTTGTCAGGGGGGATACATATTCTGAGATTGGAGATGACCAGGTTGGGCTAGAGCAATCCATTGAGGATGAAGAGATTGATTCGCCCAAGATCCCTGAGCCTGGGAGAGAGGAAAAATATGTCACTTTGAACAACGAAATGACAATCGATTTTGAGACATATATAAATGATGATCATGAATTCTCTTATTCTGATGGTGAAGAATCACATAGTGAATTCTCACTTGAGTGTAAGGAAGATGACTATTGTGAGACAAATGGGCTTGAGGAATCTAACGAACCATTTGATAGCCCAATTATTGAAGATTTGGATTCAGTTAGGGCTAACTTGGCGGATTCAAATCCTCATTTACTAGAAGATTCAATCAGTAGCCCCATTCCTCAACCACACCCCGAAGGGATTGATTTTGATTTGGAAATCATTTCACCCAAGTCAATTCTGAGTCAGCCACGATTTCTAGACTTGGATAAATCATGTGGGATGAATGATATGCTAGAGGTCCCAGAGCCCAAACACTTGATGTTGGAGGATCGGAAGTGGGAAATAAAAATATGGGAAGCTACTTCTGAGGGAACTATGAATTTGGATTTAAGGGTTCCTATTAACCTGAAACCATCTACTTTCTACCAAGACCCTTATGATATCTTTCACGTGCAATCCAAGCTCGAAATAACTGATTATTTTTCTGAGCTAAACGTTAAGTGGTCATCTGAACCTAGTGAACCAAATCTACCTTTTGTCCGACAATTTAGTCTTGGGTTGCACATCAACAAACCACAGGTTCGACCCCATAAGCATAATAATCATCGATTTTGGGTGATTTTCATCCAGAACCTTGGAACCACTCGACCTTGAGGCATGGATCTCCATCATAGTCTGGTCCACATCTGTGGACATCTTCTACTGGCGGATATGAGGATCAATATTTTTATTTTGATTCTGACCTGTACTTTTGAATTCCTAATTTCTTCTTTTTATGTATATTATGCCTAGCTGAAGGCATTAAACTTAGTGCATGTGTATACTCTCTTCTCTCCACGGAGCTGACTAGGTTGTCACGAAATTCGGGTGATATTCTGTTTACTCTACCCTTTTCATGTCATTTGCAATGAAGACATTGCATCATTTAGGCATGGGGGGTGGATACTTAATCCTGAAATTATTTTGTTTGCTCTGTAGAATTTCTTTTATTTTCCTAAAAAAATTTAAAATTCAAAAAGATAAAAAAATTTAAAAAAAATTAGTAGAAGAGAACTTTGGCTTTTAGGCATTATTAACCTTAGAAAATGATATCAGAGGACCTAAACACTTAGACTCTTCAAGTCTTCAAGCCTAATTTGCCTAGGTGGCCACTCAAATGTAGACTTAGTCTCGAGTCCTCACCAATTCAAATTCATCTTTAATTTGGTGAATAAATTATGGTGATAAGTATACGACTTATCAACCCACCCTCTGATTTGAGGGGACTTTAAGCCTAAGCATCTACACACCTTTTGCCATTGACTCACTTTTCGGTGGTTTCTTCGAAAATTGGGTAGCTAATGAACTATCTAGGGTGGCATGGCTAGCAAGTTGTCGGTGGCAACAGCTCATCGGTTGGTTGTCTAGAGCACAGCCATAAGATCTTTTTCTTCATACTACCTTTAGGTAAATCTTAGATCAGGGAAGCCACCTACTTAGGAAAAAAAAGAAAAGAAAAAAAAAGAAAAAGGAGAAAATAAAGAAAATAAACAAATAAAACCACACTTCACTACAAGAGTATGGCTGGCAAGTTATCGTGGGTAATAGCTCATCAACTGGTTTTCCAGAGCCCAGCTCACAAAAATGCACAATAATTCCCAAAACACTTAGGGAAGAAGCGGGAAAGTAGAATAAACTGGGGAGATATACACTAGGTTCGCCCTTGTGTTGACCCCATAAACAAATTTTATAGTACGGAGAAAGCTACCATTCGAAAGGATAAACCTCTAGGCAAGGTCACCTAGGGTCGTAGAAACACGAAGTTCATTTTAACGGCCACCTAGTGAGTCTTTCACTCTTTTCACTAGATGCTTAGCACTTAGAGTCCTTTTCGAGTCTTGGGCGGGTCGGGTAGCTGTAAAAAGTTATCCCGAAACTCTCAAACTCCAAAAGTCCAAAAAAATTTGAGAAGAAGAAAAAAAAAGTTTATCTTCCCTTTTCAAATAAGGCAAGGACTTAGGTGGTTGCATTCTAGTAGACACCGGGATACTGTTGAGTCCTCGTTGTTTATGGCCATAGTTGAAATTTTCTATTGTTAGTAAACAACTAAGGCCTAAGCGATTGAGTCCTAACCCTATTTTTATACATAGCATGTAGCTCAATTTTGCTAGGGACTAGCAAAAGATAGGCATGGGGGTATCATGTAGACACATTTAGTTAGGTTAAAATGCCTATTAATGCAAGTTCCTAGTCCTACATTTGCATTTCATATTATAAATATTGCATAGCATGCATCATCATGCATTTAGAGTAGTTGTGTATATTTTTGGTTAATTACATTCTTTTTATGGTTAGGAGAGAAGAAGATTTACTTCATGGCCTCAGATGGACAATCAGACCATATGGATCTGATTAAGACGATGATCGTAGCCTAACATTTCCGAAATTGTCTAGATCGGAGCCCGGCAGCATCATATGAAGTCTGAGGAAGATCAATGGCCAGGGGGCAATGCAACATCTATATGGGCTTTCGATGAAAAATCTGATCGTATGGATGGATCCGGAGCAAAGATCGCAGTCCGGCATCCTAGGAATCATCTCGATCAAAGCTTCGTAGCACCCTCTACAAAAAGAAGATGGACGACCCAGATGGCACCACGTGGCGCCATCCAGGCTGCCCAACATTGGCCAGCAACACCTACCACACCACTCCTCATCCGTGACCTCCATTCCTAGTTGTTGGATCTTAATCCAACAGTAGAGTAGCCTCCTCCACCATGTGCCATAAGATGTCTTCTCAACACATATGGCGACTTGGCGCATTAGCTGGAGACTTGGAGCGCAAACTGGTGACCACCGTTTGACTCCCAACATGCCACCTTATTTCTAAGGTGCATATCCAATTTGAATCAAGACTGCATGATCTTGATCAGGTGGCCCTGATGAGGCGTGTGGGCGATCTGGTCTGAGGGATCCAACGGCTGCCAGCAGGCATGCAGACCGTGCAATTTGAATTGAGCAGGCACATAACATTGGATGCGTAATCTTCAGTAAAGCAATCAGGACCTTTCGATGTGCATCCAACAACCCTCTACCCTTCAACCTTAAGCCAGCTGCTACGTGCGTGAGCACCGCATGTGAGGGTGTAATGGCTACAGCGAGAGTTGCTCGGCCTTTTAGTGATGCTTGTAGCTGTCACTAATGGCCTGCACTTTTCTCGCACCAGTAAAGGAATTGAAGGGCGTAGATCTTCAATGACGATTACGGCCATCACTAATTGCCCATGGACGATTTTGTCTCTCCACCATTATAAAAGAACCTATCCCCCTCCATTCAAAACCATATCTTCCTTTCTTCCTCTCACCACCTCCAAGGCTCTAGAGAAGGCTTGTCCTAAGCCAGAGGTGCTCCTCTAGAGTAGAAAAGAAAATAGTTTTCCCACCTCTCATCCCCATTCGTGGAGCATTCCATGGCTGTCTTCTCACCACCTTTCTGGAAGAAGATCCTCGCCACTACGTCGTCCTGCCCCATTGATGAGATGCTCATCATGGCCTCTAATTACCCCTAATTAACTAAGCTTCCTAGTTAATTAGCTAGGATTATGTGAATAAATGGGTTAATTATTAAATAAGGGATAAATAGTAAAGGACCTTAAAATAATTTTAAAATGCTATATTATCATCCCATTAATATTATTAATAATCTAATTAATAATTATACTTGAAATATTATCAATCATCTAATTAATGTGTCAACTAACTTAAACATAGTATATACTAAGTATGTAATAACTTAAGTAACATTAAATAAATTAATCTTAAAAGGTCAAAAATGTAAATTTAAGCTATAAATATAATAGTTGTCTTATTTACAATCATATATTAAAAAAGTTGAAAAAGAGTTAAATTGAAATAAACCTTAAAAACCTGAGTTTACATTTTGCTTGTTACATTTTATTTCAATTGGGTCCTTATTTTCCTCTTAGGTCCTTAGGTTTCACTGCAAATAGGTCCCTGGACTTCTTCTTCTTCTTCTCTTCTTCACCCAACTGAATGGCTGACGACTGAAGGTGTAGCCACCGTTTGATCACCGCTAATCCGACGTCATCTCTTCTTGTCCAAGCACCTGGAGCTTGCGCTCACCATCCCATTTTCATCCACCGGTCTGGATGACACCTATATCCTAATTTAGGGTTGGAGATAACCTCATCGGTGTCGAAGAAGACCCCAGGGATTATCCTCCTCCGAGCCACAAATGCATCTAGATTCCACCTCCTTCTCAGTCGCCGTCGACTATAAATACCCCTTGACACCCCTAATTTCCAGTATGTTGGCTCCCTTCCCTCTTCTTCACTGAGTTGACCCAATAGGTTATTCACTCTGCAACTCAGGCGAACTTCCACCACCTCATCCAACTTCCTCCATCCATTTTCAGTAGCTCTGGAACTCCGCCAAAGTCAGCCGCGCCTTCTAACAAGCACTGACTAAGGAGATCTCCTCTACTTCACCTCACAACTGCTACCGGATATCTTTCGACAACCCTCTGATTTCCTCCTCCATTATGAGCCATCAACAAAGATCCTCTTACCCCTTCATCCAGGTAACAATATAATAGGAGTAGGAGTAGGAGTAGGTTAGTTTAGTTAGTTAGGTAGGTAGGTTAGATAGCCATAATGTTAAAATTAGATTTCATCTTCCTCAACTCCGGCGAGCTCCTTAAGCTTGTTAGGAGCATTAATTTTGTCTTTTTGAATCACTGCTCACATTCTTCTATATTCCATGATCATTTCTATATCCTTTAATTACTAATCTGATCATTAATTCGCCTAAATCACTTCCACCTCCACCGACTACTTCTGCTATCTATGGCAGCACTAGTTGACCTTATTTCCAGCTTCATTGGATCCTCCATCACCTATTCATCCTCTAAGGATCCTAATCATCACTATAATTCGATTAAATACCACATATAACTTAAATGCCTAAATCTAATTAAGCTCCTGAGCTCGCTATGAATGGCAGCTCAAGAGTAGTTGAAATTCTTAATTATATATATACTTATGAGCATAAATATCTGTTGACTTGTTTTCTACACTTAGTCAAGTGGGAAAACAAGTCTTGACCCTTAACCTATTCAGATTCCTCAAAAATTGAATTCACTATTAAATCTTTCTTTTAATGATCAATTGAAGAAATTAACTTGATCCTGAGGTTCCTTGTGACCTCAAGAACCTGTTCAAATCATTAATGACATACTTTCACATTCTAAATCACAACTACATCTTTTTCTGGACTCACCGGTGCTCTTGCGACCTCCGGTGAGTAAAATCAGTTCTTCAACCTGTAGAACTTGGTGAAAAACTCCAAATCAATGAAAGAAGGATTTCTGATTATTCTGAGGTATTTTATTTGAGATTTGAATGACCAGAGTTGTTGTTAGGCATTCATATTCTCC
This sequence comes from Thalassia testudinum, assembly GCA_037157565.1. Classification (NCBI taxonomy): domain Eukaryota; kingdom Viridiplantae; phylum Streptophyta; class Magnoliopsida; order Alismatales; family Hydrocharitaceae; genus Thalassia; species Thalassia testudinum. Next base: position 219,334,667 of record JAZHRO010000031.1, on the reverse strand, counting down.
AACTTCGGCAGAGTTGGAGAAGTCTGACAGTTAGTCTTAAGTCTCATTTAATAGGTCTAGAAGCTTCAGCAATATGCACTGAACTCATTTCTGTGCTTAGATTGTTGTAACAACCTTTTGGTTGTTCTGACGAACAAACCACTTTAGACTCTTAGGCGACGATCTTAAAACCCTAGGAATTTCAGTTAAAACACCTATTTAAGGGTCTAAGCATGTTCCTGAGACTGAAGGAATGATGATTAAGGTGTTAATTCCTTGAGAAAATGTTTAAAATAGAAAATCAAAATTTGTGGTTCTACACTCAGACCTGAGTGTAATGCTTCGATTCTGTATTCAATCTGATGCATTGATGAGTTTAAAATGATTTTGAGATATCTATGAATGATTTTGAAGTGATTTGGTTAAGCTCTGATGTATAATTCGATTGGATTTCAATTTCTGCCAGTTTGGGTTATTTTTGAACCCAAACTGGTGGCAGTGAATTTTTGATGAGTTTCGAATGTAAATTCTGCCTAGATGAATTGGTAACAACCTCTAGAAGTTGTTTTAAATGATTAAACATGTCTTAAGTTGTCTGTTAGGACTTTTCAATGTCCATTTAACACTTCATGAAGCTTCCAGAGTAGCTTTGTGCTTCTTAACAATTCCTGAAGCTCTTGAGAGCTTGATATCCACACTAGTAGCTGCAGAATTCACTTTATAACCTATTTATAACATGAATTGGTATTAAAGTCCAGTCTGAGGACTTAAAGTAAAGGAAACCACTATCCAGGCCATTTTATACCATAGAAAACCTATATCTTCGCCGTTCAAATCGAAGAGCAAAATTTCCCATTCACATTAAATTGATAGTTTAATCTTGTAGAGCAACTCAAGAGCTTTCCAACAAGCTTTTATTTGCTTGGAATGGAGCTCTGAGCTGTTAGGAATTTGCATTTAATGTTTGCCTTAGGAGGGGAAATGTTAGTCCCACATCGGTTAGAACTGAACGGGCGCTTGGGTATAAAACCATTTTGTTGTATAGGCACTTCAGTCGTCAGCGCTCGGCGCATGGTTAACGATTGAGAATTTATTCAGAGCATTGTGTGTGTGGGCACGTGTGTGCCTGCGAGTATGTGTGCCTGTGGCGTGCGAGTGTTAGCCCTAGGAGGCATGAACCGATTTGGCTTGAAACACTAAATCAAAAAATAAATCAAACTAATTGAATCAGGCTTGGACCTAGTAGGGTCTGGTCCCACCCTGGAAAGGGTGCTACGTATCCCTGAATGGTCCAAGCCACTAATAAATAACCTAATTTTTGGTTGAAGAGGAAAAAAATCCGGTTCAGCTCAGAAGGAAAGAAAGGAAAGGTTAAGGAAAGGCTGAGGCTAAGTGTTAAGGAAAAGATACTAAGGCCAAGGCTCAGAAGACAAAGAGAAGGAATGAAGGTAGCTAAGGAAAGGATAAGGAAAATTCTAAGGCAAAAGTAGAGGAAGGACAAAGGAAGAGAAGGAAGAAGGAAGACAGGAGAATTCGTAGAAGAAAGAGAAGGCTGAACAGGCACTAAGAGATAAGGTAGAAGAGAGAAAAAAAAAGAGGAAGAAGAGAAGAGCTCGAGCAAATAAGAGAAAAGATTAAAAGATAAGTAAAAGAAAAGAGAAAAGAGAAAGAGAAAGGTAAAAGAAGAAAGTGAGAGGGAGGCTGAAGAAACAAAGCGAATAAATAGTTTAATTTCTTGCATTATTTTTAATTCCTTTTTTATTTTAATGTTGTAATAAGGCATGTTTCAATTAGTAAAACTTTCCTTGAAATAAATAGAAATTAACATCTTTACTTGTTATTAAAAGAAGATTATTTGTGTAAATGTGTTTTCTTATGGAATTTTGCATATTTCTTAAATTTAAATCTTTACGCAAAATTCATCTTGTTAAAATTAACTTAATTATACCTCTTATGAGTTGTTTAAACAGATTGATGAATTCTGAATAAGCTATAGCTCCTAGCGAATGACCTGGACTCAACCAGTTAAAAGTAATAAAATCTAAAATGTTAGGTTAACTTGACCCTATACTACTCAACCGACATAAATTCGAGTTATCCTAAGCTACTTTCTTCTACACATAATTAAGCACAATTAACTTAATTAACTGTGTTGAGGAAGAACACGATCATTTTAATGGTGCCGTTGCCGGGGAGGTAATCCTTTTAATTCATCAAAATATTCCGTGCTATAATTTTGTTTATTAATCATTTTGGTGCCATAAGAGGTAACTATAATTATATTCACCACTTTTACTATTTTTAGCATTTTGTTTTAATTAGTTTTGTTTTTGTTTTGGCTTTCTGTCTTCTTTTCAGGTTTACCTCTGCGAGTAATATCAGGAAGAAGGCGGGTTTCTTAGTTTAGTTTTTCAATATAAATACCATTGTAAGTATTTCTTTTCTTAGTCTTTAGTTAGTTCGAATTATTGCATTTAGTTAGATAAAAAATTAAAAAATACAAAAATACTTACTTTCTGACTAGCAGCAGCATGATATAGGCATACACTCTTAAGACTGCATTTTATCTGCTAGTATTTTTCAATCTGATTGAGGAAATTTCTACTGTTTTTCTCACATCAGTAGGGAAACATGCGAAAAAAAAATTACATAGATCCCTACCCTGGAAATAATAATAAGACCACATATATTCTTTGAAAATACCTTAAAAAGTGGTCACTTTAATTCTTTCGATCATATTTTTGAAAAGATTAAATGAAAAAGAGGAAAATAAAAATTGTGACTTAATCTGTTTGTAGAATGCATGCGGGTTTTATCGCAATCGTCTGTTGCATGCTATCGCACACACAGCGCGATCACTAGAGTCACAGGAGTCTTAATTTTCTATCTCTCCTCTTTGCACCTCTTAGGGCTTTGGTCGAAGATCATCAAGTTTATCTCACTACTAGAGTCCTGGGGAGCCAATAGTGAGCGGTCTCGATCCTAGACCTTAGGCCTTTGAGCCTTAAGGATATGCACTTACGTAGACATGGGTTTAGGATGCGTATTTTGATACTATTATTATACTTGTTTACATCCAAAGTATTTTTGCGTATTCTAGGAATCTCTTCTTTACTTTGAAAGAAGAGAAAAACCCGTGGTTTTTTGCGTTGTTTTGCGGGTTTTTGTGCCTCTATTTTCTAGTGGTGTGAGTGTGCCTTTACACATTCCTTTCATTTTATGGATGGGAGGCGATCCTTGCATCTACCTCTTGTAACTCCTTTGACAAGTGATACTAGACCAGTTGCCAATAAGCAACCACTTATATTCCCGACTGATTCATCTATTTCTATGGAACAAATGCAAAATTAGAATCCCGAGATCCCTTCTTCTGGTCAAGGGAGATGCCGCTTTTTGACATTCATGAGGCACTCTTGAATCAGAATCTTAGGTTGCTTGTGCAAAATAGACAAATTAATCTTTTAACAGCAACCTTAAATAATTTGCAGAATCTTCAAACCCATCCTCCACCTCAACCTGAGGTGGGTTTTAACCTTCCTGATTTACTAATCCCTCATCCAAGGCCTCTACTTAGAGACTACTATAATCCATCTAATGCACAAGTAGAGCCTAATTTTAGGATTCCTATTGGGGAAAATGATCCAGAATTAAAGCCAAATATTATAGGTCTAATCCCACATTTTCATGGATTTGCATCCGAGGATCCATTTCAACATATTGAAGATCTTAAGAATCTATTTCAAACTCTTGGACATCAAAATCAAAATAGGTAATTCCTACTTATGAAAATGTTCACTTTTAGCCTTAAAGATAAAGTAGCTTATTGGTATAGAACTATAGCAAGACCAATCTCAACTTGGGCTGAACTTGAATCTGCATTCTTAAAGAAATTTTTTCCTATTGGTTGAACAAATGCTTTAAGGCGAGCAATCACAACATTTAATCAAAATCAAGGAGAACCAATTCATGAGGCATGGGAACGTGACAGCGACTTCACGCGGTTTGTTAAAATACGTCGTTGTAACGCGTAAATCCGCTTTCGCTCTTAAATTTATAATCCTAGATAGGGAAGTATCTAGGGTCGTCCAAGGAGGCAATATGGTTGAAAAATTGATTCTCTTGCTTGGAATATATCTCAACTTTCTTTTGGTAATTTTCAATATACCATTTTTTTTTTGTTTTTGAACTAAGGCAACATGCGAAATTATGGCGGGAAAAGTGTTTACACTTCCAATTAAGTAAACTACTCTAAAGTGGCAAGTAGAGCCTCTCCCTAAGCTCACTCTAAGCAAGTGGAGGCCTAGAATAATTAGGGAGAGGAAGTGAAGAATGCTGAAAATAAGCAAATAGAAATGCAAACAAGATATGCGAAGAAGGCAACTAGATAATTGATAAAGTGTTTAACAAAAATGCCTAGTAGAGGAATGCTTCTACTACTAGATAATTGAAATAGAGAAAGAAAACACAAATCCTCTAAATAGATGGTGAAGAAGAGGGCTTCTTGCTCCAAGGTTGGTGGCGCCCAAGCTTGAAAAGAATCCTTCAACTCCTTCCTTGCTGTACTCCACCAAAGTGATGACCTCCAAGGCAAGCCCTAAGGGGGCGCGCCCTAAGTTTCTCTCCAAGGGTGGATGTCCACCCTAAGCTTTTCTCCTTTGCCTGGCCGTGCTCCTTGAAGTGGGAGAGTCCTCCTCCTTGGCGTGGCCCAAGTTGAAGAGAGTGGGGAGAAGAAGGCACCAAAAGGGCTGGTGGTGTGCCCCTTTAATCTCCTTCTCTACTCCTTCTCCTTGGGCGTAGGTATAGGTGGATGTAGGTAGAAAATACACTAAGGGAGGATGCTCCAAAATGGTGGTAGGTGGTGGCTTTTTATAGAATAGGATGGGGGGTTAAGGTGCCCCTTGAAATGGAGGGCTAGGATGGAAGGATGAGGGTGGTTGGTGATCCTATGGCTAGGGTGAGTTGGCGCCAACCCAAAGGGTGTTAAAGGGGGTGGTTATGGTGGTGTTGGTGTCTTTTGGTGGTGGAGAGTGATAACACCATGCAAGGGGGTAGTAATTAGGTTGAATATGGCCCATCTTTAGAATAAAAGGCACAACATAAAGTAGAATAGGAGCATTGCATGCATCAAGTACCAAGATTGCTTATAAACTGTATTAATGGCCATTTGTGTAAAGCATTTGTAAAAGCAGGCCTCAGATGAGCAATCGGACCGCACGGATGGATTCAGGACGACGAACGGAGTCTAACGGACTCAAAATCGGCCAAATCCGACATCCGAAGCTCCCATAATGGGCCCAAGAAATCCTGACCGTTGATCTGGAGATCAACGGCCTAGAACGTGCCACGTCGCCCCGCCCCCGCTGCCCGCACGCCCCCAAGCCAGCCAAGGATGCATCTCGGCCGTTGATCTTCGATAGAACGGCCGAGATCCGCGCGCTCGCCGGTGGTCGCCGCGACAAAGCGCGGGCGTGGCGCAACGGTTAGCGCGCACGCCCGCGTCGCGGTGACGCGCGTTCGAATCGCGCGGAGCAGAAATCACTTGCGGGCGAAGGGCGCGGCAAAATTGAGCCGCGCGATCAGAAGCGAGCGGCTAGGATCGCGCCATGCGGCGCGACGACAGCGCCCCACCTCCCACGCGCGCGCGCACGCACGCCCGAAGCGCGATCCTAGTGCAGGCGCGGGAGGATCTCAGCCGTCCGATCATCAATCGGACGGCTCTCGTTCGACGTCCACGGATCGCGCCTGAAGAGAGAGAGGGGCGGGCGGCTGACCAGCGGCAGAAGGCCTTCACCGACGTATATGGAAGCGGTTTTAGCGACGTTCTGGATGTCGCTAAAGCACATTCTTGTTTTAGGAAGCCCTTAACTCTATTTAAACCCCCTTCTACCACCATTCAAGGCATCCTCTCCCACTTGCAACTACTCCACTCCTCTCCTAGCTAGTCTTAGGCACTCTTGTAATCGCCGGAGACGACGAGCCGCCGACGGAGCCTCCTCCACCGCCGTGGCTGCCTCGTCGCTCTCCACTCTCTCTCTACCTCTCTCTCTCTCTTTTAAGCTTTCATTTACTTTTGTTGAAGCATGTATTTAATATTGTAAACCGTGAACTATGAATGCATGTTAATGACATTATTTTCCATTTAGTTGCCCTTTTAATTTCTGTTTAAAGTGCATGATCAAAACCAAGAGCTTTCTAACCCTAAACTCTCTCTATCTCTCGCTTTTCAAAACCGTCTCTTTCACAAGCAAAACTCCGCCTTTTTCGTGATAACAAGTGGTAAACAAAATCCGATTTCCACGCCTCCCTGAGATCGACACTCGGACTCACCTCCGTTTACTTCTTTTAAAACCGACGTATCAAGTGCAACTATAACGACACCTCTTAACACACACGCACGAAGGCACGTCAGTTTTTGGCGCCGTTGCCGGGGAGGCAACGGATTTGTTTTATCACCTCCATTCCACCTTCATTCTCATATCGTCTAATGCCCTACTTTCCTTTTTACTTGACGGATGCAGGAATTCGGCGCATGGACGGCGAAGCGACGCATTCCACTATGGTAGCAAGGAAGTAGACGCCTCGAGGACCGATAGTGAGTACTCTCTCTCTCTCATTGTTTGCTTGCGTGAAAAAGCTAAAAAAAATCATAAAAACTGAAAAAAATTGGCGTGGCGAATGATTGCTTGACCCACATTCTTAACACACCACCCTACAAAAAAATGTACACTCTAATATACTGGACAAATTCTTGGAGTGTTCTTTTCTTTCTCTCTTGAGTGGTGTTTGCGAAGCCACCGTGAGTTGACCTAGGCCGCACCACTAAACCCTAAAACTGACTCATCTAATAGAAGCTGCATGATTATCAGGATGAGTACACTAGGGTTTTAGAGCCTCTACAAAATAAAAGGAAATCTACTTTCACTAAGTTGTGTGCAGAACTTGACGTGCCCACTGAAACTTGTTTGAAAATATTAAGACATGTCAACCCTAAAAAGTACTTAAGTAAGGATGAAACACTAAAAGACACTATATCTTAACAAATCCTTGCTTGAAAATCATGTTTTGCTAGAAGCACACACTCTGAAAGTGGAACATTAAGAGGCACCACCCCAATCAACGCCTCATCACATCACCCTAAGCACAAGCACTGTCCTAACCCTTTAAAACTGAGTAGACGTGCCCTAGGCAGGACTGAGTTAAGTCTCAAAAGGTGAGGTTTTGTCTGCTAGGCACTTGGCTTTCATTCCCTTGGTAGAATCTGGTGACTAGGCTGCGGGGCAGTGTCAAACGACCGTGGTTGTGGGGTCTATGGAACCGGAAGCGTAAGCCAAAGGAAGAACCTTCCCTGCAATCCCCTCGTAATCAACCTGGCCAGATTAGCCTTGAGAAGGGAAGTCCAGTGCTTACGGACTTAATCAACCTTTGTGAGATTTCTAGGTCTTCTAAGGAATGCACCATAAGGACTAGGCTTGTTTGCTTGGTTGAGGACACAACTCTCTCGCATCTGTTCTGCCCACATCCCTCCATTTCTTCCAAACCATGGATTTCAATACCTATCCATCTTACCCAAACTACCCCCAACAGGATTTGTATGCTAACCCAAGTGGACCATACCCACAGCCTACTTGGGCTAACCAACCACCAAGTTGGGGGTACAACCTTGAACATCCCTCTTGGCCCAACAATGACCAAACCGCACCAACTTCTTATTGGAATACAACCAACATAGCCACCCAAGGGTACAATTCAAATCATGGGGCCCCATATCTCGATTGTCCTCACGATGCCTCCTCATTTAGGTCTGACCCACTCTACTGTGATAGGACCTACACTTTAGGAGAATACCAAGAACCCTACCCATCTCAGGATAATAACCAAGAAAGGTCATCTAAATTCAACAACCTTGCCTACTTGACCTTTGGATTAGAAGGAGTTCTAGACAAATGGAAATCAGAAAATGATCAGAAATCTAGGCAAGCCCAGGATCATCAACCTCTGATTTGGTCCCCTGATGAAGAATCTGACTGGGAGGAGGACTTAGAACCTCAACTATTCTGGAGTAGGACCAAACAGAGAATGGTTCCTCTTGAAGAACTGGACCCTGAACATGATAGAATAGAGGACCCACCCAAGAACCTAAACACCAATATGGATTCTGATCCACAACCTCAACCATACTCTCTTAACCTGGATTTCAAGGAGGAAATCCAAAGGACACCAAATGACACCATGTCAATTCTTGATAACCTCCAGTTAGAACTACACAGACAAAATCAAGAATTGGTTAAAGGGCAACATGCCATGTTGAAGTTGTTCCAACAATTGGGGAAAGAAGGCCAGAGAAAGATGTTGCACACAACGCCACTCGTAAAGCAAGGACCTACCATGATCAATTGGACTACACCCAGTCATCCTGATTTGGTTCAGTCCACCGTTGATACCCCTCAAGAGTTGGACAGCTTAATGGATAAAGACAGTAAGGATTCCTTGGAACACAATTTGGGGAGCATTGAGAACAAACATCAGGAGGAAACTGAGAAGGTGAGGGGAGAGGCCTTGGAATCTGAATCTAATCGGCCCAAGAGATGTAATCCGGTGGGAGTAGTAGCCAACATCGGAGATGGAGAATGGAGTTACAATTTCAAAGAAATTAATTATGAATCGGTTAGAATCCCCATCACAAATTTGGAGGAGGGCCGAGAGAAAGAATATGATCTTGAGGATGAAATTGACCCTACCTCTAATGTAATCCCAAACAGTGAATCTGATACAGAGGAGGTTGAAGAAAATATTCTTGAGATCAAGGGCTTGGAGGGAATGAGCAATGAAACCATAGTTGCGGAAGAGATGGATTCGTCTTTAGAGAGAGGCCTCATGCTTGATTGTAGGGCTCATTATGAAACTCTGGACGTTGTTACCTGCCCAACCAGAATAAAGATCCCGCAACCCGAATGCACTAGAATTGATACACTTTTGATGGATTACAATTTTATGGGGACACAAGCTGAATATAAAACCTACATCTCTAGTGTCTGGCATGCCATATTTGGGGTGCGTTCGTCCACAGCAACTTGTTTGCATGCCCACAGAGTAAGAGAGGATCTGACACGGGCATGCATGATACAGAATTCCCGCCCCTTAGGAACGGGACTCCACCACAACCTTGTTCGCATCTGTGGACTTCTGATTTTGGGTCTGGTTGATTTTGTACAGACCTCCTTGACCCAAGCCATTCTTGTTTGTGCACCGCCCAGTTGGAGGCGTTAAACTCAGCGCTTCCTGGGAGGCAACCTAGTGGATTCAGACTGATCTGGTAGTTTACGTCACTCAGGTACTATCTTTTTGAACCCTTTTGCATCCATGCATCTGCCAATGAGGACATTGTCCAACTTAAGCATGGGGGGGGATGGTAAACTGCATAATCCTGAGCTTAATTAATCAGTCTGAATGAATAAATTAATTGAAAAAAAAAAAAAAAAAGAGAATTTAGGAAGAAAAACTTAGGCATTAGAAACTTGTCAATAGTGGGAAATAATACAAAAAGAACTTAAACACTTAGACTTTTCAGGCCTTCAGGCTTAATTAGCCCTGGTGTCCATTAAAATATGGATTTAGCGGCGAACCCTTGCAACTTTAAGCTAATCTAATCCACCTAATAAATAAGGTAATAAGTATACGACTTATCAACTCACCCTCTAACTCAGGAAAACTTTGAGTCTAAGCATCTACACACATTTTTGCACAGACTCACTTCTCGGAGATTTTGACAGAAATTGGGTAGCTAATGAACTTTCTAGGGTGGTATGGCTGGCAAGTTGTCGTGGGTAACAGCCCATTGGCAGGTTGTCCAGAACCCAGCCACAGGCCATTTCTTTTTCACTGCCTCTAGGTACATTTGAGATTAGGGAAGCCACCTACGTAAAAAAAATAATAAGTAAAAAAAAAAAAAGGGAAAAGAAGAAAAGAAAATAAACCACACTTCACCGCACAAGTATGGCTGGCAAGTGATCGTGGGTAACAGCCCATTGGTCGGTTGTCCAGAGCCCAGCTCAATAATTGCACAAAAAAAGAAGACCAAAAACACCTAAGGAAGAAGCGGGGAAGTAGTACAAGCCGGGGAGATATACACTGGAAAATCCTTGTGTTGACCCCAAGTAAAATGAACGCAGGGAGAAAGCTACCAATCGAACAAATACACCTTCAGGCAAAAATTTATTTTCTTTTCCGGTCACCTAGAGGCGTAGAAACTCGAAGTCTGTCTCAATTACCGTTAAGTAAGTCTATCACAACATTCACACCAAGATGCTTAGCACTTAGGGTTTTGACCGAGTTTTGGGTGGGTTGGGTAGCCGTAAAAAGTTACCAACCCACACTGAATTCTAAAAATTCTAAAAAGACATATATAGATATATACGTATACATAAGTATAGTTATATATACAAAGCAAGGATTTGGACGATTCATATTTTGGCAGACACCCGGGCGCTGCTTAGTCTTTGTAGATTAAGATCTTCGTATAGTTCCTCTTATTGACAAGTAACGAAGTGCCTAAGCAATTACTTCTTGAATTCGCCAAAGAAATAAAGGCTAGAATAAACCTTGCTAGGGACTAGCAAGGAGTAAGCATGGGGGTATGATAACACCACGCAAGGGGGTAGTAATTAGGTTGAATATGGCCCATCTTTAGAATAAAAGGCACAACATAAAGTAGAATAGGAGCATTGCATGCATCAAGTATCAAGATTGCTTATAAACTGTATTAATGGCCATTTGTGTAAAGCATTTGTCAAAGCAGGCCTCAAATGAGAAATCGGACCACACGGATGGATTCAGGACGACGAACGGAGTCTAACGGACTCAAAATCGGCCAAATCCGACATCCGGAGCTCCCATAATGGGCCCAAGAAATCCTGACCGTATATCTGGAGATCAACGGCCTAGAACGCGCCACGTCGCCCCGCCCCCGCCGCCTGCACGCCCCCAAGCCAGCCAAGGACGCATCTCGGTCGTTGATCTTCGATCGAACGGCCGAGATCCGCGCGCTCGCCCGCGGTCGCCGCGACAAAGCGCGGGCGTGGCGCAACGGTTAGCGCGCACGCCCGCGTCGCGGCGACGCGCGTTCGAATCGCGCGGAGCGGAAATCACTTACGGGCGAAGGGCACGGCAAAATTGAGCCGCGCGATCAGAAGCGAGCGGCTAGGATCGCGCCACGCGGCTCGACGACAGCGCCCCACCTCCCACGCGCGCGCGCACGCCGGGCGGAAACGCGCGCGCGCACGCACGCCCGAAGCGCGATCCTAGTGCAGGCGTGGGAGGATCTCAGCCGTCCAATCATCAATTGGATGGCTCTCGTTCGACGTCCACGGATCGCGCCTGAAGAGAGAGAGGGGCGGGCGGCTGACCGGCGGCAGAAGGCCTTCACCAACGTATATGGAAGCGGTTTTACCGACGTTCTGGATGTCGCTAAAGCACATTCTTCTTTTAGGAAGCCCTTAACTCTATTTAAACCCCCTTCTACCACCATTCAAGGCATCCTCTCCCACTTGCAACTTCTCCACTCCTCTCCTAGCTAGTCTTAGGCACTCTTGTAATCGCCGGAGACGACGAGCCGCCGACGGAGCCTCCTCCACCGCCGTGGCTGCCTCGTCGCTCTCCACTCTCTCTCTACCTCTCTCTCTCTCTTTTAAGCTTTCATTTACTTTTGTTGAAGCATGTATTTAATATTGTAAACCGTGAACTATGAATGCATGTTAATGACATTATTTTCCATTTAGTTGCCCTTTTAATTTCTGTTTAAAGTGCATGATCAAAACCAAGAGCTTTCTAACCCTAAACTCTCTCTATCTCTCGCTTTTCAAAACCGTCTCTTTCGCAAGCAAAACTCCGCCTTTTTCGTGATAACAAGTGGTAAACAAAATCCGATTTCCACGCCTCCCTGAGATCGACACTCGGACTCACCTCCGTTTACTTCTTTTAAAACCGACGTATCAAGTGCAACTATAACGACACCTCTTAACACACACGCACGAAGGCACGTCAGAGAGACACCCCCATGTTGGCGCCAACATGGGGTCTTCTAGAAGGGGGGTTAGGTGGATGGTGGAGATGGGTTCAAGGGGGACTGTGTGGTGGAGATGAGGGGGATTTTGGAGGGAAAAGTGGCGCCACTAAGGGGTGGTTATGGGTAGTTTTTGGTGCCACTTTTAGGTGTCTTTTGGAGGTGGTGGGTAGGTTAGGTTGGTGCCAAGTAGGTTAGCTTATGTGGAGCTTAGGTGGAGCTAGTTGGGTGGAGTTGGTAGGTGGGTTTTTGGGGTAGTACAAGCCAAGGAAGTTGGAGCATAGTTAAGCTAAGCTAAGCTAAGCTAAGCTAGCTTAGCTAATGGAGGAGTAGAGGAGAAGGTGTTGGAGCTAGGGTTTGGAGGGAGGAGCTGAGGAGAAGAAGTCTGGAGTTGGAGCTGGAGCTGGCTGCTGCTGAAGAGGTTGGCATGGGGCTACTCTAGCTGGCTTAGCTTGCTAGTTCTTTGCTAGTTGCTAAGCCAAGCTAAAGTGAGCTAGCTTCTACCAAAATGAGCTGAGGTGAGCTAGGTCTGGTGCTATCAGGGAGAATCAAGCTGGTTGAGGCAGCTAAGGTAGCTTAGCTCAATTGAGATGAGCTAAGCTGAATCCCCGGGAGCTGGACTTGAGCTTCCTGAGCTGAGATGAATTCTTCTTCAGCTGGCTGGAGTTGAGTGGAGCTGGATGTAGCTGGATCTGAGCTGGGGTGAACTCCTGTCAACTCAGCTGAGCTAGCTAGAGCTCCCTGTGAACTAGTGGGAGCTGAGGTGAGCTAGACTCAGCTAAGTTGAGCTGGATCTGAGCTGACTTGAGTTAGGATGAGCTAAGGTGAACTCTCTTGAGCTGCCATCCAGCTGAGATTAGCTGAATGGAGCTGGGATGAGCTAACCCTAGTTCAAGTAAGCTAGGTTCCAGCTATGGTGAGCTGGATCAAGCTGGGTTCCAACTAGTCTGGGCTTCTCCTTCACCAATTGCCTTCTTGAGTGCTAGGGTTTTAGGGATCTGTGAATCTGTACATCCCTAACACTCACAAAAACACATTAAAACAACAATAAAAGTGCAATGCATGCCTATCCTAATTTATGCCTAAATGCAGCCCAAAAACCCGTTTGCGGAGTAAAATCCTAAGAGCTAGGTTAGTTTTAAAGCATAAAAATGATGATAAACTGATGTTTATCACACCCCCATGCTTATCTTTTGCTAGTCTCTTAGCAAAATATTAATTTTTTTTTTGGAAAATGGAATTTTTGGGAAATCTAATTTTTTTGACTTTTGAGGAGAAAAAGAGATTAAGGGACCTTGGTAGATTAAAATACAGGAGATACGGGATTTGTTGAAGATAAACATCAGGATTTGTTTTCGGATCCAACCATTAGATAGAACGGGATCAATATATCCTCAGAAAATTCACAAATTAACCCCTTGTTAATTCAGATGACTTGAAATGTTTGTTTTTAGGATTTTTCTGGCTCGTGAATCTGATTCGCAACTTGCAAATTCCTTTAAAACCTTGTGGCTGTGCTTGTGAAAAACCAACATTTATAAGGGCGTGTTAATTTATTTATATATATATATTTTTTTTTTTTCCTCCCCCATGCTTATTTTTAGCTTAGTCTTACAACAGATGTGTTGGGATCGTCATTCCCGTTACCATTCCTCGAGGGGGCTCTGGCGCCAGTACTTCGAGATAGCACTGTCCATGACACCACCCAGGAGCTCACAACCCCAGAACACGATGCGGTGAAAAGGGGCACTCCAAACAAACTCAAGCTCTTGCTCCGACACTATAGGTAGAGCACCGTCCAGGACACTTGAGCTGCTAAAATGCACTTTAATGCTCCGTCTAAAGATATGAAATATAGATATGGAGCAACGCTGAGGCGGTAACATGTTGACATCGCATCCTTAAAGGAGGCATTTTCCTCCTTCTCGGCGGTGGGAAATCAAACCAATGATCTGCTTCAGACTTTCACTAAGTCCAAACAAGGGAGTTTTTCAAATTTTTAGTTATTTTTAAGTGTTGGATTGTGTGTGAAGAGTGACACAAGATGTTTCTCAAAACATGCAAGTTTTTGAATCAGAAGCTAAGTCAAATAATTTCCATATTGCAAAATAGGATCAAGTCACCTGAACTATCATGAGTTCAGGTGGAATTTTAGAGAAGGATATCTGATCTAGTCTAAAATAGACCCTGGAATTCTAATGATTAGATCCAAATCCTCATCCTTAGTTTGTAAAGATTAAATCCCATTGTACCAGAAGTGAATTTTTCGACCTTAGTCCTGATTTCAAAATTTTTCCTCAAAAAGTTTTCAATTTTTTTTTTTTGGGTATGCAAGCAGGAAATAAATTAAAGAAAAATGCATGTTTTTAGGTTTTAAACATCCTAAATCGATCGTAAAAATTTAAAAACACCCCCCCATGCTTAAGATATGCCATGTCCTCATGCATTAGGAGGGAAAAGGAATCACCTTAGTGAAGAACGGTCAGGTTTAGGATGAATAAAACCTGGAAAAAGAAGAAAAAAGGAAAGCAAGAAAATGATGGGTTACCTCCCATCCAGTGCTATCTTTTACGCCATTCAGCCGGGCGTGAAGGTATGCACGGAAGATGTAAGATCATGTAAATAATTGGACACTTGGATCCCCGCAAAAAAAGTGTCGTCTTCTAGATCCTTAAAAAATTGATTAGAAATAATATTGGGATCAAAGTTGGATGGAAAATGATAAGTGTAGCTTGAGTCTGGCCATGGGTTTAAATTAGGTTGGGTGCCAAACTCAGGCGGGGTTGGTGGCAGGTCCGTTAGAAAGGGGTCGGGGAAGGAATGGTGAGGATTGGGTGAAGTTAATGTGGAAAAGTTAGGTGCGTGAATAGTGGGTGGGTTAGGGGGGGTATCAGGAATAAATTTGGGGTCAAGACAAGTTTCCGGATCACAGATCTCGCCGACCACTGAGTCTGAATCAGAGTCCTCAAAAAAACTGTGGTCGGTAAGGGTATCTATTAACATTGTCTCCTCCACCATATTAGAAATTTCAGTATCTGAGTCCTCAAAGAAGTTATCATCATGGAATCTCCTGGAGGATTTAAAAATATCTAAGGTGATAGTTTGGCCTGCACAGTTGATATCCATTTTTCCTGTGTGGCAATTGATATTTGCCTTTGCAGTAGCCAAAAAGGGGCGTCCAAGGATTATCGGGGAGTCCAGTAATGATTCGGGTGCCTCAATGTCAAGAACCAGAAAGTCTGCAGGGAAGACACAATTCTGGACCTTGACTAATACATCCTCGACAATCCCACAAGGTTTGATTGTAGATCGGTCGGCTAATTGCAGGGTAACCTCGACGGGTTTTAATTCACCGATCTGAAATTCTTCGAATAATCTTGTGGGAATAATATTTACAGAGGCACCAAGATCAAGGAGGGCGCGATTAAATGTAGTGTCATCAATATTTATAGAAATTAAAGGCGCCCCCGGATCTTTCATCTTAGGAGGCAGCTTACTCTGTATGACAGAGCTTACTGTCTCTGAAAGATGCACCTGTCCTAGATTTTTAGCCTGCCTTTTAGGAGTACAAATATCCTTCAAAAATTTAGCATAGGCAGGTATATATTTGATGGCATCTAGGAGAGGAATATTGATATGAACTTGCCCAAATAGCTCCATGAGTTCTTCTGTAGTGGGCTCAGATTTCTTTTTTTTGTTGGTGGTGGGGTAGAGAGCTTGTGGGAAAGGGACAGGAATCTTGTCTTGAGATTTTTGTTGTTCTTTTTCTTCCTGATGGGGAGGTGGGGAGTCAACTTGCACATGTATCTTACCAGGTTCGTGCGAAGGCTCGGGGTCAGTGGTGGATTTCCCACTCCTCAAAGTAACTGCATGTGCAGTCGGATTATTATTTAGAGGAGGTGGGGGGGCCTGTGATTGCAGAAACCTGGGCAGCTGCTGAGGTGGTGGATTAGGAGGAGGCTGATGTGGATAATGTGGATTTCTGCCCATATAATGGTTTCCTTAGTGATTAGGGTTGGGTATGGGTTGGGACGGAAGATGTCCTACAGGTCTTTGCGTGGGAGTAACCCCAATCTGATTGTTCAGATTTGTGATGTTGCGGGTTACTTCCGTCATTTTTGTTTGCATATCCTGCAGGGTTCGCAGCATCTGGGCATTGATATCTTGTTGGGATGGCCCAGGATGGAATTTTGGATTCAACCCATACCCATTAAAATGATATGGTTGGGAGGAAACTTGATTATTCCAGGAGTAGTTCGGGTAATTTTTCCAATTGGAAGAATTTTTAAAGGGCTCCTGGATGGCAGAAATATTTTGAGTGGGGTTAAGATCTGGATAGTTGTAGTTCCCCAGTGAATCATGGGAAACCTCAGAATAATCAGCAGGGGTAGTGTTGAGATTGTACAAATTTTCTCTTTGTGGAAAGTTAGGTTGGGTTAGATGTGGGTGTGGAGCTTGAGTTGAAGTGGCTAGTCTTTCCTCAATTTTCTTCTGATTAATATGCATCTGGTCGAGTTTCTGAGCGATCATTTGAAGATCGTCTTGGGCGACTGGGATAGATTGAGCGCCTATTTCATGAACACCAAACTGCGGGTTGTGGGTTCTGCAAAATGTGTTCATGGAAGCTTGGTTAAATGAGTTTTCACTCATTTCTTCAAATAGATCATAAGCACTTTCAGCATCTTTATTTAAGAAGTTGCCGCCACACGAGGCGTCGACAAATTGTCGGATTTGATCTTCTAATCCATGATAGAAGATTTGCACGAGCTGCCACAAAGGAATCTCGTGGTGCGGGCAACTTCTTAAAAGGTCCTGAAATCTTTCCCAAGAATCATGGAAAGTTTCGCCAGATTTTTGGTGAAAGGTCGTAATAGATCTTCGTAAGGAATTGGTACGACCTATGGGAAAGAATTTCTTGAGGAAGGCACTCTTGAGTTGAGGCCATGTTGTAATGGGTCGGCCAATGGTCCTGAACAAATAAGCGGCCTTATCTTTAAGAGATAATGGAAAAAGCCGCATCAGCCATATGTCTTCTTGCACATTTCGGGAACGGGTTGTCTGTGCAAGAAGAGTTAGTTCTTCAAGGTGGCTGAAAGGGTCTTCCCTAGGAAGGCCATGAAAGTGTTTAATCAGGTTCAGGACAGCTGGCTTGATCTCAAAGTCCCCCTCCGGTATGACCACCCCTGGTCGTTCCTCATAATGAGACGGATCATAGAAATCTTTTAGAGGAACAACAGGCTGCTGACGGGGTGGTGGGTTTGGCCTTGGATTGGCTAGGTTTTGGATGTTCCTAGTCAATGTTTGTTGATTGGAATTTAATTTATTAATCTGATCGGCCATCAATTTTAAAAGATCAGGTAGGGGGTCTTGATGTTGTGTGTGGGGCAACTCAAGATTGGGGAGCTCCAAGTGTGGAAAGTTACTGGTGGTTGGGTTTTGAGTGGAAGGGTTAGAATTAGGGTTAGAGGTGGGGTTAGAGGTAGACGTGGAAGGGTCAGTGGACCTATTTTGTTGTGTTTCCATTTTTTTAGGAGAAGACAGAAAAAGTGGTCTTTTTACGTGGGGGGCGAAATCAATTGGTCCTTCCAAGTGAGGATTTTGAGACCGTCGCCCGTGCATAAAATGGAAGAACGGGGAGGGGAGGAGAAGAGAAAGAGATGAGAGAAAGTGTGCAATTCAAACAAACAAAAACTAGACCTAACTTAATTGTGACTCCCTAATAATAACCTAAGACTTGGACTATATAGGAAATAAGTAGTCAATAGTGAATACCCGTTCTATCAACAAATCTAGCCAAGTTGCTTAAGGGGAGGTTTGGGCCCAAATGTTTCCCAGGGAAAACCCCAGGTGCTTGTACAAACCCGCGCCTGGTCGTTTGACACGGCCCCTCAGCCTGAACACCAGATATAGATGACAGAATTGGTACTAACTAAAGAAAACTTAAGACCTAAATAGCAAGCCTAAGTTGATAAAGCCTTAGGGGTCAAGTTGCTACAAATTTTAATTAGGTCTAGGATTCTATAGTGCACACGGAATGTGGAGGGCATTTATTGGGTTGTTGCCTTGTTATTTGATTTTTTTGTGTGTGTGCAGGAATTGGAGAGTGGCTCCAATGAAAATTAAGTTGTCACACAATTTTTTTATATTTTTGTCTTTTAGGATGTGATTTAATTAAATGAATTTTAGGGTTTTTCTCTTTAAGTTTTCAAAAAAGTTTGAAAGTTCACAATCAAAGGAAAGACAAGTTGTATGTGTGATTGTATATTTCCTTTTAATTGAGTCTCTAAAGAGAAAGAAGAAACCCTAAACCAATTATCCCTGAGACAGAAATTTAACTACCAATGAATTATTTTTAGCTTTCAGAATTAAGTAGTGGTCCAAACAAGTCAAAAAACACCACTACTTTGAAGAAAATCAAACAAGGATTCCAGAAAAGATTTTTTTAAGATTTTAGGAATTTGTTTGATAATAGTTTTGAATTTTTAATTGTACTGGTGTCAAAGTCCAGAAATAATACCCGTGGGTATTATAGACTTTTCAGTATTACCACCGACCTCAGAAAATTTTTATAATTTTATATGATATGTAAAATTTCACAGGGATTCCAACAAGGTAAATTTCACAAAAATTGGATGAGTATAAAAATTCTGAAAATTCGCAGACAGTAGCAAAACAGGAAGATTAGAGGGTGTGACCCCTCTGTAATCCACGAATTTTTAAAAATTAAATACAAATCCAATTGATCTGAAATTTGGAACAGATGTTTCAAACTTAATTGGCAATCACTCTATGAAATTTGATGATTTTAGGAGGCCTGTGGTGTTAGGAATCGATTTTTCAAGTCTGGAAAGAAATCTAGACCCGAAAAATAGAACACCAATACTTGCAATGGAATGGTGCTAAAGAAGCATACAAGCAAACAATGATTTTAAAATGCACCACTCCACTTAATTTAACTGTTTAGGGTCCTGAAAGCCAAGTTTAATATATTTTTGGTAGTTTTAATTAATTATGTGACTAGAAAGAGGAACCAACCTGAATTTTCGCGGGAAGAAAAGGATCTTTAAGCTCTCGCTTCCAGATTCCCGCTTTCCTGCTGTAGTTCCTGCACACACAAAAGAAAGAAAGAGAAGGGGATGAGATCCACTTAAAGCAAGAGAAAATGAGTTAATGCAAAGCCGTGCCTCCCCGGCAATGGCGCCAAAAAGTGACAGCGACTTCACGCGGTTTGTTAAAATACGTCGTTGTAACGTGTAAATCTGCTTTCGCTCTTAAATTTATAATCCTAGATAGGGAAGTATCTAGGGTCGTCCAAGGAGGCAATATGGTTGCAAAATTGATTCTCTTGCTTGGAATATATCTCAACTTTCTTTTGGTAATTTTCAATATACCATTTTTTTTTTGTTTTTGAACTAAGGCAACATGCGAAATTATGGCGGGAAAAGTGTTTACACTTCCAATTAAGTAAACTACTCTAAAGTGGCAAGTAGAGCCTCTCCCTAACCTCACTCTAAGCAAGTGGAGGCCTAGAATAATTAGGGAGAGGAAGTGAAGAATGCTGAAAATAAGCAAATAGAAATGCAAACAAGATATGCGAAGAAGGCAACTAGATAATTGATAAAGTGTTTAACAAAAATGCCTAGTAGAGGAATGCTTCTACTACTAGATAATTGAAATAAAGAAAGAAAACACAAATCCTCTAAATAGATGGTGAAGAAGAGGGCTTCTTGCTCCAAGGTTGGTGGCTCCCAAGCTTGAAAAGAATCCTTCAACTCCTTCCTTGCAGTACTCCGCCAAAGTGATGACCTCCAAGGCAAGCCCTAAGGGGGCGTGCCCTAAGTTTCTCTCCAAGGGTGGATGTCCACCCTAAGCTTTTCTCCTTTGCCTGGCCGTGCTCCTTGAAGTGGGAGAGTCCTCCTCCTTGGCATGGCCCAAGTTGAAGAGAGTGGGGAGAAGAAGGCACCAAAAGGGCTGGTGGTGTGCCCCTTTAATCTCCTTCTCTACTCCTTCTCCTTGGGCATAGGTATAGGTGGATGTAGGTAGAAAATACACTAAGGGAGGATGCTCCAAAATGGTGGTAGGTGGTGTCTTTTTATAGAATAGGATGGGGGGTTAAGGTGCCCCTTGAAATGGAGGGCTAGGATGGAAGGATGAGGGTGGTTGGTGATCCTATGGCTAGGGTGAGTTGGTGCCAACCCAAAGGGTGTTAAAGGGGGTGGTTATGGTGGTGTTGGTGTCTTTTGGTGGTGGAGAGACACCACCATGTTGGCGCCAACATGGGGTCTTCTAGAAGGGGGGTTAGGTGGATGGTGGAGATGGGTTCAAGGGGGACTGTGTGGTGGAGATGAGGGGGGATTTTGGAGGGAAAAGTGGCGCCACTAAGGGGTGGTTATGGGTAGTTTTTGGTGCCACTTTTAGGTGTCTTTTGGAGGTGGTGGGTAGGTTAGGTTGGTGCCAAGTAGGTTAGCTTATGTGGAGCTTAGGTGGAGCTAGTTGGGTGGAGTTGGTGGGTGGGTTTTTGGGGTAGTACAAGCCAAGGAAGTTGGAGCATAGTTAAGCTAAGCTAAGCTAAGCTAAGCTAGCTTAGCTAATGGAGGAGTAGAGGAGAAGGTGTTGGAGCTAGGGTTTGGAGGGAGGAGCTGAGGAGAAGAAGTCTGGAGTTGGAGCTGGAGCTGGCTGCTGCTGAAGAGGCTGGCATGGGGCTACTCTAGCTGGCTTAGCTTGCTAGTTCTTTGCTAGTTGCTAAGCCAAGCTAAAGTGAGCTACCTTCTACCAAAATGAGCTGAGGTGAGCTAGGTCTGGTGCTATCAGGGAGAATCAAGCTGGTTGAGGCAGCTAAGGTAGCTTAGCTCAATTGAGATGAGCTAAGCTGAATCCCCGGGAGCTGGACTTGAGCTTCCTAAGCTGAGATGAATTCTTCTTCAGCTGGCTGGAGTTGAGTGGAGCTGGATGTAGCTGGATCTGAGCTGGGGTGAACTCCTGTCAACTCAGCTGAGCTAGCTAGAGCTCCCTGTGAACTAGTGGGAGCTGAGGTGAGCTAGACTCAGCTAAGTTGAGCTGGATCTGAGCTGACTTGAGCTAGGGTGAGCTAAGGTGAACTCTCTTGAGCTGCCATCCAGCTGAGATTAGCTGAATGGAGCTGGGATGAGCTAACCCTAGTTCAAGTAAGCTAGGTTCCAGCTATGGTGAGCTGGATCAAGCTGGGTTCCAACTAGTCTGGGCTTCTACTTCACCAATTGCCTTCTTGAGTGCTAGGGTTTTAGGGATCTGTGAATCTGTACATCCCTAACACTTACAAAAACACATTAAAACAACAATAAAAAATGCAATGCATGCCTATCCTAATTTATGCCTAAATGCAGCCCAAAAACCCATTTGCGGAGTAAAATCCTAAGAGCTAGGTTAGTTTTAAAGCATAAAAATGATGATAAACTGGTGTTTATCAGAACGCTTTTATGAATTACAAAGGAAATGCCTACATCATGACATCCCTCGTTGGCAACTAATGCATATCTTCTATTATGGATTGCAAGAGGGCATTTGCAATCTAGTCGATGCCTCTTGTGTTGGGAATTTTCTAAATCGCGATGCAAAATCCGCTTCAAAATTATTTGAAGGGATGGCAGAAAACTCGATCAACAATGCATCTATGCCACAATTTACATGGGGCACGAATATAGCACATCAAAATCCACACAAGGGCATTCACGAGATCGGTAATCCGTCCAGTTCAAAAGATTTGGAAATTATTGCAGAGAAACTAGACAAAGTCGATATCGTAGCAAAGCATCTCAACGAGGTCCAAAATACGATTAAAACTCTTACACCTCTACTTGCTACAAAAAAACCCACGCTTTCACCTGCTTTGCAAATTCCCACGGGGAGGGAATTTGTGAATAATCTGGATTCTAGAGATCCATCTTCCTTGGGTTTTCTATCTACTTCTGCACCAACCCAAGGAGGGAGCTTTGTCCCACAATCTTACCCACCCTTTCCTATTGCAGAAAACATGCCATATCTTTTAAGTTTACACGCCATCGAGGAAAATATTCCAAGTTCAAATCCATATTCTAATACCTATAATCCTGGATGGAGAAGCCACCTAAATTTTTCTTAGGCTGATAAAAATTGAAATCAAAGACCATATTATCCAAATCATACCCATCTAAACCCACCTCCATTGCCTCCTCAGCAACAAATATGAGGCCTAATCCGATGGGTATGCAAAATTACTCTAGGCCTAATATAGACATGTAGGTAGACCAAATTTTGAGAGCTGTGTCTGAGAGTTAGCAACAAAATGTTGAAGCTCTCGCTAAGATCCAAAGGCAATGTAAGGTAGAGTTGGTTGATTTACGAAATTAGATCACGCTTTTGGTTGAGTCTCGTTAGCCAGGTACTCTTCCATCTCATCCAATTCCGAATACTAGGAATTTCCAAAACCCTAGGCAACATCAAGGCCAAGTCCATTTCCTTAATCAAGCCTTTGATTCTAATCAGAATCTGTCCTCTGTACTTCCTGAAAATAACCCACCAAACCTGCATCAGCAGCCTTTATTATATCAAAATGACTCACCCACTATTGAGAATCAGAATTGACTATGCTGATCTTCAGAAATTAGTTGGAATCATTACTTAAATTGCCTCAATCTTTAATATTCTACATCTCAACCTAAATCAGATCTGATTTTTATGAGATTCACTCTGATTTTTCCTACGATTTTTATCTAATTTTGGTTCCGTGAGATATATTCTAGGCAATTTCAGGACGAGTTCTTACGAGGTGGTTTTATCTATTTTTCTATTGGTGAACCAATTCTTTCATAACTCCTTTGTTTTTACCATATACATATTCTTTTTAGGACTTCTTCACTAGGGTTTATGCCTAGCTAAAGGCGTAAAACTTAGAAATTTTGTACATAGCTATTTCCTATTTTTTTTACACTTTTTACATTTCCTATACACTTTTTCTGATTTTTCACTTCATCTAAATATTGATTACCTTCATTTAGTCTGACTGACTACTCTGACCTTTGGTCAGACTTGAAAGCGTCCGCACAGAGATCTTTGATCTCCTCTATACGACTCCTTTCATCACCCTATACTAAATGAAGGGTAATATCTTTTCACCCTTCATACAAAGGGGACATTGTAAAATCTTGGCTTGGGGGGGTGTGAAGTGAAATTTTCACCTAAAGTGTATTGTAGAGAAAAAAAAAGATAAAAAAAACACATAAAAGTTAAATACCCACGAAATTTAAAAAAAAAGAGAAATACCAAAAATTATAAAAATTTCAAAATCAAAAATATCATAAAAATTTGAAAAATTTTGAAAAAATTCATAAAAATTGGAAAATTTTATAAAACATAAAAATGAAAATATATAAATACAAAAATTTGAAAATTGAAAATTAAAAAAATAATAAAAGGGGTATTTTCATCTAGAATAAAGACGAAAAGAAGAAAAAAATTATTTTTATTAAGAGCTTAGTTTTTCTTTTACGTTAGAAACTAGAAAATATATTAAGTACATATAGAGTATATATTTGAGAGCATTAAATTCATATTTAGATTTCTACTTATAACATTTTGTAAAAACACACTTTTATTTTCAAAATTTTTAAACAAGATTTTATTTGAATTAAAATCTTGGAATCTTTAAGCTTTGTTTTTCTATTCTTACCCTGAAATTAAGAAACTAAGGTGTATTAAGTTTTAAACTTAAATTTTGGAATTAAATTGTAACATTTTAATCAATTAGATTAGGTAATCCTTTTGCTCTTTGAAAATTTGATTTTATCATAAAGTTAAGTAAAAAGCCAGATATTCAGAGTTATTTAAGTAGAGAGTTAGTAGAATTTTAGTTTACAAGTCTTACAGGCTATAGACATTTAGCTAGACTTGGTAATTTTTATCTTGACAGGTCCTATAGGAGGAAACTAAAAATTTAAAGAACCTGAGAGTGAAGGGCTTTGTTGTCCAAGCTCTAGTTTGAGAGCTAAGTAACCTAAACATCTAAAATTCACACACATAGAATTATCTTGTTGGCATCTGAGACCTCGAAAACATAGAGGTTAAGAGATCGATTCTAAATCCACTTTAGTCCAAGGATTTCCGTGGGGTGGTTCTTGAAAGGGTGAAGGATGTGCCACTCACCTAGAAAAAGGATTTGGAGAATAAAGTTAGTAAGAAAAATGAGAAGGGGGAGAAAAGTAAAAAATAAAATAAAACACCCTGCAGTTAAATGCCTTGTTACAAATGGGTACTTATGCAGTTTTTCCACATAAAAATAAAGCATCTCGATATAAATGGATGCTACCCTTCCTTCCAATAAATAAAAGAACACCTCGCTACATATGGGTGTTCTAACTTATAGAAAAAGTTAAAAGAATATGGTGATAAAAAAAATAGGAATAAGAGACCCAATGGTCCACCGTGGAGATATACACAAAAGGTGTTGACCTCGAGATAGAAAACTGATGAGGGGAAAGCAACCAAACCTGAGTAAGGCCAAGCCAAAGGCTTGAATTGGAATAATCTGGATTGGAAATTGATCTCTTGAGATCTAGATTTTTGCAACTCTCTTCACAAAGCACAGATGTTTTAAAATCATAGCTACTGAACCTTGGTATTGGGCAATGAAGCCTAAGAAATCAGGTTTTGAGGATTTACAGTCGAGACCTGAAGGAGAAGAATTGACAAAATCCTATGTCTAGAAGCTGTCCTTAGTGCTGTAAGCTAGTAGATTAGAGTTTTACTACTTTAAATTTGATTAATGATGAATATCTGGTTAATTTGCTTAAACATAAATTGATAAGAATCAAATATCATAAACAAAGGATTAACTTAAGTTTATTGAGTTTTTGAGTTAAATTTAATTTCCAACTCTTAGGTTTTGTTTTCTTAAAACACTTTTTATTCTAAATTTTAAGGGTTAAGAATAGTTACAAAGAATAAGAGATTTTTGAGAATTCTAATTTTTAATAAAATTCTTGTTAACAACACCTTTTTAATTGTGTTTTGAAAATGTTTTGAGTTTAAGTCTAAGTAAGAAAATTTTCACAAAATTTCCTATATATTAATTATTTATAATAAATCTAAAAAAAATCTTTGACCTAAGCTTTCCTCTACATGGTTCTTATTTCTATTAATTTAAACCCAAGTGCTTTAAATCATCATATTCTTAGTTAATTTTGCTAGGGACTAGCAAAACTTTGGCTTGGAGGTATGATGAGAAGCTCATCATCATCTCTAATTACTCCTAAATAACTAGTCTTCCTAGTTAATTAGCTAGGATTATGCAAATATATGGGTTAATTATTAAATAAGGGATAATAGTAAAGGACCTTAAATTAAGTTAAAAATGCTATATTAACATCCCATTAATATTATTAATAATCTAATTAATAATTGGACTGAAAATATTATCAATCATCTAATTAATGTGTTAACTAACTTAAACATAATATATACCTAAGCATGTAATAACTTCAGTAACATTAAATAATTTAATCTAAAAAGGTAAAAAATGTAAATTCCAGGTCTAAATAAAATAGTTGTCTTATTTATAATCATAAATAAAAAGGTTTAAAAGGATTTAAATTAAAATAAACCATGAGAACCTGAGTTTACATTTTGGTCCTTACATTTTATTTCAATTGGGTCCTTATTTTCCACTTAGGTCCATAGGTTTCACATCAAATAGGTCCCTAGACTTCTTCTTCTTCTTTTCTTCACCTGACTGAACGGCTGACGACTAAAGGTGCAGCCACCATTTGATCACCACTAATCTGACGTCATCTCTACTTCTCGAAGCTCCTGGAGCTTGCACTCACCATCCCATTTTCATCCACAAATTTGGATGACGCCTATATCCTAATTTAGGGTTGGAGATAACCTCACCGGCGTCGATGAAGATGTCGGTGGTTATCCTCCTCCTAGCCACAAACACATCCATATTCGACCTCCTTCTCAGTCACCATCAAATATAAATACCCCTTAACACCTCTGATTTCCAGTAAGTTGGCTCCCTTCCCTCTTCTTCACTATGCTAACCCAATAGGCTATTCACTCCACAACTCCGGTGAACTTCCACCACCTCATCCGATTTCCTCCATCCATTTTCAGTAGCTCTGGAACTCTGCTGAAGTCAGCCACATCTTCTGACAAGTGTTGACTAAGGAGCTCTCCTCTGCTTCACCTCACAACTGCCATCGGAGATCTTTTGATAACCCTCTGATTTTCTCCTCCGTTATGAGCCGTCGACGGAGATCCTCTTACCCCTTTGTCCAGGCAACAGTAGACTAGGAGTAGGAGTAGGTTAGTTTTGTTAGTTAGGTAGGTTAGATAGCCATAATGTTAGAGTTAGACTTCATCTTCCTCAACTCCGGTGAGCTCCTTGAGCTTGTCAGGAGCATTAATTTTGTCTTTTTCAATCACAGTTCACATTCTTCTATATTCCATGATAATTTCTATATCCTTTAATTACTAATCAAAGCATTAATTCACCTAAATCACTTCCACCTCCACCGACTACTTCTGTTGTCTATGGCAGTAGTAGTTGACCTTAATTCCACCTTCATTGGATCCTCCATCACCTATTCATCTTCTAAGGATCCTAATCATCACTATAATTCGATTAAATACCACATATAACCTAAACGCCTAAATCTAATTAAGCTCCTGAGCTAGCTGCCAATGGCGGCTTGGGAGTAGTTAAAATTCATAATTACATATATATTTATGATCGTAAGTATCTGTTGACCTATTTTCTCCTCTCAATCGAGTGGGAAAACAAGTTCTGAGCCTTAACCAATTCAGATTCTTTAAATATTGAATTCATTGTTAAATCTTTCTTTTAATGATCAATTGAAGAAATTAACTTGATCTTGAGGTTCCTTGTGACCTCAGGAACCTTTTCAAATTGTTAATGGCATATTTTCACATTCTGAATCACAAATTCATCTTTTTCTAGACTCACCAGAGCTCCAACGAGCTTCGATGAGTGAAATCAGTTCTTCAGCCTGTAGAACTTGGTGAAAAACTCCAGATCAATGAAAGAAGGATTTCTGATTATTTTGAGGTATTTTATTTGAGATTTGAATGATTGGAGATGTTGTTAGGCATTCATCTTCTCCAACTCCGGCAGAGTTGTAGAAGTCTAACAGTTAGTCTTAGGTCGCATTTAATAGGTCTAGAAGCTTCAGTGCATAGCACTGAACTTATTTTTGTGCTTAGATCACTGTAACAACCTTTAGGTTGTTCTGACGAACAAACCACTTTAGACACTCAAGTGACGATCCTAAAACCCTAGGAATTTCAATTAAAATGCCTATTTAAGGGTCTGAGCATGTTCCTGAGACTGAAGGAATGATGATTAAGGTGTTAATTACTTGAGAAAATATTTAAAATAGAAAGTCAAATTTTGAGGTTCTACAATCAAACCTGAGTGTGATGCATTGATTCTGGATTCAATACGATGCATTGATGAGTTTAAGTTGATTATGAGATATCTGTGAATGATTTTAAAGTGATTTCGATGAGCTCTGATGTATAATTCGATTGGATTTCAATTTCTACCAGTGTGGGTTGTTTTTGAACCCAAAATGGTGGCAGTGATTTTTCGATGAGTTTTGGATGTAAATTTTGCCTATATGAATTGGTAACAACCTTTAGAAGTTGTTTGAAATGAGTAAACATGTCTTAAGTTTTTTGTTAGGACTTTTCAATGTCTATTTAACACTTCCTGAAGCTTCCAGAGAAGCTTCTAGCTTCTTAACACTTCCTGAAGCTGCTGAGTGCTTGATATCCACACTAGTAGCTACAGAATTCACTTTATAACCTATTTAGAACATCAATTGGTAGTTAAAGTATAGTTTGAGGACTTAAAGTAAAGGAAACCACTGTCTAGGCCATTTTATACCATAGAAAACCTATATCTTCACCCTTCAAATTGAAGGAGAAAACTTCCCATTCACATTAAATTGACACTTTAATCTTGTAGTGCAACTCAAGAGCTTTCCAACAAGCTTTTATTTGCTTGGAATGGAACTTTGAGCAGTTAGGAATTGATGTTTAAAGTTTGCTCTGGGAGGGGAAATGTTAGCCCCACATCAGTTAGAACTGAACAGGCGCTTGGGTATAAAGCCATTTTGTTGTATACTCACTTCAATCGTTAGTGCTCGGTGCATGGTTACTAATTGAGCATTTATTCTGAGCATTGTGTGTGTGGGCAGGTGTGTGCTTGCGAGTGTCAGTGCCTGTGGCGTGCGAGTGTGGGCCCTGGGAGGGCGTGTGCGAGGCCTGGGAGGTGTTGAAGCTATGGGTTACTACGCTATCATATTTGGTTTTTGAAAACCTATCGTTGTAGTTTGAAAGCGAAGAACTCGTGTTCAACAAATAAAATTTATACCGAATTAGAAATCCCAGGTCAAACTCAGGGAGGCAGACGTTTGATTGAAAATACGCATTTGTTTTATTTGTCTTGAAACAGAATAGCTGATTGAAAACTATCTATCTGTTTAACAAATAATAAATAGAAGAGAGAGAGAATATTACAAATACAAGCAAAAGGGATGTAGAATAAACATGGGTTTCATTATGAAAAATTGTTCATTACACTACTCATTACGACTAGAAAGTGGGAAATGATTATGCTAGAAAGTAGTAAATCTACTCTAGAAGGTAGGAAAAAGAATGGAGAGAGAGATAACCTCCTTGACGATCGCTTGGAGGATGAGCCAGACCGGACGATGCCTGGAAGACAGGGAACGGAGTGGGAAGGAGGACAAGGCGGGAAGAACGGGAATGAAGTAGCATGTCATCGTCGTCGTAGGATCCACTTCTCGAATGTAGAGAAAGGACAACCGCAGGATGCTCCACGAAGGGGGACGAACGTGGAAAAATTAAGATTTTTACTCTAGACGAGCATCTCGGGTTTGGGACAAAATCTTAAAGCTTTGGAAGGGGTGAGAGAAGAGAAGGGATGCCAATTTCGTATGAAGGGGGTCTCCTTTTATAGTTGCAAGGAGTGAGGGAAATTTGGTCATTTTATATTGAAAATCATTAATTCAGGACCTTTAGTGACGGATAAATCCATTACTAAAGGCTTGAACGTGGCTGTAGTGGGTGGCTCACGCACACTCGCTCACCTCCCTGTGTTCAATGCTTATCCACGATCTCTCATTCTCGACCATTCAATCGTAAGATCTAACGGTTGAGAGCGCATCCCCGCCTTCCTCAACCGCACGCCTCATCACGTGCGATGCCACGTCGCCTCATCGTGTGGATTCAATTGGGCACGCATAGTCACTCAATCTCCATCGCGTGGTCGAATGTGCCCACTCGCCCACTTCATCCACGCACTTCTTGCGGCTCGAACCCATACCTTAACACTAAGTTAAGGCGCTCGACCAACGCGCTATGGGTGCGTTTGCATTGAGCACCTAACCTAAGTGCAAGCAATTCACAGCCATTGGATCTCGATCCAATGGCAGAGAGGCATTGGTGCTAAGGCTTCAGCGGTTGTCTGCGGCCTGTTGGGAGGCCAAGATGGCGCCACGTGGTGCCATCTTGGCTGTGCATCTTCCATGTGATGTAGGTGGTGCCACAGGTATCGGATTGAGTCGATTTTTATGCCGTTAGACTACGATAGTCAATCCAAATCCATCCGTGCGGTTGGATTTGTCATCTGTAGTGCGGATTACCACCATCCTGGCTCTTGATCATATAGGGTTCCTCAATCTCTATCTGATGCTACGGATATCCGATTAGGGTGATCTTCGAGTCGTTGAGCTCTAATCGTCGCCCTGATAAGATCCGTATGGTTGGATCTTCGATCCAAGGCCCTAATAAAAAGTCACCCTATCCCTGACCATAAAAGGAGACATTTAACCTCCATTTTATTCAAACTAATCTAAATGCAAGACGATGCATGCTATGCAATATTTATAGTCTATAATGCAATTCTATGCTTAAGAACATGCATAAATAGACATTTTATGTAATATAAACATGTTTACATCACACCCACATGCCTATCTTTTACTAGTTCCTAGCAAAAACTACATGCTATTTATAAAAGAATTAGGTTGGATTATTTGGGAATAAGTTATTTTCAGCATTAAGAAAATGTTTACCTAGGATCTGAACTTTCAAAGATACAACAGTGCCCGGATATCTGCAAAAATGTAGATCGCCTCAAGCCCTCGCTTTATTCAAAAAAGAATTTCGTTCTCTCTTTTCATCTTTTCTAATTTTTTTGGATTTTTTTTTTTTTGAGTTTAGGGTTAATGAGTGGCTTTCTACAGCCATTCAACTCACCCAAGATTTGATGAGAACCTTGAGTTCTAAGTATCTTATTGTGAATGTGATAGACTCGTTGATCGGTAATTAGAATGGACTTCGTGTTTCTACGCCTCTAGGTGACCTTAAAAAGTGAATTCTGCCTAAAGGTGTATCTTTACTACTGTAGCTTTCTCCCTAATTTTATTTTTATGGGGTTAACACAAGGATGAATCCAGTATATATCTCCCCAGTTTATTATACTTCTCTTCTTCTTCAGAAGTGTTTTGGGAATTTTCAGTGCATTTCATGAGTTGGGTTCTAGACAACCGGTCGATGAGCTATTACCATCGATAACTTGCCAGTCATACTCGTGCGGTGAAGTATAGTTTATTTCTTTTGTTTTCTTTTTCTTTTCTCCTTTTCTTTTTTTTCTTTTCCTTTTGACTTTCTTTTTTTTTAAGTAGGTGGCTTCCCTAGTCTAAGATTTACCTAAAGGCAGTAAAATGAGAATGGTCCAGTGACTGGGCTCTAAACAACCTACCTATGGGTTGTTACTCACAATAACGTACCAAGCATATCACCCTAGAAGGTTAAATAGCTACCCAATTTTCGTTAAAACCATCAAATAACGAGTCAGTGACAAGATAGTGTGTAGATGCTTTAAAGTTAAGGTTCCCTCAAATCAAAGGGCGGGTTGATAACTCATGTACTTTTCACTCAAACTTATTTACTCAAATTAAAATAGAATTCAGGTTGGCAAGGACTTGAAAAACAAATCCACATTTTACTGGATACCTGGGCTAATTAAGCCCAAAGACTTGAAGGGACTTTGTGTTCAGATCCTAATGTAATATTTCCTAAGATTGAAAATTTTCTTAAGCCCAAGTTCTCTTTCCTAATTCCATAATTTTTTTTTCATTTTTTTTAATATATATAAAGAAAATAAAATGAATCTATGGAGCTGATGAATTAATTTGGAGATGAATATCCACCTGCCCATGCATATCTAATGCAATGTCCTCATTGTATAAAAAAGACATAAAATAGAGTGGAATAGAGTAGAAAGCACCTGAATTGCATGAATGACGGGTCTGCTCCAAGATAAAGAAAAACTGTATATGTGTTGAATTTAGTGCCTTTAGCTAGGCATACTATACAAAGAAGAGAAATAAAGAATTTGCAGGGGCAGGTTAGAATTGGAATAAAAAGATGAAACCTCTGACCTGGCAGCAGATGTCCACAAATGTGGACCAGATTGTGGTGTAGACCCAAACCCCATGATCGAGAATATCTAAGGTTTTGGATAAAAATTACCCAAAACCTGAAATCCATATGCAATCAGGGTCGGGCCTGCGATTTATGATGATGCAACCCAAGACTAAAGAGTCAGGTTACAAAGAAATCAAGCTGCAAAGGATAATCAATGAATGTGTGCTTGGGTTGAACATCCTTAGAACAAATGTCATAAGGGTCATGGTTTGATGATTTCAGCTTAATTAGAACCCTTAGACTCAGTCTTCTACTTCCTCCAAAGTTTGCTTCCCAAATTAAATTTTCCTAACTCCTATCCTCCTTAAAAATGTCAAATTCTAGGATCTCCTGCATATTAATCACCTCGCCTGAAATTTCCAACTCTAAATGATGTGGCTGAATCAGAATTGACTCAGGTCTAGTTATCTCAAAAATAAAATCATCAATAAGTTCAATGGGGTGTAACTGACAATCAGAGCATTGGATTAAATTCTCCAGAAAATACAATTTTAGATCCGTCATGTGAGCCCCAATAAGATTAGTTTCCTCATTTATTGGGCTATCAAATGATCTATCAGATTCCTCAGGCTCAATCGTCTTATAGAAATCGTGCTCTGTAAACTCATGTGAGACTTCGCAAACAGAATCTTTACCATCAAACTCAAAGAAATCTAAATCTGTATTGTTGTACGTCCCAAAATCATCCATCACTTTCTGGTCCATGGAGACATACGTTTACTCGTACCCCGGCTTAGGGATCTCAGGTAATGAAATCAGATTATCCTTAATTGGTTGCTCTAAATCAATCTGGTCAGCCTCGTAACACGTGTCCCCCCAAATAGGTGCCTGAGCAGGTTTTGACATTAGCTCTCCTGAAGGGGATTCATCCTGGGAATCATCCCACAATTGAACTAAATAAAACATAAATCTCATTCCCAATTTTGCTAACCTCCCAAGTAGAAACTCTCCCGGGTTCTTATCCTTAATATCCTGGAGCCAATCCAACAAATACTTGTTCAAATCATCAATCATCTCAATCAGGGGCTCCAATTTTTCATTGCATGGTATTGGCTGAACTTCTAAAGATTGTATAATATTCCTCAAGTTAGCCAGAACCTTATCTTGAACCTGGTTACCCTAAACCAAATGACTTGTTTCAGGGTTGCGCAGGTTTGGGATTAGTGCAGAGGAGTTAACAAATTGAGATTCGTGATACTACTCCTAATAATAAGTCATTTCAGATTGTTTAAAAGGTGGTGATGACCTAAAGGCAATGTATTCATGGGATGGGTAAGGATTAGTGTATCCTCCTTGATTGTAGATCGTATTAATTTGTCCATGAAAGGTTGACGATCTATAATCGATGTGGTTCTGAGAAGGATAGAATTCACAATTATGGTGTTTAGGGTTAGACCCTAAACATGGATGTCCGGAACTGTATCCCCAATCCAAGTTGCCCCAATTAATCGATGGTTGATTATAGTACGAGTCGAGATAAACGTCATGTTGAGGATCTCATAACTGGAGGGAAAGAGCGGGAATGCATATAAAATGTGGAAGGATTCATGATAGATGGGAGGAAGAAAGGCGCCCTGCAATACAAGCAATCAAACTTGTCCTTAAGTTGGCTAGCATAAAGACCTACAGACTCCTAGAACCTGTATTGAAATAAAGGAATGATTTGATCTACTTCTGTCTGTTCAATCCAACCAGTTAGGAGGGACTGAGGAGAAAGTTCTTCCTTCGGCTTGCACCTTCGATTCCTAGTGTACCCCCTAGCTGTGATCGTTTGATCTTGCTCCCCTTGCTAGACATTAGATTGAACAGTAGAAATAGACTAATCGAAAATAATCTCATTCTAGGCTCTGAAGAGCGAGTCCAATCCCTAAGGCCAACACCTACTCTGTTTTATTTAGGGCTAGGTTTGAATGTGCTTTGGAATGTGATGGGCCCTTTATCTCGGTTGTTCCCTTAATGATTGATTGATCTGTGTGTGCATGCACAACCAGTGGTTTACAAGCAGGATTATTTTTTATGCGGTGAATTTTAGGGTTCAAATCTTGCTTAGTAGCTTTTAAGATTCAACTTTTAGGTATTTTCAAACAAATTTTGTTGGCACATCAAGTTCTGAAAGCACGGGTGAAGATGTTTTCCTTTGAAACTTAAAAGAATGTGGAGTGCCTAGTAAATCCCTAAGAGTTGATCCTATGCGGTAGCTACTTGATGAGTTGATTTTAATTGAAGTGGTGCGACTCAATCAACTCAAACAATTGTCCTGTTGCACCACTTAATTAGGCACACAAGTGATTACCTAATCTGATTTCTACTCAATTATGTGTTTGGATGTGTGTACCGGTTCCAAAGATCAGTTTACTGATTGAGTTTGAAAATCAGATGATGTTGTGTACCTATGTGAGATTTTTTTAATTTTTTTTTTAAATGTGGAGGTTGAGGTGGGTGTAGGTGTCAAACAAACAAACAAAAGTAAGCTTAGAGTTTATAGAAACACCAAGGTTGATTTATGTTTGTGTTATTACATGGTGGAATGAGAACTAATGGGTGGGAGGTGGAGGAAGAACTTATAGAACTTTCAACAGCACTTTGCTCCAATCTACCACTTTTGCTTGTCTCGAAAGAGTACCTGTAATCACAATAAGAAAGCAGAGAAGTGAGGTAAATGATTTGTAAGTTGAAAAATGTGAAAAATATCAAAGTGCGTCGCCTCCTCAGCAACGGCGGCAAAATGTTGAATCTATGGGTTACTATGCTATCGTATTTGGTTTTTGAAAACCTGTCGCTATAGTTTGAAAGCGAAGAACTCGTGCTCAACAAATAAAATTTATACCAGAATAGAAATCTCGGGTCAAACTCAGGGAGGCAGACATTTGATTAAAAATGCACATTTGTTTTATTTGTCTTAAAATAGAATAGCTGATTGAAAACTGTCTATCTATTTAACAAATAATAAATAGAAGAGACAGAGAGAGAATGTTATAAACAAAAGCAAAAGGGATGTAGAATAAATATGAGTTTCATTATCAAAAATTATTCATTACACTACTCATTACAACTTGAAAGTAGGAAATAATTACACTAGAAAGCAACAAATCTACTCTAGAAGGCAGGAAAAAGAATGGAGAGAGAGATATCCTCCTCGACGATTGCTTGGAGGACGAGACGGATGGGGAGACTCCTAAAAGATAGGGAATGAAGCGGGAGGAGGGAGGACGAAGCGGGAAGAATGGGAATGAAGCAGTACGTAGTTGTCGTCGCGAGATCCACTTCTCGAATGCATAGAGAGGACAACCGCAGGATGCTCCACGATAGGGGACCATGGTCGAAAAATTCAGATTTTACTCTAGAGGAGCATCCCGAGTTTGGGATAAGCTCTTAGAGCTTTGGAAGGGGTGAGAGAAGCGAAGAAGGGATGCTAATTTCGTATAGAGGCGGTCTCCTTTTATAGTTGCAAGGAGTGAGGGCAATTTGGTCATTTTATGTTGAAAATCATTAATTCAAGACCTTTAGTGACAGATAAATCCATCACTAAAGGCCTGAACGTGTCCAGAGTGGGCAACGCGCATGCCCACTCACCTCCCCATGTTCAATGCTTATCCACGATCTCTCATTCTCGATCATTCAATTGTAAGATCGAACGGCTGAGAGCACATCACCACCTTCCTCAACCATGCACCTCATTGCTTGCGATTGCACGTCGCCTCGCCGCGTCAGATGGTACATTGATTCGATTGGGCATGCACAGTTGCTCGATCTCCATCACGTAGTTGAATGCACCCACTCGCCCGCTTCATCCATGTGCTTTTGGCAGCTTGAACCCATGCCTTAATGCTGAGTTAAGGCGCTCGACCAATGTGCTGTGGGTGCGTTTGCATCGAGCGCCTAACTTAAGGGTGAGCGATTCACAACCGTTGGATCTCAATCCAACGGTGGGGAGGCATTGACGCTAAGGCTTCAGCAGTTGTGTGTGGCCGGTTGGGCGGCCGAGATGGTGCCACGTGGCATAATCTTGGCCATCCATCTTCTATGTGATGTTGATGGTACCACAGGTATCGGATTGAGTCAATTTTCATGCCGTTAGGCTTCGATCGTCGATCTGAATCCATCTGTGTGGTCGAATTTGTTGTCTGAAGTGTAGATTACCACCATCTTCACCCTTGATCTTTTAGGGTTCCTCGGTCTCTATCTGATGCTATGGATATTCGATTAGGGCGATCTTGGAGTCGTTGAGATCCAATTGTCACTGTGATTAGATCCGTACGGTTGGATCTTTGACCTGAGGCCCTGATAAAAAGTCACCTTGTCCCTAACCATAACAGGAGACAATTAACCTCCATTTTATTCAAACTAATCTAAATACAAGATGATGCATGCTATGCAATATTTATAATATGTAATGCAATTCTATGCTTATGAAAATGATTAAATAGACATTTTATGTAAGATAAACATATTTACATTAGGAGGCATGAACCGATTTGGCTCGAAACTCTGAACCATAAAATAAATCGAGCTAATTGAATCAGGCTTGGGCCTAGTAGGGTCTGGTCCCACCCTGAAAAGGGTGCTGCGTATCCACGAATGGTCCAAGCCGCCAATAAACAACCTAATTTTTGGTTGAAGAGGAAAAAAACACAGTTCGGCTCTGAAGGAAAGAAAGGAAAGGTTAAGGAAAGGCTAAGGCTAAGTGTTGAGGAAAAGATACTAATGCCAAGGCTCAAAAGACAAAGAGATAGAATGAAGGTAGCTAAGGAAATGATAAGGAAAATGCTAAGGCAAAAGCAGACGAAGGAGCAAAGGAAGAGAAGGAAGGAGAAGGAAGGCAGGAGAATTCATGGAAGAAAGAGAAGGTCGAACAGGTGCTAAGAAATAAGGCAGAAAAGAAAGAAAAGAAAAGAGGAAGAAGAGAAGAGCTCGAGAAAATAAGAGAAAGATAAGAGAAAAATAAGAGAAAAGATTAAAAGATAAGTAAAAGAAAAGAGAAAAGAGAAAGAGAAAGGAAAAAGAAGAAAGAGAGAGAGAGGCTGAAGAAACAAAGAGAATAAATAGTTTAATTTCTTGCATTATTTTTTATTCTTTTTTTATTTTAATATTGTTATAAGGCATGTTTCAATTAGTAAAACTTTCTTTTTCCTTAATTTCCTTGAAATAAATAGAAATTAACACGTTTACTTGTTATTAAAAGAAGATTATTTGTGTAAATGTGTTTTCTTATGAAATTTTGCATATTTATTAAATTTAAATCATTAGGCAAAATTCATGTTGTTAAAATTAACTTAATTATATCTGCTATGAGTTGTTTAAACTAATTAGTGAACTCTAAATAAGCTATACCACCCAGTGAATGACCTGGACTCAACCAATTAAAAGTAATAAAATAAAAAATGTTAGGTTAACTTGACCCTATACTACTCAACCGACACAAATTCAAGTTAACCTAAGTTACTTTCTTCTACACATAGTTAAGCATAATTAACTTAATTAACTATGTTGAGGAAGAACACGATCACCCATCCTCCATCCTCCAACTCCATCCCCCTTCGTCCCACTCCTCGCCACCTTCCTCTTGGTGTCGTTAGAGCGAGTCATCCTTCGAGCAACCGTTGAGGGGGATTCTCTCACCTCTTTCTATCTTTTTCACTTTTGTAGTGTAATCTTTCTCACTTTCATTGTTGTAAAAAAAATATTTGATTTGAAATCCATGATTGTTTCTCACTCTCTCTTATATTTTTGCAAGTAAATTAGCTAGATAAACAATTATCGATTTGATCCCTTCCTTTATAAAAAATTCCAAAAAAATTATTAAAGATAAAAATGACAAAAACAAATAAAAGCGAAATGCATATTTTTCAAAGCCAAATGTTCGCTTATTTTCGATTATCGAGTGTTAGACCTGGGACTCACTTTCATATTTTCGATTATCAAGTTTATTTGATCGACATGGTTTGCAAGCTATGATGATGGGTCCTCTAAACTCTAATTTCTACTATGCGAAACACGGCTAATCACCTAGGCATGTGATTCCACCATTGTGATGACTCCAATTAGTGAGTGCCTACCTAAGCATCACCATAGCTCCTCGTGCGCACCATCGACTCCCCTCCTTCTTCCTTCAGTCGATCCCTTCCTCCCACTCTAGCAACTCCTAACCCCTTTGTTAACGTGGAGAAATCGATTTTAAAAGGATGTTCATTGCAGTATAAATGAAATCGCCTTGAAAACAAATAAGAATTTATTACTCGAAAACCTAGGTATCGGAGGTCGAAGACAAGGAGCAAATTGGTATTTAAAAACTAGAATCACAACTTTCAATTTTACAAAATGCAATGACCAATCAAATCAAAGTTATGAAGTAAAAATGAGGTCAATGTATAGAGAAGCTCAAAAATATCAGGATGGATGTCTGATGTAAAAATCAGATGTCTTAAGTATTTGATTCTACAGTGCTTTCACTATTCTTCTCCTTTTTATTTCTCGCTTTGGCTTCTTTCTCTCTTCTTTCTCTTTCTCTACGGCCACTCTTCTTCTTCTGCCTTCTTCTTTCTTCTTTTTCATCTCTTGTTTCCATAGCTTTCCTATGACTTTATTCTCTGCTTGGCTGCACCTCTGCTTCCTTCATCCTTTTATTTTCAGCCCTTCGCTTCTCCTTCTTTTCTTTTTCTGCCTCTACTTCTACCTTCAAGTCTTTCTTCCTTCTCCTTCCTCTGCTTCTGCAACTAAGTCCTTCCTTCCTTAGCCGCTCCTGCCTTCAGCTTCTTCCTCTTCTTCAGCAACTGCCTCCTCCTTGTTCTATCTCTACACAGCACAGAACAAAACCTACCCATACCCTCCCTCGCGTGACCGGGTCCAAGCCCACCAACGTGGGTGCTGCACGAGGAGTACAGGGTATACGAGTTGGGCACCAAGTCAGCGTGGGTGTGCATTGCGGATGAGACGGGGGCATGGGCAAGGGACCTCACCCCATGTTACTTGAGGCGCTAAGAAGAAAACACAAAAATAATAAAAATGACTCACCTGCACCTACCATTTCCGAGGTGGGACTGAAGTCCCACTCACTTCTTCTCGCACCAACAGGGAAGACACCCGTCCAATTGAGGTAGCTGCAGTCGCGGACGCTTCTGATTGCCATGTGCAGAAGGTTCGCAGGAGGGTTCTGCGCACCTGGGGCATCTCAGCCTGGAGTGGAATGGCCTGGAGCTCGCGAGCAAGCTCCTTCATGCCTTCGCTAATGGTGGCAGAGGGGTCAAACCTGAAATGCATGAATATGGCCTCGCGGCTTTGTCAAATGCCTTGGGAAGCTTCTTCGTGTCACGACGAAGGTGAGACGGTGGTTGGCTGGTCGCCGAACGGCCTAGGCGGGCATGCCTTGGTTGCTCTATGGCCGTGAAGGTGTGTGTGTCGGGTGAGGGTGTAGGGCATGTGTGGCGGTTGGTGAAGGGGCGGAGGATGATTAGTGAGTGATGGTGAAGGTGATGAGGTAGGTGGCGAGGCGTATGGAGTGGGGGAGTGACGGATTCGCCTCGCCAGTGGTCGGCCGGAGATGAGGGAGACGGAGGTGGACAGTGGCTATCAAGGGGTGTTTTACGAAATTGAATGGTGGAAAATGAAGAGTAAAGGGTGAGGAACTTATCTGCGTGTAGCTGGATGAAGGGGCGGCAGAGGGGATGAGCAGCGCGTATGTGCCATCGTCAGAGAGGCGCACGCGGGTATGGCACGATGCGGAAGAGCAAGGTGGAGATAACTCTACCAGTGGTATTGTGGTAGAGCGATGAGAGGAGGGAGGAGGGATCGTCGAAGCTTGCGGGTAGTTGGCCGAAGACGGGGAAGGAAGAAATTTGGGGGAATTCTCAAGCCAATTCAAGATTGGAAGATGTTGCAAGGACCGGGGGTCCTTTTATAGCTGCTGGCCGAGACCTTCATGCGTGGAAGGCAAGCCTCCAAGTGCAAAGAACTCACTGGAGATGGAATGTGCATAAGACACCCGAATCTCTCGAGCGTTCGAATGAGAGATTTGGTGTAAATCCGATCTTGGGATCCTATTCAAACGGTGGGGAATTCCTCAGGGAATCTCCCTTCCAAATTTTGGAGGAGATCTCTGAGGATTCAAGGAGATATCCTCCTCAAGTCCTTGACAGAGTAGGATTCCTCCACTATAATGGCGGAGGGACCTGAATGCAAAGAGTGGCGAGGAGGATAGTGGGTCTATGTAAGGATTTTCAAAAGCTAGGGGTCAAAATGTAATTGGGTGAACTATTTTGCAAAGTAGGTCAAGGTGACCTTCCCTTAGGCCCAAATTTTGGTACAAACCTAATTTGGACCTAATGAATGCAATGGTGAAGTTGGGTTTTAGGTTTGACCGCGTTTGACAGGACATTTTGCATAAAAACCCAAATTTGGTCAAATACTGAGCTAGGATCCCTATCTAGGTCAAAATATGTTTCCAAGACTAAATTGAATGTTCTAAGCCTTAGGGGATATTTCTCCATGAATTTTAGAGGGCTTAGTTGATTTTTATCTTGACCAAAACCTTATGAAATTAAGTGGGTTTATTTAAGGGTTATAGAATGTCATTTAACTCTTTAGATATCACAATAACCCTTTTCTGACTGAATCATCTCACTTTTCCTCTTATTAAGTCCAATTGACCTATGTTTAGACCCTGGAAAATCCTATTTATGTACTGTAATGGTAAAATTATAATTTTACCCTTTAGCAAAATTTCAAGGTTTTAACATCAGCTATAGACCATGAGTTACTTTTACCAGTTGTGACAAGTGCTTTTTCTTTTTCTTTTGTGATTAGGCCAGAATGCCGACAATAGGCCTAGAGGTACTCAATTACCAACCAAAATCTGGACCTGACCTACTTTAGCCTTAGTCCTCTGCAAAGGTTTTTAAGGCCCGCGGAAACTATCCTAGGGTTCGTTGGACTCCGCGGTTAAAGTACCCATGCTTGAGACATTTTTAGCCTTGGCTCAGTTTGTAGTGAGTTTTTGTAAGAGAGAGATAGAGGATTTATTTGTTTGGAGAGTTTTCTCTTTCTTTTCTTTTTATTTCTAGCTTCAGATTGGCTTCTCAACACGGTCTGTATCGGATTCCTCATCTCCATCATCAATCCTCAAAGGTCCTTGGCAATAATGCTTCATGATAGCACCGCCCATGACAACCCCCAGAACCCTAGCTTTCAAGATTTCGAGATAATCCTGCCCATGGCATTTCATGGCCGAATCCAGACCCTAGCAATCGGCATTTCATGATAATGGTGCCCATGGTATCTGAACCAGCAAAGTGCTTACATGCCCCCGGTAGGATATATAAATATCCTAAGAGACAAGCACCGAGGAGACGATATGTTGTTACGCATCTTCGAGGGGAATTTCCCACCTCTCCGCACTGGGAACTCATCTAAATCAACTTGTGTTGATCGGCCGCTCCTAATCTAGGTAACTTTTTCAGAATAATAAAATGTTTCTACTTGATTTCGATAGTTATGTGCACTGAACCAGACTGTGTGTGGATTGGGGTGCTTAGGTTACCGAGTCCCACAAATCGAAGGTTAGTTAACGATGTCGAATGCTCCCTAAACCTTATATCTAATACTTAAGCTTCGCATTTTCCCCAACCTCTTGAGGAATATCCAGATCTTAGCGGATACTTGAATTTTTAAGCCTAAGTGTCTAGCCCAAAAGGCCTAAAGTCAGCATTCCTACTAATCTCTTTTTGTGTCTCCTTAGCACTTTTTTTTCATTTTTCTTTTTTTTTTCTTGATGTGAACTAGAACTTAGTTAATCCCTTAATCTTTTACTAATGACTATTTCAATTTTTCCATTTTGTTCTTTTTTGCACTTTGCTCTTTTCCTCATGTTTTGTATAGCCCAAAAAATTTTCTCCCCCATCCTTAGTTCTTTGTTCTTTTTTTCAAGATCTTTCAATTTTTTATGTATTTTTTTGTGATATGTGATTGTTTTGTTGAAACCTTTTCTTGATATGAGTTTTCATAACATTTTGCACTTTCATACCCCCCCATGCCTACGATTTGCAATGTCCCCATTGTAAATTATGTGGGTTCAAATTCAGCTTAGTTCATTAATTAGGATAGGTGATGGGTGGGCGAGCAGGTCAAGGTGACTGTTGCGAATGATTTCTAGACTCGAGTACAGGTATCTAAGGTGGAGTCGGCTATTCTAATGGATGAACCCTAAAGTGCAATATGAATTCAGCATAGAAATGTCAGGAAAGGTTTCGGGTTTTTCAAAGAATGATGGGTTGCCTCTGGTTAAGCGCTAAGTTTTATGCCATCAGCTGGACGCAATGAGCTCAAGGAGAATAGAGGATAAAGGATGACTCAGCCAAATCTGTATTGATCATGTCAATGAAAAGTTTGAGTCTCTGACCGTTCATGATGAAGGGTTAGGAATTGTGGCTAAGTGGACTGATCTCAATGGCTCCATTTCCAAAAATTTATTGGACTAGGTAGGGTCCAATCCATTTAGATCATTGTTTTCCTAGAAATAATTTGAGTCGGGCATCAAAGAGTAGAACCTTTTAACCAAGATGAAAAATTTTTCTAGAAATGTGCTTGTTGTGAAAGGCTTTAACCCGCTCTTTGTAAATTCGTGAGTTCTAATACGCGTCTTGGTGTAATTCATCGATCTCGCTCATTTCAAACTTTCTATGGGTTCCAGCCTTAGAAAGATCTAAGTTGCAATTCTGTACTGCCCAATAGGCTTTATGCTCCAATTCAATGGGGAGGTGACAGACCTTCCCGTACACCAGTCTGAAGGGAGACATACCCAATTGGGTCTTATGGGTGGTCTTATAAGCCCACAAAGCGTCCAGAAGCCAGGATGACCAATCCTTCGTGTTAGGTCGAACAGTAACCTGGAGGATTTTCTTGATCTCCCAATTTGATAGCTTAGCTAGACCATTAGTTTGGGGGTGGTAAGGAGTAGAGATTTGGTGTGACACCCTGTATTTGGTTATCAGTGACCTGAACTGAGCAATTGTGAAATGGGTCCCTCCATCGAAAATTATTGCTCGTGGAATCCCGAACCTTGAGAAGATGTTTCAATGAATGAATTTGATAACAATTTTGTGATCATTGGTTCAGGTCGGAATGGTTTTGATCCATTTGGACACGTAGTCAACAGTGAGTAAGATGTATTCGAAGTTGTCCGAAATAGGGAAGGGTCTCATAAAATCAATCCCCTTCTAGAATCGACTGTAAAGGCATCATGTCTCGATGGCTCATGTTGCCCAAAGTTTGGCAATGGGTACATGCCTTACAGTGATTGTATGCATCATTGAAAATTGTGGGCCAGTAAAAGCCACACTTGAGGACTTTTGATGTGATTTTGTGTCTTGAGAAATGTCCACCGCATGCCTGGTCATGGTAGAAAGAGAGTATGTCTTTGATTTCCTCTTCTGCAACACATCGTCGGATAATTTGATCAGCACAAATGCAGAATAGATACGTGTCTTCCCAAAGGTAATACCTGCCATTGGAACGTAATTTGTCCTTCTTGGCCTTCGGCCAATTAGACGAGATCTGATGTGATGCCAAGTACCTTACTATGATAGCAAATCATGGAAGCCCTGTATTAATAGTCAGGAGGTGCTCATCAAGAAAATGTTCCATGATGGGTCTGTTAGGGTTAATGATCTCAGAAGGAAGGTGGGTCAAGCGATTAGCCACCACATTCTACTTTCCCACTTTGTTGTGAATCTTGAGGTCAAATTCTTGCAACAAAAAGATCCATTGGATTAATCAAGGTTTTGCATCTTTCTTTGCAAGGAGATGCTTTACAGTTGTGTAATTCGAGTAGATGATAACATGGGAACCCCGGAGATATGATCTGAATTTTTCTAGGGCAAATACTACAGCCAACAGCTCTTTCTTAGTAACCATGTAGTTACGCTGAGCCTCATTTAGTGTTTTGCTAGCATAGTAGATGACCATGGGTTTCCCGTCAATTTTTTGCCCCAATCGCTCCTACAGTGAAGTCAGATACATCGCACATGATCTCAAAGAGTTGAGACAAATCAGGGGACTGTAGGATCAGAGCATGGGTAACTCAATCACTAAGGATCTCAAATGCTTGAGTACATTCCTTGGAGATTTTGAATGGCACATCCTTGGAGAGAAGAGTAGTTAGGGGGTGTATGATTTTTGAAAAATCAGGGATAAATTGATGGTAAAAATCGACATGCCCCAGAAAAGATCAGATGTCCTTAATCGAGGTAGGCATTGGGAGTTTGGAAATCAAGTTAACCATGGCTCGATTGACTTGGATGCCTTTCTCCAAAATCAGATGTCGCAGGATGATTCCCTTAGGCACCATGAAATGGCTCTTTGCCCGGGAAAGAACCAGATTCACGTCGATGCACCACCTGAGTATTTAGACCAAGTGCTGGAGGGAATCGTCAAATGATGCTCCAAAAACTGAAAAGTCATCCATGAAGACTTCTAGATAATCACCTACCATATCTGAGAATATGGCAAGCATGCATTGCTGAAAAGTCACAGGTGCATTGCAGAGATCGAACGACAACCTTCGGAATGCATATGTCCCGAAGGGGCAGGTGAACATGG
This sequence comes from Thalassia testudinum, assembly GCA_037157565.1. Taxonomy (NCBI): domain Eukaryota; kingdom Viridiplantae; phylum Streptophyta; class Magnoliopsida; order Alismatales; family Hydrocharitaceae; genus Thalassia; species Thalassia testudinum. Next base: position 219,290,488 of record JAZHRO010000031.1, on the reverse strand, counting down.
TCATTTCTTGGTCCTTTGGATGGATTTCCAATTGGTTATAACCGGAGTACCCGTCAAGAAAGTAGAAGAACCTATTTCCCACTAGTTTCTTGAGGATCTAAACAATAAACAGTAGTGGAAAATAGTCCTTCTTCGTGGAGGAATTGAGTCTTCTGTAATCAATGCAGACTCTCCACGAGTTAGCTATTCGAGTTGGTATGACCTCTCTGGTTTCAGTCATGATGATGGTGAGCCTGCCCTTCTTAGGCACAACCTAGATTGAACTCACCCAGCGACTATCGGAGATCGGGTAGATGATCCCTACATCTAACCACTTAATGATCTCCTTTTTAATGACCTCCTACAGATTAGGGTTTAAATGTCTCTACATCTCTCGCGAAGGTCATGTGCCCTCTTAAGTGTAGATTTGATGTGTGCAATAAGAGGGGCTTATGCCAGTCAAGTTATCGAGAGTCCATCCAATGGCTCCGCGATGTTGCTGGAGAACAGTAATCAGACGAGATTCCTGGTCAAATGTGAGTTGGAAGTTGATGATCACAGGAAACATCTGATTGGAACCCAAAAAGACGTACTTCAGATGATCGGGAAGGGGCTTGAGTTCTAGGATGGGATTATCAGCAGTAGCAGGCGGTTCAGGGTCTATATTAGGGACAAGGGTAGGAGTCATGGGTGTGCCTAGATCAGGTTCAGACTCCTCTATTTCTGCGTTTGGATCTTCTGGTGGTTGATCACGGATAATCAAGTTGTCCTCAACATGCGATTCATCAACCACGGCTTTGATATCACATATTTGTTCTATAACCTCGCTATTAATCCCTTGTTGGGCCTTAAAGATGTTAATCTTCAGAGTTTGGTTCCCAAATTTTAATTCTATTTGGCCCTCCTCACAGTTTTTGTTGGCACTAGTAGTGGCCAGAAAAGGTCTCCCTAGTATAATCGGTGTATCCCTTGGGTTCTTAGGTGCATCCATATCTAGAACTATGAAATCCACTGGGAAGTAGAAATCTCGTACCTTAACAATGACATCCTCGAGTATTCCTTTAGGTGACTTTATGGATCGATCGGCTAACTACAATGTCACCACTGCCAGTTTAAGTTTGGATTCTTCAAGGTGGTCAAGGAGGGATGTAGGTATTAGGTTTATGGAAGCACCTAGGTCTAACAAGGCTCTGTCAAATTGGGTGTCACCAATTTTACATGAAATCAGGGGAGTACCTGGGTCTTTAGCCTTGGGTGGGAGTTTACTCAAGATTACAGAGTTGGCTTGCTCTGATAGTATGATCGGACTCCCACTTTTGGTTCGCGGCTTATGCTTGGGTATACACACATCTTTCAGAAATCGTGCATAAGCCGATATGTGACAGATTGCATCCATCAAGGGGATGTTTATCTGGACCTATTCAAAGAGCCTGACCAGATCCTCCTCAGGAGCCACGGGTTTGGTTATCCTCTTTCCCTTGGTCAAGGCCTCGGGAAATGGAACACTAGTTAGTTCCTCTAGAATAGGTCCAAGTTCTTGATCTGGGATAGGGGTATCCTGGATAACTATCCTATGGCTTGGGTTACTACCTAGCTTGGAGTGGTTTAGATAATGTGGGTCTTGGGTTGCTTTACCACTACGAGTTGTTATGGAGTTTAATCCTGCCTGGTTTTGGTTTGCATTTGGTAAGATGGGTGGCTACTGCTGAAATCCCACATATGATGTCGAAGCTTCCATCCTATCGAGTGATGGAACAGAAGGGGCCTGATAAATCATATGTGCGTGGCCTGGATTTGGGTTCATAACGTGCCTCTGGGTAGGCACGTTATTTGGGTTTGGCAGAGGTTGCAAAGGAAGGGTGCCAGGTTGGCAGGAATTCACCATCTGGGTGAGTTGATTACAAACGTCTATGATCTCATCCTTGTGCTATTTCTGCATTGCCGCATTCATCTTCTGAATGTCAGCCAGTGCTTGAATGATAAGAGTCATTTGATCCTAGTTTGGCCCAGATTGATAGGTGGGATTGGGCCGAGGTTGAGGCGGCTGATATGGATGAGGAGATTGTGGACGGGGTTGATAAGGTGGTCTTTGAGTCTAAGAATTTCCCGTCGACTGGAAGTTGGGATGATTTCGCCATCCATGGTTGTAGGTATTGGAGAATGGGTCATTCTAGATGGCATTGAGGTCCTCGCAGGTCTGAGGAGCCTCAAGAAAGTTAGAATATGAGGGTTCAGAATTCCCCCAACTAGAATAGTGTGGATCGGAGGTCCCTTCGATCCGAGAGTCAGATGGGGGTGGATACGGGTCCATCCCCTGAGAAGATTGGTGATAGATGTTCTACACAGTTTCCCTCACAAGAGGTGGCCATGCAAAAGAGTTCTGCACAGAGGTGGCTCGCTGTAGATGCCAAGTCAGCTCGTCCACCTTCTTCTCTATGATAGAGACCTTGTCCAACCGATTGGCCATCAGTTCCAAGTCGAGGGATGTGGACAGGTCCTGCATCTCATGTGCTCCCCTAAGATTCATCGATGTGCGGTCAATCTTCTGATCGAATAAGCCCATGGAGTCATTATTGATGGAGTTCTCACACATATTTTCGAGAATCTCCAACACTGTGTCCTCATGTTGACCCATGATGTTTCCTTCGCAGGTTGCATTGACGAATAATCGAATGTCTTCATGAAGTCCCTGGTAAAAAGACTGGACTTGTTCTCATTTAGGAACTCCATGATGGGGGCACTTTCACATGAGATCTAAGAATTGATCCCATGCCTCATGAAGAGGTTCTCCCGATTGTTGAGTGAAATGAGTGATCTGGTGGCGCAAGGCATTTGTCCGGCCAATGGGGAAGAACTTCTTCAAAAATTTGGACTGATGTTCATCCCAGGTGTTGATCGGACGAGTCTGAGTTTGATACCAATGAGCAGCCTTGTCCATGACAGAGAAAGAAAACATCTTCATGAGTAGAATATGCTGGTTCTGTGCATCTGACCCGAAGGTCTGGGCTAGATGTTTGAGCTGCTTAATGTGCTGGAATGGATCCTCGAAGTTAACCCCATCGAATTTTGGTATGGCATGAATCATATTGGGCTTGAGTTCCGAATCAGGACCTCCAGCCAGGATTCAGACTCGAGGCTTGACTACCACCGCAGCAGGATTATAGTGATCTCGCATCATAGGATGCTGCGGCAAGTTTACAAAGTTTTGGAAGAGATCATTTAGGCGCTGAAGTTGGTGCTCAAGGTTGTTCTCTTCTTCAATGGGTTGTGCCATGATGGAAGAGGAAGGAGAACTTGGTTCTGAATCAGAGGAAAGATCTATGTGGTGGGGTTGCTGCATAGTGGCGGTATGACTAGGTTTTGTTGTTTTGTTATGGAAATGGCGTTGTAGTACAGATAGTCATTGCCACTATTACAATTTTTACTCGAAAAATAAAAGATCTACCGAGGTCGAACTCAGGGAGCAAAATGTATTCTAGAGATACAAAGTTTCTATTACAAAAATAAAGAGAGAGAGAGAGAGAAAAATTTGTCTTGTTGGCTTCTTCTTCTTTTCTCTTCTCTTTGGTTCTTCAGTTTCCTTCTTTCTTCTTGTTCTTCCTCTGTTCTTCTTTTTCTTGCTTTCTTCTTTCTTTTTCTTCAGAGCTTCTTCTTCTTTTCTTCTCGTATTCTTCTTCTCTTCTTTTGTCTTCTTCCTTCTGTTCTTCTCTTGGGTTCTTCAGAGCTTCTTCTTCTTCTTTTCTCTTCTCTTGTTCTGCTTCTCTTCTTTTATTTTTCTTCCTCTGTTCTTTTTCCTGCTTTCTTGCAGTCCTGTTCTTCTTTTCTTCTCCTTGCAGTCCTGTTCTTCTTTTCTTCTCCTTCTTCTTCGTCCTCGGAGCTTCGCCTGATTTTTCAATCAGACAACTTAAGTAACCGGCTGCTACAGTGCGTCCTCCTTCCTTCTTTCTTCTTCTTCCTCTGCGGTCTGCCTTCTCTTCTTCTTCTTTTCTCTTGTGCCTGCACACTCGTAGTTTGGTCAGAGGGCAAAAACCTACTCTACCCACCCCCGCGTCTCTCTCTCTCAGAATTCACTCGTAGGATAGCTCTCCCAAAGCTGCCGGGTAGTCGGGTATGGGTCACGCCCGGGTCCAAGCCCACCGGTGTGGGTTGTGGGCGAGGAGTGCAGGTCGGGTAAATGGGTCGGGCCAGGTCTGCGTGGGGTTGTCGCTGATGAGGCCGAGTCGAGTGGGTGAGAGAGACCTCACCCCATGGTCAGGAGGCAAATAGGCTAAGGCACTTTTTGCCTTTATGCGGGTGCGCGGCTTCAAAATCCCACGATGTGGGACTAACTTCTGCTGCCTTCCCGCGCGCCCGCGGGACGACTCCACCTCACCCTCTGATCAGCTGCAGTCAATGTCTGGGCCAACTGAAGAGGCAGAAGCCTTCGCGGACTTCGCCCCAACCAGCAACACCTGGGAATCTGGGGCTGTAGGGCCTGGAGCTCGCCTCGAAGCTGCTTCAGTCGTCGCTAATGGCGGCTAGAGCAGCGAACCTGTTAGACATGAATACGGCCCTTCGGCCTAATCAAACCCGCGGGGGACCTTCGCAGTGGCAAGGCGAAGGTGGTGCGGGGTGTGGCAGGTCGTGGGATGGTGTCTGGTGGTGGGGCTAGGTCAGACTGTGGCTGCGAGAATGGGTTTGTTCGATGGAGTATGGTGGGGGTGTGGAGAGGTAATGGGTGAGTGGAGGTTGATCAGGGTGAGGAGGCGGAGGTTCTGTGAGGGTCGGCGAGGCGTATGGGGCTGCGGAGCGATGGGAACGTCTCGCAGGAGGGTGGCCGGAGATGGAGAAGATGAGGATGATTAGGCGCGGTCGAAGGGCGGTTGAGCAAATTAAAGTAGGGAAAAGAAAGAGAGGAGGAAAGGGAAGAACTGTACCTACTTGGAGGGATGAGGGGGGCCAGAGCAGGGCGACAGTCGTATCGACTGTCGCCGGAGAAGAAGATGCCCAGAGAGAGAGGGCGGTGGCGAGGAGAGAGCGGGAGAGCGCGCGCTGGGTACGGCGCGACGGGGGAAGAGCAAGTGAAGGCAGCTCTGCTGCTGGTAGTGCGGCAGAGCGATGAGGTGGAGGAGGAAGAACCGCCGGAGCAGGGGGGCTTCTGTCGGAGTGGGAAGAGAGGAAAAAGGGGGGGTTTCTCCGTCAGATCCGAGCTGGAGAGTGCGGTAGAGCGTCGAGGGCTTTTGTAGAGTCGAAATCAGAGAGGAGGGTGGAGGGAGACGACGTGCCTCCCTCGCCGGAGGACGCCAGAGATGGAGACCCATACCTTTCGAGAGTTCGCACGAAAGGTATGGGTGGTTGCAGAGACCATGGAGGTGTCCCTGCGACGGCAGAGGTCGCAGGGAACCCCTGGTTGACTTGGTAGAGGGTCCCCCTTACCCTGCGCGGCACCATGCTCCGCGCAAAGTTGCCGGAGCTTGGCGCTGCTCAGGGTTTTGTAGGGAGGACCCAAATGCAAATAACGAAGAAGAGTTAGGAGCCAAAATGCGAGGATTTCAAAAGTTGAGGGTCAAAAAGTAATGAATGAGGACCAAAATGAAAAGTCGGTCAAGAAGGTCTCTTTTTACGCTCAAGTTTTTCTGCATGACTAAATGGGGCCTAAGGATTCTAATGGTGAATTTTATTTCTAGATCAGACCATGTTTGACCGGTCAATTTACGTAAAAACCCAAATTAAGTCATTAATTGGGCACGATTCTCAATGTATGTCAAAATGGGTTCCTAAGGCCAAATTGAAGGTTCTAAACCCTAGAGATTATTTTTCTACGAATTGTAGAGGGTTTATTCGATTTTTTCTTTGCCTCGAACCTCGTGAATTGAAGTGGGTTTGTTTTAGGGTTACAGATTGTCATTTAGTTCTTTGGAGTTGCTGTAGCCCTTATCAGATCAGATCATCCCACTTCCCTTCTTATTAGGTTTGTTTGACCTGCGTTTGGACCCTGAATTACCCTGCTTGCAGATTGTGCTGGTAAAATTGCATTTTTACCCCTTATGACTTATTTTCTTCTTAAACTCAAAATTCTCTGAGTTAAGCCTTTCCTTGAGTTATGTAGGAGCTTTTATCCTTTGTATTAGGTCAAAATGAGCTAGTTATGGCTCATGATGAGGTTCTCATCACTGCACAAATAAGGGCTTCGAGGCTTGGCCTCGACGGGAGTGAATTTCTAAAGGAGGTCTTAAGGATGGTCTTAACGACCTCCTACCAAACATGCACTGAAGGATTTGATGAGATCAGATTGTGCTAGACCCAATCGAGACACCCAAAAAATGTTGGGTGACTATAGAGGTTCGAGGCAGATGATACCCCTTAGTCAGAAAGGTCATCAACTTGAGAAATACCTAGGTAGACAGAGAGGGAGAGTCCTGCAAAGACCCCTACATGGTAGAGCATCCCCTTGAGTTACAGGGTTTCCCCCACCCGACCTCTCTTGTCACTGAGATTCCAGGTAGACTAGAATGGGGACCATGAACTCTTAAGTCTACCTTTTTAAATTAAGATGAAGGTGCTTAAGGTTCCACTCAAACTTTAGGTCTTTTGAGTGCAAAAAGTGACCTAATTTTAAGGTTGGTTGACCCAAAGGATCAACTTCACCTCTTTGTTCCTATGAGAGCTTTTAGGTCCTTTCTTTTAGGGTTCAAGTGGATTAAGAGACTGATTTGCTTAGGGTTTCTCTTGGATAGATCTCTTCAAACAAGGCTTAGGCACACCTCTTTTTGAAATTTTTGATTCTTTGCTTTAAGAGATGTGTCTCTAAAACCTTAGATTGAAATCCTTAGGTTGGCTCTACTTGGTCCATTTTACTTGCCTCAAAAATGGTATCTAGGGCTCAATCAAGATGGTTTTAGTCCTAGTTACCTTAATTGGGTATGCAATTCAAAATGTGTTGAAATGAAAATCAGGCAACTTTGGTGAATTACTAAATATGGAAGCAAGTAGCCCTAGATTGATTTTTCTTTATTTCTTTCCTTTTCAGACTTCAAGGGGATTAAGAGAGAGGGCTAATGAAAGTTTACCTGTTCCTTAGCGTGGTTGCTGTGCAACTACTTTTCTTTACTTTTCTTCCCATGAGACAAACACAGCAAAAGAGAGAGATTAAGTCAGTACTGAATCAGAGGTTGTGATCAAAGTTTCTAAAATGCTCGTTGCTCCCCAACAATGGCACCAAAATGTTAACAGGGCAAAATCGATTTTTAAAAGATGTTCATTGCAGTATAAAATGAAATTGTCTCAAAAATAAATAAGAATTTACTACTTGAAAACCTAGGTATACGAGGTCGAACACAGGGAGCAAATTGGTATTTAAAAACTAGAATCACAACTTTCAATTTTATAAAATGCAATGACCAATGCAATCAAAGATTTGAAGCAAAAATGAGGTCAAAGTATAGAGAAGCTCAAAAATATTAGGATGGAAGTTTGATGTAAAAATCAGACATCTTAAGTATTTGATTCTACAATGCTTTCACTATTCTTATCCTTTTGATTTTCGGCTTTAGCTTCTTCTTTCTCTCTTCTTTCTCTTTCTCTGCGACCACTCTTCTTCTTCTGCCTTCTTCTTTCTTCCTTTTCTTCTCTTGTTTCCTTAGCTTTCCTCTACCATTATTCTCTACTTGGCCGCACTCTGCTTCCTTCTTCCTTCTGCTTTCAGCCCTTGGCTTCTCCTTCTTTTCATCTTCTGCCTCTGCTTCTACCTTCAAGTCTTTCTTCCTTCTCCTTCCTCTGCTTCTGCAACTAAGTCCTTCCTTAGTTGCTCCTACCTTCAACTTCTTCCTCTTCTTCAACAGCTGCCTCCTCCTTCTTCTTCTTTCCTTGTACAGCACAGAGCAAAACCTACCCCTATCGTCCCCCGCGCCACTCTCTCTCTATTTCTCTCTTGGGTTCACTCTCCCAGAGCCGGGTAATCGGGTCAGGTTTCGCATGCCCAGGTCCAGGTGCACCGACAAGGGTGGTGCGCGAGGAGCGTATGGTATACAGGTTGGGCACCAGGTCTACATGGGTGTGCATCACGGACGAGGAGGGGGCATGGGCGAGGGACCTCACCTCGTGTTGCTTGAGGCTCAAAGAAGAAAACACAAAATCAATAAAAATGACTCACCTGCACCTGCCGTTTCTGAGGAGGGACTAAATCCCCACCCACTTCTTTGCACGCAAGCAGGGAAGACACCTGTCCAATTGACGCAGCTGCAGTCACGGATGCTTCTGATTACCGGGTGCAAAAGCTTACTAGGAGGGTTCCGCACACCTGGGGCATCTCAGCTTGGGGTTGAACGGCCTGGAGCTCGCAAGCAACCTCCTTCATGAGTTCGCTAATGGCGGCGGAGGGGTCAAACCTGAAATGCACGAATATGGCCTTGCAGACCTGTCAAATGCATTGGGAAGCTTTGCCATGTCACGGCGAAGGTGAGATGGTGGTTGGCTGGCCGCGGTATGGCCTAGGCATGCGTGCCTAGGTCACTCTGTGGCCGTGAAGGTGTGTGTGTCGGGTGATGGTGTAGGGCATGTGTGGCGGTTGTGAAGGGGCATAGGATGATCAGAGAGTGATGGCGAAGGAGATGAGAGGTGTGTGGAGTGGGGGAGTGACGGATTCGCCTCGCCGGTGGTTGGTCAGAGATGAGGGAGACGGAGGTGGACAGTGGCTATCGAGGGGTGTTTTATGAAATTGAATGAGGGAAAATGAAGAGTAGAGGGAGAGGACTTATCTACGTCCAGCTGGATGAAGGGGAGGCAGAGGGGACGAGCGGCGCGTATGTGCCATCGTCGGGGAAGAAGGCCCTGAGGTGAGGATGACGGCGATGAGGAAGGGGTCGGAGAGACTCACGCGGGTACGATGCAACGTGGAACAGCAAGGCGGAGATAACTCTACCATTGGTATTGTGGTGGAGTAATGAGACGAGGGAGGAGAGATCATCGGAGCTTGCAGGCAGTTGGCCGGAGATGGGAAGGAATAAATTTGGGGGAATTCTCAAGCCAATTCAAGCTTGGAAGATGTGGCAAGGACTGGGGGTCCTTTTATAGCAGCTGGTCGAGACCTTCGTGCTTGGAAGGCAAGCCTCCAAGCACAAAGGTCTCACCGGAGATGGAAGGTGTGTAAGAAACCCAAACCTCTCAAGTGTTCACATGAGAGATTTGGTGTAAATTCGATCTTGGGATCCTGTTCAGACAGTGGGGAATTCCTGAGAGAATCTCCCTTCCAAATCTAGGAGATCTCTAAGGATTCAGGGAGAAATCCTCCTCAAATCCTCGCAAGAGTAGGATTCCTCTGCTGTAATGGTGGAGGGACCTGAATGCAAAGAGTGGAGAGGAAGATAGGGGGTCTGTGCAAGGATTTTCAAAAGCTGGGGGTCAAAATGTAATTAGGTGAACTATTTTGCAAAGTAGGTCAAGGTGACCTTCCCTTAGGCCTAAATTTTGGTACAAATCTAATTTGGACCTAAGGAATCTAATGGTGAAGTTGGATTTGAGGTTTGACCACGTTTGATTGGACATTTTACACAAAAATCGAAATTAGGTCAAATACTAAGCTAAGAACCCTATCTAGGTCAAAATAGGTTACAAAGGCCAAATTGAAGGTTCTAAACCCTAGGGGATATTTTTCCATAAATTTTAGAGGATTTAGTTGATTTTTGTCCTAACCAGAACATTGCGAAATTAAGTGGATTTCCTTTAGGGTTATAGAATGTCATTTAATTCTTTAGATCTTACAATAACCCTTTTATGACTGAACCATCCCACTTTTCCTCTTATTAAGTCTAATTGACCTATGTTTAGATCCTGAGAAATCCTGTTGATGGACTGCAATGCCAAAATTGCAGTATTACCCTTTATTTCATGTTTTCTTCCCAGAACAGTAATCCCTTGAATTAGGCCTTCCTTTAGGTTATGTAGGAGCTTTCGTTCACTTTCTTAGGTCAAAATGAGCTAGTTAGGGCTCATGATGAGGTTCTCATCACCCTTCAATTGCCACGCCTGTGACAAGGGTGTCGTTCTTCACCTTCAAGTACTCCTCACCACTAGGGATGACGTACACCTAAGGACGAACCTTGAGCTCCACTAGAGGGCTCTTCACTCAGTGGAGATATCCCCATTTCTTCCTCCTTAGCTACCAGCTTTAGATCCAGGCAACCCCATTCTTGCTATTAGAAAGGATTTCGAGCTTTCTAGAGTAGTTTAGAGTAGTGATTAGTGTAATTAGATTAGTTAGGAGTAGAATTAGCCTAAATTGACTTCACCCTCTCTAATCAATTCAGATCAAAGAGGTGGTTTTCCACTGTCATACCGATCCACTGATCTCCCTCGTCATCTCACAACTTATTTCCAAATGTTTTCCTTGCGATTAAATCACCAATCACTTGTTCATTCGAGCATTCAGCAGATTTGAAGCTCATTAGCTCTTAGATCTGCTGAAGCATTAAAAATCACTTGAGGGTGACCTCATCCATACCATTAAGTCATAATCACCCTCACTGCACTTTGATTTGTGCTTATTTGGTCATTTGGATCAAGTTTCAGTTTTAAAGATTAAGTGGGAAATTTTGAAACAATCATGTTTAATCGGGTTTTGATTGACCAAATTGAGCTCACAACTATTTGTTTTGACTCATGAAGCCAGGCATGAGTTATTTTAGTTGAGTTTTGATCATGAGACGTGCTTATGCCTAAGTTGATGTTTTGATTGTGTTTTCATCAAACAAGGTAGTGAGGGAAGGGGATTTTTGATGCACTATTATGAAGCCCTTATAGTGACTAATCTAATTTTTAAGCATTATCCAACCTTCCTAAACACCAATCAATGGTGTGTAGGATGGTTAGATGATCATATCATCAAAATAATGGCACACTTATGACCTATTTAGGCAACATTATTTCATGATTTGCATTTCTTTTAATCCATTAGTTGTTTGATGAAAGACTTCTAGATCCACTTACAATCATTGGCAATAGAAGGTTTTGGTTATTCCATGGCTCCTATTTCAATTTGAGTTCTGAGTTTGAATTCTTTCAATCTTTACACTTCAAATTAATGTGGGATTAGCTAATCTGAACAGAAATGATAAAAAGGAGTTTTGGAATGATGCTTGGAACCCATGTGAAATTTGTGAGTGATTTTTATCAATGGGGTTTGATTTGAGCATAGCACTTTTGAATCTAGGTTTAATCTGAGTTTGCAACTTTGCATGGCACTGTAGTAGCAGCAATAGCTATTGCTAGGATTTTTTGAGATAGATATAATTATTAAAGGAGATTGTTAGATTGATTGTGATTCCAGAGACTTTAAATCAGACCTTGTAGGTCAGGTCATCCAACAAATTTGCTGCAAATAACAACAGCAACATCATAGCAGCAACTGCTACAGGGTTTGTTCAACCACTGTTTCACTGAAGTTTGAGTGGATTTTGGATTAGAATGAAGCTGACCTTTGGTACAATTGTAGAATAGCATAGACTAAGCTTTCTTGTACCTTTGTAGTTCAATTTTAACTTGTAGATTGTTTGGAACTGATTTTTGAATTCCTTTGTCAGCATTTTAAGTGTTTTAACTATCCAAGATGTGAATTAAATGAAAATCAATATGAAAATCATGTTTAAATGTCTGAAAATCTTACATGTCTTGTGCTAAACATGTTTGAGCTATTTCCCTGAATCTCCAACCTTTAAAACATAGTTAGAGACCCTAGTTTCTATTGCTCAACATAATTTTAGGCCTCTTGTGTGCTTAACTTGTAAATAAATAAAAATCATAAAAAAGTAAAATAAGGATGTCTTGAGTAGGATTAGCAAATTCTTTAGGTGTGTGCCAAGTTTAACGTATTCTAAACCCTCAACTTGGTAGAATATTCCAGCCGATGGTTCAAGCTACTTGGAAATTAAATAAAAGACCAAGCTTGAAAAACCACAAAAAGAAATCCCTCTCTCATCCAACTCTTTCTCTCACATCTCCTATCTCTACTATATATATAAAAACCATAAAATCACTAAAACCCCAAAAATATCATATATACTATGTATATACTTGTATATATAAATTAAACCTAAGCTATATGTATATACTGTGTATATATAAATTAAACCTAAGCTATATGTATATACTGTGTATATATAACTTATATCTATATTCTATATATCAAATTAAGTATTTAGAATGAATTATTGTATATAAAACTTTCTTATATAAATATCTATTAATTTATATTAACTTAAATATATAATAAAGTAAGTAATTCTATAAACATATCTATATTTACGTAATTGTACTTAATACTATACATACATATTTAACTACATAATAGGAATTATATAGTACCTGTAATTTAATTTAATTAAGTATTAATAGTAAATAATTAATTTATTAGGTTAATTGTGTAATTTATTAACTTCAAATAAAATAAATTAGTAATTTAATTTAATAGTAAAGTAAGTTATAATGTGAACTTGTATAATGCTATACTAAATATTTTCAACCTATTTATATTTTATTATAGCATTTATAATTTATTTATATGAAAAACTAAATTAAACATGTATTTATATATAAATAATTAAAATAAAATTCCTAAAATACAATAAAAATGTATAATAAATATTTTATTATATAAATTAATATTGTATAAAGTCAATTTTATGATTAAGACATTAATGTATAATTAGGTAGTGCTATATAAGGATTTTGTAACCAACTTGAACCAATTTTATTATAAATTAAGCAATTAAACTCTAATTTAACATGTATAATTAACCAACTTGAACCAATTTTATTATATACCTAAAGAATTTATTTTTATAAATAAATTGTATAATTAGGTAGTGCTATATAAGGATTTTGTAACAATATAATTTAATTTAAAATTAGATTAATTTATGGCCATCAAATCAAGGGCCAAAATCGTTAATTTTGCACACATTGTTGCACTTAATTACGCAGAGGTAGCAGTTGCACGTAGTCCCACACCGTGGATGTGCAAGTTGGCGATGCAGTATAAATTGAACCATTGTCAGAGCTGCTTCAGTCGTCATGGCGGCAGACACCCATACACACCATACCCCTCTCCTCTCATGACCTCAAATGAGCATTTATTTGAGCATGTGAACAGTGCCTATGTGCGTGAAAGAAAATTCAGCTAAGTGTTGGATTTGATAGAAGTGCTTGTGTGTGTGTGTTTTAGTGTGTGTATATATGTGTACATGTATAGTACAAGTGTAATATACATATGTATATAGATAAAGTAAATATGAGAGTATATGTATATATATATGTATAAGTAAATAGAGTAGTATAGTATGCTTGAGTTATATATGTATATAAAGAACTAGGAGCTTTAGTGACAGTTGTATCCATCAATGTAAATAAGTTTATATGTTAGTATAGATAGTAGTTTTTGCCTTATGTTACGTAAATATTTTACTAAGGCTACAACGACGCTTATTTATGTTATTGTATACGTAACATATGTTACTACAGATACTAATATGCTAATATAATTTAGTATAGTAGATATTAATAGCTACTTTTGTACCTATACTTAGGTATTACTTATATTAGTTGTACATAATTAACATAATGTAGTAGTAGCAAGTTTTTGCTGCCTGTTGTTGTGCATTTGTTTCAGGCATTTTAGTGTTTTTTAATTGATTCTTTTGTTAATAATTGACTAATTCATACATTAACTTTGTAAATAAAATTAACATTTTTGGACATAGAGAGATGTATTTCAATAACTACCTCCCAGTGAACGACCTAGAAACAAACCAGAAAAAATTGTAAATAAATATAACTAACGCATCATCAGTTTGAATTTGTGACACATATACTATAACAACGACACGTTAAACACCGTTTTTATTATAAATCGGTCGTCGGCGGTCATATTTTTGGCACAGTTTCCTGGGATAAAAACTTGACAACAATGTTTTACTGTGATTGTTTGACCATTGTCACAGTCGAGCGTATTATTTTTGACACCATTGCCGGAGATGCAACTCCCTATATGCCAAAATTTTTCTTTTATTCTTTATTTATATATATATATTTGTTTGTATATAACTATTCTTTCACTCATATTCTTTATTGTATATAGATCCTTTTATTCATTATATTCTTTGATTGGTTTCTGTATATGATGTAGACACATCTATTTAGTTTAAAATGCCTATTCATGCATGTTCCTAGGCTTAGACTTGCATTTCATAATATAAATATTTCATAGCATGCATCATTTTGCATTTAGAGTAGTTGTCTATATTTTAGGTTAATTGCATCCTTTTATGTCTAGGAGAGGAGATTTAATTCGAAGCCTCGGATTGACGATCCGACCATACGGATCTGATCAGATGATGATCGAAGTCCAACACCTTCGAAATCGCCTTGATCGAAGTCCCGTAGTAGCATATGCAGTTCGAGGAAGATCAACGGCCGAGGGACTAGGTGACACAATTCGAAGCTTAAAACGACAAATCCGACTGCACAGATGGATTCGGGTCGACGATCGCAACCCAACACTAGGGGGATACATTTTCTGAGATCGGGGATGACTAAGTTGGGTTAAAGGAACCAATTGAGGATGAACCAATTGCCTCACCTTAGATCCCAGAGCCAGGGAATGAGGAAAAATGTCTCTATGGACCAAGAAATGACATATGATTTTAAGACATATATAATTGAGGATCAGGAATTCTTTAATTCTAAGGGTGAGGAATTTTTAGGTGAAGTCTCACTTGAGCTTAAGGAAGATGTTTTTAATGAGGCAAACGGGCCTGAGGAGTCTGACAAACACTTTGATAGCCCGATTATTGAAGATTATGATCATGTTAGGGCTAACTTGGACGATCCGAATCCTGATGATTCAATTAGTAGCCCCACTGCTCAAACACACCCTAAAGAGCTGAATTTTGATATTCTTGAGATCACCAGACCCAAGTCATTCTTGATTGAGCCACAATTGTTGGACTTGGGTACTTTAGAAGGGGCTGATTAAACCTATGCTTCGCAAATTAAAATCAGGGTTTGGAGGACCCATCGTCGTAGCTTGCAAAGCACGTCTATTAGATAAAATTTATAATCGAAACTCGGAAAGTGAGTACCAGGTCGAACACAGGGAGGTGAATGTTTGGTTTTGAAAATCCATGTTTCTCTTTTATTTGTTTTTGGTTTTTTTTATCTATTCTAATTTTTTTGGTATTTTTAGCAAGCAAGAGATTAGGTTGATGACTTCTAACTAATCTACTTGCAACAATATAAGAGAGAGAGAGAAAGAGAGAGAAGCAATCATCTATTTATAAGCGAATGTTTCTTACACTACGAAAGTGGAAAAGCTATACTACGAAAGCGTAAAAGTATAGAATGAGGTGAGAGAAATCCCCCTCGACGTTCGCTCGGAGGTTGACTCACTTTGATGTTGCCTGGAGGAAGGTGGTGAGAAGCAGGATGAACGGGGACGAAACCAGAGGATGGATGCTAGGGCAAGACGACGTCGTGGCAAGGATCTTCTTACCAAAGGGTAGTGAGAGGACGGCAACGGGGTGCTCCACAAATGGGGATTAGGGGAGGGAAAACTATTTGATTTTCTACTCTTGAGGAGCATCCCAGGCTTAGGACAAGCTCTCTCTAGAGCCTTGGAGGTGGTGAGAGGAAGAAGGGAAGAGATGAAGAAAAATGGGAGGGGTAGGGGTCCTTTTATAGTGGAGGAAAGAATCAAATTCATATATAGGGCATTTAGTTACGGTCATAAATGTCGTTGAAGATCCGTTGCAAACATCGCTGAAGATAGCCCACGTGCCCATGCTACCGCTGCGTTGGCGCACGCTCCGTGCGCCATGTCGCGTGCCTCTATGTGCTACGTACCTGTGTGTGCTGCCACTATGCGCACGTGTGCACCCGCATTGCTGTGTGCGTGTGGTGGTGTGTGCGTATGCATGGGTGCCCTAGGTTGCACCACGTGGCGTGATATGGGCCATCCATCTTTTTTTCATTGTAGGGGCTACTACAGAGCTTAGATTGTGTCGATTTTCACACTGTTGGGCTACGATCGTTGACCCGAATCCATCCGTGCGGTCGGGTTTGTCATTTAAAGCTCCAAATTATGTCACCTAGTCCCTCGACCGTTGATCTTCCTCGAACTACATATGGAGCCACGAGACTGATCATGGTGATTTCAAAGGCATTGGACTTCGATCATTGTCTTGATCAGATCCGTACATTCGGATCGTCAATCCGAGGGTCCGAAATAAATATCCTTCTCTCTTGACCACAAAATGGTGCAATTAACCTAAATTATATACAACTACTCTAAATGCAGAATGATGTATGCTATGCAATATTTATAACATGAAATGCAAATCTAAGCCTAGGAACAAACATTAATCGGCATTTTACCCTCAATAATTGCATCTACAACAAGGGTGTACAATGATTTGGAGGTCCCAGAAACAGTGATTTTAGAAGATAGGAATTTTGCAACGAAAATCTAGGAGGCTAACTCAATGGGAAACACAAATTTGGATTTAAGGGTTCCTGTTGACCTAAAACCACCAACCTTTTACCAGGACCCTTACGATATCTTTGATGTGTGACCCAAGCTTGGAATAATTGACTATCTTTCTGAGCTTAACTTTAAATGGACATCTGAACCTAGTGAATCAAATCTACCTTTTGTCCAACACTTTCGTCTTGGGTTGCACACCACCAAACCGTAGGCCCGACTCTGCAAGCTCAATAATCTTTGGCTCTAGGTGATTTTCATCCAGAACCTTAGAACCATTAGAACCTTGCGCATGGATCTGCACCACAACTTGGTCCACATCTGTGGACATCTTCTGCTGGCGGGTCTGAGGATTAATCTTTTGATTTTGATTCTGACCTGCACTTGTGAATTCTCAATTTCTTCCTTGTATGTATTTTATGCTTAGCTAAAGGCATTAAACTTATCGCATGTGTGTACTCTCCTCTCTACGGAGCTGACCGGATGGTCACAAAACTCAGATGATATTCTGTTATTCCACCTATTTCATGTTTTTATTTCTACAATGAGGACATTGCATCATTTAGGCATTGGGGGTTGGATACTTAATCTTGAAATTATTTCATTAGCTCTGTAGAATTTCTTTTATTTTCTTTAAAATAATTTGAAAATTCAAAAAGATAAAAAAATAAAAAAATAGAATTAGGAGAAGAGAACTTAGGCTTTTGGAAGTTATTAACTTTACGAAATTATACTTTAGGACCTGAACACTTAGACTCTTCAGGTCTTCAAGCTTAACTAGCCCAGGTGTCCACTCGAATGTGGACTTAGTCTCAAGTCCTCACCTAGTCAATTTTATTTTAATTTGGTAAATAAATTGGGGTGATAAGCACGGGACTTGTTAACTCACCTTCTGATTTGAGGGGAGTGTAAGTCTAAGCAACTGCACACTACTTGCACTAACTCACTTTCTGGTGATTTTTATGGAAATTGGGTAGCTAATGAACCATCTAGGGTGGTATGGCTGGCAAGTTGTTGGTGGTAATAGCTCATCGATTAGTTGTCCAGAGCCCCACCACACAACCACTCTCTTCCTGCTACCTCTAGGTAAATCTTAGATCAGGGAAGCCACATACTTAGAAAAAAAGAGAAAAAGGAGAAAATAAATAAATAAATAAATAAAACCACACTTCAGCGCATGGGTATAGCTGGTAAGTTGCCGCAGGTAACAGTCCATTGGCTGGTTGTTTAGAGCCCACCTCACGAAAATGCATAAATAATTCCCAAAACACTTAGGGAAGAAGCGTGGAAGTAGAACAAAATAGGGAGATATACACTGGGTTTGCCCATGTGTTGACCCAAATAAAAAAAAGAAAAGTAGGGAGAAAACTACCGATTAGAAAGATAAACCTTTAGGCATAATTTTTGTTTAGGTCACCTAGGTTTGTAGAAACCTGAAGTCTGTTTCAATGGCCACTTAGTGAGTCTATCACCCTTTCAAAAGATGCATAGAACTTAAAGTATTTTTCGAGTGTTGGCCAGGTCAGGTAGCCATAAAAAGTTATCCTGAAGCTCTCAAACTCCAAAAGTCCAAAAAAAATGAGAAAAGAAGAAAAAGCAAAAAAATGTATCTTCCCTTTTCAAATAAGGTGAGGAATTGGACAGCCTACATTTTGGCAAGCACCCAGGCACTGTCGAGTCTTCGTAGATTAGGCTCTTAGTTGAAATTTCCTTTCGTTAATAAACAACTAATGCCTTAAGCGATCGGGCCCTAATTTTATTTTTATACATAGCATGTAGTTTAATTTTTCTAGGGACTAGCAAAAGATAGGCATGGGGGTATGATGTAGACACATCTATTTAGGTTAAAATGCCTATTCAGGCATGTTCCTACGCTTAGATTTGTGTGCCATAATATAAATATTGCATAGCATGCATCATTCTGCATTTAGAGTAGTTGTGTATAATTTAGGTTAATTGCATCCTTTCATGGCCAAGAGAGGAGATTTAATTCGGAGCCTCGGATTGACAATCTAACCCTACAGATCTGATTAGTACAACGATCGGAGTCCAACGCCTCCAAAATCGCCTTAGTTAGAGTCCCGTAGTAACATATGCAGTTCGAGGAAGATCAACGGTCGAGGGACTAGGTGACACAATTTGAAGCTACAAACGACAAATCCGATTGCACAGATGGATTCGGGTCGATGATCGCAGCCCAACGGTGCAAAAATCGACTTAATCCAATCTCTGTAGCATCCCCTACAAGGGAAAGAAGATGGATGACCCAGATCGCTCCATGTGGTGCAACCTAGGCTGCCAATGTCACACACGTGGAGGCATGCCGGCACAGCACAGCGACAATACAAGGCACTGCGCGCATGGGTGCATCAGGCGTGCGAAGGTACAACGGCGGAACAGCAGCCATGGGTGCGTGGCATGGGTGTGCGCGATAGCAATGACGCATGTGGGCTGTCTTCAGCAACATTTGTGGCGGACCTTTAATGATGTTTATAACTGTCACTAAATGTCTTGTATATGAAATTGATCCTTTCCTCCAATATAAAAGGACCCCTACCTTTCCCATTTTTCTTCATCTCTTCCTTTCTTCTCCTCAGCACCTCCAAGGCTCTAGAGAGAGCTTGTCCCAAGTCCAGAATGATCCTCTAGAGTAGAAAACAAACATTTGTTCCTGCTTCTCATCCCCCTTCGTGGAGCATCCCGTGGCTATCCTCTCACTTCCCTTTTGGAAGAAGATCCTCGCCACGACAACGTCCTGCCCCGTCCTTCCTCCATCTCCATTCTCCCTCATCCTAATCCTCACCACTTTCATCCAGGCGCCATCAGAGCAAGCCATCCTCCAAGTGACCTTTGAGGGGGACTCTTCTCATCTCCATCTATCTTTATTACTTTCTAATATAGTTTCTCCACTTTCATAGCTATAGAAAACATTTGTTCATCAATATATTGATATTTTCTCTCTCTCTCTACATTATATGTGCAAGAAGATTAGTTAGACAATGTTTTAATTGATCTGATCTCTTGCTTGATAAAAACATTAAGAAAGTTATAAAAGATAAAAATGACAAAAGGAAATACAAGCGAAACATGGATTCTTCAAACCAAACGTTCGCCTCCCCATGTTTGACCTTGGACTCACCTTTCAAGTTTCGATTATAAATATTATCTGATCGATAGATTTTCTTGTGAATCGAACTATGACAATGGGTTTTCCAAACTCAAACCTCTTTTGCGACGAATCACTGCCTCATTAGTATATTATTGTCTAACTAATGACTTGGGGTTCTTACAGCACCTGAGGAGGAGCGAGACTAGTGTCTTCTTCTAGGTGGAGTCTTCTTCCTGGTCGATTCACTACACCTCAGACTTGACTTCCGAGTGGAGTTTTTCTAGATGGAGCCACACTTTCCTGCTATCGTAGATTAGTATAGTGATAGTTCAGACTTAGGAATATTCGTAGGATTATATTTGTTAGAAATAAGTTGTGAGCGACTATTCTCACAAACTAGTTTTATAAGTTGTACTCTTTGGACACTCTCTATATCTCTCTACTCATCTCTCATCAATGCGATTTTTTCGTATGCGATTTTCCGTATTGATTTATTTTTGTTTGCTTCATTCAGAAAATTCAAAAAAAGAATTATAAAATCAAAAAATACCAAATGATTCATATCTTATCAAGCTGCAACATATACTAGGCATCCATACTTAGGTTGCATACTTCCTACTAGATTTCAATTCAAGTCAAACTGCAACACTTATAGAATTGCTGGAGATAGGTACGCAATTTCTATGCTTCCTTAGCTCCTGCCATCCTTCGCATTTGACTTAAAAATTAAAAAGACCATCTTGCAATTGAAAAAGACTAAAAAGAGAGATGAGCTGCATAGAAAATATCTTTAAATATTGAATCAAATTAAAAATGAGACATTAAAACTGTCCGAAACCCTGTCTGAGTTTTTCATCGATATTTGTCGATTGCTTATCGTGTACACACTACACAATCACATAAGATCACAAACACATGGGTTTCTATCTCGTCTCCTTGAGCAACCATAGGGTCTGGACTTACACGCCAATCTTATACAGATTCCGAGTGAACTTTAGAGGTCTACACCTTGCTAGGTTTTCTAGAGCATGTGTTCAATTGTATTGAAACATTTGTTTGTGTACTACTATTTTTTTCTTAGCAAACCCTAGGAAAAATTCAAAATTTCTCACTTAGCTGATAGATTGGTGTCTGTTTGATGTGAGATTGATTGGGATTTTTGGTTTTATTGCGATTGAGAGATTGTTACCTACTCTTGAGTTGTGACTTGATTAGCCCATATTTGTGGGCTATTTAAGTATTTAACCGCCTAGACATTAAGTTAATTTTAACATTTAGATAGCATACATTAGGATATAATCAAATTAATTCATATTTTTAGCTTAAGTGCATAATTCATGTGTGGCACCATATCTAAATGCATTTAGAATTAATTTAGAATTGCATTCATTTAATTAGTTAACCAATTAGGTGCATTGCATGCAATATTTTAAGTTAACATAAAAGTTAAGGGTTTGTGCATAAATAGCCATAATAATTTATTATTGTTTTATTCTTCTTCTGTGAGGAACGATTGCATTTCTTCCTCCAGCTGCCGCATTGAAGATCCCAGTCAAGGAGGAGCACCAGAAGTGGATCTGGTCTCCTCGACTGGGGTAAGGAAGAGATGGAGGCTTCCATGCTCCTCAAGACACCACCCCACTCCACCACTATGCACTCCACTCCACCACCATGGTCTCCACGGCCGAGCCTCGCCACACCATGGGCTGGCAGAGTGATAGGTCGCCGTGCCAAGCTGGTGAGCTTGGCCACTTACTGTCAGCGTGTGCCTCATCAGCCATGCAAAGAACTTTTGTCTTTCTCTTTATTCCCTTTTTTCTTTTCTTTTGCATGATAGTATTCATCATCACCTTCATACTCTATTTGCAGGCCTCAACGAACCCACCACCACCATCACCGCAGGCCACCTTCACGCTAAAGCGACCAGCAACAGCCACCTCCTATTGCCTGAGCACATCTTCCGTTCCACATGCAGCTCCCAGCTGCTACACACCCCACTAGCTCCTCACCCACGCACCTCCTACAGCATGCACCTCGCATGCACCTGCGCTCCACCAGCCCGCATGCGCCCCTACCACACACCCACAGCAGCCGCCTGCCCCTCTCCATGCGTCCGCATCCCCCTGTCGCACACCTGTAGCAGCCACCCATCCCTCTGCGCGCATCCACATCACCTTGTGTGCCACAGCCGCTCCACTTCCACTCGAGCGCGCCTCCCCTCAATGAGCCTCACCCCTTGCTGCATGCACCAGGTGCAGCACTGCCCACTAGCAGCTCAGCGCACGTGCCTCATAGCCACAACCGCACGCCCTCCAACAACACAGCGTGCAAGAGCAGTAGCGATAGCCGCCTCCACTGCTGCTTCTCTCCTCCATCCAGCCAGCCCAAGCCATCTCATGATGCGCTGCCACCACCACCATGAAAGCCTCTCTCCGGCCAACCTTCTTTTAGAGTAGCTCCTCAAATGAGCCTCTCTCCCATGTGTGAGGAGGAGAGAGGTGTAATCCTCTATTTTTGTTTGAATTTCTATTTATGGGAATTGCCATTGGCAACATTCATTTCTTTGATTTCTTTGATTAATTAAATTGTGGTGAATTTATGGCTTTATGCTTATTCTTCTAGAGAATTGTTAAGCTTTATTGATTCATCTATATATGCATTACATTTAATTTTGAATTACATTTTAGTATGCATGCAAGTGAAAAGTACATGGCATACCCTTGCACATGGATAATTTTCTTACATGAAAATTACATTAACAACCCTTGACTTCTCCATAAATTTAATATTTACATTCAGAGCTACATAGGCATTGTTTGATTTGACGAAAATTTCAGCGAACTTGATTTCTACCTAATTGTAGGTTTAAATGAGTCATTGCCCCCCTGTGGACACAACCCGCTCTCCTGTGAGTGGCTTAATTTTAATTCTAATTGTTTTGATTAGTCATTTTTATACCACTTAGAAATACAGCGATAAATCTTCTTAATAGTCATTTTTGAAAGAGAAAATCGATCATTATGATTATTTCAAAAATTCATTTTTAAAAAATCAACCCAATGGTAGGTAAGAGATCCCAAAACCCTGAGTTAGTACCTCCTTTGGGTGCTGATGCCTGATAAATGCCAGTTTATCATCATTCTTATGCATTAAAACAAACCTAGCTCTTAGGATTTTTGCTTCGCAAATGGGTTTTTGGGTTGCATTTAGGCATAAAATAGGATAGGCAGGCATTTTACTTTTTATTGTCTTTTTGATATGCTTTTTTTTTTAGTGTGAGGGATAGATAGAGAGTCAGATCCCCAAAACCCTAGCTCAGGAAGGCAATTGGTGAAGGAAAAGCTTAACTAGTTGGAACTCAGCTTCATCCAGCTCACCATGGCTGGAATCCAGCTCACTTGAACTAGGGTTAGCTCATCCTAGCTCCATTCATCTCATCTCATTTGAATGGAAGCCCAAAAGAGCTCATCTTAGCTCACCTTAGCTAAAGTCAACTTAGATCCAGCTCGAGTTAGCTGAGTCTAGCTCATCTCAGCTGCCATCAGCTCACTGGCAACTTTAGCTAGCTTAGTTGAGTTGACTGGAGTTCACCTCAACTCAGCACCAGCTACATCCAGCTCCACTCAACTCCAGCCAGCTGAAGATGACTTCAACTTAGCTCAGGAAGCTCAAGTCCAGCTCCTGGGGAATCATCTTAGATCAACTCAGTTGAGCTAAGCTACCTTACCTACCTCAAACAGCTTTATCCTCCTTGGGACTCAACTCCCTACACCTACCCCTTCTAAGCCCTATCCACCCTACACCTCACCTTCCTTCTAGAAGCCTTCAAGTTGCCGCCAACCCATGGTACCCTTCCATGGTTGGCGCGACTTTTAGGTACCCTTTAGCCACCATAACCACCACCCATCATGCCCTTTAGGTGGTGCCAAATAGTCCCCTCCATTGGATCATGATAACCACCCCTAACCACCTTATAAGTCCATCCTAACCCTACATGTGCTCATGCCAACCCCTTCTATCCTATATCGTATAAATGCCCTACCCTACCACCACATAATTCCCATCCTCCATTTAATCTAATTCCACCTCACTTCTATCATATCCCACGGCCACGGAGAAGGAAGAAAGAAGAAGATTAAGGGGGCACATCACCTGCCCCCTTGGTTCCTTCTTTTCATTCTTCACCTTGTTCCACACCAAGGAGGAGGAGAAATTCCTCATCAAGAAGGATGGCCAGGCAAGGGAGAAGCACTTAGGATGGGCATCCACCCATGAGGAGAGGTTTAGGGCATGCCGCCCTAGGGCTTGCCTTGGAGGACACCATTATGGCGAAGGTGTAGAAGGAAGGAGTTAGAGATCTTCTTTTCAAGTTCGGGAGCTACTAGGCTTGGAGTAAGAAGCCTCCAACTCTTCTTCACCATCATCATCATCAAGACCATTAGTTTTCTTTTACTTTTGTACCCTGATAGTTGTGGGAAAAGCTTTCCTCTATTAGGGTTTTCTGTAAAACATTTTTTTGAGTCCTAATTTAAACTTGCCTTCTTTGGAATCTTTGTCGCATTTAATTGCTTTATTTTCTATCACTTTTCACTCCCTCTCCCAAATTACTCTAGGCCTCCACGTGCCTAGAGTGAGCCTAGGGAAAGGAATTAATTGTCACCTAGGTGTTAGATTAGTAACTATAGGTGTTAGTCTTCTACGCAAACAAAATTCAAGTATTCTTGTTATTTCAATATAAAAAAAAATTCTATATTTAAAAGACCAAAAAGAAAGTTGATTTCCATTTTCCAAACAAGGGATTCGATTTGCAAACGATTTTGCCTCCTTGGATGCCCTAGATACTTCCCTATCTAGGTTTACAAAGTTAAGAGTTGATCAGTTTTACGCCTATAAATTGCATAAAATCCATATCACTTTTTGGCACCGTGGAAAAGGAGGCATGGCTTTGGTTTATCATATTTCTCTTTCTTGAAGTGGATCTCTTCCCCTCGTCTCTCTTCTCTCTTGTTTGTGCAGGAACTATTGGAAGAAAGCAAGAATTTGGAAGCAAGAGCTCAAAGTTCCTTTTCGTCCAACGATTTCAGGTTGGTTTCTCTTTCCTTCTCGCATAAACCTTTAGAAAACTACGAAAAATACATTAAACTTGGCTTTTAGGATCTTAAACATTAAAATCAAGTAGAGTGGTGCCATTTAAAATTCATTGTTTGCTTGATCACTCCATTAAACACCACTTTACCTTAAATGCAGGTGGTCTGATTATCGGGTCCAAACTCTCGTCCAGACTTCTAAAATCAATTCCCAACATCACAAGCCTCCTAAAATCATAAAATTTCACCTAGGGATTCCAAATCAAGGAATATTCTTTCCATATTTCAAAGCAATTAGATTTAAATTTATTTTTAAAAATTTGTGGACCATAGGGGTTCACACCATCTAATCTTCCTATTTTTCTACTGTCCACAAATTTTTAGAATTTTTACACTCTTCCCATGTTTGTGAAATTTATTTTTCTAGAATTCTTGTGAAATTATACACATAACATAAAATCATCAAAATTTTCTGAGGTTGGTGGTGGTACTGAAAAGTCCAAAATACCTATAGGTATCATTTCTGCACTTTGACACCAGCACCAAGAAAAATTCTTTAAAAATATCAAACAAATTCTCAAAATCCTAAAAAAATCTTTTCTAGATTCCTTACTTGATTTTCCAAAAGGTAGTGGTGTTCTTTTATTTGTTTGTACCACTACTAATATAGAAAGCCTAAAACATATTTTTTGGTAGTTAATTTTCTATCTTAAGATGAATTGGATTAGTGTTTTTCTTTCCTTCTTTTTAGAGACCCACTTTAAAGGAAATTAATCTTCACTAATACAACTTGTTTTCCTTTGATTCTGGATCTTGAAACTTGCTTGAACTCTTAAGAAGGAAACCCTAAAACACAGTAACATAAATCCAATTCTAAAAGACAGAAATACATTAAATTGTGTGACAACTTGCTTTTCATTGGAATCAACTTCCAATTCCCGCACACACACAAAAAAAAAATTGAAATAATAGAGCAATACCCTTGTCAACACCGTCCACATTCTGTGTGCACAATAGTATCCCAGGCCTAACTAAAAATTGTAGCAATTTGAGCCCTAAGGTTTCATCAACTTAGGCTTGCTATCTAGGTCGTAAGTTTTCTCTAGTTAGTACCAACTCTACCATCTATATCTAGTGTCAGGCTGAAGGGCCATGTCAAACAAGTAGGTGCAGGTTTGCACAAGCCCTTGGGGATTTTCATAGGAAATGCTTGGGATCAAACCTCCCCATATGCAACTTGGCTAGATTTGTTGATAGAACAGGTATTCACTATTGATTTCTTATTTCCTAGGTAAATCAAGTCTTATGTTAATTTTTAGGGAGTCACATTTAAGTTAGGTCTAGAATTTTGATTGCTTGTGTGCACACTTTCTCTCATCTCCATCTCTTCTGCTCCCCTCCCATTCTTCCATTTTATGCACGGGCGACGGTCGCAAAATCCGCACTTAGAGGGGCCATTTGATTTTGCCCCATGCGTAAAAAGACCACTTTTTCCATCTTC
Source organism: Thalassia testudinum (assembly GCA_037157565.1). Lineage (NCBI taxonomy): Eukaryota > Viridiplantae > Streptophyta > Magnoliopsida > Alismatales > Hydrocharitaceae > Thalassia > Thalassia testudinum. Next base: position 219,264,305 of record JAZHRO010000031.1, on the reverse strand, counting down.
TTCTTCCCCTAAAAAAATGGAAAATCAATAAAATAGGTCCACTAACCCTTCCACTTCCACCTTAAACCCATCTCTAACGCCACTACTAACCATAATTCTGACCCTTCCACCCAAACACCCCCACCTTTGACTTCTCATACTTCGAGCTCCCTAATGCTAATTTTCCTCAATCACAACGCCAAGCCCCCCGCCTAATCTTCACACCGTGATGCCAGAGCAAATTGCTCAACTTAATGGCAATCAACAAGTGTTGACTAGGAATATCCAAAACCTAGCCAACCAAAGGCCAAACCCACCACCCCGTTAGCAACCTGTTGTTCCTCTAAAAGATTTTTGTGATCATTCGTACTATGAGGAGTGACCAGGGGTGGTCATACTAGAGGGGGACTTCGAGATCAAGCCAGCGGTTCTGAACCTAATTAAACATTTTTATGGCCTTCCTAGGAAAGACCCATTTAACCACCTTGAAGAACTCACTCTTCTTGCACAAACAACTCGTTCTCGAAATGTGCAAGAAGACATTTTGGCTAATGTAGCTATTTTTGTTATCTCTTAAAGACAAGGCCGCTTACTGGTTCAGAACCATTGATTGACCCATCACTACATGGCATCAGCTCAATAGCACCTTCCTCAAGAAATTCTTTCCCATAGGTCATACTAATTCCCTACAAAGATCTATTATGACCTTTCAACAAAAATCTGGCGAGACTTTCCATGATTCTTGGGAAAGATTTCAAGATCTCCTAAGAAGTTGCCCACACCACGAAATTCCTTTATGGTAGCTTGTGTAGATCTTTTATCATGGTTTAGAAGATCAAATTTGACATTCTATCAACGCCTCGTGTGGTGGCAACTTCTTGAATAAAGATGTTGAAAGTGCCTATGACCTTTCTGAAGAAATGAATAAAAACTCATTTAATCAAGCTTCCATGAACACATTTTGCAAAACTTCAAATCCACAATTCGATGTTCATGAAGTAGGCACTTCATCTATCCCAGTAACCCAAGACTATCTTCAAATGATTGCACAAAAACTTGACCAGATGTGCATTAATAAAAAGAAAATTGAGGAAAGACTGACCACATCAACTCCAGCTCCACACATTCCACTTCTATCCTACACTAACATTCCACGAAGAGAAATTTTGCACAATCTCAACACTACTACTGATTATTACCAGTATTCTGAGGTTGCCCATGATTCACTGGGAAATTACAGCTATCCTGATCTTAACCCTGGTCGGGTCTGTTTTGCAAGTTAGAAATCGGGGTTACGAGTATCTGTCGTCGTAATTGCAAAACACGACGATCAGATAAAATTTATACCGAAACTTCAAGAGAGTCCCGGGTCGAACACAGGGAGGTGATGTTTACTTTACATGAAAATCACGCTTTGATTCGTTTCTTTTTGGTATTTTAGGGTTTTGTTATTTTTTTGTGTTTCTGAAATAAAAGACAAGCAAATGAATCACAAGATAGAGATGTGGAACAAATCTGATATATATTACTTCCAATGTCAATTACAATAAACGATGAAAGCATAAAAAGAGAGGGGGTTGAGAGGAAATCTCCCGAATCGATTGTTCGACGAGACGACGACGCCTGGCGGAAGCTTGGACGAAGGAGGTAAGGAGCGGGATGACGGGCGTGAGATGCAGGAGGACGTCGAGTCGAGGAAAGCTTCAATGTGGCTCCGAAATGGAGGTGAGAAGACAAAGGTGATCTACTACCGAAATGGAGGTGGGAGGACGGCTCCAAGGTGACCTATGAAGGGGGATGGGAAGTTGGAGGAATATTTGATGGGGCAGAGGTTTGCTACACTAATAGGAGCCTTGGGAGCCTGAGAACAAGCTCTAATGGAGCGTTGGTAGGCTTGCTAGAGCTTGGGAGTAGGTGGGAGTAGAGTAGGTTGAGATGGCTTGGAAGGGATGGGGTGTAGATCCTTTTATATTGGAGGAGAAGAGGCAAAAATAGGTATGGGACCATTAGTGACATCTAGGCCGTCACTGGAAGTGTCACTGTAGGTAGCCCATGCCCGCTCTTGCCCAAAGCTGGCTTTTCTGGTGCGTGAAGAATTTGCGACGACTATAAACATCACTGTAAGTCTTGCTCATGCGTCGCTGTAGGTCTAGCTCACACATAGCCGCGCCTTACCGCGTGCGTGCGCGCCCACGTGCTGGCACTGCGCTGTGCACATGAGTGCCTACGCACTCGCGCGCACCTGCACTACCGCGTTCGTGCGGTGCCGTGGGTGTGCGTGGGCGGCCTGGGCTACACCACATGGCGCAGTCTAGGCCATCCATCTTCTTCTTATTGTAGGGGCTGCTACAGAGGTTGAATTAAGTCGATTTTCATGCCATTAAGCTGCGATCGTTGACCCAAATCCGTCCACACGATCAGATTTGTCATTTGAAGCTCCAAATTATGTCTCCTAATCCCTTTGCTGTTGATATTCCTCGAACTGCATATGGTGCTACAGGGCTTCGATCGAGGCGACTTCAAAGGCGTTGGACTACGATCATCGTCTTGATCAGATACGTACAATCAGATTGTCAATCCGAGGCTCCAAAATAAATATCCTTCTCTCCTAACTATAAAAAGGATGCAATTAACCTAAATTATATGCAACTACTTTAAATGCAGAATAATGCATGCTATGCAATATTTATAACATGAAATGCAAATCTATGCCTAGGAACAAGCATGAATAGGCATTTTACCCTCAATAAATGTGTTTACATCAAAATTAAACTATAAGGTTTGTATAAAAGTAGAATTAGGATTAGATCGCTTTGGCCTAAGTCATTTATTAACAGTAGAAAATTTCAACTAAGGTCCTAAACTATGAAAACTCAACAGTACCTGGGTGCCTGCCAGAATGTAGACCGCCCAAGTCCTCGCCTTATTTGAGAAGGGAAGACATATTTTTTTTTCTTCTTTTCTAATTTTTTTTGTACTTTTGGAGTTTGAGAGTTTCGGGATAATTTTTTACGGCTACTCAATCGGCCCAAGACTCGAAAAGGACTCTAAGTGATAAACATCTTGTGAAAATAGTGAAAGACTCACTAGACGGCCATTAAAACAAACTTCGGGTTTCTACGACCCTAGGTGACCTTGTCTAAAGGTTTATGTTCATGATTGTTAGCTTTCTCCGTACTTTCTTTTATATGGGGTCAACACAAGGGCGAACCCAATGTATATCTCCCTGGTTTATTCTACTTCCTCACTTCTTCCCTAAGTGTTTTGGGAATTATTGTGCATTTTTTTTTGTGAGCTGGGTTCTGGACAATCGGCCGATGAGCTGTTACCACCGACAACTTGCCAGCCATACTCGTGAGGAGAAATGTGGTTTTATCTGTTTTTCTTATTTTCTCCTTTTTCTATTTTTTTCTTCTTTCTTTTTAAGTGGGTGTCTTTCCTGATCTAAGATTTACCTAAAGGCAGTATAATGAAAATGGTCTTGTGACTGGGCTCTGGACAACTGGTCGATGAGCTGTTATCACTGACAACTTGCCAACCATACCATCCAAGTCAGTCCATTAGCTACCCAATTTCCGTAAAAACCACCGAAAAGTAAGTCAATGCAAAAAAATGTGTGTAGATGCTTAGGCTTAAAGTCCTCTCAAATCAGAGGGCTGGTTGATAAGTTGCATACTTATCATCCCAAGTTATTTACCAAATTAAAATAAATTTTAATTGGTGAGGACTCGAGACTAAGTCCACATTCAAGTGGACACCTAGTCTAACTAAGCCCGAAGACCTAAAGAGTTTAAGTATTTAGGTCCTCTCGTATCATTTCCTAAAGTTGATAACGTCCAAATGGCTAAGTTCTCTTTTCCTAAATCTTTTCTTTCTATATCTTTTACAAATTTTCAAAATTTTTTTTTATAAGAATCAAATAATATGGCTGGGAGGGATAAGGGGCGACCATGCCGGCGGTGGGAGGTGACCATGGGGCGATTAGCGGTAGAACCTGGGACAACGAGGGCTGGACTACATGGAGATCTAGGGCATGGAGGCAGAAGGAGAGGAGAGGATCTGACGCTACTGGCAGAAGGGAGGCGGATATGAGGAAGACATATAGAGGGAGCTCAAGGGATAATAGAAAGATCATGTGCTTCCGGTGCCGGCGTTGGGGCCATATGGCTGCTATACGTCGTTCTCCCATTATATTACTCGCACACGGTGGCTACGGCCACAAGTGGGATTCTTGTAAGACAGCTGATGGGAAGATGAAATGCCGTTCAGATATGCGCACTGGAGATTTGAATGTTAAGGCATAGCCGCCACCACCACCGCCCCCTCGTACCTATGGGGTCACACGGTCAATGTCGAGGTTCCTATGATAGAGAACATAAGAGCGGTAGAGTTGATATTGAGAGGGGCACTGATCGGAGAGGTAATGACCGGTAGCCCAACCTCAGAAAACCTGCACAATCTGGTAAGCTCTCTCTCTCCATCGACCAACTCGTGGCAAATCACTTTCCTGTCACCTGCCCGATTTGTGCTCTTTGGCTTGGGGATGATGGATTTCGAAAGGTTGTGTTTTCAATCAAGCTCTTTTGATGGTCTAACGGTGGTTTAGAAGTTAGTCTCCCCCTTTGATGGAGCTTTGCTGGAGAGGCCACCTCAAAGATTAGGCTCCAGGTCGGGGAGACTTGAGATCATAGGTCTGCTGCTACACTTGAGGTCAAGGGAGGTGGTGGAGACCATGATTTCTGGATTTGCCCTAATGGCAGAAGATGCGGAAGTAGGGTTGATGGAGGGTGATGGAAGGGTCCTGAATGTGATGGTTGATGTCTTCAAATCAAGCTCGATCCCTGACAGACTAATCTTGAGATGTCGGGGTAGTTCTTGGCTGTTGCTATTGAGTTTCACTGTGGGTGACATTGCTACGAAGAAGATGCATGATAAGTCGTCTGATTTGCAAGCCGTTGAAGAGGTGAACTTGTAGGTTTTGTGCAGGCCTTCTCCTAAAGAGGCTCCGATAACAAAAAAGTGCAAGGACCATCATTTGGGGGAAAGGGGGGAGATGATGGTTGAGGAGAAGGTGGAGTCAATCAGGAAGCAAACAATGATGCCTGTGATTAAAGATGCAGGGAATGCACAACCAGATGCTGAGGATAGTGAGATGCAGGTGTTAAAAGAGATTTCGCCTAACTCTTTGAATACCCAACAGAGGTTGCAAGAGGAGGAGGGTCTAAAATTTGGTACTAGATCTAATACCAAATCTGGTAAGGGTAGGTCACCCTATAGATTTAGGAAGAGGAAACCAAAGTCTGATTTGCTTTTGGATGAAAAATGGTTGCTATGATTATGCAGGTTAGTAAATGTCAAAGCCAAAGGGGGGAGGGATCTCATAAAGGAAGATGAGAATCCTCACATGGAATGTGCGCAGGTTGCACGACAAAAGCCAGATGGCTTCTTTGATGAGATACTTGAGAGAGTGGGGGATCGATTGTGCAATCATTCAAGAGACTCATATTGAGAATGAGTCTAATAGAGTATGGAATGACATGATGGCTGCAGGGGTGAATGAATGTGTGATGCTTAATGCACATGGTAGGTCGAGGGGCATTGTTATTTGGTGGAGAAGGGCTTGGGCACACATTTTCGACCTACACAAGGCTCGACATGTGATGACTTGCAAGTTTCAAACTCACCAGGGACATGATATTATTTGGATTACAGGTGTGTATGGCCCTTGTGCTACATCTGTGAGACAGGAACTATGGGAGGATTGGGCTACTGTGGCTGAACTAGTGCAAGGGAAGCTTGGCTGACACGAGGAGACTTCAATTGTGTGCTGACAGGGACAAATAGACCATATGGTGCTACAGAAAGTTCAGCTGTTGGATTTCAGTTGGTAGTTCAATCCCTTGGTCTGAATGAATATCCATCATCAGGAGTTGAGTTCACTTGGCATAATGGTAATGGCTTATTATCTAAGATTGATAGATTCTTTGGGAATGTGACTATCCTTGATAGATTTCAACTGTCAAGTGTTGCTGGTCTGGACCTCCCTTTCTTTGACCATACTCCATTGGTCTAGGATAGTGGTGCAGAGATCCAAGCAAGCTCATACTTCAAGTTTAGAAAATCTTGGCTGGGAAAACCTGGATTCCATCAGATGATTGGCTCATGGTGGTAGACCAAACAGGTGGAGGGCTCAGCTACTATTAGGTTTGCCTCCAAGCTGGCAGCTCTACGTACAGTTCTGAAAGAATATGGTGATATTGTGATCACACTGAGGCAGCAGAGGCATGTAGAGGCTTTGAACAATATCCAGATGCTGGATTCTAAGGAAGTTACAGGCCCTCTATCCGATGAGGAGCTTGCAGATAGAAGAATGTGGCAAGGGGTGGTAGTGAAGGAAGAGTTCAAACAGGAGATTGATTGGAGGGAGAGATCAAGATAGTTGTGTCTCAAGGAGGGAGATGCCAACACAAAATTCTTTCACCTTGCAGCCAGCTCTTGGAGGCGAGTAAATTATATCTCTTCCATTCTCAAAGATTGGCATAGAATATCCTCTATGCAGGAAATAAGGACAAAGGCTATCAAGTACTACAGGGGGCTTCTCGGGCAACAACGAGAGGGGAATGGAGGATGGCTATGAATGATGCACCAAGAGTTACAAGTGATCAGGCCTCTCAACTGACAGCTACTATCACTGAATAGGAAACTATGAATACTATTAAAGAGATAAATATGGAAGGTTCCCCAGGACCTGGTGGTATACAAGTGCTCTTCAATAAAGAAATGTAGAGTGTGATTGGCAAGGAGGTGATGGAAGTCATAAGAGAGTTTGAGAAGGGCAATGCAGGTTTCAACAAGATCAATAAATCTTATCTTTTCTTGCTACTGAAGACTATGAGAGCTGAGAAGTTTTAAGATTTCAAACTGATCTCTTTATCAAACTCCATCTACTTAGTGGTGAGTAAGATATTGGCAAACAGATTGAGAACTGTTCTACAGAGCTTGATTCACCCGGTACAATCTGCCTTTCTACCCAACAGATCCCTCCAAGAATCTTTCATTATGGCCCAAGAAATGGTGAGTGGATGGCACAAAAGGAAATGTAAGGCATTTATGTGGAAAGTTGACTTCCAAAAGGCCTATGACTCGATCTCATGGCCATACATCTGGGAGGTATTCAAAAGGAGAGGTTTCCCCCCCATATGGATCCAATGGATGAAGCGATGTATCACAACTTCTTCCTTCTCCCCATTGATCAATGGGAAACCATGTGGTGCTTGGATTTAACCTCAATGTGGGGTTAGACAAGGATGTCCTCTATCCCCCTTGATTTTTAATCTTGCAGTTGATGGGCTCACAAGATATGCATGTATAATGACTGAGGTGGGGGTCATCAGAGGATACTCACTTTCCAACAGGAGGTCTTTGGCTTCTATTTTACATTATGCAGATGAAACGGTTTTCTTTATGGAAGGGTCCGATTCTGCTGCCCATGCTTTAGGGCATATGGTGAAGATTTTTGGAGATATCTCAGGTCTGAAATTGAATAGGGAAAAGTTTACTTTGGTATGCTTTGGCATGAATGAGCAGAAACAGAACACACTAGCGACTACATTAGCTACACCTCAGTCTAAGCTGCCAATTAAATATCTGGGACTGCCATTACGATCTGTGAAAATGAAGAAGGATGATTGGAATGTTCTTTTCGATAAGATCTCTGTCAAAATAGAAGGGTGGAGTAGTAAATTTTTGTCAAAGGGTGGGAGACTAATTCTCCTAAATTCAGTGATAACCTCCATCCTGGTGTTCTACTTCAGCATCTTTAAAGCCCCAAAATCTATTTGGAATTGGTTGGACGTAATCCAGAAGAAATTTTTTTGGAAAGGGGCAGGTCATGAGAGGAGATTCATGCAGCTGGTGAAATGGGTGGACTGGGGATTAAGGCACTTAAGAAATTCAATGAGGCTCTTCTGATCAAATGGATGATCAAGATCTTTGACGGCAAGGAAGAAATCTAGGTAAACCTGATCAGAGACTTCTATGGTGGTTCCAACAGTGCATTGAAGAGGTTACATCCAATCAAACCATCCCTTTTTTGGAGATCGGTCATCCTAGCAATTAAAACCAATTGGCATTTGATGCAGGCCAAGCTTGGAGACAGCTGTGATTTCAGTTTGTGGAATGAGCAGTGGTCAACTATGGGGATGTTAAGAGATGCTTATCCTAGAGCACATGTTGCAGCTACAGATAAAGAAGCCCTTGTTAGCAGCCTGTGGTCTGTTGTAGGGAACTGTTGGAGGCTTGAAGGGTTTGAATTGTGTAGAACAGGTACACGGAAATGGGAGGACAAGCAGAACCTGTTATCTACATTGCAGCAGATCTATCCCAAATAGGGTGCAGCTAATACATATGATTGGAATGGGAAGTTTTTAGTGCAGTAGGCTTATGAAAGGATTATCAGGTCAAACACAAATGTGGAGATTGACTCGATTCATAAAAGAATATGGCTATTGAAGATTCCATTGAAAGTGCAAATTTTCTTCTAGCTTTGCAGGAGGGAAGGCTTGATCACGGGTGACTTTAGACATAAAAGAATGGGGACAATGTTAAATGCCTGCTATCTCTATGGATTACACACTGACACTGTGTCTCATATTTTTTCCTCATGCTTGGTCACAGACAAATTATGGAGGAAAATATGTCAGGAACCTCTACCTACTTAGGAATCCCTTTGGCAGAGGTTTACTACACCTGGATGACCATACAGTTATGGCCGCCACCTTGTGGTGTGCGTGGAGGGCAAGAAATGAGAAGTTATTTCAGGAGAGACCAATTCGGTGTGAGATAATTGTAAATGAGTGCTGGTCCCTTATACATAGATAAGGATCCAATATGTAACTTTTGTTTAATTTGAAATAAATTACCCTCCGGATTGCTATCGTTTCACGATAGCTTTCCTCACAGTTTCAAAAACAAAAAAAGCATCAAATAATAGGAAATTACTGTTACAGCTGACAAAAAGGTTATAAAATATGTCCACCCCCCCATGCTTTGCTATTGCAATGTCCTCATTGTGAAAAATGAAAGCATGCAGGAGAGTAGAAGTGGAAGAAGAGCACAAGGTTTCCTTGAGACTCTGGTCAGCTTGGAATAGTTTTTACATGTGTTGAGTTTAGTGCCTTCAGCTAGGCGAGGTCCTCAATAAAAAAGAACTAAACATTGAGGCCACAACAACACAATTTTCGGGTCCCCAAGTATAGGTCCCGGAGAGTGAAAATGGGCTTGCCAAAGAGATGAACAATAAAAGTGGTAAGCTGGTGGTGTAGGGAGAGCCCAAATGGTCTCTAAAGGAGCTTTGTTGATTTTTTACAGAGGAAGTGTGGTTGGCTATAAAATTTGTGCAATGGTTGGGTGAAAAAGGACGATGAGGGTTTTGTGATGTGCTAGGGATTTGTGGGTACTCTAGAATGCCTAATGTTTGAAGAGTTCTTCCCCAATGTTCAATTTCATCCTCACACTTTGGGTTCTTAAACCAACCATCTTGATCCTCAGAATTCCCATCCACAAGTTGGACCTCAAACTCTAAGCATTCAGGATGAGGATGTTGTTGGGTTTTATCTTGATCATGTGAATCATCCAACAAATTTTTGATTTCATGTATATCTTCCTCATCGTGCGTTGCTACAATTGGTCACATTTTTGTTTTGTCCTCAATTATTTCTGCAACCTTGTGATCTTCTTCCTGAGTTTGGGCTGAGTTGGCCATTTAAAGGTTGTCTAAGGTATGTATGGCCATTACTTCCTCTATTCTACCAAGCTATTGCATCGAACCACACCTAATTTTGTTCTTCTTTGACACCTCAAAAATATTGAATCGATTTATCTTATCCCCTGAGGCCATTTCTATATTTCCCGATTCACAATCAATTCTCACCTTGGCAATAGCCAAGAAAGATCTTCCATAAATAATCCGGGTGTGATTGAGCTATTTTGGGGTTTTCATGTCCAGGACCATGAAATCAACAAGGTAAGGCAAATCATTAACCTTGACTAAAAAATCCTCTAAAATACCCCATGGTTTTGTAATGGATCTATTGGCTAACTGCAAGGTTATGTCAGTGTGTTTTAGGTATCCTAAACCCAATTCCATGTGCAGTGAGGTGGGGATCACATTAATGGAAGCACTCAAGTTGAGGAGGTGACAAGCCGACTTTCCACTTTGCATTGTAGTATTTAAGTGGTGGAAAAAAATCGACTAATCAAAAATAAAAATAACCACTCATAGAAGAGCGAGTCGTGTCCATAGGGAGGCAATTATGCAATAAATTGTTAATTATTTTATATTCTTTCGGATAAGTGCAAAATCCCTATTCAAATCTAACATAAAATGCGAAGGAAAGTAGATTCGCAATAACTTAAAAAGATAAGGGTATATGTGTAGTTTTTCCTCATCGAAATCTTCAATAAATTTATGATAATTTTATGCAATTTTCACGTGACGTGTACTAGAGAAAATTAACACTCAGGTTAAGGCCAAAATCAATCTTGAAATAGGTGAATATGATGAATGTGTAATTATCAGAGAATATGAGTGTGCATGTGCAATTTTGCCATAATATATTAATAATAAATAAAAATCAAATTCTGTGGAAATGGTAATGAATGTAAATATTAATTGACTTCAAAATAGAACTTTTGCTCTCTCTCCTCCTTGTGAGAGAGAGAGAGCACCGGCGGGCGTTGGAGAGGCTAGGGAGGTCGGCATGGATGAGGGCTATCCAATGGTGGCTACCGCGTCGACAGAGGTGGCTGCCGCATCGACAGAGGTGGCCGACCGGCGGAGGAGACTGCTGCTACTGTGAAGGTTCTGCTGAAGGTTGAAGCCACTGGCTGTAGGCGGAGTTTGATGTGCGCGCGCCTACAGGTAGAGGGACGGGTTGGCGGGCGCACAAGGCGGATGCCTGCAGGCACTGCAGATGGCGCTGGTGTTGCGAAAGGCATGCGGTGCAGAGAAGGTGCACTTGCCGGTAGGTGCTGGAGGGTGGAAGTGATCTGCAGACGAGGCGGGTGAGCGGTGCACTTGCGGTGCTTGAGAGGGGCGTGCAAGGAGGTGCGCTCTGCGGGTGCGCTTGCAAGGGCGCTTGGTGGCTTGGCAGTGCTAGGGAAGGCGGTGTAGATGGCAGCGAGCACCTACGGGCACTCGAGAAGGGTGTGCCTATGGGAACTTGCAGGCAGTGTGGTGCGGGAGCAGGAGCCAGGTGGTGCTGGAGAGAGAGGCGCACCTGCGGGTGTGCGGGCGAGAGGGTGCGCACCTGCAGGAAGGAGGGGGCGTGCCTGCAGATGGTGCGGGCGTCTGGTGGTGTGGGTGGTGTTTTCTAGGAGCATGAAAGAGGAGGCGCTGGAAGGGGCACTGCAGATGAGAGGTGTGTGCCTGCGGGTGGGCTGGAGAGGTTGGAGCACACGCTTGCAGGTGCGGCTTGAGGATGCTTGGCATGCGCGCCAGCTATGGTGAGGGCGTGTGGGTGAGAGGGTGCACTTGGTGCTAAAGATGGGTGCCTGGTGGTGAAGGAGCGAGCATGAGCACAGTGCATGAGGTGGAGTTTTTCCCTGCAAGGGGGAAGATGGATCCACAATGCATGCTGGAGAAGATGGTGAAAGTTCTTCTCTTCCTCGATGATCCTCTCTCCCTGAATCCATGTGCTTTTTAACTCTTCCTCATTTGCATTTGCGAGAGTTAAGGGATTTTCAAATCCCTTAACTATTTCTGGCCGGCGGCTGTTGAGGGTGCCCGGAGGATGGGGCAAAGAGCAGTTGCCAGTTCTTTGAAAAGGGTAATGTACCCTTTCCTCCTCATTCTTTTGCCAATTATTTTTCTGCACATAAAAAGCACATATTAAGTTATAGAATAGATGTAAACCTAAATCATGATGCATGTAAACATTCTATTACTTAATATAGTTATTAACAAACCTAAAAGATACAATTAAAGTTACTTAGGCGTAAAATTAGTCCATTAAAATGGACTCATCAAATACTCCCATGCTTAAGATTTGCTAGTCCCTAGCAAAAATGAAAAATAATAGCAGTAATATGAAGATTTCTTCTTTTCTTACTTTAAAAGTTTAGAAATCCAGACAAATGTGAACTGCTGATAGCCTAGGTAACAGATCCAAGTGAAAAAGCCAATCTGCATTAGGAGTTCGTACTTTACCCTCGGTAAATATTTCTGCTGCGATGGGCAACCCCTTCCCTCAAGGATAAAGCAGACGATAATCTGTAATTTGACCCCGGCGATTGGCTTAGGTAGGAGATATCGAGTTGAATGGATTTGTATTTGGTGGCACACACACATCTGGTGCTACAAATAGTCTAGTACTGCATACTTTATATCTTTAGACTATTAAACAAGTCAACTTTGAGCGAGGCTATACAACTGTGCTCTCTTGATGTTCCTAGGTACTCCCTCTTTTCTTTCTTGCTGAGATCACAAATCTCGCAAGATTTAGAAATTGTACTCACTATTTGGTGGCCTCACATGGCATCCACACTTCAATTAAGGTCTTAAAAACTCTACAACTAAGTTAGAGTCCTCAACCGGTATTCAGGCGATCAGAAATATAGAAGGTAGGTATGGGTCATATTTGGTGGAACGCGATAGGTGTTCTATTGCCTCAGAAATAGTGTTACATCATAAACTTAAACTTTTTTTTTTTTTAATATAACTATTTCTTCTTTTTGTCCTTTCTGTTTCTTCTTTTTCTTCCTCTTTTCTCTCTTCCTTTTTTTATTTCTTTTTGTTTTTGTTTCTTTTTCAATCAACACAACACGATACGGACTTTTATTTACGAGGCATTATTAGGGATGATGATGGTCAAGAAGAAGTTGTGTGGCTTATTTGGTGGAAGTGCCTATTCTTGGCACCGGGAAGGAATGGATAGGACAGGCGTATGTTTGACCTTTGACGCTATTGCCCTCCTTTAGCCGAGGACTCTATGAAGGACGGTCGTAACCATCCACCATAGTTATAGCTTTATTAAGACTCAATCTCTGTGTATCTGCCTTATTTGGTGACTCTCAGGAATTCACACAAAATACGCACACAGGAACAGAGAGTGAAAACTACACCTAACTCTGAAGTATCATCATCTAATTATCCAAAACTTAAGAGTCCTTGCACTATACTTAGCGCACCAGTAATCTCTCTACTTTCTTCTCACAAATATGAGGTGGATCTACTGGAAGATAGTATGCCTGACTCCCTATGAACTGTCCAAGGGTTCAGTGGACTACAAATGCTTATTGGTTTTCCTCAAGGATCCATTCCCAAGTCTATATGCACGTGAAATAAATGTATTGGATTCTAAACTTAAGAAATAATTCCGGAAGAAAAACCTCCAATAACAAAGGTATTTTGCTAGGGACTAACCCAATCAGCTCAAGAAAAGATTTTTTTTTTTTATCATGAATGCAAATATTTATAAATGCTATAAACATTCTCAGGTTATACCCCCCCATGCCTAAGATTGACAATGTCCTCATTGGAAAAATACAGACATAAAAGAATATCACCTAAGGAGGAGAGTGGGAGGAGTTAAGGTTCCTCAAGCCGAAGTGCATCCAAAACCTAGCCATCTGAAAGAGTAATATACGGTTTAAGTCGCTGGCCATTTACTTTAAAGCTCGCACTTGAAATAGGGTTCCTAATCTCTACAGCTCCTTGAGGGAAAGTATTGATAACAACGTATGGCCCATCCCAGCAGGACTTGAGCTTTCCAGGAAATAATTTAAGTCTAGAATTGAAAAGCCAGACACACTGGATGGGCTCAAAAGTCTTTCTAATTATGTGCTTGTCATGGAAGACTTTTGTACGTTGCTTGTAAGCTTGAGAAGTTTCATAAGCTTCATTATGAAGCTCCTCAAGCTCACTTAATTCTAACATACGTGCTTTTCTCGCTTTATCCAGATTTAAGTTAACATTTTTAGTAGCCCAATAAGCCTTATGTTGGATTTCAATGGGAAGGTGGCATGCTTTTCCGTAGATAATACGGAAAGGAGACATGCCGAAGAGAGTCTTATACGCAGTTCTGTTGGCCCAAAGAGCATCATTTAGTTTTTTAGACCAATCCTTCTGATCAGGCCTGATAGTTTTTTCTAAAATTTGGTTAATCTCCCTATTAGACACTTCAACTTGTCCACTCATTTGGGGATGATAAGGTGTGGTTATCATGTGGTTGACTCCTAAATTTTGGAGTAGTCTTGTGAAGTGTACATTCTTAAAGTGAGGTCCTGCATCACTTATGATCGTCCTTGGGCACCCATACCGAGAAATGATATTAGCCTTAACAAAGCCCAAGACCACGGAATGGTCATTGGTTAGCGTGAGGATGGCTTCTATCCATTTTGATACATAGTCAATAGCCACAAGGATATATTCATATCCAAAGGACACAGGAAAGGGACCCATGAAGTCAATGCCCAAAATATCAAAGATTTCAACAGGGAGGATAGGTTATTGGGGCATCTCATCCCTTTTTCCAATGGTTCCCATCTACTGGCAATGTAGACATGCACCCATATATGTATGTGCATCTCGGAATAATGTGGGCCACCAAAAACTAGACTGAACAACCTTATGGGCAGTCTTCTTCCCACTAAAATGTCCCCCACAGTGGAGGTCATGGCAAAAACTCAGAACACTTCTTTATTCTTCATCAGGGATGCAACGGTGAAATAGTTGGTTAGAGCCTATCTAAAAAGCTCGGGTTCCTCCCAGTGATAAAATTTAGCGTTGGCGAGAAACCTGTCTCTCTTCTGCTTATCCCAAGTACTGGGGGTGATGCCCATGACCAGATAGTTCACTATATCATCGAACCAAGGAGTTTTAGCTTCCACGGCCATTAGAGACTCATCAAGGAAAGTCTCTTGAATACCGCCAGTAGGGTTTGATGCCTCAATAGGGATCCTAGACAAATGATCTGCTACCACATTCTCAACTCCTTTCTTGTCTTTAATTTCTATGTCAAATTCTTGGAGTAGCAGAATCCAACTGTTGGAGTGTCCTTTTTAGCCAGAAGATGCTTAAGGGTTGAATGATCAGTGAACACCACAACCTTGGATCCCAAAAGATAAGATCGAAACTTTTCCAAAGCAAATACTACAGCAAGTAATTCCTTTTCAGTGACCGTGTAGTTTTGCTGAGGATCCATAAAGGTCTTGATGGCATAATGCAGCACATGAGGTTTGCCATCAACCCCTTGACCTAAGACCGCTCCCACGGCAAAATCAGAAGCATCGCACATAAGCTCAAATGGGAGGGTCTTTTTGGTGCTTGGAGAATTGACTCGATAATGAGGGCTTTCCCCAAAACTTGGAAAGCCTCTCCACATCTATCATCAAAATTGAAGGAGACATCCTTCGCTAACAGGTAGCAGAGTGGCTTAGAGATTTTACTGAAATATCTAATGAAGCGCCTATAAAATCCAGCATGGCCAAGGAAAGATCTAACCTGACGAACATTGGCAGGCAATGGAAGCTTAGAGATGGAATCGATTTTTACAGTGTCCACCTCTAATCCTCTCTCGGAAACTATATGCCCTAACACAATGCCCTGCTGGACCGTAAAGTGGCTTTTCTCCCAGCTAAGCACCAGCTTCGCCTCTTCGCAATGGGTTAAGACTTTATCAAGGTGCGAAAGGCATAGGTCAAACGACGAGCCATAAATTTAGAAGTCATCCATGAAAATTACAACGAACTCATCGATCATATCAGAAAAGATAGCCATCATACAACGTTGGAAAGTGGCAGGAGCATTACATAACCCGAATGGCATTCGACGGAACGCAAAAGTGCCATACAGACTCGTGAAGGTGGTACGGTCCTAATCATCAGGAAAAATGGCTATCTGATTGTACCTAGAGTACCCGTTAAGAAAACAAAAGTTCTTGTTCCCTGCCAATCGTTCCACAATTTGATCGATAAATGTTAAGCAGAAATGGTCTTTTTGGGTAGCCATGTTTAAACGGCGGTAATCAATGCAGACCCTCCAACCAGTTGAGGGTCTAGTGGTCACCAGTTCTCCTTGGTCATTCTCCTCCACAGTGATTCCTGCCTTTTTCGGAACTACGTGAATAGGACTGACCCATTTACTATCTGAAATGGGATAGACAATCCCTGCATCCAGCCATTTCAGAATCTCCTTTCTAACAACCTCCCGCATATTTGGATTGAGCCTTCTCTGCATATCTCAAAAGGGCTTCACGGACTCGTCCGTGTATATATGATGCATGCAAAGAGAGGGATCAACACCCTTAATATCAGCAATTGTCCAGGCAATTGCTTACTTGTTCCTTTGTAAATACTCAAGTAGAGCTCCCTCCTGCAATTCAGATAATGTAGACGAGATAATAACGGGGAGCATGTTATTAGGGCCAAGGAAAGCATATTTCAATGTGCTCGGGAGGGGTTTCAACTCCAATTCAGGAGCCTTTTGGATTGAGGGTTTTAGTTGAGATGCCCCTGCCTCAGGTAGTGGATCTACCTTCACAGCCCAGGGTGGGGACAGAGACTCAGTGTGTACCCCCAGCAACTCCTCTAGTTCGAGCATTTTCCTTTCAGTTTCTTTAATAATCGAGGGATGGTTCTGAGATATGACCTTCTGAAGGGGATCTCTAAATAAGAGTGCTGGAGTAGTCTCTTCAATTATTTCATCAACGACCTCAATCTGAGAACAATCTTCAAATCCGGGTTGCTTGTAAGTATCAAAAACATTCAACCAGATCTTCTTGTTCCCAAAGCCCATTTTAAGTGCCCTGGATCTACAATTTATAGAGGCATTGGCTGTGGCCAAATAGGGGCGTCCCAGAATAATGGACGGCTTTGTGGGCTTATTAGATGGGTCAGTATCAAGTACCAGAAAGTCAACAGGGAAGAAGAAATCCTCCACTCTCACAAGGACATCTTCAAACAATCCCCGCAGTGTCTCAAGTGATCTATCTGCAACCTGAAGGATTACTGGACTAGGCTTCAGCTTTCCTCCTCCCAAAAGGTCGTAGACAGAGCTCGAAAGAATGTTTACCCCCGCACCCAGATCGAGCTGAGCCTCGTCAATGTGTTGGTTACCTATAACCACTAAAATATACAGGGCCCATGGGTCTTTCATTTTGGGGGGTGTTCCATGCTAAAGAACTGAGCTAAAATGGTTAAATAGGATGACCTTGGTTTGGACCTGTTTCCTAGATCGGCGCTTTTGGGTGCACAAGTCCTTCAGAAACTTGGCATAGGACAGAATCTGTTTAATTGCTTCCAATAGAGGCAAGTTAATTTGGACTTGCCTAAAAGTATCCGTAATCTCTTCCATCCTATCCTTGGCTCTAGATGAGCCAACAGAAGATTCCCCAGGAGCAGATAGGCGCTCTGGATAGGGCACCCTCGGCTTCTGGGTAGAGGACGACATCCTCATTATGGGTGATTTTTTGTGAGGGAGAGTGGTGTGGCTCCTCCTCGGGTGAGATGGAAGTCGGGTCAGGTGTGGAAGGGGAATTTGAGATGTAACCATAGGAGTGTTATCAGGCTTGTCAATCATTTTTCCACTCCTCAACATGGTCACTGCTTGGGAGTGCTCCCTGAATACAACCCCCTTGCCCTTAGGGTTCTCAGAAGAGCTAGGCAGCTTCCCCGGATCACGTTGCCTAACTACCTCAGTGAGATGACCAATTTGAGATTTTATATCAGTAATCATCTTATTCTGAGATTGGATAACCATATTCTGATGCTCTTACATTGCTTTCATCATGGCCTTCAGTTCATCCATCTCAGAGGGCTTATTTGGAGGAGGGTTTTCATAAGAAGGTTGGTATGTGGGTTGGGGAGGTAAGGTTCTTGTATTCCCTGAGTTAGAAGCATCAACTTGATTCCAGGAGAAGTTTGTATGGTTCCGCCACCCTGGATTATAAGTGTTGGAGTAAGGGTTATTGCGAGGGGGGAAGAAACCTTGGGTTGCATTCAAGTCAGCCTGAATCAACTTAGGGAATTGGTTTGCCTGATGGCACTCCGTAGTGGCATGCGTTGTGCTTTGGCAAATGGAGCATTCTCTTGAAGCCTAAAAAATAGAGGCTGCTTGCGGGTTCATGCCGGGGTTTGCTAAAAGCCTATCAAAGTTTTTATTCAATAGTTTAATCTGATAAGCCAAATCCTGAGAAGCCCCAGCTTCATGGGCCTCTATCTTCCTCTGCAAGATTGATAGTTTTCTTTCTTGATAGGTAGAGGACAGATGTATGGAGTTGTCGCTTAATGTTTCAAATAATGCCCAGGCTTCATCCTCAGTTCTGGTCATGAAGGTTGCTGCACAGGTTGCATCAATGGTTTGCCTATGCCTTTCAGATAATCCGTTATAGAACCTTTCGACCAACTGCCATTTTGGCACTTGATGGTGGGGGCATAACCTAAGAAGGTCATTAAAGCGCTCCCAAGTCATGAAATTGCCCCCTTTCCTATTGAGTAAAACCCATAATCTCTCTTCTGTAATGGTTGGTTTTACTCATAGGAAAATACTTTTTTAAAAATTCTCCCTTAAGGGTCGCCCAATCATTTACCCTTGCATCGAGGGTATGATACCAGTGCTTGGCCTTATCCTTTGGGGAAAAAGGAAATAGATTCCTCATCAAGGCTTCATCAGTAAAGCCATGGAGCTTCACCGTGGAACAGACCTCGATGAATTCCTCCAAATGCCGGTAGGGGTCCTCCGTAGTAGTACCATAAAAAGAGGGCAATAGAGATATGGTACTGCTCTTGATCTCATACGGATTATCCCCTGCCGGTCGTCTTAGTGCTTGTGCAGGTTGGTTAGTTGGAATAAAATAGTCCCTTAGGGTTCTTTGTTGATTTGCACCTTGCTCAGCCATTCTTTCCTCTCCTTGGTGAGCTCTCCTAAGAATTCTCTCAGGCTCAGGATCAAACACTAGACTACCCTCAAGAGAGCATCTTCCAAGCATACAAAACACAATTCAGAGATATTTTTTTATTAAGTTAAACCTCCAATCCAAAGATAAGTCAAAAGATCAAGACTTATCCCTCCGTTCCCACGTAAGTGGTATAAGAGGGGTGTGGACTTGAAATCTTAACCTTCTTTATTTTGGATGTCGAATTAGTTAATATAAATAGCCAGACAAGTTTTTCACTGCAATTACGTGCCTTGATACAACCTTCGAGTGCCCTAGGACCTATACTTTGCTTGGATGAAACTCCCAGGTGATCAAGTGAGAAGTTACTCCAAGGACGAACAAAGGGATGCAAGTAGGGCAAACCCTTCCTTTGAGGCAATGCATATGCGGTGCCCCTTAACTACCCTTTTGTTCCTTTAAGGGGTGTTCCCCTCCATGGAGTATCAAAACACTTGGTCAAAAGATAGTATCACCACCACCACAAAGCACAATAGGAGGGTCTACACTGATAAAGAGATCGGTGCCTATAGCCTTAAGGGATCGAGCCTTAGTGCGATGCCTAATGTGCGTGCTCAGCGTCAGAAGTGTGCAACACACCGCAAATCTTTGTAATTTCTTTTGAAATCGCAGACAAGTCCCTTAGAATCAGATCAAATGTTAATTGCTTTTAGGGTTGAATATGATTATTAGTTCCACTTTTAGTTATGTGACCACTGAATTAGTAAATTCAAACAACTAGGTGGTCTCGAATTTAAATTTGAATGCAAATGTGTGAACAGGAGCTGGATGCAAAAGTTAGAAAGATATACCTGTCTCTAGCAATCTTCGTGCTAATATGCTTGCAATGCAATAATAAGATCTAATGTGCTACACAATCACCCCTAAATGCGTGCACCTAAGGGCATGCAACTTCTAAATAGGTAGCTCGATATTTTCTTTATTGGTTTTTAAAACTAGGCAAGCAGAAAATATAATCACGCATGCACCAAAAATATTATAAGCCCAAGTAGCTAAAAAATGCAAGGACAAACCCCCAAAAATTCAGCCCTAATTACTACAAGGGAAAAAAGACAGAATTAAATTTGTGACGATAGAGAATCCTCTGCGAAAATAGAATCTTGGTCTCCTTCGTCTTTTCCTCGTGTGGCTTAACTCATGGTTGCTGTCGCCGCTTTGTTGCGCCTCGTCGCCTCTTCAAATTCCTCACACAATAAAAAGAAATTGATCAGATAATTTTGCAACTCAAAATATTTAAAAATAATGAAGTAAATCTATTGCATCTGTTGCCTCCCCGGTAACGGTGCCAATTTGATAAGCCAACTTTCCACTTTGCGTTGTAGTATTTAAGTGGTGGAAAAAATTGACTAATCAAAAATAAAAATAACCACTCATAGAAGAGCGGGTCATGTCCACAGGGAGGCAATTATGCAATAAATTCTTAATTATTTTATATTCTTTCGGATAAGTGCGAAATCCCTATTCAAATCTATCATAAAATGTGAAGGAAAGTAGATTCGCAATAGCTTAAAAAGATAAAGGTATATGTGCAGTTTTCCCTCACTGAAATCTTCAATAAATTTATGATGACTTTATGCAATTTTCACGTGACTTGTACTAGAGAAAATTAGTGGTCAGGTTATGCCCAAAATCAATCTTGAAATAGGTGAATATCATGAATGTGCAATTATCAGAGAATACGAGTGTGCATGTCCAATTTCACCACAATATAATAATAATAAATAAAAATCAAATTCTATGGCAATGGCAGTGAATGTAAATATTAATTGACTTCAAAACTGGCCTTTTGCTCTCTCTCCTCCTCGCGAGAGAGAGAACACCGGTGGGCGTTGGAGAGGCTAGGGAGGTCAGTGAGGATGAGGGCTATCCGATGGCAGCTGCAGCTTCGACGGAGGTGGCCGATCGGTGGAGGAGACTGCTGCTACCATGAAGGTTCTGTTGAAGGTTGAAGGCACTGGCTGCAGGCGGAGTTTGGCGTATGCGAGCCTGCGGGCAGAGGCGTTGGTCGGCGGGCGCGCAAGGCGGATGCCTGCAGGTGCCGCAGATGGCGTTCGTGCTGCGGCAGGCGCGCGGTGCGGAGAAGGTGTGCCTGCGGGGAGGCGCTGGAGGGTTGAAGTGATCTGCAGACACGGCGGGTGAGCGGTGCGCCTGCAGTGCTTGAGAGGGGTGCTCTGCGGGCGTGCTTGCAAGGGGGCTTGGTGGCTTGGCGATGCTAGGGAAGGTGGTGTAGATGGTAGCGAGCGCTTGTGGGCGCTGGAGAAGGGTGTGTCTGCGGGCACTTGCAGGCAGTGTGGTGCTGGAACGGGAGCCAGGTGGTGCTGGAGAGAGAGGCGCGCCAGCGGGCGCGTGGGCAAGAGGGTGCGCGCCTGCAGGAAGGACGGGGCACACCTGCAGATGGCGTGGGCATCTGGTGGTGTGGGTGGTGCATTGTAGGAGCAGGAAAGAGGAGGCGCTGGAAGGGGTGCTGCAGATGAGCGGTGTGCGCCTGTCGGTGGGCTGGAGAGGTTGGAGCACATGCCTGCAGGCGCAGCTGGAGATGCTTGGCGTGCGCGCCTGCTATGGTGAGGGCGTGGGGGCGAGAGGGTGCACTTGGTGCTGAAGATGGGTGCCTGGTGGTGAAGGAGCGAGCATGGGCATATTGCATGAAGTGGAGTTTTTCCTTGCAAGGGGGAAGATGGATCCACATTGCACGCTGGAGAAGATGGTGCAAGTTCTTCTCTTCCTCGATGATCTTCTCTCCCTGAATCCACATGCTTTTTAACTCTTCCTCGTTTGCATCTGCGAGAGTTAAGGGATTTTCAAATCCCTTAACTATTTTTGGCCAGCGGCTGTTGAGGGTGCTCGAAGGATAGGGAAAAGAGCAGCCGTCGGTTATTTGAAAAGGGTAATTTCCCTTTCCTCCTCATTATTTTGACAATTATTTTTTTGCGCATAAAAAGCACATATTAAGTTATAGAATAGATGTAAACCTAAATCATGATGCATGCAAACATTCTATAACTTAAAATAGTTATTAACAAACCTAAAAGATACAATTAAAGTTACTTAGGCACAAAATTAGTCCATTAAAATGGACTCATCAGGAGGGCCCAATCAGAAGTAATGTTTCCTATTGTGCAGGAAATCAGCGGGGCTCCTGGGTCCTGCTTCTTAGGAGGTAGCTTGTTTAGGATTAGTGTGCTTTTGTTATCGGACAAAACTACTATTATTTTCAGATTTTGCTCTATGCCTTTCTTTATATGCATTCAATAAACCTATGGCATTGGTAGGGAATGATTCGAGAGCCACAAGGAGTAAAATGATTGTCAATTTGAATTCCTGAAGTAAGGACATCCTTCATTTTCTCCTCTGACTTTTTTTGTTTGCCCATACAACAACATACTCCCGAATCAGACTCTGTTGTTTTGTTGATCACATTCTTAGTTGGGAGTTTAGAATTCTTGCTACAGGGCCTAATGGGGTTGAATGGGGTTGGGTAGGTCCCTTGTGTTTACTACCACTCCTTATGGTGATGGTGTTTGCCATGGCAAAATCCTATTGGTTAGTGCCTTGAGGAGGGTTGGGAAAAACAGGAGGCTCCCAGTTGATTATGGTAGGAACTTGGTTCACTTCGGGAGGGGCTGGGGTAGCCTTATAGATAGCTTGAGGTTGAGCATGCAACTCCCCATCATTACCAAATCCTTGAGGCCCAACGCCTTGGTTCTATACATTCCTTGGGTTTGGTATAGATTGTGATGGTAGAGATCTGGGTTGTCGGTTGTTTGTACTAAGTCCGGATTGTAAGGTGTCTAGGGAAGTTTTCATTTGTTGCATGAGATGGAGCATTAACCCTTGCATTTCTACCATTTTCAGGTTCAAGTTAGCCTACTCGACGGGTTGTTGAGCATTCCACATAGGATGATTAACCTGATTCAGGGGCAACTGAGTAGATACATGTCCCTGACCCATTAGTTTTTGCAGTACATAATTGTTGGGTCGATATTGGATCTGCTACCCCTGATCTTTCCAAAAGAAGTTAGGATGATTTTTCCAACCAGAATTGTAAGAATTAGAATAAGGGTTGGACCTAACATTCTCTTGCACAGTATGAACATCCTCATAAGATGAGGATGAAGAAGGATCAAAAAGACTGGGATGAAAGGCCCCAATTTGGAACCCATAAGGTTTCAAGAAGAGTTGGATTGAAGGTCGAGCCAGCTCCAGTTGGTTCACAAACTCCTGTCCCGTAAGAGCTTACGAAGAATGGAATCCCGATCCCTGGGATTAAGTGGATCAAGAAAAATTGGAGTTTCCAGACATCCACTCTTCCAGTTGTTTAGTAACCAAACCCATCTAATCTAATCTATTGCAGATCAATTCCATATCAGAAGTATGAGAATCTTGGACCTCATTGGCATTTGATCAAATTTGTTGGGATTGGTTGAAGGTTTCCATGGAGGAGTGGTTTAAAGAATTTTCGCTTATTTCCTCGAACAAATCATATGCACTATCTGCATCCTTGTTGAGGAAATTGCCTTCGCAAGAAGCATCCACAAGATTACGGAGTTGATCATTCAACCCGTGATAAAAAATCTACAGAAGTTGCCATTTAGGCACCTCTTGGTGCGGACACTTCCACAACAGATCCTGGAATCTCTCCCAGGCCTTATGACATGGTTCCCCCTGCCGCTAGGCAAAGGTAGTAATTGCCTGTCGCAATGCATTGGTTCACCCAATTGGGAAGAATTTCTTCAGGAAGGCCGATTTCAAAACTATCCAGGTAGCAATAGGTCTTCAATGGTACGATACCAATGTGCAGCCTTATCCCTGAGTGAATGGGGGAAAAGCCTCATGAGCATCTGTTCTTCATCCACATTCTGCGATTTAGTTTCCCGAACCAGAGTGATCAAGTCCTCCAAATGTTGGAATGGGTCCTCTGAGCCAAGACCATGAAAGTGTTTAAATAGACTGAAAACTTGGGCTTGATCTCAACATCTCTGGCGAGAATCACAACACCGGGTTGGTCCTCATAACTTGAAGGATCATAAAAATCCTTCAAGGGCCGAGTGCCCTGACCATTCATTCGTCGGAACCATTGCTGCATCTGCTGCAATTCTTCCAACTGCCACTGATTCATCTCTTGTTGGTTCGGGAGCAGGGGAGGTGGTTGTTGATCAGCCATGGGATCTGCTTGGCTAAAGCTGAACCTCCGCCTTTCGGAATGGTCTAAAGGTCCTTCCAATCTAGGGTTCAATAACCTCCTTCCAAGCTTACACTGGAAGGAAGTCGGAAGGACGGGGAAGAGAAGGGACCCTACAGCACAAAACATACAAGCCTGTCCTTAGATGCGGTAGCCTAAGGTCTACTGACTCTCAAAATTCATCCTAAGATTATGGACGATTTACTCTACTTATGTCTAGGCAATCCAACCAGTTAGAAGGAGGGACTAGGGAGAGGGTTCTCCCTTTAGCTTGCACCTCCGATTCCTAGTGTACCCCCTAGCCGCAATCGTTTGATGCTACTCCCCTAACGAGACATCAGATTGACTAGTATAAGCAGGTTAACCGTGAATAATCTCAATCTAGATCCCCACGAGCGAATGAATCCTTAGGGTCAACGTCTAATTGATTTTAGTTAGGCTTGGGAAATTGGTGCTCTAGAATGTGATGGGCTTTTAATGGGTTGTGCCCTTAATCATTTGTTTGAGAATGTGTGAATGTGCACAACCAAGAGGTTTTCAAGAAAGATTATTAATGATGAGGTGAGTTTAGGGTTCGGATCTTGCTTAATATCTTTTAGGATTCAAATATTAGGTGTTTCAACCAAGTTTTGTGAGGCAAACCAAGTTTGTTGTTGAAAGCACATGTTGAAGTATTTTCCTTTAGAAATCAAGAAAAATATGGAGTGCCTGGCTTGACCTAATTATTGAATCCTATGGGGTAGCTAGAAAATGAACCATTTTTAGTTTAGGTGGTGCGGCCCAAACAATTCAATCAATTGGCTCAAATGCACCATCGATTAAGGCACATAAAAAGGTGGTTAGCCTAATATGATTTCTACTCTTTTATGTGTTGAATTCGTGTACCGGATCCACAGGTCAGAAGCCTGTTTGAGTAGATGAAAATCAAGTCCAATTATGTGCCTCAAATGTGGGTGTATAGAGTGTGTGTATATTGATTTGTCCCACAGAAAGTATCTTTTTTTTTTAATTTATCTTTTTATATGAGGGGGTGAGGTGGATGAAGGTGGCAAACAAGACAAACAACTCTATCCTAGGGTTTATGCAAACGCCTAAGTAGATTAGGTCTTGGTTATGATTGTGGAAAAATGAACTAGTGGGGGGGAATGTAGGGGACACTTACAGAGTACTCTACCCACACCTTACTCCAATCTACCGCACTTGGATCTCCATGCTAGGGTACCTGCAAGATAGTAGATCAAAGACAAGTAGGGTCAGTGCTATGTAAATGCAAACAAATGCAATAAACAATAAAGTAAATTCCGTTGCCTTCCCGACATTGATGCCAAAATGGTCGGGCGTGTTCTGTGAGTTAGAAATCGAGGTTACCACTAACCCATCACCGTAGTTCCAAAACACGTCGATCAAATAAATTTTATACCCAAACTTCGAGTCCTTGGTTGAACAGTCGACCTGAATCCATCCTCGCAGTCGGATTTGTCATTTGAAGCTCCGAATTATGTCTCCTAGTCCCTTGGCCGTTGACCTTCCTTAGACTGCATATGGTGCTACAGGACTTCGATCGAGGTGATTTCAGAAGCGTTGGACTCCGATCGTCGTCTTGATCAGATCCGTACAGTCAAATCATCAATGAGAGGCTCCAAAATAAATATCCTTCTCTCCTAACCACAAAAAGGATGCAATCAACCTAAATTATATACAACTACTTTAAATGCAGAATAATGCATGCTATGCAATATTTATGACATGAAATGCAAATCTAAGCCTATGAACATGCATGAATAGGTATTTTACCCCTAATAAATGTGTTTACATCATACCCCACTCAAAATATTTCAGTCATCCAGGAGCCATTTAGAAATTCCTCCAATTGGAAGAATTACCTGAACCACTCCTGAAATAACCAGGTTCCCCCCCAACCAAACCAATTTAATGGGTATGGGTTTAATCTAACCTTTCATCCTGGGCCATTGCAATAGGACATCAATGCCCAGATGATGAGAGCCCTGCAGGAAATGCAGACAAAGATGATGGCAGTAACTTGCACCATCACAAATCTGAACAATTAGATTGGGGTTACTCCCACTCAAAGACCTGCAGGACATCTGCCCTCCCAACCCAGGCCCAACCCTAATCACCAGAGGAACCAGTATCTGGGTAGAAAGCAAAACTACACGAATCAACCTCCTACTAATCCACCACCTCAGTAGCCTCCCAGGTTTGCACAACAACAGGCCCCCCACCTCCTCTAAATAATAATCTGACTGCACATGCGATTACGTTGAGGAGTGGGAAAACCACCACTGATCCTGGGCCTTCACAAAAACCTCGTGAAATCCCCATCCTTGTGCAAATTGACTCTCCACTCAAACATTAGGAAGAAAAAGAAATACAAAAATCTAAGAATGTGACTCCTATCCCTTTTCCACAAGCTTTCTACTCCACCACCAATAAAAAAAAGAAATCTAAGCCCACCACAGAAGAACTCATGGATTTATTCGGGCAAGTTCAAATCAATGTCCCTCTCCTAGATGCAATCAAGTATATACTTGCCTATGCCAAATTTCTAAAGATCTGTACTCCTAAAAAGCAGCCCAAAAATCTAGGACATGTACATCTTTCAGAGACAGTAAGCTTTGTCATACAAAGCAAGCTGCCCCCTAAGATTAAAATCTAGGGGCACCATTAATTTCAGTGATTATTGATGATACTACTTTTGATCGCGCCATCCTTGATCTTGGTGCCTCAGTTAATATCATTCCCAAAATTTTATTTGAAGAAATTTAGATCAGTGAACTAAAACCTATTAGGGTTAACCTTCAATTAGCCGACCGATCTACAATCAAACCTCGTGGGATTGTTGAGGATGTTTTAGTCAAGGTCAAGATTTGTTTCTTCCTAGCAGACTTTCTGGTCATTGACATTGAGGTACCTGAATCTTTACTAAATGCCCCAATAATCCTTGGACAAGCCTTTTTGGCTACTACAAAGGCAAATATCAATTGCCACATAGGCAAAAAGGATATCACTAGCGTAAGCCAAACTATCACTCTTGATATTTTTAAATCCTCCAAGAGATTCCATGATGATGATTTTTTCGAGGACTCAGATACTCAAATTACAAATTTGGTGGAGGAGATAATGGTGGTAGATACCCTTTCTAACCATAAATTTTTTGAGAAATCTGACTCATAATCAGTGGTAGACGAAATCTTTGGTTTGGAGACTTGTCTTGAGCAAAAATCCATTCCTAATGAACCCCCTAATCACCCTGACCCACCACTCTATCCTCACCCCACCTTTCCACACTAACTTCACCCAATCCTCACCATCCCTTCCCTAACTCGTTTCCTATGGACCGGTCACCAGACCTACCCGAGTTTGACATTCAACCCAATTTAAAACCATCGCCAGACTCAAACCACACTTATCATTTTCCATTGAACTTTGATCCCTATCTTTCTACCAATCAATTTTCTAGGGATTCAGAAGAAGACATTTTCCTTGTAGGCATCTAGGTGTCCAATTATTTACACGATTATCTATCTTCTATGCATACCTTCACGCCCAGCTGAATGGCATACACTGGATGGGAGGTAACACATCATTTTTTCCCGTTTTCTTTTCTCTTTTTCCAGGTTTTGAACACCTAAACCTGAATACGTTTCACTAAGGTGATCCCTTCTCCCTCCTAATGCATGAGGACATTGCATATCTTAAGAAAGGGAGGGTGTGTTAAAATTTTGATGATCGATTTAGGATTTTCAAAACCTAAAGACATGCATTTTTCTTTAGTAATTTTTTTTATTTTTCTTTTTGCAAACCCAAAAAAATGTTGAAAATTTTGAAATCAAGACTAAGGTTGAAAGCTCACTTTTGGTACAATGAGATTTTATCTTTAACAAACAAGGGATGAGGATACGGATTTGTTCATTAGAATTTTAGGATCTTTCTTTAAACTAGATCAAATATCCTTCTCCAAAATTTCACTTGAACTCATGATAGTTTAGGTGACTTAATCAACTTTTGTTATATGGAAAGTACCTGGCTTAGTTTTGATTCAAAAACTTACATTTCATGCAAAACGTCCTGCGTCAAATTTCACACACAAGCCAACACCTAAAAACTACTAAAAATTAGAAAAAACCCCTTCTTTGGCCTTAGTAAAAGTCTGAAGCAGATCATTGGTTTGAGTTCCCACCGTTGAGACAGAGGAAAATGCTTCCTTTGAGGATGCGATGTCAGCATGTTACCATCTCGGTGCTGCTCCATATCTATATTTCATATCTTCAGACGGAGCATTAAAGCGCATTTTTGCAACTAAAGTGTCTTGAACGGTGCTCTACCTATAGTGTCAGAGCAAGAGCTCGAGTTTCTTTGGAGTGCCCCATTACATTGCATTGTGTTTTGGGGTTGTGAGCTTTTGGGTGGTGTCATGAATAGTTCTATCTTGAAGTACTGGCGTTAGAGCCCCCTCGAGGATTGGTAACGGGAATGATGGTCCCGACACATCTGTTGTAAGACTAAGCTAAAAATAAGCGTGGGGAAAGAAAAATAAAAGTTTTAAACCAAAATCACACCATTATAAATGTTAGCTTTTCACAAGCATAGACATAAAGTTTTAAAGGTTATTGCAAGTTACAAATCAGATTCAAGAGCCAGAAAAATCCCAAAAACAAAAATTTCTAGTCATCTGAGTTAACAAGGGGTTAATCTATGAATATTTTACAGGATATATGATGAGAAGCTCAATGTAGTCTCTAATTACCCCTAATTAACTAGTCTTCCTAGTTAATTAGCTAGAAATATGTGAATATATGGGTTAATTATTAAATAGAGGATAAATAGTAAAGGACCTTAAAATAAGTTTAAAATGTTATATTATCATTTCATTAATATTAAACATGGATTCTAGCAAACACTCTGATTTCGTTGGGGTGTTCCCTACTTGCGACGCGCTGCATCGACGCCTGGGTGTAGTGATAAATGAGCAAGGGTTCTCGCATGAGGAACGCATGCGAGTAAAGAAGTTAGTTCCGCTACATCGCCGCTCGGATGTAGTCCAAAATGAGCAACGGTTCTTGCATGAGGAACGCATGCGAGTAAAGAAGTTAGTTCCGTTACATCACCGCCCGGATGTAGTCCAAAATGAGCAAGGGTTCTCGCATGAGGAACGCATGCGAGTAAAGAAGCTAGTTCCACCACTTCATCATCGAAGTGTGTCACAATGTATGCTGAGATTCGGTAGTTGGAATATTGGTACCTTGACCAGCAAGCTCATGGAGATTGTGGATACAATGGTAAGGAGAAGGATTCAAATTCTTTACCTTCAAGAGACTAAGTGGGTTGGTGAAAAAGCAAAGGAAATCGAGAGAGCAGGTTTCAAACTTTGGTATTCAGGAAAGGACAAAGGTAGAAATGGCGTGGGTATTATAATTCATAAGGATTTGAAGGAGAGCGTGGTTGAGGTTAAGAGATTGGGTGATCGAATTATTTTGATAAAATTAATCTTAGAAGAAGAGATCTTGAATGTCATTTCAGTTTATGCACCTCAAGTTCGTCTAGAGGAAAGAATAAAGAACAAATTTTGGGGAGAGCATGATATGATAATTCAAGGAATCCCACAGACAGAAATGATTTGCTTGGGTGGAGATTTAAATGGGCATGTGGGAAAAGGTGCTTTAGAGTATGCAGGAGTGCATGGAAATCATGGTTTTGGTGTTAGGAATGAAGAAGGGAAGACGTTCCTTGATTTTGCTATGGCTTATGATCTTTTCATAGCAAATACTTTCTTCAAAAAATAGGAAGAGCATTTGATTACCTATAAAAGTGGCTTAACGAGAACGCAGATCGATTACTTTGCTTTGAGAAGAAGGGATCATTTATCTTGTAAGGATTGCAAGATTATTCCAGGGGAGAGTTTAACTGCTCAACATCGTCTTTTGGTGTTGGATGTTCATTTGAAGAAGGCAAAGAAGAGAAAATTAGTGTTTAAGAATTTGAGAATTAAATGGTGGAATCTTAAGAAAGAGCAAGTGAGATTTAAAGAGAATATGATGCAACAAAAGACTTGGGATCTTGATGGTAATGTTGATGAAATGTGGCTAAATATGGCAAACTGTATTAAGGAGGTGTTAGGCGTGTCTAAAGGAGGTGTTTCAGGACAAAAGGAGGCTTGGTGGTGGAGTGAGGAAGTGCAGGAGAAGCTTAAAATTAAAAGAGCCTATTTTAAAGCCTTATATCGAGATAAGACCGATGATAATATGGAAAACTACAAAAGAGCAAAGAAAGAAGCAAAGAAAATTGTTAGTGAAGCAAAAACAAAAGCTTGGGAGCATTTTTATAAGAAACTTGATTCTAAAGAAGGTGAAAAAGATATTTTCAAGTTAGCTAAAGCAAGAGAGCGGAAAGCAAAGGACCTTACGGATGTAAGATGCATCAAGGATGAAGAAGGAAGGGTGCTTATAGCTAGTGAGGATATAAAGGTAAGATGGAAAAGATATTTTCATAAGCTATTTAATGAAAAACAAAAGAATGATATCATCTTAGGGGAGTTAGTTAACTCAGAAGAGTATGTGAATCGATCATGTTATCGAAGGATACAAGAAAGAAGTAGAGGAGGCTCTGAAGATGATAAAAAGTGGGAGGGTTGTTGGGCCTGATGATATTCCTATAGACGTCTGGAGAATGACGGGAGAACAGGGTATAACTTGGCTCACAAATTTATTTAATACTGTGTGGAAAGGCAAGAAGATGCCAGAGGAATGGAGGAAAAGTTTTGTGGTACCTTTATTCAAGAACAAAGGTGATATACAAGATTGTTCCAACTATAGAGATATTAAGTTGATTGGTCATACGATGAAACTTTGAGAAAGAATAATTGAAAGAAGGGTGAAGCAAGTCTCTATGGTAACTGAAAATCAATTTGGCTTTACGCCAGGCAGGTCTACTATTGAGGCAATACACCTCTTGAGATGTATGATGGAGACATACAAAGTGAAGAAAAATGATTTACATATGGTTTTTATTGATTTGGAGAAGGCCTATGATTCTGTCCCAAGAGATATCTTGTGGAGAATTTTGGAGAAGAGACAAGTGCCAATTATATATATCAACCTCATAAAGGATATGTACTATGGAGCTATAGCTTGTGTAAAGACTAAGGATGATTTGACAGACTACTTTGATATCTCCATTGGTCTGCATCAAGGTTCGACTTTAAGCCCTTATCTTTTTGCCTTGGTTATGGATGAGTTGACGAAGCATATCCAAGTTGAGGTGCCTTCCTTTCTGCTGATGACATTGTGTTGGTTGATGAGACAAGAGATGGAGTGAACAGAAAACTTGAGCTTTGGAGAGAAGCCCTGGAAGATAAAGGATTACGCATAAGTAGGATGAAGACTGAGTATATGGAATGTAAGTTTAGTAGTAGAGGGAAAAACGAAGGGATTGATGTAAAAATTGGAGAAGAGTGCATTCCAATGAAAGATATTTTTAAGTACTTGGGATCCATTTTCCAGCATGATGGTGGAATTGATGGAGATGTTACACATAGAATTAATGCAGGGTGGTTGAAATGGAGGGGTGCTTCTGGTGTTCTCTGTGATAAGAAGGTTCCTTTAAAAGTCAAAGGAAAATACTATCGAGCTGTGGTAAGACCAACCATGTTGTACGGTTCTGAATGCTAGGCTATAAACTATAGGCATGTACAGAAGATGTCTGTGGCAGAAATGAAGATGTTAAGATGGATGTGTGGTCATACAAGAAAGGACCGTATTTCAAATGAATTTATTAGAAACAGGGTTAGGGTGGCACCGATAGGGGATAAAATGAGAGAGGCCCGTCTAAGATGGTTTGGACATTTACAAAGAAGGCCACTAGATGCTCCAGTTAGGAGATGTGAGAAGTTGGAGGCTGAACCCGCTAAGAGGGGGCGAGGAAGACCAAACAAGTGTTGGAAGGAAACTATTAAGTATGAACTCAATTACTTTAATTTAATTCCTAAAATGGTTGAAAATCGATCTGTGTGGAGGCAAAGAATCCATATAGCCGACCCCACTTAGTGTGGGAAAAGGCTTGGTTGTTGTTGTTGTTGTAACTAAAAATTGGACTCGAAATATTATCAATTATTCATCTAAAAAATGTGTCAACTAACTTAAGCATAATATATACCTAAGTATGTAATAACTTAAGTAACATTAAATAATTAATCTAAAAAGCTCAAAAATGTAAATTCAAGGTCTAAAAATAATAATTGTCTCATTTATAATTATATATAAGAAGTTGAAAAAGATTTAAATTAAAATAAACCTTGAAAACTTGAGTTTACATTTTGGTCCTTACATTTTATTTTAATTGGGTCCTTATTTTTCACTTAGGTCCTTAGGATTCAATACGAATAGGTCCCTAGACTTCTTCTCTTCTTCACCTGTCTGGATGGTTGACGAGTGAAGGTGCAGCAACCATTTGATCACCGCTAATCCGACATCATCTCTTCTTCTCCAAGCTCCTAGAGCTTGCGCTCACCATCCCATTTTCATCCACCGGTCTAGATGACACCTATATCCTAATTTAGGGTTGGAGATAACCTCACCGGCATCAAAGAAGGCGCCAGTGGTTATCCTCCTCCTAGCCACAATTGCATCCAGATTCCACCTCCTTCTCAATCACCGTCGACTATAAATACCCCATGACAACCCTGATTTCCAGTAAGTTGGCTCCCTTCCCTCTTCTTCACTGAGCTGACCCAATATGCTATTCTCTCCGCAACTCCAACGAACTTCCACCACCTCATCTGATTTCCTCCATCCCTCTTTAGTAGCTCTGGAACACAGCCAAAGTCAGCCGTGTCTTCTGACAAGTGCTAACTAAGGAGCTCTCCTCTGCTTTACCTCACAATCGCCGCTAGAGATCTTTCGACAACCCTATGATTTCCTCCCCTGTTATGAGCCGTCGACGGAGATCCTCTAACCCCTTCGTCCATGTAACAGTAGACTAGGAGTAGGAGTAGGTTAGTTTAGTTAGTTTGTTAGGTAGCCTAGATAGTAGTAATGTTAGAATTAGCTTTCGTCTTCCTCAACTTCGACGAGCTCCTTCAGCTTGTCAGGAGCATTAATTTTATATTTTTAAGTCATTGTCCATCTTCTTCTTTATTCCATGATCATTTCTATGTCCATTAATTACTAATCTGATCACTAATTCGCCTAAATCACTTCCACCTCCACCGACTACTTCTATTCTCCATGGCAGTAGTAGTTGAGCTATATTCCACCTTCATTGGATCCTCCATCACCTATTCATGTTCTAAGGATCCTAATCATCACTTTAATTGAAGTAAATACCACATATAACTTAAACGCCCAAATTTAATTAAGCTCCTGAGCTCACTGTCAATGGCAGCTCAGGAGTAGTTGAAATCTTTAATTATATATATAATTATGATTGCAATTATCTGTTGACCCGTTCTGACCACTCAATTGAGTGGAAAAACAAGTTTTGATCCTTAACCAACTTAGATCTTACAAGAATGGAATTCACTGATGAATCATTATTTTAATGATTAATTGAAGGAATTAGCTTGATCCTAAGGTTCCTTGTAACCTCAGGAGCCTTTTCAAATCGTTAATGGCATATTTTCACAATCTATTTCACAAATTCATCTTTTTCTGGACTCATCGGAGCTCCGACGAGTCAAAACTAGTCTTCAGCCTGTAGAACTTGGTGAAAAACTCCAAATCAATGAAAGAAGGATTTCTAATTATTCTAAGAGTGTTTATTTGAGATTTGAATGACTAGAGTTGTTGTTAGGCATTCATCTTCTCCAACTTCGGCAGAGTTGGAGAAGTCTGATGATTAGTTTTGAGACACATTTAATAGGTCTAGAAGCTTCAATGCTATGCACTGAAGTCATTCGTATCCTTAGATCACTATAACAGCCTCTGGGTTATTCTGACGAACAAATGACTTTAGACTCTCAGGCGACGAGCTTAAAACCCAAGAATCTTCAGTTAAAACACCTATTTAAGGGCCTGAGCATGTTCCTGAGATTGAAAGGATGTTATTCAAGGTGTTAATTTCTTGAGAAAAGATTTAAAACAGAAAGTCAAAATTCAAGGTTCTACAATCAAACCTGAGTTTGATTCCTTGATTATGGATTCAATCTGAAGCATTGATGAGATTAAACTTATTATGAGATGTATGTGAATGATTTTAAAGTGATTTGAGTGAGCTCTAATATATAATTTGATTGGATTTCAATTTTTGCCTATTTGGGTTGTTTTTGAACCCAAACTGATTGCAGTGGATTTTAGATGAGATTTGATTGTAAATTCTACCTAGATGAATTGGTAACAACCTCTAGAAGTTGTTTTAAATGATTAAACATGCCTTTAGTTGTCTGTTAGGTCTTTTTCATGTGTAAATCACACTTCCTGAAGCTTCCAGAGAAGCTTTAACCTCTTGTATACTTCCTGAAGCTCCTGAAAGCTTAATAACCACACCATCAGTTGCGGAATTCACTTTATAACCCATTTAGAACATAATCTGAGAATTAAAATCAAGTCTGTAGACTTAGAGTAAAGAAAACCAATGTCCAGGCCATTTTATACCATAGACAAACCTGTATCTTCACCCTTCAAATCAAAGAGCATAACTTCCCCTTCACATTAAATTAACACTACAATCTTGTAGAGCAACTCATGAGCTTTCCAACAAGCTTTAATTTGCTTGAAATGAAGTTCTAAGCTGCTGGGAATTGACATTTGAAGTTTGGCCTGAGAGGGGAAATGTTAGTCCCACATCGGTTAGATCAGAATGGGCACTTGGGTATAAAACTCTTTTGTTGTATAGGTACTTCAGTCGTCAGCGCTCAGTGCATGGTTACCGATTGAGCATGAATGAGCATTGTGTATGTGTGGGCGCATATGTGCCTGCGAGTGTGTGTGCCTGTGGCGTGTGAGAATGTGGCTGATGTAAACATGTTTACATTGCATAAAATGTCTATTTATGCATGTTCTTAAGCATAGAATTGCATTACATACTATAAATATTGCATAACATGCATCATCCAACATTTATATTAGTTTGAATAAAATGGAGGTTAATTGTCTCTTTTTATGGTCAAGGATAGGTCAACTATTTACCGGGGCCTCGGATCGAAGATCCAATCGTACAAATCTGATAAGGGTGACGATTGGAGTTCAACGACTCCAAGATCGCCCTAATCAGACATCTGTAGCATCAGATAGAGACTGAGGAACCCTAGAAGTTCAAGGGCCAAGATGGTGTGAATTCACACTTCAGATGACAAATTCAATTGGATCGATGGATTAGGATCAACGATCGTAGCCTAACGGCGCAAAAATTGACTCAATCAGACACCCGTGATACCATCTTCGTCATCCAGAAGATGGATGACCAAGATGGTGCCACGTGGCACCATCTCGACCGCCCAACCGACCGCCCTCAACTTCTAAAGCTGCTAGCGCCCATGCATCTCCGCCGTTGAATCAAGATCCAATGGCTGAGAATGGATCCCAACCGGTGCTCTCAAACTTTGATGGATTACTTGGGGATGCAGCCTTGACCATTGGATCTTAATCCAACTATCCTAATCGTGCACGTAGATATCACTCCACTCGCCTATCCACACGCGTAGCGCAATGTATAGAGCGTTCACTCGTGGATGGGCGTGGGTTCAAGCCGTGAGGAGAAGGCGGGGGAGGCATGGGCAAGTGGGCGTGACAACCGTTTGATCATGATCAAGCGGTTGCGTGCACCCGATAGCGCCTACACGCTATTGCACGCTCATGTGGATGTGCGATTTCACGCGAGCGTTGCGGTGAGGGAGCATCTCAGCCGTTCGATCTCACGATCGAACGGTCGAGATTTCAAGATTGTGGGAGAGCGTTGTACCTTGAGGAGATGAGAAGGCACACGTGCACCGCCACTATGCCCACGTTCGAACCTTTAGCAACAGATTTATCCGTCACTAAAGGTCCTGAATTAATGTTTTTCAAATTAAAAAGACCAAATTGCCCTCACTCCTTGCAACTATAAAAGGAGTTCCCCTCCATAAGAAATTTTCATCCCTTCCTTCTCTTCTCTCCCTCTCCAAAGCTCAAGAGAAGCTTGTCCCACACCTAGGATGCTCCTCGAGAAATAAAGTCAAGTTTTTGCCCTCATTTCGGAAGCGGATCTCGCGGCAACGATGACATGCTGCACCATTCTCGTTCCTCCTACCTCGACCTTCTTCTTCCCGCTTCGTCCTCCGTCTTCCAGGAGATGTCTCATCCAGTTCATCCTCCAAGCGATCGTTGAGGAGGATAACTTCTCTCTCTCATTCCTCTTTTCAGCTTTCTAGAGTAGAATTTTCCTACTTTCTAGTATAATAGATTTCCCATTTTCTTGCATAATTTTTCTCTAGTTTTATTATATAAACATTTTGGAATATTAGGTGCATGTTTTCTTTCTCCCTCTCTCTCTCATTTATTCTGATTGTTAATAAAGCTTCATTGTAATTACGCTGCTTCGCTTTTCAACGAAAACTCCAAAAAGATATAATTGTGAATATAGATCGACATAGCCTCCCTAAGTTAGACCTCGGATTTCTATTCTGGAACAAATTTTATTTGTTGAACACGAGCTCTTCGCTTTCAAGCTATGACAATAGGTTTTTCAAAACCAAATACGATAGTGTAGTGACTCGTAGCTTCAACATTTTGGCGCTATTGTATTTGGTTTTGAAAAACCAAATACGATAGCATAGTAACTCGTAGCTTCACCATTTTGGCACAGTTGCTGAGGAGGCAACGATTTCCAATCTTCTTTTCGCATTTCACGTACTTTATTATCTTCTAACATGCTTTCTCTTATTTCTATTGTTTTGTAGAGACCACCATCAGGGAATCGTTAAGCGGTAGGCCGGAGTATAGTGCAGTTGAAGAAAATTGTAGGTGCTCCCCATTCTTCCCCCCTCCATAAATTTCATTTGTCACATTAAATCCAAATTTCAATTAACCTAGGTGTTTGCATAAATCCTAGGATTAGTTTGGTTGTTTGGATTCTCACTACATTCATTCCACCCTTATTTATAAAAAAAAATTAAAAAGATAATCTTGTGGGGTAATTTTCTACAGTCACACAACGTACACCCACATTCAAGGCACTTAAACTAATTGATTTCTTTCTACTCAACTGGGTTCTGATCGATGGAACCGGTACACACTAAGCAACACATAAAAGAGTAGAAATCATTCTAGGTTAACCATATCTATGTGCCAAACCTAGTGGTGCATTTGTGGCCAGTTGTTTGAGTTGTTTGGCCCGCACCACTCTACCTAAAATCAACTCATCAAGTAGCTCCTTTTTAGGGTTTTCAATCTAGGTCTATTCCAGGCACTTCACTTTATTTCTGGTTTTAAAGGAAAGTAATCTTCACTCGTGTTTGACAACCTGGTTTGCCTCAAAACTTGATTGAAATCAACCAAATTTTAAAACCCTAAAAGCTACTTAAGCAAGATTTGAACATTAAAATCCACACATCACAAATAATCTTGCTTGAAAACCCTAGTTGTGCATGCACTTACACAATTCTCAATCAATCATTAAGGGCACAACCCATTTTAAGGGCCCATCACATTCCATAAGCACACAATCCCAGGCCTTAATAAAATTGAGTATACGTTGGCCTTAAGGACTGCTTTGCTCTTCATGGCCTTGTATGAGATTGTTTTTTATTAACCTACTTATATTGATTAATCTGATGTCTAACTAGAGGAGTAGAGTCAAACGACTGCGGCTGGGGGGTACACTAGGAACCGGAGGCCAAAGCTGAAGGAAGAGCCTTCTCCCCAGTCCCTCCTTCTAACTAGTTGGATTGAGCAGACACAAGTAGAGTAAATCATTTACAATCTTAAGGCAGGTTTTGGGAGTTAGTAGATCCTTAGGCTACCCCACTTAAGGACAACCTTGTTTTGTTGTGCTACAACGTCCCTATCCCCAGTCCTTCCAACCTTCTCCTAGTTTATGCTGGGAAGACGGTCATTGAATCCCCGATTGGAAGGACCACTAGAGTATTCTAGGAGGTGCAAATTGGATTTTGGTCAAATTAATCCCATGGCCGACCAATAGCCTCCTCTACCTTGGGATCCACTTGAGGAATCCCGAAGGCGGCTGGAACAAATGTAGAGAATGCAAAGCACTCAGCCCTTGAAGGATTTTTATGACCCTTCAAATTACGGGGAACGTCCTGACATCCAGATTCTTGCCGGAGACATAGAAATCAAGCCCTAAGTGTTATGCCTGATCAGACATTATCATGGGCTTGGCTCCGAAGATCCATTTTAGCACTTGGAGGACTTGACCACCTTGGTCCAGACCACCAAGGCATGAAATGAGAACGAGGAGCAAATGATCATGAGGCTCTTCCCCCACTCTCTTAGGGATAAGGCTGCACATTGGTACAGGACAATAGGAAGACCAATTGCAACTTGAATGAGTTGAAATTGACCTTTCTGAAGAAATTCTTCCTAGTCGGACATACCAATGCCTTGAGATGAGCAATCACTACCTTTACCTAGCAGTCGGGGGAGCAGTTTCATGTGGCCTAAGAGTGATTCCAGGACCTATTGCGGAGGTGTCCGCACCACGAGGTGCCGAAATGGCAACTCATGCAGATCTTCTATCATGGGTTGACTGAGCAACTCAGAAATCATGTGGATGCTTCTTGCTGAGGCAATTTCCTCAATAAAGATGCAGATAGTGCACACGATTTGTTTGAGGAAATGAGCAAAAATTCAATCAATCATGCCTCCATGGATACCTTTAACAAGTCCCAGCAGCCCAGATCAAATGTCAATGAAGTCCATGACTCTCATTCATTTGATATAGAATTGATTTGTAACTAACTTGACAAGGTGGACTTGGTTGCTAAGAGAATGGAAGAGTGGATGGCTGGAAATTCTATGAATAACTCTCGATCCACTCAATCCCAAAATTCGGGAATCCATTCTTCACGAGCTCCTTCTGGATGGGAGTTCGTGAATCAACTCGATGCGGCTCAACCTGAGTCAGCATTTTTTGGAACCTCACGGGTTCCAAACTGGGGCATTTGATCGCAGTTTTTCTGATCATTCCCTTTCTTTCTCTCCATCCTCACCATATGAGGATGTCTGTGCTGTACAGGAGAACGTTAGATCCAACCCCTACTCTAATGCTTGTAATCTGAGTTGGAGAAACCACCCTAACATCTCCTAGAAAAACCTGGGGCAACATACCCAATTCTAACCCGACAACTATGCTCTGCAACGACCAATGGGTCAAGATCATGTGTATACTCAGTTGCCCCTAAATTAGGTCAATCAGCCAGCTTGGAATGCCTGTCAACCCGTAGGGCAGGCTGATTTGAACTGACAAATGCTAGAGATGAAAGGATTCATGCTCCAGCTCATGCAGCAAATGAAAACCTCACTGGACAATTTGCAAATTGGGCTCATTGCTAACTCTTGTCAACCCGGATCTCTAGCATCGAAACCTGTACAAAACCTACGAAATATTCTAAATTCGGGTAACCAAGCCCATGGGTACGGAAATCAGAGGGACCCACATGCACATACTCAGGTGGCTGAGCAGGGTTTCTCCTCTTCTTCTTTTGCACATCAACAATTCCTGGTTAGTCAAGCCTCTCCAATCTTTCCTAACCCTCCCCAAGACCCAAATTCTTATGCATCTGTAAATTCTGTCACCTTGAGGAGTGGTAAGTAGACTCAGGATCCACAACCACACTATTCTGATCTATCGAATCCTGAAGAACCTGAGGAGAGAGGAGAATTCTGGAGAAGAAATCAAGGCTTAGGAACCTGATTCCAAAGATCTAACTCATGTTCCTTTTCCTAAAGCCTTGATCAAATCGAAGAAGAAGAAGCATGTCGATAGCAATGAGGAGCTTCTGAATATCTCTAAGAATGTTGAGATCAATATCTCACTACTCGATGCTATCAAGCATATACCGGCTTACGTGAGACTTTTAAATGATTTATGTACATAAAAGCATAAGTCGAGAGAATCTATTCCAAGGATGGTGGTACTCTCTGAGCAGGCTAGTTCTATTATTCTGCACCTCCTCCCATAGAAAAAGAGAGATCCAGGTGCTCCATTGATTTCTTGTGTCATCGGAGATTACACATTTGATAGAGCACTTTAGGATCTGAGTGCATCCATCAACCTAATTCTGACTTTTCTTTACGAGAAGTTTGGATTAGGTGAACTTCGGCCGACTTCAGTAATGCTACAGTTAGCAGACTGTTTGGTCACAAATCCATAAGGCGTTATTGAAAATGTTATAGTTAAGGTCAAGGATTTCTATTTTCCTATAGATTTCCTTATCCTTGACATGGATGTACCTGAAAATCTGCGGAACACGCCCATCATTTTGTGGCATCCGTTCCTGGCTACCGCTAAGGCCAGCATTAATTGTGAAAGCGGTAGCATGAAAATCGCTTTTGGGGATCAAGGAATGAAATTGGATATTTTAAGGCGATTAATAAATTTGACGATTGTTGATTTATTAAGGAACTTGAGGAGGATAATGTAAACATTGAAACTTGTTTGATGGTATCTTCAATTGAAAGTTCCTAATTTAATGATGAATTGGACCCACAACCCTCTATGACAAACCTGCCATCTTCTGAAGAGGTTATTGATTTTGTTCACTCACAACTGCTTCCTCTTACTAAGTCTTCAGCATCTTCCTTACCATCAATCATCAACTTGCCCCAGCTTGAACAAAAATCATTGCCTGAGAATTTGAAATATCAATTTTTAGGACCTTAGAAGATGTTCCCTGTAATTATCAGTGCTAAATTAACAAAGGAGCAAGAGATTAAATTAATCAAGGTCCTGAAGGAACACAAGGAGGCAATCATAGAATATTCTTGTAAGATGGATACCACCCTTCTCGCCAAATGCAGAGGAGATTAAATCCAAATATGCGAGAAGTGGTTTAAAAGGAAATCATTAAGTGGCTCGATAT
This sequence comes from Thalassia testudinum, assembly GCA_037157565.1. NCBI lineage: Eukaryota > Viridiplantae > Streptophyta > Magnoliopsida > Alismatales > Hydrocharitaceae > Thalassia > Thalassia testudinum. The sequence goes on along the minus strand of JAZHRO010000031.1, from coordinate 219,223,165 downwards.
AGGAATTATTTATCCAATCTGTTATAATCCCTGGCTAAGTCCCGTACAGATTGTTCCTAAGAAAGCCGGGGTTACTGTTGTGACTAACGAGAGAGGAGAATCTGTCACAACTCGTTCAGCTTCCTCTTGGAAGGTTTGTATTGATTACAGGAAGCTGAACACAGCCACGAAAAATGATCATTTTCCTCTGCCTTTCATTGATCAAATCTTGGAAAGACTAGCCGAGTAGAAGTACTTTTGTTTTCTTGATGGCTACTGGGGATACAACCAAGTTCCTATCCATCCCGAGGATCAGGAAAAAACTACTTTCACCTGTCCCTACGGAACCTTTGCTTTCTGCAGGATGCCTTTCGATTTATGCAATGCACCTGCGACTTTTCAAAGGTGTATGTTAGCCATATTCTCTGACATGGTAGGAGAGTAAATGGAAGTCTTCATGGATAATTTCCCTATTTTTGGAGAATCATTTGAATCCTTTTTGGCTAATCTAGAAATGATTCTTAAGAGATGTATCAAAACATGATTAGTCCATAGCTGGGAAAAGAGTCATTTCATGACCCAAGAAGGATCGTCTTGGGTCATGTAATCTCTGAACGGGGAATCGAAGTGGATAAAGCTAATGTTGATGCTATCGCTAAACTTCCTCCTCTCACATCTGTTGAACAAATCTGTTCATTTCTTGGTCATGTGGGATTCTACAGAAGATTCATCAAGGATTTCTCAAAGGTTGCTCGTCCCCTGAGCAATCTTCTCGCCAAAGAAATGTCATTTGCTTTCGACAAATCATGCTGTAAGGCATTTGATTCCCTGAAAATAGTAGTCGCCTGTGCTCCAGTGTTGTAACCACCAATTTGGATAGCTCCTTTTGAGATCATGATCGACGCTTCTGATTACGTGGTCGAGGCTATCTTGGGTCAGAAAATAGATAGAAACCCTCTATCATCTACTACGCTAGTAAAACTCTAGATGAAGCCTAGAGGAATTACACTGTTACTGAAGAGGAATTATTGGCCGTAGTGCTCGCTTTGGGAAAATTCAAGTCTTATCTCTTAGGGTCTCATGTTATCATCTATACTGACCACTCGACCTTGAGACATCTCATGGCCAAAAAGGATGCCAAACCCCGGCTTATTCATTGGATTCTTTTGCTTCAAGAATTTGATCTTAAAATCAAGGATAAAATCAGGGTACAAAATGTGGTGGCAGATCATTTATCAAGACTCCTAAGTGATTCTTCTCGTCTGGACATCCGTATTGCTGACACTTTTCCAGACAAAGCTATCCTTACAGTTTCAGGTGTCTAAACCCCGTGGTTTGCTGACATTGTTAACTATTTTGCCGTTGGTCAAATCCCTCAGGATTGGACCAACCATCAATGGGGTAGTCTCAAATCTGAGGCCAAATACTACTTCTGGGAGGACCCTAAACCGTATCGCATCGGCTCCAATCAGATTTTTCGCCGATTTGTTTTGGAGAATGAATTCAACAAAATACTCGAGTTCTGCCATGCATTTGCGTGTGGTCGACATTTCTCTAGGAAAAAAATTTTGCAATCTGGCTTCTTTGGCCTTCTTTACTTAAGGATGCCCAGGATTTCACAAGGTCATGTTCTCGATGTCAAGCACTCGGGAGCATAACTAAGAGAGATATGATGGCCCTAAACCCAATTCTTCCTGTCGAAATTTTCGATGTTTGGGGCATCGATTTCATGGGACCTTTTCTCCCTTCATTTGGACATCAGTACAATCTTGTTATTGTTGATTATGTATCCAAATGGATTGAGGCAATTCCCACCTGAACCAATGACCATAAGGTGGTCATCGATTTTGTCAAGAACAATATCTTCAGTAGGTTTAGGGTTCCGAGGGCCATCATCAGTGATGGTGGCACTCATTTTACTGATGCCCAATTCTAGAATTTGGTGGCCAAATACGAGGTTAATCATCAAATTTCCAAACCTTACCATCCCCAGATGAAAGGACAAGCTAAGATCTCTAATCGTGAGATTAAGAACATTCTTCAAAGAATGGTTATGCCAGACCGCAAGGACTGGACTCAAAAGCCTGAGGATGCTCTTTGGGCCTACTGTACAGCGTATAAAATGCCCATCAGCATGTCTCCGTTTCGTTTGGTGTATGGAAAGGCATGCCATCTACCCATAAAGATTGAACATAGGGCATTCTAGGCGATCAAACAATGCAATTTAGATCTGAATTTAGCTGGGAAGACCAAGAAACTCCAACTATCTGAGCTGGAAGAGCTTAGAAATGATGCATATGAGAATGCCAAGATCTACAAGGATCAGACCAAAGCTCTACATGATCAATTGATTTCCTGCAAGAGCTTTGAGCTGAACCAAAATGTCTAGTTATTCGATTCTCGACTTAAGCCCTTTCCTGGCAAATTTAGATCTAAATGGAATGGACCATTCATTATTGACCAGATTTTTCCAAATGGAGCCATTTAGATCTCTGACCCAAAGACAGGTAACACATTTAAAGTCAACGGTCAATGTCTGAAGCCTGTTATTGACCGTACTTCCAGAACCCATCTCAAACACTGTTGCTCTAGCCATATTATGACTTCTTTGGCTGGACTTCGCCTAGCTGACAGTATTAAACTCAGCAGCTGTACATATGACACAAAGCTGACATGAGCTTCATATACAGGTGACATCTTACATACTCTACCCTTTCTTTCATGTCTCTTTCTCAATGTGGACATTGCATCAACTAGGCATGGGGGGTTGGATTCATTTTTGAATCATTTTGTCAGCTTTGTGAAATTCCTATATATTGTATTTGTCTTCTTATTTTTACTTTAAAAAAAAAAATTTGAATTAGAAAGGAATATTTAGACATTAGGACTTTTCAATCTTAGGAAAAATTACATTAGGATTTGGACACAAAGACCCTTCAAATCTTCAAACTTAATTAGCTTGTGTATCTGCTAAAATGTTGATTTGTTTTTCGAGTCCTCGCCAACCTAAATTCTATTCTAATTCGAGTAAATAAGTTTGGGTGATAAGTACATGACTTAACAACCCACCCTCTGATTTGAGGGAACCTTAATTCTAAAGCATCTACACACTATCTTGTCACTGACTCGTTAATCGGTGGTTCTAACAAAAATTGGGTAGCTAATGAACTTTCTAGGGTGATATGGCTGGCAAGTTATCGTGGGTAACAGCCCATAGGTAGGTTGTCCAAAGGCCAGTCACTGGACCATTCTCTTCTTGCTGCCTTTAGGTAAATGTTAGACCAGGGAAGCCACCTACTTAAGAAAAAAAGAGAAAGTCAAAAAGAAAAGAAAAAAAAAAGGAGAAAAGAAAAGAAAATAAAAGAAATAAGCCACACTTTGCCACGCGAGTATGGCTGGCAAGTTGACAGTGGAACAGCTCATCAACCAGTTGTCTAGAACCCAGCTCAAGAAATGCACTTAAAATTTCCAAAACACTTGGAAAGAAGTGGAGAAGGAGAATAAATTGAGATATACACTAGATTCACTCTTGTGTTGACCCTACAAAAATAAACGTAGGGAGAAAGCTACTGGTTGTAAAGATACACCTTTAGGTAGAACTCTCTTTTTAAGGTCACCAAGAGGCATAGAAACCCAAGGTCCGTTCTAATTGCTGATTAACGAGTCTATCACATTCGTAATAAGATGCTTAGAACTTAGGCTTCTCATCAAATCTTGGGTGAGTTGAATGGCTGTAGAAAGCCACTCTTAAACCCTAAACTCAAAAATAAAAAAAAATTAGAAAAGAAGAAAAAGAGAAAATGAAATTATTCTTTGAATAAGGCGAGGGCTTGAAGCGGTCTACATTTTTCCAGATACCCAGGCACTATTGTGTCTTTGAAAGTTCATATCCTAAGTAAACATTTTCTTAATGATTGAAAATAACTTATGCCCAAATAATCCAACCTAATTCTTTTTTAAATAGCATATAATTTTTGCTAGTGACTAGAAAAAGATAGGCATAGGGGTGTGATGTAAACATGTTTACATTACATAAAATATCTATTTATGCATGTTCATAAGCATAGAATTGTATTACATACTACAAATATTGCATAACATGTATCATCCTACATTTAGATTAGTCTGAATAAAATGGAGGTTAATTATCTCTTTTTATGGCCAAGGATAGGGCGACTGTCTACCGGGGCCTCAGATCGAAGATCCAACTATACAGATCTAATCAGGGTGACGATTGGAGTTCAATGACTCCAAGATCGCCCTAATCAGACATCTATAACATCAGATAGAGATCAAGGAACACTAGAAGATCAAGGGCCAAGATGGTGTGAATCCGCACCTCAGATGACAAATCCAACCAGACGGATGGATTCGAATCGACAATCGTAGCCTAACAGCGTGAAAATCGACTCAATCAGACACCTGTGGCACCATCTACATCATCCAGAAGATGGATGGCCAAGATGGCACCACGTGGCACCATCTTGGCCGCCCAACCAGCTGCTCTCAACATTTGAAGCTGCTAGCACCCATGCATCTCCGCCGTTGGATCAAGATCCAATGACTGAGAATGGATCCCAATCAGCGCTCTCAAACTCTGAAGGATCACTTTGAGATGCAACCCTGACCGTTGGATCTTAATCCAACGGTCTTGATCGCATGCGCGAATATCACTCCGCCCGCCCATCCACGTGTGTAGCACAGTGGATAGAGCGTTCGCTAGTGGATGGGCGTAGGTTCAAGTTGCGAGGAGAAGGCGAGAGGGACGCGAGCAAGCTGGCGTGACGACCGCTTGATCGTGATCGAGTGGCTGCGAGTGCCCAATAGCACCCACGCGCTATCGCACGCTCGTGCGGACGTAGGATTTTAGCAGGCGTTGCAGCTTGAGGAGGTGCGGTGAGGACGCATCTGAGTCGTTCGATCTCACGATCGAACGGTCGAGATTTCAAGATCGTGGGAGAGCATTGCACCTTGAGGGGATGAGTAGGTGGGCGTGCATTTCAACTACGCCCACGTTCGAACCTTTAGAGACAAATTTATCCGTCACTAAAGATTCTGAATTAATGTTTTTCAAATTAAAAAGACCAAATTGCCCTCACTCCTTGCAACAATAAAAGGAGACCCCCTACATACGAAATTTTCATCCCTTCTCTTCTCTCCCTCCCCAAAGCTCAAGAGAAGCTTGTCCCATACCGAGGATGCTCCTCGAGAGATAAAGTCAAGTTTCACCCTCATTTCGGAAGTGGATCCCGCGACGACGACGACGTGCTGCGCCGTTCTCGTTCCTCCTACCTCGACCTCCTTCTTCCCACTCCATCCTCTGTCTTTCAGGTGGCGTCTCATCCGACTTGTCCTCCAAGTGATCGTCGAGGAGGATAACTTCTCTCTCCCATTCCTCTTTTTAGCTTTCTAGAGTAGAATTTTCCTACTTACTAGTATAATAGATTTCCCATTTTCTAGTGTAATTTTTCTCTGGTTTTATTGCATAAACATTTTGGAATATTAAGTGCATGTTCTCTCTCAGTCACTCTCTCTCTCTCTCTCATTTATTCTGAAAGTAATATTGGTTCATTGTAATTACATCGCTTCTCTTTCCAACAAAAGCTCTAAAAAAATATAATTGTGAATATAGATCAACGTTGCCTCCCTCAGTTCGACTCGGGATTCTATTCTGGTACAAATTTTATTTGTTGAACACGAGTTCTTCGCTTTCAAACTATGACGATAGGTTTTTCAAAACCAAATACGATAGCATAGTAACTCGTAGCTTCAACAGTGGCCCTAGGAGGGCATGGGCGAGGCCTGGGAGGCCGTGAACCGATTTGGCTCGAAACTCTAAACCAGAAAATAAATCAAACTAAATGAATCAGGCTTAGACCTAGTAGGGTCTGGTCCCACCCTGGAAAGGATGCTGTGTATTCCCGAATGGTCCAAGCCACCAATAAATAAACTTATTTATGGTTGAAGAGAAAAAAAACTCGGTTCAACGCAAGGAAGAAAGGCTAAGGAAAGAAGGAAATGCTAAGGTTAAGTGCTGAAGGCTCGAGAGGCTAAGGAAATGTTAAGGGAAGATGTTAAGGAAAAATGCTAAGGTAAAAGCAGAAGAAAGAGCAAAGCAAAGCAAGAGAATGGAGAAGGAAGATAGGAAGAATTCATAGAAGGAAGAAAGAGAAGCCTGAACAGGCATTAAGAGACAAGGTAGAAAAGAGAAGAAAGAAAAGAAGAAATGAAGAAGAGAAGAGCTCAAGAAAATAAGAGAAAGATAAGAGAGAAATAAGAGAAAAGATTGAAAGATAACTAAAAGAAAAGAGAAAAGAGAGAGAAAAGGTAAAAGAAGAAGAAAAAGTGAGAGAGGCTGAAGAAACAAAAAGAATAAATAGTTTAATTTCTTGCATTATTTTTTAATTCCATTTTGAGTTTAGTGTTGTAATAAGGCATGTTTCAATTAGTAAAACTTTCTATTACCTTAATATCTTTGAAATAAATAGAAAATTAACATGTTTACTTGTTATTAAAGAAGATCATTTGTGTAAATATATTTTCTTGTGAAATTTTGCATATTTCTTAAATTTAAAATCATTAGTCAAAATTCATGTTGTTAAAATTAACTTAATTATATGTCCTGTGAGTTGTTCAAACTGATTGGTGAATTATGAATAAGTTATACCTCCCAGTGAAAGACCTGGATTCAACCAGTTAAAAGAAATAAAATCTAAAATGATAGGTTAACTTGACCCTATACTACTCAACTGACACAAATTCGAGTTAACCCAAGTTACTTTCTTCTACACATAATTAAGCAAAATTAACTTAATTAACTGTATTGAGGAGGAACACAATCATTTCAATGGCGCCGTTGCCGGGGAGGTAATTGATGTAAACACATTTACACTACTTCAAATGTCTATTTATGCATGTTCTTAAGCATAGGATTGCATTTCATGATATAAATATTGCATAACATGCATCATCTTGCATTTAGAGTAGTTTGAATAAAATAGAGGTTAATTGTCTCCTTTTATGTGCTTGGACAGGGCAAACAATTTAACGAGGCCTCGGATCGAAGATCCAACCATATGGATGTGATTAGGGCGACGATTGGAGTTCAACGACTCCAAGATCGCCCTAATCAAGCATCTGTAGCATCAGATAGTGACCAGGGAACCCTAGAAGATCAAGGGCCAGGATGGTGTAAATCTGCACTTCAAATGACAAATCCGACTGCAGGGATGAATTCGGATCGACGATCACAGCCCAACGATGCAAAAATTGAGTCAATCCGACATCCGTGGCACCATCTACAACTTACAGAAGATGGATGGCCAAGATGGCACCATGTGGCGCCATCTCAACCTCCCAAACGGCTGCTTACATTCTCTGAAGACCTCGCACCCACTCCCTCTCTGCTATTGGATCTCAATCCAACGGCTGCGGACGGACGTGCCTAAAAGCACCCGCTTGACCATCTGCGCCTCGTAGCGCAGCGGTCGAGCACGCTTACGCGAGTTGCGAGCGCGGGTTCGAACCGCAGCGAAGGGGAGGAAGGCACGGGAGAGCGAGCGCGGGTGGGCATTGGATCTTGATCGGACGGCCGTCTACGCTCAATTGAGATCACGCGTGATTGAATGCACGGCAAGGACGCGCGATCAAACGCTCTAGACGATCTCGCGATCGGGCGAAGATGAATCTTAAGTCGTCCGATCTCGCGATCGGACGGCTAAGATTTAAAGAACATGCGCGGGTGTTGAGAAAGGGCACAGCTGAGGAGGTGCGTGTGAGCGCGGGTGCTAAGCCCACGTTGGGTCTTTAGTGACGGATTTATTCGTCACTAAAAACCCAACATTTATTATTTTAAAGATGTAATGACCATTTTGTCCCCACTCCTTGCAACTATAAAAGGAGACCCCCGCCATATGAAATTCTCATCCCTTCCTTCTCTTCTCTACCTCTCCAAAGCTCAAGAGAAGCTTGTCCCACACCCGGGATGCTTCTCGTGAGATAAAGTCCAAATTTTCGTCCCCCTTCGGAAGTGGATCCCACGATGACGACGGCGTGCTGCTCCATTCCCGTTCTTCTGCTTCGTCCTCCTTCGTCCAGGTGTTGTCCCATTCGGCTCATCCTCCAAGTGACCATCGAGGAGGATTTATCTCTCCCTATTCTTTTTACTACGTTCTAGTATAGATTTACTACTTTCTAGAGTAATTCTGCTCGTCTTCCAAGCGATCTTCGAGGAGGACATTTCTCCCTCCATTCTTTTAATGCTTTCTAGAGTAAATTTATTGCTTTCTAGTGCAATTGTTTTATGCTTTCTAGTTGTAATGAACAATCTCCTTAATGATAAATTCTTTATTTATTGTACATCTCATTTTGATTTCTATGTGTAATATTCTCTCTCTCTCTTACCCTATCTCTCTCTCTTCTATTTATTGTAAATAATTAGATAGTTTTAAATTGAATTACTTCGTGACAAATAAAAAGAAACGCGTAGTTTTTAAATCAAATGTTCGCCTCCCTGTGTTCGACCCGGAATTTTCATTTTGGTATAAATTTTATTTGTTGAAGATGAATTCTTCGCTTTCAAACTACAACGACAGGTTTTCCAAAACCAAACACGTTAGCGTAGCAATTCGTTGAGTTCAACATTTTGGCGCCGTTGTCGGGGAGGCGACGATCTTTGATTTCTCTTCGTGTTTTGTAACTTACAAATCATTTACCTCACTTTTCTCCTTTCTTATTGTAATTGCGGGTACTCTTTTGAGACAAGCAAAAGCAGTAGATTGGAGTAAAGTGTTGTGGAAGGTTTTGTAAGTTATCCCCCATTCTTTCCCCCTCCATAGATTTCATTCGCCACATTAAATCCAAATTTCAATTAACCTAGTTGTTTGCATAAATCCTAGGAATAGTTTGGTTGTTTGGATTCTCACTCATATTCATTGTACCTTCATTTATATAAAAAAAAAAATAAAAAGATAATTTTGTGGGGAAATTTTCAACAAACACACAACGTACACCCACATTCAAAGGCACTTAACCGAATTGATTTGTTTCTACTCAACTGGGTTCTAATCTGTGGAACCAGTACACATAAAGCAACACATAAAAGAGTAGAAATCATTCTAGGTTAACCATCTTTGTGTGCCTAACTTAGTGGTGCATTTGTGACAAATTATTTGAGTTGATTGGGCAGCACCACTTCAATTAAAATCAACTCATCAAGTAGCTACCAATTAGGTTAAACTCTTAGGGATTTACCAAGCACTCCACATTCTTTTTAAGCTTTAAAGGAAAACATCTTCACCTGTGTTTGTAAAACCTGGTGTGCCAATGAAACTTGTTTGAAAATACCTAAAGTTGAATCCTAAAAGCTACTAAGCAAGATTTGAACCTTAAAATTCACCGCATCAAAAAAATAATCTTGCTTGAAAACCATTGGTTGTGCACACACACACAATTCAATCAATCATTAAGGGCATAGCCCATTTAAAGGGCCCATCACATTCCAAAGCACATTCAAACCTAGCCCTAAATAAAACAGAGCAGACGTTGGCCTTAAGGATTGGACTCGTTCTTCAGAACCCTGAACGAGATTATTTTCGATTAGTCTAGTTCTACTATTCAATCTGATGTCTAGCTAGGGGAGTAGAATCAAACGATCGTGGCTGGGGGTACACTAGGAACTGGAGGCGCAAGCCAAAGGAAGAACCTTTTCCTCAGTCCCTCCTTCTAACTGGTTGGATTGAACAGACGAAAGTAGATAAAATCGTTCCTTTATCTCAAGATGGGTTTTGGGAGTTTGTAGGTCTTTAGGCTAACCCATTTAAGGACAAGTTTGATTGTTTGTATTGCAGGGCACCTTTCTTCCTCCTGTATCTCATGAATCCTTCCACATATTTCACGCATTCCCGCTCTTTCCCTCCTGTTGTGAATTATCCTCAACATGATGATTATCCTGACTTGTACTGTAATCGGCCATCAGTTAGTTGGGATAATTCGGATTGGGGATACAGTTCCGGACCACCGTGTTTAGGGTCTAACCCTAAACACTTTGATTCTGATTTGTATCCTTCTTAGAGCTACATCGATTATAGATCGTCTTCCTTTCATGAACAACCTAATACGATCTACAATCAAGAAGGATACACCGATCCTTACCCATCCTCTGATTTCACTGCCTTTAGGTCATCACCATCTTTTGAACAATCTGAAATGGCCTATTATCCGGAAGGGTATAACGAATCTCAATTCGTTAATTCCTATAAATTGATATCAAACCCGCTAAATCCTGAACCAACTCATTTGGTTCAGGTTAACCAAGTTCAAGATAAGATTCTAGCTAACTTGAGGAATATCATTCAATCTTTAGAAGTTCAGGCAATACCTTGCATTGAGAGATTGGAGCCCGTGATCGAAATGATTGATGATTTAAACAAGTCCTTGTTGGATTGGCTCCAGGATGTTAAGGATAAGAACCTGGGTGAGTTTCTACTTGGGAAATTAGTGAAATTGAGGATGAGATTCGTGGTTGCTTTGATTCAATATTGGGATGATTCCCAGGATGAACCTTCTTCAGGAAAGCCAATGACAGAACCGCTCAGGCACCTGTTAGGGGGACATGTGTTACGAGGCTGACCAGATTGAATTAAAGCAACCAATTAAGGAAGATCTGATTTCTTCACCTGAGATCCCTGAGCCGGGTTACGAGGAAACATATGTCTCCTTGGAACAGAAAGTGTCAGAAGATTTTGGGACATACATTGATACGGATCCTGATTTCTTTGATGGTGAAGATTCAAGTTGCGAAGTCTCACACGAGTTTTCCGAACACGATTTCTGAGAGACGATTGGGCCTAAGGAATCTCATAGATCATTTGATAGCCCAATAACTGAGGAAACTGATCTTATTAGTGCACATATTGTGGATCAAGAATCGCATTTTCTAAAGGAATCAATTCAATGCCCTGATTATTAGTTACAAACTGTTAAGATAATAAATAATTTTGTTTCTGAGATAATTAGACCCAAGTCAATTCTGATTCTGCCACATTATTTAGACTTGGAGATTTCAGACAGGGTGGATAATATACAAGAGGTCCTGGAATTTGATATGCTGAATGAGGAGGATAGGAGCTGGGAAGTTTTGATTTGGGAAGTTAATTTTGGAGGAAATGAAAGATTGAGTTGAAGGGTTCCTTTTAAGCTGAAACCATCAAATCAGAACCCTTACGACATTTGTTTCGAGGATGTTCAACCCAAGCACACATTCAATGATTATCCTTTTGAGCTTCAATTCTCCGTAACCCAACCTTTTGGTCTTGGGTTGCATCCTCAAAAATCGCAGGCCCGACCCCTCTTCCATTCTGATTTTAGGTTTTGGGTAATTTTTATCCAGAACCTAAGATATTCTCGATTATGGGGAATGGGTCTGCACCATAATCTGGTCCACATCTGTGGACCTCTGTTGATAGGTCAAAAGATTCTTCTGTTTATTCTAATTCTGACCAGCACTTGTGAATTCTTCATTTCTTTTCTTTGTATAGTGTGCCTAGCTGAAGGCACTAAACTCAGCACATATACAGTTCTTTTTAGTTTTCATCTCGAAGCGGACCTGATATTCGTGCAATTCAGGCGCTTTCTACGCTTTTCCACTTTGTTTTATGTCTTTTTAATACAATGAGGATATTGCATTAGATAGGCATGGGGGGGTGGATATTTATCTTTGAATTCATTCGTCAGCTCTGTAGATTTGTTTTATTTTCCTTTATAAAAAAAAATCAAAATTAGGAAAGAGAATTTGGGTTTAAGAAAATTTTCAATCTTAGGAAATACTACATTATGATTTGAACACAAAGACCCTTCTGGTCTTTGGACTTAATCAGCCCATGTATCCACTAAAATGTGGATTTGTCTTTCGAGCCCTCGCCATCTTAATTCTATCGTAATTGGAGTAAATAAGTTTGGGTGATAAGTACACGACTTATCAACCCGCCCTTTGATTTGAGGGAATTTTGAGTCTTAAGCATCTGCACACTTTCTTTGCACTGACTCGTTGTTCGGTGATTTTAACAAAAATTAGGTAGCTAATGAACCTTCTAGGGTGATATGGCTGCCAAGTTATCGTCGGTAACAGCCCACAGGTAGGTTGTCCAGAGCCGAGTCACTGGATCTTTCTCTTTTTGTTGCCTTTAGGTAAATCTTAGATGAGGGAAGCCACCTACTTAAAAAAAAAAAAAATCAAAAGGCAAAGGAGAAAAGAAGAAAAGAAAAAAAGAAATAAGCCACACTTCACCGCACGAGTATGGCTGGCAAGTTGTTGGTGGTAACAGCTCATTGATCGGTTGTCCAGAACCCAGCTCAGTAAATACACTAAAAATTCCCAAAACACTTAGGAAGAAGCAGAGAAGTAGAATAAATCGGAGAGATATACACTGGATTCAACCTTGTGTTGACCCCGTAAAAAATACAAGTAGGGAGAAAGCTACCGGTTGTAAAGATACACCTTTAGGTAGAATTCTTTTTGAGGTCACCTAGAGGCGTAGAAATCTGAAGTCTGTTTTAATTGCCGGTCAACGAGTCTATCACAATCACAATAAGATGCTTAAAGCTTAGGGTTCTCATCAAATCTTGGGTGAGTTGAATGGCCGTAGAAAGCCACTCTTAAACTCTAAAATTTAAAAATTCAAAAAAAAAAAATTAGAAAAGCGTAAAAAGAGAAAGAAAATTTTCTTTGAATAAGGTGAGTGCTTGAGGCGGTCTGCATTTTGGCTGATACCTGGGCACTGTTGTGTCTTTGAAAGTTCAGTTTCTATGTAGACAATTTCTTAATGATTGAAAATAACTTAGGTCCAAATAATCCAACCTAATTCTTTTATAAATAGCATATAGTTTTTGCTAGGGACTAGCAAAAGATAGGCATGGGGGTATGATGTAAACACTTTTACACTACTTAAAATGTCTATTTATGCATGTTCTTAAGCATAGGATTGCAATTCATGATATAAATATTGCATAACATGCATCATCTTGCATTTAGAGTAGTTTGGATAAAACGGAGGTTAATTGTCTCCTTTTATGTGCTTAGACAAGGAAAGCAATTTAACGGGGCCTCAGATCGAAGATCCAACCGTATGGATGTGATCAGGGCGACGATTGGAGTTCAACGACTCCAAGATCGCCCTAATCAGGCATCTGTAGCATCAGATAGTGACCGGGGAACCCTAGAAGAGCAAGGGCCTGGATGGTGTAAATCTGCACTTCAAATGACAAATCCGACTGCACGGATGAATTCAGATCGATGATCGCAGCACAACGATGTAAAAATCGAGTCAATCAGACATCCGTGGCACCATCTACAACTTCAAGAAGATGGACGGCCAAGATAGCACCACGTGGTGCCATCTTGGTTGCCCAAACGGCGGCTTACATTCTCTAAAGACCCCGTACCCGCTCCCTCTTCGCCATTGGATCTCAATCCAACGGCTGTGGACGACCGTGCCTAAAAGCCCTGCTCAACCATCCGCGCCTCGTAGCGTAGCGGTCGAGCGCGCTTACGCGAGCTACGGGCGCCGGTTCGAACCGTAGCGAAGGGGAGGAAAGTGTGGGTGAGGGAGCGTGGGTAGGCGTTGGATCTTGATCGGATGACCGTCTGCGCTCAATTGAGATCACGCACGATTGAACACACAGCAAGGACGCACAATCGAACGCGCTGGGCGAGCACGCAGCAGCGAGCAGAGATGAATCTTAAGCTGTTCGATCTCGCGATCGGACGACTGAGATTTAAAGAACGTGCATGGGCGTTGAGAAAGGGCGCAGCTGAGGAGGCGTGCGTGGGCGCGGGTGCTACACCCACGTTAAGGCATTAGTGATGGGTTTATCCATCACTAAAGAACCCTCATTTATTATTTTAAAGATGTAATGACCATTTTTCCACCACTCCTTGCAACTATAAAAGGAGACCCCCTCCATAGGAAATTCTCATCCCTTCCTTCTCTTCTCTACCTCTCCAAAGCTCAAGAGAAGCTTGTCCCACACCCGGGATGCTTCTCACGAGATAAAGTCCAAATTTTCATCCCCCTTCGGAAATGGATCCCGTGACGAGGACGGCGTGCTGCTTCGTTCCCGTTCTTCTACTTCGTCCTCCTTCATCCTGCTTTGTCCTCCTTTGTCCAAGCATTGTCCTATCTGGCTCGTCCTCCAAGCGACCGTCGAGGAGGATTTCTCTCTCCCTATTCTTTTTACTACTTTCTAGTATAGATTTACTGCTTTCTAGAGTAATTATGCTCGTCCTCCAAGCGATCGTCGAGGAGGACATTTCTCTCTCCGTTCTTTTAATGCTTTCTAGAGTAAATTTATCGCTTTCTAGTGTAATTGTTTTATGCTTTCTAGTTGTAATGAACAATCTCCTTAATGATAAATTCTTTGTTTATTCTACATCTCATTTTGATTTCTATGTGTAATATTCTCTCTCTCTCTTACCCTCTCTCTCTCTTCAACTTATTGTAAACAATTAGACAGTTTTAAATTGAATTACTTCCTGACAAATAAAAAGAAACACGTAGTTTTTAAATTAAACGTCCGCCTCCCTGTGTTCGACCCGGAATTTTCATTTCAGTATAAATTTTATTTATTGAACATGAATTCTTCGCTTTCAAACTACAACGACAGATTTTCCAAAACCAAACACGTTAGCGTAGCAATTCGTTGAGTTCAACAGTAATGTTTTCATTCATTTCATTCATCAAAACATTCCCCGGCATAGCTTTGCCTAAAACCATTTTAATGGCACCGTTACCGGGGAGGTAATCTTTTAATTCATTAAAACGTTCCCTGGTATAATTTTGTATAATCATTTTGGTCTCATAGGAGGTAACTATAATTATATTCACCACTTTTATTATTTTTAGTTTTTTGTTTGATTAGTTTTGTTTTTGTTTTGCTTTCTGTCTTCTTTTCAGGTTTACCTCTACTAGTAATCTCAAGAAGAAGGCAGGTTTTCTTAATTCTATTTTTCGTTATAAATACCATTGTAAGTATTTCTTTTCTTAGTCTTTAGTTAGTTTGAATTGTCGTATTTAGATAAAAAATTAAAAAATACAAAAATACATACCTTTTTGACTGGCAGCATCATGATATAGGCATACACTCTTAGGAGTACATTTTATCTACTAGTATTTTACAATCTGACTTGGGAAATTTCTACTATTTTTCTCGCATCAGTGGGAAAACACGTGAAAAGTTGTGTAGATCCCTATCCAGAAAATAATAACAAGACCACATATATTCTTTCAAAATACTTTAAAAAGCGGTCACTTTAATTCTTTCGATCATATTTTTGAAAAGATCAAGTAAAAATGAGGAAAATAAAAATTGTGACTTAATCTATTTGCAGAATGCATGCAGGTTTTATCGCAATCGTCTGTTGCATGCTATCGCGCACACAGCACGATCACTAGAGTCACACGAGTCTTAATTTTCTATTTCTCCTCCTTGCACCTCTTAGGACTTTGGTCAAAGATCAACAACTTTGTCTCACTACTAGAGCCCCAGGGAGCCAGTAGTAAGCGGTCTCGAACCTAGACCTTAGACCTTTGAGCCTTAAGGATACGCACTTACATAGACATGGGTTTAGGATCTGTATTTTGATACTGTTACTATACTTGTTTGCATCCAATGTATTTTTGCGTATTATAGGAATCTCTTCTTTCCTTTTAAAGAAGAGAAAAACCCACGTTTTTTGCGTTGTTTTACTGGTTTTTGTGTCGCTGTTTTCTGGTGGTGTGAGTGTGCCTTTGCACATTCTTTTCATTTTATGGACGGGAGGTGATCCTTGCATTTTCCTCTTGTAATTCCTTTGATAGGTGATCCTAGACTGGTTGCAGATAAGCAACCACTTATATTCCCGACTAATTCATCTATTCCAATGGAACAATTTCAAAATCAGAATCCCGAGGTCCCTTCTTCTTTTGGTCAGGGGGAGATGCTGCCTTTTGATGTTCATGAGGTGCTCCTGAACCAGAATCTTAGGATGCTTGACCAAAATAGACAAATTAATCTTTTAACAGTAGCCTTAAATAATCTACAGAATCTTCAAACCCGTCCTCCACCTCAACTTGAGGTGGGTTTTGACCTTCCTGATTTACCGATCCCTCATCCAAGGCTTCTACTTAGAGACTACTACAATCCATCTGATGCACAAGTAGAGCCTAATGTTAGGATTCCTATTGGGGAAAATGATCCAGAATTAAAGCCAAATATTATAGGTCTAATCCCACATTTTCATGAATTTGCTTCCGAAGATCCTTTTCAACATATTAAAGGTCTTAAGAATCTATCTCAAACTCTTGGACCTTGAAATCAAAATAGGGAAATCCTACTTATGAAAATTTTCTCTTTTAGCCTTAAAGATAAAGTAGCTTATTGGTATAGAGCTATAGCAAGACCAATCTCAACTTGGGCTGAACTCGAATCTGCATTTTTGAAGAAATTCTTTCCTATTGGTCGAACAAACATTTTAAGGTGAGTAATCACAACGTTTAATCAAAATCAAGGAGAACCAATTCATGAGGCGTGGGAACACTTTCACGAATTACAAAGGAAATACCCACATCATGACATCTTTTGTTGGCAACTAATGCATATCTTCTACTATAGATTGCAAGAGGGCATTCTCAATCTAGTCGATGCCACTTGTGGAGGGAATTTTCTAAATCGCAGCACAGAATCCGCTTCAAAATTATTTAAAGGGATGGTGGAAAACTCGATCAATAATGCATCTATGTCGTAATTTACATGTGGCACGAATACAACATATCAAAATCCGCATAAGGGCATTCACGAGATCGGTAATCTGTCTAGTTCAAAGGATGTGGAAATTATTGCAAAGAAATTGGACAAAGTCGATATCGTAGCAAAGCATCTAGATGAGGTTCGAAATACGATGAAAACTGTTACACCTCTAGTTGCTACGCAAAATCCCACACTTTCTCCTGTTTCGCAAATTCCCATAGGGAGGGAATTTGTGAATAATCTGGATTCTAGAGATCCATCTTCCTTGGGTTTTCTATCTACTCCTACACCAACCCAAGGAGGGACCTTTGTCCCACAATCTTACTCACCTTTTTCCCCTTTTTCCCCATCTCCTATTTTTGTGGAAAACACACCCTATCCTTTAAATTTAAACGCCATTCAGGGATATGCACCAAGATCAAACCCATATTCAAATTCCTATAATCCTGGATGGCGTAATCACCCCAATTTCTCTTGGTCTGAGCATTCACAAAGACCATCAGACCAGGAAAAACTCACCTACATTGTTGTTTCGGCAACATAATGAGAGGCCATTTGATGCGGGTTGGAAAATCGTGTAGGCTTATTAGAGATACACAGCTAGACCAGATTTTGAGAGCTGTGTCAGAGAGTCAGCAACAAAATGCTGAAGCTCTCATTAAGATTCAAAGGAAATGTAAGTTAGAGTTGGTTGATTTACGAAATCAGATCACGCTTTTGGCTAAATATCATCAGCCAGGTACTCTTCCATCTCAGCCAATTTTGAATCCTTGGAATTTCCAAAACCCTAGGCAACATCAAGGCCAAGTCCATTTCCTTAATCAGGCCTTTGATTCTAATCACAACCAGTCCTCTGTACTTCCTGAAAATAATCCACCAAACCCGCATCAACAGCCTTTATTGTATCAAAATGGCCCACCTATTATTAAGAATTAGAATTGACTCTGCTAATCTTCTGAATTTGGTTGGAAACATTTCTTAAATTGCCTCAATCTTTTAATATTATACATCTCAACCTAAATCAGATCTGATTTTCATGAGATTCACACTGATCTTTCTAAGATTTTTATTTGATTTTGGTTCTGCGAGATCTATTCTAGGCAATTTCAGGATGAGTTTTTGCCAGGTAGTTTTATCTATTTTTCTATTTTTTTTCCTGAACCAATTCTTCCATAACTCCTTTATTTTTACCACATACATATTCTTTTTAGTTCTTTACTAAGGTTTACGCCTAGCTGAAGGTGTAAAACTTAGTAATTTTGTACATAGCTATTTACTATTTTTTTTACACTTTTTACATTTCCCAAGCACTTTTTCTGATTTTTTACTTCATATTATACGGATTACCTTCATTTAGTCTGACTATCCACTCTGACCTTTGGTCAGACTTGAAATCGTCTGCATAAAGATCTTTGATCTCCTCTATCCGACTTCTTCCATCACCCTATACTAAATGAAGTGTAATAATTTTTTACCCTTCTTACAATGAGGACATTGTAAAATCTTTGCTTCGGGAGATGTGAAGTGAAATTTTCAGTTAAAGTGTATGTGTATAAAAAAATGCATAAAAGTTAAATATCCATGATATTTAAAAAAATAGAAATGCCAAAAATTATAGAAATTTCAAAATAAAAAATATCATAAAAATTTGAAAATTTTTGAAAAGTTCATAAAAATTGAAAAATTTTATAAACATAAAAACAAATTATATAAATACAAAAATTTGAAAATTTGAAAATTTAAAAAAATAATAAAAGGGGTATATTCATCTAGAATAAAGAAGAAAGGAAGAAAAAAATATAAATATATATATCTATAATTAAGAGCTTAGTTTTTCTTTTAGGTCAAAAACTAAAAAATATATAAGGATTACATATAGAGTATATATTTAAGAGCATTAAATTCTTATTTAGATTTTTACTTGCACCATTTTGTAAAAACACACTTTTGTTTTCAAAATTTTTAAACAAGATTTATTTGAATTAGAATCTTGGAATCTTTAAGCTTTGTTTTTCTATTTTTACCCTGAAAATAAGAAACTAAGGTGTATTAATTTTTAAACTTAAGTTTTGGAAGTAAATTGTAAATTTTTAATCAATTGGATTAAGTAATCCTTTTGCTTTTTGAATATTTGATTTTATCATAAACTTAAGTAAAAGGATAGTTATTCAGAGTTAATTAAATAGAGAATTAGTAGAATTTTAGTTTACAAGTCTTTCAGACTAAAGGACATTTAGCTAGACTTGGAATTTTTGTCTTGACAGATCCTATAGGTGGAAACTAAAAATTTAAAGAACCTGAGAGTGAATGGCTTAAGCTCTGGTTTGAGAGCTAAGTAACCTAAACATCTAAAATTCACACACATAGAATTGTCTTGTTGGCATCTGAGTCCGCGAAAACATAAAGGTTAAGAGATCGATTCTGAATCCTCTTTAGTCCAAGGATTTCCGTAGGGTAGTTCTTGAAAGGGTGAAGGATGTGCCACTCACCTAGAAAAAGGATTTGGAGAATAAAGTTAGTAAGAAAAATGAGAAGGAGAAAAAAAAAATTAAAAAAATAAAATAAAACACCCTGCATTTAAGTGCCTCGTTACAAATGGGTACTTATGCAGTTTCTCCACATAAAAATAAAGCATCTCAGTAGAAATAGATGCTACCCTTCCTTCCATTAAATAAAAGAGCACCTCACTACATATGGGTGTTCTAACCTATAGAAAAAGTTAAAAAAACATGGAGATAAAAAAATTAGGAATAAGAGACCTAATGGTCCACCAGGCAGATATACACAGGAAGTGTTGACCTCAGGATAGAAAATTGGCAAGGAGAAAGCAACCAAACCAGAGTAAGGCCAAGCCAAAGGCTTCAATTGGAATAATCTGGATTGGAAATTGATGTCTTAAGATCTGGATTTTTGCAACTTTGGTTGCCTGTAGGGCAACTCTCTTCATAAAGCACAGATGTTTTAAAATCATAGCTACTAAACCTTGGTATTGGGCAATGAAGGCTAAGAAATCGAGTTTTGAGGATTTACAGTTGAGACCTAAAGGAGAAGAATTGGCAAAATCCTAGGTCTAGAAGTTGTCCTTAGTGCTGTAGGCTAGTAGATTACAGTTTTACTACTCGAAGTTTGATTAATGGTGAATATCTGGTTAATTTTCTTAAACTTAGATTGATAAAAATCAAACATCATAAACAAAGGATTAACTTAAGTCTATTAAGTTTTTGATTTAAAATTTAATTTACAACTCTTAGGTTTTGTTTTCTTAAAACACTTTGTATTCTAAGCTTTTAAGGGTTAAGAATGGTTACAAAGAATAAGAGATTTTTGGAGATTCTAATTTTTAATAAAGTTATTCTTAACAACAACGCTTTTAAGTGTGTTTTGAAAATGTTTTGAGTATAAATCTAAGTAAGAAAATTTTCACAGAATGCTATATATATTAGTTATTTATATTAAATTTAAAAAATTTATGACCTAAATTGTCCTCTACTTGGTTCTTATTTATATTAATTTAAACCCAAGTGCTTTAAATCATCATATTCTTAGTTAAATTCGATAGGGACTAGCAAAACTTTGGCTTGGGGGTATGATGAGAAGCTCATCATAGTCTCTAATTACAACTAATTAACTAGTCTTCCTAGTTAATTAGTTAGAATTATGTGAATATATGGGTTAATTATTAAATAAGGGATAAATAGTAAAGGGCCTTAAAATAAGTTAAAAATGATATATTGTCATATAATTAATATTATTAACAATCTAGTTAATAATTGGACTCGAAATATTATCAATTATTCATCTAATAAATGTGTTAACTTAAGCATAATAAATACCTAAGTATGTAATAACTTAAGTAACATTAAATAATTAATCTAAAAAGGTCAAAAATGTAAATTCAAGGTCTAAATATAATAATTGTCTTATTTATAATTATATATAAAAAGTTGAAAGAGATTTAAATTAAAACAAAGCTTGAAAACCTGAGTTTACATTTTTGTCCTTACATTTTATTTCAATCGGGTCCTTACTTTCCACTTAGGTCCCTAGGATTCACTACGAATAGGTCCCTGTACTTCTTCTTCTTCTCTTCTTCACCCATATGGACGGCTGACGACTGAAGGTGCAGCCACCGTTTGATCACCGCCAATCCGACGTCATCTCTTCTTCTCCAAGCTCCTAGAGCTTGCACTCACCATCCCATTTTCATCCACCGGTCTGGATGACACCTATATCCTAATTTACAGTTGGGGATAACCTCACCAGCATTAGAGAAGACGGCGATGGTTATTGATTAGCCCATAGTTGTGGGCTATTTAAGTATTTACGTCCCTACACATTAGGTTAATTCTAACATTTATTTAGTATAAATTAGGATGTAAATAGATTAATTCAAAGTTTTAATTTAATTACATAATCCATGCATTGCATTCATATTTTAAGTGCATTTAGAATTAGCTTAGAATGACATTTATCTAATTAGATAACCAATTAGGTACATTATTTTTATTAACATAAAAGTTGAGGGTCTGTATATAAATTACCCTAATATTTTAACATTATTTTCTTTATTCTTCTTCTTGCAGGAACGGATGGCTGCTGATGAGAACCTCATCATGAGCCATAACTAGCTCATTTTGACCCAATACAAAGGATAAAAGCTCCTACATAACTCAAGGAAATGCTTAACTCAGAGAATTCTGAGTTTAAGGAGAAAACAAGTCATAAGGGGTAAAAATGCAATTTTACCAGTATAATCTGCATATAGGGTAATTCAGGGCCCAAACACAGGTCAAAGCAACTTAATAAGAATAAAAGTGGGATGAAATGATCTAGCAAGGGCTACAGCAATTCCAAGAAACTAAATGATAATCGGTAACCCTAAAACAACCCACTTCAATTCACAAGGTTCGAGGCAAAGTAAAAATAGAATAAACCCTCTAAAATTCATAGAAAAATAATCTATAGGGTTTAGAACCTTCAATTTGGCCTTTAGAACCCATTTTGACCTACATTGAGAACCATGCCCAATTAATAACTTAATTTGGGTTTTTGCGTAAATTGATCGGTCAAACAAGGTTTAATATAGAAATGAAATTCACCATCAGATTCCTTAGGTCCTAATTAATCATGTATAAAAACTTGAGCCTAAGAAGAAACCTCCTTGACCGACTTTACACTTTGGTCCTCATATATTTACTCTTTGGCCCTCAACTTTTGAACCCTCGCATTTTGGCCCCTAACTCTCCTTCGTTCTTTGCGATCAGGTCCCCCCTGCAAAACCTGCCAGCACCATGCTCCGGCGACCTTGCGCGGAGCATGGCGCCGCGCAGGGTGAGGGGGGGGACCTGGCAAGTAAACCGGGGGTGCCCTGCGTCGTCAGCCGTCGCAGGGACACCCCCCTGGTCGTTATAACCCACCATACCGGTCGTGCGAACGCACGGACGGTATGGGTTCTTGTTTCCGGCCATCCTCCGGTGAGGGAGACACGTCGTCTCCCTCCGCCTTCCTCCCTGTTTGATCCCTATAAATACCCCCCGTTGCTCCACCGACCGGGGCAGCTCGGGTCTGACGGAGAAAACCCCCAACTTTCCTCTCTTCTCTCTCCGGCAGACGCTCACCAGCTCCGGCGGTTCCTCCCCCTTCTCCTCTTCGCTCTGCCGCAATACCAGCAGCAGAGACTTCCTCCCCTGCTCTTCCCGCGCCACGCCGCACCCAGCTGGCGCCTCTCCGGCTCTCTGCTCGCCGCCGCCCCTTTCCCTGAGCATCGTCTTCTCCGGCGACAGTCGATACGACTGTCGCCCTGTTCCTCCCCCTTCGTCCCTGCAAGTAAGCTAGAACTACTCCCCTTCTTCTCCTCTTTCTTTCCCCGCCTTCAATTTATTCAATTAAGCCCTCGACCGACCCTGACCATCGTCACCCCCTTCGTCTCCGGCCACCCTCCGGCGAGATGCTCCCATCGCTCCACAGCCTCACACACCTCGCCGACCCTCACCGAACCTCCCCCTCATCACACTGAGCACCCCCCACCCCTTCACTGCCACTCCACACCTCCGTAACGCTTCCCCCAACAAACCCATCCTCCGACCCACAGTCTGACCTAGGGCAGCCCTTGCACGCCGCCCCGCGCCTCGCCACCACCCACACGAGCTTCGCCGCACCCTGGCGAAGCTCCCGGCACTTTCTGATTAGGCCGAGAGGCCGTTCTTCTGTGAACAGGCCACCCGACCTCCGCCGCCATTGCCGTGCAGAAGGAGCTGCTTCCGCCTGCAGCTACAGGCGCGCCACGCTCAGCGCCACGCCCAGATTCGACTCCCAGGCCTTGCAAGGCGTTTCGACAAAACACCGGGCTCGCAGCTAAGGCAGAAGGCTTCACGTGACGCCGCGAGCTCCCGCTGCTTTCCCCGCTGCAGGCGCGCAATTGAGGTGGGACATTTAGTCCCACCTCGGAAAAGTCCGAAGAGGCGCAGCGATATAAGACGGAAAAGTGCTGGAGGCTTACTGCCTCAGCACACGGGGTGAGGTCCCCTTCACCCGCCCGGTTACCCGGTCTCGTCCGCGCTCACGCCCCGCGGACCTGACCCGACCCGACCCGACTTAGACTGACCTGCACTCCTCGCCCACCACGCACGCCGGTGGGCCTAGACCCGGGCACGACCCGTACCCGATTACCCGGCAGCTCTGGGAGAGCTTTCCCAAGAGTGGTTTCAGAGAGAGAGAGACGCGGGGGAGAGGGTAGAGTAGGTTTTGTCCTCTGACGTAAGCTCTGAAGTGTGCAGGAACAGGTGAAGAAGAAGGAAGCTGAGGAAGACACTGTAGCAACAGGCAGTTTAAGTCGTCTGATTTGGAAATCAGACGACGGCCTGAAGGGAAAAGAAGAAAGAAGGAGGGGTGACATCCCTGACTGGAAAAAGAAAAGACGGAAGAAGGAGATCTGCAGAAAGAAAGAGCATCACCTCTGCAGAACGAAGAAGAAGAAGATCACCTCTGCAGAACAAAGAAGAAAGAAGGAGATCTGAAGAAAGAAAGAAGAGCATCACCTCTGCAGAACGAAGAAGAAGCAGATCTGAGACGAGGAGAAACAAAGAAAAAAAAAGAGACACCACATTCTTTCTCTCTCTTTGTTTATTTTTGTGAAAGAAACTTGTATATCTCTAGAATACAACTTGCTCCCTGAGTTCGACCTCGGGAACTCTTTTATTTTCCGAGTAAAAAATTTTTTGAAATGATGGCAATAACTGGCTATATTACATCGACATAACAATAAAACCCGGTTATCTCTCGAAGTCATCGTTATCAATTTGGCGCCGTTGCCGGGAGCAACGGCTATTCTAGAGGTAAACATTCCTGTTTCTTTTTAATTTCTGATAATCTCCTCTCTTTTGTGCAGAAAACTACAGGAAATCAAGAAGACAAGCAACCGCACAACAACCACTCCGAGGACAGGTAAATTTTTTCCTCTCGCTATTAACCCCTAAAACTCAAAAGAAAGAAAAGAACAAGCAATATAGGGCTAACCTGTCTTCCATACTTAGTAACCATAAAAGTTGCATGTTTTCAACTCATTATTCCTGCACACTATTAAGGGTATTTAAGGGCTATCACATTCTTGCTTGAGCCCTAATTACCCAACAAAGAATTAACTAGACCAAGTAGAGCCAACCTAGGATCCAACACTAGGGATTTAGAGACACACTCCTTAAGCAAGAATTGAGAAAACCAAATGAAGTGTGCCCAAGCCCTTGTCTGAAAATACCTATTCAAAGGAAACCTAAAACAATTGGCTCTCTAAACACTTGAACCCTAAAAGAAAGGACCCAAAAAGCTCTCAAAGGAACAAGAGGTAAAGTTGACTCCTTGGGTCAACCAACCTTAAAATTAGGTCACTTTCTCACTCAAAATACCTAAGAGTTCAAGTGTAACTTTAAGCACCCTGATCTTATGCTAAAATTGGTAGACTTAAGAGGTCAAGATCCCCATTCTGGTCTACCTGGACCCGCAGTGACAAGAGAGGTCGGGTGGGGGAAACCCTGTAACCCGTGGGGACGCTCTACCGTGTAGGGGTCTTCACGGGACTCTCCCTCTCTGGCTGCCCAGGTAATTCTCAGGTGGACGATCTTTCTGATCAAGGGGTCCATCTGCCCCGCACCTCTATAGTCACCCAACACATTTTTGGGTGCCTTGATTGGGTCCAGCACCTTCTAAACTTACCTCTTCCAACTGTGCATGTACGGAAGGAGGTCTCTATGACCACCCTTAAGACCTCCTTTAGAAATTCGCTCTCGTCAAGGCCAAGCCTCGACGCCCGTGTTTGTGCAGAAACACCCTCACATTATTCTCTCTTCTGATTCAGAACCAAGTTCTTCTTCTTCCCCCATCATGGCTCAGCCAGTTGAGGAAGAAAATAATCTGGAACACCAGCTCCAGCGACTCAATGACCTCTTCCAAAACTTCGTGCACCCACCACAGCGTCCTATGATGCGAGACCACTACAATCCTGCTGCGGTGCCCATTGAGCCTCGAGTCAGAATCCCGACTGGAGGACCTGATTCCGAGCTAAAGCCCAACATGATTCATGCTATACCTAAATTCCATGGGCTTAATTCTGAAGATCCCTTCCAGCACATCAAACAGCTAAAGCATCTGGCCCACACTTTTGGATCAGATGCGCAAAATCGGGATATTCTTCTCATGAAGATGTTCTCCTTTTCTCTTATGGACAAGGCCGCCCATTAGTATCAAACTCAGACCCGGCCGATCAACACTTGGGAAGAACTTCAATCCGAGTTTTTGAAAAAGTTCTTTCCCGTTGGTCGGACCAACGCCTTGCGCCATCAGATTACACACTTCACTCAACAATCAGGAGAACCTCTCCATGAGGCATGGGATCGTTTTCAGGATCTCATGAGAAAGTGCCCCCATCACGGAGTTCCTAAATGGGAACAAGTCCAATCTTTTTACCAGGGACTCCGTCAGGACATCCGCCTTTTCGTCAATGCAACTTGCGGAGGAAACATCATGGGTCAACATGAAGACACCGTATGGGAGATTCTCGAAAACATGTGCGAGAACTCCATCAACAATGACTCCATGGGACTATTCGACAGGACGAATACCCGCGCAGCGACGAATCTTAAGGGAGCACATGAGACGTAGGGCCTGTCCGCATCAGTTGACCTGGAATTAATGGCCAGTCGATTGGACAAGGTCTCAATCATTGAAAAGAAGGTGGATGAGCTGACTCAGCACTTGCAGCGAGCCACCTCCGCACGTAACTCCTTTGCACAACCTCCTTCCACACAGGAGACTGTGCAAAACATCCTCCACCGATCTTCCCCTGGGATGGATTCATATCCATCCCCATCTGATTCTTGGACTGGAAGATCATCCGATCCTTTCTACACCAGCCGGGGGAACTCCATTCCTCCTTTCCCTGATTCTCAGGAGGTTCCTTAGACCTGCGAGGACCTCAACGCCATCCAGAACGACCCATTCTCCAACACTTACAACCCTGGATGGCGAAACCACCCTAATTTTCAGTGGGCGGGAAATTCCCAAACCCAAAGACCACCTTTTCAGTCCCGCCCACAGCCCTCTCGTCACTACCAGCCACCTCAGCCTCGGCCCAACCCTACTTATCCATCAGGGCCAAATCAAGATCAAATGTCCTTAATCCTTCAGACTCTGGCTGACATTCAAAAAACGAATGCGGCTATTCAGAAACAGCACAAGGACGAGCTTACAGAAGTTAAAACTCAACTGGCCCAGTTGGCAAATTCTCGCCAACCAGGCACACTCCCTTCCCAACCTCTTCCTAACCCAAATAACGTGCCAACCCAGAAGCGCGTTATGAATCCAAATTTAGGCCACGCCCAATGGATTTATCAGGCTCCTACTGCTCCATCTCCAGACGAGATGGAAGCCTCAACTTCTTATGCGGGATTTCAGCAGCAGCCACCCCTCCTACCAAACCCAAACCAAAATCAGGCCGGATTAAATTCTGTAACAACACGTAGTGGTAAGACAACTCAAGACCCGCATTATCCAAACCACTCCCAGCCTGATAACCATGACCCTAGGATAGTTATCCAAGGTACCGCTGTTCCAGATCCACAACCTGGACCTATCCTAGAAGAACCAACCAAGATCCCATTTCCCGAGGCCCTGACCAAGGGAAAGAAGACCACCAAACCCGTGGCCCCTGAGGAGGACCTGGTCAAGCTCTTTGAGCAGGTCCACATAAACATCCCCTTGATGGATGCAATCCGCCATGTACCAGCTTACGCACGATTTCTAAAGAATATATGTACACCCCAGCGTAAGCCGCGAACCAAGGGAGGGAGCCCAATTGTTCTGTCAGAGCAAGCCAGCTCTGTAATCCTTCGTAGACTCCCACCCAAGGCAAAAGATCCTGGAACTCCCCTGATTTCCTGTAAGATAGGTGGTACCCAATTTGATAGAGCATTGTTAGACTTGGGTGCATCCATAAACCTGATACCCACATCCTTACTTGACCATCTAGAAGAATCTGAGCTGAAACCACCCGAGGTGACATTACAATTAGCAGATCGATCTATAAAGTCACCAAAAGGGATTCTCGAAGATGTTATCGTGAGAGTACGGGATTTCTATTTTCCAGTGGACTTTATAGTCTTAGATATGGATGCACCTGAGAACCCTAGGGATACACCAATCATTCTAGGGAGACCTTTCTTGGCTACTGCTAGAGCCAACATCAGCTGTGAGGAGGGCCAAATAGAGCTTAAGTTTGGAGATCAAACATTGAAAATTGATATATTTAAGGCCCAACAAGGAATTAATTGCGGCGTCATCGAACAAATTTGTGACATCAAGACTTTGGTTGATGAATCACACCTCCAGAATGACTCGATTATGCCTCATCAACCACAGAAGGATCTTGACCCGCAAACAGAGGAGTTGAATCCAGATATGAACAACCCAGTAACTCCCACCCTTGAACCTCACATCTATACTGAACCACCCGCTGCTGCTGAAAACCCCATCCTCGAACTGAAACCCCTTCCCGCTCACTTGAAATACGTATTTTTGGGTTCTAATCAGACCTTTCCTGTGATTATCAATTCCAACCTCAGTCCTGAACAGGAATCCCGTCTGATTATTATCCTCCAGCAACATCGCAGAGCCATCGGATGGACTCTCGATGATCTGACTAGAATAAGTCCCTCTTATTGTACTCATCATATCTATTCAGAAGAGGGCACACGACCTTCTCGTGAAATGCAGAGACGCTTAAACCCCAATCTGCAGGAGGTCGTGAAAAAGGAGATCATCAAATGGTTAGATGCCGGAATCATCTACCCGATCTCCGATAGTCGTTGGGTGAGCCCAATTCAGGTCGTGCCCAAGAAGGCAGGACTCACCACTATAACGACTGAGATCGGAGAAATCATTCCTACCCGATTAGCCAACTCGTGGAGAGTCTGTATAGATTACCGTCGACTCAATTCCTCCACGAAGAAGGATCATTTCCCACTACCCTTCATTGATCAAATTCTCGAAAAACTAGAGGGAAATAGGTTCTTCTGCTTTCTTGACGGGTACTCCGGTTATAACCAGGTGGCAATCCATCCTGAGGACCAAGAAAAGACCACATTCACCTACCCCTTCGGAACATACGCTTTCCGAAGGATGCCTTTCGGTCTTTGCAATGCACCCGCTACTTTTCAGCGATGCATGCTTGCCATATTCTCAGATATGGTAGGTGATTATCTGGAAGTCTTCATGGATGACTTTTCAGTTTTCGGAGCATCATTCGACGATTGCCTCCAACACTTGGTCCAGATACTCAGGCGGTGCATCGATGTGAATTTGGTTCTTTCCTGGGAAAAGAGCCATTTCATGGTGCCTGAGGGAATTGTCCTGGGACACTCAATTTCGGAGAAAGGTATCCAAGTGGATCGAGCTAAGGTTAATCTGATTTCTCACCTTCCTATGCCTAGCTCGATCAGGGACATCCGATCCTTTTTAGGGCATGTCGGTTTTTATCGACGATTTATCCCTGATTTTTCAAAAATCGCACGCCCCCTGACCACTCTTCTCTCCAAGGATGTTCCCTTCAAAATCTCCAAGGAATGCACTCAAGCATTTGAAATCCTGCGTGACCGAGTCACCCAAGCCCCGATCCTACGGTCCCCTGATTGGTCTCAACCCTTTGAGATCATGTGTGATGCATCCGACTTCGCTGTAGGAGCGGTTTTGGGACAGAAAATTGACAAGAAACCTATGGTCATTTACTACGCCAGCAAAACACTCGATGAGGCTCAGCGTAACTATACGGTTACTGAGAAAGAGCTGCTAGCTGTAGTATTTGCCCTAGAAAAGTTCAGATCATACCTTCTGTGTTCCCGTGTCATCATATACTCGGATCACACAGCTGTGAGCATCTCCTTGCAAAGAAGGACGCGAAACCTCGATTAATCCGATGGATCTTGCTGTTGCAAGAATTTGACCTTGAGATTCGCGACAAAGCGGGAAAGCAAAACGTGGTAGCTGATCACTTGTCCCATCTTCCTTCTGAAATAATTGACCCTTCCGGACCCATCACTGAGCATTTTCCCGATGAGCACCTGCTAACTATTGGTACTAGCCTTCCATGGTTTGCTAATATAGTAAATTACTTGGCATCTCATCAGATCCCGTCCGATTGGCCGAAGGCCAAGAAAGACAAATTACGCTCCGATGCCAAGTATTACATTTGGGAAGACCCGTACCTCTTCCGCATAGGTGCCGATCAGATCATCAGGAGATGTGTCCCGGAAGGGGAAGTCAACAATATCCTCTCTTTCTGCCATGACCAGGCATGCGGTGGCCATTTTGCCGGGCATAAAACCGCATCAAAAGTCCTCCAGTGCGGCTTTTACTGGCCCACACTGTTCAAAGACACATACAGTCACTGCAAGGCATGCAGTCGTTGCCAGACTTTGGGCAACATGAGCCATCGCGACATGATGCCTATGCAACCGATTCTAGTATGCGAAATCTTTGATGTTTGGGGGATTGATTTTATGGGCCCCTTTCCTGTTTCGGATGGTTTCGAATACATTCTGTTGGCTGTGGACTACGTGTCCGAATGGATCGAAGCCATACCGACCCGAACCTATGATCACAAAATCGTTCTCAAATTCATTCATCAACACATTTTCTCAAGGTTCGGGATTCCTCGTGCAATAATCTCTGATGGGGGGACCCATTTCACAAATGCTCAGTTTAGGTCACTGATGACCAAATACGGGGCGTCTCACCGAATCTCTACTCCTTACCACCCCCAAACTAATGGTCTAGCTGAGCTGTCTAATCGGGAGATCAAGAAAATCCTGCAAGTCACTATTCGACCAGACAGGAAGGACTGGTCGTCCCGACTTCCGGAAGCATTGTGGGCCTATAGGACCGCCCACAAGACCCAATTGGGCATGTCTCCCTTTAGACTGGTGTACGGAAAGGCATGCCACCTTCCCGTAGAACTGGAGCATAAAGCCTATTGGGCAGTACGGAACTGTAATCTAGATCTTTCCAAGGCTGGGACCCACAGAAAACTCCAAATCAGCGAGATCGATGAATTACGCCTAGACGCGTACGAGAACTCGCAAATCTACAAGGAGCGGGTTAAAGCCTTCCACGACAAACACATCTCGAGAAAGATCTTTCATCCTGGTCAAAAGGTCCTACTCTTTGATGCCCGACTCAAACTCTTCCCAGGAAAACTGAGATCTAAGTGGGTCGGACCATATTTGGTCCGACAGGTTTTTGGAAATGGAGCAATCGAAATCAGTCCACTCAGCCACGATTCTGAACCTTTCATCGTGAACGGTCAGAGACTCAAGCCGTTCATTGATGTAACTTCTACTGATTTGGCTGAGGCATCTTATATCCTCCTTTCCCCTTGAGCTTATTGCGCCCAGCCGATGGCGTAAAACTCAGCGCCTAACGGGAGGCAGCCCGTCATTCTCTTTGAAAACCTGAAACTTGTTCTGACACCTTTTAGCACTCGAAGTTCACCCTTGTAGACAGCCGACCCCAACTCAGATGCTTGCATCTAGGATTTGAAATCGTCCGCAAAAATTCAACCCGACCCATCCACTCATCCAAATTTCTGTCTTAAGGAATGAACTAAGACCCCCTAGGTTACAATGAGGACATTGCAAATCTTAGGCATGGGGGGGTATGAAAGTGCAAAACTTGTAAGAAAAGGTTTCAAACAAAAAAATTCACATATGCCAAAAACACCATAAAAATAAAAAAAATTTTCGAAAAAGAATAAGAGGAAAAGAGGAGAAGGAAATTTTGTGAAGGAGAAGAGAAACAAAATGAAAAAGGAGCACGAAATTATAAGAAAAGGTGATAGTCGTTAGTAAGGAACTAAGAAATTAACCTAAGTATTCGGCCTCGTTAACTAATTTTTGATTTACGGGACTCAGTAACCTAAGCACCCTAACCTCACACACAGCCTGGTTCAATAAGCGTAAAAATCAGAATCACGCAGAAGCGTCGCAAAATTCTGAAAGGAACACCTAGAATAGGAGCGGCCGATCAACACAAGTTGATTTGGACGAGTTCCCAGCGCGGAGAGGTGGGAAATCCCCTCGAAGATGCGTAACAAAATATCATCTCCTCGGTGCTTGTCTCTTAGGATATTTACATATCCTACTGGGGGCATGTAAGCACTCTGCTGGTTCAGATTCCATGGATGGCATTATCTCGAAGTGTCAATTGGCAGGGTCTGGATTCGGCCACGGAACACCATGGATGGGATTATCTCGAAATCTCAATAGCCAGGGTTCCGGGGGTTGCCATGGGCGGTGCTATCTCGAAATATCGATCGCTAGGAACCCTTGAGGATTGATGATGGGAGTAAGGAATCTGATACAGACCGTGTTGAAAAGCCAATCCTAGGCTAGAACTAAAAAGAAAAAGAGAGAGAAAACTCTCCAAACAGAAAAACTTTCTATCTCTCTCTTACAAAACGCACTGCGAACTGAGCCAGGGCTAAAATCATTTCAAGCACGGGTGCTTTAACCACAAAGTCCAATAAACCTTAGGTTAGTTCTTGTGGACCTTAAAAACCTTTGCTAAAGACTGAGGCTAAGGCTAGACAGATTTGGATCTTGATTGGTACTAGAGTACCTTTTAGGCCTATGGTCAGCATTCTAACCTAATCTATGCTCAAATAAAAAAGGCACTTATCTAAAACTATTAAAAACTTCATGGTCTAGAACAAGGGTTGAAACCTTAAGTTTTTGCTAAGGGACTAGCAAAAGCTAGGCATGGGGGTATGATGAGAACCTCATCATGAGCCATAACTAGCTCATTTTGACCCAATACAAAGGATAAAAGCTCCTACATAACTCAAGGAAAGGCTTAACTCAGAGAATTCTGAGTTTAAGGAGAAAACAAGTCATAAGGGGTAAAAATGCAATTTTACCAGTATAATCTGCATACAGGGTAATTCAGGGCCCAAACACAGGTCAAAGCAACTTAATAAGAATAAAAGTGGGATGAAATGATCTAGCAAGGGCTACAGCAATTCCAAGAAACTAAATGATAATCTGTAACCCTAAAACAACCCACTTCAATTCACAAGGTTCG
Source organism: Thalassia testudinum (assembly GCA_037157565.1). Lineage (NCBI taxonomy): Eukaryota > Viridiplantae > Streptophyta > Magnoliopsida > Alismatales > Hydrocharitaceae > Thalassia > Thalassia testudinum. The sequence continues at coordinate 219,190,783 of JAZHRO010000031.1, read as the reverse complement.
AGGCAAAGTAAAAATAGAATAAACCCTCTAAAATTCATAGAAAAATAATCTCTAGGGTTTAGAACCTTCAATTTGGCCTTCAGAACCCATTTTGACCTACATTGAGAACCATGCCCAATTAATAACTTAATTTGGGTTTTTGCGTAAATTGACCGGTCAAACAAGGTTTAATATAGAAATGAAATTCACCATCAGATTCCTTAGGACCTAATTAATCATGTATAAAAACTTGAGCCTAAGAAGAAACCTCCTTGACCGACTTTACACTTTGGTCCTCATATATTTACTCTTTGGCCCTCAACTTTTGAACCCTCGCATTTTGGCCCCTAACTCTCCTTCGGTCTTTGCGATCAGGTCCCCCCTGCAAAACCTGCCAGCACCATGCTCCGGCGACCTTGCGCGGAGCATGGCGCCGCGCAGGGTGAGGGGGGGACCTGGCAAGTAAATCGGGGGTGCCCTGCGTCGTCAGCCGTCGCAGGGACACCCCCCTGGTCGTTATAACCCACCATACCGGCCGTGCGAACGTACGGACGGTATGGGTTCTTGTTTCCGGCCATCCTCCGGCGAGGGAGACACGTCGTCTCCCTCCGCCTTCCTCCCTGTTTGATCCCTATAAATACCCCCCGTTGCTCCACCGACCGGGGCAGCTCGGGTCTGACGGAGAAAAACCCCAACTTTCCTCTCTTCTCTCTCCGGCAGACGCTCACCAGCTCCGGCGGTTCCTCCCCCTTCTCCTCTTCGCTCTGCCGCAATACCAGCAGCAGAGACTTCCTCCCCTGCTCTTCCCGCGCCACGCCGCACCCAGCTGGCGCCTCTCCGGCTCTCTGCTCGCCGCCGCCCCTTTCCCTGAGCATCGTCTTCTCCGGCGACAGTCGATACGACTGTCGCCCTGTTCCTCCCCCTTCGTCCCTGCAAGTAAGCTAGAACTACTCCCCTTCTTCTCCTCTTTCTTTCCCCGCCTTCAAATTATTCAATTAAGCCCTCGACCGACCCTGACCATCGTCACCCCCTTCGTCTCCGGCCACCCTCCGGCGAGATGCTCCCATCGCTCCACAGCCTCACACACCTCGCCGACCCTCACCGAACCTCCCCCTCATCACACTGAGCACCCCCCACCCCTTCACTGCCACTCCACACCTCCGTAACGCTTCCCCCAACAAACCCATCCTCCGACCCACAGTCCGACCTAGGGCAGCCCTTGCACGCCACCCCGAGCTTCGCCACCATCCACACGAGCTTCGCCGCACCCTGGCGAAGCTCCCGGCACTTTCTGATTAGGCCGAGAGGCCGTTCTTCTGTGAATAGGCCACCCGACCTCCGCCGCCATTGCCGTGCAGAAGGAGCTGCTTCCGCATGCAGCTACAGGCGCGCCACGCTCAGCGCCACGCCCAGATTCGACTCCCAGGCCTTGCGAGGCGTTTCGACAAAACACCAGGCTCGCAGCTAAGGCAGAAGGCTTCGCGTGACGCCGCGATCTCCCGCTGCTTTCCCCGCTGCGGGCGCGCAATTGAGGTGGGACATTTAGTCCCACCTCAGAAAAGTCCGAAGAGGCACAGCGATATAAGACGGAAAAGTGCTGGAGGCTTACTGCCTCAGCACACGGGGTGAGGTCCCCTTCACCCGCCCGGTTACCCGGTCTCGTCCGCGCTCACGCCCCGCGGACCTGACCCGACCCGACCCGACTTAGACTGACCTGCACTCCTCGCCCACCACGCACGCCGGTGGGCCTGGACCCGGGCACAACCCGTACCCGATTACCCGGCAGCTCTGGGAGAGCTTTCCCAAGAGTGGTTTCAGAGAGAGAGAGACGCGGGGGAGAGGGTAGAGTAGGTTTTGTCCTCTGACGTAAGCTCTGAAGTGTGCAGGAACAGGTGAAGAAGAAGGAAGCTGAGGAAGACACTGTAGCAACAGGCAGTTTAAGTCGTCTGATTTGGAAATCAGACGACGGCCTGAAGGGAAAAGAAGAAAGAAGGAGGGGCGACGTCCCTGACTGGAAAAAGAAAAGACGGAAGAAGGAGATCTGCAGAAAGAAAGAGCATCACCTCTGTAGAACGAAGAAGAAGAAGATCACCTCTGCAGAACAAAGAAGAAAGAAGGAGATCTGAAGAAAGAAAGAAGAGCATCACCTCTGCAGAACGAAGAAGAAGCAGATCTGAGACGAGGAGAAACAAAGAAAAAAAAAGAGACACCACATTCTTTCTCTCTCTTTGTTTATTTTTGTAAAAGAAACATGTATATCTCTAGAATACAACTTGCTCCCTGAGTTCGACCTCGGGAACTCTTTTATTTTCCGAGTAAAAAATTTTTTGAAATGATGGCAATAACTGGCTATATTACATCGACATAACAATAAAACCCGGTTATCTCTCGAAGTCATCGTTATCAGCTGCCGCTCCAATGCCGAACGGCCGCAGTGAAGAACCCATTCAAGGGAGAGCGGATGTGGTGGATCTGGTCGGGTGGATGATTTCAAATGTGTGCAGGCCACTACAAAAGGAGGAGGGAGGCAGCTGAGCATGGGAGGCATCCACCACCGACCCACCACTGTGCCGAGAGACCTTCTCTCTTCCACTCCATACGCCAGCCTCTACTGTGGCAGCGAGTCTCCATCACCGTGGGCGTGTGGTGTGACAGGCCACACCGCCATCCGGAGCTCGCCCGCATCACCATGAGCACCTTAGCATGCATCTCCCTCGCCGTCGTCGCCGACCACCACCACCGAGCTGCTGATTCAGCCACCCTTTCAGTAACTTAAGACGTCCGGGAAATTTCCCAGACGTCTGAAGCTGCCAGCTCACCTCCACCCACTCGCCTGCGTACCCATCTGCAGTCCACCCGCACCTGCTCTCCACGCAGCGCCCTCCTCAGCCCACCTCCAATAGCCACGCCTTCCTCAGCCTGCTGCACCCTCCAAACGCACATGCTCCCTCGCCCACAGCATCCTCCAACAATGCCTGCAGACCAGCCCATGCCACCTTCCTCGCGCTCATCATCCTGCAGCACACCTGCGCCCACCATCATCCTTCACCAACCACGCACGCCCTCCTCAGCCCGCCGCGCTCTCCTCCAGCACTTGCAGAACCGCACGCAGCTGCAGAGCACCAACCGCTCTTCCCGCGCGCCCGCCACCAGCAGCAGCCACGCCTGCGCCTGCAGCTTGCGCACCTGCTCCTGCGCCTGCAGAGCCGCCATCAGCAGCGCGCGATAGTTCTCATGCCAACAAGCCGCGTACGCTCACCGGCTGCAGCACCTCCGTCGGAGCTCGTCCGGCCACCTCCGGCCACCGCGCGACTTGCCGCCACCACCGATTCAAAGCTCTTGGTCCAAGGGACTTCCTCCGAGCTTCCCGCGCCACGCCATCCGCTCCTCGTCGCGCAAGACAAAGGGGAAAAATTCCACTGTTTTGCTATAGTAAACCGTCAATTAGAAATTACATTTTCTACCATTGTCACTTTTTAATAATATTTTATTGATTCTGCATTGCAAAAAATATCCTCTAGTTTCTCATAATTGCCATTTCAGCATTGTTTCTTGCTTAAACCTTAATCTAAAGGCAATCTTGGCTTAATTCTTGTCCAAACTAACTACGAACGAACGTTTTTAATTGGTGTGAATTTTAATACGTCATTGCCTCCCTGTGGATATGACCCGCTCCTCTGCGAGTGATTATTTCATCTTAAATATTGATTAGTCGATTTTTCCACCACATTAAACTGCAACCGACTTAAAAGCGAAAGATCGACAAGTCAAATGGCGCTGTTGCCAGGGAGGCAACAGATGCAATAATTTTGCCTAATTTTATTTTGATTATTTGTCAATTGCATAGAGATTTGACCATTTATTATTTTCTTTTCTGTGTGAGAAAAATTGTGCAAGAATCAGCTAGTGTGAGAGGCGACCCTTGATGTCGCTAGACGAGAAGTGGACGAGCAATTTTGAAAGGAGGAGAAGGACGAGGAGGCGAAGGACACCATTGTATTTAGTCGCTAGTTTAATTAGAATAGAATTAAGACTATAGACTTAATTTTTCATTGCAGTTAGTTTGAAACCCTTATTCTGGGGCATATTTTGAGGGGTTTGTTCCCTGATTTTGTTTTGGGCCCGTGTTGGGTAATTTTTGGGAGTCTGTTCCCTTTTCTTTAGATTTAGGTTTTTTTTATTACTTTTATTTGCTTGTGCATAAGTAGTTCTAAAAAGAAATAAAAAAAAATGAGCTGCCTGCCCTAGGACGAACCATTTAGGTCTGTATGAGCAGCCTCTAGATTTACTTCTCTGCATTGCATGCATTCTTGCATCATAGATCGCTGGAGGCAAGGTACGCATTCTCTTACGTTGCATCCTATTTTTGATCACGCATTGCATTTGGGATTTAATGGGAAGACCACCTAATCTGTACTGAATAAATCTAACAAGTGGTCACATTTTTTTCTTTTAGAAAAAGGACTAATTAAAGGAAGGACATTTTAAAAACCAAGGATTTGATTTTCAAATTTGGTGTGCGATTAAAAGTTCAAAATCTCTTACGATGTATGCACACTTATTTCATTTGCACCACAGCACGCTTCTAGACACTCCTTAGGTTTGGAAATACTAGGGCAAGAGCCCTCCTTTTGTTGGATTCTGAAGTGTTTGGAACTTGAGATCAAAGGTTTTGCAAATCCAAAGAGGGGGATACCCTGTCACGGATTTTTGGGGGTAGTTGAGAAGCACCGCGAAAGCACAGCATCAAAGGAAGTCTTAGGCCTACTTGCATCCCTCGATCTTTCATCTTTGGATTTACTTGACCATTTGAGATTTAGGGAAGAATACCTAAGTTCCAACTAGGTCTTCTTAGGCAAGCCATAGGTTGACAATAGGGGCGTAATTGATTGGGCAACTTATTTTGTCACCTACAATTTGAACTAAAGTCAAAATCCTAAATCTGTAAAGACCCAACAAGTCCGTTTGAATTGTGTTTGTAGTGCATGCTTGGTAGGCGTTCTCTCAGGAGACAACTTGTATTTGATCCTGAACCTGAAAGAATCCTAAGAAAAGACCTCCCAAGGGTAGAAATGGCCGGTCAAAGGAGCCTTAAGGAATATTTCATCCCAACCAATCAAGCTGGCCCAGCATTACGTAGACCTGGAGGGGACAATCCATATGAGATCAAAAGTAGTACCATATCCTTGCTACCCTCCTTTTATGGTACTACTAGGGAAGACCCTTACAGGCATATTGAGGAATTCACCGAGGTCTATTCCACGGTGAAGCTGCAGGGCGTTACTGATGACGCTCAAATGCAGACCCCCTTTCCCTTCTCCCTAAAGGACAAAGCCAAGTATTGGTATCACACCCTTGATAATATAAATACTTGGAATGCCCTGAAGAAGGAGTTTTTGAAAAAGTACTTCCCCATGAGAAAAACAAATCACTTTAGGAGGGAAATTATGAGTTTTGCTCAAAAGGATGGGGAAGCATTTCATGATGCATGGGAGTGCTTTAACGATTTGCTGAGACTTTGCCCACATCACCAGGTGCCTAAATGGCAACTGGTTGAAAGGTTCTACACCGGACTTAATGATTCGCATAGGCAAACTGTGGATGGTGCCTGTGCAGGAACCTTTCTATCTAAGACTGAGGATGAAGCTTGGAACTTATTTGATACTTTGAGTGAGAATTCTATTCATTTGAATTCTGCCTACATGGATAGAAAGCCCACTCTCATGCAAAGAAAGTTGGAGGCGAATGAAGCAAGGGACACCCAGAATTTAGCCTATCAAATTCAATTGCTGAATCAAAACATGGAAAGGCTTATGTCGAACCCGAGTTCATTCGTACCTAACACCTCCACATCCCAAGCTTCCAAATGCATAATTTGTCAAGGCAATACACACACCACTGTGGATTGCCACTTGGCCTCCCAATTTCCTGAGCTTGTACAAGCGGATTTAAATGCCGCTCAAGGGTTTCGTCCAAGACCTCGTAATGATCCTTTCTCCAACACTTATAATGAGGGGTGGAGGAACCACCCAAACTTTTCATGGAGACAAGGAAATGTCTCAAATTCAGGGAATTACAAACCACAATCCTTTCAAAACCATCAAATGAACCAACCTCAGACCTTTGCCCAACCTAAAACCTCTGAGATGGATGAATTGAAGGCAATGTTGAAAACTATGCAAGAAAGTCAAAGTGCCATCATCCAATCTCATGACAAGGCTATACATGAGATGAAATCACAAATTGGACACCTTGTTGAGGCTGTTAGACAAAGGGAGACTGGTAAGTTTCCCAGTGCTGCTGAGGAAAATCCTAAAGGAAAAGGGATTGCCTTTAGGGAGCATGCTCAGGCAGTGACTATTCTGAGGAGTTGGAAAGAAATTTCCAAACCTGATGCTCCTAAAGTCTCACCCCTTAGAAAAGCATCCACCCCGACTTTTACCCCCACCGAAGAAGATTTGCCCAAATCTTCTCCACTTGAAATCACCTCACCGGAAGAAGTTGCCCCCGTTCCACCCCTTACTCGACATGACAACCCTTCCACCCAGAGATCGAGAGTGCCTTTTCCAGAGTGCTTATCCACCTCTGGGCAGACTTCTGCTGGCTCATCTGGAGCCAAAGATAAGACGGATGAGATTATGGAAACTTTCAAGCAAGTGCAGATTAACCTACATTTGCTTGAAGCTATCAGGCAGATTCCGTCTTATGCCCGCTTCTTAAAGGACCTTTGCACGAAAAAGTGGCAATCTAGAAAATAGGTCCAATCAAAAGTTGTCCTGCCTGATTCCATTGGCTCAATTGTTCAACATGGCACACCCCCGAAACTTAAGGACCCAGGAGCCCCATATATCACTGTAGTTATTGGTGACTTACAAATTGATGAGGCTCTACTTAATCTAGGTGCGGGGGTGAACATCCTTCCGAGCTACGTTTATGAACAACTTTGGGGAGGCAATCTGAAGCCTAGCCCTGTAATCCTTCAAGTTGCTGATCGATCACTTAAGACACCACGGGGAATTTTGGAAGATGTCCTCGTAAGAGTGGAGGATTTCTTCTTTCCTGTTGACTTCTTAGTTTTGGACACTGACCCTACCAACAAGCCAACCAAACCCTCCATCATTTTGGGCTGCCCCTTCCATGCAACTTCCAATGCTTGAATTAATTACAATACTGGGGCATTGAAAATGGGCTTTGGGAATAGGAAAATTTGGCTTAATGTGTTTGATGCTTACAAACAAGCCGGACTTGAGGATTGTTCTCAAGTTGAGGTGATAGATGACCTAATTGAAGAGGCAACGGCTGCAATGTTATGTGATGACCCCCTTCAGCATGTCATGCTAAATGAGCATTCCCATCTCTTGGAGGAATGTGAAGGGGATATACTAGAACTAGAGGAATTGCTAGGAGTTTCTGCTGAGTCTCTTCCCCCATCATTTTCACCGAAGGTAGATTTGCTACCTGAGATGGGGACATCTATTATGAAACCCTCAACCATACAAGCCCCCAACCTTGAGTTGAAACCCCTCCCTGACACTCTCAAGTATGTTTTCCTAGTTGCAAATGGTACGCTCCCCGCTATCATTTCGGTTGTGCTGTCTGAGGCACAGGAGGGAGCCTTGATTGAATGCCTGTCTAGGCACAAGGAAGCTATTGCTTGGAGCATTGCTGACATTAAGGGTATAGACTCTACACTCTGCATGCACCACATTTATGCTGATGATTCCATCAAGCCTTTTAGGGACATGCAGAGACGTTTCAACCCTAATATAAGGGAGGTTGTGAAAAAGGAAATCCTAAAGTGGTTGGACGCTGGGATCATATATCCCATTGCTGATAGTAAATGGGTCAGTCCCATTCATGTGGTGCCAAAGAAGGCAAGCTTTACTATGGAACTCAATGACCAAGGTGAACAAGTTGTCACTAGACCCTCAACTGGATGGAGGGTCTATATTGATTACCGCAAGCTGAACATCGCTACCCTGAAGGATCACTTTCCTTTGCCTTTTATTGATCAAATTCTTGAAAAATTGGCAGGGAATAAGTATTATTGCTTTCTCGATGGATATTCTGGGTACAATCAGGTGGCAGTCTTTCCTGATGACCAGGAAAAGACGACATTCACGAGTCCTTACGGTACTTTTGCATTTAGGTGTATGCCGTTTGGATTATGTAATGCCCCTGCAACTTTCCAGCGGTGTATGATGTCTATCTTTTCGGACATGATTGACGAGTGTGTTGAAGTATTTATGGATGACTTCTCTATTTATGGCTCATCTTTCGACCAGTGTCTCCTGCACCTGGAGAATGTGTTGAAACGATGTAAGGAGACTGGTTTAGTCCTCAGCTGGGAGAAAAGTCACTTCATGGTACAGAAAGGAATTGTACTTGGGCATGTTTTATCCGAGCAAGGTTTGGAAGTAGATAAAGCCAAGATTGATTCTATTTCCAAACTTCCATTGCCTACGAATGTCAAACAGATTAGATCCTTTCTGGGCCATGCTGGCTTTTACAGGTGCTTTATTAAAAATTTTAGTAAGATTTCTAGGCCACTTTGTGACTTATTGGCCAAGGAATCTTCCTTCAGTTTTGATTCAAAGTGTGTCGAGGCCTTTCAAACTCTAAAGGAGGCCTTGATTTCTGCGCCTGTTCTCCAAGCTCCTGATTGGACACTCCCATTTGAGCTTATGTGTGATGCTTCGGATTATGCAGTGGGAGCAGTCCTTGGACAAAGGGTTGAGGGAAGACCTCATGTGCTGCATTATGCAAGTAAGACTTTAACTGAACCTCAGCAAAACTACACCGTCACTGAAAAAGAATTACTTGCTGTAGTTTTTGCTCTGGAGAAGTTTAGGTCTTATTTACTTGGGTCTAAGGTGGTTATTTTTACTGATCATGCAGCAGTGAAACATCTCATTGCTAAGAAAGATTCTAAGCCACGTCTGATTAGGTGGATCTTACTCCTTCAAGAATTTGACTTGGAAATACATGAAAAGAAAGGAGTAGAAAATGTTGTGGCTGACCACTTGTCTCGCCTTCCTCTTAATGACTCTCTTTCTGAAGACATTCGCGAGACATTTCCCGATGAAACTCTGATGGCGGTAATACCAACTTTACCTTGGTATGCAGACATTATAAATTACTTGGTCACTGGACAAACTCCTAGCTCTTGGGATGAGCAGAAAAGAAAGAGATTCATTTCTCAAGCAAGATATTTTCATTGGGAAGAGCCAGAATTATTTAGAATTGGACAAGACCAGGTATTGAGACGTTGTGTGCCTGAAGAGGAACAACAAAGTGTGCTGACATTTTGCCATGAACTTCATCGTGGAGGACACTTTGGTGGTAAGAAAACTGCTTTTAAGGTTCTCCAGTCTGATTTTTGGTGGCCTTCCTTATTTAAGGATTCTCATAATTTTGTTAAGGCCTGTATTAGATGTCAACGGACTGGAATGATTGGGAAGAAAAATGAAATGCCTCAACATCCTATTCAATCTGTTGAAATTTTTGATGTGTGGGGAATTGACTTTATGGGCCCCTTCCCATCGTCCCATGGTTTTGAATATATCTTGGTGGCAGTTGATTATGTTGCTAAATGGATAGAGGCCATTCCTACGCACACAAATGACCACTCTGTGGTTTTGAAATTTGTGAAGGCCAATATCATATCCCGTTTCGGCTGCCCCAACACTATTATAAGTGATGGGGGACCTCATTTCTGAAACTAGCACTTCAATCGGTTAATTAAGAGTTTGGGAGTGACTCACAAGGTTGCTAACCCTTACCACCCTCAGACAAGTGGCCAGGTTGAAGTATCAAATAGGGAGATAAAAAATATTTTGGAAAAGACCGTTAGACCTGATAGGAAAGATTGGTCCCAAAAGCTCGATGATGCTTTGTGGGCTTATCGAACGGCCTATAAGACCCCTTTGGGTACTTCTCCCTTTCGGATTGTGTATGGAAAAGCGTGTCATTTACCTGTTGAATTGGAACATAAAACACTTTGGGCTATTCGAAGTGTTAACATGGATTTAGAGAAGGCAGGTAAGGCACGATTTCTAGAATTTAGTGAGCATGAGGAGCTGAGGAATGATGCTCATGACACCTCTCAAGCTTATTAAGAAAGAAATAAGGTCTTGCAAGATAAGTTTATTCTTCGAAAGACCTTTGAGCCCAACCAACAAGTCTGGCTTTTCAATTCCAGACTTAAGCTTTTTCCTGGGAAGTTAAAATCTCATTGGGATGGGCCTTACATAATCACCAAAGTATTTCCGCATGGAGCTGTGGAGATCCAAAATCCTTCCTCTTCAACAACTCCCTTTATCGTCAATGGTCAATGGTTAAAATCGTACATAACTTTAGACGGCCATCTGGTTGACGAAGTCACTCTTGAGGAGCCTTAGCTCCTACCATTCTCCGCCTCAGGTGATATCTTCCTTTAGCTATTTTTGTTTTCAATGAGGACATTGTTTGAACCAGGCATGGGGGAGAGGACCTGAGGCATTTTGTTTATAGCATGCATATAAAAAAAAAAGAAAAAGAGAGAAAATTAAAAAAAATAATAATAATAATAAATAAATAAAAAGTTTTTAGCTTAACTGGCTAAGTCCTGCATTCTTAAGCAAATCAGAACTCTAAGGTAGACTTAATTAATTCTAAGGTCAAACTTTAGAAGCTAAATGAGCTGCTAGCATTAGACTTTTAGGGTCCTTTGTGGACCTAAAAACTTAAGTAGGAGTTAAGTTGCGGACCATTCCTCAAGAGGTTGAGGAAGGGAAGCTAGGGTTTGAGTTAGAAGGTGGGGTAGTACCTGGAGTCTTATTCTACCTTTTGGTTTACGGGTCCTTGTAACCCAAGCATCCAAATTTCACACACTTGGTCTGGTAATCAACTTAATTTCTATCTTTCTGAAAAGAGATTTGGTTCTCTTAGTTTTGACTTAAGAGAGGCTTGAGAACACATTTTGATTGGAAGAGTTCCCGCCATAGGAGAGGTAGAGTATATACTCACCTTGAGGATGCGATGATAACATATTACCTCCTCGGCGCTTCTCTTAGGATATCCATCCTACTGGGGGCATGTAAGCGCATTGCGCGGTTCAGGTACCTTGGGCGGCCCTATCTTGAAGTGCCGATTGCCATAGGCCTGAATTCGCTTAAGAAATCCATGGGCGATACTATCTCGAAGTGTCGATTGCCAGGAGTTCTTGGGGTCGTTATGGGCAGTGCTATCTCGAAGCATCGAAAGCCAGGCACCCTTCGAGGTATGGTAATGGGGACAATGAATCCGACACAGACCGTGTTGATAGCTGATTTGAGGTTAGACTTAGAAGAATAAAAAAAAAAAGTTTATATATATATATAAAAAAAAAATCCTTTAACTCAAATAACTCAGACCAATACACAGGCACGGATGCTTTAATCTCAGGGATCAATAAACTTTAGGGTAGAGTCAGAAATCATGGAAACTTGTGCCTGCAACTTGTCTTTAGCCTACCTAGTCTGTAACTTAGCAACTACTTAGGAACCTTGGGTCTAGAGCCTGAACTTAATATGCTTCTGAAGGAAGACTAAGTGAGTTGACTAGTCTACTTGGAGTACTAGATTTTTCTTAATTTTGCTAGGGACTAGCAAAAGCTAGGCATGGGGGTATTTGATTAGCACATAGTTGTGGGCTATTTAAGTATTTAAGTGCCTACACATTAGGTTAATTCTAACATTTATTTAGTATAAATTAGGATGTAAATAGATTAATTCATAGTTTTAATTTAATTACATAATCCATGCATTGCATTCATATTTTAAGTGCATTTAGAATTAGCTTAGAATGACATTTATCTAATTAGATAACCAATTAGGTACATTATTTTTATTAACATAAAAGTTGAGGGTCTGTATATAAATTACCCTAATATTTTAACATTATTTTATTTATTCTTCTTCTTGCAGGAACGGATGGCTACCGCTCCAATGCCGAACAGCCGCATTGAAGAACCCATTCAAGGGAGAGCGGATGTGGTGGATCTGGTCGGGCGGATGATTTCAAATGTGTGCAGGCCACTACAAAAGGAGGAGGGAGACAACCGAGCTTGGGAGGCCTCCACCACCGACCCACCACTGTGCCGAGAGACCTTCTCTCTTCCACTCCATACTGTCGGCCTCTACTGTGGCTGCGAGTCTCCATCATCGTGGGCGTGTGGTGTGACAGGCCACACCGCCATCCGGAGCTCGTGCGCATCACCGTGAGCACCTTAGAGTGCATCTCCCTCGCCGTCGTCGCCGACCACCACCACCGAGCTACTGATTCAGCCACCCTTTCAGTAACTTAAGACGTTCGGGAAATTTCCCAGACATCTGAAGCTACCCACTCACCTCCACCCACTCGCCTGCGTACCCATCTGCAGCCAACCAGCACCTGCTCTCCATGCAACGCCCTCCTCAGCCCACCTCCAACAGCCACGCCTTCCTCAGCCTACTGCACCCTCCAAACGCACACGCTCCCTCGCCCGCAGCATCCTCCAACAACGCCTACAGACCAGCCCACGCCACCTTCCCCGCGCTCATCAGCCTGCAGCACACCCGCGCCCACCATCAGCCTTCGCCAACGACGCACGCCCTCCTCAGCCCGCCGTGCTCTCCTCCAGCGCTTGCAGAACCGCAAGCAGCTGCAGAACGCCAACCGCTCTTCCCGTGCGCCCGCCACCAGCAGTAGCCACGCCCGTGCCTGCAGCTTACGCACCCGCTCCCGTGCCTGCAGCACCCTTCGCCCGCGCCTGCAGAGCCGCCTGCAGTAGTGCGCGGCAGTTCTCACGCCAACAGGCCGCGCACGATCATCTGCTGCAGCACCTCCTCCGGAGCTCATCCGGCCACCTCCGGCCACCGCGCAACTTGCCGCCACCACCGATTCGAAGCTCTTGGTCCAAGGGACTTCCTCCGAGCTTCCTGCGCCCGGCCATCCGCTCCTCGTCACGCAAGACAAAGGGGAAAAATTCCCCTGTTTTGCTATAGTAAACCGTCAATTAGAAATTACATTTTCTGCCATTGTCACTTTTTAATAATATTTTATTGATTCTGCATTGCGGAAAATATCCTCTAGTTCTCATAATTGCCATTTCAGCATTGTTTCTTGCTTAAACCTTAATCTGAAGGAAATCTTGGCTTGATTCTTGTCCAAACTAACTACGAACGAACATTTTTAATTGGTGCGAATTTTAATACGTCATTGCCTCCCTGTGGATATGACCTGCTCCTCTGCGAGTGGTTATTTCTTCTTAAATATTGATCAGTCGATTTTTCCACCACATTAAACTGCAACCGACTTAAAAGCGAAAGATCGACGAGTCAGTTATCCTCCTCCTAGCCACAATTGCATCTAGATTCCACCTCCTTCTCAGTCGCCGTCAACTAAAAATACCCCTTGACACCCATGATTTCCAGTAAGTTGGCTCCCTTCCCTCTTCTTCACTGAGTCGACCCAATATGCTATTCTCTCCACAACTCTGGCGAACTTCCACCACCTCATCTGACTTCCTCCATCCATCTTCAGTAGCTCTGGAACTCCGCCGAAGTCAGCTGCATCTTCTGGCAAGCACTAACTAAGGAGCTCTCCTCTACTTCACCTCACAACCGCCACCAAAGATCTTTTGACAACCCTCTGATTTCCTCCTCCATTATGAGCTGTCGACGGAGATCCTATAACCCCTTCGTCCAGGTAACAGTAGACTAGGAATAGGAATAGGAGTAGTTTAGTTTAGTTAGTTAGTTAGTTAGGTAGCTGACATAGTCATAATGTTAGAATTAGCTTTCATCTTCCTCAACTCCGGCAAGCTCCTTGAGCTTGTCAGGAGCATTAATTTCATATTTTTAAGTCATTGTCCATCTTCTTCTATATTCCACGATCATTTATATATCCATTAATTACTGGCTTGATCACTAATTCACCTAAATCACTTCCACCTCCACCGACTACTTCTGCTGTCCATGGGAGCAGTAGTTGAGCTATATTCCACCTTCATTAGATCTTCCATCACCTATTCATCTTCTAAGGATCCTAATCATCACTTTAATTCAAATAAATACCACATATAACTTAAACACCCAATTTTAATTAAGCTCCTAAGCTCGCTGTCAATGGTGGCTCAGGAGTAGTTGAAATCTTTAATTATATATATATTTATGATTGCAATTATCTGTTGACCTAATTTGACCACACAATTGAGTGGAAAAACAAGTTCTGAGCCTTAACCAACTCAGATTTTACAAGAATGGAATTCACTGATGAATCCTTCTTTTAATGATCAATTGAAGGAATTAGCTTGATCCTGAGGTTTTTTGTAACCTCAGGAACCTTTTTAAATCATTAATGGCATATTTTCACAATCTATTTCACAAATTCATCTTTTTTTGGACTCATCGGAGCTCTGGCGAGCTCCGATGAGTCAAAACTAGTCTTCAGCTTGTAGAACTTGGTGAAAAACTCCAGATTAGTGAAAGAAGGATTTCTGATTATTCTGAGAGTGTTTATTTGTGATTTGAATGATTGGAGTTGTTGTTAGGCATTCATCTTCTCCATCTCCAGTAGAGTTGGAGAAGTCTGATAGTTAGTTTTGAGATGCATTTAATAGGTCTAGAAGCTTCAGTGCTATGCACTGAAGTCATTTCTATCCTTAGATCACTGTAACAACCTCTGGGTTGTTCTGACGAACAAACGATATTAGACTCCCAGACGATGAGCTTAAAACCCTAGAATCTTTAGTTAAAACACCTATTTAAGGTTCTGAGCAAGTTCCAGAGATTGAAAGGATGTTATTCAAGGTGTTAATTTCTTGAGAAAAGATTTAAAACAAAAAAGTCAAAATTCAAGGTTCTATTGTTACTTACGTGGCTAGATCGTGTTCTAGCAGATATCTCGTTGTAATATAGATGAACTCTCCATGAAAACAAATAAGAATTTATAGCCTGTAAATCAAAGCATCCGAGGTCGAACACAGGGAGCAATTTGGGTATTCTAAAACATGAGAACACAACTTTTAATAAAAAGCAATAACTAGTTCAACAAAAATAGTAGAGTAATGTTAAAGGTGCTTAAAAAGAATTGGACGTCTGATATTGTATCAGACGTCTCAAAAATTTAGACTATAGTGCTTGGTAAATTGTTGGCCTTCTCTTTTCTTTTTGCTTTGCCCAGTAACTATGGCTTCTTCTCATTTTCTCCCTTAGCCGCTTTTGCTTCTCTTCTTTTTCCTTCCTTTGCTTTCTCTCTTCTTGATTCTCTTCCTGTAGCTAAGTCCTGGCCTCTTCTTATTGTCTTCCTTAGTTTCCTTCTTCATTTTCTTCCCTTGCTCTACCACTCCTCTGCTACAATGCGTCTCTCTTCTTCTTCTTCTCTTGCTGCAACTACTTCCTTTCCTTGCTAAGTCCTTCCTTTCCTTCTCTTGCTACGCCTCTTCCTCCCTTAGCCTCTTCTTCCTGCACAATCACCACACAGCAAAACCTATTCCGCTACCCTCCAACGTGTCTCCCTCTCTCTGTGCATCTCTCTTCGGTACACTCTCCCAGAGCCAGGTAATCAGGTCGATCGCGTGCCCGGGTCTCGGTGCACCGGCATGGGTATGGTCCGTGAGGAGTGCACGGATAGGTTAGTGGGATCCAGGTGCCAGGTCCGCGTGGGAAGTGTCGCGGACGAGGCATGGCAAGTGAGGGCGAGGGACCTCACCCCTGTGAGTCTTGAGGCAAATAGCACAATTCATAAAATCAACTTAAACTACACAGGAAGCTCAAAACTTATCGAGGTGGGACTAAAAGTCCCACTCGCTTCTGCTGGCACCTACAGGAAAGTGTCTTCATGCAATTGATGCAGCTACAGGTCTCGCAGCAACTGCTCTCAGGCTAGACTTATGCACACACTCAACCCGCACAGTGTGGGAGCCTGAATCCTAAAGCTTGCTGCGTGAAGCGGGAGAATAAGCAAGCTCGTGTGCTTGTTAATGGCAGATGGGAGCTCTAACCTGCATGACACAAAGGGAGCCTTGCGGCTCAATTAGACAACAGGAGAACCTTCGCCGTGTCACGACGAAGGTGAGGCAGTTGTTGGCACGGCTCAGACTAGCCTAAGCATGCGTGCCTAGGTCAGACTATGACCGTGTGAGTGGGTGTGTCCGGTGGAAGCGTGGAGCACGTGTGGCGATCTGTGAGTAGGTGGAAAGTGTTTAGTGGTTGATGGCGGAGGTGTTGAGGTTGGTGGCAAGATGTGTGGAGGTGTGGAGTGATGGGTGCGTCTCGCCAGAGGTTGGCTGGAGATGGGGAAGATGAGGGTGGACAGTGGTAGTCAAGGGGCGATTTGTGAATAGACTGAGGGAAAATAGAAAGTAGGAGAAGAGGAGCTTATCTGGGGTACTTGGAGCGAAGGGGAGGCAGAGGAGATGAACGGCACATTTTTGCCATTGTCAGAGAATATGGCCCTGAGGGGGAGATAGCGGCGACGAGGAACAGATCAGGAAGGCGTGCGCTGGTGTGGCACGACGCGAAAGAAAGAGGCGAAGTGAACCCTGCCGCTGGTATGGCTGCAGAGAGATGAGAAGGGGGAGGAAAAGTCACTAGAGCTTGTGGGCTACTTGGCCGAAGAGGGGAGAGAGGAATTCTGGTGGATTCTTCGGCCAAGTCAAGCTTGAGAGATTCACAGAGGACCGGGGATCATTTTATAGTTGCTGGCCGAGCTTCTAGTGCTTGGAGGGCAAGCCTTCTATCACCGACTCCTCACCGGAGAAGGAAGGTAGTTGGAGATCCAAATCTCTCGTGTGTTTGCACGAGAGATTGGATGCAAATTAGAGATTGCAATTGAGCTCAGATGGAAGGGAATTCCTCAGAGAATCTCCGTTCCAAATTTGGGAGATCTTAGAGGAATCAGGGAGTACTCGCCCTCCATTCCTCACTGGAGAAGGATTTCTTCCCATTAATGGTAGGGGGACCTGTTTGTAAGAGTGGCAAAGAATTTAGGGGGGTTTGTGTAATGGTTTTCAAAAGATAGGGGCCAAAATGTAATTGGGTGTACTAATTTGCAAAGTAGGTCAAGATGACCTCCCCTTAGGTCCAAATTTTGGTACAAGCCTAATTTGGACCTAAGGAATCTAACGGTGAAGTTGGATTTTAGGTTTGACCACGTTTGACTAGACTTTATGCATAAAAATCCAAATTAGGTCAATTAAGGATCCTAATCTAGGTCAAAATAGGTTCCAAAGGTCAAATTGAAGGTTCTAAACCCTAGGGGCTACTTTTCCATGAATTTTAGAGGGTTTACTTGATTTTTAACCTAACTAGAACCTTGTCGAATTAAGCGAGTCTGTTTTAGGATTACATAATGTCATTTAATTCCTAGACTGTACATTAACCCATTTCTGATTGAACCAACTCACTTTTCATCTTATTCAAATCATTTGACCTATGTTTTACCTCTGAGAAATCCTATTTATGTCCTGTAATGGTGAAATTGCAATTTTAACTTTTATTTCATGTTTTCTTCTCAGAACACTTATTCCTTGAATTAAGCCCTTCTCTAAGCTATGTAGGAGCTCTTACTCTCTTTCTGAGGTCAAAATGAGCTAGTTAGGGCTCATGATGAGGTTCTCATCATACCCCCAAGCCTAGCTTTTGCTAGTCCCTTAGCAAAATTTTAAGATTTTAACTTCTGTTCTAGACCCTGAGTGTCTGTCACTAGTTATGATAAGTGCTTTTCTTGTTCTTTTGGTTAGGTTAAGAATGCTGACAATAGGCCTAGAGGTACTTGATCGTGCAGCTTACTCAACTTAGTAATTAAGTTAATTTCACTTAATTAAGAGTAGAAAAGTCACTTAGGTTAACTCAAAATTATGTCGGTTGTGTAGTATAGGGTCGAATTAACCTAACATTTTAGAAATTTTTACTAGTGGAGTCCAAGTCATTCATTGGGAGGTATTATTTTTTCTAAATTCACCAATTTTCTTTTTTTTTTCCTTTCAAGTTTTGGAGGTATAACTAAGTTGATTTAAGAACATGAATTTTGCCAAAATATTTAAACTATAAAGAATATACAAAATTCCATATGAAAAACATATTTACTCAAATGATGTACTTTATTAACATGTAAACATGTTAGTTTTCCAATTTTATTTCAAAAGAAATTAAGGCAATAAGAATTGTTCTATTAAAGCATGCCTTATTACAATTAAAACAAATTCAAAAAGAAATTAAAGAAACAAAACTCATTTCTTCAGCCTGTCTCCTCTTCTTTTGCTCCTGCTTTTCATTTATTTTTACTCCCTCGAGCTCTTTACTTCTCTTCTGCTCCTGCCTTCCGTAGTGCCTTAGTAGTGCCTGTGCTCCTTTGTTTAGCTGCTGCCTTCTCAACACTTAACTTTAGCTTTGAGTACTTAGCCATCAGCTTCTCTGCCTCTCTTCTCTTTTCTTTTAATCCATCAATTGAATCGAGTTTTTTTTCCTTTTAACCAAAAATTATCTTATTTGCGGCGAGGTCCTTTCGAAGATACACAGCACCCTGAGACTAGGGTGGGACCAGACCCTACTCGGTCCTCGCCTAATCTCAATTAGGTTCGATTTCAATTTATTTCATTTCAGTTCATTGTTTTGAGCCAATCCTACTCAACCAGCCTCCTATGCCTTGCCCTCCCTGGGCACACTCACTCACGCCCACTTGGGCGCACACCCGCAGGCACACACATACATATTCTTTCAAAGCTTCAGAATGCTTAGATTGGTAACCGGTGCACCCAGCGCTGATGATTGAAGACTGGGGGTAACAAATTGCTTTTGTTCCCGGGCGCACGCTTAGAAACTGACGATGTGGGTCCATCTTAACCCCTTCCAGACCCAACTTCAACCAATCATATCTCCCAGGTCAAAGCTTCGTTTCAAGTGATTTAAAGTTTGTTAGAAAGCTCTAAGATAGATCTACAAAATTGCGAGGTCAATTTAAGGTTTAGAAGATGTTTTCCTCTTCATTTTGAAAGGTAAAATCAAGGGGTTCCTACAGGTTATTTATTGCCTGAAAGTGGTTTTTATGTCTAGGGAGTCCTCAGATGGACTTTTCTCTCTTAACTAAAGGTCTGTACAGGTTATACAAATTATTCTTCATCTACAGAAGTGAGAGTAAAGCTTTCAAGACCTTCAGGAATAGCAGAGAAGCTTAAAGCTTCTCTGAAAGCTTCAGAGTTTGAATTTTCAAACTGAAAAAGGTGTACAGACACTTAAGAACATTACTGATCGATTTAAACTAGTTCTAAGGGTTGTAACAGACTTATCTGCCAGGATTTAAAATCAAAACTCAATAAAATGGCACTGCTGTTTGTTTGGGTTTAAAAATAACCCAAATTAATAGGGTTTGAATTCTCACACAATTATTCACCTGAGCTTAGTTAAATCATTCTAAAACTATCCAACAAGATCCCAGAAACAACTTTAACTCATCCATTCCACAAATTGAGCTCAGAACTCCATAATCACCCTCAGTTTGACTTTCTATTAAAAGCTTCTCCACAGGCAATTAAAACCTCAAATAGAGTCTTCTCAACCTCAGGAACTTATTCAGATCTTCAGATAAGTGCTCTGACCAAGATTTCTAGGGTTTTAGGCTCGTCGCTAGAGCTTCAAAAGGTGTGTGTTTGTCAGAAAGATTGAGAGGTTATGACAGTGAATTGAAGACATGAATAGCTTCAGTGTTGTGCACTGAAGCTTCTGGGTTCCTTAAATGCTTCTTAAACCTAACTAATAGACTTCTCCAACTCCATCGGAGTGGGAGATGATCAAGATCTATCTACAGTTCCAGTGGCTAAATCCTCAATTAAACATCTGCAAATTAATCAGTAATAGTTAAATCATTGATCTGGAGCTTTTCAACAAATTGTAGTGGCTGAAGCTCAAGAGTGGCTCACCGGAGCTCGCTGGAGCTCCGGTGAGTCCAGAAAATAAGTAATCTGTGTACAGATTGTTAAAACTTGCCATTTTTAATCTAAAAAGGATCCTTAGGTTGCAAGGAACCTTAGAATCACATTTAATTCTTCATTTGTCTCTTTATTTGTAAGATTTGACAGTGAATTCATTTCTTTAAAAGTCTGATTTGAATTAAGCTCAGGACTTGTTTCACCACTCAATTGAGCTATTAAAACAAGTCAACAGATAATAGCAATCATAATTATATAGTTAGTTAATAGTTTGAATTGCTCCTGAGCCACCATTGACAGCGAGCTCAGGAGCTTAATTAAGATTGGGCGTTTAATTTATATGTGATAATAATATGTATTATAGTGTCGATTAGGGTCCATAAGTGGTGGATAGATGATGAAAGACCCTATGAAGGTGGAATTAGGTCGATTACTATCGCCATGGATAGTGACAGTTGTAGGTGGAGGTGGAATGTGAATTTGGAGATTAGATGATAAATTAAATGATTAAATGTGGTAGAAGTGATTGTGAGGGTTAAAAGAAGGTGGACAGTGAGTTAATAAAACAAGATTAAAGCTCTGGCGAGCTTAAGGAGCTCGCCGAAGTCGGAGAAGATGAACACTGAAATTCTAAAATTACTCTAATCTAACTACCTAAACTAACTAACTAAGCTAACCTACTCCTACTCCTACTCCTAATCTTCTGTTACTTGGACGAAGGGATCAATAGGGTTCCACCGAAGTCTAATGGCGGATGGCGAAATCAGAGGGTGGAAGAAGGATCTCCGGTGGGTGGATTTGAGGTGGAGTAGAGGATTCCTTTGGTTAGTGCCTGTGTCAGAGACGCGGCAGACCATGGCTGATCTCCTCGGCTGATCAAGATGGATGGAGGAAGTCGGAAAATGAGATGGAGAGTCACAGGAGTTTTGGACGAATAGCCTATTGGGTCGGCTGCAGTGTTAGAAGAGGGAAGGGAGCCAACTTGTGTAAAATCTGAGGGGTGAGGGGGTATTTATAGCAGTTGGCAGCGAAGAGAATGGCGGGGTCGGCCGAAGAAGGAGCTTGAGGAGCTTAACCTTCGGCATCATCTCCGATGACGATGAGGTTATCTCCCACTGAAAAATAGGAATTCTGGTTAATCCAGATCGGTGGATGAAGAGGAGGTGGCGAGCGCAAGCTGCAAGGGCTCGGACAAAGAAGGATGATGTCGGCAGGGCGGTAATCGTGCAGTGGCGTGACTCTCCATCGCCAGTCGTTCATTTGGCTGAAGAAGAAGAAGACGATGAAAAGGGACTTGAATGTAATGAATCTTAAGGACCTCTGTGAGAAATAAGGACCTGATTCGAATGAATATTAAAGACCAAAATGTAAACCCAGGTTTTGAAGGTTTATTTTAATTTAGATCTTTTTCAACTTTTTATATATGTTAGTAAATAAGGTAAATATTTTGTTTTCTCCTTGAATTTACATTTTTGATCTTTTTAAATTAGTTTATTATATTAAGTAAAATTACTTAAGTCATTATATACTTAGGTTTACATTAAGTTTAAATTACTTAACTTATAAATTAAGGAAATGATGAATAGAATTTCGAGTCCAATTATTAACTAGATTATTAATTATGTTAACTGAATGATAAAATGCCATTTTTAGCTTATTTAAAGGTCCTTTACTAAATATCCCTTATTCTATAATTAACCCTTATATGTTCATAACCTTAACTAATTAACACGGAAGACTAGTTAATTAGTGGTAATTAGAGATCATGATGAGTGTCCCATCATACCCCCAAGCTGAAGTTTTGCTAGTCCCTAGCAGAATTAACTAAGACTACGATTATTTAAAGCACTTCGGTTTAAATTATTATAAATAGGAATTATGTAGAGGAAAGCTTAGGTCAGAAATTTTTAAGTTTAATATAAATGACTAATGTAAGGAGCATATGTGAAAATCTTCTTACTTAGACTTATACTTATAACATTTTTCAAAAACACACTTAAAACCATTTGTTAACAAGAATTTTACTCTGAATTAGAATTCTTCAAAAATATCTTAATCTTTGTAACTATTCTTAACTCAAATTTGAATACCAAGTGTTTTAAGGAAACAAAACTTAAGAATTGAGAATTAAATTTTAACTCAAAAACTCAATAGATTTAAGTCAATCCTTTGTTTATGATATTTGACTTTTATCAATATAAGTTTTAAGCAAGTTAACCAGATACTCATTATTAATCAAACTTAGAGTAGTAAAACTCTAATTTACTAGCCTACAACACTAAAGAATAACTTCTAGACCTAGGATTCTGTTAATTCTTCTCCTTTAGGTCTCAACCTAAAATCTTCGAAACCCAATTTCTTAGGCTTCACTGCCCAATTCCAAGGTTCAATAGCTATGATTTTAAAACATCTGTGCTCAGTGAAGAGATTTGTCCTAAAGGAATCCAAAGTTGCAAAAACCCAGATCTTAAGACATCATTTTCCAATCCCAATTATTCCAATTCAAGGTTTTGGCTTGGCCTTACTCTGGTTTGGTTGCTTTCTCCTCACCATTTTTCTATCCCGAGGTCAACACTTTTTGTGTATATCTCCCCGGTGGACCATTGGGTCACTTATTCCTAATATTTTTTTCTCCATATTTTTTCTTCACTTTCTTTATAGGTTAGAACA
This sequence comes from Thalassia testudinum, assembly GCA_037157565.1. Taxonomy (NCBI): domain Eukaryota; kingdom Viridiplantae; phylum Streptophyta; class Magnoliopsida; order Alismatales; family Hydrocharitaceae; genus Thalassia; species Thalassia testudinum. Next base: position 219,168,207 of record JAZHRO010000031.1, on the reverse strand, counting down.
CCTATTTGTAGTGAGGTGTTCTTTTTATTTGATGGAAGGAAAGGTAGCATCCATTTGTATTGAGATGCTTTTATTTATTATGGAAAATTGCATAAGCACCCCTTTTTTTAATAAGGCACTTAACTGTAGGGTGTTTTATTTATTTTTCTTCTTTTTCTATCTTTTTCCTTTCCCCCTTCTCATTTTTCTTACTACCATTATTCTCCAAATCCTTTTTCTAGGTGAGTGGCACATCCTTCACCCTTTCAAGAATCGCCCCACAGAAATCCTTGGACTAAACAGGATTCAGAACTGATCTCTTAACCTCTGTGCTTTTGCGGTCTCAGATGCCAACATGACAATTCTATGTGTGTGAATTTAGATGTTTAGGTTACTTAGCTTTCAAACTAAAGCTTGGACAACAAAGCCCTTCACTCTCAGGTTCTTCAAATTCTTAGTTTCCTCCTATAAGATCCGTCAAGACAAAATTTACCATGTCTAGTTATTATCTCTAGCTTGTAAGTTTTGTAAACTAAAATTCTACCAACTCTCTATTTAATTAAATCTGAATATCTGGCCTTTTTACTTAACTTTATGATAAAATTAAATTTTCAAAAAAGCAAAAGGATTACTTATTCTAATTGATTAAAAAGTTATAATTTAATTCCAAAACTTAAGTTTAAATCTTAACACACTTAGTTTCTTAATTCAAGGTAAGAATAGAAAAATAAATCTTTAAAAGATTTAAAAGAGTCCTAATTCAAATAAAATCTTGTTAAAAATTTTAAACACAAAAGTGTGTTTTTACAAAATGTTTAAAGTAAAAATCTAACTAGGAATTGAATGCTCTTAAATATTCTATATATATTCTATATACATTTTAAATTTATGACCTAAAAGAAAATTGAGCCCTTAATTATAATATATATATATATATATTTATATGTATTCTTCTTTTCTTCTTTATTAAAAATGAATATACCCCTCCTATTATTTTTATGATTTTTTTTTCAAAAAGATTTTTCAAATTTTTATGAAATTTTTGATTTTTTTTTAAATTTTTATCATTTTTAGATTTTCTATTTTTTTAAATCTCGTGGATATTTAATTTTTATGTGTTTTTATTGTTTAATGGACACTTAAAGTGAAAATTTCACTTCAACACCCCCCCAAGCCAAAATTTTACAATGTCCTCATTTTAAAAAGGGTGAAAATATATTACACTTCATTTAGTATAGGGTGATGGAAGGAGTCGAATAGAGGAGATTAAAAATCTCTATGCGGACGATTTCGAGTTTGGCCAAAGGTCAGAGTGATCAGTCGGACTAAATGAAGGTAAGCAATATGATATGGAGTGAAATTTTTATAGTGTATAAGAAAATCAAAAAGGGTAGAAATAGGAAACAGCTATGTACAAATGCTAAGTTTTATGCCTTCAGCTAGGCATAAAACTTAGTAAGGAACTCCTAAAAAGAATAGGTATATGGTAAAAATAGAGTAGTTGTGAAGGAATTAGATCAAAAATAGAGAAACAGATTAAACCACCCTATCAAACTTGTCCAGAAATTGCCAAGAATAGATCTCGCAGAACCAAAAATCAGATTCTCGTGAAAATCTTAGAAAGATTAGAGTGAATCTTGTGAAGATTAGATTTGATTTAGGTTAAGATGTAGAACGTTTAAGATTGAGGCAATTCATAAATGTTTCCACCAAGTTTAGAAGATCAGCAAAGTCAGTTTTGATTCTCAATAATAGGTGGGTCATTTTGACACAAAATAGGTAGCTAATGCAGGTTTGGTGGGTTATTTTCAGGGAGTATGGAGGACGGGTTATGATTAGAATCAAAGGCCTGATTAAGGAAATGGACTTGGCCTTGATTTTGCCAAGGATTTGACAGATTCCTAGGATTCAGAATTGGAAGAGTACCTAGCTGATGAGATTCAGCCAACTCTACCTTACATTACCTATGGATCTCAGTGAGAGCCTTAGCATTTTGTCGCTAACTCTCTGACACAGCTCTTAAAATTTGGTCTAGCTGTGTATCTCTACTTGGCCTAGTGTAATTCTGCATACTCATCGGGCTAGGCCTATCTTTGATTGCTGAGGAGGCAAAGGAGGTGGGTTAAAATGGGTCTGATTCGAATAATTTGGTCTTTGATTTTGATTTTGATCAGCCCAAGTGAAATTTGGGTGGCTTCTCCATCCAGGATTATAGGAATTTGACTAAGGGTTTGCACTTGGAATGTTTCCCTAAATGGCGTGTAAACCTAAAAGATATGGCATGTTTTCTGCAACAAGAAAGGGTGGGTAAGATTGTGGGACAAAGGTCCCTCCTTAGGTTAGTGAAGGAGTAGATAGAAAACACAAGGAAGATGGATCTCTAGAATCTTGATTATTCACAAATTCCCTCCCCGTGGGAATTTGCGAAATAGGTGAACATGCAGGATTTGTAGCAAGTAGAGGTGTAAGAGTCTTCATTGTGTTTCTAACCTCATCAAGATGCTTTGCTACGATATCTACTTTGTCCAATTTTTCTGCAATAGTCTTTAAATCCTTTGAACTGGACGGATTACCGATCTCGTGAATGCCCTTATGCGGATTTTGGTGATTCGTGTTCGTGCCCTACGTAAATTGCGACATAGATGCATTGTTGATCGAGTTTTCCGCCATCCCTTCAAATAATTCTGAAGCGGATTCTGCGTCGTGATTTAGAAAATTCCGTCCACAACAGGCATAGACCAGAGTATGAATGCCCTCTTGTAGACCATAATGAAAGATATGCAAGAGTTGCCAACGAGGGATATCATGATGTGGGCATTTCCTTTGCAATTCATGAAAACGTTCCCACGCTTCATGAATTAGTTCTCCTTGATTTTCATTGAAAGTAGTAATAGCTCGCCTTAAAGCATTGGTTCCACCAATTGGAAAGAATTTCTTCAAAAATGCGGATTCGAGTTCAGCCCAATTTGAGATTGGTCTTGTTATAGTTCTATACCAATAAGCTGCTTTATCTTTAAGGCTAAAAGAGAACATCTTCATTAGTAAGATTTCCCTACTTTGATTTCGAAGACCAAGAGTTTGGGATAAATTTTTAAGATCTTCAATATGTTGAAATGGATCCTCGGATGCAAATCCGTGAAAGTGGGGGGTTAAACCTATAATGTTTGGCTTTAATTCAGGATCATTTTTCCCAATAGGTATCCTAACATTAGGCTCTACTTGTGCATTAGATGGGTTATAATAATCTCTAAGTAGAGGCCTTGGATGAGCTATCGGTAAATCCGGGTTTTTAAAACCCGCCTCAGGTCGAGGTGGAGGACGGGTTTGAAGAGTCTGTAAATTATTTAGGGCTGCTGTTAATAAATTGATTTGCCTAGTTTGCTCAAGCATCCTATGATTATGGTTTAGGAGCACCTCATGAACATCAAAAGGTGGCATCTCCCCCTCACCAGAAGAAGAAGGGATCTCGGGATTTAGATTTTGCTTTGGATCCATAGAAGAAGATGGATCAGATGGGAAAACCATTGGTTGCTTATCTGCAACCGGCCTAGGATCACCTGTCAATGGTGGTGCAAGAGGCGGATGCAAGGATCGCCTCCCATCCATAAACGAAAAGTAATGTGCAAGTGCACACACACACACCACCGATAAGAAAGCAGCGACACAAAAAACCAGCAAAACAGTGCAAAAGACGTGGGCTTTGCTCTTCTTTCAATGGAAAGAAGAGATTCCTAAGATACGCAAAATAATTTGATGCAAACAAATAGAGTAACAGTATCAAAATATGCATCCTAATCTGTGTCTACGTAGTTGCGTACCTTAATGCTCAAAGGTCTAAGGTCTAGGATCGAGATCGCTCACTACTGGCTCCCCGGGGCTCTAGTAGTGAGACAGACTTGTTGATCTTTGATAACACTACACAAGGGGGGATAATTATGTTGAATATGGCCCATCTTAAGAATAAAAGGCACAACATAAGTAGAATGGGAGAATGGCATGCATCATGTACCAAGATTGCTTATAAAACTGTATTAATGGACATTTATGTAAGCACTTATCAAAGATGGCTTCAGATGAGCAATTAGACCACACGGATGGATTCAGAACGACGAACGGAGTCCAACGGACTCAAGATCGGCCAAATCCAACATCCAAAACTCCTACAATGGGCCCAAGAAGTTCTTACCGTTGATCTGGAGATCAATGGCCCACATTACGCCATGTCACCCCCGCTCCACCGCACGCTGCCTCTTCATCCATCCGAGATCAGATCTCGGGCGTCGATCTTTGATGGAATGGCCAAGACTCACGCGCCCGCCCGCAGTCACTGCGATAAAGCACGGGCGTGGTGCAACGGTTAGCGCACACGCCTGTACACACGAGACGCGGGTTCGAGCCGCGCGGAGCGTGAATTCAAAGACGAAGGTCACGCGCGCCGAAATTGGGCCACTCGATCAGCAGCGGGCGGCTGAGATTTCACCACGCGGCGTGGCAACAGCTCACGGGCGCCCACACGGGCGAGCATGCCAGGCGATGACGCCCGCACAAACACGCACCCAACGCGCGATCCAAGCACAGCCGAGGAGAGATCTCAGTCATCCGATCTTCGATCGGACGGCTCTCACGCAGCGGCCGCGGATCGTGCTTGAAGAAGAAATAGAGTGGGCGGCTGACCGATGGGCTAGAGGGCTTCACTGATGCTTTTGGAGTGGTTTTAGCGACATTCTGGACTTCGCTAATGCCCCTTCTTCTTTTAGTAAGCTCTTAACCCTATTTAAACCCCTCCAACCACTCATTCAAGGCATTCACTTCCCTTGCAACTACTCCACCCCTCTCTTAGCTATCTTTAGGCCTTCTTGTAATTGCCGGAGACGACGAGCTGCCGACGGAGCCTCCTCCACCGCCATGGCTGCCTCGTCGCTCTCCATCCTCTCTCTCTCCATCTCTACTAAGCTTTCCATTACTTTTGTTTGAAGCATGTATTTAATGTTGTAAGCCATGAACTAAAAGTGCATGATTAATGAAGTTATTTTCTGTTCAGTTGTCACTTTAATTTCTGCTTAAGTTGCATGATCAAACAAGGAACGCTCTTACCATAATCTCTCTCTCTCTCTCGCTTTTCAAAATCGCATCTCTCGCAAGCAAAACTCCGCGCTTTCTGTGACAACAAGTGATAAGCAAAATCTGATTTTCATGCCTCCTTGAGACCGACACTCGGACTCACCTCCGTTTACTTATTTTAAAATCAGCGTTGCAAGTGCAACTATAATGACACTTCTTAACACACACGCACAACCGCACGTCTGTTTTTGGTGCCGTTGCCGGGGAGGCAACGGATTTGTTTTATCACCTCCATTCCACATTCATTCTCACATCATCTAATGCCCTATTTTCCTTTTTACTTGATGGTTGCAGGAATTCGGCACCTGGACGGCGAAGTGACGCATCTGACGACGGTAGCAAGGGAGTAGGCGCTACGAGGACCGATAGTGAGTAATTTTTCTCTCATAATTGTTTGCTTGCGTGAAAAAACTAAAAAAAGTGTAAAAATTGAGAAAAATTGGCATGGTGCATGATTGCTTGACCCACATCCTTAACACATCACCCCACAAAAAAATGTACACTCTCACATTCTGAATAAATTCCTGGAGTGTTCTTTTCTTTTTCTTGAGTGGTGTTTGCGAAGCCACCGTGAGTTGACCTGGGCCGCACCACTCAACCCTAAAATCGACTCATCTAATAGAAGCTGCATGATCATTAGGATGAGTACATTAGGGTTTTAGAGTCTCTACAGAATAAAAGGAAATCTACTTTCACCAAATTGTGTGCAGAACTTGACGTGCCCATTAAAACTTGTTTGAAAACATTAAGACATGTCAACCCTAAAAAAATACTAAAGTAAGGATGAAACACTAAAAGACATCATATCTTAAGAAACCCTTACTTGAAAACCATGTTTTGCTAGAAGCACACACCTTGAAAGTGGAAAATTAAGAGGCACCACCCCAATCAACGCCTCATCACATAACCCTAAGCACAAGCACTATCCTAACCCTTTAAAACTGAGTAGACATGCCCTAGGCAGGACTGAGTTAAGTCTCGAAAGGTGAGGGTTTGTTCGCTAGGCACTTGGCTTTCATTCCCTTGGTAGAATCTGGTGACTAGGCTGCGGGGTAGTGTCAAATGACCGTGGTTGTGGGGTCTACGGAACCGGAGGCACAAGCCAAAGGAAGAACCTTCCCTGCAATCCCCTCGTAATCAACCTGGCCAGATTAGGAAGGGGGGTCCAGTGTTTACGGACTTGATCACCCTTTGTGAGATTTCTAGGTCTCCTAAGGAATACACCATAAGGACTAGGCTTGTGTGCTTGATTGAAACACATTTCTCGCATCTGTCGCCCTCCGCATCCCCTCTTGTTCTTCTCTAGTGTATGCACGGGAGGTGCTCACTGCATCCCAAGTTGTGTGTTTTGGGGCAGGAATCTAGGCGACGTAATTCTGTTGGAAACATGGCTGAACCTAGGGTTGATGAGGCTGAAGATCAACCCCCACCAGACGCTATGGACATCATCCAAGCCCAAACTAATGCTAACCATCGGCTTCAGCAACAACAAATTCACACCATCATGCAAGCCATACAACAGTTACAGAACCCACAAGAACAACCACCACCACCTTTCCATGACATACCAGGGCAACCTCCACTTGATCTACCTCCATTTCAAGATCAACCGAGGCCCCTCCGCGATTTCTATAATCCCTCTGCTATTAGAGTTGAGCCACACCTTAGGATCCCCGAGGGGGGAGATAATTTTGAGCTGAAACCGAATGTCTTAAGTCTGATCCAGAGCCACTTTCATGGAAGGTCACATGAGGACCCCTTTCAGCACCTAGAGGATCTCGACCGCATAGCACGAACTATGAAACCTAGGAACATTAGCCTTGACATTGTTCTAATCAAGATGTTTCCCTTCTCATTAAAAGACAAGGCTTCTCATTGGCTTAGAACCCTAGGTAGACCCATCACCACCTGGGAAGAACTAAGGCATGCATTTTTAAAGAAATTCTTCCCCATAGGAAAGACCAATGCCCTCAGAAGAGCTATCACTACCTTTACACTCTAGGGTGGGGAACAATTTCATGAGGCGTGGGAAAGATTTAATGAACTTTTGAGGAAATGCCCACACCACGAAGTACCAAGGTGGCAATTGGCCCAGATCTTCTACCACGGTCTGGACAGCAACCTACGGAACTTCGTCGATGCCTCATGCGGAGGAAACTTCCTGAACAAAGAAGAGGAGAGCACGTTTGAGCTCTTTGAGTCTATGAGCGAGAATTCACTCAACAATGCCTCCATGAACCAATTTAACAGGTCCAGTCAACCCTGTGGCGGGATTTATGAGGTGCAAGCAAATTTTGGAATGGTTGACATGGACATCATTGCCAAGAAATTGGATTGAGTGTAATTGGTGGACAAAAAGATTGACGAGCTACTGAACCAGGACAGGAACCCCTTACAAACTTTCTCCCTAGCAAAGGGAGCACATAATGTTGACCTAGTCCAGCCCTTTACCCAACTGAACCAGGAACAACCCCTGACCACATTCCAGGGAGGGACCTTTGCTCCCTCAACCCTTGATTACTCCCTTCCCTCTCCATCAACATCGGCTATCCCTGAAGATGTGCAAGTTGTCCAAGGTTATGCGAAACCAGACCCTTTCTCCAACACTTACAACACTGGCTAGCATAACCACCCCAACTTTGGTTAGACAAACTTGAAACCACCGCAATTCCAAAACCAGCCCAGGCCAAACCAGCAGCCACACTTGCCCCCCTATCAGCAAGGACCACCAGTTAGACCCCAATATAACCAGAATAGGGCGGCCCCTTCCCCACAAAACCAAATGGATACCCTAAAAAAGATGATGGCTGACATGAACCAGAAACATCTGGAGGAAATGGCCTTGGTAAAGGGACAGTTAAGCCAACTCTTAGACTGCAAACAACAAGGATCCCTACCTTCCCAACCACAATCGAACTCGCAAAACATAATTAACAGGGGCCCTAATTTGCAAGGGTTCCAAAATAACCCTGGGTAGGCTCACATGGTTCAGCCAGCCCCACAAACACCTCCTGGGTTTAGTGCTTCTTCGTCCTCGTCTTCTCAAGGATCAACCCATTGCCCTAATGCCTCTGCGAATGCGGTGACCTTGAGAAGCGGCACCAAAACCCAGGATCCCAAGTGGCGTACTCTCCCTGAGACTTCAACCACTGAAATACTCGACTCAGAAAAGGTACCAACCAAGGACCCAGAAATAGAACCAATCCACATTCAGACACCCTACCCTGAGGCCTTGGAAACAATCAAGAAAAAGAAGAATGTTGTGGAAACTGAGCTGTTGGAAATCTTTAAGCAAGTACAGATCAATATTCCGCTCCTTGAAGCTGTCAAACACATCCCTTCTTATGCCAAGTTTTTAAAGGATGCTTGTACACCCAAGCGTAAGCCGAGACCTCAAGCACCTAGGAAGGTTGTGCTCTCTGAACAAGCAAGTTCCGTAATATTAAGCAACCTTCCACTCAAGCTAACTGACCTAGGAGTGCCCCTGATTTCCTACAATATCGGGCACATTACGTTTGATAGAGCGCTCCTGGACCTAGGTGCTTCTATCAATCTGATTCCAACAACCCTGTATCACCAATTTGGTTTTGGGGAACTGACACCAACCCCTGTCACCATCCAGTTGGCTGATAGATCAGTGAAAACCCCAAAGTGGGTTGTCGAGGACGTGATTGTACGGGTCAAGGACTTCTATTTCCCAGTCGACCTTTTGGTGCTCGACATGGAAGTCCCTGAAAAATTACAGAATGCACCCATAATTTTACGCAGACCTTTCTTAGCTACGGTTAAGGCAAACATTGATTGCAACACTGGATGTATGGAAATCGCCTTCGGGGACAGGAAAATGCAATTGGATATCTTCCGGGTGACAAAGTCTTTTGATTGCGATTGCATTGAGGAACATGATCCCGTGGAAACTCTAATCGAGGAATGCCTCACCCTCAGTTCTGTATCAGACCACCAAACCCGTAGTGACTGTTCTGACCCATCACCATCATTACCCACGGACCTCTGTAAGGCTGAGTACCATCACACAACACCATTTGAGGAGATCGATTTTGATCAACTCCCGCCCTTTCCCTTCCCATCAACTGTGGTTCCACCCCCACCTGAACTTAAAACAGTGCCTGAGAATCTCAAGTATGTCTTCCTAGGACCTGACCAGACCTTCCCAGTGATTATTAATTCTCATCTAACCAAGGATCAGGAACTCAGGTTGACTGCAACCCTTTCAGAACATCGGGCCGCCATTGGATGGACCATTTCAGACTTAAGAGGAATTAGCCCCACCTATTGCACCCATAAGATTTACCTGGAATACGAGGCCCGACCTTCCCGCCAGATGCAGAGATGTTTAAGCCCAAACATGCGGGAAGTCATTAAAAAAGAAATTATCAAGTGGCTTGACGCTAACATCATCCACCCTATCTCCGGTTGCCCCTTGGTGAGCCCCACTCAAGTGGTTCCCAAGAAAGCTGGGCTCACCATTGTCACCAATGATCATGGCGAATCCATCCCCACCCGCACCACCACCGCATGGCGGGTGTGCATTGATTATAGGAAGCTCAATGAAGCCACTACGAAGGATCATTTCCCCTTGCCATTCATTTACCAAATCCTTGAAAGATTGGTAGGGCAGAAGTATTTTTGCTTCCTGGATGGATATTCAGGATATAACCAAGTCGCAATTGCTCCGGAAGATCAGGAAAAGACCACATTCAGTTGCCCGTATGGCACGTTTGCATTCCATCGATTGCCGTTCGGGTTATGCAATGCACCTGCGACCTTCCAGCGTTTCATGCTAGCCATTTTTTCAGAAATAGTGGGTGAGTACTTAGAGGACTTTATGGATGATTTCTCTATATTTGGGAATTCATTCGACCATTGTCTGAGCAACTTGGAGAAAATCTTGAAACGTTGTATCGAGGTTAACCTGGTGTTAAGTTGCGAAAAGGGCCACTTTATGGTTCAAGAAGGAATTGTCCTCGGTCACATCGTATCGCATAGGGGCATTGAGGTAGATCGGGCTAAGGTTGATTTAATTTCCAAACTTCCTCCATGTAGCTCGGTCCGACAGATCTGCTCCTTCCTAGGACATGTTGGCTTCTACCGAAGGTTCATTAAAGTCTTTTCCAAGCTTTCCAAGCCTTTTACCGACCTTCTAGCCAACGACGCCATCTTCCACATGTCTTCAGATTGCATCCAGGCTTATCACACCCTCCAGGACTTAGTCTCCACCGCACCTGTAATTCTACCCTTAGACTGGTCCCAAGACTTTGAGATTATGTGTGATGCATCAGATTTTGCCATAGGCGCTGTCCTGGGACAAAGGCAAGACAAGAAGCCCGTGGTGATCTACTACGTGAGCAAAATGTTGGATGAAGCCCAACGTAATTATACAGTCACAGAGAAAGAGTTACTCGCTGTAGTCTTTGGACTTGAAAAGTTTCGGTCATACTTGTTGGGATCCCATGTGACTATTTACACTGACCATTCAGCCATCCGACACCTGTTGGCCAAAAGGGACGTAAACCCAGGCTCATCAGATGGATCCTTCTTTTGCAGGAATTTGGCCTGGAAATCCGAGACAAGGCCGAATCAAAGAATGTGGTGGCTGAACACTTGTCTAGACTTCATCCAGACAACATTGGACCCTCCCTACCTCTATCTAACGCCTTCCCTAATGAACACATCCTGGCCGTGCAAGATAAGAAAATGTCGTGGTATGCTGACTACATCAACTGCTTGGTTGTGGGACAAACCCCGCACAGCTGGTCCAGACAGCAACGGGACAGGTTCTTGGCTGAGGCCAAGCACTATTTATGGGATGATCCCATGCTGTTTCGCCTCAGTACTGACCAGATCATCAGGAGGTGTATCCCTGAAGACGAAGTTTAGAGCGTACTTTCCTTTTGTCATGGCCAGGCTTGTGGCGGCCACTTCTTTGGAAAGAAAACAGCTGCAAAAGTTTTGCAGTCTGGATTTTACTGGCCATCCCTATTTAAGGATGCACACAACTTTGCCAAGACTTGCTCACGCTGCCAAACGTTGGGGACCATGACCAAGAGAGATATGATGCCCCTTCAGCCTATTTTGATTGTCGAAATATTCGACGTTTGGGGTATCAATTTTATGGGCCCCTTTCCACCATCCAATGGCTTCGAGTACATCCTAGTCTCAGTCGACTATGTTTCCAAATGGATTGAAGTCGTCGCCACCCGCCGATGCGATCATAGGACTGTCATGGACTTTGTTAAGAAGAACATCTTTTCCCAGTTTGGAATACCCAAGGCCATGATCAGTGATGGTGGAAGCCATTTTATCCATTCCCAATCCGTGCCCTACTTAGAAAATACGAGGTGAACCACCACATTGCTACCCCATATCATCCACAAACAAATGGGCAGACTAAGGTCTCAAATAGACAAATCAAGAACATTTTACAGAAGACTATGAGACCTGACAGGAAAGACTGGTCCACACGACTTGATGATGCCTTGTGGGCGTATAGGATCTCTTTCAAGACCCCGATAGGCATATTGCCTTATCGCCTGGTCTTTGGCAAAGCTTGCCATCTTCCTGTCGAATTGGAACACCGGGCTTACTGGGCTATCAAGCAATGTAACATGGATCCCCAGTTGGCTGATGCGTAGAGGACGCTCCAATTATCTGAGCTCGAAGAAATTCGTCAGGACGCCTTTGACAATAGTCAATTGTATAAGGAGAAAATGAAGGCCATCCATGACTGACTCATTCATAGAAAAACCTTTGAGCCTAACCAGCAAGTCTGGTTGTTTGACGCCCGCCTAAAACTCTTCCTGAGGAAACTCAGGTCCAAATGGACTGGACCATTTCAGGTGGTTAAGCCCTACTCTAATGGGGCAATTGAAATCGCTGATCCTAACACTGGGCACACTTTTAAAGTCAATGGTCAACGATTAAAGCATTTTCTAGCCCAGGTTCCCCTAAAGGAGAGTGTCACCCTCATTGAGGGCTGACACGGAGCATCGCCCAGCTGGAGGCGTTAAACTCAACGCTTCCTGGGAGGCAACCCAGAGGATTCAGACTAATCCGGTAGTTTACATCACTCAGGTACTATCTTTTTGAACCCTTATGCATCCATGTACTTGCCAATGAGGACATTGTCCAACTTAAGCATGGGGGGGGGGGATGGTAAATTGCATAATCTTGAGCTCATTTAATCAGTCTGAATAAATAAATAAAATTTTTTTTTTTGAATTTAGGAAGAAAACTTAGACATTAGAAACTTGTCAATAGTGGGAAATAATACAAAAAGAACTTAAACACTTAGACTTTTCAGGACTTCAGGCTTAATCAGCCTTGGTGTCCGTTAAAATATGGATTTAGCTTCGAGTCCTTGCAACCTTAAGCTATTCTAATCCACCTACTAAATAAGGTGATAAGTATACGACTTATCAACTCACCCTCTAACTCAGAAAAACTTTGAGTCTAAGAATCTGCACACATTTTTGCATAGACTCACTTCTCAGAGATTTTGACAGAAATTGGGTAGCTAATGAACTCTCTAGGGTGGTATGGCTGGCAAGTTGTTGTGGGTAACAAACCATTGGCAGGTTGTCCAGAACCCAGCCACAGACCATTTCTTCATCATTGCCTCTAGGTACATTTGAGATTAGGGAAGCCACCTACGAAAAAAAAAAGGAGGGGAGAAGAAAAGAAAATAAACCACACTTCACCGCACAAGTATGGCTGGCAAGTGATCGTGGGTAACAGCCCATTGGTCGGTTGTCCAGAGCCCAGCTCAATAACTGCACAAAAAGACCAAAACACTTAAGGAAGAAGCAGGGAAGTAGTACAAGCTGGGGAGATATACACTGGAAAAATCCTTGTGTTGACCCCAATTAAAACAAACATAGGGAGAAAGCTACCAATCGAACAAATACACCTTCAGGCAAATTTATTTCCTTTTTCGATCACCTAGGGTCGTAGAAATCCGAAGTCTGTCTTAATTACCATTAAGTGAGTCTATCACAACATTCACACCAAAATGCTTAGCACTTAGGGTTTTGACCGAGTTTTGGGTGGGTTGGGTAGCCGAAAAACGTTACCAACCCACACTGAATTCCGAAAAAATTCTAAAAAAAATATACATATACATATACATATTAAAGCAAGGATTCGGCCGATTCGTATTTTGGCAAACACCCAAGCGCTGCTTAGTCTTTGTAGATTAAGATCTTCGTATATTTCCTCCTATTGACAAGTGACAAAGTGTCTAAGCAATTACTTCTTAAATTCTGAAAGGAAATAAAGGCTAGAATAAACCTTTCTAACGACTAGCAAGGAGTAAGCATGGGGGTATGATGTAAACACATTTACACTACTTAAAATGTCTATTTATGCATGTTCTTAAGCATAGGATTGCATTTCATGATATAAATAGTGCATAACATGCATCATCTTGCATTTAGAGTAGTTTGAATGAAATGGAGGTTAATTGTCTCCTTTTATGTGCTTGGATAGGGTAAACATTTTGTCGGGGCCTCAGATCAAAGATCCAACCATATGGATGTGATCAGGGCGACGATTGGGGTTCAATGACTCCAAGATCGCCCTAATTAGACATCCGTAGAATCAGATAGTGACCAAGGAACCCTAGAAGATCAAGGGCCAGGATGGTGAAAATCCACACTTCAGATGACAAATTTGACCATACGAATGAATTTGGATCGACGATTGCAACTCAACGACACAAAAATCGAGTCAATCCAACATCCGTGGCACCATCTACAACTTCCAGAAGATGGACGGCCAGGATGGCGCCACGTGGTGCCATCTCGGCCACCCAAATGGTCGCCTACATTCCATGAAGACCGCGCACCCGCCCCCTCTCCGTTGGATCACGATCCAACGGCTGTGGACGCGGCACTTTAAAATCATCCTCACGACCTTCTCGGTGGCGTAGTGCAGCGGAGATGAAGTGGTGGGCGAAGTAGAGGTCGCGGGATCGAGCCCCGCGAGCCTCAAATCATGCGCAAGCGATTGGGCGCAGGCAGGCATTGGATCGCGATCGGACGGCCGTGCACGCCCAATAGCATTCACGCGTGATTGAACGTGCGGCATCATGCACGATCGCACGTGCCAGGCAGGCGTAGCAGCGGGCGGAGATACGTCTTAAGCCATCTGATCTCGCGATCGGACGGCTAAGAATCGATGAACGTGGGAAGCCATTGCGCGCGCGAGAAGCTGAGCGGGCGTGCGTGGGCGTGGAAGCTATGCCCACTGGGGCTTTAGTGACGGATTTATCCGTCACTAAAGACCCCTCATTTATTGTTTTGAAGTTGTAATGTCCATTTTTCCCCTACTCCTTTCAACTATAAAAGGAGACCCCCTCCATACGAAATTTTCATCCCTTCCTTCTCCTCTCTACTCCTCCAAAGCTCAAGAGAAGCTTGTCCCACACCCGGGATGCTTCTTGCGAGATAAAGTCCAATTTTCGTTCCCCTTCGGAAGTGGATCCCGCGACGACGACTGCATGCTGCTTCGTTCCAGTTCTTCTGCTTCGTCCTCCTTCGTCCTGCTTCGTTCTCCTTCGTCCAGGCGTTGTCCCCTCCGGCTCATCCTCCAAGCAACCGTCGATGAGGATTTCTCTCTCCCTATTCTTTTTACTGCTTTCTAGTATAAATTTATTGCTTTCTAGTGTAGTTTTGTTCGTCCTTCAAGCAATCGTCGAGGAGGACATTTCTCCCTCCATTCTTTTAATGCTTTCTAGAGTAAATTTATCGCTTTATAGAGTAATTATTTTATGCTTTCTAGTTGTAATGAATAATCTCCTCAATGAAAAATTCCTTGTTTATTCTGCATCTCATTTTGATTTCTCTGTGTAATATTCTCTTTCTCTCTTACTCTCTCTCTCTTCTCTTTATTGTAAATAATTAGATAGTTTTAAATTGAATTATTCTGTGACAAATGGAAAGAAACACGTAGTTTTTAAATCAAACATCCGCTTCGTGGTGTTCGACCCGGAATTCTAATTTCGGTATAAATTTTATTTGTTGAACACGAATTCTTTGCTTTCGAACTACAACGACAGGTTTTCCAAAACCAAACACGTAAGCACAGTGTTCGTAATACGTTCAACATTTTGGCGCTGTTGCCAGGGAGGCGACGCTCTTTGGTTTCTCTTCGCATTTTCTAACTTACAAATTATTTACCTCTTTTTCTCCTTTCTTATTGTGATTGCAGGTACTCTTTCGAGATAGGCAAAAGCGGTAGATCGGAGTAAAATGCTGTAGAAGGTTTTGTGAGTTATCCCCCACCCCCCACCCATTAGATTTCATTCCACAACATAATAATTCAAACATCAATCAACCTAGGTGTTTTTATAAACTCTAAGGTTAGATTGTTTGTTGTTTGACATCGATACTCATCCCAACCCCCATATTAAAAAAAAGAAAAAAATTAAAAAAAATCTCAAAGAGGTACACAACCTCATCTGATTTTCAAACTCAACCGGTAAACCGACCTCGGGAACCGGTACACACATTCAAACACATAATTGAGTAGAAATCAGATTAGGTAATCATTTGTGTGCCTAATTAAGTGGTGCATCAGGCCAATTGTTTGATTAGATTGGGCCACACCACTTCAAATAAAATAAACTCATCAAGTAGCTACCTATTAGGTTCAACTCTTAGGGATTTACCAGGCACTGCACAATCTTTTTAAACTTTAAAGGAAAACATCTTCACCTGTGCTTGCAAAACCTGGTGTGCCAACAAAACTTGTTTGAAAACACCTAAAGTTGAATCCTAAAAGCTACTAAGCAAGATTTGAACCTTAAAATTCACCACAACAAAAACAATCTTGCTTGAAAACCACTGGTTGTGCACGCACACACAAATCAATCAATCATTAAGGGCACAACCCATTTAAAGGGCCCATCACATTCCAAAGAACATTCAAACCTAGCCCTAAATAAAACAGAGTAGACGTTGGCCTTAAGAATTGAACTCGCTCTTCAGAACTCAGAACGGGATTATTTTTTATTAGTCTGTTTCTACTATTCAATCTGATGTCTAGCTAGGGGAGCAGAGCCAAACGATTGCGGTTGGGGGGTACACTAGGAACCGGAGGCGCAAGCCGAAGGAAGAACCTTCTCCCCAGTCCCTCCTTCTAACTGGTTGGATTGAACAAACAGAAGTAGATCAAATCATTCCTTTATCTCAAGACGGGTTTTAGGAGTCTGTAGGTCTGTAGGCTAACCCATTTAAGGATAGGTTTGATTGTTTGTATTGCAGGGTACCTTTCTTCCTCCCGTGTCTCATGAATCCTTCCACATATTTCATGCATTCCCGCTCTTTCCCTCCTATTGTGAATTATCCTCAAAATGATGATAATCCCAACTCATATTGTAATCAACCATCAGTCAGTTGGGGTAATTCAGATTGGGGATACAATTCCGGACCCCCGTGTTTAGGGTCTAACCCTGAACACTTTGATTCTGATTTCTATCCTACTCAGAGCTACATCGATTATAGATCGTCTTCCTTTCATGCACAACCTAATACGATCTAAAATCAAGAAGGATATAGCGATCCTTACCCATCCTCTGATTTCACTGCCTTTAGGTCATCACCATCTTTTCAACAGTCTGAAATGACCTATTATCAGGAAGGGTATACCGAATCTAAATTCGTTAATTCCCCTGCATTAAACCCAAACCCGCCCAACCCTAAACCAACTTACTTGGTTCAGGTTAACCAGGTTCAAGATAAGGTTCTGGCTAACTTGAGGAATATCATTCAATCTTTAGAAGTTCAGCCAATACCTTGCATTGAGAGATTGGAGCCCCTGATTTAAATGATTGATGATTTAAACAAGTCTTTGTTGGATTGGCTCCAGGATGTTAAGGATAAGAACCCGGGTGAGTTTCTACTTGGGAAATTACCGAAATTGATGATGAGATTCGTGGTTGCTTTAATTCAATCTTGGAATAATTCTCAGGATGAACCCTCTTCAGAAAAGCCAATGACAGAACCTGCTCAGGCACCTGTTGGGGGGACACGTGTTACGAGGCTGACCAGATTGAATTAAAACAACTAATTAAGGATGATCTGATTTCTTCACCTGAGATCCCTAAGCCAGGTTACGAGGAAATGTATGTCTCCTTGGAATAGAAAGTGACAAATGATTTTGGGACATACAATGATACGGATCCTGATGGTGAAGATTCAAGTTGCGAAGTCTCACGCGAGTTTTCTGAACACGATTTCTATGAGACGATTGGGCCTGAGGAATCTGATAGATCATTTGATAGCCCAATAACTGAGGAAACTGATCTTATTAGGGCACACATTACGGATCCAGAATCGCATTTTCTAGAGGAATCAATTTAATACCCTGATTATCAGTTACACCCTGTTGAGCTTATTGATGATTCTAATTCTGAGATAATTAGACCAAAGTCAATTTTGATTTTGCCACATCATTTGACTTGGAGATTTTAGACGAGGTGATGAATATACAAGAGGTCCTGGAATTTGATATGCTGAATGAGGAGGATAGGAGCTGGGAAGTTCTGATTTGGGAAGTTAATTTTGGAGGAAATAGCAGATTGAGTCGAAGGGTTCCTTTTAAGTTAATCCATCAAATCAGAACCCTTACAACATTTGTTTAGAGGATGTTCAACTCAAGCACACATTCAACGATTATCCTTTTGAGCTTCAATTCTCTGTAACTCGACATTTTGGTCTTGGGTTGCATCCTCATAAATCGCAGGCCCGACCCCACTTGCATTCTGATTTTAGGTTTTGGGTAATTTTTATCCAGAACCTAAGATATTCTCGATTATGGGGTGTGGGTCTGCACCACAATCTGGTCCACATCTGTGGACCTCTATTGACAGGTCGAAGGATTCTTCTGTTTATTCTAATTCTGACCTGCACTTCTGAATTCTTCATTTCTTTTCCTTATATAGTGTGCCTAGCTAAAGGCACTAAACTCAGCACATATACAGTTCTTTTTCGTTTTCATCTCGGAGCGGACCTGACATTCACGCAATTCAAGTGCTTTCTTTGCTTTTCCACACTATTTTGTCTTTTTAATACAATGAGGACATTGCATTAGATAGGCATGGGGGGGGGATATTTATCTCTGAATTCATTCATCAGCTCCATAGATTTATTTTATTTTGATTAAAAAAAAAAATTGAAATTAGGAAAGAGAATTTGGGGTTAAGAAAATTTTCAATCTTAGGAAAAACTACATTAAGATCTGACACAAAGACCCTTCAGGTCTTTGAACTTAATCAGCCTGTGTATCCACTAAAATGTTGATTTGTTTTTCGAGTTCTCGCCAACTTGAATTTTATTTTAATTAGAGTAGATAAAGTTTGGGTGATAAGTACACGACTTATCAACCCGCCCTCTGATTTGAGGGAATTTTGAGTCTTAAGCATCTACACACTTTCTTCGCACTGACTCGTTGTTCGACGATTTTAACGAAAATTGGGTAACTAATGAACCTTCTTGGGTGATATGGCTGGCAAGTTATCGTGGGTAACAGCCCATAGGTAGGTTGTCCAGAGCCCAGTCACTGGACCTTTCTCTTTTTCCTGCCCTTAGGTAAATCTTAGACCAAGGAAGCCACCTATTTAAAAAAAAGAAAAAAAAAATCAAAAAGAAAAGGAGAAAAGAACAAAAAGAAATAAGCCACACTTCGCCGCACGAGTATGGCTGGTAAGTTATCGGTGGTAACAGCTCATTGACCGGTTGTTCAGAACCCAGCTCAGTAAATGCACTAAAAAAATTCCCAAAACAGTTAGGAAGAAGCGGAGAAGTAGAATAAACCGGGGAGATATACATTGGATTCACCCTTGTTTTGACCCCGTAAAAAATAAAAGTAGGGAGAAAGCTACCGGTTGTAAAGATACACCTTTAGGCAGAAGTCTTTTTGAGGTCACCTAGAGGCGTAGAAATCCGAAGTCCGTTTTAATTGCCGGTCAACGAGTCTATCACAATCACAATAAGATGCTTAAAGCTTAGGGTTCTCATCAAATCTTGGGTGAGTTGAATGGTCGTAGAAAGCCACTCTTAAACCCTAAAATTTGAAAATCCAAAAAAATTAGAAAAGAGAAAAAGAGAAAAAGAAATTTTTCTTTTAATAAGGCGTGGGCTTGAGGTGGTCTGCATTTTGGCTGATACCCGAGCACTGTTGTGTCTTTGAAAGTTCAGTTCCTAAGTAGATAATTTCTTAATGATTGAAAATAACTCAGGTCCAAATAATCCAACCTAATTCTTTCATAAATAGCATATAGTTTTTGCTAGGGACTAGCAAAAGATAGGCATGGGGGTATGATGTAAACACATTTACACTACATAAATGTCTACTTTTGCATGTTCTTAAGCATAGGATTGCATTTCATGATATAAATATTGCATAATATGCATCATCTTGCATTTAGAGTAGTTTGAATAAAATGGAGGTTAATTATCTCGTTTTATGTGCTTGGACGGGGCAAACATTTTGTTGGGGCCTCGGATCAAAGATCCAACTGTATGGATGTGATCAGGGTGACGATTGGAGTTCAACGACTCCAAGATCGCCCTAATCAGACATCCGTTGCATCTGATAGTGACCAAGGAACCCTAGAAGATCAAGGGCCAGGATGGTGAAAATCCACACTTTAGATGACAAATCTAACCACACGGATGAATTCGGATCGACGATCACAGCTCAACGACACAAAAATCGAGTCAATCCGACATCTGTGGCACTATCTACAACTTCCAGAAGATGGAAGGCCAAGATGGCGCCATGTGGTGCCATCTCGGCCGCCCAAATGGCCACTTACATTCCATGAAGACTGCGCACCCGCCCCCTCTCCACCGTTGGATCTCGATCCAGCGGCTGTGGACACGGCGCTTTAAAATCATCCTCCCGACCTTCTCGACGATGTAGCGTAGCGAAGATGAAGCGGCAGGCGAAGCAGAGGTCGCGGGATCGAGACCCGCGAGCCTCAAATCAGGCGCAAGCGATTGGGCGCAGGCAGGCGTTGGATCACGATCGAACGGCCGCGCGCGCCCAATAGCGTTCACGTGTGATTGAATGCGTGGCGTCACGCACGATCGCACGCTCCAGGCGGGCGCAACAGCGGGCGGAGATGTGTCTTAAGCTGTCCGATCTTGCTATCAAACGGCTAAGAATTGACGAATGTAGGAAGCCATTGTGCGCGCGAGAAGCTGAGTGGGCGCGCATGGGCGCGGAAGCTATGCCCACATTTGGGCTTTAGTGATGGATTTATCCGTCACTAAAGACCCCTCATTTATTGTTTTGAAGTTGTAATGTCCATTTTGCCCCCACTCCTTGCAACTATAAAAGGAGACCCCCTCCATACGAAATTTTCATCCCTTCCTTCTCCTCTCTACCCTTCCAAAGCTCAAGAGAAGCTTGTCCCACACCCTAGATGCTTCTCGCAAGATAAAGTCCAATTTTTGTTCCCCTTCGGAAGTGGATCCCGCGACAACGACGGCGTGCTGCTTCGTTCCCATTCTTCTGCTTCGTCCTCCTTCATCCTGCTTCATTCACCTTCATCTAGGCGTCGTCCCATTCGGCTCGTCCTCCAAGCAACCGTCGAGGAGGATTTCTCTCTCCCTATTCTTTTTACTCCTTTCTAGTATAAATTTATTGCTTTCTAGTGTAGTTTTGTTCATCCTCCAAGCAATCGTCGAGGAGGACATTTCTCCCTCCATTCTTTTAATGCTTTCTAGAGTAAATTTATCGCTTTCTAGAGTAATTGTTTTGTGCTTTCTAGTTGTAATGAACAATCTCCTCAATGAAAAATTCCTTGTTTATTCTACATCTTATTTTGATTTCTCTGTGTAATATTCTCATTCTCTCTTACTCTCTCTCTCTTCTATTTATTGTAAATAATTAGATAATTTTAAATTGAATTATTCTGTGACAAATAAAAAGAAATGCGTAGTTTTTAAATCAAACGTTCGCTTCCCTGTTTCGATGCGGAATTCTAATTTCGGTATAAATTTTATTTGTTGAACACGAATTCTTCGCTTTCGAACTACAACGACAGGTTTTGCAAAACCAAACACGTAAGCGCAGCGTTCATAATACGTTCAACCGGGTATGAAAGCACTGCACAGGGGGGTGATAATTACGTTTAATATGGCCCATCTTAAGAATAAAAGGCACAACATAAGTAGAATGGGAGCACTGCATGCATCATGTACCAAGATTGCCTATAAAACTGTATTAATGGCCATTTGTGTAAGCACTTGTCAAAGCAGGCCTCAGATGAGCAATCGGACCACACGGATGGATTCCGAACGACGAAAGGAGTCCAACGGACTCAAGATCGGCCAAATCCGACATCCAGAGCTCCTACAATGGGCCCAAGAAGTTCTAACCACTGATCTGGAGATCAACGACCCACATTGCGCCACGTCACCCCCACTCCAGCGTACGCCGCCTCTTCATCCAGCCGAGACTCGTGTACCTGCCCGCATTCGCCGCAACAAAGTGCGGGCATGGTGCAACGGTTAGCGTGCACGCCCGCACGCATGCGACGCAGGTTCGAGCCGCGCGGAGTGTGAATTCGAAGACGAAGGTTGCGCGCGGCGAAATTGGGCTGCCTGATCAGCAGCGGGTGGCTGACATTTCGCCACGCGACGCGGCCACAGTTCATGGGCACCCACACGTGTGTGCACGCCGGGCAATGACATCCGTGCACACGCGCGCCTGGGGCGCGATCCAAGCGTAGCCGAGGAGAGATCTTAGCCGTCCGATCTTCGATCGGATGGCTCTCACGCAGCGACCACGGATCGCACGTGAAGAAGAAACAGAGCGAGCGGCTTGCCGACGGGCTGGAGGGCTTCACCGACTCTTTTGGAGTGGTTTTAGTGACGTTCCGGACGTCGTTAAAGCCCCTTCTTCTTTTAGGAAGCCCTTAACCCTATTTAAACCCCTCCAACCACTCATTCAAGGCATTCACTTCCCTTGCAACTACTACACCCCTCTCTTAACTAGCTTTAGGCCCTCTTGTAATTGCTGGAGATGACGAGCCACCGACGGAGCCTCCTCCACCACCGTGGCTACCTCGTCGCTCTCCATCCTCTTTCTCTCTCTATCTCTTTTAAGCTTTCCATTACTTTTGTTTAAAGCATGTATTTAATGTTGTAAGCTATGAACTAAAAGTGCATGATTAATGAAGTTATTTTCTGTTCAGTTGTCACTTTAATTTCTGCTTAAGTTGCATGATCAAACAAGGAACGCTCTAACCCTAATCTCTCTTTCTCTATCTCTCTCTCACTTTTCAAAATCGCATCTTTCGCAAGCAAAACTCCATGCTTTCCGTGACAACAAGTGATAAGCAAAATCTGATTTTCATGCCTCCTTGAGACCGACACTCGGACTCACCTCTGTTTACTTATTTTAAAATCAGCATTGCAAGTGCGACTATAACGACACTTCTTAACACACATGCACAACCACACGTCAATCTTTGACCAAAGCCCTAAGAGGTGCAAAGAGGAGAGATAGAAAAATAGACTCATGTGACTCTAGTGATCGCACTGTGTGCACGATAACATGCAACAAATGATAGCGATATAAAAAACCAGCATGCATTTTGTAGTCAGATTTAAGTCACAAATTTTACTTCCTCTTTTTAATTAATCTTTTACAAAAATATATCAATCTAAACTACAATGGCCTCTTTTTAAAACTTTTCAAAGAAAATATGTGGTCTCTTTAAATCTCAGAGGACAGGGATCTACATGGGTTTTCTCATGTTTTCCCGCTGATGCAAGAAAAATAGTTTAAAAATTCCTGAGTCAGATCGTACTAATACTAGCAGAAAATATGCACTCCTAAGAGTGTATGCCTATGTTATGCTGCTGCTAGTCAGAAAAAGATGTATTTTCGTATTTTTTTTAATTTTTTAAATGCAACAAAACAAAAGACTAAGAAATACTCACAAAAATAGCAACACAGTTTCCTGCCTTCTCTTGAGATCACCCGTGAAGGTAAACCTGAAAAGAAGATAGAAAATAAAAATAAAAACAAAAACAAAACAAAACACACTAATTAGAACAAATACATTAAAAATAAAAATATATTTACAAAATACCTCCTAATTAGGCAATTAAACCTTTTAAATTTTAGTGAATCAAAATATTACCTCCCTGGTAATGATGCCATTAAAATGATGTTTAGACGAAGTAATGCCAAGGAATATTTTGATGAGTGAAATGAGGCAAAATATTACCTCCCTGATAATGGCATCATTAAAATGATCGTGCGGCTTACTCAACTCAGTAATTAAGTTAATTTCACTTAATTAAGAGTAGAAAAAGTCAATTAGGTTAACTCGAAATTATGTCGGTTGTGTAGTACAGGGTTGAATTAACCTAACATTTTAGAAATTTTTACTGGTTGAGTCCAGGTCATTCACTGGGTGGTATAATTTTTTCTAAATTCACTAATTTTCTTTTATTTTCCTTTCAAGTTTAGGAGGTATAACTAAGTTATTTAAGAACATGAATTTTGCCAAAATATTTAAACTATAAAGAATATACAAAATGCCATATGAAAGACATATTTACTCAAATGATGTACTTTATTAACAAGTAAACATGTTAGTTTTCCAATTTTATTTCAAAAGAAATTAAGGCAATAAGAATTGTTCTACTAATGCATGCATTATTACAATTAAAACAAATTCAAAAAGAAATTAAAGAAATAAAACTCATTTCTTCAGCCTCTCTCTTCTTCTTTTGCTCCTGCTTTTCCTTTATTTTTATTCTCTCAAGCTCTTTACTTCTTCTCTTTTGCTCCTGCCTTCCTTAGTGCCTTAGTAGTGCCTGTGCTCCTTTGTTTAGTTGCTGCCTTCTCGACACTAAACTTTAGCTTTGAGTACTTAGCCATCAGCTTCTCTGCCTCTCTTTTCTCTTCCTTTAATCAATCAGTTGAACCGAGTTTTTTTTCTTTTTAACCAAAAATTATTTTATTTACAGCAAGGTCCTTCCGAGGATACATAGCACCCTGAAACTAGAGTTGGACAAAACCCAGCTCGGTCCACGCCTAATCTCAATTAGGTCTGATTTCGACTTATTTCGTTTTGGTTCATTGTTTCGAGCCAATTCGGCTCAACCAGCCTCCCAGGCCTCGCCCTCCCTGAGCACACTTGCTCACACCCACTCGGGTGCACACCAACAGCCACACACATACATATTCTCAGAAAGGTTCAGAATACTCAGATCGGTGACTGGTGCGCCCAGCGTTGATGACTAAGGAGTCGGGGTAACAAATTGCTTTTTTTCCCAGGCGTGCGCTCAGAAACTGATGATGTGGGACTATCTTAACCCCTTCGAGACCCAACTTCAACCAATCACATCTCCCAGTTCAGAGCTCCGTTTCAAGTGATTTAAAGTTTGTTAGAAAGCTGTAAGATAGATCTACAAAATTGCAGGGTCAATTTAAGGTTTAGAAGATGTTTTCCTCTTCAATTTGAAAGGCAAAATCAAGGGGTTCCTACGGGTGATTTATTGCCTGAAAGTGGTTTCTATGTCTACGGAGTCCTCAGATGGACTTTTCACTCTTAACTAAAGGTCTGTACAGGTTATACAAATTATTCCACATCTACAGAAGTGAGATTAAAGCTTTTAAGACCTTCAGGAATAGCAAAGAAGCTCAAAACTTCTCCGAAAGCTCAAAATGAAAAAGGTGTATAGACACTTAAGAACACTACTGATCGATTTAAACTAGTTCTAAGGGTTGTAACAGAATTATCTGGGTGGGATTTAAAATCAAAACTCAAAAAAATGGCACTGCTGTTAGTTTAGGTTTAAAAATAACCCAAATTAACAGGGTTTGAATTCTCACACAATTATTCACCTGAGCTTAGTGAAATCATTCTAGAACTACCCAACAAGATCCCAGAAACAACTTTAGCACATCCATTCCTCAAATTGAGCTTAGAAGTCCATAATCACACTCAGTTTGACTGTGAAGGCACAAAAACTTGACTTTCTATTAAAAGCTTCTCCACAGGCAATTAAAACCTCAAATAGAGACTTCTCAACCTCAGGAACTTATTCTTATCTTCAGATAAGTGCTCTGACCAAGATTTCTAGGGTTTCAGGCTCACCACCTAAGCTTCAAAAGGTGTGTGTTCGTCAGAAAGATTGAGAGGTTATGGCAGTGAATTGATGACATGAATAGCTTTAGTGCACTGCACTGAAGCTTCTAGGTTCCTTAAATGCTTCTTAAACCTAACTAATAGACTTCTCCAACTCCGTCGGGGTTGGAGAAGATGAAGATCTATCTGCAGCTCAAGTGGCTAAATACTCAATTAAACATCTGCAAATTAATCAGTGATAGTTAAATCATTGATCTGGAGCTTTTCAACAAATTCTAGAGGCTGAAGCTCAAGAATGGCTCGCTGGAGCTCCAGTGAATCCAGAAAATAAGTAATCTATGTACAAATTTTTAAAACTTGCCATTTTTAAACTAAAAAGGATCTTGAGGTTGCAAGGAACCTCAGAATCACATTTAATTCTTCATTTCTCTCTTTATTTGTAAGATTTGACTATCAATTCATTTCTTTAAAAATCTGATTTAGTTAAGCTTAGGACTTATTTTACCGCTTAATTGAGCTGTTAAAACAAGTCAACAAATAATAGCAGTCATAATTATATAGTTAACTAATAGTTTGAACTGCTCTTGAGTCGCCACTGACTACAAGCTCTGGAGCTTAACTAAGATTGGGCGTTTAATTTATATGTGATAATAATATGTATTATAGTGTCGATTAGGGTCCATAAGTGGTGGATAGGTGATGAAAGACCCTATGAAGGTGGAATTAGGTCGATTACTGTTGCCATGTACAGTGACGGTAGTCCGTGGAGGTGGAATGTGAATTAAGCGATTAGATGATCAATTAAATGATTAAATGTGCTAGAAGTGATTGTGAGGGTTAAAGGAAGGTGGACAATGAGTTAAAAAAATAAGATTAAAGCTCTGGCGAGCTCAAGGAGCTCGTCTGAGTCGGAGAAGATGAACACTGAAATTCTAAAATTACTCTAATCTTACTACCTAAACTAACTAACTAAGCTAACCTACTCCTACTCCTACTTCTACTCCTAATCTACTGTTACTTGGACGAAGGGGTCAATAGGGTTCTGCCAAAGTCTAATGGCGGACGACAAAATCAGAGGGTGGAAGAAAGATCTCCGGTGAGCAGATTTGAGGTGGAGCAAAGGATTCCATTGGTCAGCACCTATGTCAGAGATGCGGCAGACCATAGCGGATCTCCTCGGCTGATCAAGATGGATTGAGGAAGTAGGAAAATGAGATGGAGAGTCACTGAAGTTTTGGACGAATAGCCTATTGGGTCGGCTGCAGTGTTAGAAGAGGGAAGGGAGCCAACTTGAGTAAAATTTGAGGGGTAAGGGGGTATTTATAGCAGTAGGCGGCGAAGAGAATGGTGGGGTTGGCCAAAGATGGAGCTTGAGGAGCTTAACCTCTGGCGTTGTCTCCGACGACAGTGAGGTTATCTCACACTGAAAAATAGGATTTTCAATTAATCCAGACCGGTGGATGAAGAGGAGGTGGTGAGCGCAAGCTGCAAGGGCTTGGACAAAGAAGGATGATGTCAGCAGGGTGGTAATCGTGCGGTGGCATGACTCTCCGTCGCCAGCCGTTCATTTGCCTGAAGAAGAAGAAGAAAAGGGACTTAAATGTAGTGAATCTTAAGGACCTATGTGAGAAATAAGGACCCGATTCCAATGAATGTTAAGGACCAAAATGTAAACCCAGGTTTTGAAAGTTTATTTTAATTTAGATCTTTTTCAACTTTTTATATATGTTAGTAAATAAGGTAAATATTATGTTTTCACCTTGAATTTACATTTTTGACCTTTTTAGATTAATTTACTATATTAAGTAAAATTACTTAAGTCATTATATACTTAGGTTTACATTAAGTTTAAGTTACTTAACTTATTAATTAAGGAAATGATTAATAGAATTTCGAGTCCAATTATTAACTAGATAATTAATTATGCTAATTGAATGATAAAATTCCATTTTTAACTTAATTTAAGGTCCTTTACTAAATATCCCTTATTCTATAATTAACCCTTATATGTTCATAACCTTAGCTAATTAACTAGGAAGACTAGTTAATTAGGGGTAATTAGAGATCATGATGAGTGCCTCATCATACCCCCATGTCAAAGTTTTGCTAGTCACTAGAAAAATTAGCTAAGACTATGATGATTTAAAGCACTTGGGTTTAAATTATTATAAATAGTAATTATGTTGAGGAAAGCTTAGGTCAGAAATTTTTAAGTTTAATATAAATGATTAATGTAAAGAGCATATGTGAAAATATTCTTACTTAGACTTATACTTATAACATTTTCCAAAAACACACTTAAAACCATTTGTTTTTTTTTTCGAAACAGTGAGGATTGCTATCAAGAGTCGATAGCAATTCGGAGGGTAGTATATTTCATATCAAAAAAGTATTAAAAGAAGGAAGCCCAACTATGTATGAGAGACCAACACTCCTTTACAATATTCTCACATCTCACCGGTCTCTCCGGAGAAAGCTTTTCATTACGTGCCCTCCACACACACCACAAAACGGCTGCCATAGCCCCCAAGGGTCGACCAGGAATGATGAACCTCTGCCACATAGAATCCTAGGAGGGGAGGGGTTCTAAGCAGACCAACCTCCAAATCTTGTCAGTGACCAAACAAGAGAAGATGTGTGTTGCACTATCAGAATGTAACCCAGAAAGAGGGCAGGCATTCAGAACAGTCCCCATCCTTCTGTGCCTCAGATCACCAGTGATCAACCCTTCTCGTCTGCAAAGCCATAGGAATATCTGAACCTTCAGAGGAACTTTAAAAAGCCAAATCTTTCTGTCAACAGGGTCCCATTCCACCTCACTATTGGATCTAATAAATTTCTCATATGCCTGCTTCACTGAAAAACTACCCTGCCAGCAGTATGTATCCATCACATCTCTCACAAGATGCATCTGTTGTAGATTAGCCATCAATTTCTGCCTCTCCTCCCATAGTCGAGTGCCCGGCCTGCACTGTTGCAGCCCTTCTAGCCATCAGCATCCCTCTGCCTGAGACCACAGACTGTTAACTGTGGCTTCCTTATCTGCAGCAACGTCATACACCCTCAGGCCGATCTCTTTCAGCAGGCCCAAGTCAGACCACCACTGATTCCATAAGCTGAAACTTCTGCCATCTCCGAGCTTAGGTTGCAACAGGTGCCAGTAGCTGGTGACTGCAGATATCACTGATCGCCAAAAGGGGGACGGTTTCTTCGGCTAAAGCCTTTGCAAACTGCAGTTAGATCCCCCATAGCTATCCCTGATCAAATCATCCATCATCCCCTCCTTGCAGTCCAAAATCCTGATGGCCCATTTCAGCAATAGGGCTTCATTGAATTCTTTTAGTGATTTAATTCCCAGCCCCTTGATCTCCTTTGGTCTGCAGATACTGCTCCATCTGATGGGCTGCATGAACCCGCCCTCATGACTTGCTCCCATCAAGAAGAATCTCTTCCAAATACATTTAGGGGCCTTAAATATGCTAAAATAGAATACCGGTATGGCTGTAATGACCGAATTGAGTAGGATTAGTCTTCCACCCTTAGATAGGAATTTACTACTCCAACCTTTTAGCTTTCTAGACACCTTCTGAAACAGGACATTCCAGTCTGATTTTTTCAGTTTTGTGGCCCTCATTGGTAATCCAAGGTATCTCAGTGGCAGTTTAGCACAAGGTGACCCCAATATACCCTCCAACTCCATCTGCTCCTATTCATTCATGCCAAAGCAAATCAAAACAGACTTATCCTTGTTTAAACAGAAGCCTGAAATATCGCCAAATATCTTTACAAAAAACCCTAAAGCATGTGCCTCAGACTTGGACCCTTCCACAAAGAACACCGTGTCATCTACATACTGTAAAATGAGGGCCAGGTTTCTCCTGTTAGACTGTGAGTACCCTTTCATTATACCCACCTCAGCCAATTTGCAAGCATACCTTTCAAGTCCATCCACCGTAAGGTTGAAAATCAATGGGGCTAGAGGGTACCCTTATCTAACCCCACGCTAAGGTTGGATCCAGGCTCCACATGGCTTCCCATTGACCAAAGGAGAAAATGAAGTAGTAGTGATACATCATTTCATCCATTGGATCCAGAGGGGGGGAAGCCTCTTCTTCTAAATACCTCCCATAGGTACGGCCAAGAGATCGAATCATAGGCTTTCTGGAAATCAACTTTCCACATGAAGGCCTTGCATTTCCTTCGATGCCATCCATTAACCATTTCCTGAGCAAGAATAAAGGATTCTTGAAGTGATCTATTGGGCAAGAAAGCAGCCTATATCGGATGAATCAGGTCCTGAAGAACAACTCTCATCCTATTAGCCAAAATCTTGTCGATGATAAGATAGATGGAGTTTGAAAGGGAAATCATCCTGAAATCTAAAAAGTGTTCTGCTCCCATTGATTTAGGGAAGAGAAAAAGATAGGACTTGTTAATCCTCTCAAATCCCACATTCCTCATGTCCTTGTAAAAGAAAACTTGTATTCTATCAAGGCCTGGGGAGCCTTCCACATTTAATTCTCTGATTGCCTGCAAGGTCTCCTGTTCAGTAATAAGTGTAGTTAATTGCTCAGCCTATTCACTTGTCACCCTAGGACCCTCGTTTCCTGCCATTCTCCCCTTCCCCCTCTTAGCTACCCGAGATGCCTCTCTAAAATATTTGATGACTTCAAATTTAATCTCCTGATCAGAAAAGACTCTATGTCCACCACAAAGAATAGAGGAAATGAAGTTAACACGTCTCCGAGAACTAGCTACAAGATGAAAAAACTTCGTATTGGCATCCCCCTCCTTAAGCCATAGCTGCCTGGATCTCTCCCTCCAATCGATTTCTTTTTTTAGGTCTTCATCAAGGACCACACCCTGCAACATTTTCCTTTCAGCCAATTCATCTTTAGACAAAGGGCTAGTTGCTTCCTTGGAGTCCAGCTCCTGAATTTTAAACAGAGCTTCCCCTCTCCTCTGCTCCCCCATCAAGCTAACAGTAGATCCATACTCTTTCAAGATCATGCGCAAACCAGCCAATTTGGTTGACAGTCTGACAGTAGCACACCCCTGCACCTTTTTAGTTCTCCACCAAGAGCTGATCATCTGGTAGAAGCCCTGTTCATTCAGCCATGATCGTTTCAGTTTGAAGTAGGACCCAACTTGAGTTTCTTCCCCACTATCTCATACCAAAGGGGTATGATCTGAGAAAGGTTGGCTCAATCCACTCACAGTCGATAATTGAAATCTAACAAGGATGTCCACATTCCCAAAAAATCTATCAAGCCTGGATGCCAGCCCGTTTCCATTGCACCAAGTAAATTCGACACCAGAGGAAGGA
Organism: Thalassia testudinum; assembly: GCA_037157565.1. Lineage (NCBI taxonomy): Eukaryota > Viridiplantae > Streptophyta > Magnoliopsida > Alismatales > Hydrocharitaceae > Thalassia > Thalassia testudinum. Next base: position 219,137,644 of record JAZHRO010000031.1, on the reverse strand, counting down.
TATTCACTCAACTGCAGAGATTGAACCATCATCTGGAATCCAATAGCCGAACTGTCCGTGCTGCCATTAGTCCTATCAGCGCCTGTTAACACAATTAAAATCCCCACCCATCAACCACATTCCCCCCTTCACCAACTTGCCACAGCAGACCACTCCTCCCACAGCTCCTGCTTGGCAGATGCAATACAAGGTCCATATACCCCAGTAATCCAAATACGTTCCTATCCCTGGTGAATCTGAAATATGCATGTCAGCATATGTCTAGCTTTGTGAACTTCCAAACACTGAGCCCACCTCTTCCTCCACCAGATAGCAATACCCCCTGACCTCCCATTTGCATCAATCTGCACACAATCGTTCATCCCTAAAGCTATCAAGTCAGACCAAAGCCTATCAGAATTACTTTCAATGTGTGTCTCTTTAATGAGCACACATTCAATTTCCCATTCTCTCAAATATCTCATCAGAGATGCCCTCTGGCTTTTGTCATGCAACCCACGCACATTCCAAGTGAGGATTCTCATCAATCCTCACTGGAGCCCTCTCTCCTAAGGGTTTGGCATTTGCACACTTGCATAACTTTCGCAACCTCATCTTCATCCATCAGAATGATAGCCTTTGATTTTCTCTGTCGGAGGCTATATGGTGATCTCCCCTTACCAATCTTTGCACAAGATCCCCCTTCACATTTAGGGTCTTCCTTCTCCTGCAGGTCCTGCTGATCATTCAGAGACTCAGGCTGCATGTCCAGATTCCCCTGCTCGTCAGTCTCCATACCACCTGGCAGCACATCCCCTGTCACCGTGGATGACGGTCCTGCCACTTTCCCTTCGCCCAGTTCCTCCTTTTCTTCATTCTGAAACCCCCCCGTCTCCCCATCACATAAGTCCTTACAAGTCTTGGCAATTAGGGATTCATCGCCATTAACCGTGCACAACTCCTGAACAGTCGCCTCCTCATCAGCTGGAGGTCCAGACGACTTATGTTGCTTCGCTACAGTATCACCCGCCAAGAACTTCAACCTCAGCATCTAGGAACTTCCATTGCACCTCAAAATCAGACTGTCAGGCATAGGGCCAGTGATGAAAACATCGACCTTCACACTCAGTAGATGCCCATTCCCCTCCATCGGTCCGATGACCTTGTCCTATACCATTGATGTAGAGCCTGATATCATCGACGACACAACCTCCTTTGACCTCAAATGCAGAGGCAGTCCCTCGATCTCAAGTTTTCCTGACCTGATTCCCACTCTCTGGGGCGGTCTCTTCGGCAAGGCTGCATCAAAAGGAGAAACCAGTCTCCAGATCACCGTGAAGCCATCGTTACAAGATGTTTGAAAATGCAGCTTCTCGACATCCCCCATACCCAACCCAAAGAGAACAAAACATGTATTTGATAGAAAAGAAACCCACCAGAAGTTGGTCGAGAGGGACAGAGAGGCTACCAGGGTGAGAACATTCTCTTCCATCAGTCTTCCAAACATAACCTCCCCAACTAGAGCTCCCCGCAAGGCCATCTCTATAGCTTTGATGTTCTCCGTCATAGGCACCTCCACATCAGCCACAAGCTTTCCCAGTTTACGCTGAGAAGGGGGCGGAGGCAGAATCTAGACAGCCCTAGACTTCAAATTTCCTGAGCGTGGGAAAAGGCGATTACTCATCTGTCCCCCCAAAATCCTACACAAATCCCTTTTCTGGCCGAATCCCCCACATCCCAGACACACCATGGGAGATCGGCAGGTGACCGCCATATGTCCCCACCGTCGACATCGGAAACACACAGTCTTGCTGAGCAGCTTAGCTCCCCTTCTATCAGACCACCTCGCCTCCATCCTTCTTTTGCCATAAGCACCAGATTCCCCCCGCTCCTTCCTCCTCCAACCCTTTGGCCTCCAAGTATGCCATCGTTCCCCCTCCCTACTCCCACCAGTCGTCGCCCCAAAGTAGCCTGCCGTCGGGAAAGCCATCCTCCAACAGATCCTTTATCGCAATGATGTAGTAAGGTGGCCCACTTAAAACCATTTGTTAACAAGAATTTTACTTTGAATTAGAATTCTTCAAAAATCTCTTAATCTTTGTAACTATTCTTAACTCAAATTACAATACCAAGTGTTTTAAGGAAACAAAACTTAATAATTGAGAATTAAATTTTAACTCAAAAATTCAATAGATTTAAGTCAATCCTTTGTTTATGATATTTGACTTTTATCAATATAAGCTTTAAGCAAATTAACTAGATACTCATTATTAATCAGACTTAGAGTAGTAAAACTCTAATTTACTAGGATACAACACTAAAGAATAACTTCTAGACCTAGGATTTTGTCAATTCTTCTCCTTTAGGTCTCAACTTAAAATCTTCAAAACCCAATTTCTTAGTCTTCACTTCCAATACCAAGGTTCAGTAGCTATGATTTTAAAACATCTGTGCTCAGTGAAGAGGTTTGTCCTAAAGGCATCCAAAGTTGCAAAAATCCATATCTTAAGACATCATTTTCCAATCCCAATTTTTCCAATTCAAGCCTTTGGCTTGGCCTTACTCAGGTTTGGTTACTTTCCCCTCACCATTTTTCTATCTTGAGGTCAACACTTTTTGTGCATATCTCCCCGGTGGACCACTGGGTCTCTTATTCCTAATATTTTTTTCTCCATATTTTTTCTTCACTTTTTCTATAGGTTAGAACACCCATTTGTAGCGAGGTGTTCTTTTCATTTGATGGAAGGAAGGGTAGCATCCATTCGTATTGAGATGCTTTTATTTATTATGGAAAAATTGCATAAGCACCCCTTTTTTTAATAAGGCACTTAACTGCAGGGTGTTTTCTTTATTTTTCTTCATTTTCTTTCTTTTTCTTTTCCCCCTTCTCATTTTTCTTACTGCCATTATTCTCCAAATCCTTTTTCTAGGTGAGTGGCACATCCTTCACCCTTTCAAGAACCGCCCCGTGGAAATCCTTGGACTAAAGAGGATTTAGAACTGATCTCTTAACCTCTGTGCTTTCGCAATCTCAGATGCCAACAAGACAATTCTATGTGTGTGAATTTAGATGTTTAGGTTACTTAGCTCTCAAACCAGAGCTTGGACAACAAAGCCCTTCACTCTCAGGTTCTTCAAATTCTTAGTTTTCTCCAATAAGATCCGTCAAGACAAAATTTACCACGTTTGGTTATTATCTCTAGCTCGTAAGTTTTGTAAACTAAAATTCTACCAACTCTTTATTTAATTAAATCTGAATATCTGGCCTTTTTACTTAACCTTATGATAAATCAAATTTTCAAAAAAGCAAAAGGATTACTTAATCTAATTGATTATAAAGTTATAATTTAATTCCAAAACTTAAGTTTAAATCTTAACACACTTAGTTTCTTAATTCAAGGTAAGAATAGAAAAACAAATCTTTAAAAGATTTAAAAGATTCCTAATTCAAATAAAATCTTGTTAAAAATTTTAAACACAAAGTGTGTCTTTACAAAATGTTTAAAGTAAAATTCTAACTGAGAATTGAATACCCTTAAACATTCTATATACATTTTAAATTTCTGACCTAAAAGAAAATTAAGCCCTTAATTATAATATATATATATTTATATATATTCTTCTTCTTTTCTTCTTTATTAAAAATGAATATACCCCTCTTATTATTTTTATGAATTTTCTTTTTTAAATTTTTACATGTAGGATTTTTCCAATTTTTATGATTTTTTTCAAAAATATTTTTTAAAATTTTTATGAAATTTTTTTTTAAAATTTTTATCATTTTTAGATTTTCTATTTTTTTTAAATTTCCTGGATATTTAATTTTTATGCGTTGTTATTTTTTAACCTACACTTAAAGTGAAAATTTCACTTCAACACCCCCAAGCCAAAATTTTACAATGTCCTCATTGTAAGAAAGGTGAAAATATATTATACTTCATTTAGTATAGGGTGATGAAAGGAGTCGAATAGAGGAGATTAAAAATCTCTATGCGGATGATTTAGAGTTTGACCAAAGGTCAGAGTGATCAGTCGGACTAAATGAAGGTAATCAATATGATATGGAGTGAAATTTTTAAAGTGTATAAGAAAATCAAAAAGGGTAGAAATGGGAAACAGTTATGTACAAATGCTAAGTTTTACGCCTTCAGCTAGGCATAAACCCTAGTAAAAAACTCCTAAAAAGAATAGCTATGTACAAATAGAGGAGTTGTGAAAGAATTATATCAAAAATGGAGAAATGGATTAAACCACCCAATCAAAACTCGTCCAAAAATTGCCTTGAATAGATCTCGCAGAACCAAAAATTAGATTCTCATGAAAATCTCAGAAAGAATAGAGTGAATCTTGTGAAGATTAGATCTGATTTAGGTTGAGATGTAGAATTTTTAAGATTGAGGCAATTTATAAATGTTTCCACCAAGTTCAAAAGTCAGCAAAGTCAGTTTTGATTCTCAATAATAGGTGGGTCATTTGACACAAAATAGGTTGCTGAAGTGGGTTTGGTGGGTTATTTTCAGGGAGTATGGAGGATGTGTTATGATTAGAATCAAAGGCCTGATTAAGGAAATGGACTTGGCCTTGATTTTTCCTAGGACTTGATAGATTCCGAGGATTCGGAATTGGCTGAGATGGAAGAGTACATAGCTGATGAGATTCAACCAAAAGCGTGATCTGATTTCGTAAATCAGCCAACTCTACCTTTCATTGCTTATCGATCTCAGTGAGAGCCTCAGCATTTTGTCGCTGACTCTCTGATACGGCTCGTAAAAGTTGGTCTAGCTGTGTATCTCTATTTGGCCTAGAGTAATTCTGCATACTCATCGGGCTAGGCCTTAAATTTGATTGCTGAGGAGGCAATGCGAGTGGGTTAAAATGGGTCTGATTTGGATAATTTGGTCTTTGATTTTGATTTTGATCAGCCCAAGTGAAATTTGGGTGGCTTCTCCATCCAGGATTATAGGAATTTGAATAAGGGTTTGATCTTGGAATGTTTCCCTGAATGGCGTGTAAACCTAAAAGATATGGCGTGTTTTCTACAACAAGAAAGGGTGGGTAAGATTGTGGGACAAAGGTCCCTCCTTGGGTTAGTGAAGGAATAGATAGAAAACCTAAGGAAGATGGATCTCTAGAATCCAGATTATTCACAAATTCCCTCTCCAAAAGAATTTGCGAAATAGGTGAATATGAGGGATTCATAGCAAGTAGAGGCGTAACAGTCTTCATTGTGTTTCTAACCTCATCGAGATGCTTTGCTACGATATGTACTTTGTCCAATTTTTCTGCAATAATCTCTAAATCCTTTGAATTGGATGGATTACCGATCTCGTGAATGCCCTTATGCGGATTTTGGTGATTCGTGTTCGCGTCCCACATAAATTACGACATAGATGCGTTGTTGATCGACTTTTCCGCCATCCCTTCAAATAATTCTGAAGCAAGTTCTACATCCTGATTTAGAAAATTCCCTCCACAAGAGGCATCGACTAGATTGCGAATGGCCTCTTGTAAACCATAATAAAAGATATGCATGAGTTGCCAATGAGGGATATCATGATGTGGGCATTTCCTCTCCAATTCATGAAAACGTTCCCACGCTTCATGAATTGGTTCTCCTTGATTTTGATTGAAAGTAGTAATAGCTCGCCTTAAAGCATTGGTTCCACTGATTGGAAAGAATTTCTTCAAAAATGTGGATTCGAGTTCAGCCCAATTTGAGATTGGTCTTGATATAGTTCTATACCAATAAGCTGCTTTATCTTTAAGGCTAAAAGAGAACATCTTCATTTGTAGGATTTCCCTATTTTGATTTCGAAGACCAAGAGTTTGGAATAAATTTTTAAGATCTTCAATATGTTGAAATGGATCCTCGAATGCAAATATGTGAAAGTGGGGGATTAAACCTATAATGTTTGGCTTTAATTCAGGATCATTTTCCCCAATAGGTTTCCTAACATTAGGCTCTACTTGTGCATTAGATGGGTTATAATAATCTCTAAGTAGAGGCCTTGGATGAGATATCGGTAAATCAGGGTTTTCAAAACCCGCCTTAGGTCGAGGTGGAGGATGGCCTTGAAGAGTCTATAAATTATTTAGGGCTGCTCTTAATAAATTGATTTGCCTAGTTTGCTCAAGCATCCTAAGATTCTGGTTCCGGAGCACCTCATGAACATCAAAAGGCAGCATCTCCCCCTCACCAGAAGAAGAAGGGATCTCGAGATTTAGATTTTGCATTGGATCTATAGAAGAAGATGGATCAGATGGGAAAACCATTCGTTGCTTATCTGCAACAGGCCTAGGATCACCTCTCAAAGGTGGTGCAAGAGGCGGATGCAAGGATCACCTCCCGTCCCTAAATGGAAAATAATGTGCAAGTGCACACACACACCACCGATAAGAAATCAGCTGCACAAAAAACCCTCAAAACAACGCAAAAGATGTGGGTTTTGCTCTGCTTTTAATAGAAAGAAGAGATTCCTAAGATATGCAAAATAATTTGATGCAAAAAAATAGAGTAAAAGTATCAAAATATGCGTCCTAATCTGTGTCTATGCAGGTGCGTACCTTAATGCTCAAATGTCTAAGGTCTAGGATCGAGACCGCTCACTACTGGCTCCCTGGGGCTCTAGTAGTGAGATAGACTTGTTGATCTTCGACTAAAGCCCTAAGAGGTGCAAAGAGGAGAGATAAAAAGATAGACTCGTGTGACTCTAGTGATCGCACTGTGTGCGCGATAGCATGCAACAGATGATAGCAATATAAAAAACCCACATGCATTCTGCAATCAGATTTAAGTCACAATTTTTACTTCCTCTTTTTAATTAATCTTTTATAAAACTATATCAATCTAAACTACAATGGCCGCTTTTTAAATCATTTCAAACAAAAATATGTGGTCTCTTTAAATCTTAGAGGACAGGGATCCGCACGATTTTTCTCTTATTTTCCCATTGATGCGAAAAAAATAGTTTAAAAATTCCTGAGTCAGATCGCACTAATACTAGGAGGAAATATGCACTCCTAAGAGTGAATGCTTATGTTATGCTGCTGCTAGTCAGAAAAAAATGTATTTTTGTATTTTTTTTGCTTTTTGAATGCAACAAAATAAATACTAAGAAATACTCACAAAAATAGCAACACAGTTTCTCGCCTTCTCTTTAGATCACCCGTGAAGGTAAACCTAAAAAGAAGGTAGAAAATAAAAACAAATACAAAAACAAAGCAAAACACACTAATTAGAGCAAAAACATTGAAAACAAAAAATATATTTACAAAATACCTTCTAATTAGACAATTAAACCTTTTAAATTTTACTGAATCAAAATATTACCTCCCCGGCAACGGCGCCATTAAAATGATGTTTTGACGAAGTAATGCCAGGGAATATTTTGATGAGTGAAATGAGGCAACATATTACCTCCCCAGCAATGGCACCATTAAAATGATCGTGCGGCTTACTCAACTCAGTAATTAAGTCAATTTCACTTAATTAAGAGTAGAAAAAGTCACTTAGGTTAACTCGAAATTGTGTCAGTTGTGTAGTATAGGGTCGAATTAACCTAACATTTTAGAAATTTTTACTAGTTGAGTCTAGGTCGCTCACTGGGAGGTATAATTTTTTCTAAATTCACCAATTTTCTTTTATTTTCCTTTCAAGTTTAGGAGGTATAACTAAGTTGATTTAAGAACATGAATTTTGCTAGAATATTTAAACTATAAAGAATATACAAAATTCCATATGAAAGATATATTTACTCAAATGATGTACTTTATTACAAGTAAACATGTTAGTTTTCCAATTTTATTTCAAAAGAAATTAAGGCAATAAGAATTATTCTATTAAAGCATGCCTTATTACAATTAAAATAAATTCGAAAAGAAATTAAAGAAATAAAACTCATTTCTTCAGCCTCTCCCTTCTTTTGCTCCTGCTTTTCCTTTATTTTTATTCTCTTGATCTCTTTACTTCTCTTCTGCTCCTGCCTTCCTTAGTGCCTTAGTAGTGCCTATGCTCCTTTGTTTAGCTGCTGCCTTCTCGAAACTTAACTTTAGCTTTGAGTACTTAGCCGTCAGCTTCTCTGCCTCTCTTTTCTTTTCCTTTAATCCATCAGTTGAACTAGTTTTTGTTTTCTTTGTAACCAAAAATTATTTTATTTGCGCCGTGGTCCTTCCGAGGATACACAGCACCCTAAGACTAGGGTGGGACCAGACCCTACTCGGTCCTCACCTAATCTCAATTAGGTTCGTTTTTGATTTTTTTCATTTCGGTTCATTGTTTCGAGCCAATCCGACTCAACTAGCCTCCCAGGCCTTGCCCTCCCAAGGCACACTCGCTCACACCCACTCAGGTGCACACCCGTAGGCACAGACATACATATTCTCAAAAAGGTTCAGAATGCTCAGATCGGTAACTGATGCCCCTAGCACTGATGAATGAAGTGCTGGGGTAACAAATTGCTTTTGTTCCCAGGCACGTGCTCAGAAACTGACAATGTGGGACTATCTTAACCCCATCTAGACCCAACTTCAACCAATAATATCTCCCAGCTCAGAGCTCTATTTCAAGTGATTTAAAGTTTGTTAGAAAGCTCTAAGATAGATCTACAAAATTGCAGGGTCAATTTAAGGTCTAGAAGATGTTTTCCTCTTCAATTTGAAAGGTAAAATCAAGGGGTTCCTATGGGTTATTTATTACCTAAAAGTAGTTTTTATGTCTACGGAGTCCTCAGATGGACTTTTCTCTCTTAACTAAAGGTCTGTACAGGTTATACAAATTATTCCGCATCAACAGAAGTGAGATTAAAGCTTTCAAGACCTTCAAGAATAGCAGAAAAGCTCAAAGCTTCTCTGAAAGCTTCAGAGTTCGAATTTTCAAACTAAAAAAGGTGTACAGACACTTAAGAACATTACTGATAGATTTAAACTAGTTCTAAGGGTTGTAACAGACTTATCTGGGTAGGATTTAAAATCAAAACTCAACAAAATGGCACTGCTATTAGTTTGGGTTTAAAAATAACACAAATTAACAGGGTTTGAATTCTCACACAAGTATTCACCTGAGCTCAGTTAAATCATTCTAAAACTATCCAACAAGATCTGTGTACAGATTGTTAAAATAAGTAATCTATGTATGGATTTTTAAAACTTGCCATTTTTAATCTAAAAAGGATCCTGAGGTTGCAAGGAACCTCAGGATCACATTTAATTCTTCATTTGTCTCTTTATTTGTAAGATTTGATAGTGAATTCATTTCTTTAAAAATCTAATTTGAATTAAGCTCAGGACTTGTTTTACCACTCAATTGAGCGGTTAAAACAAGTTAACAGATAATAGCAGTCATAATTATATAGTTAATTAATAGTTTAAACAGCTCTTGAGCTGCCATTGACAGCGAGCTCAGGAGCTTATTTAAGATTGGGCATTTAATTTATATGTGATAATAATACGTATTATAGTGTCGATTAGGGTCCATAAGTGGTGGATAGATGATGAAAGACCCTATGAAGGTGGAATTATGCCGATTACTATCGCCATGGATAATGACAGTAGTCGGTGGAGGTGGAATGTGAATAAGGCAATTAGATGATCAATTAAATGATTAAATGTTCTAGAATTGATTGTGAGGGTTAAAGGAAGATGGATAGTGAGTTAAAAAAACAAGATTAAAGCTCTGGCGAGCTCAAGGGGCTCGCTGGAGTCGGTGAAGATGAACACTGAAATTCTAAAATTACTCTAATCTTACTACCTAAACTAGCTAACTAAGCTAACCTACTCCTACTCCTAATCTACTTTTACCTAGACGAAGGGGTCAATAGGGTTTCGCCGAAGTCTAATGGTGGACGACGAAATCACAGGGTGGAAGAAAGATCTTCGGTGGGCGGATTTGAGGTGGAGCGGAGGATTCCTTTGGTCAGTGCCTATGTTAGAGACGTGGTAGACCACGGCAGATCTCCTTGGCTGATCAAGATGGATGGAGGAAGTCGGAAAATGAGATGGAGAGTCGCTGGAGTTTTGGACGAATAGCCTATTGGGTCAGCTGCAGTGTTAGAAGAGGGAAGGGAGCCAACTTGAGTAAAATCTAAGGGGTGAGGGGGTATTTATAGCAGTTGGAGGCGAAGGGAATGGCGGGGTCTGGCCGAAGTAGGACCTTGAGGAGCTCAACCTCCGGCATCGTCTCCGACGATGGTGTGGTTATCTCCCACTGAGAAATAGAATTTCCGGTTAATCCAGACTGGTGGATGAAGAGGAGGTGGTGAGCGCAAGTTCCAAGGGCTTGGACAAAGAAGGATGATGTCGGTAGGCCGGTAATCGTGCGGTGGCGTGACTCTCCGTCGCCAGCCATTCATTTGCCTGCAAAAGAAGAAGATGATGAAAAGGGACTTAAATGTAATGAATCTTAAGGGACTATGTGAGAAATAAGGACCCGATTGCAATGAATTTTAAGGACCAAAATGTAAACCTAGGTTTTGAAGGTTTATTTTAATTTAGATCATTTTCAACTTTTTATATATGTTAGTAAATAAGGTAAATATTATGCTTTCAGCTTGAATTTAAATTTTTGACCTTTTTAGATTAATTTATTATATTAAGTAAAATTACTTAAATCATTATATACTTGGGTTTCATTAAGTTTAAGTTACTTAACTTTTTAATTAAGGAAATGATTAATAGAATTTCGAGTACAATTATGAACTTGATTATTAATTATGTTAATTGAATGATAAAATGACATTTTGAACTTATTTTAAGGTCCTTTACTAAATATCACTTATTTTCTAATTGACTCTTATATGTTCATAACCTTAGCTAATTAACTAAGAAGACTAGTTAATTATGGGTAATTAGAGATCAAGATGAGTGTCTCATCTGACCAACCAAAATCCAGACCTAACCCGCTTTAGCCTCAATCCTCCGTGAAGGTTTTTAAGGCCCGCAGAAACTATTCTAGGATTTGTTGGACTCCGCGGTTAAAGCACCTGTGCTTGAGACATTTTTAGCCTAGGTTCAGTTTGCAGTGTGTTTTTGTAAGAGAGAGATAGAGGATTTATTTGTTTGGAGAGATTTCTCTCTCTTTTCTTTTTATTTCTAGCTTTGGATTGGCTTCTTAACACGGTCTGTATCGGATTCCTCGTCCCCATCATCAATCCTCAAGGGTCCCTGGCATCGATGCTTCGTGATAGCATCGCCCATGGCAACCCCCAGAACCCTGGCCTTTGAGATTTCAAGATAATCCCACCCATGGCGTTCCGTGGCCGAATTCAGACCCTGGCAATCATCATTTCGTGATAATGCCGCCTATGGTATCTAAACCAGCAGAGTGCTTACTTGCCCCCAGTAGGATATTTAAATATCCTAAGAGATAAGCACCGAGGAGACGATATGTTGTTACACGTCTTCGAGGGGAAATTCCCACCTCTCTACGTCAGGGACTCCTCCAAATCAACTTGTGTTGATCGGCCACTCCTAATCTATGCGACTTTTTTCAGAACATTGAAAATGCTTTTTGCGTGAATTTTGTTATTTATGCACACTGAACCAGATTGTGTCTGAATTGGGGTGCTTAGGTTACCGAATCCTACAAATCGAAGGTCAGTTAACGAGGCCGAATACTCCCTAAGCCTTAGACCTAATACTTAAGCTTCACATTTTCCCCAACCTCTTGATGAGTATCCATATTTTAGTGGGTACTTGAATTTTTAATCCTAAGAGTCTAGCCCAAAAGGCCTAAGATCAGCATTCCTACTAATCTCTTTTTATGTCTCCTTAGCACTTTTCTTTCATTTTTCTCTTTTCTTGATCTGGTCTAGAACTTTAGTTAATCCCTTAATCTTTTACTAATGACCATTTTTTTTTTTCATTTTGGGCTCCTTTTTTTGGCATTTTGCTCTTTTCCTCCTCTCATTTTGTATAGCCCAAAAATTTTCTCTCCCCTCTCAGTTTTTTTTTCTTTTTCAAGATTTTTCTTTTTTTCGGTTGAAACCTTTTCTTGATATGGGTTTTCCTGACATTTTGCACTTTCTTACTCTCCCATGCCTATGATTTGCAATGTCCCCATTGTAAATTAGGTGGGTTCGATTTTAGCTTAGTTTATGCACTAGGACAGGTGTTGGGTGGGCAGACGAGTTGAAGTGACTATTGCGAACGATTTCTAATCTCGGGTAGGGGTACTTGAGGTGGAGTCGGCTGTTCTAATGGATGAACCCTAAAGTGCAATATGAATTCAGCGTAGAAACGTCAGAAAAGGTTTCGGGTTTTTAAAAGAATGATGGGTTGCCTCCCGTTAAGCGCTGAGTTTTAGCCATCGGCTAGGTGTAATGAACTCAAGGAGAATGGAGGGTAAAGGATGACTCAGCCAAATTTGTATTAGTCATGCCAATGAACAGTTTGAGTCTCTGACCGTTCACAACAAAGGGTTCAAAATCATGGCTGAGTGGGCTGATCTCAATGGCTCCATTTCCAAAGACTTGTCAGACTAGGTAGGGTCTAACCTACTTAGATCGTAGCTTTCTTGGGAATAATTTGAGTCGGGCATCAAAGAGTAGAATCTTTTGACCAGAATGAAAGATCTTTCTAGAAATGTGTTTGTCATGAAAAGCTTTAACTCATTATTTGTAAATTCGCAAGTTCTCATACGCGTCGTGGCGTAGTTCATTGATCTCGCTCATTTGAAGTCTTCTATGGTTTCCACCCTTAGAAAGATCTAAGTTGCAATTCTGTACTGCCCAATAGGCTTTATGCTCCAATTCGACGGGGAGGTGACATGCCTTCCCGTACACTAGTCTGAAGGGAGACATTCCTAATTGGGTCTTATGGGTGGTCATATAGGCCCACAATGCTTCGAGAAGTCGAGAAGACCAATCCTTCCTGTAAGGTCGAACAGTAACCTGGAGGATTTTCCTGACCTCTTAGTTTGATAGCTCAGCTAGACCATTAGTTTGGGGGTCGTAAGGGGTAGAGATTCGATGTGACACCCCGTATTTGGTCATCAGTGACCTGAACTTAGCGTTTGTAAAATGGGTCCCTCCATCGAAAATTATTGCTTGTGGAATCCCAAACCTTGAGAAGATGTTTTGATTAATGAATCTGATAACAACGTTATGATTATTGGTTCGGGTCGGAATGGCTTCTATCCACTTGGACACGTAGTCAATGGCGAGTAAGACGTACTTGAAGCCATCGAAGATAGGGAAGGGTCTCATAAAATCAATCCCCCAGATGTCAAAAATTTTGCATACCAAAATCGGTTGTAGAGGAATTATGTCTCGATGGCTCATGTTGCCCAAGGTCTGGCAATGGGTACATGCCTTACAGTGATCGTATGCATCCTTGAAAATTGTGGGCCAGTAAAAGCCACATTGGAGGACTTTTGATGCGATTTTGTGTCCTGAGAAATGTCCACCGCATGCCTGGTCATGGCAAAAGGAGAGTATGTCTTTGATCTCTATGTCCGTGACACACCGTCGAATTATTTGATCAGCACCAATGTGGAATAGATATGGGTCTTCCCACAGGTAATACTTGTCATTGGAACGCAATTTGTCCTTCTTGGCATTTGGCCAATCAGATGGGATATGATGTGATGCTAAGTAGTTCACCATATCTGTGAACCATGGAAGCCCTGTATTGATAGTCAGGAGGTGCTCATCAGGAAAGTGTTCTGTGATGGGTCCGGAAGGGTCAATTATTTCAGAAGGAAGGTGGGATAAGTGATTAGCTACCATATTTTGCTTTCCCGCTTTGTCGCAAATCTCGAGGTCAAATTCTTGCAATAGCAAGATCCATCAGATTAATCGAGGTTTTACATCCTTCTTTGCAAGGAGATGCCCCACAGTTGTGTGATCCGAGCATATGATAACACGGGAACCCAGGAGGTATGATCTGAATTTTTCTAGGGAAAATACTACAGCAGCAGCTCTTTCTCAGTAACCATGTAGTTACACTGAGCCTCATTTAGTGTTTACTAGCGTAGTAAATGGCCACGGGTTTCCCATCAATTTTCCGCCTCAAAATCGCACCTACAGCGAAGTCAGATGCATCGGCACATGATCTCAAAGGGTTGAGACCAATCAGGGGACTGTAGGATCGGGGCTTGGGTGACTCGGTCATGAAGGATCTCAAATGCTTGAGTGCATCCCTTGGAAATTTTGAAAGCCACATCCTTGGAGAGAAGAGTAGTTAGGGGGTGCATGATTTTTGAAAAATCAGGGATAAATCGACGGTAAAAACTGACGTGCCCCAAGAAAGATCAGATGTCCTTAATTGAGCTAGGCAAAGGGAGCTTGGAAATCAGGTTAACCTTGGCTCGATCGACTTGGATGCCTTTCTCCGAGATTAGATGTCCCAGGACGATTCCCTCAGGCACCATGCAATGGCTCTTTTCCCAGGAAAGAAGCAAATTCACATTGATGCACCGCTTGAGTATTTGGACCAAGTACTGGAGGCAATCGTCAAATGATGCTCCAAACACTGAAAAGTTATCCATGAAGACTTCCTGATAATCACCTACCATATCTGAGAATGTGGCAAGCATGCTCCGCTGAAATGTCGTGGGTGCATTACAGAGACCAGAAGGCATCCTTCGAAATGCGTACGTTCTGAAGGGGTAGGTGAACGTGGTCATTTCTTGGTCTTCTGGATGGATTGCCACCTGGAGTACCCGACAAGAAAGCAGAAGAGCCTATTTCCCGCTAGTTTCTTGAGGATCTGATCAATAAATGGTAGTGGGAAATGGTCCTTCTTCGTGGAGGAATTAAGTCTTCTGTAATCAATGCAGACTCTCCACGAGTTAGCTATTCGGGTAGGAATGACCTCTCCAGTTTTAGTCGTGATGATGGTGAGTCCAGCCTTCTTAGGCACAACCTGGATTGGACTCACGCAACGACTGTTGGAGATTGGGTAGATGATCCCTACATCTAACCACTTGATGATCTCATTTTTCACGACCTCTTGCAGGTTAGGGTTTAAATGTCTCTGCATCTCTCGTGAAGGTCGTGCGCCCTCTTCTGTGTAGATTTGATGTGTGCAGTATGAGGGGCTTATGCCAGTCAAGTCATCGAGAATCCATCCAATGGTTCTACGATGTTGCTGGAGAACAATAATTAGATGGGATTCCTAGTCAAGTGTGAGTCGGAAGTTGATAATCACAGGAAACGTTTGATTGGAACCCAAAAAGACGTAATTCAGATGCTCGGGAAGGGGCTTGACTTCCATGATAGGATTATCAGTAGCAGCGGGTGGTTCGGGGTTTTTATCAGGAATAAGGGTTGGAGTTATGGGTGTGTCTAGATCAGGTTCATATTCCTCTTTTGCAGGTTTCGATTTTCTAGTGGTTGACCAGGGATAATCAGGTTGTCCTCAATATGCGATTCATCAACCACGGCTCTGATATCACATATTTGCTCTATAACCCCGAAATTAATCCCTTGTTGGGCCTTAAAGATGTCAATCTTCAGAGTTTGATTCCCGAATTTTAATTCTATTTGGCCCTCTTCACAGTTTATGTTGGCTCTAGCAGTGGCCGAAAAGGGTCCCCTTAATATGATTGGTGTGTCCCTTGGCTTCTCAGGTGCATCCATATCCAGAACTATGAAATCCATCGGGAAGTAGAAATCCCATACACTAACAATGACATCCTTGAGTATTCCTTTAGGTGACTTGATGGATCGATCAGCTAACTACAACGTCACCTCAATCGGTTTAAGTTTGGACACTTCAAGGTGGTCAAGGAGGGATGTATGTATTAGATTTATGGAGGCACCTAGGTCTAGTAGGGCTCTATCAAATTGGGTTTCACTAATTTTACATGAAATCAAGGGAGTTCCTGGCTCTTTAACATTTGGTGGGAGTTTACTCAAGATGAGAGAGCTGGATTGCTCTGACAGTACTATCAGATTCCCACTCTTGGTTCGTGGCTTACGTTTAGTTGTACATACGTCTTTCAGAAATCTTGCGTAAGCCGGTACGTGGTGAATTGCATCCATTAAGGGGATGTTTATCTGGACCTGTTCAAAGAGCTTGACCAGATCCTCCTCGGGAGCCACAGGTTTGGTTATCCTTTTTCCTTTGGTCAAGGCCTCAGGAAATGAAATCCTAGTTGGTTCCTCTAGAATAGGTCCAGGCTCTTGATCTGGGATAGGGGTATACTGGATAACTATCCTAGGGCTTTGGCTACTACCATGCTTGGAGTGGTTTGGATAATGTGGGTCTTGGGTTGCTTTACCATTATGGGTTGTTACAGAGTATAATCCTGCCTGGTTTTGGTTTGGCTTTGGTAAGAGGGGTGGCTGCTGCTGAAATCCCGCATAAGATGTCGAAGCTTCCATCCTGTCTGGTGATGGAGCAGCAGGTGCTTGATAAATCAAATGTGCATGGCCGGAATTTGGGTTCATAACGTGCCTCTAGGTCGGCACGTTATTTGGGTTTGGCAGAGGTTGTAACGGAAGGGTGCCAGGTTGGCGGGAATTCGCCATTTGGGCTAGTTGATTGCGAACCTCTGAGATCTCATTCTTGTGCTATTTTTGCATTGCCGCATTTGTCTTTTGAATGTTAGCCAGTGCTTGAAGGATAAGAGTCATTTGATCTTGGTTTGGCCCAGATTGATAAGTGGGATTGGATCGAGGCTGAGCTGGCTGATATGGATGAGGAGCTTGTGGACGAGGTTGAGAAGGTGGTCTTTAAGTTTGAGAATTTCCCATCCACTGAAAGTTGGGAAGATTTCGTCATCCAGGGTTGTAGGTATTGGAGAATGGATCATTCTGGATGGCACTGAGGTCCTCGCAGGTCTGAGGAACCTCAGAAAAGTTAGAATACGAGGGTTCAGAGTTCCCCCTACTCGAATAGAGTGGCTCGAAGGTCACTCTGGTCCAAGAGTTAGACGGGGGTGGATACGGGTCCATCCCCTGAGAAGATTGGTGATAGATGTTTTGCACAGTTTCCCTCGCCAGAGGTGGCCGTGCAATAGAATTCTGTGCAGAGGTGGCTCACTGCAGGTGCCGAGTTAGCTCATCCACCTTCTTCTCTATGATAGAAACCTTGTTCAACCGATTGGCCATCAGCTCCAAGTCGATGGATGTGGGCAGGTCCTGCATCTCATGTGCTCCCCTCAGATTCGTCCATGCGCGGGCATTTATCCTGTCGAATAAGCCCAAGGAGTCATTGTTTATGGAGTTCTCACACATGTTTTTGAGAATCTCCCACACCGTGTCCTCATGCTGACCCATGATGTTTCCTCTGCAAGTTGCATTGACGAATAATCGAATGTCTTCACAGAGTCCCTGGTAAAATGACTGGACTTGTTCCCATTTAGGAACTCCGTGATGAGGGCACTTTCGCATGAGATCTAAGAATCGGTCCCATGCTTCATGAAGAGGTTCACTCATTTTTTGAGTGAAATGGGTGATTTGGTGGTGGAAGGCATTTGTCTAGCCAACGGGAAAGAACTTTTTCAAAAATTCGGACTGAAGTTCATCCCATGTGTTGATCGGACGAGTCTGAGTTTGATACCAGTGAGCAACCTTGTCCAGGAGGGAGGAAGAAAACATTTTCATGAGCAGAATATCCTGATTTTGTGGATCTAACTTGAAGGTCTGGGCCAGATGTTTGAGTTATTTAATGTGCTGGAATGGATCATTGGAGTTAAGCCCATGAAATTTTGGTTTGGCATGAATCATATTGGGCTTGAGTTTAGAATCAGGACCTCTAACTAGGATTCGGACTCGAGGCTCGATTGCCACCACAGCGAGATTATAGTGATCTTGCATCATTGGTCGCTGTGGTGGGTTTACAAAGTTTTGGAAGAGATCAGTCAGGTGCTAAAGCTGGTGCTTAAGGTTGTTCACTTCTTCAATGGGTTGTGCCATGATGGAAGAAGGAGAACTTGGTTCTGAATCAGAGGAAAGGTTTATGTGGTGAGGTTGCTATATAAACAAGGGCGTCAAAACTTGGCCTCGGCGAGAATGAATTTCTAAAGGAGGTCGTAAGGATGGTCCTAAGGACCTCCAACCGAACATGCATCGAAGGATGTGATGAGATTAGAAGGTGCTGAACTCAATCGAGACACCTAAAAATTGTTGGGTGACTACAGAGGTTTGGGGCGGATGATACCCCTTAGTCAGAAAGGTCATCCACTTGAGAAGTACCTGGGTAGCTAGAGAGGGAGAGTCCCGCAAAGACCCCTACACGGTAGAGCATCCCCACGAGTTATAGGGTTTCCCCCACCTGACCTCTATTGTCACTGAGATTCTAGGTAGACCAGAATGGGGACCTTGACCTCTTAAGTCTACCTTTTTTAATTAAGATCAAGGTGCTTAGGGTTCCACTTGAACTTTTAGGTCTTTTGAGTGAAAAAAAATTGACCTAATTTTAAGGTTGGTTGACCCAAAGGATCAACTTCACGTCTTGTTCCTTTGAGATCCTTTAGGTCCTTTCTTTCAGGGTTCAAATGGATTAAGAGCTTGATTTGCTTAGGGTTTCTCTTGTACAGATCTTTTCAAATAAGGCTTAGGCACACCTCTTTTTGAAATTTTTTGCTTTTCTTTATTTAAGAGAAAATGTGTCTCTAAAAAACCCTAGCATTGTAATCCTTAGGTTGGCTCTAGTTGGTCTAATTTAGTTGCCTTAAAAATTTGTATCTAGGGCTCAATCAAGAAAGTTCTTGCCCTAGTTACCTTAGTTGGATGTGCAGTTCAAGATGTGTTGAAATGAAAATTAGGCAACTTTGATGAATTACTAAGTATGAAACAGGTAGCTCTAGGTTGATTTTTCTTTGTTTTCTTCCTTTTCAAACTTTGAGGGGATTAAGAGAGAGGGTTAATGAAAGTTACCTCTTCCTTGGTGTGGTTGTTGTGCAGCTGCTCTTCTTTTCTCTACTTTCCCTGAGACAAGCACAACAAAGGAGAGGGATTAAGTCAGTATTGAATCAGAAGTTGTGATCAAAAGCTTCAGAACAGCCCGTTGCTCCCTGGCAACGGTGCCAAAATGTTTACGTGGCTAGATCATGTTTTAGCAGATATCTTGTTGTAATATAGATGAACTCTCCGTGAAAACAAGAATTTATAGCTCGAAAATCAAAGTATCCAAGGTTGAACACAGGGAGCAATTTGGGTATTCTAAAACTTGAGAACACAAATTTTAATAAAAAGCAATAACTAGTTCAACAAAAATAGCTAAGTAATGTTAAAGGTGCTCAAAAAGAATTGGACATCTAATATTGTATCAGACGTCTTAAAAATTTAGACTACAGTGCTTGGTAAATTGTTGGCCTTCTCTTTTCGTTTTGCATTGCCCAGCGGCTATGGCTTCTTCTTCTCTTTTTCTCCGTTAGCCGCTTCAGCTTCTCTTCTTTTTCCTTCCTTTGCTTTCTCTCTTCTTGATTCTCTTCCTGCAGCTAAGTCCTGGCCTCTTCTTCTTGTCTTCCTTAGTTTCCTTCTTCTTTTTCGTCCCTTGCTCTACTGCTCCTCTACTATAATGCATCTCACTTCTTCTTCTTCTCTTGCTACGGCTACTTCCTTTTCTTTCTAAGTCCTTCCTTTCCTTCTCTTGCAATGCCTCTTCCTCCCTTAGCTTCTTCTTCTTGCACAATCACAACACAGCAAAACCTATTCCCCTACCCTCCCGTGCATCTCGCTCTCTATGTGTATCTCTCCTCGGTATGCTCTCCCAGAGCTGGGTAATTAGGTCAGTCGCGTGCCCTGGTCCAGGCGCACCAGTGTCGGTGTGGTGCACGGATAGGTTAGTTGGATCCGGGTGCCAGGTCCGTGGGGGAAATGTCGCAGACGAGGCGTGGCGAGTGAGGGTGAGGGACCTCACCCCTGTGTGTCTTGAGGCAAATAGCCCAATTAACAAAATCGACTTAAACTACACAAGAAGCTCAAAACTTACCGAGGTGGGACTAAAAGTCCCACTCGCTTCTACTGGCACTTGCAGGAGAGTTTCTTCACGTAATTGATGCAGCCGCAGGTCTCACAGCAACTACTCTCAGGTTGGACTTGTGCACACACTCAACCCGCACAGCCTGGGAGCCTGAATCCTGAAGCTGGCGGCCAGAAGCTGGAGAATAAGCAAGCTCGTGTGCTTGTTAATGGCAAACGGGAGCTCTACCCTACACGACACAAAAGGAGCCTTGCGGCTCTATCAGATAACAAGAGAACCTTTGTCGTGTCACGATGATGGTGAGGCAGGTGTTGGCGTGGCTCAGACCAGCCTAGGCATGCGTGCCTAGGTCGCACTGTGACCGTGTGAGTGGGTGTGTTCGGTGGAAGCGTGGAGCACATGTGGCAGTTTGTGAGTCGGTGGAAAGTGTTCAGTGGCCGATGGCAGAGGTGTTGAGGTTGGTGGTGAGATGTGTGGAGGTGTGGAGTGATGGGTGCGTCTCGCCGGAGGTTGGCTGGAGATGGGGAAGACGGGGGTGGACAATGGCAATCCAGGGGTGATTTGTGAAATAGATTGAGGGAAAATAGAGAGTAGGAGAAGAGGAGCTTATCTGAGGTACTTGGAGCGAAGGGGAGGAAGAGGAGACAAACGGCGCATTTGTGCCGTTGTCGGAGAAGACAGCCCTGAGGGGGAGATAGCGGCGATGAGGAAGAGATCAGGAAGGCGTGTGCTGGTGTGGCATGACGTAGAAGAACGAGGCGAAGTGAACCCTGCCGCTGGTATGGCTGTAGAGTGACAAGAGCAGGGAGGAAAAGTCGTCGGAGCTTGCGGGCTACTTGGCTGAAGTGGGGAGAGAGGAATTATGGGGGATTCTTCAGCCAAGTCAAGCTTGAGAGATTTGCAGAGAATCGGGGATCCTTTTATAGTTGCTGGCCGAGCTTCTGGAGCTTGGAGGGCAAGCCTTCTATCACCGACTCCTCGTCGGAGAAGGAAGGTAGTTGGAGATCCAAATCTCTCGTGCGTTCGCATGAGAGATTGGATGCAAATTAGAGATTGCAATTGAGCTCAGATGAAAGGGAATTCCTCAGAGAATCTCCCTTCCAAATCTAGGAGGAGATCTCTGAGGAATCAGGGAGTACTCCCCCTCAATTCCTTGTCGGAGAAGGATTTCTCCACATTAATGGTGGGGGGACCTATTTGTAAGAGTGGCGAAGAAGTTAGGGGTTTGTGTAATGGTTTTCAAAAGATAGGGGCCAAAATGTAATTGGGTGTACTATTTTGCAAACTAGGTCAAGATGACCTCCCCTTAGGTCCAAATTTTGGTACAAACCTAATTTAGACCTAAGGAATCCGATGGTGAAGTTGGATTTTAGGGTTGACCACGTTTGATTGGACTTTTTGCACAAAAACCCAAATTAGGTCAATTAATGAGCTAGGACCTTAATCTAGGTCAAAATTGGTTCCAATGGTCAAATTGAAGGTTATAAACCCTAGGGGATATTTTTCCATGAATTTTAAAGGGTTTATTTGATTTTTAACCTGACCAGAACCTTGTTGAATTAAGCAGGTCTATTTTAGGGTTATAGAATGTCATTTAACTCCTAGACTGCACATTAACAAATTTCTGATTGAACCAACCCACTTTTCATCTTATTCAGATCATTAGACCTATGTTTTGCCTCTAAGAAATCCTGTTTATATCCTGCAATGGTGAAATTGGAATTTTATCCTTTATTTCATGTTTTCTTCTCAGAACACTTATTCCATGAATTAAGCCTTTCTCTAGGTTATGTAGGAGCTCTTATTCTCTTTCTTAGGTCAAAATGAGCTAGTTAGGGCTTATGATGAGGCTCTCATCAACAGTCAAGCCTGAGTTTGATTCCTTGACTATGGATTCAATCTAATGCATTGATGAGTTTCAACTAATTCTGAGATGTCTGTGAATGATTTTAAAGTGATTTGAGCAAGCATTGATATATAATTTGATTGGATTTCTATTTCTGCCAGTTTTGGCTATTTTTGAACCTAAACTGATGGAAGTGGCTTTTAGATGAGATTTGATTGTAAATTCTGCCCAGATGAATTGGTAACAACCTCTAGAAGTTGTTTTAAATGATTAAACAAGCCTTTAGTTGTCTGTTAGGTCTTTTTCATGTCTGAATCACACTTCTTGAACCTTCCAAAGAAGCTTTAGGCTCTTGTATACTTCCTGAAGCTCTTGAGAGCTTAATAACCACACCATCAATTGTGGAATTTATTTTATAACCCATTTAGAACATCAACTGAGAGGTAAAATCAAGTCTGTAGACTTAGAGTAAAGAAAACCACTACCCAAGACATTTTTTACTATAGACAAACCTGTATCTTTGCCCTTCAAATCGAAGAGAATAACTTCCCCTTCACATTAAATTGACACTACAATCTTGTGGAGCAACTCAAGAGCTTTCCAACAAGCTTTTATTTGCATGAAATGGAGTTCTGAGCTACTGGAAATTGACATTTGAAGTTTGGTCTAGGAGGGGAAATGTTAGCCCCACATCGGTTAGATCTGAATGAGCGCTTGGGTATAAAACACTTTTGTTGTATAGGCAATTCAATCGTCAGCGCTCGGCGCATGGTTACCGGTTGAGCATGAATGAGCATTGTGTGTGTGTGGGCGTGCATGTGCTTGCGAGTGTGTGTGCCTATGTCATGCGAGAATGTGGCCCTGGGAGGGCATGTCGAGGCCTGGGTGGCTGTGAACCGATTTGGCTCGAAACTCTAAATCGGAAAATAAATTGAACTAAATGAATCAGGCTTGGACTTAGTAGGTTTTGGTCCCACCCTAAAAAGGGTGCTCTGTATCCCCAAATGGTCCAAGTCACCAACAGATAACCTAATTTTTGGTTGAAGAGAAAAAAAACCCAGTTCATCACAAGGAGGAAAGGTGAAGGAAAGAAGGAAATGCTAAGGTTAACTGCTGAAGGCTTGAAAGGCTAAGGACATGTTAAGGGAAGATGTTAAGGAAAAATGCTAAGGTAAAAGTAGAAGGAGCAAAGTAAAGGAAGAGAAAGGAGAAGGAAGACAGGAAGAATTTGTCGAAGGAAGAAAGAGAAGCTTGAACAGGCATTAAGAGACATGGTAGAAAAGAGAAGAAAGAAAAGAAGAAAGGAAGAAGAGAAGAGCTCAAGAAAATAAGAGAAAGATAAGAGAGAAATAAGAGAAAAGATAAAAAAGATAAGTAAAAGAAAAGAGAAAAGAGTAAGAGAAAAGGTAAAAGAAGAAAAAGAGAGCGGTTGAAGAAACAAAGAGAATAAATAGTTTAATTTCTTGCATTATTTTTTAATTCCATTTTGAGTTTAATGTTGTAATAAGGCATGTTTCAATTAGTAAAACTTTCTATTGCCTTAATATCTTTGAAATAAAAAGAAAATTAACATGTTTACTTGTTATTAAAGAAGATCATTTGTGTAAATATGTTTTCTTATGGAATTTTGCATATTTCTTAAATTTAAAATCATTAGGCAAAATTCATGTTGTTAAAATTAACTTAATTATACCCCCTATGAGTTGTTTAAACTGATTTGTGAATTCTAAATAAGCTATACCTCCCAACGAATGACCTGGACTCAACTAGATAAAAGAAAAGAAATCTAAAATGTTAGGTTAACTTGACCCTATACTACTAAATCAACACAAATTCGAGTTAACCTAAGTTACTTTCCTCTACACAATTAAGCAAAATTAACTTAATTAACTGTGTTAACGAGGAACACGATCAATATAGTGATCTCGTTTCTGTCTAATCTTTGGATTCAAAACCAAATCCCGTTGTTTATCCTTAACAAATCTTGTACCTCCTATGTTTGGATCATCCTATGTCCCGTAATCTCTTTTTCCTCAAAAGTCAAAAAATTTAGATTTCCCAAAAATTCTATTTTGTAATAATTAAGCTTTTGGTAAGAGACTAGCAAAAGATAAGTATGGGGGTGTGATAAATGCCAGTTTATCATCATTCTTATTCATTAAAACAAAGCTAACTCTTATGATTTTTGCTCTGTAAATAGGTTTTTGGGCTGCATTTCGACATAAATTAGGATAGGCCGACATTTTTCTTCTTATTGTCTTTTTGATATGTTTTTTTTTTAGTGTTAGGGATAGATAGAGAGTCAAATCCCCAGAACCCTGGCACTTAGGATGGCAATTGGTGAAGGAGAAGCTTAAATCAGCTGGTACTCAACTTGATCCAACTAACCATAGCTACAATCCAGCTCACTTGAACTAGGGTTAGGTCATCCCATCTCCATTCAGCTCATCTCAGCTGAATGCCAGCTCAAGAGATCTAATCGTAGCTCACCTTAGCTTAAGGCAGCTCAAATCTAGCTCAACTTAGTTGAGTTTAGCTCATCTTAGCTCCCATCAGTTCACTGGGAGCTCTAGCTAGCTCAGCTGAGTTGACTGGAGTTCACCTCAACTCAACACCAGCTATATCCAGCTCCACTCAATTCCAGCCAGCTGAAGATGACTTCATCTTAGCTCAGGAAGCTCAAGTCCAGCTCCTGAGGACTCAGCTTAACTCAACTCAGTTGAGCTATGCTACCTTAGCTGCCTCAACCAGCTTGATCCACCCCGGAAGCACCAGACCTAGCTCACCTCAACTCGTTTTAGTAGAAGCCAGCATACTTTAGCTTGGCTTAGTAGCTAGCAAAGAACTAGCAAGCTAAGCCACCTAAAGTAGCTTCATGCCACCCTCTTTAGTAACTACTAGCTCTGGTTCTACTCCAGACTTCCTCTGTATAGCTCCTCTTCTCAAAACCTAGCTCCAATTGCCTCCTCCTCTACTCCATTACTAGCTAAGATAGCTTAACTTAGCTTAGCTTAGCTAAGCTCCAACTCCCTAGACCATCCATCACCCTAAAGTCCAACCTAACTACCCCTACGTCAATCCCACCTAAGCTACACCCAAGCTCCACCTAGTCCACCCTTAGTTAGCACTAACCTTAGCCATCACTTCACCCCTTAACAACCACCAAAAGGCATCTCCAAGTTGAAGCCAAAACCACCCTTAACTACTCATAAAAGTGGTGCCAACTCTCCTTTGATCTCATCCCTACACCTACCCCTTCCAAGCCCTATCCACCCTACACCTCACCTTCCTTCTAGAAGCCTTCAAGTTGGCGCCAACCCATGGCACCCTTCCATGGTTGGCGCCACTTTTAGGTGCCCTCTGGCCACCATAACCACCACCCATCATGCCCTCTAGGTGGTGCCAAATAGCCCCTTCCATTGGATCATGATAACTACCCCTAACCACCTTATAGGTCCATCCTAACCCTATTGATGTAAACATGCTTATATCACATAAACCGCCTATTTTTGCCTGTTCTTAGACATAGAGTTGTATCATATATTATAAATATTATAGAACATGCATCATCTTGCATTTAGGTTAGATTGTATAAAGTTTAGGTTAATTTTCTCTTTTTGTGGTCAGGTAACTGGGCTAGTGTTGAACGGTATTTTTCGCGAATCGCTACGCTTACGAGATTGGTTTTGGAAAACCTATCGTTGTAGTTCGAAAGAGAAGAATTCGTGTTCAACAAATAAAATTTATACCGAAATTAAAATTCCGGGTCGAACACAGGGAGGTGGACATTTGATTTAAAAACTACGCGTTTCTTTTTATTTGTTACAAAATAATTCAATTTAGAACTATCTAATTATTTACAATAAATAGAAGAGAGAGAGAGTAAGAGAGAAAGAGAATATTACACAGAAAAATCAAAATGAGATGTAGAATAAACAAGGAATTTTTGCATTGAAGAGATTGTTCATTACAACTAGAAAGCATAAAACAATTACTCTAGAAAGCGATAAATTTACTCTAGAAAGCATTAAAAGAATGGAGGGAGAAATATCCTCCTCGACGATTGCTTGGAGGATGAGTAGATTAATCTAGAAAGCAGTAAATCTATACTAGAAAGCGGTAAAAAGAATAGGGAGAGAGAAATCCTCCTCGACGGTTGCTTGGAGGACGAGCCGGACGGGACGACGCCTGGACGAAGGAGAACGAAGCAGGACAAAGGAGGACGAAGCAGAAGAACGGGAACGAAGCAGCAAGCCGTCGTCGTCGCGGGATCTACTTCCGAAGGGGAACGAAAATTGGACTTTATCTCACGAGAAGCATCCCGGGTGTGGGACAAGATTCTCTTGAGCTTTGGAGGGGTAGAGAAGAGAAAGAAGGGATGAGAATTTCGCATGGAGGGGGTCTCCTTTTATAGTTGCAAGGAGTGGGGGCAAAATGGACATTACAACTTCAAAATAGTAAATGAGGGGTCTTTAGTGATGGATAAATCCGTAACTAAAGCTCCCTTCTTGGGCGACGTGGGTGGCTCGCGCATGCCCGCTCAGCTGCTCGCGCTTGCAACGCCCGCGCACATCCAATGATTTTTAGCCGTCCGATCGCGAGATCGGACAACTTAAAATCACGCCTTCATCCGCTGCAGCCTGCCCGCCTGGCGCGTGCGATAGCGCGTTACGCGCGGGCGTCCAATCGCACATCGACGCTATTGGGAGTGCGCAGCCATTGGATCTCTATCTGACGCTCGTCCGCGCCCGCTCGCCCGCGCCTTCCAACCCCTCGCCGTGGGTCGAACCCACGACCTCTACTTCGCCCGCGGCTGTGTCACCGCTGCGCTACGCGGACGAAATGGTCGCGCGGACGCTTTTAAGCGTGAGCGACCACAGCCGTTGGATCTCCATCTGACGGTGGAGAGCGATCGGGCGGGGCCCTTTGCAAAATGCAGGCGGCCGTTTGGGCGGCTGAGATGATGCCACGTGACACCATCTTAGCCGTCCATCTTCTGAAAGTTGTAGATGGTGCCACGGATGTCGGATTGACTCGATTTTTGTGTTGTTGGGCTGCGATCATCGATCCGAATTCATCCGTGTGGTTGGATTTGTCATATGATGTGCGGATTTACACCATCCTATCCCTTCATCTTCTAGGGTTCCCGGGTCACTATCTGATGCTACGGATGCCTGATTAGGGCGATCTTGGAGTTGTTGAACTCCAATCGTCGCCCTGATCACATCCATACGGTTGGATCTTTGATCTGAGGACCCGAAAAATGTTTGCCCTATCCAAGCACCTAAAAGGAGACAATTAACCTCCATTTTATTCAAACTACTCTAAATGCAAGATGATGCATGTTATGCAATATTTATATCATGAAATGCAATCCTCTGCTTAAGAACATGCATAAATAGACATTTTAAGTAGTGTAAATGTGTTTACATCATAACCCCCATGCCTATCTTTTGCTAGTCCCTAGCAAAAACTATATGCTATTTATAAAAGAATTAGGTTAGATTATTTGGACTTGAGTTATTTTTCAATCATTAAGAAATTGACTACTTAGGAACTGAACTTTCACAGACACAACAGTGCCCGGGTATCAGCCAAAATGCAGACCGCTTCAAGCCCTCGCCTTACTAAAAGAAAAATTTCTTTTTCTCTTTTTCTCTTTTCTAATTTTTTTTTATTTTTATTTTCAAATTTTCGGGTTTAGGGGTGACTTTCTACGGCCATTCAACTTACCCAAAATTTGATGAGAACCCTAAGCTTTAAGCATCTTATTGTGATTGTGATAGACTCGTTGACCGGCAGTTAGAACGGACTTCGGATTTCTACGCCTCTGGGTGACCCCAAAAAGAATTCTGCCTAAAGGTGTATCTTTACAACTGGTAGCTTTCTCCCTACTTTTATTTTTTAACGGGGTCAACACAAGGGTGAATCCAGTGTATATATCCCCAGTTTATTCTACTTCTCCGCTTCTTCCTAAGTGTTTTAGGAATTTTTTAGTGCATTTTCTGAGCTGGGTTCTGCACAACCGGTCGATGAGCTGTTACCACCGACAACTTGCCAGCCATACTCGAGCGGTGAAGTGTGGCTTATTTCTTTTTTTCTTTTCTCCTATTCTTTTTGATTTTTTTTTTTTTAAGTAGGTGGCTTCCCTGGTCTAAGATTTACCTAAATGCAGCAAAAAGAGAAAGGTCCAGTGACTGGGCTCTAGACAACCTACCTATGGGCTGTTACCCACGATAACTTGCAAGCCATATCACCCTAGAAGGTTCATTAGCTATCCAAATTCTGCAAAAATCACCGAACAATGAGTCAGTGCAAAGAAAGTGTGTAGATGCTTAAGACTTGAAATTCCCTCAAATCAGAGGGCGGGTTGATAAGCCATGTACTTATCACCCAAACTTATTTATTCCAATTACGAAAGAATTAAGATGGCAAGGACTCGAAAGACAAATCCGCATTTTAGTGGATATAACAGGCTGATTATGTCCAAAGACCTGAAGGGTGTTTGTGTTCAAATCATAATGTAGTATTTCCTAAGCTTGAAAATTTTCTTAAACCCAAATTCTCTTTCCTAATTCCGAATTTTTTTTTCTTTTTTTATAAAAGAAAATAAACAAATCTACGGAGCTGACGAATGAATTCAGAGATGAATATCCACCCCCCATGCCTATCTAATGCAATGTCCTCATTGTATTAAAAAGACATAAAATAGAGTGGAAAAGCATAGAAAGCACCTGAATTGCATGAATATCAGGTCCACTCCAAGATGAAAACGAAAAAGAACTGTATAAGTGCTGAGTTTAGTGCCTTCATCTAGGCACACTATACAAAGAAAAGAAATGAAGAAATCACAAGTGCAGGTCAGAATCAGAATGAACAGAAGAATCCTCTGACCTGTCAGCAAAGGTCCACAGATGTGGACCAGATTGTGGTGCAGACCCACACCCCATAATCGAGAATATCTTAGGTTCTGGATAAACATTACCCAAAACCTAAAATTAGAATGCAAGCGGGGTCAGGCCTACGATTTATGAGGATGCAACCCAAGACCAAAAAGTCGGGTTACAGAGAATTGAAGCTCAAAAGGATAATCGTTGAATGTGTGCTTGGGTTTGACATCCTCGAAACAATTGTCGTAAGCGTTCTGATTTAATAGTTTCAGCTTAAAAGGAACCCTTCGACTCAATCTACCATTTCCTCCAAAATTAATTTCCTAAATCAACACTTCCAAGCTCCTATCCCCCTCATTCAGCATATCAAATTCCAGGACGTTTTGTATATTCATCACCCCGTCTGAAATCTCCAAGTCTAAATGATGTGGCAGAATCAAAATTGACTTGGGTCTAATTATCTCAGAATTAGAATCATCAATAAGCTCAACAGGGTGCAACTGATAATCAGGGCAATGAATTGATTCCTCTAGAAAATGCGATTCTGGATCCGTAATGTGTGCCCTAATAAGATTAGTTTCCTTAGTTATTGGGCTATTAAATGATCTATCAGAATCCTCAGGCCCAATTGTCTCACAGAAATCTTGTTCAGAAAACTCGCGTGAGACTTCGCAACTTGAATCTTCACCATCAGGACCCGTATCAATGTATGTCCCAAAATCAGTTGTCACCTTCAGTTCCAAGGAGACATACGTTTCCTCGTAACCCGGCTCAGCGATCTCAGGTGAAGAAATCAGATCATCCTTAATTAGTTGCTTTAATTCAATCTGGCCAGCCTCGTAACACGTGTCCACCCAACAGGTGCCTGAGCAGGTTCTGTCATTAGCTTTCCTGAAGAGGGTTCATCTTGGGAATTATTCCAAGATTGAATCAAAGCAACCACAAATCTCATCCTCAATTTTGCTAATTTCCCACGTAGAAACTCACCTGGGTTCTTATCCTTAACATCCTGGAGCCAATCCAACAAAGACTTGTTTAAATCATCAATCATTTCAATCAGGGGCTCCAATCTCTCAATGCAAGGTATTGGCTGAACTTCTAAAGATTGAATGATATTCCTCAAGTTAGCCAGAACCTTATCTTGAACCTGGTTAACCTGAACCAAATGAGTTGGTTCAGGGTTGGGTGGGTTTGGGCTCAATGCAGGGGAATTAACGAATTAAGATTCGTTATACCCTTCCTGATAATAGGTCATTTCAGATTGTTGAAAGGATGGTGATGACCTAAAGGCAGTGAAATCAGAGGATGGGTAAGGATCGGTGTATCCTTCTTGATTGTAGATCGTATTATGCTGTTCATGAAAGGAAGACGATCTATAATCGATGTAGCTCTGAGTAGGATAGAAATCAGAATCAAAGTGTTCAGGGTTAGACCCTAAACATGGGGGTCCGAAATTGTATCCCCAATCCGAATTATCCCAACTAACTGATGGTTGATTACAATACGAGTTGGGATAATCGTCATGTTGAGGATAATTTACAACAGGAGGGAAAGAGTGGGAATGCGTGAAATATGTGGAAGGATTCATGATACACGGGAGGAAGAAAGGTGCCCTGCAATAGAAACAATCAAACCTGTCCTTAAATGGGTTAGCCTACAGACCTACAGACTCTCAAAACCCGTCTTGAGATAAAGGAACGATTTCATCTACTTCCGTCTGTTCAATCCAACCAGTTAGAAGGAGGGACTGGGGAGAAGGTTCTTCCTTCGGCTTGTGCCTCCGGTTCCTAGTGTACCCCCCAGCCGTGATCGTTTGACTCTGCTCCCCTAGCTAGACATCAGATTGAACAGTAGAAACAGACTAATCGAAAATAATCTCGTTCTGAGTTCTGAAGAGCGAGTCCAATCCTTAAGGCCAACGTCTACTCTGTTTTATTTAGGGCTAGGTTCGAATGTGCTTTGGAATGTGATGGGCCCTTTAAATGGGTTGTGCCCTTAATGATTGATTGATTCGTGTGTGAGTGCACAACCAGTGGTTTTCAAGCAAGATTATTTTTGATGTGGTGAATTTTAAGATTCAAATCTTGCTTAGTACCTTTTAGGATTCAACTTTAGGTATTTTCAATCAAGTTTCATTGGCACACCAGGTTTTGCAAGCACATGTGAAGATGTTTTCCTTTAAGGCTTAAAAAGAATGTAGAGTGCCTGGTAAATTCGTAAGAGTTGAACCTAATTGGCAGCTACTTGATGAGTTGATTTTATTTGAAGTGGTGCAGCCCAAACAACTCAAACAACTGGTTACAAATGCACCACTAAGTTAGGCACACAAAGATGGTTAACCTAGAATGATTTCTACTCTTTTATGTGTTGCTTTATGTGTACCGGTCCCACAGATCAGAACCCGGTTGAGTAGAAACAAATCAATTCGGTTAAGTGCCTTTAAATGTGGGTGTACATTGTGTATTTGTTGAAAATTGCCCCACAAAATTATCTTTTTATTTTTTTATATAAATGAAGGTGGAATGAATGTGAGTGGAAATCCAAACAACCAAACTATTCCTAGGATTTATGCAAACACCTAGGTTAATTGGAATTTGGATTCAATGTGACGAATGAAATCTATGGAGGGGGAAAGAATGGGGGATAACTTACAAAACCTTCCACAGCACTTTACTCCAATCAACTGCTTTTGCTTGCCTCTAAAGAGTACCTGCAATTACAATAAGAAAGGAGAAAAGTGAGATAAATGATTTATAAGTTACAAAATGCAAAGCGAAATCAAAGATCGTTGCCTCCCCAGCAACAGTGCCAAAATGTTGAATGGTATTTTTTGCGAATCGCTACGCTTACGAGACTGGTTTTGGA
The DNA here is from genome assembly GCA_037157565.1 of Thalassia testudinum. Lineage (NCBI taxonomy): Eukaryota > Viridiplantae > Streptophyta > Magnoliopsida > Alismatales > Hydrocharitaceae > Thalassia > Thalassia testudinum. Next base: position 219,106,195 of record JAZHRO010000031.1, on the reverse strand, counting down.
AAACCTGTCGTTGTAGTTCGAAAGCGAAGAATTCGTGTTCAACAAATAAAATTTATACCGAAATTAAAATTCCCGGTCGAACACAGGGAGGCGGACGTTTGATTTAAAAACTACGCGTTTCCTTTCATTTGTTACAGAATAATTCAATTTAGAACTATCTAATTATTTACAATAAATAGAAGAGAGAGAGAGAGTAAGAGAGAAAGAGAATATTACACAAAGAAATCAAAACAAGATGTAGAATAAACAAGGAATTTTTGCATTGAAGTGATTGTTCATTACAACTAGAAAGCATAAAACAATTACTCTAGAAAGCGATAAATTTACTCTAGAAAGCATTAAAAGAATGGTGGGAGAAATGTCCTCCTCGACAATTGCTTGGAGGACGAGTAGATTAATCTAGAAAGCAGTAAATCTATACTAGAAAGCAGTAAAAAGAATAGGGAGAGAGAAATCCTCCTCGACGGTTGCTTGGAGGACGACCCGGACGGGACGATGCCTGGACGAAGGAGAACGAAGTAGGATGAAGGAGGACGAAGCTGAAGAATAGGAACGAAGTAGCATGTCGTCGTCGTCGCGGGATCCACTTCCGAAGGGGAATGGAAATTGGACTTTGTCTCTCGAGAAGCATCCCGAGTGTGGGACAAGCTTCTCTTGAGCTTTGGAGGGGTAGAGAAGAGAAAGAAGGGATGAGAATTTCGTATGGAGGGGGTCTCCTTTTATATTTGCAAGGAGTTGGGGCAAAATGGACATTACAACTTCAAAATAGTAAATGAGGTGTCTTTAGTGACGGATAAATCCGTCACTAAAGCTCCCTTCGTGGGCGACACGGGCGGCTCGCGCGCCCGCTCTCCTGCTCGCGCGAGCAACGCTCGCGCACGTCCATTGATTTTCAGCTGTCCGATCGCGAGATCGGACGGCTTAAAATCGCGCCTTCATCCGCTGCAGCCTGCCCGCTTGGCGCGTGCGATCGCGCGTTACGCGCGGGCGTCCAATTGCGCGTCGGCGCTATTGGGCACACGCAGCCGTTGGATCTCCATCTGACGCTCATCCGCGCCTGCTCACCCGCACCTTCCAGCCCCTCGCCGCGGCTCGAACCCGCGACCTCTGCTTCGCCCGCGGCTGCGTCACTGCTGCGCTACAGGGACGAAATGGTCGCGCGGACGCTTTTAAGCGCGAGCGACCACAGCCGTTGGATCTCCATCTGACGGCGGAGAGCGATCGGGCGAGGGCCTTAACAAAATGCAAGCGGCCATTTGGGTGGCTGAGATGGCACCACGTGGCACCATCTTGGCCATCCATCTTCTGAAAGTTGTACATGGTGCCACGGATGTCGGATTGACTCGATTTTTGTGTTGTTGGGCTGCGATCGTCGATCCGAATTCATCTGTGTGGTCGGATTTGTCATCTGAAGTGTGGATTTACACCATCCTGGCCCTTGATCTTCTAGGGTTCCCGGGTCACTATCTGATGCTACGGATGCCTGATTAGGGCGATCTTGGAGTCGTTGAACTCCAATCGTCGCCCTAATCACATCCATACGATTGGATCTTTGATCCGAGGCCCCAAAAAATGTTTTCCCTGTCTAAGCACATAAAAGGAGATAATTAACCTCCATTTTATTCAAACTACTCTAAATGCAAGATGATGCATGTTATGCAATATTTATATCATGAAATGCAATCCTATGCTTAAGAACATGCATAAATAGACATTTTAAGTAGTGTAAATGTGTTTACAATAGAGAGATTCAATCGAGGCCTAAGATTGATAATCCAACCGTATGTATCTAACCAAGGCAACAATTGGAGTTCAATGACTCCAAAATGGCCCCGATCATACTTTTGTAGCATCAGATATAGTCCAAGGAAGATCAGAGGTCAAGAGCCAAGATGGTGTCAATCCACACTTCAGATTACAAATCCGACTGCATAGATAGGTTCGGATCGACGATCGTAACCTAATGGTGCAAAACTCGATTCAATCTGACATCTGTGGCACCATCTACAACTCATAGAAGATGGACGGTCCAGATGATGGCACGTGGCACCATCCAAACCCTCCAAATCGCTCATTGCACTATCTTCTCATCAAACTGTTGAGAGTTGATTAGGTTTCCTCCCTCAAGCCACATCTCATGTGAGAAGAATTCCACTTCTAATCTGAACCGTCAAATCAAGATCCAACGGTCAGCATTAAATGGTACAGGAATTCTCCTCTTGTCTATCCATGCGCTTAGCACGGTGGATAATAGCCTTTAGCACGTGAGGTTCGAGATCGAATCCCTACGATGCACCTCTTGAGCACAGGTCCAATTTGAATCAGGACAGCTCGATCTCGTGTGGACAACCCTGATTTGTCCGCGTCATGCACTCAACGGCTGAAGTAGGCACGCGATGAGAATGCTGAGTCATCCGATCTCGCAATCAGATGGCTGAGATTGTGAGATCGTGGGCTTTAAGCGTTGAGGAAGAGAAGATGAATGCGTGGGCGCGATGCAATCTGAGTCATCGGATGCAAGATGGACGAATGAGATCACACAATCATGGGTGAGCGTTGCATGCATGCTTCCCACATTCAGGCCTTTAGTGATGGATAAAGCCATCACTAAAGTCCCTGACATTAATTTTTAATGTGTAATATCCCATTTTCCCCCTCAAATCTACACCTATATATAGTCCTATGACCCCCACACTTTCTTCATCCCTTCCTCTCTTCTCTCACCCCCTCCAAAGCTCTAAGAGCTTGTCCTAAACCCTTGATGCTCCATTAGAGTTCTAAATACAATATTACCACCTTCTCACCTCCTTCGTGGAGCATCCTGCGGTGGTCCACTCACTGCCATTTGGGAAGCGTATCCCTCTACGACGTTGTCCTGCCGCGTTCTCCATCGTCCCTCACCGTTCTCCTTCATCCCGCATCTCACCACCTTCATTCGGGCACTCCGTCACTATGGCTTGTCCTCCAAGCAGCCGTCGCGGAGGATAACTTCTCTCCACCTTCTTTTACCGCTTTCTAGTATAGATTTCCTACTTTCTAGTGTAGCGAGTAGTTGTAGCAAGTAGTTGTAATGAACATTGCCCTATGGTAATGAAATCCACGTTTAATCTATCTCTATTTTCTCTTTATTTGTAATATTCTCTCTTTCTTCTATTATTTATTCTTTAAGTAGATAGCTAGTTTAGATTCAATTTGATCGGCTACTCTGCTTTGTGACAAATAAAACAAACGTGGTTTTTAATTAAACGTCTACCTCCCTATTTTCGACTCAAAATTCCATTAAAGTTTTGGTAAATTTTATCTCTTGACGATTTTTCTCGCAAATTACACAACAATGATAGGTTTTCAAAACTCAACTTCTGTTTGCGATGATCTTCCGCTACAACACCTACATGTGTCCATGCCAACCCCTTCCATCCTAAACCCTATAAATACCCTACCCTACCACCACATAATTCCCATCATCCATTTAGTCTAATTCCAACTCACATCTACCATAGCCCATGACCAAGGAGAAGGAAGAAAGAAGATTAAGGGGGCACATCACTCGCCCCCTTTGGGCCTTCTTCTCATTCCTTCACCTTGTGCCACACCAAGGAGGAGGAGAAATTCTTCATCAAGGAGTATGGCCAGGCAAGGTAGAAGCACTTAGGGTGGACATCCACCCTTGAGGAGAGGTTTAAGGCACGTCCACCTAAGGCTTGCCTTGGAGGACACCATTCTGATGGAGCTATAGAAGGAAAGAGTTGGAGATCTTCTTTTCAAGTTCGGGAGCTACCAGGCTTGGAGCAAGAAGCCTCCACCTCTTGTTCACTATCATCACCATCAGGACCATTAATTTTCTTTTACTTTTGTACCTTGATAGTTGTAGGAAAAGCTTTCCTCTATTAGGGTTTTCTATAAAACATTTTTTTGAGTCCTAATTTAAAGTTGACTTCTTTGCAATTTTTGTTGCATTTAGTGGCTTTGTTTTCTAGCACCTTTCACTCCCACTCCCTAATTACTCTAGGCCTCCATGTGCCTAGAGTGGGATTAGGGAGAGGAGTTAATCATCACATATGTGTTAGCTTAGTAATTACAGGTGTTAGACTTTTCCACAAACAAAATTTAAGTGTTCAGTTATTTCAAAATAAAAAAAAATTATATTTAAAATACCAAAAAAAATGTTGATTTCCATTTTCCAAGCAAGGGATTCGATTTGTAAATAATTTGGCATCCTTGGATGACCCTAGATACTTCCCTATCTAGGTTTACAAATTTAAGAACTGAATGATTTTACACGTTACAACGACGATTTTACAAACCGTGTAAAATCTGTATCAATGGCCAAGCTTGCACTTCCACTTCAATGCCTTCCACATCCAATCCTCTACCTCCTAGGCCTCAAACTCCCATTCACCATCTCGTTCATCCGGAGGATGACAACAATTATGCACAATTAGAGGATTTAATGAGCTTCCTCCACATCAGTTTCCACATCCTCCATGTTCAATCGCTAAGTTGATGTTTAAAAGTGTCGCGATGCAGTATAGTCGAAGTAGCATTCAAACAAGTATAATTTTTGTTACTCAAATAAGTTTCCGAGGTCGAACATAGGGAGCAAATTGGTATTTAGAAATCACTATCACAATTCAGAATTAAAAGGATTTGCAATAATAGCATTAACAATGTGAAAAAATATGGGAGTAAAATGGTGATGTAGATCACCAAATACTCCTACAGTATCACCAAATAACTCAATGTATGAATATACAATGAGAACTACAATCTGTCGTCTGATGAAGGAATCAGACGACTTGAAGTATCTGATTCTTCGTTGTCTTCTTTTCTTCTTCTCTGTCTTTACTTTCTCTATCCTTAGTTTTCTTTGATGTCCTTCTCTTCTTCAGCTTTGAGCTTCCTCTTCTGGCTTCGTCTTCCTCTTCTTCTGCGATCCTTCTCTTTCTCTTCAGTTGCTACTTTGGCCTCTTCTTCTTCCTTCTTCTTCCTTTGCCTTTACGAGCCTTCTCTTCTTCTTCAGAATCTGCTAAGTGTCAGCCAAAGATCCCTATAGCAAAACCCTCCCTCTACCTGCACGACACTTCTCTCTTCTCTCTCTCTAAGGGTCTACTCTCCTAGAGTTGCACAGGTATTCATGTTATCAGGTCAGGTGTGTACCTGGGTTTAGGCCCACCAGCGTGCGGTGGTGGGCGAGGAGTACAAGTCGGGTCAGCCAAGTTCGTTGGTGAGGTGCCACAGACGAGACCGGGTGTGGGTGAGTGGGACCTCACCCCATGGTTACTGAGGCAATGAGCTAACACCACTTTTTCAATTTATGTAGGTATAGGCGCTTCTTCGTATCTGAGGTCGGACTATCCACGCCCCCTTTACTCACGCGCCTGCAGCATAGATAGATCTTCTAATTGCAGCAGCTATGGAGACACATGACTTCAATTGAGGTCCTGGGTGCGTGTGCAAGATTCTTTCGTGCATCCTGGGGCATCAACCTGGGCTTGGCAGCATCTGGAGCAACCTCAAGCAAGCTTCAAGCTTGCTCGCCAATGGTGGGTGCTGCCTGGTACCTAAAATCAAGAGCACAGCCTTTTGGCCATGTCAAAATGCTTAGGGAGGATCGCCGGAGCATGGCGGATGCAAATGGGGTGGTGGAATGGCTTGTGGGTGCCAGTGAGTGCATACCTAGGTCACACTGCGTGTGTGTGAGTGGGTGTGCATGGGGGGTGATTTGGGTGAGTTGTGAAGTGAATAAAGTGATGGGAAGTGCTCAGTGAGGTATGGCGGAGGTTGTGGGCTTGTCGACAAGGGTTTTGGTGGGCTGTGGAGGTGGGATGGCCTCACCAGAGGTGGTGGCCAAAGATGGAAGGGATGGAGGTGTGAAGGGCGGTAGTGGTCAATTTTGGAAAATAAAGGGTAAAGAAGAAAGTAGAGGGGATCGGAGACTTAGCTTTGAGGTCAAGGGACGAAGGGGTGAGCGAGTGCATCGGGTCTGGTATGGCTGACGTCGGAGACGAAGGCAGCTCCGGTGAGGTGGGAACGGTGAGGATGAAGAGGGAGTGGCGTCTGCTGGTACGGTGAGATGCTGACGAAGGCAAGGAGGAGGAATTCACTATAGGTATGGTTGTCGGTTGGCGAGAAGGAGCAAGGAAGGTCACCGAATGTCGAGGACCCTTCGGCCGTGCTGGGAAGAGAAGAATTGAGGGTATTCGCGACCAAATTTGAGCATGAAGAAGTTAGGGAGATCTGGGCTTCTTTAAATAGGGCTCTGAAGGGGGTTAGGGCTTGGCAAGCAAGCTTCCCAAGCTTGGAAGGTCGCTGGAGATGGGAGTTGTTGAGATACCTAAATCTCTCAAAATCAAAGCTCATCAATGGGTTCAGATGGGAGAAATTTTCTTAGAGGATCTCCCTTCCAAATTTGTAAGGGATTCTCCAAGTAATCATGGAGATCTTCTCTGTCAAAGGTTGCCGGAGTAGGTTTCCTCTGCGATAATGGCGGAGGGATTACTTATGAAGACAATGAGGAAACTAGGGGGCTAAATGCAAGGGTTTTTGAAAGTAAGGTGTAGAAATGAAATCTGACAGAACCTTTTTGCAAACTACGTCAAGGCAAACTCATTTTGGGTCCAAATTTTGGTAAAAGCTTAATTTGGACCTAAGGAGTCCAATGGTGAAGTTGGATTTGGTTTTGACCATGTTTAACTGGGTAATTGATGCAAAAACCCAAATTAGGGTAAATATCTATCTGAGACGCCATTCTAGGTTAAGATGGGTTCTAATGGACAAATTTAAGGTACTAAACCCTAGAGAATATTTTTCTATGATTTTTAGAGTGTTTAGGTGAATTTTATCCTGACTAGAACATTGGTTAATCGAGTAGGTCTATTTTAGGATTTCAAGAAGTCATTTAATTCACAGAACACACACAAACCCTTTTTTGTCAAATCCAACCCACTTGTTATTTTGTTAAGACGATTTGACCTTTGTTTAGCCCTTGAGAAAACCTATGGTTGTACTACATTTAGTAAAATTACAATTTTACCCCTTGTTTCTTATGTTTCTCTAAGAAAGGTTATGCAATGAATTGTGATCTTCAGTTGGTTATGTAGGAGCATTTATTGACTTCATTGGGTCAAAATGAGCTAGTTAGGGCTCATGATGGTGTTCCCATCATACCCCCATGCCTAGCTTTTGCTAGTCCCTTAGAAAAATTTATGGTTTTAACTTTGATTCTAAACCATATAAACTTTTGGTACTCAAAAATTGTGATGTGTGCTTTTCTTTGTAGATTTGGTTAGAATGCCGATAGTCGGGCTAGAGGTAATCAAGTTCCAACCAAGATCCGGACCTGACCAGCTCTAGCCTTAGTCTGCCACGAAGGTTTCTAAGGCTCACAGGAACAATCCTAAGGTTCTTTAAACTCTGCAGTTAAAGCACCTATGCTTGCAACATATTTTAGCCTCGGTGTAGTTTGTAGTGTGTTTTTATAAGAGAGAGACAGAGGAATTTTCTTTGTCGACAGTTTTCTCTTTTCTTTTTATTTTTAGCTTCGAATTGGCTTCACAACATGGTCTGTATCAGATTCCTAGTCCCCATCATCAATCCTCGAAGGGTCCCTGGCAATCGATGCTTCAAGATAGCATCGCCCATGGCAACGCTTAGAACCCTAGCTTTTGAGATTTCGAGATAATCCCACCCATGGTGTTCTGTAGCTAAATCTAGACTTTGGCAATCGACATTTCGGGATAATGCTACCCATGGCATCTGAACCAGCATAGGGTGCTTACATGCCCTCAGTAGGATATGTAGATATCCTAGGAGACAAGCACCAAGGAGACGATATGTTATTATGCATCTTCGAGGGGAATTTCCCACCGTTCCGTGCTGGGATCTCGTCCAAATCAACTTGTGCTGATCAGCCTCTCCTAATCTAGGTGACTTTTTTTAGAACAATTTAAATGCATTTGTGTGATTTTGATACTTACGCGCACTGAGCCAGACTGTGTGTGGATTGGGGTGCTTATGTTACCAAGTCCCATAAACCAGAGGCCAGTTAATGAGGTTGAATACTCCCTAAGCCGTAGACCTAATACTTAAGCTTCGCATTTTCCTCAACCTCTTGAGGATTATCTAGATCTTAATGGGTACTTGAATTTTTAAGCCTATGATCACAGCCCAAGAGGCCTAAAATCAGCGTTCCTACTAATCTCTTCTTTGTTTTGTTAGCATTGTTTGCCTTTCATTTTCTTTCTTTTGATATGGTCTAGAACTAGGTCAATTCCTTAACTTTTTACTAACGACTATCTCTTTTTCTTTTCTTTTCAACTTGTGCTCCTTTTTGACATTTTTATCTCCGCCCCTTTTTCTCCTCAAAATTTTCTCCCCTCTCATTTTTTTTTGTTCTTTTCCAAGAATATTTTTATTTTTTTGGTTTTTTTGGGATATGTGATTTTTTTTTAAGAAACCCTTCTTGTGAGATGATTTTCACGGCATTTTGCACTTTAATACCCCCCATGCCTACGATTTGTAGTGTCCTTATTATAAATTAGGTGGGTTCAAGTTCAGTTTAGATCATTCATTAGAATAGGTGTTGGGTGGGTGTATGGGTCGGGATAACTGTTACGGATAATTTCAAGCTTGGGTACGGGCACCAGAGGTGGAGTACGCTGTTCTAATGGATGAACCCTAAAGTGCAATATGAGTTCAGCATAGGATGTGTCAAGAAAGGTTCCAGGTTTTTCAAAAATGAAAGGCTACCTCCCATTAAGTGCTGAGTTTAACACCATCAACCGGGCACAATGAGCTCAGGGAGAATGGAGGGTAAAAGATGTCTTAGCCAAATTTGTATCGGTCAGGTCAATGAACAGTTTGAGTCTCCGACCATTGATGACAAAAGGTTCTGAGTCGTGGCTGTGTTAATTGATTTCGATAGCTCCTTTTCCAAAGATTCATTGGATAAGGTAAGGTCTGATCCACTTTGACATGAGTTTTCCTGGGAATAGTTTGAGTTAGTCATCAAAGAGTAGGACTTTTTGGCTAGGGTAAAAGATCTTTCTAGATATGTGCTTGTTGTGAAAGGCTTTAACCCACTCTTTGTAAATTCTCTAGTTCTCATACACATCATGGCGTAACTCATTGATCTCGCTCATTTAAAGCTTTCTGTGGTTTCCTGGCTTAGAAAGATCGAGATTGCAGTTCCGTACTGCCCAATAGGCTTTGTGCTCCAATTCGACAGGGAGGTGACATGCCTTCCCACACAGCAATTTGAAGGGAGACATAGCTAATTGGGTTTTGTGGGCGATCCTATAAGCCCACAAAGCTTTTGGAAGTTCTCATGAGCAGTCTTTCTTGTTAGGTCGAATAGTGACCTGGAGGATATTCTTGATCTCTTGATTTGATAGCTTAGCTAGACCATTGATTTGGAGGTGGTAAGGAGTAGAGATTCGGTGCGATACCCCGTATTTTGTCATCAATTACCTGAACTAAGCATTAGTGAAATGGGTTCCTCCATCAGAGATTATAGCACGCAGAATCCTGAACCAAGAAATGATGTTCTGATGAATGAATTTGATAACCACCATATGATCATTGGCTCAGGTCGGAATGGCTTTGATCCATTTGGACACATAGTCAACAACGAGTGGAATGTACTCGAAGACATCCGAAACAGGAAAGGGTCCTAGAAAATCAATCCCCTAGACATCGAAGATTTTCCATACAAGAATCGACTGTAAGGGCATCATATCACGGTGGCTCGTATTGCCTAAGGTCTGGCAACGAGTGCAAGCCTTATAGTGATTTTATGCGTCTTTGAAAATCATGGGCCAATGGAAGCCACATTGGAGGACTTTAGATGTGGTTTTATGACAGAGAAGTGTCCACCAAATGCTTGGTCATGGCAAAAGGACAAGATGCCCTAAATTTTTGCTTCTGGGACACATCGTCGGATGATTTGATCAGCACCAATGCAGAAGAGATACGGGTCTTCCCAAAAGTAGTACTTGGCATCCGAAAGCAATTTGTCCTTCTTGGCCTTTGGCCAATCGAACGGGATCTGATGTGATGCCAAGTAGTTTACTAGATCAGCAAACCATGGAAGCCCTATACTGATAGTCAGGTGGTGCTCATCAGAAAAATGTTTTGTAATGGGTCTGAAAGGGTCGATGATGCCAGAAGGAAGGTGGGACAAGTGATTAGCTACCACATTCTATTTTCCCACCTTGTCGTGAATCTTGAGGTCAAACTCTTGCAACAGCAAGATCCAATGGATTAGTCAAGCTTTCGCATCCTTCTTTGCAAGGAGATGCCTCACAGCTGTGTGATCAGAGTAAATAATAACATGGGAACCCAAAAGATACGATCTAAACTTTTCTAGGGAAAATACTATGGCTAGCAGCTCTTTCTCAGTAACTGTGTAGTAACATTGAGCCTCGTCAAGTGTCTTTCTAACGTAGTAGATGACCACAGGTTTCTCGTAAATTTTCTACCCAAGTACCGCACTTACGGCGAAATCAGATGCATCGCACATGATCTCAAATAGTTGAGACCAATTAGGGGATTGTAGGATCGGAGCTTGGGTAACTCAATCACGTAGGATTTCAAATGCTTGAGTGCATTCCTTGGAAATTTCAAAAGGAACAACCTTAGATAGCAGATTAGTCAGGGGGCACACGATCTTCGAGAAATCAAGAATGAATCAATGGTAAAAACCAACGTGCCCTAAGAAAGATCAGATGTCCTTGATCGAGCTAGGCATAAGGAGTTTAGAAATCAAATTCACCTTGGCTCGATTGACCTGGATGCCTTTTCCTGAGATGAGATGTCCCAGGACAATTCCTTCAGGCGCATGAAGTTGCTCTTTTCCTAAGAAAGAATCAAATTCACATCCATGCACCGCCTGAGGATCTGGACCAAGTGCAGGAGGCAATTATCAAATGATTCGCCAAACACTACGAACTCATCCATGAAGACTTCCAGATAATCACCTACCATATCTGAGAATATGCAAGCATGCACCATTAAAAAGTAGCAGGTGCATTGCAGAGACTAAAAGGCACCCTTCAGAATGCGTACGTCCCGAAGGGGCAGGTGAAAGTGGTCTTCTCTTGGTCCTCAAGATCGATTGCCACATGGCTATAACCAGAGTACCCATCCAAAAAGTAGAAGAATCTATTTCCCACTATTTTCTCGAGGATCTGATCGATAAACGGTAGTGGGAAATGATCCTTCTTTGTGGAGGTATTGAGTTTTCTGTAATCAATGCATACTCTCCACGAATTTACTACACGGGTCAGTATGATTTCTCCGAACTCAGTTGTGATCATGGTGAGTCCTTCCTTCTTAGGCACAACCTAGATTGGGCTCACCCACCGACTGTTGAAGATTGGGTAGATGATTCCAGCATTTAACCACTTGATGATCTCGTTTTTCACGATTTCCTGCAGATTAGTATTTAGAAGTCTCTGCATTTCACGAAAAGGTTGTGTGCCCTCTTTAGTATAGATGTAGTGTGTGTAGTAAGAGGGGCTGATACCAGTTAAATCATCGAGAGTCCATCCAATGGCTCTTCGATGTTGTTGGAGAATAGAAATCAGATGGGATTCCTGATCAAGTGTGAGTCTAGAATTGATAATCACAGGAAACGTCTAATTGGAACCCAAAAAGACGTACTTTAGATGTTCGAGAAGGGGTTTTAGTTCTAAAATAGGGTTATCAGCTGCAGCGGGTGGTTTAGGGTGGGTGTCAGGAGCAAGGGGAGGAGTTATGGTTGTGTCTAGGTTGAGTTCGGACTCCTCTGATTGCAAGTTTTGATCCTCTTGTGGTTGATCAGAAGTAGTCAGGTTTTCCTCGATATAGTGGTCGTCAACCACAGCCTCAATGTCACATATTTGTTCTATAACTCTGCAATCAATCCCTTGTTTGGCCTTAAAGATGTCGACCTCTAGTGTCAGGTTCCCAAATTTTAGTTCAATTTAGCCCTCCTCACAATTTATGTTGGCCCTAGCAGTGGCTAGAAATGGTCTCCCAAGTATGATTGGTGTATTCCTCGAATTTTATGGAGCATCCATATCCAAGACTACGAAATCCAGCAGGAAATAGAAATCCTGAACCCTAACAATGACGTCCTCAAGAACTCCTTTAGGTGACTTAATAGATCGGTCTGTCAAATGTAAGGTCACCTCTGTTGGTTTGAGCTCAGATTCCTCATGATGGTCAAGTAGGGATGTAGGTATTAGGTTTATGGACACTTCAAGATCCAGTAATGCTCTATCAAATTGGATATCACCAATTGTATAGGAAATCAGGGGAGTACCTAGGTCTTTTGCCTTAGGTGGGAGTTTGCTCAAGATGACATAGCTGGCTTGCTCCGACAATATGATTGGGCTCCCACTTTTGTTATGCGGCTTACGCTTAGGTGTGCATATGCCTTTCAGAAATCGTGCGTAAGTCGGTACACGGCGAATTGCATCCATCAAGGGGATATTTATGTGGACCTGTTCAAAGAGCTTGACCAGCTCTTCTTCTAGTGCCACGAGTTTGGTTGTCCTCTTTGCCTTGGTCAAGGCCTTGGGAAATGGAACCTTGGATGGTTCCTCTAGAATAGGTCTAGGTTCTTGATCTGGGACAGGGGTATCTTGGATGACTATCCTAGGGCTCAGGTAAGCACTACCAGGCTGTGGGTGGCTTGGGTAAGGTGGATCTTGCGTTGCTTTGCCACTACGGGTTGTTATCGAATTTAGTCCTGCCTAGTTCGGGTTTAGTGTAGGTAAAATAGGTGGTTGCTGCTGAAATTTTGAGTATGATGTCTAAACTTCCATCCCGTCAGGTGATGGAGCAGAAGGGGCCTGATAACTCATGTGGGCTTGGCCTGGATTTGGGTTCATAACGTGCCGAATCGGATTCAGCAGAGGTTGCGAAGGGAGTCTACCAGGTTGGCGGGAATTCACCATCTAGGCGAGTTGATTGCGAACCTCTGTGGTCTCGTCTTTGTGCAGTTTTTGCATGGTTGCATTCGTCTTTTGAATGTCAACCAGAGTCTGAAGGATGAGAGTAATTTCATCTGCCTGAGTTGGCCCAGATTGATAGGTAGGGTTGGGCCGAGGCTGAGGCGGCTGATGTGGACAAGGAGCTTGTGGACGAGGTTGATATGGTGGTCTCTGATTCTGATTGTTTCCCACCCACATGAAATTAGGATGATTTCGCCATCCAGGGTTATAGGTATTAGAGAATGGGTAATTCTAGATGGCACTGAGGTCCTCGCAGATCTGAGGAACCTCAGAAAAGTTAGAGTACGAGGGTTCAGAGTCCCCCAACTAGAGTAGGCAGGGTCAGAGTTTCCTCTAGCCGTAGAGTCAGACGAAGGTGGATGCGGGTCCATCACCTAGGAAGATTGGTGATAGATGTTATGCACAGCTTCCCTCCTAGAGGGTGGCTGTGCGAATGGGTTTTTCGCAGAGGTGGCTTACTGTAGATGTCGAGTTAGCTCATCCACCTTCTTCTTAATGATAGAGACCTTGTCCAAACGACTACAGAGGTTCGGGGTGGATGATACCCCTTAGTCAAAAAGCTGTCCACTTGTGAATTACCTGGTGATTGCGCAGCAATCATAGGTCTTAATTGACCTAAATTAGGCTAGAACTTAGAATAAGTTAGGGTAATTCATGCATACATAAGCATTATCTACATCGTTACTGCTTTCATTTAGCTTTGTACAAAATAATGTTATAATGTGCTGATTAGGTGCATTATGTCAATTATGGGTAATAAGCTGGATCTGAAGCTGGATCTGAGTTGGATCAGGAATAATGGGTGTTGCAGTAGGGCTAGAGTAGAAGACTTAGATTAAATGTAGTAGATAATAATGTTGGGGAGTTAAGGTATGCCACTCTATTAAGTAGGAATAAAGCAGTGAAATATGAAGTGCTTAGGTCCACTCTAGCCCTAGGATATCCTACAGACTTCCCCAAGACTTAGGTACCCTTAGAATAGGTCATAGCACCCTAGGAAACCCAAAAACCCTAGTTCCAACCCTTATCTAGACATCTAGATAAGTTATAGGACGTCCAGAACCCTTAGCCAACTCCCACACACCTCAAACCCACTTCTACAGTGTTATTGGATGTCCAGACACTTTGTCAGATGTCCATTTTCTGCAGAATACCCAGAATAGAACCTAGAATTCCCCCTGACTCAGATTGGACGTCTAGAACTGATGTCTGGACTTCTGATTTTTGAGTATAAGTCGTCTGATTCTATTTTTGGACGTCTGGAACTGTTCTCCAGTTCCTGTTTTGAGATTCAAGCCTTGATCTTGGATCTCTAGCTCCCTAGACTTAATTCCAACCACATAGGAACCTAAATTAAGGTGCCCTAACCATAGTACATCACCTTTAGATTTCCCTAAGGACCTAATTAGGCCCTCACTAAACCCAATTGACTTAGATCATAACCAATTACCACTACCTAAGTCAATTGGACTCATTGAGTCCAATTAAGCTCAGATGTTAATCCACACAAGTCCAATTGGACTTAGTGAGAGTCCAATTGACTTAAGCCCAACCTAATTGAGTCATTTCACTCTCAATTATGTTCACACTCATTCAATTAAACTTGGGTTATGTTTAATTGCAATTTCCCCTTAGCAATTAGGGTTTGCAACCCTAATTCAAGGCATACACCTACCTAAACCCCTTAGGACCTAACCTATATCACTTAGACACCTAGGGCACGGCCACACACACACACCCATTCATGCACTCCCACACATCTAGAGTTCTCTAGAACTCTCTCCAAGTGGCACCACTCTTGGTTGCCAAAATTAGCAACCAAGAGGCATTCAAATTGAGATCCACTTTTTGTGGATCTCAAAACCACTTGGCCGGCCACTCATTGGAGCTCTCTCTAGAGAGTTTCACACTTCTCTAGAGAGACACCCTTAGGTCTATAAAAGGACCTAAGGGGTGGCCATTTGCACCCATCCACTCTTGGCCATCCATTTCCTTGGCATTCATTCCACTTAGGTTAGCCACTTCAATTTCCACTCCACCTCCACAAGTTGAGCACCACCATGAAGGTCACCATCTCCACGCCAGGATGCTGGATCATCTCCCCAACCTCTCTCCAAGGGCTGCCCTAATCACCATTGGCCACCCCTCTTTCTTCTCTCTGCCACTCAAAGGCCATCGGTGCCCACCTTTGAATGCCCTTCCTTTCTGCTAGATTAGTAACTCAGCTCTTTGTAGTTTTACTGCTTATATTTACTGCTTAGTAGTATAGCTCCTTATTCTCCCCCAATGCTGCATGCAAAATCCCTCCATAGATTCCTATATGCGTTCATTTTCTGGTAGGTAGATTTACATTTTCAAGCATTCTTGTGCAAGCTTTACTCTACATTCCATGTTGCAAATGCTTCTCTAAAAGAATGAATAAAAGATACATTTTTATATATATCTCTATGTTTGAAGTCACTATGAGCTTATTGGTTGCCATCTTCGCTGTGTGATTCAAGTTGCTTATTTTTCACTTGTAGATATATTTTGCAAAAAGCATGTCAGTTTCGGAGAATATAGAAAACCTAACTATAGATGCATTTTCTATAAACAACCACCACGTAACTAGAATTGTGTGCACTGAAACCTACACTTTCACTTTCTTTATCTATCTGACACACGTGCACGTAATCAGAAGTCATAATAGAAGTGGCGAAGTCTTAATTTGAAGATTGGAAACCAGCATACGATTTTAAATAAAGTAGAGCGATAAAAGATTGATTTCAGAATTAAACAAATGCCTCCCAGAGACGAATGACTGGGACTCAAAGTCTCGTTATGTTTACAAACTTATTTTTGACAAACATTTTTGTGCTACTATACTACGATTCCGACAACTTTAAAATGCATTAAAATGGTTTCCATCACCTGGGTAGGTAGAAAGGGAGAAGACGTTACATCACCCCCACGGGTTACAGGGTTTCCCCCACCCGACCACTCGTCACTGATGTTCCAGGTAGACCAGAATGGGGACTTGACCTCTTAAGTCTACCAATTTTAATTAAGAGTAAGGATGCTTAGGATTTCACTTGAACTTTAAGATGTATTGAGTGCAAAAGTAACCTAATTTCAAGATTGGTTGACCCAACAAGGTGGGTCAACTTCACCTATTTGTCCTTTGAGAAGTTTTTGGTCCCCCTTTTAGGATCCAAGTGAGTTTAAGAGCCTGATTTTTAGGGATTGCTTGAAGAGATCAATTCAACCAAGGCTTAGGCGTACATCATTTTGGAAAGTTGATTCTTGCTTATGTAAGTGTGTCTCTCAAACCCTAACTTGGAATCCTTAATTGGCTCTAATTTTGGTCCAATTTAGTTTGCTAAATGTGGTATCTAGGGCTCAAACAAGAATGTAATTGCCCTAGTTACCTTAAGTGGGTGCACAAATCTGATTTTGTTGTTGAAATTAAATCAGGAAACTTGATGAATTACCTAAGAATGGAAAGCAAGTAGCCGTAATTGATTTTATCCTTTACGACCTTTTCAAAATGTGGGGCTTAAGTGAGAGAGTAATCAGATTTTACCTGCCCCTGGCGTGTTTGATGTGCAGCTGACTTTCTTCAATGTTTCTTCTCCCCAAAACAACCACAACAAAAGAGATATAGCAAGTTAGTATCTGTATCAGAAATTGTAATCAAGAATTCCAAATTGCCCGTTGCTCCCCAGCAATGGTGACAAAATGTTCAATCGCTAAATTGGTGTTTAAAAGTGTCACGTTATAGTATAGTCAAAATAGCGTTCAAACAAGTACAATTTTTGTTACTCAAATAAGTTTCTAAAGTTGAACATAAGGAGCAAATTAGTATTTAGAAATCAAGATCAAAATTCTAAATTAAAAGGATTTGCAATAATAGTAGTAGCAATGCGCAAAAATATGGGAGTAAAATGGTGATGTAGATCACCAAATACTCCTACAGTATCACCAAATAACTCAATGTATGAATATGCAATGAGAACTAGAATCTGTCATCTGATGAAGGAATCAGATGACTTAAAGTATCTGATTCTTCCTTGTCATCTTTTCTTCTTCTCTATCTTTACCTTCTCTATCCTTAACTTTCTCTGATGTCCTTCTCTTCTTTAGCTTCTGGCCTCCTCTTCTTCTTCTTTTGTGATCCTTCTCTTTCTCTTCAGCTGCTCTCTAGCCTCTTCTTCTTCTTCTTTCTTCTTCTTCCTTTGACTTTGCGAGCCTTCTCTTCTTCAGAATCTGCTAAGTGTCGGCCAAAGACCCCTGTAGCAAAACCCTCCCCCTACCTGCGCGACACTCCTCTCTTGTTTCTTTCTTAGGATCAGCTCTCTTAGTGTTGCACAGGTATTCGGGTTATTGGGTCGGGCACATACTCGGGTCCAGGCCCACCGACGTGCGGTGGTGGGGGAGGAGTGCAGGTCGGGTTGGGTTAGCCAGGTCAACGGGTGAGGTGTTGCGGATGAGACCGAGTGTGGGTGAGTGGGACTTCACCTCGTGGTAACTAAGGTGATGAGCTAACACTACTTTTTCAATTTATGTAGGTGCGGGAGCTTCTTCGTATCCGAGGTGGAACTATCAGTGCCCCTCTACTCGTCGCCTGTAGCAGAGATTGATTTTCCAATTGCAGCAGCTGTGGAGGCACATGACTTCAATTAATGTCCTGGGTGTGTGCACAAGAGTCTTCCGTGCATCCTGGGGCAGCAACCTGGGCTTGGCAGCACCTGGAGCGACCTCAAGCAAGCTTCAAGCTTGCACGCTATTGGTGAGTGTGGCCTGGTACCTGAAATCAAGAGCACATCCTTTCGGCCACGTCAAAATGCTTAGGGAGGATTGTCGGTGCACGGCAGATGCAGTGGGGGTGGTGGCATGGCGTGTGGGTGCCTGTGAATGCGTAACTAGGTCACACTGTGTGCATAAGAGTGAGTGTGTTTTAGGGTTGATTTGGGTGAGTGGCGAAGTGAATAAAATGAGGGGAAGTGCTCAGTGAGGTGTGGCGGAGGTTGTGGGCTTGTCAGCGAGGGTTTTCATGGGATGTGGTGGTGGGATGGCCTCGCCGGAGGTGGTGGCCGAAGATGGAAGGGATGGAGGTGCAAAGGGTGGCAGTGGTCGATTTTATAAAATAAAGAGTGAAGGAGAAAGTAGAGGGGATAGGAGACTTCGCTTTGAGGTCAAGGGATGAAGGGGTGAGCGAGGGCATCGGGTCTGGTATGGTCAATGCTGGAGATGAAGGCGGCTCCGGTGAGGTGGGAATGGCGAGGATGAAGGAGTGGCATCTGCTGGTAAGGTAAGACATGGAAGATGGCAGGGAGGAGAAATCCACCGTAGGTACGGAGGTCGGATGACTAGAAGGAGCAGGGAAGGTAGCCAGACGTTGAGGAGCCTTCGGCCATGAGGGGAAGAGATTTGGGATTCTTTAAATAGGTCTCTAAAGGGTGGTTTGGGCTTGGGAAGCAAGCTTCCCAAGCATGGAAGGTCGCCGAAGATGGGAGTTGTTGAGATACCCAAATCTCTCATGCATTCACATGAGAGATTGGGAAGGAATCAAAGCTCATCAATGGGTTCAGACGGGAGAGTATTTCTCAGAGGATCTCCCTTCCAAATTTGGAAGGGATTTTCCAAGTAATCAACGATATCTTCTCTGTAAAAGGTCGCCGGAGTAGGTTTCCTCTGTGATAATGGCTGAGGGACCTACTTGTGAAGATGACAAGGAAGATAGGGGGCTAAATGCAAGGGTTTTACAAAGTTAGGGTTAGAAATGTAATCAGACAAGACCTTTTTGCAAACTAGGTCAAGGCAAACTCATTTTAGGTCCAAATTTTCGTACAAACCTAATTTGGACCTAAGGAATCAAATGGTAAAGTTGGATTTTATTTTTACCACATTTGATAAGTAATTTATGCAAAAACTCAAATTAGGGCAAATTTCTCTCTGAGGCTTTATTCTAGGTCAAGATGGGTTCTAATGGACAAATTGAAGGTACTAAACCCTATAGAATATTTTTCTATGATTTTTAGAGGTTTTAGGTGAATTTTATCCTATCCAGAACCTTGGTTAATCGTGTGTGTCTATTTTTAGTGTTTCAAGAAGTCATTTAATTCACAGAACACACATACCCTTTTCTATTGAATCCAACCCACTTGTTATCTTATTAAGACCATTTGACCTTTGTTTTGTCCTTAAGAAAACCTGTGGTTGTATTGCATTGGTAAAATTGCAGTTTTACCCTTATTTCTTGTATTTCAATGAGAAAGGTTATGCAATGAATTATGATCTTCAGTTGGTTATGTAGGAGCATTTATTGACTTCATTGGGTCAAAATGAGCTAGCTAGGGCTCATGATGGTGTTCCCATTACTCCACCACCACCACCACCAAACCATAGGCTCTAACCTCCTCTATATCCTAACTTCCCTAACCAACCACCACTGGAGAGAGGTCCCATTCCTAATCTACAACAGATGTTTGAAACACAACTTCAAATGAACACTTTAACCCAATGGGTGCAATAGCTTACTCAAGCTGTGAATCTATTAGCAAACCCTCAACCACAACCTAGAGCTCCTTAGGCACCTCAACCTCATAGACCTCAACGATGGGATTGTTATAATCCCACAGTTGCACAACCTATGCTCGTGGTACATTATCCTACTAGGGTTCGTGCTGCTGAATTGATGCCGAACCTAATTGCACTTATTCCTTACTTCCATGGTCTTGCTTCTGAGAACCCATTTCAGTATTTAGAGGAGCTGAAAAATATTGCTCAAATCTTGGGTCCACAAGGTCATGATCAGCACATGCTTTTGATTAAAATGTTTTCCTTTCATTAAAAGATAAAGCCACCTTCTGGTTTAGTACTCTAGCATGGACTACACCTATAGAAACATGGGCTTCTTTGGAACATTAGTTCCTTAAGAAGTACTTTACTATAGGCCACACAAATGCTTTGAGGTGTGCCATTACCACTTTCACACAAAACTTAGGAGAACAGATGCATGAGGCTTGGGAGAGATTCCATGAGCTTCTTCGCAGATGTCCCCACCATGGTGTCCCACATTGGCAACAGGTCCAGATCTTCTATCATGGGCTCCTTGATGACACAGTGAACTTTGTAGATGTTTCTTGTGGAGGCAATTTCCTTTGTTGGGATGAGGACTCAGCTTTTGAGCTCATCGAAGGCATGGTAGAAAATAATATTAATAATGTTCGATGAGTGTTTTTAATAGAAATTTCTCTCATTCCTACTTACACATGGGGTTACACAAAGCCCAATCCAACACAAGAGATCTAGAATTTGTGGCTAGTCAGCTGGATAAGGTGGGCTTAATTGAGAAGAAAGTAGGTGAAGTATGGAAATTCCTATCTAAACCTTCATCATCTTCTTCTTCTTAGTCACCTGCACCTCGTACTTCTTATCAGTTTCCTACAAGGAGGGAAACTATGAACAATCATTCTGTGACACAACATGCATTGCTGGATTATTCATTTTCCTATACTTTACTGGTTCGAGGAACCTTTGTTCCTTCCAATACTGACTTCCATGCACCTCTTGGAGCTTCAAAGGAGCTCCACTCCATTCATAATGATCCATATTCATAAACCCACAACTCTAGATGGTGGAATCATCCAAACTTCTCATGGTCGGGAAATTCACAAAGATCCAATTTTCAACAACCCTCTACACTACCACTTCACAACCCGATCCGAGCACTACCTCCATAACAACACAAGTATCCACCGCGTGCCTACTAGAAACCCCAACCTAGGCCCACCCAATACTCTTAACCTGGGCTTACACGAGATGATCAGTTTTGGACAATCATGAAAACTCTTAGTAACATACAACAATAGAACATTACTATGCAGTAGAGACAGGATGTGGCATTAGTTGAGACGAGAGCCCAGCTATCGCACTTGATAGAATCTCGTCAACAACATTCACTCCCATCTCAAGCAGAACCCAATCCAAGGAACATACCTACCTAGAGGTATGTCCAACCTAATCCACCCCATGGCTAAGCACATGTCATTATCACAAGTGTTGCACAATCCTGATCCTTCTGAACCTTACTTAGATCAACAATCACCTCTTCTTCCCAACCCAAATTCATCTTCACCATCTTGACTCTGCATGCATTGATTGAGGAGGTGCAAGCTATAGATTTTTTTGGACATTCTGTTTCTTTACTTGGACCTTGAGCTAAGTAATTCTAAGATTATTTGTTTTGCCTCCTTGCACCTTGAGCCAAGTTTCCCTAGTTTGATACCCATTTTCTACTTGGGCCTTGTACCAAGTATCTAATTCTGACTCAAATTGATTGTCGAGCTAATCTTTACCTTTGAGATTGACGAACTTCCATACCATGATATGTATCTACCATTGAGCTCCATTGACTTGTCAATTCTTTATCCATCTTTTAGCTCCTACTTTATTGACACTTCTACTGGCTTTACGCTTAGCTGAAAGCATTAAACTTAGCAAACCCATCCTTTGTATATAGTTGTTTTCATCTTTCTTATTTTCCATTTCTTCAATAGGTTTCTATCATTACATTTTTAGCATATATTCATTGTCAAATATGTCATGCATTTCACTTCTTAGCCCGACTTTAAACTATGATCTTGTATCAGACTTGAAATCGTCCACATAGAGATTTTTATCTCCTCATTCCGACTTCCTTTCATCACCCAATCAAAGGTAATGAAAAGCAGAGCATGCA
Organism: Thalassia testudinum; assembly: GCA_037157565.1. Lineage (NCBI taxonomy): Eukaryota > Viridiplantae > Streptophyta > Magnoliopsida > Alismatales > Hydrocharitaceae > Thalassia > Thalassia testudinum. Next base: position 219,084,475 of record JAZHRO010000031.1, on the reverse strand, counting down.
TTTGCATCCACCCGATTCATACCATGAGGATATTGCATCATTTAATCATGGGGGGTTGTAAATGGTGAAATCATTTCTCTGAAATGCAATCATAAACACACTGGTAGTGTATATAGTGTAGTATTATCAAGATACCAAAAAAAAAACTCCGTTCAAAAAAGATACCAAAAAAATTGAAAAATTTTAAAATTTTGAAAAAAGTTACAAAGTCAAAAATACAAAAAAAATGTCAAAAATGAAAATTCCAAAAATAAAGGGACCTACTAAACTTTTTTGTTGACGGAGAACTCCAAAACAGAAATTGAGGATAGAGAAAACTTTGAAAGAATCTTAAGTGCTCAATTATGATCTTCTAGCTGAAAACAAAATAGAATAAGTGTTTATGGACATTCAACCATTGCTGGTTAAACTTTCCAGGGCACTAAAACTTGATTCCCTCAGGCTTTGTCTTAATACACTTCAAGCTTTGACAAGATAGAACACGATCTCTCCAAACTTAGGACATATTCTTGTACCTAAGTCCCCAATATAGGATTCGCTGGTTTACTTTGGCTTAGGAGAATAAGTAACTTTGGTTTACACTACACAGTGCCGAGAAAGATCATGTGAAGTTGAAATTCATCCCTAGTGTTCATTAAAGGAGGTGGAGCCTTACCTGTGCGGGTAGGTAGACTTTTTATTCTAGTTTTTAGTCCTATGTTTAGGAGAAGTTCTTTCCACCAAAAAACTCACCTACCAAATAATTGTGCACTACTAAATAAAGTTTTCGGAGACATACTGACATTTATTTGTTCAAAAAAAGAAAAAGGAAAAGTAAAAGGAATTTTCAAAAAAATGCATTCTTTAGAATAATTCATGTATGCTCTCCAAATTTTTTAAATATCTTTCTGCCCAAAATATTTTCAAGGTGTAATACAAATACCCCATTTCCAACAAATATTCTTTCAGCCACAATGCAATAAGAGTTGGGTTTGTGCCATCCTCAGTTTTTAGAGTTGATCTGAAAACAAGACTTGAAGCTAGGACCAATCTAGACTTAAAAAGAAGTGAAGCCCCGGGATTGAGTTTTAAAGTTCATTCGGTTAGTCCTAACCTATCACTAAGCACAACCATAACCACTTAGCTTCTTAGTTCTGTAAAACCTTCTGGGTCCTGGAAATCGTACTTAAGGTTTAAATATCACGAGTCCTTTTTTGTCGAGTGTTGGTCTATGTCATACCAGTCTTAAGCTCTAGTCAGTCTTCCTAAGCGACAGGTTCTGACAATGTCCAAACATAAAAATACATGGTTTATCAGAAAATCTTTTAGCTTAGAGATCATCTCTAAGCACTTAAAAATTTGAGAAAAGAAAAGTAGACATCTCATCACACTTACATAGTTGATACCTAAATTGCTTTGCACTTTAATGAGTTGTTTGCTAAGGGATTAGCAAAACCTAAGCATGGGGTATGATGAGGTGTAGCTCATCATAGTTAAAATGCCCAAGTTAAGGTAGAAACTAAGCTAAACACTATACAATTAACACAACAAATGGGTTAAGTGTTAGAAATAATAGAAATGGCCTAAAACAACAAATTTGCATTAAAAACCCAAAATTAGGTCATGAAATGGATATTTTCTTTAAAAATGTAAATTGATGATCCATTTGCAAATTAAACACATTTCTATTTTCAAATGTTCAAATCAAGAGTGAAATCATATTTCTAAATGTTCAATTGGGCTTCAATAAAAACTTTATTGCATTTAGTCATCATTAGGACCTCTCATTCATGATATTACATCTAGGACCTTAGGTCATATACATTTATTCACATTTAAAACCACCAGGGACTCATTTACAAATGACCAAGGATCGCATTGCATTAATTTTCTCCACTTATGGGTTTCTGAGTAAATCTTCTACCCCTTCGCTTTTAAGTGCTTGAACACAAATTCACTGAAACACCAGCAACCATGGACCACTATAGCGGTGTAAGAACCTGAGAAATCATAGTAGTCTATCCCATGCATCCCTTAATCAATAGCTAACCCCTATCGAACTTTCACACACCTTTGCATGTGGTATCACCACCCAAGCTAGATTCAATCCTACGGCTATGATTTGATTTGAATGCTCACGTGCCCCTCTTCTTTCCATCTTACCATTAAAGCCCTAGGCGTGTGATTCCACCATTGCGGTGACTCCAATCAGTGAAGTGGCTACTTAAGCATTACCATAGCTCCTTGCATGCGCCATTGACTCCCCTCCTACTTCCTTCAGTCGATCCCTTCCTCCCTCTCCAGTAACTCCTTACCCCAATAATTTCCATGTCTGTGATAGGGGCGTTGATTACACTAGTTTCGCATGTTTGAAATCGAGGTTACAAGTAACTTGTCGTCGTAGTTGTAAAACTCGTGATTAGATAAAATTTATACCTAAACTCCATGGGAGTCCCAAGTCGAACATAGGGAGGCGACGTTTACTTTAATTGAAAGTTGCGCTTCATTTTGTTTCCTTTTGGTATTTTAGGGTTTTATTATTTTTTTTGTATTTTCGAAAAGAAGGCAAGAAGAATGAATCACAAGATAGAGATGGAACAAATATGATATATATATATCACTCTAATGTCGATTACAATAAACTATGAAAGCATAAAAAGTGAGGGGTGACAAGAAATGTCCTAAATCAGCTGTTCGGCGAGACAACAATGCTTGGATGAAGCTCGGACGAAGGAGGTGAGGAATGAGACGATGGAGGTGAGATGCAGGAGGACGTCGGGTAGAGGAAAGCTTCGATGTGGCTCTGGAATGGAGGTGAGAAGGCAGAGATGATTTGCTACCGGAATAAAGGTGGGAGGATGGCTCCAAGGTGACCTACAAATGGAAATGGGAAGATGGATGAATATTTCGTGAGGCAGAGGTTTGCTAAACTAATAGTAGCCTTGGGAGCTTGAGAGCAAGCTCTAACAAAGTGTTAGTAGGCTTACTAGAGCTTAGGAGTACGTGGGTGTAGAGTAGGTAGAGATGGCTTGGAAGGGAGGGGGTGTAGGTCATTTTATAGTGGAAAAGAAGAGGCAAAAATAGGTATGGGTCCATTAGTGACCTCCAAATCATCACTAGAAGATTCGCTGTAGGCAGCTCATGCCCTCTCACACCCTCCGCTGTACTGGCGCACGCTCCGCGCACCCGCGCGATACGCGCCGCTACCTCTGCAGCCACGCTGTGCTACTGCATGTGCATGCCTTCGCACAAATGCGTGCACCCACAATGCTGTGCATGTGCGACGACTCATGCAGGCACATGGGTGGTCTAGGTTGGACCACGTGGCACAATCTGGGCCATCCATCTTCTTTCCTTTGTAGGGGATGCTACAGAGGTCGGATTGAGTCAATTTTCACGCCGTTGAGCTACGATCGTCGACTCGAGTCCATTTGTGTGATCGGGTTTGTTGTTTGACGCTCCAGATTGCATCACCTAGTCTCTTGGCTGTTGATCTTCCTTGGAATGCATATGGTGCTATGGGACTCTGATCGAGGCAATTTCAGAGGCGTTGGACTTTGATTGTCGTCTTAATCAGATTTGTATGGTTGGATCGTCAATCCAACGCTCTGAAATAAATATCCTTCTCTCTTGACCAAAAAAGGATGCAATTAACCTAAATTATATACAACTACTCTAAATGCAGAATGACGCATGCTATGCAAAATTTATAACATGAAATGTAAATCTAAGCCTTGGAACATGCATTAATAGGCATTTTAACCTAAATAGATGTGTCTACATCATACCCCCATGCCTATCTTTTGCTAGTCCATAGCAATATTAAGCTACATTCTAAGTTTAAAATCAAAATTAGGATTAGATTGCTTTGGTCTAAGTCATTTATTAACAATAGAAAATTTCAACTAAGGTCCTAAACAACGAAAACTCAATAGTACCTGGGTGCCTGCCAGAATGCAGACCACCCAAGTCCTTACCTTATTTGAAAAGGGAAGATACATTTTTTTTTCTTCTTTTCTAATTTTTTTGAAATTTTGGAGTTTAGGAGTTCCGGGATAACTTTTTATGGCTACCCGACTCGCCCAAGGCTCGGAAAGGACTCTAAGTGCTAAGCATCTTGTGAAAATAGTGAAAGACTCACTAGGCAGCTATTAAAACAGACTTCGAGTTTCTACGACCCTAGGTGACCTTGCCTAAAGGATTATCTTTTCGACTTGGTAGCTTTCTCCCTACTTCTTCTATTTATGGGGTCAACACAAGGGTGAACCCAATGTATATCTCTCCGATTTATTCTACTTCCCCGCTTCTTCCCTAAGTGTTTTTGGAATTATTGTGCATTTTTTTGTGAGCTGGGTTCTGGACAACAGCCCAATGGGCTATTACCCACGGCAACTTGCTAGCCATACTCATGCGGTGAAGTGTGGTTTTGTTTATCTTTTTATTTTTTCTCCTTTTTCTATTTCTTTTTTCTTTTTCTTTTGCTTGTTTTTCTTTTTTTCTTAAAGTAGGTGGCTTCCCGTATCTAAGATTTACCTAAATGTAGTAAAATGAAAATGGTCTTGTGACTAGGCTTTGGACAATCGGCCGATGAGTTGTTACCACCGATAACTTGCCAGCCATACAACCCTAGATAGCTTATTAGCTACCCAATTTTCGAAGAAACCACCGAAAAGTGAGTCAGTCCAAAAAAATGTGTGTAGATGCTTAGGCTTAAAGTCCCCCCAAATCAGAGGGCGGGTTGATAAGTCGCATAGTTATCATCCTAATTTATTAGCCTAATTAAAAATGAATTTGAATTGGCGAGGACTCAAGACTAAGTTCACATTCAAGTGTACACCGAAGTTAATTAAGCCTGAAGACCTGAAGAGTCTAAGTGTTTAGGTCCTCTCGTATCATTTCCTAAAGTTAATAACTTCCAATTGCCTAAGTTCTCTATTCCAAATTCTTCTGTTTTCTTATCTTTTTAAATCTTCAATTTTTATTTAAAGAAACTAAAAGAAATTCTACAGAGTCAACAAAATGATTTCAAGACTAAGTATCCACCCCCCCATGCATAAATGATACAATGTCATCATTGTAAAAATAAAGACATGAAAAGGGTAGAGTAAATAGAATATCACCTGAGTGTTATGAAAATCCAATCAGCTCAGCAGAGAGAAGAGTGTATACACACGTGCTAAGTTTAAAGCCTTCAGCTAGTCATAACATACATACAAAGAAGAATTTGAGAATTCACAACTGCGGGTTAGAATCAAAATAAAAATATTGATCCTAAAACCCCCCAGCAGAAGATGTCCGCAGATGTGGACCAGATTATGATGTAGACCCATTCCCCAAGGTCGAGTGGTTCTCATGTTCTGGATGAAAATCACCTAGAATCGAAGGTTGTTGTCTTTGCAGGGCCAGGCCTGCTGTTTAGTGGTGTGCAACCCAAGACAAAAGTGTCAGACAATGAGTTGATCTGATTCATTAAAATCAGGTGTCCACTTATAGTGTAGCTTAGAAAAATAATCAGTTATTTCAAGCTTGGGTTGCATGTGAAAGATATCGTAAGTGTCCTAGTAGAAAGTAGGTGGTTTAAGGTCAATAGGTACCCTTAGATCCAAAATCAAACTTTTCTCAGAATTAGCATCCCAAATTTTTATTTCAACAATTCTATCCTTCAACATCAAGAACTCAGGATCCAGGACCTCTAGCATATCATTTACCCATATGATTCTCCCAAGTCCAGTAATCGTGGCTGAATCATGATTGACTTGGGCATAATGATCTCAGAAGTCAACTCTTCGGGGTGCAGATGAGGAATGGGACTATTGATTGAATCTTCTAGTAAATGAGGATTCGAATCCTCCAATCTAGCCCCAACTGAATCTAAATCTTCAATAATTGGGCTATCAACTGGTTCATCAGATTCCTCAAGCCCATTTGTCTCACTAAAATCCTCTTCCTTAAGTTCAAGTGAGACTTCACCAAAAGATTCTTCACCCTCAGAGTCAGAGAATCCATGATCCTCATTTATATATGTCTCAAAATCATATGTCATTTCATGGTCCGTGGAGAAATATTTTTCGTCATTCCCTGGCTCTAGGATCTCAGGTGAGAAACTTGATTCATCCTCAAAGGTTTGCTCTAGCCCAACTTAGTCATCTCCAATCTCAGAATATGTATCCCCCCGATAGGTGCTTAGCGAGTTCAGACATTAGCTCTCTTGCAGGTGGTTCATCTTGAGAATCATCTCAAGATTTGACTAGGGCAACCACAAATTTCATCCTAAACCTTGACAATTTCCCAAGAAGAAACTCACCCAAGTCCCTATCCCTAACACTTTGGAACAAATCCAACAAAGAACTATTAAATTCATCAGTCATTTTGATCATAGGTTCCAATGCTTCAGTGCATGGTGTTGGCTAAGCTTCTAAAGATTGTATAATATTCCTCAAATTAGCCAATACCCTATCCTGGATCAGGTGCACCTGAACTGACAGGTTCGATTCAGGTTTTGGTGGGTTTGGGTTAAATCTAGGGGAGTCAAGATGTTGAGGTTCTTGGGTCCCTCCTTGATAGTAGGTCATTTCAGGTTGCTTAAAGGTTGGTGGCGACCTATGTTCATCATAATTATGGGGATGGTAAGTGTTATAATCAGCATATCCTTCATGGTTGTAGATCTGGTTAGGTTGATCATCAAAGGATGGAGATCTATAATCATTGTAGCTCTGGGAAGGATAGTAATCATAGTCTTGTTGTGCAGGGTTAGGCCCTGGACATTGAGGTCCGAATTTGTATCCCCAATCAAAGCCATCCTGGCTAGTGGATGGGTAATTACAAGTCAAGTCGGAATAGTAATCATCTTGGGGATAAGTGGTGGTAGGAGGATAGGATAGGAAATGCATGTAAGAAGTGGAAGGATACATGGTGAAGTAAGGAGGGAAATCAGAAGAGAGAAAGGTGCCCTACAGTACAATTAATCAACCCTATCCATATGTGGGTAGCCTAAAGACCGACAGACTCCTAGGGCCTGTCTTGAGATTATAAGTGATTTAGTCTACTTTTATTCTGTCAATCCAACCAATTAGGAGGGACTGGGGAGAAGGTTCTTCCTTTGGCTTGCGCCTTCGATTCCTAGTGTACTCCTCAGCCGCGGTCGTTTGACGCTACTCCCCTAGCTAGACATCAGATGGACCAACAGAAACAGATTAATCGAAAAAATCTCAATTTGAGCCCCGGAGAGCAAATCAATCCTTGAGGCCAACGTCTACTCAGTTTTCATTAGGCTTGGGATGATTGTGCTTTTGGAATGTGATGGGCCCTTTAGATGTGTTGTGCCCTTAATGATCACTTAAAATTTGTGTGCGTGTACAACCAGGGTTTTCAAACAAGGTTATTTGATGATGTGTCTTTTTGGATTTAACCATGTTTAGTAGCTTTTAGGGTTTAATTCTTAGGTTGGTTCAATCAACGTTTACTATAACAATCCAAGTTTTGAAAGCATGGGTGATGATATGTTCCTTTAAAAATCAAAAATAATGTGGAGTGCGTAGTTCAGCACTAAGAATCAACCTTAATTGGCAAGCTATTTGATGGATCAGTTTTAGATTGAGTGGTGTGGCCCAAACAGCTCAATCAATTGGCATGTTGCACCACTTAGTTAAGGCACACAAGAATGTTTAACCTATTCAGATTTCTACTCACTTATGTGTATTGAGTTGCAGTGTACCGGGTTCGTAGGTCAGATCCCGGTTAAGTGGTAGAATCAAAGTGACTGTGTGCCTTATGATAAGAAGTTGTGGGTGTTAAGTGTGTAGCTTTCAGTTAAATCCCACAATAGAAGAATATATTTTTTTATTTTTTTTATATATGCGGGTGGGTGAGGTGAGTGGAGTGACAATCAAACAACCAAAATCTACCCTAGGGTTTATGGAAAGCACCTAAGTTGATTTGGGTTTGAGTTATTAGGTTATGGAATGAAAACTAAGGTGGCGGTGGTGTGGGGGACACTTACAAAACACTTTATCTGCACTTTACTTCAGTCCACCGCACTTGGATCCCCATGCTAGGGTACCTGCAAGGAAATAGATCAGAAATAAGCGGGGTTAGTGTTTTGTAAATGCAAAGAAGCGTAGAAAACAATACAGTAAATTTTGTTGCTTCCCCAGCAACGGTGCCAAAATGATCACATTGTCCCCAGCAACGGCACGAAAATGATCGCACAGGTTTTGCGTGTTTGAAATCAAGGTTACAAGTAACCCATCATCGTAGTTGCAAAACTCGTGATCAAATAAAATTTATACCGAAACTCCAAGGGAGTCCCGGGTCGAGCACAGGAAGGGGACGTTCACTTTAATTGAAAATCGTGCTTCAATTTGTTTCTTTTTGGTATTTTAGGGTGTTGTTAATTTATTGTATTTTTTAAAAGAAGATAAGAAGAATGAATCATAAGATAGAGATGGAACAAATATGATATATATATCACTCCATTATCGATTAGAATAAACTATGAAAGCATAAAAAGAAGGGGGTGAGAAAAAATCATCTGAATTGGCTATTCGATGAGACAATGACTCTTAGTGGAAGCTCAGATGAAGGAGGTGAGATGCAGGACGACGTCGAGTAGAGAAAAGCTTCGGCGTGGCTCCAAAATGGAGGTGAGAAGGTGGAGATGATCTACTACCCAAAAGGAGGTGGGCTGATGAGAGCCTCATCATAAGCCATAACTAGCTCATTTTGACCCAATAAAGAAGATAAAAGCTCCTACATAACCTAGAAGAAGGCCTAACTGAAGGAATAAGTGCTCTGAGAAGAAAACATGAAATAAAGGTTAAAAATGCAATTTTACCATTGCAGTAGATAAACGGGATTTCTCAGAGGCAAAACATAGGTCAAATGGTCTAAATGAGATAGAAAGTGGCTTGAGTCAATCAGAAATGGGTTCATGTGCAATCTAAGAACTAAAAGACACTTGGTAACCCTAAAACAGACCCGCTTAAATTAACAAGGTTTCGGTCAGAACAAAAGCAAGTAAACCCTCTAGAAATCATGGAAAAACATACTCTAGGGTTTAGAACACTTAATTTGGCCTTTGGAACCTAGTTTGACCTAGATTAGGGTCCTAGCTCTTCAATTAACCTAATTTGGGTTTTTATGCAAAATATCCAGTCAAACGAGGTCAAACCTGAAATCTAACTTCTCCATTGGATTCCTTAGGTCCAAATTAGGTTTATACCAAAATTTGGACCTAAGGAGAGGTCATCTTGACCTACTTTGCAATTTAGTACACCCAAATCATAAATTGGTCCCTATCTTTTGAATACCATTGCAGAGAACCCCCTAGGTTCTTCGCCTCCTTTGCAAACCGGTCCTGCCGCCATTGCTAGGGCAGAACCGAGCTCCGACGAGGTTCGGAGAGGGATTGCTCTCTAATCCCTCAGAGATTCCCTCCCAGAAATGGAAGGAGAATTCTCTGAAGAATTCCCTTCCATTTAAGACCGATATCGATCCCTGGTGTGAACCCAATCTCTCGTGCGAACGCACGAGAGATTTGGGTATCCTAACTCCTTTCCATCTCCGGCAACCAACCTCAGGCAATTACGTGCCCTTCACGCCCTGCACACCAAGTCCAGCGCCTATATAAGAACCCACAACTCCGGCCGAAGAGGCTGAGCTTGGTTTTGGCCGAGGTTCCACCCCCAATTCCACTCCTCCTGCCCGGCCAAACTCCCAGCAGGCTCCTGCAAGGTTCCCTCCCCTCCCTCTTCGCTCTGCCACAAAACCAGTGGCAGAGTTAACTTCCTGACCTTCCTCCGCGTCGCGCAGTACCAGTGCACGCCGTCTCAGCCCCGTCGTCGCCGTCGTCCTCCCCCACTGGGCGTCATCTTCTCCGGCGACAGCAGGTACTGCTGTTCTCCCTCCATCCCCTTTCGTCCTTACAGTTAGGTTAGAACTCCTCTCCATCCACTCCTCTCTCTTTTCCCCCTGTTATCTCTCTTGATCGACCCTCGACAGACGCTAACCACCTCCATCGTCTTCGCCTCCGACCGCACTCCGGCGAGCCGCCCACACCACTCCAGCCCTCCACACGGCTCGCCAACCACCTCGAAAGCTCCGCCTCACCTCCAGGAACACACTCCACCCTACCACTGCCACTCCAGCCCTCCACAATCACCCCCCGACCAACCCACCATCTCCGGCCATAGGTTGACCTAGGCACGCACGCCTAGGCCGACCTGCGGCCTGCAGCACTGCCCACCGCCTTCGCCGTGCCACGGCGAAGGTCTCTAGCTATTCTGATTGGGCCGAGAGGCGCGTTTTGTGTATGACAGGGTTCGAGCCGCTGCCGCCATGGACGACCTCTGATGAAGCTCCCACGAAGCTCCAGGCACCCGGTCTTCCAGGCTACAGGTGCTGCATACTAGCGCGAGTGTCGCGAGGTGAACGAGTCCAGCCAAGGAGCGCTAGCAGAGCCAGCAGCTGCGGGGCAATCGCACGACGAGGCTTCTGCGGGCGCGCGTGAAGGCGAGACCAGATAGTCCCACATCGTGGGATTGCAACCCTCAGGTACCATATAAGTTGTTTTTGTGTTTTACTCTTATCGCCTCAGTAAGCACAGGGGTGAGGTCCCCCACTGACCCCACACCTGCCTCGTCCGCAGCCTGACCACGCGGACTTGGCGAATCCGACCCGACCTAGACCTACGCACTCCTCGCGCATCACACACCTGCAGGTGCGCCTGGTCCCGGGTACGATCCGCGACCCGATTAATGCCTGTGGCTCTGGGAGAGCAGCTCTGAGTGAATCTCTTGAGAGAGAGAGACGCGCGGGTAGAGGGAGAAGGGTTAGGTTTTGCTCCTGTGCAGGCAGGCTGAACGCAGGAGAAGGACTTGGCCGCTACAGAAGAAGAAGGAGGAAAGGCAAGGCGAAGAAGAGAAGAAAGAAGGAGCAAGACAGGGAAGAAGAAGGAAAGAAGCCTTCGCACGAGAAGCAGGAAAAACAGAGAAGAGAGAAGCAAGGCAAGACCACAGAAGTGGAGAGTAAGAAGCAAAGAAGAAGGAAAAACAGGAAGGAAAGAGAGACTTCGCCAAGGCATAGAAAGAAGAAGAAAATCAAGAAGGGAAAATACTTTTAAGACGTCTGATCACAAGATCAGACGTCCAATTTCATATTTTTGTCCTAATTATTTTTAATTGCATACATTCACACTTGAATTGATATTTTGAGTAAATTAGAGTGTTCAATTACATTTTGACTAGTAGTAAATTCCATTTGCTCCCTGTGTTCGACCTCGGATACTCCGGTCTTCGAGTAATAAAAACTTTGTATTTGTTTGAACGTTTTGTCGGTTATACTACAACATAATACGCTTTAAATCCGCACAAAAATGTTGACAACATTTTGGCGCCGTTGCCGGGGAGCACTGCACAATTTACCACTAGTCTCTACATTCTTTTTATCATATTGAACACTAACTTGCCCTACTTTTCTTTGATGTGATCTTGCAGGTACTTCATGAGAAAATCCCTCCCGCAAGTCAACCACTCCAGGGCAGGTAATTTCTTTTCTTCCTTAATCATCCCCTAATCTTTGAAAGACAAAAGGAAGAAAATCAAGTTAGGAATCAATTGCCTTCTTTATATAGTAATCACCATCTCTAAGGCAAAACATTTCTTGATTTTGCGAAAATTTCTGCAAATATTCTTGAAGTTGGAGTGATTTTTTTCCCATCCCACAAATTCTTGTGCCTAATTGAAAGTAAACGCTTAATCTCGGCGGACCACACACTTCTTGTTTATAAGTCCAAAGAGAACTTTTGAAAAAGAAAAAGAGGATTGGAAATAGAACCAAATTAGGGTTTCCACATTAGGGTCTTGAAGCGCTAGTCACACATGCCTGTGTAAAAGGAAATAAACCCTCCCGCATCAGTGTGCTACCCAAGCCCTTGATTGAAGAAAGTTAAATAAGACAAACCCTAAAATTGAGCTCTAAAATCACTTGAATCTTAAAATTTTCTTTTGACCTAATAACCTGGGAGTCAAATCAGGGTGATCTCTAGGCTCCGAGCTTAGAATCATTTTGCCATCTATAGGACAGGTCAGGTGAAGTTGACCCCTTGGGTCAACCAACCTCTAAATTAGGTCACAATACCAAAAACATCTAAAGTTCAAGTGAGAACCCTAAAAGCACCTTTGAAATGAAAAGTGATAGACTTAAGAGGTCAAGGTCCCCATTCTGGTTTACCTGGAATCTCAGTGACAAGAGAGGTCGGGTGGGGGAAACCCTGTAACCCGTGGGGACGCTCTACCGTGTAGGGGTCTTTGCGGGACTCTCCCTCTCTGGCTGCCCAGGTAATTCTCAGGTGGATGACTTTCTGATCCAGGGGTCCATCCGCCCCAAACCTCCATAGTCATCCGAACATCTTTTGGGTGTCTTGATTGGGTCAAGAACATCTCCAGTCCTGCATCTTTTCTCTATAGAGCACACACACTCATTTTCAGTGGGACTCGTTATTCAGATCTGATCGCTTCATAACACATCTTGAGTCAAACTCTGATCGTGATTCCACCACCTGATCCAAATATGCAGCCGAACCACCTAGGACTACCAGTCGAGAAACCTGAATACCGGAGATCCATGAGAGATAAAATGATTGAGGATGCCGTGAGATTTTATGAAAATGAAGAAACCTCAACAACAGTAGGAAACATTTAGGTTGATGTCCCAACAACCACAACCTTTGTCATAACTTCTGTCCAAGTACTATTAGCAGAAGCCAACAAAAGATCAACCCGTGACTTGCTCATTACTGCATACATTGAGATAGAAAAACTGTACAATAGTGAATACTTTCAATGTATGACAAATCCTTGACTTTGGAAGCAACACCAAGATAGTCTTGAAAAACGGGAAGAGATAATGAGATTAATAAAACAAGTGATTGATCAGAAATACCCGTACATACCGCCAACAGAGGATGAACTATCTTGGGACAACATCGAGGATAAATTTGATCTCGGGTTTGGGGCACAAAATGGTTGTGGATTCCCAACCCAGATGGAGTATAATGCACCTGATATTGAAGAAGGTTGGGAAGCTCCAAATGCAGGAAAAGACCATGATGAACCCATTTTAGAATCCCAAGACTCCTGCAAGTATGAGAGTAGAACTGAACCTCTCGAGGGTGTAAATTCCGTCCCTTATTCTGATAAGGTGGCCCTCGAAGGTTATTCAGACCTAGATTCTAGTAATTCCACCCACATCCTAAGCCTAGAACCTAGATCTGAAACCTATATTGAAGATTTCAAGGCCCCATATGAAGAAAATCAATCTCTTAATGAAGAATATGATTCTGGGCCTCGATTTGATGAATATCCCTCGTCAACCTCCTCAGAAGAACTAATCGAGTTTTCGAAAGTCATGCCAATCTACGATATAGAAACCGAGGACTTGGACGAGCGGGGTTTCGATTGGCTCTGCCCTGCTAACCTTGAACCTGAGCCTCTACCAGATAGGGACACCTTTGTAAGCTCAGAATTAACATTTAGGCTAGATCCCAGTCAGGCTGCTGAATATACAACATATGATTTATTCTATGGTGGAACTCATGATCTAGAATCTCATTCAAACTTTGATTTTCGCAAACTCTCCAACGATCTCGAATCTGACCATAACATCGGAGAAAATCTACCTCCTGATTATAACATGTCAATCTTCTTTGAAGCCAACTGCTCCACAGATACAGAACCAATCAAAACCCGTTCCCCACCCCGACCCGCAACCGGACTCAATTTCTATTCTGATTCACCTCTCACTGAGCCGATTGCAGATGATTCAACTCCATATCTATACCGGGTATCGGACACTGATCAGACCACAAATCAGGAGCCTCCATCCTTTGACCGTCCCTGTAGGGATTCCACACCTTACATTGATTATTTTTCGGAACCCTACCCCCACCAGGCTGATTCGACTGAGCCCGAACTCGAGTTTTCACTTCCATATCTATCAGAACATCACTGCATTTGGTGGGTCCCACATCTGCTAATCTACATCTATCAACCCACCAGACTTATTGGGTTTGGGTGCATCATCAGCCCACTGATTTGAACAAGTACCTGGTTGGACCAACCAGGCTCTTAATCAAGGTGCTTGTTTTCCAAAACTCCATTGATTTGACCACTCCCTCTCCACCCAATTTTTCGCTCGGCTGAAGGCATTAAATTTAGCGCTTAACGGGCGGCAACCCGTCATCTCAAAAATAGAGACTCGTCTGATTATCCGTCTGTACTCCACGTCTATTGCACCTTGAGTTCAGCCTTAGACAGTTGATCCCACCTCTGGTACACGTATCAGAGCTTAAAATCATTCGCATCACTCATTCCCGACCCATTCACCCACCCGATATATCCTGTTCTAAGCCCCTGACCTCAACACTAATTCCCACCCTCTGTTTACAATGAGGACATTGCAAACTTAGGCATGGGGGGGTGATAAAGTGCATACATACAAAACCAAGAAAAAAATCAGAAGGATTCTCACAAAAAATTCGCATATGTCAAAAACACAAAAAATTGAAAAATTACGAAAAAGAACAAAAAAAATGGGGAGGTAGGAAATGTTGTGAGCCATATAATCATAAGGAGGAGAAAAAGAGCAAAAATGAAGAAAGGAGCACAAAAGGAAAAGAAAAAGAAAAAGTCATTAGTAAAAGATTAAGGTGTTAACTGAAGTTCTAGACCGAGTCAAGAAAAAGAAAAGAAAAGTGCTACGGAGATATAACAAGAGATTAGCGGGAACGCTGGTCTTAGGCCTTTTGGGCTAGTATCTTTAGCTTAAAAATTCACGTATCCGTTAAAATCTGGATAATCCTCAAGAGGTTGAGGAAAATGCGAAGCTTGAGTATTAGGTCTAAGGCTTAGGAAGTATTCAGCCTCGTTAACTGACCTCCGATTTGTGGGATTCGGTAACCTAAGCACCCCAAATTCACACACAGTCTGGTTCAGTGCGCATAAAACATCCAAAACACGCAAGAGCGTTTAATATTCTGAAAAAGTCACCTAGATTAGGAGCGGCCAATCAACACAAGTTGATTTGGACGAGTTCCCAGCGCGGAGAGGCGGGAAATTCCCCTCGAAGATGCGTAACAACATATCATCTCCTCGGTGCTTGTCTCTTAGGGTATTTAAATATCCTACTGGAGGCATGTAAGCAATCTGCTGGTTCAGACACCATGGGTGGCATTATCACGAAATGTCAATTGCCAGGGTCTGAATTCGGCCACGGAACGCCATGGGCGGGATTATCTCGAAATCTCGAAAGCCAGGGTTCCGGGGGTTGCCATGGGCGGGATTATCTCGAAATCTCGAAAGCCAGGGACCTTTGAGGATTGATGATGGGGACGAGGAATCCGATACAGACCGTGTTGAGAAGCTAATCCGAAGCTAGAAATAAAAAAGAAAAGAGAGAGAAAAGCTCTCCAAACAAATAAATATTCTATCTCTCTCTTACAAAAAATGCACTGCAAACTGAACTTAGGCTAAAAATATCTCAAGCACGGGTGCTTTAACCGCGGAGTCCAACAAACCCTAGGTTAGTTTCTGTGGGCCGTAGAAACCTTTGCAGAAGACTGAGGCTAAAGCGGAATAGGTCCGGATTTTGGTTGGTACATGAGTACCTCTAGGCCTATTGTCGGCATTCCCACCTAATCACAAAAGAAAAGGAGAAGCACTTATCATTGTTGACAGACATTCAGGGTCTAGAACGGAAGTTAAAACTTTGAAATTTTGCTAAGGGACTAGCAAAAGCTAGGCATGGGGGTATGATGAGAGCCTCATCATGAGCCATAACTAGCTCATTTTGACCCAATAAAGAAGATAAAAGCTCCTACATAACCTAGAAGAAGGCCTAACTGAAGGAACAAGTGCTCTGAGAAGAAAACATGAAATAAAGGTTAAAACTGCAATTTTACCATTGCAGTAGATAAACGGGATTTCTCAGAGGCAAAACATAGGTCAAATGGTCTAAATGAGATAAAAAGTGGCTTGAGTCAATCAGAAATGGGTTCATGTGCAATCTAGGAACTAAAAGACACTTGGTAACCCTAAAACAGACCCGCTTAAATTAACAAGGTTCCGGTCAGAACAAAAGGCAAGTAAACCCTCTACAAATCATGGAAAAACATACTCTAGGGTTTAGAACACTTAATTTGTCCTTTGGAACCTAGTTTGACCTAGATTAGGGTCCTAGCTCTTCAATTAACCTAATTTGGGTTTTTACGCAAAATATCCAGTCAAACGAGGTCAAACCTGAAATCTAACTTCTCCATTGGATTCCTTAGGTCCAAATTAGGTTTATACCAAAATTTGGACCTAAGGAGAGGTCATCTTGACCTACTTTGCAATTTAGTACACCCAAATCACAAATTGGTCCCTATCTTTTGAATACCGTTGCAGAGAACCCCTAGGTTCTTCGCCTCCTTTGCAAACCGGTCCTGCCGCCATTGCTAGGGCAGAACCGAGCTCCGGCGAGGTTCGGAGAGGGATTGCTCTCTAATCCCTCAGAGATTCCCTCCCAGAAATGGAAGGAGAATTCTCTGAAGAATTCCCTTTCATTTAAGACCGATATCGATCCCTAGTGTGAACCCAATCTCTCGTGCGAACGCACGAGAGATTTGGGTATCCTAACTCCTTTCCATCTCCGGCGACCAACCTCAGGCAATTACGTGCCCTTCACGCCCTTCACACCAAGTCCAGCGCCTATATAAGAACCCACAACTCCGGCCGAAGAGGCTGAGCTTGGTTTTGGCCGAGGTTCCACCCCCAATTCCTCTCCTCCTGCCCGGCCAAACTCCCAACAGGCTCCGGCGAGGCCCCCTCCCCTCCCTCTTCGCTCTGCCACAAAACCAGTGGCAGAGTTAACTTCCTGACCTTCCTCCGCGTCGCGCAGTACCAGCGCACGCCGCCTCAGCCCCGTCGTCGCCGTCGTCCTCCCCCACTGGGCGTCATCTTCTCCGGCGACAGCAGGTATTGCTGTTCGCCCTCCGTCCCCTTTCGTCCTTACAGTTAGGTTAGAACTCCTCTCCATCCTCTCCTCTCTCTTTTCCCCCTGTTATCTCCCTTGATCGACCCTCGACAGACGCTAACCACCTCCATCGTCTTCGCCTCCAACCGCACTCCGGCGAGCCGCCCACACCACTCCAGCCCTCCACACAGCTCGCCAACCACCTCGAAAGCTCCACCTCACCTCCAGGAACACACTCCACCCTACCACTGCCACTCCAGCCCTCCACAATCACCCCCCGACCAACCCACCATCTCCGGCCACAGGTTGACCTTGGCACGCACGCCTAGGCCGACCTGCGGCCTGCAGCACTGCCCACCGCCTTCGCCGTGCCACGGCAAAGGTCTCTAGCTATTCTGATTGGGCCGAGAGGCGCGTTTTGTGTATGACAGGGTTCGAGCCGCTGCCGCCATGGACGACCTCTGATGAAGCTCCCACGAAGCTCCAGGCACCCGATCTTCCAGGCTACAGGTGCTGCATACTAGCGCGAGTGTCGCGAGGTGAACGAGTCCAGCCAAGGAGCGCTAGCAAAGCCAGCAGCTGCGGGGCAATCGCACTACGAGGCTTCTGCGGGCGCGCGTGAAGGCGAGACCAGATAGTCCCACATCGTGGGATTGCAACCCTCAGGTACCATATAAGTTGTTTTTGTGTTTTACTCTTATCGCCTCAGTAAGCACAGGGGTGAGGTCCCCCACTGACCCCACACCTGCCTCGTCCGCGGCCTGACCACGCGGACTTGGCGAATCCGACCCGACCTAGACCTACGCACTCCTCGCGCATCACACACCTGCAGGTGCGCCTGGTCCCGGGTACGATCCGCGACCCGATTAATGCCTGTGGCTCTGGGAGAGCAGCTCTGAGTGAATCTCTTGAGAGAGAGAGACGCGCGGGTAGAGGGAGAAGGGTTAGGTTTTGCTCCTGTGCAGGCAGGCTGAACGCAGGAGAAGGACTTGGCCGCTACAGAAGAAGAAGGAGGAAAGGCAAGGCGAAGAAGAGAAGAAAGAAGGAGCAAGACAGGGAAGAAGAAGGAAAGAAGCCTTCGCACGAGAAGCAGGAAAAACAGAGAAGAGAGAAGCAAGGCAAGACCACAGAAGTGGAGAGTAAGAAGCAAAGAAGAAGGAAAAACAGGAAGGAAAGAGAGACTTCGCCAAGGCATAGAAAGAAGAAGAAAATCAAGAAGGGAAAATACTTTTAAGACGTCTGATCACAAGATCAGACGTCCAATTTCATATTTTTGTCCTAATTATTTTTAATTGCATACATTCACACTTGAATTGATATTTTGAGTAAATTAGAGTGTTCAATTACATTTTGACTAGTAGTAAATTCCATTTGCTCCCTGTGTTCGACCTCGGATACTCCGGTCTTCGAGTAATAAAAACTTTGTATTTGTTTGAACGTTTTGTCGGTTATACTACAACATAATACGCTTTAAATCCGCACGAAACGCCCGTGAACGTGGGCGAACGAGTCCAAGGCGACCTAGGAATGGGGATGGGAAGATGGATGAATATTTGGTGAAGCAGAGGTTTGCTACACTAATAGTAGCCTTGGGAGCTTGACAGCAAGCTCGAAAAGAGCGTTGGTAGGCTTGTTAGAGCTTAGGAGTAGGTGGGAGTAGAGTAGGTAGAGATGGCTTGGTAGGGAGGAGGTGTAGGTCCTTTCATAGTGAAGGAGAAGAGGCAAAAATAGGTATGGGACCATTAGTGATCTCCAGACCATTGCTGGAAGTGTCGCTGTAGGCAACTCATGCCCTCACACTGGTCGCTGCGCTGGCGTGTGCTCCGCGGACCCGTGTCATGGGCGCGCATGCGCGATACGCACCACTACCTCCGCACGTGTGCACTCGCTCTGCTGTGTGCGTGCGGTGGCGCGTGCGTGCGCATGGGCAGCCTAAGTTGCACCATGTGGCGTAATCTGGGTCGTCCATCTTCTTTCCTTTTTAGGGGATGCTACAGCGGTTGGATTGAGTCGATTTTCATGCCATTGGGCTGCGATCGTTGACCCGAATCCATCAATGTGGTCAGATTTGTCATTTGAAACTCCAGATTGCGTCACCTAGTCCCTCGACCATTGATCTTTCTTAGATTGCATATGGTGCTACAAGACTCCGATCGGGGAGATTTTAGAGGCGTTAGACTTTGATCATCGTCTTAATCAGATTTGTATGGTCGGATCGTCAATCCGAAGCTTCGAAATAAATATCCTTTTCTGCTAACCACAAAAAAGACACAATTAACCTAAATTATATACAACTACTCTAAATGTAGAATGATGCATGCTATGTAATATTTATAACATGAAATGCAAATCTAAGCCTAGGAACATGCATGAATAGGCATTTTAACCTAAATAGATGTGTCTACATCAGGCGTAGTTCTTTACCTTCAATTCCTCCTCACTGCTAGGGATGAGGTGCGCTTGAGGACGACCCTAGAGCTCCACTAGAGTGCTTTTTACTCGCTGGAGATCTCCCCCTTTCTTCCACCTTAGCCATCGGCTTTGGATCCAGCCAACCCCATTCTTCTTGTTGGGTAGGATTTCCAGCTTTCTAGAGTAGTTTAGAGTAGTGATTAGTGTAATTAGATTTGTTAGGAGTAGAATTAGCCTAGATTGACTGCGTCCTCTCTAATCAAGTCATATCAAAGAGGTGATTTTTCACCGTCATACTGATCCACTGATCCCCCTCATCATCTCACAGCTTGTTTCCGAATGTTTTCCTTGTGATTAAATCACCAATCACCTATTCATTCGAGCATTCAGCAGATCTGAAGCTCATTAGCTGTTAGATCTATTGCACTAAAAATCACTTAAGGGTTACTTCATCCATATCATTATGTCACAATCACCCTCACTGCACTTTGATTTGTGCTCATTCGGTCATTTGGATCTGGTTTCAGTTTTAAGGATTGAATGAGAATTTTTGAAACAATCATGTTTAATCGAGTTTTGATAGACCAAATTGAGCTCCCAACTATTTGTTTTGACTCATGGAGATAGGCATAAGCTATTTTAATTGAGTTTTGATCATGAGAAGTTCTTATGCCTATGTTGATGTTTGGATTGTGTTTTCATTAAACTAGGTAGTGAAGGAAGAGGATTTTTGATGCACTATTATGAAGCCCTCACAGTGATCGATTTGATTTTTAAGCATTATCCAACCTTCTTGAACAACAATCAATGGTGTGTAAGATGGTTAGATGATCATATCATCAAAATAGTGGCACACTAATGGCCAATTTTGGCAACATTATCTTGTGAGTTGCATTTGTTCTAAACCGTCAATTGTCATTTGAAGAATGACTTCCAGGTCCATTTACAATCATTGGCAACAAATGGTTTTGGGTGTTCCATGGTTCTTATTTCAATTCGGAGTTCTAAGTTTGAATTCATTCAATCTTTACACTTCAAATTAATGTCGGAGTTTTATTAGCTAATCTGAATAGAAATGATAAAAAGGAGTTTTGGAATGATGCCTCAAATCCATGTGAATTGTGTGAGTGATTTTTATCAACGGAGTTTGATATGAGCATAGAATTTTTGAATCTGGGTTTAATCTGAGTTTGCATCTTTCCATAGCACTGCAGTAGCAGCAGTAGCTATTGCTGGGATCTTCTGAGATAGATATGATCATTAAAAGAAATTGTTAGATTGATTGTGATTCTAAAGACTTTAAATTAGACCATGTAGGTCTGATCATCCAACAGATTTGCTACAAGTAGCAACGGCAACATCTGAGGGTTTACTTGTGGATCATAACGTACACTAGAGGGGTGAGGTGAATAGTATTGCCTTTTTGAAACTGTAAAAAGAAAAATGAATTTACAACAGAATCAAGCACAAGTTACACCTGGATTTTAGAGCGGAAACCCAAATTGGGTGAAACCCACTACCTATGCCTCTCAGCTTCAGATTTTCTTGACTAGTTGAACCTAGTCAATCCACTATCGTATCACTTGAACGAGGGTGGCACAACCTCTTTGCAACCACTTCTCTTTGTACCCTGAAAAGAAACACAATAACAACAACAATGGATCTTCCCAACAACAGAGGATCCATTAATGAAAACAACAATGTAAAAGAATAATAAATATATCTGTGGAACCTCAATAAAAATCAAACCAGAAATTCAGCAGAGGTTTGAGACAACGTGCTTTAGATGACGTGAATAGCAAAGCGTAGAAGCACTTGAAAGAAGCACGAGAAGCTCTAGTCTTTTAGAGGATTTTTTCAATGAAAGTTGATATGAAAAAGAGCTTCGTACAACTCTATTTATGTTGGGAGGTCATAGATCGCATTTTTGATAAAAGCATCGTAGTATAGTTGCGAAATACGATCCAACAAAGATATTATTTTGAAAATAACGAGACTTTGAGTCCCGGTCATTCTTCTCTGGGTGGCGCTGTTTTTTTTTTGAAATCGATCTTAAAGCCGATCTACTTTATTTAAATGACATGCTGGTGCGTAATATATAGGCGGTTAAAGAACAGGCACTTAAATCACGCAAATATGATAATCATTTAGCTCAAGGTGATTTCAAAAACATAAGAGATATATATATATATATAAAATGAAATTTCATTAATCGCGGGAGAGTTGTTGCATAAGGAAATCTAGAGGAAAGCTTATACATGAATGCTTAAAATTAAATCTAAAATTAAATCTAACTACCAGAAAACGATTGCATACAAGAATCAGTGGGGGGATTTCGCATGCATCATTGGGGGAGAAGTAAGACTACTCTACTAAGCAGTAAATGAAAGCAATAAAAATTATGAAGAGCATGATCTAGAGCAAGAAGAATAGAGGGCATTCATGGGTGGTCCCCGATGGCCTTGGAGTGGTCGAGAGGAGAATGAGGGGCAGCCAATGTAGCTTATGTCTACCCTTGGAGAGAAGTAGGGTTGATCCAGCATCCCAGCATGGTGTCCTCCATGGTGGTGGTCGTGAGCTCATGGAGGTGGAGTGAGTGGCTAAGTGGAGGTGGGCTGAATGGCACCAATAAAGATCAATTGCCAAGGGAGTGAATTGGTGCAAATGGCCACCCAAGGGGTCTTTCTATAGACCTAAGGGAAGCTCTCTGGAGAATTATGGAATTCTCTAGAGAGGCCTATGGTGGGAGCTCATGGGAGAGTGAGAGAGAGAGGGTGGAAGGTGGTTTTTAGATCCACCAAATGTGGATCTAAAAATTGAATGGCTCTTGTTGCTATTTTTGGCAACCAAGGCAACCACACATGGTAGAGAGTTCTAGAGAACTCTAGGCTAGATATTTTCGTGTTGATGGTGTGTGTGGGTGTGTGTGGGTGTGTGTGGGTCGAAACTTAGGTGGCTTGGTTGATTAGGTTGGGTTCTAGTGGGTTTAGGTCAAGGTAGGTCTCAAATTAGGGTTATAAACCCTAATTCACTAAGGTAAAGTGCAATTAAACTTAATACAAGTTTAATTGGGTGTGTGGAAACTTAGTTGAGAGTAAAACAACTCAATTAAGCCAGGTCTAGGTCAATTGGACTTTCACTGAGTCCAATTGGATAGTGTGTGCTGAGATCAGGGCTCAATTGGACTCAATGAGTCCAATTGAATAGGCTGATGGAATTGACTAAGATCCAAGTCAATTAGGTTTTGTGAGGACCTAATTAGGTCCTTAGGGAGGTCTAGAGGTGATGTACTAGGGTTAGGGCACCTTAATTTAGGTTCTTATAGGGTTGGAATTGGGTTTAGGGACCTAGAGATCCAAGATCAAGGGTTAAATCTCAAAATAGGAATTGGAGAGCAGTATCAGACGTCTAATTATAGAATCAGACATCTTATACTCAAAAATCAGAAGTCTAGACTTGTTGTCTGGATGTCCAATTAGACTCAGGAAGGATTTCGGGTTCTGTTTTGGGTATTCTGCAGAAATTAAACGTCTGACAAAGTGTCTAGACGTCCAATAACACTGTAGCAGTGGGTTTGAAGTGTGCCAGAGTTGGGTAAGGGTCCTGGATGTCTTAAAACTTATCTGGACATCCAGAGAAGGGTTGGAACTAGGGTTTTAGGGCTTCCTAGGGTGTTGTGACCTAATCTAAGGGTGGCTAAGGCTTGGGGAAGTCTCTAGGCTATCCTAGGACTAGGATGGACCTAAGCTCTTCACATTTTACTGCTTTATTCCTACTTAATAGAATAGCAAACTTTTAACCCCCTTACATTATTATTCCTACATCTAAACTAGGCCTTCAGCTCCAGCTCTGCTACAACTCTTGTTATTCCTGATCCAGCTTCAGATCCAGCTCCTGATCAGCTTATTCCCTGGAAATTGACATAATGCACTTAACCAGCACATTATAACATTATTTTATGCATAGCTAAAGGAAAGCAGTAAAGATGCAGATAATGCATATGCATGCATGAATAACCCTAACTTATGCTAAGTCCTAGCCTAATTTAGGTCAATTAAGACCTATGATTGTTGCGCAATCAATTTATACTGAAAAGTTATCCTGAAAAGGAATTCAAATTGGTCAATCAATTAATCTATATTGGTCGATCAAAATGTTGTTTCGTCGATCAATATAGTTATTTGATCGATCACTAATAGGTCGATTAATTAGCTTGGTTGATTGATCTAAAGGGTTTTAATCAACTTCATAAAATAAGTTAGTTTGATCAATTATCTATGTTGGTTGGTTCATCAATCAAATTTGGTCGATCAAGTAGTAAAATTGGTCGATCAATAACTACTCAACCTGTTTCGATGAATGAAAAGTTGGGTTAGAAGAAACCCATCGCTGTAGTCACAAAACATGTTATCAAATAAGATTTTTTACCAAAACTCCAAGGGGGTCCTTGTTTGAACACACGGAGGCAACATTTTTTTTCATTGAAATCTGCACTTCGTGTTGTTTCTTTTTGGTACTTTAGAGTTTTGTTATTGTTTTGTGCTTTTGTAATAAAGAGACAAGCAAGATAACTTCACAAAATGGAAGGAGAAAATTTGATATTTCTCAATGTGATGTAAATGTTTATTACAATATGCTATGAAATTATAAAAGAGATAGGGGTGAGAAGAAATTTACCGAATCGATTGTTTGGTGAGATGACGGCGCTTGGTGGCAGCTTGGAAGGTGGAGGTGAGAGGCTATACGAAAGGGGTGAGATGTCGGAGGATGCCTGGTAGAGGAATGCTTCACTAAGGCATGGAATGGAGATGAGGAGGTGGAGGCAATCTTCTACCGGAATGAAGGTGGGAGGATAGCTCCAAGGCTCCCTATGAAGATGGTGAGTGGGACAAGGAATATTTGGTGGGGTAAGGGATCGCTACACTAGTAGGGAACCTTTGCAGCTTGGGAATGATCTCTTGGGAGCTTTGATAAGTTCTAGAGCTCTGGACTAGGTGGGAGTAGCAAAGGTAAAGATAGTTTGGAAGGGAAAGGGTCTTGGAGTTTATATAGTGGTGGAAGGGAGGTGTTGTGCATGTATGGGCCTTCAGCAACATTTAAAATGTCATTGAAGACCCACCAGGGTTGTTGCTATAACAGTCACATGCCTCTACTGGCGTGAGGTGGAATTGCTATGATGGGAACACCATCATGAGCCCTAACTAACTCATTTTGACCTAAAAAAGCTAACAAAAGCTCCTACATAACCGAGTGAATGGCCTAACTCAAGGAATAACTAGTTTGAGAGGAAAGTAGGAAATGAAGAGTAAAATTGCAATTTTACCATTACAGTGCAACAATGGGATTTCTCAGGGGCTAAACATAGGTCAAATGGTCTCAACAAGATAAAAATGGGTTGGTTCAATCAAAAAAGAGTTAATGTGAAATCTGAGAATTAAATGACCTGTTGTAATCCTAAAATAGACCCACTTAATTCAACAAGGTTATGGTCATGATAAAATTCAACTAAACCAACTAAAATTCATGCAAAAATATCCTCTAGGGTTTAAAACCTTCAATTTGGCCTTTAGAACCTATTTGACCTAAATAGGGGTCCTAGTCAAATATTTGCCCTAAATAGGGTTTTTGTGTAAAATGCCCAGTCAAACATGGTCAAACCTAAAATCCAACTTCACCATTGGATTCGTTAGGTCCAAATTAGGTTTATATCGAAATTTGGGTCTAAGGGGAGGTCACCTTGACCTACTTTTCAAAATGATCCAACCTAATTACATTTTTACCCCTAACTTTTGAAAACCCTTGCAGATACCCCCTAGCTTCCTTGTCGTTCTTTGCAATTAGGTCCCTCCACCATTACAGTGGAGGAATCCTACTCCGACGAGGATTCAAGGGAGATTTCTCCTTGATTCCTCAGAGACTCTCTCTGAAATTTGAAAGGGAGATTCTCTAAGGAATTCCTATTCATATGAACACAATCTTGAGCTCCAAATCCTACCCAATCTCTCATGCAAACGCATGAGAGAGTTGGGTCATTTTGGCCTTCCAAGTCCGGTGAGGCTGTCCATGCTTGGAAGGTTG
Source organism: Thalassia testudinum (assembly GCA_037157565.1). NCBI lineage: Eukaryota > Viridiplantae > Streptophyta > Magnoliopsida > Alismatales > Hydrocharitaceae > Thalassia > Thalassia testudinum. The sequence goes on along the minus strand of JAZHRO010000031.1, from coordinate 219,058,999 downwards.
CCTTCCAAGCACAAGCTCTCCACTTGTGATTATAAAAGACACCCCAGGTCCTCCCGTTCATTCCCAGTTCAGTTTGGCTGGAGATAACCCCCAACTTCTCTTCTCCTCAGGCCGAACACCCAGCGAGCTCCAGCAAGCTATCTCTTCTCCTCTCATCTCTTTGCCACAATACCAGTGGCAGAGTTGCCTCTGCCTCCGTCATCCGCGTCGCGCCATATCTGCGCACACGCCAGCTACCCTCTCATCATCGCCGTCCCCATCCAACTGAGATCTTCATCTTCAGCGGCAACAGACATGAGTTGACCGCCACCTTGTCTCCTCTCATCTTTAGATTAGGTCAGGTATCTTCCTTCTCTCTCCTCCTATTTTCCCTCTCAATTTCTATTTTCACCCCTCGACGCTCACAGACCACCACCATCTTCTCCACCTCCGACAGACCACCGGCGAGGTGCTTTCGTCATTCCACGCACACATCAACCTTACCAAACACCTCAAAAGCTCTACCACATCCCCTTGATCAATTTCTCCCTCTACATTGATCACCTCACACTCCACACGCTTCCCCCATACAAACCCAACTCCACGACCACAGGGTGACCTAGGCACACACGCCTAGGCCGCCCCACTCCACGCTAACTACTGAGACACCTTCACCGTGCCACAGCGAAGTCTCCTGCGTGTTTTGATGAGGCCGCAAGGCCGTGTTGCTTGAATGCAGGTATTGACCTCCATCGCCATTGAAGTAGGAGTGAAGCTTGCTCACAAGCTCAAACCAAGCAGCCTCGCTCCAGGCATCCAGGTCCAGATGACACGGATTTATCGCACGCACACTTCTAGCCAGGAGATTGGCTTTGGAGACCCTTACAGCCGTAGCAATTGAGGAAGCAGGTGGGACATTTAGTCCCACCTTGGTTGTTTTCGAGCAAGTGGAGCGGTATAAGATGCAAAAGTGTCAGGGGCTTATTGCCTCCTGACACTAGGTAAGGTCCCACTCTCCCCATCACACCTCATCCATGCCTGAAGCTCTACGGACTTGGTATCCTGACTCGATTACCCGCGCACTCCTCGAGCACAACCCATGCTGGTGCACCTAGTCCCAGGCGTGCTAACCCGACCCATTTACCCGAGATGGCTCTAGGATTGTGAGCCTAAGAGAGAAAAGAGAGACAGTTCATGGGGGAGGGTAGCGGTAGGTTTTGCACTTATAGGGAAAGGAAGAAGAACGAGGAATATGAAGGAGAAGCTAAGGGAAGAAGCTAAGGAGAAGGAGCCGTAGAGGGAGCTAAGGCAGGTGAAGGCACGGTTGCAGGAAAGGCAGAGCGGAAGAGGAGTTGAAGCCAAAAAAAGAAGGAAGGAGAAGAGCTGAAGGCCAGAGCATAAAGAAGAAGAGCTTAAGGCCAAAGCATAGAGAAGAAGACAAAGGCCAAGGTAGGAAGGAATAGAAGAAAGAAAGAAGAAGAAGAAGAGAAGAAAGAAAAGAAGCCAAGAAGAACAGAGAAGAAAAGAAGAGAAAGGGAAGAACAAGCCAAAGGAATAAGCAAAAGAAGAAAGAAGAACCAAACACTTTTAAGACCTCAAATTTTATAGTCCAATTCATTCCAAAGTTCTTTTATATATTTTCTAGCTACATTTTATTAACCATATACTCTTGCTTTACATTCTAAATTAGATTTTGAGTAATTTTATGTGTTGAAATTGCATCTATTATTGAGATTAGCGCATGAACTCCATTTGCTCCCTGTGTTCGTCCCTGGATTTAAGCTTATAAAATTTATTTATTTTCAAAGCAATTTCAACTATACTGTGATGCATTACTTTAAACTTGATTGCTCTTTCGATAAACACGCTACAACAGTCACAGTGTGGGGAGAGCCTTAGCCATTGGATTCGCATCGCATGGCTAAGGATCGAGCAGCCTATGTGATTCAAATCGTGGAGATCTCGCTCCTCTGCTGGCATGTGCATTGGTAGCCGTTGGATACATCATCGTGTGGCTGGGATGCTCCCTCAGATCACGCCCTTGTGGATTCAAAAGTACGTGCATCACGCCTTTGAGAAGATTCGATGACCGACAGCACATCCGGTCGTCTTAAATGAGCACCCCCGATTGGACGCACGTGATCTGGTGTGTCTCCTCGCATCATTGGGTGGTGTTTGATCTGGTGTGCGCAATCATGATCGCCCGATTGAGATCGAGTGGTCCAATTTGGCTGGTGCTAAGGTGGTAGTAGTGGATTGCCGCTTGAACCCTCACTAGCTCTTTAAGGATCGGGTGGGCTACCACTATGGTGAGGGTGCTGGTATGCTTTAGCTTGCTGCGGCCTCTATCGTTGGATGAAAATCCAATAGTTGTGATCAGTTCTTTGAGGTGCTTTGGAGGAGATCAGGTGACATTGGGCGATTCTTGATTGCATAGCAATCATAGGTCTTAATTGACCTAGATTAGGTTAGAACTTAGCATAAGTTAGGGAAATTCATGCACACATAAGCATTATTTGCATCTTTACTGCTTTACTTTAGCTATGCATAAAATAATGTTATAATGTGCTGATTAAGTGCATTATGTCGATTGCAGGCAATAAGCAGATCTGGAGCAGGATTTGAAGCTGGATCTGGAATAACGGGAGTTGTAGCAGAGCTGGAGTAGAAGGCTTAGTTTAGATATAGGAACAATAATGTAAGGGGGTTAAAGGTTTTCTATTCGACTAAGTAGGAATAAAGCAGTAAAATGTGAAGAGCTTAGGTCCATCCTTGCCCTAGGATAGCCTAGACACTTCCCCAAGCCTTAGCCACCTTTAGATTAGGTCACAACACCCTAGGAAGCCCTAAAACCCTAGTTCCAACCCTTATCTAGACGTCCAGGACCCTTAGCCATCTCTTGCACACCTCAAACCCACTTCTGCAGTGTTATTAGACGTTCAGACACTTTATCAGACATCCAATTTCTACAGAATATCCAAAATGAACCCAAAATCCCTCCTGACTCTGATTGGACGTCCAGACAACAAGTTTGGACTTCTGATTTTTGAGTATAAGATGGCTGAAACTATTATTAGACGTCTGATACTGCTCTCCAATTCCTATTTTGAGATTTAAGCTTTCATCTTGGATCTCTAGGTCCCTAAACCCAATTCCAACCCCATAGGAACCAAAATTAAGGTGCCATAACCCTAGTACATCACCTTTAGACCTCCCTAAGGACATAATTAGGTCCTCACTAAACCTAATTGACTTGGATCTTAGTCAATTCCATCAGCCTATTCAATTGGACTCATTCAATTGGACTCATTGAGTCCAATTTAGCCCTGATCTCAGCACACACTGTCCAATTGGACTCAGTGAGAGTCCAATTGACCTAGACCTAAATTAATTGAGTTGTTTTACTCTCAATTAAGTTTCCACACAAACAATTAAACTTGTATTAAGTTTAATTGCACTTTACCTTAGTGAATTAGGGTTTATAACCCTAATTTGAGACATACCTTGAACAAAACACACTAAAACCTAACCTAATCAACCTAGCCGCCTAAGTTTCGACCCACACACACCCACACACACCATCCACACGAAAATACCTAGCCTAGAGTTCTCTAGAACTCTCTACCTTGTGTGGTTGCCTTGGTTGCCAAAATTAGCAACCAAGAGCTATTCAATTTTTAGATCCACATTTGGTGGATCTAAAAACCACCATCCATCCTCTCTCTCTCACTCTCCCACGAGCTCCCACCATATGCCTCTCTAGAGAATTCCATAATTCTCTAGAGAGCTTCCCTTAGGTTTATAAAAAGACCTAAGTGGTGGCCATTTGTGAAAGTTCCCTACTAGGAAGGGTGACGTAAAAATATGCGGAAATAAAAATATAAAGCAATCTCACAAAAATCAATCGCACAATGTACACAGGTAATTTTAGGTGGAAACCCAAACCGGGTGAAAACCACCACCTAACCCTCTCGAGTTAGGATTTTCCGATCAACCTAGTTGATCAAATCCACTAACCGAATCACTTTAAACGAGGGCGATTCAACCTCAGTACAACCACGCTACAAGTATGAGGGTAGCGTTCCTCAACCCCTTCTCTCCACGAGAAGGATTTTGTCCCACGAAGGAGACGGGAATTCGCAAAGCGAATACCCAACCAAAATACAAAGATAAAATAAAACAACCGTCCTATAGAGCCAACAAAATTAAACCAAGCTCTATAGGAAATAGGAAACTCCCCTTTGCAAGGAGTGCGCCGATGATGACGCGGTGCGTGTGCCACGCGATGGCGCTACGTCGCTCTCGTTATCAACGCCGGGAGAGCGGGTGCGCAACGGTTGAATGCTCTCAAGAAAATGGAGCTTGAGCTTGGAGAGCATGAGAGTCTTTTCTTTGGACACAAAAGGTTTGAAAGTGTATTGCAAGGTGTGTGTCTTAGTGTGTATATGTTGTTTTTAAGTGTTGCAAAGGCTCCCCTCTATTTATAGAGGCCTTAGGAAGGCTTTGGAAGGCTTAAGAAAGGTTCTATAGCCGTTGGGAACAAAGCCCAAGAGAATCAGGCTGAAATCAGGACAATGATTGCATTTGACAGGGTTATCAGACGTCTAACTCTGGCATCAGACGTCTGGAAGTCCACTTTAAGACGTCTGATTACAAGTTCAGACATCTGATTCTATGCGGGTTTCTCCCTGACTTGAATCAGATCTAAACAGGGTTTTTGCGCAAGTCCATCAGACGACATACAGGACGTCTGGCACTATGTCTGGACGTCTGGAAACCTACTTTTACTGTGGGAATTGATTTCCAAACGTTGCAACGGCTAGAAAATCTCTGAGAAGAGATTTTGGGTCAGCCGAGGCAAAACGGTCATTTATCAGACGTCTGGTAAGTCCTATGGACGTCTGATAAGGCTCTAACGGTCATAATCTTGAGTGTTTTCTAAACTAGCCAATGGTCCACTAACTGGACGTCTGGCAAAGTCATCAGACGTCTCCTAAGACGTCTGGTCTAAGGTCTGGACGTCTGATTTCATCAGACAGAACTAACTATGTCCAGCCTAACAGTTATCGGACGTCTGAAGCAACAGTCAGACGTCTTAAAATATTTTATCAGACGTCTGATTTTGGGATTAGACGTCTGGAAATGCTATTTGAGCCCTATATTGGTTTTCTAAGTATTCTACAGAAAACCTAAGTATCCTAGGGTTGTGCAGGTGTTCCTAGGACTACTGTTAGGGTTCTTTGAGGCTCTTTAACATAATGTCTAAGGAAAATAAAGAGCAAGAAAATAAATACAAGAGATACATGAAAGGATAAAAAAGAATCTATCCTATTCTTCTTGTCTTCCATCTCCAATCTTTCGCTCCACGCGAACCTCCTTTGTTTTCCGTCAAGCTCCTCCAATCCGTCCTGGATGCGAGCTCGAACTCCGTCTAAACACATCCTCATTTGCAATTGACCTGAAATCTAGGACTCAAATTGCAAATGTTAAATAACACGTGTTTTGTTATCATCAAAACAAATGATCGTGGTGCTCTAGCACCAACAATTTGCACCCATTCATATCCCTTAGCTTCCATTGGCACTACTCACCTCATTTGCTCCATACATGCCCACCTTCACTTAGGTCAGCTACTCCACCTCCACGAGCTCACCACTATCATTGAGGACATCATGCCGGAATGCTGGATCAACCCTACCTCTCTCCAAGGGTCGGCCTAAGCTACATTGGCCGCCCCTCATTCTTCTCCCGACCTTTCCAAGGCCATCGAGACCACCCCTGAATGCCCTTTATTCTGGTAGACTTAGTTTATGCTCTCCATAATTTTTACTGCTTTTATTACTACTTAGTAGCGTAGTCTTAACTTCTCCCCCAATGATGCATGCAAAATCCCCCCACTGATTCTTGTATGCAGTCATTTTCTGGTAGCTAGATTTCCAATTCAAGCTTTCTGTTATAAGCATTCCTCTACTTTCATGTTGCGAACACCTTCCTGAATGAATGAAAGAAAATTTCAATATATATATATGTCCATGTGTTGAGAATCACCATGAGCTCATCGATTGTAATATATTTGTTGTGATTAAAGTTGCCTGCTTTTCATTATCATCTATTGCAACTAAGCATGTCATATCTAAATACGTAACAATCATAAGTCCCCATGCAATTTCTAAACAAAGTAGAGCGGCAAAAAGATCAATTTCAAAAGTAAAACAAATGCCTCCCAGAGACGAACGACTAGGACTCAAAGTCTCGTTATCTTTAGAAATCATTTTTTGACGAACGTTTTTGCACGACTATACTACAATTCCAATGACTTTCAAATGCGCAAAAATGGCTTTCTATCAATTCTTAGCCATTGGATTGAGATCCAACGGCTAGGATTCTCTCCTTGAGGTAAGGTTGGGGGACTGCGGCTCATGTAGGATGACTTGAATGGTGCCATGTGGTTCCATTTGGGCCATCCATCTTCTTCTTCTTATAAAGGGTGCTACGGAGCTCTGATCGGAGTGATTGTTGCGTTGACAGACTGTGATCATCGCTCCGGTTCCATCCGTACGATCGGATTCTCCATTTGAAGCCTGTAAAGATGTTGCACTACCTCCTGGCCATATAAAATGTCAGAATTAATATACCAAATACATAAACTACCCTGAATGCAATGCAATGAATGTCATGCAATATTTATACTATGAAATGCAATGCCAGGCCTACGAGCTATCTTAAATAAGCATTTTATCATGAATTCATGTGTGTTTATCAATAACCCTAAAAACTTATTTTAGAAAGAGGCGCGAAAATCCATTTGAGTTTTATTTTGATGTTCCTTACAATAATATCCTAGACTCAAATAAAAGTAAAAGACACAGATCAGCAACCATGTGAACTTGATCCAAAAGGGAAGCTCTAACCTGAGTTAGTCTTGAAATGTTAATATAGCAGTAGCCATAATTTTGGTGCATCAAAATAGAGGTGCTTACATTCTCCCCCTTTTTGATGACGACAAAATTATAATTATGAAATTAAAATAGTTATGCATAATATCTCCTTTATGTTTCGGCAAAAAGTAAAACATTTTGGTATGCTTTTCAATAACTCCCCCTTAAGCATGTAAGTAAAGCAACAATAATTTCAATGTGCAATTATAAAGAGTGTGAAATATATCTAAGAGAGTTAATATCTATGCATATAACAATGATATAAAAGAGTCTAGATAAGCAGAGCAAAAAAGTGACGTAGTTAAGATAATATTAACTTTTACAATCTAATAAAAACTAAGCAAAACAAAAACTAAAGCTAGTCCTCTAGTGATGCCATGAAGGGATCCATCATGCTCTAAAGGTCTATATCCAACTCAAGGTCCATCGAGTCAGATCTCTCTGAGGAAGTAAGCTGACCAAGACATAAGTGATGCTGAGCTAGCGATCTTGATGTCTCGATGTCGAATGCCTAGATGTCCTACGAGGTGGTGTAACCTGCTGGTCTGCTGGTGCTGCTGTAGTGATAGGAGGAGGAGGAGGAGCTACTGCTGATGATTGAGGCATGGTAGTAGATTGGGGAGGTCGAGGCCAGTGAAGCTGCTGCTGAATGTCATGAATAAACTCTCCAAGTTGATCTAAGAATTGGCTTTGAGCATTCTGGTAGTTTGATACCTGATGCCCATGTCTCATCACTGCCATGTCTGCCACTCTCTTCCGATGCATCATCAAAGAAATACCATTCGTCACATCCTAGATACTGACAAAATCCTCGCCTGAAAGATGTTTGTCCAAAAGGCCCCATTCCTACGTGTAGGACGGAGAGGGTCACACTGGAGGAGGATAGGTCATGGTAAAGTGCTCATAAGGTAGGAAAGGAGGAGGGACTGCTGGTGTTGGTCTAGCTGCTCCTATGCTGCATCCTCACCATGGGCTCTCTGAGCTTGCTCCATCTTTGTATAAGTGAGCTTGTCAAATATGGAGACTCTAGTGATAAATTATTTATGATTAATATCCATGGGAATACTAAATTTTAGGAAGATGTGGGAAGGAAGTGTCCCAAACTAGAAGGCGCTAGTGGGCTGCTTGCTCATTAAGTATAGAATCAAGTGGTTCTAGTTGAACTGCTTATTCTTAAGAAAGGCATAAAGAGTAATGAGCATAATGCCTGGGTAGTTCTCAAAATATGTGGATTTGGACATACAATTCCATAAAAAGACACTATTAAGAAATCTGGGTAGATGACTAAAATAGGGTGACTTGGCTAGACGACCAAAGTCAAAATGAGGAGTGAGTAGGGTCTCCCGAATGGTATCCATATGTGTCTGCTGGTGGAGTGCAAGAATGTTAGGACTAACAGACAGACAACCAAGAATCTCTGAAAGAACATCTGCATTGACCAAAACCTCTATGCAAAAGAGGTTCGAGGTCAACTCGATGTTGAAGCCCTTACCTATGTTCTTCAAATTGGCATTAAATAGGTGATAGGCCATTGGGTTAACACCGGATATGCAGTTGGCTTTGGAACCTGCATAAAGTTTCAATCAAAAAGATGTAAAATCTAGTGATATGCAATTTTTTTATGGATTCCAAGAACAATAGACTTAAAGTAGGTAAAATCAACAGGTTTACCAACATCTGGTGAAAATTTGGCAAATAGAGAAAAACAGTCGTGATCAACCTCAGTGATGAAAAGATGGTCAAACGTGTCATCACAATGAGAAGGAGAGGAGGCACGTACGCATTTTGAAGCCATTTCAGAATATTTGAAAACACGGTCGATCAAAAACTCAGACTAGTCAATCAAAAATAATTCAGACAGAGTTTTGGAAAAATAGACTTTTGGTCGATCAAAAATAATCTGGACAGAGTTCTGGAAAAATTGACTTTTGGTTAATCAACCAAGAAATTTGGTAGATCAAAAGTGGTCATATGCAACAAAAATGTGATGTACACAGATGATTTGCTCACTTATACTACAAGATTTCACAAGTGTTTACACAAATAACCAACAATAACATCAGATCAACTCATAGCACATTCCATACTCAAGGAAAATCCTAAAATAAATGGATTTGATTCAAGTTAGAGTGTACCATGATCGAACAAGTTATGGTCGATCAAAGGGAGGTCGACAAGGATGTGGAGGATGGTGGCTGAGAGGTGTGCACGAGTAGACAAACTTCGTGCAAAGGGGCACAAGGTCGTGTGAAGATGGCATGGAGGAGGCATCAAGCAAGGTGTTGTGATGAGAACCTCATCATGAACCATAACTAGCTCATTTTGACCTAATACAGAGAATAAAAGCTCCTACATAACCATAGAAAGGCTTGGCTCAGAGAGATTCCGAGTTTGCAAAGAAAACATAAACTGAGGGGTAAAAATGCAATTTCACCAATCCGATCTGAAAATAGGGTAACCCAGGGTCCAAACATAGGTCAAAACAACCTAATAAAAGGAAAAGTGGGATGAGATGACTCAATAAGGGCTACAGCAACTCCAAAGAATTAAATGACAGCCTGTAACCCTAAAAATAAACCCACTTCAATTCACGTGGTTCGAGGCAAGGTAAAAATCAACTAAACCCTCTAAAACTCATAGAAAAATAATCTCTAGGGTTTAGGACTTTCAATTTGGCCTTAGGAACCCATTTTGACCTACATTGAGAACCATGCCCAATTAACAACTTAATTTGGGTTTTTGCGTAAATTGACCAGTCAAACAAGATTTAATCTAGAAATAAAATTCACCATCAGAATCCTTAGGTCCTAATTCGTCATGTATAAAAACTTGGGCCTAAGAAAAAACCTTCTTGACCAACTTTACACTTTGGTCCTCATATATTTACTTTTTGGCCCTCAACCTTTGAACCCTCACATTTTGGCCCCTAACTCTCTTTCGTTCTTTGCATTTAGGTCCCTCCTGCAAAACTTGCGTAGCACCATGCTCCGGCGACCTTGCGCGGAGCATGGCGGCGCGCAGGGTGAGGGAGGGGCCCTGGCAAGTCAATGGGGGGCACCCTACGTCGTCAGCCACCGCAGGGACACCCCCCTGAGTACTGCGACCGCCCATACCGCCTGTGCGAACGCAGGGACGGTATGGGTCTCCTTCCTCCGGCGTCCTCTGGCGAGGGAGACACGTCGTCTCCCTCCGCCCTCCTCTTTGATTCCGCCCCTATAAATACCCCCGTCGCTCCGCCGTTCTCCCCAGCTCGGATCTGACGGAGACACCCCCCTCAATTCCTCCCTTCCCACTCCGACAGATGCCCCGTTGCTCCGGCGGCCTCCTCTCCTCCTCCTACTCGTCGCCCTGCAGCACTACCAGTAGCAGGGTTACCTTCCCTCGATCCTTCCACGTCACGCCGCACCCAGTTGGCGCCTCTCCGGTCCCTTCCTCGCCGCCGCCCCATCCTCTGGGCAATTTCTTCTCCGGCGACAGTCGATACGACTGTCGCCTGCGCCAACCCCCCCTCGTCCAGCTTAGTAGGTAGAACTTCTCCTCTTCCTCCCCTCTTTCTTTTCCATACTGAAAACTCTTACTGTCGCCACCTATTTCCCACCGATCACCCTCACCTTCTCCACCTCCGGCCAAACTCCGGCAAACCACTCCCATCGCTCCAGCACCCCACATGGCTCGCCGACCTATGCATAACCTCCGCCTCCTTACCCTGATCCTCTTCCGCCCTTCCACTGCCCACCAAACGCCCTCTGCAGACCCACCGAAGACACCCACTTCTTCGCCTGTAGTTTGACCTAGGGTGACCTGTTCGCTCCACCACGCCCCCTGTAGATCCTCTGACCACCTTCGCCGTGCCACGGCGAAGGTCCCCCGCCTGTCTGATTAGGCCGAGAGGCCGTTCTTCTGTGACCAGGTGACTCGCCTGCCGCCGCCATTACTGAGCAGGCAGAGCTCCTTCACCAGCAGGTGCAGGCATGCCTTCGCCCAGGTTCGACTCCCAGGTTGCGCAGGGCATCTTTGCGAAGCATCCCAGGCTCGCAGTTGGGGTGAAGGGCTCGCGTGAAGCCACGATCGCCCGCTGCTCCCTCCGCTGCGAGCGCTAAATTGGGGTGGGACATTTAGTCCCACCCTGGAACTTCTCAGAGGCGCGCGGGGGCATAAAGTCAAAAAGTGCCTTATGCTGTTCACCTCCTGACCACGGGGTGAGGTCCCTCTCACCCGACTCGGTCTCGTCCATGATCACGCTCTGCGGACCTGGCCCGACCCGATTAACCCGACCTGCACTCCTCGCCCACCACCGCACGCCGGTGGCCCTGGACCTGGGTGCGACTCGTACCCGATTACCCGGTTGCTCTGGGAGAGCTGTCTTAAGAGCGAACTCTGAGAGAGAAAGAGACGCGCGGGGGGGGAGGAGGGTAGAGTAGGTCTTGTCCTCTGACTTAAACCTTGATCGTGCAGGCACAGGTGAGGAAGAAGAAGGACTGCAGAAGAAGAAGAACTGAAGCGACACTGTAGCATCCGCGGGTTAAGTCGTCTGATTGGAAAATCAGATGACTTCCTGAAGAGGAGAGAAGGCAAAGAAGAAGAAGAAGAACAGGAAGAACAAAAGCCAACGAGGAGAGAAGACAAAGGAGAAGAAGAAAAGAAGAGAGAAGGAGCAGCCAAGTGAAGAAACAGAAAGCAGAAGAAGAGCACGGGAGGAAGATCTGAAGCAAGAAAAGAAGAAGAAGAAGAATAGGAAGAACAAAAGCCAAAGAGAAGAGAAGAGAAAGAGGAAGAAAGAAGAGAAGAAGAAGCCAAACTTTCATCTCTCTCTCTCTCTCTTTAATTTTGTAATAGAACATGTATATCTCTAGAATACGACTTGCTCCCTGAGTTCGACCTCGGGAGAACTGTATTTTCCGAGTAACAAATATTAGGAAATGATGGCAATAACTATCTGTACTACAACGAATTAAGAAAAGCTAGTTGCTGCCACCGTTTAGCCAGTTGGCGCCGTTGCCGGGGAGCAACGACTATTCTAGAGGTAAACATTTCTGTTTCTTTTTAGTTCTAATAATCTCCTCTCTTTTGTGCAGCTATAGGAAATCAAGAAGACAAGCAACCGCACGACAACCACTCCGAGGACAGGTAATTTTTTCCTCTCGCCATTAACCCCTAAACTCTAAAGAGGAAGAAAAGAAAGGAACAAGCAATATAGGGCTAACCTGTCTTCTATACTTAGTAAACCATAAGAAGTTGCGTGTTTTCAACCCATTATTCCTGTACACTATTGAGGGTATTTAGGGGCTAACACATTCTTGCTTGAGCCCTAATTACCCACCAAAGAACTAACTGGACCAAGTAGAGCCAACATAAGATTCAACATTAGGGAGTTAGAGACACACTTCTTAAACAAGAATTGAGAAACCTTAAAAGAAGTGTGCCCAAGCCATTATCTAAAAATACCAATCCAAAGAAACCCTAAAATAAGATTGGCTCTTTAAACACTTGAACTCTAAAAGACAAGACCTAATAAGCAAAACTAGCAGGTAAAGTTGATCATTTGGGTCAACTAACCTTCAAAATAGGTCACTCTTTGCACTTAAAAGACTAAAGTTGAAGTGGAACCTTAAGCACCTTGATCTTGAATTAAAATTGGTAGACTTAAGAGGTCAAGATCCCCATTCTGGTCTACCTGGAACCACAGTGACAAGAGAGGTCGGGTGGGGGAAACCCTGTAACCCGTGGGGACGCTCTACCGTGTAGGGGTCTTCGTGGGACTCACCCTCTCTGGCTGCCCAGGTAATTCTCAGGTGGTCGATCTTTCTGATCAAGGGGTCCATCTGCCCCGCACCTTTATAGTCACCCAACACATTCTTGAGTGTCTTGATTGGGTCCAGCACCTTCTGAACTCATCTCTTCCAACAGTGCATGTACGGTAGGAGGTCCTTAAGACCACCCTTAAGACCTCCTTTAGAAATTCACTCTCGTTAAGGCCAAGCCTCGACGCCCGTGTTTGTGCAGCAACCCCCTCACATTATTATTCTCTCTTCTGATTCAGAACCAAGTTCTTCTTCTTCCCCCATCATGGCTCAGCTAGTTGAGGAAGAAAATAATCTGGAGCACCAGCTCCAGCGACTCAACGACCTCTTCCAAAACTTTGTGCACCCACCGCAGCGTCCCATGATGCGGGACCATTATAATCCTGCTGCGGTGGCCATCGAGCCTCGAGTCAGAATCTCGACTGGAGGACCTGATTCTGAATTAAAGCCCATGATTCATGCTATACCTAAATTCCATGGGCTTAATTCTGAAGATCCCTTCCAGCACATCAAACAGCTAAAGCATCTGGCCCAAACTTTTGGGTCAGACGCACAAAATTAGGATATTCTTCTCATGAAGATGTTCTCCTTTTCTCTTATGGACAAGGCTGCCCATTGGTACCAAACTCAGACCCGGCCGATCAACAATTGGGAAGAACTTCAGTACGAGTTCCTAAAAAAGTTCTTCCCTGTTGGACGGACCAACGCCTTGCGCCATCAGATTACACACTTCACCGAACAAACAGGGGAACCTCTACATGAGGCATGGGATCGTTTTCAGGATCTCATGAGAAAGTGCCCCCATCACGGAGTTCCTAAATGGGAACAAGTCCAATCTTTTTACCAGAGACTCCGTGAGGACATCCGTCTCTTCGTCAATGCAACATGCGGAGGAAATATCATGGGTCAACATGAAGACACCGTGTGGGAGATTCTCGAAAACATGTGCGAGAACTCCATCAACAATGACTCCATGGGATTATTCGACAGGACGAATACCCGCGCAGCGACGAATCTCAGGGGAGCACACGAGACGCAGGGCCTGTCCACATCAGTCGACTTGGAGTTAATGGCCAGTCGATTGGACAAGGTCTCAATTATCGAAAAGAAGGTGGATGAGCTGACTCAGCATCTGCAGCGAGCCACCTCTGCGCATAACCCTTTCGCACAGCCTCCTTCCAAAAGGGAAACTGTGCAAAACATTCTCCATCAATCTTCTCCTAAGATGGACCCATCATCCGAATCTTTGCCTGGAGGTCCTTCCGATTCCTTCTTCACCTGCCAGGGGAATTCCATTCCCTCTTTCTCTACCTCTCTGGAGGTTCCTCAGACCTGCAAGGACCTCAACGCCATCCAGAATGACCCGTTCTCCAACACCTATAATCCTGGATGGCGTAACCATCCTAACTTTCAGTGGGCGGGAAATTCCCAAACCCAAAGACCATCCTTCCAACCCCGCCCACAACCTCCTCGTCCTTACCAGCTGCCTTAGCCTCGGCCCAACCCTACTTATCCATCTGGGCCAAATCAAGATCAAATGTCCCTTATCCTTCAGACCCTGGCTGACATTCAAAGAACAAATGCGGCTATCCAGAAACAACACAAGGACGAACTTACAGAGGTCCGAAACCAATTGACCCAGTTGGCAAACTCTCGCCAGCCAGGTACTCTTCCTTCCCAACCTCTGCCTAATCCCAATAACGTGCCCACCCAGCGGCACGTTATGAACCCAAACCCGGGCCATGCCCATATGATTTATCAGGCCCCCTCTGTTCCTTCACCTGACGGGATAGAGGCCTCCACTTCTTTTGCAGGTTACCAGCAGCAAGCTATCTTACCCAATCCCAACCAAAACCAGGCAGGACTTAATTCCGTAACAACCCGTAGTGGTAAGGAAACCCAAGACCCACCTCATCCGAACCACTCCAAGCCTGGTATTGATCCCAAGCCTAGGACAGTAATCCAGGATGTCCCCACCCCTGTCCCAGATCCACAACCTAGACCTATCTTAGAAGAACCACCCAAGATCCCGTTTCCCAAGGCCTTGACCAAGGGAAAGAAGACCACCAAGCCCATGGCACCTGAGGAGGACCTGGTCAAGCTCTTTGAGCAGGTCCACATAAACATCCCCTTGATGGATGCAATCCACCACGTACCAGCTTACGCACGATTTTTAAAGAATGTGTGTACACCCCAGCGTAAGCCGCGAACCAAGGGTGGGAGCCCATTTGTTCTGTCAGAGCAAGCCAGCTCTGTAATCCTCAGTAAACTCCCACCCAAGGCAAAAGATCTTGGTACTCCCCTGATCTCCTGCAAGATAGGTGATACCCAATTTGATAGAGCTCTACTAGACTTGGGTGCATCCATAAACCTGATACCCACATCCTTACTCGACCATCTAGAAGAATCTGAGCTAAAACCAACTGAGGTGACATTACAATTAGCAGATCGGTCTATAAAGTCACCAAAAGGGATTCTCGAGGATGTTATCGTAAGAGTGCGGGATTTCTATTTCCCAGTGGACTTTATAGTCTTAGATATGGACACGCCTAAAAACCCTAGGGATACACCAATCATTCTAGGGAGACCTTTCTTGGCTACTGCTAGAGCCAACATCAGCTGTGAGGAGGGCCAAATAGAGCTTAAATTTGGAGATCAAACATTAAAAATTGATATATTTAAGGCCCAACAAGGAATTAATTGCGGTGTCATCGAACAGATTTGTGACGTTAGGATTTTGGTTGATGAGTCACACCTCCAAAATGACTCAATTATGCCTCATCAATCATAGAAGGATCTCGACCCGCAAACAGAGGAGTCGAATCCAGACATACACAACCCAGTAACTCCTACCCTTGAACCTCACATCTACACTGAACCATCCGCTGCTGCTGATAACCCTATCCTCGAGTTAAAGCCTCTTCCTGCTCACTTGAAATACATCTTTTTGGGTTCCAATCTGACCCTTCCTGTGATTATAAATTCCACCCTCAATTCCGAACAGGAATCCCGTCTAATTACAGTTCTCCAGCAACATTGCAGAGCCATCGGGTGGACTCTCGATGATTTGACTGGAATAAGCCCCTCTTATTGTACTCATCATATCTATTCAGAAGAGGGCACACGACCTTCTCGTGAAATGCAGAGACGTTTAAACGCTAATTTGTAGGAGGTGGTGAAAAAGGAGATCATTAAGTGGTTAGATGCCAGGATCATCTACCCGATCTCCGATAGTCGTTGGGTGAGCCCAATTCAGGTTGTGCCTAAGAAGGCAGGACTCACCACCATAACGACTGAAACCGAAGAAATCATTCCTACCCAATTAGCCAATGCGTGGAGAGTCTGTATAGATTACCGCCGACTCAATTCCTCCACAAAGAAGGACCATTTCCCACTACCCTTCATTGATCAAATTCTCGAGAAACTAGCGGGAAATAGGTTCTTCTGCTTTCTTGATGGGTACTCTGGTTACAACCAGGTGGCAATCCATCTTGAGGACCAAGAAAAGACCACATTTACCTGCCCCTTCGGAACGTATGCTTTCCGAAGGATGCCTTTCGGTCTTTGCAATGCACCCGCTACTTTTCAGCGGTGCATGCTTGCCATATTCTCAGATATGGTAGGTGATTTCCTGGAAGTCTTCATGGATGACTTTTCAGTCTTTGGAGAATCTTTTGATGATTGCCTCCAACACTTGGTCCAGATACTCAGGCGATGTATTGAGGTGAACTTGGTTCTTTCCTGGGAAAAGAGCCATTTCATGGTGCCTGAGGGAATTGTCCTGGGACACTCAATTTCGGAAAAAGGCATCCAGGTGGATCAAGCTAAGGTTGATATGATTTCTCGCCTTCCCGTACCTAGCTCGATCAGGGACATCCGTTCCTTTTTAGGGCACGTCGGTTTTTACCACCGTTTCATTCCAGATTTCTCGAAAATCGTGCACCCCTTGACTTCTCTTCTCTCTAAGGATGTACCTTTTGAAATCTCCAAGGAATGCACGCTAGCCTTTGAAAACCTGCGTGACCGAGTCACCCAGGCACCTATCCTACAATCCCCTGACTGGTCTCAACCCTTTGAGATCATGTGCGATGCGTCTAACTTCGCTGTAGGAGCGATCCTGGGGCAGAAAGCTGATGGGAAACCCGTGGTCATTTACTATGCTAGCAAGAGACTTGACGAGGCTCAATGTAACCATACAGTTACGGAGAAAGAGCTGCTAGGCGTAGTATTTTCCCTTGAAAAATTCCGATCGTATCTTCTGGGTTCCCATGTCATCATTTACTCGGATCACACGGGTATAAGGCATCTCCTTGCCAAGAAGGATGCGAAGCCCCAACTAATCCGTTGGATCTTGCTATTGCAAGAATTCGATCTTGAGATTCGCGACAAGGCGGGAAGGCAGAATGTGGTAGCCGACCATCTGTCCCGTCTTCCTTCTGAGATCATCAACCCTTCCGGACCCATCACGGAACATTTTCCTGATGAGCACCTGCTTTCTGTTGGTACTAGACTTCCATGGTTTGCTGATATAGTAAACTACTTGGCATCTCATCAGACACCGTCTGATTGGCCGAAGGCCAAGAAAGACAAATTGCGTTCTGATTCCAAGTATTACATTTGGGAAGACCCGTACCTTTTCCGCATAGGTGCTGATCAAATTATTCGGAGATGCGTCCCGGAAGAGGAAATCAGCAATATCCTATCTTTCTGCCATGACCAGGCATGCGGTGGCCATTTCTCAGGGCATAAAATCGCATCCAAAGTCCTCCAGTGTGGCTTCTACTGGCCTACACTTTTCAAAGACGCATACAGTCACTGCAAGGCATGCAGTCGTTGCCAGACTTTGGGCAACATGAACCATCGTGACATGATTCCTTTGCAGCCGATTCTCGTATGCGAAATCTTCGATGTATGGGGGATTGATTTTTTGGGCCCCTTTCCTGTTTGGATGGTTTCGAGTACATTCTGCTTGCGGTGGACTACGTGTCCAAATGGATCGAAGCCATACTGACCCGAACCTGCAATCACAAGATTGTTCTTAAGTTCATACATCAAAACATTTTCTCATGGTTCGGGATTCCCCGTGCTATTATCTCTGATGGGGGGACCCATTTTACAAATGCTCAGTTTAGATCACTGATGGCCAAATTTAAGGCGTCTCATCGAATCTCTACTCCTTACCACCCCCAAACAAATGGTCTAGCTGAGCTATCAAATCGGGAGATCAAGAAAATCCTGCAAGTCACTGTTCGGCCTGACAGGAAGGACTGGTCGTCCCAACTTCTGGAAGCATTGTGGGCCTATAGGACTGCCCACAAGACCCAATTGGGCATGTCTCCCTTTAGACTGGTGTACGGAAAGGCATGCCACCTTCCCGTAGAACTGGAGCATAAAGCCTATTGGGCAGTACGGAACTGTAATCTAGATCTTTCCAAGGCTGGAACCCACAGAAAACTCCAAATCAGCGAGATTGATGAATTACGCCTAGACGCGTACGAGAACTCGCGAATCTACAAGGAGTGGGTTAAAGCCTTCCACGACAAGCACATCTCGAGAAAGATCTTTCATCCTGGTCAAAAGGTCCTACTCTTTGATGCCTGACTCAAACTTTTCCCGGGGAAACTGAGCTCCAAGTGGGTCGGACCGTATTTAGTCCGACAGGTTTTTGGAAATGGAGCCATTGAAATCAGTCCACTCAGCCATGATTCTGAACCTTTCATCGTGAACGGTCAGAGACTCAAACCGTTCATTGATGTGACTTCTACTGATTAGGCTGAATCATCCCTCATCCTCCATTCCCCTTGAACTTACTGCGCCCGGCCGATGGCGTAAAACTCAGCGCTTAACGGGAGGTAGCCCGTCATTTCTTGAAAATCTAAAACCTTTTTTTTTTCCTGACAGCATTGGGCACTTAAGGTTCACCCTTTAAGACAGCCGACTCCACCTCAGATGCTTGCATCTGAGATTAGAAATCGTCCGCAGAATTCATCCCGACCCATTCACTCACAAAAATATCTGTCTTAAGGAATAAATTAAGTAAATAAGAACCCCTAAATCACAATGAGGACATTGCAAGTTTTAGGCATGGGGGGCATAAGTGCAAAACTTGTAGAAAAAAAAGGGTTTTAAACAGAAAATTCACATATGCCAAAAACACCATAAAAATTAAAAATTTTTCAAAATAAAAAGAATAAGAGGAGAAAGGAAATTTTGAGAAGGAAAAGAAACAAAATGAAAAGGAGCACAAAAAGATGAAAGAAAAGAGTAATAGTCATTAGTAAGAAGCTAAGGAATTAACCTTAGTCTAGACCATTTTTTCAAGAAAAGAAATAAAAAGTGCTTGGTAAGATTAGTAAGAACGCAAACCTTAGGCATTCTTGATAGACTCTTAGTACCCATTAAGATCTAGACAATCCTCAAGAGGTTGAGGAAAATGAAAAGCTTAAGTACTAGGTCCAAGGCTTAGGGAGTATTTGACCTCGCTAACTAACTTCTGGTTTACGGGACTCAGTAACCTAAGCACCCTAACCTCACACACAGCCTGGTTCAGCAAGCGTAAAAATCAAAATCACACAGAAGTGTCGAAAAAATTCTGAAAAGTACACCTAGAGTAGGAGCGGCCGATCAACACAAGTTGATTTGGACGAGTTCCCAGCGTAGAGAGGCGAGAAATCCCCTCAAAGTTGCGTAACAAAATATCATCTCCTCGGTGCTTATCTCTTAGGATATTCACATATCCTACTGGGGACATGTAAGCACCCTGCTGGTTCAGATTCCATGGATGGCATTATCACGAAGTGTCAACTGCCTGGGTCTGGACGCAGCCACGGAACACCATGGATGGGAGTATCTCGAAATCTCAATAGCCAGGGTTCTGGGGGTTGCCATGGGCGGTGCTATCTCGAAGCATCGATCGCCAGGAACCCTTGAAGATTGATGATGGGGGCAAGGAATCTGATACAGACCATGTTGAAAAGCCAATCCTAAGCTAGAATTAAAAAGAAAAAGAGAGAGAAAACTCCCCAAAACAGAAAAATTTTCTACCTCTCTCTCTTACAAAATGCACTGCGAACTGAACCAGGGCTAAAATCGTTTCAAGCATGGGTGCTTTAACTACAAAGTCCAATAAACCTTAGGTTAGTTCTTGTGGGTCTTAAAAACCCTTGCTAAGGACTGAGGCTGAGGCTAGACAGATTTGGATCTTGATTGGTACTAGAGTACCTTTGAAGCCTATGGTCAGCATTCTAACCTAATCTAGGTTTGAATGAAAAAGCACTTATCTGAAGCTATTAAGAACTTCATGGTCTAGAACAAGGGTTGAAACCTTAAGTTTTTGCTAAGGGACTAGCAAAAGCTAGGCATGGGGGTATGATGAGAACCTCATCATGAACCATAACTAGCTCATTTTGACCTAATACAGAGAATAAAAGCTCCTACATAACCTTAGAAAGGCTTGGCTCAGAGAGATTCTGAGTTTGCAAAGAAAACATAAATTGAGGGGTAAAAATACAATTTCACCGATCCGATCTGAAAATAGGGCAACTCAGGGTCCAAACATAGGTCAAAACAACCTAATAAAAATAAAAGTTGGATGAGATGACTCAATAAGGGCTACAGCAACTCCAAAGAATTAAATGATAGCCTGTAACCCTAAAAACAAACCCACTTCAATTAACGTGGATCGATGCAAGGTAAAAATCAACTAAACCCTCTTAAACTCGTAGAAAAATAATCTCTAGGGTTTAGGACTTTCAATTTGGCCTTAGGAACCCATTTTGACCTACATTGAGAACCATGCCCAATTAACAACTTTATTTGGGTTTTTACGTAAATTGACCGGTCAAACAAGGTTTAATATAGAAATAAAATTCACCATCAGAATCCTTAGGTCCTAATTAGTCATGTATAAAAACTTGGGCCTAAGAAGAAACCTTCTTGACCAACTTTACACTTTGGTCCTCATATATTTACTTTTTGGCCCTCAACTTTTGAACCCTCCCAGTTTGGCCCCTAACTCTCCTTCGTTCTTTGTGTTTAGGTCCCTCCTGCAAAACCTGCGCAGCACCATGCTCCGGCGACCTTGCGCAGAGCATGGCGCCACGCAGGGTGAGGGAGGGGCCCTGGCAAGTCAATGGGGGGTACCCTGCCTTGCCAGCCACCGCAGGGACACCCCCCTGAGTACTGCGACCGCCCATACCGCCCATGCGAATGCATGGACGGTATGGGTCTCCTTCCTCCGGCATCCTCCGGCGAGGGAGACACGTCGTCTCCCTCCGCCCTCCTCTCTGATTCTGCCCCTATAAATACCCCTGTCGCTCCACCGTTCTCCCCAGCTCGGATCTGACGGAGACACCCCCCTCAATTCCTCCCTTCCCACTCCGACAGACGCCCCCTTGCTCCGGCGGCCTCCTCTCCTCCTCCTCCTCGTCGCCCTGCCGCACTACCAGCAGCAGGGTTACCTTCCCTCGATCCTTCCACGTCACGCCGCACCCAGTTGGTGCCTCTTCGGTCCCTTCCTCGCCGCCGCCCCTTCCTCTAGGCAATTTATTCTCTGGCGACAGTCCATACGACTGTCGCCTGCGCCAACCCCCCCTCGTCCAGCTTAGCAGGTAGAACTTCTCCTCTTCCTCCCCTCTTTCTTTTCCATACTAAAAACTCTTACTGTCGCCACCTATTTCCCACCGATCACCCTCACCTTCTCCACCTCCGGCCAAACTCCGGGGAACCACTCCCATCGCTCCAGCACCCCACACGGCTCGCCGACATGTGCATAACCTTCACCTCCTCACCCTGATCCTCTTCCGCCCTTCCACTGCCCACCAAACGCCCTCTGCAGACCCACCGAACTCACCCACTTCTTCGCCCGCAGTTTGACCTAGGGTGACCTGTTCGCTCCACCACGCCCCCTGCAGGTCCTCTAACCACCTTCGCCGTGCCACGACAAAGGTCCCCCGCCTGTCTGATTAGGCCGAGAGGCCGGTCTTCTGTGACCAGGTGACTCGCCCGCCGTCGCCATTACTGAGCAGGTAGAGCTCCTTCACCTGCAGGTGCAGGCACGCCTTCGCCCAGGTTCGACTCCCAGGTTGCGCGGGGCATCTCTGCGAAGCGTCCCAGGCTCGCAGTTGGGGCGAAGGCCTCACGTGAAGCCACGATCGCCCGCTGCTCCCTCCGCTGCGGGCGCTCAATTGGGGTGGGACATTTAGTCCCACCTTGGAACTTCTCAGAGGCGCACGGGGGCATAAAGGCAAAAAGTGCCTTATGCTGTTCGCCTCCTGACCACGGGGTGAGGTCCCTCTCACCGGACCCGGCCTCGTTCGTGATCACGCTCCATGGACCAGGCCCGACCCGATTAACCCGACCTGCACTCCTCGCCCACCACCGCACGTCGGTGGGCCTGGACCCGAGCGCGACTCATACCCGATTACCCGGTTGCTCTGGGAGAGCTGTCCTAAGAGAGAACTCTGAGAGAGAAAGAGACGCACGGGGGGGGAGGAAGGTAGAGTAGGTTTTGTCCTCTGACTTAAACCTTGAGCGTGCAGGCACAGGTGAGGAAGAAGAAGGACTGCGGAAGAAGAAGAACTAAAGCGACACTGTAGCATCCGCAGGTTAAGTCGTCTGATTGGAAAATCAGACGACGTCCTGAAGAGGGGAGAAGACAAAGAAGAAGAAGAAAAACAGGAAGAACAAAAGCCAAAGTGGAGAGAAGACAAAGAAGAAGAAGAAGAGAAGAGAGAAGGAGCAGCCAAGTGAAGAAACAGAAAGCAGAAGAAGAAGAAGAGCACGGGAGGAAGATCTGAAGCAAGAAAAGAAGAAGAAGAAGTACAGGAAGAACAAAAGCCAAAGAGAAGAGAAGACAAAGGGGAAGAAAGAAGAGAAGAAGAAGAAGCCAAACTTTCATCTCTCTCTCTCTCTTTATTTTTGTAATAGAACAAGTATATCTCTAGAATACGACTTGCTCCCTGAGCTCGACCTCGGGAGAACTGTATTTTCCGAGTAACAAATATTAGCAAATGATGGCAATAACTATCTGTACTACAACGACTTAAGAAAAGCTAGTTGCTGCCACCGTTTGGCCATGTTGCAATGCATGGAGGATGCTGGAAGGCGGTGTGACTTCCTTGCATGAGAGACGATGATGGTCGGAGATGGCGTGATGATTGGTCAATCACCATTGTCGGATGAGGAGAGGTGGGGTCAGATGGGGATTTTTGTTTGGTGGTGGAGAAAGTGTGGGGACCAAATAGTGGGGTATAGGTGGTAGAAACATAGGTTTGATGGTAAAAACGTGTGTTTTATATAGAACAAATGATTAGCAAAATAGATAAAAACATTTTAGGTATCTAATAATGGTTATTAAGGTCAGTTAGGTATATTAGGAGCGAGATTCGAGGTAAAAAGATCGCAATCTCGAAAAGTGAAACCACCTAGTTTTTGGTCAATCAAAACTATTTTTTGGTCGATCAAAACAAGAATTGATCGATCAATTAAGTAAATTGGTCAATCAGAGTTTGAACGATTGGAGGGAAAATTCCCACCCAACCAAATTGGTTGATCAAACGACTAAGTTGATCGATCAAAACTCCAACTTTTGGAGGAAAATTTTCCACCAAAGAATTTGGTCGATCAAACAAAGACTGGTCTATCAATTTTAAAAAATTGATCGATCAATAGTGTAAAACATATCAATCAAGTTCTTTTAGTCTTGATAAACCTAGTGAATGGCAAATTAGGCTAAACGTTTCTTTTGGCAATGGTTTCATGAAGATATCAACTAAATGATTTTTAGTTTTAACAAACTATAGGTTAATTTCTCCCTTTTAGACTGTCTCTTAAAAAGTGGTGTCTAACATCAATCTGTTTAGTCCTAGAGTGTTGTACTGGATTCTTAGACAAGTTAATGGGACTAGTGTTGTCACACAGTATTTTGTTGTTCTTGTAGGATAGACCAAAATCTTGTAAGGTTTGTTTCATCCACAATAATTATGGACAAGCTAAAGATGCAGCTACATATTATGCTTCGGTTGTTGAAAGTGAAACAGTGTTTTATTTTCAAGAGAACCAAGAGATGAGGGAATTTTCGAGAAATTGACACGTTCCACAAGTACTCTTTTTGTCTGTAAAGCTACCTGCATAATCATATCACAAAAGGAATATAATTCCAATGTTTCTGACTTCAGATAGAAAAGTCCTAGGTCTTATGTGTTGTTTAAGTATCTAAGTATTCTTTTAACATCATTTAAATGCGTTTCTTTAGGGTTTAGATGAAAGCGAGCACATAAAGAAGTGCAAAAGAGAATATCAGGTCTATTAGTTGTCAAGTATAGCAATGATCCCATCATGCTTCTATATAATTTCTAATCTATAGATTTACTTGTGTCGTCAGATTTTAATTGTATAAAGGCTGCCATAGGTGTTTCTTTACCTTTCGCTTTGTCAATAGAGAATTTCTTCAAGATTTCTATGGTGTATTTGGTTTGAAATATGAAGATTCCAGAGGACAGCTGGTCAATTTGAAGTCCGAGAAAGAATCGAAGTTCTCCCATCATGCTCGTTTCAAACTGATCTTGCATTACCTTTGCAAATTCTTGGCGTAACAGATCATTAGTAGCACCAAAAATGATATCATTGACATATATTTGTATTATTAAGAGACCATGTTCTTTTCTTTTTGTAAATAAAGTTGGATCTATTTTACCGATTTTAAACTCATTTTCAATTAGATAAGTTTTTAATCTGTCGTACCATGCTCGTGGAGCATTTTTTAGGCCATATAATGCTTTGTTTAGTTTGTATACATAGTCTAGATATTTAGCATCTTCAAAACCTAGAGGTTGTTTAGCATAGACTTCCTCCTCAATGAATTTGTTTAGAAAGTCACTTTTGACGTCCATCTGAAAATGCTTGAACTTCATATGGGCGGCAAAGGCTAGCAGCATTCTAATGGATTTTAAGCAAGCTACAGGTGCATATGTTTCATCAAAATCTATTCCTTCTTGATTATATTCTTGGGCACAAGTCTAGCTTTATTTCTAACTACTCCTGATTCATTAAGTTTATTCCTAAAGACCCACTTGGTTCCTATAATGGTCTGAGAGTTAGGCTTTGGAACAAGTTCCCATACATGATTTCTTTTGAATTGATTCAACTCATCTTCCATTGTAATAATCCAGCAATTGTTAAAAAATGGCTTCCATAACATTTTTGGGTTCTAATTGAGAAACAAATGTAGTGAAAGCAAAAGTATTAAAAGAAGATCTGGTTGGCACTCCTTTAGACAATTCTCATATCACGAATTCTTTTTGATGATATTTCACATAGGAAATATCTTTGGGTAGTTCATCAGAAACATTTTCTTCTGGAATGCTTGACAGGTCATCTACTAGATTATCATCATCACTGTTTGCAGAAGATTTAGGTTGCGCTAGTGTTTCATCGAATGAAACATGCATAGTTTCCTCAACAGCTGAATTGCTCGTGTTAAAATCTCTATAGGCTTTACTTCTAGTTGAGTAACATAAGAAAATTCCTTCTGAGATTTTAGCATCAAACTTATCAAGATTGTCCTTAGTGTTAAGTATAAAACATCAATAACTAAATATCTTGAAGTAGGAAAATCTTGGTGTTCGTCCATGATAGAGTTCAAAAGGTGTTTTATTTAGGATTGGTTTAATCAGGGATCTATTTTGGATATAGTAGGCGGTGTTTACAGCCTCTGCCCAAAAATATCGAGGCAGCTTTAACTTGCACATCATTGTGTAGTCACACTCTTGCAATGCCCTATTTTTCCTTTCAACTACACCATTATGAGGTGTGGCTCTAGGGAAAGCAAATTCATGTTTTACCCATATTGATCACAAAAATTATAAAAAGATTCATTCCCAAATTCTCCACCGTGACCACTTCTAATCCTAATCACTTCAGATCCTTTTTTATTTTGCAGTCTTCTAACTAGTTTGCTAAAGCCATCAATGGTTAAGTCCTTACCTCTTAAGAAGGATACCCAAGTAAATCTAGAGAAGTCATCAATTATGACTGGACAATATTTGCACCCACTTAGGCTTTCAGATTTGGTTGGTCCGAATAAGTCTAAGTGCAGTAGCTCCAAAGGTTGCGAGGTGCTAACCATCATTTTGGTTTAAAACGATTTTTGGTTTATTTACCAACTTGACAAGAATCGTAGACTTTTCCTTTCTTGAAGTTGATTTTTGGAAAATCTTTGACAAACACATGCTTCAGAAGTCTACTAATGTTTCCCATGTGAATATGACCTAGTTATCTGTGCAAAAGTGTTGCCTCTTCATTAGATACAACAAGACTTTCAAGACTGTCGCATTTGTTGAAGTTGACAGTATAGATATCTTTATGCCTGTTTCCTTTGAGAAGAGTTTGTTTTGTTTCCTAATCCCGTATTTTAAATCCATTCGAAGTGAAAGTCATTTTATGTCCTTTTTCACATATTTGGCTTACACTTAGATGATTATGTTTTAATCCACTAACTAAATGTACATTATCAAAAGTGGAAGAGGTACTAATTTGGTCAATACCGATAATACTGCCCTTGTGGTTGTTCCCAAATGTGACCATACCACCTTCTTGGTGGTGAAGTTGCAGGAATAGGTCTTCTTCTCCAGTCATGTGCTTTAAACATCCACTGTCCATGATCCGTGTCCTTTCTTCTTATTCCTATCATTGGTTTGCACTTGTGAGGTCTTGGTTTGGTTGATCTATAGAGTGGCTTAAATGTTCCATTGATTTGTTGAAATGTCCACTTCTTACAGTCTACTTTACCTACGAAACAGGATTGCAATAGTGCCTTTGGTACCCATTTATTTTTGGGTCCACAGTGGTTAGCTTATGCTGGCTATTTAGGTGAGCTACCTTTCTTTTTGTTTTGGCTAGAACTAGATGCTTCGTGATCATTTTTAGGTATGTAGCTTAACCCAAATTTTTTGGTGCTCTAGGTTTGTGTTACTAATAACTTATGCAAGTTTCTACTTCTCTTAGTGAATTTAGCCAGATCATTTAAGAGAATAGCAGAATTTTCTTTTAATTTATCTATATCTACTTTAAATTATCTATTTGTGATTTTACTGAGGTGATTTCATTAGATAACTCTTTATTTCATTGAGTAGGCATATCTTTTTGTGCTCTTTCTTCCCCTAATGGTTTTGCTAGGCCTTTATTTTCTAATTTTAGTGACTTAGTTATGTCATGCATCACAAAATAAGCTTCTAATAACTCATCTTGTGAGAAAGAGGTTACCTCATCTTCTAAAGCCAATAGTCCCAGAAGAGCTTCTTCTTCGAAGGTTTCTTCTTTTTCTGAACTCGAGTCTGATTCATCCCATGTTGCTGTGAAGGACTTCTTCTTTCCTTCCTTTCTGGGAAATCTCTTTTTCCTTTATGATTCCTTCTTAAGAAGTGGACAATCCTTCTTGAAGTGTCCTTTTCTCTTATCGTCGTAGATTGTTGATTGACTTCGAGGGCTACACTCTTCTTCTTGACTGATTCATCTTCATGCTCCTTCATGTGTTAGAGATTAGCCTCGTAGGCCATTAGGCTTCCAATAAGATAATCTAGTTTCAAAGTAGATAAATCTTTTGACTCTTGTATGGCTGTTGTCTTAGTCTCCCAATCACTGGAGAGTGATCGGAGGATCTTCCTTACCTAGGCTTCATTCTTGATTTCCTGCTCTAGATTCCTTAGGGAGTTTTTGATGTCCATGAATCTCGTGAATATCTCTTTGATTGATTCTCCCTTTTTTCTCTTAAAAAGTTCATAATTTTAAGTCACTAGATTGACCCTAGTTTATTTTACCTTAGACGTCCCCTCGTGGGCGACTTCGAGGATGCTCCAGATCTCGTAGGCTATCTTGCAAGTAGAGATGCGATTGAATTCTACTCTAGAAAGCTAGCAGATGATTGCATTTGTGGATTTTGCATTATGCGGTGCCATCTTCTTCTGATCTAGAGTTATTGCCACTCCTTCCTTAATCTCGGGGCATGTGTACTTGGAGGCAATGACATCTCACACCTCGAAATCCATCGACTCTAGGAAGATCTGCATCCTGGTCTTCCAGTAGCCATAGTTCATTCCATTGAATAATGGATGTCGAACTACCGATTGTCCCTTTGCATACATGTCAACATTTGACTTGGGCATCTTCTAGGCAACCAAGCTCTGATACCAAATGAGGGTTTGCTTGTGGATCGTAACGTATACTAGAGGGGAGGGTGAATAGCATTGTCTTTTTGAAACTGTAAAAAGAAAAATGAATTCACAACAAAATCAAGCACAAGTTACACCTGGATTCAGAGCAGAAACCCAAATCGGATGAAAACCACTAGCTATGCCTTTCACCTTAGGATTTTCCCGACTAGTCGAGGCTTGTCAATCCACTATTGTACCACTTGAACAAGGGTGGCACAACCTCTTTACAACAACTTCTCTTTGTACCTTGAAGAGAAGCACAAGAACAACAACGGATCTTCCCAACAACTTGAGATCCATTAATCAAAACAACAATGTAAAAGAACAATAAATATATCTATGGAACCTCAATTAAAATCAAACCAGAAATTCAGTAGAGGTTTGAAACAATGTGCTTTGAATGACGTGAATAGCAAATCATAGAAGTACTTAAAAGAAGCATGAGAAGCTCCAATCTTTTAGAGGATTTTTCTATTGAAAGTTGATATGAAAAAGAGCTACATACAATCTTTATTTATACTGAAAAGTTGGCCTAAAAAGGAAGTCAAATTGGTTAATCAATTAAGGTATATTGGTCGATCAAAATGCTATTTGGTCTATCAATATAGTTATTTGATCGATCACTAATTGTCGATCAATTAGTTTGGTTGATCGATCAAAAGGGTTTTAATTAACTTCCTAAAATAGGCTGATTTGATCGATTATCAAAGTTGGTTGGTTGATCAGTCAAATTTGGTCGATCAACTATTAAAATTGGTCAATCAATAACCCTAAAAATTGATTTTATAAAGAGGCGCAAAAATATGTTTGAGTTTTATTATGAGGTTCCTTACAATAATATCCTAGACTCAAATAAAAGTAAAAGACACTGATCAACAACCATCTAAACTTGACCCAAGAGTGAAGCTCTGATCCAAGGTAGTCCTAAAATATTAAACTAGTAGTAAACATAATTTTAGTATATCAAAACAAAGGTGCATACGACATCATAGCAACAACAACTGCTGGGTTTGTTCAACCACTATTTGATTAAATTTTGAGTGGATTTTTTATTAGAATAAGGTTGACCTTGTGTTCAATTGTAGAATAGCATAGACGAAGCTTTCATGTACCTTTGTAATTCAATTTTAACTTGTAGATTGCTTGGAAATGAATTTTGAATTCCTTTGTCAACATTCTAAGTGTTTTAACCGTCCAAGATGTGAATTTAATGAAAATCATGTTCTAATGTCTGAAAATCTTACATGTATTGTGCTGAACATGTTTAAGCTATTTCTCTGAATCTCCAACCTTTAGAACACAATTAGAGACCATAGGTTTTATTGCTCAACATCATTTTAGGCCTCTTGTGTGCTTAACTTGTAAATAAAACAAAATCATATAAAAAATCATAAAAAAATAAAATAAAGATCGCATGAGTAGGATTAGCAAATTCTTTAGGTGTATGCTAGGTTTCAATGTATTCTAAACACTCGACTTTACAGAACATACCAACCGATGGTTTAGTCTTCTTAAAAATTTGATAAAAGACCAAGCTTGAAAAATCACAAAAAGAAATCTCTATCCCTCATCCGACTCTTTCTTTCTCATCCCCTATCTCTACTATATATACAAAAACCATAAAAATCACAAAAAACCCAAAAATATCCTTTATACTATGTATATATATACTATGTATTGAAGCTATAATGCATACTTGTATAATACTATATTAAATATTTTCAACCTATTTTTATTGTATTTACACTATATTACAGTATTTATAAATTATTTATATGAAAAACTAACTTAAACATGTATTTATATAAAAGTAAATTAAACGAAAGTTCCTAAAATGCAATAAAAATGTATAATAAATATTTTACTATACAAATTAACACTGTATAAAGTCAATTTTATGATTAAGACATGAATTTATTCTTTAATTAAGTAATTAACCACTAATTTTATATACACAATTAGCCAAATTTAACTAATTTTATTATATACCTAAAGAACTTATTTTTATAAATAAATTGTATAATTAGGTAGCCTTATATAAGGGCTTTGTAACAATATAATTTATAGCCCTCCAACCGAGGGCCAAAATCTTTAATTTTGCACGCACTGTAGCATTGAATTACACTGAGGTAGCGACTGCGCATAGTCCCACATCATTGATGCGCATGCAAGTGATGTAGTATAAATTGAATCTTTGTCGTAGTCACTTCAGTTGTCATGGCGCTAGACGCCAATACACACCATGCCCCTCTCCTCTCATGACCTGAAACAAGCATTTATTTAAGCTTGTGAACAGTGCCTGAGCTGGGGGCCATGCACTATTATAGGCTTGGAATGGACCTGATATTGGGCCTAAAATTGAACAAAATTAAACTTAAAATGAACTATGGTTGCCTACTAATAGAGGTCTCGTCCTACCTATATGGGCGTTGTGTATCCCTTGAAACTATTTGCCCGCCCACTGAAAGCCTAATTTTTAGGTTGATGAATAGTGCCTGTGTGCATGAAAGAAAATTCTGATAGAAGTGCTTGTGTGCATGCGTTTGAGTGTGTCTATATATGTGTACATGTATAGTATAAGTATAATATACATGTGTATATAATAAAGTGGTAGTGTATATGTATATATATGTATAAGTAAGTAGAGTAGTATAGTATGTTTGAGTTATATATGTATGTAAATAACTAAGAGCTTTAATGACAGTTGTATTCATCACTCTAGGTAAGTTTATATGTTAGTATAGATATTAGTTTTTGCCTTATGTAGATATTGTACTAAGGCTACAGTGACTCTTATTTATGTTACCACAGATATTAATATGTTAATATGATTTAGTATAGTAGACTATAGCTATTTTTGTACCTATACTTAGTTATTACTTATATTAGTTGTATATAATTAACATAATGTAGTAGTAGCTAGTTTATGTTTCTTGTTGTTGTACATTTGTTTCAAGCATTTTAGTCCTTTATAATTAATTCTTTTGTTAATAATTGACCAATTCATACATTCTTTGATTCATTCATTCATTTTGTAAATAAACTTGAAATATTTGGAATAAAAGAACATTTTTGGACATAAAGAGTGATGCATTTCAATAACTACCTCCCAGTGAACGAGATCGGCTGGCATTTGTGACACATATACTACAATAATGACACATTAAACATGGTTTTCATTGCAAATCGGTTGGCGGTGGTCATATTTTTGGCACCATTTCCAGCAATAAAACCCTAACAATTGCACTTTATTGTGATTGTTTGACGATGGTCACAATCGATCCTATCACTTTTGGCACCGTTGCTCGGTAGGCAAATCTCTATATGCCAAAACTTTTCTTTTGTTCTTTATTTCTATATATTTTTGTTTGTATATAACTATTCTTTCATTCACATTCTTTGTTGTATATAGATTCTTTTATTCATTATATTCTTTGATTGGTTTCTGCATATAATTGTCTTACTAATCACTTAGGGTTTTTGCAGTACTTGAGGGGAGTAGGAGGAGTAGTGTCTTCTTAGTGGAGTCTTCTTCCTAGCGAATTCGTTGCACCACAGACTCGACTTACCGAAGGAGTTTTTCCTGATGAAGCTACATGTTCCTGCTTTCCTAGATTAGTATAGTGATAGTGTAGACTTAGGAATATTTGTAGGATTATATTTGTTAGGCATAAGTTGTAGGAGCCTATTCTCACACACCAGTTGTATAACTTGGACTCTTTGGACACTCTTTATATGTCTCTACTCATCTCTCATCGACAGGGTTTCTTCGTATGCAACTTTCTGTATCAATTTCTTTTTAATTTGTTTTTGTTTGTTGCATTTAGAAAATTCAAAAAAAAATATAAAGTCAAAAAATGCCAAAAAGATTCATACCCTATCTAGCAGTAGCATATACTAGGCATCCATACTTGGGGTGCGCATTTCCTACTACATTTCAATTCAAATCAAACTGCAGCATTTGTAGAATTGCTGGAGACAGGTACGTAATTTCTATTCTTCCTTAGCTCTTGCATCCTTCGCAATTGACATAAAAATTAAAAAGACCATCTTACGTTTGAAAAAGACTAAAAAGAGAGATGAATTGCAAAGAAAATATTTTTAAATATTAAATCAAATTGAAAGCAAGACATCAAAATAGTCTGAAACCCTATTTGAGTTTTTCATCGATACCTGTTAATTGCTTATCATGTACACACTACACAATCACTTAAGACAACAAACACATGGGTTTCTATCTCATCTCCTTGAGCAACCACCGGGTCTGCATTCGCACGCCAGTGTTATATAGATTCTGGGTGAAGCTTAGAGGTCTGCACTTCGCTAGGTTTTCTGTAGGATGCATATAATTGTATTGAAAAATTTGTTTGCGTACTACTATTTTTCTCTTAGCAGACCCTACGAAAAATTCAAATTTTCTCACTTGGTTGATTGATTGGTCTTTGTTTGCTGTAAGATTGATTGGGATTTCTAGTTTTATTGTGATTGAGAGATTGTTACTTACTCTTGAGTTCTGATTGTTTCAAAAATTCATGTTTCAAAAATTGACTCAACGGAAGGTAGGAGATCCTAAAACCCTAAGTTAGTACCTCCCTTTGGTGCTGATGCCCAAGCTTCTACTTCCACTTCGATGCCTTCCACATCCAATCCTCTACCTCCTAGGCCTCAAACTCCCATTCACGATGTCGTTCATCCGAAGGATAACAACGATTCTGCACAATTCAAGGATTTTGAAGAACTTGCTCCACATCTCTTTCCACATCCTCCACCACCACCACCAAACCATTGGTTCCAACCTCCTCCATATCCCAACTTCCATAACCAACCACCACCGAAGAGAGGTCCCATACATAGTCTACAACATCTGTTTGAAACAAAACTTCAAATGAACACTTTAACCCAACAGGTGCAACAGCTTACTCAAGCTGTGAATCTATTAGCAAGCTCTCAACCACAAACTATAGCTCCCTTGGCACCTCAACCTCATAGACCTCAACTACAGGATTACTATAATCCTGCAGTTGCCCAACCTATGCCTATGGTACGTTATCCCACTAGGGGTCATGCTGCTAAATTGAAGTCGAACCTAATTTCACTTATTCCTCACTTTCATGGTCTTTCTTTTGAGGACCCATTTCAGCATTTAGAGGAGTTAAAAAATCTTACTCAAACCTTGGACTCGTAAGGTCATGATCAGCACATGCTTTTGATGAAAAAGTTCTCCTTTTCAATAAAAGATAAAGCCTCTTTCTGGTTTATAACTCTAGCATGGACTACACCTACAGAAACATGGTCTTCTTTATGTTGAAGACGGAAAACTACACGTTCATAGTTGGTTCTAAAACCCATCGTCGTAGTTCAAGTTGTAAAGAAATCCATTCAACAGATAAAATTTATACCGAAAAATCCCTAAAGAAGTTTCGATCGAACATAGGGAGGTGGACGTTTGATTAAAAATATGCATTTTATTTATTTATCATGAAACAGATTAGCTAGTTGAAAACTAGATATCTATTTAACAAATAATAAATAGAAGAAAGAGAGTGAATATTACAAATAAAACCAAAAGAGAGGTACAATAAACAAGGATTTCATCATAAGAAGTTGTTCGTTACAGTACTCATTACGATTAGAAAGTAGTAAGTCAATTCTAGAAAGCAGTAAAGAGAATGGAGAGAGAAATATCCTCCTCGATGATTGCTTAGAGGATGAGCTAGATGGGACGATGCCTGCAAGACAAGGAATGGAGTGGGAAGAAGGAGGACGAAGTGGGAGGAATGGAAATGAAGTAACACATCATCGTCGTCGCGGGATCTGCTTCTTGAATGCAGAGAGAGGACAACCGTAGGATGTTCTACGAAGGGGGATGAATGCGGAAAAGTTATGATTTCTACTCTAGAGGAGCATCCGGGTGTGGGACAAGCTCTTAGAGCTTTCGAAGGGGTGAGAGAAGAGAAGGGATAAGAAATTCGTAGGGTAGGGTTCTCCTTTTATAGTTGCAAGAAGTGAGGGCATTTTGGACATTTTAATTTCAAAACCATTAATATGGGACCTTTAGTGATGGACTTAAATGTCACTAAAGGTCCGTTGTGGGCGATGTGTGAGTGTGCTGCGCGTGCCTGCTCTTTTCCGTGCCCTAACACCTGCGCACGTTTGGATTGATCTCAGCCGTCTGATCTCAAGATTGAAAGGCTTAAAGTCATCCGCACAGCACCCTTCAAAATGCCTTTACTGTGCGTTCGCGTGCGATGAGGCATGTAAATGCACGTCATTGCACTCGTACTCGATCAAAGGATCCTTTGCGCGCCACACCTCTGCCCCTTGGCTGCTCAATCTTCATTTAATGATCGAATCACACCCACTGTCGTGCCCATCTGATTTGAGGCGCTCAGTGCGGCTCGAACGCGTGCCCTTCGCTCGCGAAGGGGTGCTCGACTGCTGCGCTATTCATTTGTGTTGCACGGAGGATTTGTGCGTGCGGATCTATGGCCATTAGATGGGCATCCAACGGTGGAGATTCGTCGAGTGGGTGAAGAAGAAGAGCAGAGGCAGGTCCTTAGGGCCGGTTAGGCAGCTGAGATGGAGCCATGTGGCGCCATATTGGCCGTCCATCTTCTTTGTGTTGTAGATGGAGCCACGGGTGTCGGATTGGATAGATTTTCATGCCATTAGGTTGCGATCGACGATTCAAACCCATCCGTACTGTCGAATTTGTTGTTTGAGGTGCAGATTAACACCATCTTGTCCCTAGATCTTTAGGGTTCCTTGGTCTCTATCTGATGCTACGGAAGTCCGATCAGGGTGATATTCGAGTCGTTGAACTCCAATCGTCACCTTGATCAGATCTGTACGGTTGGATCTTCGATCTGAGGCCCCGATTAACAGGTTCCCTATCCCTGGCCATAAAGTAGACAATTAGCCTAAATTTTGTACAGACTACCCTAAATGCAAGATGATGCATGTTATACAATATTTATAGTATGTGATGCAATTCTATGCCTAAGAACACATGTAAATAGACAGTTTATGTGATATAGACATGTTTACATCACACCCCCATGCTTATCTTTTGCTAGTCCCTAGCAAAACTACATGCTATTTATAAGAGAATTAAGTTAGATTTCTTGGGCAATAGTTATCTTCAACACTTAGGGATTTCAACTGGGATTTGAACTACAGAGACACAACAATGCCCAGGTATCTGCCAAAATGTTGACCGCCTCAAGTTCTCGCCTTATTCAAAGAGGGATCACTTTTTCTCTTTTTCTTCTTTTCTAATTTTTTTTGGATTTTTGAGTTCAGGGTTATGGAGTAGCTTTTTAAGGCCACTCAACCCGCCTAAGAGTCGATATGAACCCTAAGTTCTAAGCATCTTTTTATGAAGGTGATATACTCGTTGATCGGAAATCAGAATGGACTTCAGGTTTCTATGCCCCTAAGTGCCCTTAAAAAGAAATCTACCTGAAGGTGTATCTATATGACTGGTAGCTTTCTTCCTACTTTTATTTTTATGAGGTCAACACAAGGGTGAATCTAGTGTATATCTCCTCGGCTTATTCTACTTCTCCGCTTCTTCCTAAGTGTTTTGGAATTTTTAGTGCATTTCTTGAACTGGGATCTGGATAACCGGTCGATGAGCTGTTACCACCGACAACTTGCTAGCCATGCTCGTGTAACGAAGTGTGGCTTATTTCTTTTCATTTCTTTTTATTTCTTTTCAGCTTTTCTTTTTTTTCTTTTTCTTTTTTTTGACTTTCTTTTTTTTTTTTTAGGTATGTGGCTTCCCTAGTCTATGATTTACCTAAAGGTAGCAGGAAAAGAATGGTCCAATGGCTGGGCTTTGGAAAACCAACCTATGGGCTATTACCCACGATAACTTGCCAGCCATATCACCCTAGAAGGTTCATTAGCTACCCAATTTCTATTAAAACAACCAAAAAATGAGCCAGTGTGAATAGTGTGTAGATGCATAGACTTGAAGTTCCCGCAAATTAGAGGGTGGGTTGATAAGTCGTGTACTTATCACCCCAACTTATTTAATCTAATTAAAATAGAATTCAGGATGGCGAGGACTCGATATACAAATCCACATTTTAGTGAATACCCGAGCTGATTAAGCCCAAGGATCTGAAGGATCTTAGTGTTCAGATCATGCAGTTTTATTTCCTAAGATTGAAAATTTTCTAAAGCCAAAGTTCTCTTTCCTAATTCCATAATTTTTTTTATATAAATAAAAAGAAAACAAAATGAATCTACGGAGCTAACGAAATAATTTAGAGATGAATATCCACCCCCCCATGCCTATCTAATGCAATGTCCTCTTATATTAAAAAGACATGAAATAAAGTGGAGTAGAGTAGACAGCACCTGAATTGCATGAATAACGTGTTCACTCTAAGCTGAACAAAAACTGTATACGTGCTAAATTTAATGCCTTCAGCTAGGCACACTATACAAAGAAGAAGAAATAACGAATTCACAGGTGTAGGTCAGAATCAGAATAAAAAGATTCGACTTAAGACCTACTAGTAGATGTCCACAGATGTGGACCAGATTGTTATGCAGACCCATATCCCATGGTCGAGTATATCTAAGGTTCTGGATAGAAATGACCCAAAACCTAAAATCAGTATGCAAGTGGAGTTAGGCCTTCGATTTATGAGGATGCAACCCAAGACCGAAAGGTAAGGTTACAGAGAATTCGAGATCAAAAGGATAATCAATGAATGTGTACTTGGGTTGGACATCCTTAAAACAAATGCTGTAAGGGTCCTGGTTTGATGATTTCAGATTAATTGGAAGCCTTAGACTCGGTCTTCTACTTCCTCCGAAGTTTACTTCCCAAATCAAAGTTTCCCAACTCCTATCCTCCTCATTCAGAATGTCAAATTCCAGGACCTTCTACATATTAATCACCTCGTTTGAAATTTCCAAGTCTAGAAGATGTGACTAAATTGGAATTAACTTGGGTTTGGTTATCTCAAAAATAGAATCGTCAATAAGCTCAATGGGGTGTAATTGACAATCAGGGCATTGAATTGAATCATTCAGAAAATGCGATTCTGGATCCATCATGTGAGCCCCAATAAGATCAATTTCCTCAGTTATTGGGCTATCAAATGATTTAACCGATTTCGTAGGCCAAATTGTTTCACAGAAATCGTGTCTTGTAAACTAACATGAGACTTCACAAATTGATTCTCCACCCTCAGAATCAAAGAAATCTAAATTTGTATTAATGTACGTCCCAAAATCATCCATCGCTTTCTAGTCCATGGAGACATGTGTTTCCTCGTACCCGGCTCAGGGATCTCAAGTGAAGAAATTAGATCATCCTTAATTGGTTACTCTAGGTTAATCTGGTCACCCTCATAACACGTGTCCTCCCCAACAGGTGCCTGAGCGGGTTCTGACATTGACTCTCCTAAAGGGGGTTCATCCTCGGAATCATCCCATGATTGAACTAAAGAAACCAAAAATCTCATTCTCAATTTTGCTAACTTCCCAAGTAAAAATTCACTCTAGTCTTTATCCCTAACATCTTGGAGTCAATCCAACAAATACTTGTTCAAATCATCAATCATTTCAATCAGGGGCTCCAATTTTCTAGTGCAAGATATTGGCTGAGCTTGTAAAGATTGTATATTATTCCTCAAGTTTGCCAAAACCTTATCTTGGACCTGGTTATCCTGACCCAAATAAGTTTGTTTAGGATTAGGAGGGTTTGGGATCAGTGTAGAGGAGTTAAAGAATTGAGATTCGTGATACCCTCCATGATAATAGGTCATTTCGAGTTGTTCATAAGGTGATGATGACCTAGAGGCAGTGTATTCTAGGGGTGGGTAAGGATTAGGGTATCCTTCTCGATTTTAGATCGTATTAGGTTATCCATGAAGGGATGACGATCTATAATCGATGTGGCTCTAAGAAGGATAAAAATCTTGATAGTGGTGTCTAGGGTTAGATCCTGAACACGGAACTCTGGAACTATATCCCCAATTCGAGTTATCCCAACTAACAGATGGTTGATTACAGTATGAGTCAGGATAATCATCATGTTGAGGATAAGTCATAACAAGAGGGAAAGAGCAGGAATGCATATAAAATGTGGAAGGATTCACGATAGACGGGTGGAAGAAAGGTGCCCAACAATACAAATAATCAAACCTGTCCTTAAGTGGGCTAGCCTAAATACCTACAGACTCCCAGAACCTTTCTTGAGATAAAGAAACAATTTTATCTACTTCTTTCCGTCCAATCTAACCAGTTAGAGGGAGGGACTAGGGAGAAGGTTCTTCCTTTGGCTTGCACTTTCGGTTCTTAGTGTACCTGGCAGCCGCGATCGTTTGGTTCTGCTCCCCTAGCTTGACATTAGATTGAATGGTAGAAATAAACTAACCGAAATAATCTCGTTCTGGGATCCGAAGAGCAAGTCAAATCCTTAAGGCCAACGTCTAGTGTGTTTTATTTAGGGTTAGGTTTGAATGTGTTTTGGAATGTGATGGGCCCTTTATCCGGGTTGTGCCCTTAATGATTGATTGATGTGCGTGTGTGTGCATAACCAGTAGTTTTTAAGCAAGATTATTTTTGATGCGGTGAATTTTAGGGTTCAAATCTTGCTTAGTATTTTTTAGGATTCAACTTTAGATATTTTTAAACAACTTTTGTTGGCACACCAGGTTTTGAAAGCACAGGTGAAGATGTTCTCCTTTGAAGCTCAAAAGAATGTGGAGTGCCTGGTAAATCCCTAAGAGTTGAACCTATGCGGCAACTACTTAATGAGTTGATTTTAGATGAAGTGGTGCAGCCCAATCAACTCAAACAATCTGCCTGTTGCACCACTTAATTTGGCACATAAGTGATTACCTAATCTGATTTCTACTCAATTATGTGTTTGAGTGTGTGTGCCGGTTCCAAAGATCGGTTACCAGTTGAGTTTGAAAATCAGATGAGGTTGTGTACCAATGTGAGCTTTTTTAATTTTTATTTTTAAATGCGGAGGGTAAGGCGGGTGTAGGTGTCAAACAAACAATCAAAACTAACCTTAGGGTTTATAGGAACACCTAGGTTGATTTATGTTTGTGTTATTATGTGGTGGAATGAAAACTAATGGGTGGCAGGTGGGGGTAAACTTACAAAACCTTCAATAGCACTTTGCTCCAATCTACTGCTTTTGCTCATCTCAAAGGAGTACCTGTAATCACAATAAGAAAGGAGAGAAGTGAGGTAAACAATTCGTAAGTCGGAAAATGTGAAGAATCAAAGAGCATCACCTCCCCGACAACGACGCCAAAATGTTGAAGACAGAAAACTATGCATTCACAATTGGATTCAAAAACCCATCGTCGTAGTTCGAGTCACGAAGAAATCCGTTCAACAAATAAAATTTGTACTGAAAAATCCATAAAGAAGTTCTGGGTCATACACAGAGAGGCTGATGTTTGATTAAAAATACGTGTTCTATTTGTTTGTCACGAAACAGATTAGCTGGTCGAAAACTATCTATCTACTTAATAAATAATAAATAAAAGAAAGAGAATATTACAAATAAAACTAAAAGAGAGGTAGAATAAACAAGGATTTCATCATAAGAAGTTGTTCATTACACTACTCATTACGACTAGAAAGCAGGAAATCTACACTAGACAGCAGTAAATCTATTTTAGAAAGCGGTAAAGAGAACAGGGAGAGAAATATCATTCTCGACAATTGCTTGGAGGACGAGCCGGATGGGATGATGCCTAGAAGATAGGGAAGCGAGAAGGAGGATGAAGTGGGAGGAATGGGAATGAAGCAGCACATCGTCGTCATCGTGGGATCTGCCTCCCAAATGCAGAGAGAGGACAACCGCAGGATGCTCCATGAAGGGGGATGGTGGAAAAATTATGACTTGTACTCTAGAGGAGCATCTCGGGTGTGGGACAAGCTCTTAGAACTTTGGAAGGAGTGAGAGAAGAGAAGGGATGAGAAATTTGTAGGGTAGGGGTGTCCTTCTATAGTTGCAAGGAGTGGGGGCATTTTAGACATTTTAATCTCAAAAAATTAATTTGGGACCTTTAGTGATGGACTTAAACATCACTAAAGGTCCGTCGTGGGAGACATGTGCGCACGTTGCGCGACCCTGCTCCTCTTCCACACCCTAACACCTACGCACGTTTGGATTGATCTTAGCTATCTGATCTCAAGATCGGACGGCTTAAAGTCATCCTCACAGCGCCCTTCAAAACACCCTATGGTGCGCTTGTGTGCGATGAGGCATGCAAGTGCATGTCATCGTACGTGTACGCGATCGAAGGATCCTCTGTGCGCCACGCCTCCTCCCCTCGGCCACCTGATCTTCATTTGATGGTTGAATCGCACCCACTCCCGTCTAATTTGAGTCACACAGTGTAGCTCGAACACGAGCCCTTTGCTCATGAAGAGGCGCTCGACCGCTACACTCCGCCTTCGTTTGTGTCACGTAGAGGATTTGTGCACATGAATCTATGGCCATTGGATGGGCATCAAACGGTGGAGATTCATCGAGCAAGTGAAGAAGAAGAGCAGAGGGGGATCCTTGGGGCTGATTGGGCCGCTAAGATGGCACCACATGGCTCCATCTTGGCCATCCATCTTATGTGTGTTGTAGATGAAGCCACAGGTATCAAATTGGACCATTTTTTGTGCCGTTAGGATGCGATCGTCGATCCGAACCCATTCGTGTGGTCGGATTTGTCATCTGAGGTGCTGATTAACACAATCTTGGCCCATGATCTTTAGGGCTCCTCGATCTCTATCTGATGCTACAGATGTCCGATCAGGGTGATCTTGGAGTTGTTGAACTCCCATGGTCGCCTTGATCATATCCATAAATTTGGATCTTCGATTCGAGGCCCCGATTAACAAGTTGCCCTATCCCTGACCATAAAAGGAGATAATTAACCTAAATTTTGTATAGACTACCCTAAATGTAAGATGATGCATGTTATGCAATATTTATAATATGTGATGCAATTCTAGTCCTAAGAACATGCAAAAATAGATAGTTTATGTCATATAAACATGTTTACATCACCTTGGATCATGAGTTTCTGGAGAAGTACTTTCCTATAGGCCGCATAAACACCCTGAGGTGTGCCATAACCACTTTCACACAAAACTTAGAAGAATAGATGCATGAGGCTTAGGAGAGATTCCATAAGCTTCTTCGCAAATGTCCCAACCATAGTGTCCCACACTGGTAGTAGGTCTAGATCTTCTATCATGGTCTCCATGATGACATAAGGAACTTTGTAGATGCCACTTGCGAAGGCAATTTCCTCTATCGGGACGAGGGCTTAGCTTTTAAGCTCTTCGAAGGCGTTCTATTAACAATGTTCGATGAGTGTTTTTAATAGAAAGTCCTCTCATTCCCACTTACACACGGGGGTACACAAAGGCCAATCCAGCATAAGAGATCTAGAAATTGTGGCTAGTCAGCTGGATAGGGTGGGCATAATAGGAGTATGGAAATTCCTATCTAAACCTTCATCATCTTCTTCTCAGTCACCTACACTTCGCACTTCTTCTCAGTTTCCTACAGGAAGGGAAACTGCAAACAATCTTTCTTTGACAGAACCTGTATTACTGGATTATTCATTTTTTGATCCTTCACCGGTTGAAGGAACCTTTGTTCCTCCCTATACTGACCTTCCTACATCTCTCGGAGCTTCGGAGGAGCTTCACTCCATCCATAATGATCCATATTCACAAACCTACAACCTTGTATGGCGAAATCAACCAAATTTCTCATGGTTGGGAAATTCACAAAGATTCAATTTTCAACAACCTTCTGCACCACCACTTTATAACCCGATCCAAGCACCATCTCCACAAGAACACAGGTATCCACCTTGTGGCTACTAGCAACCCTAACCCAGGCCCACCCAATGCTTTCAACCTCGGCCTACACGAGATGATCAGTTGGGGAATATCATGAAAGCTCTTACTGACATGCAACAATAGAACATTGCTATGCAGCAAAGATAGGGATTGGCATTAGTTGAGAAGAGGGCCTAGCTATCACACTCGGTAGAATCCCATCAACAATATTAACTCCCATCTTAAGAAGAACCCAATCCAAGGAACATACCTGCCTAGAGGTTTGTCTAACCTAATCCTCCCCAAGGCCAAGCACATGTCATATCACATGCCTTACACAATCCTGATCCTTTTGCACCTTAATCAGATCAACAATCACCTCTTCTTCCCAACACAAATTCATCATCTTCATCTTGACTCTGCATACATTAATTGAAGAGGTGGAAGGTGTAGATTTTTCTGGACATTTTATATCTTTTCTTGGACCCTGAGCCAAGTAATTATGAGATGATTTGTTTTGGCTACTTGTACCTTGAGCCAAGTTTCTTTGGTTTGATACCCATTTTCTACTTAGGCCTTGTACCAAGTATATGATTCTGACTCATATTAACTGGGGAGCTATTCTTCACCTTTGAAATTAACAAACTTCCTTACCATGATATGTATCTACCATTGAGCTCCATTGACTTGTCAATTCTCTATCCATCTTTTGGCTCCTAATTTCTTGACACTTCTACTGGGTTTATGCCTAGCTGAAGGCATTAAACTTAGCAAAGACATCTTTTGTGTATAGCTGCTTTCATCTTTCTTATTTTCCATTTCTTCATTAGGTGTCTATCCTTAAAATTTTAGCATATATTCTGTCTCATATGTCATGCATTTCACTTCTTAGCCTGACATTCCACTCTGATCTTGTATCAGACTTGAAATCATTCGCGCATAGATTTTTATCTCTTCATTTAGACTTCCTTTCATCACCCAATCTAAGTTAGTGAAAACCAGAGCATGCATTTGCATCCACCCTACTCATACCATGAAAACATTGTATCATTAAAGCATTTGGGGGTGTAAATTGTCAAATCATTTCTCTAAAATTCAATCACAGACACACCTGTATGTCCAAAACAAAAGTTTCAAAAAAATAAGGGACATACTAAAGTTTATTGTTGAAGAACTCCAAAGCAGAAATTGAGGAGAGAGAAAAGTTTGAAAGAATCTTAAGTGTTTAATTATGATCTTCTAGCTGAAAACAAAAATAGAATAAGTGTTTATGAACATTCAACCTTTGCTGGTTAGATTTTCCAAGCCACTATAACTTGATTCACTCAGGCTTTGGCATAATACACTTCACGCTTTGACAAGATAGACCACAATCTCTCCTAACTTAGGATGTATTCATTCACCTGAGACATCAGTACAAGATTCCCTGGTTTACTTTGGCTTAGGAGTCTAAGTAACTTTGTTTTACACTACACAGTGTTGGGAAAGATCTTGTGAACTTGAAATTCAACCCTAGTGTTCATTACGGAAGGTAGATTCCTTACCTATGTGTGCTAGTAGACTCTTTTTCCTAGTCTTTAGTCTTGTGTTTAGGAGAAGTTCTTTCCACCAAAGAACTCACCCACTAAATAAGTGTACTCCACTAAATAAAGTTGTTGGAGATATACTGACATTTATTTGTTAAAAAAAAAATAGAAAAAGCCTAAAAGAATTTTTAGAATAAGGCATTATTTAGAATAAGTCAAGTATGCTCTCCACCAAAAATATTTTTAGGGTACAGTAAAAATATCCTTTTTCCATCAAATATTCTTTGAGCCACAACTCAATAAGAGTTCAGTTGGAGCCTTCCTCATTTTTTACAATCGATCTGAAAACATGAGTTAAAGCTAGGACCAACCTGGACTTAAAAAGAAGTGAAACCTTAAGATTGAGTTTTAAGTTCACCTGGTTAGTCCTGAGCTTTCACTAAGCACAACTATAAC
Organism: Thalassia testudinum; assembly: GCA_037157565.1. NCBI lineage: Eukaryota > Viridiplantae > Streptophyta > Magnoliopsida > Alismatales > Hydrocharitaceae > Thalassia > Thalassia testudinum. Next base: position 219,015,251 of record JAZHRO010000031.1, on the reverse strand, counting down.
CACTTAGCTTCTAAGTTCTATAAAACCTTCTGGGTCCTGGAAATCATACTTATGGTTTAAATATCAAGAGTCCTTGTTTGTCGACAGATGGTTTATGTCATATCAGTCTTAAGTTCTAGTTAGTCTTCCTAAGCGATAGATTCTAACAATGTCCAAGCATAAACATAGATGGTTTATCAAAAAATCTTTCAGCTTAAAGATCATCTTTAAACAATTAAAAATTTGAGAAAATAAAACTAGATATCTCATCACACTTACCAAGCTGATACCTAAATTGCTTTGCACTTTAATGAGTTGTTTGCTAAGGGCTAGCAACCCCAAGCATGGGGGTATGATGAGGTGTGGCCCGTTGATGAACACACATGAATTCATGATAAATTGCTTATTTATGATAGTTCCCAGGCTTAGCAATGCATATCATGTTATATATATATTCCATAACATCCAATGCATGGCATTTAGGATAGATGTATGTTTTGTATATTAGTTCCTTCATTTTATAGGGCCAGCAGGCAATGCAACATCCTTACAGACTTCAGATGGAAAATCCGACCGTATAGATGGATCCAAAGCGACGATCGTAGTCCGACAACATAGAAATCACCTCGATCCAAGCACCATGGTATCCTTTGCAAGCAATGAAGGGTGGACGGTTTAGATGTTGCCATGTGGCACCATCTAGAATGCCATAAGCCGCCAGCACATGTCCAAAGGCCGCCGATCGAGTGATCTCAGCCATTGGATGAAAATCCAACAGCTGAGAGGCTGCCTTCACCGCACGGGCACAATTCTTCTTCGCAACACACCCGTAGGTGTGGTGTAGCGGTGAGGTTGAGCGCTCTCAAAGAGCGAGCGCGAGATCGAGCCGTGATTCACTGTGCCACGCTACAATGTCAGATGCAATAGGGCCGCCCGATTTTAATCGAGCGGTCGAGATTCCCCACGCATGATCCAACGTCACCTACCGACTCGAAGGTGAACGCCATATCACACGCATGCCATCTAGGGCACGCATTTAAGTCGACTGCGAGCAGCTCCTGCCATCCGATCTCCACAATTACGCGAGGTGCGTGATTCAAATCAAAGCATGCCGGATCTGTGGGTGCGTCTCGATCGTGTGATGTAGCACCCAACAGCGACCAACGCATGCGCCAACGATGCAAAATTCAAACACTGGTAGGTGCATGCTTTCCTCTCGCAATGACAACCATCTGCGCTAGATCCAACGGTTGACGATTGCCACGCCTTTGACAGCTGTGGGCATGAGCGTTGGGTGCAGGCTTTACAACGACAGAAGAGTGGGCCTTTAGTGACACTTGCAGCTATCACTAAAAGGCCTGCGCAGTGTGTGCACTAGCCAAAGTAATGAAGAGGCACGAATCTTTAGCGACAGCTCGAGCGACCTTTAGTGACGCTTATAGCTATCACTGAATGCCTGTGCACAGGATTCTCTTCTTCCCTCCACTATATAAACAACCCTACACCCCCCATTCCTCTTTATCTCTACCTACTCTACTCCTACCTACTCCCAAGCTCTAGTAAGCCTACCAATTCTCTGTTAGAGTTTGCTCTCAAGCTCCCAAGGCTCCTATTAGTGTAGCAAACCTCTACCTCACCAAATATTCATCCATCTTCCCATCCCCATTCATAGGTTGCCTTCGACCCCTCCTCCCACCTCTATTTCGATAGCAGATCACCTCCGCCTTCTTACCTCCATTTTGGAGCCATGCCGAAGCTTTCGTCTACTTGACATCCTCCTGTATCTCACCTCTGTCATCTTGCTCCTCACCTCCTTCGTCTAAGCTTCCGACGGACGTCGTCGTCTCACCGGACAGCCAATTCAGGAGATTCCTTCTCACCTCCATCTCTTTCTATACTTTCATAGTTTATTGTAATTGACATTGAAGTGACATCTATATCATATTTGTTCCATTTCTATGGTGATTCATTCTTCTTTTCTTCTTCTTACAAAAATACAAAAAAAATAACAAAACCTTAAAATACCAAAAAGAAACAAATCGAAGCACGATTTTCAATTAAAGTAAATGTCACCTCCCTGTGTTCGACCCAAGACTCCCTTGGAGTTTTGGTATAAATTTTATTTGACCAAGAGTTTTGTAACTAGGACAACGGGTTATTTGTAACCTTGATTTCAAACTCGCGAAATACGTGCGATCATTTTGGCATTGTTGCTAGGGAGGCAACCAAATTTACTTTATTATTTACTGCACTTCTTTGCATTTACATAGCACTAACCGTGCTTGTCTTTGATCTACTTTCTTGCAGGTACCCTAGCATGGAGATCCAAGTGTGGCAGACCAGAGTAAAGTGCCGGTAGAGTACTCTGTAAGTGTCCCCCACATTCCCCCCCAACTAGTTCATTTTGCCACACTCATAACCATGACCTAATCTACTTAGGTGTTTGCATAAACCCTAGGATAGAATTGTTTGTCTTGTTTGCCACCTTCATCCACCTCACCCCTGCATTTTAAAAAAAACAAAAAGTGATACTTTCTGTGGGGCGAATCAATATACACACTTCATACACCCACATTCGAGGCTCAAAATCGGACTTGATTTTCATCTACTCAACTGAGGTTCTAACCTGCAGACCCGGTGTACGAATTCAACACATAAAAGAGTAGAAATCATATTAGGCTAATCACCTTTTTTGTGTGCCTTAATCGGTGGTGCATTTGAGCCGACTGATTGAATTGTTTGGGCTGCATCACCTAATCTAAAAGAGGTTCATTTTGTAGCAGCCCCGTAGGATTCAATAACTAGGTCAAGCCAGGCACTCCATATTTTTCTTGATTTCTAAAGGAAAATACTTGAGCATGTGCTTTCGAAAACAAACTTGGTTGAAAACAACTAATATTTGAATCCTTAAAGCAATTAAGCAAGATTCAAACCCTAAAACTCACCTCATCATTAATAATCTTGCTTGAAAACCTCTTGGTTGTGCACATTCACACATTTTCAAACAAATCATTAAGGTCACAATCATTAAGGGCCTATCACATTCCAAAGCACCAGTTTCCCAAGCCTAACTAAAATCAATTAGATGTTGGCCCTAAGGATTCATTCACGATTAACCTACTTATACTAGTTAATCTGATGTCTAGCTAGGGGAGTAGCATCAAATGACCGTGGCTGGGGAGTACACTAGGAACCAGAGGTGCAAGCCAAAGGAAGTGCCTTCTCCCTAATTCCTCCTTCTAACTAGTCAGATTGCCTGGACATAAGTAGAGTAAATCGTCCATATTCTTAGGATGGATTCTGAGAGTCAGTAGACCTTAGGCTACCCCATCTAAGGACAGGATTGTATTCTTGTGCTGTAAGGTTCCCTCTTTTACCTATCCTTCTGACTTCCTTCCAGTGCATGCTTGGAAGGAGGTCATTGAATCCTAGATTAGAAGGACCTTGAGACCATTCTAGGAGGCAGAGGTTGAGCTATAGCTAAGCAAATCCCATGGCTATCAACAGCCACCTCCCCTGCCCTCGAACCAGTAGGAGCTAATTCAGAGGTAGTTGGAAGAATTGCAGCAGATGCAGTAATGGTTCCAACGTATGCATAGTTAGGGTGCTCAGCCCTTGAAGGATTTTTACGATCCTTCAAACTATAGGGAATGTCCTGGTGTCATGATTCCCGCTGGAGACATAGAAATCAAGACTCAAGTCTTATGTTTTATTAAGCATTTCCATGGGCCTGGATCGGAGGACCCATTCCATCTCCTGGAGGATCTGACCACTTTGGTTCAGACCACCAAAGCAAGGAATGTGAACAAAGAGCAAATGATCATGAGGCTTTTCCTCTACTCTATCAAGAGTAAGGCCACACATTGGTATCGGACTATAGGAAGGCCGATTGAAACTTGGGCTCGGCTTAAGTCGACTTTCTTGAAGAAATTCTTTCCTATCGGAAGGACCAATGACTTGCGACAGGAGATTAGCACTTTTGCCCAGTGGCCGAGGGAACTGTCTCATGGTGCCTGGGAGCGATTCCAGGAACTTTTGAGAAAGTGTCCACACCATGAGGTGCTGGAATGGCAACTCATTTAGATTTTCTATCACGGGTTGGTTGAGTAACTCCGTAATCACGTGGACGCCTTCTGCGGAGGCAATGTCCTCAACAGGGATGCAGATAGTGCATACGACCTGTTTGAGGAAATGAGTGAGAACTCAATTAATCACGCCTCCATGGATGTATTCAACCGGTCACAACAATCAAGGTCAAGTGCTAATGAGATCAAGGCTTCTCATTCATTTGACATGGAATTCATTTGTAATAAACTGGATAAAATGGACTTCGTTGTTAAGAGAATGAAAGAATGGATGTTTGGGAATTTACAAAACACTTTTATACCTACTCAATCCCAGAATTCGGGATTTCATTCCTCATGAGCTCCCACGGGGTGGGAATTCATGAACCAACTTGATTTGGCTCAACTTGTGAGCCAGGATTTCTTGAAACCTTATGGGTTCCAAATTGGGGCCTTTGATCCTAGCTTTTCTGATCCTTCCTTCTCTCCATCCTCATCTTATGAGGATGCATATGCAATGCAGGAGAATGTTAGGTCCAACCCATATTCCAACACTTATAATTCGGGATGGAGGAACCACCCTAACTTCTCCTGGAAAAATAAGGGGCAACAAACCCAAACTCGAACCAGCAACTATGCATCTCAAAAACCTATGGGTCAGGGTCAAGTATACACCCAGTTTCCCCTGAGACAGGTTACTTAGCCATGTTGGAATGCCCAACAATCAGTAGGGCTGGCTGATTTAAACCGGAAGATGGTGGAAATGCAAGGGTCCATGCTTCATCTTATGCAGCAAATGAAGACATCATTGGATAACTTGCAATCCAGGTTAATTGCTAGTACCCGACAACCTAGATCTCTACCATCCCAACTCGTACCCAACCTGCACAATGTGCAAAATCAAGGCAATAGAGCCCAAGGGTACGAAAATCAAAGGGACTCACATGCACATGTTCAGGAGGCTGAGCAGGGTCCCTCATTATCTTCTTCTTCTAGTTACATGACTAACCAAGGCCCTCTAATCTTCACTAACCCACCTCAAGACCCAAACCCGTATGCCTCTACAAACTTTGTCACCTTCAGAAGTGGAAAGCAAACCCAGGACCCTAAATTACCTTCTAGATGCCAAAACCTAGGGAGCATGAGAGAGAAGAGGAGGAGATTGAAGAAGACAATAAGGCCCAGGGATCGAAAATTGAAAATCCCACCCATATCCCGTTCCCTGAAGCCCTATTGAAAACTAAGAAGAAGAAAACCCTAGATAGCAACAAGGACCTCGTAGATTTATTCAAGAGCGTAGAGATCAATATTCCGCTCCTTGATGCTATCAAGCACATCCCAGCTTACGCTAAATTTTTGAAAGAACCATGTACCCAAAAGCGTAAACCGAGAGAACCCACTCTGAGGAAGGTGATTCTCTCTGAGCAGGCAAGTTCTGTAATCCTACAGCACCTTCCTCAAAAGAAGAAAGATCCAAGTGCTCCCTTCATCTCATGCATTATTGGGGAATATACTTTTGATAGGGCACTATTGGATCTAGGTGCATCCATCAACCTAATCCCGACTTCTCTTTATGAGAGGTTTGGGTTAGGTGAACTCAGGCCAACCTCAATGACGCTACAATTAGCGAATCGATCGTTCACCACACCAAGAGGCATTATTGAGGATGTAATTGTCAAGATCAAGGATTTCTATTTCCTTTAGATTTCGTCGTCCTTGACATGGATGTACCTAATGATTTGAGGAACACGCCTATCATTCTCGGGCGTCCGTTCCAAGCTACCATCAAGGCCAACATAAACTGTGAAAGCGGTAGTATGGAGATCGCCTTTGGGGATAAGAAATTAATTTTGGATATTTTTAAGGCGATAAGAGGATTTGAGGATTGTGGATTCATTGAGGAGCTCGAGGATCAGGATCTTGAGACTTGTATGACAATCAATGCACTCGAGGACTCCACCAACTTTATCAAACCCAACCCACAACCCTCCATGGTAGACCTGCCACATCCTGAAGAGGTTGTTGATTTTGTTCATTCCAAACCTCTTCCACCGGATCGTCCTGATGAATCTTCATCAGCATCCTCTCTACCTTCTATTCTAAACCTACCCTAGCTGGAATTAAAACCATTGCCCAAAAGTTTGAAATACGAGTTCTTAGGACCTGTAAACGTGCTCCTTGTGATTATTAGTGTTGATTTGACTAAGGAGAAAGAATTGAGGTTAATTAAGGTCCCTAAGAATAACAAGGAGAATTTGGTTGGACCATCCACGACTTTAGGGGGATCAAGGCATCTTTTTGTAATTATCGTATTTTCATGGAAGATGGATCCTGCCCTTCTCGTGAAATGCAAAGAAGACTAAACCCAAATATGCGAGAAGTGGTCAAGAAGGAGATAATCAAGTTGCTCGATGCTAGGATTATTTACCCAATCTCGGATAGTTCGTGGGTTAGCCCCATTCAAATTGTACCCAAGAAGGCAGGAATAATCGTTATGACTAATGAGAAAGGGAAACCTTCACCACTCGTTTGGCTTCTGCTTGGAGAGTCTGTATTGACTATAGGAAGCTGAACATAACTACTAAAAAGGATCACTTTCCCTTGCCATTCATCGATCAAATCCTTGAAAGGTTAGCTGGGTAGAAATAGTCTTGCTTCTTAGACGGTTATTGGGGATATAACCAAGTACCCATCCATCCCGAAGACTAGGAAAAGTCAACTTTCACATGTCCCTATGGAACCTTTGATTTTCGTAGAATGTCGTTCGGGATTTGCAATGTGCCTGTGACTTCTCAAAGGTGCATGCTGGCCATCTTTTCTGACATGGTGGGAGATTGTCTTGAGGTGTTCATGGATGATTTCCCCATTTTCAGAGATTCTTTTGAGTCCTTCCTGGCTAACCTGGAATTGATCATCCAGAGATGCATCAAAACACGGCTGGTCCTTAGTTAGGAAAAGAGCCACTTTATTACTCAGGAAGGCATCGTCCTGGGTCACGTGGTCTCTAGTCGGGGTGTTGAAGTTGATAAAGCTAAGGTGGATGCTATCTCTAGACTTCCTCCACCCACATCCGTAAAACAAATTCGCTCTTTCCTTGGGCATGTGGGTTTTTACAGAAGATTCATTAAGGATTTCTCGAAGGTTGCTCAACCCTTGAGTAACCTTCTGGCCAAAGACACGCCGTTCAAGTTTGGTGAATCATGTCGTAAGGCATTTGATTTATTAAAAATGACAGTCACTTGTTCCCTGGTGTTGCAACCACCGGTCTGGGCAGCCCTATTTGAGATTATGGCCGACGCATCTGATTATGCCGCCAGGGCTGTCTTGGGTCAAAAGATTGAGAAAGAGCCCTCTATAATTCACTACACTAGTAAGACTCTGGACGAGGCCTAGAGGAACTACAGCGTTACTAAAAAAGAATTACTAGCAATAGTTTTCACCTTAGAAAAATTCAAGGCTTATCTGTTAGGTTCTTATGTCAACATCTATACTGACCATTCAGCCTTGAAACATCTCTTGGCAAAAAAGGATGCCAAACCTCGACTTATTCGCTGGATTTTGCTACTTCAAGAATTCGATCTTGAAATTAGGGTTAAAGTTGAGGCATAAAATGTAGTAGTGGATCACCTCTCGAGAATCCTAATTGATTGTCCTCATCCGAATGTCCCAATCTCTAATACTTTTCCGGATGAGACTATCCTCACAGTCTCGGGTACCCGAATTGCCTGGTTTGAAGATATTGCCAATTATTTGGCCGTTGGTCAAATCCCCCATGATTGGACCAAACAACAACAGGATAGACTTGTGTTTAAGGCCAAATATTATTTTTGGGATGATCCCGAGCTATACTGCATTAGCGTAGATCAGATTATCCATCGATGCATCTTGGAAATCGAGTTCCATAGCATACTTGAGTTCTATCACACATCTGCGTGTTGTGGACGCTTTTCCAGGAAAAATCTTGCAATCTGGATTTTATTGGCCGTCACTATTTAAGGATGCCTAGGAATTCTCAAAGTCATTCACTCGATGCCAGACACTCAAGAACATGGCTAAGAGATATATGATGCCTCTGAACCAAATTCTTCCGTCGAAATTTTCAACATTTGGGGCATCGACTTTATGAGACCCTTCCCTCCATTTGGACACCAGTATATTCTGGTTGCTGTTCATTACGTGTCCAAATGGATTGAGGCAATTCCCACCTCGACCAATGACCACAAGGTGGTCATCGATTTTGTGAAGAAAAATATCTTCAGTCGGTTCGGGGTTCCTTGGGCAATTATCAGTGATGGTGCACACATTTCACTCATGCCCAATTTCAAAATTTACTAGGGAAATATAGGGTGAATCATCAGATTTCCACACCTTACCACCGTCAGACAAACAGACAGGCCGAGGTCTCCAATCGGGAGATCAAAAATATTTTGCAGAAAACCGTTAGGCCTGATAGGAAGGATTGGACCCAAATGCTAGGTGATGCTCTTTGGGCCTACCGTACAGTATACAAAATGCCTATCGGTATGTCATTATTCCATCTGGTGTTTGGTAAGGCATGTCACTTACCTGTAGAACTTGAAAACTGGGCATTTTGGGCCATCAAGAAATGTAATGTGGACCTTGAGTTGGTTGGGAAAACCAGGAAACTCCAACTATCTGAGTTGGAGGAGCATTGAAATGATGCTTATGGAAATTCCAGAATCTATAAGGCAAGGACCAAGGCTCTCCATGACCAGATGATTTCACGTAAGAGCTTTGAGCTGAACTATAATGTCTAGCTTTTTGATTCTCGATTGAAGCTTTCCCCTAGAAAACTTAGGTCTAAGTGGGACGACCCATTCAGTGTTGAGCAGATTTTCCCTAACGGGGCTGTCGAAATCTCTAACCCAAAGATGAGTAATATTTTCAAGGTCAACAAACGGCATCTCAAACCCTTTGTTAACAATGTTCACCCTGAACCCACCTCGGACAAGGTTGCTCTTACCTTACCTTAACTACCGCGGGCCGATCATCGTACAGCTGAAGGCACTAAACTCAGCACATCTAAAGACTGTTCCAAGCTGACCAGAGTCTCATGGAAACCAATTACTATTCTTCCACTTCTACTCTCCTGCTTGCTTTCATCTAGAACAATGAGGACATTGAAATAGATAAGCATCGCGGGGTGGAAATATCTTATAATCATTTTGTCAGCTGTAACAGTAATTTCCTACTTTCTTTTATTCTATTAAAAAAAATTAGGATTAAGAGATGAGAACTTAGGCATTAGGAGTTGCAAACTTTAGGAATTGATACTTTGAGAGCTGAACACTTAGACTCTTCAGGTCTTCAAGCTTAATTCGCCTGGGTGTGTGCTCGAATGTGGGCTTAGTCTCGAGTCCTCACTAATTAAAATTCATTTTAAGTTGGTAAATAAATTGGGATGATAAGTATGCGACTTATGAACCCACCCTCTGATTTGAGGGGGCTTTAAGCCTAAGCATCTGCACACTTTCTTTTGCATTGACTCACTTTTCAGCGGTTTCTACAGAAATTTGGTAGCTAATGAACTATCAAGGGTGGTATGGCTGGGAAGTTGTCGGTGGTAACAGCACATTGGCCGGTTGTCCAGAGACCAGTCACAAGACCATTTTCATTGTACTGCCTTTAGGTAAATCTTAAATTAGGAAAGCCACTTAAAAAGAAAGAAAAGAAAAAAATAAAAATAAAAATAAAAAGGAGAAATAATAATAATAATAAATCCACACTTCACTGCACAAGTATGGCTGGTAAGTTGTCGGTAATAACAACTCATCGGTCAGTTTTCCAGAATCCAGCTTACAAAAAAAATGCACAATAATTCCCTAAACACTTGGGGAAGAAGCGGGGAAGTAGAATAAAATCGGAGAGATATACACTGGGTTTGCCCTTGTGTTGACCCCATAAATAAAAGTAGGGAGAAAGCTACTGTTCGAAAAGATAAACCTCTAGGCAAGGTCACCTAGGGTTGTAGAAACCTGAAGTCCATTTTAACGGACTCCTAATGAGTCTTCCACTATTTTCACAAGATGCTTAGCACTTAGAGTCCTTTTCGAGTCTTCGGCGGGTCAGGTAGCTGTAAAAAGTTATCCCGGAACTCTCAAACTCCAAAAGTACAAAAAAAATTCAAAAGAAGAAAAGCAAGAAATAATTTTGTATCTACTCTTCTCAAATAAGGCGAGGACTTGGATGGTCTACATTCTGGTAGACACGTAGGCACTGTTGAGTTATTGTAATTTGGTCTTGGGGTTGAGATTTTCTAGAGTAATCAACAAATTTTGCCCAAATACTCTAACCCTAGTTCTACTTTTATACATAGCATTTAGGTTAAGTTTGCTACATACTGGCAAAAAGTAAGCATGGAGATATGATAAACACAAATGAGTTCATGATCAATAGCTTATTTATGATAGTTTTAAGGCTTAGCATTACACATCATGTTACAAATATTGCATAACATCCAGTGGATGACATTTAGGATAGTTGTATGTTTTGTATATTAATTCCATCATTTTATATGGCCAGGAAGCAATGCAACATCCTTACGGACTTCGGATGAAAAATCCGATTGTACGGATGGATCCGGAGCGATGATCGCAATCTGACAACAAAGAAATCACCTCGATCCAAGCACCGTGGCATCCTTTGCAAGCAATGAAGGGTAGATGGTCCAAATGTTGCAACGTAGCACCATCTAGAGTGCCCTAAGTCGCCTACACATCTCCAAAGGCCACTAATCGCGTGATCTCACCTGTTGGATGAAAATCCAATAGCTGAGAGGCCACCCTCACTGTGTAGGCACAATTCTTCTTTACAACACACCAGCAAGTGTGGCGCAACGACGAGGTCAAGCACCCTCAAAGAGCGAGCGCAAGATCGAGCCGCAATTCGCCATGCCCCACTACAATGTCAGATGCAATAGGGCCACCCAATCGCAATTGAGCAGTCAAGATTCACCACGTTTATCCAATGTCGCCCACCAACGTGAAGGGGCACGCTAGATCACACGCATGCCATCTGGGGCGTGCATTTAAGTCGACCGCAAGCAGCACCCGTCGTCTGATCTCCACAATTGCACAAGGCACGTGACTCAAATCAAAGCGCATGCGATCTACGGACGCGTCTCAACCGTGCGATGCAGCATCCAATGGTGGCCAGAGCATGCACCAGCAATGGAAAATTCAAAAGCTGGCAGGTGCGTGCTCTCCTCTCACAATCACAACCATCTGTGCCTGATCCAACGATTGACGATTGTCGCACCTTTGACAGCTACGTCATGAGCATTGGGCCCAGGCTTTATAATGATAGAAGAGCAGACCTTTAGTGACACTTGCAGCTGTCACTAAAAGGCTTGCGCAGTGTGTGCGCTAGCCAAAGTAATGAAGAGGTGTGGATCTTCAACGACAGCTAGAGCGGTCTTTAGTGACACTTATAACTATCACTAAAAGCCTGTTCGTGGGGTTCTCTTCTTCCCTTCACTATATAAACACCCCTACACCCCCCATTCCTCTTCATCTCTACCTACTCTACTCCCACCTACACCCAAGCTCTAGCAAGCCTACCAACGCTTTGTTAGAGTTTGCTCTCAAGCTCCCAAGGCTCCTATTAGTGTAGCAAGCCTCTGCCTCACCAAATATTCATCCATCTTCCTGTCCCCAATCATAGGTTGCCTTGGAGCCATCCTCCCACCTCCATTCTGGTAGCAGATCATCTCTACCTTCTCACCTCCATTTCGGAGCCACGCCGAAGCTTTCCTCTACTCGATGTCTTCTTGCATCTCCCCTCCATCATCCTGCTCCTTACCTCCTTCATCTGAGCTTTTGCCAAGTGCTGTCATCTCACCGAACAGCCGATTTGAGAGATTCCTTCTCACCTTCCCCTCTTTTTATTTTTTCATAGTTGATTGTAATTGACATTGAAGTTATATCTATATCATATTTGTTCCATATCTCCAGTGATTCATTCTGCATTTCTTCTTACAAAAATACAAAAAAAAAATGAAACCTTAAAATACCAAAAAGAAACAAACCGAAGCATGATTTTCAACTAAAGTAAACGTCGCCTCCCTGTGTTCGACTCGAGACTCCCTTGGAGTTTTGGTATAAATTTTATTTAAACATGATTTTTGCAACTATGATGATGGGTTACTTGTAACCTTGATTTCAAACTCGCGAAACATGTGCAATCACTCATCATAGTTAAAATGCCAAAGTTAAGCTAGAAACTAAGTTAAACACTATATAATTAACACAACAAGTGGGCTAAATGTGTGGGAAATAATAGAAATGACCTAAAATAACAAATTTGTGTTAAAAATGCAAAATTAGGTCATAAAATGATATATTCTACTTAAAAATGTAAATTGTTGATCCATTTGCAAATTGAACACATTTCTTTGCTAAAATGTTCAAATGAAGAGTGAAATCATATTCCTAAATGTTCAATTGGGCTACAATAAAAAATTCATTGCAATTGGACATCATTTGGACCTCACATTCATGATATTACATCTAGGTCCTTAGGTCATATACATTTATTCACGTTTAAAACCTTCAGGGACTCATTTGCAAACAATCGAGGACCGTGCTGCATTAATCTTCTCCACTTATGGGTTTTTGAGCAATTCTTCTACCCCTTCGCCCTCATGGGCTTGAACACAAATTCACTGAAACACCTACAACCATGGACCACTGTAGCGGTGCAAGAACACCAGAAATCGTAGCTGTCTATCCCATGCATCCCTTGATCAGCAGCCAATCCCAAACAAACTTTTGCACACCTTTGCGTGTGGCATTACCACCCGTGCCAGATTCAATCCTACATCCATGATTTGATTTGAATGCTCACGCCCCCCTCTTCTTTCCATCTCACCATTGAAGCACTAGGTGTGTGATTCCACCACTGTGGTGACTCCAATCAGTGAAGTGGCTACTTAAGCGTCACCACAGTTCCTCGAACATGCCATCAACTCCCCTCCTACTTCCTTGAGCTGATCCCTTCCTCCCTATTCAGCAACTCCTAACCGGTTCAATTGTCATGCCTGTAATAGGGGCGTGGTTCTTCACCTTCAATTCCTCCTTGCCACTAGGGATGACTTACACCTGAGGATGACCCTAGGGCTCCACTGGAGGGCTTTTCACTCACTGGAGAACTCGTCCTTTCTTCCACCTTAGTCGCTGGCTTTGGATCCAGACAGCCCCATTATTCTTGTTAGATAGGATTTCTAGCTTTCTAGAGTATTTTAAAGTAGTGATTAGTGTAATTAGATGAGGTAGGAGTAGAATTAGCCTAGATCGACTTTGGCTGCTGTAATTAATTTAGATCGAAGAGGTGGTTTTTCACCGTCATACCAATCCATTGATCCCCCTCATCATCTCACAACTTGTTTTTGAATGTTCTTCTTGCGATTAAGTCAACAATCACCCATTCATCCGAGAATTCAGCAGATCTAAAGCTCATTAGCTCTTAGATCTGCTGAAGTGCTAAAAATTACTTGAGGGTGACCTCATCCATATCATTAAGTTAGAATCATCCTAACTACGCTTTGATTTGAGCTAATTTGGTCATTTGGATCAAGTTTCAGTTTTAAGGATTGAATGACAATTTTGAAACAGTCATGTTTAATCGGGTTTTGATTGACCAAATTGAGCACACAACTATTTTTTTTGATTCATGATGATAGGCATAAGCTACTTTTATTGAGTTTTGATCATGAGAAGTGCTTATGCCTAAGTTGATGTTTGGATTGTGTTTTCATCAAACTAGGTAGTGAGGGAAGAGGATTTTTTATGCACTTTTATGAAGCCCTCACAATGATTGATCTGATTTTTAAGCATTATCCAACCTTCCTAAACACCAATCAATGGTGTGTAGGATGGTTAGATGATCATATCATCAAAATAGTGACACACTAGTGGCCTATTTTGGCAACATTGTTTCATGATTTGCATTTTTTTTTAATCGATTAGTTGTTGTCTGAAGAAAGACTTCCAAATCCATTTACAATCATTAGCAACAGATGGTTTTGGGTGTTCCATGGTTCGTATTTCAATTTGGACTTCAAAGTTTGAATTCTTTCAATCTTTACACTTTAAATTAATGTGATAGTTTTATTAGCTAATCTGAATAAAAATGATAGAAAGGAGTTTTGGGATGATGCCTCCAACCCATGTGAAATATGTGAGTGATTTTTACCAATGTAGTTTGATTTGAGCATAGCATTTTTTAATATGGGTTTAATTTGAATTTGCAACTTTGCATAGGATTGCAGTAGCAGCAATAGCTATTGCTGGGATTTTCTAAGATAGATATGATCATTAAAGTAAATTGTTAGATTGATTGTGATTCTAGAGACTTTAAATTAAACCATGTAGGTCTGATCATCCAAAAGATTTGTTGCAAATAGCAACAGCAATGTCATAGCAACAGTAGCTGCTGGGTTTATTCAGCCATTGTTTGACTGAATTTTGAGTGAATTTTGGATTAGAATGAAGTTGACCTTGTGTACAATTGTAGAATAGCATAGAGCAAGCTTTCATGTTCCTTTGTAGTTCAATTTTAACTGGTAGATTGCTTGGAAATGATTTTTGAATTCCTTTGTTAGCATTGTATGTGGTTTTACTATCCAATATGCGAATTTAATGAAAATCAAGTTTAAATGTCTGAAAATATTACATGTATTATGCTGGACATGTTGGAGCTATTTCTCTAAATCTCCAACCTTTAGAACATAGTTAGAGACCTTAGGTTCTATTGCACAACATCATTTTAGGCCTCTTGTGTGTTTAATTTGCAAATAGATAGAAATCACAAAAAAATAAAATAAAGATGGCAAGAGTAGGATTAGCAAATTCTTTAGGTGTGTGCTAGGTTTCAAGGTATTCTGAAACCTCGGCTTGACAGAACATAACAGTCAACAGTTTAGTCTACTTGAAAATTTGATAAAGGACCAAGCTTGAAAAACCACAAAAAGAAATCTCTATGTCTCATCCCCTATCTCTACTATAATTATAAAAATCATAAAAATCAAAGAAACATCGAAAATACCCTTTATACTATGTATATACAAATTAAACCTAAGCTATATGTATATAGTCTATAATATGTATGTAATGTGTATATATAACTTATATCTATATTCTATATATTAAAATAAGTATTTAGAATGATTTATTATATCTAAAACTTTATTATTAAATATCTATTAATTTATGTTAACTTAAAGATATGGTAACCCAACTAATTCTATAAACATATCTATATGTACAAAATTGTACCTAATACCGTACATACGTATTTAACTATAAAATATGAATTATATAATAACTGTAATTTAATTTAGTAAGTATTTACAGTAAATAATTAAGTTATTATGTTAATTAGGAAATTTATTAACTTAAAAGAAAATAAATTAGTAATTTAATTTAATATTGATGTAAGTTATAACGTGTACTTGTATAATACTATGTTAAATATTTTCAACCTACTTATATTCTATTTATATTGTATTATAGTATTTATAAATTATTTGTATGAAAAAAAGACTTAAATGTGTATTTATATATAAATAAATGAAAATAATGTTCCTAAAATACAATAAAAATGCATAATAAATATGTTATTATATAAATTAACACTTTATAGAGTCAATTTTATGATTAAGACATTAATTGATACTATAATTAACTAATTAACAAATACTTTAACATGTGCAATTAGCCAACTTTAATCAATTTTATTATATACCTAAAGGACTAATTTCTATAAATAAATTGTATAATTAGGTAGACCCTATATAAGGACTTTGTAACCATATAATTTAATTTTAATTAGATTAATTTACAACCCTCAAATCGAGGGCTAAAATCCTTAATTTTACACACATTGTAGCTTTGAATTACACTGTGGTAGTGGCTGCGCATAGTCCCACATCATGGATGAGCAAGAAGGCAATGTAGTATAAATTGAATCTTTGTCATAGCCACTTCAATCATCATGTCGTTAAGCACCCATACACACCATACCCCTCTCCTCTCATGACCTGAAATGAGCATTTATTTGTGCATGTGAGCAGTGCTTGGGCCGGGGGCCACGCACTGCAGTAGACCTGGAATGGCCCTGATATTGGGCCTAAAATCAGACGAAATTAAATCTAACATGAACTAGGGTTGGCTATTAATAGAGGTATGGTCCCACCCATATGGGTGTTGTGTATCCCTCGAAACTGGCTGGCCTACCCACTTAAAACCTAATTTTTAAGTTGATGAATAGTGCCTATGTGTGTGAAAGAAAATTCAGCTAAGTGTTGGATCTAATAGAAGTGCTTGTGTGTGTGTGTTTGAGTGTGTGTATATATGTGTACATGTATAGTATAAGTATAATATACATATGTATATAAATAAAGTAAATATGGTAGTGTATATGTATATATATGTGTATAAGTAAATAGAGTAGCATAGTATGTTTGAGTTATATATGCATATAAATAACTAAGAGCTTTAGTGATAGTTGTATCCATCACTGTAAGTAAGTTTACATGTTACTATAGATAGTAGTTTTTGCCTTATTTAGATATTTTACTAAGGCTACAACGATGCGTATTTATGTTACTGTATATGTAATATATGTTAATACAGATATTAATATGTTAATATGATTTACTATAGTAGATATTAATATCAATTTTTGTATTTATACTTAGATATTACTTATATTACTTGTATATAATTAACATAATGTAGTAGTAGCTAGTTTTTGTTGCCTGTTGTATATTTGTTTTAGGCATTTTAGTCTTTTTTAATTGATTCCTTTGTTAATAATTGACCAATTCATACATTATTTGAATGATTCATTCATTTTCTAAATAAAATTAACATTTTTGGACTTACAAAGTGACGTATTTCAATAACTGCCTCCCAGTGAACGACATGGAAACAAACCAGAAAAAATTTCAAATAAATAAAATTGATGCAACATCGGTTTACATATGTTACGCATATACTACAACAACGACACATTAAACCCCATTTTCATCACAAATCGATCGTCGGCGGTCATATTTTTGGCACAATTGCCAGGGATAAAAACCCGATAACAGGGCTTTATTATGATTGTTTGATGATTGTCGTAGTCGATCGTATTATTTTTGGCACCCTTGCTAGGGAGGCAACTCTCTAAATGCCAAAATTTTTCTTTTATTCTTTATTTGTAAATATTTTGTTTGTATATAACTATTCTTTAATTGACATCCTTTGTTGTATATAGATACTTTTATTCATTATATTTTTTGAATGGTTTTTGTATATAATTGTCTCACTAATCACTTAAGGTTTTTGTAGCACTTGAGGAGGAGTGGGAGGAGTTATGTCTTCTTCCAGGTGGAGTCCTCTTCCTGGCAGATTCACTGCACTTCAGGCCTGACTTCCTAGAGGAGTTTCTGCAGATGGAGCTATATTTTCCTGCTTTCCTAAATTAGTATAGTGATAGTTTAGACATAGGAATATTCGTAGGATTATATTTGTCAGGCATAAGTTGTGAGAGCCTATTCTCACACACTAGTTCTATAACTTGGATTCTTTGGATGCTCTCTATATCTCTCATCGATGCAATTTTCTCGTATGCGATTTTCCATATCGATTTCTTTTTTATTTATTTTTGTTTATTGCATTTTAAAAATTAAGACAAATATATAAAATCAAAAAAGACCAAAAGGATTCATACCCTATGTAGCAGCAACATATACTAGGCATCCATACTGAGGTTGTGCATTTCCTATTATATTTCAATTCAAGTCAAACTGCATCACTTGTACAATTGTTGGAGACAGACACAATTTCTATCATTCCTTAGCTCTTCCATCCTTTGCATTTGACTTAAAAATTAAGAAGACCATCTTGTGTTTGAAAAAGACTAAAAAGCATGACGAGCTGCATAGAAAATACCTTTAAATATTGAATCAAATTAAAAATGAGACATTAAAACTGTCTGAAACCCTGTCTGAGTTTTTCATCGATATTTATTGATTGCTTATCGTGTACACACTACACGTTTACTTAAGATCACAAACTCATGTGTTTCTATCTCATCTCCATGAGCAACCACAGGGTCTACATTCGCACACCAGTCTTATATAGATTCTGTGTGGACTTTAGAGTCCTGCACCTTGCTAGGTTTCCTGTAGGACGCATACAATTGTATTGAAGCATTTGTTTGTGTACTATTATATTTCGTTTAGTTGACCCAAGGAAAATTTTGAATTTTCTCATTTGGCTGATTGATTGGTCCTTGTTTGCTGTGAGATTGATTGGGATTTCTGGTTCTACCGTGATTGAGAGATTGTTACCTACTGTTTAGTTGTGACTGTTTCAAAAATTCATTTTTCAAAAGTTGACTCAATGGAAGGTAGGAGATCCCAAAACCCTATGTTAGTACCTCCCTTGGGTAGTGATGCCCAAGCTTCTACTTCCAGTTCAATGCCTTCCACATCCAATCCTCTACCTCCTAGGCCTCAAACTCCCATTTACCATCCCGTTCATCTGAAGGATGGCAACGATTCTGCACAATTCGAGGATTTTTAAGAACTTCCTCCACATCTCTTTCCACATCCTCCACGACCACCACTAAACCCTAGATTCCAACCTCCTCCATATCTTAACTTCCCTAACCAACCACCACCGGAGAGTGGTCCCATACCTAGTCTACAACACCTATTTGAAACACAACTTTAAATAAGCACTTTAAGCCAACAGGCGCAACGGATTACTCAAGCTGTGAATCTATTAGTAAACCCTCAACCACAACCTAGAGCTCCCCTGGCACCTCAAACTCATTTGCAAACGACCAGGGACCGCACTACATTAATGTTCTCTACTTATGGGTTTGTAAGCCATTCTTTTACCCATTCACCCTTAAGGGCTTGAACACAAATTCACCAAAACACCTGCAACCATGGACCACTATAGCGGTGCAAGAGCACGGGAAATTGCATCTGTCTATCCCATGCATCCCTTGATCAACATACAATCCCAATTGAATTTTCGCGTGCCTTTGCGTGTGGCAACACTACCCAAGCCAGATTCAATCCTACAACCACGATTTGATTGGAACGCTGGCACACCCTGATGTAGACACATTTATTTAGGATAAACTACCTATTTATGAATGTTCCTAAGCTTAGAGATGCATTCCATACTATAAATATTGCATAGCTTCCATCATTATGCATTTAGAATAGTGTGTAAAAATTTTACGTTAATTGCATCCTTTTATGGCAAGGAGAGGAGATTTAATTCAGGGCCACGAATTGACGATCTACAGATTTGATTAGAACTACGATTGGAGTCCAACGCCTTCGAAATCACCTTGAGTGGAGTCCCGTAACACCATATACAGTCCAAGGAAGATCATGACCAAGGGACTAGGTGACACAATTCGGAGCTCCAAACAACGAATCTAACTGCATGGATGGATTTGGATCGACAAACGCAACCCAACGGCGTAAAAATTGGTTCAATCCGACTTATGTAGCAGTCCCTACAAAGGGAAGAAGATAGACAACTCGGATCACGCTAAGTGGCACTATTCAGGCTACCCATGGGTGTGCATGCAGCATCGATGTGCACAGTAGCGCAGAGCACGTCTCGTAGCGGTAGAGCAATAACGCGCACGTGACATAGGTGCGCGAAGCGTGCGCACAAGCGCCAACAGGTGCATGGGACATGGGCATGCAGAGCGGCACATGAGCACCACGCGTGGGGCACGTGAGTAGGACCTTTAGCGACGCTTGCAACGGATCTTCAGTGACGTTTATGGATGTCACTAATTTCCCATTGATGTAGACACATCCATTTAGGATAAAATACCTATTTATGAATATTTTTAGGCTTAGATATGCATTCTATATTATAAATATTATATAGCATGCATCATTCTACATTTAGAGTAGTCTGTATAAATAATAGGCTAATTCGTGTCCATTTATGGTCATGGGAGAGGGAGATTTACTTCAGGGCCTCGAATTGACTATCTGACCGTACAAATCTGATCAGGAGGACGAATAGAGTCCAATGCCTCCGAAATCATCTTGATCGTAGTTTTGTAGCACATTGTGCAATTCGAGGAAGATCTATGGGCTGGGGGCAATGCGACATCTTTATAGGCTTCGAATGAAAAGTATGAACATACGGATGGATCTGGAGTAATGATCGCAGTCTGCCAACGTGAAAATCATCTTGATCCAAGTATCATGGCATCCTCTACAATAAAAAGAAGATGGATGGTCTAGATGGTGCTACGTGGCACCATCCAAATCGCCCAACGTCACCAGCCCTTTTTCAAAAGTGCCTCCATCGCGCGATCTTAGCACAGACCGCTTGACTATCTGCTGGCAAGATCGCTTGACCATCAGCTGAGGTAAATTCAAAGCAACAACACTTCTGAGTGCGTAGCACAGCTGTCTCGAAGGCTACTCTCAAAGCCATGGCACACGTTCAACTCCTCCAACACCTCAAATGTAGCCCAATGGCGAGGCACACCCGAATTCGATCGCTCAATCGTGATCAAACGGTTGAGATGTAGCCACATGTTGCAATGGATGAGTGAGGATACGCCCGTGCAGGCACGTGCAATTGCACGCGTAGACCGATGCTTCATCTCACGTGCAATCTGAGCGCATGATCTCCATTCATCCTCAGCCGCCTGATCTCGATCGAATGGCTCTCCATTGACGAGGCAGGATAGCTATGGGCATGTGAGCACCAGCATGCGTGAGTGCATGCTGGCGTTGGATGGGGACCTTCAGCGATGTCTTTAGATGTCACTAATTGCCCATGTGTGAATTGTCTTCTATCCTCTACTATAAAAGGACCCCTACACCTCCCATTCTTCTTCATCTCTTCCTTTCTTTCCCTCACCACCTCCAAGGCCCTAAAGAGAGCTTGTCCCAGGCCTGGGATGCTCCTGTAGAGTAGAAAACCAAAATATTTTGCCACCTCTCACCCTCATTCATGGAGCATCCTGCGGCCATCCTCTCACCACCTTCCGGAAGAAGATCCTCACCACGACGTCGTCCTGCCCCATCCTCCTTCCTCTGCCGTCATTCTCCTTCCTCCAGCTTCCCACCACCTTCATCCAGGTGACGTCAGAGTAAGCCGTCCTCCAAGTGACCGTCGAGGGGGACTCTGCTCAACCCAGTCTATCTTTTACTGCTTTCTAGTGTGGCTTTCCAATTTCAAATCTGTAGCAAACATTGTTTACCAAAATATTGATATTTTCTCTCTCTTTCTTACTTGCATGTAGATTGGCTAGATAATTATGTTGTCAACTTGATCTCTTGTCATTTAAAAATAGCAAAAAAATCTCAAATGATAAAATCGACAAAAGTAAATAAAATCGATAGCGTGGTTTTCAAACCAAACGTTCGTCACCTTGTGTCCGACCTGGGACTCACTTTGAGGTTCAGTATAAATTTTATCTGCTCAACGGATTTCTACGCACTACGACAACGGGTTTCTAACTCAAATCTTTTTGCTTATGGAAATCATGCTCATCATTTTGGCACTGTTGTCGGGGAGGCAATGCTCTTTGATTTTTACTGCATTTTCCTCCTTACTTAAATTTTTAGCTTACTTTGCTCCTTTCTTTCTGTGATTACAGGTACCCTTCCAAGGCGAGCCAAAGTGGATAGATTGAAGTAACGTGTGGTTAGAAGGTTCTCTAAGTGTGTCCCCACATCGACCCACTAGATTTCCATTCCATCACCAAATAACTCAAACTCAAATCAACCTAGGTGCTTTTATAAACCCTAGGATAGATCTAATTGTTTGATTGTCACTTCACCTCACCTCACCCATCGGCATAAGTTAAAAATAAGTAAATAAATAAATAACTCCTTTCTTGTAGGATTAAATTGAAAGTTACACACTTAACACCTACAACTCTCATCTTAAGGTGCACAATCACTTTGATTCTATCACTTAATGAAGATTCGACTTGTGGATCCGATACACCTTAATCCAACACACATATAAGTGAGTAGAAATCTGATTAGGTTAAGACTTTTAGTGTGCCTTAATCAAGTGGTTCAACAGGCCAATTGCTTGAACTGTATGGGCCACACCACTCAAATTAAAACTGTTCCATCAAGTAGCCTGCCACTTAGCACTGAGTTTTAGGGCAGAACCAGGTACTCCACATTATTTTTTATTTTTAAAGGTATATATCATCACCGATGCTTGCAAAACTTGGAGTGTTCTCCTGAACCTGATTGAATACACCTAAGACTAAACCCTAAAAGCTATTAAACAAGGTTAAACCATAAAAGGCAAATCATCAAATAACCTTATTTGTAAACCTTGGTTGTGCACACATGCACATTTTAATTGATCAATAAAGGCACAACCCATCTAAAGGCCCCATCACATTCCAAGAGCACAATCATCCCAAGCCTAATTAAAACTGAGTAGACGTTGGCCTTAAGGATTGATTCACTCTTCAGGACTCCAACTAAGATTTTTTTCAATTAATCTACTTCCACTGGTCGATCTGATCTCTAGTTAGGGGAGTAGCGTCAAACGACCACGGTTGCAGGGCATCAAAGGAACCTGAGTCAAAAGCTAAGGGAAGAACCTTCTCTCCATCCCCTCCCTCTAATTGGTTGGATTGGCCAAATAGAAGTAGACCAAGTCATTTCTGTCATCTCAAGATAGGTTTTAAGAGTTTGTAGATCTATAAGCTAGCCCACCTAAGTACATGTTTTGTTGATTGTATTGCAGGGCACCTTTCTTTGTCAGTTTTCCCTCCTTTTTCACCATGTATTCTTCCACACCTCACTCACATTTCCAATCCTACTCTCCTACCATCACTTATCCTTAAAATGATTACTATTCTGACTCGACTTATAATTACCCATCTCCTAGTCAGGATAACTTTGATTGGGGATATAATTCTAGACCACAATGTCCAGGACCTACCCCAGGACATCATGATTATGATTATCTTTCCCAGAGTTACACTAAGTATTGGTCTCCAACCTTTGATGATCAAACCAACCAGATCTACAATCAAGAAGGATATGATGATTATACCACCTTCCTTCCATAGGATTATACTGAATATATGATTGATGTAAACATGTTTACACTACTTAAGATGTCTGTTTATGCATGTTCTTAAGCATAGGATTGCATTACATGCTATGAATATTGCATAACATGTATCATCTTGCATTTAGAGTAGTATGAATAAAATGGAGGTTAATTTTCTCCCTTTATGTTCATGTACAAGGTAAACTTTTTATTGAGGCCTCGGATTGAAGATCCAACCATACAGATGTGATCAGGGCGATGATTGGAGTTCAACAACTCCAAGATCGCCCTAATCAGACATCTGTAGCATCAGTTAGTGACCAGGGAACCCTAGAAGATCAAGGGCCAAGATGGTGTGAATCCACATTTCAAACGAAAAATCTGACCGCACGGATGGATTCGGATCGAAGATTGCAGCCTAACGGCGTGAAAATCGACTCAATCCGACAGCCGTGGCACCATCTACATCATCCAGAAGATGGGTGGCTTAGATGGCGCCATGTCGTGCCCTCTCAGCTGCCCAATCGGCCAAAGCACCTACCTCACCTTCTCTTCTTCAATCAAAGCACCACTTCTCTGCCGTTGGATGCACATCCAATGGCTGTGAATTCACGCACCTGATTTCGTCCGTGCGACCATCTGGATGACGTAGCACAGCGGGAGAGAGCTCTATCGCGAGCAAGCGACACGCGACCGATTCCTCGCGAGCAGGCGAGCGGTGCAGGCAAGCAGGCACGATTGACCGCTCGATCGCTATCGAACAGTCGCGCGCGCCCAATCCACCCCACGTGCTATTGCACGCCCACGCATGACGTGGGATTGTACGCGGGCGAGCGTGCGCTGAGGAGCAAGCGAAGGCGTGACTTAAGCCATCTAATCTCACGATCGGACAGCTGAGATCGGCTGGACGTGCATGCGCATTACACGCGCGGGCAAGCGAGCGGGCGTGCACGCGTCTCCCACTACGCCCATGTTCGGATCTTTAGTGACAGTTTTATCCGTCACTAAAGGTCCTGAAATAATGTTTTTAAAATTGGAATGACCAAAATGCCCCCACTCCTTGCAACTATAAAACGAGACCCCCTCCATATGAAATTCTCATCCCTTCCTTATCTTTTCTCCCTCTCCAAAGCTCAAGAGAAGCTTGTCCTACACCTGGGATGATTCTTGCGAGATAAAGTCAATTTTTCATCCCCTTTCGCAAGTGGATCCCATGACGACGACGGCGTGTTGCCCCATTCCCATTCTTCTTGCTTTGCCCTCCTCCGTCCTGCTTCATCCTTCTTCGTCCAGGCGTCATCCCATTTGGCTCGTCCTCCAAGCGATCGTCGAGGAGGATATCTCTCTCCCTATTCTTTTCACTGCTTTCAAGAATAGATTTACTGCTTTCTAGTTTAATCATTTTCTCGCTTTCTAGTCATAATGTTTATTGCAACAAACAATCTTTTTGATGATGAATTCCATGTTCATTCTACATCTCCTTTTGGTTTTTGTTTGTAATATTCTCTCTCTCTCTCGCTTTTCTATTTATTATAAATAGTTAGATAATTCTAATCAATTAATTTACTTCGTGACAAATAAATCGAACGCATGTTTTTAAATCAAACGTCCACCTCCCTGTGTTCGACCCAGGATTTCTATTCTAGTATAAATTTTATTTGTTGAACACAAGTTCTTCTCTTTCATACTACAACGACAGGTTTTCAAAACCAAACACGTTAGCATAGCAACCCGTGCATTCAACACTTTGGCGCTGTTACTGAGGAGGCGATGCTCTTTGATTTTTTCTTCGCATTTTTACAACTTACAAATCATTTACTTCTCTTCTCTCCTTTCTTATTGTAATTACAGGTACTCTTTTGAGATAGGCAAAAGCGGTAGATTGGAGTAAAGTGCTATTGAAGGTTTTGTAAGTTATCCCCCACCTCCCACGCATTAGATTTCATTTCACCACATAATAACACAAACATCAATCAACCTAGGTGTTCTTATAAACTCTAAGGTTAGATTGTTTGTTGTTTGACACCCACACTCCCCCCAACCTCCACATTAAAAAAAGAAAAATAAAAAAAAAAATCTCACAGAGGTACACAACCTAATCTGATTTTTAAACTCAACTGGTAAACCGATCTTTGGAGCTGGTACACACATTCAAACACATAATTGAGTAGAAATCAGATTAGGTAATCACTTGTGTGCCTAATTAAGTGGTGCAAAAGGCCAATTGTTTGAGTTGATTGAGCAGCACCACTTCAATTAAAATCAACTCATCAAGTAGCTGCCACGTAGGTTCAACTCTTAGGGATTTACCAGGCACTCCACATTCTTTTATGTTTTAAAGGAAAATATCTTTACTTGTGCTTTCAAAACCTGGTGTATGGCAACAAAACTTGTTTGAAAACACCTAAAGTTGAATCTTAAAAGCTACTAAGCAAGATTTGAACCTTAAAATTCACCGCATCAAAAATAATCTTGCTTGAAAACCACTGGTTGTGCATGCACACACAAATCAATCAATCATTAAGGGCACAACCCAGATAAAGGGCCCATCACATTCCAAAGTACATTCAAACCTAGCCCTAAATAAAATACAGTAGACGTTGGCCTTAAGGATTCGATTCGCTCTCCAGAGCCCAGAACGAGATTATTTTCGATTAGTCTATTTCTATTATTCAATCTGATGTCTAGCTAGGGGAGCAAAATCAAACGATCGTGGCTGGGGGGTGCACTAGGAACCGGAGGCGTAAGCCAAAGGAAGAACCTTCTCCCCAGTCCCTCCTTCTAATTGGTTGGATTAAACAGACAGAAGTAGATCAAATCGTTCCTTTATCTCAGGATGGGTTTTTGGAGATTGTAGGTCTTTAGGCTAGCCCACTTAAGGACAAGTTTGATTGTTTATATTACAGGGCGCCTTTCTTCCTCCCATTTCTCATGAATCCTTCCACATATTACATGCATTCCCGCTCTTTCCCTCCTATTTTGAATTATCCTCAACATGACGGTTATCCCAACTCATACTGTAATCAACCATCAGTTAGTTGGGATAACTCGGATTGGGGATACAGTTCCGGACCTCCATGTTTAGGGTCTAACCCTGAACACTATGATTGTGATTTCTATCCTTCTCAGAGCCACATCGATTATAGATCATCACCCTTTCATGAAAAACCTAATACGATCTACAATCAAGAAGGATACATTGATTCTTACCCATCCTCTGATTACACTGCCATTTGGTCATCACCACCTTTTGAACAATTTGGAATGACCTATTATCAGGAAGGGTATAACGAATCTCAATTTGTTAATTCCCCTGCATTGACCACAAACCCGCCCAACCCTGAACCAACTCATTTGGTTCAGGGTAACCAGGTTCAAGAAAAGGTTCTGCCTAACTTGAGAAATATCATACAATCTTTAGAAGTTCAGCCAATACCTTGCATTGAGAGATTGGAGCCCCAGATTCAGATGATTGATGATTTGAATAAGTATTTGTTGGATTGGCTCCAGGATGTTAAGGATAAGAACTCGGGTGAGTTTCTACTTGGGAAGTTAGCAAAATTGAGGATGAGATCTGTGGTTGCTTTGATTCAATCATAGGATGATTCCCAGGATGAACCCTCTTCAGGAAAGCCAATTTTAGAACCCATTCAGGCACCTGTTGGGGGGGACACGTGTTACAAGGCTGACCAGATTGAATTAGAGCAACCAATTAAGGAAGATCTGATTTCTTCACTTGAGATCCCTGAGCCGGGGTACGAGGAAACGCATGTCTCCTTGGAACAGAAAGTGACAGATGATTTTGAGACATACATTAATACGGATCTTGATTTCTTTGATTATAATGGTGAAGATTCAATTTGCGAAGTCTCAAGCGAATTTACAGAAGATGATTTTTGTGAGACGATTGGGCCTGAGGAATCTAAAAGATCATTTGATAGCCCAATAATTGAGGAAATTGATTTTATTAGGGCTCACATTACGGATCCAGAATTGCATTTTCTAGAGGATTCAATTCAATGCCCTGATTGTCAGTTACACCCCATTGAGCTTATCGATGATTCTGTTTCTGAGATAGTTAGACCCAAGTCAATTCTGATTCAGCCACATCTTTTAGACTTGGAAATTTCAGATGGGGTGATTAATATGCAAGAGGTCCAGAATTTAACATTCTGAATGAGGAGGATAGGAGCTGGGAAGTTCTAATTTGGGAAGCTAGTTCCGAAGGAAGTAGAAGTCTGAGTCAAAGGGTTCCTATTAAGCTGAAACCATCAAACGAAGACCCTTACGACATCTGTTCTGAGGATGTCCAACCAAAGCACACATTCAATGATTATCCTTTTGAGCTTGATTTCTCTGTAACTTGACGTTTTGGTCTTGGGTTGCATCCTCATAAATCACAGGCCCGACCCCGCTTGCATATTGATTTTAGGTTTTGGGTAATTTTTATCCATAACTTCAGATATTCTCAATTATGGGGTATGGGTCTGCACCACAATTTGGTCCACATCTGTGGACCTCTGCTGATAGGTCAGAGGTTGCTTCTGTTTATTCTGATTCTAACCTACACCTGTGAATTCGTTATTTCCCTTCTTTGTATAGTGTGCCTAGCTGAAGGCACTAAATTCAGCACGTATACAGTTCTTTTTAGTTTTCATCTCGAAGCGGACCTGACATTCACGTAATTCAGGTGCTTCTATGCTATTCCACTCTGTTTTATGTCTTGTTAATACAATGAGGACATTGCATTAGATAGGCATGGGGGGTGGATATTCATCTCTGAATTTATTCTTCAGCTCCGTAGATTTATTTTATTTTATTAAAAAAAATTAGTGGAATTAGGAAAGAGAACTTAGGTTTAAGAAAATTTTTAATCTTAGGAAATACTACATTATGATTTGAACACAAAGGCCATTCAGGTCTTTGGACTTAATTAGCCCATGTATCCACTAAAATGTGGATTTGTTTATCGAGTCCTCGCCAACCTAAATTCTATTTTAATTGGAGTAAATAAGTTTGGGTGATAAGTACACGACTTATCAACCCGCCCTCTGATTTGAGGGACTTTGAGTTTTTAGCATCTACACACTATCTTGTCACTGACTCGTTGTTCGACGATTCTAATGGAAATTGGGTAGCTAATGAACCTTCTAGGGTGATTTGGCTGGCATGTTATCATGGGTAACAACCCATAGGTCAGTTGTCTAGAGCCCATTCACTGAACCTTTCTCTTTTTGCTGCCTTTAGGTAAATCCTAGACCAGGGAAGCCACCTACTTAAAAAAAAAACTCAAAAAGAAAAGGAGAAAAGAAAAAAAGAAATAAGCACACTTCGCCGCACGAGTATGGCATGCAAGCTGTTGGTGGTAACAGCTCATCGACCGGTTGTCCAGAACCCAGCTCAATAAATGTACTGAAAAATCCCAAAACACTTAGGAAGAAGCGGAGAACTAGAATAAATCGGGGAGATATACACTAGATTCACCCTTGTGTTGACCCCGTAAAAAAATAAAAGTACGGAGAAAGCTACCGGTCGTAAAGATACACCTTTATGTAGAATTTTTTTTAGGTCACCTAGAGGCGTAAAAATCCGAAGTCCGTTTTAACTGCCGGTCAATGAGTCTATCAAATTCATAATAAGATGCTTAGAACTTAGGATTCTCATCAAATCTTGGGTGAGTTGAATGGTCGTAGAAAGCCACTCTTAAACCCTAAAACTTGAATATCCAAAAAAAGAAATTAGAAAGGAGGAAAAAGAAAATTTTATTTGAATAAGGCGAGGGCTTGAGGCGGTCTACATTTTGGCAGATACTCGGGCACTGTTGTGTCTTTGAAAGTTCAGATCCTAGGTAGACATTTTCCTAATGATTGAAAATAACTCATGCCCAAATAATCTAACTTGATTCTTTTATAAATAGCATATAGTTTTTGCTAGGGACTAGCAAAAGATAGGCATGGGGGTATGATGTAAACATGTTTACACTACTTAAGATGTCTATTTATGCATGTTCTTAAGCATAGGATTTCATTGCATGCTATAAATATTGCATAACATGCATCATATTGCATTTAGAGTAGTTTGAATAAAATGGAGGTTAATTGTCTCCCTTTATGTTCATGGACAAGGCAAACTTTTTATCGAGGCCTCGGATCGAAGATCCAACCGTACAGATGTGATCAAGGCGACGATTGGAGTTCAACGACTCCAAGATCGCCCTAATCAGACATCTGTAGCATCAGTTAGTGATAGGGAACCCTAGAAGATCAAGGGCCAAGATGGTGTGAAATCACACTTCAAACGACAAATCCGACCGCAAGGATGGATTCAGATCAACGATCGCAGCTTAACTGCGTGCAAGTTGATTCAATCTGACAACTGTGGCACCATCAACATCATCCAGAAGATGGATGGCCCAGATGGCACCACATGGCACCATCTCAGCTGCCCATCCAGCCGAAGCACCCGCCGCACCTTCTCTTCTTCAATTAGAGCATCGCTTCTCCACCGTTGGATGTGCATCCAACTGCTGTGGATGCGCACGCCTGATTTATCTGCGCGACCATCTGGATGACACAGCGCAGCAGGCGAGAGCTCTATCACGAGCAAGCGGCGCGTGATCGATTCCTTGTGAGCTGGTGAGCGGTGCGGGTGAGCAGGTGCTATTGACCGCTCGATCGCGATCGAATAGTTGCGCAAGCCTAATTCGCCCCATGTGCTATTACACGCCCGCGCATGACGTGGGATCGTACGCGGGTAGGCATGCGCTGAGGAGCGGTCGAAGGCACAACTTAAGATGCCCGATCTCACGATCGGATGGCTGAGATCGGCTGGACGTGCGCGCGTGTTACACGTTCGGGCAAGCAAGCGGGCGCGTGAGTGCCACCCACTACACCCATGTTCGGACCTTTAGCGACGGTTTTATCCTTCACTAAAGGTCCTGAATTAATGTTTTTAAAATTGGAATGACTAAAATGCCCCCACTCCTTGCAACTATAAAAGGAAACCCCCTCCATATGAAATTCTCATCCCTTCCTTCTCTTCTCTCCCTCTCCAAAGCTCAAGAGAAGCTTGTCCCACACCCGGGATGCTTCTCGCGAGATAAAGTCAATTTTTCATCCCCTTTCGGAAGCGGATCCCGTGACAATGACGACATATTGCCCAAGTCCCGTTCTTCCTGCTCCACCCTCCTTCATCCTGCTTCGTCCTTCTTTGTCCAGGCGTCATCCCATCCGGCTCATCCTCCAAGCGACCGTCGAGGAGGATATCTCTCTTCCTATTCTTTTTACTACTTTCTAGAATAGATTTACTGCTTTCTAGTTTAATCATTTTCTTGCTTTCTAGTCATAATGTTTAGTGTAACAAACAATCCTTTTGATGATGAATTCCATGTTCATTCTACATCTCCTTCTGATTTTTGTTTGTAATATTCTCTCTCTCTCTTTTCTTTTTATTGTAAATAGTTAAATAATTCTAATAAATTAATTTACTTCGTGACAAATAAATCAAATGCGTGTTTTTAAATCAAACGTCTGCCTCCCTATGTTTGACCCGGGATTTCTATTCCGGTATAAATTTTATTTTTTGAACACGAGTTCTTCGCTTTCATGCTACGACGACAGGTTTTCAAAACCAAACACATTAGCGTAGCAACCCGTGCGTACAACAAGGATACCACCTCTCTTTGAACAACCTGAAATGACCTACTATCGAGGAACCTAAGAACCACAATTTCTTGACTACCCTAGTTTTAACCCAAGCCCACACAACCCTGAACCAAACCATTTGATTTAGGTGAACCAAGTCCAAGATAGGGTGTTGGCTAACTTGTGGAACACCATACAATCTTTAGAAACTCATCCAACACCATGCACTGAAGCATTGGCGCCTATGAAGAAAATGATTGATGAACTTAACAGTTCTTTGTTGGATTGGCTCCAAGATGTCAAGGATAGGGACCCAGGTGAGTTTTTACTTTGGGAGTTGTCAAGATTAAGGATGAAATTTATGGTTACCTTAGTCTAATCTTCGGATGATTCCCAGGATGAACACTCTTCACGGGGGCCAATGTTAGAACCCGCTCAGGCGCCTGTCGAGGGGACACATTTTCTGAGACCAGGGATGGCCAGGCTGGTCTAAAGCAACCCATTGAGGAAATCGATTTTCTCACTCAAGATCCCTAAGCCAGGGAGTAAGGAAAAAAATGTCTCCAAGGACCAAGAAATGACATGATTTTGAGACATATAAAAATGAGGATCAAGAATTCTTTGATTTTGAGGGTGAACAATCTTTAGGTGAAGGCTCACTTGAGCTTAAGGAAGATAATTTTAGTGAGACAAACAGGCTAAGGGAATATGATCAATCATTTGATAGCTCGATAATTGAAGATTGTTATCCTATTGGGGCTAACTTGGAGGATCCGAATCCTGATTTACTAGAGGATTCAATCAGTATCCCCATTTCTCAACCACACCTTAAAGAGCTGAATGATGATATTTTTGAAATTATTAAACCTAAGTCAATCCTAATTGGGACACAGTTTTTAGACTTGGGTAAATCTCATGCGATGAATGATATACCAGAGGTCTCGGAACCTGAACGCTTGATCTTGGAGGATAGGAATTTGGAAGTTAAAATCTAGGGGGTTAATTTTGAGGGAAATACAATTTTGGATCCAATGGTTCCTATTGACTTGAAACCACCTACCTTCTACTAGGAACCTTATGATAATTTAGACATTGAGGACATGCAACCGAAGTACATAACAATTAACTATCTTTTTGAGATAAACTCCAAGTGGACATATTAACCTAGTAAATCAAATCTACCCATTGTTCGACATTTCAGACTTGTGTTGCACACCACAAAACTGCAGGCCCGACGTTGTAAACACAGCAATCTCCGATTCTAGGTGACTTTCATCTAGAACCTTAGAACCACTCGACCTTGGGGCATGGGTCTGCACTACAACTTGGTCCACATCTATGGACATCTTCTGCTGGCGGGCTTTAGGATCAATATTTTTATTCTAGTTCTGACCTACACTTGTGAATTCCAAATTTCTTCTTAGTTTGTATATTATGCCTAGTGAAAGGGAATAAACTTAACACATGTGTATACTCCTTTCTCTCTGTGGAGCCGATCAGATTGTCATGAAATTCAGGTGATATTCTACTTATTCTTCCCTTTTCATTGTTTATTTTTACAATGAGGACATTGCATCATTTAGGAATGGGGGGTGGATGCTTAATCCAGAAAATATTTTGTTAGCTCTGTGAAATTTATTTTATTTAAAAAAAATTGAAAATTCAAAAAGAAAAAAAAATAGAATTAGGAGAAGAGAACTTAAGCATTATGAGTTGTTAACTTTAGGAGATGATACTTAAGGAATTAAAATGTAGACTTGGTCTCGAGTCCTTGCCAAGATTAATTTTACTTTAATTTGGCTAATAAATTGGGATGATAAATACACAACTTATCAACCCACCCTCTGAATTGAGGGGACTTTGAGTCTAAGCATCTACACACTATTTGCACTGACTCACTTTCCGGCAGTGTTTACGGAAATTGGGTAGCCAATGAATCATCCAGGGTGGTATGGCTGGCAAGTTGTTGATGGTAATAGCTCATCAGGTGTTTGTCAAGAGCCCAACCACATGACTATTCTCATTTTGCTTCCTTTAGGTAAATCTTAGATTAGGGAAGCCACCTACTTAGAGAAAAAGAGAAAGGGAAGTACCCAAAAAGAAAAAAAAATAAAGAAAAAAATTAGTGGAAAGGAGAATAAAATAAAGTAAATAAATAAGCCATACTTCACTGCACGATTATGGCTGGCAAGTGGTCCGTGGTAACAGCTCATCGGCTGGTTGAACAAAACCAAGCTCACGAAATGCATGTATAATTCCTAAACACCTAGGAAGAAGTGGAGGAGTAGAATAAGTTGGGGAGATATACACTGGGTTCACCCTTCTGTTGTCCTCATAAAAAAATAAAAGGTTGGGAGAAAGCTACCGATCGAAAAGATAAACCTTTAGGTAGAAATTCATAAGGTCCCCTAGGGTCGTAGAAACCTGAAGTCCATTTTAACGGCCACCTAGTGAGTCTATCACTCTTTTGTAAGATGCTTAGAAGTTAGAGTCCTTTTCAAGTCTTTGGTTCGTCGGGTAGCTGTAAAAAGTTATCCCAAAACTCTTAACTCCAAAATTCCAAAAAATTAGAAAAGAAGAAAAAGCAAAAAAATGTATCTTCCTTTTCAAATGAAAGTGGACTTGGGTGATCTTCATTCTGGCAGAGAATCGGGTACTATTGAGTTTCGTAGTTTAGAACCTTAATTAAAATTTTCTATTGTTAATAAACTTATGTCTAAGTAATTAGACCCTAATTCTATTTTTATACATAGCATTTAATTTGATTTTTCTAGGGTCTAGCAAAAGATATGCAAGGGGGTATGATGTAGACACATCCATTTAGGATAAAATGCCTATTTATGCATGTTCTTAGGCCTAGATATGCATTCCATATTATAAATATTGTATACCATGCATCATTCTTCATTTAGAGTAATTTAAATAAATTATAGGTTAATTCGTGTCCTTTTATGGCCAGGGGAGATGGAAATTTATTTCGAGGACTCAGATTGATGATCTGACCATATGGATCTAATCAGGATGATGAATGAAGTCAACACCTCCAAAATCATCTTGATCAGAGTTCTATAGCACATTGTGCTGTCTGAGGTAGATCAATGGCCAGAAGGCAATGTGACATCTTTACGGGGTTCAGATGAAAAATCCGACCGTACGGATGGATTCGGAGCAATGATCGTAGTTCGCCAACATGAAAATCATCTTGATCCAACCACCATGGCATCCTCTGCAAGAAAAAGAAGATGGACAGTCTGGATGGTGCCATGTATGATCCAAATAGCCCAACATCACCCGCCCTTCTTCAAAAGTGCCCCTATTGTATGATCTTAGCCGTTGGATGAAAATCCAATAGCCAAGATCGCTTGACCATTGGCTACGGTAAATTCAAAATAGGAAGACTTGTGAGCGCATAGCATAGTGGTCGCGAAGGCCACTCTCAAAGTCATGGTGAGAGTTAAACACCTCCAATGCCTCAAATCCAGCCTAGTGGTGAGGTGCACCCAAATTCGACTGCTCGATCATGATCGATCAACTGAGATGCAACCACGCTGCACAGTGGATGAGCGTGGATACACTCACAGGTGCACTCACAATTGCACATGCAAACTGATGCTTCATCTCATGTGTAATCTAAGCATGCGATCTCCGCTCATCCTTAGCCACTAGATCCTGATCGAACGGCTATCCATCGATGGGGCATGACAGCTATGGGCATGTGAGTGCCAATGTCTGCAAGCGCGTGAGGGTGTTGGCTGGGGACCTTCAATGACGTCTAAAGTGGGTCTATAGTGACATCTTTAGATGTCACTAATTGCCCATGTTCAAATTGTGTTCTATCCTCCACTATAAAAGGACCCCTACAGCTCCCATTCTTCTTCATCTCTTCCTTTCTTTCCCACACCACCTCCAAGGCTCGCCCAGGATGCTCCTCAAAAGTAGAAAACCAAAATATTTTCTCTCCTTTCACCCCCATTCGTGGAGCATCCTGTGGTCGTCGTCTCACCACCTTCTGGAAGATCCATGCTGCGACGCTGTCCTGCCCCATCCTCCTTCCTCTGCCGTCGTTCTTTTTCCTCCAGCTTCCTGCCACCTTCATCCAGGCATTGTTAGAGCGATCTATCCTCAAAGAGACCATCTAAGGGGACTCTTCTCAATCCATTCTATCTTTTACTACTTTTTAGTGTAGCTTTCTATTTTCATATCTATAACAAACAATGTTTAGCTAAATATTGATATTTTCTCTCTCTCATACTTTGCAAGTAGATTAGCTAGATAATCATGTTGTCGACCTGATATCTTATGTTATAAAAATACCAAAAAAATCTCAAAAGATAAAAATAGTAAAAATAAATAAAATCGAAAGGATGGTTTTCAAGGCAAACATTCGCCTCCCTGTGTTCGACCCAAGACTCATTTCGAGTTTTGGTATAAATTTTATCTGGTTAGCAGATTTCTACACACTACGATGACGGTTTTCTAACTCAAATCTTTTCTTGTACAGAAATCACCTTCATCATCCATGCACGAAATGCCTCCTTTCCTCCACTATAAATGGACCCCTACCCCTCCCATTCCTCTTCATCTCTTCCTTTCTCTCCCTCACCACCTCCAAGGCTCTAGAGAGAGCTTGTCCCAAGCCTGGGATGCTCCTCGAGAGTAAAAAGTAAACAATTTTCCCACCTCTCACCCCCATTCGCGCAGCATCCCATGGTCGTCCCCTCACCACCTTTGGGAAGAAGATCCTCGCCGTGACGTCGTCTTGCCCTGCCCTCCATCCTCTGGTTCCATCCTTGTCCGTCCCTCTCCTCACCGCATCCTCCAAGCGACATCGAAGCAACTCATCCTCCAAGCAATCGTCGAGGGGGACTCTTCTCACCTCTGTCTTTTACTGCTTTCTAGCGTAGTTTTCCACTATCTTATTTGTAGTTGTAGCAAACTATTTAAGATATACATTGATGTTCTCTCTATCGTTCTCTCTCTTTCTCTTTCTTTGTCTTATTTTGCAAGTAGATTAGTTGATTTCATCGATATGATCTCTTGCAATATTAAAATACCGAAAAAATGATAAACGACAAAGACAATAATAATAAATAAAATCTAAGCACGGATTTCAGACCAAATGTTCTCCTCCCTATGTTCGATATCGGACTCACCTTAAGTTTCGGTATAAATTTTATTTGGTGGCGATTTTTACGACTACGATGGCGAGTTCTCTCGAAACCTTGATTTTACATTGCAAAAACATACTCATCATTTTGGCATTGTTGCCAGGGAGGCAACGCTCTTTAGTTTTTCCATGTTTTCTGCATTGCTTAACTTTTCAGCTCACTTTGCTCCTTTCTTTCTATGATTACAGGTACCCTTTTAAGGAGAGGCAAAGCGGAATAGATTGGAGTAAAGTACGGTTAGAAGGTATATCACCACCCCCACCCTTAGATTCCATTCCTTCACTTAATAACTCAAACTCAAATCAACTTAGGTGCTTGCATAAACCCTAAGTTAGATCTTTGTTGTTTGATTGTCACTTCACCTTACCTCACCCATCCATATGAACTAAAAATACAAAAAAGAAATTACTCTTCTCTTATTGTGGGATTAAGCTAAAAGTGACATAACTTAAACACCTACAAATTTCTCAACCTAAGCCGCACAATCACATTGATTCTATCACTTAACAAGAACCAGACCTATGGATCCAGTACACCTTAACTCAACACACAAATAAGTGAGTCGAAATTTGATTAGGTTAAACATTTTTGTGTGCCTTAATCAAGCGGTACAACAGGCCAATTTCTTAAAGTGTTTGGGCCACACCACTAAATTTAAAACTAATCCATGAAGTAGCTTGCCACTTATGGTTGAATTTTAGGGCTGAACCAAACACTCCACATTATTTCTGATTTTTAAGGAATATATCATCATGGGTGCTTGCAAAACTTGGAGCGTTCTCCTGAACATGATTGAATACACCAAAGAGTAAACCCTGAAATCTACAAAACAAGGTTAAACCCTAAAAGACACTTCATCAAATAACCTTGTTTGAAAACCCTGGTTGTGCACACACACACATTTTAATTGATCATTAAGGGCACAACCTATCTAAAGGGCCCACCACATTCCAAGAACACAATCATCCCAAGCCTAATTAAAACTGAGTAGACGTTGGCCTTAAGGATTAACTCACTCTTTGGGACTCCAACTAAGATTCTTTTTTATTAATCTACTTTTACCGGTCCATCTGATGTCCATCTAGGGGAGTAGTGTCAAACAACTACGGTTGGGGGGTATCAAAGGAACCAGAGGCGCAAGCCAAAGGAAGAACCTTCTCCACAGCACCTTCCTCTAACTGGTTGGATTGACTAGATAGAAGTAGATTAAATCATTTCTTTCTTCTCAAGATGGGTCCTAGGAGTCTGTAGGTTTTTAGGTTACCCACTTACGGATAGGTTTGGTTGATTGTATACTAGGGCACCTTTCTCTCCTTTGTTTTCTCTCCTATTTCACCATGTATCCTTCCACATCCTACACACATGTCCAATCCTACCCTCCTACCACTACTTATCCTCAAGATGATTATCTCGACTAGACTTATGATTTCCATCCACTAGCCAGGATAACTTTGATTGGGGATATGATTCTATACCTCAATGTCCAGGACCTAACTCTGGACATTATGATCATGATTATTATCCTTCCCAGAGTTACAATAATTATAGATCACCACCTTCTTAAGAACAAACCAACCTGATCTACAATCAGGAAGGATATAACACCTACCCTCCCCAGGATTATTCTGAATATAGCTCACCACCATTCTTTGAACAACCAGAAATGACCTACTATCAGGGAGGACCCCAAGAACCTCAATTTCTTGACTCCCCAAGTTTTAACCCAACCAACCCAACCCTGAACCGAACCATTCAGTTCAGGTGAACCAGGTCTAGGATGGGGTGTTGGCTAACATGAGGAACACTATACAATCTTAGAAGATCAACCAACACCATGCACTGAAGCATTGGAGCCCATGATCAAATTGATTGATGAGCTTAATAGTTTGCTATTGGATTGGCTCCAAGATGTTAACGATAGGGGCCCAGGTGAGTTTCCACTTGGAAAATTGTGAAGATTGAGGATGAAATTTGTGGTTCCCATAGTCCAATCTTGGAATGATTCCCAGGATGAACCCCCTTTAGGAGAGCCAATATCAGAATTTGCTAAAGAGCCTATCGAGGGGGACACATTTTGTTTGACCAAGGATGACCAGGTTGGTCTAGAGCAACCAATAGAGGGTGATGTGATTTTCTACCCTAAATCCACAATCCAGGGAACGAGGAAAAGTATGTCTCTATGGACCAGGAAATGATAGCTAACTATGAGACATATATAAATAAGGATCATGAATTCTTTGATTCTGAGGGTGAAGAATCTCCTGGTGAAGTCTCACTTAAGTTTAAGGAGAATGATTTTAGTGAGACTAACAGGCTCAAGGAGCATGACGAACCATTTAATATCCCGATAATTGAGGATTATGATCCAATTGCGGCTGACATGGAGGATTCAAATCTAGATTAATTGGATGATTCAATCAGTAACCCCATTCCTCAACCACACCATAAAGAATTGAATGATGACATTTTCAAAATTAGTGAACCCAAGTGAACTCTGATTCAGCCACAATTTTTGGATTTGGGTAAATCACATGGGGTGAATGATATGCTAGAGGTCCTGGAAACCAAACACTTGATTCTAGAGGAGAGGAGTTTGGAAGTTAAATTATGTGAAGTGAATTCTGAGGAAAATAATGTTTTGGATTTAAGGGTTCCAGTGACCTGAAACCACTTACCTTCTATTAAGACCCTTATGATATCTTCGATGTGCAACCCATGCTCAGAATAATTGACTATCTTTTTGAGCTAAACTCTAAGTGGATACCATAATTTATTGAATCGGATCTACCCATTGTCCGCCACTTTAGTCTCGGGTTGCACACCACAAAACCATAGGCCCAGTCCCACAAACACAACAATCTCCAATTCTTGCTGATGTTCATCCAAAGCCTTAGAACCACTCGACCCTGGGGCATGGACCGACACCTTAATCTGGTCCACATATGTGGACACCTACTGGTGGGTTGTATGATCAATATTTTATTTTGATCTTGACCCACACTTGTGAATTCTTAATTTCTTCTTTATATGTATATTATGCCTAGCTAAAGGCAATAAACTTAGCACGTGTGTATACTCCTTTCACTCTGCGGAGTTGACCAGATTTTCATGAAATTCAGGTGATATTCTATTTATTCTGCCCTTTTCATGCCTTTATTTTTACAATGAGGACATTGCATCATTTAGGAATAGGGGGTGCATTCTTAATTCTAAAATTATTTTGTTTGCTACATGGAATTTCCTTTATTTTCTTCAAAAAAAATTCAAAATTCAAAATTCAAAAATGCAAATAAAGATTAGAATTAGGAGAAGAGAACTTAACCATTAAGAGTTATTAACTTTAGGAAATAATACTTTAGGCCCTGAACACTTAAACTCTTCAGGTCTTTGGGCTTAATCAGCCTGGGTGTCCACTGAAATGTGGACTTGTTCTTAAGTCCTTACCACGTTAATTCTATTTTAATTTGGTTAATAAACTGGGGTGATAAGTATATGACTTATCAACCCACCCTCTGATTTGAGAGAACTTTAAGTCTAAAGCATCTACACATTATTTGCACTTAATCACTTTTCAATGGATTTTACAAAAATTAGGTAGCTAATGAACCTTCTACGGTGGCATGGCAGGCAAGTTGTCGGTGGTAACAGCTCATTGGCCGGTTGTCTAGAGCCCAGCCACACGACCATTCTCTTCTTGCTGCCTTTAGGTAAATCTTAGATCAGGGAAGCCACCTACATAGAAAAAAAATGAAAAATAGAGAGAAAGATATAGAGAAATACCCAAAAAAAAGAAAAAAAATTAAATAAGCCACACTTCACCGCACGAGTATGGCTGGCAAGTGGTCAGTGGTAACAGCTCATTGGTCGGCTGTCCAAAACACCGCTCACAAAAATGTACAAATAATTCCCAAAACACTTAGGGAAGAAGCGGAGAAGTAGAATAAACCAAGGAGATATACATTGGGTTTTCCCTTGTGTTGACCCCATAAAAACATAAAAAAAGTAGGGAGAAAGCCACCAATCAGAAAGATAAACCTTTAGGCAAAAACTCTTAAGACCACCTAGGGTCGTAGAAACTTGAAGTATGTTTTAACAGTTGCTTAGTGAGTCCATCACTTTTCACAAGATGCTTAGAACTTGAAATTCTTTTCGAGTTTTGGGTTGGTTGGGTAGCCATAGATGCTACCTCAAAACTCTAAACTCAAAACTTCAAAAAAATTAGAAACAAAGAAAAATAGAAAAGAAAAATGTGTATCTTCCCTTTTTAAATAAGGTGAGGACTTAGGCGATCGACATTTTGGTAGGCACCCGGGCACTGTTGAGTTTTCATAGTTTGGGAACTTAGTTGAAATTTTCTATTGCTAATAAATAAGCACTAAGTAATCGAATCTTGATTCTACTCTTATACATAGCAATTAGTTTGATTTTGCTAGGCACTAGCAAAAGATAGTCAAGGGGGTATGATGTAAACATATTTATTTAGGATAAACTACCTATTTATGCATGTTCCTAAGCTTAAGGATGCATTCCATACTATAAATATTGCATAGCATGCATCATTTTGCATTTAAAGTAGTGTGTATAAACTTTAGGTTAATTGCATCCTTTTATCGGCAGGAGAGGAGATTTAATTTAGGTCCTCAAATTGATGATCCGACCATACAAATTTCATTAGGATGGCGATCATAGTCCAATGCCTTCGAAATCACCTTAACAAGAGTCCGGTAGTGTCAGGACTCGAATAGGTTGTGTTAATATGGTAAAATTATCGTTGAAGTGAGTATAGTGGTTAACCTAAATCGAGCCTAATCAACTTTTTACAAAAATTTTTAACCTAGCCTACTTAATTTTATCTTGGTCACTTTTAGGCCGAGGGTCGATCTTTGGGAGGAGAGGATTAAGGGTGAATAAGTTTCTACGCCGTTCCTACAACGGATCTCTTCCATGCATTTATTCTATTTTTGGTTTTTTCTTTTTAAGATTTTTTTGATGATAATTTTTCCTTGAGATGCACCCTCAAAATCAGGTCCTTAGCTTTAAGCCAAATTGTTCATGGCTTTGAGCCAAATTAGGGTTCCAAAAACTGATGTTGCTGATCGCAAGACTGAGTACCTACAAGATAAGGATTATCTTTTCTCTTTTACAATTTTTTTTTAATCTTTTTAATAGCAGGAAACAAAAGAGAAATAAAAACAAGTTAGGTTGCTTGTAGAGAAATAAATATAGTCTATATATATATAGATATATATATATTATATATATAGGGATGGGTGGTGGAAGTGGAAATGACGTGTAGCACAATGTCGAGTTGGTCCATGTCTAGTAAGATGCAACAAACATGACGAAGTGCCGTGTAGTGTGTAGGATGGATGTGTGGGAGTGCGTGCGGAGGCGCTTTCTCTACGTGGGTATCAGGGAATATCACCAACTGGTGTAGATATTTCCGTAATATAACGTGTGGTGGAGTGACTAGTGTGTATGGATACAGGTTGGTGATATGTATGTAAATATATATATATATGTATATATGTAAATATATATATTTATATATATATATATATAGGGTTGTAACTATATAGGTGTATATGTAGTTATATATATATCTATATATAGATATGTAAATATATATATATATAGGTATATATATATCTATATTTATAACCATATATACATGTTTGTATATTTAACTATATAGATATAGATATAGATATATAGATATATATAGTAATATATGTATATATATATATATTTGTATATATGCATGTATATAGGTATATATGTATAAATATATATATATATATATATATATAAATATATATATATACTCGTATGTATATATACTTATATATAGTTGTATAGGTATTAATATGTGTGTATATATATATATACATAAATATATATATGTATATATATATAAGTTTGTATAGGTGTGTTCAAGTGAGTGTGTGTGTACGTATGAGTGTGGGAGTGTGGGTGAGAGAGAAGTGCACGCAGGGGGAAGAGGGTGCGCCAGTAAAGCCGTCTGGGGCTGCTGGCATCGTCTGATGGCCAAGGCACAAGCGTGGGCACGTGCAGGCGCAGGTGCGCAAGGGTGCACGCGAGCACTGTAGCGGGCGTGCATGGTGCCTTCGTGTGCGGGCGGGAGTGAGAGGGAGGGCGCAACGCTGCGCACTATGTAGCGCAGTGCACTACATTTCTAGCTGGAATGGGAGGGGACGCAGGCGAAGACGTGGGTGCGGGTGCAGACGGGTGTAGGCGAAGATGCAGGCGCTGGCACTGACTCTCTGGAGGTGGTAGCGGTGAGGAGAGAGAGCGTGCGGTGACTAGATAAGTGAGAAACTCTCCGGTCACCGCACTATAGCTACAGTGTCGTGCAGAGAGGCGTGAACAATAACTACAGTGCTGCACGTGGAGGACAGCCGATTGCGGTCGGTTCTGTGTGCGTGAGCTTGCTGGAAGGCACCTGCGTGCACGGAAAGGGAATGCGGATGGTGCTGGCGTGTGCGTGGGCTGCTACTGCTACTGCTAGATCTTTGGAGCTTGGATCTTCGACAATGGCAGGAAGGTGTTGAGCGGTGAAGATGGGGAGTGAAACCACCACGCCCATCTGCTCTTGGATGAGCTGGGCGGTGCTGGAACTCACAATGGTGGTCTTGGGACCACTGTGAGCCTGCTCCTACCTGCAGTGTATCTCTTTAGTGGGAAGAGGTACTGCATATGGAGGGGAAAGGGGAGGAAGATGGCCTGGACGAAGGTGGCTGCTGTGTTCTATGTTCCAGGCTCCCCCTCGCGAGGAAGAAGGCAGGGCCTTTTAATGGAGAGGGAGGCATGCCACGACCATGCCTTGGGTGTGCATGACCAGCCATGCAGCTGGCAGAGAATGGCGCGAAGAAGAGCAAGCCCATGCCCTGAGCCGCACGAGGGAGAAGAAATTCAAAGCAAAATAAAAAAATGAGGATGGTGAAATTGCGAGGCAGCACTTGAAGAAGATGTTATTTACATGGCCAATTATTCACTCTCCTCCCCTCTCAAATAAATGCATGCATGTGTCAATTTTACAAATGCAACTATCGCTACCTAATATGCAATGGCAGTGCTAGGAAATAACACAAGATGGCATATTTGCTGGTGTATTTTTGCTGTGCAATCATACCCCATGCCTATCTTTTGCTAGTCTCTAGCAAAACATTTTGTATTGTATTTAGAAATGATCTTAAGCTGAAGATTTTCTTCTGAGGCGACATAGGTGTGTTTATTTGTTGGATATTGTGAGAACCAATTGCAAAGAAGACTACCAGTAGTTTAAGTCTTATGTGACATAGACCATCTCTCTACTAACCTTGACTCTTGATATTTAAACCTTAAGTACGATTTCCAGGACTCAGAAGGTTTTTTTCGTACTCGAGAGCTCAAGAGATTATGGTTTGTGCATAGTGAAGGATCAAGACTGACCAGATGAACATTAAGACTCAAGCCTAGGGTTTCATGAATCTTTAAGTGTAGGTTGGTCCTAGTTTTAGCTTATGTCTTCTGATTGACCCTTAAAAAGATGACAGAAAACTCAACTCCCGTTTTATCACATTTGTGGCTCAAAGAATATATGGTAGAAATAGGGTGTTTGGAGCTTGCCCTGAAAAACTTTTTAGGAAGAAGACTTTATAGATATTTGCGAGATATACTGACTTATTTGCATAGTTTTTTTTTTTTTTTTTTGAAACAAGTGTCAGTATATCTCTTACAACTTTAGTTGGAGGAGCACACTTTTCTTTTGGTGGGAGAGTTCCTTTTTGGTGGAAAGAGTTTCTCCTAAACACAAGACTAAAGCCTGGGATAAAAAGTCTACCTACGTGCACAGGTAAGGACTCCACCTTCCCTAATGAACAGTAGGGTTGGATCTTATGTTCACCTCATCTTTCTTGATATGTGTAGTGTGAACTAAGATTACTTAGGCTCTCGAGTAGAAGCAAACCAATAGATCCTGTACTAATGTCTGAGGTACAAGAATACATCCTTGGTTAGGAGAGATTCCAATCTATCTTGTCAATGTTCAAGTGAATTAAGCCGAGCCTGA
Organism: Thalassia testudinum; assembly: GCA_037157565.1. Taxonomy (NCBI): domain Eukaryota; kingdom Viridiplantae; phylum Streptophyta; class Magnoliopsida; order Alismatales; family Hydrocharitaceae; genus Thalassia; species Thalassia testudinum. The sequence goes on along the minus strand of JAZHRO010000031.1, from coordinate 218,971,226 downwards.
GCGAATCAAGCTTCTGTGGCATGGAAAGTCTTCAAAAGAGTGGTTGAATATCCATAAACACTTATTGTATTTTTGTTTCAGCCTTCAGATCATTACTAAACACCCACTTTTTTATTTTTTTATTTTTTAAGCTATGTACATATTTGTAGAAGGATGGAAGCTGCATGATACTATATAATACCCAGATCCTATCGATGCCTATCCACCCCCCCATGCCAAACGATGCTATGTCCTCATATGCATGCAGGGTAGAGTAGAGGAAGGTCCAAAGATCGGGGAGTGAGAGCTGAGGTGCAGGGTATATAGTAGGGTGATAGGGTGGGTGGATGGTGGGTGGTGAAGTATACATGACAGTGGAGGAGTGTTGCTGGGGTGCCTCCTAATGAGCGCTGAATTTAGCGTCCCTAGTTGGACTCGGAATGAGGCACAACATTAGTTACCCTCTAGCAAGGCAACAGTTTCTCCAACAGGGGCAGGTTCATGAGTAAGATAAGGTTTTAAACGCTGCCCATTGACCGTAAATTTTGCCTAGATTTGGGATCTTCAATTTCAACGGCTCTGTTGGGAAATGGTCTCGAGACCAAGAAGGGACCAGTACATTTAGACTTCAATTTCACTGGAAAGAATTTGAGCCGGGCATTGTAAAGCCAAACTTGCTGAGATGGCTCAAATTCCTTCCACCGAATACGGTTGTCGTGAAAAGCCTTAATGTGTTGCTTGAAGGTTAAGGCAGAATCATAGGCTTCATGGCAGAGCTCTTCCAGCTCTTAGAGTTGGAGTTTCCTTTCTCAACCACACAGGTTTGGGTCGAGGTTACATTGGCGAACCACCCAGTAAGAGCGGTGCTCCTGCTCCATGGGCAAATGACAAGGCTTCCCATAAATGATTATATAAGGAGACATACCAACTGGAGCATTGAAGGCGATCCGATATGCCAAAAGTGCGTCAATCAGCTTGTCGGACCAATCCTTACGGTCAGGCTGAACCATTTTCTGGAGAATTTGCTTGATTTGCCCAGTTCGACACCGCAGCCTTTCCGTTCGTCTAAGGGTGATATGAAGATGCGATACGATGGTGGACTCCATATTTCCTCAGAAGCATGGGTAAAATGGCTTCCTCCATCCGAGATAATAGCTCGAGGGATCCCAAAGTGTGCAAAAATGTGGTCTTTGACAAATCGGGTGGATGTGATATGGTCAGCATGGCGCGTGGGAATAGCCTCGATCCATTTCGAAACATAATCAATAGCCACGAGGATGTATTCGAAGCCGTTGGAAGGAGGAAAGGGACCCATGAAATTGATTCCCCAAATGTCGAAGATTTCGGCAGTTAGGATGGGTTGCAAGGGCATCATGTCACGACATGACATTGACCCTAACGACTAGCACCTACTGCAATGCTTGGTATAATTGTGTGCATCCTAGTGAAGAGAGGGCGAAAAGAAACTGCATTGCAACACCTTGGCTGCAGCTTTCCTCGCAGAGAAATGGCCTCCGTAGGCCTGATCGTGGTAGAAGGATAGCACACTGGGGAATTCGCTGTCAGGAATATAATGACGGATAATCTGATCAGCATCTATTCAAAAAAGAAGTGGATTATCCTAGAAATAATACTTTGCTTCTACAATGAGATGCTTGCGCTGGTTTTTAGGCCTGCCACATGGAAGGGAACCAGAAGCAAGGTAATTGGCAATGTCAGCATACCAAGGTCCACTTGCCACATTAATTGCCAATAGGTGCTCATCAGGAAAAATCTCGTTAATAGGTAGGGTTAGTCCAATGTGGTTAGGATCCAGTCTAGAGAGATGATCAGCCACAACATTCTGGGCTCCGGCCTTATCGTGGATCTCAATGTCAAATTGTTGGAGTAGAAGGATCTAACGAATCAGTCTAGGCTTATCATCCTTCTTGTGCATGAGATGGCGAATGGTCGCATGGTCAATGAAAACATTAACATGAGAGCCCAGAAGGTAAGAGTGGAATTTCTCCAGCCTAAAGATGACCACCACAAAGCGGTGTCTGTCACGTCTTTGTCCCAGGATGGATCCAACTGCAAGGTCGAAAGCGTCACACATGAGTTCAAAGTCAAGCGACCAATCAGGTGGCTGGGGAACAGGGGCCTTGGTGACAGCATCACGCAGCTGCGTGAATGCTCGTATGCAATCAAGGCCCATATCGAAGGGTACGTCGGTCGATAGGAGACGAGTTAAAGGTCGAGAAATCTTGGAGAAGTCTTTGATGAATCTCCTATAGAAATCGACGTGTCCCAAGATGGAGTGAATTTGTTTGATAGAGTCAGGCACAGGTAAATCAGTAATTACATCAAGCTTAGCTCTGTCAACCTCGATTCCCCTATCGGTGATGATATGCTCGAGAACAATTCCCTCGTGTACCATAAAATGACTTTTTTCCCAAAAAAGCACGAGGTTTACATCAACACATCTCCTAAGGATACGGGTCAGGTTGGCAAGACAGTCATCAAAAGAGGGTCAAAAGATCGAAAAGTCATCCATGAAAACCTCGAGAAAGTCACCCACCATGTCATGGATTATCGCCAGCATACATCTCTGGAAAGTTGCCGGCACATTACAAAGTCCGAACAGCATCCTTCTAAATGCAAAGGTGCCGAAGGGGCAGGTAAAGGTGATTTTCTCTTTGTCCCAGGGGTCAATTGCCACCTGGTCATATCCAGAGAATCCATCCAGGAAATAGAAAAATTTATTTCCCACTAACCGCTCCAGGAATTGGTCAATGGAAGGTAGCGGAAAGTGATCTTTCTTAGTTGCAACATTCAGTTTCCAATAATCTACACACACTCTTCAAGATGTAGGAGTGCGTGTAGGGATGGATTCGCCCCTGTCATTGACACAGATGGTGAGTCCTACCTTTTTGGGCACGACGTGAATCGGACTCACCCAGGGGCTATTGCTAATCGGGTAGATTATACCTGCATCCAACCACTTAATAATTTCCTTTTTAACGACCTCCCGCATGTTAGGGTTGAGACGTCGCTGCACCTCGCGAGAAGGTCGAGCCTCCTCCTCCGTATATATACGGTGAGTGCAGTAGGAGGGGCTAATGCCAGTTAAGTCTGATAAGGACCATCTAATGGCTACCTTGTGTTCCATAAGGACCTTTATTAGTTTGCACTCTTGCTCCCTGGTCAATTTTGAACTAATGATTATGGGGAGCATTTCATTTGGTGCCAAGAAAACATACTTAAGCATATTAGGCAACTCTTTCAGCTCGGGAGTGGATGGTGAAAGATTTGGCATTCCTTGGGACGAGAGTGTCCCGAGCGGATTAGAAGAAAATAATTCAGGAGGAAGAAGTTGGCCCTCAGATTGGCCAAGAAGAGGGGCATCTTGGATAGATGGATCCAAAAAGTGATAGCCCTAGTGAGTAGTATTTGGGCTCAAGGTCCCAGTGTGGAGTTACAATTCTGCCTGATTTGGCAAGAAGGAAAGGGCAATCCGGTCTTGAAGGGTGTGGACCGACAGTGAGTAGCCCGAATATGACTCAGACCATGAGGTATGGGAAGTGGAGAAAACCTCATCAGAAGTCTGGTCAGGAGATGGTATAGGAAAAGGGAGGGATGGGGGAACGTCACAATATGTGTCGGTCAGGCAATCGTCTGTGTTGAAAGGCAATCCATAGCAGTCAGAATAAGTCCCTATTAGTCCGATACACGTGCTGACGGCCATGTCCTCATCAGACATGTCATCCTCGATGTAATCATAATCAAAGTTCTTGGCTGCCTTGAAGATGTTAAGCTTGAGTTTCTTAGATCCAACGACAATCTCAATACTGCCCGACTCGCAGTCGATATGGGCATGGGCTGTGACCAAGAAAGGTCAACCAAGGATGATCGGACTATCAGAAAGTGAGCTAGGAACTTCCATATCCAAAATAAGAAAGTCAACAGGAAAACAGAGACTATTGACCCTAATCACCACGTCTTGCACCACACCCTTTGGTATTTTGACATAACTATCTATCAATTGTAACGTGATAGGGGTCGATTTTAGATTTCCTAAGGCAAATTTCTCGAGCATGATGGCTGGTATAAGATTGATGGAAGATCCTAGATCAAGCAGGGCACGGTTAAAATTGCAGCCTTGGATGCTACAAGAAATAATCGGTGTGCCCCGATCTTTCTTCTTTGGTGGTAGATTTGACAGGATAGCACAACTCGCATGGGGTGAGAGAACCACCGGATTCTTTGTTTTCTTTGACTGTCGCCTGGGTGTAGTGTGGTCTTTGAAAAATAGGGCGACTGTAGGTATGTGATCGATAGCCTCTAATAGGGGTACCTTGATTTCAACATCCCTAAATAAATTACTTTGGTTATCAAAGTCCTGCATATCCTTTTTCTTTCCTTTGGCTCCCTCAATAGAGCCTCAGGGAATGGGATCGATTCTGGCACTAGTTTGGGTGTATCATCCTCTCGCGAATGCGGTGCGCATCCTGAATGAGATGGCGATGAAGAAGATGGGCCAGTATCAGGTTGAGGTGGATCGAAGGTTTGCTTACCACTCCTCGTAGTAATCGCATTAGACGATGTAGGTCCAGTGGGATCATAAGGCGAAGGAGGGTTCACGATAGGGACATAAGGGTGAGGTGCTTCCACTGCAGGATTAGCCTAAAATCCTGGTGGAATGCTCGGAGCCTGTAGAATCTGACGAACCTACCCCTGAGAAGGTCGTACCTATGGTTGTGGACCACGGGGTACGAAATTTCATGGGTTGGGAATAGGTTGGGCTGGAAGAGTGCCCTGAGATCGAGTCGCCATGAGTTGTTGACTGATCTCAGCATTCTACTGTGCGAATTGGTGCTGAAGAGAGGCCATGTTCTCTTCATGGCTCTTCGACATTTCTGTTATCATTCGCATCAGTTTATCAAGAGGACTTGATGCGTGTTCTGTTTGTGGTATGCAAGGACCCGATGGCGGATTCGCCATAGGATTAGACTGGGCCCTTGGGATGACGGGTGCAGACAGTCACATTGGCCCACCCACGGGGTTTTGGCGCTACGAGTTGCTGGACCATGCGAAGTTCGGATGATTTCGCCACCTTGGGTTATAAGTGGCAGAGAACGGGTTGTTCCCCAGGGCACAAGCATCTTCTAAGCTAGAAGACGAGTCCGCATGTAAATATGCATCCGAGTACACGGAGGCTTGGTCCTCCATGTCAAAAGACTGTGTTGCAAAATCCAGATCCACATGACTTACCGAAGTGCTCGGTGCGACACTCGGTAAGGAAGATCTCACGGGGTTCCTACGGATAAGCCTAGCGTTGGAAGAATTGGGACTGTGACGAAGTGGTGAGGTGGGGGTGTTTGCCATAGAATGGGCGAGATTGGCCAGAAGCTCATCCAGCTTCTTGTGCACGATGGAGACTTCATCCAATTTTTCTGCGATAAGGTTAAGATCAGTGGATGAATGGGAGGGTCCCATGTAAACTTCGTGAACATTACGGGGTAGGCTAGTACGATTAAAGGAGCAATGGAGGCATTGTTCATTGAGTTTTTACTTACGTATTCAAATAATTCGAGTGCTCCATTCTCATCTTTATTCATGAAATTCCCTCCAGAGGAAGCATCAGCAATCTGCTTGAAAGTCTCATTTAGCCCATAATAGAAAATCTGGGCTATATGCCACTTAGGCAGACCGTGGTGCAGACACTTCCGGAGGAGGTCATTATACCTCTCCCAAGCCTTATGAAATTGTTCGCCGTTTTGTTGCGTAACGGAAGTTATAGCACGGTGAAGTGCATTGGTTCGCCTGATTGGGAAGAGTTTCTTGAGAAATGCTATTCGCATCTCTTCCCAAGAATGGATGGTTCTCCCAAGTATGCGTAACCATTGCGATGCTTTATCTCGCAACGAAAACAGGAACATTTTCATGAGGACAATAGGTAACCCGATGTTTCTCGATTTAACAGTTTCAGCTAATTGGGTTACGTCTTACAAATGGAGAAAAGGATCTTCACATGCAAGACCATGGAAGTGGAAGTTAATCAGGCCAATTATATTGGGTTTCAATTCCAAATCCTCCCCGCCCATGGGGACCCAAAGTTGTCCTATGGTCTCTGTAGCAGCGGGATTTTGATAAGAGCTAAGAGACCTAGGCTCCTCTCCTTCGAGAGGGTTCTGCATTTCCTCCAAGGTTTCCCTAATGGCTTCAATTTATTCATTATACATTTCCATTTGGGCTTGGAGGTAGGTTATGGGATCCATGGCTCCACCACCTGGTGGGTTTTGAGGGCAGCTTCCTCCCTCGGGATTTAGGGGTGGCCGTGTAGCCATGTTTGTGGAGGAGGATGGCAATTTGGTTTCTGTTCTTCTAAAACTATCAGACAATTCAAACAATTCAGGGTTTTGTGACCTCCTCCCAAACATGCACTACCACAAGAAGAATTGGGGGATAAGAAGGGAAAAGAGAAATGATGCCGCAAAGGTACACTTGATGACAAATCAAGACAATCAAAGTCCTAACCTCTACAGTGTGCCCTTAGACTTAAAGATCTATGTTACCTACTGTCACAACCTACGGAACCAAATGCGAGCCCCGCGGAACCACCGGGCCAGATTGAAAGGCCGTTTGCCCCAGTCTTAGACACCTGATAGCATGCGGGAACCCTCACCAGCACGTAGGTGCTACACGCAGGTAGTTAGACCTCCAATCCTTAATAAGGGTCAAGTTGCTAACAGTTTTAATTAGAGGCTTAAGATCAAGTGCTTTTGGAATGTGAAGGGCATTGTTTACGGGTAATGCCTAAGTGCGTTGATTTTAGAGAGTGTGTAAACCAAGCATGCAACAGGGAAATCTCCCCGAATTGAAGTTTTAATTGGTGAATGGCTTTTAGAATTTCAGCCTTAAGTAGTATGGATTTTAAGATTTCGCTAAATTACCAATTCAACCAATCTCCGGGTTTTTGAGAAAATACAAGTTCTTCTATGCCCAACAAACCCTTCTTCAATATGAGTTGGTTAATGCATGCTAAAAATCCAATGGGCTTCCCTAGGTGGAAATTTCTATGTGTGGATGCACGAGTCAATTTTTTATTAGTGTGAAAGGGAGCCAAAGCACTTCAATTCAAGTGCTCCTAATCACCAGAATGATGTTCCACACACAAGGCTCAACCACAAGATAATGTAAATAAAATCAAAGTGTTGGGGTTGAAATATTCGGGATCAAAAATAAGGCACATGAAAGGTCATGGTGGGGTTGGAATCAACTCAATTCCAAGCTTCCCCACCAAAAATGTGATCTTGAATTGTGGATAAATGAGGCAAGGAGGGATGGCAGTCAATCTATTTAATCTTGCCTCAAAGAATACTTCACACGATGAAAAACTCAAGAATCAAGATTCTTGGATCTTCGCTATGCGAAGTTTGGCGTGAAATCCTGGGGCGGTGAGGGTGATAGCAGATAATCAAACAAGTGATTTTTAATCCACTTGCCCGAAAAAATCCCAAGAAGTTTTTTTTTTTTTATTAAGGTGATAAGTTGACCTAAGTTGCTAAGAAAGTGAGACTTACCTTTTCAGCAACATGGGCGAAGCTCTAGTGCGGCGTCGGCGACTTCACGCTCTCGTTCCTACCTTGGATCTGCCCACGTCTTCGACTTCCTCTGCTTGCCTCCTCCTTGTAACGGGTTTTCCTGCACACCAACAAACAAAAACATCCGTTAAGAGAAGGGTGTGAGAAGAGAAAATCAAAGGAATGGAGTAGAAACTTATCTCAATGCGTACCTCCCCGGCAACGGTGCCAGAAAAAGGTGTGTCAGGACTCGAATAGGTTGTGTTAATATGGTGAAATTATTGTTGAAGTGAGTATAGTGGTTAACCTAAATCAAGCCTAACCATCCTTTTGCAAAAATTTTTAACCTAGACTACTTAATTTTATCTTGGTCACTTTTAGGCCCAGGGTCGATCTCAGGGAGGCAGGGATTATGGGTGAATAAGTTTCTACGTCTTTCCTACAACGAATCTTTTCCGTGAGTTTAGTACATTTTTGGTTTTTTCTATTTAAAATTTTTTTCTTGATAATTTTGTCCTTGAGGTGCACCTTCAAAATCAGGTCCTTGGCTTTAAGCCAAATTTTTCTTGGCTTTGAGTCAAATTAGGGTTCCAAAAACTGGTCTTACTGATCGCAAGACTGAGTACCTGCAAGATAAGGATTATCTTTTCTCTTTTACTAATTTTTTTTATCTTTTTAATAGCAGGAAACAAAAGAGAATTAAAAACAAGATAGGTTGCTTGTAGAGAAAAAAATATTATCTATATATATATATTATATATATAGGGGTAGGGGGTGGAAGTGGAAAAGGCGTGTAGCACAGTATCTAGTTGGTTCACGTCTAGTAAGATGCAACGAACAAGACAAAGTGCCACGTAGAGTGTAGGATGGATGTGTGGGACTGTGTGCAGAGGCGCTTTCTATATGCGGGTATCGGGGAATATCAGCAACTGGTGCAAATATTCCCACGATATAACGCGTGTATGGATACAGGTAGGTGATATGTATGTAAATATATATATATATATGTATATACGTAAATATATATATTTATATATATATATACATAGGGTTGTAACTATATAGCTGTATATGTAGTTATATATATATCTATATATAGACATGTAAATATATATATATAGGTATATATATATATCGATATTTATAACTATATATATATGTATATATATTTAAATATACAGATATAGATATATAGATATATATAAGTATATATGTAAATAGATATATATATATATGTATTTATATCTAAAGATATATATGTATATATGTATGTATATAGGTATAAATGTATAAATATATACATATAAATATATATATATACTCCTATGTATATATACTTATATATAGTTGTATAGGTATTAATACGTATATATATATATAAATATATTTATGTATATATATAAGTATGTATAGGTGTGTACAAGTGAGTGTGTGCGTGCGTATGAGTGTGGGAGTGTGCGTGAGAGTGAAGTGCACGCTGGGGGAAGAGGGCACGTGAGTTGAGCAATTTGGGGCTGCTGGCGTTGTTTGATGGCCAAGGCACAGGCACGAGCACATGCAGGCGCAAGCGTGCAAGGGTGCGCGCGGGTGCTAGAGCGGGCGTGCGTGGTGCCTTTGTGCATGGGCAGGAGAGAGAGGGAGAGTGCAACGCAGCACACTGTGTAGCGCAGTGTACTGCACTGCGGGCTCGAACGGGAGGGGATGCAGGCGAAGTCGTAGGTGCGGGCGCAGACAGGTGTGGGCGAAGACTCAGGCGCTGGCTCTGACTGCTAGAGGCAATAGCGGTGACCGGAGAGAGCATGCGGTGACCGGATAAGTGAGAAACTCTCCGGTCACCGCACTGTAGCTACAGTGTCGTGCTGAGAGGCGTGAACAGGAGCTACAGTGTCACACACGGAGGACAACTGGTTGCGGCTGTTTCTACATGCATGGGCATGCTGGAAGGCGCCTACACATGTAGAAAGGGGCAGCAGATGGTGTTGGCGTGTGCTCGGGCTACCGCTACTGCTGGAGCTCTGGAGCTTGGATCTTCGGCAATGGTGGGAAGGTGTTGAGCGGTGAAGACAGGGAGTGAAACCACCACGCCCACCTGCTCTTGGATGAGCTGGGTAGTGGTGGAACTCACAGTGGTGGTCGTGGGACCACTATGAGCCTACTTCTGCCCGTAGTGTATCTCTTCAGTGGGAAGAGTTACTATGTATAGAGGGGAGAGGGGAGGAAGATGGCCTGGACAAAAGTGGCTGCTGTGTTTTGTGTTCCAGGCTCCCCCTCGCAAGGAAGAGGGCAGGGCCTTTTAAAGGAGTGGGAAGCATGCCACGGCCATGCCCTGGGTGTGCATGACCAACCATGTAGCTGGAAGAGCATGCTGCTGGCAGAGAGTGGCACAAAGAAGAGAAAGCCCATGCCCTAAGCTGCGCGAGGGAGAAGAAACTCAAAGCAAAATAAAAAATTTAATATGGTGAAATTGTGAGGCAGCACTTGAAGAAGATGTTATTTACATGGCCAATTATTCACTCTCCTCCCCTCTCAAATAAATGCATGCAAGTGTCAATTTTGCAAATGCAACTATAGCTACCTAATATGCAATGGTAGTGCTAGGAAATAACACAAGATGGCATATTTGTTGGTGTATTTTTGCTGTGCAATCAGGTAGCACCATATAGAGTCCGAGGAAGATCAACAGCCAAGGGTCTAGGTGACACAATTTAGAGCTTCAAACGACAAATCCAACCATATGGAAGGATCTGGATGGACGATTGTAGCCCAATTGCGTGAAAATTAAATCAATCCGACTTCAGTAGCAGCCCCTACAAAGGAGAGGAGATAAACAGCCTAAATTGCACCAAGTGGCGCTATCCATGCCACCCATGGGTGCACACGCTGCACCGCACACGTGCAGCAGCACAGAGCACATGTGTAAGCACCAGCATGCGCGTGGTGCACATGCAAACATCAAGCATGGGGCGCTGGTGTCGAGCCCGGATAGGTTGTTAATATGGTGATTTTATCGTTGAAATTTGTATAGTGGTTAACCTAAATCGGACCTAACCATCTCTTTACAAAATTTTTTAACCTGGCCTACTTGATTTTTTCTTGTCACTTTTAGGCCCAAGGTCGAACTCAGGGAAGTGGGGTTACAAGTCGAGTTTCTATGCCTTTCCTACAACGAATCTCTTCCGTTCGTTTATTGTGTTTTTGCTGTTTTTATTATTTTGATTTTTTTTTTGGTAATCTTTGTCCTTGAGGCACGCCCTCGAAATTGGGTTCTTGGCTTTGAGCCAAAGCAGGGTTCCAAAATGGGTCTTGCTATTCGTAAGACGGAGTACCTACAAGTCAAGGATTATCTTTTCTCTTTTATATTTTTCTATCTTTTTACTAACAGGAAAGCAAAATAGAAATAAAGTAAATATAGTATATATAGGTATATAATATGTATATATAGGGGTGGGGGTCGAGGTGGAGATGGAGTGTAGCACGGTATCAAGTTGGTCGTCGTCTAGAGAGACGCAACCAACAGGACTAGGTGCCGCGTGGAGTGTGTAGGATGGATGGTGGAAGATGAATGCGAGCACGCTTTTTTTGTACGCGTGTATCGGGGAATATCAGCAACTGGTGCAGATATTCCCGCGACACCACATATGGTAAATAATGTGAAAATATATGTATATGTATATAAATATATAGTTATATATATGTAGTTTTATATGTATATATGTACGTATATATATAGGTATGTGTATATATATATGTGTATGTATAGATCTATATATATATATATATATATGTATATATGTGTATATTTATATGTATATGTATGTATATGATACTATATAGATGTATATATAAGTAGGTGTGTATATATGTATATATATATATATATGTATCTATACTTATTTATATAGGTAATAATATATATATAGATATATGTATATATGTAAGTATATATGTATATATAAGTATATAGATATATGTATATATATGTATATATATATGTATATAAGTATATGTATATGTATATGTATATATGTAAGTATATATATATATATATATACGTATACTAATACATAAGTATATAGGTACTACTATATGTATAAATATAAGTATATATATATATATGTATATATATGTATGTATATATATGTATATAAATATATGTATATATATGTATGTATATATATGTATATAAATATATGTATATATATATCAATATATATGAACACGTACATATATATATATGTACATAATACGGTATACGTTTGTGTGTGTGTGTGTGAAAGTGTGAGTGAATGTGTATGCAAGCATCAGTGTATAGAGAGTGTTGTGAGAGAGAGAGAGAGAGCGGGAGAGAGAGAAGGCAGGAGAGATGGCAGCCGTGCGCCTCTAGAGTAAAGGGCGAAGGTTTTAAGGCATTTGCAGACTAGCGACGTCGTCTGGAGTTTCCACGCACGCACGCGCAGGCGCGTCTGCGCAGAGAGGAGCGCGTGGGAGTGGAGAGCGGAGAGGAACCCGCAGCGCACAGCACTGCGTGGAGAGGGGTATGCGTGCGAGTGAAGCGGGTGACGCGGGTGCACGCGGGCTAGTGGGACGGGTTAGCAGACGCGTGGGCGAGTGCGGGCGATGCGGGCAGAGATGCGCGCGCGGGCTGCGGCCGATTGCGGCGCGTCGGGTGACTGGTAAAGTGAGAAGCCTTCCGGTCACCCCACTATAGCCACAGTGTCGCGCAGACTTGCATGAACAGTGGCTACATTGGTCGTCCGTGCCACGCAACCGGGAGCTACAGGTGGTGTGAGTGCTGCCGGCTCACGGCTGGCACGCGCAGACTGGTGCACGAGGAATCGGGTCTGTGTCGGCCAGTTGTGAGCATGGAGAGCTCGCGACATAGCGCGCGGAGAGGGAAGCGAGGGCGCCTGTAGCTTGCGCGAAAGCTTACAGGTGCTGGCAGGGGTGCGGGGAAGCACTTGGCCGGCCGCTGCAGAGGTGTGCAGAGGCCGGTTGCGGGCGGAAGTGAGGGTGATAGGGCAGAGAAAATAGGAGGCGGAGAGGGCTTGCAGATGCGCGCTGGGTGCGAGGGCAACTACAGGCTTGTGCGGAATGGCTCGGGGCTGCTGTTGCTAGTGCTGTTGCCTTGCCGCAGCTACTGCCGCTGAGCTTCGAGTTTGAAGCTTGCGGCAATTGCTGAAATGGCTGGAATGGAGAAAACAGTGAAGAAAGCCACCACGCCCACCGGCTCTTTGAAGAGCTGGGCGGTGATGGTCTCACTGTGGTGGTGTGCACCACAGTGAGGGCTCCTGCCTGCCGAGTGTCTCCTACGAGGAGGAGGATCGGCGTATGGAGGGAGAGGGAGGAGAGGATGGCCTGGAAGGAGATGGAGCTGCCAGTGGGTTTTTTTGGCTGGGACCAGGCTTGATTTTGCAAGGAGTCGTGCCTTTTTATAGGAGAAGAAGGCTTGGCCGTGCATGGCTCATGCATGGCTACGGCATGGAATGGCAACCGCAGGGAAGGGCTGGCAGGGAGAGGGATGGAGGGTAGGGAATGGCAAGTTGCAGCCGTGGGAAGCATGGCTCGAGGAGAAGAAGTTGCAGCCGTGGGAAGCATTTCAAAAATCAAGTGGAAAAAATAAAAAGATGGTTGATTTTGCAAAGATGCACTGGAGGAAAAAATGTAATCGCGAGGCCATTTTATTTCATTCTCCTCTCCTCTCAATTAATTGCATGCATGGATGTATTTTTACAATGCAACTATGGAGACCTAATATGCATTGGTAATGCTAGGAAATAGCACAAGATGGCACAATTGCAGGTGTATTTTTGCGGTGCAATCAGGCATGTGAGCTGGACCTTCAGTGATGCTTATGGTTGATCTTCAACAACGTTTGTGGACGTCACTAATTGTCCATGCACAAAATGCCTCCTTTCCAACACTATAAAAGGACCCCTACCCCTTCCATTCTTCTTCATCACTTCCTTTCTGTCCCTCACCACCTCCAAGGCTCTAGAGAGAGCTTATCACAAGCCTGGGATGCTCCTATAGAGTAGAAATTAAACATTTTTCCTACCACTTACCCTCATTCGTGGAGCATCCCACAGTCATCCTCTCATGACCTTCGGGAAGAAGATCCTGGCCGCAACGCCATCCTACCCCTCCCTTTGTCCTTTAGCTCCGTCCTTGTTCATCTCGCTCCTCACCACCTTCCTCCAAGTGACATCAAAGTGAGTCATCCTCCAAGTAACCGTCGAGGGGGACTCTTCTCACCTCTATCTATCTTTAGCTACTTTCTAGTGTAGTTTTTCACTTTCTTATCTGTAGTTGTAGCAAACTATTTGAGATATACATTGATGTTCTCTCTATCTCTCTCTTTTTCTCTTTCTTTGTCTTATTTTGCAAGTAGATGAGTTGATTTCATCAATCTGATCTCATACGATATCAAAATACCAAAAAAATCATAAAAGACAAAAATAATAGAAATAAATAAAATCTAAGTGTAGATTTCAAACTAAACATTCGCCTCCCTGTGTTTAACCGGGGACTCATCTCGAGTTTCGGTATAAATTTATTTGGTAGCAATTTTTGTGACTACAACGACGGGTTCTCCTGAAACCCTGACTTTACATCACGAAAACATGCTCATCATGCCTCTTCTTTCCATCTCACCATTGAAGCCCTAGAAGTGTGATTCCACCACTACAGTGACTCCAATCAGGGAAGTGGCTACTTAAGCATCACCATAGCTCCTCGCGTGTGCCATCGACTCACCTACTTCCTTGAGCTGATCCCTTCCTCCCGCTCCAGCAACTCCTAGCCCATTTAATTGTTGTTCTTGTGACAGGGGTGTGGTTCTTCACCTTTAATTCCTCCTCACCGCTAGGGATGACGTACTCCAGAGGACGGCCCTGGAGCTCCACTAGAGGGCTCTTCACTCGCTGGAGATCTCCCCTTTTCTTCCTCCGTAGCTACTGCCTTTGGATCTAGGAAACCCCATTCTTCCTGTTAGATAGGATTTTCAGCATTCTAGAGTAGTTTAGAGTAGTGATTAGTGTAAATAGATTAGCTAGGAGCAGAACTAGCCTAGATCGACTTTGCCCTCTCTGATCAATTCAGATCAAAAAGGTGGTTTTTCACCATCATACCGATCCACTAATCTCCCTCATCATCTCACAACTCATTTTTGAAAGTTTTCCTTGCATTTAAACCATCAATCACCCATTCATCCGAGCATTCAGTGGATCTGAAGCTCATTAGCTTTTAGATCTACTGATGCGCTAAAAATCACTTGAGGGTGACATCATCCATATCGTAAGTCACAATCACCCTCATTGCACTTTGATTTGTGCTTATTTGGTTATTTTAATCTGGTTTCAATTTTAAGGGTTGAATGAGAATTTTAAAACAATCATGTTTAATCGGGTTTTGATTGACCAAATTGAGCTCACAACTATTTGTTTTGACTCATGAAGATAGGCGAAAGCTATTTTAATAGAGTTTTGATCATGAGAAGTGCATATGCCTAAGTTGATGTTTGGATTGTGATTTCATCAAACTAGCTACTGATGGAAGAGAATATTTGATGCATTGTTATGAAGCCCTCATAGTGACTGATTTGATTTTTAAGCATTATCCAGCCTTCCTAAACACCAATCAATGGTGTGTAGGATGGTTAGATGATCATATCATCAAATTAGTGGCATATGACTAGCCTATTTAGGCAACATTGTTTCGTGATTTGCATTTGTTTTAATCCACCAGTTGTCGTATGAAGAAAGACTTCCAGGTCCATTTACAATCATTGGCAATAGATGGTTTTGGGTGTTTCATGGTTCTTATTTCAATTTGGAGTTCTGAGTTTGAATTCTTTCAATCTTTACACTTCAAATTAATGTGTAAGTTTTATAAGCTAATCTGAACAGAAATGATAAGAAGGTGTTTTGGAATGATGCCTCGAACTAATGTGAAAGTTGTGAGTGACTTTTGTCAATGGAGTTTGATTTGAGTATAGCATTTTTGAATCTGGGTTTAGTCTAAGTTTGCAACCTCGCATAGCATTACAGTAGCAGCAGTAGCTATTGCTAGGATTTTTTGAGACAGAGATGATCATTAAAGGAAATTATTTAATTGATTGTGATTCCAGAGACTTTCAATCAAACCATGTAGTTCAGATTATCCAACAGATTTGCTACAAATAGCAGCAACAACATCATTGCCGCAGTTGTTGGGTCTGTTTAGCCACTGTTTGACTGAATTTTAAGTGGATTTTGGATTAGAATGAAGCTGACCTTGTGTACAATTGTAGAATAGCATAGACCAAGCTTTCGTGTACCTTTGTAGTTCAATTTTAACATGTAGATTTCTTGGAAATGATTTTTGAAATCCTTTGTCAGCATTCTAAGTGTTTTAACTATGCAAGATGTGAATTTAATGAAAATCATGTTTAAATGTCTAAAAATCTTACATGTTTTGTGCTGAACATGTTTGAGCTGTTTCTCTGAAACTCCAACCTTTGGAACATAGTTAGAGACCTTAGGTTCTATTGCTCAACATCATTTTAGGCCTCTTGTGTGCTTAACTTGTAAATAAATAAAAATCATATGAAAATCATAAAAAAATAAAATAAAGATAGCATGAGAAGGATTAGCAAATTCTTTAGGTGTGTGCTAAGTTTCAAGGTATTCTGAACCTCCGGCTTGACAGAACATGTCAGTCGACGGTTCAGTCTACTTGGAAATTTGATAAAAGACCAAACTTGAAAAACCACAAAAAGAAATCTCTATCCCTCATTCGACTCTTTCTCTCTCATCCACTATCTCTACTATATATATAAAAATCATAAAAATTACAAAAACCACAAAAATAAACAAAAATACCCTTTATACTACATAGATATTTGTATATATAAATTAAACCTAAGCTATATGTATATAATGTGTATATATAACTTATACATGTATTCTATATATTAAATTAAGTATTTAAATGATTTATTGTATATGAAAATTTTTTATATAAATATCTATTAATTTATATTAACTTAAATATGTAATAACCTAAGTAATTCTATAAACATATCAATATGTAGAAAATTGTACCTAATAATGTACATACGTATTTAACTATATGATATGAATTATATAGTACCTGTAATTTAATTTAATTAAGTATTTACAGTAAATAAATAAGTTATTAGGTTAATTAGGTAATTTATTAACTTAAAATAAAATAAATTAGAAATTTAATTTAGTCCTGAAGTAAGTTATAATGTGTACTTGTATAATACTATATTAAATATTTTCAACATATTTATATTGTATTTATACTATATTATTTTATTTATTAATTATTTATATGAAAAACTAACTTAAACATGTATTTAATTATAAATAAATGAAAGTAAAGTTCCTAAAATACAATAAAAATATATAATAAATATTTTATTATATAAATTAACACTGTATAAAGTCAATTTAATGATTAAGATATTAGTTCATACTTTAATTAAGTAATTAACTTTTAATTTAACATATAACTTATTTTTATAAATAAATTGTATAATTAGCTAGCCCTATATAAGGGCTTTGTAACCATATAATTTAATTTTAAATTAGACTAATTTATGGCCCTCAAATCAAGGGCCAAAATCCTTAATTTTGCACACATTTTAACAGTGAATTGCACTGAGGTAGCAATCGCGCATAGTCCCACACCGTGGATGCACAAGCAGGCGATGTAGTGTAAATTGAATCTTTATCGTAGCTGCTTCAGTCGTTATGACACAGGGTGCCCATATACACCATACCCCTCTCCGCTCATGACCTGAAGCGAGTGTTTATTTGAGCATGTGAAAAGTGCTTCGGTCGGGGGCCATGCACTGTAGTAGGCCTGACATTGGGCCTAAAATCAGATGAAACTAAACCTAAAATGAACTAGGGTTGATTATTAGTGGAGGTCTGGTCTTACCCATATGAGTGCTTTGTATCCCTTGAAAGTGGCCGACCCACTCACTTAAAACCTAATTTTTAGGTTGATGAACAGTGCCTATGTATTAAAGAAAATTCGACTAAGTATTTGATCTGATAGAAGTGCTTGTGTGCATGTGTTTGAGAATGTGTATATATGTGTACATGTATAGTATAAGTATAATACACATATGTATATAAATAAAGTAAATATGATAGTGTATATGTATATATATATGTATAAGTAAAGAGAGTAGTATAGTATGCTTGATTTATATATGTATATAAATAACTACGAGCTTTAGTGACAGTTGTGTCCATCACTGTAGATAAGTTTATGTTAGTATAGATAGTAATTTTTGGCTTATGTTATGTAAATATTTTACTATGGCTATAGTGACGCTTATTTATGTTACTGTATATGTAATATATGTTACTACAGATATTAATATGTTAATATGATTTAGTATAGTAGATATTAACAGCTATTTTTATACCTATACTTAGGTATTACATATATTAGTTGTATATAATTACCCTAATGTAGTAGTAGCAAGTTTTTGTTGCCTGTTATTGTACAATTGTTTTTGGCCTTTGAGTCTTTTCTAATTGATTCTTTTGTTAATAATTAACCAATTGATACATTTTTTGATTCATTCATTTATTTTGTAAATAAAATTAACATTTTTGGACTTAGAGAGTGATGTATTTCAATAACTACCTCCCAGTAAATGACCTGAAAACAAACCAATAAAACTTATAAATAAATAAAATTGACGTGACATTGGTTTGCATTTGTGACACATATACTATAACAACAACACATTAAACACCATTTTTGTTGCAAATCTATCGTCAGTGGTCATATTTTTGGCATTTTTGCCATGGATAAAAGCTTGACAACAGTGCTTTAATGTGATTGTTTGACGATTGTCACAGTCAATTGTATTAGCGAGCATTTGCCATTGGTATCCATCATCAACTCGCCAACATTGTAGGTTACCTCTTTTCTGGGCCTGTATTGTTACGCTCATTTTTAGGGCCCATTTCTTTGGTTTTGGAACCAAACCTGCAGGTTCTTTGGCTTCTTGGCTGCCAACAAAATAACAACAGCCCATCTCTGTCCCAGGTATTACCCTTCTATGCAATTGGGACATTGTAGATTTTAGGAATGGGGGTGTGTACTTAGGGGATATACATATAATTTGCACATAGTTAAAACATTGAACATTGCATACATTTGCATTTGTTAAAAAAAAAATTACATTTAAGCCTACTGAAAGAGTGATCTTCATTTTTTTTGAAAACTTTAACATAAAATGATGTGTCGTTGTATGTAATCGCATGGTAGAAAATTGCTTTTTGAAACATTTTAAATCTCAAAACTAACCACGAAGAGTTAGGTCGTCTCCACAGGGAGGAATTAACCTATTTAAACTAGTGCGTTGTGCTTCGTTTATTCGGGAATCTCAATGTGTATGCATACTAATTGGTGCACATGTTTTCAACATGATTTCTTGCTTCTAATAATTAATTAAGAATACAGGTGTGCATATTCAAAATCACCACTATATAATATCATGTAAAATAATGATCCTGATACTGGTAAACACTGTAAATACTAATTTCTAGAATATAGCTTGTTTACCATAATATCTATGACATGCATTAAATCATTCGTGAGAGATATGCATATGCAAGTAATTTTGATGAAGTAGAAGAAGGGCTATGCAAATTCACCTCAATAATGTAATGCCTTAAATATATGAATAGTAACATCCACAATGGCATTTAGTGTAAATACTAATTGAGGTTTTACTATAGCAAAATAGGGGAGTTTGTTCCCCTCGTGCACACGTGGAGGAGAAGGCATGGCTGGACGCGCAAAGCTTTGAGGAGGTCAAGGAAGGCGAGGCTGTTCCAATGAAGGTCGCGGCGATGGGAATGGTAGCCGGAGCTCTCACCAACGACAACGAGGGGCGACGGTGGTGGCTTCTTCCGTGGGTGCCCGTAGGCTACCCTTGAAGATTCTGATGGAGTGGAAAGGTGCATGGAGTCGAGGCAAGTGCGCTGGTATCGATGGCACGTCAAACGGAGGGGTGTGGAGTCGGCTACATGGTTGTTGAACCTGCTAGCGATGGGTTCTTCTTCCCTATTAGAGATGAAGAACATGAGGTGGAGGAGTCCACGTGTGCGGCTGCTGGCTGCGTGAGGGCGTGGTTGTGCGAAGTTGGGTAGCACTGCTGCTTGCACGCACATGGCGGGGGGAGGGTGCGTGGTGTGCTGCTCATGGTGAGGGGGTGCGCTTGGTGAAGGTAGCGGCTGGTAGGCAGCGCTGCACGCGGTGAAGTTGTTTATGGTGGAGTGTGGCTGCGCGCGCGCGGCGAGGGGATGCTACTGCGTGGTCTGCCTGCGGGTGCGTGGCCGGTGGTAGGGTCGGGCATGGCATTGTGCGGGCTGGAGGTGGCTGTGGCGAGGAGCGGGCAGGTGTGGTTTGCTGCAATGTCGAGGCTGAAGATGGTGAAGACAGGGAGGGACCAGCGGTGGTGGTTGTAATGGAAGTGGTGCACACTACCACCATGCACCACCGGGCAGGTGCGGCGCTTGAAGGAAGGCGATGGTGAGCATGATGCATGTTATGTTCATGGTGTACGCCATTTCCACGGTAGCAAAGGTGGAGAAGAAGCAGTCCCTGCGAAGAGCACACCACTGCCTTTTATCTCCTTCCCCCCATCCGTTCTTCTTCCCTGGCGCAAGTCAAGGGATTTTCAAATCCCTTACTAAAATTGGCTGGCGGCTGTTGATGGATTTGTTGAGGCCGGCCGGAGGTTGAGAGATCCCCGTGGGGGGGGAATTTCTTTTCACCACGCTAGTTTCTTTGCAAAATTATTCTTACAATAATGAAACATGAAATAATTACATAATAAGTTATAGAATGAAATAGAATAGATGTAAACTTAAGTAATGATGCATGCAATCATTCTATGACCTAATGTAGTTATTAACAAACATAAAATGTAAGAATAAAGTTAACTTAGGCATAGCAATAGTCCATTAAAATGGACTCATCAAATACCCCCATGTCTAAGATTTGCTAGTCTCTAGTAGAAATGAAAAATAATAGAAGTAATCAGAAGATTTCTTCTTTTCTTATTTCAAACATTTAGAGATCCATATAATTGTGAAGTGATAAAAGCCTAGACAATAGATCCAAGTGAAAAGCGAATTTGCATTGGGAGTTCGTACTTCACCGTTGGTAAATATTTCTATTAGGATAGACAAATACTTCCCTCAGGGATAAAGCAGAAAATAATCTGTAAATTGACCCTGGATTTTGGCTTAAGTAGGAGATATCACATTGAATAGATTTGTATTTGGTGGCACACACTCATCTAGTGCTACGTGTAATCTAGTACTATAAACTCTAGATCTCTAGACTATTGAACAAGTCAACTCGGAGAGAGGCTAAACAACTGTGCTCTCTTGATGTTCCTTGGTGCTCACACTTTTCTCTCTTTCGTTTCTGAGATCACAAATCTCGCCAGATTTAGTAAGTGTACTCATTGTTTGGTTGCCTCACATGACATTCACACTTCAATTAATGTCTTAATAACTCTACAACTAAGTTAGAGTCCTCAGCCAGTATTCGGGTGATCAGAAATACTGAAAGGTAGGTATGGGTCGTATTTGGTGGATCGCGATAGGTGTTTTTGTTGCCTCAGAAACATTGTTACAAAGATAAAATTATAAACATGGGCTCTTTTCTTTTTCTTTTCTCTCTCTTTTCTTCTTCTTTTTTTTTCTTTCTTTGTAAATCAGCATAACACGACACAGACTTTCATTTATGAGGCATTATTAGGGATGATGATGGTCAAGAGGATATTGTATGGCTTATTTGGTGGAAGTGTCTATTCTCGGCACCGAGAAGGAATGGATAGGACAGGCGTATTTCTGACCTATGACACTATTACCCTACTTCAGCTGGGGACTCTATGATGGATGGTCGTAACCATCCACCATAGTCATAGCTTTATTGAGGCTCAATCTCTGTGTATTTGCCTTATTTGGTGACTCTCAGGAATTCACACAATGTAAGCACACAGGAATAGAGAGCGAAAACTATGCCTAACTCTGAAGTATCATCATCTAATTGTCCAAAACTTAAGAGTCCTTGCACTAGACTTAGCGCACCAGTAATCTCTCTACTTTCTTCTAAGAAATATGGGGTGGATCTACTAGAAGATAGTACGCCTGACTCCCTATTAATTGTCCCAAGGTTCAGTAGACTAAGAATGCTTATTAGGTTTCTTCAAAGATCCATTACCCAATCTACGTGCAAGTGAAGTAAATGTACTGGCTTCTAAACTTAAGAAATAATTCAAGAAGAAAAATCTTTAATGACACCTCCATGACAAAGATGCTTTGCTAGGGACTAACCCATTCAGCTTAAGAAAAGATTTTTTTTTTATATGCTAACCTAAATGCATGAACACTTGCTAAAATGCAACCCCCCATGCCTAAATCCTACAATGTCCTCATTGTAAAATTAAAACAGGGGGAGAAAGGAACGAAATCATCTGATGATGGTGTTATTCAGAATGTTGTGTTGCCTCCCAACAAGCGCTGCATTTTCTGTCAACAGCCAGACTTATAAGGAACCTATAAGTTTGGTTCTAGATAGAAAAAGTTAGGCCCTAAAAATATGCATAATAGCACTGGCCTAGAAAATAGGTAGCCACAGATGTTGGCGAGTTGATGATGCAACGTAATCCCAAATTCTCGCCAGAACATATGAAAGTAGAAAACCTCGTTGGATCCTAGGGAGGTCTACGAATAACAAAAGGAATATGAGAAGGGACCTCCCGAAATAGAATAAGTGTAGCATAACAAGGATCCTCCAAAGCAGGATGGGTTTTAAAAGATATAAACATTATTATTTCAAAGCCTTGAATGGCGAGACTAAAAGTACAAGCATCAATCCACACTCGCCATTCTACTTAAGGATGTACTGGCCTGATATGTTCTCCAGAAAGAATGTACATGAGCAGAGATCTTAGCCAAGGATTAGTTAGGGAGTGTAAGGATTGTTTGTAGTGTTGAAAGGTTATGATTAAGTCCAATGAGGGCTTAGTCGGTGTCAAGTCCAATTCCAACAATGATTCTGATCATATATTCTCCCTAACAATTGTAGACAAATTCACGTTACCCTACCTAGCATTAATGATTGGAGTCATATTTTCACCTTCCAATATATGTGAATCAATGGTAGACACCAAATTATATTTCTTTGATGGCAAGGTCAAAATAATAGAATCGTTATCATTAATTCCATCCCCGAATTCATTTGGTTCACTTGAGTTTTTGTTGGGGTGTATATGTGATTCACCAGTAAAGGGAGGAGTTGGATTTCTATGCTCAATTATTCCTGAAGGAGGATCAGTCTTAATGTTTTGGAGCAAGCTTATATCACTCAATTCTTTGTTCTCCTCGGGGCATAAATCCTCAATTGACATGTTTTGTCCCCGAGAGTCTCCCCTAGGCTTCTCACTATTTTATTTGTCCTCCTCTAATATCAACTCCTAGCTTGATGGAGGATGACTCTTAGAAGAAGGGAGGAATCCAGATTTCACCATATTATTTATATCCTTTGGGGGTAAGTTCTCAAATAACAAATAATCCCCCTATGATTCACACCAGATTTTCAGTCTGGGTTCCTCCATTGGGGCATCCTCGTCCTCTGAAATATACTCTTTATATCTCTGACACCAAAATTGATTTAATTCATCCTCCAGTCCCTTAGGGTCACCATCATTGGGTTCATTTAAATCCTCAGGATGCTGAATGGTAGGTGTTGATTCCCTAAGTGGAGGGTCAGGATTAGGCTCAGTAAGGGTAGAATGGGATTCCACCAGATAATTAGTAGGGGAAGTGATAAGAACAATACAAACTTAACCCAAGTTATCAGGGGTAAGGAAAATACTGCCATTAGGGTCAAGGTCCTCAAGAGGTATGATCTTCCCTTTCTGTTGACTCCAATATAGCTCAGGTGGATAATCATTAGGATCATTCTCCTCTAGTGGCCAAGTCTCATTGGGACAGTCTAAGTGATAGCTATGTAAAATGGGATCCCTATTGACATTGGTTTCCTCAGAATTATTTTCATGATCACGGTCGTATGAGTAGGGATCAGAATTACTGGGAAGTGCATAGCTAAGCTATCTAATTTCATTGTTCAAATGTTGACTATTCCTCAGCATCTCTCCCATAGATTCCATCATTTCCTTTTGTTGTTTTTGCATTTTTATCATAAAAGAGGAGAGGATAGTACTATCAGATTGGGGAGGATAGTCAATCTGAGGCTCTGGTTCCCTAGGGGTATCGGTCCAACCTCAATACGGAAAATCATGAAGGGTGGGAGGGTTGGGTGTTTGCATAATAGTAGGAATTCCAGGGTTGGAAAATCCCGCTCTTAAGCTCTGCTCAAAAGTGTGAGTTATCGGGCCAATACTCCTAGGATAGGAATATGAATGATCCCATGAATTGTCAATGTACCCATCAAAAGATGGATACGCTCGGGACATGGGATCCTGGTTAAAATGATAGGAGTAAGGATAGTCCATTTCTTTCAATTAAATAGGTTAAACTCTCTTAGGATTTAAAAGAATTCAGAACACAAGCAAAAACTTCCTAGAGAGTTCTATCACTATCAAAATAAATGCAAATCCAGTGGGATCTATTTTTAGGAGATTGTAGGTCTTAGAATTAAATGATGAGTTGTGGCCAAATAAGTTTTTGAAGAATTATGCTTCCTAGGCTAACCTTCGTTGGTGCCTATAACCTACTCTCAAAGGATGGAAGCCTCGAATCGAGTCCACATTGGTGGATAGGCTTGTTGATTTCCGAAGAACTCTCTTTGTGGTGCAAAGAGGAGAGGTAGAAATTTATCTAGTGACCTTATATGTGAGGTGCACAGTGTCTCAGGTGTGCAATCATACGTTCGTGTTTTGAAATCTCGCAAACAAGATCCTTTTGCACATCATTTTAAGTCACAGATTTTAAGGTCCAACCTCTTAACAGTACCAATTTTTAAAGTAACCACTAAATTAATTCGATTCAAGCACTTTAGTGGTCTTAGGTTTAGGTTCAATGCAGATGCATGACAGGTATTTGATGCTTAAGAAAAAGATGTACCTTACTTCAGCTTTCTTCAATGTAGGATGTTGTCAATGCAAAAAGAAAAGCTAGATGTTGCTCATTCAGTCCTAGATGGTCGTCCTATAGATATGTAGCTTCTAGCAGGTAGTTCGAATATTTTTTTATTTTCATTTTTAATAATAATAAGCAAACTAATCTAATCTAACTAACCATCATGCAGTTCAAACAATTCGAATAATCCAATAATCTAAATAATGGGAACACGCTCCCGAAAATACGCTTCCACATACAAGATTGATAAGAATAAAGAAACACTTGGAACGTGTTCCCAAAAATACCCGACGAGGGTCCAAAAGACAAAAATTAAGTTCTAATATCTGCCTAAACTAAATCTAAACTAAGATCCAATGACTAAATTATAAAAAGGCTCCTCCGTAAGCCTATGTGCTTGGAATCAAGGCCCACAATCACCCGTTGCTGGCCTCCAAGTGGCATCAAGGTCCACAAAAAAGATCATCTCTGCCATGCGTGCCCATCGCATTTGTTGCAAGTTTTTGCCCAGAAGAATATCCACATTTAGTAATTCATAAAAGCTTTCAAAATAGCATAAAAATAACATAAAATTCTAAAAAAATTAATAGGCGTGTTTCCTCCGCGGTAATGGCACCATTTGAAAGAGCGATCTGCATTTTTGTTGAAAAATTTAACAAAAAATGATGTGTCATTGTATGTAATCGAATGGTAGAAAATTACTTTTCAAAACATTTTAATTCTCGAAACTAACCACAAAGAGTTATGATGAGAGCCTCATTATGAGCCCTAACTAGCTCATTTTGACCTAAGAAAGAGAATAAGAGCTCCTACATAACCTAGAAAAGGGCTTAATTCAAGAAATAGGTGTTCTAAGAAGAAAACATGAAATAAAGGTTAAAACTAGAATTTTACCATTTTAGTACACCAACAGGATTTCTCAGAGGAAAAACATAGGTCAAATGGTCTGGATAAATAAAAAGTGGGTCGGTTCAGTCAAAAATGGGTTCATGTGCAATCCAGGAATTAAATAACATCTTGTAACCCTAAAATAGACTTGCTTAATTCAACAAGGTTTTGGTCTAGATAAAAATCAATTAAACCCTCTAAAATTCATGGAAAAATATCCCTAGGGTTTAGAACCTTCAAATTAGCCTTTGAAACCTATTTTGACCTAGATTGGGGTCCTAACTCATTAATTGACCAAATTTGGGTTTTGGTGCAAAATGTCTAGTCAAACATGGTCAAACCTAAAATCCAACTTCACCATTGGATTCCTTAGGTCTAAATTAAGTTTGTACCAAATGTTGGACCTAAGGGGAGATCATCTTGACCTACTTTGCAAAATAGTACTCCCAATTACATTTTGGCCCCTACCTTTTGAAAACCATTGCATAGACCCCCCTAACTTCTTTGCCACTCTTACAAACAGGTCCATCCACCATTAATGGGGAGAAATCCTACTTCGGCGAGGAATGGAGGGGGAGTACTCCCTGATTCCTCAGAGATCTCCCAGATTTGGAAGGGAGATTCTCTGAGGAATTCCCTTCCATCTGAGCTCGATCATAATCTCTGATTTGCACCCAATCTCTCGTGTGAACACATGAGAGATTTGGGTCTCTAACTGATTCCATCTCCGGCAAGGATTCGCACACTTGGAAGCTTGTCTTCCAAGCACAGGAACCCTTGCCAACATCTATAAAAGGATCCTCAACCCTGGCCACACCTCTTCAGCTTGACTTGGCCTGAGATCCACCCTAATTTCATCCTCTTCTCCTTCGGTCAAGTGGTCCAGCGAGCTCCGGTGAGCCTCC
The DNA here is from genome assembly GCA_037157565.1 of Thalassia testudinum. Classification (NCBI taxonomy): domain Eukaryota; kingdom Viridiplantae; phylum Streptophyta; class Magnoliopsida; order Alismatales; family Hydrocharitaceae; genus Thalassia; species Thalassia testudinum. The sequence continues at coordinate 218,944,739 of JAZHRO010000031.1, read as the reverse complement.
CTCCTCTTTCTCATCGCTCTGCCACAATACCAGTGGCAGAGCCGCCCTCACCATCTTCCTTCGTGTCACGCACCACATGCGCAGGCATCTCTAGCCCTGTCATCGCCGCCGTCTCCCTCCACTGGATACCTTCTTCTCTGGCGACAGCAGGTACCGCCAATCGCCACCTATCCCCCTTCGTCCACGTAATTAGGTTAGACTTACTCCTCTCTATCCCCTCTTCAATTCCCCTCAATCTATTTCACGAATTACCCCCCGACTGGCATTGTCCACCGCCATCTTCCCTATCTCTGGCCAACCTCCGGCGAGATGCATCCGTCACTCCACACCTCCACACATCTAGCCACCAACCTCTTCACCTCCGCCATCAACCACTAAGCATTTTCCACCCACTCACAGACCGCGAACACCTCCCTAAATGCCCCCCGACCTAACCCATAAGCCCAGCCACAGAGCGACCTAGGCACTCACGCCTAGGCTGCTCCGCGGCCTGTCACCTACCGTCCCACCTTCACCTTCATACGGTGAAGCTTCCCATGTATTTTAATGGGGCCACCAAGCTGTATTCATGTGTGGTAGATCTAAGCACCAGCCACCATTACCGATGGCTCAAGAAGGTCGCAAGCTTGCTCCAGGCTGAAGCACTCTAGGGTCCTAGGTCCAAAAGGCTTGGGTTGGTCTCGTGCATTCATCTGTCTTGGCAATTAGCGTTGCGAGTCCTCCAACTGCAGCAATTGCAAGAAGGAGCTCCTGCGGGCAAAAGCGTAGAATCGGGTGGGACATTTTGTCCCACCTCATGAATGTAGGAGTAAGGCACGTGGGATAAGTTGATTTTGTGTTTTAATCTATTCCCCTCGAGACACACATGGGGTGAGGTCCCTCTCCCTTACCATGCCTCGTCCATGAATTGACCCCGCAGACCTGGCACCCGACCCGACTAGCCTACCGAGCACTCACGCACCACACCCACGCCGGTGTGCCTGGACCCGGGCATGCGACCGATCCGATTACTCAGCTCTAAGAGAGTGTACCAAATAGAGAAATTGAGAGAGGGAGATGCGGGGGTAGGTAGATGGGTAGGTTTTGCTCTTCAGTGTGTGCAGGGAAGAAGGAGGAAGAAAGGCACAGCTAGGAAGATAAGCCAAGGGAAGGTAGGTGCAACTGAAATGAAGCTGACACTTAGCCGCAGATAAGAGAAGTGAAAGTAAGAAGAAAGAAAGACAAGCAGAGCTAAGGGAAGAGGGAAGAAGAAAGAAGAAGACTCGTAGAGGAAGAAGGAGAAAGGGACACTGTGCCAAAGAGAAGGAAGAAAGCCAAAGCTAAGAAGGACTGCTGAAGAAAAAGGCCTGCAGAGGAAGGAGAAAGACACTATAGAAGAGAAGCAAAAGCTAAGAAGACAGAAGAGAAGCAACTGTAGCAGAGACAGAAAGAGAAGGAAGAAGAAGAAGAGAGCTGCAAGGAGAAGAATAAGAGGCCATCATTTAAGACGTCTGATCCTATGATCAGACGTCCAACTCTTTTATTTTTGCTATAAATTTAATTCATAAACTCTTGTATTTATATTCTGAATTAAGTTTTGAGTAATTCTAAGTGTTCAATTACAATATTGAGATTAGTGAATAAATTCCATTTGCTCCCTGTGTTCGACCTTGGATGCTTAGGTTTTCGAGTAATAAATTTTTATTTGTTGTCAACGCTTGGTCACCAATACTACAATGCAACTGACTGTTAAAACACAATCAAGCGCTGCAAACAAGTTAGGTCGTCTCCACAAGGATGAATTAGCCTATTTAAACTGGTGCGATGTGCTTCGTTTATTCGGGAATCTCAATGTGTATGCATACTAACTGGTGCACGTGTTTTCAACATGATTTCCTACTTCAAATAATTAATCAAGAATGTAAGTGTGCATATGCAAAATCACCACTATATAATATCATGTAAAATAATGATCTTGATACTAGTAAACACTGTAAATACTAATTTGTAGAATATAGCTTGTTTACCATAATATTTATGACACGCATTAAACCATTCATGAGAGATATGCATATGCAAGTAATTTTGATGAAGTAGAATGAGCCTTACGCAAATTCACCTCAATAATGTAATGCCTTAAATAAATGAATAGCAACATCTGCAATGGCATTAAGCATAAATACTAAACAGGGGAGTTTGTTCCCCTCGTGCACACGTGGAGGAGAAGGCACTGCTAGCGGGCGAAGCTCCGAGGAGGTCAAGGATGGCGAGGCCATTCCAACGAAGGTTGCGGTGACGGGAACGGTAACCAGAGCTCTCGTCGGTGATGAGGAGGGGCGACGGTGGTGGCTTCTTTCGTGGGTGCCCGTAGGCTACCGTCGAAGATTCTGATGGTGTGCCAAGGTGAATGGAGTCGAGGCGAGTGCATTGGTAGCGATGGCACGTCAAACGGACAGGTGTGCAGTCAACTACGTGGATGCTGAACCCACCAGTGATGGGTACTTCTTCCCTGTTAGCGATGAAGAAGATGAAGTGGAGGAGGCCACGTGTGCGGCTGCTGGATACGTGAGGGCGTGGCTATGCGAAGCTGGGTAGCATTGAGACATGCACACACATGGCGAGGGGGAGGGTGCGTGGTGTGTTGCATGTGGTGAGGGGGCGCGCTTGGTGAAGGCAGCAGCTGGCGAGCGGTGCTGTGCATGGTGAAGTGGTTTGTGGGGGCGTGTATTTGCGCACGTGCGGCGAGGGGATGCTACTGCTTGGTCAGCCTGCAAGCGCGTGGCTGTGCGAAGGTGCGTGGCCTGCCTGCAGGTGCGTGGTCGATGGTAAGGGCGGGCGTGGCCTTGCGTGGGCTGAACGTGGCTACGGTGAGCGGGCAGGTGTGGCTTGCTGCAACGCCATGGCAGAAGATGGTGAAGACAGAGAGGGACCGGCGGTGGTGGTGGTAATGGTAGTGGTGCACGTTGTCACCATGCACCACCGGGCGGGTGCGGCGCTTCAAGGAAGGAGATGGTGAGCACGGTGCATGCTATGTTCATGGTGTATGCTATTTCCACAGTAGCAGAGGTGGAGAAGAAGCAGTCCCAGCCAAGAGCACACCCCTGTCTTTTATCTCCTCCCCCCCATCCGTTCTTCCCCGATGCAAGTCAAGGGATTTTCAAATCTGTTAGTAAAATTGGCCGACGGCTATTGATGGATTTGTTAAGGCTGGCCGAAGATTGAGAGATCCCCATGGGGGGGGAATTTCTTTTCACCACCTTGGTTTCTTTGCAAAATTATTCCTACAATAATGAAACATAAAATAATTACATAATAAGTTATAGAATGCAATAGAATGGTTGAACCTTGGGGAGTCCTTTATAGGTCTTCAGAGAGGGTGTTGTGCTTGGAAGCCAAGCTTCCAAGCAAGGAATGCTCACCGGATTGTGGAGCTTCAAGTGACCCGAATCTCTCATGCGTTCGCATGAGAGATTGGGAATGAATTAGGGCATCTAACGTGTTCATATTGGAGAGGATTACTTGGTGAATCTCCCTTCTAATTTTGGAAGGGATTCATCAATCAATCAGGGAGAAAATCCAAGTTGAAAGTCACTGGAGTACGTTTCCTCCATGATAATGGAGGAGGGACCTAATTATGAAGATGATGAAGAAGTTAGGGGTCTGAATGCAAGGGTTTTTGAAAGTTAGCGGTATAAATGTAATCAGATAGGACCTTTTTTCAAACTAGGTCAAGACAAGTTCTCCTTAGTTCCAAATTTTGGTACAAACCTAATTTAAACCTAAGGAATCGAATGGTGAAGTTGGATTTTGGTTTTCACCGCATTTGACTCGGTAATTTATGTGAAAACTTAAATTATGGTAAATATCTGTTTAAGACTCCATTTTAGGTCAAGATGGGTTCTGATGGTCAATTTGAAGGTACTAAACCCTAGAGAATATTTTTCCAAGATTTATAGAGGGTTTAGGTGAATTTTATCCTGACTAGAACCCTGGTTAATTCAGTAGGCCTATTTCTAAGTTTTCAACGATCATTTAATTCTCAGAACACATGCAAACCCATTTCTGTCTGATATAACCCACTTATTATCTTATTAAGGCCATTTGACCTTTATTTAGCACTTGAGAAAACCCGTGGTTGTGCTGCATTGAATATGTGCAGGAAAAATTACAATTTTACCCCTAGTTTCCTATTTTTCTCTCAGAATGGTTATGTAATGAATTATGACCTTTAGTTGGTTATGTAAGAGCATTTATTAACTTCATTAGGTCAAAATGAGCTAGTTAGGGCTCATGATGGTGTTCTCATCATACCCCCATGCCTAGCCTTTATTAGTCCCTTAGCAAACTTTCAAGGTATTAACTTCGATTCAAGAACATGAAATCTTTCAAAACTTTGATGTGTGCTTTCTCCTGTAGATTAGGTTAGAATGCCGATAGTAGGGCTAGAGGTACTCAAGTACCAACCAAGATCCGAACCTGACTAGCTCTAGCCTCAGTCCACCGCGAAGGTTTTTAAGGTTCGCAGGAACTATCCTAAGGTTAATTGAACTCTGCGATTAAAGCACCCGTGTTTGTAACATGTTTTAGCCTTACTTCAGTTTGGAGTGCATTTTTGTCAGAGAGAGACAGAGGATTTTTTCATTTTTGGAGAGTTTTCTCTCTTCTTTTTTTTTCTATCTTTGGATTAGCTTTACAGCATGGCCTGTATTGGATTCCTAATCCCCATCATCAATCCATGAAGGATCCTTAGCAATCGATGCTTCGAGATAGCAATGCCCATGGCAACCCCCAAAACCCTGGCTTTCGAGATTTCGAGATAATCGCACCCATGGTGTTCTGTAGCTAAATCCAGACCCTGGCAATTGACATTTTGTGATAATGCCGCCCATGGCATCTGAATCAGCACAGGGTGCCTACATGCTCCCGGTAGGATATGTTGATATCCTAGGAGACAAGCACCGAGGAGACGATATGTTATTGTGCATCTTCGAGGGGAATTTCCCACCTCTCTGCTCCAGGAACTCATCCAAATCAACTTGTGTTAAATAGCCACTCCTAATCCAGGCGACTTTTTTAGAATAATTTAAACGCATTTGCGAGATTTTGATACTTAAGCGCACTAAACCAGACTGTGTGTGGATTGTGGTGCATAGGTTACCGAGTCCCGCAAACTAGAGATCAGTTCACGAGGTTGAATAATCCCTAAGCCTTAGACCTAATACTTAATCTTCGCATTTTCCCCAACCTCTTGAGGACTATCCAGATCTTAGTGGATACTTGATTGTTTAAGGCTATGATCACAACCCAAAAGACCTAAAATTAGCGTTCCTACTAATCTCTTCTTTGTTTCATTAGCACCCTTTTGCCTTTCATTTTATTTCTTTTGATATGGTCAAGAACTAAGTCAATTCCTTAATTTCTTACTAATGACTATCCCTTTCTCTTTTCTAATTATCCTCCTCTTTGACATTTTTAACTCCTCCCCTTTTTCTCCTCAAAATTTGATATGCCATCAAAATTTCTTCTGCTTTCATATTTTCTTTCTTTTTCTAGAATTTTTTTTATTTGTTTTGGTATTTTTGCAATATGTGATTTTTTTGTGAGAACCTTTCCGAAATTTTGATTTCTCAATGCCTGCACTTTATCGCTACCAAAAATGTTCGCATGGAAAAATCGATGTTTAAAATAATCACGTTGCAGTATAGTTGAAATCGCTTTGAAAGCAAATACAATTTTGTTACTAAAAAATATTCTGAGGTCGAACACAGGGAGCAAATAAAAATCACACACTAATCTTGATAATTAATGCAATTTGAACACAAAATATTACTCAAAAGCTAATTTGCAACGTAGAGCATATGAGTATATGAAGAATAAAAAGAACTTCAGATAAAATAATGGTGATTTGAATCACCAATTATAAGTCTAATACAAAGAATAATTACTCAAATCTACTTAAAGGAGGGAGTATGAAATCAGACGTCTGATTTTGCAATCAGATGTCTTAAATGACATTTGCTACAGTACCCATCTTTTTTTCTTCTTCCCTTTCTCTTTGATTTTTCCTTTCTTTGATTTCTCCTTTCTTCTTCTTCTCTTTCTCTGCTTCTTTCTTCTTCTTTCTCTCAGACCTTTAGCTCAGCAATCCCTCTTCTTCTTCCTCTGGGTCTTTAGCTTATGCCCTCATTTCCTCTTCTTTTCCTCTTCTTCCTCTGGCTCACTTCTTCTTTGGCCTTTCTGCCTTCTGAATCTGACTAAGTGTTGGACTCAAACTTCCCAGGGAAGAAACCCCCCTTCACCTGCACAACTCACCTCTCTCTTTCTAACTTTCTATTTTAGTCTCGCTCTCCCTGAGCCACAGTCGATCGGGTAATCGGACCTAGTGCATACCTGGGTCTAGGCTTACTAGCATGTGGTGGTGAGCGAGGAGTGCAGGTCAGGTCGGGTCAAGCCAAGTCCACGGGGGCAGTGTCGTAGACGAGGGCGGGTGAGCAGGTGAGAGGGATCACACCCCTTGGTTGGAGGCAAACAGCCGCTATCTCTTATTTAATTTATCTAGCTACAGGTGCCTCTTCATATCTGAGGTAGGACTAAATGTCCCACCTTTCTTCCGCACAACGTAGCAGCGGGGTGCATGGCCAATTTGGCGAGGCTGCAGCTACAGAAGCCCTTGCTTGAGGACTTGGACACCTACAGGATTCGGTTGCGCACAGCCTGTAGGTATCCCCTAGAGCGTAGCAAGACTAAGAGTGGCTTGAAGCTTTCTCGAAGCTCGATAGTAATGGCGGGTCTTGGCCTACTACTTGAAATCAAGAAAAGAGGCCTTATGGCCACATCAGAATGATCAGCAGGATCACCGTGGCACGGCAAATGTAACGGTGGCAGTGGCATGGAGCGAGGGCGGTTGTGGTGGCCGAACGGTGACAGGAACGATCGGTGAGAGTGGGTCAGTTCGGGGAGGCATTTGGGTGGTTGATGAAGTGAATGGAGTGAGGGGAAATGAGCTAGAAGGTGTAGTGGAAGTTGTAGGGTGGTCGGCGAGGTGGATGGATGTGCATAGTGGTGGGAACACCTCGTCGAAGGAGTCACCGGAGATGGAGGAGATGGAGGTGTTCAGTATCATTGGTGGTCAGTTTTGGGAAATAGAGAGAGGGGAAGAAAGTATGAGAGATAGGGAACCTAAGAACCTACTTCTAAGGAAGAAAAGGGGAAGGGATCCCACGCCGGTGTGGTTGCCGGACGTGGGGAAGATGAACCTCTGTAGGAGAGGCAACGGCGAAGACGGGGATGGAACGGCGACGGCTGGTATTGCTCGACGCGGAGGACAGTGAGAAGGTGAATCTGCCACCGGTGTTGTGGTTGAATGACGAAGAAGTTAGGGAGAGACTGCAGCAGCTTGTAGAGTGTTGCTACCGGAAGGGAGAGAGGAATAGGGGGAGTTCCGACCCAATTTCAAGATGAGGAGAACAGTTGAACCTTGGGGAGTCTTTTATAGGTCTTCAGAGAGGGTTTTGTGCTTGGAAGCCAAGCTTCCAAGCAAGGAATGCTCGTCGGATTTAGGAGATTCAAGGGACCTGAATCTATCATGTGTTCGCATGAGAGATTGGGAATGAATCAGGCCATCTAACTAGGTTCATGTTGGAGAGGATTACTTGATGAATCTCCCTTCCAATTTTGGAAGGGATTCATCTATCAATCAGGGAGAAAATCCAAGTTGAAACTCATCGTAGTAGGTTTCCTCCACGCTAATGAGGGACCTAATTGTGAAGACGACGAAGAAGTTAAGGGGCTGAATGTAATGGTTTTTGAAAGTTTGGGGTATAAATGTAATTAGACAGAACCTTTTTGCAAACTAGGTCAAGACAAGTTCTCCTTAGGTCCAAATTTTGGTACAAACCTAATTTGGACCTAAGGAATCCAATGGTGAAGTTGGATTTTGGCTTTGGCCACGTTTGATTGGGTAATTTATGCAAAACCTAAATTAGGGTAAATATCTGTCTAAGACTCCATTTTAGGTCAAGATGGGTTCTGATGGTCAATTTGATGGTACTAAACCCTAGAGAATATTTTTCCACGACTTTTATAGGGTTTAGGTGAATTTTATCTTGACCAGAACCTTGGTTAATTAAGTGGGTCTATTTTTAGGGTTTCAAAAGTCATTTAATTCTCAGAACACATGTAAACCCATTTCTGTCTGATCTAAACAACTTATTATTTTATTAAGACCATTTGACCTTTATTCTGCCCTTGAGAAAACTCGTGGTTGTACTGCATTCAAGATGTGATGGTAAAATTGTAGTTTTACCCGTAGTTTCTTATTTTTCTCTTAGAATGGTTATGCAATGAATTATGACCTTCAGTTGGTTATGTAGGAGCATTTATTCACTTCTTTGGGTCAAAATGAGCTAGTTAGGGCTCATGATGGCATTCCCATCATGTACCTTCGGTGGCCATATCTCGAAGTGTCGATTGCCATATTCCTAAATTCGTTCAAAAAATCCATGGGCAATACAATCTTGAAGTGTCGATTGCCAAGAGTTCTTTGGGTCGCCATGGGCCATGCTATCTCAAAGCATCGAAAGCCAAGGACCCTTTGAGGTTTGATGATAGGGACGATGAATCCAACATAAACTATGTTGATAGCTAATCTAAGGTTAGACTTAGCGGAATCAAACAAAAAAAATTACAAAAGAAAAAAAAAAGAAACATTCGCTTTCTTGTTGGCAAACATACCAACCTCAAATAACTAAGACCAATGCATGTGCACAGATTCTTTAATCTCTTAGACCAATAAACTCTAGGATAGAGCTAGAAATCAAGGAAACTTATTCCTGCAACTTGTCATCAGCTAACCTAGTCTGTAACTTCGCAACTACTATGGTACCTTAGGTCTAAAGTATGTAACATAACATATTTTTAAGGGAAGAGCTACTGGGTTGGCTAGTCTACTTGGAGAACTAGGATAGTACTTGAATATGCTAGGGACTAGCCAAAACTAGGCGTGTGAGCATTTGATGAGCCTATATTTGTGGGTCATTTATATATTTTAATGCCTAGACATTAAGTTAACATGTACTTTTATATGGAATACATTAGAATGAAAATAGGGCAACATAGAATTGCCTATTTCAAGCATTTCATGCATTATATGAATTGATAATATCATTTATAATTCATTTAGAATAACATGCATTAGAATAGTTAATCTTTTAGGTTGCATTACATGTAGTGTTCGATTTAACATCTCTTCTAAGGTCCTATAGATAACTAACCCCTCATTTCTTTTTATTATTTTATTCACTATCTTCTTCAACGGATGCATGCAAGATTCGCACAAGTTATGGCCTTTGAAGAGTAGCAATGAAGAGGAGCCGAAGAAGTTGGATCTGAATGTTTCTCCTCCTTCGACTGTTTCTCTTCCCCTGCAGCTTAAATAGAAGAGAGGAAGCCACCAAGCCCCAAGAGGGCACCACTCGATTTCACCACCATGAAGAGCATCGAGCTCACCTCCACTCCACCACCATGGGCCTCCATGGCTGAGCTCCACCACACTGTAGGTCAACTGGGTGATAGACTGCCACGCCAAGACAATGGACTTGACCATCAACATGTGCAGCTCTTACAACTGCTTTCACTATGAGTGCACCTACTGGTGCATGACCACTACCCTACATCACCATGCTTCTCTAACATCATCATCACCATCATCTTCCTCTTCTTTGATTTTAATTTGTTTCTAGTCAACTTCTTCCACCTCCATCACCCTCTGTTCACCACTTCTCCTGCTGATTGCATAGCAATCATAGGTCTTAATTGACATAAATTAGGGAAGGACTTAGCATAAGTTAGGATAATTCATGCATACAGAAGCATTACTTGCATCTTTACTGTTTCTTTTATCTATGCACAAAATAATGCTATAATGTACTAATTAGGTGCATTATGTCAATTGCAGGTAATAAGCTGATCAGAAGGTAGATCTGAAGCTAGATCTAAAGCTGGATCAGAAGAATAAAGGATAACTGGTGTTACAGCAAAGTTGGAGTAGAAGACCTAGAATAAGATGTAGTAGACAATAATGTAAGGGGTTGAGGTATGTTATTCTTTTTAAGTAGTAATAAAGCAGTAAAATATGAAGAACCTAGGACCATCCTAACCCTAAGATATCCTAGAAGCTTCCCAAGCTTTAGCCACAATTAGATTAGGTCACCACACCCAAGGAAACCTTAAAATCCAAATTCCAACATCTATCTGGACATCCAGATGAGTTATAGGACGTCAAGAACCCTTAGCCAACTCCTGCACACCTTAAACCCACTTCTGCAGTATTATTGGACATCCAGAAACTTGGTCAGACGTCCAATTTCTACAGAATACCCAAGATAGAACCTAGAATCCTTCCTGACTCTGATTAGATGTCCAGAATTGAAGTCCGAACTTCTGATCTTTTAGTATAAGTCATCTAAAACTATTATTAGACGTCTGGAACTGCTTTCCTATTCCTGTTTTGAGATTCAAGCCTTGATCTTGGATCTCTAGCTCCCTAAACCCAATTCTAACCCCCTAGGAGCCTAAATTAAGATACCCTAACCCTAGTACATCACCTCTAAACCTCCTTAAGGACCTAATTAGGTCCTCACTAAACCTAATTGACTTATATCATAGTCAATTACCTTTGCCTAGTCAATTGGACTCATAGGGTATAATTGAGCTCAGATCTCAACCCATACAAGTCCAATTGGACTCAATGAAAGTCCAATTGACCTAAGCCCAACCTAATTGAGTTATTTCACTCTTAATTAGGTTCACACTCATTCAGTTAAACTTGTGTTAAGTTTAGTTGCATTTCCCCACTAGCAATTAGGGTTTGCAACCCTAATTTAAGACCTACACCAACCCAAACCCCCTTAGGACAAAGCCTAGATCATTTAGACACATAGGGCACAGCCACACACACACACACACACACACCCATTCACGCACTCCCACACCACCTAGAGTGCTCTAGGTTCTTCCAAAGGTGGCGCCACTCTTGGTTGCCAAAATTAGCAACCAAGAGCCATTCAAATTGGAGATCCACAAATGGTGGATCTGAATACCACCTCTCTCTCTCTTTGGCCGGCCACTCTTGGAGCTCTCACTAGAGAGTCCCACACTTCTCTAGATAGTCTCCCTTAGGTCTATAAAAAGACCTAAGGGGTGGCCACTTGCACCCATCCACTCTTGGCTACATCCACGCTTGGCTTCCATTTTGTTTAGCTACATCCACCTCCCCTCCATCTCCACGAGTATCATCACCATGGCCACCACCATCTTCATGCCAAGATGCTGGATCACCTCTCCAACCTCTCTCCAAGGGCAGGCCTATGCACCATTGGCCGCCCCTCCTTGTCCTCTCAACCAACTCGAAGGCCATCGGAGCCCACCTCTGAATGCCCTTACTTATGCTAGATTAGTCACTTAGTTCTTCATAGTTTACATGCTTTTATTACTGCTTAATAGTGTAGCTCTAAATTATCCACCAATGATGCATGCATAATCCCCCCCTTAGATTCATGTATGCAATCATTTTGTTTTAGCTAGATTTATGTTTCCAAGCTTTCCTCTATAAGCTTTCCACTAGTTCCATGTTGCAAACACCCAGCTAAATCAATAAAAGATTTTTTTTTCTATATATATATCTCCGTGTTGAGATTCACCATGAGCTTATTGCAATATATTTTGTTTGATTAAAGTTGCCTACTTTTAATTATTATCCATTGCAACTAGCATGTCGGTACCAGAAAATATTGAGGATCTAACTATTAGCGCATTTTCCGTAAACAACCTCCACTTAACTAGAATCGTGAGTACCGAAACTAACACTTTCACATTTGCCATCTATCTAACACATGCGCACGTAATTAGGGTTCATAATGAAACTGGCCAAACCTTGATCTGACGATTAGAAACTGGCGTGCAATTTTAAGCAAGTAGAGCCAAAAAGATCGATTTCAAATTAGCATAAATACCTCCCAGTGACGAACGACTAGTACTCAAGTCTCATTATCCTTGAAAATTATTTTTACGACCATTTTTAGCATGACTATACAATGATTTCTGACGATTTCAAAATACGTGATTTCCACACTTGTCAAATGACGCTATTGCAGGGGAGGCAACGTCATTCTTTTGATTTCAATCTTTTGAGCTGTCACCGACAAATCTTCCTCTACTTGACCTTTTGATGTGCAGGAAAATAGAAAAAATGAGATCTACACACACAACTAGCACGGAAAAAATTCCAGGTGCACATCATATCTTCCTTAGTCTAGGTTTTCTTTGAACCCTAAGTTAGATTTCCTTCTAGCAATTTCATTTGAAAAAAAAAGAAAAAAAAGCCTATTCATTTTTGTGAAAAAAAATGAAAGGAAAAAATGTAGGTAGTTAGATTAGGTTTCTTTTTGAATCCTAGGTTAGTTTTGAAAAAGTAGAAAAAAAAAATGAAAATCCTTTGAAAATAAAAATATCCCTCTTGAAAAAAGAAAGTCTCAAAATTTTTTGAAAAAACAAAATTCACCTTTTAAAAGCTTCTCCACCACCCTCTGATTTTCGGCCAGATTTCAAATTTTGACTTAACAATTCAATTGCCAAAAAATTAATGTGTGAAAAATTTTAAATTTCGGGCTAGACCTTCATTTTCAAACCTTCTTTTAAACACCACAATTCATTTAAAAAAATTCCAAGTAAAAAATTTTTAAAAATTCGTGAAGTACATGGGGGTCAGACTGACCCGGATTTGAGGTTTTTCAAAATTCAAAAAGCAAGTCCAAGCAATTCACGAATCTATTTTGACTGAAAAGGTGGGGTTTGAAAGCTGACCTCATTGGCTTTATTTTTCATATTTTCCCAAAATTTTGAAAGTCATTTGATACTGTTTCAAAGTAAAATCTTGACTAGGGGTCAAAATTCCAGATCTGACCCCCTGACATTTAAAAATCTCTAGAAATTCGGTTAAAAGAGTAAAAATTACAAGAAAAATATTTCCTAGAAAGACAATTGAAAAGGGAATCTATTTACAAAATTTTAACTTATTCTGATTCTAATTTTTATCAGAGAATTGATCTTAATTTCATTACTCTGTTGAGGATGAAAGAACAAAAAACCCTAGAATTGCATGAACCCTAGGTTACAACTTTAGGATTACAATCTGGCGACCACATTTGGGCTAACCTAGACTTAGTCAAGTCTAGTGTTTAGCTAGTGATCTTGTTCACCTTGTGGGCCACTCACCACAAACCCCAACTAAAGAAAAATGGGCTCAAATTAATTTTAAAATACAAAATCAACCCGAATTCGTTGTCATACTACTGGGTGTTTTCAACCTCTCTTGCCAAACCTGGTGACTAAGTCTGTGGGGTAGTGTCAAACGACTGCAGCTGGAGGCTCAATGGAACTAGAGGCGTAAGCCAAAGGAAGAACCTTCCTCTTAGTCCCCTCGTAACCAAACTGGCTAGGTTAGCTTGAGAGGCAGGAATCACATTCCGTCGGTTGCACGATGAATTTTTTCTTCAAGAATTAGAACTTAAAACAAAAAATCTGGTCATCCGATCATAAGGACCATCTGATTGATAGGGCCTTAGCCTTGTCTTGCTTGGCTACACCAACCCAGGGGTTGGGTGGTGTATGCAAGGAAGGAGGTTATTTAGACCTCAACTGGTTGGACCTTGGGAGTCACTCCCAAGGAGGCAAGTCACCTCACCAGGACAATCTTCTCCCCCCACTTCTTCTACTCCCTTAGCCACAATGGCTAGTCCTGGACCTGGACCTAGACCGGGTCAGGATGTTGGTAATCTAGACCCGATGGCTCGTCTGGAAGCTTAGGTGGTTGAATCAGAGGAGAGGCATCAGCAGAGCATAGACCGTATCTTGACAACGCTTGATAGAATGTAGCATCCACCACGAGGAGAACAACTTCAGGATTTCTATGATCCAGTTGCACCTATCATCGCACCCTTAGTCAGGATTCCCGTAGGCAGGGAAGCATTTGAGCTCTTGCCCAATGTGACCAGTTTGATCAGCAGTCATTTTTATGGAAAATCAAGGGAAGATCCATTCTAGCACTTAGAGGACCTGAGTCGACTCACAGAAATGATTCGACTTAAGAACGTTGATCTTGGGATTGTTCTGATGAAGCTTTTCCCATTTACTCTAAGGGACAATGCTTCATACTGGGTCAAGAACATTGGGAAGCGAATTGGAACCTAGCTGGAATTATGACGTGAATTCCTGCAAAAGTTCTTCCCGATCGGTCGAACAAATGCGATGGGACTTGCGATCACAACTTTCTCCTAAGGAGCTGGGGGGAAGTTCCATGACACCTTGGATCGATTTCACAACCTTCTCTTAAAATGCCCGCACCATGGTATACCTAGATGGCACCTAGCTTAGACCTTTTACAATGGGTTGGATGACAAACATTGATATCTGGCTGATGCATCTAGTGGCAGGAATTTCCTTGCGAAAGACAAGAACAATGCATTTGAGTTGTTTAAATCTTTGGCGGAGAACTCGATGAATGCCGCGTCCATGAACCAATTCCAACAGCCTGGTCAGCAGCGGGTTGGTGTCCATGAGGCTCACACCGAGTCTATTCTAACCGACATGGATATCATCATCACAAAGCTGGATAGAATAAATGTAACGACCCGGTTCCCGAGTCCCTACGAGACACGAGAACCGGACCGACTCAACTAATCCCAAGACCTAATCGTCCAACGAGGAAGTAACCAAAAGAGCAGTAAAATAAACCACATTCAGCATGAATATAATTAACAGTAAGAAAGCACAGTAGTAAGGAAAGAAACTACCACAGTATGTACCACCACAACAGTAGAACAACATTCATAATATAAATTGAACTGCAGGTAAAGAAAGTACAGCGGAAACAAGAACTACTCACTACAACGTAACAAAAAGAGGTACAAGAGACAGTGGTAACTCTACTGGACCCTACTCGGCCCAGCGTCCTCTACAGCCGTTGACCCTGGCTGCTCAACACCTGGTCCTGAAAAAGGTAACGAGTGTAACATGTCAGCAAAACGCTGAGTAGAGTGGCAACTAAACTAAAGACAACAGTAGAGTGTACAGTAGTTGTTATGTTCGATTACTTTCTTTATTCACATCTTTCAATTGTCTCACTATTTCATTTATTCCCCAGATCTTTTTCTTGATCTCGAATGTTCCTCGTGGGAACGATCTTGATTGTAGTCTTTTCCAAAAAGTAGAAGTAGCACATGGTGCTCTCCTGGCCGGGAGAGTCCCCCGTGGTGATCCTACCCTCAGTCAACCACCCCAAGGTCACTGACAGACATAACGGTGACTACGACACGCGCGATAAACACACAGGTAACTAACCCGTACTGGCACGCGGTCAGTCGTTTCCGTTAACGGGTGCACCCAAAGCACAGCACGGAACTAGTCCAGGGCAGAGCCCTCTCAGTAACAGGGGTCCAACCCCTCCACAGTAACCAAACTGGGGCCTTGCCCCACCACAGTCCGCGCACCCTCGCCTGACTACCCTGGTTTGCCCCAGTGGGCCTAACAAGTCGGTGTGGGAGGCTAGCAGAACCTCGGGGCCCGTGGGGTAGCTAGTACCTCCCTACACTAGTAGCTCTCCTCGGTACTACGTACGTGAGGGCCAGCAGGTCGGTACAGAGTGGCCAGTCCAAACCCCGGGTCCCTGGGGCTGCTGGCTCTGCTCTGCACTAAACAGGGGGACAGTCGCTCTCCTTGGTACTCCGTACTCAATGGCCAGCTCACTTCCCCAATACTATTCCATTCACTTTCCAGGAGTTCTACTCCTACTTCCCTGTAGGGTTCCATCCTTTTTACTCAAACATCCAGGTTTCACTTTCCAATTTCACATTCTTACAATCCATGTTCTCAACCACATTATTTATTCACAACAGGTAGCTGTTAATTCAAATTACAGGCAGCTTTATATCTCTTTCCATTTTCCAAGACTGCAGTATTATGCATTCCACTAGTTTTCCCATCCTAGGATTCATGCCATATCCTAGGATCTATCATACAATCTAGTTTTCCAGCCCTAGGATTCATGCAACACCTAAGAGCTATCATTCCATCTATTTCTCATTCCTAGGATTCATGCAATGTCCTAGGTTCTATTTATGGTTCCATAATTTAACAGATTTTATTAATAACTTAAAGCCACTCTACCAGGTACAATGGGAGAAATGGGGGCGTGGTCGAGAATCCCGTGTGCCTCCGCGACCCCCGAGACTGCAACAGAATGGGGTCCTATCACAAGGATCAAACACAAGGAGTGTCTCAAAACAGTGTATAGCTACTGTAAACGGGTAGAGGAATTAATTCTGAAAAGAACGCAACTCGAATCGCGGAAAACGGAATCCGAACGGGCCCTAAACGGGTCAAAAACGACGACACTGTGCAAAATCAGACGTCTGGAACTTCTTCCAGACGTCTTAAAAAGTGGATCAGAGAATTACCTTGTTCAGCGTGGTTTCCCAGATGTCCAGAAGTCTGCGGGGACGTCTGGCCTAGCTCCCAGACGTCCGGGGTACTACTGCCAGACGTCTGATTCGCGATGGATGGCGAATCACCGAACCTGCGCACACCCATCTCCCTCCCTCAGTACGGTCAGTTGACAGGAAGGAAGAAGGAGATGGAAAACTCACCTTTCAGACTTCTGGATGGTCTTCCAGACGTCACCCTCGCCGTCTGGCTATCAACCCAGACGTCTGATTCTGGAAATTTTTCCAGAATCAGGGCGACACTCGGCCTCCGCTGGCGACGCCTCCCGCGTCGCACCTCGCGCGCCTGCTGCTCAGACCGTAGCAGTCCCCCCTCCACGTCGCTCCGCACCCCCTGCGCCCTCCGCCGGCCGGCCCTAGCAGCCCCGGCTAGCTCGCCCTCACGACAGAGCTCTGCTCTCGCACGCAGCACCTCCTCCGCGCTCACTGCGGCTGCCGCTGCTGCCCTCGCGCTCGCGCTCACGCTCACTGGCTGAAGGAGAAGAGGGAGGAGACGGTGGTGACGGAAGTGAGGGGAGGCATGGCCTTTTAAGGCCGTGCGACGAGGAGAGAGGATGCGGCAGGGCGTCTGCAGCTGCAGGGAATAAACGAATATGCGGGTCTGCGCGCTCAGGCGCGCAGACGGCCCGTGCGTGTGGAAGATAACGGATTTTCAAACGTCTGGAAACGATCCCAGACGTCTGGTCCGACATCTGGGCCACCTCCCAGACGTCTTAAAAGACGTCTGGGGCACGCGTTCGTTACAATATAACAAACTCAAAGGAAGTTTCGTCCCCGAAACTTACGCCAACTAGGGCGCGGGAAAAGATGTCCAATTAACCATAACAAACTCAAAGAGGACCGAAGCCGGTCCGGAAAGACGTATGATGAGAACCTCATCATGAGCCATAACTAGCTCATTTCGACCTAATACAAAGGATAAAAGCTCCTACATATCTTAAGGAAAGGCTTAACTCAGAGAATTCTGAGTTTAAGAAGAAAACAAGTCATAAGGGGTAAAAATGCAATTTTACCAGTATAATCTGCATACAGGGTAATTCAGGGCCCAAACATAGGTCAAAGCAGCTTAATAAGAATAAAAGTGGGATGAGATGATCTAGCAAGGGCTACAGCAATTCCAAGAAACTAAATGATAATCTGTAACCCTAAAACAACCCACTTCAATTCACGAGGTTCGAGGCAAAGTAAAAATAGAATAAACCCTCTAAAAATCATAGAAAAATAATCTCTAGCGTTTAGAACCTTCAATTTGGCCTTCAGAACCCATTTTGACCTACATTGAGAACCATGCCCAATTAATAACTTAATTTGGGTTTTTGCATAAATTGATCGGTCAAACAAGGTTTGATATAGAAATGAAATTCACCATCAGATTCCTTAGGTCCTAATTAATCATGTATAAAAACTTGAGCCTAAGAAGAAACCTCCTTGACCGACTTTACACTTTGGTCCTAATATATTTACTTTTTGGCCCTCAACTTTTGAACCATCGCATTTTGGCCCCTAACTGTCCTTCGTTCTTCGCATTCAGGTCCCCCCTGCAAAACCTGCCAGCACCATGCTCCGGCGACCTTGCGCGGAGCATGGCGCCGCGCAGGGTGAGGGGAAAGCCTGGCAAGTAAACCGGGGGTGCCCTGCGTCGTCAGCCGTCGCAGGGACACCCCCTGGTCGCTGTAGCCCACCATACCGGCCGTGCGAACGCACAGACGGTATGGGTATTCGTCTCCGGCCATCCTCCAGCGAGGGAGACACGTCGTCTCCCTCCGCCTTCCTCCCTGTTTTGATCCCTATAAATACCCCCCGTTGCTCCACCGACCGGGGCAGCTCGGATCTGACGGAGAAAACCCCCAACTTTCCTCTCTTCTCTCTCCGGCAGACGCTCACCAGCTCCGGCGGTTCCTCCCCCTCCTCCTCTTCACTCTGCCGCAATACCAGCAGCAGAGACTTCCTCCCCTGCTCTTCCCGCGCCACGCCGCACCCAGTTGGCGCCTCTCCGGCTCTCTGCTCGCCGCCGCCCCTTTCCCTGAGCATCTTCGTCTCCGGCGACAGTCGATACGACTGTCGCCCTGCTGCCCCCCCTTCGTCCCTGCAAGTAAGCTAGAACTACTTCCCTTCCTCTCCTCTTTCTTTCCCCAGTTTCAATTTGTTCAATTAAGCCCTCGACTGACCCTGACCATCGTCACCCCCTTCGTCTCCGGCCACCCTCCGACGAGATGCTCCCATCGCTCCACAACCTCACACACCTCGCCGACCCTCACCGAACCTCCGCCTCATCACACTGAGCACCCCCCACCCCTCCACTGCCACTCCACACCTCCGTAACGCTCCCCCGAACAAACCCATTCCTCCGGTTGCAGTCCAACCTAGGGCTGCCGCCAGACACCACCTTGCGGCTTGCCGCGCAGCTCCACACCTTCGCCGTGCCATGACGAAGGTTCCCCAGTGGTTTGATCAGGCCGAGAGGCCATATTCGTGTCCGACAGGTTTTGAGGTTCAACCGCCATTAACGCACATTGAAGCAGCTTCTCCCGCGCTCTAGGCTTGAGGACTCCAGGTCTCCAGCTGCTGCGGATTACGGGGAGTCTTGCGAAGGCAGCCAGCCAGCAACCAACGCAAATCGAAGCCGCATCTGCAGAAGCTAGGCCGCGGTCTCCCAGCAGGCGCACGCGAGGAGAGGCCTCCATTTTGTCCCACATCGGTAAGCCTCACAACCTTTTCACCGTTTAAATTGATTTTGTGCATTAGCCTTACTGCCTCAGCACACGGGGTGAGGTCCCCTTCACTCGCCCAGTTACCCGGTCTCGTCCGCGCTCACACCCCGCGGACCTGACCCGACCCGACTTAGACTGACCTGCACTCCTCGCCCACCACGCACGCCGGTGGGCCTGGACCCGGAACTGACCCGTACCCGACTACCCGGCAGCTCTGGGAGAGCTTTCCCAAGAGTGGTTTCAGAGAGAGAGAGACGCGGGGGGGGGAGAGGGTAGAGTAGGTTTTGTCCTCTGACGTAAGCTCTGAAGTGTGCAGGCACAGGTGAAGAAGAAGGACCGCGGAAGAAGAAGGAAGCTGAGGGAGACACTGTAGCAACAGGCAGTTTAAGTCGTCTGATTTGGAAATCAGACGACGTCCTGAAGAGAAAAGAAGAAAGAAGAAGGGGCGACGTCCTGACTGGAAAAAGAAAAAAAGGGAGATCTGAAGAACAACAGAAGAAGGCGAGGCAGAGGAGAACACAAAAGAACAAGGGAAGAACTGAAAGAAGAAGAACAAAGAAGAAAGAAGAAGATCTGAAGAAAGACAGAAGAAAAAGGAAGAGCAGGAACAGCTGGACGAAGAAGAAGAGCATCGCCACTGCAGAAGAAGAACATCACCTCTGCAGACAAAGAAGAAGAAGATCTGAGACGAGGAGAAACAAAGAGAAAACAACAAATCCTTTCTCTCTCTTTCTTTATTTTTTGTAAAAGAAACATGTATATCTCTAGAATACAACTTGCTCCCTGAGTTCGACCTCGGGAACTCTTTTCCGAGTAAAAAATTTTATATATTTGAAATGATGGCAACAACTGGCCATACTACGACGCTATAACAATAAAACCCGGCTGTCAACTCAAACGTGGAGGGATCCACCACATTTTTGGCGCCGTTGCTGGGGATCAACGGCTATTCTAGAGGTAAACATTCCTGTTTCTTTTTAATTTCTGATAATCTCCTCTCTTTTGTGCAGCTACAATCAAGAAGACAAGCAACCACACGACAACCACTCCGAGGACAGGTAAAATTTTTTTTCCTCTCGCTATTAACCCCTAAACTCTAAAGAGGAAGAAAAGAAAAGAACAAGCAATATAGGGCTAACCTGTCTTCCATACCTAGTAACCATAAAGAGTTGCATGTTTTCAACTCATTACTCCTGCACACTATTAAGGGTATTTAAGGGCTAACACATTCTTGCTTGAGCCCTAATTACCCAACAAAGAATTAACTGGACCAAGTAGAGCCAACCTAGGATCCAACACTAGGGATTTAGAGACACACTCCTTAAGCAAGAATTGAGAAAACCAAATGAAGTGTGCCCAAGCCCTTGTCTGAAAATACCTATTCAAAGAAAACCTAAAACAATTGGCTCTCTAAACACTTGAACCCTAAAAGAAAGGACCCAAAAAGCTCTCAAAGGAACAAGAGGTAAAGTTGACTCCTTGGGTCAACCAACCTTAAAATTAGGTCACTTTCTCACTCAAAATACCTAAGAGTTCAAGTGTAACTTTAAGCACCCTGATCTTAAGCTAAAATTGGTAGACTCAAGAGGTCAAGATCCCCATTCTGGTCTACCTGGAACTGCAGTGACAAGAGAGGTCGGGTGGGGGAAACCCTGTAACCCGTGGGGACGCTCTACCATGTAGGGGTCTTCACGGGACTCTCCCTCTCTGGCTGCCCAGGTAATTCTCAGGTGGACGATCTTTCTGATCAAGGGGTCCATCTGCCCCGAACCTCTATAGTCACCCAACTTTTTTTGGGTGTCTTGATTGGGTCCAGCACCTGCTTATCTCATCCAGCCCTTCAGTACTTTGCAGGAGGTCCTTGAAACTTCCTATAGAAATTCACTCTCCCCGAGGCTAAGCCTCAACTCCCTTGTTTTTGCAGAAATCATTCACATAGCCCCTCTTTCCTCTGATTCTGAACAAAGTCCCCTTCTTCCATTAATTCAAACTTCTGATTCTATCTTGATTCCACCACCTGATTCGAAGATGCAGCCTAATTACCTAGCAAGACTACAATGTAAAAAACCTGAATATCTGAGATCCATGAAAGATAAGATGATTGAGGATGCCCTTGAAATCTATGAAATCAAATTTAAACCCTCAACACCAATAGGAAACATTCAGGTTGATGTTCCAACAACCACAGCTTTCATCATAAACTGTGCCCAAATTCTATTGACTGAAATTTCAAAAGGATCAACCCGAGATATGCTCATGACAGGATACATTGAGATGGAAAAATTACACTAATCTAAATACCTTCAATGCTTGACAAATCCTGTACTTTGGGAACAACACCAAGATGCCCTTATGAAACGGGTAGAAATGATGAAATCAGTAGAACAAATTATCAACCAGAAATACCCGTATATACCAGAAACAGAGGATGAACCATCTTGGAACAGTATTAAGGAACAATCCAGTTTCCCAGATCTCGGGATTGAGGCACAAAGTGGTTGTAAAATCCCAACCCAGATAGAAGACAATGTTGAATTAGGTTGGGATATTGCAGGAGAACACAATGATGAGCCAAACTTAAACCATGAATTGTCAAGCCTAGAATTTCAAAACTCCTGCAATAATGAGATCAGAACTGAACCTTCTGAGGGTATAAATTCCGCCCCTTATTTTGATAAGGTGGCCCTCGAAGGATATTCGGACCTAGGTTCTAATAATTCTACCCACATCCTAAGCCTAGAACCTAGATCTGAAACTTATTGGGAAGATTATGAGGCCCCTTATGAGAAAGATCAAAATTTTACAGAATATGATTCCGGGCCTCTATTTGATGAATATCCCTCTCCAACATCTTCAGAAAATCTGATCGATTTTCCAGAGAACATGCCAATTTATGATACAGAGACTGAGGAGTTCGATGAGTTGGATTTTAATTGGGTCTATCCTACCAGCTTGGAGCTTGAGCCTAGACAGAATACCTTTTCGAGCCCAGAATTCACATATAGGCTAGACCCCAATCAGGCTGCTGATTCCACATCTTATGATTTTTGCTGTGGTGGAATTCATGATCATTTTCGCCAACTCTCCGACAATTTCAGATCTGACTATAATTGCGGAGAGATTCCCCTTCCTGAACACGCCAGGCCTATCTACGACCTCAATTCACATGACTCTGACTCCGACTCTGAGGTCCTGATTCCCGAGATCACTGATAACACAGAATCATTCCTTTTCGATCCTCAGGAACCAAAAGCAGAAAATGCCAAGAGTGATTACAACCAAGAATCCAAATTTTTTCTCGAATCCGATTCCTTTCATCCTACAGACACTCTTCCGGCATTTGATAGTTACCCAGAGGACTCTCTACAGAAAACCACCTATCATCTGTTTCTAGAAGAGCCCTCGTACACAATGGCCACCTCGTCCGCACACACAGAACGGATCAAAACCTCTCCCAAACCCCGACCCGCAACCGCACTCAATTTCTATTCAGATTCACCTCTCACCGAGCCGATTGCATTTCCACATCGGGTTTCGAACATTGATCAGACTACATACCATGCTCTATCATTCTCTGATCACCCCTGTAGGGTTCCTGCATCAACCACTGATTATTCTACGAGTCCCTACTTTGACCAGGCTGATTCGACTCAGCCAAACCCTGCGTTTACACTTCCACATCTATCTGAGCTTCATAGTATATGGTGGGTTCCACACCTTTTTATCCACATCTATCAACCCACCAGATTGATTGGGTTTGGGCTGCATCATCAGCCTATTGATCTGAACAAGCACCTGGTTGGACCAACCAGGCTCTTAATCAAGGTGCTTGTCTTACAAAACTCCGCTGATTTGACCATCCCCTCTCCATCGCATTTCCCGCTTGGCTGAAGGCATAAAACTCAGCGCTTAACGGGAGGCAGCCCGTCATTCTCTTTGAAAACCTGAAACTTGTTCTGACACCTTTTAGCACTCGAAGTTCACCCTTGTAGACAGCCGACCCCAACTCAGATGCTTGCATCTGGGATTTGAAATCGTCCGCAAAAATTCAACTCGACCCATCCACTCATCCAAATTTCTGTCTTAAGGAATGAACTAAGACCCCCTAGGTTACAATGAGGACATTGCAAATCTTAGGCATGGGGGGGTATGAAAGTGCAAAACTTGTAAGAAAAGGTTTCAAACAAAAAAATTCACTTATGCCAAAAACACCATAAAAATTAAAAAATTTTCGAAAAAGAATAAGAGGAAAAGAGGAGAAGGAAATTTTGTGAAGGAGAAAAGAAACAAAATGAAAAAGGAGCACAAAATTATGAGAAAAAGTGATAGTCATTAGTAAGGAACTAAGGAATTAACCTAAGTTCTAGACCTCATTCAAGAAAAGTGCACACTGAGATTAGTAAAGAATGCAAACCTTAGGCATTCTTGAATAGACTCTTAGTACCCATTAAGATCTGGACACTCCTCAAGAGGTTGAGGAAAATGAAAAGCTGAAGTATTAGGTCTAAGGCTTAGGGTGTATTCGGCCTCGTTAACTAATTTTTGGTTTACGGGACTCAGTAACCTAAGCACCCTAACCTCACACACAGCCTGGTTCAGTAAGCGTAAAAATCAGAATCACGCAGAAGCGTCACAGAATTCTGAAAAGAACACCTAGAATAGGAGCGGCCGATCAACACAAGTTGATTTGGACGAGTTCCCAGCGCGGAGAGGCGGGAAATCCCCTCAAAGATGTGTAACAAAATATCATCTCCTCGGTGCTTGTCTCTTAGGATATTTACATATCCTACTGGGGGCATGTAAGCACTCTGCTGGATCAGATTCCATGGATGGCATTATCTCGAAGTGTCAATTGCCAGGGTCTGGATTCGGCCACGGAACACCATGGATGGGATTATCTCGAAATCTCAATAGCCAGGGTTCCGGGGGTTGCCATGGGCGGTGCTATCTCGAAGCATCGATCGCCAGGAACCCTTGAGGATTGATGATGGGAGCAACGAATCTGATACAGACCGTGTTGAAAAGCCAATCCTAGGCTAGAACTAAAAAGAAAAAGATAGAGAAAACTCTCCAAACAGAAAAACTTTCTATCTCTCTCTTACAAAACGCACTGCGAACTGAGCCAGGGCTAAAATCATTTCAAGCACGGGTGCTTTAACCACGAAGTCCAATAAACCTTAGGTTAGTTCTTGTGGACCTTAAAAACCTTTGCTAAAGACTAAGGCTAAGGCTAGACAAATTTGGATCTTGATTGATACTAGAGTACCTTTTAGGCCTATGGTCAGCATTCTAACCTAATCTATGCTCAAATAAAAAAAGGCACTTATCTAAAACTATTAAAAACTTCATGGTCTAGAACAAGGGTTGAAACCTTAAGTTTTTGCTAAGGGACTAGCAAAAGCTAGGCATGGGGGTATGATGGGAACCTCATCATGAGCCATAACTAGCTCATTTTGACCTAATACAAAGGATAAAAGCTCCTACATATCTTAAGGAAAGGCTTAACTCAGAGAATTCTGAGTTTAAGAAGAAAACAAGTCATAAGGGGTAAAAATGTAATTTTACCAGTATAATCTGCATACAGGGTAATTCAGGGCCCAAACATAGGTCAAAGCAGCTTAATAAGAATAAAAGTGGGATGAGATGATCTAGCAAGGGCTACAGCAATTCCAAGAAACTAAATGATAATCTGTAACCCTAAAACAACCCACTTCAATTCACGAGGTTCGAGGCAAAGTAAAAATAGAATAAACCCTCTAAAAATCATAGAAAAATAATCTCTAGCGTTTAGAACCTTCAATTTGGCATTCAGAACCCATTTTGACCTACATTGAGAACCATGCCCAATTAATAACTTAATTTGGGTTTTTGCATAAATTGATCGGTCAAACAAGGTTTGATATAGAAATGAAATTCACCATCAGATTCCTTAGGTCCTAATTAATCATGTATAAAAACTTGAGCCTAAGAAGAAACCTCCTTGACCGACTTTACACTTTGGTCCTCATATATTTACTTTTTGGCCCTCAACTTTTGAACCATCGCATTTTGGCCCCTAACTCTCCTTCGTTCTTCGCATTCAGGTCCCCCCTGCAAAACCTGCCAGCACCATGCTCCGGCGACCTTGCGCGGAGCATGGCGCCGCGCAGGGTGAGGGGAAAGCCTGGCAAGTAAACCGGGGGTGCCCTGCGTCGTCAGCCGTCGCAGGGACACCCCCCTGGTCGCTGTAGCCCACCATACCGGCCGTGCGAACGCACAGACGGTATGGGTATTCGTCTCCGGCCATCCTCCGGCGAGGGAGACACGTCGTCTCCCTCCGCCTTCCTCCCTGTTTTGATCCCTATAAATACCCCCCGTTGCTCCACCGACCGGGGCAGCTCGGATCTGACGGAGAAAACCCCCAACTTTCCTCTCTTCTCTCTCCGGCAGACGCTCACCAGCTCCGACGGTTCCTCCCCCTCCTCCTCTTCGCTCTGCCGCAATACCAGCAGTAGAGACTTCCTCCCCTGCTCTTCCCGCGCCACGCCGCACCCAGCTGGCGCCTCTCCGGCTCTCTGCTCGCCGCCGCCCCTTTCCCTGAGCATCTTCGTCTCCGGCGACAGTCGATACGACTGTCGCCCTGCTGCCCCCCCTTCGTCCCTGCAAGTAAGCTAGAACTACTTCCCTTCCTCTCCTCTTTCTTTCCCCGGTTTCAATTTGTTCAATTAAGCCCTCGACCGACCCTGACCATCGTCACCCCCTTCGTCTCCGGCCACCCTCCGGCGAGATGCTCCCATCGCTCCACAACCTCACACACCTCGCCGACCCTCACCGAACCTCCGCCTCATCACACTGAGCACCCCCCACCCCTCCACTGCCACTCCACACCTCCGTAACGCTCCCCCGAACAAACCCATTCCTCCGGTTGCAGTCCAACCTAGGGCTGCCGCCAGACACCACCTTGCGGCTTGCCGCGCAGCTCCACACCTTTGCCGTGCCACGGCGAATGTTCCCCAGTGGTTTGATCAGGCCGAGAGGCCATATTCGTGTCCGACAGGTTTTGAGGTTCGATCGCCATTAATGCACATTGAAGCAGCTTCTCCCGCGCTCCAGGCTTGAGGACTCCAGGTCTCCAGTTGCTGCGGATTACGGGGAGTCTTGCGAAGGTAGCCAGCCAGCAACTGACGCAAATCGAAGCCGCATCTGCAGAAGCTAGGCCGCTGTCTCCCAGCAGGCGCACGCGAGGAGAGGCCTCCGTTTAGTCCCACATCGGTAAGCCTCACAACCTTTTCACCGTTTAAATTGATTTTGTGCATTAGCCTTACTGCCTCAGCACACGGGGTGAGGTCCCCTTCACTCGCCCGGTTACCCGGTCTCGTCCGCGCTCACGCCCCGTGGACCTGACCCGACCCGACTTAGACTGACCTGCACTCCTCGCCCACCACGCACGCCGGTGGGCCTGGACCCGGACCTGACCCGTACCCGACTACCCGGCAGCTCTGGGAGAGCTTTCCCAAGAGTGGTTTCAGAGAGAGAGAGACGCGGGGGGGGGAGAGGGTAGAGTAGGTTTTGTCCTCTGACGTAAGCTCTGAAGTGTGCAGGCACAGGTGAAGAAGAAGGACCGCGGAAGAAGAAGGAAGCTGAGGGAGACACTATAGCAACAGGCAGTTTAAGTCGTCTGATTTGGAAATCAGACGACGTCCTGAAGAGAAAAGAAGAAAGAAGAAGGGGCGACGTCCTGACTGGAGAAAGAAAAAAAAGGAGATCTGAAGAACAACAGAAGAAGGCGAGGCAGAGGAGAACACAAAAGAACAAGGGAAGAACTGAATGAAGAAGAACAAAGAAGAAAGAAGAAGATCTGAAGAAAGACAGAAGAAAAAGGAAGAGCAGGAACAGCTGGACGAAGAAGAAGAGCATCGCCACTGCAGAAGAAGAACATCACCTCTGCAGACAAAGAAGAAGAAGATCTGAGATGAGGAGAAACAAAGAGAAAACAACAAATCCTTTCTCTCTCCTTCTTTATTTTTTGTAAAAGAAACATGTATATCTCTAGAATACAACTTGCTCCCTGAGTTCGACCTCGGGAACTCTTTTCCGAGTAAAAAATTTTATATATTTGAAATGATGGCAACAACTGGCTATACTACGACGCTATAACAATAAAACCCGGTTGTCAACACAAACGTGGAGCCACCACCATCAACGTACCCGCGAAAAGCTCCGGGTATTGCTCCCGCATTGCCACCTCAGGCTCCCAGGTAGCCTACTTGTACCGCTGGCTCCTCCACAAAACCTTTACCAGGGGTACTTGCTTACGTCTCAAACTGCGGACGGCTCGATCTAGGATCTACACTGGCCGCTCGGGGTAGGTCAGGTCGTCGCCCACCTCGACGCTTTCGTGACTCAGTACGCGACTGGAGTCGGCTACGTACTTCTTGAGGTTGGACACGTGGAACATGTCGTGCACACCAAAGAGCTGCGGGGGAAGGGCAAGTCTGTAAGCAACGGGTCCAACCCGCTCCAGGACCTCAAAGGGCCCCACAAACCTCGGCGCGAGCTTCCCTCTCACCCCAAACCGCTGTAAGCCCTTCATGGGCGAAACATGAAGTAAAACGTGGTCCCCAACCTCAAACTGCACCTCTCTGCGTCTCCGATCCGCGTAGCTCTTCTGTCTGCTCCTGACAGTGCGGAGTCGTCTGTGGATCTGCTCAACTACCTCCTGACTCTATCGGATCAACCTGGGGCCAACCTCCCACTTGGTCCCCACCTCAACCGAAGTTAAGGGTGCCGTACACTTCCGTCCGTACAGAGCCTCGTAGGGAGCCATGCCGATGCTCGAGTGATAACTGTTGTTGTATGCAAACTCTGCCAGGGGCAGGTGCTCCTCCCAAGAGCCCCTCCAGTCCAGTACACAGGCACGCAAAAGGTCCTCAAGTGTCTGTATCGTGCGCTCAGACTGTCCGTCCGTCTGCGGGTGGTAAGCCGTGCTAAACCTCAACCTCGTCCCCAAGGCCTGCTGAAACTCAGCCCAAAACTGGGACGTAAAGCGGGTATCCCGGTCGGATACGATCTCTCGCAGAACTCCGTGTAGTCGTACCACATCACGGATATACCTCTCTGCCAACTATGCTGTTCCCAAAGTAACTCGGATCGACAAGAAAAGCGTCGTCTTCGTCAGTCTATCCACTATTACCCAGACTGCGTCGTGTCCCCGCTGGGTAACAGGTAAGCCCACCACCAAGTCCATGGTGATGCTCTCCCACTTCCACTCTGGCACTGGAAGCGGCTGAAGCGGCCCTACCGGCCTCTGGTGTTCGGCTTTCACCTGCTGGCAAACTAAACACTGCCGCACGAACTCACCCACATCCTGCTTCATCCCTCTCCACCAAAACTCGCGTCTAAAGTCGTGGTACATTTTTGTGTTTTCGGGATGTATGGTGAATCTGGAACCGTGTTCCTCAGTCAAGAGCTCTCTCAACAGCTCCTCGTCTCTGGGAACGCACAACCGTCCCCTAAAGCGTAGCACCCGGTCTGTGAAAGAGAAGTCCCCAGGGTCTCCTGACAGTACTCTGTCTCGCAAAGACTGCAAGTACGGATCGGCCATCTGCCCTGTGATGATGCGGTCTATCAGCTCTGGCCTGGTCTGCCGTGTCACCGTCACTGCCCCACAGTACCCTCGTAACTCTAGAGGTCGCCAACTGCCCACCTCCTCCAAAAGGCTCCAACTCTATAACTGTAGACTGGCTAAGCGTGCAGGCACCTTACGGCTCAAGGCGTCAGCCACCACATTGGCCTTTCCCAGGTGGTAGGAGATGTTGTAGTCGTAGTCCTTCAGGAGCTCCAACCAACGTCTCTGTCTCATGTTGAGCTCCTTCTGATCAAAAAGGTATCTGAGGCTCTTGTGATCAGTAAAAATCTCGATGGTCTCACCGTACAAGTAGTGCCTCCAGGTCTTCAGCGCGAAGACAACAGCTGCCAACTCTAGGTCGTGGGTAGGGTAGGTATGCTAATGGGGCTTTAGTTGCCGCGAAGCGTAAGCGACAACGTGACCCCTCTTCATGAGTACACCTCCTAACCCCTGCAAGGAGGCATCCATGTACACAACGAACCCGCCACTACTGTTAGGGATGGTGAGCACGGGAGCCAAGGTCAACCTCTCCTTCAGCTCCAGAAAACACGCCTCACAGGCATCTGTCCAAGCGAAAGGCACGTCCTTCCGGGTCAACTGTGTCATAGGACGTGCAATCTGCGAAAATCCACTGATGAATCATCTGTAGTAGCCTGCCAGTCCCAGAAAACTGCGAATCTCAGTGACTAAACGTAGTCTCTCCCACCTGAGCACTGCCTCGACCTTGGCTGGGTCCACCGCCAAGCTGTCTCCAGAGATCACATGACTAAGGAAGGTCACCTCCCTCAACTAGAACTCGCACTTGCTGTATTTGGCGTACAGCCGGCGTCGTCTCAGATTGTCCAGAACCATCCGCAAGTGTTGTCCGTGCTGCGTCCGGTCTCTAGAATAGATGAGTACATCATCTATGAAAACCACCACGAACTAGTCCAAGTACGGTCTAAACACCCGGTTCATCAGGTCCATGAAAGCAGAGGGCGCATTGGTCAGCCCAAACGGCATGACCAAAAACTCGTAGTGTCCGTACCGAGTGCGGAAAGCTGTCTTGGAGACGTCGGTCTCCCTGATCCTCAACTGGTGGTATCCAGACCTCAAGTCTATCTTGGAAAACACTGTGGCACCCCGCAACTGGTCAAACAAATCGTCGATCCTCGGCAACGGATATCTGTTCTTGATGGTGACCCTGTTCAGCTGTCGGTAGTCCACACAAAGGCGTAGGGTCCCATCCTTCTTCTTCACAAACAGTACTGGGGCTCCCCAGGGGGACGCACTGGGTCTCACGAAACCTTTCTCCAAAAGGTCCTGCAACTGGGACTTGAGCTCTTGCAGCTCAAGTGGTGCCATTCTGTATGGCGCGGTGGAGATGGAGCTGGTCCCTAGTACTAGTGATATCTCAAACTCAATCTCACGCTCGGGCGGTAGTCCTGGTAACTCGTCTGGAAACACGTCGGGGTACTCTCTGACCACCGGGATTCTCTGAAAGTCTGCCACAGGGCTGGGCTTTGCCACCACACAAGCTAGGAAGCCCTCACACCCCTGGCTCAAAAGTCTCGCCGCCCGAAGTGCTGAAATGCACCTGAAACCTCCGTCCACTGGCTGTCCGTGAAACTCGAAAGAAGGCAACTCCGGAGTGGAGAAGACAATCTTCCACTCAAAACAGTCCACCAAGGCGTGGTAAGCGGACAGCCAATCCATCCCCAGAATCACTCCAAAGTCCTCCATCTGAATCATAATCAGGTCAGCTAGCAGGCTATGTCCTCCGACGCTGACCTCGCAATCCGTGCACACCTCCTCAGCTACAAATAGCTGCCACTCGGACCTCTGATTACGAACGAATTCTCTAATAGTGTATAATCCTAGTCCAAACTAACTGCGAAACTAGCTGCGACAAACGAGTGCGTAGCGCTGGAATCGAAAAGCGTGTAAACGAGTCTGCCAGAAACTGAAACCATACCTGCTACCACCGATCCCGAAGCTCTGGCATCCCTGTGTGTGAGGGCGTTGATACGCCCCTCAGCTCTAGGTGCGGACGAAGCAGCCACACTCTGCGTCGGACGGGTAGGTGCTGGCCGGTACCCTCCTCGCGACTGCTGTCCTCCTCCTCGCGCCTGGGAACCACGGCCTCCTGCACGCTCACCCGTGCTCTGCGCGGGGAGTATCTGCTGACCCCTTGCCCTAGATGGGCAGTCCCTCCTGACGTGGCCCGGCTGGCCACACTGGTAGCAGAGGGGAACCCGACTCCCGCCCTCAATGGGTCCCTGTTGTCGGCTAGGCAGGGGTTCGGTGCTGGCGACTGGCCCCTGTCGAGGGCCCCCAAAGGCCACTGATGGCCCTGCACAACGTGATGGCTCTCCTACGGATGCCACGGGTCTCCGTTCTTGCTGGCCCTGTGAAAAGTCTGGCTGGAAGGGCCTCTTCCTCCCGCCGTCGGTGTCTCGTGCGGACGGGTTGGTCTCCTCGTAAGTCATACCTGCCTCTACCACCCTCGAAAATGTAGGCAGCTTCAAGGGTTTGACATACCCCCGGGTCGCAGGCCAGAGCCCCTCGGTGAACCTCCAAAGGTGCTCCTCCTCAGTGGCTACCGCTGTCGCTGCAAAGCGGGACAACTCCTAGAAACTCATGCGGTACGTGCTCACAGTCATCGTCCCTTCCTGGAGAGTGTGGAACTCCCGCCTCCTCTGGTCCTGCCACGTTTGGGGAAAGTACTGCTCGCAGAAGAGGGTGATGAACTGGTCCCATGTCGGCTCGTCCCTCTCCTGTCCCCGGACCGCCCTCCACCACCGGTGTGCCACACTCTCTAGCTGGTACGTGGCAAAGGCCACGCGGCACTCCACCGGGAGGCGAAGGGTGTCGAAGATCTTCTCCAGCTGCTTAAGCCAGTCCTCTGCCTCGGTCGGGTCCTCATCCCCCTTGAAGGAGGGGGGCTTCAGCTTCCGGAATTGTCCGAAAAGCTCGAAGTGGCACTGTTGGGGAGGTACTGGTGCACCTCCAGGCGAAGGTGCCTCGTGTACAGAAGTGTCGGAGGAAGGTGGGGGCGGCAGCAGCCCATCCCCTCCCTCGTGTCCAGCACCGTGTCCGTCGCGTGGTCCCACAGAGGACTCCCCCTCTACAGCCCCAAGAGGAGGTGCTCGGGGCAGTGGGTGGAGCTCCTCTTGTACAATGTCCCATATCAGTCTGGCGAGGTCCTGGGCATGGATGCCTGGGAGTGGTGGCTGGTCCACCGAGATGTCAACAACAGCACGTCCACCTCGCCGACCTCATCCTCGGCCGCGCCCGCGGCCAATCTCGCCAGTCCCGCGACGAGGCATCTCCTGTAAGGAGACGTGAAACAAAATGGAAAAAAAAAAGTCAAAACAGACGGTATCTAACGAAACTTCTAAGAGCTCATGTCAAGAGATAGGTTGTGGTGGCTAGTCTAGTCATAAACATGTGAATTGGTTATTTTCCAGTCAATTGATTCACTTCTCGAGACGACCTTGCTCTGATACCATGTTGTAATGACCCGGTTCCCGAGTCCCTACGAGACACGAGAACCGGACCGACTCAACTAATCCCAAGACCTAGTCGTCCAACGAGGAAGTAACCAAAAAAGCAGTAAAATAAACCACATTCAGCATGAATATAACTAACAGTAAGAAAGTACCGCAGTAAGGAAAGAAACTACCACAGTATGTACCACCACAACAGTAGAACAACATTCATAATATAATTTGAACTGCAGTTCAAGAAAGTACAGCGAAAACAAGAACTACTCACTACAACGTAACAAAAAGAGGTACAAGAGACAGTGGTAACTCTACTGGACCCTACTCGGCCCAGCGTCCTCTGCAGCCGCTGACCCTGGCTGCTCAACACCTGGTCCTGAAAAAGGTAACGAGTGTAACACGTCAGCAAAACACTGAGTAGAGTGGCAACTAAACTAAAGACAACAGTAGAGTGTACAGTAGCTGTTATGTTCGATTACTTTCTTTATTCACATCTTTCAATTGTCTCACTATTTCATTTATTCCCTAGATCTTTTTCTTGATCTCGAATGTTCCTCGTGGGAACGATCTTGATTGCAGTCTTTTCCAAAAAGTAGAAGTAGCACGTGGTGCTCTCCTGGCCAGGAGAGTCCCCCGTGGTGATCCTACCCTCAGTCAACCACCACAAGGTCACTAACAGACGTAACGGTGACTACGGCACGCGCGATAAACGCACAGGTAGCTAACCCGTACTGGCACGCGGTCGGTCATTTCCATTAACGGGTGCGCCCAAAGCACAGCACGGAACCAGTCCAGGGCAGAGCCGTCTCAGTAACAGGGGTCCAACCCCTCCACAGTAACCAAACCGGGGCCTTGCCCCTCAATAGTCCGCGCACCCTCGCCTGACTACCCTGGTTTGCCCCAGCGGGCCTAACAAGTCGGTGTGGGAGGCTAGCAGAACCCCGGGGCCTGTGGGGTAGCTAGTACCTCCCTACACTAGTAGCTCTCCTCGGTACTACGTACGCGAGGGCCAGCAAGTCGGTACAAAGTGGCCAGTCCTAACCCCGGGTCCCTGGGGCGGCTGGCTCCGCTCTACACTAAACAGGTGGACAGTCGCTCTCCTTGGTACTCCGTACTCAATGGCCAGCTCACTTCCCCAATACTATTCCATTCACATTCCAGGAGTTCTACTCCTACTTCCCCGTAGGGTTCCATCCTTTTTACTCAAATATCCAGGTTTCACTTTCCAATTTCACATTCTTACAATCCATGTTCTCAACCACGTTATTTATTCACAACAGGCAGCTGTTAATTCAAATTACAGGCAGCTTTATATCTCTTTCCATTTTCCAAGACTGCAGTATTATACATTCCAGTAGTTTTCCCATCCTAGGATTCATGCCATATCCTAGGATCTATCATACAATCTAGTTTTCCAGCCCTAGGATTCATGCAACACCTAGGAGCTATCATTCCATCTATTTCTCATTCCTAGGATTCATGCAATGTCCTAGGTTCTATTTATGGTTCCATAATTTAATAGATTTTATTAATAACTTAAAGCCACTCTACCAGGTACAACGGGAGAAATGGGGGCGTGGTCGGGAATCCCGCGTGCCTTTGCGACACCCGAGACTGCAACAGAACGGGCTCCTCTCACAAGGATCAAACACAAGGAGTGTCTCAAAACAGTGTATAGCTACTGTAGACGGGTAGAGGAATTAATTCTGAAAAGAACGCAACTCGAATCACGGAAAACGGAACCCGAACGGGCCCTAAACGAGTCAAAAATGACTCCCCCACCACCTCATGGACAACAAGGCGATGCAAATGTTGTCTCATTGAGGAGTGGAAGAAAGACATTCGACCCACCACATTGGCAGGCAGGTCTTGATTTTTCTCACCCTTCACTGCAGGCGGGTTCAACTCCATCTCAAGAGCCACCTATGGTAGATAAGGGTAAGAGGCCACTTGACCTTGAGATTCCTGTCCCTTTTCTCAAGGCTCTGACGAGAAATGTAGTACGGAAGGACACACAGAATTTTGACCTGATGTCAATGTTCAAGGAAGTACATATTCAGGTCCCCCTCCTCGAGGCAATTGATCACATCCCTGCTATTGCTAGGCTTTTCAAGGACAATTTTACCCCGAAGCGACAACCTAGAATTGGACGACAGGCGATAGTGTCAAAAGAACCTAGCGCCGTGATTCTAGCTGACTTGTTGCTGAAAAAGAAAGACCCTGGTGCCCCACTCATGTCCTACTTCTTGTGGGATTCTCCATTTGATCGAGTCGTTCTAGATCTGGGTTCATCCATCAACTTAACTCCCACTGTCGTATTTGATTGATTTTTATTTGGGGAGTTAAAGCCTACCTCCATCACGTTTCAACTGGCTGATAGATCAATATAAACATCGAAGGGGGTGGTTGAGAACGTGATCGTAAAAGTCTGCGGATTCCGCTTTCCTGCAGATTTTTTCATTCTCGATATGGAGGTTCCTCCTAATCTCCAAGATGCACCAATTATTTTGGGTCTCCCATTTCTAGCGACAGCACAAGCAAACATTGATTGTGCATCCTGGTGTATGGAGATAGCCTTAGTTAATGAGCAACTTCAACTTGACATATTCAGGGCATCAAGGAATTTTTACTGTGATCGCATAGAGGAGGATGGTGAAGATGAAGATTCGGCATACTGTGGTAACATTGGGCTCCTTTGTGACGACCCAATGTCTCATTCATCTGCACTATCAGGGTTCTTGGAACTTGATCCACGTGGGACTGAGACCACTACACTGCACATATCTCCCAAAGGATTCGACTGTTTTGGGTGTGTTTCTGACCACAGCACCCTTGAATCTAGCTATCCTGATCCGTACACTACTGAATCACCCTTGTTATTGCAAGAAGTCATGACCATGGCTAACAGGTTTCCCATTAACATAGTTACAATCGATTATCTCATAGGTCACGAATCAACAGGAATTCACACGCATCCAGATCATTAGATTTTCACCTTCAAATCTGCTCCTCCTATTCCCATCTCTGACTCTAACCCACCCGTGATTGAATTGAAGCCCTTACCTGACACACTTAAGTATGTGTTCTTGGGTGAAAGTGAGACATACCCAGTCATTATTAATGTCCACTTAACCCAAGAACAGGAGCATCAATTGATTTCTATGCTACAATGCCATAGAGCTGCTATAGGGTGGAGAATTGCTGATCTCCGCGGTATTCGCCCCTCGTACTGCACTCATCACATTTACATGGATGAGGGGGTAAAACCTTCGAGACAACCTCAATGATGGCTAAACCCGAATATGCTAGAGGTTGTTAAGGGGATCATCAAATAGCTGGATGCAGGTATTGTATACCCAATCTCTGACAGCCAATGGGTGAGTCCAATCCAGATAGTGCCCAAGAAAGCAGGACTCACCGTAGTGAAAAATGATAAAGGCAAATCCACCACGACCCGCATTGCGACATCTTGGCGTGTCTGCATCGACTATAGGAAACTGAACATGGCTACCCAGAAGGATAACTTTCCTTTGCCTTTAATTATTCAGATCTTGGAATAGTTAGCTGGATGTAGTTTCTTTTACTTTCTGGATGGATACTCTCAGTATAATCAAGTAGCGATTAGCCTGAAAGATCAAGAAAAGACCACATTCACATGCCCCTTTGGAACATTCACTTTCAAGTGGATGCCCTTTGGCCTCTGCAATGCACCAGCAACATTTCAGCACTGTATGATGGCCATCTTCTCTGACATGATTTGTGACTATGTGGAGGTGTTCATGTATGACTTCTCCATTTTCGAAGATGATTTTGCATCTTGTCTTGATAACCTCACCAAAATCCTGAAATGGTGTATTGAGGTAAACCTAGTACTATCCTGGGAGAAAAGCCATTTCATGGTGAGGGATGGCATAATACTAGGGCACAGGATCTCTAAAAATGGACTCAAGGTCGATCGGGCTAAATCTGAGATTATTTCCCACTTACCACCACCTAGCTCGGTCAAGCAAATCAGATCATTCTTGGTTAACGTCGGCTTCTATTGGAGATTTATACGCGATTTCTTAAAAATTGCACAACCTTTGACGAATCTCCTTGTTGCCGATGCCCCATTCAAATTCGACACCTCGTGTCTCCGCACCTTCCAGACTTTACAAAGTGCTGTCTCTGATTCCCTAATTCTCCAACCACTGATTGGTCACTTGATTTTGAGATGATGTGTGACCGGTCGATCTTTCGCTTTTAAGTCGTTTGTAGTTTAATGTGGTGGAAAAATCGACTAATCAATTTTTAATAAGAAATAACCACTCGCTGAGGAGCGGGTCGTATCCACAGGGAGGCAATAACGTATTAAAATTCGCGCTACTTAAAAATGTTTGTTCGTAGTCAATTTGGACAAGAACCAAGCCAAGATTGCCTTTAGATTAAGGTTTAAGCAAGAAACAATGCTGAAATGGCAATTATGAGAAACTACAAGTTATTTTCCGCAATGCAGAGTGAATAGAATATGATTAAAATGTGGCAATGGCAGAAAATGTAAATTTTAATTAACGTTTTACTGTAGCAAAACAGGGGAATTTTTCCCCGCTGTCTTGCGCGACGAGGAGCCGATGGTCGGGCGCGGGAAGCTCGGAGGAGGTCCCTTGGATCAAGGGCTTCGAATCGGTGGTGGCGGCGAGTCGCGCGGCGGTCGGAGGCAGCCGGACGAGCTCCGGCGGAGGTGCTGCAGCCGGCAGCTTGCGCAGCCTGTTGGCGTGAAGTCTGCCGCCTGCTGCTGCTGCGGGGGTGGCTGCTGCGGCTGGCGTGTGCGGCTGGCGTGCGCGGTGGTCGGTTGGGCGATCTGCAGGCGGTTGTGCGTGGGTGCGTGGAGGGTCTGCAGGAGGGCGCTTGCACGGTGGTCTGCAGGCGGTTGGCGTGTGCAGTGGAAGCTGGCGTGGGCGGAGGGTCTGCGGAGGGCGCGCGGTTGTGCGCGGGCGGTGGTCTGCAGGAGGGCGCTTGCGCGGTGGTCTGCAGGCGGTTGGCGTGTGCGGTGGAAGCTGGCGTGGGCGGAGGGTCTGCGGAGGGCGCTGGCACGGTTGAAGCTGCAGGCGGTTGGCGTGTGCGGTGGAAGCTGCAGGCGGCTGTTGGAGGATGCTGCAGGCTGGTCTGTAGGCGTTGGAGGAGAGCGCGGGCTGATCTGCAGGCGTGCGCAGGTCTGCAGCCGGTGAGCGGTGGAGGGCGCAGGCGTGGGTGGGCTGAAGGTTCTGTAGGCTGTTGAGCGGAGGCGTGGCTGTTGGAGAGTTGAGGCGCGTTTGAGCTGAAGGTTGACGGACGTGGGTGCGCTGAAGGTTCTGCCGGTGCAGGAAGGGGTCTGCAGGCGACTTCAAGCGTGTGCGGTGAAGTGAGCGGGTAACTTCAGATGTCTGGGAAATTCCCCAGATGTCTTAAGTTACTGAGAGGGTGGCTGAATCAGTAGGTTGGTGACGGTGGTCGGCGATGACGGCGAGGGAGTTGCACGCTAAGGTGCTCACGGTAATGCGGGCGAGCTCCGGATGGCGGTGTGGCCTGTCACACCACACGCCCACGGTGGTGGAGACTCGCCGCCACGGTAGAGGCCGGCAGTATGGAGTGGAAGAGAGAGGTTCTCTCTGCACAGTGGTGGGTCGGTGGCAGAGGCCTCCTCAGCTCGGCTGCCTCCCTGCTCCTTTTGTAGTGGCCTGAACAAGTTTGAAATCAGCCGCCTACCAGATTCACCACATCCGCTCCCCCTTGAATGGCTTCATCACTGCAGCAGCCCGGCGTTGGAGCGGCAGACAGCCGTTCCGAAAGAAGAAGAATAAAGAAAATATTGTTAAAATATTAGGGTTATTTATATATAGACCCTCAACTTCTATGTTAATAAAAACAATGTACCTAATTGATTATCTAATTAGATGAATGTTATTCTAAGCTAATTCTAAATGCACTTAAGATATGAATGCAATGTATGGATTATGTAATTAGATTAAAACTATCAATTAATCTATTTACATCCTAATTTATACTAAATAAATGTTAGAATTAATCTAATGTATAGGCACTTAAATACTTAAATAGCCCACAACTATGGGCTAATCAATGTGCAACGCTTCTGATTTTTGCCGTCGGTGCTGTTTTAGGCTAGCGTCGGGAAAAACAACCTTTTGTCATATACTATGCTAGCAAGACGCTGAATGAGGCTGAGTGTACTTATACTGGCACTGGAAAAGAACTGCTAGCAATAGTATTTGGGTTGGAGAAATTCAGATCTTATTTATTAGGGTCCAAAGTCATCATCTTCACTGACCACTCCGCCCTCCGGCATTT
Organism: Thalassia testudinum; assembly: GCA_037157565.1. Taxonomy (NCBI): domain Eukaryota; kingdom Viridiplantae; phylum Streptophyta; class Magnoliopsida; order Alismatales; family Hydrocharitaceae; genus Thalassia; species Thalassia testudinum. The sequence goes on along the minus strand of JAZHRO010000031.1, from coordinate 218,906,077 downwards.
GTTGGCAATGAAGGATGCCAAACCCCAGCTCATCAGATGGATCCTTCTATTGCAAGAATTTGATAATGAAATCCAAGACAAAGCTAGAAAGCAGAATGTTGTGGCGGATCACCTATCCAGACTGGACCTAGCCGACATTCCTTATTCCCTGCCTATCCACGACTAATTTCTAGATGAATCCCTTTTGGCAGTTCACTCTGTTGAGTTCCCCTGGTATGCGGATATCGCGAACTATCTTGCTGCAGGTAAGATTCCCGTGAACCTATCCAAGGGCCAAAAACTCAAATTTACTGTGGAGGCCAAATTCTACCTTTGGGATGACCCACTGCTCTTCCTCATTGAAGCAAATCAGATTATTCGAGGATGCATCCCAGATTCTTAAATCCCCAGTGTGTTATCATTTTGCCACAATGATGCTTGTGCTGGTCATTTCTCAGGATGGAAAACCGCTGCAAAAATTCTGCAGTCGGGATTTTTTTGGCCAACTATTTTCAAAGATACACATGAATATGCCCAACACTACAAATGATGCCAGTCGGTCAGCTCTATGACTAGGAGAGACATGATGCCACTCCAGCCCATCATGGTTGTAGAAGTGTTAGATGTCTAGGGCATCGATTTTATGGGCCCTTTTCCAAACTCACATGGCTTCGAGTATATATAACTAGCGGTTGACTATGTCTCAAAGTGGGTCGAGGCCATCCTGGCAAGACGGGTAGATCACAAGATCGTCATTTCTTTCGTACGGCAATACATCTTCACGAGATTCGGAATGCCCCACGCTCTAATTAGCAATGGGGGAAGCCACTTCATCCACACCAACTTTAGGACACTACTAAAGAAATATGGGGTACATCACCGTATAGCCACCCCATATCACCTGCAAACCAATGGGTTTCCTGAAGTGTCTAATCGTCAGATCAAGCTGATTCTCCAGAAGACGGGTAGACCAGATAGGAAAGACTGGTCTGATAAATTAGTTGATGCACTCACGGCCTATTAGACAGCGTACAAGGCCCCACTCGGAATGTCACCATATCGTATGGTATATGGCAAGTTCTGTCACCTTCCGATAGAGCTGGAACACCGTGCCTTTTGGGTGGTGCGAAAATGTAACCTTGACCTCGATGTAGGAGGTCAAGAATGGAAACTCTAGCTCAGCTAATTAGAAGAGATCGGCAGGAGGCCTATGAGAATGCATTGATATAAAAGGACAAGACCAAGGCCTTTAATGACAGCCACATTCGGAGGAAAGCATTCACGCCCAACCAGCTGTCTAGTTGTTTGATTAGCAACTGAAACTTTTTTCAGGAAAGCTCAAGTACAAGTGGACTGGACCATATGTTGTGATTCACCCATATCCTAATGGGGCGGTCCAGATTAGGAACCAAAAATCTAGGAATATATCTATGGTAAATGGCTAGTGCCTCAAGCCATTTTCAGCCAAGGAACCTCCTCCAGCTGACGAGATCATTCATCTTATTGAGGGCGTGTGATTGAGTTTTCGCCCAGCTGGAAGCGTTAAACTCAACATCTACTCTGCATCCATCACCCTATACATATTCATTTTTATATATAGCATATTTTTTCTTTAAGCATATTTTCATTTTGCATATTGCATACTGTTAGGTTGGCCAGTGTTGAATGTATAATTTCAAGAGCAATTACAGGTGATTTCTACCCATTTACTCCATGCTGTATTTATTTTCTTTGATATTCATGCATGAGGACATGCAAGAACTTAGGCATGGGGGGGTAGATACAGTAAAACTGAAAAATTTTTATGCCAACCCTTAGGAAAACCTTGTAGATGCATGTTATGCATACTTTAAGACCCTAAATAAAAGAACAACTAACTCCACCTCGAATGCTTGCATTGAAGCTAGAAATCATCTGCAACAGCAACTTCTGACTCACTTGCTCACCTCTTGTTCTAAATTTAGGGTTAGGCTAAATGTAACTCGATAAGGGAGATTTAACAAAGTAAAAATTATACGTGGTTACTTGTTTATAGCATATATACATAGTGCATCCATGAATAAGATTATCTCATTACGAGAATGCATTAGGGATTTTATCTTCTAGTTGATTCCTGTAATCTGGAATCCACTACAATTTTTCACACACAAATAGAATTTCCAATGGATTCACAATGAAGGATGATAAATGTCTTTAGTCTATTGAGAAGAAGCAATGCTTCTTCTCTTGAACCCCTGGATAGTGTTCTGGGAGTCAGGCATATTTTCTTCCAAAAATCCACCAAATAGTGTGAGATGAGAGCAGAGTGTACTAGTGCTCTAAGATTAGTGCAAGGAATCTGGAATCCTAGATAATTAAGCAATGATAGTTAGAGATTAGGCATAGTTTTCACTCTCAGATCCTGCGTATACATTTTTGCATGAAATTTTGAGAGTCACCAAATAAGGCAAATACGCTGAGAGCAAGTTTTCAACAAACTAGGGATAAGTTGGATGGTTATGAGCATTCTTTACAGAATCCTCGGCTGAAGGAGGGTATTGATGTCAAGGTCAGAAATAGACCATCCTATCCGTCTCTCCCAGTGTCGTGAGTAGGTACTTCCACCAAATAAGCCACCCAATATCTCTTGAGTACCACCAATCCCTAATAATGACTCCTCAATAAAGTTCATGGATGTGTGCTAGTTGTGTTATGTTGAAAAAAAAAGAAGAGAAAAAAAAGAAAAAAAAATGAAAAGAAAGAAAAATTGAGAAAATTAGAAAAAGAAGAAAAAGAGTGAATATTTAGTCTTTATTTTAGTTGTATTGAGGCAATACCACCAAATAAATTTGAAATCGAGCAAATATGGCCTTAACCCACCTTTCTTGTGTTTCTGACCGCCCGAATACTGGTTGAGGAATTCTGACTTAGTGTTAGAGTTATGGGAACTAAATTAAAGTGTTAATGCCAAGTGAGACCACCAAATACAGGTCATATATGTTAATCTGGTGAGATTATGAGCTCTAAGGAAAAGAATGAAAAGAAAAGAAAAATAGGAGAAAGAGAGAATGAATACAAAGGAACCAGAAGAGAGCATAGTTTTTCTCATCTTTCTCTGAGTTTAGTTACTTGATAGTTCGGGAATCTAGATTCTAAAATACTAATCTCTATGTAGCAAGAAGTGAGAGTGAGTCACCAAATAAACACCCGTATCCCGGAGACATCCTCTACCCAAGCTTAAAGCTAAGGTAGAATTCATACAATATCATGAATATCCCGAGGGAAGAAGTTCGCCTATCCTGCTAGAATTTTACTAGGGGTCAAGTACAGGCTTTAGAGGTGAATTAGTTTTTTGCTCGAATCCATTGCAAAAGTTATGTAGCTGCACTTTCTCGATTGTCTAGATTTCTAGAGCATAGGATGAAAACGAAAAGGGAAAAATCTTTAGGCATACACTTGATAAAATAAGTAATCCCTTAAGGACCCTTCTATGAATAATTTAGTTTTGCATTTGCTAGGGACTAGCAAGATTTAGGCATGTGGGTATGATTGCGCAGCAATCATAGGTCTTAATTGACCTAAATTAGGCTAGGACTTAGCATAAGTTAGGATAATTCATGCATGCAAAAGCATTACTTGCATCTTTACTGCTTTCATTTAGCTATGCATAAAATAATGCTATAATGTACTGATTAGGTGCATTATGTCAATTGCAGGTAATAAGCTGATCGGAAGGTAGATCTGAAGCTGGATCTAAAGCTGGATTAGAAGAATAAAGGATAACTGGTGTTGCAGCAAAGTTGGAGCAGAAGACATAGAATAAGATGTAGTAGATAATAATGTAAGCGGTTGAGGTATGCTATTCTATTTAAGTAGGAATACAGTAGTAAAATATGAAGAACTTAGGACCATCCTAGCCTTAGGATAGCCTAGAAGCTTCCCCAAGCCTTAGCCACCCTTAGATTAGGCCACCGCACCCTAAGAAACCTTAAAATCCTAATTCCAACCTATATCTGGATGTCCATATGAGTTATAGGATGTCTAGAACCCTTAGTCAACTCCCGCACACCTTAAACCCACTTCTGCAGAATTAAGAATTATTGGACGTCTAGAAACTTGGTCAGACGTCCAATTTCTGCAGAATACCCAAGACAGAACCTAGAATCCTTCCTGACTCTGGTTAGACATCCGAAATTGAAGTCTGGACTTCTGATTTTTGAGTATAAGTCGTCTGATACTATTATTGGACGTCTGGAACTGCTTTCCAGTTCCTATTTTGAGATTCAAACCTTGATCTTGGATCTTTCGCTCCCTTAACCGAATTCTAACCCCCTAGGAACCTAAATTAAGGTACCCTAGCCCTTGTACATCACCTTTAGACCTCATTAAGGACCTAATTAGGTCCTCACTAAACCTAATTGACTTAGATCAAAGTCAATTACCATTGCCTATCAATTGGACTCATAGGGTCCAATTGAGCTCAGATCTCAACCCATACAAGTCCAATTAGACTCAATGAAAGTCCAACTGACCTAAGCCCAAGCTAATTGAGTTATTTCACTCTCAATTAGGTTCACACTCATTCAATTAAACTTGTATTAAGTTTAATTGCATTTCCCCACTAGCAATTAGGGTTTGTAACCCTAATTTAAGACCTACACCAACCCAAACCCCCTTAGGACCTAACCTAGATCACTTAGACACACAGGGCACGGCCACACATACACCCATTCATGCACTCCCACACCACCTAGAGTGTTCTAGGTTCTTCAAAAGGTGGTGCCACTCTTGGTTGCCAAAATTAGCAACCAGGAACCATTCAAATTGGAGATCCACAAATGGTGGATCTAAAAACCACCTCTCTCTCTCTTTGGCAGTCCACTCTTGGAGCTCTCTCTAGAGAGTTCCACACTTCTCTAGAGAGTATCCCTTAGGTCTATAAAAAGATGTAAGGGGTGCCCATTTGCACCCATCCACTCTTGGCTTCATTCACACTTGGCTTCCATTTAGTTTAGCAATATCAACCTCCACTCCATCTGCACGAGTAGCGTCACCGTGGCCACCACCATCTTCATGACAAGATGCTAGAACACCTCTCTAACCTCTCTCCAAGGGCTGGCCTAAGTACCATTGGCCACCCTCCTTCTCTACTCAACCAACTCGAAGGCCATCGGAGCCCACCTCCAAATGCCCTTATTTATGCTAGATTAGTACCTTAGTTCTTCATAGTTTACATGCTTTTATTACTGCTTAATATTGTAGCTCTAAATTCTCCCCCAATGATGCATGCATAATCCCCCCCTTAGATTCATGTATGCAATCATTTTCTGTTAGCTAGATTTATGTTTTCAAGCTTTTCTCTATAAGCTTTCAACTAGTTCCATGTTGCAAACGCCCTGCTGAATCAATAAAAGATTTTTTTTCTATATATATATCACTATGTTGAGAATCACCAAGAGCTTATTGCAATATATTTTGTGTGATTAAAGTTGCCTGATTTTAATTATTATCCATTGCAACCAGCAAGTCGGTACCTGAAAATATTGGAGATCTAACTATTAGCGCATTGTCCATAAATAGCCACCACATAACTAGAATCGTGCATACTGAAACTCACACTTTCACATTTGTCATTTATCTAACACATGTGCCCGTAATTAGGGTTCATAATGAAAGTGGCCAAACCTTGATCCGAAGATTAGAAATCGACATGAGATTTTAAGCAAGTAGAGTGAAAAAGATTGATTTCAAATTTGCATAAATGCCTCCCAGAGACGAAGGACCGGGACTCAAGACTCGTTATCCTTAAAAATTATTTTTGACGAGCATTTTTAGCATGACTGTACTATGATTTCTGACAATTTTAAAATACATGATTTCCATGCTTATCACTCGCCAACAACACCATCTCCTCCATGAACCCAACGCACCACCACCAGTGGCTACATGCGTGTGTGCTAAGCTACGTGTGGCCATCAACACATGCAGTCGTTGCCTCCTTGCACGCACAGTGAGTGTGCACGCTAGTGGCTACTTTTTCCTTGTGCATGTAGTCCTACCTCGTGCACATAGCTCTTCTTGTGCCTCCACCTCCATTGCGTCGTGCACCACCACGACCACATCGCCCATGGAGCTCTCCTCTCCGCAAGCTTGAGTAGCAAATAGAGTTGCAACCCACTGCCACCTACCACCTTCCTCTCTTCTGTCCCTCCATCTCCAGCTGCCATTCTCTGTGCCACCACCGCCATTGCAAAGCCCTCAGCTTACTTGTCTCCTCCGTCGAGTCTTGTGGCCAGTCATAGCCCCTCCTCGCGTAACCATATCCAAGAAGAGAATCCCTTATTTCCACCTCAATTAAAAGTTACGATAGCATGCCATTGTTAGAGTTTATTTTCTCATTTAATTAGTTAAATATTGAGAACATTACATGGAACCCCTTCCTCTTTTGTGTAAATGCAAAATTCAATATATCTTATCATTTTAGCCTAATTTAGAAGGGGTTTTGGTCTCATTTCTTTGGGATTTCTTCGGTGAACATTCTATTCCGCGCATGTGTGAGTTTTAATAGGCCTATACCTTCTTGTGGATACGACCCACTCTTCTTGTGTGGTTAATTTTAATTATTTTGAAAAGTGATTTTCTACCACGCAACAAAATACATTGATGCGAAATTTTGTGCAAAACTAAATTGAAAACAAAAATCATCTTTTGAAATATCTTGAAGAAAGTCAGGATGGATAGCTTTAAATGTAGAAGCACTCCTATGGGAACTCATACAAGTTTAGATTTGGATGAAAAAGGTAAGTCTGATGACTAAACTAAATTTACAGGTATGGTTGGTTGATTATTATACTTAACTACAAGTAGACCTGACATTATGTTTGCTACTTGTTTATGTGCTCATTTTGAAGTTGATATGAAAGAATCACATTTAAATGCCATAAAACGTATTTTTTGATATCTTAAGGATACAAGAAATTATGGTTTATTTTATCCAAATTCACCTACCCTTGAACTATCATCATTCAGTGATGCTAACTATGCCAGTAGCAAAACTGATCGAAAAAGTACAAGTGGTACTTGTCACTTTGTTGGAAACAGTCTTGTTTCTTGGTTTTCCAAGAAATAAAGCTATGTTGCTCTTTCAACTACTGAAGCCACATATATTTTTGCAGCTTTGGCATGTTCACAAGTGTTGTGGATAAAGCAAACCTTAAATAACTTACGATTAACTTTTTCTACTATTAAATATATTGTGATAATACTAGTGGAATAAATCTTTCAAAAAATTTGGTTCATCATGCACATACTAAGCACATCGATATTTGTCATCATTTTTTAAGAGATAATGTCCTAAAAGGAGATATACAATTAGAATTTATAGATACAAATGATCAATTGCCTGATATACTTACTAAGCTTTTGCAATTAGATCATTTTGTTACTATTAGAAGAAAGCTTGGTATTTGTACAAAGAATTATTTATAATATTTTTATTATTTAGATACTTGACATGCTAGTCTAGATGAATGTCAGTATGGTATTGATGGTTACACCATCATTCTTCATAAGTAACAAAAGTTAGTCTGAATCCAATGATAAATGCTTCGAAATGACCATCTGAGGGTCACAATTCCATACTACTTAACTGATTTGAGAAGATAGAAAAATGAAGTTAATCTTGTTATTTTACCATCCCATCATTAATGTAGAATAATCAATGGGCTAATTCAAGGTCAAATGAACTTAAATGTCTAAGAAGTGGGCTAACACTGACTGAATCAGGGTTTCACGCATTTCGAGGATAAAAATAGTACTAAAAATACTAATTATAAGCCATACTTAAATTAAAAGGGTTCTAATCAAGATAAATTTAATCTAAAACTCCTAAAAATCATTGAAAAATATTCTAAAAGATTTGATACCTTTACTTTGACCATCTGAACTCATTTTGACTAAAGATAGAGATTTTGATGGAAATTTGCCTTAATTTGGGCTTCTGTGCAATTTGTCCAATCAAACGTGCTCAAAACTTAAATACAAGTTCAACATTAGATTCCTTGGGTCAAAATTAAGTTAACACCAAAATTTGGGTAAAATTAGAGTCCATCTTGACCAAGTTTACATATCAGACCTTAAAATCTCTATTATTACACTAAATCCCCTACTTTCTATACGTTTCTCATAAATATGCCCGTAGCTTTATCATCTTCCTCACAAATAAACGCCTACCACCTTCCCTCTCCTCTTCCCACCTTTATGGTCTATATGAAAAAGATAAACCATGGACGGCGAGATTCGCGAGCCAATTTGACCCATCAAACCTTCACCAATCCACACTAAAATTGGCATGAACACCAATCGAAGCATTACCAATCTCTTGGGTCAAATCTTAGGATCTGTCAACCATGAAATCTCATCGATGATCTTGAAGTTTCCAAGCTCTGAACTAACCTTTAAGAAAGGCCCAAATTTCCTTTACTTGCCTCCAATTTAGAGGGAACACCATATATATAAAAGTCCCCCTTGTCTACAACTCAGATCCGTGCAAATCTAGTTGGTTTCCCTCCTTAATTCTTCCTCCTCACCGGCGCAGAAGACCCACCTCCAGAGCTTCTCGAACCAACTTCATCACCCTTCTCTAAGCACACAATAGGCTTAGGGTTTATCTCCCTTGCTCATCCAAGTAGCTTCTCGCAACGCTTCAGTCTCGGAAACACCTCCCTCCACTCCTGATTCCTCATCGTCTTCTACATCTCCGACATACCTTTGATGGCATCCTCCTTGCCTCATCTCTCTTAATTACTATAGCACTTTTTCTCCCCTCTTCCTTGATTTTAATTCTAGAGCTTCTTGGCTCCCAAATACCTCTCCTTTGTCTTCTCCAACACCGGCAGCACCATCGTTGTCCACCTTCATCGCTAGCACTCATCCACCCTCTTCCACCTAAATTAAACACGATGAAAGCTTTGCCTCACCTCCATGATACTTTTGCTAACCCAATTGCACCTTACACACCATACACTACCACCTCTGACTTTGTGCACCAGAGCACCACCCACCTTCACGGTTCGGCCACCACATAGATGAAATCACTAAATCACCCCTTACCAGCACTTTCGTGGAATCTTGGCAAAGCTACTGTACCTACTGATTGGGCCCTAGTGCGATGTTTTCTATGAAGGTCACGTCACCCTCATCGATCGTCTTCCTCATGTCCGTCATCCGCTGTCTCGCTACCAATGGCTTCACCACCACCTCCAATCATCGTGGCCTAACACCACGATGATTCTTAGGCCCTCAATTGAATGATGGCAAGAGAACAACAGTAGCAATGGAAGCTCCAATCCTCGCCTACAGCTATGCGAAGAAAGGGGGCTAATTTTATCCCACATCGGGCAAAGCTAAAACCGATTTTGTTATATATTGAATTGTCTGCATTTCCTCTTCACTTGAATTACGAGGGTCGGGTACCTACACATGCATATCGCACACCCTCACCTGTGCCCACACGCATGTAGGCGTGGGCTGGTTTGGGCCAGTCTAAATTGGTCTGATTTGGGTTTGAACAGTGCTCTGAGTCTGGCTTGAGAGAGAAGGGAGGATTTTCGAGGGAAGGAGGGGGGTTTTCCTCATGGGAATTGTGCTTAACACTTAGGCAAATTTGTGGCTTCATTGAGACTTCTATGGCTTTGGAATTGATCGGTTAAGACCCCTATTGCAGTGCATTAACCGTTTAATTTTTGTTGTTGGCTTTGAGATAATGATTTGAGCTTGAGATGATAGCCTTTTTGTTGAGTTATATTGGTGGTTCAACCACCATTACTTTTGCTATTTCTCTCTCTATTGTTTTTATCGATTGACTTTGATATACTCTTGGCACACACTATTTTCTTGAGTTTTGATTGATTATTGTGTTCACTGTCATATCATTTGATTAGTTGACTGAATTGCAATATTTGCTCCCTGCGAATGACCTCATAACTCACATTTTTCTAGGTTTACAAATTTTAAATGTCGATTTGGTTTTTGTCACTATACGACGACATATTTCTCTATACTACGATTATCTGTTGGGGAGCAACGTGCAATTCACCACTTGTCATATCATTCTTGATTATTGAATTTCTAACTTGCCCGATCTACTTTGTTTTATTGTTGCGAGGTGAATCACGAGGAGATCTTCCACGCAAATAGCCACACCAGGGGTAGGTAAAATTTGTTTTCTTCCCTAATCATCTCCTAATCTTTGGAAGATAAGAAGGAAACAAATAAATTAGGATCCACTTGCCTTACTTTCCTAATAATTATCATTTAAAGACAAAGAGTTCCCTAATTTTTTAGATTTATTGAAATCAAATTGAAGTCAATGTGATTTGATTAGAGATTCCCCATCCTTACTTCCTATACATTTGAGGGATTCGTACTAAAATTTCTCAACACTTTTGGCTACTCATCTTCTTGTTTGAACCCCAAGTGTCATATTTGGATTCAAATTGGACTGGGAATTACAGCCAATCAAGGGTTTCCACATTAGGGTTTTGTAGTGTTGGTACGAACTTGCCTGTAATTAAGGAAATTGATCTTTTCGCATTTGTGTGCTACCCAAGCCCTTATTTGAGCTAATCTACTCAAGTGAACCCTAAAATCAAGGCTCTAAATTCACTTGAACCATAAAACTTGGAACCTACTAACCTGTTAAGAACCAATTCAGGGTGATTTGGGTTCTCTGACCCAAATTTCATCCTCAACCTTATGATAGGTTAGGTGAAGTTGGTTTACTTTGTGAATCAATCTACCTACAAATTAGGTCACAATTTGGAATAACTTCTAAATCAAGTGAAATTCAAGGTAGAATTTGGGCTAAAATTGGTAGAGTTGGGTCCCAATTCGTGCATTTAGATTTACTTGGAACTGCGGTGACAAGGAAGGTCGGGTGGGGGAAACCCTTTAATGTGTGGGGACACTCTACCGTGTAAAGGTCTTTGCGAGACTCTCCCTTCTTGTATACCCAAGTAATTCTCAGGTGTGTGGATTTTTTATCAAGAGGTCCATTTTCCTCAATCTACCTTAGTCATCCAAAATTTTTGGGTGCCTTGATTGCGTCTAGTACACATCCAGACTCATCTATTCTTTATTGCACAAATATACAAGGAGGTCCCTAGGTCTGACCTAGTGGCCTCCATTAGAGTTGATCTTGCATGTGAAATCTGACCTGAGCAAGTCAATTTGGACCTGAATTTGATTCTTCATCCTGATACACCACCTGATTTGGAGAATGCAACTTTACAACATAGGAAAGATGTTCAATAAACCTGACATGAGCATAAAATAGAAAATGATCATGGCTACTCTTAAGCATAGGGAAGAATTTGATAGATCCTCAGATCCATTTAGGAGAGTTCAGGTTAATGTACCAAAAATGACAAGCCTCATTATGGATCACACCAAGATGATAACACAAATGATATGTGGTTCAACTTGGGATGCTCTTTGATCGGAGTATAGTGAATTGTGGAGATTACATAACACTGAGTATCTACAATGTCTGACAAATCCACCACTTTGGGAAATGTATCAGGATGTCATTGAGAAATGTTGGAATATGCTAAATATGATGCAACAAGCCATTGATTAGAAGTACCTAGATTCCCACCTAGGAATTAATGATGCATCTTTGAAAATTTTCGAGGATCAATGCAATTTCCCAAAGGCCAGGTATGAAAGTAGAGGTTGTTATGGACCTCCAACCCAAATGGAACCAAATTTTGATTTTGTGTAGAATGAAATACTTGATCAAGATATAGGTTGGGCATATACAATTACAGATGTTCCCGATTATGAGCTAACCATAGGAAGCTATGAAGCTAGTCCATCATGCGTAGATTTTCAAAACACCTGTGATGATTGTGACTCAGAATCTCTCGACGATCTAACTCCCACACTTTATCCTATTAAGGTATTTCTCGAGAATTATTCTAACATCCCAATAGAACCAAGTCTAGATTCTCGAGATGCAATCCTTACACCTAATCTAGAATCTAGATCTGAGCCTAGTTGGGATGATCACGAGGCCCAATGTGATGAGAACAAGATTTTAGATTTAAACTATCATCTTTGGCCTATATTTGATGATTACACGACTCCAGACTCGTTAGTAGAACAAATTGATTTGTCGGAAGTGAAACTGATTTACGATACAGAATCAAAGGAGTTGGAAGAGTTGGGATTTGATTGGATCTATCCTAGATGCCTTGAACCCGAGCCTAAGACAAATGAGGACATCCCTCTGAGCTTGGAATTTGAAATTGGTTAGACCAATATCAAGTTGATAACTCCATGCATCTTGATTTATTCCGTGGTGGAAATCTCGATCATGAATTAGGTTCAGAAGATGATTTTCAAAAAGTCTCCTATGATTTTGAACCAGACTCTGATTTGGGAGAATCATTGTTTCCATATGATTATGAGCCAATTTACGACCTCAGTATCCATGATCCATTCTTTGATTCTGATGCTGAGGCTAATGATTTTGAACTCGAAGAAGCCCTACCATCTACTCTCGAGCCAGAGACTTTCAAAAAATTGATCCCAACCCTAACCTACCATGGGAATCAATTTCTATTCTATTTCACCTCTTTCTGATTCGGCTGCATATGATTCACCACCATGTTTCGATAGTGAATGGGACACTAATTAGACTGATAGTTACCTGTCGTCCCCTTTTGATCCCACCAGTAGGGTTCCTACATTCTTCATAGATCCATTATCTTTTAAGGACCCCTACTCTGATCCTGTTGAGCTAATAGTTACCATAAAGCATCTAGTGTGCTCCACAGCTAATGATCCACATTTCTCAACCCACCATACTGATTGGGTTTGGTCTACATCATTAGCCAATTGATCATAACAAGGACCTGGTTGGACCAACCAGGCTACTCATCAAGCTACTTGTTCTACAAAATTCCACCAATCTGACCACCCCTTCTCCTTGACCACCTTTTGCTAGGTAGAAGGCATCGAATATAGCATTTAACGGGAGGCAACCCATCATTTTGAAAAACCCGAGACCCTTCTGACTTATCTCTGAACTGAAGTCATATTGCATTTTAGGGTTCGTTCACTAGAATAGTTGACTCCACCTCCGATATTCCTATCAGAGCTTGAAATCATCTGCAACAATCATCCCAACCTGTTCACCACCCATCTGAACCTATTGTACTGCACGATCTAAGTTGAACTCGAACCCACCTAATTTACAATGAGGACATTGTAGATCATACGCATGAGGGGTATTAAAGTGCAAAATGTGGTGAAATTCAATTCATGGAGGGGTTTCATTCAAAAAAAAAGGAGAAAGGGGGAGGAAAATTGTGTGAACTAAATGAAAAATCTATCTTGAGGAGGAAAGGAAAAATAGAGAAAAGGATCAAATAAAAGGAAAAATTTGTGTTAATCCCTGTAACCGAGTATGGAACCTACCTAAGTTCTAAGCTGGATCGGATGATGAATTAAGACTTGAGGGCTAAATGTTAGGAGATAAGTGATGGATACCAACCTTAGGTCTCTTGGGCTTATTCTAGGGCTTAAGCAAACGTATTTGTTAAGATTTGGACTAGTCCTCAAGTGGTTGACGAAAGTGCGAGGCTGATGTATTAAGTCTAAGGCTTAGGGATTATTTGACCCCATTGCCAGCCCTTTAGTTTGCAAGACTTGGTAACCTAAGCACCTAAAAATCACACACTAGTCTGGTTCAGTGCACTAAATGAAGTATAATGCCAAAAGTGTTTTCTTCTGAAAATGTTTTGCAGAAGATCTGGCTCAGGAGTGGCTCGAAGACTCAAGTTGAGTGGATGAGTTCCCAGCACGGAGAGGTGGAATGAAAAAACTCTCCTCGAAGATGTGTTATAACATATTGTCTCCTCTGTGCTTGTCTCCTAAGATATCCAAATATCCTACTGGGGGCACGTAAGCACCTTGTGCTGGTTTGAGTGCCATGGACAGGATTATCCTAAAATGTCAATTGTCAGGAACGCCATGGGTGGCACTATCCTGAAGTGTCGAAAGCTAGGGTTCTAGGGTTACTGATGTCGAGAAAACATGTTAAGTTAAATCATTCGTTGTAACACATTTTATGACATCAATTTTAATTAGAAATAATTGAATGTGTGTATGAGTGTCGATCACAGGGAGGCATGAAATCAGATCGTTTTATCACTTAAAGGTGTCAGAAAAATGCATCTTTTGATTCACTTGCAAAAACAGCGAGAAAGAGAGAGAGATAGGGAAAGAGAGAGAGAGACAAAGAGAGTAGGGTTAGAAATTTGTGATGATGATGCAATTGTGGTGAGCTATGAAAGAAACACAGACATGGTGATAGAAGATAATATATTGCGTAAGCGGAATAGTTTACAACTATAACGATAGATGAAAGCTTAAAACAACAAAAATGTTAAACTAATGAAGCTAGCAACAAAAGGGAGAGGCAAGGTAGCCACAGCGGTGGAGGGGCTTCCATTGGCAGCTCACCATCTCCAGGACCTAGCTTGGATGCTTTATGGAGTGGTGGAGTTGTTTGGTAGAAGATGCCCAAAAGTATCGGAGGATGGGCCCTTTTGTAATGGAGGAAAAAGGCCAAAATCTATTCTTAGGTCAACAACGACATCCTGGCCATCTCTAAAACTTTGCCTCAAACTTCGCTGAAGACTAGCTCACGCATGCCCTTCGCATATGTGCTCTACGCGTTGGCTCCATGCTGACCTCACGCACGCATATGCTACTATAGCTGCCATATCCGCGCACGCATACCATGCATGTGCTATGCACGCTACTACTGCCACTGCCCCTTCAATTGAGAGATTGGGAGGTGGCGGTATTAGGACTCGAACCCCTCCTTTTGGAATGCATCTCAAGACCAATGTGCCAAGCCCATGAGTTTTTCGCAAGGAGAAGCCAAGGGCGTGTGGTGGAGACGGCTTCTCAGCTGTTGGATCAAGATCCAACAGTCAGAAATGGATGATGTTGATGAAGAGGAGGCATTGGCTAGACTATTGGCCGGTGTTGGGTGGCCTAGATGGCAACACGTGGCACCAACTGGGCTATCCATCTTCTTTCTGTTGTAGGGATGCCACGGTGCTCGGATCGAGATGATTTCTGCTTTGCCGATCTGCGATTGTCGCTTCAGATCAATCCGTGCAGTCGGATTTTCATTTGAAGGCCGTAAGGATGTCACATTGCCCCTGGCCATTAAGCTTCCTCGGACTTGTTGTGGGAGCTACGGAGGTCAGATCGAGGTTATTTTTGAGTCTGTTGCACTCCGTTTGTTAAATCCAGATCCATTCATATGGTTTGATTACTCATTTGAGACCTGTTTCAATATGGACTTGTGCACAAGGTCATTATACATTGATTCTAAGTAATCTTAACATAAAGTAAAGCAGAATGCATGAAATGCCCCCAAATCCACTATAATATGATGTTAATGCACATGTGCCCTCAAAATTGAGTCTAATTGATAATATTAACACTAATAATTGTAGAGTCATCATACCCCATGCCCACCCCTTCCTAGTCCCCAGCAAGGTTTAACCTAAATGCTATCTACAACTAAAATTAAGAATTGGTCACTCAAAGAGAAGTTTCTTGTCAATAGGTGGAAATTTCTACTAAGAACCTAACTCACAGAGACTCAATAGTGCCTGGGTTGCCTGCCAAAATGCAGACCGCCCAAGTCCTTGCTTTATTCTAATTAGAAGCAACTAGATATTTTTTCTTTTTTATCTTTTCTAATTTTTTTGGATTTTTGGAGTTGAGGATGTTGGGGTAACTTTTTAGGACTACCCAACCAACCTAAGACTTGATAAGGACTCTAAGTACTAAGCATCTTATTGCGAAAGTGATAGACTCACTCAATGGCAATTAAAATGGACTTTGGGTTTCTACACCATTAGGTGACCCACAAGAGAAAATGCTCCCTAAAGGTCTATCTATCTGATCGGTTGTTTTCTCCCTATTTTTTTTTTTGTGTGGTCAACACAAGGGTTAACCCTCTGTATATCGTCAAGGATTAGGCTACTTCCCCACCAGTTCCTTAAGTGTTTGGAAATTCATGTGTAGTTTGTGAGCTGGGATTTGGACAACTGGCCAATGGTCTATTACCCACGAAAAATGGCAGCCATACTCATGCGGTGAAGTGTAGCCGCGCGGCTGCACGCGCACTTGGCAAGACAAGAGCGGTGCCAGTGAAGCGTGAGGTGAACTACAGCGATGCATGAGCTGGACTTATAGAGACGCTTACAGCGGTCGATAATTCATCGCATGCTAGCAAAGCCAGCTATGCATGCCAGCGGGCATGAGCTGCCTACAACGACGGCTTGGATGTCACTAATGGTCCCATACTGATTTTTGCCTCTTCTCCACCACTATAAAAGGACCTGCACCCCCTCCCTTCCAAGCCATCTCCACCTACTCTACTCCCACCTATTCCCAAGCTCTAGCAAGCCTACCAACGCTCCATTGGAGATTGTTCTCAAGCTCCCAAGGTGCCTATTAGTGTAGCGAACCTCTGCCGCACCAAATACTCCTCCAACTTCCCATCTCCCTTCATAGGTCTCCTTGGAGCTGTCCCCCCACCTCCATTCCGGTAGTAGATCACCTCCGTCTTCTCACCTTCTTTTCGGAGCCACGCCGAAGCTTTCTCAACACGACATCCTCCTGCATCTCACCTCCATCATCCCGCTCCTCACCTCCTTCGTTCGAGCTTCCGCCAGGCGCCGTCATCTCATCGAACAGCCAATTCGGGAGATTTCCTCTCACCTCCCTCTCTTTTTATGCTTTCATAGTAGATTGTAATAAACATTGGATTGATATATATGCCATTTTTGTTCCTTATCTCTATCTTGTGATTCATTTGCTGGTCATTTATTTCAAAAAACACAAAAAAATAACAAAACCCTAAAATACCAAAAAGAAATGAATCGAAGCACGATTTTCACGTAAAGTAAATGTCTCCTCCCTGTGTTCGACTCAGGACTCCCTTGGAGTTTCAGTATAAATTTTATTTGATCGACATGTTTTGCAACTACAACGACATGTTACTTGTAACCTCGATTTCTAACACACGAAACACGATACGACCATTTTGGTGCCGTTGCCAGGGAGGCAACGGAATTTACTTTATTGTATATTGCGTTTCTTTGCATTTACATAGCATTAACCCTACTTGTCTTTGATCTACTATCTTGTAGGTACCCTAGCATGGAGATCCAAGTGCAGTAGACCGGAGTAAAGTGCGGGTAGAGTGTTTTGTAAGTGTCCCCCACACCACCCCGACCTTAGTTTTCGTTCCATAACCGAATAACTCAAACCCAAATCAACTTAGGAGCTTTTTATGAACCATAGGATACATTTGGTTGTTTGTTTGCCACCTCCACTCACCTCATCATCCACATAAATAAAAATAAAAAATAAAAAAGAAGTGTATCTGATTGTGGGATTTTCTGAAAGCTACACACTTAACACCCACAACTTCTTATCCTAAGGCGCACAATCACTTTGATTCTATCACTTAACCGGGATTTGACTTGTGGACCCGGTACAATTCAACTAAATGCACATAAGTAAGTAGAAATCTGAATAGGTTAAGCATTTCTGCATGCCTTAACTACATGGTGCAATAGGCCAATTGATTGAACTATTTGGGTCGCACCACTCAATCTAAAACTAATCCATCAAGTAGCTTGCCACTTAGGGTTGATTCTTTGGGCTGAACTAGGCACTCCACATTGTTTTTGATTTTTAAGAGAACATATCATCACCTATGCTTTCAACACTTGGAGTGTTCTACTAAACCTTGATTGAACCAACCTAAGAATTAAACCCTGAAAGCTACTAAACAAGGTTGAACCCAAAAAGACACATCATCAAATAAACATGTTTGAGAACCCTGGTTGTGCACGCACACACATTTTAACTGATCATTAAGGGCACAACCGATCTAAAAGGCCCATCACATTCCTGAAGCACCATTGTCCCATTCCTAACTAAAATTGATTAGACGTTGGCCCTAAGGACTGTTTCGCTCGTCGGGATCCAGATTGAGATTGTTCACGATTAACTTGCTTATATTAGTCAATCTGATGTCTAGCTGTGGGAGTAGAATCAAACGACCGCAGCTGGGGGGTACACTAGGAACCGGAGGCACAAGCTAAAGGAGGAACCTTCTCCCCAGTCCCTCCTTCTAACTGGTTGGATTGCCTGGACATAAGTAGAGTAAATCGTCTATAATCTTAGGATGGATTCATAGAGTCTGTAAACCTTTAGGCTACCCAAACTAAGGATAGGCTTGTATTTTTGTATTGTAGGGCTCCTTTCTCTTCTGATTTCCCTCCTTAATTCACCATGTACCCTTCCACATCCTACACACATTTCACATCCTATCCTCCTACCACCACTTATCCCCAAGATGATTTCTAACTCGACTTGACTTGTAATTACCCATCCACTAGCCAGGATGACTTTGATTGGGGATATGAATCCAGACCTCAATGTCGAGGGCCTAACCCTAGACGACAAGACTATGATTATTATCATTCCCAGAGCTATAATAGTTATGGATCTCCATCCTTTGATGACCAAACCAACCCGATCTACAATCAAGAAGGATATCACGATTATAACACCTACCCTCCCCAGTATTCCACTGAATATAGGTCGCCACCATCCTTTGAACAACTTAGAATGACCTACTTTCAGGGAGGGACCTGAGAACCTCGACATCTTGACTCACCTAGATTTAATCTGAACCCACCCAAACCTGAACCGAGCCAGTCGGTTCAGGTAAACTAGATCCACGATAGGGTGTTGGCTAATTTGAGGAACACTATACAATCTTTAGAAGCTCAGCCAACACCATGCACTGAAGCACTAGAGCCTATGATAAAAATGATTGATGAACTTAATAGTTCTCTATTGTATTTGCTCCAAAGTGTTAGGGATAGGGACTTGGGTGAGTTTCTTCTTGGGAAATTATCGAGGTTGAGGATGAAATTTGTGGATGCACTAGTCAAATCTTGGGATGATTCTCAAGATGAACCCCCTTCAGGAGAGCCAATGTCTGAACCTGCTCAGGCACCTATCAGGGGGGATACATTTTCTGAGATCAGGGATGACCAGGTGGGGATAGAGCAACCATTTGAGGATGAACTGATTAATTCACCTGAGATCCCAAGTCAGGAAACAAAGAAAATTATGTCTCCTCGGATCAAGAAATGATTTATGATTTTGAGACATATATAAATGGGGATCATCAATTCTTTGACTCTGAGGGTGAAGAATCTTTAGGTGAAGTCTCACTTGAACATAAGGAAAATGATTTTAGTGAGACAAATGGGCATGAGGAATCTGATGAACCATTTGACAGCCCATTCATTGAAGATTTGGATTCGGTTGGGGTTTACTTGGAGGATCTGAATCTTGATGAATTAATCAGTGACCCAAGTCCTCATCTACACCCCGAAGAGCTGACTTCTAAGATCTTTGTGCCCAAGTCAGTCTTGATTCAGCCATGATTTCTGGACTTGGGAGAATCATATGTGGTGAATAATATGCTAGATTTCCCGAAGCCTGAGCCCTTGATGTTGGAGGATAGAATTGTTGAAATAAAGATTTGGGAGGCTAGTTCTGAGGGAAGTTTGATTTTGGATCTAAGGGTACCTATTGACCTAAAATCACCTACTTTCTACCAGGACCCTTATGATATCTTTCACGTGCAACCCAAGCTCGAAATAACTAATTATTTTTTTGTGCAAGATGTTAAGTGGACAACCACACCTATTGAACCATCTTTACTTATTGTTTGACACTTTGCTCTTGGGTTGCACACCACTAAATCATAGGCTCGGCCCCGCAAACACAACAACCTTCGATTCTGGGCTATTTTCATCCAGAACTTGAGAACCACTAGACCCTGGGGCATGGGTCTGCACCATAATCTCGTCCACATCTATGGACATCTTCTGTGGACGGGTTTCAGGATCAACCTTTTGATTTTGATTTTGACCCGCACTTGTTAATTCTCAATTTTTTCTTTGTATGTATGTTATGCCTAGCTGAAGGCATTAAACTTAGCGTGTGTGTACACACTCCTCTCTGCAGAGCTGACCGGATTTTCACGACACTCAGGTGATATTCTATTTACTTTGCCCTTTTCATGTCTTTATTTTTACAATGAGGACATTGCATCATTTAGGCATGGGGGGTGGATAATCGATTCCTAAAATCACTATGCTAACTCCGTAGAATTTCTTTTAGCTTCTTATATAATTAAAAAAGAATTGAAAATTTGAAAAAAGATAAAATAAAGAAAGAAATTAGGAAAATAGAACTTAGGCATTTGGAAGTTATTAACTTTAGGAAATGATATGAAAGGACCTAAACACTTAGACTCTTCAGGTCTTCAGGCTTAATTAGCCCAAGTGTCTACTCGAATGTGGATTTAGTCTCAAGTTCTCGCCAATTAAAATTTATTTTAATTTGAAAAATAATTTGGGATGATAAGTATATGACTTATCAACCCATCCTCTGATTTAGGGGGACTTTAATCCTAAGCATCTACACATATTTTTTTGCACTGACTCACTTTCCAGCGATTTTTACGGAAATTGGGTAGCTAATGGACCGACTTGGGTGGTATGGCTGGCAAGTTGTCGGTGGTAATAGCTCATTGGCCAGTTGTTTAGAGCCCAGCCACAAGATCGTTTTCATTGTACTGCCTTTAGGTAAATCTTAGATCGGAAAAGCCACCTACTTAAAAAAAAAAAAAAAAAGAAAGAGAAAAAAAAGAAAGGAGAAAATTAAAAATAAAATAAAATAAAATAAAACCACACTACCCCACACGAGTATGGTTGGCAAGTTGTCGGTGGTAACAGCTCATCGGGTGGTTGTCCAGAACCTATCTCACAACAAAAAAAATGCACAATAATTCCCAAAACACCTAGGGAAGAAGCGAGGAAGTCGAATAAATCGGGGAGATATACACTGGGTTCGCTCTTGTGTTGACCCCACATAAAAGAAAGTAGGGAGAAAGCTACCGATCGTAAAGATAAACCTTTAGGCAAGGTCACCTAGGGTCGTAGAAACCCGAAGTCCATCTTAACAGCCATTTTATGAGTCAATCACTTTTTCACAAAGATGCTAAGTACTTAGAGTCCTTTTCGACTCTTGGGCAGGTCGGGTAGCCGTAAAATGTTATCATGAAACTCTCAAACTCCAAAAGTACAAAAAAAAAGTAGAAAAATAAAAAAATATATATATCTTCCCTTCTCAAATAAGGCGAGAACTTGGGCGGTTTGCATTCTAGCAGACACCCGGGTACTGTTGAGTTTCGTAGTTTAGGACCTTACTTGAAATTTTCCATTGTTAATAAACGACTTAGGCTTAAGTGATCTAATCCTAATTCTGCCTTTATACATAGCATATAGTTTAATTTTGCTAGGGACTAGCAAAAGATTGGCATGGGGGTATGATGTAAACACATTTATTAAGGGTAAAATGCCTATTCATGCATGTTCCTAGGCTTAGATTTACATTTCATGTTATAAATATTGCATAGCATGCATCATTCTGCATTTAGAGTAGTTGTATATGATTTAGGGTAATCGCATCCTTTTTGTGGTTAGCAGAGAAGGATATTTATTTCAGAGCTTCGGATTGACGATTCGACCGTATGGATCTGATCAAGACAATGATCAGAGTCCAACGCCTCTGAACTCGCCTTAATTGAAGTCCCATAGCACCTTATGCAGCCCGAGGAAGATCAACGGCCAAGGGACTAGGAGACATAATTCAGAGCTTCAAATCATAAATCTGACCGTGCGGATGGATTCGAGTCGACGATCAAAGCCTAACGATGTAAAAATTGACTCAATCCAAACTCTGTAGCAGGCCCTACAACAAGAAGAAGACGGATGGCCCAGGATACTCCACGTGGAGCAGCCTAGGCCGCCAGCGCATGCATGCAACACCGCATGCGCGTAGAAGCGTGTGTGCACACGCGAGCGCGCATGCACATAGCACCAACGCGTAGGCGGGCAGGCACGCATGCCCGCAGTGCCAGCGCGTGGGCACGCACATGCGCGGCAAGGCAGGAGCAGCGCCAGTGTAGCCTGAGGTGGACTACAGCGATGGATGAGTTGGACTTAAACTGATGCTTACAGCCATCGGTAATTCATCGCATGACAACAAAGCTAGCTGTGGGCGCCAGCGGGCATGAGCTGCCTATAGCAACGTTTCCAGCGATGGCTTGGATGCCATTAATGGTCCCATACCGACTTTTGCCTCTTCTCCACCACTATAAAAGGACCTACACCCCCTCCCTTCCAAGCCTTCTCTACCTACTCTACTCCCACCTACTCCCAAGCTCTAGCAAGCCTACCAACGCTCCATTAGAGCTTGTTCTCAAGCTCCCAAGGTGCTTATTTGTGTAGCGAACCTCTGCCCCACCAAATACTCCTCCAACTTCCCATCTCCCTTCATAGGTTGCCTTGGAGCCATCCCCGCACCTCCATTTCGATAGCAGATCACCTCCATCTTCTCACCTCCATTCCAAAACCACGCCGAAGCTTTCCTCAACATGATGTCCTTTTGCATCTCACCTCCATCGTCTCGCTCCTCGCCTCCTTCGTCCGAGTTTTCGCCAGGCGCCGTCGTCTCACTGAACAACCGATTCGGGAGATTTCCTCTCACCTCCCTCTCTTTTTATGCTTTCATAGTAGATTGTAACAAACATTGGATTTATATATATACCATTTTTGTTCCTCATCTCTGTCTTGTGATTCATTTGCTTGTCTTTTATTTCAAAAAACATAAAAAAATAACAAAACCCTAAAATACCAAAAAGAAATGAATCGAAGCGTGATTTTCAAGTAAAGTAAACGTCACCTCCCTGTGTTTGACCCAGGACTCCCTTGGAGTTTCGGTATAAATTTTATCTGATCGACGTGTTTTGCAACTACAGTGACAAGTTACTTGTAACCACGATTTCTAACATGCGAAACACGCACGACCATCAGGGACAAGGTGATTTTTAATCTAAGCCTTGGGTTGAAGATCCAACTGTATGGATTTGATCAGGGTGACGATTAGAGTTCAACGACTCTAGGATCGCCTTATCGAAAATCTGTAGCACCAGATAGAGATCGAGGAAGCTTAAAGATCAGGGGCTAAGATGGTGCCAATCCGCACTTCAGACGACAAATCCAGCCACACGGATGGGTTCAGATTGATGATCGTAGCCTAACAGTGTGGAAATCAGTCCAATCCGACATCCGCGGCACCATCTACAAAACACAGAAGATGGACGGCCAAGATGGCACCACGTGGCACCATGTCAGCTGCCCAACCGGCCCTATGGACACGCAGCTGCACTTCTAAAGGCAAAGGCATGGGCAATCTAGGTCATTGGATCATGAGCCAACGGCCACGATCGTGCACGCCTAATCCCTTCACGCAACAAAGTTGAGGCCTCAGCGCAGTGGTTGCGCCCCTGTAGGCAATGCAGGGGTCGCGTGCTCGAGCCTCGCTGAGAGCCTCAGTCAACCTGAGGTGCGAGGTGCATTCAATTAGGTTGTCAGATGAAGATTAGGCAGCTAAGGGGAGGATACATGGTGCGCGGAGGAATCTTTGATCACGTACGTGGGCGATGACATGCGTCTACATGCTTCATCGCACGCACGGGCCCAGTAGTGGCATTTGAACAGCGTAGGCGAGGATGGTTTTAAGCCGTCTGATCTTGAGATTGGATAACTGATCTCGCCCAAGTGTAGGCATGCATTTAGGCATGGAAGAGGAGCAGGTGCACACAGTGCGCACACACGTCGTCCACGACCGGCCTTTAGCAACGTTTGTCTGTCGTTAAAGGCCCCACTTTAATGTTTTTGAAGTTAAAATGTCCAAAATGCCCCCATTCCTTGCAACTATAAAAGGAGACCCCTACCCTATCAATTTCTCATCTTTTCCTTGTCCTCTCTCCCTCTCCAAAGCTTAAGAGAAGCTTGTCCTACACCTGGGATGCTTCTCAAGAGATAAATCCATGTTTTCGCACCTGCTCTGAAAGTGAATCCCACGACGACGACGACGTGCTACCTCATTCCTGTTCTTCCAACTTGGTCCTCCTTGCCTCATCCTTCGTCTTCCAGCTGTCGCCTCCATCCGGCTCATCCTCCAAGCATTCGTCGTGGAGGATAACATCTCTCCCTTCTTTTATTGCTTTCTAGAGTAGAATTTTCCACTTTCTAGTTGTAACAATTTTCCTCTTTCTAGTATAATCATTTTTCGCTTAGTTGTAAAAACATTATTCAAATA
Source organism: Thalassia testudinum (assembly GCA_037157565.1). NCBI lineage: Eukaryota > Viridiplantae > Streptophyta > Magnoliopsida > Alismatales > Hydrocharitaceae > Thalassia > Thalassia testudinum. Next base: position 218,881,759 of record JAZHRO010000031.1, on the reverse strand, counting down.
CCAAGTGATTGTTCTCTCTCTTTATCTTATTGTTTATATAGATTCCATTATGATTATTTCACCTTTTAAAAAAAAATAAGAATACCAAAAAATATAATTGCTGATTTTAAGATCGACATAGCCTCCCTGTGTTTAACCTAGAAGTTATTTACAGATTTTCGGTATAAATTTTATCGATTGAATGGATTTCTTCACGACTCAAACTGCAATGACAGGTTTTCGAATCAAAATACGAAGGTGTAGTTTTCCTCTGTTAGCATTTTGGCATCATTGCCGAGGAGGCAATGATTTTTTATTTTCTTTTCACATGTTGCGCACTTTACTATTTTCTAACTTGCTTTATCTCTTGTCTATTGTTTTGCAAATATCTCGATCAGAGATTCGTCAAGCGGTAGATCAGAGTAACATGTAGTTGAAAACGACTATAAGTGCTCCCCATTTTTCACCCTCCATAGATTTCATTTCACAATATTAATTCAAACTCTAATTAACCTAGGTATTTGCATAAATACTAGGGGTTAGTTTGGTTGCTTGGATTTCCACTCACATTCATTTCACACTCGGATATAAAAAATCAAAAAGATATTTCTTGTGGGGTAATCCAAACATACACACAACATACACCCACATGCAAGGCACATAACCTAATTGATTCTTATCTACTCAACTGGATTCTGATCTATGGAACTGGTACACAAAAATCAAAATATAAATGAGTAGAAATCAGTCTAGGTCAATCGCTTTGTGTTCCTAACTCAGTGGTGCAATCTTGGCCAATTGTTTGAGTTGTTTAGGCCACACCACTTAACCTAAAATCAACTCACCAAGTAGCTTCCCCTTAGGGTTTTCAATTTAGGTCAATACCATGCACTCCACTTTATTTTGGATTTCAAATGGAGAGTGATCTTCATTCGTTCTTGAAAACCTGGTTTGCCTCAAACTTGATAGAATTAAACCTAATTCTAAACCCTAAAAGCTGCTTAAGCAAGATTTGAACATTAAAATCTACACATCACAAATAATCTTACTTGAAAACCCTGGTTGTGCATGCAGTCACACATACTCAATTGATCATTAAGAGCGCAACCCATTTTAAGGGCCCACCACATTCCATAAGCACTACAATCCTAGGCATAAATAAAATCAAGTAAACATTGGCCTTAAGGGCTGATTCACTCTTCGGGGTCTAGTCTAGGATTGTTTATGATTAACCTGCTTGTACTGATTAATTTGATGTCTAGCTAGGGGACTATCATCAAACAACCGCGACTGGGGGTACACTAGGAACCAGAAGCGCAAGCTGAAGGAAGAACCTTCTACCCAATCCCTCCTTCTAACTGGTTGGATTGAGCAAATGCAAGTAGAGTAAATCATCTATAATCTTAAGGCATGTTCTGAGAGTCTGTAGATCCTTAGGCTACCCCACTTAAGGATAGGTTTGTTTTGTTGTGCTGCAGGCTTCTTATCCTTAGTCCTTCCGACATTTTCCTAGTTTATGCCGGGAAGGTGGTCATTGAATCCATGATTGGAAGGACCACTAGAGTATTCTAGGAGGTGTAGATTGGATTTTGGCCAAATTGATCCCATGGTCGATCAACAGCCTTCTCTACCTCAGGATCCATAGGAGGCATTTCAAAGGCAGCTGGAATAAATGTAGAGAAAGCAAGAATGGTTCCAGAGAATGTAAGGTGCTCGACCCATGAAGGATTTTTATGATCCTTCAAATTACGAGGAATGTCCCGATGTCTAGATTCCTGCTAGTGACGAAGAAATCAAGCCCCAGGTGTTAAGCCTGATCAAACATTTCTATGGGCTTGGCTCTGATGACCCGTTTCAGCACTTGGAGGACTTGACCACTATGGTCCAGACCACCAAGGCACGAAATCTGAATGAGGAGCAGATGATCATGAGGCTCTTCTCCCACTCTCTTAGGGATAAAGCCGCTGATTGGTATAGGACTATAGGAAAGACAATTGCAACTTGGAAAGATTTGAAATCGTCCTTCCTGAAGAAATTCTTCCCTGTCAGACGTACCGATGCTTTGAGATGAGAAATTACAACCTTGAACCAGCAGCCGAGGGAGCAGTTTCATGTTGACTGGGAGCGATTCCAGGACTCATTGCGGAGGTGTCCACACCATGAGGTGCCAAAATGGCAACTTGTGCTTATCTTCTACCATAGGTTGACTGAGCAACTCAGAAATCACGTGGATGCTTCATGTGGAGGCAAATTCCTCAACAAAGACGAAGATAGCGCGTGCAATTTGTTTGAGGAGATGAGCGAGAATTCTATCAATCATGCTTCCATGGATACTTTTAACCAGTCCCAGCAACCCAGATCGAATGTTAATGAAGCCAATGACTCTCATCCATTCGATATGGAATTGGTTTGTAATAAACTTGATAAGGTGGACTTGGTTACTAAGAGAATGGAGGAGTGGATGGCTGGAAACTCAATGAACAACTCTTTATCCACTCAATCCCAAAATTTGGGATTCCATTCATCACAAGCTCCTTCTAGACAGGAGTTCGTGAATCAACTTGATGCAGCTCAACCTATGAGTCAGCATTATTCAGAACCCCACGAGTTCCAAACTGGGGCCTTTGATCCCAGTTTCTCTTATCCCTCCCTTTCTTTCTCTCCATTCTCACCCTATGAGGATGTCTATGCTGTACAAGAGAATGTTAGGTCCAACCCTTACTCCAATGCTTCTAATTCGGGTTGGAGGAACCACCCTAACTTCTCCTGGAAAAACCCAGGGCAGCATACCCAATTCCGACCCAGCAACTATGCTCCGCAATGACCAATGGGTCAGGGTCATGTTTACACTCAGCTGCCCTCGAATCAAGTCAATCAGTCATCTTGGAATGCCCGTCAACCTATAGGGCAGGCTGATTTGAATCGACAAATGGTAGAGATCAAGGATCTATGCTCTAGCTCATGTAGCAAATAAAAACCTCACTGGACAACTTGCAAAATGGGTTCATTACTAATTCTCGTCAACCTAGATCGCTACCATCTTAATCTGTTCCCAACCCACATAATATCCATAATCCGAGCAATCAAGCCCATGGGTACGAGAATCAGAGAGACCCATATGCACATGATCAGGCGGTTGAGCAAGGTCCTTCCTCTTCAATTTCTTCCTCAAATCAAAGGTTTTTGGCTAATGAAGCCCCTCCAATCTTTCCTAAACTTCCCCAAGACCCAAACCCATAAGCATCTACAATTAGTTACTTTGAGGAGTGGAAAACAAACTTATGATCCACAACCACACTGTTCTGATTTACCAAATCCTGAAGAGCTTGAGGAGAGAAAGGAGAACTCTGGAGAAGAAATCAAGGCTCAGGAACGTGATTCTGAAGATCCGACTCATGTTCCTTTTCCTGAGGCCTTGATTAGATCAAGGATGAAATTTGTTGATTGTAATGAGGAGCATATTAATATTTTCAAGAATGTCGAGATTAATATTCTACTCCTCAACGCTATCAAACATATACCGGCTTACGTGAAATTTTTAAAGGATTTATGTATATAGAAGCGTAAGTCGAGAGAATCTGTTCCGAGGAAGGTGGTACTCTCTGAGTAGGCTAGTTCTGTTATCTTGCACCACCTCCCTCAGAAAAAGAGAGATCTAGGTGCTCCTTTGATTTCTTGTGTCATCGAAGATTACACCTTTGATAGATCACTACTGGATCTAGGTGCATCCATTAACCAAATTCTGACTTCTCTTTACAAGAAGTTTGGATTAGGTGAACTTCGACCGACTTCAGTAATGCTGCGGTTAGTGGATTGTTCGGTAACAAATCTGCAAGGCATTATTGAAGATGTTATTGTCAAAGTTAAGGATTTCTATTTTCCTGTAGATTTCCTTGTCCTTGACATGGATGTACCTGAAAATTTGAGGAACACGCCCATCATTCTGAGGCATTCGTTCCTAGCTACTACCAAGGCCAACATTAACTGTGAGAGCGGTAGCATGGAAATCGCCTTTGAGGATCAAACAATGAAATTGGATATTTTAAAGGCGATTAACAAATTCGAGTATTGTGGATTTATTGAGGACCTTGAGGATGATAATATTGAAACTTGTATGGTGGTTTCTACATTTGAAAGTTCCTCCTCTAATGATGATTTGGACCCACAACCCTCTATGGCAAACCCGCCACCTTCTGAAGAGGTTATTGATTTTGTTCACTCTCAACCTCTCCCTCTTAATGAGTCTTCATCAGCATCTTCCTTACCTTCGATCATCAACTCACCCTAGCTTGAACTGAAACCATTGCCTGAGAATCTAAAATATCAGTTTTTTGGACCACATAAGATGCTCCCTATGATTATCAGTGCTAGATTAACAAAGGAGTAGGAGATTAAACTGATTAAGTTCCTAAAGGAACACAAGGAGGCAATTGGTTGGACCCTTCATGACCTTTGGGGGATCGAGCCATCTTATTGCAATCACAGAATATTTTTGGAAGATGGATCTCGCCCTTCTCACCAAATGCGAAGGAGATTAAACCCAAATATGCATGAAGTGGTCAAAAAGGAAATTATCAAGTGTCTCGATACAAGAATCATTTATCCAATCTTTGATAGTCCTTGGGTAAGTGCCATGCTAATTGTTCCCAAGAATGCCAGGATTACCGTTGTGACTAACAAGAAAGGAGAATCTGTCACAATTCATTCAGCTTCCTCTTGGAGGTTTTGTATTGATTGCAGGAAGCTGAATACAACCACGAAAAAGGATCATTTCCCTTTGCCCTTTATCGATCAAATCCTTGAAAGACAAGCCGGGTAGAAGTGCTTCTGTTTCCTTGATGGCTACTCGAGATACAACCAAGTCCCTATCCACCACGAGGATAAGAAAAAAATGACTTTCACCTGCCCCTACGGAACCTTTGCTTTCCGTAGGACGCCATTCAGCTTATGCAATGCACCTGCGACTTTTCAAAAGTGTATGCTGGCCATATTTTCCGTGGGAGAGTTTATGGAAGTCTTCATGGATGATTTCTTTATTTTTGGAGAATCATTTGACTCTTGTCTAGCTGATCTTGAAATGATCCTAAACGATGCATCAAAACAAGACTGGTCCTTAGCTGGGAGAAGAGTCATTTCATGACACAAGAAGGCATCATCTTGGCCCATGTAATCTCTAAACGGGGTATCAAAGTTGACAAAGCCAAGGTTGATGCTATTGCTAAACTTCCTCCTCCCACATTTATCAAACAAATTCGATCATTTGTTGGTCATGTGGGATTGTATAGGAGGTTCATCAAGGACTTTTTAAGGTTGCTTGTCCTCTGAGCAACCTTCTTGCCAAATATATGCCATTTGATTTCAACGAATCATGCCATAAGGCTTTTGATTTTCTTAAAATGGCAATCACTTGTGCTCCAGTGTTGCAACCATCGGTTGGGACAGCCCCAGTTGAGATGATGACAGACGCGTCTAATTACGTGGTCGGGGCTATTTTGGGTCAGAAGATTGATAGGAAGCCCTCTGTCATCTACTACGCTAGTAAAACTCTGGACAAGGCCCAGATTAACTACACTGTTACTGAGAAGGAATTACTAGCTGTAGTATTTGCTTTAGTGAAATTTAGGGCCTATCTCTCAGGGTCTCACATCATAATTTATATGGACCACTCGGCCTTGAGACATCTCTTAGCCAAAAAGGGTGCCAAACCCGACTTATTCGTTGGATTCTTTTGCTTCAAGAATTTGATCTTGAAATCAAGGATAAGTCCAGGGTATAGAATGTGATGGCAGATCATTTGTCGAGACATCTGAGTAATTCTTCTCGTTCAAACATTTCGATTGCTGATACTTTTTCGGATGAGACTATCCTTACAGTTTTTGGTGTCCAAACCCCGTGGTTTGTTGACATCATTAATTATTTGGCCGTTGGTCAAATCCCCCAGGATTGGACCAAGCAACAACGGGATAGACTCAAATCTGAGGCCAAATATTTCTTCAGGGAAGACCCTGAACTATACCGCATCGACTCTGATCAGATTTTTCACTGATGCGTTCCAGAGAATGAATTCAAGAGTATACTCGAGCTCTGCAATGCATCTACGTGTGGTGGACACTTCTCCGGGAAAAAGACAAATGCAAAAATTTTACAGTCTGGATTCTATTGGTCGTCTTTATTCAAGGATGCCCAGGATTTCTCGAGGTTGTGTTCCCGATGCCAGGCACTTGGGAGCATAACTAAGAGAGATATGATGCCTCTAAACCCAATTCTTCCTGTCAAAATCATTGACCTTTAGGGCATCGATTTCATGGGACCATTCCTCCTTACATTTGGACAAGAGTACATTCTAGTCGCTGTTCATTATGTGTCCAAGTTGATCGAGGCTATTCCCAACCGAACCAATGACCACAAGGTGGTTATCAATTTTGTCAAGAACATCTTCAGCCAGTTTGGAATTCTGATGTAACACATTTATTAAGGGTAAAATGCCTATTCATTCATGTTCGTAGGCTTAGATTTGCATTTCATCCTATAAATATTGCATAGCATGCATCATTCTGCATTTAGACTAGTTGTATATAACTTAGGTTAATTGCATCATTTTTGTGGTTAGGAGAGAAGGATATTTATTTCAGTGCCTCGGATTGATGATCCGACGATATGGATCTGATCAAGACGACAATTGGAGTCCTGTAGCACCATATGCAGTCTGAGGAAGATCAATGGCCAAGGGACTATGAGACATAATTCGGAGCTTCAAATGATAAATCCGACCGAGTGGATGGATTCGGATGAAAATCAACTCAATCTGACCTCTATAGTAGCCCCTACAAGAAGAAGATGGATGGCCCAGACTGTGACATGTGGTGCAGCCCAGGCTGCCCAGTGCACGCTCACATCACCGCACGCACGCAGGTGCTCCTACACATAGCGCAGTGCCAGCGTGTGGGTGCGCACGCGCGCACGGCAACGCTGGGGAGCAGCATCAGCTATGCATGCGCTGGACCAATAGCGAAGCATTAGCTAGACTTACAGCAATGCTTACAGCCATCAGTAATTCATCACAAGCCAGCAAAGCTAGCTGTGGGTGCCAGCGGGCATGATCTGCCTACAGCGACGCTTTTAGCGACAGCTTGGATGTCACTAATGGTCCCATACCTATTTTTGCCTCTTCTCCACTATAAAAGGACCTACACCCCCTCCCTTCCAAGCCATCTCTTCCTACACTACTCCCACCAACTCCGAAGCTCTAGCAAGCCTACCAATGCTCCATTAGAGCTTGTTCTCAAGCTCCCAAGGCTCCTATTAGTGTAGCAAACCTCTGCCCCAATAAATATTCCTCCAACTTCCCATCTCCTACATAGGTCGCCTTGGAACCGTCCTCCCACCTCCATTTCAGTAGCAGATTAACCCCATCTTCTCACCTCCATTCCGGAGCAACGCGGAAGCTTTCCTTAACATGACGTCCTCTTGCATCTCGCCTCTGTCGTTCCGCTCTTCACCTCCTTCGTCCGAGCTTCCACCAGGCCCCGTCGTCTCACCGAACAGTCAATTCGGGAGATTTCGTCTCACCTCCCGCTCTTTTTATGCTTTCATAGTAGATTGTAATAGATATTGGATTGATATATATGCCATTTTCATTCCATATTTCTATCTTGTGATACGTTTGCTTGTTTTCTTACAAAAATACAAAAAATAACAAAACACAAAATTACCAAAAAGAAATGAATCGAAGCGTGGTTTTCATGTAAAGTAAACGTCACCTCCCTGTGTTCGACCAGGGACTCCCATGGAGTTTCGGTATAAATTTTATCTGATCGAGGTGTTCTGCAACTACGAAGATGGGTTACTCGTAACCTCGATTTCTAACATGCGAAACACACCCGACCTTTTTGGTCCCGTTGCCGGGGAGGCAACGGAATTTACTTTATTATTTTTTGGATTTCTTTGCATTTACATAGCACTAACCTTGCCACCACCACCTTAGTTTCATTTTATAACCTAATAACTCAAACCCAAATCAACTTAGGAGCTTTTTATAAACCCTAGGATAGAATTGGTTGTTTGTTTGCCACCTCCACTCACCTTGCAATCCACATAAATAGAAAAAATAAAAGAAGTGTTATCTGATTGTGGGATTTTCTGAAAGCTACACACTTAACACTCACAACTTCTTATCCTAAGGTGCACAATCACTTTGATTCTACCACTTAACCGAGATCTGACCTATGGACCCGGTACACTTCAACTAAATACACATAAGTGAGTAGAAATCTGAATAGGTTAAGCATTCTTGTGTTCTTAACTAAGTGGTGCAATAGGCCAATTGATTATGCTGTTTGGGCTGCACCACTCAAACTAAAACTGATCCATCAAGTAGCTTGCCACTTAGGATTAATTCTTAGGGCGAAACCAGGCACTCCACATTATTTTTTATTTTTAAAGGAACATATCATCACCTATGCTTTCAAAACTTTGAGTGTTCTACTAAACCTTGATTTAACCAACCTAAGATTTAAACCCTTAAAGCTACTAAACAAGGTTAAATCCTAAAAGACACATCATCAACTAACCATGTTTGAGAGCCTTGGTTGTGCACACACACACATTTTAACTAATCATTAAGGGAATAATCCATTTAAAGGGCCCATCACATTCCTGAAGCACCATTGTCCCAAGCCTAACTAAAATTGATTAGACGTTGGCCCTAAGGACTAGTTCGCTTGTCGAGATCCATATTGAGATTGTTCACGATTAAGCTATTTATACTAGTCAATCTAATGTCTAGCTAAGGGAGGAGCATCAAATGACTGTGGCTGGGGGGTACACTAGGAACTGAAGGCGCAAGACAAAGGAAGAACCTTCTCCCCAATCCCTCCTTCTAATTGGTTGGATTGCCTAGACATAAGTAGAGTAAATCGCCCATAATCTTAGGATGGATTCTGAGAGTTTATAGACCTTTAGGCTACCCAACCTATGGACAGACTTGTATTTTTGTATTGCAGGGCTCCTTTCTCATTTGATTTCCATCCTTACTTCACCATGTACACTTCCACATCTTACGAACATTTCCAATCCTATCCTCCTACGACCACTTATCCCCAAGATGATTACTATCTCGACTTGACTTGTAATTACACATCCACTAGCTGGGATGACTTTGATTGGGGATATGAATTGGGACCTAAGTGTCTAGGGTTTAACCCTGGACAACAAGACTATGATTACTATCCTTCCTAGAGCTACAATGACTATAGATCTCCACACTTTGATGATCAACCTAACCAGATCGGGTTTAACCCTGGACAACAAGACTATGATTACTATCCTTCCTAGAGCTACAATGACTATAGATCTCCACACTTTGATGATCAACCTAACCAGATCTACAACCATGAAGGATATGCTAATTATAAAGCTTACTCTCCCGAGAATTATGTTGAATATAGGTCACCACCATTCTTTGAACAACTCGAGATGACCTACTATTAGGGAGGAACCTAAGAACCTCAATATCTTGACTCCCCTAGAATGAACCCAAACCCACCCAACCCTAAACCGAACTAGTCAATTCAGGTGAACCAGATCCATGATCGGGTGTTGGCTAACTTGAGGAACACCATACAATCTTTAGAATCTTAGCCAACACCATGCACTGAAGCACTGGAGCCTATGATCAAAATGATTGATGAAGTTAATAGTTCTCTATTGGATTTGCTCCAAAGTGTTAGAGATAGGGGCTAGGGTGAGTTTCTTCCTGGGAAATTGTCGAGATTAAGAATGAAATTTGTGGTTCCCCTAGTCAAATCTTGGGATGATTCTCAAGATGAACCCCCTTCAGGAGAGCAAATGTTTGAACCCACTCAGGTGCCTGTCGAGGGGGATGCATTTTCTGAGACTGACAATGACCAGGTTGGACTAGAGAAACCATTTGAGGATGAACCGATTATTCACCCAAGATCCCCAAGTCAGGAAACGAAGAAATTATGTCTCCTTGGATCATGAAATGATTTATGATTTTGAGACATATATAAATGAGGATCATCAATTCTTTGACTTTGAGGGTGAAGAATCTTTAGGTGAAGTCTCACTTGAACATAAGGAAAATGATTTTAGTGAGACAAACGGGCATGAGGAATCTGATGATCCATTTGATAGCCCGTTCATTGAAGATTTGGATTCAACTGGGGTAACTTGGAGGATCTGAATCTTGATGATTCAATCAGTGACCCCAGTCCTCATCTGCATCCCGAAGAGCTGACTTCTGAGATCATTACGCCCAAGTCAATCTTCATTCAGCTGCAATTGTTGAACTTGGCCACCATAGATGGGGTATACAATGATTTCGATTTCCTGGAGCTTGAGCACTTGATTTTAGAGGATAAGAATTTGGCAATAAAAATTTGGGAGGATAATTTTGAGGGAACTACGATTTTGGTTATAAGGGTACCTATTGACCTGAAACCAGCTATCTTCTTTACAGACCCATATGATATCTTGCACGTACGACCCAAGCCTAAAGTAACTGATTATTTTTCTGAGTTGAATGTTAAGTGGACATCTGAAACTAGTGAATCAAAACTACCTATTGTCCGCCATTTTGGTCTTGGGTTGCACACCCCAAACCGCAGGCCCAGCCTCGCAATCTTAACAACCTTCTGTTCTGGGTGATTTTCATCCGAAACCTGAGAACCACTTGACCCTGGGGCATGGGTCTACACCATAATCTGGTCCACATCTGTGGACATTTTCTGTTGGCAGGTTTGAGGATCAATATTTTTATCTTGATTCTGACCCACACTTGTGAATTCTCAATTTCTTCTTTGTATGTATTTTATGCCTAGCTAAAGGAATTAAACTTAGAAAGTGTGTATACACTATTCTCTCTGTAGAGCTGACTGGATTTTCATGACCCTTAGGTGATATTCTATTTACTCTACCCTTTTCATGTCTTTATTTTTACAATGTGGACATTGCATCATTTAGGCATAGGGGGGCGATAATCGATTCTTGAAATCATTATGTCAACTCTGTAGAATTTCTTTTAGTTTCTTATAAAATAAAAAAAAAATTGAAAATTTCAAAAAAGACAAAAAGAAGAAAGAAATTAGGAAAAGAGAACTTAGGCATTTGGAAGTTATTAACTATAGGAAATGATACGGGAGAACCTAAATACTTAGACTCGTCAGGTCTTCGGGCTTAATTAGCCTTGGTGTCCACTCGAATGTGGACTTAGTCTCTAGTGCTCACCAATTAAAATTTATTTTAATTTGAAAATAATTTGGGATGATAAGTATGCAACTTATCAACCTGCCCTCCGATTTGTGGGGACTTTAAGCCTAAGCATCTACACATTTTTTTTCACTGACTCACTTTCCAGCGATTTTTACAGAAATTGGGTAGCAAATGGACCGACTTGGGTGGTTTGGCTAGCAAATTGTCGGTGGTAACATCTCATCAGCCGATTGTCCAGAGCCCAGCCAGAAGACCATTTTCGTTGTACTGCCTTTAGGTAAATCTTAGATTAGGAAAGCCACCTACTTATAAAAAAAAAAGAGACACTCAAAAAGAAAAGAAAAAAAAAGAAAAAGGAGAAAATAAAAAAACAAATGAAACCACACTTCGCTGCACGAGTATGGCTGGCAAGTTGTCGATGGTAACAACTGATTGGCCTGTTGTTCAGAACCCAGCTCACACACAAAAAAATGCACAATAATTCCCAAAACACTTAGGGAAGAAGCGGGGAAGTAGAATAAATCGGGGAGATATACATTAGGTTCGCTCTTGTGTTGACCCCATAAATAAAAGTAGGGAGAAAGCTACCGATCTTAAAGATAAACCTTTAGGCAAGGTCACCTATGGTCTTAGAAACCCAAAGTCCATCTTAATGGCCATTTTATGAGTCCAACACTCTTTCACAAAGATGCTTAGTACTTGGAGTCATTTTCAAGTCTTGGGCAGGTCAGGTAGCCGTAAAAAGTTATCCCGGAACTCTCAAACTCCAAAAGTACAAAAAACTTAGAAAAGAAGAAAAATAATAAAAAAATGTACCTTCGTTTTTCAAATAAGGCAAGGACTTTGGCGGTCTGCATTCTGGCAGGCACCCAAATACAGTTGAGTTTTTGTAGTTTAGGACTTTAGTTGAAATTTACTGTTGTTAATAAATGACTTAGGCTTAAGTAACCTAATCCTAATTCTGCTTTTATACATAGCATATAGTTTAATTTTGCTAGGGACTAGCAAAAGATAGGTATGGCGGTATGATGTAAACACATTTATTAAGGGTAAAATCCCTATTAATGCATGTTCCTCGGTTTAGATTTGCATTTCATGTTATAAATATCGCATAGCATGCATCATTCTGTAATTAGAGTAGTTGTATATAATTTAGGTTAATTGCATCTTTTTTGTGGTTAGGAGAGAAGGATATTTATTTCAGAGCCTTGAATTGACGATCCGACTATACGGATCTGATCAAGACGACGATCGGAGTCCAACATCTTTGAAATCGCCTCGATCGGAGTCCTGTAGCACCATATGCAGTTCGAGGAAGATCAATGGCCAAGGGCTATGAGACATAATTTGAAGCTTCAAATGATAAATCCGACCATGCGGATGGATTCGGGTCAACAATCGTAGCCTAACAATGTGAAAATCGATTCAATCCGACCTCCGTAGCAGCCTCTATAACAAGAAGAAGATGGACGGCCTAGATTGTGCCATGTGGCATAGCATAGGCCACCCAGTGCACTCACGCAGCACCGCATGCACGCAGTAGCGCAGGTGTGCGCGTGTGCAGGCACGCATGCGCATAGCGTAGTGCCAGCACGTGGGCACGCGCATGCGCGCGGTAAGGCGGGGTAGCAGCGCCAGCTATGCATAGGCTAGACCTACAGCGACGCATGAGCTAGACTTACAGCGATGCTTACAGCCGTCGGTAATTCATCACATGCCAAAAAAGCCAGCTGTGAGTGGCAGCAGGCATGAGCTGCCTACAGCGACACTTCCAACGATAGCCTGGATGTTACAAATGGTCCCATACCTATTTTTGCCTCTTCTCCTCTACTATAAAAGGACCTAACCACCTCCCTTCCAAGCCATCTCTACCTATTCTGCTCCCACCTACTCCCAAGATCTAGCAAGCCTACCAACGCTCCATTGGAGCTTGTTCTCAAACTCCCAAGTCTCTTATTAGTGTAGCAAACCTCTACCCCACCAAATATTCCTCCAACTTCCCATCCCCCTTCATAGGTAGCCTTCGAGCCGTCCTCCCACGTCCATTCCGGTAGCAGATCAACTCTATCTTCTCACCTTCATTCCGGTGACACGCTGAAGCTTTCCTCAACACGACATCCTCCTGCATCTCACCTCCGTCATCCCACTCTTTACCTTCTTCGTCCGAGCTTCTGCCAAGCACCATCATCTCGTCGAACAGCCGATTCAGGAGATTTCCTCTAACCTCCCTCTCCTATTTTGCTTTCATAGTAGATTGTAATAGACATTGGATTGATATATATACCTTTTTCATTCCACATCTCTATCTTGTGATACGTTTTCTTGTTTCTTCTTACAAAAATTCAAAAAAATATCAAAACCCTAAAATACCAAAAAGAAACGAATCGAAGTGCGATTTTCATGTAAAGTAATCATTGCCTCCCTATGTTCGACTCGGGACTCCCACGGAGTTTTTGTATAAATTTTATCAGATCAACTTGTTTTGCATCTATGACGATGGGTTACTTGTAACCTCGATTTCTAACACGCGAAACACGCCCGACCAGATTCTGAGGGCCATCATCAGCGATGGTGGCACTCATTTCACTAATGCCCAGTTTCGTAATTTGCTGGATAAATACGGGGTTAATCATAGAATCTCCACAACTTACCATCCCTAGATGAATGGACAGGCCGAGATCTCCAATCGAGAGATCAAGAATATTCTACAGAAAATGGTTAGGCCTAATCACAAAGACTAGACTCAAAAGCTTGAGGACGCTCCTTAGGCCCACCGAATGACATATATAACGCCCATCGGCATGTCTCCATTTCGTCTGATGTATGTAAGGGCATGTCATTTACCCGTAGAAATTGAACATAGGGCATTCTAGGCAATCAAGCAATGTAATCTAGATCTGTGTTTAGCTGGGAAGACCAGGAAACTCCAACTATCTGAGTTGGAGGAGCTTAGAAATGATGCGTATGAGAATGGCAAGATTTATAAGGCTCAGACGAAAGCTCTTCATGACTAATTGATTTCTCGCAAGAGTTTTGAGCTGAACCAGAAAGTCTAGCTCTTTGATTCTCGACTTAAGCTCTTTCTTGGCAAACTAAAGTCGAAATGGAACGGCCCATTCATTATCGATCAGATATTTCCAAATTGGGCTATTCAAATCTTTGACCTGAAGATAGGTAATTCATTCAAAGTCAACGGTCAACATCTGAAGCCTGTTATTGACCGTATTATTAAAGAACTGATCTTAAACACAGCTGCTCTAGCTATGTTGTAACTTCTTTGGCTGGACTATGCCTAACTGATGGCATTAAACTCAACAGTTGTACAGTCTGACTCAGAGCTGACCTGAGCGTCATATTCAAGTGATATCTTCTATATTCCACCCTTCCTTTCATGTCTTTTATTCTCAATGCGGACATTGCATCAGCTAGGCATGGGCGGTTGGATTCATTTCTGAATCATTTTGTTAGCTCTGTTGAATTATTCTAAATCCTACTTATTTTCCTATATATACATAAAAAAAATTTGAATTAGTAAGGAATACTTGGACATTAGGGCATTTCAGTCTTTGGAAATATTGCAATAGGATCTGAACACTAAGACCCTTCAGGTCTTTAGGCTTAATCAACCTAGGTATCCACTAAAATGTGGATTTGTTTATCGAGTCCTCGCCATCTTGAATTCTATTTTAATTTGATTAAATAAGTTTGGGTGATAAGTACATAACTTATCAACCCATCCTCTGATTTAATGGAACTTTAGGTCTAAGCATCTGCACACTATTCGTCACTGACTTATTGTTCGGCGATTTTAATGGAAATTGGGTAGCAAATGAACCTTCTAGGGTGATATGGCTAGCAAGTTATCGTGGGTAGCAACCCATAAGTAGGTTGTGCAGAGACCAGCCACAGGACCACTCCCTTCTTGCTACCTTTAGATAAATCTTAGACCAGGGAAGCCACCTACCTAAAAAGAAAGAGAAAGTTCAAAAAGAAAAGAGAAAGAAAAAAGAAAAGGAGAAAAGAAAGAAAAAAGAAGCAAAAGAAATAAGCCACACTTCCCTACACGAGTATGGCTGGTAAGTTTTTTGTGGTAATAGCTCATCGACCAGTTGTTCAAATCCCAGCTCAAGAAATGCACAAAAAAATTCCTAAAACACTTAGGAAGAAGCGGAGAAGTAGAATAAGCTGGGGAGACATACACTGGATTCACCCTTGTGTTGACCCCATAAAAAAATAAACGTAGGTAGAAAGCTACTGGTAGTATAGATACACCTATAGGCAGAACTCTTTTTAAGGTCACATAGGGGCGTAGAAACCCGAAGTTCGTTCTGATTGCCGATCAATGAGTCTATCACTTTCAGAAAAAGATGCTTAGAACTTTGGGTCTCATCAAGTCTTGGGTGGGTTGAGTGGCCATAGAAAGCTGCTCTGTAACCCTAAACTCAAAAATTCAGAAAGAAAATTAGAAAAGAAGAAAAAGAGATCTTTCTTTGAATAAGGCAAGGGCTTGAGGAGGTCTACATTTTGGCAGATACCCAG
Source organism: Thalassia testudinum (assembly GCA_037157565.1). NCBI lineage: Eukaryota > Viridiplantae > Streptophyta > Magnoliopsida > Alismatales > Hydrocharitaceae > Thalassia > Thalassia testudinum. Next base: position 218,866,009 of record JAZHRO010000031.1, on the reverse strand, counting down.
GCACTATTATGTCTTTGAAAGATTAGGTCCTAAGTAAAAATTTTCTTAATGTTGAAAATGACTTGTGGCAGAGTAATCCAACCTAATTCTTTTATAAATAGCATGTAGTTTTTGCTAGGGACTAGCAAAACAAAGGCATCGGGGTGTGATGTGCATACATCTAAATAGCCAAAAATATCTCTTAATGGATGTTCTTAGTGTCACATTAGCATTATACATTGTAAATAGTGCATAATATGCATAATCATGCATTTAGGTCAAGTTGTATAAATTGTATAGTAATTGTCCCCTTTTATGGTTAGGGACAAGGAGATTTTTAATCATGGCCTTGAATCAAAGATCCAGCTGTGCGGATCTGATCAGAGCAACAATTGGAGTTCAATGACTCCAAGATCGCCCTGATCGGATATGCATAGCACCAGGTAGAGATTGAGGAGGACTAAAGTTCAAGGGCCAAGATGGTGCCAATCCACAATTTAGATGTCAAGTCTGACTGCATAGATGGGTTTGGATCGATGATCACAGCCTAATGGCCCAAAAATCGATCCAATCCAACATTTATGGCACCATCTACAACATACAGAAGATGGACGGCGAAGATGGCACCACGTGGTGTCATCTGAGCTAGCCAATGGACCCTATGGACCCAAAGCTACGCTTTTAAAGGCAAAGGCATGAGTGATCTATGTCATTGGATTAGGATCCAACGACCATGATTGCGCGCCCCTAATCTCCCCGCATGACAAAGTTGAGGCCTCAACGTAGCGGTCACACCCCTGTGGACGACCCAAGGGTTGCACGTTCGAGCCTCACTGAGTGCCTCAGTCTAGCTGGTGCGTGGGGCACATTCAATTTGGCCGTCAAATGAAGATTGGGCAGCGAGGGGAGGAGACATGGTGCACGGAGGAATCTTTGGTTCCGTACGCATGTGATGACACGCATCTGCACGCCTTATCACATGCACGGGCGCAGCAGGGCCATTTCAGCGGTGTGGGCGAGGATGATTTTAAGTCGTCTGATCTTGAGATTGGACGGCTAATCTCGCCCAAATGTGGGCGTGCATTTAGGCATGGAAAAGGGGTGGGTGTGCATAGCGCGTGCACACGTCATCCAAGATTAGCCTTTAGTGACGTCTATGTCTGTCGTTAAAGGCCCCTCTTTAATGTTTTTGAAGTTCAAATGTCCAAAATGCCCCCAATCTTTGCAACTATAAAATGAAACCCCTACCGTACGAATTTCTCATCCCTTTCTTCCCCTCTCTCCCTCTCCAAAGCCTAAGAGAAGCTTGTCCCACACCCGGGATGCTCCTCAACAGCAAAATCCAAGTTTTCACCTCGTTTCGGAGGTGGATCTCGTGATGACGACGACGTGCTGCCTCGTTCCCATTCTTCCAACTTTGTCAACTACCTTCTTGCCTCGTCCTCCATCTTCTAGGTGTTGCCTCCATCCAGCTCATCCTACAAGCATTCATCAAGGAGGATAACATCTCTCTCCCCTCTTTTATCGCTCTCTAGAGTAGAATTTCCCACTTTCTAGTTGTAACAATTTCCTACTTTCTAGTGTAATCATTTCCTGCTTTCTTAGTTGTAAAAACATTATTCAAATACAAAGTGATTGTCCTCTGCCTCTCTTATTGTTTATATCAATTCCATTGTGATTATTTCACCTTTAAAAAAAAAAGAATACAAAAAAATATAATTGCTGATTTTGAGATCAACGTAGCCTCCCTGTGTTCGACTTGGAACTTCTTTACGGATTTTTGGTATAAATTTTATTTGCTGAACGGATTTCTTTGCGACTCGATCTACAATGATGTGTTTTCGAATCCAATTGTGAACACGCAGTTTTCTACTGTCAACATTTTTGCGTCATTGCGCATTCACAGTTGGATTCGAAAACCTGTCATTGTAGTTCAAGTCACAAAGAAATCCGTTCAACAGATAAAATTTATATCGAAAATCCGTAAAGAAGTTCTGGGTTGAACACAGGGAGGCTACACCGATCTCAAAATCTATAATTATATTTTTTTGTATTTTTTTTCTTTTTTAAAAGGTGAAATAATCACAATGGAATTGATATAAACAATAAGAGAGAGAGAGAGAGAGAACAATCACTTGGTATTTGAATAATGTTTTTATAACTAAGAAAGTGGGAAATTATTACACTAGAAAGCGGGAAATTGTTACAACTGGAAAGCAGGAAATTCTACTCTTGAAAGTGATAAAAGAAGGGAGAGAGATGTTATCCTCCTCGACGAATGCTTGGAGGACGAGCTGGATGGAGAAGACACCTGGAAGACAGAGGAAGAGGCATGGAGAATGAAGTTGGAAGAATGGGATCGAGGTAGCATGTCATCGTCGTCGGGGATCCACTTTCGGAACCAGGGTGAAAACTTGGATTTAAGTCTTGAGGAGCATCCCGGTTGTCGGACAAGCTTCTCTTAAGCTTTGGAGAGGGAGAGAGAAGGAAGCGATGAGAAATTCATAGGGTAGGGGTCTTTTTTTATAGTTGCAAGAATTGGGGGCATTTTAGACATTTTAGCTTCAAAAACATTAAAGAGGGGTCTTTAATGACAGACATAAACGCTACTAAAGGCCGGTCGTGGATGACGTGTGTGCGCATTACGCGTGCCCGCTCCTCTTCCACGCCTAAATGCACGCCCACATTTGGGCGAGATTAGTTGTCCGATGTCAAGATTGGATAGCTTAAAATCATCCTCGCCCGCGCAGTTCAAATGCCCCTACCACACCCGTGCATGTGATGAGGCGTGCAGATGCTTGTCATTGTGCGTGTATGCAATCAAAGATTCCTCCGCGTGCCACATCTCTTCCCCTCGGCCGCTCGATCTTCATCTAAAGGCTGAATTGAATGCACCCCGTGCCCCGGTTGGATTGAGGCGCTCAGCGAGGCTCGATCGTGCGACCCCTGCGTCACCCACAGGGGTGTGACCGCTGCGCTGAGGCCTCAACTTTGTCGGGCGGAGGGATTAGGCATGCTGCGGGTCCATTTGATCATGATCCAACAGCCTAGATCGTACGTGACTTTTTCTTCAGAAGTGCAGCTGCGGGTCCATAGGGTCGATTGGGTGGTTGAGATGGAACCACGTGGTGCCATCTTGGCCATCCATCTTCTGTACGTTGTGGATGGTGCCACAAATGTTAGATTGGATCGATTTTCATGTCGTTAGGTTGCGATCATCGATCCGAACCCATCCATGTGGTCGAATTTGTCATCTAATGTGCAAATTGGCACCATCTTGGCCCTTGATCTTTAGGCTTCCTCAGTTTCTATCTGGTGCTACGGATGTTCGATCAGGGTGATCTTGGAGTCATTGAACTCCATTCGTTGCTATGATCAAATCCGTACAGTTGGATCTTCAATTAGAGGCCCAGATTAAAAATCTCCCTATCCCTGACCACAAAAGGAAATAATTACTATACAATTTATATAACTTGACCTAAATGCATGATTATGCATGTTATGCACTATTTACAATGTATAATGGTAATGTGACACTAAGAACATGCATTAATAGACATTTTTGGCTATTTAGATGTATGCACATCTTCTGGCCATGAAAGGATGCAATTAACCTAAAATCTACACAAACATCGCTAAATGTAGAATGATGCGTGCTATGCAATATTTATAGTATGGAATGCATATCTTAGCCTAGAGACATGCATAAACAAATATTTTAACCTAAATGGATGTGTCTACAATAAGGATGGATTTGCCCTGGTCATTTGTGATAACGAAGAGCTCAACCTTCTTTTTTACCACTTGAGGTTGACCTCCAGGACGACTTTGACTGTACCTAATCCTAGTCAAATCATTACCAAATTGCACCAAATTTGCTAGGATTGGTGTTCACATTATGAGGAATCCTCTGTTGCCAATTTAGGATGCCAGATCACACCTGTTAGCCCTAGCGAACCCTCAAAATTTGTAGGTGTTTTGTGCGTCAAGAAAAAGCCATTTTGGGCTTGTTTCCTTGTCTAGAGCTCGACTAGGCCTCTATAAAAACTCCTGGAGTTTCAAACCTTGCTCCTTAGCTTGGTCTGGCTGCAATTCTCCACCAATTGTCCTTCTCTGACCACCTCCACCGTAGCTCCGGTGACTCCTCTCTCTCTGATTTCCTCGCTCGCTGCCACATACTATAGGCAACGGAACCATCTTCCTCTGCTCCTCAGCAGCCACAGTAGGAGTCCCTAGACCCCTCTCATCATCACTATTACATCACTGGAGGCTTCTTTTCCCCGACACTAGCTAGTCATAGCTGGTGCCTTCCTTGCCCTTTACTCCATTAATTTAGGTCTTAATTTCTCCCTCTTCTCATGAATTTCCTTAACACCTTCCTTTCCAGTTTCAACCACTGACATGCCCTCGACTGCACCATCTTCCTCACATCCAGCATACCTTTGGCGTGACCATCCGGGCTCCACACTGCACTAAACACCCTCGCATCGCTCCCAAAAGCTCCACCATCTCACGCCCACAAAAACCCCTTAAGAAATTGAGGGGATTACGCCTCCAATCATCCCATCAAATGCCACCTTCACTGCACCTCTTCCCCAAGTTTGTTATGTCACCACACACCTTCGCATGCCACAAGAACCCCACCATCACCTTCGCTGTCTTTCGGTAAAGCTCAGGAGCATTTTAATTAGGGCTTTTGAGCCCGTAATTGTGAATTGTAGGTTCGCCATCACCGCTTGTTGCCGCCATCATCTCTGACTTCGTGTGCCTTGCTCTGACCTACTTTCGCCTCGCTACCACATCCAGACACTGCAACCTAGTCCTAGGAACCTTCCCAAGGCTTCAATTGAGTGGAAGAGCCTTAGCAGCTACTCCAATTGGAAACGCGACCTTAGTTGCACTTGCATAAAAGAGATAGGGACGTTTAGTCCCACATCGTGAATGGATAAGCAGCTGCGGCTACATTTTATCCAGCTGTTTGCCCAGTAACATGGGGGGTCGAGTCCCCCATGCAGGTGCCTCCTCGCGCCTTTACACCTCAACTGCGGGTCTAGCCACTATATAGGATTCAATTACCCGCCTTACCTGACTATGTACCCTGTTATCTGAGAGAGAAGGAAGAGATCTATTAGAGGAGGGGGGAGGGTTTTTCTCTACATGCCTTTGGCGTGTGCTGGAAAAAGGAAGGGTAACACTTTTCCTGTGCATGTGAAGGCTGTGGAGAGAAAAGCCTTGTTCTTGACAAAGGCTTGAAGAAGAAGAGAAGGCCTTGTGCTTGAAAGGCCTGAAGAAGGCTCTTGAGAGAGCCTTGTTCTCTATTGATGCTGTGCTTCCGTTAAGGTGTCTAATGCCTAGTTCTATAATCTGATTGACGTTGATTCTACTGGTGCTATTGAATTATTTAAGTACCTAAGTTGATTAATTGTGAATACTGTTGAATGATTTAAATGCTTGTTATATATGCTTAATTAAGAAGAATAATTGGTGATTCAAATCACCATTATTTTATCTTTCTATTTCTTTTTATCCCATGATCTTTTGTGATACATTGATCTATGTTTGAATGATAATCTAACAAGTTTTGTTTATTACATATCTGTTATTGTGCTTAACTTACTATGCTTATTTATTTTGAATGAAGATTAATGCGTGAATTGTGTATTTGCTCTCTGCGAACAACCTTGGACTCCAGTTTGATTCTAAGATTATAAATTTAAGTATTTGTTTTCCGATTCGAGAGTGTACTACGATGACCATACCTCAAATCTCCCAATCGCTTGCAACAGTTGTCTCAAAGGTTAAGCCAACTCAAGTTGTTTCACAAACTCCCATCTCGTAGAAGCTTACTAAGAGTGGAATCCTGAGCTCTGGGATTGAGTGGATCTAGAAATATTAGAATTTCTGGATGTCCACTCTTGCATTCGTTTAGCAACCAAATTAACCTTATCTAATTTATTGCAGATCAATTCCATATCAAAAGTATGAAAATCTTGGACCTCATTGGCATTTGATCTAGTTTGTTAGGATCAGTTGAATGTTTCCCTGGAGGCATGGTTTATAAAGTTTTTGCTTAGTTGAATGTTTCCCTGGAGGCATGGTTTATAGAGTTTTTGCTTAGTTCCTTAAACAAATCGTACGTGCTATCTATGTCATTGTTGAGGAAATTGCCTCAGTAAGAAGCATCCACATGATTGTGGAGTTGATCATTCAACCTATGATAAAAAGTCTACATAAGTTTCCATTTAGGCACCTCATGGTGTGGACACGTCCGCAACAAATCCTGCAATCACTCCCATGCCCCATGAAACGGTTCCGTCAGTTGTTGGGCGAAAATCGTAATTGCCCATCGCAATGCATTTGTTCGTCAAATTGGGAAGAATTTCTTTAGGAAGGCTGATTTCAAAGTTGCCCAGGTAGTAATCGGTCCTCCAATGGTACAATACCAATATGCAGCCTTATACCTTAGTGAATGGTGGAAAAGTCTCGCGGTATGATGAGAAGCTCATCATCGTCTTTAATTTCCCCTAGTTAACTAGTCTTCCTAGTTAACTAGCTAGGAATATGTAAATATATGGGTTAATTATTAAATAAGAGATAAATAGTAAAGGACCTTAAAATAAGTTAAAAATGCTATATTATTATCCAATTAATATTATTAATAATTTAATTAATAATTAGACTCGAAATATTATTAGTAATTTGTTTAATTAATGTGTTAACTAACTTAAGTATTATTTATAACTAAGTATGTAATAACTTAAGTAACGTAACTTAATTAAATAAATTAAGCTAAAAGGATAAAAAATGTAAATTCAAGGTCTAAATATAATAATTGTCTTATTTATAATCATATATAAAAAGTTGAAAAAGATTTAAATTAAAATAAACCTTGAAAACCTTAGTTTACATTTTTGTCCTTATCTTTTATTTCAATCGAGTCCTTATTCTTCACTTAGGTACTCAGTTGTCGTTACAAATAAGTCCCTAAAAACTTCTTCTTCTTCTTTCCTTCTTCAGCCTCCTCGATGGCTAATGATAGGAGGTGCTTTCACCCACCGATCACCGCGTATCCGATGTCATTCCTTCCTCTACAAGCTCCTGGAATTTGTGCTCAACATCTCCTTTTCATCCACCGGTCTAGATGAAGCTGCAATCCTATTTTAAGGTTGAATATAACCTCACCAGCGTCAGAGAAGACGTCGATGGTTACTCCACTCCTAGACTCTTCTCCATCTAGATACACCTTCCTTCTCAGCCACCGCAACCTATAAATACCCCTCCACACCCTCGATTTCAGCAAGCTAGCTCCCTTCCCTCTTCTTCACTGAGCTAACTGATAGGCTACTCTTTCCAAACTCCGGCGACCTTCCTCTGCTTCCTCCGTCTTCCTCCATCCATTTTTGCTTGCTTTGGATCTCCGCCGACGTCAACCAAGTCTCCTGACGCAGTGCTGACACTGGAGTTCCTCTACTTCACTCCACATACGCCTACCGAACTTCTTCCCTGACCCTCTGATTTCCTCCTCCGTTAAGGACGATTGACAGAGATCTTCTACCCCCTTTGTCCAGGTAATAGTAGGTTAGGTAAGTAGAGTAGTTCGAATAGTTAGGTAGACTAGATAGATGTAATGTTAGAATTCCATTCATCTTCTTCAGTTTTAGTGAGCTCGTTGAGCTTGTTTGGAGCAACCTTTTGTCTTTTTAAATCATCGATCACCTTCTTTAATCTTACATGAACATTGCTATCACCTTAAATCAGTAAATTGATCACCTATTCTCCTAAACCACCTCCAGCTTCACCACTGCTTTCACTATCCATGGCAGAAGTAGTTGAGCTTAATCCACCACAACTAGGGCCCTCAATCGCTTAACCATCACTTAAGGGCCACTATCATCACTTTAATTTAAATAATAATCATCTATAACTTAAATGCCTAATTTCATTTAATCTCCTAAGCTCGCTATCAATGGTGGCTCATGAGGAGTTTGGATCACTAATTAACCATTTATAATCCATCGCAACTTCCTTTTGACTTGTTTTCTCCACTCAATTGGGTGGGAAAACAGGTCCTAAGCCCAATCAAACTCAAAATCAGTTCACTAGGAATTCAAACTATAACTTCCAATTTAATTGATAATTAAAGAAATTAATGTGTTCTTAAGGTTCCTTGTGACCTCAGGAAGCTTTTCAGATCATTAACGGCACGTGTTTATATCATTTGCATACTTTTAGCTTTTTTATGGACTCACCAGAGCTCCGGCAAGCTCTGGCAAGTCTAAAGAACTCTTCAGCCCATAAAACTTCACGTGAAGCTCCAGATCACTGATTTGAAGGTCACTGATCATTCTGAAGCAATTTATTTGAGGTTTTATGACCTTGAGCACCTATTAGACCTTTGTCTTCTCCAACTCCAGTAAAGTTTGAGACGACGGTTATTTAGGGTTATGTTTCATTTAAAAGGTCTAGAAGCATCAGTAACATGCCCTTAGACCATTCCAATGTGTCAATCTCTGAGATAGACTTTGGTTTGTTCTGTCGAACAAACTCATCTAGGATCTCAAGGGACAGGCTTGGAACCCTAGGGATCCTAACTGAAACATCCTTCTGAGGTTCTAAATCTATTCCTGTGGTGAAAGAGAAGTTAACTAAGGCATTAATTTCATCTGAAATGATTAAATTTAGAAAGTCAAATTTCAAGGCTTAATGGTCAACCATACGTCTGATTCGTGGATTTAGGATTCAATCAGAACAATTGAGGAGTTCAATATGTTCCTTGGATGTTTTGAAATGATTTAAAATCGATTTGGATGAACTCTGACTGATTTTATCAAAGAAATTAATTTATGTTCAGTTTGGGTTGTTTTTGAACCCAAACTAACAATAGTAAGTTTTTTATGAAATTCAAGTAAATAATCTGCCCAACAAGATCCTTAACAACCTCTAGAGGTTGTTTGATTTGATTATATAGGTCTCTAACCATCTATTGGACCAAACAAAACTTCAATTAAAGTTCTGAAGCTCCTTAACGAAGCTTTTGAGCTTCACCTTCCTGAAGCTTCTTAAAGTTTCTTTCCTTCACCTACAGCTACGGAAACACTTTCTAAATCTCTTTACCATCTTGTCTAAGGTCAGAAAGCCATTCTGCAAGACCTTAGAGCTAAGACACCTTTCTGCAAGCCAATATGGCCGTAGCGACCCAGGTCCTTTCGCCCATCAAATCAAAGAGTTAAACCTTCCCTAAGTATCAAATTGATACTGCAATCACGTAGAGTAACCTTAGAGCTTTCTAGCAAGCCTTCATTTGCTCGGATTGGAGCTTTGTGCTAGCTGGAATCATCAATTGAAGTCTGGCCTGGGAGGGGAATACATAGTCCCACATCGGTCGAACTAAAGCTGCTGCCTTAGTATAAAAGTAGAAAGTGAATAAGGCTATTCAATCGTCAGCGCAGGGTGCAGGAATGAGCATATGGGTGTGTGTGTGGGTGCATGCGATGAGTGTGGCCGGGTGTGTGTGCGCCTATGGATGTGCGAGTGTGGGCCCATGAGGGCGTGTGCATGTGAGCCTGGGAGGTCGTCGGCCAGATGGGCTCGAGACTATGCTGAACTGGAATTAAATCAAACCAAATAAAAATTAGGCTTGGACCTAGTAAGATCTGGTCCCACCTTGAGAGGGGTGCTGTGTATCCCTGACCGGTCCAAGCCGCCAACCTTTAAACCTAATTTTTTGTTCAAAGGATTCAAACTGGTTTAGTTCAGAAGAGCTGCAATGGTTCAGAAGGGTTGCAAAGGAAGAAGGGCTGCATAAGAAGAGAAGGAGAAGGGGAGTGCTTGAAAGGATTGAATAAGGTAGATAGGCAAAAGAGCTAAAGAAAGGTAACAGGTAGAACAAGTAATAAGAAGAAAGAAAGGAAAGGGAAGAAGACATGTATAAGAGAAGAGCTCGAGAAAGATTAAGGAGAAGAAATAGGAGAAAAGTAAAAAGCGAAGAGAGAGAGAGAGAGAGAAAGGTAAAAGAAGAGAAGAAAGAATGAGGCTAAGGACAAAGAAGAAAAATTATGGTTTAATTTTTTGCATTCTACTAATTTCTTTTTTAGCTTAATGTTGTAATAAGGCATATATTCCTTAGAATTACTTTTTCTTGCCTTAATCTCTTATAAATAAAAAAGAAATTAAAAGAAATAAACATGTTTACTTGTTTGTAAAAGTAAATCATAAGTGTAAATGTGCTTTCCCTTTGGAATTTTTCATTATTTTAATTAGAAATCCTTAAGCAAAATTCATATTCATAAAGTAAATTTAATTATAATTCCCATAAGTAGCTTAGGATTAGTGGTGAATTTTAATTAAGTTATGCCTCCTAGTGAACGACCTGGACTCAACCAGTTAAAAAGAAATAAAATCTAAAATGCTAGGTTAACTTAACCCTATACTAAATCGACATAAGTTCAAGTTGACCTAACTTACTTTCTTTTGCACATAATTAAGCACAATTAGCTTAATTAACTGTGTTGAGAAAGATAACGATTATTTTATTGGCACCGTTGCTAGGGAGGTAACTGTAAATTATATTCGCCATTATTACTATTTTTAGTTGTTTTGTGCTAATTAGTTTTGATTTTGCTTTTGTTTTCTATCTTCCTTTCAAGTTTACCTCTGCAGGTATTGTCAAGAAAGAAGGTAGGTTTTCTTTTTCTGTTTTATTTTTCACTATACATACCATTGTGAGTATTCTTTTCTTAGTCTCTAGTTTGGTTTGTATTGTTGCATTTAATTAGTAAAAAAATTGAAAAATTCAAAAATACATACTTTCTGACTAGCAGTAGCATGTTATAGTCATACACTCTTAGGAGTGCATTTATCTGCTAGTAACTTTACAATCTGACTCGAGAAAACCTTTTTACTATTTTTCTCGCATTAGTGGGAAAACACGTGAAAAATCGCATAGATCCCTATCCTGGAGTTAATATCAAGACCACATTTCATTATTGAAAATACTTAAAAAGTGGTCACTTTGCTTCTTTGTTTTATTTTTGAAAACATTAAGTAAAAAAGAGGATAATAAAAATTGTGACTTAAATTTGTTTGCAGAATGCATGAGGGTTTTATTGCTATCGTCTGTTGCATGATATCGCGCACACAGTGCGATCACTAGGGTCACACAAGTCTAATATTTTTATCTCTCCACTTTGCACCTCTTAGGGCTTTGGTCGAAGATCAACAAGTCTGTCTCACTATTAGAGCCCCGGGGAACCAGTAGTGAGCGATCTCGATCCTAGACCTTAGGCCTTTGAGCTTTAAGGATACTGTGTAGACATAGGTTTAGGATGCATATTTTGATAATGATATTATAGTTGTTTGTGTTGAAAGTATTTTGCGTATTCTAGGACTCTCTTCTTTCCTTTGAAAGAAGAGAAAAACCCGCTTTTTCATGCTTTTTTGCAGGTTTTGTTGCCACTGTTTTTGGTGGTGAGAGTGTGCCTTTGCGCATTCTTCTTGTTTTATGCACGGGAGCCGATCCTTGAAACTACCTCTTGTAACTCTGTTGACAGGTACTCCTAAGTCGGTTGCAGCTAAGAAACCAATAAAATTCCCGTTTGATTCATCTATTTCTTTTGCATTTGATTCTATGGATCAATTGCAGAATCAGAATCCTGATATCTCTTCTTCTTCTAGTCAGGGGGAGATGCCACCTTTTGATATTCGTGAGGCACTCCTGAACCAGAATCATAGAATGCTCAAGCAGAATTGCTAAGTTAATCTTTTGACGGCTGCTATTAATAACCTAAAGATACTTAATGTCCGTCGTCCACCTCAAACTGAGGTGGGTCTTGACCTTCCTGATTTACTGATCCCTTGTTCTAGGCCTCTACTCCGATACTATTATAATCCATCTAATGCACAAGTAGACCCTAATGGTAGGATTCCCATTGGGGAAAATGACCCAGAATTAAAGCCAAACATTATTGGTCTAATCCCACATTTTCACAGATTTGCATCCGAGGATCCATTCCAACATATCGAAGATCTTAAAAATCTATCTCAAACTCTTGGACCTCGAAATCAGAATAGGGAAATCCTACTCATGAAGATGTTTTCTTTTAGCCCTAAAGATAAAGCTGCATATTGGTATAGAAGTATTGCAAGACCAATGCCAACTTGGGCTGAACTCGAATCTGCATTCTTGAAAAAATTCTTTCCTATTGGTCGCACCAATGCTTTAAGGCGAGCTATCACGACTTTCAATCAACATCAAGGAGAACCAATTCATGAAGCGTGGGAATGCTTTCATGAATTACAAAGGAAATGCCCACATCATGACATCCCTCGTTAGCAATTAATGCACATCTTTTATTATGGATTGCACGAAGGCATTCGCAATCTAGTTGATGCCTTTTGTGGTGGGAACTTTCTAAATCACGATGTAGAATCCGCTTCAGAATTATTTGAAGGGATGGCAGAAAACTCGATCAACAATGCATCCATGTCGCAAGTTATGCGAGGCACGAATACAGCATGACAAAATCCACATAAGGGCATTCATGAGATCGGTAATCCATCCAGATCAAAGGATTTAGAGATTATTGTAGAAAAACTAGACAAAGTCAACATCGTAGCAAAGCATCTTGATGAGATCCGAAATACAATGAAAACTCTTACACCTCTACTTGCTATGCAAAATCCTACGTATTCACCTGTTTCGCAAATTCCCACAAGGAGGGAATTTGTCAATAATATGGATTCTAGAGATCCATCTTCCTTGGGTTTTCTATCTACTCCTGCACCAACCCAAGGAGGGACATTTGTCCCACAATCTTTCCCACATTTTTCCCCATCTCCTCTGTTTGTGGAAAACAAGCCTTATCCTTTAGATTTGAATGCCATTCAGGGATATGCACCAAGCTCAAACCAATATTCTAACTCCTATAATCCTAGATGGCATAATCACCCTAATTTCTCTTGGTCTGACCATTCACAAAGACCACCATATCGGACTTAGACCAGGCAAAGCCTCCTACGTTGTCGTTTCAGCAACCTAATGCAAGGCCATTTTACATGAGTTCACAAAACCCTGTAGAGCCAAATAGAGATTCACAGCTTGACCAGATTTTGCGAGCTGTGACTGAGAGCCAGTGACAGAATGCTGATTCTCATGCTGAAGTCCAATGGCAATGTTCGACAGAATTGGCTGACCTTAGGGGCCAAGTCACATAGTTAGTTGAATCTCATCAGCTTGGGGCCCTTCCATCCCAGCCAATTCCAAACCCTAGGAATATCTAGTAGAGACAACAACCGGGAGTGCAAAATCTGAATCAGGGACATGTCCATTTCCTTAATCAATTACCCCTGAATCCAAATCTGAATCAAAATCCAAATCCACCCTCTGCTAATCAGGATTTTGAGTATCTTAATCAGCAGCAATCATTCTCAAATCAACCTTTGATCTCTAATTCATCTTTCCAAAATCAACAAGCATCTTCTTCTTCATCCGCTTCCTCTTCACATGCAAGTATTAACTCTGTTACAACCCACCGTGGAACTTCCACTAGGGATCCAATTTATCCAAGCAACCTATTCTAAGACCCTAGTACATCTAGAATGACCCCTATTTCTGCACCTGTAAGAGGTGCAGAACCTAATCCCATAATTCCAGCTAATTTGCGAGATCCGGGAAATACCTTAGTAGAACAGGAAATCCACATCTCATTTCCTGAAGCTTTGAAGAAGACTTAGAAACAAAAACAACTTGTTACATTAGATGAAGATTTAATTAAAATTTTTGAATACATACACATTAATATTCCACTCCTAGATGCTATCAAACACATTCCGACTTACATGAGATTTCTTAAGGCGTTGTGTACTTGATCGCGTGCTTTCACTAAACTCAGTAATTAAGTTAATTTCACTTAATTAAGAGTTGAAGAAGTCACTTAGGTTAACTCGAAATTGTGTCGGTTGTGTAGCATAGGGTTGAAGTAAGCTAACATTTTAGAAATTTTTACTAGTTGAGTCCAGGTCATTCACTGAGTGGCATAATAATTTTTAAATCCACCAAGTTTCTTTTATTTCTCTATAAGTTTAGGAGGTATAACTAGGTCGATTTTAAAACATGAATTTTGCAAAAATATTTACACTATAAAGAATATACAAAATTCCATATGAAAAATATATTTACTCAAATAATCTTCTTTATTAGGAAGTAAACATGTTAGATTTCCAATTTTATTTCAAAAGAAATTAAGGCAATAAAAGTTGTTCTTTTAAAACAAGCCATTTTACAATTAAGAACAAAAAGTAATGATGCAAGAAAAATAATATCCTTCATTTATTTTCTTCAGCCTCTCTCTTCTTTCTTTTCTTTCTCTTCTTCTCTCTCTTAAGCTCTCTTTCTTACCTTTCTTCTATTATGTTCCTGCCTTCTCCTCTTCTTCCCCTAATCTGTTCTTTAACACTCCTTAGCTTTCAGCACTTAGCATTTTAATCATCAGCTCTTCTTTTCTTTTAGTCCTTCAGCTGAACTGGGTTTTTTTTACTTTTTAACCAAAAAAATCATTTTATTTGTGGCGAGGTCCTTTCGAGGATACACAGCACCCTGAGACTAGGGTGGGACAAGACCCTACTCGGTCCTCGCCTAATCTCAGTTAGTTTTGATTTTGATTTATTTCATATCGGTTCATAGTCTCGAGCCAATCCGGCTCAACCCAGCCTCCCAGGGCACATACGCTCATGCCCCCAAGGGCGCATGCCCACTGGCACACAAGCTCGCACACACACACATGAACATGCTCAGATAGGATCAAATCGGTAATCGACGCACCAAGCTCTGATGACTGAAGAGCCGAGATAACAAATTCATTTTATCCCCATGCACGTGCTCAGAATCTGATGATGTGGGACTATCTAACCCCTTCCATACCAAACTTCAAATGAACATAACTTTCTACGTGGAGCTCCAAATCGAGTGATTTCAAGTTTCTTAGAAAGCTCTAAGGTTGATCTACACAATTGCAAGGTCAATTTAAGGTTTAGATGAGGTTTTCCTCTTCAATTTGAAAAGTAAAATCAGGGGTTCCTACAAGTTATTTAATGCCTGGAAGTGAAATTGCATCTACAGAGTCCTCAGATGGACTTTTATATCTTAATTAAAGGTCTATATAGGTTATACAATTAATTCTGCATTTGTTTGAGTAAGTTTTAAGCTCTTAAGACCTTCAGACAGTGTACAAAAGGTTGAAGCTTCTCTGAAAGCTTCAGAGTTCAGATTTTCAGACTTTATATGAATGAACAAACACAGAGAAACATCTCTGATTGATTTAAACAAATTCTAAGGGTTGTAATTGACTTATCTAGGTAGGATTCATGTTCAAATTTCAACAAAATTGCACTGCTGTTGGTTTGGGTTCGAAAGTATCCCAAATTGATAGGAACTAAAATCCTATCAAAATACATGTTTGAGCTCAAACAAATCTCTCTAAAATAATCCAACAGAATCTCAGAATCTGTTTATGCCTCTCAATTCCTCAGATTGAGCTCAGATCTCCATTATCAGACTCAGTTTGACTATGAAGGCACGAAAGTTGACTTTCTGTTGAAAGCCTTCTCCTAAGAAATTAGAAGCTCAATTGGAGTCTCCTCAACATCAGAAACTTATTCAGATCTTCAAGTAGGTGTTTTGACCCTAATTTCTAGGGTTTCAGGCTCGCCGCCTGAACTTGAAAAGGTGTGTGTTCGACAGAGCCAATGGAAGGTTATTACAGCATTCCAAGAGTTTAAACAACTCCAATGCTTCTAGGTTCCATAATGCTCTTCAGATCTTTCCTAATAGACTTCTCCAACTCTGCCGAAGTTGGAGAAGAAGTTCAATCTTCAGCTCGAGACATTAAATCTTCAAACAAATATCCTCAAGACAATCAGTGATCCTTATTACATCATTCTGGAGCTACTCAACAAGTTTCACAGGCTGAAGCACAGATTTGGCTCACTGGAGCTCGTCGAAGCTCCGATTAGTCCAGAAAATATGTAAACTGTGTATAGATTGATTAAGCTTACCATTTTTGTTTTAGAAAGGATCCTGAGGTTGCAAGGAACCTCAGTATCACATTTAATTCCTCATTATTTCTTTAACTGTAAGATTTGACAGTAAAATCGTTTCTTTAAAATCTCAACTGAATTAAGCCCAGGACTTGTTTAACCACTCGATTGAGATGTTAAAACAAGTCAACAAGTGTTAGCAGCTATAATTATGTAGTTAATTAATAGTTTGAATTGCTCCTGAGTCGCCATAGATAGCGAGCTTAGGAGCTTAATTAAGATTTGGGCGTTTAATTTATATGTGGTATTTATATGCATTATAGTGTTAATTAGGGTTCATAAGTGGTGAATAGATGATGAAGAACCCAGTGGAAGTGGAATTAGGTCGATTACTGTCACCATGGACAATGTTAGTAGTCGGTGAAGGTGAAATTTGAATTTAATGATTAGGTGATTCAATTAAATGATTAAGTGATTATTAATGATCATGGAAGTTAAAGGAAGGTGGACAGCGATTTCAAAAGATGAAATTAAGTCTCTGGCGAGCTCAAGGAGCTCCCTGGAGTCGGAGAAAATGAAACTAAAATTCTAAAATTACTCTAATCTAACTACCTAAACTAACTAACTAAGCTAGCCTACTCCTAACCTACTGTTACCTGGACGAAGGGGTCAATAGGGTTCTACCAAAGGTTCATAGTGGACGACGAAATCAGAGGGTGGAAGAAAAATCTCTGGCAGGCGAATTTGAGGTGGAGCGGAGGATTCCTTTGGTCGGCACCTGTGTCAGAGACGCAAAAGACCATTGCGGATCTCCTCGGCTGATCAAGACGAATGGAGGAAGTCAGAAATTGAAATGGAAAGTCGCCAGAGTTTTGGACGAATAGCCTATCGAAGTCAGCTACAGTGTTAGAAGAGGGAAGGGAGCCAACTTGAGTAAAATCTGAGGTGTGAGGGGGTATTTATAGCAGTTGGTGGCAAAGAGAATGGCAGAGTCTGGCTGAAGAAGGAGCTTGAGGAGCTTAACCTCCGTCGTCATCTCCGACGACAGTGAGGTTATCACCCACTGAAAAATAGGATTTTCGATTAATCTTGACTGGTGGATCAAGAGGAGGTGGTGAGTGCAAGCTGCAAGAGCTTGGACAAAGAAGGTTGATGTCAACAAGGCGATAATCGCGCGGTGGGGTGACTCTCTGCCGTCAGCTGTTCATTCGAATGAAGAAGAAGTGGGAAAGGGACTTAGATGAAATAAAACTTAAGGACCTATGTGAGAAATAAGGACCCGATTGTAATGAATTTTAAGAACCAAAATGTAAACTTAGGTTTTGAAGGTTTATTTTAATTTAGATCTTTTCAACTTTTTATATATATTGGTAAATAAGGTAAATATTATGTTTACACCTTGAATTTACATTTTTTACCTTTTAGGTTAATTTATTAGATTAAGTAAAATCACTTAAGTTATTATATACTTAGGTATACACTAAGTTTAAGTTACTTAACTAATTAATTAAGGGAATGATTAATAGGATTTTGAGTCCAATTATTAACTAATTTATTAATAATGTTAATTGAATGATAAAATGTCATTTTTAACTTATCTTAAGGTCCTTTACTAAATATCCCTTATTCTATAATTAACCCTTATATGTTCATAACCTTAGCAAATTAACTAGGAAAACTAGTTAATTAGGGGTAATTAGAGATCATGATGAGTGTCTCATCATACCCCCAAGCCATATTTTTGCTAGTCCCTGGCAAAATTAACTAAGACTATGATGATTTAATGCACTAGGGTTTAAATTATTATAAATAGTAACTTTGTAGAGGAAAGCTTAGGTAAAAAATCTTTAAGTTAATATAAATGATTAATGTATAGAGCAAATGTGAAAATTTTCTTATTTGGATTTATACTTTTAACATTTTCAAAACACACTTAAAACAATTTATAAACAAGAATTTTACTCAGAATTAAAATTCTTCAAAAATCTCTTTAATCTTTGTAACTATTCTTAATTCAAATTAGAATACAAAGTGTTGTAAGAAAAGTAAAACTTAAGGATTGAGAATTAAATTTTAACTCAAAAACTCAATAGATTTAAGTCAATCCTTTGTTTTTGATATTTGACTTTTATCAATATAAGTTTAAGCAAATTAACCAGATACTCATTATTAATCAAACTTAGAGTAGTAAAACTCTAATTTACTAGCCTACTAAACTAAAGATTAACTTCTAGACCTAGGATTCTGTCAATTCTTCTCCTTTAGGCCTCAACTTAAAATCTTCAAAACCCAATTTCTTAGGCTTCAGTGCCCAATACCAAGGTTCAGTAGCTATGATTTTAAAACATCTGTGCTTAGTGAAGAGAATTGTACTGAAGACATCCAAAGTTGCAAAAATGCAGATCTTAAGACATCACTTTCCAATCCCAATTATGCCAATTCAAGCCTTTGGCTTGGCCTTATTCAGGTTTGGTTGCTTTCTCCTCACCAGTTTTCTATCCCGAGGTCAACACTTTTTGTGTATATCTCCCCGGTGGACCTCTAGGTCTCTTATTCCTAATATTTTTTTTCTCTTTTTCTATAGGTTAGAACACTAATTTGTAGCAAGGTGTTCTTTTTTTATTTGATGGAAGGAAGGGTAGCATCCATTTGTATTGAGATGCTTTTATTTATTATGTGGAAAAACTGCATAAGCACCCTTTTTTTAACAAGGCACTTAACTACAGGGTGTTTTATTTACTTTTCTTTTTCTTTTCTCCCCTTCTCATTTTTCTTACTACCATTATTCTCTAAATCCTTTTTCTAGGTGAGTGGCACATCCTTCACCCTTTCAAGAATCGCCCCGCAGAAATCCTTGGACTAAAGAGGATTCAGAATTGATCTCTTAACCTCTATGTTTCCACGGTCTCAGATGTCAACAAGATAATTCTATGTGAGTGAATTTAGATGTTTAGGTTACTTAGGTCTCAAACTAGAGCTTGGACAACGAAGCCCTTTACTCTTAGGTTCTTCAAATTTTTAGTTTCCTCCTATAGGATCCGTCAAGACAAAATTTACCAGGTCTAGTTATTATCTCTAGCTTATAAGTTTTGTAAACTAAAATTCTACCAACTCTCTATTTAATTAACTCTGAATATCTGGCCTTTTACTTAACTTTATGATAAAATCAAATTTTCAAAAAGCAAAAGGATTACATAATCTAATTGATTAAAAAGTTATAATTCAATTGTAAAACTTAAGTTTAAAATCTTAACACACTTAGTTTCTTAATTCAAGTAAGAATAGAAAAGCAAATCCTTAAAAGATTTAAAAGATTCCTAATTCAAATAAAATCTTATTTTAAAAATTTTAAACACAAAAGTGTGTTTTTACAAAATGTTTAAGTAAAAATCTAATTAAGAATTGAATGCTCTTCAATACTCTAAATATATTCTATATACATTTTAAACTTCTGACCTAAAAGAAAATTAAGCTTTTAATTACAATATATATACACTTCTTTTCTTCTTTAAAAATGAACATTCCCCTCTTATTATTTTTATGAATTTTTATTTTCCAAATTTTTGTATTTATATATTTTTATTTTTATGTATATAAGATTTTTCAATTTTTATGATTTTTTTCAAAAAATTTTTCAAATTTTTATGAAATTTTTTTATTTTTATTTTTTTTAAATTCCGTGGATATTTAATTTTTATGTGTTTTTATTTTTTTAACCCACACATAAAGTGAAATTTTCACTTCAACACCCCGCAAACCAAAATTTTACAATGTCCTCATTATAAGAAGGGTGAAAAATATTATACTTCATTTAGTATAGGGTGATGGAAGGAGTCGAATAGAGGAGATTTAAAAATCTCAGTGCGGACGATTTCGAGTCTGACCGAAGGTCAGAGTGGCCAGTCAGACGAAATGAAGGTAATCAATATGATATATGAAGTAAAATTTTAAAGTGTATAAGAAAATATAACAGGAAATAGCTTTATACAAGTGCTAAGTTTTACGCCTTCAGCTAGGCGTAAACCCTAGTAAAGAACTCCTAAAAGGAATAGGTATATGGTAAAAATAGAGGAGTTATGAAAGAATTAGATCAAAGAAAATAGGAAACAGATTAGAAACCACCCAATGAAAACTCATCCTGAAATTGCCTAGAATAGATCTCCCAGAACCCAAAATCAAATTCTCGTGAAAAATCTCAAAAAGATTAGAGTGAATCTTATGAAGAATAGATCTGATTTAGGTTGAGATGTAGAATGTTTAAGATTAAGGCAATTTAAGAAATGATTCCACCAAGTTTAGAAGATCAGCAAAAATCAATTTTGGTTCTCAATAATAGGTGGGTCATTTTGACACAAAATAGGTTGCTGATGTGGGTTTGATGGATTATTTTTAGGTAATATAGAGGATGGGTTATGATTAGAATCAAAGGCCTGATTAATGAAATGGACTTGGCCTTGATTTTGCCTAGGATTTGGCAAATTCCTAGGATTCAGAATTGGATGAGATGGAAGAGTACCTGCTAACGAGACTCAGCCAAAAGTGTCATTTGATTTTGCAAATTAGCCAATTCTACCTTACATTGCCTATGGACCTCAGCGAGAGCTTCAACATTTTGTCACTGACTCTCTGACACAGCTCTTAAAATCTAGTCTAGCTGTGTATCTCTAATAGGCCTAGAGTAATTCTGCATACTGATTGGGCTAGGCCTTAAATTTGATTACTGAGGAGGCAATGGAGGTGGGTTAAAATAGGTCTGATTTGAATAATTTGGTCTTTGATTTTGATTTGGATCAGCCCAAGAAAAATTTGGGTGGCTTCTCCATCCAGGATTATAGGAATTTGAATAAGGGTTTGGTCTTGGAATATTTTCCTGGATGGTGTGTTTTCTACAACAATAAAGGGTACGGAAAAGGGTGGGTAAGATTGTGGGACAAAGATCCCTCCTTGGGTTGGTGAAGGAGTAGATAGAAAACCCAAGGAAGATGGATCTCTAGAATCCAAATTATTCACAAATTCCCTCCCCACGGGAATTTACAAAACAGGTAAATACGCGGGATTCGTAGCAAGTAGAGGCGTAAGAGTTTTCATTGTGTTTCTAACCTCGTCGAGATGCTTTGCTACGATATTGACTTTATCCAATTTTTCTGCAATAATCTCTAAATCCTTTGAACTGGATGGATTACCAATATCGTGAATGCCCTTATGCTGATTTTGATGATTCGTATTTCTCCTCATGAAAATTGTGACATAGATGCATTGATGATCGAGTTTTCCGTCTTCCCTTCAAATAATTCTGAAGTGGATTCTGCGTCGCGATTTAGAAAATTCCCTCCACAAAAGGCATCGGCTAGATTGCGAATGCTCTCTTGTAAACCATAATAAAAGATGTGCATGAGTTGCCAACGAGGGATGTCATGATGTGGGCATTTCCTTTGCAATTCATGAAAACGTTCCCGTGCTTCATGAATTGGTTCTCCTTGATTTTGATTGAAAGTAGTAATAGCTAGCCTTAAAGCATTGGTTCGACCAATAGGAAAGAATTTCTTCAAAAGTGCAGATTCGAGTTCAACCTAAGTTGAGAATGGTCTTGCTATAGTTCTATACCAATAAGCTGCTTTATCTTCAAGGCTAAAAGAGAACATCTTCATTAGTAGGATTTCCCTATTTTGATTTCGACGACCAAGAGTTTGAGATAGATTTTTAAGATCTTCAATATGTTGAAATGGATCCTCAGATGCAAATTTGTGAAAGTGGGGGATTAAACCTATAATGTTTGGCTTTAATTCTGGATCATTCTCCCCAATAGGAATCCTAACATTAGGCTCTACT
Source organism: Thalassia testudinum (assembly GCA_037157565.1). Lineage (NCBI taxonomy): Eukaryota > Viridiplantae > Streptophyta > Magnoliopsida > Alismatales > Hydrocharitaceae > Thalassia > Thalassia testudinum. Next base: position 218,844,169 of record JAZHRO010000031.1, on the reverse strand, counting down.
TTTGCATTGGATGGGTTATAATAATCTCTATGTAGAGGCCTTGGATGATTGATCAGTAAATCAGGGTTTTCAAAACCCGCCTCAGGTCGAGGTGAAGAACTGGTTTGAAGAGTCTGCAAATTATTCAAGGCTGCTGTTAATAAATTGATTTCTCTTGTTTTCTCTAGCACCTTAAGATTCTAGTTCAGGAGTGCCTCATGAACTTTAAAAGGCGGCATCTCCCCCTGACCAGAAGAAGAAGGGATCTCAGGATTAAGATTTTGTATTTGATCCATAGAAGTAGATGGATCAGATGGGAAAACCATTAGATTCTTATCTGCAAACGGCCTAGGATCACCTGTCAACGGTGGTGCAAGAGGCGGATGCAAGGATCGCCTCCCGTCCATAAATGGAGAATAATGTGCAAAGGCTTACGCACACCACCGATAAAATAGTGGCACAAAAAACCTGCAAAACAACACAAAAGACTCTTTCAAAAAAAAAAAAAACAACACAAAAGACGCGGGTTTTTCTCTTCTTTCAAAGGAAAGAAGAAATTCCTAAGATATGCAAAGTAATTTGATGCAAACGAATAGAGTAACAGTATCAAAATATGCATCCTAATTCGTGACTATGTAGGTGCGCACGTTAAAGCTCAAAGGTCTAAGGTCTAGGATCGAGACCGCTTACTATTGGCTCCCTAGGGCTCTAGTAGTGAGATTGACTTGTTGATCTTCGGTAAAAAGCCCTAAGAGGTGCAAAGAGAAGAGATAGAAAAATAGACTCGTGTGACTCTATTGATCGCGCTGTGTGCACGATAGCATGCAACAGACAATAGCGATATAAAAACCCACATGCATTTCTACAATCAGATTTAAGTCACGAATTTTACTTCCTCTTTTTATTTAATCTTTTTCAAAAATATATCAATTAAACTACAATGGACGCTTTTTATATCTTTTCAAACAAAAATATGTGGTCTTTTAAATTTCTCAAAGGATAGGGATCTATGCGGGTTTTCTCGTGTTTTCCTGCTGATGCGAGAAAAACAGTTTAGAATTCTCAAGTCAGATCGTACTAATACTAGCAGAATAATGCACTCCTAAGAGTGTATGCCTATGTTTATGCTGCTGCTAGTCAGATAAAGATATATTTTTGTATTTTTTTAATTTTTTAAATGCAAAAATATAAAAGATAAGGAAATACTCACAAAACAAAAATAGCAACAAAATCCCACCTTCTCCTAAGATCACCCGTGAAGGTAAACCTGAAAAGAAGACAGAAAACAAAAACAAAAACAAAACAAAACACACTAATTAGAACAAAAGTTAGTAAAAGAAAAAATATTTACAAAATAACTCCTAATTAAATAATTAAACCTTTTAGATTTTAGTGAGGCAAAACATTACCTCCCCGGCAACGGTGCCATTAAAATGATCGCGTGCTTTCACTCAACTCAGTAATTAGGTTAATTTCACTTAATTAAGAGCAGAAGAAGTCACATAGGTTAACTCGAAATTGTGTCGGTTGTGTAGTATAGGGTCAAATTAAACTAACATTCTAGAAATTTTTACTAGTTGAAACCAGGTCGTTCACTAGGTGGTATAATAATTTTTACATTTACCAATTTTCTTTTATTTCTCAATAAGTTTAGGAGGTATAACTAGGTCGATTTTAAAACATGAATTTTACCAAAATATTTAAACAATAAAGAATATACAAAAATCCATATGAAAAACATATTTACTCAAATAATCTTCTTTATTAGCAAGTAAACATGTCGGATTTCCAATTTATTTCAAAAGAAATTAAGGCAATAAAAGTTGTCCTTTTAAAACATGCCTTTTTACAATTAAGAACAAAAAGTAATGATGCAAGAAAAATAATATCCTTCATTTATTTTCTTCAGCCTCTCTCTTCTTCTTTCTTTTCTTTCACTTCTTCTCTCTTTTAAGCTCTCTTCCATACCTTTCTTTTGTTCTGTTTCTGTCTTCTCCTTTTCTTCCCTTAATCTATTCTTTAACACACCTTAGCTTTCAACACTTAGCATTTTAACCATCAGCTCTTCTTTTCCTTAAGTCCTTCAGCTGAACCGGGTTTTTTTTACTTTTTAACGAAAAAATTATTTTATTTGTGGCGAGGTCCTTTCGGGGATACACAGTACCCTAAGACCAGGGTGGGACCAGACCCTACTCGATCCCCGCATAATCTCAATTAGGTTCGATTTCGATTTATTTCATATCGGTTCATAGTCTCGAGCCAATCCGACTCAACCCAGCCTCCCAAGGCTCTCCCCCTCCCATGGCACATACACTCACACGCCCAAGGGCACACACCTGTATGCACACAAGCCCGCACACACACACATGCACATGCTCAGATAGGATCAGATCAGTAACCGGTGCACCGAGCATTGACGATTGAAGAGCTAAGATAACAAATTCATTTTATCCCCATGCGCGCGCTCAGAATCTGACGATGTGGGACTATCTAACCCCTTCTAGACCCAACTTCAAATGATCATAACTTTCTACCCAGAGCTCCAAATTGAGTGATTTCAAGTTTCTTAGAAAGCTCTAAGGTTGATCTACACAATTGCAGGGTCAATTGAAGGTTTAGATGATGTTTTCCTCTTCAATTAGAGAAGTACAATCAGGTGTTCCCAAGAGTTATTTAATGTCTGGAAGTGAAATTACGTCTATAGAGTCCTCAGATGGACTTTTCTATCTTAATTAGAGGTCTATACAGGTTATACAATTAATTCCGCATCAGTTAGAGTAATTTTTAAGCTCTTAAGACATTTAGACAGTGTACAGAAGGTTGAAGCTTCTTTGAAAGCTTCAGAGTTCAGATTTTCAGACTTTATATGAATGAACAAACACAGAGAAACATCTCTGATTGATTTAAACAAATTCTAAGGGTTGTAATTGACTTATCAGGGCAGGATTCATGTTCAAATTTCAACAAAATGGCACTGCTGTTGGTTTGGGTTCGAAAGTTACCCAAATTGACAGGAACTAAAATCTTATCAAAATACATGTTTGAGCTCAATCAAATCTCTCTAAAACAATCGAACAGAATCTCAGAATCTGTTTAAGACTCTTAATTCCTCAGATTGAGCTCAGATCTCCATTATCAGACTCAGTTTGACTTTGAAGGCATAAAAGTTGGCATTCTGTTCAAAGACCTCTCCCAAGAAATTAAAGCCTCAATTAGAGTCTCCACAACATCAGAAACTTATTCAGATCTTCTGGTAGGTGTTCTGACCCTAATTTCTAGGGTTTTAGGCTCGCCGCCTGAACTTGAAAAGGTGTGTGTTAGACAGAGCAAATGGAAGGTTGTTATAGCATTCCAAGAGTTTAAACAGCTTCAGTGCATTGCACTAAAGCTTCTAGGTTCATTCAATGCTCTTCAGATCTTTCCTAACAGACTTCTCCAACTCTGCCAAAGTTGGAGAAGAAGTTCAATCTTCGGCTCCTGAAATTAAATCTTCAAACAATTATCCTGAAGATAATCAGTGATCCTTATTACATCATTCTGGAGCTACTCAACAAGTTTCACAGGCTGAAGCACAGATTTGGCTCGCCGAAGCTCCGGTGAGTCCAGAAAATGTGTAAAGTGTGTATAAATTGATTAAACTTACCATTTTTGATTTAGAAAGGATCCTAAGGTTGCAAGGAACCTCAGTATCACATTTAATTCCTCATTATTTCTTTGAAGGTAAGATTTCTTAGTGAAATCGTTTCTTTAAAAATCTCATTTGAATTAAGCTCAGGACTTGTTTAACCACTCGATTAAGATGTTAAAACAAGTCAACAAGTGTTAGTAGTTATAATTATATAGTTAATTAATAGTTTGAATTGCTCCTGAGCCGCCATAGACTGCGAGCTCAGGAGCTTAATTAAGATTTGGGCGTTTAATTTATATGTGGTATTTATATGCATTATAGTGTCAATTAAATTTCATAAGTGGTGAATAGATGGTGAAGAATCCAGTGGAGGTGGAATTAGGTCTATTACTGTCACCATGGATAGCGTCAGTAGTTGGTGAAGGTGAAATTTGAATTAGACGATTAGGTGATTCAATTAAACGATTAAGTGATTTAGAAATGATCATGGAAGTTAAAGGAAGGTTGGCTGCGATTTCAAAAGATGAAATTAACTCTTTGGCGAGCCCAAAGAGCTCGTCAGAGTCGGAGAAGATGAAACTAAAATTTTAAAATTACTCTAATCTAACTACCTAAACTAACTAACTAAGCTAGCCTACTCCTACTCCTAATCTATTGTTACCTAGATGAAGGGGTCAATAGGGTTCCGCCGATGGTTCATAGTGGATGACGAAATCAGAGGGTGGAAGAAAGATCTCCAGCGGACGGATTTGGGGTGGAGCGGAGGATTCCTTTGGTCGGCGCCTGTGTCAGAGATGCGGAAGACCATGGCAGATCACCTTGGCTGATCAAGATGAATGGAGGAAGTCAGAAATTGAAATGGAAAGTCATCGAAGTTTTGGATGAATAGCCTATCGAAGTCAGCTACAGTGTTAGAAGAGGGAAGGGAGCCAACTTGAGTAAAATCTGAGGTGTAAGGGGGTATTTATAGCAGTTGGCGGCAAAGAGAATGGCAGGGTCTGGCTGGAGAAGGAGCTCGAGGAGCTTAACCTCCGTCGTCGTATCCAACGATGGTGAGGTTATCTCCCACTGAAAAATAGGATTTCAGGTTAATCCAGATCGGTGGATCAAGAGGTGGTGGTGAGCGCAAGCTGCAAGAGCTTGGATAAAGAAGGTTGATGTCAGTAGGGCAGTAATCGCACGGTGGGGTGACTCTCTGCCATCAACCGTTCATTCGGCTGAAGAAGAAGAAGAAGAGGGAAAGGGACTTAAATGAAATAAAACTTAAGGACCTGTGTGAGAAATAAGGACCCAACTGTAATGAATTTTAAGGACAAAATTGTAAACTCAGGTTTTGAAGGTTTATTTTAATTTAGATCTTTTCAACTTTTTATATATGTTAGTAAACAAGGTAAATATTATGTTCACACCTTGAATTTACATTTTTGACCTTTTTAGGTTAATTTATTAGATTAAGTAAAATCACTTAAGTTATTATATACTTAGTTATACATTAAGTTTAAGTTACTTAACTTATTAATTAAGGGAATGATTAATAGGATTTTGAGTCCAATTATTAACTAATTTGTTAATAATGTTAATTGAATGATAAAATGTCATTTTTAACTTATCTTAAGGTCCTTTACTAAATATCCCTTATTCTATAATTAACCCTTATATGTTCATAACCTTAGCTAATTAACTAGGAAGACTAGTTAATTAGGGGTAATTAGAGATCATGATGAGTGTCTCATCAGTACTCCTAAGCATAAGACAAAGAAAGGAAGCACTGTGGTACTTTCAGAGCATGTGAGCTCTATAATTTCAAGTACGCTTCCTTTGAAAAAGAAAGACACAGGATCACCATTTATTTCCTTTATAATTGGGGATTAGTGTTTTGATAGAGTCCTAGATTTAGGAGCATCCATTAACCTCATTCCTTTATCTTTGGTAAAACATTTACACATAGAAAACCTTAAGTCTACCAATGTGACTTTACAATTGGCCGATAGATCTATTAAGTCACCTAAAGGAATGTTGGAGGTTGTAATTGTAAGAGTTCGGGATTTTTATTTCCTAGTAAATTTTATTGTACTTGATATGGAAGTACCCGAACACATTAAAGATACCCAAATTATCTTAGGGTGACCCTTTTTATCCACTGTAAAGGCCAACATCGATTATGAATCTGGAAAGATTGAATTGAAATTTGGGGAGAAGACAATTAAATTGGATATATTTAGAGCTTCTAGAGGATTGGATTGTAATTGGATTGAGGAAATCAGATCTATTGTAGTTTTTGAGGATTTCATTAGTTCCTTAGAACTAGAGAGCACACCTTTTGATATCCCATACCCTCAAAACAAAACTCTATTATCAGAATCTATACTCAATCCTGAATCTGAATCTAATGATTCATCTAATTCACTTCTTGTAGTCGAAAATCCCGCCTAAATCCTACTGTTGATTCTACTCCTATACTACAATTGAAACCATTGCCTGATAACCTTGAATATGTCTATCTTGAATTTGACGAAACATATCCTGTAATTATCAATTCTCATCTTTCTGAATCACAAGAAACCAAATTGATCAAGGTTCTTCGAGATCACAAGAAGGCAAGTGGGTGGACTCTACATGATCTCACTAGGATTAGCCCCAATTTTTGTACTCATCGTATCTATATTGAAGATGGGGCAGGACCTTCAAGAGAAGCTCAAAGACATCTAAATCCAAATTTAAAGGTTGTAAAGAAAGAAATAATCAAGTGGCAAGATGCTGATATTATATATCCCATATCTGATAGCCCTTGGGTGAGTCCAATTCAAGTGGTACCTAAAAAGGTAGGACTCGCCATAATTAAGACTGAATCTGGAGAAACCATTCCCACATGAATTGCGAATTCGTGGCGGGTTTGTATTGATTATTGTAAGCTTAATACGGTTACAAAGAAGGACCATTTTCCTTTGCCATTCATTGATCAAATCCTTAAGAGATTAGCTGGTAATAGGTTCTTCTACTTTTTAGATGGTTACTCCATATATAATCAAGTAGCAATCTATCCTGAAGATCAAGAGAAAACAACTTTCACCTGCCCCTTCAAAACTTTTGCTTTCCAAAGAATGCCATTTGGGCTTTGCAACGCACCCGCGACTTTTCAGCGTTGCATGTTAGCCATTTTTACCGAAATGGTGGGTGAATATATGGATGTTTTTATGAATGATTTTTCAGTCTTCAGGGAAACATTTGATATTTGTCTGGATAATTTGTTTAAGATTCTTAAAAGATGCATAAAAGTGAACCTTGTCCTCAGTTGGGTGAAGTGCCATTTTATGATTCTAGAGGGCATTGTACTTGGCCACCTCGTGTCTGAGCAAGGTATCCAAGTAGATCGAGCTAAGATCAATCAAACTGCAAATATTCCAATTCCTAACTCGATCAAAGGTATTAGATCATTTCTCGGGCATGTGGCATTTTATAGAAGATTTATACATGATTTTTCAAAAATTGCCTGACCACTCACAAACCTCCACACAAAGGATACTACTTTTGAGATGAGTGAGGAGTGTATTTCTATATTTGAAACATTGAGAGAGAGAGTTACATAGGATCCAATCTTGCAACCACCTAATTGGGATTTACCATTTGAGATCATGTGTGATGCATCAGATTATGCAATAGGAGCTATTTTGGGATAGAAAGTTGAGAAGAATCTGGTAGTAATTTACTATCCTAGTAAAACTTTAAATGAGACACAAAGAAATTACATAGTTACAGAAAAGGAATTACTAGCAATAGTATTTGGATTAGAAAAGTTCATATCTTATATACTTAGATCATGAATCATTGTGTACTCTGATCACTCAGCTATCTGACACCTTCTATCCAAAAAGGACACAAAACCTAGGTTGATCAGATTGATCTTGCTCTTGCAAGAATTTGACCTAGAAATCATGATAAGGTGGGATGACAGTATGTTGTTACCGATCACCTTTCCCACGTTCCTTTTGATTCTATTGAATCATCTCCTCCAATTACTGAACACTTTCCTGCTGAACATCTTTTGACTATATCCTCAAATCTCTCTTGGTACGCAGATATTGTTAACTATTTCGTTACAGATTAATTCCTGCCAGCCTGGGACGGGAATCGCAAATCATGACTCAAATCAGAAGCCAAATACTATTTCTAGGAAGATTCGTATCTTTTTCAACTCTGTAATAATCAAATCATTAGGCATTGTGTCACTTCTTCTGAGATTGATTCTATCCTCTCTTTTTGTCATGACCAGGCTTGTGGTGGTCATTTTTCTGGTCGAAAGATCGCTGCAAAAATTCTGCAATGCAGGTTTTATTGGCCCACTTTATTTGCTGATTCATAGACATATTGTAAGGCATGTAGTCGCTGCCAAACTCTTCGTGGCATGTCGCGAAAAGATATGATGCCTCTGAATCCGATTGTTGTCTATGAAATCTTTGATATTTGGGGCATAGACTTTATGGGTCCATTTCCATCCTCTTTTGGCTTCAGATACATTTTACTTGCTATTAATTACGTTTCTCGTTAGATTGAAGCCATACCCATGTACAAAAGATCATTGAGTTGTCATTCCTTTTATACAGAGTCATATTATCGCTCGTTTTGGGGTGCCTCGTGCCATTATTTCCGACGGCGGTTTCCATTTTAATAATGCCTAGTTTCGAAATCTACTTAGAAAATATGGGGTTACACATCGTATTTCTACACCTTATGATCCCCAAACTAATGGCCAAACTAAAGTCTCTAATCGGGAGATCAAAAAGATCCTTCAAATGAAAATCTAACCCAATAAGAAGGATTGGTCTTCCCACCTAGATGAGGCTTTAAGGGCTTATAGAACTACTCACAAAACACTAATAGGCATGTCACCATACAGACTTGTTTACGGGAAACCCTGTCATCTTCCCATAGAAATTGAACACAAGGCCTATTGGGTAATTAAAGCCTGTAATTTAGAACTCGCGAAGGCTGGTGATCATCATAGGTTGCAGCTTAGTGAACTGGAGGAATTGCATCATGATTGCTATGAGAGTTCAAAGATGTAAAAGGAAAAACTCAAAGCCTCGCATGATAGATAAATTTCTTGCAAATCTTTTACAGTTGGACATAAGGTGTTACTTTTTGATGCCCAGTTGAAGCTCTTCCCTGGGAAACTTAGGTCTAAATGGCAAGGGCCATTTATTGTTGTTAGAGTCTTCAACAACGGAGCTGTCGAAATTACTGAACCCAACAAGGATCAACCCTTCAAAGCTAGTGGTCAACGTTTAAAACCTTTCTTGGAATCACATCCTTTTTGTCATGTTGGAGACTGTTACACACTCTATTAGGGTTTGCTACCTTTCCATCCATATTTTGTATATAGCTGTTTCCTGTTTTCTACACTATTCTCTTCATATACACTTTTCTGATTTTTCACTTCATCTTACACTGATTTCCTTCATTTAGTTCAACCGTCCACTCTAACCTTTGGTCAGAAGTGTAATCGTCTGCACAGAGATCTTTGATGTCTTCTATTTGACTCCTTCCATCACCCTACACTAAATGAAGTGTAATATCTTTTCACCCTTCTTACAATGAGGACATTGTAAAATCATGGGTTGGGGGGGTGTGAAGTGAAATTTTCACTTCAAGTGTATTTGTAGAGAATATATAAACAAAAAACACATAAAAAATTAAATTACCCATGAAATTTAAAAAGAAATGGAAATACCAAAAAAATTAAAAATGTTAAAATAAAAAATATCTAAAAATTTGTAAGATTTTAAAAAATTTCATAAAAATTGGAAAATTTTATAAAACTAAAAATAAAAATATATAAATACAAAAATTTGAAAATTGCAAAATTATAGAAATAATAAAAGGGTTGTTTACATCTAGAATAAATAAAAGAAGAAAAGAGAAAAATATATTTATATCAATAATTAAGAGCTTAATTTTTCATTTTAGGTCAAAAACCAAAATATAAAAAGAATACATAGTATATATATATAAGAGCATTAAATCCTTATTTAGAATTTTACTTATAACATTTTGTAAAAACGCACATTTATTTGAAAAATCTTAAAATAGGATTTTATTTGAATTAGAATCTTTAAACCTTGAGGCTTTGTTTTTCTATCCTTTCCTAGAAGTTAAGAAACTAAGGTGTATTAAGTTTAAGACTTAAGTTTCGGAATTAAATTATAACTTTTTAATCAATTAGATTAAGTAATCCTTTTTCTTTTTGAATATTTGATTTTTTTCATCAAGATAAGTAAAAAGGCCAAATATTCAAAGTTAATTAAGTTGAGAGTTAGAAGAACCTTAGTCTTCAAGTCTATCAGGCTATAGTTAGCTTAATCAACTAAAGGACATTTGGCTAGACTTGGTGAGTTTTTGTTTTGATAGATCCTATAGGAGGAAACTAAAAGTTTAAAGAACTTGAGAGTGAATGGCTTTGCTGTCTAAGCTCTGGTTTGGGAGCTAAGAAACCTAAGCATCCAAAATCACACACATAGAATTTTCTTGATGGCATCTGAGATCGCGAAAACACAAAGGTTAAGAGATTGATTCTAAATCCTCTTTTGTCCAAGGATTTCCGTGGGGAGGTTCTTGAAAGGGTGAAGGATGTGCCACTCACCTAGAAAAAGGATCTGGAGTATAAAGATAGTAAGAAAAATGAGAAGGGGGAGGAAAAAAAGGAAAAAAAATAAAATACCCTACAGTTAAGTACCTCGCTGCAAATGGGTACTTATGTAATTTTTCCATAAGAATAAACTATCTCAGTAAAAATAGATGCTACCCTTTCTTCCATCAAATAAAAGAATATCTCGCTACGTATGGGTGTTCTAACCTATAGAAATAGTTGAAAAAAATATGGAGATAAAAATTAGGAATAAGAGACTCAGTGGTCCACTAGGAAGATATACACAAAAAGTGTTGACCTCGAGATAGAAAACTGGTGAGGAGAAAGAAACCAAACCTATGTAAGGCCAAGCTAAAGGTCGCTAACATCGGAGAGGGCACCAGTGGTTACTCGACTACTGACTCTTCTCCATCCAGATACACCCTTCTTATCATCCGCCACAGCCTATAAATACCCCTTCACACCCTCGATTTCAGCAAGTTATCTCCCTTCCCTCTTCTTCACTGAGCTAATCGATAGGCTAATCTTTCCAAACTCCGGTGACCTTCCTCCACTTCCATCGTCTTCCTCCGTCCATTTTTTCTTGCCCTGGATCTCCGGCGATGTCAGCCAAGTCTCCTGATGTAGTGCTGACACTGGATTTCCTCTACTTCACTCCACATATTCCCGCTGGACTTCTTCCTTGACCCTCTGATTTCCTCCTCTGTTAAGGACCATCGACGGAGATCTTCTACCACCTTTGTCCAGGTAATAGTAGGTTAGGAAAGTAGATTAGTTAGAATAGTTACTTAGGTTGATTAGATAGATGCAATGTTAGAATTCCATTCATCTTCTTTAGCTCCGGTGAGCTTGTTGACCTTGTTTGGAGCAACCTTTGGTCTTCTTAAATCATCGATCAACTTCTTTAATCTTACATGAACATTTTTATCACCTTCAATCACGGAATTGATCACCTATTCGCGTAAACCACCTCCACCTTCACCACTGCTTTTGTTGTCCATGGCGGAAGTAGTTGAGCTTAATCCACCTCCACTGGGGCCCTCCATTACTTAACCATCACTTAAAGGCCCCTACTCTCACTTTAATCCCAATAATAATTATTTATAACTTAAACGCCTAATTTCATTTAATCTCCTAAGCTTGCTATCAATGGCGGCTTAGGGGGAGTTCAAATCACTAATTAACCATTTATAATCCATCACAACTTCCTTTCCACTTGTTTTCTCAACTCAATTGAGCAGGAAAATAGGTCTTGAGCCCAATCAAACTCAAAATCTATTTACTGGGAATTCAAAGCATAACTTCCAATTTAATTGATAATTAAAGAAATTAATGTGTTCCTGAGGTTACATGTGACCTCAGGAAGCTTTTTAGATCACTAATGGCATGTTTTTATATCATTTGTATACTTTTAGCAATTTTCTGGACTCACCGGAGCTTCGGCAAGTCAAAAGAACTCTTCAGCCCATAGAACTTCGCGTGAAGCTCCAGATCGCTGGTAAACTCCAGTTTATCATCATTCTTATACATTAAAACAAACCTAGCTCTTAGGATTTTACTCTGCAAATGGATTTTTGGGCTGCATTTAGGCATAAATTAGGTTAGGCATGCATTGCATTTTTTATTATCTTTTTGATATGTTTTTGTGAGTGTTAGGGATGAACAGATATACAGATCCATAAAACCCTAGCACTCAAGAAGGCAAATGGTGAAGGAGAAGCTCAGACTAACTGGAACTCAACTTGATCCAGCTCACCATAGTTGGAACCTAGCTCACATGAACTAGGGTTAGCTCATCCCAGCTCCATTCAGCTAATCTCAGCTGAATGGTAACTCAAGAGAGTTCATCTTAGCTCACCCTAGCTCAAGTCAGCTCAGATCCAGCTCAACTTAATTGAGTCTAGCTCATCTCAGCTCCCACTAGTCCACAGGGAGCTCTAGCTAGGTCAGCTGAGTTGAAAGGAGTTCACCCCAGCTCAGACACAGCTACATCTAGCTCCACTCAACTCCAGCCAGCTAAAGAAGAACTCATCTTAGCTCAGGAAGCTCAAGTCTAGCTCCTAGGGATTCAGCTTAGCTCAACTCAGTTGAGCTAAGCTACCTTAACTACCTCAACTAGCTTGATCCTCCCCGGGAGCTCCAGACCCAGCTCACCTCAACTCATTATGGTTGAAGCCAGTTAACTTTAGCTTGGCTTAGTAGCTAGAAAAGAACTAGCAAGCTAAGCCAGCTAGAGTAGCTCCATGCCAGCCTCTTCAGCAACTGCCAGCTCTAGTTCCAGCTCCAGACTTCTTCTCCTCAGCTCCTCTCTTCAAACCCTAGCTCCAATACCTCCTCCTCTACTCCATAGCTAGCTAAGCTTAGCTAGAAACCAGCTCCTTGGCCATCCACCACCTTCAAATTCAACCCTAGCTAGCTCCACCAACCTAAGCCCTACCTAAGCTAGCTATCCTACTCAAGTTGGCGCCACCTCCTAGCCACCTCTTCACCCCATTATCACCACCAAAAGACACCAATTTTGGCGCCAAAACCTAACCCTAACTACCCCTCTTTTTGGCACCAACATCCACCCCCACATCCACCATACACCTAACCCTTCAACCCATCCTATCCACCCACCTACACCTCCTTCTAGAATAGTTCTTGGCACCACCTAAGACCCCCTTCTAAAAGCCATTTTGGTGCCAACATCAAGGGGTGCCACCACCCATAACCACCCCCTTGGTGTCCCTTGGGTTGGCGCCAATTGTCCTTAGCCATAGGATCCCCAACCACCTCCATCTCTCCATCTTAGCCCTCCATTCCAAGAGTCACCTTAGCCCCCTTCCTATTCTATAAAAACCCACCACCTACAACCATTTGAGAGCATCCTCCATTAGTGTATTTTGCTACCTATACCACCTACACCTACGGCCAAGAAGAAGGAGATTAAAGGGGCACATCACCAGCCCTTTTGGTGCCTTCTTCTCCCCACTCTTTTCAACTTGTGCCACGCCAAGGAGGAGGACTTTTCTACTTCAAGGAGGATGGCCAGGCAAAGGAGAAGGACCAAGGGTGGACGTCCACCCTTGTAGAGAAGCTTAGGGCACACCCCGTTAGGGCTTGCCTTGGAGGACATCACCTTGGCGGAGCATAGCAAGGAAGGAGTTGGAGGGCTCTTTTCAAGCTTGGGAGATACCAAGCTTGGAGCAAGAAGCCCTCTTCCTTACCATCTATCTAGAGGATTTGTATTTGCTTTTACTTATTGCAATTTTTCTAGTAGTAGAAGCATTCCTCTACTAGGCTTTTTTTAAAACACTTTTTCATTAATCTAGTTGCCTTCTTTGCAATTTCTTTATTTGCATTTCTAATTGCTTTGTTTTTAGCATTCTTCACTCCCTTTCCCTAATTATTTTTGGCCTCCACTTGCCTAGAGTGAGCTTAGGAAGAGGCTCTACTTGCCACTTAAAAGTATTATATTGAACACTTAGTGTAAGTCACTTTTCCGCCACAATTTCGCATGTTGCCTTAATTTCAGAAACAAAAAAAATGATATATTGAAAATTACCAAAAAGAAAGTTGAGATTTATATTCTGAGTAAGAGAATCAATTTTGCAAACATTTGGCCTCTTTGGACGACCCTAGATACTCCCCTATCTAGGAAAATAAATTTAAAAGCGAAAGTGGATTTATGCGTTGCAACGATACTAAATTACCTAATTAACAAACTGCATATTTTCGCTATCACTTTTTGGCACCATTGCCGGGGAGGCACGGCTTTGCATTAGTAAATTTTCTTTTGCTTGAAGTGGACCTCATCCCCTTCTCTTTCTTTCTTTCGTGTGTGCAGGAATTATAGCAGGAAGGCGGGAATTTGGAAGCGAAAGCCTAAAGTTCCTGTTCTTCCCGTGGATTTTAGGTTGGTTTCCCATTACTTGTCACACTAAACCTAAAAAGCTACCAAAATACGCTAAACTAGGCCTTCAGGACCCTAAATAACTTAACTAAGTGGAGTGGTGCATTTTAAAATTCATTGTTTGCTTGAATGCTTCTTTAACACCACTCCATTACTAGTATTGGTGTTCTATTTTTTCAGGTCCAGATTTCTGTCCAAATTTGAAAAATCAATTCCTAACACCACAAGCATCCTAGAATCATAAAATTTCATATAGTGATTCCAAATTAAGATAGGAACATCTGTTTCAAATTTAAGATTAATTGGATTTGGATTTAATTTTTAAAAATTCGTGGACTATAGAGGGGTCACACCCTCTAATCTTCTTATTTTACTACTGTCTGTGAATTTTTAAAATTTTTATACTCATCCAATTTTTGTGAGATTTAGCTTTCTGGAATCCTTGTGAAATTTTACACATCATATAAAATCATCAAAATTTTCTGAGGTTGGTGATAACACTAAAAAGTTCAAAATACCCACGGGTATCATTTCCGGAGTTTGACACCAGTACAATTAAAAATTCAAAACAATTACCAAACAAATTCCTAAAATCTTACAAAAATTTTTTTTGGAATCCTTGTTTGATTTTCTTCAAAGTAGTGGTGTTGTTTGACTTGTTTGGACCACTACTTAATACAGAAAGCGTAAAATTAATTCATTGGTAGTAATTTTCTGTCTTAAGGATAATTGGCTTATGGTTTCTTTCTTTCTTTTTAGAGACTCACATTAAAGGAAATTAACCATCACCAATACAACTTGTCTTTCCTTTGATTTTGGAGCTTCAAACTTGTTTGAAAATTTAAAAAGAAAAACCCTAAAACACATTTATTTAAATCAAATCCGAAAAGACAAAAATATAAAAAAATTGTGTGACTTCATTTTCATTGGAGCTACTCTCCAATTCCTGCACACACAAAAAAAAAATTGAAATAACAGGGCAACAACCCAATAAATGCCCTCCACATTCCGTGTGCACTATAGCAACCTAGACCTAATTAAAATTTGTAGCAACTTGACCCCTAAGGCTTTATCAACTTGGGATTGCTATTTAGGTCTTAAGTTTTCTTTAGTTAGTACCAATTCTATCATCTATATCTAGTGTTCAGGCTGAGGGGCCGTGTCAAACGACCAGGCACGGGTTTGTACAAGCACCTGGGGTTTTCCCCAGGAAACGTTTGGGCCCAAACCTCTCCTTAAGCAACTTGGCTAGATTTGCTGATAGAACGGGTATTCACTATTGATTACTTATTTCCTACGTAGACCAAGTCATAGGTTTATTTTTAGGGAGTCACACTTAAGTTAGGTCTAGCTTTGTTTGTTTGATTTGCACACTTTCACTCATCTCTTTCTCTTCTCCTCCCCTCCCATTCTTCCATTTTATGCACGGGCGATAGTCTCAAAATCCGCACTTGGAAGGACAATTTGATTTCGCCCCCCACGCAAAAAGACCACTTTTTCTGTCTTCTTCTCCTAAAAAAATGGAAACTCAACAAAATAGGTCTACTGACCCTTCCACTTCCACCTCTAACCTTACCTCTAACCCCACCACTAACCCTAATTCTAATCCTTCCACCCAAAACCCACCCACCTTTAACTTCCCACACTTGGAGCTCCCTAATCTTGAGTTGCCCCAAACACAGCATCAAGACCCCCTGCTTGATCTTTTAAAATTGATGGCTGAGCAGATTAATAAATTAAATTCCAATCAGCAAACATTGACTAGGAACATTCAAAACCTAGCCAATCCAAGGCCACACCCACCACCGCGTCAGCAGCCTGTTATTCGTCTAAAAGATTTCTATGATCCGTCTTATTATGAGGAAAGACTAGGGGTGGTCATACCAGAGGGGGACTTTGAGATCAAGCCTATAGTCCTGAACCTAATTAAACACTTTCATGGCCTTCCTAAGGAAGACCCTTTCAGCCACCTTGAAGAGCTAACTCTTCTTGCACTGACAACCCGTTCCTGAAATGTGCAAGAAGACATATGGCTGATGCGGCTTTTTCCATTATCTCTTAAAGATAAGGCTGCTTATTGGTTCAGGACCATTGGCCGACCCATCACAACTTGGCCTCAGCTCAAGAGCGCCTTCCTCAAGAAATTCTTTCCCATATGTCATACCAACTCCCTGCGAAGATCTATTACGACCTTTCACCAAAAATCTGGTGAGACCTTCCATGATTCTTGGGAAAGATTTCAAGATCTCTTAAGAAGTTGCTCGCACCACAAGATTCCTTTATGGCAGCTCATGTAAATCTTCTATCGTGGATTAGAAGATCAAATCTGACATTTTGTCGACGCCTCGTGTGGTGGCAACTTCTTAAATAAAGATGCTGAAAGTACCTACGACCTGTTTGAAGAAATGAGTGAAAACTAACTTAACCAAGCTTCCATGAAAACATTTTGCAGAACCCAAAGCCTGCAGTTCGGTGTTCATGAAAAAGGCACTCAATCTATCCTTGTCACCCAAGACGATCTTCAATTGATCGCTCAAAAACTCGACCAGATGCATATTAATCAAAAGAAAATTGAGGAAAGACTGGCCACATCAACCCAAGCTCCACACCCACATCTAACCCAACCTAACTTTCCACGAAGAGAAAATTTGCATAATCTCAACACTACTCCTGCTGATTATTCTGAGGTTGCCCATGATTCACTGGGGAATTACAACTATCCAGATCTTAACCCCACTCAAAATATTTCTACCATCCAGGAGCCCTTTAAAAATTCTTCCAATTGGAAAATTTTTTCGAACTACTCCTGGAATAATCAGGTTTCTCCCCAACCATATCATTTTAATGGTTATGGGTCGAATCCAATCTTCCATCCTAGGCCATCTCAACAAGACATCAATGCCCAAATGATGCGAACCCTACAGGAAATGCAAACAAAAATGATGGAAGTAACCTGCACCATCACAAATCTGAACAATCAGATTGGGGTTTCTCCCACACAAAGACCTGCAGGACATCTTCCGTCCCAACCCATGCCCAACCCTAATCACCAAGGGAACCATTAGATGGGCAGAACTCCACACTATCCAAATCAGCCTCCTCCTAATCCACCACCTCAGCAGCCTCCCAGGTTTCCGCAATCATAGGCCCCCCCACCTCCTCCAAATAGTAATTCGACTGCACATGCAGTTACTTTGAGGAGTGGGAAAACCACCACTGATCCCGGGCCTCCACAAAAACCTTGTGAAATACCTATGCAAATTGACTCCCCACATCCCCATCAGGAAGAAAAAGAAATACAAAAATCTCAAGACAAGATTCCTATCCCTTTCCCACAAGCTCTCCACCCCACCACCAACAAAAAAAGAAATCTGAGCTCACTACAGAAGAACTCATGGATCTATTTGGGTAAGTTCATATCAATATTCCTCTCCTAGATGCCATCAAATATATACCTGCCTATGCCAAATTTTTGAAGGAGATTTGTACTCCTAAAAGGCAGGCCAAAAATCTAGGATAGGTGCATCTTTCGTAGACAGTAAGCTCTGTCATATGGAGTAAGCTGCCTCCTAAGAAGAAAGATTCGGGGGCGCCTTTAATTTCTGTAATTATTGATGACACTACCTTTAATCGCACCCTCCTTGATCTTGGTGCCTTAGTTAATATTATTCCCACGAGTTTATTTGAAGAATTTCAGATCAGTGAATTAAAACCCATCGAGGTTACCCTGCAATTAGCCGACTAATCTACAATCAAACGTCATGGGATTGTCGAGGATGTTTTGGTCAAGGTCCAGAATTATGTCTTCCCTGCAGACTTTTTGGTTCTTGACATTGAGGTACCTGAATCATTACTGGACTCCCCAATAATCCTTGGATGCCCTTTTTTGGCCACTGCAAAGGCAAATATCAATTGCCACATAGGCAAAATGGATATCACTTGTACAGGCCAAACTATCACTTTAGATATTTTTAAATCCTCCAGGAGATTCCAAGATGATAGCTTTTTTGAGGACTTAGATACCGAAATTTCCAATATGGTGGAGGAGACAATGTTAATAGATACCCTTACCGACCATAATTTTTTTGAGGACTCTGATTCAAAATCAGTGGTTGGCGAAATCTTTGATCTAGAGACTTGTCTTGACCCCAAATTTATTCCTGATGCACCCGCTAAGCACCCTAACCCACCCACTATTCACGCACCTAATTTTTCCACAGTAACTTCACCCAATCCACACCATTCCTTCCCCGACTCCTTTCTTACGGACCTGTCACCAACCCCGCCCGAGTTTGGCATCCAACTTGATTTAAAACCATGGCCAGACTCGGGCCACACTTATCATTTTCCATCCAACTTTGATCCTAATATTGCTTCTAATCAATTTTCTAGGGATCTAGAAGAAGACACCCTTTTTGTGGGCATCCAAGTGTCCAATTATTTACATGATTTTCCATCTTCCGTGCATACCTACACGCCCGATTGAATGGCGTAAAAGATAGCACTGGATGGGAGGTAACCCATCATTTTCTCCTGCTTTTTCCAGGTTTTGATCATCCTAAACCCGACCGTTATTCACTAAGGTGATCCCTTTTCCCTCCTAATGCATGAGGACATGGCATATCTTAAGCATGGGGAGGTGTTTTCAAATTTTGACGATCGATTTAGGATGTTCAAAACCTAAAAACATGCATTTTTCTTTAATTTATTTCTTGCTTGCATACAAAAAAAAAAAAGAATGATGAAAAACTTTTTGAGGAAAAAAAATTTTGAAATCGGGACTAAGGTTAAAAAACTCACTTTTGGTACAATGGGATTTAATCTTTAACAAACTAGGGATAAGAATATAGATATGATCATTAGAATTTCAGGGTCTATTTCTAGAGTAGATCAGATATCCTTCTCTAAAATTCCACCTAAACTCATGATAGTTCAGGTGACTTGATCCTATTTTGTAATACGGAAAGTATTTGACTTAGTTTCTGATTCAAAAACTTGCATGTCTTGAGAAACTTCTCGTGTCAATTTTCACACACAAGCCAACACTTAAAAACAACTAAAAATTTGAAAAACTCCCTTGTTTGGACTTAGTAAAAGTCTGAAGCAGATCATTGGTTTGAGTTCCCACCACCAAGAAGGAGGAAAATGCCTCCTTTGAGGATGCGATGTCAACATGTTACCTCCTCGGCACTGCTCCATATCTATATTTCATATCTTTAGACGAAGCATTAAAGAGCATTTTAGCAGCTCAAGTGTCTTGGACGGTGCTCTACCTATAGTGTCGGAGCAAGAGTTTAAGTTTGCGTGGAGCGCCCCTTTACACCACATCGTGTTTTGGGGTTGTGAGCTCCTAGGTGGTGTCATGGACAGTGCTATCCCAAAGTACTGGAGCCAGAGCCCTCTCGAGGAATGGTAACGGGAATGATGATCCTGACACATCTGTTGTAAGACTAAGCTAAAAATAAGCATGGGAAAAAAAAAGTAATAATAAATAAATTAACATGCCCTTATAAATGTTGGCTTTTCACAAGCACAAACACAATATTTTAAAGGATTCTGCAAGTTGCAAATCAAATTCATGAGCCAGAGAAATCCTAAAAACAAAAATTTTAAGTCATCTAAATTAACAAGGGGTTAATTTGTGAATTTTCTAGAGGATATATTGATCTCGTTCTATCTAATGGTTGGATCAAAAAACAAATCCCAATGTTTATCTTTAACAAATCCCGTATCTCTTGTGCTTTAATCTACCACAGTCCCTTAATCTCTTTTTCTCCTCAAAAGTCAAAAAAATTAGATTTCCCAAAAATTTTGTTTTCCAAAAAATTGAAGTTTTGCTAAGAGACTAGCAAAAGATAAGCATGGGGGTGTGATAAATGCCAGTTTATCATCATTCTTATGCATTAAAACAAACCTAGCTCTTAGGATTTTACTCCGCAAATGGGTTTTTGGGCTACATTTAGGCATAAATTAGGTTAGGCATGCATTACATTTTTTATTGTCTTTTTGATATGTTTTTGTGAGTGTTAGGGATGAACAGATACACAGATCCCTAAAACCCTAGACTCAAGAAGGCAAATGGTGAAGGAGAAGCTCAGACTAGCTAGAACTCAGCTTGATCCAGCTCACCACAGCTGGAACCTAGCACACTTGAACTAGGGTTAGCTCATCCCAGCTCCATTCAGCTAATCACAGCTGAATGGCAGCTCAAGAGAGTTCATCTTAGCTCACCCTAATTCAAGTCAGCTCAGATCCGGCTCAACTTAGCCGAGTCTAGCTCATCTCAGCTCCCACTAGTCCACAGGGAGCTCTAGCTAGCTCAGCTGAGTTGATAGGAGTTCACCCCAGCTCAGACCTAGCTACATCCAGCTCCACTCAACTCCAGCCAGCTGAAGAAGGACTCATCTCAGCTCAGGAAGCTCAAGTCCAGCTCCCAAGGACTTCTCCTCCCAAGGACAACTCAGGAAGCTATCTTAACTGCCTCAACCAGCTTGTTCCTCTCTGGGAGCACCAGACCCAGCTCACCTCAGCTCATTATGGTAGATGCCAGTTCACTTTATCTTGGCTTAGTAGCTAGAAAAGAACTAGCAAGCTAGGCAAGCTAGAGTAGCTCCATGCCAGCCTCTTCAGTAGCTGCCAGCACTAGTTCCAGCTCCAGACTTCTCCTCAGCTCCTCTCTTCAAACCCTAGCTCCAATACCTCCTCCTCTACTCCATAGCTAGCTAAGCTAACTTAGCTTAGCTTAGCAAGAAAAAAGCTCCTTGGCCATCCACCACCTTCAAATTCAACCCTAGCTAGCTCCACCAACTTAAGCCCTACCTAAGCTAGCTATCCTACTCAAGTTGGCACCACCTCCTTGCCCCCTCTTCACCCCATTATCACCACCAAAAGGCACCAACTTTGGCACCAAAACCTCACCCTAACTACCCCTCTTTTCGGAGCCAACATCCACCCCCACATCAAGCATACACCTAACCTTTCAACCCATCCTAGCCACCCACCTACTCGTCCTTCTAGAATAGTTCTTGGCACCACCTAAGACCCCCTTCTAGAAGCCATTTTGGCAACAACATCGAGGGGTGCCACCACCCATTACCACCCCCTTGTTGCCCTTCGGTTGGCGCCAATTGTCCTTAGCCATAGGATCCCCAACCACCTCCATCTCTCCATCTTAGCCCTCCATTCCAAGAGTCACCTTAGCCCCCTTCCTATTCTATAAAAACCCACCACCTACAACCATTTGAGAGCATCCTCCATTAGTGTATTTTGCTACCTATACCACCTACACCTATGGCCATGAAGAAGGAGATTAAAGGGGCACATCACCAGCCCTTTTGGTGCCTTCTTCTCCCCACTCTTTTCAACTTGTGCCACGCCAAGGAGGAGGACTTTTCTACTTCAAGGAGGATGGCCAGGAAAAGGAGAAGGACCAAGGGTGGACGTCCACCCTTGTAGAGAAGCTTAGGGCACACCCCCTTAGGGCTTGCCTTGGAGGACATCACCTTGGCGGAGCATAGCAAGGAAGGAGTTGGAGGGCTCTTTTCAAGCTTGGGAGATACCAAGCTTGGAGCAAGAAGCCCTCTTCCTTACCATCTATCTAGAGGATTTGTATTTGCTTTTACTTATTGCAATTTTTCTAGTAGTAGAAGCATTCCTCTACTAGGCTTTTTTTAAAACACTTTTTCATTAATCTAGTTGCCTTCTTTGCAATTTCTTTATTTGCATTTCTAATTGCTTTGTTTTTAGCATTCTTCACTCCCTCTCCCTAATTATTCTAGGCCTCCACTTCCCTAGAGTGAGCTTAGGGAGAGGCTCTACTTGCCACTTTAGAAGTATTACATTGAATTTGAAGTGTAAGTCACTTTCTCACCACAATATCGCATGTTGCCTTAATTTCAAAAATGAAAAAATGATATATTGAAAAATACCAAAAAGAAAGTTGAGATTTATATTCCAAGAAAGGGAATCAATTTTGCAAACATTTGGCCTCTTTGGATGGCCCTAGATACTCCCCTATCTAGGAATATAAATTTAAAAGTGAAAGCGGATTTACGCGTTGCAACGATACTAAATTACCTAATTATCAAACCGCGTATTTTCGCTATCAATCACTGATTTGAAGGTCACTCATCATTCTGAAGCAATTTATTTGAGGTTTTAAGACCTAGAGCACCTGTTAGACCTTTGTCTTCTCCAACTCCGATATAGTTGGAGATGACTGTTAGTTAGGGTTAAGTTTCATTTAGACAGTCTAGAAGCATCAGTAACATGCCCTAAGACCATTCCAATGTATCAATCTTTGAGATAGACTTTGGTTTGTTCTGTCGAACAAACTCATCTTGGATCTCAGGCAATAGCCCTGGAACCCTAGGAATCCTAACTGAAACATCCTTCTGAGATCCTAAATCTATTCCTGAGGTGAAAGAGAAGTTAACTAAGGCATTAATTTCATCTGAAATGATTAAATTTAGAAAGTCAAATTTCAAGGCTTAATGGTCAACCATAAGTCTGATTCATGGATTTGGGATTCAATCAGAAGAATTGAGGAGTTCAATGTGTTCTTGGGATGTTTTTAAATGATTTAAAATCGATTTGGATGAACTCTAATTGATTTTATGGAAGAAATTGATTTCTGTTCAGTTTGGGTTGTTTTTGAACCCAAACTGACGATAGTAAGTTTTCGATGAAATTCAAGTGAATAATCTACCTAGAAAGATCCTTAACAACCTCTAGAGGTTGTTTGATTTGATTAAATTGATCTTTAGCCATCTACTAGACCAAACAGAACTTCAATTAAAGCTCTAAAGCTCCTTAGCAAAGCTTTTTAGCTTCTTCACCATCCTGAAGCTTCTTAAAGTTTCTTTCCTTCACCTACAGCTACGGAAATAGTTTCTAAATCTCTTCAGCATCTTGTCTAAGGACAGAAAGCCATTCTGCAAGACCCTAGGGCTGAGACACCTTTCTGCTGGCCAATATGGCCGTAGCGACCTAGGTCCTTTCGTCCTTCAAACCAAAGAGTTAAACCTTCCCCGAGTATCAAATTGATACTACAATCGTGTAGAGCAACCATAGAGCTTTCCAGCAAGCCTTCATTTGCTAGGATTGGAGGTCTACGATGGCTGGAATCATCAGTTGAAGTCTAGTGTGGGAGGGGAATACATAGTCCCACATCGGTGGAACTAAAGCAGCTGCCTTAGTATAAAAGCAAAAAATGAATAAGGCCATTTAGTTGTCAGTGCAGGGTGCAGGAATGAGCATATGGGTGTGTGTGTGGGTGCGTGCGGTGCACGTGCCTGGGTGTGTGTGCACCTGTGGGCATGCGAGTGTGGGCCTGTGATGGCATGTGCTTGTGGGCCTGGGAGGCCGTGGGTCGGATGGGCTCGAGACTATGCTGAACCAGAATTAAATCAAACCAAATAAAAACCAGGCTTGGACCTAGTTGTGTCTGGTCCCACCCTGACAGGGGTGCTATGTATCCTCAACAAGTCCAAGCCGCCAACCTTAAAACCTAATTTTTGGTTCAAAGGATTCAAATCAATTCGGTTTAGAAGAGCTACAAAGGTTCAGAAGGGTTTCAAAGGAAGAAGGGATGCACAAGAAGCGAAGGAGAAGAAGGGGAGAGCTCATAAGGATTGAATAAGGTAGATAGGCAAAAGAGATAAAGAAAGGTAACAAGCAGAATAAATAATAAGAAAGAAAAGAAAGAGAGGAAGACAAGTATAAGAGAAGAGCTCGAGAAAGATTTAGGGGAAGAAATAAGAGAAAAGTAAAAATAGAAAAGTGAGTGAGAGAGAAAGGTAAAACAAGAAGAGAAGAAAGAATGAGGCTAAAGACAAGGAAGAAAAATTTTGGTTTAATTTTGTGCATTGTACTAATTTCTTTTTGAGCTTAATGTTGTAATAAGGCATATATTCCTTAGAATTAATTTTTCTTGCCTTAATCTCTTGTAAATAGAAAAGAAATTAAAAGAAATAAACATGCTTACTTGTTTGTAAAAGTAAATCATAAGTGTAAATGTGTTTACCTTATGGAGTTTTGCATTCTTTTAACTAGAAATCTGTAAGGAAAATTCATATTCTTAATGTAATTTTAATTATAATTCCCATATGTAGCTTAGGATTAGTGGTGAATTTTAATTAAGTTATGGCTCCTAGTGAACGACCTGGACTCAACCAGTTAAAAAGAAATAAAATCTAAAATGTTAGGTTAACTTGACCCTATACTACTTAACCGACATAAATTCAAGTTGACCTAAGTTACTTCTTTTGCATAATTAAACATAATTAACTTAATTAACTGTGTTAAGAAAGTTAAATATCAGGCATCTATTTTTCATCCACATTTCGCAATTTGGTGGTCTGAACCAAGGTGATCAGATCCTCCAAGTGTGGGAATGGATCTTTTGAACAAAGCCCGTGAAAGTGTTTAACCAAACACAAAACCTAGGCCTTGATCTCAACATCACCAGCAAGGATCACAATGCCAGGACAATCCTCGTAATTTGAAGGATCATAGAAATCCTTCAAGGGCCGAGTGCCCAGACCATTCATTCATTGGAACCATTGCTGCATCTGCTGCTACTCTTCCAATTGTCTCTAAATCAGCTCCTGCTGGTTTGGGGGTGGGGAAGGTGGTTGTTGATTAGCCATGCGATATGCCTAACTATAACTCAACCTTTGCCTCCAGGAATGGTCTAAAGGTCCTTCCAACCAAGGATTCAATGACCTCCTTTCAAGAATGCACTAGAAGGAAGTTGGAAGGATGGGAAAAATGGAGCCCTGCAGCAAAAAAAACACAATCCTATCCTTAAATTGTGTAGCTTAAGGACCTATTCTTCAGAAATAAACTCTGACCACACAACAAATTTGGTGTTGTCCTTACTCTCAAAGGTGGTAAAGTTGGGCTGGCAAAGCAGGGGGAGCGTGTCCCGAGGGTTGATAATTATGCCAAACCCCTACTTAAGTCGTTTGACAATCGGAGCCCCCAACTTCGCACCTTTTGAAGCAAGCAGATGATTGCACCGCAAAAATACGCCTACAATAGTGCCTTCTTCTGCTATTTCCTAGCACTACCTGTGCATATTAGGATTCCGTAGTTGCATTTGTAAAAATACATGTATACATGCATCTAATTGAGTGGAAAGTAGAATGAAATAAGTGGCCTTGCATTTTACCTTTTTTCCTCAAGTGCCTCTTTGCAAAAATTCACCACCTCTATTTTTTATTTCCACTTGATTTTTTTATCTTTCCCGCGGCTGCATTTTCTTCCTCGCGCCATGCTTGCTACAGCTGCCCTTGTCCTTCCCTGCGGCTGCCATTCCAACCCTCTCCCTGCAGCTGCATGCGGCCATGCCATTCCTCTTATTTTTAAAGACCACAGCTCCTACCTTTACAAAGAGAGCCTAGTCCCAGCCAAGAAAAATCTCGCAAGCAACTCCATCTCCAGGCCACAACGTCCTCTCCTCCATTCCCCTCCATACACCGGTCCTCCCCTGAGGAGAAACCCGGCGGGCAGGAGCTCTTACTGTGGTGCATACCACCACAGTGAGACCACCACTGCCCAGCTCTTCAAAGAGCCGGTGGCCGTGGTGGGTTTGTTTTCATTTTTTTTGTGTTCCCGCACCTTCCCACCATTGGAGCCAAGGTCTAAAGCTTGAAGCAGTAGCAGCAGCAGCAGCCCCAGCCATTCTACGCAAGCTTGCAGGCGCCCCAGCCCCTCCACGCGCACCTGCAGGCCTTCTCCGCCTCAGCTTTTTCTGCTCTGTCACACGCATTGTCGCCTGCAACCGGCCGCTGCGCGCCTCTGCAGTGGCCGGCCAAGTGCCTCCCCACCCCCCCTGCGGCACTTGCAAGCTTCTGCTCAAGCTGCAGGCACCCTCGCCCTCTAGCCCCGTGTGCTCTGTCACGAGCTCTCCACGCTCGCAACCGGTCGACGCAGGCGCTCCTCTCTGCGCGAACAAGCGCCTACGTGTGCGTGCGTTGAAGACCTCCAGACGATGCCTACCATCTGCAGACGACTTAACCCTTTTGTTGCAGTGCACTCTCTCTGCTCTCTCCCGCTCTCTCTCTCTCTCTCACTCTCTCTCACAACACTATCTCTCACTCTCTTCACCGACACATACACACACCTACACTCACACTTTCAGACACACACACACAGCTATACTCTATTATAAACATATATATATATACGTATACTTATTTATAGTGATATATATATACATATATTGATATACATATATATATCTATATATATATATATATAGACTTATATTTATACATATAGTAGTACCTATATACTTATGTATTAGTATACATACATACATATATACATATATATATCTATATACTTATATATATACTTAGATATATATATATATACATATATATACATATCTAGAAACATATACCTATGTACCTATATATATACATCTATATAGTATTATATACATATATACATATGGATATATATATATACATCTATACATATATATATCTATAACTATATATACATACATATATATATATATACCTCTATATAGTTATATATACATACACACACATATATATATACATATACACTTATATATACATATCTGCATATATATATATACCTATATATATATAGCCATATATATATAGATATACATATGGATATATTTACAAATATACATATATATATTTTCACATTATTTACCATACGATGTATTGCGGGAATATCTGCACCAGTTGCTGATATTCCTCGATACACACGTATAGAAAACGTGGTCGCATACATCATCCACCATCCACCCCACACTCCACGTGGCACCTAGTCCTATTTGTTGCATCTCTCTAGACGATGACCAACTCGACATCGTGCTACACTCCATCTCCGCCTCCAACCCCACCCCTTTATATAAATAATATATACCTATATATATATACTGTATTTACTTTATTTCTGTTTCGCTTTCCTGATAGTAAAAAGACAAAAAGTATATAAAAGAGAAAAGATAATTGTTGACTTGCAGGTACCCCATCTTGCGAATAGCATGACTCGTTTTGGAACTCTATTTTGGGTCAAAGCCAAGAACCCAATTTTGAGGGTGTGCCTCAAGGTCAAAGATTACCAGAAAAAAATATAAATAAGAAAAACACCAAAAACACAATAAACAAATGGAAGAGACTGGTTGTAGGAAAGGCATAGAAACTTGACTTGTACCCCACTTCCCTGAGTTCGACCCTTGGCCTAAAAGTGACAAGATAAAATCAAGTAGGCTAGGTTAAAAATCTTGTAAAGAGATGGTTAGGTCCAATTTAGGTTAACCACTATACACATTTCAATGATAAAATCATCATATTAACAACCTATCCGGGTTCGACCATACATCTTTTCTGGCGCCGTTGCCAGGGAGGTGTGCCTTCAAGTAAGTTTCTATTCAATTCCTTTCTATTTTTCTCTTCTCTCTTCACGGGTATCTCTATTTTTGGTGTGCAGGTGAACCTGGTGTAAGGAGAAGGATGGCAGACGAAGTCGAAGACATAAGCAGATCGAAGGCGGGAACAAGAGTGTGAAGGCGCCAACACCACATTGGAGCTTCGCACACGTTGCCGAATAAGTAGGTCTTCTTTTCTTAGCAACTAGGGTTAACTTGTCACCTTAATAAAAAAAAAAACTAAAAAAAAAAAAACAGAAAAACTTCTTGGGATCTCTTGGGGCAAGTGGATTAAAATTCACTTGGTTGATTGATTGTCTTCACTCCCACCGCCCCAGGATTTTCAGCCTTACTTTGCATAACAAAAATCCAAGAATCTTAATTCTTGAATTTCTCGCCGTGTGAAGTATTCTTTGAGGCAAATACAGAAAGATTGATTGCACCCCTCTTTTTCCTCACTTATCTACAATTCGAGATCACATTTTTTGGTGGGGAGACTTGGAATTGAGTTGATTCCAACCCCGCACGACTTTTCAACTTGCCTCAGATTCGATCCCAAGTATTTCAACACCAACAACTTTAGTTTCTTTATCTGTTGGTTGAAGCCTTGTGTGTGGACATCTTTCTGGTGATTGGGAGCACTTGAATTGAAGTTCTTTGGATCCCTTTCAGATAAATATAAAACTGACTCGTGCATCCACACATAGAAATCTCCATTTAGGGTAGCCCATTGCATTTCAGCATGCATTAACCAACTGATATTGAAGAAGGGTTTCTTGGGGTTAGAAAGAAAACTTGTATTCTCACAAAACCCGGAGATTGGTTGAATTGGTATTTCAGCGAAATCCTAAAATCGATACTACTTAAGGCTGAACTCTAAAAATCGTTGACCAATTAAAACTTTAATTCGGGGAGATTTCTCCATTGCATGCTTGTTTTACACACTCTCTTAAAATCAATCATGTGGGCATTACCCGTAAACAACGCCCTCCACATTCCAGAAGCACTTGATCCTAAGCCTCTAACTAAAACTGGTAGTAACATGACCCTTACTAAGGATTGGAGGTCTAACTACCTACGTGTAGTAGCAACGCGTTGGTGAGAGTTCCCGTGTGCTATCGGGTGTCTAAGACTGGGGCAAACGGCCTTTCATTCTGTCTCAGTGGTTCCGCGATGCTCGCATTCGGTTCCGTAGTTCGTGATAGTAGGTAACTTAGATTTTTAGGTCTAATGGCACACTGTAGATGTTAGGAACTTGATTGTATTGATTTGTAATCAAGTGTTCCTTTACGACGTCATTTCTCTCATCTCTTTTCCCTTCTCATCTCCCCAAATCTTCCTGCGGTAGTGCATGTTTGGGAGGAGGTCACAAAACCATGAACTATTTGAATTGACTGATAAATCTAGAAAAGAAGCCGAATCGTCCTCCTCCACAAACATGGCTGCACACCCACCCCCAAATCCTGTGGGAGGAAACCGCCCTCAGAACCCACCAGGTGGTGGAGCCTTAGATCCCATAACTCGCCTACAAGCCCAAATGGAGATGTACAATGAGCAAATCGAAGCCGTTCGGGAAACATTGGAGGAAATGCAGAACCCTCCCTAACGGGAGGAGCCTTGGTCTCTTAGCTCATATCAGAATCCCGCTACTACAGAGACCATAGGACAAATTCGGGTGCCCATGGGTGGGGATGACTTTGAATTAAAACCGAACATAATTGGCCTAATAAATTTTCACTTCCGTGGTCTTGCAAGTGAAGATCCTTTTCTCCACTTGGAAGACCTAACCCGACTGACTGAAACGGTTAAACTAAGAAATGTTGGGTTACCTATAGTCCTCATGAAGATGTTCCCGTTTTCATTGCAGGATAAAGCGTCGCAATGGTTACGCACCCTTGGGAGAACCATCCACTCTTGGGAAGAGATGCAAACAGCGTTTCTCAAGAAGTTCTTCCCAATCAGGCAAACCAATGCGCTTCGTCGTGCTATCACTTCATTTACGCAACAAAACGGCAAACAATTTTATGAGGCATGGGAGAGGTATAACGACCTCCTCAGGAAGTGTCTGTACCACAGTCTGCCTAAGTGGCATATAGCCCAGATCTTCTACTATGGGCTAAATGAGACTTTGAAGTAGATTGCAGACACTTCCTGTGGAGGGAACTTTATGAATAAAGACGAGAATGGAGCATTTGAACTGTTTGAAAATATGAGTGAAAACTCGATGAACAATGCTTCCATTGTCTCCTTTAATTGTACCAGCCAGCCTCGAAATGTCCACAAAGTTGACATGGGACCCTCCCATTCATCCACTGATCTAAGCCTTATTGCACAAAAACTGGATGAAGTCTCCTTCATGCACAAGAAGCTGGACGAGCTTCTGGCCAACCCCGCTCGATCTCTAGCAAACACCACCTCTTCACCACTTCGTCACAATCCAAATCATTCTAACACCAGGCTTATCCTGAGAAACCCTGTAAGACCTTCCTTACCGAGTGTCGTGCCGAGCGACTCGGTAAGTCATGTGGAACTGGCTTCTGCGAGCTAATATTTCGACACGGAGGACCAAGCCTCCGTGTGCTTGGATGCATATTTACACGCGGACACGTCCTCTGGCATAGAAGACACTTGTGCCCTGGGGAACAACCCGTTCTCTGCCACTTATATCCCAGGGTGGCGTAATCATCCAAACTTTGCATGGTCCAACAACCTGCAGTGCCAAAACCCCGTTGGTGGACCAATGCGACTGTCTGCACCCGTCATCCCAAGGCCCCAGTCTAATCCTATGGCGAATCCGCCATCGGGCCCTTGCGTACCACAAACTAAACACGCATCAAGTCCTCTTGACAAATTGATGCGAATGATGACGGAAATGTCAAAGCACCATGAAGAGAACATGACTTCTCTTTACCACCAATTGGCACAGCAGAATGCTGAGATCAGTCAACTACGCATGGCGACTCGATCTCAGGGCACTCTTCCTACCCAACCTATTCCAAACCCGCAAAACTTCGTACCCCATGGTCCTCAACCACAGGTACGACCTTCTCAGGGACAGGTTAATCAAATTCTACAAGCTTCGAGCATTCCACCGGGATTTCAGGCTAATGCCGTTGCAGTGCCGCACTCTTATGTCCCCATTGCGAACCCTCCTCCATCGTATGATCCCACAGGACCCGCATCGTCCAATGCTATCACTACGAGGAGCGGTAAGCATACCATCGATCCACCTCGACCTGATCCTGGCCCATCTTCTTCTTCATCGCCCTCTCATTCGGGATGCGCACTGCATTCGCGAGAGGACGATGCACCCAAATTCGTGCTGGAATCAGTCCCATTCCCTGAGGCTCTACTGAGGGAGCCAAAAGGCAAAAAGAATGATATGCAGGCCTTTGATAACCTGCATAATTTATTCAAGGATGTAGAAATCAAGGCAGCCCTGCTCAAGGCTATCGACCACATACCTACTGTTGCTCGATTTTTCAAAGACTACACAACACCCAGGCGACAGTCAAAGAAGACTAAGAATCCGGTGGTTCTCTCGCCTCATGCGAGTTGTGCTATACTGTCAAATCTACCATCGAAGCAGAAAGACCCGGGCACACTGCTTATCTCCTGTAGCATCCAAGGCTGCAATTTTAATTGTGCCCTGCTTGATCTATGATCTTCCATAAATCTTATACCGACCATCATGCTCGGAAAATTTTCCTTTGGAAATTTGAAACCCATCCCTGCCACGTTACAGTTGGCAGATCGTTCTGTCGAAATCCTGAAGGGTGTGGTGGAAGATGTGGTGGTTAGGGTCAACAGTCTTTGTTTTCCTGTTGACTTTCTCATTTTAGATATGGAAGTTCCTAGCTCACTTTCTGATTGTCCGATCATCCTTGGTCAACCTTTCTTGGCCACAGCCCGTGCCCATATCGATTGCGAGTCGGGCTGTATCGAGATTGCCATTGGATCTGAAAAGATCAAACTTAACATCTTCAAGGCAGCCAAGAACTTTGATTGTGATTGCATCGAGGATGACATGTCTGATGAGGACATGGCCGTCAGCGCATGTATTGGACTAATTAGGACCTATTCGGACTATTGCGGATTGCCTATAAATACTGATGACTGCCTAACCAACACAAACTGTGATGTTCCCCCGTCCCGTACCTTCTCCTGGCCAGACTTCTGACGAGGTTTTCTCCGCTTCCCATACCTCATGGTTTGAGTCATATCCGGGCTACTCACCGTCGGTCCACACTCCTGAAGATCGGATTGCCCTTTCTTCCCCGCCAAATTAGGCGGATTTGCAAATCCACACTGGGACCTTGAGCCCATATACTTCTCATTGGGGCTATTCCTTTTTGGATCCATCAATCCGAGAAGCCTCTCTTCTTAGCCAATCTGAGGGCCAATTCCTTCCTCCTAACTTGTTCTCCAACCTGCCTAGGACACTCTCATCCCAAGAAATGACAGACCTTTCACCATCCACTCCCGAGCTGAAAGAGCTGCCTAACACACTTAAGTATGTTTTCCTGGGACCAAATGAAACGCTCCCTATAATCATCAGTTCAAAATTGACCAGGGAGCAGAAGTGCAAACTAACTAAGGTCCTCATAGAACACAAGGCAGCTATTGGATGGTCTTTATCGAACTTATCTAGCATTAGCCCCTCCTACTGCACTCACCATATATATACGGAGGAGGAGGCTCAACCTTCCCGCGAGATGCAGCAACATCTCGACCCTAACATGCAGGAGGTCGTTAAGAATGAAATCATTAAGTGGCTGGATGCGGGTATAATCTACCCGATCATCGATAGCCCCTGGGTGAGTTCGATTTACATTGTGCCCAAAAAGGTAGGACTCACCATCTGTGTCAATGACAGGGGCAAATCCATCCCTACACGCACTCCTACATCTTGGAGAGTGTGTGTAGATTATAGGAAACTTAATGCTGCAACCAAGAAAGATCACTTCTCGCTACCATTTATTGACCAAATCCTGGAGCAGTTAGTGGCAAATAAATTTTTCTGTTTCCTGGATGGATTCTAAAGATATAGCCAGGTGGCAATTGACCCCCGAGACCAAGAGAAAACCACTTTTACTTGCCCTTTCGGCACCTTCGCATTTAGAAGGATGTCGTTCGGACTTTGCAATGCGCCAACAACTTTCCAGAGATGCATGCTAGCGATATTCCATGACATGGTTGGTGACTTTCTCGAGGTCTTCATGGATGACTTTTCGGTCTTTGGACCATCTTTCGACAAATGTCTTGCCAGCCTGACTCATATCCTTAGGAGATGTATTGATGTAGACCTCGTGCTTTCCTGGGAAAAAAGTCATTTTATGGTGCACGAGGGAATTGTTCTCGGACATATCATCTTTGATAGGGGTATCGAGGTTGACATGGCTAAGCTGGATGTCATTGCTGATTTACCTATGCCTGGCTCTGTCAAACAAATCTGCTCCTTCCTGGGACATTTTGATTTTTATAGGAGATTCATCAAAGACTTCTCCAAAATTTCTCGACCCTTAACTCATCTCCTATCAACCGACGTACCCTTCGATATGGGCCCCGACTGTATACAAGCATTCATACAGCTATGTAATGCTGTCACCAAGGCCCCTGTTCTCCAGCCGCCTGATTGGTCCCTCGACTTTGAACTTATGTGTGATGCTTCTGACCTTGCAGTCGGAGCCATCCTGGGACAGAGACGCGATAGACACCCCTTCGTGGTGTACTACGACAGTAAGACGTTAAACGAGGCCCAGGGTAAT
This sequence comes from Thalassia testudinum, assembly GCA_037157565.1. Lineage (NCBI taxonomy): Eukaryota > Viridiplantae > Streptophyta > Magnoliopsida > Alismatales > Hydrocharitaceae > Thalassia > Thalassia testudinum. The sequence continues at coordinate 218,810,839 of JAZHRO010000031.1, read as the reverse complement.
TATACTATCACTAAAAAAGAACTACTGGCGGTCGTCTTTGGGCTAGAGAAATTCCACTCTTACCTTTTGGGCTCCCACGTTATTATTTTCACTGATCACGTGGCCATTAGCCATCTCATGAACAAGAAGGATGCCAAGCCTAGACTGATTCGTTGGATCCTTCTGCTCCAAGAATTTGACATTGAGATTCGCAATAAGGCCAGAACCCAAAATGTTGTGGCTGATCACCTTCCAGATTGGACCCTGACCATATTGGACTTACTCTACCGATCAATGAAATTTTTCCTGATGAGCACCTATTGGCAATAAATGTGGCAAGTGGACCGTGGTATGCCGACATTGCCAATTACCTTGCTTCTGGATCCCTTCGACGTGGCTGGCCTAAAAACCAGCACGAGCGTCTCATGGCAGAAACAAAGTATTATTTCTGGGATAATCCACTTCTTTTTCGTATAGCTGCTGATCAAATCATCCGTCGCTGTATTCCTGATAGCGAGTTCCCCAGTGTGCTATCCTTCTGCCACGATCAGGCCTGCGAAGGCCATTTCTCTAGGAGGAAAACTGCAACCAAGGTGTTGCAGTGTGGTTTCTTTTGGCCCTCCCTTCACCAAGATGCACACAATTATGCCAAGCATTGCACTAGGTGCCAGTCGTTAGGGTCAATGGCACGTCGTGACATGATGTCCTTGCAACCCATCCTAGCTACGAAAATCATCGACATCTGGGGAATTGAATTCATGGGTCCCTTTCCTCCATCCAACGGCTTCAAATTCATCCTCGTGGCCATTGACTATGTTTCGAAATGGATCGAGGTTATTCTCGTGCGTCGTGCTGACCATGTTCTTTCCACCCGATTTGTCAAAGACCACATCTTTGCATGCTTTGGGATACCTCGAGCCATTATCTCGGATGGAGGAAGCCATTTTACCCATGCTTCTTTTCGGGCACTTCTGAGGAAGTATGGAGTCCACCATCGTATCGCATCCCCGTATCATCCTTAGACGAACGGCCAGGAGAAATTGTCGAACCGACAAATCAAGCAGATTCTCTAGAAAACAGTTCGGCCTAACCATAAGGATTGGTCTGACAAGTTGATTGACGCACTTTGGGCGTATCAGACCACCTTCAAGGCTCCCCTTGGTATGTCTCCGCATAGAATCGCTTACGGGAAGCCTTGTCATTTGCCCATGGAGTTAGAGCACCGAGCTTATTGGGTGATTCTCCAATGTAACCTCGACCCAGACCTGTGTGGTCGAGAAAGGAAACTCCAACTCCAAGAGCTGAAAGAGCTTCGTCGTGAAGCCTATGACTCTGCTCTAACCTTTAAACAACACACTAAGGCTTTTCACGACAGCCATATTCGACGGAAAGAATTTGAGCCATCTTAGCAAGTTTGGCTCTATAATGCCCGACTCAAATTCTTTCCTAGGAAATTAAAGTCCAAATGGACAGGTCCTTTCCTGGTCTCAAGACCATTCCCCAACAGGGCCGTCGAGATCGAAGATACCAAATCTGGGCGTAAATTTATGGTCAACGGGCAATGTTTGAAACCCTATCTGACTCATGAACTTGCCCTCATTGGAGAAACCGTTGCCCTGCTGGAGGGTAACTAATTCTTTGCCTCATTCTGAGTCCAGCTGGAGACGTTAAATTCAGCGCTCGTTGGGAGGCACCCTAACAACACTCACCATCCACCATCACTTTTCACTTCACTATCATGATCACATCACTTTTCACTTCACCACCCACCATCCGCCCACCCTACCACCCTGCTGTATACCCTGCACTTCAGCTCTCGTTACCCGATCTTTCATCCTTTCTCTACCCTTCCCTACATGCATATGAGGACATAGCATTGTTTGGCATGGGGGGTGGATAGGCATCCTTAGGATCTGGGTATTTTAGGGTATCATGCAGTTTCTATATATAGATAAAAAAAAAGAGAAAATGAAAATGGTATTTAGTAATGATCTGAAAGCTGAAACAAAGATAAATAAGTGTTTATGGATATTCAACCTCTATTTTGAAGACTTTCCAGGCCACAGAAGCTTGATTCGCTTAGGATCGGCTTAATTCACTTGAGCATTGACAAGATAGATCGGAATCTCTCCTAACTAAGGACGTATTCTTGTACCTGAGACACCAGTAAAGGATCCGTTGGTTTGCTTTTACTTGAGAGCTTAAGTAAACTTGGTTCACACTACACATATCAGGAAAGACCAGGTGAACATAAGATCCAACCCTAGTGTTCATTAGGGAAGGTGGAGTCCTTACCTGTGCGGGCAGGTAGACTTTTTATCCCAGGCTTTAGTCTTGTGTTTAGGAGTGACTCTTTCCACCAAAAAGAAACTCTCCGACCAAAAAGAAAAAAAGTGTGCTCCTTCAAAAAAATGTTGTAAGCGATATACTGACAAGTGTTTCAAAAAAAAAAAAGTTGCAAATAAGTCAGTATATCTCACAAATGTCTATAAAGTCTTTGCCCTACAAAAAGTTATTCAGGGCAGGTTACAAATACCTTATTTTCCTTTGAGCCACAAAAATCAGAAAATGGGAGTTGAGTTTTTCGTCATCTTCTAAAGGGTCAATCCAAAAACATGAGCTGAAACTGGGACCAACCTGTACTTAAAGATTCGTGAAACCTTGGGCTTGAGTCTTAATGTTCATCTGGTCAATCTTGATCCTTCACTATGCACAAGCCATAACTTCTTGAGCTCTCGAGTACGGCAAAAACCTCCAGGGTTCTGGAAATCGTACTTAAGGTTTAAATATTAAGAGTCCTGGTTAATCGAGAGATGATCTTTTTCATGTGAGACCTAAAGTACTGGTAGTCTTATCTACAATTGGTTCTCACAATATCCAACAATAAACACACCTATATCGCCTCAGAAGAAAATCTTCAGCTTAAGATCATTTCTAAATGCTACAAAAAAAGAAAAAGAAGTTTTGCTAGGGACTAGCAAAAGATAGGCATGGGGGTATGATTGCACCGCAAAAATACGCCTACAATAGTGCCTTCTTGTGCTATTTCCTAGCACTACCTGTGCATATTAGGATTCCGTAGTTGCATTTGTAAAAATACATGCATCTAATTGAGTGGAAAGAAGAATGAAATAAGTGGCCTTGCATTTTACCTTTTTTCCTCAAGTGCCTCTTTGCAAAAATCCACCACCTCTATTTTTTATTTCCACTTGATTCTTTTATCTTTCCCGTGGCTGCATTTTCTTCCTTGCACCATGCTTACTACAGCTGCCCTTGTCCTTCCATGTGGCTGCCATTCCATCCCTCTCCCTGCAGCTGCATGTGGGCATGCCATTCCTCTTCTATTTAAAGACCGCAGCTCCTGCCTTTGCAAAGAGAGCCTGGTCCAAGCCAAGAAAAATCTCGCAGGTAGCTCCATCTCCAGGCCACACCGTCCCCTCCTCCATTCCCCTCCATACGCCGATCCTCCTCCATGGAGAAACCCGGCGAGCAGGAGCTCTTACTGTGGTGCACACCACCATAGTGAGACCACCACCGCCTAGCTCTTCAAAGAGCCGGTGGGCGTGGTGGGTCTGTTTTCATTTTTTTGGTGTTCCCACACCTTCCCGCCATTGGAGCAGCTTCAAGGTCTAAAGCTTGAAGCAGCAGCAGCAGCCCCAGCCATTCCGTGCAAGCCTGCAGGCGCCCCAGCCCCTTTGTGTGCGCCTGTAGGCCTTCTCCGCCTCCGCATTCTCTGCTCTGTCGCATGCACTGTCACCCGCAACCGGTCGCTGCGTGCCTCTGCAGCGGTCGGCCAAGCGCCTCCCCACCCCCTTGCGGCACCTGCAAGCTTCTACGTAATCTGCAGGCACCCTCGCCCTGCAGCCCCATGCACTCTGTCGCGAGCTCTTCGTGCTCGCAACCGGTCGATGCAGGCGCTCCTCTCTGCGGGAACAAGCGCCTGTGTGCGCACGCGTTGAATACCTCCAGACGACGCCCGCCATCTGCAGATGACTTAACCCTCCTGCAGTAGTGCTCTCTCTCTGCTCACTCCCGCTCTCTCTCTCTCTCACTCTCTCTCACAACACTCTCTCTCACTCTCTTCACCGATGCATACACACACCTACACTCACACTTCACACACACACACACACACCTATACTCTATTATAAACATATATATATATACGTATACTTATATATAGTGATATATATATACATATATTGATATACATATATATCTATATATATATATATATAGACTTATATTTATACATATAGTAGTACCTATATACTTATGTATTAGTATACATACATACATATATATATATATATATATATCAATATATATATATATATCTATATACCTATATATATACACTTATATATATATATACATATATACATATACTACTATGCAAATACATATATATATATATACTTACATCTATATATATAGTAGCATTAGTATACTTATATACATATATATATATATATATATTTATATACTTATATGTATATATATATATACATATATATACATATCTAGATACATATAACTATATACCTTTATATATACATCTATATAGTATTATATACATACATACATATACATATATATGTATACATCTATACATATATATATCAATAACTATATATACATAGATATATATATATATACATAGCTACATTTATCTACATATATTACTATATCCTTATACATACATATATATATACCTCTATATAGTTATATATACATACACATATATATATATACATATACACTTACATATACATATCTACATATATATATATACCTATATATTTATAACCATATATATATAGATATACATATAGATATATTTGCATATATACATATATATATTTTCACATTATTTACCATACACTGTATTGCGGGAATATCTGCACCAGTTGCTGATATTCCCCGATACATGCGTACAAAAAGCGTGGTCGCATACATCATCCACCATCCTTCCCACACTCCACGTGGCACCTAGTCTTGTTAGTTGCATCTCTCTAGACAACGACCGACTGGACACCGTGCTACACTCCATCTCCGCCTCCACCCCCACCCCTTTATATACATAATATATACCTATATATATATATACTGTATTTACTTTATTTTTGTTTCGCTTTCCTGATAGTAAAAAGATAAAAAATATACAAAAGAGAAAAGATAATCTTTGACTTGCAGGTACCCCATCTTACGAATAGTAAGACTCATTTTGGAACTCTGCTTTGGCTCAAAGCCAAGAGCCCCATTTTGAGGGGTGCCTCAAGGACAAAGATTACTAGAAAAAAATCTAAATAAGAAAAACACCAAAAACATAATAAACGAATGGAAGAGACTCGTTGTAGGAAAGGCGTAGAAACTCAACTTGTACCCCACTTCCCTGAGTTTGACCCTGGGCCTAAAAGTGACAAGATAAAATCAAGTAGGCCAGGTTAAAAATTTTGTAAACAGTTGGTTAGGTCCAATTTAGGTTAACCAGTATACACATTTCAATGATAAAATCATCATATTAACAACCTATCCGGGTCCGACCATACAGCAGATGTCACTAATTCAAAATGCATTCAAGAGAATACCCTGAAACGGACTCAATGAATCCTAGGGCCAACGTCTGCTCAATTTTATTTAAGGCTTGGGATAATAATGCTTCTGGAATGTGATTGGCCCTTAATTCGGTTATGCCCTTAACGATAAATTCATGAGTGTGTATGTGCACAACCAATGATTTTTCAAGTAAGATTAAATTTTTGTGAGGTTAATTTTAAGGTTCAAATCTTGCTTAGTAGCTTTTAGGATTCAAATATTAGATGCATTCAACCAAGTTTTGTGAGGCAAACCAAGTTTGAAAGCATGACTTCAAGTATTTTCCTTTATAAATCAAGAAAATATGGAGTGCCTGGTTTGATCTAATTATTTAATCCTCTGGAACCGCTATAAGATAAATCAGTTTTAAATTCATTTGGTGGTGCAGTCCGAACAGCTCAATAAGTGACCCAGATGCACCAACAATTAAGGCATACAGAAGTGATTAACCAATCTGATTTCCACTCTTTTATGTGTTGATTTGTGCGTGTATTGGTTCCATAGGTTGGAATCCCGGTTGAGTAAAAATCAAAAGAAGTTATGTGTCTCAAGTGTGGGTGTGTATGGTATGTGTGTTACATTCGTCCCACAATTAAATGAGATATATTTTTTTAATTTTCTTTTTATCCAAGGATGAAGTGGGTGAAGGTGACAATCAATACAAGCAATTCCTATCATAGGGTTCGTGAAAACACTTAAGTAGATTAAGTCTTGTTTATTAAGGTGGCGAAATGAACTAGTGGGTGGGAGAGTGGGGGAAAACTTACAAATATCTCTACCAGCACTTTACTCCAATCTACCACCTTCAGCCTCTCAATTGGGTTCCTGTAAGACAATAAATTGAAGAAGAAAGATAGAATAGAAAAATATGTACGTAATATAGAAAAATACGGAAAATCTAATCAAAGTTCGTTGCCTCATCGACAATGGTGCCAAAATGATTAGCATGTTTTTGTGATGGAAAATCAGGGTTTCGGAGAATCTATTGTGGTAGTCAAAAATCTGCTAACCAAATAAAATTTATACCAAAACTCAAGATGTTCCCCAGGTCAAACATAGGGAGGAGATGCTTGATTCTTTGAAAATCTTGTTTTACTTTGTTTCTTTTTAGTATTTTATATTTTCTTTTTTTTTTTTTGCCATTTTATGATAGTGTGGAAACAAGTAGGAATATTATCTACACTAAGCTATTCTAGAAAGTAGGAAAGAACTATTCTAGTTGCTAAGTATGAAGGAAGAGAGAGAGTATCAAAAACTACTTCTAGATAAATACTTGACAAATGTTTATTACAAAAGCTTCTATGCTATGAAAGCAGTAAAAGGGAACGGGGGTGAGAGAAATCCCCTTTGTCGACTGCTCGGAGCACGAAACTATGTTGACATGGCCTGGATGAAGATGTTGAGTTGGAGGAAGGAGAATGGCATCAGATGATGAGGGGAGGATGGGCGGTGTCGTGGCATGATCCACTTCCCGGAATGGGGCTGAGAAGACGGCTGATGAGAGCTCCACGAATGGTGATGAGAAGGTGGAAAATAATTTTTCTTCTCTAGTCGACCATCCCAAAGTCTTGGGACAGAAGCTCAAGGTGTGTTTTGAGCTCTAGAGAAGGTGAGGAAAGCATAGGAAGGGATGAAGCGAAATGGGAGAGATGTAGAGCCTTATATAGTGGTAGAGAGGGGTGTATTTATGTGCATGGGTCAACAGCGACATTTAAAACGTCGCTAAAGACCCACCATGGATGTCACTGAAGCTCGTGCACACCATCGCTGGCACTCACTTGCTAAGGCGTGGTCGATGATCAGCCATTGGATCGTTATCTTGCGACTAAGGATCGTGTGGAGATCGCGACTCTTGATTGCATCAGATACCGCATCTGATCGTGATCCAATCACACGTAATCTCACATTGTGCCATCCGTGCAGCCACGTAGTGCCATAGATGTTGCTTGATCTTCATTCGATGGAGTTGGTTACACACGCCGCTTGCCTTGCAGCTGTAAAGCAACCGGTGAAGGGCATCATGGCTCAATTAGGTGCGTCGACCTAAGATCGCACAGCCCAATTTATTCCGTGCTTTAGTTGAGTGAATGCGGATTGAGTTTAGAACACATGTCACTGCTTTGGGAGTGCCTTTGCCCACCATTGCGCCAAAGAGGCCTGAATGTTGTGTTTCTGATTTTCCAGCAGCCAAGGGTCATGTGATCTTAGCCATTGGATTTTCATTCAACTGCTAGGATCTCACGGGGGAGGCATCCTTGCGGAAGAAGGGCGGCTACGTCAGGCGGTCTAGATGGACGGTGCCACATGGCACATCTAGACCATCCACCTTTCTTTGCTTGTAGAGGATGTAAGGGAGCTCGGATCAAGATGATTTTCGCGTTGCTGAACTATGATTGTCGCTACAGATTCATCTATACAGTCAAATTTTTCATTTGAAGCATTGAAATGTATCACCCTATTTCTTGGCCACAATAATGCTTAAATTACTATACAATTTATACCAATCATCCTAAATGCAATATAATGAATGTTATGTAGTATTTATACTATGGAATACAACGCTAAGCTTAGGAACTAACATAAGTAGGTATTTTATCAGGAATAAATGCATGTTTATCAACCGTTCATCCAAAGGAAGAAGTTATGAAAGAAGAAGATGTATGAGGGAAATATAACTAGGAAAAGGACCTAATTGACAAAAGGACTCGATTGTCACTAAAGATAAGGGCATAAATGCAAACAATGGGTTTAATGAATTATTTTAATTTAATTTTGATTAAATTTTTATATAATTTTATAAATAGTGTAAATAACATGTTTATGCCATGAAATTACATTTTTTCTCATTTTAGCTATATTTATTTAAGTACTTAAAATATTAAGTTAATTAATGACTATCGATATATGTTATATATATATAGCTATAAGGTTTTATTTGAGTCCTATTAATTAATTAAACTTATGTTAGCAATAATTAAACCATAATTTAGTGATTTTAAATTATTTTCAAGGTCTTAGCTATTTTGCCTTTATTATATAATTAACCCTTAAGTAATGTTATTCATTATTAATTAACTAAGGCAACTAGCTAATTTATGTGAATTAGGAGCCATGATGAATCCCTCATCAAACTCCCATGTCAAAGTTTGCTAGTCCCTAGGAAAATTAACAATGAATATGGTGAATTAAAACACTAACATGATAAATTAAAATATAATTAATTATTTAAAAAAGGAGTAATTAGTTCTAAAATTTTTTTAAGATTTTTACCCTTTTATGTTTTTATATTATTATAAATATGTATCCATAAATAAAATAGAGCATTTGAAGAGAATCCTCTTACGATGAACTCAAAACCTAAATATCCTTTAAAATTGATGCATGTGAAAAATACACTTGATAGGAATTCAAATTCAAATGAGAACATTTGATAGCCATTTTATTCTCTGGACACCACTTTAAACCTTACAAATCAAAAAGGTCAAGATGGGTAATGTTACAAGACTCAAAGCTTGGAAATCAAATTCTAACTCAAAAATTTATGTCCTTAAGGTCGTGAATTTTGATTTTTACCAACCTAAGCTTTTGTAAATTAACTAAATAGCCTTTATCGATGAAATTCAGATAGAAAGTGAAATCCCTAAACCTACTAGCCCATATCAACAAGGATGGAATTATACACCTAGGGCCTTGCAAATCGATCTCCTTTAAGCCTCAAATGCTAGTCTCCAAAACCCGATTTCTTAGGCTTCACTACCCACTCAAGGTTCAGTAGCTATGAGGTTAAAATGTCCGTGCAGGTGAAATAGACTCATCCTACATTCATCCAAACTTGCCAAAATTCTGACCTCAAGATGTCAAAACCCCAATCCAGGTCATCTCAATTCAAGCGTTTGGCTTGGCCTTACTCAAATTTGGGTTCTTTCTCCTTACCCATTTTTATCCTCAGGTCAACACTTTAGGTGTTTATTTCCCCAGTGGATCACTGGGTCTTTTATTTAGAGTTTTTATCTGCATATTTTTCTAATCCATTTTCTATAGGTTAAGACCATTTGTATTGAGATGTTTTTTTTGATAGAGGAGGGTGGAATCTATTTATAGCGAGATGTTTTATTTGGTGGATAAATGTGTAAGCACCCATTTGTACTTAGGTGCATTATTGCTAGGTGTGTATATATATTTTTCATATATATATATATTTTCCTTACCTTCTCATTTTTCTTACTGCTAAGTAAAATCTCCAAGTATTTTTTCTATGTGATTGCCACATCCTTCACCCATCCAAGAGCCGCCCCACAAAAATCCTTGCAATAAAAAGGATATAAAACCAATCTCTTGGTCTTTGTGTTTTCGTGGTCTCAGATGCGTGTATGACAATTCTAATGTGTCTGTGGTTTGGACACTTAGGTTACTTAGCTCGCAAACTAGAGAGTGGACAACAAAGCCTTTCACTTTCAGGTCCCTTAAACCATTAGTAACTACTTGTAGGATCTGTCAAGATGCAACTCACCAAGTCTAGCCGAACGTATTTGACTGATTAAGCTAACTATAGCCCGTTAGAACTATGGTTAAGGATTCAACTAACCTCTTTACTCAATTAAGTTTAAGTATCTAGTCTTTTTACTCAACTTAGTGATAAAAATATGCATTAAATGTCAAAAGGACATAACCTAGTCTTATTGCCCAAGAAAGTTACAATTTAATTCAAAAAATTAAGTCATGTATAAGAATTAATGACATCTTAGTTACTCTATTTTAGAGTGAAAAGCACGAATATAGATTGCATAATTAGGTTTCAAAATCTCAACTTGAAAAATCTCATGTCAAAAGTACAAACCAAGTACTTATTTTGAAAAGGTATTCACGACAAAGTCCAAAGTGAAGATTCAATGCTCTCACTAATGTACACTACTTACAATATAAATATAAATATTTTTTATTCTGACCTTAAGAATTCATGACTTTTTAAATTATATAATTATGTACAAATATTAAGGTCCATATCAATTTTCCTCCAAAATGTAATCCCTATAAAATAGAAAATATTTTGTTATTTTTGTATTTATATTTTTATGGCTTATCAAATTTTCAAATTTTTATATGTTTTTAAAATTTTAAATTTTTTTGGTTTATCAAAATTTTTCTTCTTTTGTGTACTACTACACTTAAAGTATTAAGATTCACTTTAAGCCCCCCCAAGTTAAAATTTTACAAACTCCACACTGTAAGGAACGGGTGAAACAGACTCTACACTTCACTTATTATCGGGTGACGGAAGGAGTTGAATAGAGGAGATCAGCAGATCTCGAAGTAGATGATTTCTACTCTAACAAAAGTTAGAGGGGTCGGTTGGACTAAGTGAAGAATACGTAAGAATGAACTGATCTGATAAAGCTCAATTTCAAATATAGAAGTAGACAAAGACAGGAAAATCAAGAAACAGCTAAACACAAACGCTAAGTTCTATGCCTTTAGCTAGGCGTAAACTCAGATAAAGCACTAGTGGAGCATGTAACATTCTTCAACGAGACCCAAGGCGTGTGTGATGGTAACACCATCATTCATCATAACTAGCTTAAATTAGTCAAAATCAAGAGGCAATGCTCTTGAATAATCATCTAAGGTCCGTAATCCATGCTAATCCATTTTGAAAAGTGAATAACAAAATAGGGTTAAATATGCAGTTTTAACATTACATCTTAAATGCAGAGTAACCATGGGGTAACCCATGGGTTCATTAAAGGGCAAATGGGCATTAAAGTCTAAGAAGTGCACCAACACAGACAAAAATGGGGTTTCATGCATTTCGAGAACCAAACCAGCATACCAAAACCCTAATATCAGACATGCTTAAGTTGAAGAGGTTTTGGTCATGATAAAATTCATCTAAACCTCCTAAAATTCATAAAAACATACTATAAGAGGGTTGGTACCCTTGGTTTGATCATCTGAACCCATTTTGACCTGGAATAGAGTATAAGACGGGATTTTGCCTTAATTTGGATTTCTGTACAAATTTCCTAGTCAAACATGGTCAAAACTCAAATCCAACTTCACCATTAGATTTATTGGGTCCAAACTAGGTTAAGGCCAATATTTGGGCCCAATCAGAGTCCATCTTTATTTAGTTTACATTTCGGTCCTTTAAATCTCTATTTCTCTTAATCAAACTCTTAACTTTCAAGATTCTTGCAAATAGCCCACTAACTTGTCATTTTCTTCATTTAGGTCCATACAATCATTGGCGGTGGGAACACACCTTCAGTGAGATTCAAGGAAAGTTTTCTCCCTTAAATCAAAGCCAATCATCTCTAAATTTGGAGGGAAGGACCTATATGAGTTTCCTAATCTCTTGAGATACCCTAGAGATCCCAAATCGACTTGTAAAGATCGGACGAGCTCGAGAAATTTAGGGATCTTTCTCCCCAGAAAGCTCAACCAAATCAAGCCTCCTTGTTCAATTAGAGCTCATTCTTTAGCTCTATAAGAAGTCCACGACCCCAGAGCATCCTCGTTAACAAGGAAAATAACGAAAAACCTCTTCTCTCCTCTCCTCTCCTCAGCCAAGCTCCAACCTCAGCTTTACCAATTGCCTTCCCCATCCTCCCACAACCTCTCAACAATCAAATTGAGACCGCCTCCTTCATCCTTGTCTTCTTCTGCACTTGGTGGGCCAAAGGCTAGGGCTATCTACCCCTTCATCGTCACCGCTCCACATCACCAAAGTACTCTCCTTCTCTGATGTCAGCCAATCAAAGCTGATGCCAACTCCTATCCCCTTCGTCTGTAGCTAGGTCCTTTAATTTCTTCACTTCTCCTGTGGTTTACGGACAACCCATTCCAACTCCAATTTGACCACCGTATGCTTGCCTCCCACTTCATCTTCTTCACTGTCGGTGACACCTCCAATGAAGCTGTGCAGCCACTACAGTCCACCAAACCACCTGATTCCACGTCTAAAAGCTTTGCCTCACCTCCACCATCAAAAGGCCCAACCTAATTTAGCCTCCCAACCACTCCTCCCTAATGAACAACCCACTATTCCGCCGACCAACTGAACTTCATCCAAACATCTTCATTCACTATTCACCTTAATGCTACCACCATCACCTTCAACGCATCTCGACGATGCTTATGAATCATCTAATTGGGGCTGAGCGCTCGAATCCGTGATTACAGGTACTGATCGGAGCTCTGCCGTCACCGCCACCTTCATCTACTTCGTCCGCTACACTTCAACCTTCTCTAACCCTACTACCACATCCAGGACCTATGGAATCCATCCACGCACCCACCTACAACTTCAATCGAAGCATGGAGTAGTAGCAACCTCTACAATTCGAAGGACACCCAGAGATTCAATGTGCAAAGGAAGAGGGGACATTTAGTTCCACTTCGTGCATCGACAAGGCAAGAGAGACACATAAAAGGAAAAGATGTATAGGGCTTGTTGCCTCGACACATGGTAGGGTGAGGTCCATCCCTTACATGCTTCTCACTCCTCACCCGCAACCACTGCCCACAGGCCTAGACCCCTTACTGGGATCAGATTGCCTGATTGCATGCCCGGTTAGAGAAATAGAGAGGAATTTCTAAGGAGGGTGAGGGAGGGTTTGGTATTGTGCCCCTCGAGATGCATACCTATATGTTGTACGCTTAGCTATATCTGAGGCTTTATGCTTGGGTTGAGGGGCTGGTGCTCTATGCTAAGGCCTTGTGCCTTGAGCTTTTTAGGCTCGATAACTTTAAGGCATCTGGGGATTATACCTGACATCTACTTGGGCTTGATTTGAATTACTGTGGATATATTTGGCTCCTATGCTGATGTTGCTATTTGAGAATTAAGTGGTTGAAGCCACTGTTGAGAAATTTGAGTTAATTGCTTACAATGAACATGTTCTTAACTTGGGGATATCCTTGGTGATCTAAATCACCATTTTTAGGCTTTTATATTCTTTTTATCCTAGTAACTTTTGAGATACAATTAGGGCTATTACTGAATATATTCTGATTATTGATTTTTATTGCATATCTATATTGTTGTGCTCATTATTATTAATTGCAATTATTACGTGAATTCCACATTTGCTCCCTACGAATGACCTCAGACTCAATTTCTATTTCCGAGCACTTTACAAATTTAAGTGTTGTAGCTGTTTTGTTCCTATACTATGACATCATACTTTAAATGATGATATTCGTGTAGTAACAATGTGTTTCAAGATATGGTTTAATTTGTTGAACATTAACTTTGAAGGGTTGATTCTTGTTGGGTTTGGTGATTTCGATAGCTCCATTGTCAAAGACTCATGTAACTTCAAATGGACTAGTCTATTTAGACCTAAGTTTCCCTGGGAAGAGCTTTTGGCTGGCATCAAAGTGCAACACCTTTTCACCAGGTGTGAAAGATTTGCAAGAAATATGTCAATCAAGGAAGGCTTCTAACATTTCCTTAAACAGCTTGGAACTCTCATAAGAATCATTGCGAATTTCCTCAAGTTTGCTAAGCTACAACCTACGATTATCACCAACCTTCGCGAGGTCAAGATTACAGGATTTAATAGCCTAATAGGCCCTGTGTTCGATTTCGATGGGAAGTTGATAGGGTTTCCCGTAAACAAGTCTATATAGTGACATGCCTATGGGTGTCTTGTGGGTGATCCTAAAAGCTCACAAAGCCTTGCCTAACAGAGAAGACCAATCCTTCCTATCAGATTGGATTGTCCTTTGGAGGATTTTTTTGATCCCATAATTAGAGACCTTGATTTGCCCATTAGTTTGGAGATGATAAGGTCTAGCAATGTGGTGTGTAACCTCTGTTTGACAGGAAATTGCGATAAAAGATTTCTACAAAGTCATTATAGTCGCAAAATACGTCAAAATAATAAATTTATAAAAGCAATAAGTCTGTGTCATTGAGAGGGATGAAAAATGAGATTCTCAAAACCTTTCACACTAACTATTCTACTCTAATGGAAGCAAATAAAGAGAGACAAGATTTCCATTGAATAATTCTCTTTATTTCTAATTATGAAAAGTTTCACATACTTATTGGGAAAAGCTTATAAATAGAATAAAAATATAAAAAGGAAGGAAAGAAAGAGGAAGAGAAAGAGAGAAAAAGAGAGAGAGATCATGGAGTCACTTGTAGGATGCTTGTGTGAAACTTGACAGAGCTTCAGATCCAAGAAGCTAGGAAGAAGAAGAGAGAGAGAGCTCGGAGAGAGAGCGTGTGAACCTTGGTGGCCTAAAAATTATAGTAAGGTTAATTCTTCTATCTCTAGGTATATAAGTTATGCTCTAAAGGGTAGAGGCTAGGTCCTTTTATAGAAAAGTAGGTGGCTTCCTATTGGTTGATCCAGAGTGCATAGGATCACTAATTTGGATGGTTTAGAACTAATCAAAAGTGATGACTAGGATTAGTTGAATAGGGACCTTAGGATCTAAATTGTAGGGCAAGGATAGGATGAGGGTTTTCTAAAAATAGGAAACCTAGGTGGGTGGCTACCAAGGGATAAAATCTTGCTAAGAGATAAGATCTTATCTCTTGGCCAACCACTAAGGGATAAAATCTTGTTAAGTTGGCACCAACTTAAGAGGATTAGGCTAGGAAATTCGTGGGTCTTATGTGGGTAGGGTTAGGGCTAGGTTTTGTAGACATAGGTTGTGAGAATTGGTTCCTACTTAGGTTAGGTTGACCCAAAGTCTAGTGGGTTGGGTCTAAATTGAGGGTCCTATGGATCTTACTTTGCACAAACACAAGATCAAGTGTGATATCGATTGTAATAAAAATATGGCACAAAAAAAATCCCACAGTATACACAAAGATTTATAGTGGAAACCCCTATGGTTAAAAACCACTGACTAAGCCTCCCAGCTTAGGGTTTTCCCAACTAGGCAATGCTACCCAATCCACTAACATACCGCTTAAATGAGGATGGCACAACCTCTTACAAACCACTTCTCTTTTATCAACAAAGAGAAGTCACAAAGAATGTTGGGATTTCCAACACAAAGAATCCCAACAATGAAATGAATGAAATAAATGAAATACATAAATTAATCCTATGGAACTTTAAGGAATTGAAATATGCAAACTGAGTTTTCTTTTTGGAAGTGTAGAGCGATGTGCTTTAGAAGAGTGTTGTAGAATAAGCACGAAAGCTCAAGGAAGAATTAGAGTGGAAGCACTTTTTCTCTTTGATATGTTTTTCAAGGTGTGTTTTGAAATGAGAGGTGTAGAGAGCTATTTGTAGCTGAAAATGGAGCATTTTTGGAATGTTCAGAAAAATCATTCAAACCAAATTGTTCAATCAATTTACTTAATTGGTCGATCAATTGCAAGAAAATCGATTTTGATCGTTAGGCTAATTTGGTCGATCAATTTTTTCTTTTGATCTATCAATTAATTTGATTGATCAATTCTAATATTTTGGTCGATTAATACTATTTAGATGTTTATTTTATGATTTAGAAAGGTTTGTCTTTAATCTTGAGGTTCCTTACAATAATTCTAGACTCAAGAAATATAAAAGAATTACATTAACTAAAAATAATCTTCAATTTGATCCATGCAGTGGGTAATTGACTTGATTTGCGCAAGCATGATCCTAAAAGATTTATTCACAATAAAACATAATTTTGCTTCATCAAAATAGAGGTCTTAACATTCTCCCCCTTTTTGATGAGAAGAAAATTACAATTATGCATGCAAGAATAATAAATAATTACTTTAGAAGTACTCCCCTTATCATCATGCATATTTTACTCTCCCTTTTTGTTTTCAACAAAAAGATATATCTCAAGTGACCTATTATTAATCATACTTAAACAAGCAAAATTCTAAGGATGAAATTTACATTTATCTCCCCCTTTTTCAAGTAATATTCTATTAAGCATGATGTCAAATTTATCATATGAAAATTATCAAGTTCATGATAAAGAGATAATAATCATCTTGTACATTGTCCACATTAAAGTAAAAGGAAGTGTTGAGTAAGAGTTATAGAATCCAACATAAATAATATGCTATCTAAATGCTACTAAGAAAGTGATCTTGATTCTCCCCCTTAAACAATGATCCGTTATCAAGGTTTGATTTTCTTTATTCTTCTCCCCCGATCAAGTTGCTATCCCAATTTAATTAATTCAATGCTTAGTTAATTTTATATCAAAAACTTATTTATAACTAAGTAGGTAATAAAGATTTAATTTTGGGAATCATATCTGCTAAGGTATAAGGAGTTATACCTAATAGCAGTAGCAAGGTGGAGGGGGTCTCCAGCGAAAATATGGCATCCATTGACATTGTTGGTTCCACCATCTTTCATAGCCAAATTGATGATTATTGGCTTGTTGAATGTTACCTCTCCACTTGTGATTTCCATGTCAATCTTTTCCATAACTTTCAATACAATTTTCCCCAAAATTTTTTGATACTCATTCTTTTGTGTTTGTGGCTGTTAATTCCTTTCAAGTTAGAGGGTCCATTAGACTCTGTTCTCTTAGCCTTTTGATATAAAAATGCATGCCTAATCTTCTTTTGATTCTTCTTTTTAATGTCCTCATACTTTTCTACATATGTTCTAGTAGAATATTTAAGGACATTAAGTGTGTCTTCAAACTGAATATATTGTTCCATGTGATTTTTTTCTCATGAAACTCTACATTAACAATGCTTATTTCATCTAATTCCCCTTTTTTACTTTTTAAATCTGGAGATAAGCTATCTTTTTCTTTTTCTAAACTTGAACAGTTATCCTTAAGTTCCGTATTTTCCTTCTTTAATGTTTTAGCCAATTTGTATAAATCATGATATGCATCTAATAATTCATCTAAAGTAAGGTTAGAATTTACCTCTTCTTGGCTTGATTTTATTGGCGCCATGAGACATAAATGAGTAACTCCATCTTCGTGGCTTTTTTCCTCGACATCTGATTCCAAACTTGAGTTGGAATCAACCCATGTTACTTTTTCATTAGTGGTTTCATTGTTCATGACAGAGAGATGGTTCCATATCTCATATGTACTTTTGCATGACACAACTTTGTCAAATTCCTCTCTTGTTAATGCATAAAATAGTGCATTCATGGCTTTAGCATTATCTGTCACGTTCTTCTTTTCATCCTTTGTTAATCCTTGTTTTCTTTTCTTGTTTGAAATATATTTGGACTCAATGATATGCCAAATCTCAACATCCGTTGCTTCATGAAAAATTTGCATTTTTCTTCTACAATAATCATAATCTAATCCATTGAATAGCGGTGGTTTGAAAAATGAATGCCCCTCCATAAAACTTGTTGTTGCGGCCATGTGAAGGTGAGGTGTGACGTCTCCTTCATGGTCAGGCTTTGATACCAAATGAGGGTCCTATGGATCTTACTTGGCCACAAACACATGATCAAGTGTGATGTGGATTCTAATAAAAGTATCACACAAAAAAATAATCCCACAATATACATAAATATCTATAGTGGAAACCCCTATGGGTAAAAAGCACTACCTAAGCCTAGCAACTTCGGATTTTCCTGACTTGGGAATGCTAGGCAAACCACTAATGTAGCACTTGAACAAGAGTGGCACAACCTCTTACAAAGCACTTCTCTTTTACCAACAAAGAAAAGTTACAAACATTGTTGGGAATTCCAACACAAAGAATCCCAACAATGAAATGAATGAAGTTATTGAAATACAGAAATTAATCCTATGGAACTTCAAGGAATTGAAATATGCAAATCGTGTTTCCTTTTCAGAAGTGCAAAGCGATGTGCTTTTGAAGAGCGTAGTAGAATGAGCATGAAAGCACGAGGAAGAATTAGAGTGGAAGTGCTTTTTCTCTTTTATGTTTTTCGTGGTGTGTTTTGAAATGAGGTGTGTGGAGCCTTATTTATAGGTGAAAACGGAGCATTTTTGGAATGTTGAGAAAAATCATTCGTACAAATTGGCCAATCAATTTACTTAATTGGTCGATGAATTTTCATTTTGATCAATTAATTTACTTAATTGGTTGATCATTTGCTGATTGATCAAATATTTGATTGGTCGATCAATTGTGAGAAAATCAGTTTCAACCATTAGGCTAATTTGGTTGATTAATATTCTTAATCTGATCGATCAATTGATTTGATCGATCAATTCTAATATTTTGGTCAATCAATACTATCTATATGTTTATTTTACGATTTAGAAAGGTTTGTCCTTAATCCTGAGGTTCCTTATTGTAATTTTAGACTTAAGAAATATAAAAGAATTACATTGACTAAAGATAATCTTGACTTTAATCCATGAAGAGGATAATTGACTTGATTTTTGCAAGTGTGATCCTGAAACATTAGTTCACAATAAAATATAATTTTGTTCCATCAAAATAAAGCTCCTAACCGAAATAAGTTCCATGAACTTAATTGATTTATACTAAGTCAGTTAAGTGAGCGCATAGATCTAAATAGGTTTTGGGATTAAGGATTGGTTCTAGGATAGGTTGGTTAGGTTCCTGGATAGTAGGACAACTCTATCGATAATGGATTAGGATTATGGATGGTTATGACCCTGGGATCAAACGTCGTTTAAGACGTTTGGGAGTTGTTCTAGACATCTGGTTAGACGTCTGGAAGCCTTCCCAGACGTCTGGAATTTAATTTTTTCGGTGTATGGGTTCGCGTCTGCGTGCATGCGTGCGCAGACTGAATCGCCGCCCTCCTTTCTTCTCTTTCCTTCCACCCTGCAGGTGCAACCATCTTTTTCTCTCTCTCTCCCCATGACAGCCTTCAAATACCCCTCTCCTCTCCCTCACCCTCACTCCATCGCCTTCTTCTTCTTCTTCTTCTTCCTGTTAGCAAAAGAGTGAGTGAGCGAGGGCAGCAGCGGTTGCTACCCTGAGTGCGTAGGGTGGAGGGGTTGCTGCGAGAGGGAGAGAGCTAGATCGTAAGGGTGCAAGCTCGCCGAAGCAGCCAGGGCCAGCCAGTGGGTGCGCTGCAGGAGCGTGGTGTTGGGGAGGAGCTGCTGCAGCTCAGGCAGCAGGCGGGCACGGCTTGACACGACCGTGCGTAGCGGGAGGAGGGCGAGGAGGTCCTGATTCTGGGAAAATTTCCCAGAATAAGATGTCTGGACATACGTCTAGACGATGCAGGAGACGTCTGGAGGAAGGTCCAAATGTCTGAAAGGTACGATATTTTTCCTTCCCTTCTTTTACTTGTACGGCCATGCAGCCATTCCACCGAAGGGTTCTGCTTCGTTCCGTGTTGAGGACGGTCGCATATGCGTGCAGGTCTCGTTCAGGGAGGCGCAAGGGCATGCCCTCCGATAGAAATTAGATGCCTGGGCACAGCACCAGATGACGGAGAGGGTCTCCAGACGTCCGGAGTGACAGTCGAACGTCTGGAAACTAAGTCCAGACTATTCAGTGGGATTCTGGACATCTGAAGGATCCTTGTAATTGATCCTTGTGTTAGGACCTCGTTCTGTTGTGGCTCTGGGGATTGCGGAGGCGCACGGGCTTGCCGATCACGCCCCCAGTGCTCCCGATTTTGCGAAGAGTGGCCCCTTTAATCATTTATCAAAAATTATGCTCGTGTGAAATAATTAATAGATTCTAGGGTATTGCATGAACCCTAGGTCTGAAAAACTAGATTGGATATATATATATTGCAGTCTTCGAAAAGTAGAAAGGAAAATGAAAACTGCCTGTAATTGGTTAACAGTTGCCTATTTATGAATGGATAATTACTGTTGAGAACATGGGCTATATGAATATAAAGCTGAAATGATGAAACCTAAATTGGCTGAGTTAAAGAAAAATGAGCATGAACCCTACAGGGAATTAGGAGTAGAGCTCCTGAGAAGTGAATGGAATAGAATTGGGAAGTGAGCTATCCCTTGAGTATGGAGTACCAAGGAGAGCAACTGTCCCCTTGTTTAGTGCAGAGCGGAGCTAGCCACCCCAAGGACCCGAGGTTAGGTCTGGCCACTTTGTACCAACTTTTGGCCCTCGTGTACACAGTACCGAGGAGAGCTACTAGTGTAGGGAGAGCACTAGCCACCCCACGGGCCCTGGGGTTCTGCTAGCCTTCCTACACTGACTTGTTAGGCCCACTAGGCAAACCAGGGTAGTCAGGGGAGGGTGCGTGGGCGGTGGAGGGGCTGGACCCATGTTACTGAGAGAGCTCTGCCCTATACTGGTTCCGTGCTGTGCTTTGGGGCACACCTGTTAAGGGAAACGACTGACCGTGTGCCAGTGCGGGGTAGCTACCCTTGCATTTATCGCACGTACCGTAGTCACCGTTACGTCAGTTAGTGACCTTGCGGTGGTTGACTGAGGGTAGGACCACCACGGGGGACTCTCCCAGCCAGGAGTGCACCATGTGTTACTTCTACTTTTCAGAAAAGACTGTAATCAAGATCGTTCCCACGAGGAACATTCGAGATCAAGAGAAGGATCTAAGGAATAACTCAATAACGAGTAAACGGAAAATAAAGGAAGAGATTAAAAATATAACAGCTACTTTCCACCTTACTATTTTTCTTAGCTTTTAGTTGCCACTCTACTCAGCGTTTCGCTGACATGTCACCTTTGTCACCTTTTCAAGATCAGGTGTTGAGCAGCCAGAGCTGGCGGCTGCAGAGGGTGCTGGGCCTAGTAGAGCCCAGTAGTTTTACTTATGTAGTACCCACTGTACTTTTCCTTCTGTTGTAGTGAGTATTTGCTATTACCACTGTACTCTTTTATTGTAAGCATCATGTTTATGTACATGTTTATTTCTTTACTGTCGTGGTGGTGTATACTGTAGTAGTTCTTTTCTTTACTGCTGTATTTTGTTACTACTAGTTATATACATGGTGAATGTGGTTTATTTTACTGCTCTTTTGGTTACTTTCTTGTTGGACGACTAGGTCTTGGGATCAGTCGAGTCGGTCCGATTCTCGTGTTTCGTAGGGATTCAGGAATTGGGTCATAACATGGATAGTGTTATGCATGATTTTGACTTTTGAGCTTATTCAGTTTGAGCTAACCTAGGGTAGGAGTTGGGCTAAGGGTATCCTAGGGTTCTAAGGGTAAGGTTAGGTTATTGTTTAAAAAAAAAGGGTATGGTTAGGTTATCCTAGTCCCTCTCGCTCTCTTCTTTAATTAGATCTTCATTTCTTCTGTAATCAAGTCTTGGTCTTCAACCAGCTCCTAGCCTTGTAGCTTTATCTTCTATTATGCTTTTATTCTTCATGGCCCTAAGTCATTCTAAGTCCCTGACCTACATTATTCACAAAAGACTAAATATAGATAATTGGGTGCAAAATAATCACAACGCATATGATATGCATGTATGCTCTAAATGTAATATTCACATTCTAAATGCATGATTTTATTATGGAGCTAACCCTAGATTAAGGAAATTACAGTAATAAATTAAGTTATTATCACACCCCTATGCCTATCTTTTGCTAGTCCCTTAGCAAATGTAAAAATGAAAGTTGAATGCAAAATGGATGATCCATGCTAATTATAGCTCAACCCCTAAAGGACTGCTTATTCGTTTTTACCAAGGGTTTGACAAAAGATTTTTCCTTATCTTCTTCTAAAAATTTAGAGATCCAGACAAATGTGAAAATGATGTGATAGTAGCTTAAGCAACGGATCCAAGTGAAAAGCCAAGCAACATTTAAAGTTTGTGCTTGACCCTTGGTAAACATTTTATCAAGATATGCAAACTTCTTCCCTTGAGGATAACATAGCATGTAATCTGTGATTTAACCCTAGCTTTTTGGTTTAGGTAGAAGATGTTTGAGTTAAATGGTTTCATATTTGGTGGCTCATGCTCATTTGGTGTCGCACATAGCCTAGTTCTACAGACTCTAGATCTCTAAACCATCGAATAAGTCAACCTAGAGAGAGGCTCAAAACTGTGCTCACTTTTAGTTCCTTTACGCTCACTCTCTTCTATTTTTTTTTTTTTTTGGAGAGATCATAATCTCACCAAGCGTGTAGATGCACTCAATATTTGGTAGGCTCGCATGGCATCAACACTCTAGTTATAATTCTAATAACCCTACAACTATGTTAGAATCCTTCAGCCAGTATTCGAACGGTCAAAAATACTGAAAAAGTAGTTAAGGGTCATATTTGGTGGATCACAATGGATGTTTTTACCTCAATGAAATCGACGAAAAATGAAATCAGCACATAAAAAAAAACTATAAACCTTAACATAATTTATTTCTTTTTTTTTCTTTCTTTTCTTCTCTATTTTTTTCCTTTCATTTTTCTTTTTTTTTTCTTTTTCTTTTTTTTCTTCAACACACAACAAAAACTTTATTTATGAGGCATTATTCGATTTTGATGATGTTCAAGAGAATATTATGTGGCCTATTGGTGGAAGTTCCTATTCTTGGCACCGAGAAGAAATGGATAGAATAAGCATACTTCTGACCTTTGGCACTAATACCCTCCTTCATCCGAGGATTCTATGAAGTATGATTGTAACCATTCACCAATAATCATAGCTTTATTATAACTCAATCTTTGCGTATCTGCCTTATTTGGTGGCACTTAGGAATTCACACGCAATGTCTGCATGCAAGAACTGAGAGCAAAAACTATGCCTAACTCTAAGGTATCATCATCCAATTATCCAAAATATAAGAGTCCTTGTACTAGACATAGAACACCAGTAGACACTCTACTCTCACCTCACAAATGTTTTGTGGATCTAATGAAAGATAGTTTGCCTGACTCCCTAACTAACTATCCAAGGGTTCAGGAAAAAAGGTAGTGCTTCTCCTTGACAAACTAAAAATGTCTACTGATTTTCATAAAGGATCCATTGCAAAGTCGATGTGCAAGTGAAATAATTGTACTATATTCTAAACTAAGCAACAATTCAAGAAGAAAATCTTCAATAAAACCTCCTTGATAAAAATCCTTTTGAATAAATGCATGAATGCAATATGTATAAATGGTTTTTTTTTTCAAAAGTACTATTTATAAGTTCTAATAAGATTAGCTAACACAAAAATAAGACAAGCAATGTCTAACCCCCCATGCCTATTTATTACAATGTCCTCACTGAAATGTATGCAGGAAAATAAAAATGTAATAAGAGAGAAGAGGGAATATCACCTGAGTGAGCTTGTTAATCTAGGTCAGCTTGGACAAACAAAAGATGAAGGATACCTATACAGATACTCGATTGCCTCCCAGCCAGTGGTAAGTTTAACGTCCCTTGCCGAACTTAAACCCAAAAGAAATATAGGAATGATCAAATTAGTGGGCTGAGTTGGGATTAGAGTAAAGATATGATCATTGGGGCTCAAAATCATGTGCTCGTAGATGCAGACTAGGTGATGGTGGAGACCCATCCCTATGTGATGGTAACTCTGCAAATGGTGTATCAAGCATGCCCACATCTTGTCATCCATAGTTCATCGAGCATGCACATGGGGGTTCCGTTTCGAAGGTTACAACCTAAATCAAGAATTTTAGGCACCATAGATGTAGGTTAAATAATTAACTTGTCTCCATTTGAAAATCCAATCAATAAAATCGTCAAAAAATAGCTCATATTCATGTTGCAATAGCTTGAAATCCACTGAGTCCTTCAGGGAATCCAAAATCTCATCATGGACCTTAAAGTCAAAAATTAGATTTCTCTCAAAATAAAAATTCAGCCTTTCACAACAATCATGGATTTCATGCTTGATTCCTCCATATTATTATTGGGCCTCAAAATGTTTTCTTTGTATTCAACATCTTATAAATTAGAATCTGATTCCAAAGTTGAAGAAGAAACAATGCCAATGGAAATCTCGTCATTTGAATCAAACTTGTAATCGTCACTTTTGCTCTCTTCTAAACTTGGGACGAGGTCTTTAAGCATTTCAACATCAAAACTCTCACAATCATATTTCCAAGCCCAATTTTTTGAAAATGTCTCTGTAATGGAATCAATCCCAATAGAATATGTGTTAAATCCAGGGACATCAACCCCAATTTTTTGATTTTGTGACTCAATCTCAATCATTTAACTATCTTGATGCTTGTCAGCCTCCCCAAAATCATGATCAGAGGGTTTCAAATCATTATCCAACTTAGGGGGGATGGGAAAATCAACCTCGGACTTAACTAGTTGAGGGTAGTCTTGGTTAGTCCAATCAATCACCACAGGGCCTTCATTCATTAATTCCAAGAATGAAGTTTCCTCAATAAAGGTTCTTTGGCCCTCCTTATCCAATTGTTGGAATGCATCAATCAATTTTTATTTATCCTCAATCAACTTTTGATTGTGTTGGTACATCTCCAATTGAAGTTTATAAAGAGTTGATTGGGTTCCACCTTGGGTCTAATGTGGGTTGGACCTATTGGTTGATTTGAGTGGTCCAAATTTCATAAGTTGAGTTTGATTGGGCTAAGGATAAAGATTTTCAGTGTTTCTAACCTCACCCAAATCATAATATCCATCATTTGAGTCATTATCTTTGGACCCAAATTGGTTCCAGTCAAGGCTGGACCTAAAAGAAGAGTCGTCACAAGGAGGGTCATAATCAAGATTTGGATACCTAGGGTAAGGATTATATCCCTTGGAGAGTGTTGTGGGGCTATCCCAACAAGAGGGTGGAGTGGGTTGGACGAAATTGGGATAATCAACATGGGGATATTGGGAATATGATGGATATCCGAGGTATAGGAGTTTTGAGGCATATCCCCAACCAGGGAAGTGGTTATTGCGGGTAGACTATGGATAAGGTCTACTTGGGTTCAAGTAGGAATCATGTTGGGGATAGTTATGATAAGAGGTAAGATGAGCATTAAAATCCATGATTTAGAATAGAAGGAAGGGATGAGAAAAGAATTGAGAAGAGAGAATTAGATTGACCCCTAACCAAACAATTCAAGCAAGCAATTCTTCCCTTAGGGGGTTGCATCTAAGCGACCTAACCCCAATACAAATACATAGATTGAATCAACTCAGCCCTTAAATTACCTGGTCAGCCAGTTCAGAGGGACCCCTTAGGAGAGAACCCGCATGGTGGACCCCCGCTAAAGGTTGGTGTGGTTACCGCAACATCCAATCTTGGCAGTGGTTTCCGTAGGTAGATAATGTCCTGGCTTGAGTTTAACCTAGCCTAAATGTACTAGAATAATTAAATCCAACCCAGTTGTGCATCAATAGTTTTTAAGGGTTAGGTAGAATGTGCTCATGGAATGTGATGGGGTGTTGTTTAATGGGTAGGTGCCCCTTAGAAATTGATTTTGAATGTGCAGTGCTCAAACAAGGGGTTCACAATACAAGCTTAATTGATGTAGTTACTTTTAAGGTTCAAGTGCTTATATAGTGAATTTTAGGGTTTTGTAAATAGATAAATTCAAACAATGTTCTGATGCAGCACACAAAAGGTTTTTGCAAGTCCCAATTTGTGAAATCAATTTCCTTTAGGGATATGAGATGTAAATGTGGTCTATCCTGTTCTTGGAACCCTAAAATCAGATTGTGCTATTTGATCCAATTAATTCCAAAAACATGTAAGGTGGACAGACCCAATCAATGCAACCAATTGGTCCTATTATAGCAACAACTAGGCAATCAAAAAATATTTTTCGAAGATTTTTAATGTATTTTTTCTATTTCTTTCAAATATAAAGTGTATAGGGGGTTCTGTAGTCTATTTTAATCTCCAGCTAGTAATTGAGTATTCCACGTAACCAAGCATGTAGGAAATATTTTCTTCAAATTTTTTCAAGATTTTATATTATCACAAGAATCCAACGCAATAAATTTTAGATAAATCAACGCTAGATAAAAATTCCAGAGAGTTTTGAAAATCCAAAAAATCAGAAATAATAATAGATCTAATAGTACTATAGTCCGTGACCTTTTCAAAAATCTATACTAATCAAATTTGAGTGAAATTTGGATATGTTATTCCTAACTTCAACTCCCATGTCCATGAGAAATTTCAAAATTTTTGGGTGTATAGAATTTCAGAAAATGATTTTCGAGTCTCAAAATTAATTTCAATCCGAATTTCTAGGATGTGGTTTTGTTGATCATCTAAGGATAATGCCCACCAACAAGGGATAATTGTTTTTTTTAATAAGGAAAGAAAAATACTTCTAATCCTAATGATCAAGCAAAGCACCTAACTTTTTTTTAATCTTTTTTTTGGAAGGAATTCTAATCTTAGTCTAAGATACGTGTACTTCCCTCAGAAAAACATCTTGCAATTCTTCCGTTATTACGTTCCTTCTCAAATATCCATGCTTCCAACACATACGCAATCAATGGAAATAAAGAAAGTTAGAAATTTCAAATAAGCATGCACAAGAAAAGCTTTAACAATAACTCCGTTGCCTCCCCGGCAACGATGCCAATTTGTTTGACACCAAATTGCAATAAAAGATTTCTATGTTGTTGTTGTAGCTGCAAAATACATCGAAACAAATAAATTTACAAAATTAGTAAATTCGAGTCATTCATAGGGAGGGAAAACAAGATTGTCAAAACCTTTCACACTAACTATTCTACTTTAATGAAAGCACATTAAGAGAGATAATATTTCCATTGAATAATGCTTTCTATTTCTAATCATGAAAAGTTCTACACATATTTTTGGAGGAAAGATTATAAATAGCATAAAAATATAATAAGAAAAGAAAGAAAGAGGAAGAGAGAGAGAGATCGCGGAGCCACTTGTAAGATGCTTGTGTGAAACTCAGCAGAGCTTCAGATCTAGAACACCGGGAAGAAGTTCGGAGAGAGAGCTTGGAGAGAGATGGCGTAAACTATGGTGCCATAATGATTGCAAAAATCATGTCATTTATAAAATGCGATTTTTAGTTATTGCAACACACGAAATAGAAATTCTTTTAAAATATGTAATACCTAGATAGTGGAGTATCTAGGGTTGTCCAAGGAGGTTAATTTGTTACTCAACAAATATGATTCTCTCTCACCTCTCAAATCCACAATTGTATTTTTGTATTTTAAATTTTGTTGCCTTTAGGGTTTTCAAATAATTGAGTACTTGAAAGCAAAGATTACGCTAAAACTTCTCCTATCAACTAAGCCCAGGTGACATGAGATGTCCTCTCTTCTATGCTCACCCTTGGAAAGTGTGCCTAGGGTAATTTGAAGAGAGTGGGTGTGTGCACTATACTACTAGAAATAAGAAAAACACACTAACTAGAAAGCATGAAATTGGAAAGCAAAGTTTGAACTTCTATTACTAGCAAACTAGATGAATTGTAGCTGAATGGTTGTTACATAGAAGGACAAAAACACACTAGCTAATACAAGAGAATATAAAGATAAAGAAGAGAAGTAAAATGTCCAAATAAAGCTCTGAGTAGTCATCGCTCCATGCTCGGTAGCTCTCGGCCTTGAAGAAGATAACTCCTTGCTTCTTCCTTCAATTAGGTCTCCTCCAAAATGCTCCTCCCAGGGTAGATGTCCACCACCCTTGCTCCTCCTTGCCTGACCGTCCCCTCTAGATGAAGACCTCCTCCTTGGCATGATATAAGGGAGAGCAAGAGAGAGGAAGAAGGCACCAAGGGGGTGGGTAGGTTGTCCCCTTGATCTTCTTCCCTTCTTCCTTGGCCCTGGGATGTAGTGGATGTAGGTGGATTTAAACTAAGGGAGAAGATGGTGGTGTGGTGGTGGTTATGGGGGGTAGATATAGGAGTGGGGAAGGGGTAATTGGCATGAATATGATGGAGGGCTAGGATTAGCTTTTGATGGGTGGTCATGGATCCAATGGTGTAGGATTGTTGGCATCAACTCAAAGGTCATGTATGGTGGTGGAGAGACACCACTTGTTGGCGCCAACAAGGGGGGCTTCTAGAAGGAGGGTTAGGTGGATGGTGGAGATGGCTTGAAGGGGTAGGTGTAGGCTTGGAATTCAAGGGTTTTGGAGGGAAAAGGTTGGTGCCAACCATGGGTAGTTATGGGGTGGTTGGAGCCATTTTGGAGGTGGCTTTTGGTGGTGTTAGTGGGGTGAGGAGGCATGGTTGTGGTGGCACCAAGTTGGACTGGGAGTAGGTGTAGTTAGGTAGCTTATTTAGTGGACTAAGAGTGGAGTTGAAGTGGAGCTACCTAAGGTGATGGTTTGGGTTAGGGTTTGGTGCCATGGAGGTGGACTAGCCAAGCTAAGCTAGCTATATAAGTGAAAAAAGAGGTAGAGGGAGCTAGGGTTTTGGAGGAAGAGCTGAGGAGGAGTTGCGTTTGAGCTACACTAATGGCTGCTGAAGAGAGCAGCAAGGAGCTACCTTAGCTGGCTTAGCTTGCTAGTTCTTTGCTAGCTGCTAAGCCAAGCAAATATGAGTTGGCTTTTGCTGATATGAGATGAGGTGGGCTAGGTCTGGTCTTCCCAGAGATTACCTTGTAAGTTGGAGTAGCTAGCTTAGGTCAAGTACCTTGGCTCAACCAAGTTGAGTTGAGTTGAGTCTCCGGGAGCTGGACTTGAGCTGGCTTGAGCTGGTTGAAGTATTCTTCTATTGACTAGGCTTAGCTAGTTGGTGGCAGTAGCTACTCATAGATAGGTAGAGCTTCCATTAAGCTGCTCTGAGTTGTAGGAGCTAGAATGGAGCTGGGATCAACTGTCCTAAGGTACTTTGAGCTGCCATCCAGTTGTGGTGAGCTGAATGGAGCTGAGTTGAACTAGCTTAAGCTACCATTGAGCTGAGATGAGCTAAATGGAGCTCAGGATGAGTTCATTCAGCTAGAATAGGCTATGATCCAGCTAGGATGAGCTAGATCAAGCTAAGATCCATCTGATGTGGGCTTCTTCTGCCTTCTAGGGTGCTAAGGCTTGTGCGATCCGACTATCTACCTATCCCTGACACTTAGGTAAATGCATCAAAAATACAATAAGATGCAATGCATGCCTAACCTAGGTAAATGCCTAAATGAAGCTCGAAAACCCATTTGTAGAGTTAAAACACTAGGAGCTAGATTAGTTTCATGGCATAAGAATGATGATAAACTTACGTTCATCTCCTAAAAATTATACTAAGGCTAATTCCTCTATCTCCAAGTATCTAAGTTATCTTCCAAAGGGTAGAGGCTAAGTCCTTTTATAAAAAAAGGTGGCTTCCTATTGGTTGGTCTAGAGTGCCTAAGACCACTAAGTTGGATGGTTTAGATTTAATCAAAAGTGATTCCTAGGATTGGTTGAATAGGGACCTTAGGATCTATGTTAGAAGGCTACGATAGAATGATGGTTTTCTAAAAATAGGTAAAATAGGTGGGTGGCTACCAAGGGATAAAATCTTGTCAAAAGATAAGATCTTATCTCTTGGCCAACTACTATGGGATAAACACTTCTTAAGTTGGCACTAACTTAAGAGGATTAGGTTAGGAATTTCATGGGTCATATGTGAGCAGGGATAGGGATAGCTTTTGTATGCATAGGTTGTGAGAATAGGTTCTTAATTAGGCTAGGTGGACACTAAGTCTAGTGGGTTGTGTCCAAATAGGTTCCATGAACCCAATTGACTTATACTAAGTTAATTAAGTGAGCTCATGGATCTAAATAGGCTTTGGGATTTAGGATTGGTTCTAGGATATGTTGGTTAGGTTCCTGGATAGTAGGACAACCCTATGGATAAAGGATTAGGATCATGGATAGTGTAATCCATGATTTTGACTTTTGAGCTCACTTTTTTAGTTTGACCTGACCTAAGGGTAGAAGATGGGACAAGGGTATCCAAGGGTTCTAAGTGTATGGTTAGGTTATCCTAGTCCCTCTCTTCTTCTTTTATTGAATCTTCATTTCTTCCTTAATCAACTTTTGGTCTTCAACTAGCTCCCAGCATTGTAGCTTTATCTTCTATCCTGCTTTTATTCTGCATGGCTACAAGTCATTTTAAGTCCACTTACATTATTCACAAAAGACTAAAATTAGATAACTAGACATAAAATAATCACAATGCATATGATATGCATGCATGCTCCAAATTCAATATTCATATTCTAAATGCATGATTTACTAAGGAGCTAACTCTAGATAAAGCCAACAAGGGTAACAAATTAGGCTATTAACAACCTTGTATTTCCTAAGAAGGTTTTTAAACTTAGTGTTTTTGAAGTGGGATCCGCCGTCAGAGATAATCATGTGTGGTACCCCAAAACAAGAGATGATATGATTTTGAATGAAAATAATGACAATGCTATTATCGTTAGTGCATGTAGGTACGGCTTCGACCCAATGGGATGTGTAATCAACTGCGAGTAGAATGTACTTGAAGCCAGAAGAGGACGGGAACGGATGATAGGTCTACTTTAGTGGACTAAATTAGAGCCTTTGAATATTATTATTGGAAGAAGAAATTAATTTAAAGCATGTTTGGTATTGACAAATTATGTGAGCTTTAGATTTATCATTTCATGCATTAATTGCATTAATCTGGAGGGATTAGTTGTTCACTTTAGAGGCAATGGTATCACATCCAATCTCAATTTGAGATACCATAATTTTGGGATTTTGTTCTAGCAAAATATAGCAACAGAATCATTTTAGCATCCCTTTATGGCTCTGAAATCAATCAAGGGCAATCCCTTCCTTTCATTTTCCCTCAAATCTCTTTCTTCTTCTTCTGTTAACATAAAGTCATGGTTATTCTCTCTGATTTGCTCTCTCTTTGTTTATAATAGGTAGGGAGACCAACAGAGGGGGCATCATCTCCTCCCCCATGAGCCATCCTTCCATCCATCATCTCCTTCTAGCAAAGGGGAGAACAACTCCACCACAGTGTGCCACCAACACGAGCCTTGACGACAACTACGACACGGCCACCACATCCGCGACTGCATCTCCAGCATCACCACCATGCACTATCTCCCTCATTTAAGACATCTGGAAACCTTTGTGGAAGTCTAGAGACCATGCTGCCTCCTTCATGATTACAATAGGAGGCCATCACCTCCTCCCTGCTCTCTTGGCTCCTTCACTATCATCCACAACACTAGATCATGTCCCCTCATCTCTCTTCTTCATGCGCACAAGCAGCAGTGCCCAAGCCCCCTTCGCCGGACATACCCTGACATGGCCAACCACCTCTACATGCTATCAACTAGCCACCGCGAGCAACGCCACCACAGGTGCCCTTCCCCCTCGACAGCACATGCACCAAACGTGTGCACAGATCTTGACCATCACCTCAAGCCTATATGCGTGCCCAAGCACCCAAGAACGACCACCACAAAAACCACTCGACCATGCACTATTCTTCCTCTCCAAGAAGAACCCAACGTCCCTGGCCATCCCTCTCTGCATAGCCACCTCATTTGGGCACCACCCTCTACTCCATCGATGTTGTTGACCTCACCTCGACACCACGTGCATGCCTACACCTTCAGCCTTGCCAACCCCGTGCCCCATTAGAGACAATAGAACACCATCACCACTGCTCCTTCTCATCGCTGGTGTCAGCTCCGACCACTGTGTGCCGCCGCACAACCACTGGAGTGCTCCTCTACTATGGCCCTACTTCTCCCATGAGTTGCACCTTCAGCCATTCCTCCAATTCAGCACACGACTAAGAAGATTCATCTCCCTTATTTTGCTAAAGGAGGAGGTGAATTTGTTTAAATGAGGATTGGTTGAAGAAGAGGAAATTTTGAGATATTATTTTATATTCTGGGTAATTGCTTCTAAGAACCTCCTGATTCTCTACATTTCATGTTAATGCTAATTCAAGCTACTCTTCATCTCTTTGATGCTACAACTTAGTAACAAATTTAGCTTGGATCATATTAGCCTCGTACAAAGTGTCCAAATAATGCACTAAAAAATATTTGCAGATCTATGGGCCTTATTACTCCCTATGGATATGACCTAATCCACTATGGTTAGTTTTCATTTATATATATTTTTCTTCGGGATTTTCCACCATGATATTCATTATTGTGACGACATAATTTTCTGACACATCATTTGATAAGCAAAATCACCTAGCCAAATGTCGCCGCTGTCGGGGAGGCAACAGACGCAATAGATTCACCTGATTATTTTGAGTTGTGCATTTATCTGATCATTTTCTATCATTCTGTGCGAGGAAACTGATGAGATGATAAGTGTAGCAGAGCGACGATGTCGACCTTGAGCGACACCCACACACGCGAAGAACACATGAAGAGAAGGAGACCTAGATCCCACTTCCACAGCGGATTCTCCTTCTTTGTTAAGTTTATTTCATTTCAATCTTCTCACCCTTGTAGCAATTAGGGCTATTTTTTGAGAGTTTGTCCACACTTTCTTTAGCATCTAGGGCTATTTCTTTGTGTGTGTGTGATTCAGTTTCTGCTAACTTGCCCTAAAAAGAAAAGACAAAAATATCAAGCTGCCTGTTTAGGAGTTGCATTATCTTAGGTGCACACATTTAGGGTTGATTGAGTAGCATACTAGATCTCTTTCCCTACATTGCATACATATCTGCACAGAGATTCCTAGAGATAGGCATATCATTCAATCTTTGCATCCATTTCCTGTTCATGCGTTGCATGTGTATTAAATCTTAAGACCACTAAATTGATTGAATTGACCTAATTCAATGGTCACCTAACTGAAATTGGGACTGCTAATCAGATTTGTCTTTAAAATGAAAATCACATTTGATCTAATCAAAAGGTACCTGTGTACGATTTTTCTCAAAATCAAAACTAATTTTCAGTGTGATGCACACTTCTAACACTGAGCATGCACATTAGGCATCGCACTAGGTCTCAGTCCCTTAAGATTATAGGCATCAACCTCTTTATTGGTGCAGACCCTCCTATTTCACTTTGTGGTGGTGGTACTATGCTGTGATCAAGTGTTTTGATACTTCAAGGAGGGGGAGACCATTTAAAAGAACAAAAGGGCAGTGATTGCGCAGCAATCATAGGTCTTAATTGACCTAGATTAGACTAGAACTTAGCATAAGTCAGGGTGATTCATGCATGCATAACCATTATCTACATCTTTACTGCTTTCATTTAGCTATGCATAAAATAATGTTATAATGTGCTGATTTAGTGCATTATGTCCATTGCAGTCAATAAGCAGATCTGGAGTTGATCTGGAATAGGATCTAAAGCTGGATCTGGAATAACAGGAGTTGCAGTAGAGCTGGACCAGAAGGCTTAGTTTAGATGTAGGAATAATAATGTAAGGGAGGTAAAGGTTTGCTATTCTTTTAAGTAGGAATAAAGCAATAAAATGTGAAGAGCTTAGGTCCATCCTAGCCTTAGGATAGCCTAGAGACTTCCCTAAGCCTTAGCCACCCTTAGATTAGGTCACAACACCTTAGGAAGCCCTAAAACCCAAGTTCCAACCCTTATCTGGACGTCCAGATAAGTTATAGGATATCCAGGACCCTTAGTCATCTCCCACACTCCTCAAACCCACTTCTACAATGTTATTGGACGTGCAGACACTTTGTCAGACATCTAATTTCTACAGAATACTAAAAATAGAACCTTGTTTTCCCCTTGACTCAGATTTGACGTCTAGAACTGAAGTCTGGACTTCTAATTTTTGAGTGTAAGTCATTTGATCACATTTTTGGATGTCTGGTACTGGTCTCAAGTCCTTGTTTTGAGATTCAAGTCTTGATCTTGGATCTCTAGCTCCCTAGACCTAATCCCAACCCAATAGGAACCTAAATTAAGGTGTCCTAACCCTATTACATCCCCTATAGACCTACCCAAGGACCTAATTAGGTCCTCACCAAACCCAATTGACTTAGATCAAAGTCAGTTACCTTCACCTACGTCAATTGGACTTGTTGAGTCCAATTGAGGTTAGATCTCAGCCCACACAAGTTCAATTGGACTTAGTGAGAGTCCAATTGACTTAAACCCAACCTAATTGAGTTCTTTCACTCTCAATTAGGTTCACACTCACCCAATTAAACGTAGGTTAAGTTTAATTGCAAATTCTACTTAGTAATTAGGGTTTGTAACCCTAATTCAAGACATACACCTACCTAAACCCCTTAGGACCTAACCTAAGCCACCTAGCCACATAGAGCACAACCACACACACACACACACCCATTCATGCTCACACACTTCTCTAGAGTTCTCTAGAACTCTCTTGAAGTAGCACCACCTCTTGGTTGCCAAATTTAGCAACCAAGAGGCATTTAAAATGAGATCCACAATTTTTGGATCTCACAACCATATGGCTGGACACTTTTAGACTCTCTTTAGAAAGTTCCAC
Source organism: Thalassia testudinum (assembly GCA_037157565.1). Lineage (NCBI taxonomy): Eukaryota > Viridiplantae > Streptophyta > Magnoliopsida > Alismatales > Hydrocharitaceae > Thalassia > Thalassia testudinum. The sequence goes on along the minus strand of JAZHRO010000031.1, from coordinate 218,776,078 downwards.
ACCTCTCTATAGAGAAGCCCTTGAGTCTATAAAAGGACCCAATGGGCGGCCAATGGCACCCACTCACTTCATTGGTTCCATTCACTCCCACCTCCACTTAGGCTAGCCACTCTATCTCCACGAGTTCACCACCACCATGAAGGACACCATGCTGGGATGCTGGATCACTCCTCTCTCTCTCCAAGGGCTGGCCTAAGCTCCACTGACCATCCCTCATTCTCCTCCCGACCACTCCAAGGCCATCGGGGACCATCCCTAAATGCCCTTTTGTTCTGCTAGCTCTAGATTAGTAGTTTATGCTCTTCATAGATTTACTACTTTTTATTATTGCTCAATAGTGTAGTCCTTATTCTCCTCGAATGATGTATGCAAAATCCCCCCGTAGATTCTTTTATGCGATCGTTTTCTAGTAGCTAGATTTCCATTTTAAGCATTTATGTACAAGCTTTCCTCTGCAGTTCCTGTTGCAAACTACTCTCCAATGGAATGAATGAAAATGAATTTATATATATATATCTCTATATGTTTGAAATCACCATGATCTTAATGATTGCCATTCTTTTTGCATGATTCAAGTTGCCTATTTTCAATTGCTTATCTATTCTGTAACAAGCACGTCATTTCCTGAGAATATAGAGAATCTAACAATAGACACATTTTATGTAAATGTCACCACCTCACTAGAATCGTGCGCACATAAACTCACACGTTCACTTTTGTGATTTATCTAACACATGCGCACGTGATCAGAGTTCATAATAGAATTGGTGAAATCTTAATCAAGAGGTTGGAAAATGGCATGCATTTTTAAACAGAGTAGAGCGGTAAAAGATAGAATTCTAACATAAAGCAAACACCTTTCAGAGACGAATGACCAGGACTCAAGTCTCATAATTTTTCCAAATTTATTTTTGACGAACGTTTTTGTGCAACTATACTACGATTCTAACGATTTTCAAACATGCGAAAATGGCTTTTTGTCAAATGGCACCATTGCTAGGGAGGTAATGTCATTTTCTTTGATTTTGATCTTTGAAACCATTACTGAAAAATCTCTCTCTACTGTGTTTTTGATGTGCAGGACAACATCGGACAAAAATGGGATCCGCGCACATAAGGAGAGCGGCAAAGGAAAAAATCAGGTGCACATCATCTCCTCTCTTGATTAGGTTTGTTTTTTTTGAACCCTAGGAATAGATTTACTTTCTGTAAGCTCTTTTGAAAAAAAAAAAGAAAAAAATCAATACTCCATTTCAAAAAAAAAAGAAAAAGAATTAGAAGAAAAAACTTGAAAAAAAATTGAGATTAGGTATCGTTTGAATCTTAGGTTAGCTTGAAAAAGAAAAAAAAAATTTCTTCCAATCCTTTGAAAAAAATTCTTTTTTAAAAAAAAGAAGTGCAAAAGTTTTGACAAAAAAAGGAAATATTTTTTTTGGTGGAAAGCTTAGATTTCAAACTCAAACCTCTTTAATAGCTTTTCCACCATCTTCTGATTTTTTGGTCAGATTTCAAGTCTGATTCAAAAATTCGATTGCCAAAAAACTAGTAAGTAAAAGATTATGAAATTTGGGCCAAATCTTCATTTTCAAACCATCTTTCGAACACTACCATTCATTTGAAAAAATTTCAAGTATACAATTTTTAAAAATTCATGAAGTGCATAGGGGTCAGACTAAGCCAGATTCAAGATTTTGCAAATTTCAAAAAGCAATTTCGAGCAATTTGTGAATCTATTTTGACTAAAAGTTGTCAGGTTTGAAATTTGATCTAATTGGCTTTATTTTCCATTTTTTTCCCAAATTTTTCAAGGTCAATTGATACTATTTCAAAATGAAAAATCGACTAGGGATCAAAATTCCAGATCTGACCCCCCAACATTCAAAAATCCATAAAAATTTGATTGAAATAGTAAAAATTTGAAAAAATTATTTTCTGGAAAGCTAATTGAAAAAGGAATTCAAGTTAATTGCATTCAAATTATTTTCAGAGAATGAACATTACTTTTGTGGTCTACTGAAATAGAACAAACCCTAGAAGTGCATGAACCTTAGGTTGAATCTTTAGTGTTACAACTTAGAGACCGCACTTGGGCTAACCTAGACTTAATCAAGTCTATTACTTAGCCGGTGAGCTTGGTCACCTTGTGGTCCAGTCACCAAGAGAAAACCCCACTGAAGAAAACAGGCCAAAATTAATTTTAAAATACTAAATCGACCAGAATTCATTGTCATACTACAGGGTGTTTGCAACCTCTCTTGCCAAACCTGGTGACTAAGTGTGCGGGGTAGTGTCAAATGACCACGGCTCAAGGGTTAACGAAATCGGAGGCATAAGCAAAAGGAAGAACCTTCCCCTTAGTCCCGTCGTAACCAACTGACTGGGTTAGCTTGAGAGGCGGGAATCACTTTCAGTTGGTTGTATGACGAAATTCTTCAGGAATTCAAACTTCTAAAGAAAAATCTGGTCACCTGATCAATAAGGACCATTTGATTGACGGGGCCTTAGCCTTGTCCTGCTTGGCTACACGAACCCAGGGTTTGGGTGGTGTATGTGATTGCGCAGCAATCATAGGTCTTAATTGACCTAAATTAAGCTAAGACTTAGCATAAGTTAGGGTTATTCATGCATGCATACGCATTATCTGCATCTTTACTGCTTTCCTTTAGCTATGCATAAAATAATGTTATAATGTGCTGATTAAGTGTATTATGTCGATTGCAGGCAATAAGCAGATCTGGAGCTGGATCTGGTGCAGGATCTGAAGCTGGATCTGAAATAATGGGAGTTGTGGCAGAGCAAGAGCAGAAGGCCTAGTTTAGATGTAGGAATAATAATGTAAGGGGGTTAAAGGTTTTCTATTCTATTAAGTAGAAATAAAGCAGTAAAATGTGAGGAGCTTAGGTCCATCGTAGCCCTAGGATAGCCTAGAGACTTCCCCAAGCCTTAGCAACCCATAGATTAGGTCACAACAGCCTAGGAAGCCCTAAAACCCTAGTTCCAACCCTTCTCTAGACGTTCAGATAAGTTTTAAGACATCCAGGACCCTTAGCCAACTCCCGCACACTTCAAACCCACTTCTGTAGTGTTATTGGACGTCTAGACACTTTTTCAGACGTCCAATTTTTGCAGAATACCCAAAATAGAACCCGAAACCCTTCATGACTCTGATTGGACGTCCAGACAACAAGTCTGGACTTCTGATTATTGAGTATAAGACGTCTGATTCTATAATTAGATGTCTGATACTACTCTCCAATTCATGTTTTGAGATTTAAGCCTTGATCTTGGATCTCTAGGTCCCTAACCCAATTCCATCCCCATAGGAAGCTAAATTAAGGTGCCATAACCCTAGTACATCACCTCTGGGCCTCCCTAAGGACCTAATTAGGTCCTCACTAAACCTAATTGACTTGGATCTTAGTCAATTCAATCAGCCTATTCAATTGGACTCATTGAGTCCAATTGAGCCCTGATCTCAGCACACACTGTCCAATTGGACTTAGTGAGAGTCAAATTGACCTAGACATGACTTAATTGAGTTGTTTTACTCTCAATTAATTTTTCACACACCCAATTAAACTTGTATTAAGATTAATTGCACTTTACCTTAGTGAATTAGGGTTTATAACCCTAATTTGAGACCTACCTTGAGCTAAACCCACTAGAACCCAACCTAATCAACCTAGCCACCTAAGCTTCGACCCGCACATACTCACACACACCCACACACACCATCCACACGAAAATATCTAGCCTAGAGTTCTCTAGAACTCTCTACCATGTGTGGTTGCCTTGGTTGCCAAAAATAGCAACCAAGAGCCATTCAATTTTTAGATCCACATTTGGTGGATCTAAAAACCACTATCCACCCTCTCTCTCTCACTCTCCCACGAGCTCCCACCATAGGCCTTCTAGAGAATTTCATAAATCTCTAGAGAGCTTCCCTTAGGTCTATAAAACGACCCCTTGGGTGGCCATTGGCACCCATTCACTCCCTTGGCAATTGCTCTCCACTGGTGCCATTCACGCCACCTCCACTTAGCCACTCACTCCACCTCCACGAGCTCACTACCACCACCATGGAGGATACCATGCCGGGATGCTGGATCAACCCTACCTCTCTCCAAGGGCCGTCCTAAGTTCCATTGGCCGCCCCTCCTTCTCTCGACCACTCCAAGGCCATCGGGGACCACCCTTGAATGCCCTCTATTCTTCTAGCTCTAGATCATGCTCTTCATAATTTTTATTGCTTTCATTTACTACTTAGTAGAGTAGTCTTACTTATCCCCCAATGATGCATGCGAAATCCCCCTACTAATTCTTGTATGCAATCATTTTCTGCTAGTTAGATTTAATTTTAGATTTAATTTTAAGCATTCATGTATAAGCTTTCCTCTAGATTTCCTTGTGCAACAACTCTCCCACGATGAATGAAATTTCATTATATATATATATATATCTCTTATGTGTTTGAAATCACCTTGAGCTAAATGATTATCATATTTGCATGGTTTAAGTGCCTATTCTTTAACCGCCTATATATTACGCACTAGCATGTCATTTAAATAAAGTAGAGCAGCTTTAAGATTGATTTTAAAAACAAAAACAACGCCTCCCAGAGACGAATGACCGGGACTCAAAGTCTCGTTATTTTCAAAATAATATCTTTGTTGGATCGTATTTCGCAACTATACTATGACGCTTTTATCAAAAATGTGATCTACAATCTCCCAATAGTATGTAAGGAAGGAGGCCACTTAGACCTCACCTGGTTGGACCTTGGGAGCCACTCCCAAGGAGGTGAATCACCTTACCCGGACCATCTTCTCCCCCCACTTCTACTCCCAGAGCCACCATGGCAAATCCTAGACCTGGACCTAGATCGGGTCAGGATATAGAGAATCTGGACCCAATGGCTCATTTGGAAGCCCAGGTAGCTAAATCCGAGGAGCGACATCAGCAGAGCATGAATCGCTTCTTGACGGCACTTGACAGGATGCAGCACCCTCCACGAGGAGAACAACTGCAGGATTTCTACGACCCAGCCGCGCAAATCGCCGCACCTTTAGTCAGAATTCCCACAGGCGGAGACATGTTTGAGCTTAAGCCCAATGTGATTGGGTTGATTGGCACTCATTTCTATGGGAACTCAAGCAAAGATCCATTCCAGCACCTTGAGGACCTGAGTCGACTCGTTGAAACGATTCGACCCAGGAATATCGGTCTTAGGATTGTTCTAAAGAAGCTTTTCCTATTCTCTCTGAGGGACAAAGCTTCATACTAGTTCATGACCATTGGGAAGCGAATTAGAACCTGGCCGAAATTACGACGTGAATTCCTGCAAAAGTTCTTCCCAATCGATCGAACAAATGCAATGCGGTGCGCAATCACGACTTTCTCCTAGGGAGCTGGGGAGAAGTTACATGAAGCGTGGGATAGATTTCACGACCTTCTCCGGAAATGCCCGCACCATGGTATACCCAGATGGCACCTGGCTCAGATTTTCTACCATGGGTTGGATGACACACATCAGTATCTGACCAATGCATCTAGCAGCGGGATTTTTCTTGCAAAAAATGGGAACAGCGCATTAAGATGTTTGAATCATTAGAGGAGAACTCGATGAATGCCACATCCATGAACCAGTTCCAGCGGCTTGGTCAGCAGCAAGGTGGTGTCCACGAGGCTCACACCGAGTCTATTCGAGCCGACAAAGATATCACCGTCAAGCAGATGGATAGAATAAATCTAATTGAGAAGAAGATTGAACAGATTAGTCAGGGTCAATCTGACTTGAGCTCTGCCACCTCAAGACCCTCCTATGCACCCTGAGCCCCTCCTACTCGAGTCAATCTACTCACTCGGGATGCATCTTCTCTGTATTTACGAGATCGCATATATCAGGATCCCGTAAATAATCCAGATCTGGCACTCTACACCTAGGGTTAGGCACCACCCGCAGATTATAATGCGTATCCCCTTGATGGATATACGTCTCAGACATCTTCGACCTACGAGGATGTCAGTGCTATCGAAGGATACAGCACAATAACCCGTATTCAGAGACCTATAATCCTAGTTGGCACCGACATCCGAACTTCTCTTGCTCTGGTAATTCACAGAGACCACATCAAGATCCACACTACCAAACCAAGCAATACGGGAATGTGCAAAACACGTACCCTAGGCAGCAGCCATTCCCTTCTCAGCAGTAGCAACCCCACTCTTTATAGTAGCCGCTGCACCAAGCTGCCAACCACCCTCCAAAGCGTGTTGATCCTTTGGAGGCATTGAAAGAGGAGCTACAAGAATCAATGAGGAAATCCACACAAGATAGCTTGCAGATTATGAAGGTGATGGCTGATTAAATACAGACCATACAGAACATGCAAAACCAGTTGTTGTAGGAGCATAGGACTCAGGGAGCCTTACCCTCCCAACCCATCCCAAATGCTCGATATGTGCAGAACCATGGCACCTCTCCTAGGTTTCAAGCATCGTAGGGACAGGCACACGCCATACAATAGGCGCCTCCTACACGACCCAATTACGTGCAAGTTTAGCTGCCTTTGCAGAACCCTGCGTATTCTGCCCCTTCCGCTCCCCCACCACCTCATGGATCGCAAGCCGATGCACATGCTGTCACTTTGAGGAGCAGAAGGAAGACATTCAACCCACCACATAGGCAGGTGGGTCCTGATTTTTCCCACCCTTTGCTGTAGGCGGGTTCGACTCCATCATCTCAGGAGGCACCTACGGTAGATAAGGGTAAGAGGCCACTTAACCCTTAGATTCCCATCCCTTTTCCTGAGGCTCTGACACGAAATGCAGTATGGAAAAAGGACATGCGAAATTTTGAGGACATGAAATTGATGTTCAAGGTAGTACATATTCAGGTCCCCCTCCTCGAGGCAATCAATCACATTCCCACTGTCGCTAGTTTCTTCAAGGAGTATTGTACCCCAAAGCGACAGCCGAGAATTGGACAAGTGGTACTGTCGAAAGAGGCTAGCACCGTGATTCTAACTGACCTACCACCGAAGAAGAAAGACCTTGATACCCCACTCATACCCTGCTTCTTATAGGATTCTCCATTTGATCGGGCCCTTCTAGATCTGGGTTCATCCATCAACCTAACTCCTACCGTCGTATTTGATCGATTTCGATTTGGGGATTTGAAACCCACCATGGTCACGATTCAGCTGGCTGACAGATCAGTCAAAACACTAAGGGGGGTGGTTTAGAACGAAATCGTGAAAGTCTGCAGGTTCTGCTTTCCCACAGATTTTTTCGTTCTCTATATGGAAGTTACTCCTAATCTCCAAGATGCACAAATTATTTTGGGTCAACCATTTATAGCGACAGCTCGAGCGAACATTGATTGTGCATCCAGGTGTATGGAGATAGCCCTAGGCAATGAGAGACTTTTACTTGACATATTCAGTGCAACAAAGAACTTTGACTGTGATCAAATAGAGGAGGATGGTGAAGATGAAGATTTGGCATACTATGGTAACATTGGGCTACATTGTGACGACCCAATGTCTCATTCGTCTACACTATCAGGGTTCTTGGACCTCGATCCACACAGGACTGAAACCACTACACTACATATATCTCCCCGAGGATCTGACTATTTAGGGTGTGCTTCTAACCACAGCACCCCTGAATCTTGCCATCCTGATCCATACATTACTGAATCATCCATATTGTTGCAGGAAGATGTGACCACAGCTAATGGGTTTCCTGTTAGCGCAGTCACAATCGATTATTCCACAGGGAGCGACTCAGTGGGAATTCACGTGCACATGAATCAGCAGATTCCCACCATCGATTCTACTCCTCCCACTCTCATTTCTGACTCTGACTTACCTGTAATTGAATTGAAGCCCTTACCTGAGTCACTCAAGTATGTGTTCTTGGACGAAAGTGAGACATACCAAGTCATTATCAATGCCCACTTAACCCAAGAATAGGAGCATTGGTGTCAGACCCGAATAGGTTTTTAATATGGTGATTTTATCGTTGAAGTGTGTATAGTGGTTAACATAAATCGGACCAAACCATCTCTTAACAAAAAATTTTTTTTACCTGGCCTATTTGATTTTATCTTCGTCACTTTTAGGCCCAAGGTCGAACTTAGGGAAGTGGGGTTACGAGTCAAGTTTCTATGCCTTTCCTACAAAGAATCTCTTTCGTTCATTTATTGTGTTTTTGGTGTTTTTCTATTTAGATTTTTTCTGGTAATCTTTGTCCTTGAGGCACATCCTGAAAATTGGGTTCTTGGCTTTGAGCCAAAATAGGGTTCCTAAATGGGTCTTGCTATTCTCAAGATGGAGTACCTGCAAGTCAAGGATTATCTTCTCCTTTATATATTTTTTTATCATTTTATTGGCACGAAAGAGAAATTGAAATAGAGTAAATATAGTATAGATATATATGCATATACTATAAATGTATAAAGGGGTGGGGATGGAGGCGGAGATGGAGTGTAGCACAGTGTCGAGTTGGTCGTCATCCAGAAAGATCCAACCAATAGGATGAAGTGCCGCGTGTAAGGTGCAGGATGGATGGTGGAAGATGAATGCGAACATGCCATTTGTACACATGTATTAGGAAATATTAGTAACTGGTGCAGATATTCCCAGGATACCACGTATGATAAGTAACGGGAAAATATATATATATATATGTGTATATGTAAATATATCTATATATATATATGGTTATAAATAAATAGGTGTATATATGAAGTTACATATGTATATATGTATATGTATATATAGATATAAATATGTATATGTATATATATATATAACTATATGTATGGATAGATATATGTATAGATATATATATATGTATATAGATATATGTATAAATATAAGTATATATCTGTGTATATATATATATAAATAAGTATATATATATATATGTATATGTATGTATATAGGACTACATAGATGTATATATATTTATAAATATATAAATATATATATATATATATATATATGTATGTATGTATAAGTATATGTGTATATATATATGCATACATATATATAGGTATATAGATGTATATATATATGTATATGTGTGTGTGTAAGTATATAGACTAATACATATTTATATAAGTAATAATATATGCATAGATATATGTATAAATAAATAAATATATATATATATATGTATATAAGTATATGTATATATGTATGTATGTATAGTAATACATAAGTATATAAGTACTACTATATGTATAAATATAAATATAAATATATGTGTATATATATATGCATATAAATATATGTATATATATCAATACATATGTATGTATACGTACATATATATGTATTTGATAGAGTATAGGTGTGTGTGTGTATGGAAATGTGAGTGTATGTGTGTGTAAGCATCAGTAAAGAGTGCTGTGAGTGTTGTGAGAGAGAGTGAGAGAGAGAAAGAGAGAGAGCAGGAGAGATGGCGCTGTTAAGGTGTCTAGAGCTCCAACACGCCGTCTGGAGTCCACGCGTGCACGCAGGCACGTATGACCGTAGAGGACGTTCGCTGGAGGTAGTGGCGTGGAGAGGAGGGGCCGCAGCACACAACGCTGTTTGGAGAGGCGTACGCAGGGGAGTTGGGTGGGCGAAGGTAGGCGTACGCAGGCTGGCAAACGCGCAGGCGGGCGCACGAGCGGGCAAAGGCTAGTTGTGGCGCACCGGGTGACCGATAAAGTGAGAAACTCACCGGTCACCCCACTGTAGCCACAGTGTTCCGCGGAAATGCGTGAACAGTGGATACAGTGGTCTGGCGAGCTGCGTGACCACCTACGACCGGTGCTGTGAGTGCGGCCGGCTCGGCATGCGTGGAAGAGTGGCTCCGGATGGTGGCTTGCGGGCGTGACCTCGCGACAGAGCGCGCGGAGGGGTGTTGGCGTGCAAGCAAAGGGGCACAACAGGGCACGCGGAGGCCTATTGGTGCTGCTGGGGTGCGCTGGGGTGCTTGGCCGGCCGATGCAGAGGCGTGTAGAGGCCGGTTGAGGGCAGAAGATAACACGATAGGGAGGAGAAGCGGGAGGCGATGGTGCCTGCAGGCGCACGAGGAATGGCAAGGGTAGCCTGCAGGCTTGCGCAGAAAGGAGTGGGGCGGCTGCTGCTACGTGCTGCTGCTGCCCTTGCTGCTGCGTGCGGAGCTTTGAGCTTTAAAGCTTGAAGCTACCGCTCCAATGGCTGGAAGTGCTGGAAACGTAAAAACGAGGAAAGAGCCACCACGCCCACCGGCTCTTTGAAGAGCTGGGCGGTGGTTGTCTCACTGTGGTGGGTGTGCACCACAGTGAGGGCTCCTATCCAGCGAGTGTCTCCGAGGAGGGCTGGTGTGTGGAGGGAGAGGGAGGAGAGGACGGTGGCCTGGAAGTGAGCTGCGTTGGGTTTTTGAAGTGGACCAGGCTACTTTTCAAAGGAGGGAACATGGCTTTTTTATAGAAGAAGAAGCGATGAACGGCCATGCCCTAGCTGTGCGTGGCCCATGCATGGCCATGGCAGGGAGAGGCAGCCGCAGGGAAGTGCTGGAGCAGGGAATGGTGCGTAAGGAAGAAAGGTGTTGTCCCATGCAGCCGCGGGAAGAGATTTCCAAATCAAATGGAAACAAAAATAAAGATGGGAATATTGCGAAGCAACACTTGAAGAAAATGTGAATTGCGAGGCCATTTATTTCATTCTCCTCCCTTCTTAATTAAATGTATGCATGCATGTATTTTTACAATTGCAACTATGGAACCCTAATATGCACTGGTAATGCTTGGAAATAGCACAAGATGGCACAATCGCAGGTGTATTTTTGCGGTGCAATCATACCCCCATGCCTGTCTTTTGCTAGTCCCTAGCAAAACATTTTTTTGTATTGTATTTAGAAATGATCTTTAAGCTGAAGATTTTCTCCTGAGGCAACATAGGTTTGTTTATTGCTGGATATTGTGAGAACCAATTATAGAGAAGACTACCAGTACTTTAAGTCTCACATGACAAAGATCATCTCTCCACTAACTAGGACTCTTGATATTTAAACCTTAAGTATGATTTTCAGGACCCAGGAGGTTTTTGCCGTATTCGAGAGCTCAAGAGGTTATGGCTTGTGCTTAGTGAGGGATCAAGACTGACCAGATGAACATTAAGACTCAAGCCCAAGGTTTCACGAATTTTTAAGTACAGGTTGGTCCGAACATCAGCTTGTGTTTTCAGATTGATCCTTAAGAAGATGTCGAAAAACTCAACTCCCATTTTCTGACATTTGTGGCTCACAGGAAAACAGGGTATTTGTAACCTGCCCTGAAGAACTTCTTGTAGGGCGAGGACTTTACATGCATTTGTGAGATATACTGACTTATTTGCAACTTTTTTTTTTTTTTGAAACACATGTCAGTATATCTCTTGCAACAATTTTTAAAGGAGCACAGTTTTCTTTTTGGTGGGAGAGTTTCTTTTTGGCGGAAAGAGTTTCTCCTAAACACAAGACTAAGACCTGGGATAAAAAGTCTACCTGCGCACACAGGTAAGGACTCCACCTTCCCTAATGAACACTAGGGTTGGATCTTATGTTCACCTGGTCTTTCCTGATATGTGTAATGTGAACCAAGATTACTTAGGCTCTCAAGTAGAAGCAAACCAACGGATCCTGTACTGGTGCCTCAGGTACAAGAATACATCCTTAGTTAGGAGAGATTCTAATCTATTTTGTCAATGCTCAAGTGAATTAAGCCCGAGCTTGGGCGAATCAATCTTCTGTGGCCTGGAAAGTCTTCAAAACAAAGTTTGAATATCCATAAACACTTATTGTATTTTTGTTTCAGCTTTCAGATCATTACTAAACACCATTTATTATTATTATTATATTATATATATATTTTTTTTCTTTTTCTTTTTCTTGCATATTTATAAATAGGTGGGAATTGCATTATAACGAACGCGTGCCCCAGACGTCTTTTAAGACGTCTAAGAGGTGGCCCAGACGTCGGACCAGACGTCTGTGATCACATCCAGATGTCTGACCAGACGTCTGGGATCGTTTCCAGACATCTGGAAATCCGTTAATTTCGACACGCGCGGGTCGTCTGCGCGCCTAAGCGCGCAGACCGGATATTCGCTTATTCCCTCTTTCAATGCATCTGCAGACACCTGCCGCGTCCTCTATCTCCTCCTCGTGCGGCCTTAAAAGGCCACGCGCTCCCTCCCGTCGTCTCCACCGTCTCCTCCCTCTTCTCCTTCAGCCAGTGAGCGTGAGCGCTTGTGCTAGGGCGGCAGCGGCGGCCGCAGTGAGCGCGGAGGAGGTGCTGCGTGCGAGAGCGGAGCTCTGCTGTGAGGGCGAGCTCGCCGTGGCTGCTTGGGCCGGCCGGCGGAGGGCGCAGGGGGCGTGGAGTGACTCGGAGGGGGGACTGCTACGGTCTGAGCAGCAGGCGCGTGAGGTACGACGCGAGTGGCGTCGCGAGCGGAAGCCAGGTGGCACCCTGTTCTGGAAAAATTTCCAGAATCAGACGTCTGGGTTGATAGCCAGACGGCGAGGGCAACATCTGGAAGACCTTCCAGACGTCTGAAAGGTGAGTTTTCTTTCTTCTTCTTCCTTCCTGTCGACTGACCGTACTGACGGAGGGAGATGGGTGTGCGCAGGCTCGGTGATTTGCCATCCAACGTGAAGCAGACGTCTGGCTATTGTACCAGACGGCGGGAGCGACCTCGAGACGTCCGGGGTGACCATCGGACGTCTGGAAGCTAGGCCAGACGTCCCTGCAGACTTCTGGACGTCTGGGAAACCACGCTGAACAGGCAATTCTCTGATCCCCTTTTTAAGACGTCTGGAAGAAGTTCCAGACATCTGATTTTGTACAGTGTCATCGTTTTTGACCTGTTTAGGGCCCGTTCGGGTTCCATTTTCCGTGATTCGAGCTGCGTTCTTTTCAGAATTAATTCCTCTACCTGTCTACAGTAGCTATAAACTGTTTTGAGACACTCCTTGTGTTTGATCCTTGTGATAGGACCTCGTTCAGTTGCAGTCTTGGGAGTCGCGGAGGCACGCGGGATTCCCGATCACGCCCCCATTACTCCCGTTGTACCTGGTCGAGTGGCTTTAAGTTATTAATAAAATCTGTTAAATTATGGAACCATAAATAGAACCTAGGACATTGCATGAATCCTAGGAATGAGAAATAGATGGAATGATAACTCTTAAGTGTTGCATGAATCCTAGGGCGGGAAAACTAGATTGTATGATAGATCCTAGGATATGGCATGAATCCAAGGATGGGAAAACAAGTGGGATGTATAATACTGCAGTCTTAGAAAATGGAAAGAGATATAAAGCTGCCTGTAATTTGAATTAATAGCTGCCTGTTGTGAATAAATAACATGGTTGAGAACATGGATTGTAAGAATGTGAAACTGGAAAGTGAAACCTGGATGTTTGAGTAAAAAGGATGGAACCCTACGGGGAAGTAGGAGTAGAACTCCTGGAAAGTGAATGGAATAGTTTTGGGGAAGTGAGCTGGCCCTTGAGTACGGAGTACCAAGGGGAGCGACTGTCCCCCTATTTAGTGCAAAGCGGAGCCAGCCGTCCCAGGGACCCGGGGTTAGGACTGGCCACTCTGTACCGACTTGCTGGCCCTCGCGTACATAGTACCGAGGAGAGCTACTAGTGTAGGGAGGTACTAGCTACCCCACGGGCCCCGGGGTTTTGCTATCCTCCCACACCGACTTGTTAGGCCCGCTGGGGCAAACCAGGGTAGTCAGGCGAGGGTGCGTGGACTGTGGAGGGGAAAGGCCCCAGGTTGGTTACTGTGGAGGGGTTGGACCCTGTTACTGAGAGGGCTCTGCCCTGGAATGGTTCCGTGTTGTGCTTTGGGCGCACCCGTTAATGGAAACGACTGACCGCGTGCCAGTACGGGTTAGCTACCTGTGCGTTTATCGCGCGTGCCGTAGTCACCGTTACGTCTGTCAGTGGCCTTGGGGTGGTTGACCGAGGGTAGGATCACCACAGGGGACTCTCCCGGCCAGGAGAGCACCACGTGCTACTTCTACTTTTTGGAAAAGACTGCAATCAAGATCGTTCCCACGAGGAACATTCGATATCAAGTAAAAGATCTGAGGAATAAATGAAATAGTGAGACAATTGAAAGATGTGAATAAAGAAAGTAATAGAAAATAACAGCTACTGTACACTCTACTGTTGTCTTTAGTTTTAGTTGCCTCTCTACTCACCGTTTTGCTGACGTGTTACACTCGTTACCTTTTACAGGAGCAGGTGTTGAGCAGCCAGGGTCAGCGGCTGCAGAGGACGCTGGGCCGAGTAGGGTCCAGTAGAGTTACCACTGTCTTTTGTACCTCTTTGTTTCCGTTATAGTGCGTAGTTCTTGTTTCCGCTGTACTTTTCTTTACCTGCAGTTCATGTTATATGATAAATGTTGTTCTACTGTTGTGGTGGTATATACTGTAGTAGTTTCCTTCCTTACTGCTGTACTTTCTTACTGTTAGTTATATTCATGCTGAATGTGGTTTATTTTACTGTTCTTTTGGTTACTTCCTCGTTGGACGACTAGGTCTTGGGATTAGTCGAGTCGGTCCGGTTCTCGTGTCTCGTAGGGACTCGGGAACCGGGTCGTTACAAGATGGTATCAGAGCAAGGTCGTCCTGAGAAGTGAATCAACTGACTGGAAAATAACCAATTCACATGTTTATAGCTAGAGTAGCCACCACAACATATCTCTTGACATGAGCTCTTAGAAGTTTCGTTAGGTACCATCTGTTTTGACGTTTCCATTTTTTTTCGCATCTCCTTGCAGGAGATGCCTCGTCACGGGACTGGCGAGATTGGCCGCAGGCGCGGCCGAGGGCGAGGTCGGCGAGGTGGACGTGCCATTTTTGACATCTCGGTGGACCAGCCACCACTCCCAGGCATCCAGGCCCAGGACCTCGCCAGACTGATACGAGATATTATATGAGAGGAGCTCCACCCACCGCCCAGAGCACCTCCTCCTGGGGCTGCAGCGGGGGAGTCCTCTGTGGGACCACGCGACGGACACGGCGATGGACACGAGGGAGGGGATGGGCCGTTGCCTCCCCCACCTTCCTCCGACACTTCTGTACACGAGGCACCTTCTCCTGGAGGTGCACCAGCACCTCCCCTACAGTGCCACTTCGAGCTTTTCGGACAGTTCCGGAAGCTGAAGCCCCCTCCTTCAAGGGGGATGAGGACCCGACCAAGGCATAAGACTGGCTTGAGCAGCTGGAGAAGATCTTCGACACCCTTCGCCCCCAGGTGGAGTGCCGTGTGGCCTTTGCCACGTACCAGCTGGAGAGTGCGGCACACCGGTGGTGGAGGGCGGTCCGGGGACAGGAGAAGGATGAGCCGACGTGGGACCAGTTCGTCACCCTCTTCTGCGAGAAATACTTTCCCCAGACGTGGCAGGACCAGAGGAGGCGGGAGTTCCACACACTCTGCCAAGGGACGATGACTGTGAGCGCGTACCGCACGCGTTTATTTGAGCTGTCCCGCTTTGCAGCGACAGTGGTAGCCACTGAGGAGGAGCGCCTTTGGAGGTTCACCGAGGGGCTCCGGCCTGCGATCCGGGGGTATGTCAAACCCCTGAAGCTGCCTATGTTTTCGAGGGTGGTAGAGGCAGCTATGACTTACGAGGACACCAACCCGTCCGCGTGAGACACCGACGGCAGGCGAAGGAGGCCCTTTCAGCCAGACTTCTCACAGGGCCGACGAGAACGGAGACACGTGGCTTCCGCAGGAGAGCCGTCACGTTGTGCATGGCCATCAGTGGCCTTTGGGGGCCCTCGACAGGGGCCAGTCGCCAGCACCGGACCCCCGCCTAGTCGACAGCAGGGACCCACTGAGGGCGGGAGTCGGGTTCCCCTCTGCTACCAGTGTGGCCAGCCGGGCCACGTCAGGAGGGACTGCCCATCTAGGGCAGGAGGTCAGCAGATACTCCCCGCGCAGAGCACTGGAGGGCGCGTAGGAGGCCGCGGTTCCCAGGCGCAAGGAGGAGGATAGCAGTCGCGAGGAGGGTACCGGCCAGCACCTACCCGTCCGACGTAGAGTGTGGCTGCTTCGTCCGCACCAAGAGCTGAGGGGCGTATCAACGCCCTAACACACAGGGACGCCAGAGCTTCAGGATCAGTGGTAGCAGGTATGGTTTCAATTTCTAGCAGACTCATTTACACGCTTTTCGATTCCGGCGCTACACACTCGTTTGTCGCTGCCAGTTTCGCTGTTAGTTTGGACCAGGATTATACACTGTTAGAGAATCCGTTTGTAATCAGAGGTCCGAGTGGCCAGCTGTTTGTAGCTGAGGAGGTGTACACGGATTGCAAGGTCAGCGTCGGAGGACATAGCCTGCCAGATGACCTGATTATGATCTAGATGGAGGACTTTGGAGTGATTCTGGGGATGGATTGGCTGTCCGCTTACCACGCCTTGGTGGACTGTTTTGAGAGGAAGATTATCTTCTCCATTCCGGAGTTGCCTTCTTTCGAGTTTCACGGACAGCCAGTGGACGGAGGTTTCAGGTGCATTTCGGCACTTCCGGCGACGAGACTTTTGAGCCAGGGGTGTGAGGGCTTCCTAGCTTCTGTGGTGGCAGAGCCCAACCCTGTGGCAGACTTCCAGAGCATCCCGGTGGTCAGAGAGTACCCAGACGTGTTTCCAGATGAGTTACCAGGACTACCGCCCGAGCGTGAGATCGAGTTTGAGATCTCACTAGTACCAGGGACCAGCCCCATCTCCACCACGCCATACAGGATGGCACCGCTTGAGCTGCGAGAGCTCAAGTCTCAGTTGCAGGACATTCTGGAGAAAGGTTTCGTAAGGCCCAGTGCGTCTCCCTGGGGAGCCCCGGTACTGTTGGTGAAGAAGAAGGATGGGACCCTATGTCTTTGTGTGGACTACCGATAGCTGAACAGGGTTACCATCAAGAACAGATATCCGCTGCCGAGGATCGACAATTTGTTTGACTAGTTGCGGGGTGCCATGGTGTTTCCCAAGATAGACTTGAGGTCTGGATACCACCAGTTGAGGATCAGGGAGACCGACGTCTCCAAGACAGCTTTCCGCACCCGGTACGAACACTATGAGTTTTTCGTCATGCCATTTGGCCTGACCAATGCCCCCGCTGCTTTCATGGACCTGATGAACTGGGTGTTTAGACCGTACTTGGACCGGTTCGTGGTTGTTTTCATAGATGTTGTACTCATCTATTCTAGAGATCGGACGCAGCACGGACAGCACTTGCAGATGGTTTTGGACACTCTGAGGCGACGCAGGCTATACGCCAAATACAGCAACTGCGAGTTCTGGTTGAGGGAGGTGACCTTCTTGGGTCATGTGATCTCTGCAGACGGCCTGGCGGTGGACCCAGCCAAGGTCAAGGCAGTGCTCAGGTGGGAGAGACCGCGTTCAGTCATTGAGATCCGCAATTTCCTGGGACTAGCTGGCTACTACAGATGGTTCATCAGAGGATTTTCGTAGATTGCGCGTCCTATGACACAGTTGACCCGGAAGGACGTGCCTTTCTCTTGGACAGACGACTGTGAGGCGTGTTTTCTAGAGCTGAAGGAGAGGTTGACCTCGGCTCCCATGCTCACCATCCCTGACAGTAGTGGCAGGTTCGTTGTGTACACGGATGCCTCCTTGCAGGGGTTAGGAGGTGTGCTCATGCAGAGGGGTCACGTTGTCGCTTACGCTTCACGGCAACTGAAGCCCCATGAGCATACCTACCCTACCTATGACCTAGAGTTGGCAGCTGTTGTCTTCGCACTGAAGACCTGGAGGCACTACTTGTACGGTGAGACCTTGGAGATTTTTACAGATCACAAGAGCCTCAAATACCTTTTTGATCAGAAGGAGCTCAACATGAGACAGAGACGTTGGTTGGAGCTCCTGAAGGACTATGACTGCAGCATCTCCTACCACCTGGGAAAGGCCAATGTGGTGGCTGATGCCTTGAGCCGTAAGGCGCCCGCACGCTTGGCCAGTCTACAGTTACAGAGTTGGAGCCTTTTGGAGGAGGTGGGCAGTTGGCGACCTCTAGAGTTACGAGGGTACTGTGGGGCAGTGACGGTGACACGGCAGACTAGGCCAGAGCTGATGGACCGCATCATCACAGGATAGATGGCCGATCCGTACTTGCAGTCTTTGCGCGACAGAGTACTGTCAGGAGATCCAGGTGACTTCTCTTTCACAGACCAGGTGCTACGTTTGAGGGGACGGTTGTGCGTTCCCAGAGACGTGGAGCTGTTGAGAGAGCTCCTGACTGAGGCACACGGTTCCAGATTCACCATACATCCCGGAAACACGAAAATGTACCACGACTTGAGACGTGAGTTTTGGTGGAGAGGGATGAAGCGGGATGTGGGTGAGTTCGTGCAACAGTGCTTAGTGTGCCAGTAGGTGAAAGCCGAGCATCAGAGGCCTGCAGGGCCGCTTCAGCTGCTTCCAGTGCTAGAGTGGAAGTGGGAGAGCATCACCATGGACTTGGTGGTGGGCTTACCTGTTACCCAGCGGGGACACGATGCAGTCTGGGTAATAGTGGATAGACTGACGAAGACGGCGCGATTCTTGCCGATCAGAGTCACTTTGGGACCAGCACAGTTGGCAGAGAGGTATATCCGTGATGTGGTACGACTACACGGAGTTCCACGGGAGATTGTATCCAACCGGGATACCCGCTTTACGTCCTAGTTTTGGGCTGAGTTTCAGCAGGCCTTGGGGACGAGGTTGAGGTTTAGCACGGCTTACCACCCCCAGACGGACGGACAGTCTGAGCGCACGATACAGACACTTGAGGACCTTTTGCGTGCCTGTGTACTAGACTGGAGGGGCTCTTGGGAGGAGCACCTGCCTCTGGCAGAGTTTGCATACAACAGTTATCACTCGAGCATCGGCATGGCTCCCTACGAGGCTCTGTACGGGCGGAAGTGTACGGCACCCTTGAGTTGGGTTGAGGTGGGGACCAAGTGGGAGGTTGGCCCCAGGTTGATCCGGCAGAGTCAGGAGGTAGTTGAGCAGATCCACAGACGACTCCGCACTGTCAGGAGCAGACAGAAGAGCTACGCGGATCGGAGACGCAGAGAGGTGCAGTTTGAGGTTGGGGACCACATCTTCCTTCGTGTTTCACCCACGAAGGGCTTACAACGGTTTGGGGTGAGAGGGAAGCTCGTGCCGAGGTTCATGGGGCCCTTTGAGGTCCTGGAGCAGGTTGGACCCGTTGCTTACAGACTTGCCCTTCCCCCGCAGCTTTCTGGTGTGCACGACGTATTTCACGTGTCCAACCTAAGGAAGTACGTAGCCGATTCCAGTCATGTACTGAGTCATGAGAGCGTCGAGGTGAGCGACGACCTGACCTACCCCGAGCGGCCAGTGCAGATTCTAGACCGAGCCGTCCGTAGTTTGAGACGAAAGCAAGTACCCCTGGTAAAGGTTTTGTGGAGGAGCCAGCGGTACGAGGAGGCTACCTGGGAGCCTGAGGTGGCAACGCGGGAGCGGTACCCGGAGCTTTTCGTGGGTACGTCTTTTCGGACTGGCTTCGGTCCTCTTTGAGTTTGTTATGGTTATTTGGACGTCTTTTCCCGCACCCAAGTTGGTGCAAGTTTCGGGGATGAAACTTCCTTTGAGTTTGTTATATTGTAACGAACGTGTGCCC
This sequence comes from Thalassia testudinum, assembly GCA_037157565.1. Classification (NCBI taxonomy): domain Eukaryota; kingdom Viridiplantae; phylum Streptophyta; class Magnoliopsida; order Alismatales; family Hydrocharitaceae; genus Thalassia; species Thalassia testudinum. Next base: position 218,756,400 of record JAZHRO010000031.1, on the reverse strand, counting down.
CAGACGTATTTTAAGACGTCTGGGAGGTGGCCCAGACGTCTGTGATCACATCCAGACGTCTGGGATCGTTTCCAGACGTCTGGAAATTCGTTAATTTTGACACGCGCGGGTCGTCTACGTGCCTGAGCGCGCAGACCGGATATTCGCTTATTCCCTCTTTCTCTGCGGCTGCAGACACCTGCCGCGTCCTCTCTCTCCTCCTCGCGCGGCCTTAAAAGGCCACGCGCTCCCTCCCATCGTCTCCACTGTCTCCTCCCTCTTCCCTTTCAGCCAGTGACCATGAGCGCGAGGGCGGCAGCGGCGGCCGCAGTGAGTGCGGAGGAGGTGTTGCATGCGAGAGCGGAGCTCTGCCGTGAGGGCGAGCTCGCTGGGGCTACTAGGGATGGCCAGCAGAGGGCGCAGGGGGCGCGAAGCGACGAGGAGGGGGGACTGCTGCGGTCTGAGCATCAGGCGCACGAGGTGCGACGCGGGCGGCGTCGCGAGCGGAAGCCTGGTGGCGCCCTGTTCTAAAAAATTTCCAGAATCAGACGTCTGGGTTGATAGCTAGATGGCGAGGGCGACGTCTGGAAGACCTTCCAGACGTCTGAAAGGTGAGTTTTCTATCTTCTTCTTCCTTTCTGTCGACTGACCGTACTGAGGGAGGGAGATGGGTGTGCGCAGGCTCGGTGATTCCCCATCCAACGCGAATCAGATGTTTGGCTGTTGTACTAGACCGCGGGAGCAACCTCCAAACGTCCGGGGTGACCATCGGACGTCTGGGAGCTAGGCCAGATGTCCCCGCAGACTTCTGGACATCTGGGAAACCACGCTGAATAGGTAATTCTCTGATCCACTTTTTAAGACGTCTGGAAGAAGTTCCAGACGTCTGATTTTGCACAGTGTCATCATTTCTGACCCATTTAGGGCCCGTTCGGGTTCTGTTTTCCGTGATTCGAGTTGCGTTCTTTTAAGAATTAATTCCTCTACCTGTCTACAGTAGCTATACACTATTTTGAGACACTCCTTGTGTTTGATCCTTGTGATAGGACCTCGTTCAGTTGCAGTCTTGGGAGTCGCGGACGCACGCAGGATTCCCGATCACGCCCCCATTACTCCCGTTGTACCTGGTAGAGTGGCTTTAAGTTATTAATAAAATCTGTTAAATTATGGAACCATAAATAGAACCTAGGACATTGCATGAATCCTAGGAATGAGAAATAGATGGAATGATAGCTCCTAGGTGTTGCATGAATCCTAGGGCTGGAAAACTAGATTGTGTGATAGATCCTAGGATATGGCATGAATCCTAGGATGGGAAAACTAGTGGAATGTATAATACTGCAGTCTTGGAAAATGGAAAGAGATATAAAGCTGCCTGTAATTTGAATTAACAGCTGCCTGTTGTGAAGAAATAACGTGGTTGAGAACATGGATTGTAAGAATGTGAAATTGGAAAGTGAAACCTGGATGTTTGAGTAAAAAGGATGGAACCCTACAGGGAAGTAGGAGTACAACTCCGGAAAAGTGAATGGAATAGTTTTGGGGAAGTGAGCTGGCCCTTTAGTACGGAGTACCAAGGAGAGCGACTGTCCCCCTGTTTAGTGCAGAGCGGAGTTAGCCGCCCCAGGGACCCAGGGTTAGGACTGGCCACTCTGTACCGACTTGCTGGCACTCGCGTACGTAGTACCGAGGAGAGCTACTAGTGTAGGGAGGTACTAGCTACCCCACGGGGCCCGGGGTTCTGCTATCCTCCCACACCAACTTGTTAGGCCCGCTGGGGCAAACCAGGGTAGTCAGGGGAGGGTGCGCGGACTGTGGAGGGGCAAGGCCCCAGGTTGGTTACTGTGGAGGGGTTAGACCCCTGTTACTGAGAGGGCTCTGCCCTGGACTGGTTCCGTGTTGTGCTTTGGGCGCACCCGTTAACGGAAATGACTGACCGCGTGTCAGTATGGGTTAGCTACCTGTGCGTTTATCGCGCGTGCCGTAGTCACCGTTACGTCTGTCAGTGACCTTGGGGTGGTTGACCTAGGGTAGGATCACCACGGGGGACTCTCCCGGCTAGGAGAGCACCACGTGCTACTTCTACTTTTTGGAAAAGACTGCAATCAAGATCGTTCCCACGAGGAACATTCGAGATCAAGTAAAAGATCTGAGGAATAAATGAAATAGTGAGACAATTGAAAGATGTGAATAAAGAAAGTAATAGAAAATAACAGCTACTGTACACTCTACTGTTGTCTTTAGTTTTAGTTGCCACTCTACTCACCGTTTTGCTGACGTGCTACACTCGTTACCTTTTACAGGACCAGGTGTTGAGCAGCCAGGGTCAGCGGCTGCAGAGGACGCTGGGCCGAGTAGGGTCCAGTAGAGTTACCACTGTCTTTTGTACCTCTTTGTTTCCGCTGTACTTTTCTTTACCTGCAGTTCATGTTATATGATAAATGTTGTTCTACTGTTGTGGTGGTATATACTGTAGTAGTTTCCTTCCTTACTGCTGTACTTTCTTACTGTTAGTTATATTCATGTTGAATGTGGTTTATTTTACTGCTCTTTTGGTTACTTCCTCGTTGGACGACTAGGTCTTGGGATTAGTCGAGTCGGTCCGGTTCTCGTGTCTCATAGGGACTCGGGAACCGGGTCATTACATGCATGATACCATAAAATACCCAGATCCTATGGATGCCTATCCACCCCCCCATGCCAAATAATGCTATGTCCTCATATGCATGCAGGGAAAGGTAGAGAAAGGACGGAAGATCGGGTAACGAGAGTTGAGGTGCAGGGTATACAGCAGGGTGGTAGGGTGGGTGGATGGTGGGTGGTGAAGTGAAAAGTGAAGAGATCGTGATAGTGGTGTGAAAAGTGATGGTGGATGGTGAAAGGTCTGGCATTTCATGGAACGAGAGTGTCCCAGGTAGATCGGAGAACAAGTCGGGAAGACGAAGTTGGCCCTCAGATTGGCCAAGAAGAGGGACTTCTTGGATAGATGGATCCAAAAAGGAACAGCCCCAGTGAGTAAGATGTGGGCTCAAGGTCCCAGTGTGGAATTGCAAATTCTCCTGATTTGGTAGGAAAGAAAGGGCATTTCGGTCTTCAGGAGTGTGGACCGGTGGTGAGTAGCCTGGATATGACTCAGACCACGAGGTATGGGAAGCGGAGAAAACCTTGTCAGAAGTCTGTTCCGGAGAATGTTCAGGGATAGGCAAGGATGGGGGAACGTCACAGTATGTGTATATCAGGCAGTCGTCTGGTAATCCGTAGCAGTCTGAAAAGGTCCCAATTAGTCTAATACCTATGCTGACGGCCATGTCCTCGTCAGACGTGTCATCCTCGATGCAATCGCAATCAAAGTTCTTGGCTGCCTTGAAGATATTAAGCTTGAGCTTTTCAGATCCAACGGCAATCTCAATATAGCCCTACTCGTAGTCGATAAGGGCACGGGCTATGGCCAAGAAAGGTTGATCGAGGATGATCGGATAATCAGAAAGTGAACTAGGAACTTCCATATCTAAAATAAGAAAGTCAACAGGGAAACAGAGACTGTTGCCCTAACCACCACGTCTTCCACCACACCATTCAGGATTTTCACAGAACGATCTGCCAACTGTAACGTGACAGGGGTGGGTTTCAGATTTTCGAAGGAAAATTTTTTGATCATGATGGTCAATATGAGATTTATGGAAGATCCTAGATCAAGTAGGGCACAGTTAAAACTGCAGCCTTGGATGCAATAGGAAATGAGTGGTGTGCTCGGATCTTTCTACTTTGGTGGTAGGTTTGACAGTATAGCACAACTTGCATGAGGCGAGAGAACCACCAGATTCTTAGTCTTCTTTGACTATCGCTTGCATGTTATGTAGTCTTTGAAAAATTGAGCAATAATAGGTATGTGGTCGATAGCCTCGAGCAGGGGTACCTTGATTTCTACATCCCTAAACAAATTACGCAAGTTATCAAAGGCCTACATGTCTTTCTTCTTGCCTTTTGGCTCCCTTAGTAGAGCCTCAGGGAATGGGACTAATTCTGGCATCAATTTGCTTGTATCGCCCTCTCGAGAATGTGGAGCGCATCCCGAATGAGAGGGCGATGAAGAAGAAGACGGGCCAGGATTAGGTCAAGGCGGATCGACGGTCTGCTTACCACTCCTCGTAGTGATAGCATTGGACAATGCAGGTCCAGTGGGATCATATGGCGGAGGAGGGTTCGCAATGGGGACATAAGAGTGCGGTGCTATAGCAGGATTAGCCTGAAATCTCGGTGGAATGCTCGGAGCTTGCAGAATTTGATGAACCTGTCCCTGAGAAGGTTGTACCTGTGGTTGAGGACCACGGGGTACGAAATTTCGTGGGTTGGGAATAGGTTGGGCAGGAAGAGTGCCTTGAGATCAAGTCACCATGCGTAGTTGACTGATCTCAGCATTCTGCTGCGCCAGTTGGTGCTGAAGAGAGGTCATGTTCTCTTCATGGCGCTTTGACATATCCGTCATCATTCGCATCAATTTGTCAAGAGGACTTGATGCATGTTCTGCTTGCGGTACGCAAGGGCCTGATGGCGGATTTGCCATAGGATTAGACTAGGCCCTTGGGATGGCAGGTGCGGACGGTCGCATTGGTCCATTCGCAGGGTTTTGGCACTGTGGGTTGTTGGACCATGCGAAGTTCGGATGATTGCACCACCCTGGGTTATACGTGGCAAAGAATGGGTTGTTCCCCAGGGTGCAAGCGTCTTCTATTCCAGAAGACATGCCCACGTGTAAATATGCATCTGAGCACAAGGAGGCTTGGTCCTCCATGTCGAAATACTAACTCGCAGAAGGCAGTTCCACATGACTTACTGAGTCGCTTGGCGCGACACTCGGTAAGGAAGGTCTTATGAGGTTTCTCGGGATAAGCCTGGTGTTGGAAGAATTTGGATTGTGATGAAGTGGTGAAGTGGGGGTGTTTGCCATAGAATGGGCAGGGTTGGCAAGAAGCTCGTCCAGCTTCTTGTGCACGATGGAGACTTCATCCAGTTTTTGTGCAATAAGGCTTAGATCAGTGGATGAATGGGAGGGTCCCGTGTCAACTTCGTGGACATTTCGGGGCTGGTTGGTACGATTAAAGGCGACAATGGAAGCATTGTTCATCGAGTTTTCACTCATATTTTCAAACAATTCAAATGCTCCATTCTCGTCTTTATTCATAAAGTTCCCTCCGCAGGAAGCGTCTGCAATCTGCTTCAAAGTCTCATTTAGCCCATAGTAGAAAATTTGGGCTATATGCCACTTAGGCAGACCGTGGTGTGGACACTTCCTGAGGAGGTCGTTATACCTCTCCCACATGTCATGAAATTGTTCACCGTTTTGTTGCGTAAATGAGGTGATAGCACGGCAAAGCACATTGGTTCACCTGATTGCGAAGAACTTCTTGAGAAACGATGTTCGCATCTCTTCCCAAGAGTGGATGGTTCTCCCAAGGGTGCATAACAATTGCAATGCTTTATCCCGTAATGAAAATGAAAACATCTTCATGAGGACTATAGATAACCCGATATTTCTTGGTTTAACAGTTTCAATTAATCGGGTTAAGTCTTCCAAGTGGAGAAATGGATCTTCACTTGCAAGACTATGAAAGTGAAAATTTTTTACGCCAATTATGTTCGATTTCAGTTCAAAGTCGTCCCCGCCCATGGGGACCCGAATTTGTCCTATGGCCTCTGTAGCAGCGGGATTCTGATAGGAGCTAAGAGACCTAGGCTCCTCCCGTTCGGGAGGGTTTTTCATTTCCTCCAATGTTTCTCAAATGGCTTCGATTTTCTCATTATACATTTCCATTTGAGCTCGGAGGCGAGTTATGGGATCTAAGGCTCCACCACCTGGTGGGTTCTGAGGGTGGTTTCCTCCCTCAGGATTTGGGGTTGGGCGTGCAGCCATGTTTGTAGAGGAGGAGGACGATTCGGCTTCTTTTCTAAATTTAGTAGGCAATTCAATCAGTTCAGGGTTTTGTGGTCTCCCAAACATGCACTACCGCAGGAAGAATTGGGGGGATAAGAAGGGAAAAGGGATGAGAGAAATGACGCCGCAAAGGTACACTTGATTACAACTCAATTCAATCAAATTCCTAACCTCGACAGTGTGCCCTTAGACCTAAAGATCCAAGTTACCTGTTATCACGGACTACGGAATCAAATGCGAGCACCGCGGAACCACCGAGGCAGATTGAAAGGCTGTTTGCCCCAGTCTTAGACACTCGTAGCATGCGGGAATCCTCACCTGCACGTAGACGCTACACGTGGGTAGTTCGACCTCTAATCCTTAGTAAGGGTCAAGTTACTACCAATTTTAGTTAGAGGCTTAGGATCAAGTGCTTTTGGAATGTGAAGGGCATTGTTTACGGGTAATGCCCAAGTGATTGATTTTTCAGAGTGTGTAAAACAAGCATGCAACGGGGAAATCTCCTTGAATTGAAGTTTTAATTGGTGAATGGTTTTTAGAATTCATCCTTAAGTGGTATGGATTTTAGGATTTTGTTGAATTACCAATTCAACCAATCTCTAGGTTTTTGAGAGAATACAGGTTTTCTTCTAAGCCCAACAAACCCTTCTTCAATGTCAGTTGGTTAATGCAGGCTAAAATGAAATGGGCTACCCTAAATGGAGATTTCTATGTGTGGATGCACGAATCAGTTTTAGATTAGTGTGAAAGGGAGCCAAAGCACTTCAATTCAAGTGCTCCCAATCACCAAGAAAAATGTCCACACACAAGGCTCAACCAAAAGATAAAGAAAATTAAATTATTAGGGTTGAAATGTTCGGGATCGAATCTTAGGCAAGTTGAAAAGTCGTGGTGGGGTTGGAATCAACTCAATTCCAAGTCTCCCCACAAAAATGTTGATCCCAAATTGCAGGTAAATGAGGCAAAGAGGGTGGCAATCAATTTTTTTGTGTTTGCCTCAATGAATACTTCACACAGCGAAAAAATTCAAGAATCAAAATTCTTGGATTTTCGCTATACGAAGTAGGGCGGGAAATCCAGGGGCGGTGGGAGTAAAGACAATCAATCAAATAAGTGAATTGTAGTCCACTTGCTCCAAGAGAACCCAAGAAGTATTTCTAGTTTTTTAGTTTTTTAGTTTTTTTTTTATTAAGGTGACAAGTTAACCCTAGTTGCTAAGAAAAGAAGACGTACTTGTCCAGCAACGTCTGCGAAGCTCCAACACGGTGTCGACATCTTCACGCTCTCCTTCCCACCTTGGATCTGCTCACGTCTTCGACTTCGTTTACCTACCTTTCCTTGCAACAGGTTCACCTGCACAGCAAAACCAGAGACACCCGTGAAGAGAGAAGAGAAAAATTGAAAGGAATTGAATAGAAACTTACTTGAAGGCGCACTTCCCCGGCAACGGCGCCAGAAAAGGTATGGTGTTGGACACAAATAGGTTGTTAATATGGTGATTTTATCGTTGAAGTGTGTATAGTGGTTAACCTAAATCGGACCTAACCATTTCTTTACAAAAATTTTTTTTACCTGGCCTATTTGATTTTATCTTAGTCACTTTTAGGCCCAGGGTTGAACTCAGGGAAGTGGGCTTACGAGTCAAGTTACGCCTTTCCTACAATGAATCTCTTTCGTTCGTTTATTGTGTTTTTGGTGTTTTTCTATTTAGACTTTTTCTGGTAATCTTTGTCCTTGAGGCACACCCTGAAAATTGGGTTCTTGGCTTTGAGCCAAAACAGGGTTCCAAAATGGGTCTTGCTATTCGCAAGACGGAGTACCTGCAAGTCAAGGATTATCTTTTCTCTTTTATATATTTTTTTATCTTTTTATTGGCATGAAAGAGAAATAAACATAGAGTAAATATAGTATAGATATATATGTATATACTATATATGTATAAAGGGGTGGGGGTGGAGGTGAAGATGGAGTGTAGCACGGTGTTGAGTCGGTTGTCGTCTAGAAAGATGCAAGCAATGGGACGAAGTGCCGCATGTAAGGTGTAGGATGGATGGTGGAAGATGAATGCGAACATGCTTTTTGTACGAGTGTATCGGGGAATATCAGCAACTGGTGCAAATATTCCCGCGATACCACGTATGATAAGTAATGGGAAAATATATATATATGTGTATATGTAAATATATCTATGTATATATATATGGTTATAAACATGTAGGTATATATATGTAGTTATATATGTATATTTGTATATGTATATATATATATATAAGTATATGTATAGATATATATATACATGCATATATATATGTATATGTATATATATACATTGCAATATATGGTTATATATGTATATAGATATATGTAGATAGATATGCACATATATATGTATATAGATGTAAATATAAGTAGGTGTGTATATATGTATATATATATATATATGTATCTATACTTAGTTATATCGGTAATAATATATATATGTATATATATATAAGTATATATATATATATATATGTATATGTATGTATATAGGACTATATAGATGCATATATATATATTTATATGTGTATGTATATAGACTAAAACATATTTATATAAGTACTAATATATGTATAGATATATGTATAAATATATATATATATGTATATAAGTGTATGTATATATGTATGTATGTATACTAATACATAAGTATATAAGTACTACTATATGCATAAATATAAATATATATATATATATATATGTATATATATATATGTACATAAATATATGTATATATATCAATATACATATATGTATATGTGTATATATATGTATTTGATAGAGTATAGGTGTGTGTGTATGGAAATGTGAGTGTATGTGTGTGTAAGTGTCGGTAAAGAGAGTGCTATGAGTGTTGTGAGAGAGAGTGAGAGAGAGAAAGAGAGAGAGTGGGAGAGATGGCATTGTTAAGGCATCTGGAGCTTCGACGCATCGTCTGGAGTCCACGGGCACGTGCGGGCACGTATGCACGTAGAGGACATGCGCTGGAGGGAGTGGTGTGGAGAGGAGGGGCCGCAATGCACAGCGCTGCGCAGAGAGGCGTACACGGGCAAGTGAAGTGGGTGACGCAGGCGCATGCGGGCGAGTGGGGTGGGTGCGCACGCGGGCGAAGGCTGGTTGCGGTGCACCGGGTGATCGGTAAAGTGAGAAACTCACTGGTCACCCCACTATTACCACAGTGTTCCGCAGAAACATGTGAACAGTGGCTACAGTGGTCGGGCGAGCCGCGCGACCGCCTGTGTCCAGTGCTGTGAGTGCAGCTGGCTTGGCGCACGTGGAAGAGTGGCTCCGGCTAGTGGCTTGCGGGCATGACCTCGCGACAGAGCTTGTGGACAGGGATTGATGTGTGAGCGATGGGGCTCGATAGGGTGCAGAGAGGCCTGCAGGTGCTGCTAGGGTATGCTAGGGTGCTTGGCCCGCCGCTGCAAAGGCGCGCAGAGGCCGGTTGCCGGCGGAAGAGAGCGCGACAGGGCGGAGAAGTGCGAGGAGATGGTGCCTGTAGGTGTGTGAGGAAAGGCGAGGGCGGCCTGCTGGCTTGCACGGAAAGGAGTGGGGCGGCTGTTGCTACGTGCTGCTGCTGCCCTTGTTGCTGCATGCGAAGCTTTGAGCTTCAAAGCTTGAAGCTACCGCTCCAATGGCTGGAAGTGCTGGAAACGTAAAAACGAGGAAAGAGCCACCACGCTCACCGGCTCTTTGATGAGCTGGGCAGTGGTGGTCTCACTGTGGTGGGTGTGCAACACAGTGAGGGCTCCTATCCGCCAGGTGTCTCCGAAGAGGGCCGGCATGTGGAGGGAGAGGGAGGAGAGGACGGTGGCCTGGAAGTGAGCTGTGTTGGGTTTTTGAAGTGGACCAGGCTGCTTTGCAAAGGAGCCGTGGCTTTTTTATAAAAGAAGAAGCCATGCACTACCATGCCCTGGTTGTGCATGGCTCATGCATGGCCATGGTAGGGAGAGGCAGCCGTAGGGAAGGGCTGGAGCAGGGAATGGCATGCGACGAAGAAAGGTGTTGTCCCATGTGGCCACGGGAAGTGATTTCCAAATCAAATTGAAATAAAAATAAAGATGCGAATATTGCAAAGCAGCACTTGAAGAAAATGTGAATTGAGAGGCCATTTATTTCATTCTCCTCCCATCTCATTTAAATGCATGCATGCAGGTATTTTTACAAATGCAACTATGGAACCCTAATATGCACTGGTAATGCTAGGAAATAGCACAAGATGGCACAATTGCTAGTGTATTTTTGCGGTGCAATAAACGATCAATTGATTTCTACACTTCAAGACCATAGGGCTGCTATCAGGTTGAGTATTGCTGATCTCCGCGGTATTTGCTCCTCGTATTGCACTCATCACATTTACACGGATGAGGGGGTGAAACCTTCAAGACAACCTCAAAGACGACTTAGCCCGAATATGCTAGAGGTTGTTAAGAGGAAGATCATCAAATGCCTGGATGCAGGTATTGTATACCCAATCTCAGACAGCCAGTGGATGAGTCCGATCCAGATAGTGCCCAAGAAAGCAGGACTCATCGTCATGAAGAATGATAAGGGCGAATCCATCCTGCCTTGCACTGCGACATCTTGCTGGGTTTGCATTGACTACAGAAAATTTAACACGGCTACCCAAAAGGATCACTTCCCTTTACCGTTCATTTATCAGATCTTAGAATGGTTAGCCAGACGTTGTTTCTTCTGCTTTCTGGATGGATACTCTGGGTATAATCAAGTGGCAATTAGCCCAGAAGATCAAGACAAGACCACATTCACATGCCCCTTTCAAACATTCGCTTTCAAGCGGATGACATTTGGCCTCTGCAATGCACCAGCGACATTTCAGCGTTGTATGATGGTCATCTTCTCTGACATGATCAGGGACTAGGTGGAGGCATTCATGGATGACTTCTCCATTTTCAGAGATGATTTCGAATCTTGTCTTAATAACCTCACCAGGATCCTGAAATGGTGTATTGAGGTAAACCTACTACTATCCTTGGAGAAAAGCCTTTTCATGGTGAGGGATGGCATTGTACTAGGGCACAGGATCTCCAAAAATGGACTCAAGGTCGACCGAGCTAAATCTGAGATTATTTCCCATTTATCGTCACCCAGCTCGGTCAAGCAAATTTGATCATTCTTGGGTCATGTCGATTTCTATCGGAGATTTATATGCGATTTCTCAAAAATTGCGTGGCCTTTGACGAATCTCCTGGTTATCGATGTCCTATTTGACTTTGATACCTCATGTCACAGCACCTTCGAGACTTTACGAAGCGTTGTCTCCAACTCCCCGATTCTCTAACCACCCGCCTAGTCGCTTGATTTCAAAATGATGTGCGACGCTTCTGATTTTTCCGTCGGTTCTATTTTAGGGTAGCATCGGGAGAAACAACCCTTCATCATATATTATGCTAGCAAGATGCTGAATGATGCTCAATGCAATTACACTGTCACCGAAAAAGAACTGCTAGCAGTAGTATTTAGGTTGGAGAAATTCAGATCATACTTATTAGGGTCCAAGGTCATCATTTTCACTAACCACTCCGCCATCCAGCATTTGTTGGTAAAGAAGGATGCCAAACCACGACTCATTAGATGGATCCTTCTATTGTACGAATTTGACATCGAAATCCGCAACAAAGTTGGAAAGTAGAATGCTATGGCAGATCACCTATCCGTATTGGACCTAGACCACATTCCTTATTCCCTACCTATCCACGAGCAATTTTCGGATGAATCTCATTCGGCAGTTCATTCCGTTGAGTTTCCTTGGTACGCAGATATTGTGAACTACCTTGCCACCGGCAAAATTCCCGCAAACCTATCAAAGGACCAGAAACTCAAATTCACTGTAGAGGCCAAATACTACCTCTGGGATGACCCACTTCTCTTTTGCATTTGGGCGGATCAGATTATTCGAAGATGCATCCTAGATTCTGAGATCCCCAGTGTGTTATCTTTCTACCACAATGATGCTTGTGGTAGCCATTTCCTGGGACGGAAAACCACTGCAAAAATTTTGCAGTGAAGATTTCTCTGGCCAACCATCTTTAGAGATACACACGAATATGCCCAACACTGCAAACGATGATAGTCGGTCAGTTCTATGACCAGGAGAGAACGATGCCACTCCAACCCATCATGGTCATAGAAGTGTTCGAAGTCTGGGGCATCTATTTTATAGGCCCTTTTCCGAACTCACATGGCTTCGAGTACATATTATTAGCTGTTGACTATGTCTCAAAGTGGGTCGAGGCCATTTCGGCAAGATGGGCTAACCATAAGACCGTCATTTCTTTCGTACGGCAGAACATCTTCGCAAGATTCGGAATACCCCGCGCCCTGATTAGCGATGGGGGAAGCCACTTCATTCATGCCCATTTCAGGCCATTATTAAAGAAATATGGGGTACATCACCGTATAGCCACCCCTATCACCTGCAGACCAATGGGCAGGCTAAAGTATCTAACCATCAGATCAAGCTGATTCTCCATAAGACAGTTAGACTAGATAGGAAGGATTGGTCCGATAAATTAGTTGATGAACTCTGGGCATATCGGACTGCATACAATACCCCACTCGGAATGTCACCATATCTAACGGTATATGGCAAGTCCTGTCACCTTCCTGTAGAGTTGGAACACCATGCCTTTTGGGCAGTGCGAAAATGTAACCTTGTCCTCGATGCAGGAGGTCAAGAACGGAAACTCTAGCTCAGCGAATTAGAAGAAAGCTGGTGGGAGGCCTATGAGAACGCACTAATATACACGGACAAGACCAAGGCCTTCCATGACTACCACATCTGGAGGAAAGCATTCATGCCCAACCAGCGAGTCTGGTTGTTTGATTCTTGATTAAAGCTGTTCGCAGAGAAGCTCAAGTCCAAGTGGACTGGCCCATATATTGTGATCCATCCATATCCCAATGGGCAGTCCAAATCCAGGACCCAAAATCTGGGCATTTATCCACGGTTAATGGCTAGCGCCTCAACCCATTTTTGGCCTAGGAACCTCCTCCACCTGACGAGATTGTCCATCTTATTGAGGACGTGTGATTGAGTGCTCGCCCAGCTGGAGGTGTTAAACTCAACACATATAGATAGCATATCCCACATTCCACCATCATCTATACATAGCATTTTTTTGTTTTAGCATATTTCCCTTTTGTATATTACATCCTAACAGGTTGGCCTGTGCTGAATATAATTTCAGGAGCAACTACAGGTGATTTCTACCCATTCTCTCATTGTAGTACTTATTTTCTTTTATATTCATGCATGAGGACGTGCAAGAACATAGGCATGGGGGTTGGATACAACAAAACTGAAAATTTTTATGCCAACATTTAGGAAAATCTTGGAGCTGCATGTAAAATGTACTTTAGGACCCTAAATAAAAGAACAACTGACTCCACCTCCAATGCTCACATTGGAGCTAGGAATCATCCGTAACAACCATTTCTGACTCACCCGCTCACCGCTTGTTTTAAATTTAGGGTCAAGATGAATGTAACCTGATATGGGAATTTCACGAAGTACAAATTATACGAGGTTACTTGTTCATAGCATATATACATATTGCATTCATGAATAAGAATATTTTATGAAGAGAATGCATTAGGGATTTTATCATCTAGTTGATTCCTGTAATATGGAATCCAGTACAACTTTTCCCACACACGTAGAATTTGCAATGGATTCACGATGAAGGCTGATAAACGTCTTTAGTCTATCGAGAAGAAGAAGTGCTTCTTCTCCTGAACCCCTGGACAGTGTTTTGGGAGTCAGGCAGATTTCTTCTAAAAATCCACAAAATAGTGTGAGATGAGAGTAGAATGTACTGGTGCGCTAAGATTGGTACAAGGAATCCGGAGTCCCAGATAATTAGGTGATGATACTCAGAGATAAAGCATAGTTTTTGCTCTCGGTTCCTACGTATGCATTTTTGTGCAAAATACTGAGAGCCACCAAATAAGGAAAATACACGGAGAGCGAGTTTTCATAAAACTAGGGCTAAGGTGGATGGTTGCGACCATTCTTTATGGAATCCTTGACTGAAAGAGGGTATTGATGCTAAGGTCAGAAATACACCATCCTATCCTTCGCTCCCGGTGCCGTGAGTAGGCACTTCCACTAAATAGGCCACCCAATGTCTCTTGAGTGCCACCATTCCCTAATAATGCCTCCTCGTTAAAATATATGGATGTGTTATGTTGAAAAATAAATAAATAAATAAATAATAAATAAATAAATAATGATGAAAAGAAGAAAAAATTGAAAAAAATTCGAAAAAGAAGAAAAAACAAAGAAAAGAGAATATTTAGTTTAGTTGCATTGAGGCAATAGCACCAAATAAATTTGAGATCCACCAAATAAGGCCTTAACCCACCTTTCTTGTGTTTCCGACCGCTCGAATACTGGCTGAGGAATTCCGACTTAGTGTTAGGGTTATGGAAACTCAATTAAAGTGTCAATGCCAAGTGAGGCAACCAAATACAGATCATATATATGAATCTAGTGAGATTGTGAGCTCTAAGAAAAAGAAAGAAAAGAAAAAGAAAAAGAGAATGAGAGAATAAATACAAAGGAATCAAAAGGGAGCATAGTTTTTCTCGTCTTTCTCTGAGTTGAGTTACCTAGTAATCTGGGAATCCAGATTCTATAGTACTACTCTCCATCTAGCACCAAGTGAGAGTGAGCTACCAAATATATAATCTTTTCCCTCAAAGATTCTCTACCTAAGACTAAAGACAGGATGGAATTCATAGAATATTTTGAATACCCCGAGGGAAGAAGTCTACCTAACCTGCTTGAATTTTTACTAGGGGTCAAGTATAGGCTTTAGAGGTGAATCAGTTTTTCACTCGAATCTGTTGCAAAAGCTATATAGCTGCACTTTCACGATTGTCTGGATTTCTACAGCATAGGATGAAAATAGAAAGGAGAAAAATCTCTATACATACACTTGATAAAATAATCAGTCCCTTAGGGACCCTTGTTGTAAATAATTTAGTCTTGCATTTGCTAGGAACTAGCAAGATTCAGGCATGCGGGTATGATTGCGCAGCAATCATAGGCCTTAATTGACCTAGATTAGGCTAGAAATTAGCATAAGTCAGGGTGATTCATGCATGCATAAGCATTATCTGCATCTTTATTGATTTCCTTTAGCTATGCATAAAATAATGTTATAATGTGCTAATTAACTGCATTATGTCGATTGCAGGCAATAAGCAGATCTTGAGCTAGATTCAGAGCTGGATCTGGAGCAAGATTTGAAGCTGGATCTAGAATAACGGGAGTTGCAGCAGAGCAGGAGCAGAAGGCTTAGTTTAGATGTAGGAATAATAATGTAAGGGAGTCAAAGGTTTTCTATTCTATTAAGTAGGAATAAAGCAGTAAAATGTGAAGAGCTTAGGTCCATCCTAGCCCTTGGATTGCCTAGAGACTTCCCTAAGCCTTAGCCACCCTTAGATTAGATCACAACACCCTAGGAAGCCCTAAAACCCTAATTCCAACCCTTATCTGGATGTCCAGATAAGTTATAGGATGTCCAGGACCCTTAGCCATCTCCCACACACCTCAAACCCACTTCTGCAATGTTATTGGACGTCCAGGCACTTTGTTAGACGTCTAATTTCTTCAGAATACCCAAAACAAAACCTTGATTTCCCCCTGACTTAGATTGGATGTCCAGAACTGAAGTCTGGACTTCTGATTTTCATGTATGAGTCGTCTGATCACATTTTTGGACATCTGGTATTGGTCTCATGTCCTTGTTTTGAGATTCAGGCCTCGATTTTGGATCTCTAGCTCCCTAGACCTAATCCCAATCCCATAGGAACCTATATTAAGGTGTCCTAACCCTAGTACATCACCTCTAGATCTCTAGTCCTTATTCTCCCCGAATGATGCATCCCCAGTAGATTCTTGTATGCAATCATTTTCTGGTAGCTAGATTTCCATTTTATGCATTTATGTACAGGCTTTCCTCTACAGTTCTTGTTGCAAAGAACTCTCCAATGGAATGAATGAAAATGCATTTATATATATATCTTTATATGTTTGAAATCACCATGAGCTTAATGATTGCCATTCTTTTTGCGTGATTCAAGTTGCCTATTTTCAATTGCTTATCTATTCCACAACAAGCATGTCGCTTCCTGAGAATATAGAGAATCTAACAATAGATGCATTTTCTTTAAATAGTCACCACCTCACTAGAATCGTGTGCATAGAAACTCACATGTTCACCTTTGTGATTTATCTAACACATGCGCATGTGATCAGAGTTCATAATAGAAGTGGTGAAATCTTAATCAGGAGGTTGGAAACCGGCGTGCGCTTTTAAACAGAGTAGAGCGGTATAAGATTGAATTCTAACGTAAAGCAAACGCCTCCTAGAGACGAACAATCGGGACTCAAGTCTTGTAATTTTTGCAAATTTATTTTTGGCAAATGTTTTTGTGCAACTGTACTACGATTCTGACAATTTTCAAATGCACGAAAATGGCTTTCTGTCAAGTAGTTAAGAGGAAACACTTATGCATCGCCTCAAAGGAAGGGTTCACCCTACTTGCATCCCTTGGTTCCATCCTTGGAGTAGCTTCTCACTAGACCACCTGAGAGTATCATTGAAGCAAGGTATAGGTCCTAGGGCATTTGAAGGTTCGAGTAGGTTGCATAACTGGATTGAATAACTTGTTTGGCCATCTATATCAACCAATTCTACCTCTGCCCCTCACAACATAGTAGGTAAGGATCTCAAGCCATTACTCCCTCTTATGCCACTTATGTGGGAATGGAGGGACATTACCTTGACCCTTTTTTCTGTCCAACCTATGGAGAGTAGGTTTCACTTACTCAATTTCTAAGAACTCGAATTGTGATTGGTAGATGCTCACTTAAGGGTACTCTAGCGTTTGATCTTGAGCTAGAAAGAATCCTTAGGAGACCCCACCAAAGAGAGGAAAGAGAAGAAATGGTTGATCAAGGAGTAAATCAACAAAGGACCCTGAGGGACTATTTCATTTCGACCAACCAACCCACTCAAACACTCAATAGATCGAAAGGGGATAATCCATATGACATCAAGAGCAGTACTATGTTCTTGTTGCCCTCAGTTTATGGTACTACTAGGGAGGACCCCTACCGGCATTTTGAGGAATTCACCGAGGTCTGCTCCAAAGTGAAACTTCAGAAATTTACTGATGAAGCTTTGATGAGAACCCTCTTTCCCTTCTCCCTTATGGACAAGGAAAAACACTGGCATCACACTTTGGATGCAAGGGTGAAAGATTGGAACACCCTTAAGGGAGATTTCTTGAAAAAATACTTCCTAATGAGCAAAACCAACCACTTCAGGAGGGAGATCATGGGTTTTACTCAATTAGATGGGGAACAATTCCACGACACTTGGGAGTGCTTCAATGATCTAATTCGGCTATGCCCCCATCATCAACTACCCAAATAGCAATTGGTAGAGAGGTTTTATACTGGACTCTCTGGTAGGCTTAGGCAAACAGTGGAACCTTCTTGTGTTGGAACCTTTCTTGCCAAAATGGAGGATGAGCCCTGGACATAATTTGAGTCACTGAGTGACAATTCTATCCACTTGACCTCAACCTGTTAGGATAGAAAACCTTCCATCCTCCAAATGAAAGTAGAAGCTAATAAAGCTAAGGCTACTTAGAATTTAGCCATCGAAATCCAATTGTTGAATAAGAACTTTGAAAGACTTACGACAAAACCCCGCACATTCCTGCAATTAGCTTCCCAAGTCCAGACTCTTTCTGATTGCTCCATTTGCCAAAGCACTCTTCATGCCACTATTGAGTGCCATTTAGCTAATCAATTCTCCGATTTAGTGTAGGTAGACCTGAATGCTGCCGAAGGGTTTTATCCACCATCTAAGAACAACTCATTTCAAAAGACCTACAATCCTAGGTTGAGGAACCATCCCGATTTCACATCGAAGAAGGTGATGCCTGCAACTAGGGGAATTCAAGAGCCCAACCCACCCAATCCTTTCAGGTGCAATAATTCCAGCCTCCTTAGCCCAACAATTCTAAGATGGATGAAATGAAAGCTATGATGAAGGACATGCAAGAAAATCAGAGTATGATCATTCAACTTAGAATATGGCAATCCAAGAAATGCAATCTCAAATTGGCCATCTTGTTGAGGCTATTAGACAACATGATCTTATGAAATTGCCTAGCTCGGCTGAGGAGAATCATAAGGGTAAAGGGACCTTCATAAGGATGTAGGCTAAGGCTGTGACCATTCTAAGGAGTGGCAAGTAACTCTTCAAACCTGAACTCACTCCTATGGTTACCCCTCCTACCAACTCGACAATTACTTACACACCCATCGGGGTAGATCCACTTAGCCCCTCCTCGCTTGTAATCACCCATCCAAAGGATGTGGTCCCCATTCCCCCCTTGTGTTGCCATGACAACCCCTCTGCCGAAAGGCCGACAGTGCCCTTTCCTAAATGCTTATCTACCCCTGAGGCACTTGTTGCTGGCTCATCTAAAGCCAAAGATTGGATGGAATAAATAATGGAGACATTCAAGTAAGTTTACATTAACTTGCCTCTATTGGATGCTATCAAGAAAATCCCATCTTATGCTAAATTTCTAAAGGACTTGTGCATGCAGAAGAGGAAATCATGGAAACAGGTCCAGGCTAAGGTTGTCCTACCCGACCTAGTCAGCTTAATCGTACAACAAGGTACACCCCCCAAGATGGACCCAGGAGCCCCGTAAATTTCTGTGGTCAATAGAGACCAATGCATCGATGAGGCTCTCCTCAATCTGGGCACGAGGGTTAATATATTGCCAAGCTTGATTTATGAGCTATTAGGAGGAGGTGAATTGAAGCCTAGTCCTGTAATCCTCCAGGTAGCTGATAGATCATTGAGGATGCCACGTAGGCTTTTAGGTGATGTCTTGGTGAGAGTGGAGAACTTCTTTCCCGTTGAGTTTTTGATATTGCACACTGACCCATCCAACATGCCTACCAAACCCTCGATTATCCTAGCTAGCCCCTTTTTGGCTATAACCAATGCGCCCATCATTCACAAATCTGGGGTGCCAAAGTTGGGCATTGGGAACCAGAAAATTCGGTTGAATGTGTTTGATGCCTGTAAATAACCTAGATTGGAAGATTGTTCCCAAATTGAGGTTATCAATGAAATTATAAAGGAGATGACACTAGCTCTTTGGTGTGATGATCCCCTCTAAATGCTCATTTCTAAGGATCGTACCCCAAATCTTGAAGAAAGGGTGGGAGATATGCCTGCATTAGAAGAGTTGTTGGGTGTCAAAGTAGAGCTCCTCTCCCCTCCATGGACAATTAAGGTAGATCCGCTACTGGAGGTTGGGACATCAAACAAAATTCCCTCAATTCAGAAAGCTCCCAACTTGGAGCTTAAACAACTTCTAGAGACCTTCAAATATGTTTCCTTAGGCAAAATGATACGCTCCCTATCATCATCTCAATTGCTCTATCTAAAACATAGGAGGGAGCATTAAATGAATGCCTAAAATGGCACAAGAAAGCCATTTCTTGGACTAAAGCTGACACCAAAGGGGTTAACTCAACTGTCAAGATGCATCACATTTACACAGATGACTAGGTGAAAGCCTTCTGAGATATGCAAAGGTGATTAAATCTCAACATGAGAGAAGTGGTGAAAGAAGGAAATTTTAACATGGTTGAATGAGGGGATAATTTACCTCATTTCCAATAGTAAGTGGGTTAGTCCTATTCACGTGGTGCCCAAAAAGGTTGGATTCATGGTAGAGACCAAAGAAAAGGGGAGCATGTCACCACCCGACCCACAACAGGATGGAGGGTATGTATAGACTACCGTTGCCTAAACATTGCTACCTAGAAAGACCACTTCCCTCTACCATTTATTGATCAAATACTGGAGAGACTGGTGGGGAGTAAATACATCTATTTTCTCGATGGATACTCTGGGTACAATCAGATTGTCGTCTTTCCCGATGACCAGGAGTGCACTACTTTCACTAGTCTTTATGGCACATTTGCCTTCCGTTGGATGCCATCTGGACTATGTAATGGTCTAAGAACATTTCAGCGGTGTATGATGTCCATATTTTCAGACATGATTGCTGAGTTCGTCGAGGCTTTCAAGGATGACTTTTCCACATATGGCTCGTCATTTGACCACTGTCTCTCACATTTAGAAAACGTTCTCACTTGCAGCAAAGAGGCGGGATTGGTGCTTAGGTGGGTGAAAAGCCATTTTATGGTTCAGTAGGGCATTATTCTTAGGCATGTAGTTTTCGAGCGAGGCTTAGAAGTAGATAAGGTCAAGGTTGAGTCCATTTCAAAGCTTTCATCGCCCACCAATGTCAAATAGATCCGATCATTCCTAGGCCATGCGGGCTTTTATAGGTGCTTCATTAAAGACATCAGCAAGATTTGTAGGCCACTTCGCAACTTACTGGAGAAGTATACTGCCTTCGTTTTTGACACAAAGTGTGCTGAGGCCTTCCAAGTATTGAAGGAGGCCCTCATAACCGCGCCTATCCTGCAAGCATCTGATTAGACCCTCAAATTTGAGTTGATGTGTGATGCCTCGGATTTTGCATTGGGATCTGTCTTGATCAAAGGGTCGATAAGAATCCTCACGTGCTATACTATGCTAGCAAGGCCCTTACTGATCCACAGCAAAACAACACTATGATAGGAAAAGAACTTCTTGCAGTAGTATTTGCTTTGGAGAAGTTTAGGTCTTATCTTCTAGGATCCAAGGTTGTGGTGTATACTAACCATTCGGCCTTAAAGCACTTGCTCGCGAAGAAGGACACCAAACCTAGGCTAATTCGATGGATTCTGTTACTACAGAAGTTCAACCTTGATATCTGTGACAAGAAAGGGGTCGAAAATGTAGTCACAAATCATTTATCTAGGATCCCAATTAAGGCTTTAACCCCATCAGGAGACATTCATGACACCTTCCCTGACGAAAAGGTGATGGCGGCACCGCAGACGACACCTTGGTATGTTGATGTCATCAACTACTTGGTCACTTTTGAAACACCCTGTATGTGCAATAAGCAGAAGCGAGATAGATTTCTCACTGACACAAAGCATTATCACTAGGAGGACCTCAAGCTCTTTAGAATAGGCCGTGACTAGGTACTACGTAGGTGTGTTCCAGAGGAGAAACAATATAGTGTCTTGAAATTCTATCACACACTACACTATAGAGGACACTTTAGTGCAAAGAAAACTTCGTATAAGGTTCTCCAGCCTAGTTTCTGGTGGCCTTCACTTTTCCAAGACACATATTTATGTGGGGGCATGTCTTCATTGTCAACAAACTGGAACGATGGGAAAGTGAGATGAGATGCCCCAGCAACCTATTCTTTCGGTTGAGATATTCGACATCTAGTGGGTCCTTTCCCTTTGCCTCATGGTTTTGAATATATCCTCATGGCAGATGATTATGTGTCAAAGTGGATAGAGGTTATTCCGACTAGGACCAAGGATCACTCCGTGGTCTTGACTTTCATTATGGTCAATATCATTTCCCAGTTTGCCTACCCAACGATGATCATTAGTGATGGGGGACATCAATTTAGGAATGCACACATCACCTGTCTACTCAAAAGTTTTGGTGTCACCCACAAGATGGCCACCCCATATCATCTGCAGAAGAGTAGATAGGTTGAAGTGTCCAATAGGAAGATGAAACGAATTTTAGAAAAAACTGTTACACCCAACAGGAAAGATTGGTCGAAGAAACTCGATGATGCACTATGGGCTTATAGAACTACATATAAGACCACCTTGGGTATGTCTCCCTTCCGTATAGTGTATGGCAAAGCTTGCTATTTGACTGTTGAGATTGAGCATAGAGCTTTCTAGGCTATTAAAAATGTCAACATGGATCTCGAGGATGTAGGCAAAGTGTGCTTATTAGAACTGACTGAGCTTGAAGAATTGAGGAATGAGGCTTATGAGACTGCTCAAGCTTATAAAGAGCGCACTATGGTCTTTCAAGATAAATACATCCTTCACAAAACCTTTCAGCCCAACCAACTAGTCTGGCTATTCAATTCTAGACTCAAGTTATTCCCTGGGAAACTTAAGTTCCATTGGGACAGGCGATACACTATCACATAGGTCTTCCCACATGGTGTAGTTGAGATCTAGAATCCCTCATCTAGTGAGGCTATCAAGGTAAATGGCCAACGTTTGAAAACATATGCTACTCTATCTAATGGCGACTTATTAGACACCTACAGATTAGCGGAGGCTTAGCTCCAAACACTCTCTACCTCAGGTAATATCTTTCCTTGCTTTTGCTTTCCAATGGTGACATTGTTAGATCTGGGCATGTGGGGGTATAACCTGAGGTTGTACAAAGCATTTATACATATTTTGCATGCATTAGAACATTTTATTGATCTTGAAAAAAAAAGGAAGTTGAAAAGGGGACAAGAGAAGGAAGAGATGAAATCTTACAAGGTGAAGTACAAAATTATTAAGGAAGGAAAAGGGAATGTAAACACAATGAAACGAAGGAAAAATCGCGTTAATCGCAGCATTTGATTATGGAAGCGTCACCTAAGTTCCAGGCTGGGTTGGATGATGAATTAAGTCCTGAAGTGCTGAAGAGAAGGAGATAAGTCAGGGATATCGACTTTAGGCCTCCTAGGTCTATTTTAGGGCTTAAACACTAGCGTATTTGCTAACATCTGGACTATTCCTCAAGAGGTTGAGGGAGTTATGAGGATGATCAATTAAGTCTAAGGCATAGGGACTATTCGACCCTGTTGCCTGCCCTTTAGTTCATGGGACTTGGTAACCTAGGCACCAAAAAATCACACACCGATATGGTTCAGTGCGCATAATGAAGAATAATGCCAAAAAGTGTCTATTCTGAAAATGTTTTCCTGAAAAGTTGACATAGGAGTGGCTTGAAGACACAAGTTAATTGGATGAGTTCCCAGCGTGGAGAGGGGGAGTGAAAAATACTCCCCTCGAAGATATGTTATAATATACTATTTCTTCGGTGCTTGTCTCCTAGTGTAATGTCCCAAAACCTGAACTCTAAGTCATTTCAAAGTGATTCAGGTGAGTTCGAACCGAAAAAATCAATTAGGGTTTGGTGCTGGTGTCAAAATCCCGTTAATTTGCCAAAAATGAATATTTCGAAGCAACCCTTCATCAAAAATTATCAAAAGGGTGCCATTTATGGCACCATTGGATTCCTCTCATCACAAGGTTTCCAACGACACTTGTTTCGTGTGATTCTGAGTTGTATATCTCAAGTTATGACCAGAAGAAGTCACCAGGGAGCTAAATGTAAGGTGAACCCAATGCTAAAGGCATTTTGGGCATTTCACCGACCTAAACCTACTCACAACCGCCCCTAAAGCCTATTTAAGGACCCCTTGTTTCCCTTGGGACATCATTAGCCTCCAAACTCTCTTTAATCAACAGAGGACGGGAGAAGAACCCTTTTTGATAAACAAAGGAATGGAGAAGAAATTATTTCTACTCCAAAAAAATCAAAAATTTATTAATGCGGACTTCGTTGAAATTTTGTAAAACCCAAGGTCCCCACCGTAAAAGCCATGGGCGTGTACGTACGAACAGGCATGAGCTCACGGGCTGGCGTGGGCACTTAGGCTTGTGCGAGAGGGTAGGCAGGCGCAAGCGTACGGGAGCGCACGGGCGAGGGTGGGCGCACGGGCATGAGTGTGCGGGCATGTGCAAGCTCGTGCGGGGGTGCATCGGGTGAGGGAGGTTCGATTCGACTCTGATCCCATTCGCGCTATTTTAATCGGTTTAAGGCCTTCTTAACCTCGGATATTGAGAAATAAGGAACTGTTGGAATCGTATCGATGCATACTACGTGTTGGTATGATTTATTTCCACTTTTGAGTTCTTTATCTTTATTGAAAAATTAGAAATGTAATTAGGTGTCTTCGACCACATTGTTGGTTCGATTGAAGTAGGTCTTCTTGTTGGTGCATGCATAGATCCAGAGGTGTGCATGGAGATTGTTCCCAGGCCAAGTGCACATGTTTCAAAGCTACCATGACCCTTTGATGGCATTAGGTAGAGTAGTCTACCTATCTTTCAATTCAGCTGGTTTTTCTAGTACTTGTGGGCTGATCCTGTGCGATATTTTTCCATATACAGCTTTGGTCGACGTGTGTTCTCCTTTCTGTTTAGTTTGGAACCATGGTGGGTCGGCCCGGATAGGTTGTTAATATGATATTTTTACCGTTGAAATGTGTATAGTGGTTAACCTAATTCAGACCTAGCATCTCTTTACAAAATTTTTAACCTGGCCTAATTGATTTTATCTTGTCACTTTTAAGCCCAGGGTCGAACTCAGGGAAGTGGGGTTCAAGTCGAATTTCTACGTTTTCCTTAAAACGCGTCTCTTCCGTTCGTTTATTCTGTTTTTGGTATTTTTCTTATTTAGGTTTTTTTTCTGATAATCCTTGTTCTTGAGGCACACCCTCAAAATTGTGTCCTTGGCTTTTAGCCAAAACAGAGTTTCAAAACACGTCTTGCTACTTGCAAGACGGGGGTACCTGCAAATCAAAGATTATCTTTTCACTTTTATACCTTTTTTTATCTTTTTACTAAGAAGGAAGCTAACAGATAGAAAGTAAATATAGTAGCTATAAATATATATTTATATGTAGTATATATATAAAGGGGTGGGGGTGGAGGTGACGATGGAGTGTAGCACTATGTCGAGTCAGCCGACGTCTAGAGAGACGCAACCAACACGACTATGTGCCGCGTGGAGTGTGGATGGAGGATGGATGATGTATGGGACCACGCTTTTTTTGTACGCGTGTATCAGGGAATATCAGCAACTGGTGCAGATATCCCCGTGATACAGCGTATAATAAATAACATGAAAGTATATGTACATATGTATGTATATAAGTAAATATATCTATATATATATATAAATGTATAGTTATATATGTATAGATATATATATATATATAGATATATATGTATATAAGTATATATATATATTACTATATATATGTATATATATATATATATATATATATATATATATGTATATAAGTATATATGTATCTAGATATATATATATATGTGTGTATATATATAACTATATAGATATGTATATATATATATGTATATAAGTATATATGTATATATATATAAGTATATGTATAAGTATATAGATATGTATATATATATATATGTATATGAGTATGTGTATATATATATATATATATTATATATGTATATGTATATATATATTATATTATATGTATGTATACATAACTATATAGATATACTATGTATATATAAGTATATATATATAGATATATGTATATATATATATATATATGTATATATGTTACTATGAGTGTGTGTGTGTGTGTGTGTGTGTCGGTGAATGGGTGTGTGTGTGTTGTTGTAAGTGAAAAAAAAGAGAGAGACAGAGAGAGAGAGAGAGAGAGAGAGATAGAGAATACGTGAGAGAGAGAGAGCGGCAGACAGAGAGGGAGCGGGCGGGAGAGATCGGCGGAGAGAGAGAGAGCGCCAGAGAGAGAAAGAGCGGGCGGGAGAGATCGCGAGTGCGGACGATGGCAGCGAGTTACGGCGTCTGCTCGCGGCGGCGGACGTCTGATGCCGCGTCGTCTGAAGGCGGAGGCGGACGTCTGAAGATCGCGGATGCAGGCCCGTCTTCGCGCGGAGAAGGTGAGGCGTCTGCAGGCCGGGTGCGAGGAAGGAGAGCGGGCGATGGCGTGCTCGGAGAGGGCGGCAGGGAGTCTGCAATCAGTCGCGGAGGGTTGCGGAGGTTGGCAGGGGGCGGCGAGAGGGCCTAGCCGGCCGCTGCAGTGCGCGCAGCAGCCGGTCGCGGGTGGAATGGCAGAGGCGACAGAGCAGAGGCGGAGTCGGGGAACGGGCCTGCAGGCGCGCGCGGAGGGTTGCGCGCCTGCGGGGAAGGTCGCAAAGGAGGCGGGGGTGCTGCTGCTGCTTCTGTCGCCGCTGGGCTGCTGCTGCTGCTGCTGCTTCAAGCTTCGGACCTTGAAGCGGCAGCAATGGCGGGGAGATGCAAACGAAGAGAAAAGAAAACACCACGCCCACCTGCTCGTTGAAGAGTTGGGCGGTGGTGTTCCCACTGTGGTGGTGAGCACCACAGTGGGTTCTCCTGCTCGTCGGGTGCCTCCTCGACGAAGGGCCGACGTATGGGAGGGGAGAACGGGCGAGGAAGGTGGTGGACTGCAGCGTGGCAATTTTTCAGCAGCTGCCGCAGCTGCGTATTGCAGCAACGTCCCTCCTTCTCGTCGCGAGGAAGAGCTGCGGCTTTATAGAGGAGGAGAGCATGGCGTGGAGCATGTGGGGAATGGGGGAGAATGGCAGCTGCAGGGAGAGGTGCGGGAAGGACAGCAGGGAGAGGCGTTGCATGCAGCATGGCGTGGATGTGGGCGCGGGAAGAAGGCAGCCGCGGGAATTAGAAAAACCGTTGGAAGAAGAAAGAAAGATGAAAATAAAATATGGAGAGGGGACTTTTGCAAAGAGACACTTGAAGAAAAATGTAAAAATGCAAGCCATTTATTCCATTCTCTTCTCCTCGCAATTAAATGCATGCATGCAAGCGTTTTTACAAATGCAACTACAGGATTATAATATACATAGTTAATGCTAGAAAATAGCACAAGAAGGCGTTCTTATAGGCGTGTTTTGAGGTGCAAACATATACCCCCATGCCTATCTTTTGCTAGTCCCTAGCAAAACCGTATTTAGAAATGATCTTAAGCTGAAGATTTTCTTCTGAGGTGATATAGGTGTGTTTATTATCGAATATTGTGAGAACCAATTGTAAAGAAGACTACCAGTACTTTAAGTCCTACATGACATAGATCATCTCTCAATTAACCAGGACTCTTGATATTTAAACCTTAAGTATGATTTCCAGGACCCAGGAGGTTTTTGCCATACTCGAGAGCTCAAGAGGTTATGGTTTGTGCATAGTGAAGGATCAAGACTGACCAGATGAACCTTAAGACTCACTCCCAGGGTTTCACGAATTTTTAACTACAGGTTGGTCCCAATTTCAGCTCGTGTTTTCGGATTGACCCTTAAGATGATTACGGAAAACTCAACTCCCATTTTCGAAAAACAAATTATACAGACATTTATGAGATATACTGACTCTTTTGCAACATCTTTTTTTTTTTTTTTTTTTTTTTTTTGAAACACCTGTCAGTATATCTCTTACAACACATTTTGACAGAGCAGACTTTTTTTTTTTTTTGGTGGGAGAGTTTCTTTTTGGTGGAAAGAGTCGCTCCTAAACACACGACTAAAGCCTGGGATAAAAAGTCTACCTGCGCGTACAGGTAAGGACTCCACCTTCTCTAATGAACACTAGGGTTGGATCTTATGTTCAGCTGTTCTTTCCTGATATGTGTAGTGTGAACCAAGTTTACTTAAGCTCTCAAGAAAAAGCAAACCAATGAATCCTGTACTGTGTCTCAGGTACAAGAAACGTTCTTAGTTAGGAGAGATTTTGATCTATTTCGTCAATGCTTTAAGTGAATTAAGCCGAGCCTGAGCGAATCAAGCTTCTGTGGCCTGGAAATTCTTCAAAACAGAGGTTGAATATCCATAAACACTTATTGTATTTTTTGTTTCAGCTTTTAGATCATTACTAAACACCATTTATTACTATATATATATATATTTATTTATTTTTATTTTTTTTTTTCTTTTCTTTTTTCTTTTTCTTGCATATTTATAAATAGGTGGTAATTGTCTAATACCATAAAATACCCGGATCCTATGGATGCCTATCCACCCCCCCATGCCAAACAATGCGATGTCCTCATATGCATGTAGGGAAAGGCAGAGAACGGACGACAGATCGGGTAACAGGAGCTGAGGTTCAGGGTATAAATCAGGGTGGAAGGGTGGGTGGATGGTGGGTGGTGAAGAGAAAAGCGAAGTAATCGCGATAGAGGCGTGAAAAGTAATGGTGGATGGTGAGAGATTTGGCGTTTTCTGGGACGAGAGTGTCCCAGGCGGATCAGAAAACAGATCAGGAAGAGGAAGTTGGCCCTTAGATTGGCCAAGAAGGGGGGCTTTTTGGATAGATGGATCCAAAAGGGAATAGCCCCGGTGAGTAAGCTGTGGGCTCAAGGTCCCAGTGTGGATTTGCAAATCCGCCTGATTTAGCGGGAAAGAAAGGGCAATCCGGTCTTCCATAGTGTGGACCGGCGGTGAGCAGCCCGGCAATGACTCAGACCATGAGGTATGGGAAGCGGAGAAAACCTCGTCAGAAGTCTGGTCAGGAGAAGGTACAGGAATAGGGAGGGATTGGGGAACGTCACAGTTTGTGTTGGTCAGGCAGTCGTCAGGTAATTTGCAGCAGTCTGAATCGGCTCCAATTAGTTCGATACACGTACTGACAGTCACGTCCTCGTCAGACGTGTCATCCTTGATGTGATCACTATCATCATAAGAGTGCGGTGCTGCAGCGGGATTAACCTGAAATCCCGAAGGAATACTCGGAGCTTGCAGAATTTGATGAACCTGTTCCTGAGATGGTTGTACCTGTGGTTGGGGACCACAGGGTACAAAGTTTTGCGGGTTTGGAACAGGTTGGGTGGGAAAAGTGCCCTGAGATCGAGTCACCATGCTTAGTTGACTGATCTCAGCATTCTGCTGCGCCAAATGCTGAAGAGAGGTCATGTTTTCTTTATGGCGCTTTGACATTTCCGTCATCATTCGCATCAATTTATCAAGAGGTTTTGATGCGTGTTTGGTTTTCTGTACACAAGGGCCTGATGGCAGAGTTGCCATAGGATTAGACTGGGCCCTTGGGATGACGGGTGCAGACGCTCGCATTGGTCCACCAGCGGGGTTTCGACGCTGCGGGTTGTTGGACCATGCAAAATTGGGATGATTGTGCCACCCTGGGTTATACGTGGCAGAAAACGGGTTATTCCCCAGGGTGCAGGCATCTTCTATGCCAGAAGACGTGTCCGCATATGTGTCCGAGTACACGGAGGCTTGGTCCTCCGTGTTGAAATACTGGCTCACAGAAGCCAGTTCCACATGACTTACCGAGTCGCTTGGCGCGACACTCGATAAGGAAGGTCTTGCAGGGTTTCCCGGGATAAGCCTGGTGTTGAAAGAATTGAAATTGTGACGAAGTGGTGAGGCGGGGGTGTGTGCCATGTTTGTGGAGGAGGAGGATGATTCGGCTCTTTATCTAGATTTATCAGTCAATACAAGCAATTCAGGGTTTTGTGACCTCCTCCCAAACATGCACTACCGCAGGAAGAATTGGGGAGATGAGAAGGGAAAAGGGATGAGAGAAATGACGCCGCAAAGGTACACTTGATTACAAATCAATACAGTCAAGTTCCTAACCTCTACAGTGTGCCCTTAGACCTAAAGATCTAAGTTACCTACTATCACGAACTACGGAACCGAATGGGAGCACCGCGGAACCACCGGGCCAGATTGAAAGGCCGTTTGCCCCAGTCTTAGACACCCGATAGCACGCGGGAACTCTCACCAGCACGTAGTCGCTACACACAGGTAGTTAGACCTCCAATCCTTAGTAAGGGTCAAGTTACTACCAGTTTTAATTAGAGGCTTAGGGTCAAGTGCTTTTGGAATGTGAAGGGCGTTGTTTAAGGGTAATGCCCAAGTGATTGATTTTAAGAGTGTGTAAGACCAAGCATGCAACGGGGAAATCTCCCCGAATTGAAGTTTTAATTGGTGAATGGTTTTTAGAGTTCAACCTTAAGTAGTATGAATTTTAGGATTTTACTGAATTACCAATTCAACCAATCTCCGGGTTTTGCAAGAATACAGGTTTTCTTTCTAAAGCCCAAGAAACCCTTCTTCAATTATCAGTTAGTTAATGCATGCTAAAATGCAATGGGCTACCCTAAATGGAGATTTCTATGTGTGGATACGCGAATAAATTTTATACCAATGTGAAAGGGAGCCAAAACACTTCAATTCAAGTGCTCCTAATCACCAGAAGGATATCCACACACAAGGCTTCAACCAACAGATAAAGAAAGTAAAATTGTTGGGGTTGAAGTATTCAGGATCGAATCACAGGCAAATTTGAAAAGTCGTGGTGGGGTTGGAATCAACTCAATTCCAGTCTCCCCACCAAAAATGTGATCCTGAATTAAAGATAAGTGAGGCAAAAGAGGGATACAAGCAGTCTTTTTCTTTGCCTCAAAGAATACTTCCCACGGCGAAAAATCTAAGAATGCAGATTCTCGGATTTTCGCTATGCGAAGTAAGGCGGGAAATCCCGGGGCAGTGGGAGTGAAGACAATCAATCAATCAAGTGAATTTTAATCCACTTGCCCTCAAGAAATCCCAAGAAGTTTTTCTAGTTTTTAGTTTTAAATTTTTTTTTTTTATTGTTGTGGTGGCAAGTTAACCTAATTTGATGAGAAAAGAAAACCTACTTGTTCGGCAACGTGTGCGAAGCTCCAATGCGATGTCGGCGTCTTCACGCTCTCGTTCCCGCCTTGGATCTGCTCACGTCCTCGACTTCGTCAGCCTTCTTCTCCTTCCACCAGGTTCACCTGCACACCAAAAACAACAATACCCGTGAAGAGAGAAGAGACAAATTTAAAGGAATTGGATAGAAACTTACTCGAAAGTGCACCTTCCCGGCAACGGCGCAAGAAAAGTTATGGTGGGTCGGCCCGGATAGGTTGTTAATATGATATTTTTACCGTTGAAATGTGTATAGTGGTTAACCTAATTCAGACCTAACCATCTCTTTACAAAATTTTTAACCTGGCCTAATTGATTTTATCTTGTCACTTTTAAGCCCAGGGTCGAACTCAGGGAAGTGGGGTTCAAGTCGAATTTCTACGTTTTCCTTAAAACGTGTCTCTTCCGTTCGTTTATTCTGTTTTTGGTATTTTTCTTATTTAGGTTTTTTTTCTGATAATCCTTGTTCTTGAGGCACACCCTCAAAATTGTGTCCTTGGCTTTTAGCCAAAACAGAGTTTCAAAACACGTCTTGCTACTTGCAAGACGGGGTACCTGCAAATCAAAGATTATCTTTTCACTTTTATACCTTTTTTTATCTTTTTACTAAGAAGGAAGCTAACAGATAGAAAGTAAATATAGTAGCTATAAATATATATTTATATGTAGTATATATATAAAGGGGTGGGGGTGGAGGTGACGATGGAGTGTAGCACTATGTCGAGTCAGCCGACGTCTAGAGAGACGCAACCAACACGACTATGTGCCGCGTGGAGTGTGGATGGAGGATGGATGATGTATGGGACCACGCTTTTTTTGTACGCGTGTATCAGGGAATATCAGCAACTGGTGCAGATATCCCCGCGATACAGCGTATAATAAATAACATGAAAGTATATGTACATATGTATGTATATAAGTAAATATATCTATATATATATAAATGTATAGTTATATATGTATAGATATATATATATATATAGATATATATGTATATAAGTATATATATATATTACTATATATATGTATATATATATATATATATATGTATATAAGTATATATATATATTACTATATATATGTATATATATATATATATATATGTATATAAGTATATATGTATCTAGATATATATATATATGTGTGTATATATATAACTATATAGATATGTATATATATATATGTATATAAGTATATATGTATATATATATAAGTATATGTATAAGTATATAGATATGTATATATATATATATGTATATGAGTATGTGTATATATATATATATATATTATATATGTATATGTATATATATATTATATTATATGTGTGTATACATAACTATATAGATATACTATGTATATATAAGTATATATATATAGATATATGTATATATATATATATATATGTGTATATGTTACTATGAGAGTGTGTGTGTGTGTGTGTCGGTGAATGGGTGTGTGTGTGTTGCTGTAAGTGAAAAAAAAGAGAGAGACAGAGAGAGAGAGAGAGAGAGAGATAGAGAATACGTGAGAGAGAGAGAGCGGCAGACAGAGAGGGAGCGGGCGGGAGAGATCGCGAGCGCGGACGATGGCAGCGAGTTAAGGCGTCTGCTCGCGGCGGCGGACGTCTGACGCCGCGTCGTCTGAAGGTGGAGGCGGACATCTGAAGATCGCGGATGCAGGCGCGTCTTCGCGCGGAGAAGGTGAGGCGTCTGCAGGCCGGGTGCGAGGAAGGAGAGCGGGCGATGGCGTGCTCGGAGAGGGCGGCGGGGAGTCTGCAGTCGGTCGCGGAGGGTTGCGGAGGTTGGCAGGGGGCGGCGAGAGGGCCTAGCCGGCCGCTGCAGTGCGCGCAGCGGCCGGTCGCGGGTGGAATGGCAGAGGCGACAGAGCAGAGGCGGAGTCAGGGAACAGGCCTGCAGGCGCGCGCGGAGGGTTGCGCGCCTGCGGGGAAGGTCGCGAAGGAGGCGGGGGTGCTGCTGCTGCTGCTGTCGCCGCTGGGCTGCTGCTGCTGCTGCTGCTTCAAGCTTCGGACCTTGAAGCGGCAGCAATGGCGTGGAGATGCAAACGAAGAGAAAAGAAAACACCACGCCCACCTGCTCGTTGAAGAGCTGGGCGGTGGTGTTCCCACTGTGGTGGTGAGCACCACAGTGGGTTCTCCTGCTCGTCAGGTGCCTCCTCGACGATGGGCCGGTGTATGGGAGGGGAGAACGGGCGAGGAAGGTGGTGGACTGCAGCGTGGCAATTTTTCAGCAGCTGCCGCAGCTGCGTATTGCATCAACGTCCCTCCTTCTCGTCGCGAGGAAGAGCTGCGGCTTTATAGAGGACGAGAGCATGGCGTGGAGCATGTGGGGAATGGGGGAGAATGGCAGCTGCAGGGAGAGGTGCGGGAAGGACAGCAGGGAGAGGCGTTGCATGCAGCATGGCGTGGATGTAGGCGCGGGAAGAAGGCAGCCGCGGGAATGAGAAAAACCGTTGGAAGAAGAAAGAAAGATGAAAATAAAATATGGAGAGGGGACTTTTGCAAAGAGACACTTGAAGAAAAATGTAAAAATGCAAGCCATTTATTCCATTCTCTTCTCCTCGCAATTAAATGCATGCATGCAAGCATTTTTACAAATGCAACTACAGGATTATAATATACATAGTTAATGCTAGAAAATAGCACAAGAAGGCGTTCTTATAGGCGTGTTTTGAGGTGCAAACAAACCCCTCCAGTGTTTTGCCTGATATATGGGAACTTAAGTGAGAAATAATATGTTTATGTAAAATGATGTAGATTAATGGTCACATGCACCCTTGTTATCACATAAATGAAATGAACTCCGCTTTTCGTAAAACAAGTTTTGTTAATTTTAGAAATTTCTAAATAACATATGGCCACTATCACAAGAATGAATTTACTTGAAAAGGGATAAGTTGAAGGATAAGGTGAATAATTACAAATCCTGCAATTAGTAATATGAAATTACTAAGGATTTTCTTAATAAGAGATGCAGTTATCTAGAAATCAACACTATGGATATGTCTGGAAAACAAAATGATTAGATAACTGATTTTAGCCTCGCTACTTGTCGAGATTTCGGCCTTAGGCTTAAGTCTTTTGAGACGAGGTTCAGAGGCTAGTTTAGGGAGTTGCTAGTTTCCCTACAGCTCTTTGGTTAGGCTTAGCGGCTAACTGGGATAACGGATTCGTAGGGCTCGAGGTTTGGAGTAGTTCTTTCAGCCGTTGGGTGGGTCACTGGTTGTTTGTTGTTTAGCATATACAGTGCTTGTACGTGTTCATGCTACACAACGTAGCCACCACCCCTTTCTGCGATGACCCTAGGGTGATGGAGTGTGGCGACTCAATGGATATAAGCGGCTCTCTCGGCCAGAAGGGTGGCTTATATCGGTCTTGCACCACAAGAAGTTACACGAAATTGTCTCATGACCAAGACATTGATTGATGGTTTGAGAACAATAAGAATATGGGTAAACTGCATAAAAAGGGATTGGATATAAAATAAATTATAAGCAAATGAACTGTCAAAATAGTGCCTTCTTACTGTACTTTATTACTTGAGTTACTTGTTTAGTTGTACTACTCTACTCAATTTTTACTGACGTGTTTTTGGGTTCCGTACTCAAGTGTACTTGGCAATTCGCCAGGAGATTTCTGTTGTACATCTCTTTAAACTAATACTATGATAAAACTTCCAGTTAGCATTCAATTTATGTTCCTTTAAATTTTGCAATATGATTTATTTGTTGGCTATGTTTATATTTTATGATTATGGGTTGGGTGACTGCAATCTTGTGGGCAAATTGTGCTGGTTGTTAGCACATGACTTAGGTTTTGCTGGTTGATGGGAATCAGGTTGTCATAGATGGTATTAGAGCAAGGTCACCCCACAAATCATAAAATTACCTAGAAAGGTCATACCAACATTAATATTGTGTCACAGATGAGGTACTCAAATGCATAATGATGCAGTATCTCTAGTCCTGATCCTCCACAGTGTTCTGACTTGATTCTCTTCTTGACTTCTGATCTTGTCTCCATCTTGTTTAGTGTCCCTACTTTTCCTGTCGTTAAGGTCATCCTTTCAGCCATCGGGCTAAGTAGATTAGAGGTCTCATTATGGCATCACTTGTTTTGAATGTGATCTCAAGAATTAAATTAGTAACTTCTTGGTTCATCCACTGTTCCATTGATAGTATTATTTCTTGGGCTTTACCTATGGTTTTGTTAGTAATAAATTTAATTACTAGGTCAACGAATGACGTGCCTTCGTGCGTGTGTGTTAAGAGGTGTCGTTACAGTTGCACTTGATACGTCGGTTTTAAAAGAAGTAAACGGAGGTGAGTCCGAGTGTCGATCTCAGGGAGGCGTGGAAATCGGATTTTGTTTACCACTTGTTGTCACGAAAAAGGCAGAGTTTTGCTTGCGAAAGAGACGGTTTTGAAAAGCGAGAGATAGAGAGAGTTTAGGGTTAGAAAGCTCTTGGTTTTGATCATGCACTTTAAACAGAAATTAAAAAGGCAACTAAATGGAAAATAATTTCATTAACATGCATTCATAGTTCACGGTTTACAATATTAAATACATGCTTCAACAAAAGTAAATGAAAGCTTAAAAGAGAGAGAGAGAGGTAGAGAGAGAGTGGAGAGCGACGAGGCAGCCACGGCGGTGGAGGAGGCTCCGTCGGCGGCTCGTCGTCTCCAGCGATTACAAGAGTGCCTAAGACTAGCTAGGAGAGGAGTGGAGTAGTTGCAAGTGGGAGAGGATGCCTTGAATGGTGGTAGAAGGGGGTTTAAATAGAGTTAAGGGCTTCCTAAAAGAAGAATGTGCTTTAGCGACATCCAGAACGTCGCTAAAACTGCTTCCAGATACGTCGGTGAAGGCCTTCTGCCGCCGGTCAGCCGCCTGCCCCTCTCTCTCTTCAGGCGCGATCCGTGGCTGTCGAACGAGAGCCGTCCGACTGATGATCGGACGGCTGAGATCCTCCCGCGCCTGCGCTAGGATCGCACTTCGGGCGCGCGTGCGCGCGCGCGTTTCCGCCTGGGTGCGCGCGCGCGTGGGAGGTGGGGCGCTGTCGTCGCGCCGCGTGGCGCAATCCTGGCCGCTCGCTTCTGATCGCGTGGCTCAATTTTGCCACGCCCTTCGCCCGCAAATGATTTTCGCTCCGCACGAATCGAACGCGCGTCGCCGCAACGCGGGCGTGCGCGCTAACCGTTGCGCCACGCCCGCGCTTTGTCGCGGCGACAGCGGGCGAGCGCGTGGATCTCGGCCGTTCGATCGAAGATCAACGGCCGAGATGCGTCCTTGGCTGGCTTGGGGGCGTGCGGGCGGCGGGGGCGGGGCGACGTGGCGCGTTCTAGGCCGTTGATCTCCAGATCAACGGTCAAGATTTCTTGGGCCCATTGTGGGAGCTTCGGATGTCGGATTTGGCCGATTTTGAGTCCATTAGACTCCGTTCGTCGTCCTTAATCCATCCGTGCGGTCCGATTGCTCATCTGAGGCCTGCTTTGACAAATGCTTTACACAAATGGCCATTAATACAGTTTATAAGCAATCTTGGTACTTGATGCATGCAATGCTCCTATTCTACTTTATGTTGTGCCTTTTATTCTAAAGATGGGCCATATTCAACCTAATTACTATCCCCTTGCGTGGTGTTATCATACCCCCATGCTTACTCCTTGCTAGTCCCTAGCAAGGTTTATTCTAGCCTTTATTTCTTTGACGAATTCAAGAAGTAATTGCTTAGGCACTTCGTTACTTGTTAATAAGAGGAACTATACGAAGATCTTAATCTACAAAGACTAAGCAGCGCCCGGGTGTCTGCCAAAATACGAATCGCCCGAATCCTTGCTTTGTATATATAACTATACTTATGTATACGTATATATCTATATATGTCTTTTTAGAATTTTTAGAATTCAGTGTGGGTTGGTAACTTTTTACGGCTACCCAACCCACCCAAAACTCGGT
Source organism: Thalassia testudinum (assembly GCA_037157565.1). Taxonomy (NCBI): domain Eukaryota; kingdom Viridiplantae; phylum Streptophyta; class Magnoliopsida; order Alismatales; family Hydrocharitaceae; genus Thalassia; species Thalassia testudinum. The sequence goes on along the minus strand of JAZHRO010000031.1, from coordinate 218,719,944 downwards.
CAAAACCCTAAGTGCTAAGCATCTTGGTGTGAATGTTGTGATAGACTTACTTAACAGTAATTGAGACAGACTTCGAGTTTCTACGCCTCTAGGTGACCGGAAAAGAAAATAAATTTTTGCCTGAAGGTGTATTTGTTCGATTGGTAGCTTTCTCCCTACGTTCATTTTACTTGGGGTCAACACAAGGATTTTCCAGTGTATATCTCCCCGGCTTGTACTACTTCCCCGCTTCTTCCTTAGGTGTTTTTGGTCTTCTTTTTTTGTGCAATTATTGAGCTGGGCTCTGGACAACCGACCAATGGGCTGTTACCCACGATCACTTGCCAGCCATACTTGTGCGGTGAAGTGTGGTTTATTTTCTTTTCTTCTTTTTCCCTTTTTTTTTTTTTTTTTAATTATTATTATTATTATTATTATTATTTTTTTTTTTACGTAGGTGGCTTCCCTAATCTCAAATGTACCTAGAGGCAGCGAAAAAGAAATGGCCTGTGGCTGGGTTCTGGACAACCTGCCAATGGGCTGTTACCCACGACAACTTGCCAGCCATACCACCCAAGAGAGTTCATTAGCTACCCAATTTCTGTCAAAATCTCCGAGAAGTGAGTCTGTGCAGAAATGTGTGTAGATGCTTAGACTCAAAGTTTTCCTGAGTTAGAGGATGAGTTGATAAGTCGTATACTTATCACCTTATTTAGTAGGTGGATTAGAATAGCTTAAAGTTGCCAGGACTGATCGCTAAATCTATATTTTAACGGACACCAGGGCTGATTAAGCCTGAAGGCCTGAAAAGTCTAAGTGTTTAAGTTCTTTTTGTATTATTTCCCACTATTGACAAGTTTCTAATACCTAAGTTTTTCTTCCTAAATTCAAATTTTTTTTTTTTTATTCATTCAGACTGATTAATTAAGCTCAGGATTATGCAATTTACCATCCCCCCCATGCTTAAGTTGGACAATGTCCTCATTGGCAGATTCATGGATGCAGAAGGGTTTAAAAAGATAGTACCTGAGTGACGTAGACTACCAGATCAGTCTGAATCCGCTGGGTTGCCTCCCAGGAAGCGCTGAGTTTAACGCCTCCAGCTGGGCGGTGCACAAACAGGAATGACTTGGGTCAAGAAGATATGTTCAAAATTAACCAGACCCAAAATCAGAAGTCCACAGATGCGAATAAGGTTGTGGTGGAGTCCCGTTCCTAAGGGGCGGGAATTCTGTAACAGATATATCATGCATGCCCGTGTCAAATCCTCTCTTAGTTTGTGGGCATGCAAACAAGTTGCTGTGGACGAACACACCCCAAATATGACATGCCAAACACTAAAGATGTAGGTCTTATATTCAGCTTGTGTCCCCATAAAATTGTAATCCATCGAAAGTGTATCAATTCTAGTGCATTCGGGTTGCGGGATCTTTATTCTGGTAGGACAAGTAAAAAAATCTAGAGTTTCATACTGAGCCCTACAACCAAGCATGAGTCTTCTCTTCAAAGACGAATCCATCTCTTCCGCAACTATGGTTTCATTGCTCATTCCCTCCAAGCCCTTGATCTCAAGAATATTTTCTTCAACCTCCTTTGTATCAGATTCACTGTTTGGGGTTGCATTAGAGGTAGGGTCAATTTCATCCTCAAGATCATATTCTTTCTCTCGGCCCTCCTCCAAATTTGTGATGGGGATTCTAACCGATTCATAATTAATTTCTTTGAAATTGTAACTCCATTCTCCATTTCCGACGTTGGCTGCTACTCCCACCGGATTACTTGTCTTGAGCTGATTAGATTCAGATTCCAAGGTCTCTCCCCTCACCTTCTCAGTTTCCTCCTGATGTTTGTTCTCAATGCTCCCCAAATTGTGCTCCAAGGAATCCTTACTTTCCTTATCCACTGAGCTATCCAACTCCTGAGGGGTATCAATGGTGGACTGAACCAAATCAGGATGACTAGGTGTAGTCCAATTGATCATGGTAGGTCCTTGCTTTATGAATTCCATGAATGGCGTTGTATGCAACAGCTTTCTTTGGCCTTCTTCCCCCAATTGTTGGAACAACTCCAACATGGCATGTTGCCCTTTAACCAATTCTTGATTCTGTCTGTGTAGTTCTAACTGGAGGTTATCAAGAATTGACATGGTGTCATTTGGTGTCCTTTGGATTTCCTCCTTGAAATCCAGGTTAAGAGAGTATGGTTGAGGTTGTGGATCAGAATCCATATTGGTGTTTAGGTTCTTGGGTGGGTCCTCTATTCTGTCATGTTCAGGGTCCAGTTCTTCAAGAGGAACCATTCTCTGTTTGGTCCTACTCCAGAATAGTTGAGGTTCTAAGTCTTCCTCCCAGTCAGATTCTTCATCAGGGGACCAAATCAGAGGTTGATGATCCTGGGCTTGCCTAGATTTCTGATCATTTTCTGATTTCCATTTGTCTAGAACTCCTTCTAATCCAAAGGTCAAGTAGGCAAGGTTGTTGAATTCAGATGACCTTTCTTGGTTATTATCTTGAGATGGGTAGGGTTCTTGGTGTTCTCCTAAAGTGTAGGTCCTATCACAGTAGAGCGGGTCGGACCTAAATGAGGAGGCATCGTGAGGACAATCGAGATATGGAGCCCCATGATTTGAATCGTACCCTTGGGTGGCTATGTTGGGTGTATTCCAATAAGAGGTTGGTGTGGTTTGGTCATAGTTGGGCCAAGAGGGATATTCCAGGTTGCATCCCCAACTTGGTGGTTGGTTAGCCCAAGTCGGCTGTGGGTATGGTCTACTTGGGTTAGCATACAAATCCTGTTGGGGGTAGTTTGGGTAAGATGGATAGGCATTGAAATCCATGGAAGAAATGGAGGGATGCGGGAAGAACAGATGAGAGAGAGTTGTGCACTCAATCAAACAAACAAGCCTAATCCTTATGGTGTATTCCATAGGAGACCTAGAAATCTCACAAAGGTTGATTAAGTGCGTAAACACTGGACTCCCCTTCCCAAGGCCAATCTGGCCAGGTTGATTACGAGGGGATTGCAGGGAAGGTTCTTCCTTTGGCTTGCGCCTCCGGTTCCATAGACCCCACAACCACGGTCGTTTGACACTGCCCCGCAGCCTAGTCACCAGATTCTACCAAGGGAATGAAAGCCAAGTGCCTAGCAGACAAAACCTCACCTTTTGAGACTTAACTCAGTCCTGCCTAGGGCACGTCTACTCAGTTTTAAAGGGCTAGGATAGTGCTTGTGCTTAGGGTGATGTGATGAGGCGTTGATTGGGGTGGTGCCTCTTAATGTTCTACTTTCAAAGTGTGTGCTTCTAGCAAAACATGATTTTCAAGCAAGGATTTGTTAAGATATAGTGTCTTTTTAGTGTTTCATCCTTACTTAAGTACTTTTTAGGGTTGACGTGTCTTAATTTTTTCAAACAAGTTTCAGTGGGCACGTCAAGTTCTGCACACAACTTAGTGAAAGTAGATTTCCTTTTATTTTGTAGAGGCTCTAAAACCTAGTGTACTCATCCTGATAATCATGCAGCTTCTATTAGATGAGTCAGTTTAAGGGTTGAGTGGTGCGGCCCAGGTCAACTCACGGTGGCTTCGCAAACACCACTCAAGAGAAAGAGAAAAGAGCACTCCAAGAATTTGTCCAGTATATTAGAGTGTACATTTTTTTGTAGGGTGGTGTGTTAAGAATGTGGGTCAAGCAATCATTCGCCACGCCAATTTTTTTCAGTTTTTATGATTTTTTTAGCTTTTTCACGCAAGCAAACAATGAGAGAGAGAGTACTCACTATCGGTCCTCGAGGCGCCTACTTCCTTGCTACCATAGTGGAATGCGTCGCTTCGCCGTCCATGCGCCGAATTCCTGCAACCGTCAAGTAAAAAGGAAAATAGGGCATTAGACGATATGAGAATGAAGGTCGAATGGAGGTGATAAAACAAATCCGTTGCCTCCCTGGCAACGACGCCAAAAACTGACGTGCCTTCGTGCGTGTGTTAAGAGGTGTCGTTACAGTTGCACTTGATACGTCGGTTTTAAAAGAAGTAAACGGAGGTGAGTCCGAGTGTCGATCTCAGGGAGGCGTGGAAATCGGATTTTGTTTACCACTTGTTGTCACGAAAAAGGCGGAGTTTTGCTTGCGAAAGAGACGGTTTTGAAAAGCGAGAGATAGAGAGAGTTTAGGGTTAGAAAGCTCTTGGTTTTGATCATGCACTTTAAACAGAAATTAAAAAGGCAACTAAATGAAAAATAATTTCATTAACATGCATTCATAGTTCACGGTTTACAATATTAAATACATGCTTCAACAAAAGTAAATGAAAGCTTAAAAGAGAGAGAGAGGTAGAGAGAGAGTGGAGAGCGACGAGGCAGCCACGGTGGTGGAGGAGGCTCCGTCGGCGGCTCATCGTCTCCGGCGATTACAAGAGTGCCTAAGACTAGCTAGGAGAGGAGTGGAGTAGTTGCAAGTGGGAGAGGATGCCTTGAATGGTGGTAGAAGGGGGTTTAAATAGAGTTAAGGGCTTCCTAAAAGAAGAATGTGCTTTAGCGACATCCAGAACGTCGCTAAAACTGCTTCTAGATACGTCGGTGAAGGCCTTCTGCCGCCGGTCAGCCGCCCGCCCCTCTCTCTCTTCAGGCACGATCCGTGGCTGTCGAACGAGAGCCGTCCGATTGATGATCGGACGGCTGAGATCCTCCCGTACCTGCGCTAGGATCGCGCTTCGGGCGCGCGTGCGCGCGCGCGTTTCCGCCCGGCGTGCGCGCGCGCGTGGGAGGTGGGGCGCTGTCGTCGCGCCGCGTGGTGCAATCCTGGCCGCTCGCTTCTGATCGCGCGGCTCAATTTTGCCGCGCCCTTCGCCCGCAAATGATTTTCGCTCCGCGCGAATCGAACGCGCGTCGCCGCAACGCGGGCGTGCGCGCTAACCGTTGCGCCACGCCCGCGCTTTGTCGCGGCGACCGCGGGCGAGCGCGCGGATCTCGGCCGTTCGATCGAAGATCAACGGCCGAGATGCGTCCTTGGCTGGCTTGGGGGCGTGCAGGCGGCGGGGGCGGGGCGACGTGGCCGTTCTAGGCCGTTGAACTCCAGATCAACGGTCAGGATTTCTTGGGCCCATTGTGGGAGCTCCGGATGTCGGATTTGGCCGATTTTGAGTCCGTTAGACTCCGTTCGTCGTCCTGAATCCATCCGTGTGGTCCGATTGCTCATCTGAGGCCTGCTTTGACAAATGCTTTACACAAATGGCCATTAATACAGTTTATAAGCAATCTTGGTACTTGATGCATGCAATGCTCCTATTCTACTTTATGTTGTGCCTTTTATTCTAAAGATGGGCCATATTCAACCTAATTACTACCCCCTTGCGTGGTGTTATCAACGAACACGTTAATTTGTAGAACCACTTGATACTGGATACATTGGTTGTGCATAATTGTGATTCTTAAAGTATATCTCCATGCATTACTTATTTCTTTTGTAGAACCACCCAACCGCTATTTTATAAATACATGTGAAGATCTTATATATTTTCATGGCATGTATAAATGTCTATGGGATGATCCATAGCAGTGTGCTTCTATTAATAATGAGTAATATATAATTAACATCGACCGTGTGAAAAGGATATATTATTATACACTAAACACGATTAAGTTTGTGCTCTACACCCCTTTTTGCAGCACTGATGAGTATTGGACAATAATTAGACAATAATGTTTGCAAATTGGAAGGTAGTTAGTCCCTGTGAACAACAATAGACTTAACTAATTGTTTAGAATAAAATTTAACACACCCCTGACCAACTCATTTCAACTGTGATTTCATTTGGGGTCAATGTCAATATTTAATAAATGCTGGGTCGGTGTTATTAGATGAATTACATGGTTACTTGTTTTGGTACTTAGTAATAATGGCATAATGTGTCTTCTGTCCTTGTAAATGCAAAACAATAATAATAATATTTTCCTTTTGGACCTAACATGAAAAATGACTTAGCATATCAATGTAGATATTGAAAGCATGTCAGGGGATAAAATAAGAATTTGTTGTTCACTGCATGATTAAATTATTTTCCTAACTGGTCAATTATTATCGAAGGAAAATGATTGTCTTGATTTCTGATGTCGTTGGTAACTGACATCAGTTGTAATACCTATTGTTGTAGCAAGGTGTGTTAAAATCTTATGTAGACCAATTTTCTGACATATCTTATTTAGATTGCAATTGAAATAAAGTTATTATTACCTGAATTGGAACAAAATTAGTCAATTACTAATTAGATTAGTATGGAATTAGTTGATTATTGTTTCCGTAAATTATTAGTAGGTGAATAACAATTGAACCAATATCACGATCTTTGAATTGCTGGTGTGGTTGATTACACTCATATAAAAAGGGGAAGCAATATAGTTCTTTTTTTATGTTATAAGGAAAAGAAGATTCATTATATTATCACCCCTATTTAACAGGGTAAATGTACTTTCACTGTGAGTATTGCACTAACTACTAACCTTGATGTATTCCTACCATGTTATTATGATTGACTTACTTATGATACACAATGAAAATGTTGTTATGTAGTAGTCATTGTTACTAATTGAATGGTCAAATGTATAAACAATAGTTTGTACATTTGAGATATTGGTAAACTAATAATTCATATTCCACTTATAGAGTGATGTTAAAAGTGAACAATTAGATTTAAAATATTATAAAAGAAGTAAATGTGTGAATTTGATGAGTTGAAAAGATATATACATGGTTTCCTTCATTGATTAAGGAAATAATACGACCACTCATGTTATTAATCATATCAAAGGATAAATCGGGAAATTTGGGCTATACTTTAAATTATCAATTGATGACCATGATGGTGGTAAATGAATACGTGGATACGATGGAAGTAATAATTGAATTGAACGATCAAATGGAACTCTAATCAGCTTAAGAAAATTTTATTTCTGGAACATATCATTAGTTAAAGCATAGAGCTTATATTTTACTCGCAAATTAGAAATGTTTTTATTAATTACTTTGGAAACTTGAGTTTTACCTTTGAAAGTGCATAGAACTTGAAAGTTTTTTACATTCCTTGATACCTTATGTTTTCAAGTTCAAACTCCAAGATCGTTTCATTTGCATGGAGTTAAAATTGTAGAAAATTGTGTTTTGTGACGTGAAATTTCTGTGTAAAATTGAAGTATTCCTCTTGTGTTAATTAAGTAACACCTATTAATTAGGAAATTTTGCTGAATTATGTATCGTATATAACTATTGTGGCCTTAACAATGCCTATAAATTGCTCTATCATTACAAACTTGATCATTAGATCAATGGGCATACAGACTCAGACTTTTTCCAGTTGATGACACCATAGAAAATATGGGATTACAAATTCTTCTTTAACTTACTCTTTTAATTGTGAAAATTTGATACAATTTGGCATTAGTAAATGATGGATTCTCTGTTAATTTTAGCTTGCTTATGTGACCATGAAATTTATTTTGTACCAAATTCTTTCTACAGCTCAATAATAAATGCATCTTCACTATGTATATTGCGTAAATTCTTAACCTTGATGCATTCCTACCATGTTATTTAAGATAGAATTGCATATGATTAATGAGGAAAACATTTTTGTGCATTAGTCATTCTACTAACTACATCATCAGAGGACGAATTGTGAAATTGATTCATACCTAAACTTGTCAATTGATAGTTGTCCTCGTGATAAAAGAATGTGTGAATATAATGGAATTAATAGTTGAATTGAATGATCGAATGAGACTCTAATCAGCCTGGAAAATGATATTTCTATATAATTAAGGATTGAAATATATTACTGCTTAGAGTACAGAATTCACATTTTACTCGACATTGAGTTTGATCTTTGAAAGTGCTTGAAATTTTTTCTTTTCTTTTCTTTTCTTTCTTCAATGTTCCATGTTTTGAAGTTCAGAATTTAGGATTGTTTCATCTGCATGAATTCAAAATTTCGGAAGATTGAGTTTTGCTTCTTGAAACTCTATGTAGATTTGATGGCATTTTCCAGCGTCATTAAGAAATATGTAGTAATTATGAGTTCATCATGAATTATGTAACTGATTTTGCCTTAACACTGGTTATAAATCATCATTATTAACTTCGTCTGTGGGCATAACAAATAAAAAGTCTTTTTGATTGTCAACACCACAGACTGTGGGGAATCACAGACTCTTCTTTGACTTACCTCTTGAATAGTTAACAAGTGATCAAAATTGACACTGATTGATAACGAATTCTCTATTTAGTTCTTTCTTGTTGTCATAAATAAGTAATTCACGTTGTATAGAAGTTCCTTTAATAACTTATTAATTTCATGCAAGGTTATCCATAGCTATTGCATGTCTGGCATATATTTAAAGTGAGTTTTAAACAAATATTAGTGAAACCATTATGGTTTGGGGATTGGCATTACAAATGATGGTGTTGCTAAATTGATTGAAAATTCTTTTACAAAAACCAAATATTGGAAATCATTTTTCCGATTTACGAACTCTTATAAAGGTATTCTTTTAATACTTCGGGGAGGATAAATTACAAGAAATTTATCTAGAATCACTTCAATTATGCAGCCATCGGCCATAGTGTTGTAAAGAGAGTTGTTGACTGTTATGCAAATGTTTGTTCTAGAATGGAATAAAAGTTAAGTTGCAGTTTGTTGCACATTTCCTTGTGAGGATATAACTTGGATTACTCGTAAGGAAAAATCATGCTTATAGTTAGGTTATAATAAACCATGCATAAGATTATGGATGGTTTCCTGAATCTAAGGCAGGTTGTGATACATCATAATGCGAATTGTTATGTTGGCTGTAAACAAGTGAATTCTCTGCTAAAAAAAAAACACTCCACTATTAAAAGAAAAAGGGCTTCTTAACTTTATATAATGTATAATGATAATTCTGGTATTTCCAATGTTGACAAAGTTCATCTAGTTCTTGTTTTCTATTCCGGATAGTGTGAGAAATTTTGCGGTTTTGCCAATAAGATAGGCAATGATTGGGTAAGGTAAGAAAGTTAATGTATTGCAAGTATGTGGTTGATGATTGCGGCTAATCATTTCTATGCTCGTGTTTAAATTTACCTTGATATTTTGGTTAGTAACTATCTAGACTAGTGAATTTCCTGAAACTAACAAATTCAATTATAAAGGTTGTAAAGTGAAAGTTCTAATTTTTTTTGACACCGAATGATTTTGTTGTGAATTTATCATGCTTTGCATGCCTCTCATTTTAATCCATGGACCCCATAGTTACTTTACAACCACATGCAGTCGAGATGATCTTCTTTTAATTTATTATCAAGAAAATAGAGTTCTTGTTTAGTGAGGTGTGGGAGAAGTATATCAAGGGTTTACTGGTGAATCCATAACACCCTAGGTTTGTTCCCGTTATGGTTGTTATTGCCTTTTAAGGTTGTTACGGATCACTTGCTTGCATGTCTCCCTTTGTACTTATACGTTCGCTCAAGTTTTGAAAACAAAACTCCCTTTAAGGTTTTCATATCAATAAGGTCCCAAAATCCAGACTCCGAGTCATTTCAAAGTTGTTCGGGTCACTTCAAACCTGAAAACCAAGTTAGGGTTTGGTGCGAGTATCAAAACCCCCTTAATTTGCCAAAAATGCATATTTTGAAGTAACCCTTCATCAAAAATTGTGAAAAGGGTGCCACATGTAGTACCATTGGATTTGTCTCATCGTAAGCTTTCTAATGGCACTTATTTCATGTAATTCCAAGTTGTATAGCTCAAGTTATTGCCAGAATAAGTCACTAGGGACCTAAATGTAAGGTGGACCCAACCCTAAGAGCATTTTGGACATTTCACCCACCTAAACCTACTCACAATCACCCTTAAATCTAATTTAAAGACCCCCTAAGTCCCTTGGATCATCATTAGCCTCGAAACCCTCTCAAATCAAGAGAGGAACGGAGAAGAAAAATCATAGTTTTTCTTCAAAAAAAAAAAATTATTCGTGGGGACCCGGCTGCGATTCTGCAAAACCTGGGGTCCCCACAGCAAAAACAATGGGCACACAGGTGCGTGTACATGAGCAAGTGTAAGCATGCAGGAGTGTGTGGGTAGGCACGGGTGAGCGCGGGTGCTTGGGCGCGAGTGTACGAGTACGTGCAGGGGCACATCGGGTGGCACGTGCGAGGGCAGTTCAGTCTGACTCTAGCCCCCTTTGCATTGCTTTAGTTGTTTCAAGGACCTACCCACGTGCTGAAGCACACGGGTGAGTGCAAGTGCCTAGGCGCGTGCAGGTACGCATTGGGTGGAGCGTGCAGGTACTCATTGGGTGGTACGTGCGAGGGCAGTTCGATCAGACTCTGGAACCCTTTGCATTGTTTTAACCGGTTCAAGACCTTCTTGACCTCGGATTTCGACAAATAAGGTACCGTTGGAATCGTATTGATGGGTACTATTTGTTGGTATACTTTATTTTTACTTTTGAGTTCTTTATCCTTATTGAGATTTAGAAACGTAATTAGGTTTCTCTGACCCCATCGTGGGTTTGTTTGAACCAGGTCTTCTTTCCAGTGCATATGTGGATCCCAAGGCAGTCATGGAGACTATTTCCAGGCCTAGTGCACACGGTTCAGAGCCACTGTGACCCTCCGGTGGCATTAGGCGGAGTAGTCTACCCTTCTTTCAATTTATCCAATTTTTCGAGTATCTATTGACCCATCCTGTGTAATATTTTTCGATATACCTTCTTGGTCGGCATGTGTTCTTCTTTTTGCTGAGTTTCGAAACCCTCCAGTGCTTTCCCAAATTTATGGTCACTTAAATGGAAATAATATGTTTATGTAAATGATGTAGAATAATGGTCACATATACCCTTGTTATTGCATGCATAAAACAAACTCCATTTTCAGTAAAACAAGTTCTGTTAATTTTAGAAATTTCTAAATAACATGAGACCACGGTCACAAGATTGAATTTACTTGAAAAAGTATAAGTTGAAGGATAAGGTGAATAATTACAAATCATGGAATTAGTAATATGAAATTACTAAGGATTTTCGTAATAAGAGATACAGTTATTTGGAAATTGACACGATGGCTATGTTTGGATATGAAAAAGAATAGATAACTAGTTTCAGCCTTGCTACTTGCTGAGAATTCAACCAAAGATTTAGGTCTTTTTAGACCAAGTTCAGGGGCTAGTTTAGGGAGCTTTTAGCCTCCCAATGACTTTTTGGTTAGGCTTCGTGGCTAACTGAGATAGCAGATTCGCAAGGCTCATGGTTTAGAGTAGTTCTTTCAGCAAGTGGGTGGGTCATTGGCTTCTGTAGTTTAGCGTACACAACGCTTGTACGTGTTCATGCTACACAACGTAGCTGCCACCGCGATGACCCCAGGGTGATAGAGCGTGGAGACTCGATGCATATAAGTGGTCCTCCCAGCAAGAAGGGTTGCTTATATCAGTCTTGCACCTTAGGAAGTTACATGAAATCATCTCATGCCTGAGTTGTTGATTGATAGTTTGAGAATAATGAGAATATGAGCAAATTGGATAAAAAGGGACTGGATATAAAATAAATTGTAAGCAGATGAACTATCAAGATAATGCCTTCTTACTGTACTATACTACTTGAGTTACTTGTTTAGTTGTAGTACTGTACTCAGCTTTTACTGACATGTTTTTGGGTTCCGTACTCAGGTGTACTTGGTAGTTCGCTAGGAGATTTCCGTTGTATGTCTCTTTTGAGTAATACTATGGTAAAGCTTCCGGTTAGTACTCAATTTATGTTCCTTTAAATTTTGCAATATGATTTGTTTGTTGGCTACATTTATATTTTATGATTATGTGCTGAGTCACTGTGATCATGTGGGCAAGTTGTGTTAGCTGTTAACGCACAACTCAAGTTACTTCGATTGACGGGACTCGGGTCGTCATACCTAGGATATCTAAATATCCTATCGCAGGCACGGAAGCACATTGTGGTGGTTTAGAAGCCATAGGTGACATTATCCCGAAATGTCAATTGCTCAGGTCTGAATTTAGCTACGGAATGCCATGGCGTCACTATCTTGAAGTGTCGAAAGCTAGGGTTCTGGGGGTTGCCATGGGAGGTGTTATCCCAAAGCAACAATTGCCAAGGACCCTATGAGGATTGATGGTATGGACAAGGAATCCGATACTGATCATGTTTAGGGCCAATCCGTTGTTTGGTTTAGAGGAATTTAAAAAGAAAGAGAGAAAACTCTCGAAATAATATCTCTCCCTATCTCTCTTATTAAAAATGCACTAACAAACTAAACCTAGTCTTGTTGCACATAAGCATGGGTACTTTAACCGCTAGTGTCAATGAATCTCTTGGCAGTTTTTTTGGCACTTAGAAACCTTCGTGGAAAACCCAAGGTTGAGCCTGGTTAGGTCCATATCTTTGTTGGTGCTTAAGTACCTTTAGTCCTCTAGTTGGTATTTCGATCTAGACTCTAGAGGTGTGGCTTGATAAGGCATCCTAATGGTAAAATCAGGCATAGAGATCTACTATGTTTCGTATGATTTTGCTCGAGACTACCAAAACTTAGGCATGGGGGTATTTGATAGGTTCAATTTAGTGGACTAAATCAGAGATTAGGAATATTATTATTGGAAGAAGAAATTAATTTAAAGCATGCATGGTATTGACAAATTATGTGAGCTTTAGATTTACCATTTCATGCATTATTTCCATTAATTTGGAGGTATTAATTATTCACCTTAGAGGCAAGGGCATTGTTGAGAGCCTCATCATGAGCCATAACTAGCTCATTTTGACCTAAGAAATAGAATAAAAGCTCCTACATAACCTAGAGAAGGGCTTAATTGAAGGAATAAGTGTTCTAAGAAGAAAGCATGAAATAAAGGTTAAAACTGCAATTTTACCATTGCAGTACATAAACGGGATTTCTCAGAGGCAAAACATAGGTCAAATGGTCTGAATAAGATAAAAAGTGGGTTGATTCAATCAGAAATGGCTTCATGTGCAATCTAGAAATTAAATGACATTCTGTAACCCTAAAACAGACCTGCTTAATTCAACAAACTTCTGGTCAGGATAAAAATCAAATAAACCCTCTAAAATTCATAAAAAAAATCCCCTAGGGTTTAGAACCTTCAGATTGGCCTTTGGAACCTATTTTGACCTAGATTGGGGTCCTCGCTAATCAATTGACCTAATTTAGGTTTTTTTACAAAATGTTTAGTCAAATGTGGTCAAACCTAAAATCCAAATTCACCATTGGATTTCTTAGGTCAAAATTAGGTTTGTACTGAAATTTGGACCTAAGGGGAGGTCATCTTGACCAACTTTGCAAATTAGTACACCCAATTACATTGTGCTCCCTATCTTTTGAAAACCATTGCACAGACCCCCCTAACTTCCTCTCCACTCTTATAAACAGGTCCCTCCACCATTAATGGGGAGAAATCCTACTCAATTGTTGAATGGAGGGGGAATACTCCTTGATTCCTCAGAGATCTCCTCCCAGATTGGGAAGGGAGATTCTCTAAGGAATTCCCTTCCATCTGAACTCAATCCTACTCTCTGATTTGCACCCAAGCTCTCGTGCGAACGCACGAGAGATTTGGGTCACTTAATTGATTCCATCTCCGACAAGGATTCCTGCACTTGGAAGCTAGTCTTCCAAGCACAGGAACCCCTACCAGCATCTATAAAATGACCCTCAACTCCGGTCGCACCTCTTTAGCTCGACTTGGCTGGAATTCCACCTCGATTTCCTGTTCTTCTCCTCTGGCCAAGTGGTCGAGCAAGCTCCGGCGAGCCTCCCTCCACTTTCTCGTTACTCTGCCACAATACCAGTGGCATAGCTGTCCTCCCCATCCTCCTCCGCGTCGCGCAACACCTACGCGAGCATCCCTAGCCCCATCGTCGCCGCTGTCTTCCTCCACTGGATGCCCTCTTCTCCGGCGACAGCAGGTATTGCCAGCCACCCTTTCTCCCCCTTTGTCCACTTAATTAGGTTATAACCACTCGTCTCTTTCCCCTCTTCAATTCCCCTTAGCCTATTTCACAAAATGCCCCTCGACAGTCACAACTCTGGCGAGACGCACCCATCATTCCACAACTCCTCACATCTCGCGGCCAACCCCACAACCTCCGCCACACTCCACTGAACATCATCCACCGACTCACAGGCCACCTACACCACCACAACCGTCCCCCGACCAAACCCATCAATCCGGCCATAGAGCGACCTAGGAACGTACACCTAGGTCGCCCTGCCGTTTGCCACCTACCACCTCACCTTCGCCGTGACTCGGCGAAGGTCCTCCTGTTGTTTGATAGAGCCACAAGGCCCCTTTTGTGTTATGTAGTGTCTGAGCACCAGCCTCCATTAGCAACGGCTAGAGGAGGTCAAAAGCTTGCTCCAGGCTGAAGCGCTTTAGGGTCCTATGTCCAGCAGGTTTAGGGTTGTCTCGCACAATTAGCTGTCCAAGCGATTGACGCTGCGAGACCTACAGCTGCAGCAATTAAAAGGAAGAGTTGTTGCGAGCGTGTGAGCAACAGTGGGTGGAACATTAGTCCCACCTCGTGAACCTATGAGTGAGGTTCGTGCAATAAATTAGACTTGTGATATTAGCTGTTTGCCTCGAAAACACATGGGGTGAGGTCCCTCACCTATACACGCCTCGTCTGTGAATTCACCCCGTAGACCTGGCAAACCGACCCAACTATCCTCTTGAGCACTCCTCGCGCACCACACCCATGCTGATGCGCCTGGACTCGGGCATGCGAGCCGACCCGATTACCCAATTTTGGGAGAGCATACTGAAGAGTGATATACAGAGAGAGAGATGCCGATTTGGGTAGAAGGGTAGGCTTTGCTCTCTTTGGTTGTACAGGGAAGGAGAAGTGAAGCTAACACTTAGTCGTTGAGGAAAAAGAGAAGGAAAGACAAGGTAGAAGGAAGAGGCGAAGCCAAAGAGAAGAGGAAGTCAGAGAGCTAAAGGCTGAAGAAGGAAGAAGAAAGAAAGAAGGAGAAAGACAAGCAGAAGTAGAAGAAGAAGAAAAGCTGAAGCCAAGGGAAGCAGAGCCAAGGAAAGAAGAAGAAGATGACCCGCAGAGAAAAGAAGGAGAAAGACACTGCAGAAGAGAGGCAAGGCAGAAGATAGAGAAAAATAAGATGGAAGAAGAAAGGCAAGAGTAGAGAAAGGAGCCGCAGAGAATAAACAAGGAAGAAGAAGTACACGGCCAAAGAAGAATAGAAGAAAAAAAGGACAAATTAGAGAAAGTCAGAATAGAGAAGAAGAGAAGACATAAGAGAGAGTTAAATGAGAATATCTATTTAAGACGTCTGATCCCATGATCAGACAACCAATTTCTCTATTTTTGCCACAATTAACATTCAAAGTCATGCATATATATTCTGAATTAAGTTTTGAGTAATTAAGTGTTCAATTACATTATTGAGATTAGTGAATAAATTCCAATTTCTCCCTGTGTTCGACCTCGGATACTAACTTGCCCTACTTTGCTTTGTTGTGATCTTGCAGGTATTTCACGAGAAGATCCCTTCCGCAAGTCAACTACACCAGGGCAGGTAATCTCTTTTGTTCCTTAAACCATTCCCTAGTCCTTGAAAGACAAAAGGAGGCAATTAATTTAGGAATCAACTGCCTTCTTTCTATAAGTAATCGTCACCTTTAAGGCAAACATTTCCTGATTTTGCGAAAATTTTTCAAATCTTCTTGAAGTTGGAGTGATGTTTTAGATTCTATCCCACAAAATTCATGTGCCTAATAGAAATCATGCTTAATCTCTGCGGATAACACACTTCTTGCTTTTGAGTCCAAAGAGAATCTTTTGTGAAAAAGTGGATTGGAAAAAGAACCAAATTAGGATTTCTACAGTAGGGCCTTGAATTGCTAGTTCACACATGCCTGTATAAAAGGAAATGAACCCTCTCGCATCAGTGTGCGACCCAAGCCCTTGATTGAACAGATCTAAACAAGACAAACCCTAAGAAAAATTGAGCTCTAAAATCACTTGAATCTTAAAATCTTGGACCTAATAAACTGGGAGTCAAATCAGGGTGATCTCTAGGTCCTAAGCTTGGAATCATTCTGCCATCTTCAGGATAGGTCAGGTGAAGTTGACCCCTTGTGTCAACCAACCTCCAAATTAGGTCAAAACATCAAAACATCTAAAGTTCAAGTGAAAACCCTAAAGAACCTTTGAAATAAAAGTGATAGACTTAAGAGGTCAAGGTCCCCATTTTGGTCTACCTAGAATCTCTGTGACAAGAGAGGTCCGGTGGGGGAAACCCTGTAACCTGTGGAGATGCTCTACCCGGTAGGGGTCTTTGCGGGACTCTCCCTCTCTGGCCGCCCAGGTAATTCTCAGGTGGACTATCTTCTGATCCAGGGGTGTCATCCGCCCCGAACCTCCATAGTCATCCAAACGTCTTTAGGTGTCTTGATTGGGTCAAAAACATCTCCAGTCCCTCATCTTTTCTCTTTAGAGCACACACATACATTTTTAGTGGGACTCATTGTTTAGATATTAATCGCTTCATAACTTGATTCTACACCTTGATTCAAACTCTGATTCTAGTTCTTGAGTCCACAACCTGATTCAAATATGTAGCCACACCACCTCGGACTACCATTCAAGAAACCTGAATATCGGAGATCCATGAGAGATAGGATGATTGAGGATGCCCTGAAATTCTATGAAAAAGAAGACAAAACCTCAACACTAGTAGGAAACATTCAGGTTGATGTCCCAACAACCACAACCTTTATCATAACTTGTGCCCAAGTACTATTGGCAGAAGCCACAAAAGGATCAACTCGAGACTTGCTCATCACAGGATACATTGAGATAGAAAAATTGCACAATCTTAAATACTTTCAATGTATGACAAATCCTCGACTTTGGAAGCAACACCAAGATGATCTTGAAAAATAGGAAGAGATAATGAGATTAGTAAAACAAATTATTGACCAGAAGTACCCGTATATACCACAAACAGAGGATGAACCATCTTGGGACAACATCGAGGATCAATCTGATCTCGAGTTTGAGGCACAAAATGGTTGTGGATTCCCAACCTAGACGGAGTACAATGTGCCTGATATTGAAGAATGTTGGGAAGCTCCAAATGTAGGAAAACACCATGTTGAGCCCACTCTAGGCCATGAATCACCAGGCTTAGAATCCCAAAACTCCTGCGATCATGAGAGTATAACTGAACTTCTCGATAAGGTGACCCTCGAAGGTTATTCGGACCTAGATTCTAGTGATTCAACCCACATCCTAAGCCCAGAATCCAGAGCTGAAACCCACTGGGAAGATTTCGAGGCCCCATATGAGGAGGATCAATTTTTCAATGAATATGATTTTGGGCCTCTATTTGATGAATATCCCTTGCCAACATCCTCAGAAGAATCAATCAATTTTTCGGAAGTCATGCCAATTTACGATATAGAAGCTAAGGAGTTGGACAAGTGGGGTTTCAATTAGGTTTACCCTACCAGCTTAGAACCTGAGCTTCTACTAGATAAGGACATCTTTCTAAGCTCAGAATTGACATCTAGGCTAGACCCCAGTCAGGCTGTTGAATCTACAACATATGATTTATTCTACGGTGGAACTCATGATCTTGAATCTCATTCAGATTTTGATTTTTGCAAACTCTGACGATTTCGAATATGACCATAACATCGGAGAAAATCTGCTTCCTGATTATAACAAGCCAATTGAAGCCACCTCTTCCACACATACAAAACTGATCAAAACCATTCTTTACCCTGACCTGCAACCGGATTGAATTTCTATTCTGATTCACCTCTCACTGAGCCGTTTGTAGATGATTCAACTCCACATCTATATTGGGTATCGGATATCGATCAGACCGAAAGACATGAGCCATCATTCTCTGATCACCCCTGTAGGGTTTCCACACCATGCACTGATTATTTTTCGAAACCCTACTCTAACCAGGCCTATTCGACTCAGCCTAAACCCAAGTTTTCACTTCCATATCCATCTGAGCCACATTGCATATGGTGGGTTCCGCATTTTTGATCTGCATCTATTAACCCACCAGACTGATTGGGTTCGGGCTGTATCATCTGCCCACTGATCTTAACAAGCACTTGGTTGGACCAACCAGGCTCTTAATCAAGGTGCTTGTATTACAAAATTCTGCTGATTTGACTACTCCCTCTCCACCCTATTTTCCACTCGGCTGAAGGAGTTAAATTTAGCGCTTAATGGGAGGCAACCCGTCATTCCAAAAATAGAGACCCGTTTGAGTATCCGTCTGTACTCCATGTCCATTGCACCTCGAGTTTAGCCTTAAACAATTGATCCCACCTCTGGTACATGTACCAAAGCTTGAAATAGTCTGCATCAGGCATTTTCGACCCATTCACCCACCCGATGTATCCTGTTCTACGTCCCTGACCTCAACACTATTTCACACCCTTCGTTTATAATGAGGACATTGAAAAACTTAGGCATGGGGGAATGATAAAGTGCATACATACAAAACCAAGAAAAAGTCAGAAGGATTCTCACAAAAAATTCACATATGTCGAAAACACAAAAAAATTGAAAAATTATGTAAAAGAACAAAAAAATGGAGGAGGGAGGAAATTTTGTGAGCCACATAATTATAAGGAGTAGGAAAAGAGCAAAAATGACAAAAAGGAGCACAAAATGAAAAAGAAAAAGAGAGTCATTAGTAAGAGATTAAGGAATTAACTGAAGTTCTAGATCACATCAAGGAAAAAGAAAAATGAAAGAAAAGTGCTAAGGAGACACAAAAAGAGATTAGCAGGAACACAAATCTTAGGCCTCTTGGGCAAGATTCTTAGGCTTAAAAATTCACGTATCCGTTAAGATCTGGATAATCCTCAAGAGGTTGGGGAAAATGCGAAGCTTAAGTATTAGGTCTAAGGCTTAGGAAGTATTCAACCACATTAACTGACCTTCGATTTGCGGGATTCGGTAACCTAAGCACGCCAATCGACACACAGCTTGGTTCAGTGCACATAAATATCAAAATCACGTAAAAAGCATTTTAATGTTCTGAAAAATGTTGCCTAGATTAGGAGCTGCCGATCAACACAAGTTGATTTGGATGAGTTCGCCGTACGGAGAGGCAGGAAATTCCCCTCAAAGATGCGTAACAACATATCATCTCCTTGGTGCTCGTCTCTTAGGATATTTAAATATCCTACCGGGGGCTTGTAAGCACTCTGCTGGTTCAGATATCATGGGCGGCATTATCATGAAATGTCGATTGCCAGGGTTTGGATTTGACCGCGGAATGCCATGGGTACGATTATCTCAAAATCTCAAAAGCCAGGGTTCTGGGAGTTGCCATGGGTGGTAATATCACGAAGCATCGATTGCCAGGGACCCTTGTGGATTGATGATGGGGATAAGGAATCCGATAAAGACAGTGTTGAGAAGACAATCTGAAGCTAGAAATAAAAAGAAAAGAGAGTGAATACTCTCTAAACATATAAATCTTCTGTCTACCTCTTACAAAAAAATGCACTACAAACTCAACCTAGGCTAAAAATTTCTCAAGCATGGGTGCTTTAGCTGTGGAGTCCAACAAACCCTAGGATAGTTTCTACAGGCCTTAAAATCCTTTGCGGAAGACTTAGGTTAAAGAAGGTTAGATCCGGATTTTGGTTGGTAGTTGAGTACCTCTAGGCCTATTGTTGGCATTCTAACCTAATCACAAAAGAAAAAAAAGCACTTATCATAACTGATGACAGACACTCACGGTCTATAACAAAAGCTAAAACCTTGAAATTTTGCTAAGAGACTAGCAAAAGCTAGGCATGGGGATATGATTGGAGCCTCTTCATGAGCCATAACTAGCTCATTTTGACCTAACAAAGAGAATAAAAGCTCATACATAACCTAGAGAAGGGCTTAATTGAAGGAATAAGTGTTTTAAGAAGAAAACATGAAATAAAGGTTAAAATTGCAATTTTACCATTGCAGTACATAAAAGAGATTTCTCAGAGGCAAAACATAGGTCAAATGGTCAGAATAAGATGAAAAGTGGGTTGATTCAATTAGTAATGGGTTCATGTGCAATCTAGGAATTATATGATATTCTATAACCCTAAAACAGACCTGCTTAATTCAACATGGCTCTGGTCAGGATGAAAATCAACTTAACCCTCTAAAATTCATTGAAAAATATCCCCTAGGGTTTAGAACCTTCAGATTGTCTTTTAGAACCTATTTTGACCTAGATTGGGGTCCTAGCTCATCAATTGACCTAATTTGGGTTTTTGTGCAAAATGTCTAGTCAAACGTGGTCAAACCTAAAATCCAAATTCACCATTGGATTTCCTAGGTCAAAATTAGGTTTGTACTGAAATTTAGACCTAAGGGGAGGTCATCTTGACCAACTTTGCAAATTAGTACACCCAATTACATTGTGCTCCCTATCTTTTGAAAACCATTGCACAGACCCCCCTAACTTCCCCTCAACTCTTATAAAAAGGTCCCCCCACCATTGATGGGGAGAAATCCTACTCCGTTTTGGAATGGAGGGGGAATACTCCTTGATTCCTCAGAGATCTCCTCCCAGATTTGGAAGGAAGATTCTCTGAGGAATTCCCTTCTGATGTAAATATATTTACACTACTTAAAATATCTATTTATGCATGTTCTAAAGCATAGGATTGCATTTCATGATATAAATATTGCATAACATGCATCATCTCGCATTTAGAGTAGTTTGAATAAAATGGAGGTTAATTGTCTCCTTTTATGTGCTTGGACAAGGCAAACATCAGGGTGACGATTGGAGTTCAACGACTCCAAGATCGCCCTAATCAGGCATCCATAGCATCAGATAGAGATCGGGGAACCCTAGAAGATCAAGGGCTAGGGTGGTGTAAATCCGCACTTCAGATGACAAATCCGACCGCACGGATGAATTCGGATCGACGATCGCAGCCCAATGACACAAAAATCTAGTCAATCCGACATCCGTGGCACCATCTACAACTTCCAGAAGATGGACGGCCAAGATGACGCCACGTGGCGCCATCTCAGCCGCCCAAACGGCCGCTTGCATCTTGCGAAGACTGCGCACCCGTCTCCTCTCCGCCGTTGGATCGAGATCCAACGGCTGTGATGCACCCGTGCTGAAGTCAAGCGCTCGACACAAACACGACCGCAGCGCAGCGGTCGAGCGCTCTAACGCGAAGCAGGGACGCGCGTTCGAGCCGCGCCCCGCAGAAATTGGAGCGGTGGCGCGCCTCCAATCGACAGCACGATCGCGATCCAACGGCCGCGCGTGCCCGATAGCGCTGACGCGTGATTGGACGCACGCGTGAACGCGCGATCGCACGTACAGGCGGACGGGTGGCAACTGTGAAGGCGTGATTTTAAGCCGTCCGATCTCGCGATCGGACGGCTGAGACTTCGCGGACATGCATAGGCGTTACGCACACGGGCAGCCGAGCGGGCGCGCGTGGGTGCTGCGGCGACGACCACGTCGGGGCTTTAGTGACGGATTTATCCGTCACTAAAGACCCCTTATTTATTATTTGAAGATGTAATGTCTATTTTGCCCCCACTCCTTGCAACTATAAAAGGAGACCCCCTCCATACGAAATTTTCATCCCTTCTTTCTCCTCTCTACCCCTCCAAAGCTCAAGAGAAGCTCGTCCCACACCCGGGATGCTTCTCACGAGATAAAGTCCAATTTTCGTTCCCCTTCGGAAGTGGATCCCGCAACGACGACGGCGTGATGGTTCGTTCCCGTTTTTCTTCTTCGTCCTCCTTCGTCCCGCTTCGTTCTCCTTCGTCCAGGCGTCATCCCGTCCAGCTCATTCTCCGAGCAACCGTCGAGGAGGATTTCTCTCTCCCTATTCTTTTTACCGCTTTTTAGTATAGATTTACTGCTTTCTAGATTAATCTACTCGTCCTCCAAGCAATCGTCGAGGACATTTCTCCCTCCATTCTTTTAATGCTTTCTAGAGTAAATTTATCTCTTTCTAGAGTAATTATTTTATGCTTTCTAGTTGTAATGAACAATCACTTCAATGCAAAAATTCCTTGTTTATTCTACATCTCATTTTGATTTCTCTGTGTAATGTTCTTTTTCTCTCTTACTCTCTCTCTCTTCTATTTATTGTAAATAATTAGATAGTACTAAATTGAATTATTCTGTAACAAATAAAAAGAAACGTGTAGTTTCTAAATAAAATGTTCGCCTCCCTATGTTCGACCCGGAATTTTAATTTCGGTATAAATTTTATTTGTTGAACACGAATTCTTCGCTTTCGAACTACAACGACAGGTTTTCCAAAACCAATCTCGTTAGCGTAGGTTCGTAGCACTCACCTGTTGGGGGGGACACGTGTTCAAAATGTTGAACGCTACGACCTACGCTAACGAGATTGGTTTTGAAAAACCTGTCATTGTAGCTCAAAAGCGAAGAATTCGTGTTCAACAAATAAAATTTATACCGAAATTAAAATTCCGGGTCGAACACAGGGAGGCGAACGTTTGATTTAAAAACTACGCGTTTCTTTTTATTTGTTACAGAATAATTCAATTTAGTACTATCTAATTATTTACAATAAATAGAAGAGAGAGAGAGAGTAAGAGAGAAAAAGAATATTACACAGAGAAATCAAAATGAGATGTAGAATAAACGAGGAATTTTTGCATTGAAGTGATTGTTCATTACAACTAGAAAGCATAAAATAGTTACTCTAGAAAGCAATAAATTTACTCTAGAAAGCATTAAAAGAATGGAGGGAGAAACGTCCTCCTCGACGATTGCTTGGAGGACGAGTAGATTAATCTAGAAAGCAGTAAATCTATACTAAAAAGTGGTAAAAATAATAGGGAGAGAGAAATCCTCCTCGACGGTTGCTCGGAGGACGAGCCGAACGGGATGACGCCTGGACGAAGGAGAACGAAGCGGGACGAAGGATGACGAAGCAGAAGAACGGGAACGAAGCAGCATGCCGTCGTCGTCGTGGGATCCACTTCCGAAGGGGAACGAAAATTGGACTTTATCTCGAGAGAAGCATCTCGGGTGTGGGACAAGCTTCTCTTGAGCTTTGGATGTGTAGAGAGGAGAAAGAAGGGATGAAAATTTCGTATGGAGGTGGTCTCCTTTTATAGTTGCAAGGAGTGGGGGCAAAATAGACATTACATCTTCAAAATAATAAATAAGGGGTCTTTAGTGACGGATAAATCCGTCACTAAAGCCCCGACGTGGCCGTCGCCGCTGCGCCCATGCGCACCCGCTCGGCTGCCCGCTTGCGTAACTCCTACGCACGTCCGCGAAGTCTCAGCTGTCCGATCACAAGATCGGACGGCCTAAAATCGCACCTTCACCGCTGCCGCCCGTCCGCCTGTGCGTGCGATCGTGCGTTCACGCGCGCGTCCAATCGCGCATCGGCGCTATCGGGCGCGCGCGGCCGTTGGATTGCAATCGTGTGGTCGATTGGAGGCGTGCCACTGCTCCAATTTCTGCAGGGCGCGGCTCGAACGCGCGTCCCTGCTTCGCGTTAGAGCGCTCGACCGCTGCGCTGCGGTCGCGTTTGTGTCGAGCACTTGACTTCAGCACGGGCGGAGAGGAGACGGGTGCGCGGTCTTCACAAGATGCAAGTGGCCATTTGGGCGGCTGAGATGGTGCCACGTGGCGTCATCTTGGCCGTCCATCTTCTGGAAGTTGTAGATAGTGCCACGGATGTCGGATTGACTCGATTTTTGTGTCATTAGGCTGCGATCGTCGATCCGAATTCATCCGTGTGGTTGGATTTGTCATCTGAAGTGCAGATTTACAGCATCCTGGCCCTTGATCTTCTAGGGTTCCCCAATCTCTATCTGATGCTACGGATGCCTGATTAGGGCGATCTTGGAGTCGTTGAACTCCAATCGTCACCCTGATCACATCCATACGGTTGGATCTTTGATCCGAGGCCCCGATAAAATGTTTGTCTTGTCCAAGCACATAAAAGGAGACAATTAACCTCCATTTTATTCAAACTACTCTAAATGCAAGATGGTGCATGTTATGCAATATCTATATCATGAAATGCAATCCTATGCTTAAGAACATGCATAAATAGACATTTTAAGTAGTGTAAATGTGTTTACATCACCTTCCATCTGAACTCGATCCTACTCTCTAATTTTCACCCAAGCTCTCGTGCGAACGCACGAGAGATTTGGGTCTCTTAATTGATTCCATCTCCGGCAAGGATTCCTGCACTTGGAAGCTAGTCTTCCAAGCACAGGAACCCCTACCAGCATCGATAAAATGACCCTCAACTCCGACTGCTCCACTTTAGCTCCACTTGGCCAAAATTTCACCTCGATTTCCTCTTCTTCTCCTCTGGCCAAGTGGTCCAGCGAGCTCCGACGAGCCTCCCTCCACTTTCTCGTCACTCTGCCAATACCAAAGGCATAGCTGTGCCCCCCATCCTCCTCCGCGTTGCACAACACCCGCACGAACATCCCTAGCCCCGTCATCGTCGCCGTCTTCCTCCACTGGATGCCCTCTTCTGCGACGATAGTAGGTACTGCCAGCCGCCCTTTCTCCCCCTTCATCCACTTAATTAGGTTCGAACCACCCGTCTCTTTCCCCCCTTTAATTCCCCTCAACCTATTTCACAAAATGCCCCTTGACAGCCACTGTCCACCGCCACCTTCCCCATCTCTAGCCAACCTCTGGCGAGACGCACCCATCTTTCCACAACACACGTCTCGCCACCAACCCCACAACCTCCGCCACTCTCCATCGAACATCATCCACGCACTCACAGACTGCCAACTCCACCACAACCGCCCCCTGACCTAACCGATCAATCCGGCCACGGAGAGACCTAGGCACGCACGCCTAGGCCACCCCATGGCCTGCTACCTACTGCCTCACCTTCTCCATGACACGACAAAGGTCCTCTTGTGGTCTGATAGAGCCACAAGGCCCCTTTTGTGTCGTCCAGCGTCTAAGCACCAACTGCCATTAGCGACGGCTCAAGGAGGTCAAAATCTTGCTCCAGGATGAAGCGCTTCAGGGTCCCAGGTCCTGCAGGTTTGGGGTAGTCTCACACAGCTAGCTATCCAAGCAATTGGCGCTGCGAGACCTGCAGCTGCAGCAATTGGAAGGAAGAGTTGCTGCGAGCATGTGAGCAACAGCGGGTGGAACAATAGTCCCACCTCGTGAACCTGTGAGTGAGGTGCACGCAATAAATTGGATTTGTGGTATTAGATATTCGCCTTGAAAATACATGGGGTGAGGTCCCTCACATATACACGCCTCATCCGTGAATTCACCCTGCTGACCTGGCAACCCGACCCGACTATCCTCTTGAGCACTCCTCGTGCACCACACCCACGCCTATGCACCTGGACCCAGGCACGCGACCCAACCTGATTACCCGACTCTGGGATAGTGTACTGAAGAGTGATATACAGAGAGAGAGAGAGACGCGGGTGTGGGTAGAGGGGTAGGTTTTGCTCTCTTCGGTTGTGTAGGGAAGGAGAAGGAGAAGTGAAGCTGACCGTTAGTCGCAAAGGAGTGCAGATAAGGAAGAAGGAAGAGGCGAAACCAAAGAGAAGAGGAAGTCAGAGAGCTAAAGGCTGAAGAAGGAAGAAGAAAGAAAGAAGGAGAAAGATAAGTAGAAGTAGAAGAAGAAAAGCTGAAGCCAAGGGAAGCAGAGCCAAGGAAAGAAGAAGAAGAAGACCCGCGGAGAAAAAAAGGAGAAAGACACTGTAGAAGAGAGGCAAGGCAGAAGACAGAGGAAAATAAGAAGAATGAAGAATAAAGGCAAGAGTAGAGAAAGGAGCAGCAGAGAAGAAACAAGGAAGAAGTACACGGCCAAAGAAGAACAGAAGAAAAAGAGGAAAAATCAAAGAAAGTCAGAACAAAGAAGAGAAGACATAAGAGGGAGTTAAAAGAGAATATCTTTTTAAGATATTTGATCCCATGATCAAACGTCCAATTTCTCTATTTTTGCAGCAATTAACTTTCAAACTCATGCATATATATTCTGAATTAAGTTTTAAGTAATTAAGTGTTCAATTACATTGTTGAGATTAGTGAATAAATTCAAATTGCTCCCTGTGTTCGACCTCGGATACTTAGGTTTTCGAGTAATAAATTTTTATTTGTTGACAACACTTGGTCACCTATACTATGACGCAACTAACTATTAAAAACAAGATCAAGCCGTGTAAACAGGCATCACATCAAATCTCAATTTGAGATACCATAATCTTGGGATTTTGTTCTAGCAAAATATAGCAAGGGAATCACTTTTGCATCCATTTATGGCTTTCAAATCAATCAAGGGCATTCCCTTCCTTTTATTTCCCTCAAATCTCTTCCTTCTTCTTTTGGTAACATAAAGTCATGGTTATTCTCTCTGATTTGCTCTCTCTTCGTTTATAATAGATACGAAGACCAATAGAGGGGGCATCTTCTCCTCCCCCACTAGCCATTCTTCCATCCATTGTCTCCTTCTTCCAGTAGAGGGGAGAACAACTCCACCATCATGTGCCACCAACAACTCCACCATCACTAGCCTCAATGACAACCGTGACACTGCCACCGCATTGATGACCGTGACTGTGTCTCCGACATCACCACCTTGCATCATCCCCCTTATTTAAGACGTCCGAGAATCTTCCTGGACATCCAGAGATTACGCCGCTTCCTTTACGATTGCGATAGGAGGCCATCAACTCCTCCCCACTCTTTTCGCTCCTTCCTTATCACGCACAAGACCAGACCATGCCATCTCATCTCTCTTCTTCATGCGCACAAGGAATAGCACCCAAGCCCCCTTCGCAGGAGAGACACTCATGTGGCCGACAACCTCTGTGCACTAGCAACTAGCCACCACGAGAAACACCACCACAAAAACCCTTTTGCCTCGACTACGCATGCACTAGTTGTGCGCACATATCTTGATCGTCACCTCCAGTGTGTGTGCGCACCCACGCACTATTCTTCTTCTCCAAGAAGAACCCAATGTCGTTGGCCATCCCTCTTCAGGTAGCCACCACATTTGGCCACCACCCTCTACCCCGTCGACGTCGTTGACCTCGCTAACGGCAGCTTCGACCATCGTGCACTGCTGCACTACCATCGGAGTGCAGCTCTTCTCTAACACTACTTCTCCAATGAGCTGCACCTCTAGCTGTCCCACCAATCCAGCACATGACCAAGAAGATTCACCTCCTTGTTTTGCTACTGGAGGAAGTGAATTAGTTTAAATGAGGATTGGTTGAGGAAGAGGAAATTTTAAGATATTGTTTTATGTTGTTGGTAATTGCTTCTCAGACCCTCTTGATTCTTTACATTTCAGGTTAATGCTAAGTCAAGCCACTCATCTCATTTGATGCTACAACTTAGTAATAAATTTAGTTTGCATCATATTTGCCTTGTATAAAGTGTTGAAATAATGCATTGAAAATATTGGTAGATCTATTGGCCTTATTCCTCCTTGTGTATATGACCTAATCCATCGTGGTTAGTTTTCTTTACTATATATTTTCGTTCGGGATTTTCCACCACGATTTCCATTATAGCAACGACATAATTTTCTGACACAACATTGACAAGTGAAATCTCCTAGCCAGCAGACCCATAAAGTTAATGCCCGAGATATCAAAGATTTCACAGAGGCATCATGTCTCTACATGACATGCTACTAGGTGTCTGGCAACGACTACATGCCTTACAATAAGTCTATGAATCTAGGAAGATAGTGGGCCAATAAAACCCACTTTCAGAAACTATCACCGTGGTTTTTCATCCTGAGAAATGACTACCACATGCCTAGTTATGATAAAAAGATAGAATAGACTCGATCTTTGAAGAAGATACACATTACTCGATGATCTGATCATTGCAAAGTTGGAAAAGACAGGGATCTTCCCAAAAATAGTATTTGGCCTCAGATGAGTCATGATTTGCTATTCTTGTCATGATCAGATGGGAATTGATGCCTGAATAAATAGTTTACGAAATTAGCAAACTAGGGAAGATCAGTCAATATAGTCAGAAGATACTCATCAAGAAAGTGTTTTATGATAGGTGAAGTCTCAATATTGCCAGAAGGAAGGTGGGAAAGGTGGTCGGCAATGAAGTTTTGTCATCCCACCTTAGCTCAAATTTCTAGGTCAAATTATTGCAAAAGCAAGATCCATTTGATCAATCTAGGCTTCATCTCCTTCTTCGATAGAAGGTGTTTGATTGTAGACTAATCAGAGTACATGATTACTTGAGAACCAAGGATGTAGGATTTGAATTTATCTAATCCAAATGCTATTGCTAGCAATTCTTTCTCTATATCTGTGCAATTCCTTTATGCATCATTCAATGTCTTGTTAAAATAGTAAATCACTACAAGATTTTTCTCTATTTTCTACCCTAAAATAGTTCCTACTACATAGTCAGATGTATCGTACATGATCTCGAGAGGTAAGTTCTAGTTAGTCAGGGGGTTATAAGATAGGAGGTTGTGTAACACTGTCTCTCAAAGTACGAAGCACTGAGATACACTCCTCATCTATGTAAAATTCGTGTCTTTCGTGAGGAGGTTCGTAAGTGGTTAGGCAATCTTTGAAAAGTCGAGTATTTATCTTCTGTAAAAGCCCACATGCCCAAGAAATGATCTGATGCCCATGATCAAGTCGAGAATAGGTAGATTAGAAATTTGATTGATCTTTGCCTGATCTACTTGGATACCTTGCTCAGACATGAGGTGGTCAAGTATAATGCCTTTAGGGACCATAAAATGGCTCTTCTCCCAACTGTGGAAGATTAACTTCATTACACTGTTGCAAAATCTTTGACAGATTTCCGAAGCATGTCTCAAAGGTTTCACTAAAGATGGAAAAGTCATCTATGGATACTTCCATATAGTGACGTACCACCTTGGAAAAGATGGCTAACATGCACCGCTGAAAAGTTGCAGGTGCACTACAAAGCCCAAATGGCATTCTTCAAAATGCAATGGTTACGAAGTGGCAGGTGAAAGTCATTTTCTCCTAGTATTCAAGGTGAATCACTACTTGGTTATATTTTAGGTAACAATCCAAAAACTAGAAGAACTTATTACCAGTTAGTTTCTCAACAATTTGATCGATGAATTGTAGAGGAAAGTGGCCCCTCTTTGTTACGGTGTTTAGCTTCTAATAATCAATGCAAACTTGCCATGAATTTGCAATTCGTGTGGGTATGGTTTCTCCATATTTGGTTTTGACTATGGTGTGCCCTACTTTCTTAGGCACCATTTGAATTGGACTCAGCCATGGGCTATCGAATATGGCATAAATGATATCTGCATCTAGCCACTTGATTATCTCATTCTTAACAAACTCCTTAAGGTTTGGATTTAGTATCCGCTGTGCTTCGTGGGAAGGTCATGCATCATCTTTGATATAGAATCGCTGAGAGCAATAGTTGGGGCTAATCCCAGTAAGGTCATGTAAAGTCCACCCAATTACCTTCTTGAGATCTCCCAAAATCGTGATCAATTTGATTTCTTGATCTTCAGAAAGATGTGAATTGATAATCATAGGATAAGTTTGATCAAGTTCGAGATATATGTATTTAAGCATGTCAAGCAACAGTTTAAGCACAATTTTAAGTGTAGGATCAACAATAGAGTGAGGGGTGGGATTTTCTACTGAAAATAGAGGTAAAGATAAATCAGATGATTCAACCACTTGATTGAGTATAGAGTTAGAGAGCGAGATTTTGTCTTGAGTTATAAAAGATTTAAAGGATGGTTCCTCTAAATCTAAGGAAATAGGCTCATCCTCAAGAATAGAAATTGCTCAAACTTCCAGGATCCATTTGTAATCTAATCCTCGAGAAGCTCTAAATATATCCAATTTAAGTGTCTTATCCCTAAACTTAAGTTCCATCTTCCCAAATTCACAATCTATATTGGCCTTTGCAGTGGCTAAAAAGGGTCTCCCTAAAATGATTGGGGTATCCTTAATCCGTTTGGGTACTTCCATATCAAATACAATAAAATCCATTGGAAAGTAGAAGTCTTGAACTCTTACTATTTTATCTTCTAAAACTTCTCTCAGTGACTTAATAGATCTATCAGATAATTGTAAAGTCACAGTAGTTGATATAAGGTTTTCTATGTCAAAGTGCTCTACAACGGTAGTAGGAATCAGGTTTATGGGTAATCCTAATTCAAGGAAGGCTCCATCAAAGCACTAGTCCCCAATTACACAGGATATCAGTGGAGATCCTGGGTCTTTCTTCTTTAAAGGAAGCATACTTGATATGATTGAGCTAACATGCACAAAGAGTACCACAGTGCCTCCTTTCTTTGGCTTACATTTCATAGTACACAAGTCTTCCAGAAATCTTACATAAGTCGAGATGCATTTGATAGAATCAAAGAGTGGGATGTTAATATGAACCTATTCAAAGACCTTAATCAAATCTTCATCAAATGTAACAGGTTTCTTTTGTTTCCTAGATCTCTTATTAAGTGCTTCTGGATATGGGACTTGGGTATCCTATCCTACAGAAGGATTGACCTAATCAAATGAACTAGCAGGAATAACAATAGGATCAGGTGAATCACCTCTAGTAGAAGTAAGAATAGAGGTCATTTTAGATGTACTAGGGTCAGCAGGACGTAATCATGGATCTATGGGGTCCCTAATGGAACTCCCACAGTGGGTTGTAATAGAGTTAATACTCACATGTGAAGTAGGAGTGGGAGAAGATGTTGAAGCTTTATTTAGGATAGATGGATTCGGTAGTAATGGTTGATTCAATTGATTTGCAAAAGTCTGTTGTTTATTCAAAAACTAGTATTCAGGAAGTGTAGAGGGTGGGTTTTGGTTCAGAGGTGCCTGATGTACAAAGTGAGCCTGGCCCTGATTCTAGTGTTGACCTTCTAGGTGGTACCTGATGCAAAAAATCACGTGATTTGTAATTAGAGTTTTTAAAGTCGTAACATGTGAAATTGCATATGCTTTTAAATTTATATTCCTAGATAGGGGAGTATCTAGGGTCGTCCAAGGGGGCAAGTTTGCAAATCAAAATCCATTGCCTAGAAGTGGAAATCAACTTTCTTTTTGGCCTTTTAAAATATTTAATTTTTATTTTGAGATAACTAAAGCAACATAAAATTGATGGTGGGAAGATGGCTAACACCTAAATTTACTAAACTAGAACTTAAGTGACAAGTAATTCCTCTCTCTAAGCTCACCTAGGTAGGTGGGAACCTAGAGTAATTAGAGAGAGGGTGTGATTACACTAAGGTAAAAGTAAAAGAAAACAATTAAGAAATGGCAACTTTACTTAAGGAGAAAAAAATGTTTTACAAACCCTAGTGGAGGAATGCTTCTAGTACTAGATAATTGCAACAAATAAAATAAAACACAAATCCTCCTGAATTGTTGGTGAAGAGGGGAAGCTCCTTGCTACAAGCTTAGTGGCTCCTAGGCTTGAAAAAGGCTCCTTCTCCTTCGTTGAAAATGGTGTCCTCCAAGGTGGAAGCTACCACCTCCAACGATATTGTCTAAGGGTGGGTGTGCACCACCCCTGCTCCTCCTTGCTTGGCCATCCTCCTAGTAGGGGAGTGCTCCTCATCCTTGGAGTGGCACAAGGGAGAAGAAAGAAGGGGAAGAAGGCACCAAAAGGGCGAGTAGGATGCCCCCTTAATCTTCTTCTCTTCTTCTTCTTCTTCCTTGGCCTTGAATTGTGGTGGGTGTAATGCGGAATTAAACTAATGTGAGGATGAAGAAAATGTGGGAAGTTAGGTGGGTATATATAGTGTAGCATGGGGGGCATAGTTGGCTCTTGTAATGGATGGCTAGGATAGGATATGGGGGGTAGTTGGGGATCCTAGGGCTAAGGATAAATGGTGCCACCTAATGGGTGATAAAGGGGGCAATTTTGGCTTTGGTGCCCTTTAGAATTGGCGCCAAAATGGGCCTTCTAGAAGGCAATTAGGTGGTGCCACCTTAGGCTTCTAGATGGGGAATGTCGATGGCTAAGATGGGTTATATGGGTAGGTGTAGGGTTAGGATGGGGGAATTTTTGGAGGGAATTATTGGTGCCAAAAGAAGGGTAGTCATAGGTGGTTTTCGCACCATTTAGTGGTGTCTTTTGGAGGTAGTGGGTAGGCTAGGTTGGCACCAAGGTGAGGTGGAAGTAGGGTTAGCTTATGTGGAGCTTAGGTGAAGCTAGTTGGTGGAGTTGTTAGGTGTTGAAAGCGTATCGCATGTTTTTGCTAGGAAAACGTCGTAGTATAGTGCACAATATGATCAAGCAAAGATATTCAATAAAAAATAACAAGACTTGAGTCCCGGTCATTTTAGCACTCTACTCTATTTAAAATCACACACTAGTTTATGATTATTACATATTGAAGCACGGCATGCTTAGTTGCAAGTATATCAGAAATTGAAAACAGGCAACAATAATCACACAAGAGATATTGCAATGAGCTCATGGTGATTCTCAACACATAGCCATATATGTATATTAAATATATTTTTCATTCATTCATTTAGAGAGTGTTTGCAACATGAACTTGTAGAGGAAAGCTTATACTTGAATGATTAAAAATGTAAAGCTAGCCAACAGAAAACGATCGCATACACGAATCTACAGCGGTATTTTGCATGCATCATTGGGGGAGAATAAGGGATACACTACTAAGTAGTAAATAAAAGCAGTAAATGTAAAGAGCTAGCTACTATTCTATCAGAAGTGAGGGCATTTGGAGGTGGGCTCCGATGGCCTTGGAGTTGTGGAGAGGAGAAAGAGGGGCGGCCAATGGAGCTTAGGCTGACCCTTGGAGAGAGGTTGGAGGAGTGATCCAGCATCCTAGCATGGTGTCCTTCATGGTAGTGCTTAGCTCGTGGAGAAGGATTGGACATGATGGTGGCTAGCCTAAGGGCAGGTGGATGAAGCCAAGCAAGTATGGACAAAAAGTTGATGGGTGCAAATGGCCACCCCTTAGGTCTTTTTATAGAACTAAGGGAAACTCTATTGAACGATCTAAGTTACTACGCTATCGTGTTTGGTTTTGAAAACCTGTCGTCGTAGTATGAAAGTGAAGAACTCGTGTTCAACAAATAAAATTTATCCCGGAATAGAAATCCCAGGTCGAACATAGGGAGGCTACGTCGATCTATATTTGTAATTATATTTTTTTTGTAGAATTTTTCTTGAAAAGTAAAGCGATGTAATTACAATAACAATCAGACTAAACTAGAGAAAGAGAGAGAGAGAGAGAAAACATGCATTCAATAATTCAAAGTGTTTATACATTAAAACCAAAGAAGAATTACAATAGAAAGCGGGAAATCAGCTACACTAGAAAGCAAGAAAATTCTACACTAGAAAGTTGTAGAGAAGAATGGGAGAAGTTATCCTCCTCGACGATCGCTTGGAGGACGAGCTAGATGAGACATTGCCTGGACGAAGCAGGAAGGAGTGGGAAGAAGGAGGTAGAGGTAGGAGGAATGAGAACAAAGCAGCACATCATCGTCGTTGCGAGATCCGCTTCCGAAATGAGAGCGAAAATTTGACTTTATCTCACGAGGAGCATCCCAGGTATGGGACAAGCTTCTCTTGAGCTTTAAAGAGGGAGAGAAGAGAAGGAAGGGATGAGAATTTAATGTGGAGGGGTCTCCTTTTACAGTTGCAAGGAGTGAGGGCAAATTGGTCTTTTAAATCTCAAAACATTAAATAACGGGTCTTTAGTGACGGATAAAATCGTCGCTAAAGCCCAATCATGGGCAACGTGTGGCAGAGCACACGCACCTACTCGCCTGCTCACGCGAGTAATGCACGTTCACGTACTGCCAATCTCAGTTGTCCGACCTCGTGCCTCCGCCTGCTCCTCAGCGCGCGCGTCCGCGTGCGATCCCACGTGAGGCACAGCATGCAATAGTGCATGGGTGCTATCGAGTGCCCGTAGCCTCTCGATCCTCATCGCATGGTCTCACGTGCCCGCTCGCCCATGCCCAATCGCCGCTTCTTGCGATTCGAACGTGCGCCGCCTGCTCATGTAAGCGCGCTCGACCAACACACTACAAGCACGTTTGTGTCGCGCTTTGAGTTTTGTGTGCGCGCACTTATAGCTATTGGATTTGCATCCAACGACGGAGAATCTTCGAAGAAGAGAGGGCGCGATGGGTGTAGCATCTGATTGGGCTGTCGAGATGGCACCACATGGCTCTATCTTGGCCATCCATCTTCTGGATGATGTAAATGGTGCCACGATTATCAGATTGAGTCGATTTTCATGCCATTAGGCTGCGATCGTCGATCTGAATCCATCCATGCGGTCGGATTTGTCATTTTAAGTGTGGTTTCACACCATCTTGGCCCGTAATCTTCTATGGATCCCCAGTCTCTATTTGATGCTACAGATGTCTGATTAGGGAAATCTTGGAGTCGTTGAACTCCAATCGTCACCCTGATCACATTTGTATGGTTGGATCTTCGATCCGAGGCTCCAATAAAAGGTTTGCCCTATCCATGAACATAAAAGGAGATAATTAACATCCATTTTATTTAAACTAATCTAAATGGAAGATGATGCATGTTATGTAATATTTATAGTTTGCAATGCAATCATACGCTTAAAAACATGGTTAAATAGACATCTTAAGTAGTGTAAACATGTTTACATCAAGCTCTCTAGAGAATTATGGAATTCTCTAGAGAGGCCTATTGTGGGAGCTTGTGGGAGAGTGAGAGAGAGAGGGTGGATGGTGGTTCTTAGATCCACCAAATGTGGACCTAAAAATTGAATAGCTCTTGGTTGCTAATTTTGGAAACCAAGGCAACAATGCATGGTAGAGAGCTATAGAGAACTCTAGGCTTGATATTTTCATGTGGATGGTGTGTGTGGGTGTGTGTGGGTCGAAACTTAGGTTGCTAGGTTGATTAGGTTAGGTTCTAGTGGGTTTTGGTCAAGGTTGGTCTCAAATTAGGGTTTTAAACCCTAATTCACTAAGGTAAAGTGCAATTAAACTTAATGCAAGTTTAATTGGGTGTGTGGAAACTTAGGTCAATTGAACTCTCACTGAGTCCAATTGGATAGTGTGTGCTCAGATTAGGGCTTAATTGGACTCAATGAGTCCAATTGAATAGGCTGATGGAACTGACTAAGATCCAAGTCAATTAGGCATAGTGAGGACCTAATTAGGTCCTTAGGGAGGTCTAGAGGTGATGTACTAGTGTTAGAGCACCTTAATTTTGGTTCCTGTGGGGTTGGAATTGGGTTTAGGGACCTAGAGTTCCAAGATCAAGGCTTAAATCTCAAAATAGGAACTGGAGAGCAGTATTAGACGTCTAATAATAGTGTTAGATGTCTTATACTCAAAAATTAGGAATCCAGACTTGTTGTCTGGACGTCCAATCAGTGTCAGGAAGGATTCAAGGTTCTGTGTTTGGTATTCTACAGAAATTTGACATCTGACCAAGTGTCTTGACGTCCAATAACACTGCAGAAGTGGGTTTAAGGTGTGCGGGAGTTGGCTAAGGGTTATGGATGTCCTATAATTCATCTTGACGTCCAGATAAAGGTTTGAATTAGGGTTTTAAGGTTTCCTAGGGTGCGGTGACCTAATCTAACTGTGGCTAAGGCTTAGGGATGTCTCTAGGCTATCCTAGGGCTAGGATGGACCTAAGCTCTTCACATTTTAGTGCTTTATTTCTACTTAATATAATAGCAAACCTTAACTCCCTTACATCGTTATTCCTACAACTAATCTAAGTCTTCTACTCCAACTCTGTTGCAACACCCGTTATTCCTGATCCAGCTTTAGAGCCTGCTCAAGATCCAACTGTTGATCAGCTTATTGCCTGCAATCGACATAATCCACTTAATCAGCACATTATAACATTATTTTATGCATAGCTAAAGTAAAGTAGTAAAGATGCTAATAATGCTTATGCATGCATGAATAACCCTAACTTATGCTAAGTCCTAGCTTAATCTAGGTCAATTAAGATCTTTGATTGCTGTGCAATCATACCCTTATGCCTAAATCTTGCTAGTCCCTAGCAAATGCAAGAGTAAATTATTTATAGCAAGTGTCCGTAAGGGATTGGTTATTTTATCAAGTGTATGCATAGAGATTTTTCTCCTTTTTGTTTTCATCCTACGGTCTAGAAATCCAGACAATCGTGAAAGTGCAGCTATGTAGCTTTTGTAACGGATTTAAGTAAAAACTAATACACCTCTAATGCCTGTACCTGACCCTAAGTAAAAATTCTAGCGGGATAGGTGGACTTCTTCTCTCGGGGTATTCAAGATATTCTATGAATTCCACCCAGGCTTTTAGCTTAGGTAGAGGATCTCTGAGGGGAAAGATTATATATTTGGTGGCTCACTCTCACTTGGTGCTACATAGAGACTAGTGCTACAGGATCTAGATTCCCTATTACTAAGTAACTCAACTTAGAGAAAGACGAGAAAAACTATGCACTCTTTTGATTCCTTTGTATTCATACTCTCTCTTCTTTTTCTTTTCTTTCTTTTTCTTAGAGCTTACGACCTCACCAGATTTATACATATGATCTATATTTGGTGGTCTCACTTGGCACTAACCCTTTAATTGAGTTTCCATAACCCTAACACTAAGTCTTAATTCCTCAGCCAGTATTTGGGCCGTCAGAAACATAGGAAAGGTGGGTTAAGGCCATATTTGGTGGATCTCAAATTTATTTGGTAGTATTGCCTCAATGCAACTAAACTAAATATTCACTCTTTTTTATTCTTTGCTTCTTCTCTTTTTCTAATTTTTTTTTCAATTTTTCTTTCTTTTCATCTTTTTTTTTTTCAACATAACACAACTAGCGCACATCCATGAACTTTATTGAGGAGGCATTATTAGGGATTGGTGGTACTCAAGAGACATTGGGTGGCTTATTTGGTGGAAGTGCCTACTCAGGGCACTGGTAGAGATGGATAGGATGACGCATTTATGACATTGACATCAATAACCTCCTTCAGCCAAGGATTCCATAAAGAATGGTCGTAACCATCCACCTTAGCCCTAGTTTTATGAAAACTCACTCTCTGCGTATTTGCCTTATTTGGTGGCTCTCAAAATTTCACACAAAATGTATACGTAGGAATCGAGAGCGAAAACTATCCAATCTCAGAGTATCATCACCTAATTATTTAGGACTCCAGATTCCTTGTACTAATCTTAGAGCTCCATTACACTCTACTCTCATCTCACACTATTTGATGGATTTTTAGAAGAAGATCTACCTGACTCCCAAAACACTGTCCAGGGGTTCAAGAAAAGAAGCACTACTTCTTCTCGACAAGCTAAAGGCATTTATCAGCCTTCACCATGAATCCATTGCAAATTCTACGTGTGTGTGAAAAGTGTATGGATTCCAGATTACAGGAATCAATTAGAGGATAGAATCGCTAATGCATTCTCTTAATAAAATAATCTTATTCATGAATGCAATA
Source organism: Thalassia testudinum (assembly GCA_037157565.1). Lineage (NCBI taxonomy): Eukaryota > Viridiplantae > Streptophyta > Magnoliopsida > Alismatales > Hydrocharitaceae > Thalassia > Thalassia testudinum. The sequence goes on along the minus strand of JAZHRO010000031.1, from coordinate 218,682,475 downwards.
TGTACATATGCTACAAACAAGTAACCGTGTATAATTTGTACTTCATGAAATTCCCGTATAGGGTTACATTTCGCTTGACCCTAAATTTAGAAGAAGAGGTGAGCGCGTGAGTTGGAAATGGCTGTTGCAGATGATTTCTAGCTCCAATGCGAGCATTGGAGCTGGAGTTTGTTATTCTTTTATTTAGGGTCCTAAAGTACATTTTACATGTAGCTCTGAGGTTTTCCTAAATGTTGGCATAAAATTTTTTAGTTTTGTTGTATCTACCGCCCCATGCCTAAGTTCTTGCATGTCCTCATGCATGAATATAGAAGAAAATAAATACAGCAGAGGATGAGTGCGTAGAAGTCACCAGGAATTGCTCCTGAAAATATACATTCCACACCGGCCAACCTGTCAGCATGCAATATGCAGAAAGAAAATATGCTAAAAGAAAAATATGCTATATATAAAAATGGTTATGTATAAATGGTGGTGGAATGTGTTTAGGTGGTATCTATATGTGCTGAGTTTAATGCCTCCAGCTGGGCGAGACTCAATCACACATCCTCAATAAGATGAATAATCTCGTCAGGTGGAGGAGGTTCCTGGGCCAAAAATGGCTTGAGGGATTGGCCATTTACCGTAGATATATGCCCAGAATTTGGATCCTTGATCTGGATAGCCCCATTAGGATATGGATGAATCATAACATAAGGGCTAGTCCGCTTGGACTTGAGCTTCACTGCGAAAAGTTTCAGTTGTGAATCAGACAACTAGACTTGCTAGTTGGGCATGAATGCTTTCCTCCAGATGTTGCTGTCATCAAAGGCCCTGGTCTTGTCCTTGTATATCAATGCATTCTCATAGGCCTCCAGCCGAATCTCTTCTAATTAGCTGACCTGGAGTTTCCATTCTTAACCTCCTACATCAAGGTCAAGGTTGCATTTTCTCACTGCCAAAAAGGTGCAGTGTTCCAGCTCTAGAGGAAGGTGACAGGCCTTGCCATATACCATGCGAAATGGTGGCATTCCGACTGGGGCCTTGTATGCGGTCTGATATGCCCAGAGTGCACCAACTAATTTGTTGGGCCAGTCCTTCCTGTCTGGTCTAACCAACTTCTGGAGAATTAGCTTGATCTAACGGTTAGAAGCTTCAGCTTGCCCATTGGTTTACAGGAGATACGGGGTTGATTTTCGGAGATGTACCCTGTATTTCTTTAATAATGACCTAAAATTGGAGTGGATGAAGTGGCTTCCCCTGTCGCTAATCAGAGTGTGGGGTATTCGGAATCTTGCGAAAATATTCTGCTATACGAAAGAAATGATGGTCTTATGGTTAGCCCATCTCGCCAGGATGGCCTTGACCCACTTCGAGACAGTCAATGGCCGGTAATATGTACTCGAAGCCATGCGACTTTGGAAAAGGGCCCATAAAATCGATGCCCCAGATGTGGAAGACTTCTACTACCATGATGGGCTGGAGTAGCGTCATGTCTCTCCTGTTCATAGAACCGACCAACTCGCATCGCTTGTAGTGTTGGGCGTATTCGTGTGTATCTCTGAAGATGGTTGGCCAGAAAAATCCCGACTGCAAAATTTTTACAGTGGTTTTCGATCCCGAGAAATGACCACCACAAGCATCATTGTGGCAAAAAGATAACAAACTGGGGATCTCAAAATCTGGGATGCATCTTCAAATAATCTGGTACGCTCCAATGCGGAAGAGCAGTGGGTCATCCCAGAGGTAGTATTTAGCTTCTGCAGTGAATTTGAGTTTCTGGCCCTTGGATAGATTCACGGGAATCTTGCCTGCGACACGGTAGTTCGCAATATCCGCATACCAGGGGAACTCAACAAAATGAACTTCCAAAGGGGATTCATCTGGAAATTGGTCGTGGATAGACAGGGAATAAGGAATGTGGTCTGAATCCAGTCTAGATAGATGATCTGCCACAACATTCTGCTTTCCGGCTTTGTCATGGATTTCAATATCAAATTCCTGCAATAGAAGGATCCATCTGATGAGCCATGCTTTGGCATCCTTCTTTGCCAACAAATGCCGGAGAGCTGAATGGTCAGTGAAAATGATGACCTTGGACCCTAACAAGATCTGAATTTCTCCAACCTAAATACTACTGCTAGCAGTTCTTTTTTGGTGACAGTGTAATTGTGTTGAGCCTCATTCAGCATCTTGCTAGCATAGTATATGACAAAGGGTTGTTTCTCCCGACGCTAGCCGAAAACAGCACCGATGGCAAAATCAGACTCATCGCACATCATTTCGAAATCAAGCGACCAGTCGGGTGGTTGGAGGATCGGGGAGATTGAGACAGTGCTTTGTAAAGACTCGAAGGCACTAAAGCACGACGTGTCAAATTCAAATGGGACGTCACCAACCAGGAGATTCGTCAAAGGCCATGCGATTTTCAAGAAATAGCGTATAAATCTCAATAGAAGCTAACATGACCCAAGAATGATCTGATCTGCTTAACCAAGCTAGGTGGCGGTAAATGGGAAATAATATCAGATTTAGCTCGATCGACCTCAAGTCCATTTTTCGAGATCCTATGCCCTAGTGATTAGCCCATATTTGTGGGAAATTTAAGTATTTAAGTGCCTAGAAATTATGTTAATTCTAACATTTATTTGGCATAAATTAGGATGCAAATAGATTAATTCATATTTCCAATTTAACTACATAATTCATGCATCTTATTCATATTTAAATATATTTAGAATTAACTTAGAATTACATTTGTTAACCAATTAGGTACACTGCATGCATTAATTTAGGTTAACATAAAGGTTGAGGGTTTGCATATAAATAACCATAATATTTTATCATTATTTTTTTATCCTTCTACGTGCAACAATTGCATTTCTTCCTCCAGCTGCCACAGTGAAGAACTCAATCAAGGAGGAGCGGATGTGTTGGATCTGGTTGGGGCAGCTGATCTCAAAAGAAAGGAGGAGGCAGCCGAGCTCATGAGGCCTCCACCACCGACCCACCACTATGCAGAGAGTCCGTCTCTCTTCCATTCCACACCATCGGTCTCAACCGTGGCGACGAGTCTCCACCACCGTGGGCGTGTGGTGTGACAGGCCACACCGCCATCTGGAGCTTGTCCACATTACCGTGAGCACCTCAGCATGCACCTCCCTTGCCGTCGTCACCAACAACCACCGCTGTTGCTACTTCAATTTCACTCCTCAATCAGTTAAGACTTCCGGGAAGTTTCCCGGACGTCTGAAGCTTTCGACGCCACTCTAGCACAACCGCCCTTGCACTGCATCTCCTCCAACGCCAACCACCAGATCATGCACGCCTCTCCAGTCCGCAGCAGTAACCACCCTTGCTGCACTTCATTTCCATGCGTCTGCAGACAGTGCACCGCCTCCACGCGCGCACCCTGCAGCACTGGCCACCAACTCCTCACCTGCGTGCATATACACCACCTCCAGCAGGCGCACGTTCGCCAGTGCTTCAGCGCACTCACCTGCAGCGCCAAGCCCACGCCGGCTCCTTACAGCACGCCCGCCAGCAGCCTGCAGCAGCACTCAACTCCCTCGTGCCCAATCCAGCGTGCCCACACCTTCTGCCTGAAAAGCCTCTCTGCCAACAGCAGTGCCCCCCACCGCCACCTGCAGTGCCTCCAACAGTGCGTGCGGACTCAGTGCGTGCAACAGCAACACCCGCATGCACCACCTACAGCAGCCTTCACGCATGCACAACCGCTCCTCCTCCAGCAGGTGCAGCCACCATTGAAAGCCACCTTCGCCAGAGCTCCGTCCGATCAGCTCCGGCCACCTTGCGACTCGCCGCCACCACCACTGCGAAGCCCTCAATCCAAAGAACTTCCTCCGAGCTTCACACCTCTGGCCGTTCATTCCTCTTCGCGCACGGTCAAGGGGAATAAATTCCCTGTTTTGCTATAGTACATGCCCTATTAATAATTACATTTTCTACCATTGCCAACTTTTATTGATATTTTATTGAATCTGCACTGCAAAAAATATCCTCTAGTTGTTAAAAATTGCCATTTCAGCATGTTTTCTTGATTCTACCTTAATCTGAAGGCAAATTTGGCTCGATTCTCGTCGAAATTAACTACGAACATATGTTTTGAACCAGTGCGAATTTAAATATGTCATTGCCACCCTGTGGATATGACTCACTCTTCTGCGAGTGGTTTTCTTAATTATTGATTAGTCGATTTTTCCACCACATAAAACTACAAATGACTTGAAAAGCGAACAATCGACTGATCACCTAGTACTATGCCATCCCTCACCATGAAATGGCTTTTCTCCCAGCATAGTACTTGGTTTACCTCAATGCACCATTTTAGGATCTCGGTGACGTTATCAAGACAAGATGCAAAATCATCTCCAAAAATGGAGAAGTCATCCATGAATACCTCCACATAGTCCCCAACCATGTCAGAGAAGATAGCCATCATACAATGCTGAAATGTCGCTGGTGCATTGTAGAGGCCAAAGGGCATCCGCTTGAAAGTGACTGTTCCAAAGGGGCATGTGAATGTGGTCTTGTCTTGATCTTTTGGGCTAATCGCTACTTGATTATACCCAGAGTATCCATCCATAAGTTAGAAGAAACTACATCCGGCTAACCGTTCCAAGATCTAATCAATGAAAGGCAATGGAAAGTGATCCTTCTGAGTAGCCATGTTCAGTTTACTATAGTCGATTCAAACCCACCAAGATGCCACAGTGCAAGTTAGGATGGATTCACCCTTCTCATTTTTCATGATGGTGAGTTCAGCTTTCTTAGGCACTATCTAGATATGACTCACCCACAAGCTGTCTGAGATTGGGTATACAATACCTGCATTTAGCCATTTGATGATCTCCTTCTTAACAACCTCTAGCTTATTCGGGTTAAGTCATCATTGGGGTTGTCTTGAAGGTTTCACCCCCTCATCCATGTAAATGTGATGAGTGCAATACGAGGGGCGAATACCACGGCGATCAACAATAGTAGCCCTATGGTCTTGCAGCGTAGAAATCAATTGGTGCTCTTGTTCTTGGGTTAAGTGGGCATTGATAATGACTGGGTATGTCTCACTTTCGCCCAAGAACACATACTTGAGTGAGTTAGGTAAGGGCTTCAATTCAATCACGGGTGGGTCAGAGTCAGAAATGAGAGCGGGAGGAGTAAAATCGATGGTGGGAAGCTGCTGATTGATGTGCACGTGAATTCCCACTGAGTCGCTCCCTATGTCCTATGCTCCTACAACAGCTAGTTCAACATGTTCTGTATGGTCTGTATCTGATCAGCCATCACCTTCATAATTTGCAAGCTATCTTGTGTGGATTTCCTCATTGATTCTTGCAGCTCCTCTTTCAGTGACTCCAAAGGGTTAGCCCACTTTGGATGGTGACTGGCAGCTTAGTGCAGCGGCTGGTATAGAGAATAGGGTTGCTGCTGCTGAGACAGGAATGGCTGCTGCCTAGGGTACATGTTTTGCACATTCCCGTATTGCCTGGTTTGGTGGTGTGGATCTTGATGTTGTCTCTGTGAATTACTAGACCAGGAGAAGCTCGGATGCTGGCATCAACTAAGGCTATACGTCTCTGAATATGGGTTATTAAGCCTGTATCCTTGGATAGCACTGACATCCTCGTAGGCCGAAGATGTCTGAGATGTATATCCATCAAGGAGATATGCATTATAATCTGTGGGTGGTGCGTAACCCTGGTCGTAAGGTGCCAGATCTGGATTGTTTATGGGAAGATGCATCCTGAGTGAGTAGATGAACTCGAGCAGGAGGGGCTCGAGGTGCATACGAGGGTCTTGAAGCGACAGAGCTCAAGTCAGATTGACCCTGACTGATCTGGTCAATCTTCTTCCCAATTAGGTTTATTCTATCCAGCTGCTTGACGATAATATCCATGTCGGCTCGAATAGACTCGGTGTGAGCCTTATGGACACCAACCCGCTGCTGACCAGGCAGCTAGAACTGGTTCATGGATGCAGCATTCATCGAGTTCTTCGTTAATAATTCAAATAGCTCAAATGCATTGTTCTCATCTTTTACGAGGAAATTCCTGGCACTACATGCATCGACCAGATACCGATGTGTGTCATCCGTCCAATGGTAAAAGATCTGAGCCAGGTGTCATTTGGGCATACCATGATATGGGCATTTCCAGAGAAGGCCGTGAAATCTGTCCCAAGCTTCATGTAACTTCTCCCCAGCTCCATGGGAGAAAGTCATGATTGTGCACCGCATTGCTTTTGCTTGACCGATTGGGAAGAACTTTTGCAGGAATTCAGGTCATAATTCGGGCCAAGTTCCAATTGGCTTCACAATGGTCTTGAACCAGTATGAAGCTTTGTCCCTGATAGCGAAAATACACGCTTTGTTAATTAGGTCATTGTAACGCGTAAATCCATTTTCTCTCATAAATTTATATTCCTAGATAGGGGAGTATCTAGGGTCGTCCAAGGAGGCCAAATGTTTGCAATAGTGATTCTCTTGCTTAGAATACAATCACAACTTTCTTTTTGGTATTTTTTCAATATATCATTTTTTTTTTATTTTTAAGCTAAGGCAACATGCGAACTGGTGGCGGAAAAGGTGATTTACACTTCAATTTAAATACTACTTCTACGTGGCAAGTAGAGCCTCTCCCTAAGCTCACTCTAGGCAAGTGGAGGCCTAGAATAATTAGGGAGAGGGATTAAAAAATGCTAAAAAAATAAAGTAGAAATGCAAAACAGAAAATTGCGAAGAAGGCAACTTGTTTGATGAAAAGTGTTTTACAAAAAAAAAAAAAGCCTACTAGAGGAATGTTTCTACTACTAGAAAAATTAAAATAAGAAAAGCAAACATAAATCCTCTAGATAGATGGTGAAGAAGAGGGCTTCTTGCTCCAAGGTTGGTGGCTCCCAAGCTTGAAAAGAATCCTTCAACTCCTTCCTTGTAGTGCTCCGCCAAGGTGATGTCCTCCAAGGCAAGCCCTAAGGGGGCGTGCCCTAAGCTTCTCTCCAAGGGTGGACGTCCACCCTAGGTCCTTCTCCCTTGCCTGGCCATCCTCCTTGAAGTGGAAGAGTCCTCCTCCTTGGCGTGGCCCAAGTTGAAGAGAGTGGGGAGAAGAAGGCACCAAAAGGGCTGGTGAGGTGCCCCTTTAATCTCCTTCTCTACTCCTTCTTCGCCGTAGGTGTAGGTGGTATAGGTAAAAAAACACACTAATGGAGGATGCCCCAAAATGGTGGTAGGTGGTGGGTTTTTATAGAATAGGAAGGGGGCTAAGGTGTCCCTTGAAATGGAGGGCCAAGATGGAATGATGCAGGTGGTTAAGGATCCAATGGCCAAGGGTGTTTGGCACCACCTTAAGAGACACCAAGGGGGTAGTTATGGGGGTTGACACCCCTTGATGTTGGCACCAAAAAGGGTTCTAGAAGGTGGTCTAAGTTGGCGCCAAGAGGGATTCTAGAAGGAGGGGTAGGTGGATGGCTAGGATGGCTTATGTGGGTAGGTGTAGGCTGGATTAAGGGCTGCAAGTTGGCGCCAATATAGAGGTGGTTAGGCATAGTTTTTGGCACCAACTTAAGGTGTCTTTTGGTGGTGATAATGGGGTGAAGGGATGGCTAGGTGGTGGCGCCAACTTGAGTAGTGTAGCTAGCTTAGGTAGGCTTAAGTTGGTGGAGCTAGCTAGGGTTGACTTTGAAGGTGGTGGATGGCCAAAGAGCTGGTTGCTAGCTAAGATAAGCTAAGCTAAGCTAGCTTAGCTAATGGAGGAGTAGAGGAGAAGGTGTTAGAGCTAGGGTTTGGAGGGAGGAGCTGAGGAGAAGTCAGGAGCTGAAACTGGAGCTGGCTACTACCGAAAAGGCTGGCATGGAGCTACTCTAGCTGGTTTAGCTTGCTAGTTATTTGCTTGCTGCTAAGCCAAGCTAAAGTAAGCTAGCTTCTCCCATGATGAGCTGAGGTGAGCTAGGTCTGGTGCTCCCGGGGAGACTCAAGCTGGTTGAGGCAACTAAGGTAGCTTAGCTCAACTGAGTTGAGCTAAGCTAAGTCCCCGGGAGCTGGACTTGAGCTTCCTGAGCTGGGATGAGTTCTTCTTCAGCTGGCTGGAGTTGAGTGGAGCTGGATGTAGCTGGATCTGAGCTGGGGTGAACTCCTGTCAACTCAGCTGACCTAGCTAGAGCTCCCTGTGGACTAGTGGGAGCTGAGATGAGCTAGACTCAGCTAAGTTGAGCTAGATCTGAGCTGACTTGAGCTAAGGTGAGCTAAGATGTACTCTCTTGAGCTGCCATTCAGCTGACATTAGCTGAATGGAGCTGGGATGAGCTAACTCTAGTTTAAGTGAGCTAGGTTCCAACTGCGGTGAGCTGGCTCAAGCTGAGGTGAGCTGGATCAGGCTGAGTTCCAGCTAGTCTGGGCTTCTCCTTCACCATTTGCCTTCTTGAGTGCTAGGGTTTTAGGAATCTATATATCTGTACATCCCTAACACTCACAAAAACATATTAAAAAGATAATAAAAAATGCAATGCATGCCTAACCTATTTTATGCCTAAATGCAGCCCAAAAACCCGTTTGCGGAGTAAAATCCTAAGAGCTAGGTTTGTTTTAATGCATAAGAATGATGATAAACTGGCGTTTATCAGTCCCTCAGAGAGAATGGGAAAAGCTTCATTAGAACAATCCCAAGATCGATATTCCTAGGTCGAATCGTTTCAGCGAGTCAACTCAGGTCCTTAAGGTGCTGGAATGGATCTTCACTTGAGTTCCCATACAAATGAGTTCTGATCAACCCAACCACATTGGGTATGAGCTCAAATGCGTCTCCGTCTATGGGAATTCTGACTAGTGGTGCAACGATTTGTGCGGCTGGGTCGTAGAAATCCCTCAATTGTTGTCCTTGCAGTGGGTGCTACATCCTATCAAGCGTCGTTAAGATGCGATCCATGTTCTGGCAATGCCGCTCCTCGGATTTGACTACCCGAGCTTCTAGATGAGCCATCGGGTCTAGATTTTCAATATCCTAACCCGATCTAGGTCCAGGTCCAGGATTAGCCATGGTGGCTCTGGAAGTAGAAGTAGGGGGTGAAGATGGTCCTGACGAGGTAACTCGCCTCCTTGGCAGTGGCTCCCAAGGTCCAACCAAGTGAGGTCTAAGTGACCTCCTTCTTCGCATACACCACCCAACCCCTAGGTTGGTGTAGCCAAGCCAGACAAGGCTAAGGCCCTATCAATCAAGTGGTCCTTATGGATCCGATGATCAGATTTTTTGTTTTAGGTTTTAATTCCTAAAGAAATTTGTCATACAACCGACTAAAAGCAAATCCTGCCTCTTTGCTAACTAGCCAAGAGGTTGAAACCACCTAGTAGTACGACAACGAATTTGGGTTTTATTTCATGTTTTCAAATTTGTTTTAGCCCATTTTCTTCAGTGGGGTTTTCTCTTGGTGAGTGGCCCACAAGGTGACCAAGCTCACCGGCTATGTACTAGACTTGATTAAGTCTAGGTTAGCCCAAGTGTGGTCTCTAAGTTGTAACCCTAAAGATTCAACCTAAGGTTCATGCACTTCTAGGGTTTGTTCTGTTTTAGCAGACCACAAAAGTAATGTTCGTTCTCTAACAATAATTGGAATCCAATTAACTTGAAATTTTGAGAGTAGATTTCGTTTTCAATTAGCTTTCTAGAGAATATTGTTTTGGAATTTTTACTGTTTCAACTACATTTTTAGGGATTTTTGAATGCCAGGGGGTCAAATTTGGAATTTTGACCCCTGGTTGATGTTTTGCTTTGAAACAGTATCAATTGACATTCAAAAATTTGGGAAAAATATGGAAAATAAAGCGAATGAGATAAGCTTTCAAACCCCATCATTTTTAGGGAAAACAAACTTGCGGATTGCTTGGGCTTCCATTTTGAATTTTCAAAAAACTCTAATCTGGATCAGTTTGACCCTCGTGCACTTTGCAAATCTTTAAAAATTTTATAATTGGATTTTGTTCAAAAGATTCATGGCGTTTGAATGATGGTTTGAAAATAAAGGTTCAACTAGAATTTCAGAATATTGTGCTAACTAATTTTTCGGCAATTAGATTTTTAAATCAGACTTGAAATCCGACCGAAAATCAGAGGATGGTAGAAAAGCATTTAAAAAGGATTTGGGCTTGAAATCCAAGCTTTCCACCAAAAAACATGTTTTTTTCTTTTTCTTTTTTTCAAAAACTTTTGCACTTTTTTTTCAGAAATAATCTTTTTAAAAGGATTCAAAGAAAATATCTTCCTTTTTTTACTTTTTCAATCTAACTTAAGATTCAAAAAGAAACAAAATCTAGATTTTTTCAAAATATTTTTTTTGAATTTTTTTTCTTTTTCACGGAAATGAGTAAAATCTTTTTTTTTTTCAAAAGCGATTGCTGGAAGTAGATCGAATCCTAGGCTTCAGAAAAAACCTAATTTAAGAGAATGTGATGTGCACCTGATTTCTTTTCCGCGCTCGTTGTGTGTGTAGATCTCATTTTTTTCTACTTTTCCAGCACATCCAGAAACAAAGTAGAGGCAAGTCTATCACCGATAGTTTCAAAGATTGAAATCAAAGAAAATGACGTTGCCTCCCCGGCAACGGTGTCATTTGTTGAAAGCGTATCACGTATTTTTGATAGGAAAATGTCATAGTATAGTGCGCAATACAATCAAACAATGATATTCAATAAAAGATAACGAAACTTAAGTCTCGGTTGTTCATCTCTGGGAGGCATTTGTTTTACTTTTCAATTCGATCTTTTACCACTCTACCCTGTTTAAAATAACATTCCGATTTATGATTATTACATATTGAAGTACGACATGCTTAGTTGCAAGTATATCAGGAATTGAAAACAGGCAACATTAATCACACAAAAGATATTGCAATGAGCTCATGGTGATTCTAAACACATAGCCATATATATATAGAAAATATATTTTTCATTCAATCATTTGGAGAGTGTTTGCAACATGAACTTGTAAAGGAAAGCTTGTACATGAATGCTTAAAAATGTAAGGCTAGCTATCAGAAAATGATCGCATACAAGAATCTATGGGGGATTTTGCATGCATCATTAGGGAACAATAATGGCTACACTACTAAGTAGTAAATAAAAGCGGTAAATGTAAAGAGCTAGCTACTAAGCTATCAGAAGTGAGGGAAATAGGAGTGGGCTCCGATGGCCTCGGAGTGGTGGAGAGGAGAAAGAGGGGCAGCCAACCCTTGGAGAGAGGTTGGAGGAGTGATCCAGCATCCTAGCATGGTGTCCTTCATGGTGGTGCTTAGCTCGTGGAGATGGAGTGGAGATGATGGTAGTTAGCCTATGTGGTGGTGGATGAATCCAAGGAAGTATGGCCAAAAAGTGGATCGATGCAAATGGCCACCACTTAAGTCTTTTTATAGACCTAAGGGAAGCTCTATAGAGAATTATGGAATTCTCTAGAGAGGCCGATGGTGGGAGCTCATGGGAGTGAGAGAGAGAGGGTGGATGGTGGTTTTTAGATCCACCAAATGTGGATTTAAAAATTGAATGGCTCTCGGTTGCTAATTTTGTCAACCAAGACAACAACACATGGTAGAGAGCTCTAGAGAACTCTAGGCTTGATATTTTCATGTGGATGGTGTGTCTGGGTGTGTGTGGGTCAAAACTTAGGTGGCTAGGTTGATTAGGTTAGGTTCTAGTGGGTTTAGGTCAAGGTAGGTCTCAAATTAGGGTTATAAACCCCAATTCACTAAGGTAAAGTGAAATTAAATTTAATACAAGTTTAATTGGGTGTGTGGAAACTTAATTGAGAGTAAAACAACTCAATTAATTTTTGTATAGGTCAATTGGACTGTCACTGGGTCCAATTGGATAGTGTGTGCCGAGACCAGCGCTTAATTGGACTCATTGAGTCCAATTGAATAGGCTGATGGAACTGACGAAGATCCAAGTCAATTAGGCTTAGTAAGGACATAATTAGGTCCTTAGGGAGGTATAGAGATGATGTACTAGGGTTAGCGCACCATAATTTAGGTTCCTATGGGGTTGGAATTGGGTTTAGGGAACTAGAGATCAATGATCAAGGATTAAATCTCAAAATAGGAACTAGAGAGCAGTATCAGACATCTAATAATAGTGTCAGACATCTTGTACTCAAAAATCAAAAGTCCAGACTTGTTGTTTAGACGTCAAATCAGAGTTAGGAAGGATTCAAGGTTCTATCTTGGGTATTCTGCAGAAATTGAACATCTGACCAAGTGTCTGGACGTCTAATAACACTGTAGAAGTGGGTTTAAGTTCTGCAGGAGTTGGCTAAGGGTTTTGGGCATCCAATAATTCATCTGGACGTCCAGATAATGGTTGGAATTAGGGTTTTAAGGTTTCTTAGGGTGCTGTGACCTAATCTAATGGTGGCTAAGTCTTAGGGAAGTCTCTAGGCTATCCTAGGGCTAGGATGGACCTAAGCTCTTCACATTTTACTGCTTTATTCCTACTTAATAGAATAGCAAACCTTAACTCTCTTACGTCATTATTCCTACATCTAATCTAGGTCTTTTGCTTCAACTCTATTGTAACACCCGTCGTTCCTGATCCAGCTTCAGATCCTACTCCAGATCCAGCTCCTGATCAGCATATTGCCTGCAATCGACATAATCCACTTAATCAGCACATTATAACATTATTTTATGCATAGCTAAAGTAAATAAGTAAAGATGCAGATAATGCTTATGCATGCATGAATAACCCTAACTTATGCTAAGTCCTAGCTTAATCTAAGTCAATTAAGACCTGTGATTGCTGTGTAATCATTTGGTAGGGTTTTTAGGTGGTAAAAGCCAAGGGAGATGGAGCAAAGCTAAGATAGATTAGCTAGTAGTGGAGTAGAGGAGGAGGTATTGGAGCTTGGGTTTGAAGAGAGGAGTTGAAGAGGAGAAGCCTAGAGCTCGAACTGGAGCTGGCTGCTACTGAAGAGGGTGGCATGGAGCTACTCTAACTGGATTAGCTTGCTCGTTCTTTGCTAACTGCTAAGCCAAGCTAAAGTGAGTTGGCATCTACCATAATGAGCTGAGGTGAGCTGGGTCTGGTGCTCCCGGGGAGGATCAAGCTGGTTGGGGCAGCTAATGTAGCTTAGCGCAATAGAGTTGAGCTAAGCTGAGTCCTCGGGAGCTGGACTTGAGCTTCCTGAGCTGGAATGAAGTTATCTTCAGTTGGCTGGAGTTGAGTGGAGTTGGATGTAGTTGGACCTGAGCAAGGGTGAACTCCAATCAACTCAGCTAAGCTAGCTAGCGCTTCCTGTGGACTAATGGGAGCTGAGATGAGCTAGACTCAGCTAAGATGAGCTGGATCTAAGCTGACCTAAGCTAGGGTGAGCTAAAATGAGCTCTCTTGAGCTGCCATTCAGTTGACATGAGTTGAATGGGGCTAGAATGAGATAACTCTAATTCAGGTGAGCTGAATTCTAGCTATGGTGAGCTGTATCAAGCTGAGTTCCAGCTGGTGAGAGCTCGTTCACCAGTTGCATTCCTAGGTGCTAATGTTCTGGGGATCTGGAAAACTATTTATCCCTAACACTCACAAAAACAAATAAAAAACACAATAAAAAATGCAATGCATGCCTAACCTAATTTATGCCTAATTGCAACCCAAAAACCTGTTTACGGAGCATAATCCTAAGTGCTAGGTTTGTTTTAATGCATAATAAAAATGATAAGCTGGCATTTTTCAGTACCTAGTGTTTGGAATGTTCCTAGGGTGGTACTGGCTAGGATAGAAGGGCTCTTAGTTGATGAGACTCAGCAAACTATGCGATTTGGCCCCAGAGGTTAGCCAATTCTACTGATCACTACCGTTCGACTTTAGTGAGAGCCTTAGCACTCCATCGCTAGCTTTCATTCATAACTCAAAAAATCTAAATGAGTTGCATATCTCTATTTGGCCCTAAGAAGTTTTACATACTCGTGTGAATGGGCCTCGCATTCAGTTGCTAAAATGGCAACATCGGTAAGTTTAAATAGGTTTTATTTAGATAGGAAGGTCTCTGAGAATGATCAGATGATGATAACGTCATCATCAGCCATATCTAGCTTTTATTAGCCATAATCAATAAATAAAGGCTCCTACATAGCTGTTAGAGGACCATAATTCACTACGCATCCTTTATATGAGAAACATGAAAATAGGGTTAAAACTATAGTTTTAATAGAATATCCTAATTGTAGTGCAATCATAGGGTTTTCTAGGGGTTAAATGAAGGTCAAGTGATCATAAATGACTAACAAGTGGGTTAATGCCAACAGAAATGGGTTTTCACGCATTTTAAGAATGAAGTGATATCTGAAACCCTAAAAATAGACCTGATTTATTTACTAAGGTTATGGTTAGGATAAAATTGACCTAAACCTTCTATGAATCATAGAAAAATATTCTCTATGATTTGGTATACTTGATTTGGCCATTGGAACCCAATTTAAGCTAAAATAGTCTCAAATTGATAATTGCCCTAATTTGGGTTTCTACACAATTTACATAGTTAAAGTAGGTTAAAACCTAAATCCGACTTCACCATCAGATTCCTTGGGTCCAAATCAGGTTTGTACCAAAATTTGGATCCAATCAGAGATCATCTTGACCAAGTTTGCATTTTGGTCCAAGATGTGGGAAAGATAGTCCCACATCATTACCTTAGGAGCCTACGACGCGAGATCAAAGGAATTTTTTCCTTACACCCCTTGCTAGCTCATGAGGGGTTGGGTCCCTCAGTGCACACTCTCACTCCTTAGCTACCACCATGCCTGGTAGCTCTGGTCCCCTATCTGGATCTAAATACCTGCCTGGTTACCTGATCATTAAAAAGAGAAAGGGAAGGGTTGAAGGAAAGAAGAGAGGGAGCTAAAGAAGGAAGCTCTCTACAAAGCACTGTAGCAATGACATTTAAGTCATCTGATTCAAGGAGCTGATGATGAGAACCTCATCATGGGCCATAAGTAGCTCATTTTGACCTAATACAGAGGATAAAAGCTCCTACATAACTCAAGAAAAGGCTTAACTCAGAGAATTCTGAGTCTAAAAAGAAAATAAATCATAAGGGGTAAAAATGCAATTTTACCAGCACAATCTGCAAATAGGGTAACTCAAGGTCCAAACATAGGTCAAACTAACCTAATAAGAAGGAAAGTGGGATGATTTGATCTGATAAGGGCTACAGTAACTCCAAGGAATTAAATGACAATCTATAACCCTAAAACAAACCCACTTCAATTCACGAGGTTCGAGGCAAAGAAAAAATCTACTAAACCCTCTAAAATTCATATAAAAATAATCTCTAGGATTTAGAACCTTCAATTTGGCCTTAGGAACCCATTTTGACCTACATTGAGAACCATGCCCAATTAATGATTTAATTTGGGTTTTTAAATAAATTGGTTGGACAAACAAGGTATGAACTAGAAATAAAATTCACCATTAGAATCCTTAGGTTCCATTTAGTCATGCATAAAAACTTGAGCCTAAGAAGAGACCTTCTTGACCGACTTTGCATTTTGGTCCTCATCCATTACTTTTTTGACCCTCAACTTTTGAAACCCTCGCATTTTGGCCCCTAATTCTTCATCATTTTTGCATTTGGGTCCTCCCTGCAAAACTCTGAGCAGCGCCATGCTCCGACGAGGCATGGCGCCGCGCAGGGTGAGGGCGACCCCCTGCTAAGACAACGGGGTGTTCCCTCGACGTCTACTATCGCAGGGACACCTCCATGATCTCTGCCATCGCCCACACCTTCCGTGAGAATGCGCGGAAGGTATGGGTCGTGATCCGGCCATCCTCCGGCGAGGGAGGCACGTCGTCTCCCTCCGCCCTCCTCTCTGATTTCGCCTCTATATAAACTGCCACTGTCTGCCGCATTCAGTAGCTCGGATCTGACGGAGAAACACCCCCCTCCTTCCTCTCTTCCCACTCCGGCAGAAGCTCTCCAGCTTCGGCGATTCTTCCTCCTCCTCCTCGTCGCTCTACCACAATACGAGCAGCAGAGCCACCTTCGCCCGCTCTTCCCGCGTCGTGTCGTACCCAACACGCGCTCTTCCTCTCTCTCCTCGCCGCCGCCCCCTCTCTCTGGGCACCTTCTTCTCCGGCGACAGTCGATACGACTGTCGCCCCACTTTGGCCTCCTTCGCCTCTATAAGTAGGTAACAGTTACTTCTCTTCCTCCCCTCTTTATTTTCCCTATTTTAATTTGTTCAATTAGACCCTTGACCGACCCGACCACCATCACCTTCCATGCCTCTGGCCCACCTCCGGCGAGTTACTCTCATTATTCCGCCACTCCACACGACTCGCCGACCGACTCAAAACCTCCGCCTCATCCCACTGAACCGTTTCCGCCCCTTCACTGCCACTCCTCACCTCCACATCACTCCCCCGAACAAACCCATTCCCCCAGCCACAGTCTGACCTAGGCCAGCCCCTACACGCCACCCCACGCCTCGCCACCACCCGCACACCATTTGACTAGGCCGAGAGGCCGTATCTCTGTGAACAGGTTACCCGTCCTTTGCCACCATTGCCGAATAGGCGAAGCTCCTTCATTTTGCAGCTGCAGCTTCGCTTCCGCCCAAGACTGCGCTCCAGGACGCGCGAATTGCAACCATGCAGCTGCCTAGGCCTTCAGCTGAAGAGAGACCCTCGCACACAACTGCAATTGCCTGCAGCTCTCTCAGCTGTAGGCGCCCAATTGGGGTGGGACATTTAGTCCCACCTCGGAAGATCCTGAAGCCATACACCGGTTTAAATTGTAAAAGTGAAATAGCCTTATCGCCTCAGCACACGGGGTGAGGTCCCTCTCACCCGACCACCCGGCCTCGTCCGCGACCACCCCCCGCAGACTTGGCCCGACCCGTTTACCCGTCCAGCACTCCTCACCCACCACCGCACGCTGGTGGGCCTGGACCTGGGCACGACCCGTACCCGAATACCCGGCAGCTTTGGGAGAGCTATCCTACGAGCGGAATCTAAGAGAGAGAGACGCGGGGGAGGGTAGAGTAGGTTTTTGCCCTGACCAATCTGTGAGTGTGCAGGAACAGAGGAATAAGAAGAAGAGAAGGCAGACTGCAGAGGAAGAAGGAGAAGAGAAAGAAGAAAGGAGTAGCCAGAGCTGTGGCTGCATGAAGAAAAGCGAGGCAGAGAAGAAGAAGGCTGACGAAGAAAGACTGAAGGAAGAAGAAGGAGGAGCTGCAAGCAGCACTGTAGCAGCGGCGACTTAAGTCGTCTGATTGGAAAATCAGACGACGCCCTATAGAGGAAGAGAAGAAGGAGGAAAGAAGAGCAGGCACCGCAAAGAAGAAAGAAAGAAGAAGAAAGAAAAGAGAAGCTGAAGAAGAAGACGAGAAGCACAAGGAAGACAGAGCTGAAAGAAGAGAAGAAATAGAAGAAGCTCTGAAGAAAGAAGAAAAGAGAAGATCAAGGAAGAAGATCCAAGAAAGAAGAGAAGAAGAAAAAGCCACAAGACTCAGATCTATCTTTCCCACTCTCTCTCTTATTTTTGTAAAGAAACATTGTACTTCTAGAATACAGCTTGCTCCCTGAGTTCGACCTCGGGAACTCTTTTATTTCCGAGTAACAAATTTTATTTGATAACCGTGGCTGTGTTGCCTTATACTACAACGACTGTACTACAATATACATAAAACGACAATAGCGGCCCCAAACGGCTCTATTAGCTGATGTCTGATTGGCTCTGATATTATGCACTGCTGATGTGAAATTAAAGCATAAGTGGTTTAGGCCACTGTTCATTTATTTAAACTATTGAGTAATTAGTATATATGTATCTAAGATAATAATTGGTGATTTAAATTGCCGTTATTTTATCTTAGATATCTTTTTGCTACATCAAACTTTTGATATATTCTTACTTCTCATTGAAGGCCAATTTTGAGTAGAATCATTCTTGGCTTATTTATTGTGCTCATGTATACATTCATTTTGACTAGCATGTGAATTACAACACTTTCTCCCTGTGTTCGACCTCGAACTTCACTATTAGATATTTGAGTTATAAATCTTATTTGTTATAGAGCGATTGAGGCACTACTACAATGAACAAATCTTTAAAACCCTCAATAGCGTTATAAACATTTTGTCATCGTTGCTGGGGAGCAACGTGCAATTCACCACTATTCTCTATTTTATTTGATTATATTTGAGGACTAACTTGCCCTGTTTGATTTCTTGTGATTTTATAAGGTACTTCACGAGGCGATCTTCCACGCCAAACAACCACACCCAGGCCAGGTATTCTCACTTCTTCCCTAATCTCCTAATCTTGGGTTGGTAAAAAGGAAATAATCAATTAGGAACTACCTGCCTTATTTTTATAGTAATCTTCATTAAAAAGGCAAGTTTCCTACTTTGCGAAAAAATTCTCAATATCTGATTGAAGCTTGAGATGATTCTGTTAGAGATCCCTACCCTAATTTCCTGTACCTATTAGCGATTACGCTAAATTGTAAATCCCTTGGACTATGCACTTCTTGTTTGAAGTTCAAGGATAACATTTTAAGATCAAATTGGACTTTGAAATAAAGCCACTTAGGGTTTCAACTTTACGATTTCTGGAGTGTTAGTAAACACTTGCTTGCATAAAAGGAAACATAGTCTCCCACATCTGTGTGCCACCCAAGCCCTTCATTGAAAAGATCTAATTAGGAAAACCCTAAAAATAAAGCTCTAAATTTCACTTCAATCTTAAAATCATGGATCTAATAACTTGGGAGTCAAATCAAGGTGATTTCTTGCTCTTGACCTAGTTTTCATTCTCCATCTTTTAGGGAACCTTTCGCCAAGTTGGTTTACTTTGTATGCTAACCAACCTCCAAATTAGGTCACAAGTCAAATTAGCTTCTAATCAAGTGACATTCAAGGCACAAATTAGGACTTAAAATTGGTAGACTTAAAGACTTAAGTTTGTACATTCCGGTCTACTTGGAACCACAGTGACAAGGAAAGTCGGGTAGGGCAAACCTTGTAACCCGTGAGGATGCTTTACCGTGTAGGGGTCTTTGTGGGGCTCTCCCTTCCTGCTTACCCAGGTATTTCCTGAGTGTGCGAATTTCTAATTCAAAGGTATCATTCTCCTTGAAACTACCTTAGTCATCCAAAATTCTTTGGGTGCCTTAATTGGATCCAAATAACATCGAGTCCCTCATTTTAACTAGTGCACACACAAGAAGGTCATTAGGTTTTTAATCTAAGAGACCTCAGTAGATTTTCTTGGACTTTTCTTTCAGATCTAATCATGTCCCAATCTATCCTGAGTTTGATTCTAATCTTGATTCCATTACCTGATTCAAAAAAATGCAACCTAACATGGTAGGAAAAGTGGTTAGGAAACCTGAGTCCCAAATGAGCATGAAGGAGAAAATGATTGAGGATGCTTACAAACATCATGAAGAATATTCTAGATCCTCAAGTCCATTTAGGGAGATTCAGGTTAATGTCACAACAAAATTCATTTTTAACCATGCTTAGATAATTTTTTCCCAAATGATACATGGTTCAACCCAAGATGATCTCTTACGAGAATATTTTAAATTGAGGACAGTACATGACAATGAGTACTTACAATGTTGGTCAAACCCCATACTTTTAGAGAAACACCAAGATCTCATGGAGGCACGTGGTATGGCACTAGATGCATTATACGAAGGAATTAATCAAAAATACCCATCAAAGGATAATGAGACACCTTGGAGCAACACAAAAGATCAACATTTCCAAAATCCTGGGTCTGAGAATCAAGGTTATAATGGACCCCCAACCCAAATGAATTCAGATTCAAATTTCATAGCAATTGACATTCCTGATCTTAATAAGGGTGGAGAGGATCCAATTGCAGGTGTTCTCGATTTCGAGCCAACCCTAGAAAATCAAGAACCTAGTTCACCATGCTTAGATTTCCCTGACACCTGTGATGATGAGCTTAACACAGACATTCTTGGGAATGTAAATCCCAAGCCTTATCCTATTAAGGCAATTCTCGAGAATGATTCTGACATCCCTGTAGAGCCCAGCCTAGATTCTTGTGATCCAATCCTTACCCTCAACCTATAATCTGGATTTGAACCTACTAGGTATAACCATGAGGCCAAAAACAATGAAAGTCAGATTTTCAATTTTAATTGTGATTCTAGGCCTATATTTGATAAATACACCTCTCCAACTTCCTCTAAGATAGATCGATTTCTTGGGAGTCATGCTGATCTATGATATAGAAACTAGTTGGAAGAATTGGGACTCGATTGGGTCTATCCTAGGAGACAAGAACCTCAGCCCATGCTTAATAAGGACACTTTTTAGGCTCAAAATCTATAGCTAAGTTAGATCCAAGTCAGATTGTTGATTCTACTTATCTTGATTCTTTTTGTGGTGGAACCTCTGATCTAGAATCAAATTTAGAACAAGATCTTTGCATGTTCTCCGACGATTTCGAATCTTACTCTGATTTTGGAGAACTGTTGTTTCCTAATGACTTCAAACTGATTTACGACCTTAGCGACTACAACCCACCCTTTGATTCTGACACTGAGGTCAATGATTTGAAAGAAAACACCTCTCCTACTCCACGTGCAAAACCTTCTTGAATCCGAATCTAACCCCGACCCGCAACCGGAATCAACTTCTACTCTGATTCTCCTCTGATTGATCCGGTCGCATATGATTCTCCATCTTTTGATTGAGATTCGGATATCGATCAGACTACAAATCATGTTCCATCCTTCTCTGATCACTTTCATAGGGTTCCTACATCCTCCACAGACTCTTTTTCATTTAAGGATCCCTACTCTGACTAGGCTGACCCGATTCAAGCAAACCCATGTTTTGCATTGCCACATCCTTCTTAGTCACAGAGTATTGATAAACATCAGCCTATCATCATTCTTATGCATTAAAACAAACCTAGCTTTTAGGATTTTGCTCTACAAATAAGTTTTTGGGTTGCATTTTGTCATAAATTAGGTTAGGCATGCATTGCATTTGCTATTGAATTTTTAATGTGTTTCTTGGAGTGTTAGGGATAAGAAAATTGGCAGATCCCTAAAACCATAGCACTCTTGATGGCAATTGTTGAAGAGGAAGCTCAATCAGGCTAGGATTCAGCTAATTCTTGCTCATCATGGCTGGATGCCAGCTCCCTTGGACTAGGGCTAGCTCCATTCAGCTCCATTAAACTCACCTTAGCTGAATGATAGCTCAAGATAGCTCATCTCAACTCAACCCAGCTCAAGTCAGCTTAGATCTAGCTCAACTTAGTTGAGACTAGCTCATCTCAGCTCCCATCAGTTCACTGGGAGCTCTAGCTAGCTCAACTAAGTTGATAGGAGTCCATCTCAGCTCAGCTCCAGCTCATCCCAACTCCACCTAGCTCATGGCAGCTGGACTCCAAGATAGCTGAGCTACTGCTTGTTAACTAGTAGCTTAGCTAGCTCTAGAGTTCTCATCGGAGGTAGTTCTAGCTCAACCTAGCTCCGGCCAGGTTGCGGTCAGCACAACTAAGCTCAACTACCCAGGCTTGGCTACTTGCATAAGAACTAAGTAGCTGAGCTCAATAGTTGAGCTTGCCTTGAAGCTACCTCAGCAGACCCAGCTCTAGTGTAGCTTCCATCAGCTCTACAGCCTTCTCTCCCGGCTCCTCCTTCAAGAAACCCTAGCTCCACCACCACTAATTTGCTAGCTAAGCTATCTTAGCTAAGCTCTAGCTCCACCTAAAAATCCATGGCCATCCACTCCTCCACCTTAACCCTAACTAACCTTAATCTAACCCAACCCTTTTTGGCGCCAACCCACCATAACCACCACCCTAGACACCCCTTCATGTTGGCGCCAAAAAGCCGTATACACCCCTTCACTTTGGTGCCAACATGAACCCCCATCCTATCCCTGCACCTCTCCCTCTATCCCCATCTAAACCCTATACCTAACCCCTTCTAGAAGCCCACTAGTGGCGTCAACCGTAAGCCACCATAACCAACCCTAAACCACCACTAATTTTGCACCAAAACACCACCCACACCCTTCCATCTTGGTGCCACCTATATCTACCCTTAATCCCATAACCACCACCATAAAAAGCCATCCTAGTCTTCCCTTATGTCCACGCCAACCCTACCCCTTTAACTACACTAAAGTTGGTGCCAACTCTCCACTCACCACACCTACTCATACCTCTTCAAGTGGCACCAACACACCATAGCACTTCATCTCATAACCACTACCACATAACTCTTTCTCCACCCTACAACACCCCTAACCAAACCCTTGACCCTAGAAACTACATAGGGTTGGCGCAAACCACCAAGTATCCTTCCATTTTGGCGCCAACAACCCTAGCCCTAGGAACCTATAATCACCATCTAACCCCCATCATAACCATCCATCCTATAACCAATCCTACCCCCTACTACTCTTATAAAAACCCCCTACCACTACCATTAAAATCCAACCTTAGCTACATTTTTTCTACCCATATTTCCACCTACATAGAAGGTCAAGAGAAGAAGAAGAAGAAAAGATTTAGTGGATACTCTATCCCCTTGGTGACTTCCCCTCTTCTCTTCTTTCTTGACCCCACGCCAGCCAAAGGAAGCAGCCAGGCATTGGAAGGAAACTTAGGGTGCATGCCTACCTTAGTAGGAGGATTGAAGGGTGGTACGCAACAACCCTTGGAGGAGGAATCAAAGGTAGTCCACACCACCTTAGGAGGAGCTTTCGAAGGTGGAATTCCATCCACCTTGGAGGAGATCAAGCATGCCCCCCTTGGGCTTACTAGGAGGAGTACATCAACTTGGAGGAGCTTGCCAGGCAAAGGAGAAGAACCTTCTTTTCAAGCCAAGGAGCAACTTGGTTGGAGCAAGAGGAGCTTCACCTTCTTCGTCGTCATCAGCAATTAAAGGATTTTGTTTCTTTTCTTTACTTGTTTTTTCAAATTTTAGAAGCTTTCCGGTACTTGTAGACAATTTCCTTTAATATAGAAAAAGTTGCCCTCATTTCTTATTGCATTTTTAATTGCACTACCTGCTTTATCTTAGCATAATCTCATTCCCTCTTTCTAATTAGCCTTGGCCTTCATGAGACTAGGTTGAGCTTAGAAAGAGGATAATTTTGTCACTTAGAGTTTAGCAACTTAGTTGTGGTACTTTTTCCTATCAACAACTTCGTATTTTCCCCTTTATTACAAAAAGCCCAAAAGAAAAATGATATATTGAAAAACAACAAAAAGAAAGGTGATTTCTACTTTTCAAGCAAGAGATTGATTTCGCAAAATATTACCTCCTTGGACAACCCTAGATACTTCCTTATCTTGGTTAAAAATTTTAAAAGCGAAATGGATTTACGTGTTACTACGATTTCCAAATCCCTAATTAACAAATTGCATATTTTCTCTATCAAGTATTTGGTTGGCACCATACCTCTTGACCCACATCCATCAACCCACCAGATTGATTGGGTTTAGGCTGCATCATCAGCCTGCTGATTTGAACAAGCACTTGGTTAGACCAACCAGGCTTTTGATTAAGGTGCTTACTCTATAAAACTTCACTGATTTGACCACTCCTCCTTGACCACTTTCTGCTTGGCTGAAGGCATTAAATTTAGCACTTAGCAAGAGGCAACCCATCATTCCAAAAACTTGAGACCTTCTGATTATCCTTTTGAGCTTCATGTCTACTACACACTGAGTTCAGTTTTAGAAGGGCCAACTCCACCTTTGGTATTCGTATCAAAGCTTGAGATCATTCACAACAGTCATCCTGACCCATTTGCTCACCCTTTTGACCTTGTTCTAATCCTTGAACCCAAGCTAATTTCATACCCTCCAGTTTATAATGAAGACATTGCAAAACTTAGGCATGGGGGTGTTAAAGTGCAAACACACAAAAAACATGAGTTTCTGAGGGGTTTTGACAAAAATTAATATTCCAAAAAATAAAAAAATAAGAAAAAAATAAAAGAACAAAAAATTGGAAGGGGATGTAAATTTTGTGTAATTAATTGCATATCATTTTTTAGGAGGAAGAGAGGAGGTGATTTAAATGCCAAAAATGAGCACAATTTGAACAAAAAAAGGGTGAGTTATTAGTAAATGATTTGGAATCTACTTAAGTTCTAAACCAAATCAAAAGAAAAAATGAAGTCCTAGAATAACAAAGAGACAAAGTGATTAGTATGAGTGCTAATCTTAGGCCCCTTGGGCTTGCTTTCTGACATAAACATTCAAGTATCCATTAAGATCTTGGTAGTCCTCAAGAGATTGTGGAAAATACGAAGCTTACGTATTAGGTCTAAGGCTCAAGGAGTATTCGACCTCATTAACTGACCTCTGGTTTGCGGGACGCAGTAACCTAAGGACCTTAATCCACACATAGTCCGATTCAATGCGCTTAATAGTCAAAATAACGCACAAATGTTTCCTATTTTGAAAAAGCTACCTAGATTAGGAGTGGCATATCAACACAAGTTTATTTGGACGAGTTCTCGATGTGTAGAGGCAGGAAATGCCCCTCGAAGATGCGCAATAACATACCATCTCCTCGGTGCTTGTCTCCTAGGATATATAAATATTCTACCGGGGGCATGTAAGCACCTTGTGTTGGTTAAGGTGCCATGGGTCGATTAACCTAAAATGTTGATCGCTAGGGACCAAATTTAGCTACAAAACACCATGGGCGACACTATCTCGATGTGTCGAAAGCCAGGGTTTTAGGGGTTGCCATGGGCGGTGCTATCTCGAAGCATCAATTGCCAGGGACCCTGCAAGGATTAATGGTGGAGCTAAAAATCTGATATAGACCATGTTTTTGAGCCAATCCGAAGCTAGAAATAAGGAAAAGAAAAATAGAGAGAAAGCTCTCCAAAAAAGAAAAAATTCTTCTATCTATCTCTCTTACAAAAATGCACTGCAAATTGAACCTGGACTAACTATATTACAAGCAAGGGTGCTTTAACCACCGGGTGCAATGAACCTTTGCATAGTTTTCTATGGGCCTTAAAAACCTTCGCGATAGACTGAGGTTGAAACTGGTCAGGTCCAGATCTTGGTTGGTACTTGAGTATCTCTAAGCCTACTATTAACATTCTGACATAATTTCTAAAAAGGTAAAAAAGAAATCAGGACTTTGAACATCAAGGCATTGTCTGGAATTTGAGTTAATTTCATAAGATTTTGCTAAGGGACTAGCAAAAGTTAGGCATGGGGTATGATGATAACGTCATCATCAGCCATATCTATCTTTCATTAGCCATAATCAACACATAAGGGCTCCTACATAACTGTCAGAGGACCATAATTCTTGCACATTCTTTCTGAGAGAAAAATGAAAATAGGGGAAAAACTGTAGTTTTAAGAAAATATCATAATTGCAGAGCAATCACAAGGTTTTCCAGGGGTTAAATGAAGGTCAAGTGATCATAAATGCATAACAAGTTGGTTAATGTAGATAGAAATGGGTTTTCACGTATTTCGAGAATTAAATGACATCTAAAATCCTAAAAATAGACCTGCTTAATTCACTGAGGTTCTGGTCAGGATAAAATTCACCTAAACCTTCTAAAAATAATAGAAACATATTCTCTAAGGTTTGGTATGCTTGATTTGACCATTGGAACCCAATTTTACCTAAAATAGAGTCTTAGATAGACTGTTGCCCTAATTTGGGTTTCTACGTAACTTACCCAATCAAACTTGGTCAAAACCTAAATCCAGCTTCACCATCTGATTCCTTAGGTCAAAATTAAGTTTCTACCAAAATTTTGACCTAATCAAGGATCATTTTGACCAAGTTTACATTTTGATTCAGTCTGACTCTTTTTTCTCACACACATGGCCCTAACTTTTGAATTCTTTGCAAATAGTCCCCCAACTTCTTCATCTTCTTCACTAACAAGCCCATACAGGCATTGAGGTCAAAGCAGGACTCCAAGAAATTTTGATTGACCCAAATCCTACTCTAATGGTAATCAAATCCCACCAAAATTTTTGGGATTGATGTTCACACATGGGTGAATAATTTGAGATCATTGTGGTGTTCCAGATGCCCATGGATAGCTCATGTGGATGCATGAGAATCATGGGTTCTTTTCCTTCAGGCTCAAGCCATGAACCCTTCTTTCCTGATCTAGAGCTCTCCCTGAAGGTCTATAAAAGCTTGCCCATGACAAACCTTACCTCCTTAGCTAGGTTTGGGGCAAAAACCTCTTCTTTTTCCCTATGTCCTACCCCTATCCGACCAAGCTCCAGCGAGCCCTCTTCCATGACTTCGAAACAACTCCCCCCCTTCATCTGCTCCTCGCAACATCGACGAAGAGCTCTCTGACCCTCTCTTTCCTCGTTGCCCTCTCACTGGAGAAGTTCTCACCCATGGCACCTGCCATACCATAACTAACGCCATTCTCCCCATTCATCCAATATTTAGGGGTAGAATAGTTCCTTTTAAGTTATAGGTTAGTTTTCCCCATCAAAAACCTGAGAATAACCACTCAACACCATCGCCAGCCACCCTCGTTCTTCACTTCGGCCGCACCTCCGGTGAGGTCTTCCTGTCGCTCCACCACATCACACACCTCGCCACCTACTCCAAAAGCTCTGCTATTCCACCACGACCAAAAGCCCTCTACTAATTCCATCAATCTCTCATCCAAAACACCCACCAAACACGACCACTTTCTCCAACCTACTCCGCCTTCACTAGCCACCAACGACCACCTTCACAGATCGCCACCGCCACCAACACCCTCGCTGCATCCTTGCGAAGCTTCTGAGTAGGTTTAGCTTGGCCACGAGACTGTGTTCATGTTTCCAAGTATTCGTCGGATAGCTTTGCCACTTCATCATCTTCTCCGGCCTCGTTTGTAGTGTTTTAGTCACGATTGCTCTGGGCTTCAGCTCCAGGCAGTGTGAAATCACCTAAGGATCATCTCCAAGTCTTCAATCAAGGACACCAACCTCTGTTTCATACTCAATTGGAGGCATCTTCATCCGTGGGTGCATGCGAAATAGGGCTGTGCATTTAGTCTGACATTGGTGGGGGAAGTGTTGTAGCCACATAAGTTGTTTTTGTTCTGAGGGATTATCACCTTAGACACTGGGGGTGAGGTTCCCACTTACCCCTCATGACTCGACCTGACCTATGCGTACTCACTCCTCGGCTACCACAAACCCCCAGTAGCCCTGGACCCAGGTATGCTTATCTGAATACCTGATTGCCCTAGTTTAAGTGAAAGAGAAGAGGAGGAAAGGAAAGAGAGAGCGAGGTAGGGGGGTTTTGCTCCTCTATGCATTGGCCGATACTTAGCCATGAGAGAACCCTTGTGCTGTCTAAAAGGAGGAGAAGGAAAACAGGAAGGGAAGAGCCGATGGAAAGAAGAGAGGGAGCTAAAGAAGGATGCTTTCTACAGAGCACTATATCAACAACGTTTAAGTCTGATCCAAGGAGCTAACATCTGATTGGCTCTAATATTGTGCACTACTGATGTGGAATTAAAGCATAAGTGGTTCAGGCCACTATTCATTTTTTTAGGCTATTGAGTAATTAGTATATATATGTATCTAAGCTAATAATTGGTGATTCAAATCACCATTATTTTGTCTTAGATATCTTTCTGCTACATCAAACTTTTGATATACTCTTATTTCTCATTGAAGACCAATTTTGAGTAGTAATTATTCATTGAACATCATTCTTAGCTTATTTCTTATGCTCATGTATACATTCACTTTGATTAGCACGTGAATTACAACACTTGCTCCCTATGTTCTACCTTGGACTTCACTATTAGATATTTGAGTTATAAATCTTATTTGTTATTGAGCGATTGAGGCATTACTACAATGGATGAATCTTTAAGACCCAAAATAGCCCTATTAACATCAGACCAAGAGAATTGGGATGGTTTCTCCATCCAGGACTATAGGTGTTGGAGTACATATTTGATCTTGTGTTGTACCTGCGTCAATCATTTGGATACATCGTGTTTTCTGCAAAAGAAGGAAGTAGGGAAAGAGATGGGAAAGATTGGACAAAGGTCCCTCCTTGGGTTTGTGCATGAGTCGGGAGATAACCTAAGGAGGACGGATGTCACAAATCCTGATTATTCAAAAATTCCCTCCCTGTAGGAATTTGCAAAATAGTTTGATGCATGAGATTCGTAGCGTGTAGAGGCATAAGATTTTTCATCCTATTTCAATCCTCGTTAAGATGCTTCACTACGATATCGACCTTGTCTAGTTTCTCATTTATAATCTCAAGATCTCGTGAACTGGATTGGCCCTCAAGTTCATGAATTGTGACATAGATGTGTTGTTGATCGTGGTTTTTGCTATTCCTTCGAATAATTTTGAGGTGGATTCTTCATCACAATTCAGGAAATTACCTCCACAAGAGGAGTCGACCAGATTGCGAATGCCTTCTTGTAATCCATAGTAGAAGATATGCATGAGTTGCTGTTGGTGATTGTAAATCGTGGATTCGATAGGAAAAGCATCGTAGTATAGTTGGGAAATACTACTCAACCAAAATTAAGTTAATGAGATGTGAGTCCCGGTCGATCTCAGGGAGGCATTTAGAAAAGCGAAATTGATTTTGATTTCCTTGCTTGCAAAAAACTGTACCCCAGTCTCTAAGGTGTGAGTTAAAGATGCGCCAGTTGCTTTACCTACGCAAAAAAAGTGTTTTTATGCTAAATAGATCACGAATGTAAAGGTGTGAGTTAGTGTGTGCACGACTTTGGCAATACGATGATGGCTAGCGGAAAACATATCAATCGCTAATTTGTTTATATTTTCGGGGATAGACATTTTAGTTGTAATATGATAGGAGATTCAATCAGGCAACTGATGATCACAAGAGAGATAATGTAAACAAAGCTTTCATTTCATCAATGGTTGTCGTCATTACAAGTAGAGACATGCTTGTACATGAAACCTTAAACACACCATTTCTAGCTAATAGAATATAGATGCATGCATGGATCTAAGAAAGATTATACATGCATCTTCCAGGCAGAAGATTACTACGCTACTTAGTAGAAAAATTAATACAAAATTAAACTAGGAAGAACAACTTATCTACTAAGATAAACTAAGGCATTGGCGATGGTCTCCAATGGCCTGTGTCGATTGAGGTGGTAGGAGGGAAGAGGCGGATGGCCAATGGTGGGTAAGTTGGCCTCTTAAGAGGTGGTGGAGAGCTTCTGTAGCCTTGGACGTGAGGTAGAAATGGTGAAGGTGATGGAACTCATGGAGATGGAGATGCACATGGGATGAAGGTAATTGCTAGAAAGCTAGATAGAGGACATGTGGCCATCCAAGGGATCTTTAAATAGACTGTTGGCTTGGCTCTCTAGAGAACTATGGAGTTCTCTTGAAGAACCTTCATTTTGTCGTCAAGATGGTAGGGGAAGTGGTCTTATTAGATGCACATTTTGTGGATCTAAGAGTGGACTCCCTTGGTTGCCATTTTTGGCAACCAATGGTGGCACCATCTAGAGAAGACTCTAGATGGTGTGTGAATGTGTAGGTGTGGGTGTGTGTGTGAATGTGTGGCTAAGTGTAGCCGTGGGTAAGTGGTCAAGTGAACCACTTAGTGCATGTCAAAGTAGGTCCAGGTTGGTCCCATTTAGGTTTCTTAAAATAGGTTTAAGTGTAACCTATTACTAGATGGTTGATCAATTAAACTTAGCTAAGTTTAATTTGGTTTAGTGAGAACCTAATTAGGTTCATAGGAATGTCTTGGGTTAGCTAATTGGACTTGCTTGGGTTGATTTGAATCAATCAGATTCAAGTCTAACCATTAGGTTCTATTGACCCTAATTAGACTTGAATAGGTAGAGATGGATCAATTGGATCCTACGTAGACCCAATTGGATTCAGGTGCACCTAGTCAAGTTGGAATGCAGCCAATTGGATGTAGGCTAGGTGATTGGGTTTGGGGCTAAGTGTAATTAGACTAGTTTGAGCCTAATTAGGTTCATCTGGACCTAATTAGAACAAGGCTGACCCAATTACCTCCAGTTGAGCTAATTAGGATATCAAGGGATCTAAATGGGATTCTAAGGTGGGAATTGGGTTAGGGATAAGAAGGATGGTATAGGGATAGTGGATAGTGGGAATCTGGATGGTGTTGTCCAGGTTTTGGCTGAAGTGGGGAAATTGATGTTTAGGGATAAGGGTATCCCAAAAGGGGGATAAGAGTTGCAATAATGTGGATAAGGGCATGGATAGCATTATCCATGTTTTGGTTTTCAACTAAATTAGCTTAATAGGGAGATGGCTTAGGGATAGGGACATGGAAAGGGTTATCCTAGAGACTACGGATAGGGATAGGGTTGTTCTAATGCTAGGGATAAGTGCAAGGATGTCCTAATGTTCTTCATAATTTAATCTAAGCATTAAAATTCTACCAGTAATGTAGTATACCTCTTCTACACTATCTTATTTATAACTTTATTCCAAACTTCCTCTCTAGCTCTACTGTAGCTCTGGCTTCATTCCTACTTTAGATCTAGCTTCAGGCCTTCTTCTGAGCTTTTATTACCTACAATCCATATAATGCACTAATCAGTGCATTATAGCAATTTTTATGCATATCTAAATAAAACAGGAAAGATGCAATGTATGCTGTTTATGCATGCATTAATTACACTACAATTATACTAAGTTCTAACTTAATTCAAGTCATTTAAGACCTATGATTGTTGCTCAATTAGTTGCCATCGAGGGATGTTATGATGTGGACATTTTCTTTGCAATTCGTGAAAATGCTCCTACGCTTCATGAATTGGTTCTCCTTGATTTTGAGCGAAAGTCATGATAGCTCTCCTAAGGGCATTCGTACAACCTATAGGAAAGAATTTCTTGAAGAATGCATATTCAAGTTCCATCTAAGTAGTGATAGATCGGGCAATGGTACAACACCATTAGGTAGCCTTACCCTTAGGGATGGAGGAGAACATCTTCATTAGAAGGATTTCCCAACTCTAATTCCGCAGACCCAAAGTCTGAGATAAATTCTTATGTTCCGCAATGTACTGAAATGGATCCTTGGATGGCTATCCATGAAAATGTGGGATAAGACTAATGATATTCAGCTTAAGCTCAGGGCCATTTTCCTCCACAGGAATCCTAACACACGGCTCCACATAGGCATTAGAGGTATTGTAGTAATCTTTAAGCAAGGGCCTGGGTCGAGGCAGTGGACCAAAACCAGGAGTCGTCTTAGGTCGATGAGCCAGAAGATTCTAGAGAGTACCCGTCAACAAATTGATTTGATGGTTTTGTTTGAGCATTTGGTTGTTTTAGTTTAGAAGAGCCTCCTAGATATCAAAAAGCAGCATCTCCTCCTAATCAGAAGAAGTAGGAATCTTAGATTCTACAGTTGATCCGTGGGATCAAACATAGAAAAGGTAGAAGTAGTAGACAGGATAGAGTGTTGTGCAGGACTAGCAGATTTAGGTGAACCTATCAAAAGAGGGATGAGGGGTGGTCTCAACGATTGCCTCCTGTACATAAACCAGAAAAATGTGCAAAAACACACTTATGCCACTACGAGAAACAACATCAAGAAAAACCTGTATACAGTGAACGAGACTAGGTTTTCTTCTTTTCAAAGGAAAAGATGACCTAGCATACGTGGAAATTATGTGAAGATGTAAACATATAGTATATCAATACAAATATGCATTCTACGTGTCTACTTGGAAAATAAACAAATGTGCGTATCTTATAAGCTCGAAAGTCTAAGGTCTAGGATTGAGGCCGCTTAATACTAGCTCCTCAGGTCTCTAGTAGTGAGACAGATTTGTTGATCTTCGACCAAGGCCCTAAGAGGTGGAAAGAGGAGACCTAGAAAGATATACTCGTGTGACTCTAGTGTGGTTGTGCTGTGAATGCAATAGCATACAATAGATAGCGATAAAAACCCGCACGCAAGTTCGCAAACCAAAGTATGTCATGAGTTTTATAGATTCCTCTTTTTAATAAGTTCCTTTTAAATGAAAAGAAGATAAAATGTGTTTCGCTTTTTATATTTTTAAACAATAAACGGTCTTAAGTTGAAGACAGGGATCTATGTGGGAAAATCAAGCTCTACCTGGACAAAAGAAATCCCAAAACATATACTAGCAGGTGAAATGCACTCCTACGAGTGTATGCCTAGATACAGCTTCTAGTCAAAGTAGAATGTATTTTGTTTCTTTTATATATCTAAACTAAATGCAGCAAATAATCTTCACTAAATACTTGGGAAAGAGTATCTCAGAAAGTATATGTAGAGCAAATTGAGGGATATACAGAGAGAAAACTCATCTTATTTCTACAGAGGTACCTATCAGACAGATACCTGGAAGAAAGACAAAGGAAACACAATAAGTTAGAAATAAACGATATAAAAACAAGAATAATTTAAATGATAATGATGAATATAAATTATGCAAGTTGCCTCCCAAGCAATGATGCCAAAAAATAATATGCAAATTCTCAACACTATTAAATAAGGCTATTAAGTTAGTCAATGGCACTAAAAATTATGCTTAAGCTATCTTGCTTAATTAATTTGTCGTTGTTAATTATACAGTATAGGGCATGAGATAACCTAACATTTACGAAAATACTTTAACTGGTTGAGTCCAAGTCATTCACTAGGAGGTTTAATTTGCTAATCATTCACCACTTATTCTAAACTAATGCTTATTATTAATTAAATAAGTTAACTAACTAATACACACAACTCATATATTTAATACAAAGAATAACATTAGTTACTTATAGCTTAACTTAATGCACTTCATAGGTTACATACTATATATACTTAAGATACGTAAGTTTTAATTACTTAACTTAATAAATATTACACAACTTAATTACTATATTGATTACTGGTCGGGCGTGTTTCGCATGTTAGAAATCGATGTTACAAGTAACCTATCGTTTTAGTTGCAAAACATGTAGGTAAGATAAAATTTATACCAAAACTCCAAGGGAGTCCCGAGTCGAACACATGGAGACAACATTTACTTTATGTGAAAATCGCGCTTCGATTCATTTCTTTTTGATATTTTAGGGTATTGTTATTTTTTTTGTGTTTTTTGAAATAAAAGACAAGCAAATGAATCATAAGATAGAGATGAGGAATGAAAATGGTATATATATCAATCTAATGTTTATTACAATCTACTACGAAAGCATAAAAAGAGAGGGAGGGGAGAGGAAATCTCCCTAATCGGCTATTCGGTGAGACGACGGTGCCTGGCAGAAGCTCAGACAAAGGAGGCGAGGAGAGGGACGATGGAGGTGAGATGCAGGAGGACGTCATGTTGAGGAAAGCTTCGGCGTGGCTCCGGAATGGAGGTGAGAAGACGGAGGTGATCCGCTACCGAAATGGAGGTAAGGGGACGACTCTAAGGCGATCTATGAAGGGAGATGGGAAGTTGGAGGAGTATTTGGTAGGGCAGAGGTTCGCTACACTAATAGGCACCTTGGGAGCTTGAGAACAAGCTTTAATGGAGCATTGGTAGGCTTGCTAGAGCTTGGGAGTAGGTGGAAGTAGAGTAGGTAGAGATTGCTTGAAAGGGAGGGGGTGTAGGTCCTTTCATAGTAGAGGAGAAGAGGTGAAAATCGTATTTGGGTCATTACTAACGTCCACAAAGGTCGCTGCAGCTGTCGTTGAAGATTCGCCCTTCAATTCCTCTTGCTGGCATGTGTGGGCTTTTAGGGACAGCTGCAAGTGTCACTAAAGGCCCTAATAAATGTTGCTGAAGCTCCGCAAGTCTCCCTGCTGGCATGCGCTCCGCTGGCGCTGCGTGCTTTGCGAACCCGTGTCGCGAGCACGCTAGCGTGTGCTGGCATGCACGTGCGCATATGCTGTGCAGCTGATGCTGAGCGGCTGGCCAAATTGGAAATTGGGGGACTACAGGGAGTCAAACCCGTGCCCCACCCTTGGGAACTGCAGTCTGGACCATTGCACCAAGTGTGTGGATGTGTCATGAGGAGGAGCTTGGTGCAAAGCTTCCTAGCCATTGGATGTTGATCCAACTGCTAGGATTCAAGGGCACGGATGAAGGAGGGATTGGGCGGTGTTGATGGCTGGTGTTGGGCAGCCTGGATGGCACCACGTGGTGCCATTTAGACCATCTATCTTCTTCTTCTTGTAGAGGGTGCCACGGTGGTTAGATTGGGATGGTTCTCACAATACCAGACTGCAATCATTACTTCGGATCCATCCGTACGGTCGGATTATCCATCCGAAACCCATATGGATGTTACATTGCCCCCTTGGCCGTTGATCTTCCTCGGGCTTAGTGTGATGCTACGGGAGATCGATCTAGATGATTTCAGAGGTGTTAGTCTCCGATCGTCGTCCCAATCAAGTCCATATGGTCTGATCGTCCATCAGAGGTCCTGAAATAAATCCTCTTTTCTCTTGACCATAAGAAGGACCTAATTAACCTAAAATATAAACAACTACTCTAAATGTAGAATGGTGCATGCTATGCAATATTTATATCTTGATATGCCATGCTATGCCTAGGAACTATCACAAATAAGCATTTTACAATGAATTTATACGTGTTTATCATACCCCCATGATTACCTTTTTGCTAGTCCCTAGCAAAATTAACCTAGAATCTGGGTTCGAGTATTTAGGCAAAATTCATTGATTGCTTTAGAAAATCTCATCCCCAAGGGCTAATTACAAAAACTCAACAGTTCCTGGGTGCCTGCCAGAATGTAGACCGTCTGAGCCCTCGCCTTATATGAGAAGATAATTTTTTTTTCTTTTCTAATTTTTTTGTACTTTTGGAGTTTGTGAGTTACAGGATAACTTTTTACGGCTACCCGACCTGCCCAAGACTCGAAAAGGACTCTAAGTGCTAAGCATCTTTTCGAAAAAGTGATAGACTCACAGAACGGCCATTAAGACAGACTTCAGGTTTCTACGACCCTAGGTGACCTTGCTTAAAGGTTTATCTTTACTATCGGTAGCTTTCTCCCTACTTTTATTTATGGGGTCAACATAAGGCTAAATCCAGTGTATATTTCCCCAGTTTATTCTACTTCCCCACTTCTTTCCTAAGTGCTTTGGGAATTATTGTGCATTTTTTGTGAGCTAGGTTATGGACAACCGGCCGATGAGCTGTTACCACCTACAACTTGCCAGCCATACTCGTGCGGTGAAGTGTGGTTTTATTTCTTTTTTATTTTCTCCTTTTTGCTCTTTTTTTTTTTTTTGAGTGTTTGTTCTTTTCTTCTAAGTAGGTGGCTTCCCTGATCTAAGATTTACCTAAAGGCAGTACAACGAAAATGGTCTTCTAGCTAGGCTTTGGACAATCAGCGGATGAGCTATTACCACTGACAACTTGCAAGCCATACCACCCAAGTCGGTCCATTAGCTATCCAATTTCTGTAAAAATCGCCAGAGAGTCAGTGCAAAATAATGTGTTTAGATGCTTAGGCTTAAAGTCCCCCCAAATCAGAAAGCAAGTTGATAAGTCGCATACTGATCATCCCAAATTATTTGCCAAATTAAAATAAATTTTAATTGATGAGGACTCGAGACTAAATCCACATTCGAGTGGACACCCGAGCTAATTAACCTCGAAGACCTGAAGAGTCTAAGTATTTAGGTCTCAAAGAATCAATTCCTAAAGTTTACAACTCCTAATGCTTAAGTTCTCATCTCCTATTTCTAATCTTTTTTTTTAACAAGAATCAAATAACAGGAAATTACTGTTACAGTAGACAAAAAGGTTATAAAATATGTCCACACCCCCATGCTTAGCTTTTGCAATGTCCTCAATGTGAAAAATAATGAAAGCATGCAAGAGAGTAGAAGTGGAAGAATAGCACCTGGTTTCTGTGAGACACTGGTCAGCTTGGAACAGTCTTTACATGTGTTAAGTTTAGTGCCTTTAGCTAGGCGAGGTTCTCAACTAACAATAACTAAACAATGAGGCCACAACAACATAGTTTTCGGGACCCTAGGTATGGGTCCCGGAGAGTGAAAAAGGGCTTACCAAAGAGATGAACAATGAAAGTGGTAAGCTGGCGGTGCAGGGAGATCCCAAATGGTCTCCAATAGGAGTTTTGTTGATTTATTATAGAGGAAGTGTAGTTTTGTATAGAATTTATGCATTGGCTGGGTGAAAAAAGACGATGAGGGTTTCATGATGTGCTGGGGATTTGTGGGTACTCTAGAATACCTAATGTTTGAAGAGCTCTTCCCCAATGTTCAATTTCATCCTCACACTCTAGGTTCTTAAACCAACCATCTTGATCCTCAGAATTCCCACCCGCAAGTTGGACCTCAAACTCTAAGCATTCAAATAATGATATTGTTGGATTTTATCTTGATCACGTGAATCATCCAAAAATTTTTTGATTTCATGTATATCTTCCTCATCCCATGTTGCTACAATTGGTTGCATTTTTGGTTTGTCCTCAATTATTTTAGCAACTGTGTGATCTTCCCGAGTTTGGGTTGAGTTGGCCAATAAAAGGTTGTCTAAGGTATGTATAGTCATTACTTCCTCTATTCTACTAAGCTCCTCCATCGAACCACACTTAGTTTTATTCTTCTTTGAGACCTAGAAAATATTGAATCGATTTGTCTCATCCCTTGAGGCCATTTCTATATTTCCTGATTCACAATCAATCCTCGCCTTGGCAGTAGCCAGGAAAGGTCTTCCCAAAATAATCGGAGTGTGGTTGAGCTATTTTGGGGCTTCCATGTCCAGGACCATGAAATCAGCAAGGTAATGTAAATCATTAACCTTGACTAAAACATCCTCCAAAATACCCCTTGGTTTTGTAATGGATCTATCGACTAACTGCAAGGTTATGTCAGTGTGTTTGAGGTAGCCTAGACCCAATTTCATGTGCAATGATGTGGGGATCACATTAATGGAAGCACCTAAATCGAGGAGGGCCTAGTCAAAAGTAACATTTCCAATTGTGCAGAAAATCAGCGGGGCTCCTGGGTCCTACTTCTTAGGAGGTAGCCTGTTTATGATCAATGTGCTTGTGTTATTGGACAAAACTACTCTCCTATTGATTTCAAATTTTGCTCTATACCTTTCTTTATATGCATTCAATAAACCCATGGCATAGGCAGGGATTGATCCGATAGCCGCGAGGAGTAAAATGATTGTTAATTTGAAGGCCTGAAGTAAGGACATCCTTTCCTCCATTTTCTCCTCCGACTTTTTCTGTTTGCCCATACAACAACAACGTACTCCCGAATCGGACCATGATGTTTTGTTGATCACATTCTTAGTTAGGCGTTTGGAATTCTTGCTACGAGGCCTAATGGGGTTGACATGGGGTTGGGTAGGCCCCTTGCGTTTACTACCACTCCTCAAGGTGATGGTGTTTGCCGTGGCAAAATGCTGTTGGTTAGTGCCTTGGGGAAGGTTGGGCAAAAAAGGAGGCTCCCGGTTGATTATGGTAGGAAATTGGTTAGCCCTGGGAATGGCTGGGGTAGCCTGATAGATAGCATGAGCTTGAGCATGCAACTCCCCATCATTACCAAACCCTTGAGGCCCAGCGCCTCAGTTATGAACATTCCTTGGGTTTGGTATAGAATGTGATGGTAGAGATTCGGGCTGCTGGTTGTTTATACTAAGTCCAAATTGCAAGGTGTCCAGCAAAGTTTTCATCTGTTGCATGAGTTGGAGAATAGACCCTTGCATTTCTACCCTTTTCAGGTTCAAGTCAGCCTGCTCGACGGGTTGTTGAGCATTCCACATGGGCTGATTAACCTGATTCAGGGGAAACTGAGTATATACATGACCCTGTCCTATTGGTTTTTGCGGTACATAGTTGTTGGGTCGATATTGAGTCTACTGCCCTTGATCTTTCCAAGAGAAGTTAGGATGATTTTTCCAACTAGAATTGTAGGAATTCGAATAAGGGTTGGACTTAACATTCTCTTGCACAGTAAGAACATCCTCATAAGATGAGGATGAAAAAGGATCAGAAAGACTGGGATCAAAGGCCCCAGTTTGGAACCCATAAGGTTCCGAGAAGAGTTGGCTCGAAGGTCAAGCCATCTCTAGTTGCTTTACAAACTCCCGTCCCGTAGGAGTTTGCGAAGAATGGAATCCCGATCCCTGGGATTGAGCGGATCTAGAAAAATTAGAGTTTTCAGACATCCACTCTTCCATTCGTTTAGTAACCAGATCCATCTTATCTAATCTATTGCAGATCAATTCTATATCAAATGTATGAGAATCTTGGACCTCATTGGCATTTGATCTAATTTGTTGGGATCAGTTGAAGGTTTCCATGGAGGCATGCTTTAGAGAATTTTTGCTCATTTCCTCAAACAAATCATATGCGGTATCTACGTCCTTGTTGATGAAATTGCCTCCGCAAGAAGCATCCACATGATTACTGAGTTGATCATTCAGCCCATGATAAAAGATCTGCACAAGCTGCCATTTAGGCACCTCATGGTGTGGACACTTCCGCAACAGATCCTAGAATCTCTCCCAGTCCTAATGAAATGGTTCCTCTTGCAGCTGGGCAAAAGTGGTAATTGCCCGTCGTAATGCATTGGTTCACCCAATTGGGAAGAATTTCTTCAGGAAGGTCAATTTCAAAGCTGTCCAAGTAGTAATCGGTCTTCCAATGGTACAATACCAATGTGCGGCCTTATCCCTGGGTGAATGAGGGAAAAGCCTCATGAGCATCTATTCTTCATCCACATTCCGTGATTTGGTGTCTAAACTAGAGTGATCAGGTCTTGCAAATGTTGGAATGGGTCATCTGAGCCAAGTCCATGAAAGTGTTTAATTAGACTCAAAACCTAGGTCTTCATCTCAACATCTTCGACGAGGATCACAACGTCGGGAAGATCCTCATAATTTGAAGGATCATAAAAATCCTTCAAGGGCCGAGTGCCCTGACCATTCATTCGTTGGACCATTGCTACATTTGCTACAATTCTTCCAATTGCCTCTGAATCAGCTCCTGCTGGTTCGGAGGCGGGGGAGGTGGTTGTTGATTAGCCATGGGATCTACTTGGCTAAAGCTCAACCTCCACCTTTGGGAATTGTCTAAAGGTCCTTCTAAAGGAGGGTTCAATGACCTCCTTCCGAGCATACACTGAAGGAAGTTGGAAGGACGAGGAATAGAAGGGACCCTGTAGCACAAAAATATAAGCCTATCTTTAGGTTAAGTAGCCTAAAGGTCTACAGACTCTCAGAATCCATCCTAAGATTATGGATGATTTACTCTACTTATGTCCAGGCAATCCAACTAGTTAGAAGGACGGACTGGGGAGAAGGTTCTTCCATTGGCTTGTGCCTCCGATTCCTAGTGTACCCCCCAACCGCGATCGTTTGACGCTACTCCCCTAGCTAGACATTAGATTGACTAGTATAAGTAGGTTAATCATGAATAATCCCAATCTGGATCCCGTAGAGCGAACCAGTCCTTATGGCCGTCTACTCAATTTTAGTTAGGCTTGGGATATTGATGCTTTTGGAATGTGATGGGCCCTTAATGGGTTGTGCCCTTAATGATTCATTTGATAATGTGTGAATGTGCACAACCAAGAGGTTTTCAAGCAAGATTATTAATGATGAGATTAATTTTAGGATTCAAATCTTTCTTAATAGCTTTTAGGATTCAAATATTAGGTGTTTTCAAACAAAGTTTGTGAGGCAATCCAAGTTTTGAAAGCACAAGTTCAAGTATTTTTCCTTTGTAAATCAAGAAAATATGGAGTGCCTGGCTTCACCTATGTATTGAATCCTATGGGGCAACTACACAATGAACCTCTTTCAGATTAGGTTGTGTAGCCCAAAAAATTCAATCAATCGACTCAAATGCACCACCGATTAAAGCACACAAAAGGGTGATTAACCTAATATGATTTCTACTCTTTTATGTGTTGAATTCGTGTACTGGGTCCATAGGTTGGAATCCCAGTTGAGTAGATAAAAATCAAGTCCAATTATGTGCCTCAAATGGGGTGTATAGAGTGTGTATATTGATTTGTCCCACAGCAAGATCTCTTTTTTTTTGTTTTCTTTTTAAATGCGAGGGTGAGGTGGATAAAGGTGGCAAACAAGACAATCAATTCTATCCTAGGGTTTATGCAAACACCTAAGTAGATTAGGTCTTGGTTATGAGTGGCGAAATGAACTAGTTGGGGGGGATGTGGGGGACACTTACAGAGTACTCTACCCACACTTTACTCCAATCTACCGCAGTTGGACCTCCATGATAGGGTACCTGCAAGATAGTAGATCAAAGAAAAGTAGGGTTAGTGCTACATAAGTGCAAAGAAATGCAATAAACAATAAAATAAATTCCGTTGCCTCCCCACAAACGGTGCCAAAATGGTCGGGCATGCTTCACGTGTTAGAAATTGAGGTTACAAGTAAGCTATCATTGTAGTTGCAAAACACGTCGATCAGATAAAATTTATACCGAAACTCCAAGGGAGTCTCAGGCTAAACATAGGGAGGCGACGTTTACTTTACATGAAAATCGTGCCTCGATTCGTTTCTTTTTGGTATTTTATGGTTTTGTTGTTTTTTTGTGTTTTTTGAAATAAATGACAAGCAAATGAATCACAAGATAGAGATGAGGAATGAAAATGGTATATATATCAATCCAATGTTTATTACAATCTACTATGAAAAAATAAAAAGAGAGGGAGGTGAGACGAAATCTCCCGAATCGGCTATTCGATGAGACGATGGCACTTGGCGGAAGCTCGGATGAAGGAGGTGAGGAGTGGGACGATGGAGGTGAGATGCAGGAGGACGTCATGTTGGGGAAAGCTTCGGCGTGGCTCTGGAATGGAGGTGAGAAGACGAAGGTGATCTATTACCGGAATGGAGGTGGGGGGATGGCTCCAAGGCTAGTTATGAAGGGAGATGTGAAGTTGGAGGAGTATTTGGTGAGGCAGAGGTTCGCAACACTAATAGGCACCTTGGGAGCTTGGGAACAAGCTCTAATGGTGTGTTGGTAGGCTTGCTACAGCTTAGGAGTAGGTTGGAGTAGAGTAGGTAGAGATCGCTTGGAAGGGAGGGGGTGTAGGTCTTTTTATAGTGGAGGAGAAGAGGCAAAAATCGTATCTAGGTCTTTACTGACGTCCACAAATGTCGCTGCAGCTGTTGCTGAAGATCCGCCCTTCAATTGCTCTTACTGGTGCGCACGGGCCTTTAGTTACGTCCAAAAATGTTGGTGTAGTTGTCGTTGAAGATCCACCCTTCAATTCCTCTTGCTAGCACGTGCAGGCCTTTAGTGACAGCTGCAAGTGTCGCTAAAGGCCCAAATAAATGTTGCTAAAGATCCGTGCGTCTCCCTGCTGGTGTGCGCTCCACTGGCGCTGCGTGCTTCGTGCACCCGTGTCGCGCATGCGCTAGCGTGCGCTGGCATGCGCGTGTGCATACGCTGCACTACTGCTGCTGCGCGCTACGCGCTGCGCAGCTACTACTGAGCGGCCGACAAAATTGGAAATTGGGGGGCTGTGGGGATTCGAACCCGCGCCGCACCATTGAGAACTGCAGTCTGGACCATTGCGCCAAGTGTGTGGATGTGTCGTGAGGAGGAGCTTGGTGCAAAGCCTCCCAGCCATTGGATCCTGATCCAATGGCTAGGATTCAAGGGCATGGATGAAGGAGGAATTGGGCGGTGCTGCTGGCCGGTGTTGGGCGGCCTGGATGGTGCCACATGGCGCCATCTGGACCATCCATCCTCTTCTTCTTGTAGAAGGTGCACGGTGCTCAAATTAGGATGGTTATCACAATGCCGGACTGCAATCGTTGCTCTGGATCTATCCGTATGGTTGGATTATCCATCCGGAACCCATATGGATGTCGCATTGCCCCCTTGGCCGTTGATCTTCCTCGGGCTTAATGTGATGCTATGGGACTCTGATCTGGACGAATTCAGAGGCGTTAATCTCCGATCGTCATCTCGATCTGATCCGTATGGTCTGATCGTCCATCCGAGGCCTTGAAATAAATCCTCTTTTCTCCGAACAATAAAAAGGACCTAATTAACCTAAAATATAAACAACTACTCTAAATACACAATGATGCATGCTATGCAATATTTATATCATGATATGCACTACTAAGCCTAGGAACTATCACAAATAAGCATTTTACGATGAATTTATACGTGTTTATCAATTAATACTTATCTCACTATTTAAGTTAAAATACTTAGGTTATGCTAATACTGCTACTACTTAACTTATATAGCTTATATTACTTTATAATATAGATTACTACACCAATAGTTTACTTGATTAGACTAACTACTTAATTACCTATTAATTAACTACAATGTGTTAACCACATGAATAATTGCAAAGAAATATTCAATGGATACAAGGCAATCATTCCATAAGCAAGAAGAATTGATATGCATTGAATTAGAAAGAAAATACAACCAAAAGTGTTGTTTTATAATAATAATTTCAATCTCAACAATTATTTACAACTTAGGATCAATTTGATTTGATACTTAGGCTCTTCACCCTCTTATTAAACATTCTCAGTCTTTAAACTTAGCACAGTCCAACAGTTAGCCTCAACTTCACAAGACCTTCATAAGCACTCGTCACTTAACAAAACATGCCTCAAAACTTAGGCTTAATAAAGCCTTTAATTTCTCTTTGAAACAAAAGGAGATTGCGCATGTAGTGTTTGCAGGATCAATGGACCAAATGAACTGGATCAACCACTACTAGCCACATGGCACAATCCCCACCTTCCACCTGGCACCTGAAGGCTACTCCCTAGAGCTGCGATTTAGCCCTCACACAGGCACACGCAACGCACACACACATGCTCAATAAAGCTCCCAGTGCTCGTGACAACTGAGTGATTAGCATTGTGAATCATTTTAAATGCAAATAGAATGTCATGATTTTTTGAGCTTGGACTATTAAGTCCCCCTAATTTTCAGTGCACAGTGCCATATTGAAATATTGATTCTGATCGACTCAGAGCTCCAATTCCTAAGGTTAAGAGGTTGGTCGAAAGGCCTATGGATCTACTTTGGATTGTTATAGTCAATTAGATTAGAGGATCAGATTTGATCCACTAAATTAAAGCTTAAACTTGGCTTGGACACAAGTCTACACTATTGGTAGGTTCACTTTAGCGAACTATAATTGAGCCTAAGTACATGATTATTTAGACTAGTGGTTAGTTTAGAGCATACACTACATTGATAAAATTATTTAAGCTCATGAATTATCAATCTCACATTTTTATTAAATGGA
Organism: Thalassia testudinum; assembly: GCA_037157565.1. NCBI lineage: Eukaryota > Viridiplantae > Streptophyta > Magnoliopsida > Alismatales > Hydrocharitaceae > Thalassia > Thalassia testudinum. The sequence continues at coordinate 218,639,209 of JAZHRO010000031.1, read as the reverse complement.
GGTGCACCCATTACATTCATGTACTAATACATTTATATAAATATATCTTTTCGTAGGAATAAATTGGGCATATCAATTTTAGCATCTTGGGTTTGTATAAGAAAAAGAAAGGAAGAAAGAGATTCCAAAATCTTCATTTTCAAACCTATAATTATCCCCCATAATCAATTCTTTCTATCATAGATCTTCTTCCTTATTTAAGACAAAAATACCAACCACTCTCTATTTTCCATGCAGGCACATTCCCTTCCTTATTTTCTCTCTCTCCCTGTTAATCTCTCACTGATTCTCTATTTTCCCTCTTTATATGTAGGACTTAGAGGACGGTAAGGGGTACCTTCCTCATGAGATGAATTCCTCTCCATCATGTCTCATCCACTATGAGGAACCATGACAAATATGCATGAATTCATGATAAAATGTTTATTTATGATAGTTCCTAGGCCGGGCATTGCATTTCAAAGTATAAATATTGCATAACATTCATTGCATTACATTTAGGATAGTTTGTGTATCCTGTATATTAATTCCAACATTTTATATGACCAAGAGGTAGTGCTACATCTTTACGGGCTTCGGATGAAGAATCCGACCATACAGATGGATTCGGAGCTACGATTGCAGTCCGTCAGCACATCACTTCAATCAGAGCTCTAGAAGAAGATGGATGGCCTATATGGGACCATGTGGCGTCATCCAGGCCATCCTACATGAGCCACAGTCCCTTAGTCTTGCCTCAAGGAGAGAATCCAGCCCAACCATTGGATCTCAATCCAACGGCTGAGAATCGCTCAATGTCACCAGGTCTCCTCCAAAGCACCTCAAAGAACTGATCATGAACGTTGGATTTTCATCCAACAGTTGAGGCCACAGCAAGCTAAAGCATCCATGCGACCAACTAGTGCCCTCACTACAGTGGTAGCACACCTGCTCCTCATAGAGCTAGGGAGGGTTTGAGCAGCAATCCGCTACTGCCACCTCAGCATGAGCTAAATTGGATCGCTCGATCTCGATCTTGCGGCCAGAATTGCGTACGCCAGATCAGATATCACCCAATGACGCAAGGAGACACACCAGATCCCACACACATAATCAGGGGCACTCATTCAAGACAACCAGATGTGCTCTCGGTCGTCGGATCTTCTTGAGGGTGCACTGTGCACGCGTTTCAATCTGTGAGGATGCGAACTGAGGGTGCATCCCAGCTGTACGATGATGGATCCAATGGATCCCAACGCATGCGCTAGCAGACGAGCATGATCTCCTCGATTTGAATCACGTAGGCCACCCGATCCTCAGCCGTACGATGCGAATCCAACAGCTAAGGCTCTCCCCACACTGTGCCATGTACAAGAACTTGATAAATGCCAGTTTATCATCATTCTCATGCATTAAAGAAAACCTAGCTCTTAGGATTTTGCTTCGCGAATGGGTTTTTTGGCTGTATCTAGGCATTAACTAGGTTAGTCATGCATTGCAATTTTTTCTCGTCATTTTAGTGTGTTTTTGTGAGTGTTAGGGATGAACAGATATACAGATCCCTAAAACCCTTGCACTCAAGAAGGCAACTGGTGAAGGAGGAGCTCAGAGTAGTTGGAACTCAGCTTGATCCTGCTCTCCACAGCTGGAACCTAGCTTACTTGGACTAGGGATAGCTCATCCTAACTCCATTCAGCTCATCTAAGCTGAATGGCAACTCAAGAGAGCTCATCTTAGCTCAACTTAGATGAGTCTAGCTCATCTCAGCTCCCACTAATCCATAGGGAGCTCTAGGTAGCTCAGCTAAGTTGACTGGAGTTCACCCTAGCTCAGGTCCAGCTATATCCAGCTCCACTCTACTGCAGTCAGCTGAAGATGAATTCATTCCAGCTCAGGAAGCTCAAGTCCAGCTCTTGGGGACCCAACATAGCTCAAGATAATTGAGCTAAGCTACCTTAGCTGTCTCAACCAGCTCAATTCTCCACCGGAGCACTAGACCCAGCTGACCTTAGCTCCATTCAACAGAAGCCAGCTAACTTTAGCTTGGCTTAGTAGCCAGCAAAGAACTAGCAAGCTAAGCTAGCTAGAGTAGCCACATGTTGACCTCTTCAGTAGCTGCTAACTCCAATTCAGCTCCAGATTCTACATATCCAGCTCCTCTCCTCAAACCCTAAGCTCCACATGCATATTCCTCTATTCTATAGCTAGCCAAGCTAGCTTTGCTTAGCTAAGCTTAGCTAACATCCACCTCCATGGCACCAAAAACCTAGCCCTAACTCCACCTACATAACCTACCACTCCAAGTCCACCTAAGCCTACTTAAGCTAGCTGCACCTCTACTCAAGTTGGTGCCACCACTTCACAACCTTTCACCCCTCAACTAACCACCAAAAGACACCTAATGTTGGCCCCAAAACTAACCCTAACTACCTCCCTTTTGGTGCCAACCTCAACCTCTATATCCACACTCTTCTAGATGCCTAGAAGTTGGTGCCAACCCATGGCACCTCTCCATGGTTGGCGCCACTTTTAGGTGTCCCTTGGCCATCCATAACTACCCCCTTTACACCCCTTAGGTGGCGCCAACTCTCCTTAGCCCTAGGATCACCTAACCACCTCCATCTTCCCATCTTTGCCCTCCATATCAAGAGTCACCTTAACCCCTCATCCTACGCTATAAAATGACCACCACCCACCAACCTATGACCCATCCTTGGCTAGAAAATTTCCTCTCATATTCCACCTAAAGCCCACGCCCAAGAGAGAAGAAGAAGAAGAAGATTAAGGGGATACTCTATCCCCTTAGTGCCTTCCCCTCTTCCCTTCTCTCTTGTGTCCATGCCAGCCAAAGGAGGAGCCATGCAGGCAAGACCTTTCGAGGAGGTCTTGAGGGTGGTCCATGCCACCTTGGAGGAGAGCTTGAGGGTGCCCTTGGAGGAAGGACTTGAGGTGGAGAGCATCCACCTTGGAGGAGCTTTCGAGGAAGAAGGAGACCCTTTTTCAAGCCAAGGAGCAGGTAGGTTTGGAGCAAGAAGACTTCCTTCTTCACCAGATTCTACAAGAGGATTTGTGTTTCTTCTATTGCTTTTATATTTTCCATTTCTACTAGAAGCATTCCTCTACTTGTCTTTGTAAAAGAACACAAATTCTGCTAAATTATTTTGCATTCTTTTTAATTTCTTGTTGCAAATGTTATCTTTGTTTTAGCAATTGTTTCACTTCCACTCCCTAATTACTCTAGACCTCCACTTGTCTAGAGTGAGCTTAGGTAGTGGACATATTTATCTCTTAAGTTTTAGCTTAGCAATTTTAGGTGTTAGCACCTTTCCATCACAATTCGCATTTTGCCCTCATTATTTCAAAACTGAAAAAGAATTATATATATAAAATACCAAAAAGAAAGCTGAGATTTATTTTCTAAGCAAGAGAGTTGAATTGCAAATTTTCCTCCTTAGATGACCCTAGACACTCCCCTATCTAGGAATGTAAATTTAAAAGTGTATGTGATTTGGCTTGTTACAATGAATTAAAAACCTGCTTTTTCAAATCACGCTAAATTTTGCACCACTTTTTGGCATCGTTGCTGGGGTGGCACGGCTTTGCTTAATCATTTTTTCTCTTTCTTGAAGTGGATCTCATACCCTTCTCTTTCTTTTCTCTCGTGTGTGCAGGAATTGTAGGAAGAACGCGTGAATTTGGAGGCGAAAGCCAAAAGTTCCTTTTCTTCCCGCGAAATTCAGGTTGGTTCTCTTTTCTGGTCACATAGTTAATTAAAACTACCAAAAAAATATTAAACTTGGCTTTCAGGATCCCAAACATCTTAATTAAGTGGAGTGGTGTCCATTAAAATTCATTGATTGCTTGTATGCTTTATTAAACACCACCCCAATCCAAGTATTGGTGTTCTGATTTTCGGGTCCAGATTTCTATCTGGAATCCAAAAATCAATTCCCAGTACCACTGGTCTATTAAAATTCTAAAATTTCATACAATGATTCCAAATTAAGTTAGGAATAGCTATTCCAAATTTCAGATGAATTGGCTGTGCATTTAATTTTTAAAAATTTGTATACTGCAGAGGGGTCACACCCTCTAATCTTCCTATTTTGCTACGGTCTGTGAATTTTTAGAATTTTTATACTCATCCAAGTTTTGTGAAATTTATCTTTTTGGAATTCTTGTGAAATTATACATCTTACATAAAATCACCAAAATTTTTTGAGGCCAGTGGTGGTACAAGAAGTCCAGAATACTCACGAGTATAATTTTTGGACTTGGACACTAGCACAAACAATAATTCACAAAAAATATCAACTAAATTCGTAAAATATTGCAAAAATATTTTTTCGAATCCTTGTTTGATTCTATTGAAAGTAGTGGTGTTGTTTGAATTGTTTAAACCACTACTTAATACAGAAAGCCTAAACTTAACTCGTTGATAGTTAAATTTCTGTCCTAGGATCAATAATATTAGGATTTCTTTTTCATTTTTAGAGACAATCCAGTAAAAGGAAATTGATCTCAACCCATATAACATGATTTCCTATTGTTTGTGGATCTTCTAAACTTGTCTAAAGTCATAAGAAAGGAAACCCTAAAACTCATTATTTTAAATCCAATCCTAAAAGATAAGAATATATCAATTGTGTGATAACTTGATTTGCATTGGAACTACTTTCCAATTTCTGTACATACACAAAAAAATTGAAATAACAAGGCAATAACACAAATTAACATGCTCCACATTCCGTGTGCATTATAGTATCCTAGACCTAACTAAAATCCGTAGCAACTTGATCATTAAGGCTTCGTCAACTTAGGCTTGCTATATAGGTCTTAAGTTTTCTCTAGTTAATACCAATTCTGTCATCTATATCTGGTGTTCAGGCTGAGGGGCCGTGTCAAACGACCAGGCGTGGGTTTGTACAAGCACTTGGGGTTTTCCTTGGGAAACGTTTGGGCCCAAACCTCCCCTTAAGCAACTTGGCTAGATTTGGTAATAGAATGGGTATTCATTATTGATTACTTATTTCCTACGTAGACCAAGTCTTAGGTTTATTTTTAGAGAGTCACACTTAAGCTAGGTCTAGCTTTGGTTGTTTGAATTGCACACTTTCTCCCATCTCTTTCTCTTCTCCTCCCATCCAATTCTTCCTAAACAGTGCAAGCACGGGCGATGGTCCCAAAAACGACATCTTGAGGGACAATATGATTTCGCCCCCCATAGTAGAAAATCATTATTTTCTTCTCCCTCCTCTTCTAGGAAAATGGAAAACCCATGAAGCTGACAAAAAAATTCTGCTTCCACTTCTAACCCGTCAGTCGACCCACAAGCTGACTTCCCCCTCCCTCACCTCCCTCATTTGGAGCAACCGGAAATTCCTGTTGGGCCAGGTAGCCCTCCAATTCTAACTCAAAATCCAAACCCATTTGCCTTGATGGTCGACCATTTGGTTCGGCTGCAGCAAAATCAAAAAGGTTTGGCTAGGACTGTCATGAACCTAGCTAAACACGGGCAAAATCCACCACCCCGCCAATAGTCTGTCGTACCTCTTAAGGATTACTATGATCCTTCCAATTACGAGGAAAGACCTGGGGTAGTCATACCACAAGGGGATTTCTTGATCAAACCAGCCATTCTAAACATTATAAAACATTTTCATGGTCTTCTAAGAGAGGACCCTTTTTGTCTTCTCAAGGAATTAACTGTCCTCGCTCAAACCACTCGTTCCTACAATGTGCAGGAAGACATGTGCTTAATCAGGCCTTCTCCTCTCTCTCTTAAGGACAAAGCTTCTCATTGGTTTAGAACGGTTGGGTGCCCCGTTACCACGTGGCCCTAATTAAAAAGCACTTTTCTAAAAAAAAATTTTCCAATCGGTTGAACTAATGGTTTAAGATTATCAATAACGACCTTTCAGCTAAAACTTGGTGAACCTCACCACGAAGCCTGGGAAAGATTTCTGGAACTTCTAGGAAGTTGTCCCGACCATGAAATTCCATAATTGCAGCTAGTGCAAATCTTCTATCATGGATTAGAAGATCAATTGAAACGATTGGTGGATGCCTCATGTAGGGGCAATTTCCTTAACAAAGATGCCGAAAGTGCCTATCTCCTCTTTGAAGAAATGAGTGAAAACTCATTTAATATGACTTCAATGGACACTTTTGGTAGAACACAAAACCCCAGACACGGAGTCTATGAAATTGATTGCAAATCCACCTCTGTTCTAGTCACTCAAGATGATCTATATATGTTAGCTCAACGACTAGACCAGATGCAAATTCACCAAAAGAAAATGGAAGAAAAGCTCACAAATAAACAAGCTTCACACGTTAACTCTCCACACACTAACCCTCCACAACTTCTTCGAAGAGAAAATCTACACAACATTGATGCCACATCTACTAGTGAGCAGTTTCCAGCTGATTTTTTGCAGGATTTGACTAGGAATTTTGATCAAAATATTTTTGATCCCACCAAGAAAAATATTTATACTCTCTAGGAGTAATTTAGAAATCCCTCCAACACTTTCAATCAAAATTGGAGGACTAACCCGAATCACTCCTGGAAAAACCCAAACTCGATTCCTTTTCCCAAACAAAACTATTTTGGGAATTATGGGCAACCTGTGTATCAACCTGGACCATCCTAGGATGATATTAACAATCAGGTCACGAAAACTCTGGAAGGAATGTAGAATCAAATGACAGAAGTAACTCGCATGATTACCAACTTGCAACACCAAGTTAAGGTTACTCCTGATCATCTACCTGTTGGGAATTTACCTTCCCAACCCATGCCTAACCGAAATAATCAAAGGAATTAGTTACAAGGTGGATATCCCAGTCAACCCATTCAACCAGCACCTTAGCATCCAGTAGGTTTCAATATCAGTCAGGCTTCCCATCCTCATCCTAGAAATAATTAGACTGCAAATGCAGTTACTTTGAGGAATGGGAAAACCACTCACAATCCCTTGCCTGTTGAAGAAACCTATTTTAATGAAACACAGATCAACTCTTCCCCATCTTCCTCTCATATTATTCAGGAACCAATTAATGCAAAATAAGGAAACCCTGCTCCATTTCCACAAGCCCTCCATTCTTCAAATAAGAAAAAGAAGAAATCCAAGCCCACTGAAAAGGAATTAATGGATTTATTTGGGAATGTTGAAATTAATATCCCTCTCCTAGATGCCATTAAATACATCCCTACCTATGCAAATTTCCTAAAAGTTTTGTGTACCCCGAAAAGGCAGCCCCAAAATTTTGGAAAGGTGATCCTTCCTGAGATAATCAGCTCAGTTGTGCAAAGTCAACTGCCTCTTAAGAGAAAAGATCTCGTCGCCCCCTGATTCATGTTATCATTAATGATACTTCTTTTGATCGCACTTTGTTGGATCTTGGTGCCTCAATTACTCTTATCCCCACAATTATTTTTGAGGAATTTAAGATCGGTGAATTAAAGCTTGTTGAGGTTACTCTTCAATAAGCCGATGATCTACAATTAAACCAAGGGGAATTGTTGAGGATGTCCTTATCTGGGTCAAAAATTGTCTATTTGCAGTAGACTTTTTAGTCCTAGACATAAAGGTACAAGAAGCACTAAAGTTTGCCCCTATCATTCTTGGAAGACCATTCTTAAGCACTGCCCGTGCAAATATTGATTGTGATTCTGGAAAAATGAAGATCATGTGTGGTGGTGAATCTGTAACCCTGGACATTTTCCAAGCTTCTAGGCAGTTCCAAGAACCAAATTTCTTTGATGATTCAGATTCAGAAATAGAAAATATTGTGGAGGAAACTTTGCAAATTTCCCATTTAGGTTCCTATTTTGCCATCAATACGGTTCCTATACAATCCACTTCTCACACTTCCACACTAACCACACATTCAGCTAACCTTCCAGCTGACTCTTTCACTCTCACCTCACCACTAACACACAATGCAGAAATTCTTTCGGAGATGGGCCCACAATTGGAATTGAAACATTTGCCTGGCTCCCTTAAATATGTCTTCCTAGGTCAAAATCAGACCCTGCCCTGAATATAAATTCTAGACTTACCGGGGCACAAGAGCACAAACTTCTCTAGGTTTTGAGTAAATATAGAAAAGCTTTTGGCTGGACCCTTTCTGATCTTAAGGGCATTCATTCATCCTATTGTACACATCATATATATTTAGAGGATGATTCTCGCCTCTCCCGCCTACCACAAAGGCGCTTGAACCCTATTATGCAGGAGGTGGTAAAAAAGGAGATTACTAAGTGACTTGATGCTAATATCATCTACCCCATTTCTAACAGTGCCTGGGTTAGTCCAACACAAGTTGTGCCCAAAAAGGTTGGACTAACAATTGGCACTAATGATAATGGGGAGAATATAGCCACTTGAACTGCCTCTTCTTGGTGCATGTGTATTGATTACAGAAAATTAAACATCACCACCAAGAAGGACCATTTTCCACTCCCCTTTATTCATCAAATATTCGAGCATTTGCTGGATGAGATTTTTACTATTTTCTGGATGGTTATTCTGGCTATAATCAAGTAGCGGTTCATCCTGAGGACCAGGACAAAGTAACTTTCACCTACCCCTTCTGAACATTTGCTTTCCGAAGGATGCCCTTCGATCTTTGCAATGCACCTGTGACTTTTCAAAGGTGTATGCTTGCAATATTTTCAGACCTGGTAGGTGAATGCTTAGAAGTCTTTATGGATGACTTCTCTATTTTTGGGGATTCTTTTGACCATTTTCTCAAGAACCTTGAAAGAACTCTCCAAAAATACATAGAAGTCAATCTGGTCCTCAGTTGGGAAAAAGTCATTTCATGATCCAGGAAGGTATTATCTTAGGCCATGTTATTTGAAAACAAGGAATTGCGGTAGATAAACCAAAAATATATGCTATATCTAAGCTCCCACCGCCCATTACTGTCAAACAAATCAGATCCTTTTTGGGTCATGTGGGTTTCTACTGTAGATTCCTCAAAAATTTTTCCCAAATCTCCAAGCCCTTAAGTCAGCTACTTACTAAAGATTAGCCATTTGATTTTAATGATATGTGCTTGGAGAGATTTTTGAGGTTGAAGAAGGAAGTTACCGAGGCACCAATTTTATAGGGACCTGATTGGAATAGTCCCTTTGAATTAATGACAGATGCCTCATATTTTACTGTAGGGGCCATTCTAGGGCAAAGAATTGGCCAGAAGCCCATTGTGATCTATTATGCTAGCAGAACTCTTGATGATGCACAACGAAATTACACGGTTACTGAAAAGGAACTTCTTGGCATTGTATTTGCTTTAGAAAAATTTAGATCTTATCTTTTGGGGTCACATGTCACTGTATATACCAACCACTCAGCAATTAAATATTTGCTGACAAAGAAAGATGCGAAACCCTGCCTTATCCATTGGATTCTATTGCTCCAGGAATTTGACCTGGAAATCAAGGATAAGGAGGGATCGCATAATGTAATGGCCGACCATCTCTCTCATCTTTTGATGAATGACATAATGACCCCACATGATCAATTCCCCGATGAAAGCATTTTAGCTGCTACTACCCTCCTGTGGTTTGCGTCCATCGCAAAATATTTAGCAACAGAATGAATCCTCATTGATTGGCCAAAACAAAATAGGATAAGTTCTTTGCTGATATTAAATACTATTTTTGGGAGGAGCCCGACCCTTTCCACATTTGTGCCGATCAGGTCATTTGACGATGTGTACCTGATTCTGAAATGCCTGATATTTTGACACATTGTCACTCAATGGCCTGTGGCAGACATTTTTCGGGCAAGAAAACTGTAGCTAAAATCCTTAATGTGGGATTCTATTGGCCCAACTTGCACAAAGATGCTCATAACTTTGTTCGGTCCTATGTGAGTTGCCAGTGCATCGGCAACATGACTCGGAAGGATATGATTCCCCTTAATCCTATTTTACAGGTTGAAATTTTTGATGTTTGGGGCATCAACTTCATGGGACCATTCATCAACTCTGGTGGGTATTTATATATACCAGTCGCAGTCGACTATGTTTCCAAGTGGATAGAAGCAATACCTACTTGCACTAGTGATCATCGCGTGGTTGTCGAATTTCTTAAGAAAGATATTTTCTCATTATTTGGCATACCAAAAGCCATTATCAGTGACGGACGTTCACATTTCACTCACTCATAATTCAGTTACCTTCTTTCTAAATATTGGGTTAATCATAAAATTTTCACACCTTATCACCTCCAAACAAATGGCCAGGCAAAAGTTTCTAATTGGGAAATTAAAAATATTTTACAAAAGATGGTTAGGCCCGACTGTAATGATTGATCCACCAAATTGGACGATGCATTATGGCCCTACCGTACAACTTTTAAAACTCTACTTGGCATGTCTCCCTTCCGCCTGATTTTTGGGAAGGCATCCTGACTGGTCGATTGTTCGCTTTAAAGTCGTTTGCAGTTTAATGTGGTGGAAAAAATCGACTAATCAATATTTAAAAAAAAAAATAACCACTCGCAGAGGAGCGGGTTGTATCCACAGGGAGGCAATGACGTATTAAAATTCGCACCAGTTAAAAACGTTTGTTCGTAGCTAGTTTGGACAAGAATCAAGCAAAAATTACCTTCAGATTAAGGTTGAAGCAAGAAACAATGCTGAAATAGTAATTCTGAGAAACTAGAGGATATTTTTCGCAATGCAGATTCAATAAAATATTATTAAAAAGTGGTAATGGCAGAAAATGTAATTTTTAATTGGGAGGTTACTGTAGCAAAACAGGGGATTTTTTTCCCTTTGCCTTGTGCGATGAGGAGTGGATGGCCGGATGCGGGAAGCTCGGAGGAAGTCCCTTGGAATGAGGGCTTCGAAGCGATGGTGGCATTGTGTCGTGTGGCGGCCGGAGGTGGCCGGACGAGCTCCGACGGATGTGCTGCAGCCGGTGCCGCAGCTGCTTTGGCGTGAGCGCGTGCGGCCTGTTGGCGGTGAGGACTGCCGCGCGCTGTTGCTGCATGCTGGCTGAAGGAGTGGGCGTGCACTGCAGCCTGTGCGCGCTCTATTGGCGTGGAGAGCGGGTGCTGCTGGCGGTTCTGCAGGCACGGGATGTTGTGGGTGACTTCAAGCGGGTGCTGCTGGCGGTTAGCAGATGGGGCGGGTGCGGCTGGAGGTTCTGCTGGCACGGGGAAGTTGCGGGTGCTACTGCAGGTGAGCAGGTGCGGGTGTGGCTGGAGGTGAGCGGGTGCGGCTGGAGGGCGTGGAGATGGCGCTGGAGGTGAAGTGGTCAGATGTGGTTGTGCGGGTGGACTTCAGACGGGTGCGCAGGCTATTGGCAGAGGGTGTGGGTGTGCGGTAAGGTGCAGGCTGAAGGTGAGCGGGTGGCTTCAGACGTCTGGGAAATTTCCCGGACGTCTTAAGTGACTGAAAGGGTGGTTGAACAGTAGCTGCGGTGGTGGTGGTTGGTGATGACGGCGAGGGAGATGCACGCTAAGGTGCTCACGGTAATGCGGACGAGCTTCGGATGGAGGTGTGGCCTGTCACACCACACGCCCTCGATGGTGGAGACTCGCCGCCACGATTGAGGCCGGCAGTATGGAATGGAAGAAAGGAGATCTCTCCACTGCACAGTGGTGGTCGATGGTGGAGGCCTCCCGAGCTCGACTGCCTCCCTCCTTTTGTAGTGGCCTGCACAAATTTGAAATCAGTTGCCCGACCAAATCCAACACATCTGCTCCTCCTTGAATGGGTTCTTCACTGCGGTAGCTGGTGGCGTTGGTGCGGCAGCCAGCCGTTCCTACAAGAAGAAGAACAAATAAAATAATGTTAAAATATTAGGGTCATTTATATATAGACCCTAAACTTTTATGTTAATGAAAACAATGTACCTAACTGTTTATCTAATTAGATAAATGCCATTCTAAGCTAATTCTAAATGCACTTAAAATATGAATGCAATGCATGGATTATGTAATTAAATTAAAATATGAATTAATCTATTTACATCCTAATTTATGCTAAATAAATGTTTGAATTAACCTAATGTCTAGGAACTTAAATACTTAAATAGCCCACAACTATGGGCTAATCAAATACCCCCATGCCTAATTTTTGCTAGTCCCTAGCAAAATTAAGTGAAACCTAGCACTCCAAGTAAACTAATTAACTCTCTTAGTCTTCCTTTAGAAGCATATTAAGTTCAGACTCTAGACCCACGGTTCCTAAGTAGTTGCTAAGTTACAGACTAGGTTGGCTAAAGACGAGTTGGAGGCACAAGTTTCCCTGATTTCTGACTCTACCCTAAAGTTTATTGATCCCTGATATTAAAGCATCCGTGCCTATGCATTGGTCTGAGTTATTTGAGTTAAAGGATTTTTTATATATATATATATATACTTTTTTTTTGTTTATTCTTCTAAGTCTAACCTCAGATCAGCTATCAACACAGTCTGTGTCGGATTCATTGTCCCCATTACCATACCTCGAAGGGTGCCTACCTTTTGATGCTTCGCGATAGCACCGCCCATAACGACCCCAAGAACTCCTGGCAATCGACCCTTCGAAATAGTATCTCCCATGGATTTCTTAAGCGAATTCAGGCATATGGCAATCGGCACTTCGAGATAGGGCCGCCCATGGTACCTGAATAGCGCAATGCGCTTACATGCCCCCAGTAGGATGGATATCCTAAGATACAAGTGCCGAGGAGGTAATATGTTATCATCACATCCTCAAGGTGAGTATATACTCCACCTCTCCTGCGGCGGGAACTCTTCCAATCAAAATGTGTTTTCAAGCTTCTCTTAAGTCAAAACTAGGAGAACCAAATCTCTTTTTAGAAAGATAGAAATTAAGTTAATTACCAGACCATGTGTGTGAAATTTGGATGCTTGGGTTACAAGGACCCGTAAACCAAAGGGTAGAATAAGACTCAAGGTACTACCCCACCTTTTAAGTCAAACCCTAGCTTCCCTTCCTCAACCTCTTGAGGAATGGTCCGCAACTTAACTCCTACTTAGTTTTTAAGTCCACAAAGGACCCTAAAGATCTAAAGCTAGTAGCTCATTTAGCTTCTAAAGTTTGACCTTAGAATTAATTTAGTCTACCCTAGAGTTCTGATTTGCTTAAGACTGCAAGATCTAGCCAGTTAAGCTCAAAACCCTTTCTTTTTTTTTCTCTTTCTCTTTTTTTATTATATATATGCATGCTATAAACAAAATGCCTCAGGTCCTCTCCCCCATGCCTGGTCCAAACTATGTCCACATTGAAAACAAAAATAGCTAAAGGAAGATATTACCTGAGGCGGAGAATGGTAGGAGCTAAGGCTCTTCAAGAGTGACTTCGTCAACCAGATGGCCATCTAAAGTTATGTACGATTTTAACTGTTGACCATTGATGATAAAGGGAGTTGCTGAAGAGGAAGGATTTTTGATCTCCACAGCTCCATGCGGAAATACTTTGGTGATTATTTAAGGCCCATCCCAACGAGATTTTAACTTCCCAGGAAAAAGCTTAAGTCTGGAATTGAAAAGCCAGACTTGTTGGTTGGGCTCAAAGGTCTTTCGAAGAATAAACTTATCATGCAAGACCTTAGTTCTTTCTTTATAAGCTTGAGAGGTGTCATAAGCATCATTCCTCAGCTCCTCAAGCTCACTTAATTCTAGAAGTCGTGCCTTACCTGCCTTCTCTAAATCCATGTTAACAGTTCGAATAGCCCAAAGTGCTTTATGTTCCAACTCAATAGGTAAATGGCATGCTTTTCCATACACAATCTGAAAGGGAGAAGTACCCATAGGGGTCTTATAGGCCGTTCGATAAGAATATAAAGAATCATCGAGCTTTTCGGACCAATCTTTCCTATCAGGTCTAATGGTCTTTTCAAAAATGTTTTTTATCTCCCTATTTGATACTTCAACCTGGCCACTTGTCTGAGGGTGGTAAGGGGTAGCAACCTTGTGAGTCACTCCCAAACTCTTGATTAACCGATTGAAGTGGTGGTTTCGGAAATGAGGTCCCCTATCACTTATAATAGTCTTGGGGCAGCCGAAACGGGATATGATATCCGCCTTCACAAATTTCAAAACCACAGAGTGGTCATTTGTGCGCGTAGGAATGGCCTCTATCCATTTAGAGACATAATCAACTGCCACCAAGATATATTCAAAACCATGGGACGACGGGAAGGGACCCATAAAGTCAATTCCCCACACATCAAAAATTTCAACAAATTGAATAGGATGTTGAGGCATTTCATTCTTCTTCCCAATCGTTCCAGTCCGTTGACATCTAATACAGGACTTAACAAAATTATGAGAATCCTTAAATAAGGAAGGCCACCAAAAATCGGACTGGAGAAACTTAAAAGCAATTTTCTTAGCACCAAAATGTCCTCCACAATGAAGTTCATGGCAAAAACTCAGCACACTTTGTTCTTCCTCTTCAGGCACACAACGTCTCAATACTTGGTCTTGTCCAATTCAAAATAATTCTGGCTCTTCCCAATGAAAATATCTTGCTTGAGAAATAAATCTATTTCTTTCCTGCTCATCCAAAGGGCCAGGAGTTTGTCCAGTGGCCATGTAATTTACAATGTCTGCATACCAAGGTAAAGTTGGTGTTACCGCCATCAGAGTTTCATCGGGAAATGTCTCGCGAATGTCTTCAGAAATAGTCATTAAGAGGAAGGCGAGACAGGTGGTTAGCCACAACATTTTCTACTCCTTTCTTTTCACGTATTTCCAAGTCAAATTCTTGAGGAAGTAAGATCCACCTAATCAGACATGGCTTAGAATCTTTCTTAGCAATGAGATGTTTCACTACTGCATGATCAGTAAAAATAACCACCTTAGACCCAAGTAGATAAGACCTAAACTTCTTCAGAGCAAAAAGTACAACAAGTAATTCTTTTTCAGTGACGGTGTAGTTTTGCTGAGGTTCGGTTAAAGTCTTGCTTGCATAATGCAGCTCATGAGGTCTTCCCTCAACCCTTTGTCCAAGGACTGCTCCCACTGCATAATCCGAAGCATCACACATAAGCTCAAATGGGAGTGTCCAATCAGGAGCTTGGAGAACAGGCGTAGAGATCAAGGCCTCCTTTAGAGTTTGAAAGGCCTCGGCACACTTTGAATCAAAACTAAAGGAAGATTCCTTCGCCAACAAGTCACAAAGTGGCCTAGAAATCTTACTAAAATTTTTAATAAAGCGCCTGTAAAAGCCAGCATGGCCCAGAAAGGATCTAATCTGTTTGACATTCGTAGGCAATGGAAGTTTGGAAATAGAATCAATCTTGGCTTTATCTACTTCCAAACCTTGCTCGGATACAACATGCCCAAGTACAATTCCTTTCTGTACCATGAAGTGACTTTTCTCCCAGCTGAGGACTAAACCAGTCTCCTTACATTGTTTCAACACATTCTCCAGGTGCAGGAGACACTGGTCGAAAGAGGAGCCATAAATGGAGAAGTCATCCATAAACACTTCAACACACTCGTCAATCATGTCCGAAAAGATAGACATCATACACCACTGGAAAGTTGCAGGGGCATTACATAATCCAAACGGCATACGCCTGTATGCAAAAGTACCATAAGGACTCGTGAATGTCGTCTTTTCCTGGTCATCAGGAAAGACTGCCACCTGATTGTACCCAGAATATCCATCGAGAAGGCAATAATACTTATTCCCTGCCAATTTTTCGAGAATTTGATCAATAAAAGGCAAAGGAAAGTGATCCTTCTGGGTAGCGGTGTTCAGCTTGCGGTAATCAATATAGACCCTCCATCCAGTTGAGGGTCTAGTGACAACTTGTTCACCTTGGTCATTGAGTTCCATAGTAAAGCCTACCTTCTTTGGCACCACATGAATAGGACTGACCCATTTACTATCAGCAATGGGATATATGATCCCAGCATCCAACCACTTCAGGATTTCCTTTTTTACAACCTCCCTCATATTAGGGTTCAAACATCTCTGCATGTCCCTAAAAGGCTTGATGGAATCATCAATATAAATGTGGTGCATGCAGAGTGTAGAGTCTATACCCTTAATGTCAGCAATGCTCCAAGCAATAGCTTCCTTGTGCCTAGACAGACATTCAATCAAGGCTCCCTCCTGTGCCTCAGATAGCATAGACGAAATGATAACGGGGAGCGTATCATTGGCACCTAGGAAAACATACTTGAGAGTGTCAGGGAGGGGTTTCAACTGAAGGTTGGGGGCTTGTATGGTTGAGGGTTTCATAACAGATGTCCCCATCTCAGGTAGCAAATCTACCTTCGGCGAAAATGATGGGGGAAGAGACTCAGCAGAAACTCCTAGCAATTCCTCTAATTCTAGCATATCCCCTTCACATTCCTCCAAGAGATGGGAATGCTCATTTAGCATGACATGCTGAGGGGGGTCATCACATAACATTGAAGGAGTTGCCTCTTCAATCAGGTCATCTGTCACCTCAACTTGAGAACAATCCTCAAGTCCGGCTTATTTGTAAGCATCAAACACATTAAGCCAGATTTTCGTGTTCCCAAAGCCCATTTTCAATGCCCCAGTATTGTAATTAATTGAAGCATGGGAAGTTGCAAGGAAGGGGCGGCCCAAAATGATGGAGGGTTTGGTTGGCTTGTTGGTAGGGTCAGTGTCCAAAACTAAGAATTCAACGGGAAAGAAGAAATCCTCCACTCTTACGAGGACATCTTCCAAAATTTCCCATGGTGTCTTAAGTGATCGATCAGCAACTTGAAGGATTACAGGGGTAGGCTTCAGATTGCCTCCCCTAAGTTGTTCATACACGTAGCTCAGAAGGATGTTCACCCCTGCACCCATATCAAGTAGAGCCTCATCAATTTGTAAGTCACCAATAACTACGGAGATATATGGGGCTCCTAGGTCCTTAAGTTTTGGAGGTGTGCCATGTTGAACAATTGAGCTAACAGAATCAGGCAGGACAACTTTTGATTGGACCTGTTTTATAGATTGCCGCTTTTTCGTGCACAAGTCCTTTAAGAAGCGGGCATAAGACGGAATATGCCTGATAGCTTCAAGCAAAGGCAGGTTAATCTGCACTTGCTTGAAAGTTTCCATAATCTCATCCGTCTTATCTTTGGCTCCAGATGACACAGCAGAAGTCTGCCCAGAGGTGGATAAGCGCTCTGGTAAAGGCACTCTCGATCTCTGGGTGGAAGGGTTGTCATGTTGAGTAAGGGGTGGAACGGGGGCAACTTCTTCCGGTGAGGTGATTTCAAGCGGAGAAGATTTATGCAAATCTTCTCCGGTCGGGGTGAAAGTCGGGCTGGATGGTTTTTTAGGGGGAGAGACTATAGGAGCATCAGGTTTGGAAATTTCTTTCCCACTCCTCAGAATAGTCACCGCCTGAGCATGCTCCCTAAAGACAATCACTTTTCCTTTAGGATTTTCCTCAGCAGCACTAGGAAACTTCCCAGTCTCCCTCTATCTAATGGCCTCAACAAGGTGTTCAATTTGTGATTTCATCTCATGTATAGCCTTGTCATGAGATTGGATGATGGCACTTTGACTTTCTTGCATAGTTTTCAACATCGCCTTCAATTCAACCATCTCAGAGGTTTTAGGTTGGGCAAAGGTCTGAGGTTGGTTCATTTGATGGTTTTGAAAGGATTGTGGTTTGTAATTCCCTGAATTTGAGACATTTCCTTGTCTCCATGAAAAGTTTGGGTGGTTCCTCCATCCCTCATTATAAGTGTTGGAGAAAGGATCATTACGAGGTCTTGGACGGAACGCTTGAGCAGCATTCAAATCCGCTTGTACAAGCTCAGGGAATTGGGAGGCCAAGTGGCAATCCACAGTGGCGTGTGTATTGCCTTGACAAATTACACATTCGGAAGCTTGGGATGTGAAGGTGTTAGGTACGAATGAACTCGAGTTCGACATAAGCCTTTCCATGTTTTGATTCAATAATTGAATTTGATAGGCTAAATTCTGGGTGTCCCTTGCTTCATTCGCCTCCAACTTTCTTTGCATGAGAGTGGGCTTTCTATCCATGTTGGCAGAATTTAAGTGAATAGAATTCTCATTCAAAGTATCAAATAAGTTCCAAGATTCATCCTCAGTCTTAGATAGAAAGGTTTCTGCACATGCACCATCCACAGTTTTCCTATGCGAATCATTATGTCCGGTGTAGAACCTTTCAACCAGTTGCCATTTAGGCACTTGGTGATGTGGGCAATGTCTCAGCAAATCGTTAAAGCACTCCCACGCATCATGGAATGCTTCCCCATCCTTTTGAACAATGCTCATAATTTCCTTCCTAAAGTGATTTGTTTTGCTCATGGGGAAGTACTTCTTCAAAAACTCCTTCTTCAGGGCATCCCAAGTATTTATATTATCAAGGGTGTGATACCAATACTTGGCTTTTTCCTTTAGGGAGAAAGGAAAGAGGGTCCACATTTGAGCGTCATCAGTTACGCGTTGCAACTTCACCGTGGAACAGACCTCGGTGAATTCCTCAATATGCCTGTAAGGGTCTTCCCTAGTAGTACCATAAAAGGATTGTAGCAAGGATATGGTACTACTTTTGATCTCATACGGATTGTCCCCTCCAGGTTTACGTAGTGTTGGGCCAGCTTGATTGGTTGGGATGAAATATTCCTTAAGGCTCCTTTGACTGGCCATTTCTACCCTTGGAAGGTCTCTTCTTAGGATTATTTCAGGTTCAGGATCAAATACAAGTTGTCTCCTAAGAGAACGCCTACCAAGCATGCACTACAAACACTATTCAAAAGGACTTGTTTAGTCTTTACAGATTTAGGCTTTTGACTTTAGTTCAAATTGTAGGTGACAAAAAAAGTTGCCCAATCAATTATGCATCTATTGTCAACCTTCGAAATGCCAAAAAAGACCTAGTTGGAACTTAGGTATTCTTCCCTAAATCTCAAATGGTTAAGTAAATCCAAAGACGGAAGATCGAGGGATGCAAGTAGGCCTAAGCCTTCCTTTGAAGCTATGCTTTCGCGGTGCTTCTCAACTACCCCCAAAAATCCCTGACAGGGTATCGCCCTCTTTGGATTTACAAAACCTTTGTTCTCAATTTCCGAACACTTCAGAATCCAACGATAGGAGGGCTCTTGTCCTAGTCATTTCAAGACTTAGGAGTGTCTAAATGAGTGCTGTGGTGCAATAGATATAAGTGTGCTTTCACCGCAAAATGATTTTGAATTTTGAATCGCACACCACATTTTACAATCAAGTCCTTGATTTTTAGATGTCCCTCCTTTAATTAGTCCTTTTTTCGAATATATGTGACCACTTGTTAGATAGCTTCAGGACAAGCTTTGTGGTCTTTGAATTAAATCCCAAATGCAATGCGTCATCAAGAATAGGATGCAAAGTAAGAGAATGCGTACCTTGCCTCCAGCGATCTACGATGCAAGAATGCACGCAATGCAGAGAAGTAAATCTAGCAGCTGCTCATATAGACCTAAATGGTTCATCCTAAGGCAGGCAGCTTCTAGCAGGCAGCTCGTTTCTTTTTTTCTATTTTATTTTAGAACTACTTATGCACAAGCAAATAAAAGCAATAAAAAAAAACCTAAATCTAAAGATAAGGGAACAGGCTCCCAAAAATTACCCAACATGAGCCCAAAACAAAATCGGGGAACAAACCCCTCAAAATATGCCCTAGAACAATGGTTTCAAACTAACTACAATGTAAAATTAAATCTAAAGTCTTATTTCTACTGTAATTAAACTAGCGACTAAATACAATGGTGTCCGTCTCGTCCTCCTCCTTCACCTCCGTTTAAAAATTGCTCGTCCAATTCTCCTCTGGCGACATCAAGGGTCGCCTCTCCCAGTGGCTGATTCTTGCACAAATTTTCTCGCACAGAAAAGAAAATAATAAATGGTCAAATCACTGTGCAATTGACAAATAATCAAAATAAAATCAAGCGAAATTATTGCATCTGTTGCCTCCCCAGCAACGGCGCCATTTGACTGGTCGATTGTTCGCTTTAAAGTCGTTTGCAGTTTAATGTGGTGGACAAAATTGACTAATCAATACTTAAAAAAAAAATAATAACCACTCGGAGAGGAGTGGGTCCTATCCACAGGGAGGCAATGACGTATTAAAATTCGCACCAGTTAAAAACGTTTGTTCGTAGCTAGTTTGGACAAGAATGAAGCCAAAATTACCTTCAGATTAAGGTTGAAGCAAGAAACAATGCTGAAATAGCAATTCTGAGAAACTAGAGGATATTTTTCGCAATGCAGAATCAATAAAATTTTATTACAAAGTGACAATGGCAGAAAATGTAATTTTTAATTGGCAGGTTACTGTAGCAAAACAGGGGATTTTTTTCCCTTTGCCTTGCGCGACGAGGAGTGGATGGCCAGACGTGGGAAGCTCAAAGGAAGTCCCTTGGACAGAGGGCTTCGAAGAGGTGGTGGCGGCGTGTCGTGCGGTGGCCGGAGTCTGCCGGACGAGCTTCGGCGGAGGTGCTGCAGCTGCTTTGGAGTGAGCGCACTTGGCCTGTTGGTGGTGAGGACTGCCGCGCGCTGCTGCTGCGTGCTGGATGAATGAGTGGGCGCGCACTGCAGCCGGTGTGCGCTCTGTTGGCGTGGAGAGCGGGTGTTGCTGGCGGTTCTGCAGGCACAGGATGTTGCGGGTGACTTCAGGCTGGTGCTGCTGGCGGTTAGCAGATGGTGCAGGTGCGGCTGGAGGTTCTGCAGGCACGGGGAAGTTGCGGGTGCTACTGGAGGTGAGCGGGTGCGGGTGTGGCTGGAGGTGAGCGGGTACGGCTGGAGGGCGTGGAGATGGCGCTGGAGGTGAAGTGGTCGGATGTGGTTGTGCGGGTGTGGTGGACTTTAGATGGGTGTGCAGGCTGTTGGCAGAGGGCGCGGGTGAGCGGTAAGGTGCAGGCTGAAGGTGAGCGGGTGGCTTCAGATGTTTGGGAAATTTCCCGGACGTCTTAAGTGACTGAAAGGGTGGTTGAGCGGTAGCTGCGGCAGTGGTGGTTGGTGATGATGGCAAGGGAGATGCACGCTAAGGTGCTCACGGTAATGCGGACGAGCTTCGGATGGCGGTGTGGCCTGTCGCACCACTCGCCCACGGTGGTGGAGACTCGCCGCCACTATTGAGGTCGGTAGTATGGAATGGAAGAATGCAGATCTCTCCTCTGCATAGTGGTGGTCCATGGTGGAGGCCTCCCGAGCTCGACTGCCTCCCTCCTCTTTTTGTAGTGGCCTGAACAAATTTGAAATCAGCTACCCGACCAGATCCAACACATCCGCTCCTCCATGAATGGGTTCTTCACTGCGGCAGCTGGTGGCGTTGGTGCAGCAGCCAACTGTTCCTGCAAGAAGAAGAATAAAGAAAATAATGTTAAAATATTAGGGTCATTTATATACAGACCCTCAACTTTTATGTTAATGAAAATAATGTACCTAATTCGTTATCTAATTAGATGAATGCCATTCTAAGCTAATTCTAAATGCACTTAAAATATGAATGCAATGCATGGATTATGTAATTAAATTAAAAATATGAATTAATCTATTTACATCCTAATTTATGCTAAATAAATGTTTGAATTAACCTAATGTCTAGGCACTTAAATACTTAAATAGCCCACAACTATGGGCTAATCACATGCCATCTCCCGGTAGAATTAGAACATAGGGCTTTTTGTGTAATAAAACAACTCAACATGGATTTATCTGACACTGGTATCCATAGAAACTTACAATTAACTGAATTGGAAGAATTACGTAATTTTTCCTATGAAAATGCGAGGATTTATAAAGATCGAACAAAGAAATTTCAAGATAAATACATTGTTCGGAAACACTTTGATGTTAATCAACACGTTTGGCATTTTGATGCTCTGTTATGTCTTTTTCCTAGCAAATTAAAATCCAAATGGGCCGTCCCCTTTATTGTCCACAAAACTTATCCATGCAACGCTGTTGATCTGTTTGATCCCAAAACTAATATGACATTTCAAGTCAATGACCAGCGTTTAAAGCCCTATTTTGATCATATGCCGAATCTTCCGTATGAATCTTTCGATTTCACTAGGCTAGCCACCTTTGATCACTAATGCACACTACGCCCGGCTAAATGGCGTAAACGATAGCACTGGGTGGGAGGTAACCCATCATTTTCTCCTGCTTTCCTTCTTCCTTCTTTTTGGTTTTGACCATCCTAAACCTGACTGTTCATCATTTAAGGTGATCTCTTCTTCCTTCTAATGCATGAGGACATTGCATATCTTAAGCATGGGGGGGTGTTTTTAAACTTTGACGATCGATTTACGATTTTCAAAACCTTAAAATATGCATTTTTCTTTAGTTATTTTATTTTCCTGCTTGCTTTCCCAAAAAAAATAAAAATGTTGAAAACTTTTTGAGGAAAATTTTTTTGAAATTGGGACTAAGGTCAAAAAAGTCACTTTTGGGTACAATGGGATTTAATCTTTAACAAACTAGGGATAAGGATGTGGATCAGATCATTAGAATTTCAGGGCTTATTTTTAGACTAGATCAGATATCCTTCTCTAAAATTCCACCTGAACTCATGATAGTTTAGATGACTTGATCCTCTTTTGTAATTTGGAAATTATCTGACTTAGTTTCTGATTTAAAAACTTGCATTTCTTGAGGAACTTCTTGTGTCAATTTTCACACACAAGCCAAAATTTGAAAACAACTAAAAATTAGAAAAAATCTCCCTTGTTTGGACTTAGTAAAAGTCTGAAGCAGATCATTGGTTTGAGTTCCCACTGCTGAGAAGGAGGAAAATGCCTCTTTTGAGGATGCGATGTCCACATGTTACCACCTCGGCGCTATTCCATATCTATATTTCATAACTTTAGACAGAGCATTAAAGTGCATTTTAGTAGCTCAAGTGTCTTGGACGGTGCTCTACCTGTAGTGTCGGAGCAAGAGATTGAGATTGCTTGGAGCGCCCTTTTACCCAGCTTTGTGTTTTAGGGTTGTGAGCTCCTGGGTGGTGTCATGGACAATGCTATCCTAAAGTACTGGTGCCAGAGCCCCCTCAAGGACTGGTAACGGGAATGATGATCCCAACACATCTATTGTAAGACTAACCTTAAAATAAGCATGGGGGAGAAAAAAAAAATTAAACCAATAACACGCTCCTATAAATGTTGCCTTTTCACATGCACAGACACAAGGCTTCGAAGGATATTACAGGTTGTGAATCAGATTCAAGAGCTAGAAAAATCCTAAAAATAGAAATTTCAAGTCATCTGAATTAACAATGGGTTAATTTGTGAATTTTCTGGAGGATATATTGATTTTGTTTTGTCTAATTTTTTGATCCAAAAACAAATCTCGTGCCTCCTATGTTTAGATCAACCAAGGTCCCTTAGTCTTTTTCTTCTCAAAAGTAAAAAAAAATAGATTTTCCAAAAATTCTATTTTGTAAAAATTAAAGCTTTGCGAAGAGACTAGCAAAAGATAAGCATGGGAGTGTGATAAACGCTAGTTTATCATCATTCTTATGCATTAAAACAAACCTAGCTCTTAGGATTTTGCTCCGCAAATGTGTTTTTTGGCTGCATCTAGGCATTAACTAGGTTAGGCATGCATTGCATTTTCTCTTACCGTTTTAATGTGTTTTTGTGAGTGTTAGGGATGAACAGATATACAGATCCCTAAAACCCTAGCACTCAAGAAGGCAACTGGTGAAGGAGGAGCTCAGACAAGCTGGAACTCAACTTAATCCAGCTCACCACAGCTAGAACATAGCTTACTTGGACTAGGGTTAGCTCATCCTAACTCCATCCAGCTCATCCAAGTTGAATGGCAGCTAAAGAGAGCTCATCTTAGCTCACCTTAGCTCAAGTCAGCCCAGATCCAGGTCAACCTAGCTGAGTCTAGCTCATCTCAGCTCCCACTAGTGCATAGGGAGCTCTAGCTAGCATAGCTGAGTTGACTGGAGTTCACCCTAGATTAGGTCCAGCTATATCCCGCTCCACTCAACTCTAGCCACCTGAGGATGAATTCATTCAAGCTCAGGAAGCTCAAGTCCAGCTCCTGGGGACCCAGCTTAGCTCAAGATAATTGAGCTAAGCTACCTTAGCTCTCTTAACCAGCTCAATTCTCCCCAGGAGCACTACACCCAGCTCACCTCAGCTCCATTCAACAGAAGCCAGCTCACTTTAGCTTGGCTTAGCTTGTTAGCAAAACCTAGCATGCTAAGCCAGCTAGAGTAGCCCCATGTTGACCTCTTTAGTAGCTACCAGCTCCAATTCAGCTCCAGACTCTGCATATCTAGCTCCTCTCCTCAAACCCTAAGCTCCACATGCATATTCCTCTACTCTATAGCTAGCTAAGCTAGCTTAGCTTACCTTACCTTAGCTAGCATCCACCTCCGTGGCACCAAAAACCAAACCTAACTCCAACATAACCTACCACTCCAAGTCCACCTAAGCCTACTTAAGCTAGCTCCACCTCTACTGAAGTTGGCAACACCTCTTCACCACCTTTCACCCCTCAACTAATCACCAAATGACACATAAAGTTGGCGCCAAAACTGACCCTAACTACCTCCCTTTTGGTGCCAACCTCAACCCCCATATCCACCCTACACATAACCCCTCCAAGCCAACTCCACCATCCACCTCAACCCTCTTTTAGATGCCTAGAAGTTGTCGCCAACCCATGGCACCACTCCATGGTTGCTGCCACTTTTAAGTGTCCCTTGGCCACCCATAACTACCCCCCTTACACCCCCTAGGTGGCGCCAACTCTCCTTAGCACTAGGATCACGTAACCACCTCCATCTTCACATCTTAGCCCTCCATCTCAAGAGTCACCTTAACCCCTCATCCTACCATATAAAAAGACCGCCACCCACCACCATACAACCCATCCTTTGCTGGCAAATTTCCTCTCATGTTCTACCTAAAGCCCATGCCCAAGAGAGAAGAAGAAGAAGATTAATGGGATATTCTGTGACCTTGGTGCCTTCCCCTCTTCCCTTCTCTCTTGTGTCCATGCCAGCCAAAGGAGGAGCCAGGCAAGGAAGACTTTTGGAGGAGGTCTTCAAGGTGGTCCACGCCACCTTGGAGGATATCTTGAGGGTGGTGCATGCCCACCCTAGGAGGAAAGACTTGAGGTGGAGAGCATCCACCTTAGAGGAGCTTTCAAGGAAGGAGAAGGAGACCCTCTTCTCAAGCCACGGAGCAGCTAGGCTTGGAGCAAGAAGACTCCCTTATTCACCAGATTCTACAAGAGGATTTGTGTTTCTTCTATTGCTTTTATATTTTCCATTTCTAGTAGAAGCATTCTTCTACTTGTCTTTGTAAAAGAACATAAATTCTACTAAACTAATTTGCCTTTTTTTTAATTTCTTGTTGCAATTGTTGTCTTTGTTCCAGCACTTGTTTCACTTCCACTCCCTAATTGCTCTTGGTCTCTACTTGTCTAGAGTGAGATTAGGTAGTGGACATATTTATCTCTTAAGTTTTAGCTTAGCAATTTTAGGTGTTAGCACATTTCCATCACAATTCGCATTTTTCACTCATTATTCCAAAACTAGAAAAAAATTATATATTTAAAATACCAAAAAGAAAGTTGACATTTATTTTCTAAGCAAGAGAGTTGAATTGCAAATTTGCCTCCTTTGACGACCCTAGATAGTCCCCTATCTAGGAATATCAATTTAAAAGCGTATGCGATTTGGCTTGTTACAATGACTTAAAATCCCGCTTTTACAAATCATGCCAAATTTCGCACCATGGCTATACCTCATGCTAGCAAAGGTGTGTGAATGCTATAGCGACACCTCCGGTGAGTCTTTAGCGATGTTTTAAATGTCGTTGAAGATCCATGCATGCAAAAGACCTCCCTTCCACCACTATATAAACCCCATAACCCTTTCCCTTCCAAACCATCTCTACCTATGCTACTCTTACGTAGTTTGTTGATGTAGAAGCCCATCAAAGCACCCAAGTGCTCATTCCAAAGCTCCAAAGGTCCCCTACTACTGTAGTTTTCCCATATCCCATTAAGCATTCCTCCTCCTTACCACTTTCATAGGAAGCCTTAGAGCTATCCTCCCACCTCTATTCCAATAGAAGATCAACTCCATCTCCTCATCCCCATTCCAAAGCATTGGTGAAGCATTCCTCTACCTGGCATCATCCTGCATCACACCCCCATCGTCCAGCATCTCACCTCCTTCATCTAAGTTGTTGTCAAGTGCCGTCGTCTCGCCAAATAGTTGATTTGGGAGATTTCTTCTCACCCATACTTCTTTCATATTTTAGCATAATGTAATAGATGTTTGAATGACATTGTGATATATCATATTTATTTTCTCCACTTTGTGAAGTTATTTTGCTTATCTTTTTATTACAAAAGCACCAAAAATATCACAAAACCCTAACACACCAAAAAGAAATAACACAAAGTGGGAATTTCAACGAAAGTAAATGTCGCCTCCATATGTTCGTCCCAGAACTCCCTTGGAGTTTTGGTAAAAAATCTTATTTGATAACGTGTTTTGCGACTACAACGATAGGTTTCTCATAGCCCCAACTTTTCATTCGCCAAACACTCTATTCATTTTGGCATTGTTGCTGGGGAGGCAACGGAATTTGCTTTCATGTTTTCCGCATTTCTTTGCATTTACTTATTATTAACCCCGCTTGCCTCTGATTTATTATCTTGCAGGTACCCTAGCGAGGAGATCTAAGTACGGTAGATCGGAGTAGAGTGCAAGTAGAGTGGTTTGTAAGTGCCCCCACATTCCCCTCCACTAATTTCACTCTCTCCACATCAATAACCAAGACCTAACCTACTTATGTGCTTGCATAAACCCTAGGATAGAATCTATTTGTCTTTTTTGCCACCTACAGTCATCTCACGCCTGCATATATATAAAATAAAATAAATTATCTTTTGATTGTAGGACAAATCAACGTACACACTATGAACACCCACATTTGAGGCACATAACCTATCTTGATTTTATCTACCCGACAAGGATTCTATCGTATGGAATCGGTACACATACAAATCAACACATAATAGAGTAGAAATCAGACTAGGTTAATCACCTTTTGTGTGCCCTAACTGGTTGTGCATCTGGGTCAGCTGATTGAATTGTTTGGGCCGTTCCACCTAATCTAAAAGAAACTCATCCTGTAGCTACCCCATAGGATTAAATAGTTAGGTCAAGCCAGGCACTCCATATTTTCTTGGTCCATAAAGGAAAATACTTCAACACGTGCTTTCAAACTTGGTTTGCCTCTCGAATATTTGGTTGAATATATCTAATACTTGAATCCTAAAAGGTACTTAGCAAGATCTAAATCCTAAAACTCACTTCATCCTCAATAATCTTGCTTGAAAAGTTTTTGGTTGTGCACATACACATATTCTAAAATGAATCATTAAGGGCACAACCCATTAAGGGCCCATCACATTACAGAAGTGCTAATATCCCAAGCCTAACCAAAATTTACTAGACGTTGACCCTAAGGATTGATTCGCTCTTTGGTGCCCAGATTTAGATTATTCACCATTAACCTGCTTATATTTGTCCATCTGATGTCTAGCTAGGGGAGTAGCATCAAACAACCGTGGTTGGGACATATCAAATGAACCTAAGGCACAAGCCAAAGGAAGAACCTTCTCCCAGCCCCTCTTTCTAACTTGTTGGATTGACCGAATAAAAGTAGAGCAAATCACGTATAATATTAAGATGGATTCTAAGAGTCTATAGGTTTTTAGGCTACCCAACCAAAGACAGGCTTGCAATTTTGTGTTGCAGGTCTCCTTTTTCACGTCCTTTCGACTTCCTTCTAGTGTATGCTTGGAAGGAGGTCATTGAACCCTCACTTGGAATGACCTATAGACCATTCCTGGAGGCGGAGGTTGAGTTATAGCCAAGTAGATCCCATGGCTGATCAACAACCACCTCCCCCTCCCTTGAACCAGCAATAGCTGATTCAGAGCCAGTTGGACCAATTGCAGTAGATACAGCAATGGTTCCAACGAATGAATGGTCAAGGCACTCTACCCTTGAAGGATTTTATGATCCCTTGAATTATGCGGATCGTCCCAGCATTGTGACCCCCACCGGTGATGCTGAGATCAAGCCCTAGGTTTTGACTTTAATTAAACACTTTCACAGGCTTAGCTCAGAGGACCCATTCCAACATTTGGAGGACTAGATCACTCTAGTTCAGACTACCAAATCACGAAATGTGGATGAAGAATAGATGCTCATGAGGGTTTTCCCCTACTCACGCAGGGATAAGGCCGCACAATGGTATCGTACCATTGGAGGATCGATTGCTACCTAGATAGCTTTGAAATCGGCTTTCATAAAGAAATTCTTCCCTATTGGGTGAACCAATGCAGTGCGATGGGCAATTATCACTTTTGCCCAGTGGCTGGCAGAACCGTTTCATGGGGCCTGGGAGTGATTTTTGGATTTGTTATGGAAGTGTCCACACCATGAGATGCCTAAATGGCAACATGTGCAGATTTTTTATCATGGGTTGAATGATCAACTCCATAATCATGTGGATGGTTCTTGCGGAGGCAATTTCCTCAATAAAGACATAGATAGCGCGTATGATTTTTTTGAGGAAATAAGTGAAAACTCTTTAAACCATGCCTCCATGGAAACCTTCAACCAATCTCAACAAACTAGATAAAATGCTAATGAGGTCCAAGATTCTCATACATTTGATATGGAATTGATCTGCAATAAATTAGATAAGTTGCTAAACAAATGAAAGAGTGGATATCTGGAAACTCTAATTTTTTTAGACCCTCTCAATCCCAGGGCTCAGGATTCCATTCTTTGCAAGCTTTTATGGGATGGGAGTTTGTGAACCAGCTAAAGTAAGCTCGACCTTCAAGCTAGCAATTCTTAGAATGTTATGGGTTCCAAACTAGAGCCTTTGATCCCAGGTTTTCTGATCCTTCTTCATCCTCATCTTATGAGGATTTTCATGTTGTATAAGAGAATGTTAGGTCCAACCCTTACTCAAATTCCTACAATCCTTGTTTCAAATATCACCCTAACTTCACTTGAAAAGATCAGGGGCAACAGACCCAATATCGACCCAACAATTATGTATCGCAAAAACAAATGTGTCAGGGTCATGTATATACTCAGTTACCCCCGAATCAGGTTAACCGGTCCATGTGGAATGCTCAACAACCCACCAGGTAGGTTGATTTAAACCTGAAGATGGTAGAAATGCAAGGGTCAATGCTCCAGCTCATGTAACAAATGAAAACTTTGCTGGACACCTTGCAATCCAGACTTAGTGCAAGAAACCAAAAACCCAGGTCTCTACCATAACAACCTGTACCAAAGTGAAGGAATGTACAGAACTGAGGCACTGGACCTCAAGGGTTTGGTAATGGTGGGGAGCCACATGCTCACGCTCGTGATATCTATCAAGCTACCCCAACCCATCGGAAGCAAACCAAGTTCCCACCATAATCTACCAGGAGCCTCCTATTTTGCCCAACTCTCCCCAAGGCACCAACCAACAGCATTTTGCCACTGCAAATACCATCACCTTGAGGAGTAGTAGTAGACATAAGGGACCTACCCAGCCCCATGCCAACACCATTACGCCCCATGGTAAGAATTCTAGACTCCCAACTAAGAATGTGATCAACAAAGCAACAGAGTCTGATTTGGGAGTATGCTGTTGGTGTATGGGCAAACAAAAAAGTCGAAGGAGAAATTGGAGGAAAGGATACCCATACTTCAGGCTTTCAAATTGACAATCATTTTACTCCTCGCGGCTATCGGATCAATCCCCGCCTATGCCAAATGTTTACTGAATTCATATAAAGAAAAGCATAGAGCAGAGTTTGAAAATAATAGGAGAGTAGTCCTATCTGATAACACAAGCAGACTGATCTTAAACAAGCTACCACCTAAGAAGCAAGACCCAGGAGCCCCACTGATTTCCTGCACAATAGGAAACATTACTTCTGACCGGGCCCTCCTCAACTTGGGTGCTTCCATTAATGTGATTCCCACCTCACTGCTTATCGAACTGGGTCTAAGCTACCTGAAACACACTGACATAACCTTATGGTTAGCTAATAGATCCATTACAAAACCAAGGCATCTTTTGGAGGATGTTTTAGTCAAGGTTAATGATTTGCATTACATTGTTGATTTCGTGGTCTTGTACATGGAACCACTAAAACAGCTCAACCACACCCTGATTATTTTGGAAAGACCTTTCTTGGCTACCTCCAAGGGAAGGATTGATTGTGAATCGAAAAATATAGAAATGGCCTCTAGGAATAATGTAAATCGATTTAATATTTTTGAGGTCTCAAAGACAGAAAAATTAAGTGTGGTTTGATGAAGGAGTTTGGCAGAATAGAAAAGGTAATGGCCATACATACCTTAGACAACCTTTTCAGGGCTAACTCAACCCAAACTCAAGAAGAAAATCACACGGTTGCCGGGATAATTGAGGGCAATGAAGGCATACAACCAACCGTCCAATGGGCCTAAGAACTACCATAAATAAGAATTTTATCATGAATTCATGCATGTTTATCAAGCCCTGTTGAACGAGCGAGTTCCTATGCTAACGTGTTTGGTTTTGAAAACCTTGTCGTTGTAGTTTGAAAGCGAAGAACTCATGTTCAACAAATAAAATTTATACTAAAATGGAAATTCCGAGTCAAACACAAGGAGGCTACGTCGATCTATATTCGCAATTATATATTTTTTTAGAATTTTTTTTTAAAAGCGAGGTGATGTAATTACAATGAAGCCATAACAACCATCAGACTAAAAAGGGAGAGAGAGAGAGAGAGAGAAAACATGCATTCAATAATTCAAAATGTTTATACAATAAAACCAAATAAGAATTACACTGGAAAGTGGGAAATCAGCTACACTAGAAAGTAGGAAAATTCTACACTAGAAAGCTGTAAAGAAGAATGGGAGAGAAAAGTTATCCTCCTAGACAATCGCTTGGAGGACGAGCTGGACGGGATGACGCCTGGACGAAGGAGGATGGAGCAGGACGAAGGAGGTCAAAGCAGAGGAACGGGAATGGGGCAGCACGTCGTCGTCGTCATGGGATCCACCTCCGAATGAGGGACAAAAATTTGACTTTATCTCGCGAGGAGCATCCTGGGTGTGGGACAACTTCTCTTGAGCTTTGGAGAGGTAGAGAAGAAAAGGAAGGGATGAGAATTTCATGTGGAGGGGGTCTCCTTTTATAGTTGCAAGGAGTGGGGGCAATTTGGTCATTGAAACTCCTAAAACATTTATTCAGGACCTTTATTGACGAATAAAACTGTCGCTAAAGATCTGAACGTCGGAGTAGTCGGCGGTGCACGCACACCTGCTCGCTTGCCCGCGTGCTCAACGCACGTGCATGTCTAGCCATTCACAGCCATCCGATTGCGAGATTGGATGGCTTAGATCGTGCTACGCCCGCCTCCTCAGCATGAGCCCTTTCGTGTACGATGCTGCGTCTTTGCCGCGCGTGCAATAGTGCGTGGGCGCTATCAGGAGCACGCGACTGTTCGATAGCGATTTGATGGTCGCCTGCACCGGCTCGCCCGTGCCCCTCTCCTGCTCACTGCGAATCGATCCCGCGGTAGCGCCTCATGATAAGGTGCTGACCCGCTGCGCTACACCATCGAAATAGTCGCACGGATGAAATCAAGCACGCACATCCACAGCCGTTTGATCAAGATCCAACAACCCAGATCACATGTTGGATCTTCTTTCGGGAGGCAGCGGTGATCTTGAGGGTCAGTTGGACGGCTGAGATGGTGCCACGTGGCACCATATTGGCCATCCATCTTCTGGATGATGTAGATGGTGCCACGATTGTCGGATTGAGTCAATTTTCATGTCGTTAGGCTGCGATCGTCGATCCGAATCCATTCGTGCTGTCGGATTTGTCATTTGAAGTATAAATTTACACCATCTTGGCCCTTGATCTTCTAGGGTTCCTCAGTCTCTATCTAATGTTACAGATGCCTGATTAGGGTGATCTTGGAGTCGTTGAACTCCAATCGTTTCCCTGATCACATCTATATGGTTGGATCTTTGATCCGAGGCCCCAATAAAAAGTTTGCCCTATCCAAGAACATAAAAGGAGACAATTAACCTCCATTTTATTCAAACTACTCTAAATGCAAGATGATGCATGTTATGTAATATTTATAACATGCAATGCAATCCTATGCTTAAGAACATGCGTAAATAGACATCCTAAGTAGTGTAAACATGTTTACATCATACCCCCATGCCTATCTTTTGCTAGTCCCTAGCAAAAACTATATGCTATTTATAAATGAATTTGGTTGAATTATTTAGGAATAAGCTATTTTCAATCATTAAGAAATTGTCTACTTAGGATCTGAACTTTCAAAGACACAACAGTACCCGAGTATTTGCCAAAATGCAAACTGCCTCAAGCCCTCGCCTTATTCAAAGAAAAATTTCTTTTTCTCTTTTTTCTTTTTTCTAATTTTTTTTTGGATTTTCGAGTTTTAGGGTTTAAAAGTAGCTTTCTGCGGCCATTCAACTCACCCAAGATTTGATGAGAACCCTAAGTTCTAAGCATCTTATTGTGAATGTGATAGACTTGTTGACTGACAGTTAAAACTGACTTCGGATTTCTATGCCTCTAAGTTACCTAAAAAGAATTCTACCTAAAGGTTTATCTTTACAACCGGTAGCTTTCTCCCAACTTTTATTTTTTTACGGGATCAACACAAGGGTGAATCCAGTGTATATCTCCCCGGTTTATTCTACTTCTCCACTTCTTCCTAAGTGTTTTGGGAATTCTTAGTGCATTTATTGAGTTGGGTTTTGGACAATTAGTCGATGAGCTGTTACCATCGACAACTTGCCTGCCATACTCATGCGGTGAATTGTGGTTTATTTCTTTTTTTTCTTTTCTTTTCTCCTTTTCTTTTTGATTTTATTTTTTTTAAAGTAGGTGGCTTCCTTGGTCTAAGGTTTACCTAAAGGCAGCAAAAAGAGAAAGGTCCAGAGACTGGGCTCTAGACAACCTACCTATGGGTTGTTACCCACGATAACTTGCCAGCCATATCTCCCTAGAAGGTTCATTAGCTACCCAATTTCCGTTAGAATCGCTGAACAACGAGTCAGTGCAAAGAAAGTGTGTAGATGCTTAAAACTCAAAAATTCCCTCAAATGAGAGGGTAGGTTGATAAGTCATGTACTTATCACCCAACTTATTTACTCCAATTAAAATAGAATTTAGGTTGGTGAGGACTCGAAAAATAAATCCACATTTTAGTGGATACATGGGCTGATTAAGTCCAAAGACATGAATGGTCTTTGTGTTCAGATCCTAATGTAAAATTTCCTAAGATCGAAAAGTCCTAATGTCCAACTATTCCTTCCAAATTTTGATTTTTTTTGTGTATAAACAAAAGGAGAAAAATAATTAACATGAATTTCACAAAGCTAACCAAATGATTCAAAAATGAATCCACCCCCCCATGCTTAGCTGATGCAATGTCCACATTAAAAAAGAGACATGAAAGAAAGGGTAGAATATGAAAGATGTCACTGAATATGAAGTACGTATCAGCTTTGTATCATATGTATAGCTACTAAGTTTAATGCCGTTAGCTAGGCGAAGTCCAGCCAAAGAAGTCACTGAATGGCTAGAGCAACTGTGTATGAGAAGGGTTATGAAAGAATATGGTCAATAACATGCTTCAGACGTTGACCGTTGACTTTAAATGTGTTACCCATCTTTGGGTCAAAAATCTGAACGGCTCCATTTGGAAAAATCTGGTCAATTATGAATGGGCCATTCCATTTAGATCTAAGTTTGCCAGGAAAGAGCTTAAGTTTAGAATCGAATAACTAGACCTTCTTGTTTGGCTCGAAGCTCTTGCGGGAAATCAGTTGATCACGTAGAGCTTTGGTCCGAACCTTGTAGATCTTGGCATTCTCATATGTATCATTTCTAACCTCCTCCAATTCAGATAGTTGGAGTTTCCTGGTCTTCCCAACTAAATTCAGATCTAAATTGCATTGTTTGATCTCCTAGAATGCCTTGTGTTCAATCTCTACGGGTAGATGGCAAGCCTTTCCATACAACAAATGGAATGGAGACATGTCGATGGGCATTTTATACGCCGTACGGTAGGCCCAAAGAGCGTCCTCAAGCTTTTGAGTCCAATCCTTGCGATTAGGCCTAACCGTTTTCTGTAGAATGTTCTTGATCTCTCGATTTGAGATCTCGACTTGTCCATTCATCTGGGGATGGTAAGGTATGGAAATTTGGTGATTAACCTTGTATTTGGCTAACAAATTTTGGAAATGGGCATTAGTAAAATGAGTGCCACCATCACTGATGATAGCCCTCGAAATCCCGAACCTACTGAAAATATTTTTCTTGACAAAATCAATGACCACCTTGTGGTCATTGGTTTGGGTAGGAATCGCCTAAATCCATTTGGACACAATCAATAGTAGCAAGAATTTACTAATGTCCAAATGGAGGGAGAAAGGGTCCCATGAAATCAATGCCTCAAACATCGAAAATTTCGACAGGAAGAATTGGGTTTAGGGGCATCATATCTCTCTTAGTTATGCTCCCGAGTGCCTGACATCTAGAACATGACCTTGAGAAATCCTGGGCATCCTTGAATAAAGACGACCAAAAGAAGCCAGATTGCAAGATTTTTGTAGCCGTCTTTTTCCTGGAGAAATGTCCACCACACCCAGATGCATGCAGAACTCGAGTATACTGTTGAATTCATTCTCCGATATACATTGGCGAATAAGCTAATCAGAGCCGATGCGGTATAGCTCAGGGTCCTCCCAGAAGTAGTATTTGGCCTCAGATTTGAGTCTATCCCGTTGTTTCTTGGTCCAATCCTGGGGGATTTGACAAATGGACAAATAGTTAACAATGTCAGCAAACCATGGGGTGTGGACACCTAAAACTGAAAGAATAGTTTCATCCGGAAAAGTGTCAGCAATCGGAATGTCCGGACGAGAGGAATCACCTAGGAGTCTCAACAAATGATCCGCTACCACATTTTGTACCCCGATTTTATCCTTGATTTCAAGATCAAATTCTTAAAGTAGAAGAATCCAACAAATAAGTCGGGGTTTAGGATCCTTTTTGGCCAAGAGATGTCTCAAGGTCGATTGGTCGGTATAGATAATAACATGAGACCCTAGGAGATAAGCCTTGAATTTTTCCAAAGCGAACACTACAACTAGTAATTCCTTTTCAGTAACAGTGTAATTCCTCTGGGCTTCATCTAGAGTTTTACTAGTGTAGTAGATGATAGAGGGCTTTCTACCAATTTTCTGACCCAAGACAGGCCCGACCGTATAATAAGAAGCGTCGGTCATGATCTCAAAAGGGGCTGTCGAAATTGGTGGTAGCAAAACTAGAGCATAGGTGACTGCCGTTTTCAGGAAGTCAAATGACTTTTGGCATGATTCGTCAAAAACAAATGGCATTTCCTTGGCAAGAAGATTGCTCAAGGGATGAGCAACCTTTAAGAAATCCTTGATGAATCTTCGATAGAATCCCACATGGCTAAGAAATGATCGAATTTGTTTAATAGATGTGGGAGGAGGAAGTTTAGCGATAGCAAAATCCTTAGCTTTATCCACTTCAATTCCCCATTCAGAGATTACATGACTCAAAACGATGCTTTCTTAGGTCATGAAATGACTCTTTTCCCAGCTAAGGACCAATCGTGTTTTGATACATCGCTTAAGAATCATTTCCAGATTAGCCAAACAAGAGTCAAATGATTCTCCGAAAATAGAGAAATCATCCATGAAGACTTCCATAAACTCTCCCACCATGTCAGAAAATATGGCTAGCATGCACCTTTTAAAAGTTGTAGGTGCATTGCATAATCCGAAAGGCATCCTACGAAAAGCAAAGGTTCCGTAGGGATAGGTGAAAGTAGTTTTTCCCTAATCCTCAGGATGGATAGGAACTTGGTTGTATCCCGAGTAGCCATTAAGAAAACAGAAGTACTTCTGCCCGGCTAATCTTTCCATGATTTGATCGATGAAGGGCAGGGGAAAATGATCCTTTTTAGTGGTTGTCTTCAGCTTCCTATAATCAGTACAAACCCTCCAACAGGAAGCTAAACGAGTTGTGACAGATTCTCCTCTCTCGTTAGTCACAACGGTAATCCCGGCTTTCTTCGGAACAATCTGTACGGGACTTACCCTAGGACTATCAGAGATTGGATAAATAATTCCTGCATTGACCCACTTGATGATTTCCTTTTTGACCACTTCTCGCATATTTGGATTTAATCTCCTCTGCAATTGGCGAGAAGGGCGGGATCCATCTTCCAAGAATATTCTATGATTATAGTAAGATGGCTCGATCCCCCTGAGGTCATGAATGGTCCAACCAATTGCCTCCTTATGTTCCTTCAAGACCTTGATCAATTTAATTTCATGCTCCTTTGTCAATTTAGCACTGATAATCACAGGGAGCGTCTTCTGAGGTCCTAAAAATTGATATTTCAAATTCTCAGGCAATGGTTTCAATTCAAGCTGGGGTGAGTTGATGATTGATGGTAGGGTAGATGCTGAAGATTCAACAATTGGAAGAGGTTGTGAGTGAAAAAAATCAATAACCTCTTCAGAAGATGGCTGGTCAGCCATAGAGGGTTGCGAGGCGAATTCGTCATCCAAGGATGAACTTTCGATTGAAGAAACCATAAAAAATGTTTCAATGTATTCATTATCCTCATCAAGTTCCTCAATAAATTCACAATCCTCAAATTTATTGATCACCTTAAAAATATCCAATTTCATTCGTTCATCCCCAAAGGCGATTTCCTTGCTACTGCTTTCACAATTAATGTTGGCCTTAGCGATAGCCAGGAACGGACGCCCCAGAATGATGGGCGTGTTCCTCAGATTATCAGGTACATCCATGTCAAGTACAAGGAAATATATAGGAAAATAGAAATCCTTGACCTTATGTATAAAATCTTCAATGGCGCCTCGCAGATTTGTGACTGAACAGTCTGTTAACTATAGTGTTACTGAAGTTGGCTGAAGTTCACCTCACCCAAACTTCTTGTAAAGAGAAGTCGGAATTAGGTTGATGGATGAACACATATCCAAAAGTGCTCTATCAAATGTGTAATCTCTGATGACGCAAGAAATCAACGAAGCACCAGGATCTCTCTTTATCTGAGGAAGGTAGTGCAGGATAACAGAACTTGCCTGCTCGGTGAGTACCACCTTCCTAGGAACAGATTCCCTTGACTTACGCTTTTGTGTACATAAATCCTTTAAAAATCTTGCGTAAGCCGGTATGTGCTTGATAGCATCAAGGAGAGGGATATTAATCTCAACATTTTTAAATAGATTCAGAAGCTCCTCATTGCTATCAACAAACTTCTTCTTTGATTTGGTTAAGGCTTCAGGAAAAGGAACATGAGTCAAATCTTCGGAATCAGGTTCTTGAAACTTGATTTCTCCTTCAGAATTCTCCTCTATCTCCTCAGGTTCTTCAGGATTCAAAAGATCAGAATAGTGTGGTTGTGGATCCTGAGTCTGCTTACCACTCCTCAAAGTGACAGAATTTGCAGATGCATAAGAATTTGGGTCTTGGGGAAGGTTAGGAAAGATTGGAGGGGCTTGATTAGGCATGAATTGTTGATTTGCAGAAGAAGAAGAGGACGAGGAACCCTGCTCAACCACCTGAGATGTGAGTGTGGGTCCCTCTGATTTTCGTACCCAAGGGCTTGGTTTCCCAAATTCATAATATTTCGTGGGTTGGGTATGGGTTGGGATGGTGGAGATCCAGGTTTATGAGAGTTAGTAATGAGCTCGGACTGCAAGTTGTCCAGCGAGGTTTTCATTTGCTGCATGAGCTGGAGCATGGATCCTTGCATCTCTACCATTTGTCGGTTGAAATCAGCCTGCCGTGTGGGTTGACGAGCATTCCAAGCTAGCTGATTGACTTGATTCGGATGCAACTGAGTATATACATGACCTTGACCCATTGGTCATTGCAGATCATAGTTGCCGGGTCGGAACTGGGTTTGTTGCCCTGGGTTTTTCCAAGAGAAGTTAGGGTGGTTTCTCCAACCTGGATTATAGGCATTAGAGTAGGGGCTGGATCTAACATTCTCTTATACAGCATAGACATCCTCATAGGGTGAGGATGGAGAGAAAGAAAGGAAGGATCAGAAAAACTGGGATCAAAGGCCCTAGTTTGGAACCAGTGGGGTTCCGAAAAATGCTGACTCACAGGTTGAGCCGCATCGAGTTGATTGACGAACTCCTGTCCAGAAGGAGCTCGTGAAGAATGGAATCCTGAATTTTGGGATTGAGTGGATCGAGAGTTGTTCATAGAATTGCCAACCATCCACTCTTCCATTCTCTTAACAACCAAGTCCACCTTATCAAGTTTGTACAAATCAATTCCATACAAATGAATGATAGTCATGGACTTCATTGACATTTGATTTGGGCTGCTGGGACCGATTAAATGTATCCATGGAGGCATGATTGATTGAATTATCACTCATTTCCTCGAATAAATCATGTGCACTATCTGCATCTTTATTGAGGAAATTGCCTCCGTAAGAAGCATCCACATGATTTCTAAGTTGCTCAGTCAACACATGATAGAAGATCTGCACGAGTTGCCATTTTGGTACCTCGTGATGTGGACACCTCCACAATAGGTCCTGGAATCGCTCCCAGGCTACATGAAACTGCTCCCCCGGCCGTTGGGTAAAGGTAGTGATTGCCCGTCTCAAAGCATTGGTACGTCCGACTGGGAAGAATTTCTTCAAAAAGGCTGATTTCAACTCATTCCAAGTTGTAATTGGTCTTCCTATTGTCCTATAACAATGCATGGCCTTATCCCTAAGAGAGTGGGGGAAGAGCCTCATGATCAATAGCTCCTTGTTTTCGTTTCGTGCCTTGGTGGTCAGGACCAAAGTGGTCAAGTCCTCCAAGTGCTGAAACAGATCTTCGAAGCCAAGCCCCTGATAATGTTTGATCAGGCTTAACACTTGGAGCTTGATTTCTACGTCACTAGCTGGAATCTGGACACCGGGACATTCCCCGTAATTTGAAGGATCATAAAAATCC
Organism: Thalassia testudinum; assembly: GCA_037157565.1. NCBI lineage: Eukaryota > Viridiplantae > Streptophyta > Magnoliopsida > Alismatales > Hydrocharitaceae > Thalassia > Thalassia testudinum. Next base: position 218,600,122 of record JAZHRO010000031.1, on the reverse strand, counting down.
TTCAAGGGCTGAGTGCCCTGCATTCTCTGGAACCATTCCTGCATTCTTTGCATTTGTTCTAGCTACCTTCAAAATTCTTCCTGTGGATTTCCAAGCAGAGGAGGCTGTTGGTCGGCCATGGGATCAATTTGACCAAAATCCAATTTGCACCTCTTAGAATAAAATAATGGTCCTTCCAATCGGGGATTCAATGGCCGTCTTCTTAGCATAAACTAGGAGAAGGTTGGAAGGACTGGGGATAGGGACCTTGCAGCACAACAAAATAATGTTGTCCTTAAGTGGGGTAGCCTAATGATCTACTGACTCCCAAAACCTGCCTTAAGACTGTAAATGATTTACTCTACTTGCATCTATCCAATCTAGCCAGTTAGAAGGAAGGATTGGGGAGAAGGTTCTTCCTTCGTCTTTTGCCTCTGGTTCCTAGTGTACCCCGCAGCCGCGGTCGTTTGACGCTACTTCCTTGGCTAGACATCAGATTAATCAGTACAAGTTGGTTAATCAAAGACAATCTCAAACTAGGCCCTGAAGAGCAAATCAGACCTTAAGGCCAACGTCTACTCAATTTTATTAAGGCTGGGATTGTGGTGCTTATGGAATGTGATGGGCACTTAAAATGGGTTGTGCCCTTAATGATCGATTGAGATTTGTGTAAGTACGTGCACAACCAGTGTTTTCAAGCAAGATTATTTGTGATGTGTGGATTTTAATGTTCAGATCTTTCTTAAGTAGCTTTTAGGGTTTCAAATTAGGTGGATTGCAATCAAGTTTCTAGGCACACCAAGTTGTCAAACACAGGTGAAGATTGTTTTCCTTTAAAACCAAAAAGAAAGTGGAGTGCCTGGAATAGACATAGGCTGAAAACCCTAAGGGGGAGCTACTTGATGAGTTGATTTTAAGTAGAGTGGTGCGGCCAAAACAACTCAAACAATTGACCACAAATGCACCACTAAGTTAGGCACACAAAGATGGTTAACCTAGAATGATTTCTACTCTTTTATGTGTTGCTTTGTGTGTACTGGTTCCACAGATCAGAACCCAATTGAGTAGAAACAAATCAATCAAGTTAAGTGCCTTGAATGTGGGTGTACATTGTGTGTTTGTTGGAAATTGCCCCACAAGATTATCTTTTTGTTTTTTTTTTTATATAAATTCAAGTGGAATGAATGTGAGTGAAAATCCAAACATCCAAACTATTCGTAGGATTTATGCAAACACCTAGGTTAATTGGAATTTGGATTTAATGTGGCGAATGAAATCTATGGAGGGGGGAAGGATGGGTAGCACTTACAGTTGTCTTCAACTGCACTTTACTCCAATCTACAGCCTGGTGATTCCTTGATGGAGGTCTCTGCAAAACAATAGACATAAGAGAAAGCAAGTTAGAAAATAATAAAGTGCAAGAAATGCGAAAAGAAGATCAGAAATCATTACCTCCCCAGCAACAGCGCCAAAATGTTGAACGAGCGAGTTGCTATGCTAACGTGTTTGGTTTTGAAAACCTTGTCATTGTAGTTTGAAAGCGAAGAACTCGTGTTCAACAGATAAAATTTATACCAAAATGGAAATTCCGGGTTGAACACAGGGAGGCTACGTCGATCAATATTAGCAATTATATTTTTTTTTCGAATTTTTTCTTGAAAAGCGAGGCGATGTATTACAATGAAGCTATAACAACCATCAGACTAAAAAGGGAGAGAGAGAGAGTGAAACATGCATTCAATAATTAAAAATGTTTATACAATAAAACCAAATAAGAATTACACTAGAAAGTGGGAAATCAGCTACACTAGAAAGCAGGAAAATTCTACACTAGAAAGCTATAAAGAAGAATGGGAGGGAGAAGTTATCCTCCTTGACGGTCACTTGGAGGATGAGCCAGACGAGACAACGCCTGGACGAAGGAAGATGGAGTAGGACAAAGGAGGTAAGCAGAAGAACGGGAACGGGACAGCACGTTGTCATTGTCGCTAGATCCGCTTCCGAACGGGGGACGAAAATTTGACTTTATCTCGCGAGGAGCATCCCGGGTGTGGGACAAGCTTCTCTTGTGCTTTGGAGAGGTAGAGAAGAGAAGGAAGGGATGAGAATTTCATGTTGAGGCAGTCTCCTTTTATAGTTGTAAGGAGTGGGGGCAATTTGGTCATTACAACTCTTAAAACATTAATTCAGGACCTTTAGTGACGGATAAAACCGTCGCTAAAGGTCTAAACGTACGCGTAGTGGGTGACGCGTGTGCACCTACTCGCTTGCCCGCACGCTCAATGCACGCGCACGTCCAACCATTCACAGCCATCCAATCGCGAGATCGAACGGCTTAGATCGCACTACTCCTGCCTCATCAGTGTGCGCCCGCCCAGGTATGATGTTGCATCTTTGCCGCACATGCAATAACACGCGGGCGCTGTCAGGCCCGTGCGACCGTTAGATCGAGATCTGAAGCTCACCTGCGCCCGCTCACCCGCGCCCCTCACCCGCTCGCTATGAATCGATCCCACGACTGCGCTTCACGATAAGGCGCTAACCCGCTGTGCTACGCCTTCCAAATAGTCACGCGGATGAAATCAAGCGCATGCATCCACAGCCGTTGGATCAAGATCCAACGGCCTAGATCGCGTGCTGGATCTTCTTTGGAGAGACAGCGGTGGTCCTGAGGGCTGGTTGGATGGTTGAGATGGTGCCACGTGGTGCCATCTTGGCCATCCATTTTTTGGATGATGTAGATGGTGCTACGGTTGTCAGATTGAGTCAATTTTTGCGCCGTTAGGCTGCGATCGTTGATCCATATCAATTTGTGCAGTTGGTTTTGTCGTTTGAAGTGCTAATTCACACCATCTTGGCCCTTGATCTTCTAGGATTTCCCGATCTCTATCTGATGCTACAGATGCCTGATTAAGGCGATCTTGGAGTCGTTGAACTCCAATCGTTGCCCTGATCACATCTGTACGGTTGGATCTTTGATCCGAGGCCTCGATAAAATGTTTACCTTGTCCAAGAACATAAAAGGCAACAGTTAACCACCATTTTATTCAAAGTACTCTAATTGCAAGATGATGCATGTTATGCAATATTTTTAGCATGCAATGCAATCCTATGCTTAAGAACATGCATAAATAGACATCTTAAGTAGTGTAAACGTGTTTACATCACACCCCCATGCTTACTTTTTGTTAGTCCCTAGCAAAATTAACCTAAATTCTATGTATAAATGTAGAATTAGGATTCAATCACTTAGGCACGATTTGTTGGTTGCTTTAGAAGATTTCAACCAAAGACCTAGTTACAAAAACTCAACAATGCCCAGGTGTCTACCAAAATGCAAACCGCCCAACCCTCTCCTTATTTTAAAATGGAAGATACATTTTTTGCTTTTTCTTCTTTTCTAATTTTTTTGGACTTTTGGAGTTTAAGAGTTTCAGGATAACTTTTCCAGCTACCTAATCCGCTCAAGACTCGAAAAGGACTCTAAGTACTAAGCATCTTGTGAAAAGAGGGAAAGACTCACTAGGTGACTGTTAAAATGGGCTTTGAATATTTATGACCCTTGGTGACCTTAAGAGTTTTTGCCTAAAGGTTAATCTTTCCGAATAGTAGCTTTCTCCCAACTTTATTTTTTTACAGTGTCAACACAAGGGCAAACCTGGTGTATATCTCCTCAGTTTATTCTACTTCCCAGCTTCTTCCCTAATTGTTTTAGTAATTATTGTGCATTTTTGTGTGTTAGGCTCTGGACAACTAGCCATTGGACTGTTACCCAAGGTAACTTGCCAGTCATACTTATGTGGTGAAGTGCAATTTTTACTTTTTTGTTTTCTCCTTTTGTTCTTTGTTTTTTTAAGTAGGTGGCTTCCTTGATCGAAGATTTTCCTAAAGGCAGTTTGAAAAAAATGGTCACGTGGCTAGGCTCTAGACAATCGGCCAATGGGTTGTTACCCACGATAAGTTGCCAACTATACCACCTTAGATAGTTCATTATTTGCCCAATTTCCGTAAAAACCATCAGAAAGTGAGTTAGTGCAAATAGTGTGTAGATGCTTATACTTAAAATCCCCTTAAATCAGAGGGCGAGTTGTTAAGTCATGTACTTATCATCCCAATTTATTTACTAGATTAAAGATGAAATTGAATTGGCAAAGACTCAGGACTAAGTCCAAATTCGAGTGGACACCCGACCAAATTAAGCTGGAAGACTTGAAGAGTCTAAGTGTTCAGGTCCTATCATATCATTTCCTAAAGTTAATAACTTCCAAAAGCCTAAGTTCACTTCTCCTAATTTTTTTTTTATCTTTTTGAATTTTCAATTTTTTTAAAAAATAAAATAATAAGAAGTTAATGTTGCAGCTAACAAAAGGATTATTTCATAAGATATCCGCCCCCCATGCTTAGCAAATGCAATGTCCTCATTGTTAAAATGAAGGCATGTAGGAGAGCAGAAATGGTAGAATAGCACCTGATTTTTGTGAGATTCTAGTTAGCTCAAAACAGTGTATACATGTGTTGAGTTTAGTGCCTTTAGCTAGGCGAGGTCCTCAATTAAAAATAACTAACATTGAGGCTACAATAACATAGTTTTTGGGCCCCTAGATATTGGTTCCGGAGAATAAAAATGGGTTTGCCAAAGAGATGATCAATGAAAGTGGCAAGCTAGTGATGCAGGGAGAGCCCAAATGGTCACCAATAGGATTTTTTTTATTCAGTATTGAGGAGGTGTGGGCGGATATGGAAATTGTGCAATGGTTGGGTGAAAGAGGATGATGAGGGTTTTGTGATGTGTTGGGAGTTTGTGGGTACTCTAGAATACCTAACGTTTAAAGAGTTTCTCCCAAAGATCAATTTCCTCCTCACTATCAGGGTGCTTAATCCAACAATCAGTGTTGGGTTTTAACTTGATCATGTGAATCATCCAACAAATTTCCAAATTCATAAATATCTTCCTCATCCCGAGTTGCCACAATTTGTTGTATGTCTTTATTGTCCTCAATTATCACTACAACGGTGTGATTTTCTTCCTGAGTTTGGGTTTAGTTGGCCCTTGAAGGGTTGTCTAAGGAATGTATGGCCATTACCTCCTCTATTTTGCCAAGCTCCTCCATCAAAACACACTTAATTTTATCCTTCTTTGAGACCACAAAAATATTAAATCGATTCATTTTATTCTGGGAGGTCAATTCTATATTTTCTGATTCATAATCAATCCTTGCCTTGGCGGTAGCCAAGAAAGGTCTTCCCAAAATAATCGAGGTGTGGTTGAGCTATTTTGGTGTTTCCATGTCTAGGACCACGAAATCAGCAAGGTAATGCAAATCATTAACCTTGACTAAAACATCCTCCAAAATACCCCTTGGTTTTTTAATGGATCTATTAGCTAACTGCAAGGTTATGTCAGTGTGTTTCAGGTAGCCTAGACCCAATTCCATGTGCAGTGAGGTGGGGATCACATTAACGGAAGCACCCAAGTTGAGAAGGGACTGGTCAGAAGTGATGTTTCCTATTGTGCAATAAATCAGTGGGGCACCTAGGTCCTACTTCTTAAGAGTTACCTTGTTTAAGATCGGTGTGCATGTGTTATCAGACAAGACTGCTCCCCTAATGTTTTCAGATTTCGCTCTATGCTTTGCTTTATATGAATTCAGTAAACCTACGGTGTAGGCAGGGATTGATCCGATAGCCGCAAGGATTAAAATGATTGTGAATTTGAAAGCCTGAAGTAAGGAAATTCTTTCCTCCAATTTCTCCTACTTTTTCTATTTTCCCATACAACAACAACATACTCCCATACAACAACATCAGACTCTGATGTTTTGTTAATCACATTCCTAGTTGGGAGTCTAGAATTCTTACTACGGGTACTAAAGGTGTTGCCATGGGGTTAGGTAGGTCCCCTGTGTCTACTACCACTCCTCAAGGTGATGGTATTTGCAGTGGAAAAATGTTGTTGGTTAGTGCCTTGGGGAGGATTGGGTAAAGTAGGAGGCTCCTGGTTGATTGTGGTAGGAACTTGGTTCGCTCTGGGAGGGTCTGAGGTAGCCTGATAGATAGCATGAGCATGAACATACAACTCCCCATCATTACAAAACCCTTGGGGCCCAGTGCCTCGGTTCTGTACATTCCATGGATCTGGTACAGGTTATGATGGTAGAGATCCAGGCTGTCGGTTGTTTGCACCATGTTCGGATTGCAAGGTGTCCAACGAAGTTTTCATTTGTTGCATAGCTGGATCATTGACCCTTGCATTTCTACCATCTTTAGGTTTAAACCAGCTTGCCCGGTGGGTTGTTGAGCATTACACATGGACTGATTAACCTGATCTGGGGGCAACTGAGTATATATATGACCCTGACCCATTGGTTTTTGTGGTACATAATTGTTGGATCGATATTGGGTCTACTGCCCTTGATCTTTCCAAGAGAACTTAGGTGATTTTTCCAACTAGGATTGTAGGAATTTGAGTAAGGATTGTACCTAACATTCTCCTGCAAAGCATGAACATCCTCATAAGATGAGGATGAAGAAGGATTAGAAAAATTGGGATCAAAGGCCCCAGTTTGGAAAACATAAGGTCGAGCCAACTCTTGTTAGTTCACAAACTCCCATCCCATACGAGCTTGCAAAGAGTGGAATACCGAGCCCTAGGATTGAGTGGATCTACAAAAATTAGAGTTTCTGGACATCCACTCTTCCATTCATTTAGCAATTAGATCCACCTTATCTAATTTATTGCAGATTAATTCTATATCAAATGTATGAAAACTTGGACCTCATTGGCATTTAATAAAATTTGTTTGGATCAGTTGAAGGTTTCCATGGAGGCGTGGTTTAAAGAGTTTTCACTCATTTCCTCAAACAAATCATACACGCTATATGCGTCTTTGTTGAGGAAATTGCCTCTGCAAGAAGCATCAACATGATTACGGAGTTGATCACAACCCGTGATAAAAAATCTACACAAGTTGCCATTTAGGCACCTTGTGGTGTGGACACTTCCGCAACATATCCTGGAATCGCTTCTAGGCCCCATTAAATGGTTCCCCCTGTCGTTAGGAAAAAGTGGTAATTGCTCGTTGCAACACATTAGTTCACCCAATTGGGAAGAATTTCTTCAGGAAGGCCAATTTCAAAGTTGTCCAGGTAGCAATCGGTCTTCCAATGGTACGATACCAATATGCAGCCTTATCCCCATGTTAATGGGGGAAAAGCCTCAAGAGCATCTGTTCTTCATCCACATTCTGCAATTTGGTGGTCTCAACCAGAGTGATCAGGTCCTCCAAATGTTGGAATGGGTCCTCTGAAACAAGCCCATGAAAGTGTTTAATTAGACTCAAAACTTGGGGTTGGACCTCAACATCACCGACAGGGATCACAATGTCAAAACAATCCTCGTAATTTGAAGGATCGTAAAAATCCTTTAAGGGCCGAGCGCCCTAACCATTCATTCGTTGGAACCATTGCTGCATCTGCTGTATGATGATAACATCATCATCAACCATATCTAGCTTTATTTAATCAAATTCCAGCAATAAATGCACCTACATAATGGCCAGAGTGATGTAATTTACTGCAAATCCAGTGTAAGGGAAAGATAGTAAAATAGGGTAAAACAGTGATTTTAATAGCACATCTCAATTGCAAAATAATCATGAATTTTCTCGATGGTTAAATGAAGGTCCAATGGTCTTAATTGTCTAACAAGTAGTTCTATACTGACAGAAATGGGTTTTTGCGCATTTTAGGAATTAAATGACATCTGAAACCCTAAAAATAGATCCACTTAATCTACTGAGGTTCTGGTTAGGATAAAATTCACCTAAACCCTCTAAAATTCATAGAAAAATATTCTACAGGGTTCCGTACCTTTGATTTGACCATTGGAACCTAGTTTGACTCAAAATAGAGCCACAGACAAACTATTGCCTTAATTTGGGTAATTGTGCAAGTTCTCAAATCAAACTTGGTCAAAAGCTAAATCTGACTTCACCATTGGATTCCTTGGGTCTAAATTAGGTTTGCACCAAAATTTGGGCTCAAGATGAGATCATCTTGACCTAGTTTACAATTTGGTCCTATCTGACTCTTTTCTATCACATGTATGCACCTAACTGCTAATAAATTACATTTGGGTCCCCAACTTTATCATCTTTTTCTTCAAATAGGTCCGTGCCACCCTCAACTCCTAATCCTAATTCTCCAACAACCTTCAAAAGGGAGGATCTCCAAGATTTCTCACTCAATCCCTTCCAAAATTGGAAGGGAGATTCCTTGAGGAGTCCTCCTTCCAATGCACCCATCCATGAACCCTACAACCTTCCCAATTTCTCAAGCGAATGCTTGAGAGATTCTGGTATCTTTAGGTTTCCAACTCTGGTGAGCCTTCCAAGCTTGGAGGCTTGCTTCCCGAGCTCTAACTGCTCCTTGAGGCCGATAAAAGAAACCCCGGGGCCTACCCATTCACATTAGCAAGGTTTAGGGCGAAAACCCTCTTCAAACCTCCACCTCCGGCCCCGCTCTGCCTTAGCTCCAGCAAGCCTCTTCCTCTATCGTCTCCAGCCTCACAACCACCAAATTGGGAGCACCAATATCTCCCTCTCCTTTGTCTGCTCCTCAACGGCCAAATTTGGGGCATCTCTACCTCATTCTTTGCCGCTGCTACGTCACGGAGCAGTTCCCTTCTCCAACGCTGGCCTACCAATGCCGACGTTGTTCTCCCCCTTTCGTCTGTTATATTACAGTTCATTTTGCTTCTTTAGATCATTAGGTTAGTTTTATACCCAAAAATTCGAAAAAGAATCTCTTGACACCATCTTTCTCCTACATCTTCTCCATCTTCGACCACTCCTCTGGCAAGGTGCCTCCATCGCTACACCCCTCCATCTGCCTTGCCAATCACCTCACAACCTTTGCCATGACTCCACCAATCAAACCGCTCACCTATTTTGCTCCATCATCCACCCAAAATGCCCACCGAGTAACCCACCTTCGCACGACCAACTCCACACCGACCGACAACCTCCTTGCACCAAACTCCACGAAACCACCGTTGTTGACTTTGCCCCTTTTAGCTCATTTTTCTAGTTTCAGGTACAACCACCACTGCCATTACCAGAGCTGCTTCAAGCAAGCTCGAAGATGTGTTCTTGCAGCATTTGCTCCAGGTGCCACCTTCAGGTGACGTGGAATACTCCCAGGAAGACGTCTACACTTTCAATTAGGAGCTTTGACTGCTCCTTCACCTCTAATTGGACATGAGCCTCAGCGGCTGTTCGCACAAGAAAGAGGATAGAAGATAGTCCCACATCGGTGGTGAATGAAGCCTCCCCAGCGAACAAAATGATTTCTTGCATATGCCTCTTCACCTCCTAACACAAGGGTGAGGTCCTCCTTACCCACGCACGCCTCGCCCGTGGCACCACCATGTGGGCTTGGTTCTAACCTGACCTGCCTAACCCGTGCATGCCTCGGCTACTACCCCACATACGCAGCCTTGGTCCCAAGTGTGTTTAGATCCAAAACTCGACTACCCGGTGCTGTGCATGGCCCTCGGAGGGTGCGAAAGAGAACCCTGAGAAAGGAATAGGAGAAAGAGAGAGAGAGAGCACAGGAAAGGGGGGTTTTGCTCTTTTTTGGATTGGCTAACACTTAGCCAATTTCGTAAGGTCCCCTCTATGGATCAGAAGGGCCAAAGAAGAGAAGGAAGTGAAGAAATAAAAGCCAAAGAGAGAAAGGAAGAAGAAGAAGAATCACTGTAGCAACACATTAAGCCATTTGATCTATAGTCTGATTCATTAGCTGATTGACTTAGTTCAATTTGAGTAAATGCCATACATGTTAAACTTATAATTAGTGATCTAAATCACCATTATTTTATTTAGAATTCATTTTTTCTCCTCATATACTCACATTATACATTGTTAATTAGATTTTGAGTAATATATCATGCCCATTTACATTAATTGTTGAGATTAGTGTGTGAATTCTTATTTGCTCCTGATGGGAACACCATCATGAGCCATAACTACCTCAATTTAATCATTATCAAGGAATAATGCTCCCACATAATTGCCAGAGAGTCCTAATTCACTGCAAATCCATTCTGAGAGAGAGAAGAAAATAGAAGTAAAACTACAATTTACCATCATATCTTCAATGCAGAATAACCACGGGCCTTCATAGGCGGTAATTAAGGGTCAAGTGGTCATAAATGTCCAACAAGTGGGATAAGACAAACAGAAAAGGATTTTCGTGTGTTTTGAGAATTAATTCACTTCTAAAACCCCAAAAGTAGACTCGCTTAAATAACTGATCTTCTAGCCAGGATAAAATTCACCTAAACCATCTAAAATTCATAGAAAAATATTCTCTAGGGTTTCGTACTTTCAATTTGACCATCAGAACCCATCTTGACCAAAAATACACTATCAGAATGACATTTGCCCTAATTTTGGCTTTTTCATAAATTACCTAATCAAACTTGGTCAAAACCAAAATCCAACTTCTCCATTGGTTTTCTTAGGTCCAAATTAGGTTTGTACCAAAATTTCGGCCCAATTTAAGATCATCTTGTCCAAGTTTGCATTTTGGTCCAGTTAGACTCTTTCTATCTCATTCAGAACCTTAGCCTTTTGAATTCCTTGCAACTAGCACCCCAGCTTTGTCGTCTTTCTCACAAACAAGTCCTCACGCCATTTTTGGAAGGTTAAACTTTCACCGTCGAGTTTCGAGCGAGGATTTCTCACTCGATTCTCAATCAATCTCTCCAAAATTTGAACCGAAGTTTCCTTAGGAAGTTACCTTCCATTTAAGCCATTCCTTGGGCTCCAATTCTTTCCCAAAAGGTCTTGTGGACCTTTCAAAGGTTTACGCACCCTATTTTGCAAAAACCTTCCAAACTTGGAAGCCTCTTTCCAAGCTTGGAAGGGCTTCCTATGGCCTATAATAGAACCCCTATTGCATTTTGCTTCCTTTCAGCTAGGTTTGAGGCCTTAAAACCCACTCCCTCGTCTTCTCCGGCCAGCAACAACCGTAGCTTCGACGACCCTCTACCTCTCTCTCTCTCAGAACTCCAACGAACAAATTGAAGGCCGTATCTTCTTTCGCTCGTACTCGCAATCTTCCCTGGCAAACGGGAGGTTGTTCCTTCATCTCGTTCGTCGTCGCTGCCTCACCGTCTTCTTCACCATCTCGGGGTCCGGCCAGCCATGACCGGATCATTCTGGCCATCTCTCTCTTTTCTAAGACCCTCTATCTACTTCTCTCTCTCTACTTTCTTTTCCTTCACTTGCACCCAACTCTCTACTGTTGACAGCATCTCTCCCCCATCATCTTCCCCATGTCCAGCACGAGATCCGACGAGCTTGCACCAGCACTACACTATACAAAACACAACACCACTGCCTCCATTAGTTTTTCCATGAACCAATGATCAGAAGCCCCAACTTTATTGGGCTTTTTACAAGCACTCACCTCCCCGAACATAGCTCCCTCCGCTCGCCCTTTTTGTCACCGACAGCCACCCTCCGACCTTCACACACCCTCTAACAACCACCACTGCATTCACCAACCTTCGGCGGCCCTACTGATAGAGAAATACGCGGTTTGTTAAAATACGTCGTTGTAACGCGTAAAATCGCTTTCTCTCTTAAATTTATATTCCTAGATAGGAGAGTATCCAGGGTCGTCCAAGGAAGCAATATGGTTGCAAAATTGATTCTCTTGCTCGGAATAAATCTCAACTTTCTTTTTGGCATTTTTCAATATATCATTTTTTTGTTTTAAATTAAGACAACATGCGGAATGGTGACGGGAAGGTAATTTACACTTCAATTTAACTACTACTTTCTAGTGGCAAGTAGAGCCTCTCCCTAAGCTCACTCTAGGCAAGTGGAGGCCTAGAATAATTAGGGAGAGGGAGTGAGGAATGCTAAAAACAAGCAAATAGAAATGCAAACAAGAAATTGCAAAGAAGGCAACTACATAATAAAAAAAAAAGTGTTTAACAAAAATGCCTAGTAGAGGAATGCTTCTACAACTACAAAATTGACATAAAGAAAGGAAAACACAAATCCTCTAGATAGATGGTGAAGAAGACGGCTTCTTGCTCCAAGGTTGGTGGCTCCCAATCTTGAAAAGAGTACTTCAACTCCTTCCTTGCAGTGCTCCGCCAAGGTGATGTCCTCCAAGGCAAGCCCTAAGGGGGCGTGCCATAAGCTTCTCTCCAAGGGTGGACGTCCACCCTAGGTCCTTCTCCCTTGCCTGGCCATCCTCCTGGAAGTGGAAGAGTCCTCCTCCTTGGCGTGGCCCAAGTTGAAGAGAGTGGGGAGAAGAAGGCACCAAAAGGGCTGGTGGTGTGCCCCTTTAATCTCCTTCTCTACTCCTTCTCCTTGGGCGTAGGTATAGGTGGATGTAGGTAGAAAATACACTAAGGGAGGATGCCCCAAAATGGTGGTAGGTGGTGGCTTTTTATAGAATAGGATGGGGGGTTAAGGTGCCCCTTGAAATGGAGGGCAAGGATGGAAGGATGAGGGTGGTTGGTGTTCCTATGGCTAGGGTGAGTTGGTGCCAACCCAAGGGGTGTTAAAGGGGGTGGTTATGGTGGTGTTGGTGTCTTTTGGTGGTGGAGAGACACCCCCATGTTGGCGCCAACATGGCGTCTTCTAGAAGGGGAGTTAGGTGGATGGTGGAGATGGATTCAAGGGGGATTGTGTGGTGGAGATGAGGGGGGGATTTTGGAGGGAAAAGTGGCACCATTAAGGGGTGGTTATGGGTAGCTTTTGGCTCCACTTTTAGGTGTCTTTTGGAGGTGGTCGGTAGGTCAGGTTGGTGCCAAGTAGGTTAGCTTATGTGGAGCTTTGGTGGAGCTAGTTGGGTGGAGTTGGTAGGTGGGTTTTTGGGATGGTACAAGCCAAGAAAGTTGGAGCATAGTTAAGCTAAGCTAAGCTAAGCTAAGCTAAGCTAGCTTAGCTAATGGAGGAGTAGATGAGAAGGTGTTGGAGCTAGGGTTTGGAGGAAGGAGCTGAGGAGAAGAAGTCTGGAGTTGGAGCTGGAGCTGGCTGCTACTGAAGAGGCTGGCATGGGGCTACTCTAGCTGGCTTAGCTTGCTAGTTCTTTGCTAGTTGCTAAGACAAGATAAAGTGAGCTAGCTTCTACCAAAATGAGCTGAGGTGAGCTAGGTCTGGTGCTCCCAGGGAGAATCAAGCTGGTTGAGGCAGCTAAGGTAGCTTAGCTCAACTGAGTTGAGCTAAGCTGAGTCCTCGGGAGCTGGACTTGAGCTTCCTGAGCTGGGATGAGTTCTTCTTCAGCTGGCTGGAGCTGAGTGGAGCTGGATGTAGCTGGATCTGAGTTGGGGTGAACTCCTGTCAACTTAGCTGAGCTAGCTAGAGCTCCCTCTGGACTAGTGGGAGCTAAGATGAGCTAGACTCAGCTAAGTTGAGCTGGATCTGAGCTGACTTGAGCTAGGGTGAGCTAAGGTGAACTCTCTTGAGCTGCCATCCAGCTGAGATTAGCTGAATGGAGCTGGGATGAGCTAACCCTAGTTCAAGTAAGCTAGGTTCCAGCTGCGGTGAGTTGGATCAAGCTGAGGTGAGTTGGATCAAGCTGAGGTGAGCTGGATTAGGCTGAGTTCCAGCTAGTCTGGGCTTCTCCTTCACCATTTGCCTTCTTGAGTGCTGTTGTATTAGGGATCTATATATCTGTACATCCCTAACACTCACAAAAACATATTAAAAAGACAATAAAAAATGCAATGCATGCCTAACCTATTTAATGGCTAAATGCAGCCCAAAAACCCATTTGCGGAGTAAAATCCTAAGAGCTAGGTTTGTTTTAATGCATAAGAATGATGATAAACTGGCGTTTATCACACCCCCATGCTTATCTTTCGCTAGTCTCAGCAAAACTTAAAACGGAATTTTTTTGGGAAATCTAATTTTTTCAACTTTGGAGGAGAAAAAGAGATCAATGGACCTTGGTAGATTAAAAACACTGGAGGTACGGGATTTGTTAAAGATAAACATCGGGATTTATTTTTGGATTCAACCATTAGATAGAACGGGATCAATATATCTTCCAAAAAATTCTCAAATTAACCCCTTGTTAATTCAGATGACTTGAAATTTTTGTTTTTAGGAATTTTTTTGGCTCATGAATCTAATTCTCAAATTGCAAAATCCTTTAAAACCTTGTGGCTGTGCTTGTGAAAAGCCAACATTTATAAGGGCGTGCTAATTTATTTATTTATTTATATATATATATATATTTTTTTTCTCCCCCATGCTTATTTTTAGCTTAGTCTTGCAACAGATGTGTCGGGATCATCATTCCCGTTACCATTCCTCGAGGGGGTTCTGGCGCCAGTACTTCGAGATAGCACTGTCAATGACACCACCCAGGAGCTCACAACCCCAGAACACGATGCGGTGAAAAGGGGCGCTCCAAACAAACTCAAGCTCTTGCTCCGACACTATAGGTAGAGCACCGTCCAAGACACTTGAGCTACTAAAATGCGCTTTAATGCTCCGTCTAAAGATATGAAATATAGATATGGAGCAACGCCGAGGCGGTAACATGTTGACATCGCGTCCTTAAAGGAGGCATTTTCCTCCTTCTCGGCGGTGGGAACTCAAACCAATGATCTGCTTCAGACTTTCACTAAGTCTAAACAAGGGAGTTTTTCAAATTTTTAGTTATTTTTAAGTGTTGGCTTGTGTGTGGAGAGTGACAAAGAAGTTTCTCAAAACATGCAAGTTTTTGAATCTGAAGCTAAGTCAAATAATTTCCATATTGCAAAATAGGATCAAGTCACTTGAACTATCATGAGTTCAGGTGGAATTTTATAGAAGGATATCTGATCTTGTCTAAAATAGACCCTGGAATTCTAATGATCAGATCCATATCCTCATCCTTAGTTTGTTAAAGATTAAATCCCATTGTACCAAAAGTGAATTTTTCGACCTTAGTCCCGATTTCAAAATTTTTCCTCAAAAAGTTTTGAACATTTTTATTTTTTTTTGGTATGCAAGCAGGAAATAAATTAAACAAAAATGCATGTTTTTAGGTTTTGAAAATCCTAAATCGATCGTAAAATTTAAAAACACCCCCCCATGCTTAAGATATGCCATGTCCTCATGCATTGGGAGGGAAAAGTGATCACCTTAGTGAAGAACGGTTGGGTTTAGGAGGAACAAAACCTGGAAAAAGAAGAAAAAAGGGAAAGCAAGAAAAAATGATGGGTTACCTCCCATCCAGTGCTATCTTTTACGCCATTCAGCCGGGCGTGAAGGTATGCATGGAAGACGTAAGATCATGTAAATAATTGGACACTTGGATGCCCGCAAAAAAGGTGTCTTCTTTTAGATCCCTAGAAAATTGATTAGAAATAATATTGGGATCAAAGTTGGATGGAAAATGATAAGTGTAGCCCGAGTCTGGCCATGGGTTTAAATTAGGTTGGGTGCCAAACTCAGGCGGGGTTGGTGGCAGGTCCATAAGAATGGGGTCGGGGAAGGAATGGTGAGGATTGGGTGAAGTTAGTGTGGAAAAGTTAGGTGCGTGAATAGTGGGTGGGTTAGGGGGGGTATCAGGAATAAATTTGGGGTCAAGACAAGTTTCCAGATCATAGATTTCACCGACCACTGATTCTGAATCAGAGTCCTCAAAAAAATTATGGTCGGTAAAGGTATCTATTAACATTGTCTCCTCCACCATATTGGAAATTTCAGTATCTGAGTCCTCAAAGAAGTTATCATCATGGAATCTCCTGGAGGATTTGAAAATATCTAAAGTGAGAGTTTGGCCTGCACAAGTGATATCCATTTTTCCTATGTGGCAATTGATATTTGCCTTTGCAGTGGCCAAAAAAGGGCGTCCAAGGATTATTGGGGAGTCCAGTAATGATTCAGGTGCCTTAATGTCAAGAACCAGAAAGTCTGCAGGGAAGACACAATTCTGGACCTTGACTAAAACATCCTCGATAATCCCACGAGGTTTGATTGTAGATCGGTCGGCTAATTGCAGGGTAACCTCAACGGGTTTTAATTCACCGATCTGAAATTCTTCGAATAAACTCGTGGGAATAATATTAACTGAGGCACCAAGATCAAGGAGGGCACGATTAAATGTAGTGTCATCAATAATTACAGAAATTAAAGGCGCCCCCGGATCTTTCATCTTAGGAGGCAGCTTACTCTGTATGACAGAGCTTACTGTCTCTGAAAGATGCACCTGTCCTAGATTTTTAGCCTGCCTTTTAGGAGTACAAATCTCCTTCAAAAATTTAGCATAGGCAGGTATATATTTGATGGCATCTAGGAGAGGAATATTGATATGAACTTGCCCAAATAGCTCCATGAGTTCTTCTGTAGTGGGCTAAGATTTCTTTTTTTTGTTGGTGGTGGGATAGAGAGCTTGTGGGAAAGGAACAGGAATCTTGTCTTGAGATTTTTGTTTTTGTTTTTCTTCCTGATGGGGAGGTGGGGAGTCAATTTGCACAGGTATCTTACCAGGTTCGTGTGAAGGCCCGGGGTCAGTGGTGGTTTTCCCACTCCTCAAAGTAACTACATGTGCAGTCAGATTATTATTTAGAGGAGGTGGGGGGGCCTGTGATTGCAGAAACCATGGCGGCTGCTGAGGTGGTGGATTAGGAGGAGGCTGATTTGGATAATGTGGATTTCTGCCCATATAATGGTTTCCTTGGTGATTAGGGTTGGGTATGGTTTGGGACGGAAGATGTCCTATAGGTCTTTGCATGGGAGTAACCCCAATCTGATTGTTTAGATTTGTGATGTTGCGGGTTACTTCCATCATTTTTGTTTGCATATCCTGCAGGGTTCGCAGCATTTGGGCATTGATATCTTGTTGGGATGGCCCCGGATGGAAGTTTGGATTCGACCCATACCCATTAAAATGATATGGTTGGGAGGAAACTTGATTATTCCAGGAGCAGTTCGGGTAAGTTTTCCAATTGGAAGAATTTTTAAAGGGCTCCTGGATGGTAGAAATATTTTGAGTAGGGTTAAGATCTGGATAGTTGTAATTCCCCAGTGAATCATGGGCAACCTCAGAATAATCAGCAGGGGTAGTGTTGAGATTGTGCAAATTTTCTCTTCGTGGAAAGTTAGGTTGGGTTAGATGTGGGTGTGGAGCTTGAGTTGATGTGGCCAGTCTTTCCTCAATTTTCTTTTGATTAATATGCATCTGGTCGAGTTTTTGAGCAATGAATTGAAGATCGTCTTGGGTGACAGGGATAGATTGAGTGCCTATTTCATGAACACCGAACTGCGGGTTTTGGGTTCTGCAAAATGTGTTCATGGAAGCTTGATTAAATGAGTTTTCACTCATTTCTTCGAACAGGTCATAGCTCTTTCTGCATCTTTATTTAAAAAGTTGCCGCCACATGAGGCGTCGACAAAATGTTGGATTTGATCTTCTAATCCATGATAGAAGATTTGCATGAGCTGCCATAAAGGAATCTCGTGGTGCGGGCAACTTCTTAAAAGGTCTTGAAATCTTTCCCAAGAGTCATGGAAAGTTTCACCAAATTTTTGGTGAAAGGTCGTAATAGATCTTCGTAAGGAATTGGTACGACCTATGGGAAAGAATTTCTTGAGGAAGGCGCTCTTGAGTTGAGGCCATGTTGTGATGGGTCGGCCAATGGTCCTGAACCAATAAGCGGCCTTATCTTTAAGAGATAATGGAAAAAGCCGCATCAGCCATATGTCTTCTTGCACATTTCGGGAACGGGTTGTCTGTGCAAGAAGAGTTAGTTCTTCAAGGTGGTTGAAAGGGTCTTCTCTAGGAAGGCCATGAAAGTGTTTAATTAGGTTCAGGACCGCAGGCTTGATCTCAAAGTCCCCCTCCGGTATGACCACCTCTGGTCGTTCCTCATAATAAGACGGATCATAGAAATCTTTTAGAGGAACAACAGGCTGCTGACGGGGTGGTGGGTTTGGCCTTGGATTGGCTAGGCTTTGGATGTTCCTAGTCAATGTTTGTTGATTGGAATTTAATTTATTAATTTGATCGGCCATCAATTTTAAAAGATCAGGTAGGGGGTCTTGATGTTGTGTGTGGGGCAACTCAAGATTAGGGAGCTCCAAGTGTGGGAAGTTACTGGTGGTTGGGTTTTGGATGGAAGGGTTAGTGGTGGGGTTAGAGGTGGGCGTGGAAGGGTCAGTGGACCTATTTTGTTGTGTTTCCATTTTTTCAGGAGAAGACAGAAAAAGTGGTCTTTTTGCATGGGGGGCGAAATCAAATGGTCCTTCCAAGTAAGGATTTTGAGACCGTCGCCCGTGCATAAAATGGAAGAACGGGAGGGGAAGAGAAGAGAAAGAGATGAGAGAAAGTGTGCAATTCAAACAAATAAAACTAGACCTAACTTAAATGTGACTCCCTAATAATAACCTAAGACTTGGGCTATATAAGAAGTAAGTAGTCAATAGTGAATACCCGTTCTATAAGCAAATCTAGCCAAGTTGCTTAAGGGGAGGTTTGGGCCCAAATGTTTCCCAGGGAAGACCCCAGGTGCTTGTACAAACCCGCGCCTGGTCATTTGACACAGCCCCTCAGCCTGAACACCAGATACAGATGACAGAATTGGTATTAACTAAAGACAACTTAAGACCTAAATAGTAAGCCTAAGTTGATAAAGCCTTAGGGGTCAAGTTGCTACACGTTTTAATTAGGTCTAGGATACTATAGTGCACACAGAATGTGGAGGGCGTTTATTGGGTTGTTGCCCTGTTATTTGATTTTTTGTGTGTGTGCAGGAATTGGAGAGTGGCTCCAATGAAAATCAAGTTGTCACACAACTTTTATGTATTTTTTGTGTTTTAGGATTTGATTTAATTAAATGAGTTTTAGGGTTTTTCTCTTTAAGTTTTCAAACAAGTTTGAAAGTTCACAATCAAAGGAAATACAAGTTGTATGTGTGATTGTATATTTCCTTTAACTTGCATCTCTAAAGAGAAGGAAAGAAACCCTAAGCCAATTATCCCTAAGACAGAAAATTATTACCAATGAATTGATTTTTGGCTTTCTGAATTAAGTAGTGTTCCAAACAATTCAAACAACACCACTACTTTGAATAAAATCAAACAAGGATTCCAGAAAATATTTTGGTAAGATTTTAGGAATTTGTTTGATAATTTTTTTGAATTTTTAATTGTACTGGTGTCAAAGTCCAGAAATGATACCTGTGGGTATTTTGGACTTTTCAGTATTGCCACCGACCTCAGAAAATTTTTATGATTTTATATGATATGTAAAATTTCACAAGGATTCCATAAAGCTAAATTTCACAAAAATTGGATGAGTATAAAAAAAATTAAAAATTCACGGACAGTAGCAAAATAGGAAGGTTAGAGGGTGTGACCCCTCTGCAATCCACGAATTTTCAAGAATTAAATACAGATCGAATTATTTTGAAATTTGGAACAGATGTTCGAAACTTAATTTTAAATCACTCTATGAAATTTTATAATTTTAGGAGGCCTATGGTGTTAGGAATCAATTTTTCAATTCCAGACAGAAATCTGGACCCGAAAAACAGAACACCAATACTTACAATGGAGTGATGCTAAAGAAGCATACAAGCAAACAATAGATTTTATAAGGCACCACTCCACTTAATCAAGTTGTTTAGGATCCTGAAAGCCATGTTTAATATGTTTTTGGTAGTTTTAATTAATTATGTGACCAGAAAGAGGAACCAACCTGAATTTTGCGGGAAGAAAAGGAACTTTAAGCTCTCGCTTCCAGATTCCCGCCTTCCCGCTATAGTTCCTGCACACATAAAAGAAAGAAAGAGAAGGGGATGAGATCCACTTCAAGCAACAAAAAATTAATTAAAGCAAAGCCGTGCCTCCCCGGCAACGGCGCAAAAAAGTGATAGCGAAATACACGGTTTGTTAAAATACGTCGTTGTAACGCGTAAATCCGCTTTCGCTCTTAAATTTATATTCCTAGATAGGGGAGTATCTAGGGTCATCCAAGGAGGCAATATGGTTGCAAAATTGATTCTCTTGCTCGGAATAAATCTCAACTTTCTTTTTGGTATTTTTCAATATATCATTTTTTTGTTTTAAATTAAGACAACATGCGGAATGGTGACGGGAAGGTAATTTACACTTCAATTTAACTACTACTTTCTAGTGGCAAGTAGAGCCTCTCCCTAAGCTCACTCTAGGCAAGTGGAGGCCTAGAATAATTAGGGACAGGGACTGAGGAATGTTAAAAACAAGCAAATAGAAATGCAAATAAGAAATTGCAAAGAAGGCAACTACATAATAAAAAAAAAAGTGTTTAACAAAAATGCCTAGTAGAGGAATGCTTCTACTACTAGAAAATTGACATAAAGAAAGGAAAACACAAATCCTCTAGATAGATGGTGAAGAAGAGGGCTTCTTGCTCCAAGGTTGGTGGCTCCCAATCTTGGAAAGAGTCCTTCAACTCCTTCCTTGCAGTGCTCTGCCAAGGTGATGTCCTCCAAGGCAAGCCCTAAGGGGGCGTGCCCTAAGCTTATCTCCAAGGGTGGACGTCCACCCTAGGTCCTTCTCCCTTGCCTGGCCGTCCTCCTTGAAGTGGAAAAGTCCTCCTCCTTGGCGTGGCCCAAGTTGAAGACAGTGGGGAGAAGAAGGCACCAAAAGGGCTGGTGGTGTGCCCCATTAATCTCCTTCTCTACTCCTTCTCCTTGGGCGTAGGTTTAGGTGGATGTAGGTAGAAAATACACTAAGGGAGGATGCCCCAAAATGGTGGTAGGTGGTGGCTTTTTATAGAATAGGATGGGGGGTTAAGGTGCCCCTTGAAATGGAGGGCAAGGATGGAAGGATGAGGGTGGTTGGTGATCCTATGGCTAGGGTGAGTTGGCGCCAACCCAAGGGGTGTTCAAGGGGGTGGTTATGGTGGTGTTGGTGTCTTTTGGTGGTGGAGAGACACCCCCATGTTGGCGCCAACATGGGGTCTTCTAGAAGGGGAGTTAGGTGGATGGTGGAGATGGATTCAAGGGGGATTGTGTGGTGGAGATGAGGGGGGGATTTTGGAGGGAAAAGTGGCACCATTAAGCGGTGGTTATGGGTAGTTTTTGGCGCCACTTTTCAGTGTCTTTTGGAGGTGGTGGGTAGGTTTGGTTGGTGCCAAGTAGGTTAGCTTATGTGGAGCTTAGGTGGAGCTAGTTGGGTGGAGTTGGTAGGTGGATTTTTGGGGTGGTACAAGCCAAGGAAGTTGGAGCATAGTTAAGCTAAGCTAAGCTAAGCTAAGCTAAGCTAGCTTAGCTAATGGTGGAGTAGAGGAGAAGGTGTTGGAGCTAGGGTTTGGAGGAAGGAGCTGAGGAGAAGAAGTCTGGAGTTGGAGCTGGAGCTGGCTGCGGCTGAAGAGGCTGGCATGGGGCTACTCTAGCTGGCTTAGCTTGCTAGTTCTTTGCTAGTTGCTAAGACAAGCTAAAGTGAGCTAGCTTCTACCAAAATGAGATGAGGTGAGCTAGGTCTGGTGCTCCCGGGGAGAATCAAGCTGGTTGAGGCAGCTAAGGTAGCTTAGCTCAACTGAGTTGAGCTAAGCTGAGTCCCCGGGAGCTGGAGTTGAGCTTCCTGAGCTGGGATGAGTTCTTCTTCAGCTGGCTGGAGCTGAGTGGAGCTGGATGTAGCTGGATCTGAGCTGGGGTAAACTCCTGTCAACTTAGCTGAGCTAGCTAGAGCTCCCTGTGGACTAGTAGGAGCTGAGATGAGCTAGACTCAGCTAAGTTGAGCTGGATCTGAGTTGACTTGAGCTAGGGTGAGCTAAGGTGAACTCTCCTGAGCTGCCATCCAGCTAAGATTAGCTAAATGGAGCTAGGATGAGCTAACCCTAGTTCAAGTAAGCTAGGTTCCAGCTGCGGTGAGCTGGATCAAGCTGAGGTGAGCTGGATCAAGCTGAGGTGAGCTGGATTAGGCTGAGTTCCAGCTAGTCTGGGCTTCTCCTTCACCATTTGCCTTCTTGAGTGCTAGGGTTTTAGGGATCTATATATCTGTACATCCCTAACACTCACAAAAACATATTAAAAAGACAATAAAAAATGCAATGCATGCCTAACCTATTTAATGCCTAAATGCAGCCCAAAAACCCGTTTGTGGAGTAAAATCCTAAGAGCTAGGTTTGTTTTAATGCATAAGAATGATGATAAACTGGAGTTTATCACCTACTGAGTGCTCTAACTGGGACATTTAGCCCATGTTTTCTTATTTCAAGTCCCACTGATTTGCCGTCGTCGCCCTCATCTTCTCCAACCATAATAGGGGTCCTCCAACCTTCAAACTACAAGCTGCAACTTCTACTCAACATGGCTCTAGGTATGGAGGCCTCCTAAGCACTCAATTAAAGTAGCACACATCCACAGCTATGCTAATTAGCAAAGCAACTTCAGCAGCTGCTGTCTCGCGAAGAAGGATGGGACTTTAGTCTCACCTCGAAAACTGATGGGCACACGAAGGCACTTAAATTGATTTTCTGCTATAGCCTCATTGCCACAGTAAGCACGGGGTGAGGTGCCCTCGCACGTGCCCAGGCACGCCCTCGCCTACGCTAATGCCTTGTAGGTTTGAGCTTGGTCCGTTTACCTAGATACTGGGGTCAGATCTGGTTTGCTGGTTTTGAGAGAAGAAGAGAAAAAGAGAGGAGAGGGGGGGTTTTGCTTTGTCGCCCTCCTCTTGACTCTTATGAGATTTGAAGAGGCCTTTGCCTCTCCTGGCGTGCTTAGTCCTTTGCTACGCCTTGTCTGAAGCTAAGGGAAGAATAAGAAGAGAAGGAAGTTAGAAAGTAGAAGAGAGAAACCTCTCCCTAAGGCTAGAAGAAAAAAAAAAAAAGAGGCCTTTGCCTCTGTTAAGGCGTCTGAGCCTATTCTATCGTCTGATATCTGATACCTTGGTTCTGTTGATTAAATTGAGTTGTGCTTAGCTTATCTGATCTATTACTTTGAGTAGCTTGCTATGCTTAACATTGTAGGGTAATTTGGTGATTCAAATCACCATTTTACCCTATCATCTTTTTGCATTATTAACGTCAGATTTCATTTATATATCATTATTGTTTGAAATTCTTATATTGCATCTGAATTATGATCTTAAGAATTAATTTGCCAATTGCTCCCTGTGTTCGACATAGGATTTCATTCGAGTAATAAATTTTACATGTTTTCGGACTGATTTGAGCTATACTACAACACAACGATTTTAAAACCTATTTTAGAGCGACTAACATTTTGGCACCGTTGCCGAGGAGCAACACACAATTATATCTCTTGATTGCAATATCAGACTTGGTACTAACTTGCTACATCTCTTTTGATTTTGATCGATTTCAGGGATTCATTGAAGAAAGATCAGTCTGACATCATCCACTCTAGGGGTAGGTAAAACACAAATCCGATCTCTTCTGAGCCCTTGATCCCAATAAGCTAGAAAAGGAAAAAAATCAGTTAGGGCTACTTGCATTCTACTTTTAGATTAATCATCAAGTTGCCTGATTTGATACATTCTAGAGAAACATCCAAACCCTAATTTCTGCACCGACTTAAGATCTTCAGGTATCTAGGGCTATCACCTTTGTGTTTGAGCCATAGGTATCACATTTCGACAAAATTGAATTAGATCAAATTAGAGCCAACTAGGGTTTCCAGTTTAGGGTTTTAGAGACACACTTGCGTAATCATGAATTGATCTTTCCAACCAATGTGTGCCTAAGCCTTGATTGAATTGATTTATTCAAGTAAACCCTCAAACCAGGTCCTTAATCTCATTTGAACACAGGTTAGATCTTTTTAATTCAATTTGGTGGAAGAGGAGGGGCAGTGATGTCAGGGGCGATAATAGGAAAAAGCTAAGGCAGCAACTGATGGAATCAGGGAAGGTGAAGGCTGGCATACTAGGAGGTCAAGGGTTTCGAGGCGGAAGGAGAGGAGGGACTATGATGTGCACGGTAAAAGGGTGATGGAGGCGAAATGGTCTGATCGAAGGGGCGCAAAGGTGCATGGCAAGATCTTATGTTTCCACTGCCGGCGACAGGGACATGTGGCGGCTACTTGCCGATCTCCAGTGGTGTGCTTAGAATGTGGGGGATTTGGTCATAAGAGGGATTCATGTATGGGTCCTAAGGAGCAGATGAAAGAACATCTTTTCCTGTGCTCTGGAATTTCAAGGGCTTTGCAGGTGCCTCCTCTGCCCCCTTCTTTACGCAACTCAGGGGGGCTTACTGTTCATGTGTAGGTTCCTATGACTAAAAACATCAAAGAGGCAGAGATGGCTTTGCGTGGAGTGCTGGTTGGGGAGGTTATGTCTGGAAGATCGACAATGAAGAATGTTCGCATCCTAGTAAACTCTCCTTCCCTTTCGACCAACTCCTGGCAGTCTACTTTTTTATCAAGTACATGGTTTATCCTCTTTGGATTGGGATTGGTGGATGTTGAGAGGTTGCGATTTCAGATGTCATGCTACGATGGCCTCACAGTTATCTGGAGACTGGTTTCTCCCTTTGATGGAGCTTTGTCGGAGAGGCCACCCCAGAGAGTGGGGTCCAGATCAAGAAAGCTTAAGACCGAGGGATTTCCTCTGCATCTGAGGTCGAAGAAGGTCGTATCATCATTGATATCAGGATTTGCATCAGTGGCAGAAGATGCATTTGTTGGACTGCTAGAGGGCGATGGGCGCTTGTTGAATGTGATGGTCGATGTATTTAAAGCTGGCTCGGTACCTGATAGACTGATTTTGAGATGTGGTGGGAGCTCATGGTTGCTAAGGCTGAGGTTCTTGGTGGGTGACACTGTAGCAAAACAAGATAAGTCGTCTGGACCAGAAGCTGATGAGGGGGCGATTGTGCAAGACCTGTGCACGGCTGCATTTGAAGAACCCCCATCTATCAAAAATCATAAGGACCTTCCTGTGGGGGAAAAGGGGGAGGTTTTGAGGATTCAGGTGGGGTGGAAACATCAGGATCAACATCCATGGTGGTAGGGGATGTGCTGTCAGGCGGTGTGGAGATTGAGGAGCAGGGGGTTCAAGAGATGCAACTTGAGTATCTGATGGATAAATAGGATCTGCATGAGATAGAGGGACTTAAATTTGATGGTAGTTCTGGCGCTAAAACTAGTAAGGGCAGATCACCTTATAGCCTTGGAGAGAGGAAATCAAAGGCTGTCAGTCTGATGGATGAAGAAAAGACTACAGAGGTTATACAGGTATGTAAGTGCCAAACCCTCAGGGGGGAGGGGACTCGTGAGGATAGATGAGAATCCTCACTTGGAACGTGCATGGGTTGCATGACAAAATCTTGAGGGCTTCTCTGATGAGATATTTGAGAGAATGGGGGATTGAATGTGCGATCATTCAAGAGACGCACATTGAGAGCAACTCTGATAAGCTTTGGTATGACTTGCTGGCTTCAGGGGAGATCGGGGGGGTATTGCTATCTGGTGGAGGAAGGGGTGGGCTCAATGTCTGTGTTGAACGAACGAATTGCCATGCAAACGTGTTCGGTATTGAAAAACCTATCGTTGTTGTTTGAAAGCGAAGAACTCGTGTTCAACAAATAAAATTTATACCGAAATGAAAATTTCAGGTCGAACACAGGGAGGCGGACGTTTGATTTAAATACAACGTGTTTGTTTTTATTTGTCACAAAGTAATTCAGTTTAAAACTATCTAACTATTTACAATAAATAGAAAAGAGAGAGAGAGTAAGAGAGTGAGAATATTACAAATAGAAATCAAAATGAGATGTAGAATAAATAGGGAATTCATCATTAAGGGGAATGTTTGTTTCACCATTACAACTAGAAAGTAGAAAACAATTACACTAGAAAGTAGTAAATTTACTTTAGAAAGCATTAAAAGAATAGAGGGAGAAATATCCTCCTCGACGGTCGCTTGGAGGATGAGCAGAACTACACTAGAAAGCAGTAAAAAGAATAGGGAGAGAGATATCCTCCTCGACGATCGCTTGGAGGACGAGCTGGACGGGATGACGCCTGGACGAAGGAGGACGAAGCAAGACGAAGAAGGACGAAGTAGAAGAACGGGAATGGGGCAGCACGTCGTCGTCGTCGCAGGATCCACTTTCAAAGGGGGACAAAAATTTGGACTTTGTCTTCGAGAAGCATCCCAGGTGTAGGACAAGCTTCTCTTGAGCTTTGGAGAGGTAGAGAAGAGAAGGAAGGGATGAGAATTTCGTGTGGAGGGGGACTCCTTTTATAGTTGCAAGTAGTGGGGGCAAATTGGTCATTACATCTTTATAACATTAAATAAGGGGTCTTTGGTGACGGATAAAACCGTCGCTAAAGCCCCAACGTCGGCGTAGTGGGCATTGGATGCGCACACCCGCTCGTCTTCTCGCGCCTAATGCTCACTGCACGTTCAGCTGTCCACAGCCGTCCGATCGCGAGATCAGATGGCCCAGATCACGCCTTCGCCCTCCTCACTGCGCACCTGCCCGCATGCGATGCCTCATGAGGTGCGAGGGTGCGATAGCCCGTCGATGCTATTGAGCGCAAACGGCTGCCTGATCAAGATCTGACGCTTGCCCGCACCCTTCGCCTGCTCGCTGCAACTCGAACTCACGTCAGCTGCTCGCGATAACTCCCTCGCCCACTGCGCTGAGGAGTGCAGATGGTCGCGCGGATGAATTAAGGGTGCCACATCCACAACCGTTGGATCTTGATCCAACGGCGGAGAAGCGGCGCTCTGATTGAAGAAGAGAAGGTACGACGGTGCTAGGGACCAGTTAGACGGCTGAGATGGCACCATGTGGCGCCATCTTGGCAGTCCATCTTCTGGATGTTGTAGATGGTGCCACGGGTGTCGGATCGACTTGATTTTTGCATCGTTAAGCTGCGATTGTCGACCCGAATCCATCGGTGCAGTCGAATTTGTCGTTTGAAGTGTGGATTTTCACCATCTTGGCCCGTGATCTTCTAGGGTTCCCCAGTCACTATCTGATGCTACAGATGTCTGATTAGGGCGATCTTGGAGTCATTGAACTCCAATCGTCACCCTGATCACATTTGTACGGTTGGATCCTCGATCTGAGGCCCTGATAAAAAGTTTGGCCTATCCAAGTACATAAAAGGAGACAATTAACCACCATTTTATTCGAACTACTCTAAATGCAAGATGATGCATGTTATGCAATATTTATAGCATGCAACTCAATCCTATGCTTAAGAACATGCATAAATAAACATCTTAAGTAGTGTAAATGTGTTTACATCATGCCCCCATGCCTATCTTTTGGTAGTCCCTAGCAAAAAATATATGCTATTTATAAAAGAATTAGGTTGTATTATTTAGGCGTGAGTTATTTTCAATCATAAAGAAATTCTCTACTTAGGATCTGAACTTTTAAAGGCACAACAGTGCCCGAGTATCTGCCAAAATGCAGACTGCCTCATGCCCTCGCCTTATTCAAAGAAAAATTTCTTTTTCGCTTTTTCCCCTTTTCTAATTTTTTTTTTTTTTTCAAATTTTATGGTTTAAGAGTGGCTTTCTACGGCCATTAAACTCACCCAAGATTTGATGAGAACCCTAACTTTTAAGCATCTTATTGTGAATGTGATAGACTCGTTGACCGGCAATTAAAACGGACTTCGGATTTCTACGACTCTAGGTGACTAAAAAAAAGAATTCTTCCTAAAGGTGTATCTCCCCGGTTTTATTCTACTTCTCCGCTTCTTCTTATGTGTTTTGGGAATTTTTAGTGCATTTATTGGGCTGGGTTCTGGACAGCCAGTCAATGAGCTGTTACCATTGAAAACTTGCCAGCCATACTCGTGCGGCGAAGTGTGGCTTATTTCTTTTTTTTCTTTTCACCTTTTCTTTTTTCTTTTTTATTTTTATTTTTAAGTTGGTGGCTTCCTTGGTATAAGATTTACCTAGGGGCAGCAAAAAGAGAAAGGTCCAGCGACTGGCCTCTGGACAACCTACCTATGGGCTATTACCTATGATAACTTGCTAGACATATCACCCTAGAAGGTTCATTAGCTACCCAAATTCTGTTAAAATCGCCAAACGAGTCAGTGACAAGATAGTATGTAGATGCTTAAGACTCAACATTCCCTAAAATCAGAGGGCGGGTTGATAAGTCGTGTACTTATCACCCAAACATATTTACTCCAATTAAAATAGAATTCAGGTTGGCGAGAACTCGAAAAATAAATCCACATTTTAGTGGATACACGAGCTGATTAAGTCCAAAGACCTGAAGGGTCTTTGTGTTCAAATCATAATGCAGTATTTCCTAAGATTGAAAATTTTCTTAAACCCAAGTTCTCTTTCCTAATTCAATTTTTTTTTTAATAAAAGAAAATAAAACAAATCTACGGAACTGACGAATGAATTCAAAGATGAATATCCACCCCCCATGCCTATCTAATGCAATGTCCTCATTGTATTAAAAAGACATAAAACAGAGTGGAATAGCGTAGGAAGCACCTGAATTGCATGAATATCAGGTCTGCTCCGAGATGAAAACAAAAAAAGAAAAACTATAAATGTGCTGAGTTTAGTGCCTTCAGCTAGGCACACTATATAAAGAAGAGAAATGAAGAATTCGCAAGTGCAGGTCAGAATCAGAATAAACATAAGAATCCTCTGACCTATCAGTAGATGTCCATAGTTGTGGACTAGATTGTGGTGCAGACCCATACCCCATAATCGAGAATATCTTAGGTTCTGGATAAAAATTACCCAAAACCAAAAATCTATATGCAAGCAGGGTTGGGCCTGCGATTTATGAGGATGCAACCCAAGACCAAAAAGTCAGGTTACAATGAATTGAAGCTCAAAAGGATAATCATTGAATGTGTGCTTGGGTTTGACATCCTCAAAACAAATGTCGTAAGGGTCTTGGTTTGATGGTTTCAGCTTAATAGGCACCCTTCGACTCATTCTTGTACTTCCTCCAGAACTAGCTTCCCAAATCAGAACTTCCCGTCTCCTATCCTCCACATTCAGCATGCCAAATTCCAGGACCTCTTGTATATTAATCACCTCATCTAAAATCTCCAAGTCTAAATGATGTGGCTGAATCAAAATTGACTTGGGTATAATTATCTCAGAAATAGAATCATTGATAAGCTCAACGGGGTGTAACTGACAATCAGGGCATTGAACTGAATCCTCCAGAAAATGCGATTCTGGATCCATAATGTGTGGCCTAATAGGATCAGTTTCCTCAATTATTGGGCTATCAAATGATCTATCAGATTCCTCTGGCCCAATCGTCTCAGAAAAATCATGTTCTGAAAACTTGCGTGAGACTTTGCAACTTGAATCTTCACCATCAAAGAAATCAGGATCCATACCAATGTATGCCCCAAAATCATCTGTCACTTTCTGATCCATGGAGACATACGTTTCCTTATACCTCGGCTCAGGGATCTCAGGTGAAGAAATCAGATCTTCCTTAATTGGTTGCTTTAATTCAATCTAGTCAGCCTCGTAACACGTGCCCCCCAACAGGTGCTTGAGCAGGTTCTGTCATTGGCTTTCCTAAAGGGAGTTCATCCTGAGAATCATCCCATGATTGAATCAAAGCGACCACAAATCTCATCCTCAATTTTGCTAATTTCCCAAGTAGAAACTCACCCGGGTTCTTATCCTTAACATCCTGGAGCCAATCCAACAACGACTTGTTCAAATCATCTATCATTTCAATCAGGGGCTCTAATCTCTTAATGCAAAGTATTGGCTGAACTTCTAAAGATTGTATGATATTCCTCAAGTTAGCTAGAACCTTATCTTGAACCTGGTTAACCTGAACCAAATAAGTTGGTTCAGGGTTGGGCGGGTTTGGGGTAAATGCAGGGGAATTAACAAATTGAGATTAGTTATATCCATCTTGATAATAGGTCCTTTCAGATTGTTCAAAAGGTGGTGATGACCTAAAGGCAGTGTAATCAGAGGATGGGTAAAGATCGGTGTATCCTTCTTGATTGTAGATCGTATTAGGTTGTTCATGAAAGGAAGACGATCTATAATCGATGTGGCTCTGAGAAGGATAGAAATCAGAATCAAAGTGTTCAGGGTTAGACCCTAAACATGGAGGTCCGGAATTGTATCCCCAATCTGAGTTATCCCAACTAACTGATGGTTGATTACAGTACGAGTCGGGATAATCGTCATATTGAGGATAATTCAAAACAGGAGGGAAAGAGCGGGAATGCATGTAATATGTGGAAGGATTCATGAGAAATGGGGGGAAGAAAGGCGCCCTGCAATACAAACAATCAGACCTGTCCTTAAGTAGGTTGACCTACAGACCTACAGACTCCTAAAACCCGTCTTAGGATAGAGAAACGATTTGATCTACTTCTGTCTGTTCAATCCAACCAGTTAGAAGGAGTGATTGGGGAGAAGGTTCTTCCTTCGGCTTGTGCCTCCGGTTCCTAGTGTACCCACCAGCCACGATCGTTTGATTCTTCTCCCCTAGCTAGACATCAGATTGAGCAGTAGAAATAGACTAATCGAAAATAATCTCGTTCTGGGCTCTGAAGAGCGAGTCCAATCCTTAAGGCCAACGTCTACTTTGTTTTATTTAGGGCTAGGTTTGAATGTGCTTTGGAATGTGATGGGCCATTTAAATGGGTTGTGCCCTTAATGATTGATTGATTTGTGTGTGCGTGCACAACCAATGGTTTTCAAGCAAGATTATTTTTGATGTGGGGAAGTTTAGAGCTCAAATCTTGCTTAGTAGATTTTAGGATTCAACTTTAGATGTTTTCAAAAAAGTTTCGTTGGCACACCAGGTTTTGAAAGCACAGGTGAAGATGTTTTCCTTTGAAGCTTAAAAAGAATGTTGAGTGCCTGGTAAATCCCTAAGAGTTGAACCTAAGTGGCAGCTACTTGATGAGTTGATTTTAATTGGAGTGGTGCGGAACAAATAACTCAAACAATTGGCCTGTTGCACCAGTTAATTAGCGATACAAATGATTACCTAATCTGATTTCTACTCAATTAAGTGTTTAGATGTGTGTACCGGATCCAAAGATCGATTTATCAGTTGAGTTTGAAAATTAGATGAGGTTGTGTACCACTGTGGGATTTTTTTTTTATTTTTCTTTTTTTAATGTGGGGGTTTGGGTGAGTATGGGTGTCAAACAACAGACAGTCTAACCTTAGAGTTTATAAGAACACCTAGGTTGGTTGATGTTTGTTTTATTATGTTGTGGAATGAAATCTAATGGGTGGGAGGTAGGGGATAACTTACAAAACCTTTCACAGCACTGTACCCCAATCTACTGCTTTTTCCTGTCTCAAAAGAGTACCTACAATCACAATAAGAAAGGAGAGAAGTAAGGTAAATGTTTTGTAAGTTGTAACAACACGAAGAAAAAGAAATCAAATAGCATTGCCTCCCCGACAACGGTGCCAAAATGTTGAACGAACGAATTGCTATGCTAACGTGTTCGGTTTTGAAAAACCTGTCATTGTAGTTTGAAAGCGAAGAACCCACGTTCAACAAATAAAATTTATACTAAAATGAAAATTCCAGGTTGAACACAGGAAGGCAGACGCTTGATTTAAAAACAACGCGTTGTTTTTATTTGTCACAAAGTAATTCAATTTAAAGCTATCTAACTATTTACAATAAATAGAAAAGAGAGAGAGTAAGAGAGAGAATATTACAAACAGAAATCAAAACGAGATGTAGAATAAACAGGGAATTCATCATTAAGGAGAATGTTTATCTCACTATTACAACTAGAAAGCAGAAAACAATTACACTAGAAAGCAATAAATTTACTCTAGAAAGCATTAAAAGAATAGAGGGAGAAATATCCTCCTCGACGGTCACTTGGAGGATGAGCAGAACTACTCTAGAAAGTAGTAAATCTATACTAGAAAGTAGTAAAAAGAATAGGGAGAGTGATATCCTCCTCGACGGTTGCTTGGAGGATGAGTCGGACGGGACAACGCCTGGACGAAGTAGGACGAAGCAGGATAAAGGAGGCTGAAGTAGAAGAACGGGAAAGGGGCAGCACGTCGTCATCATCGTGGGATCCACTTCCGAAGGGGAACGAAAATTTGGACTTTATCTCACGAGAAGCATCCCGGGTGTGGGACAAGCTTCTCTTGAGCTTTGGAGAGGTAGAGAAGAGAAGGAAGGGTTGAGAATTTCGTGTGGAGGGGGTCTCCTTTTATAGTTCCAAGGAGTGGGGGCAAATTGGTCATTACAACTTTAAAACATTAAATAATGGGTCTTTAGTGACGGATAAAAGCATCGCTAAAGCCCCAACGTGGGCGTAGTGGGCGTTGGACGGCCGTGCCCGCTCGTTTGCTCATGCCTAATGCTCGCCACATGTTCAGCCGTCCACAGCCGTCCGATCGCGAGATCGGATGGCCTAGATCACGCCTTCGCCCGCCTCACTACACGCCCACCCGCGTGCGATGCCACGTGAGGCGCGAGCATGCGATAGCACGTCGATGCTATTGAACACAAACGGCTGCCCGATCAAGATCTGACGCTCGGCCGTGCCCTTCGCCTGTTCGCTGCGGCTCGAACTCGCATCCGCTGCTCACGATTACTCCCTCGCCCACTACGCTGCGGAGTGCGGATGGTCGCGTGGATGAATTCAGGGCGCCGCATCCACAGCCATTGGATCTTGAACCAACGGTGGAGAAGCGACGCTCTGATTGATGGAGAGAAGGTGCGGCGGTGCTGGGGACTGGTTGGAGGACTAAGATGGCACCACGTGGCACCATCTTGGTCGTCCATCTTCTAGATTTTGTAGATGGTGCCACGGGTGTCGGATTGACTTGATTTTTGCATCGTTAGGTTGCGATCGTCGATCCGAATCCATCTGTGCGGTCGGATTTGTCATTTGAAGTTTGGATTTACACCATCTTGGCCCTTGATCTTCTAGGGTTCCCCGATCACTATCTAATGCTACAGATGCCTAATTAGGGCGATCTTGGAGTTGTTGAACTCCAATCGTCACCTGATCACATCTGTTTGGTTGGATCTTCGATCCGTGGCGCTAATAAAAATTTTGCCCTATCCAAGCACATCAAAGGAGACAATTAACCTCCATTTTATTCATACTACACTAAATGCAAGATGATGCATGTTATGCGATATTTATAGCATGCAATGCAATCCTATGCTTAAGAACATGCATAAATAGACATCTAAAGTAGTGTAAATGTGTTTACATCGGTCTGGAATTTCACAAAGCTAGGCATATGTTGATTTGCAAATTCCAAATTCACCAGGGGCATGAGTATATCTGGGTTACTAGGGTATATGGCCCGTGTGCTACGTCTACTAGCCAGGAGATGTGGGAGGAGTGGACTGCTGCAGTTGAGCTGGTGCAGGGCGGTGCATGGTTCACTGGTGGGGGTTTCAATTGTGTCTTAACAGGGGCAGACAGGCCTAATGGTGGCACAGACAGCTCAGCTGTTGGCTTCCAGATGGTGGTTCAATCTCTTCATCGGAGTGAGTATCCATCTTCTGGTGTGGAATTTACATGGTGCAATGGAAATGGGCTGGCATCCAGACTAGATAGATTTTTTGGGAATGTGAACATTCTAGAAAGATTTTTGTTGTAGACTGTTAGTGGTTTGGACCTACCTTTCTCTGATCACACCCCTTTGGTATGGGATAGTGGGCAAGAAACCCAAGTTGGCTCTTACTTCAAGCTTAGAAGATCTTAGCTGAATGAGCTGGGCTTCTGTCAGATGATCAGCTCATGGTGGCAAGCTAAAAAGGTGGACGACTCTGCTACTGTCGGAATGGCAACCAAGCTGACTGACCGCACACTATCCAAAAAGAGTATGGAGTTACTGTTAGCATGATGAGGCTGCAAAGGAGGAGGGAGGCTTTGAATAAAATTCAGGAGTTGGACTCTAAGGAAGCTGCTGGCCCTTTATCTGAGGAAGAACTAGGTAAGAGGAAGGTGTGGCAGGGTGTGATATTGGATGAAGACCTTAAACAAGAAATCAATTGGAGGGAGAGATCAAGGCAATTATGGCTTAAGGAGGGAGATGCCAACACGAAATTCCTCCATCTTGCTGCTAGCTCTCAAAGGCGTGTTAATTTTATATCTTCTATTCTCAGAGATGGACATAGGATCTCGTCCACTCTAGAGATAAAATCTGAAGCCATTAAGTATTTTGGAGATGCTTCTCGGGCAGCTAAGAGGGGGAAATGGAGAATGGCAGGAAGTGATGCTCCTAGGGTGAGGAGTGAACAGGCCTCTCAGCTGACTGCAATCATCACTGAACATGAGACCCTGCAGGCAATTAAAGAGCTCAATATGGAAGGGTCCCTGGGCCTTGATGGAATACAAGTCTTCTTCTACAGAGAGATGTGGAGTGTGGTGGGCAAGGAAGTGATGGATGTCAGTAAAGAATTTGAGAAGGGAATGCTGGGTTCGAGAGGATCAGCAAGTCATATCTCTTTGTACTACCTAAATCAATGGGTGTAGAAAAATTCTCATACTTTAGGCAGATCTCCCTTTCAAATTCCATCTACCTTGTCATCAGTAATATTTTGGCTAATCGGCTGAGAACAATTCTACAGAGCTTGATCCATCTAGTGCAAGCTGCATTCTTGCCTAACAGATCACTCCAAGAATGTTTCATTTTGGCTCAAGAAATGGTGAGTGGATGGCACAGAAGGAAATGCAAGGCATTCATGTGGAAAGTTGATTTCGAGAAGGCGTATGATTCGATCTCTTGGACGTATCTTTAGGAGGTTTTTAAAATGAGAGGTTTTTTTCCTTTATGGATCCAATGGATGAAACGTTGTACCACAACTGCTTCCTTTTCCCCACTGATCAATGGAAAGCCTTGCGGTGGTTGGATTCAGCCTCAGCATGGGGTTAGACAAGAATGTCCTTTAGCCCCTTTGGTTTTTAACCTTGCGGTGGATGGGCTTGCAAGGTAT
This sequence comes from Thalassia testudinum, assembly GCA_037157565.1. Taxonomy (NCBI): domain Eukaryota; kingdom Viridiplantae; phylum Streptophyta; class Magnoliopsida; order Alismatales; family Hydrocharitaceae; genus Thalassia; species Thalassia testudinum. Next base: position 218,565,235 of record JAZHRO010000031.1, on the reverse strand, counting down.
GCTTGCAGATTGGCAGAGGTGGGTCTAATCAAAGGGTATTCATTTTCCAACAGGAGAAATCTGGCCCCCATTTTGCAATATGAAGATGACACGGCATTCTTTCTAGAAGGGTCCAAGCCTGCGGCACATGCTCTGGGGTTATTGGTAAAGATCATTGGGGATATTTCAAGCCTATGTTTGAACAAGGAAAAGTCTATCTTGATATGTTTTGGCATGAATGAACAGGAGAAGATGGATGTGGAGAATACATTGGGATCACCTCGAGCTAAACTTCCACTGAGGTACCTAGGACTGCCATTGAGGGCTGCAAAACTGAAGAAATCTGATTAGAATGTCTTGTTTGATAAGGTTTCTGGAAAACAGAAAGGATGGAGTAGTAAGTTCTTATCTTAGGGTAGGAGACTAATCCTTCTTAACTCGGTCATTACATCCATCCCGGTCTTTGATTTAGTATATTCAAAGCCCCAAAGTCTATTTGGAAGCGATTGGATGTTATGAGAAGATTTTTTTGAAAAGGAGCTGGTCATGAAGGTGGCTTTATGCAGCCCATCAGATGGAACAAAATCTGTAGGCCAAAGGAGATTGGTGGTATGGGGATTAAGGCACTCAAGGAGTTCAATGAGGCCTTACTGATTAAATGGGCCATCAAGATTCTTGACTGCAAGGAGGGTTTGATGGCAGATCTGATCAGGGACAGCTATGGTGGATCAAATAGCAGTCTGCAGAGGTTACAACTGTTGAAACCTTCCGCCTTTTGGCGATCAGTTATCTGTGCAATCAGCAAGTACTGGCACATGCCGCAACCTAGACTCAGAGATGGCAGAGATTTTAGTTTGTGGAACGTGCAGTGGTCTGGTCTGTGGGTGCTAAAAGAGGTGTATCCGAGAGCTTATGCTGCTACTGCAGACAAGGAGGCCAAAGTCAGCAGCTTGTGGTCTGCTGCAGAGGGCTGCTGGCAGCTGGAAGGGCTGGAACACTGCAGATCAGGCACTCGATTATGGGAGGATAGGCAGAACCTGATGGCTACTCTACAGTAGGTGCGCCCTAGGGAGAATGTGACTGATACATATGTCTGGCAGGGTTTATTTTTAGTGCAGTAGGCATATGAGAAGGTCATTAGGTCTAACATTGAGGTGGAGTGTGACCCTATTGACAGGAAGATTTCGTTATTGAAAGTCCCCTTGAAGGTTCAGATATTCTTGTGGCTTTGCAGATGGGAAGGCCTGATCACTAGTGATCTTAGACACAGAAGAATGGGGACTACTTTGAATTGTTGCCATCTCTGTGGATTACACTTTGACAGTATGTCACATATTTTCTCCTCTTGCCTCGTCATCGACAAGATTTAGAGGATGATTTGCTTGGAACCTCTTCCCACCTGGGATTCCCTGTTGTAGAGGTTCATTGCTCCTGGCCAGCCATATGGGGGTATGGCTGCCATTTTGTGGTGTGTGTGGAGGACGTGTAATGATAAATTTTTTTAGGAGAGACCAGTTAGATGTGAGAACATTGTATATGAATGCTGGTCCCTCATACATAGCTGGGGACCTCTTTTGTAATGTTTTGTTTGATATGAAATATACTACCCTCTGGATTGCTATCGGATCACGATAACAATCCTCACTGTTTCAAAAAAAAAAAAGATCTCATTTGAACACTAAAAGAAGGACCTAAATTTCTCGAAGGACAAAACAAGTGAAGTTGGCCCACCTTGTTGGGTTAACTAATCTTCAAATTAGGTCACTTTGCACAAAAACATCTTAGAAGTTCAAGAGAAACCATGAGCACTCTTGCTCTTAATTTAAAACTGGTAGACTTAAGAGGTCAAGTCCCTATTCTGGTCTACCTGGATCATCAGTGACAAGAGAGGTTAGGTGGGGGAAACCCTGTAACTCGTGGGGCTGCTCTACCATGTAGGGCTCCTTGCGAGACTCTCCCTCTCTAGCTGCCAAGGTAATTCTCAAGTGGATGGCTTTCTGACTAAAGGGTATCATCTGCCCTAAACCTCTATAGTCATCCAAAATTTTTTGGTATCTTGTTGGGTCCATAACATTCTACCTATCATCTACTCCATCGGTGCATGTTCGGGAGGAGGTCTCTAAGACCATCTCCTAGGCCTCCATTTGCTATTCATTCCTGTTGAGGCCAAGCCTCGACCTTCCTGTTTGTGCAACAACCCAACCTAATCGATATCTCTTCTGATTCATCTAAACCTAATTCTACTTCATCTAGCATCATGGAGTAACCAGCAGAAGAAAACAATCTTGAAAATCAACTTCAGTGCCTCAATGATCTATTCCAAGCCTTTGTGAACCCACTGCAGCATCCTATGATGTGAGATCATTACAATTTCGCTATGGTGGCGGTTGAACCTCGAGTCCAAATCCCTGTTGGAGGTCCTGGTACTAAACTGAAGCCCAACATGATTCATGCTATTCCTAAATTCCATGGGTGTAATTTCGAGGATCCTTTCTAGCATATCAAGCAACTCGAGCATCTGGCTCAGACCTTTGGGTCAGAAGCTCAAAATCAGGATATCTTACTCATGAAAATGTTCTTCTTCTCTCTCATGGACAAGGTTGCTCATGGTACCATACCGAAACACGTCCAATGAACATCTGGGCAAAACTACAATCTAAGTTTCTGAGAAAGTTATTCCCTATTGGTTGGACAAATCTCTACGGCACCAGATCACACATTTCATGTTGCAAGCAGGGGAACCTCTTCACAAGGCATGGGATAATTTTCTGGATCTCATGCGAAAGTGCCCCCACTACAGAGTTCCTAAATGGGAACAAGCTCAATCTTTTTACCAGGGACTCTGTGAGGATATTCAATTATTCATCAATGCGACCTGTGGAGGAAACATCATGGGTCAACACGAAGACACCGTGTGGAAGATTCTCGAGAATATGTGTGAGAACTCCAACAATAATGAATCCATGGGCATGTTCGACCGGACGAATGCCCATGCAAGATGAATCCAAAGGGAGCACATGGGACGCAGGGCCTATCCTCTTTAGTCAACTTGGAACTAATGGCCAGTCACTTGGACAAGGTCTTTATTATTGAGAAGAAGGTGGATAAGCTAACTCAACACTTGCAGCAAGCCACCTCTACGCAAAACTCGTTCACAGAACCACCCTCTACTAGGGAGGCCATGCATAATATCTACCATCGATCTTCTCAGCGAATGGACCCGTATGCACCCCTATTTGATTCAGGGTTCATTGGAATCTCTGGACCCACCTATTCTAGTTGGGGGAACTCTGAACCCTCATATTTTGACATTTCCGAGGTTCCTCAGACCTGCAAGGACCTCAACGCTATTCAGAATGATCCACTCTCAAACACCTACATCCTTGGATGGCATAATCATCCTAATGTCATGTGGTCAGGGAAAAATCAAAATCAGGGAGCTCAATATCAGCCCCAACCACAAGGTTCTCGTCCATATTAGCTGCCTCAGCCTCAACCCAACCCAACTTATCAATCCGAGCCTACTCATGCAGATCAAATGACTCTTATCCTTCAGACATTGGCTGACATTTAGAAAATGAATGCATTTATGCAAAAACAACATAAAGACGAGATCACAGAGGTTCGCGATCAATTCGCCCAAATGGAAAATTCTTGCCAGCCTAGCACACTTCCTTTTCAACCTCTGCTAAATCCTAACGACATGTTGACCCAAAAACACATTGTAAACCAAATGCAAGGCCGAACATGTTATACCAAACCTGGTCCAATGACTCATACCCACATATTCTCTCCATCCACCTTAGCTGAGCCAAAACACACCATCACTTACCCAACACCACCCCCACAGCAACAGCAAGGTCCAACCTTTTCCTATACACGTCTCGACCATAATTGTGCTATGATCACTATTATGAATGAGCAACAACCCATCCCTAGCCAATCTATTCCCTTATCCCAGGTCATATCTCACCTCCACACTAAAGGATTGTTAGAAAATGATATAATCGGACCTTTGAGGAATGCACAAGTCACAATTCCACTACTGGATATCCTCACTTTCAACTCAACCTCACCTAACTTACCCAGGAAGGAGATGGAAGGGAAAACATCAGGAAAGGTAGTACTATCTGAAAATATAAGTGCCATAATCCAAAACAGTCTACCCCCTAAGAAATTTGATCTAGACACCCCGCTAATTTCTTGTAATATCGATGATACAAAATTCAAGTGGGCTTTGTTAGACTTGAGCACCTCAGTCAACCTCATCCCTACCAAACTATTTGAAAAATTATCGATTGGATAGCTAAAATCCGCTCATGTCACTTTGCAACTAGCTGACCGAACCCTGATCACACCAATTCGGATGATAGAGGATGTGGTAATTAAAGTTAAGGATTTCAAGTACCTAGCAGATTTCCTGATTCTTGACATGGAGACACCACAACAGATACAGGATATGCCCGTGATTTTGGGAAGACTATTCTTGGCCACTGTGAGAGCCGTAATCAATTGCAAATCAGGGCATATGACAATTGCCTCTGGAGATCAACATGTTGAGATGAATATTTTTGAGACAGCAAAAGGAAAATGGTTGATAGAACAACTAGGTTTTATATAGGATCTCATGACCATATCCTTAGTAGGAAACCTAGAACCTGAATTGGAAACTTTTCACATCCTAAATGATGATCTAGTCGAGCATAATGATATGTGCACAATGGAGGTTTTCACATTTGAACTTAAAGATATACCCAGAATTGTTGGGTAACATGGTGACAAACCAGATTCAGAGTCCATGGACATGGAGACTTTTTTTTTTGAGGACCACTAGGAATCAGAATTGGGTGATATTAAGAGTGACCTTCACTAAGAATATGAATCTTTTATGGATTTCAAGCTTTATGATTTAAAAGGCACTCTCCAAGGATTCACTTTTTGGGATGAAGGTTATAGGGAAGATTCATTTGAAGACCCAATCTATGAGTCATTTCTTATGGAGATAAACTCAAACCCAAAAGAAAAGAATCAAAACGACTCATCAGGTATCGATCTACTAGGTCATAGAGCACGAGAGGAACCACAAATCTGGGGTACACTAACTAGACCCATTTCTATTGAGCCTTGGAATCACCATCACCCTACAGCAAAATTCCTTGATCACTATACCTTCCAAATGTTCCCTCTGCAAAAACTCAAGAAAGATCATCCAAAAATGAATTAGCCTGACCTATATCAGAGATATTCTGGAATGACTCTCAATCAGGGTTTGATACTTATCTTTGTCCATCCAATTCCCACCCATCACGATCATATCATTCATGCAGTCAATCCATTCTACCTGAGCATATTACACCTGACTGATGGCGTTAAACTTAGCGCTTAACGGGAGGAAACTTGTCATCTTGTTGAAAAACCCGAAACCCTCCTTGCCACATTTTATGCTGAACTCATATTGCACTTTAGGGTTCGTCCATTAGAACAGGTGACTCCAGCTCCGGTACTCATACCCGAGCTTGAAATCGTCCGCAACAGTCACCCCAACCCATCCACCCACCCAAAACTTGTTCTAATTTACATACTAAGCTGAATTCGAACCCACCTAATTTACAATGAGGACATTGCAAATTGTAGGCATGGGGGCATTACAAGTGCAAAACATTATGCGAATCACTTCACAAGAAATGGTTTCATAAAAAAAGTTACATATTCCAAAAACCAAAAGAATAAAAAAAATGAAAAAGGAAAAAAATGGAGAAAGGAGAAAATTTTGAGTCAACTAATTGTATATCATTTTTTAGGAGAAAAAGGGGAGGTGATATAAATGTCAAAAAGGAGCACAATTTGAAAAGAAAAAAAGAGATAGTCATTAGTAAAAGATTAAGGAATCTACTTAATTCTGGACCAAATCAAAAAGAAAGAAAATGAAAGACAAAATGTGCTAAAAGACAAAAAGAGATTATTATGAACGTTGATCTTAAGCCTCTTGGGCTTGTATTTAGGCTTAAAAATTCAGGTATCTGTTAAGATCTGGATAGTCCTCAACAGGTTGAGGAAAATGTGAAGCTTAAGTGTTAGGTCTAAGGCTTAGGGATTATTCAGCCTCGTTAACTGACCTCTGGTTTGCGAGACTCAGTAACGTAAGCACCCTAATACACACATTGTTTAGTTCTGTGTGCTTAATTATCAAAGTCACGTAAATGCGTTAATTCTATTCTGAGAAAGCTACCTAGATTAGGAGTGGCTGATCAGCACAAGTTGATTTGGAAGAGTTCCCAACACTGAGAAGCGAGAAATTCCCCTTGAAGATGTGCAATAACATACCATCTCCACGGTGCTTGTCTCCTAGTATATCTAAATATCCTACCAAGGGCATGTAAGCACCTTATGCTGGTTCAGATGCCATGGGCAACATTATCATGAAATGTTGATTGCAGGGTTTGGTTTTAGCTACAGAACACCATGGGAAAGATTATCCCAAAATCTCAAAAGCCCGGGTTCTAGGTGTTGCCATGGGTGGTGCTATCTCAAAGCATCGATTGTCAGGGACCCTGCGAGGATTGATGGTGGGAGCTAGGAATCCGATACAGATCATGTTGTAAAGCCAATCCGAAGCAAGAAATAAAGAAAGAAAAGAGAGAGAAAACTCTTTAAAAGCAAAGAAAAAATTCCTCTGTCTCTTTCATACAAAAATGTATTGCAAACGGAACCTGGGCTAAAACATGTTATAAGCATGGGTGCTTCAACCACGAAGTTCAACGAACCTTAGGTTAGTTCCTATGGGCCTTGGAAACCTTCGCAACAGAATGAGGCTAAAGATGGGCAGGTTTGGATCTTGGTTGATACTTGAGCACCTCTAGGCCTACTATCGGCATTCTGACCTAATCTACAAAAGAAAGCATACATCAGAGTTCTGAGCATAGAATGCATGCTCTAGAATTTAACCTAATTCCATGAGATTTTGCTAAGGGACTAGCAAAAGCTAGCCATGGTGGTATGATGGTAACACCATCAAGAGTCATAACTAGCTCAACTTAGTCAATATCAAGAAATAAATGCTCGTACATAATTGCCAGAGAGCCCTAATTCACTACAAATCCATTCTGAAAGAAAGATAAGAAACCAAGGGTAAAACTATAATTTTACCATCATACCTTGAATGCAGAATAACCATGGAATTTTCCAGGGAGTAATTAAGGGTCAAATGGTCTTAAATGTCCAACAAGTTCATTAACACAGACAGAAAAGGATTTTCGCATGCTTTCAGAATTAAATGATTCTAAAATCCTAAAATCAATCCTACTTAAATAACTGATATTTTGGTTAGGATAAAATTCACTTAAACCCTCTAAAATTATAGAAATATATTCTCTAGGGTTTGGTACCTTCAATTTGATCATCAAAATGCGCCTTGACCCAAAATAGAGTCTTAGACTAACAATTACCATGATTTAGGCTTTTGCATAAATAACCCAGTCAAGCTTGGTCTAAACCAAAATCCAATTTTACCATTGTATTTCTTAGGTTCAAATTAGGTTTGTACCAAAATTTGGTCCCAATCTGAGATCACCATGACCAATTTTGCATTTTGGTCCTATCAAACTCTTTCTATCTCATTCAGACCCTTAGCTTTTTCAATTCCTTGCAACTAGCCCCCCAGCTTTGTCATCCTTCTCACAAATAGGTCCCTGTGCCATTTTTGGATGGTTCAACCTTTACCGTCGAGTTTCGAGTAAGGATTTCTTGCTCGATTCTCAATCAAATTTGAACGGAAGATTCCTTGGGAAGTTACCTTCCATTTGAGCCATTCTTTGGGCTCCAATTCTTTCCCAAAAGGTCATGTGAACCTTTCAAAGGTTTAGGTATCATATTTTGTAAAAACTTTCCAAGCTTGGAAGGACTTCCTATGGCTTAGAAAAGAATCCCTATTGTATTTCGCTTCTTTTCAGCTATGTTTGAGGCCTTAAAACCCACTCCCTCATCTTCTTTAGCCAACAACAACTGCAGCTCTGGAAACGCTGTACCTCTCTCTCTCTCGGACCTACAATGGACAAATTGAAGGCCTTATCTTCTTCCCCTTGTCCTCGTCATCCCTGGCCAAAGGGAGGTCGTTCCTTCATCTCACTCATCGTCATCGCCATGCCGTCTTCTTCACCTTCTCGGAGTCCGGTTAGCCACGATAGGACCATTCTGGCCTTCTCTCTCTTTTGTAAGACCCTCTATGTACTTCTCTCTCTCTACTTTCTTTTCTGTCACTTGCAGACAACTCTCGACTGCTGATTGCATCTCTTCCCCATCATCTTCCCCACGTCCGGCACGAGCTCTAGTGATCTCTCACCGGTACTACACTATACCTTACACAACACCACCGCCTCCATTAGTTTTTCCGTGAACCATTGATCAAAAGCCCCAACTTTATTGGGACATTTTATCAAGCACTCACCTCCTCGAACACAGCTCCCTTCGCTCACCCTTTTCTTCACTGATAGCCACCCTCCGACCTTCACACACCCTGTAACCACCACCACTGCATCCACCATCCTCCGGTGACCCTACTGAGCGCTTTAACTGGGGCGTTTAGACCATGTTTTCTTATTTTAGATCCTACCGATTTGCCGTCATTGCCCTCATCTTCTCTGACCACGACAGGGCTCCTCCAACCTTCAAACTCCATGCTGCAACTTTCGCTCGACATGGCTCCAGGTCTAGAGGCCTCCCAATCACTCAATTAAGGCTGCACGCATCAGCAGCTGTGCCAATTAGCGAAGCAACTTCAGTCGCTATTGTCGCACGAAGAAGGGTGAGATCCCCTCAGAAACTGACGGGCACGTGAAGGCGCTTAAATTGATTTTCTGCTATAGCCTCATTGCAACAATAAGCACGGGGTGAGATCCCCTCGCTCGTGCCCAAGCACACCCTTGCCGTGCTCACGCCTTGTGGGTTTAGGCTTGGTCCGTTTACCCGAATACCAAGGTGACGTGCACTTGTGCGTGTGTGTTAAGAAGAGTCATTATAGTCACACATGCAATGCCGGTTTTAAAGTAAATAAATGGAGGTGAGTCCGAGTGTCGGTCTCAGGGAGGCGTGAAAATCAGATTTTTCTTATCACTTGTCACTGAAAGCATGGAGTTTTGCTTCCGAAAGGTGCTGTTTTGAAAAGTGAGAGAAAAATAGAGAGAGAGATTAGGGTTAGGGTTGTTTTATGCTTCATCAGGCAACTTAAATAGAAATTAAAGTAAACAACTGAACAGAAAGTAACTTCATTAATCATGCCTTTTTAGTTCATAGCTTACAACATTAAATACATGCTCAAACAAAAGTAATGGAAAGCTTAAAAGAGAGGAAGAGAGAGATAGAGGAGGGAGAGCGACGAGGCAGCCACGGCGGTGGAAGAGGCTCTGTCGGTGGCTCGTCATCTCTGGCGATTACAAGAGGGCCTAAAGCTAGCTAGGAAAGGGGTGGAGTTGTTGCAAAGGAAGTGAATGCATTGCATCAGTGGTTGGAGGGGGTTTAAATAGGGTTAAGGGATTTCTAAAAGAAGAAAGGGCTTTAGCGATGTCCGGGACGTCACTAAAACCATTCCAAAAGCAACGATGAAGCCCTCCACTTGCACCGTTCTTCTTCGCACTCGATCCAGGACCACTGCGTGAGAGCTGTCCGATCAAAGATCGGACGGCTGAGATCTCCCCTTGGGTGCGTTTGGATCGCGCCTCAGGGACACGTGTGCGCGGGTGTCATCTCCCGGTGTGCGTGCGCACGTGAGTGCTCGTGATCTGTGGGCACGTCGCATGGCGTGATCTTGGCCGCCCGCTACTAATTAGGCGGCCCAATTTCGCCACGCACTTACTTCGTCTTCAATTTCATGCACCGTGCGGCTCGAACCCTCGTCGCATGCATGCGGGTATGCGCGCTAACCATTGCGCCATGCCCGCGCTTTGTCGTGTCGACTGCACGGTTCTCGGTCGTCCAATGGAAGATCAACGGTCGAGATTTGATCTCAGCTGATGGATGAGGCGGCATGTGGTGGAGTGGGGGTGGCATGGCATGATGAGGGTCATTGATCACCAGATTAACGGTCAGAACTTCTTAGGCCCATTGTAGGAGCTCCGGATGTCGGATTTGGCCGATCTTGAGTCTGTTGGACTCCGTTCGTCATTCTGAATCCATCCGTGGTGTCTGATTGCTCATCTGAGGCCTGATTTGATAAGTGCTTACACAAATGGCCATTAATACAATTTTATAAGCAATCTTGTTATATGATGCTTGCATTGCTTCCATTCTACTTATATTGTGCCTTTTATTCTTAAGATGGGCCCTATTCAACAGAGTTATCACCCCCATATGTAGTGTTATCATACCCCCATGCTTACTCCTTGCTAGTCCCTAGCAAGGTTTATCTTAGCCTTTATTTTCTTTCAGAATTTAAGAAGTAATTGCTTAGACACTTCATCACTTGTCAATAGGATGAAATATACTATGATCTTAATCTACAAAGACTAAGCAGTGCTCGGGTATCTGCCAAAATACGAATCACCCAAATCCTTGCTTTAATGTATATAACTATACATATGTATATGTATATATATATATTTTTATAATTTTTTCAGAATTCAGCGTGGATTGGTAACTTTTTACGGCTACCCAACCCACCCAAAACTCGGTTAAAACCCTAAGTGCTAAGCATCTTGGTGTGAAGGTTGTGATAGACTCACTTAACGGTAATTCAGACAGACTTTGGGTTTCTACGCCCCTAGGTGACCGAAAGAGGAAATATATTTGCCTGAAGGTGTATTTGTTCAGTTGGTAGCTTTCTCCCTATGTTTGTTTTAATTGGGGTCAACACAAGGATTTTTCCAGTGTATATCTCCTCGGCTTGTACTACTTGCCTGCTTCATCCTTAAGTGTTTTGGTTCTTTTTGTGCAGTTATTGAGTTGGGCTCTAAACAACCGACTAATGGGCTGTTACCCATGATCACTTGCCAGCCATACTCATGCGGTGAAGTGTGGTTTATTTTCTTTTCCTCTTTTTCTTCTTTTTTTTCTTTTTTTTTTTTCTTGTAGGTGGCTTCCCTGATCTCAAATGTACCTAGAGGCAATGAAGAAGAAATAGTCAGTGGCTGGGTTCTGAACAACCTGCCAATGTCCTGTTACCCAGGACAACTTGCCAGCCATACCACCCTAAAGAGTTCATTAGCTACCCAATTTCTATCAAAATCTCTAAAGACTGAGTCTGTGCAAAAATGTGTGTAGATGCCTAGACTCGAAGTTTTTCTGAGTTAGAGGGTGAGTTGATAAGTCGTATACTTATCACCTTATTTAGTAGGTGGATTAGAATAGCTTAAGGTTGCAAGGATTCGAAGCTAAATCCGTATTTTAACGGACACCAGGGCTAATTAAGCCTGAAGGCCTGAAAAGTCTAAGTGTTTAAGTTCTTTTTGTACTATTTTCCACTATTGACAAGTTTCTAATGCCTAATTTTTTCTTCCTAAATTCAATACATATTTTTTTATTTTATTCAGACTGATTAAATGAGCTTAGGATTACACAATTTACCACTCCCCATGCTTAAGTTAGACAATGTCCTCATTGGCAAGTACATGATGCATAAGGGTTCAAAAAAGATAGTACCTGAGTGAAGTAAAATATCAGATTAGTCTGAATCCTCTCGGTTGCCTCCCAAGAAGCGTTGAGTTTAACGCCTCCAGCTGGGCGGTGCTCTATGTCATCCCTCAACGAGGGTGACACTCTCCTTTGGGGGAACCTGGGCCAGGAAATGCTTCAATCTTTGACCATTAACTGTGAAACTGTGCCTAGTGTTAGGATAAACGATTTCAACTGCCCCATTATAGTAGGGCTTAACCACCCGAAATGGTCCTGTCCATTTGGACTGAGTTTCCCTGGGAAGAGTTTGAGGCAGGCATCAAACAACTAGACTTGCTGGTTAGGCTCAAAGGTTTTTCTATGAATGAGTTGGTCATGGACAGCTTTCATTTTCTCCTTATACAGTCGACTATTGTCAAAGGCATCCTGACGAATTTCTTTGAGCCAGACAATTGGAGCATCCCCTGCGCACCGGCTAACTGGGGATCCATGTTACATTGCTTGATAGTCCAGCAAGCCTGGTGTTCCAATTCGACAGGAAGATGGTAGGCTTTGCCAAAGACCAGGCGATAAGCCGACATGCCTATCGGGGTCTTGAAAGCAGTCCTGTATGCCCACAAGGCATCATCAAGTCGTGTGGACCAATCTTTCCAGTCAGGTCTCATAGTCTTCTATAAAATGTTCTTGATTTGTCTATTTGAGACCTCGGTCTGCCCATTTGTTTGTGGATGATACGGCGTAGCAATGCGATGGTTCACCCCATATTTTCTAAGTAGGGAACGAAATTGGGAATGGATGAAATGGCTTCCACCATCATTGATCATGGCCATGGGTATTCCAAACCAAGAGAAGATCTTCTTCTTAACAAAGTCCATGAAAGTCCTGTGATCGCATCGGCGGGTGGCGATGACTTCAATCCATTTGGAAACATAGTCTACCGAGACTAGGATGTACTCGAAGCTGTTGGATGGTGGAAAGGGGCCCAAAAAATTGATACCCTAAACATCGAAGATTTCGACAATCAAAATGGGCTGGAGGGACATCATATCTTTCTTGGTCATGGTCCCTAGCGTTTGGCAGCGTGAGCAAGTCTTGGCAAAGTTGTGTGCATCCTTAAATAGGGACGGCCAGTAAAATCCAGACTGCAAAACCTTTGCAGCTATTTTCTTTTCAGAGAAGTGGCTGCCACAAGCCTGGTCATGACAGAAGGAAAGCACACTCTGAACTTCATGTTTGGGGATACACCTCCTGATGATCTGGTCAGCATAGAGGTGAAATAGCATGGGATCATCGCAAAAATAGTGCTTGACCTCAGCCAAGAACCTGTCCCGTTACTGTCTGGACCAGCTGTACAGGGTTTGTCCCACAACTAGGTAGTTGAGGTAGTCAGCATACCATGGAATTTCCTTGTCTTGCACAGCCAGGATGTGTTCATCAGGGAATGCATCAAATAGAGGTAGGGAGGGTCCAATGTGGTTTGGATGAAGTCTAGACAAGTGGTCAGCCACCACATTCTTCAATCCAGCCTTGTCTCGGATTTCCAGGTCAAATTCCTGCAAAAGCAGGACCCATGAAATGTCTATTTATGCATGTTCTTAAGCATAGGATTGCATTTCATGATATAAATATTGCATAACATGCATCATCTTGCATTTAGAGTAGTTTGAATAAAATGGAGGTTAATTGTCTCCTTTTATCTGCTTGGACAAGGCAAACATTTTATCGGGGCCTCGGATCAAATATCCAACCATATGGATGTGATCAGGGCGACGATTGGAGTTCAACGACTGTAAGATTGCCCTAATCAGACATCCATAGCATCAGATAGTGACTGGGGAACCCTAGAAGATCAAGGGCCAGGATGGTGAAAATCCACACTTCAGATAACAAATCCGACTGCACGGATGAATTCGAATTGACGATCGCAGCCCAACGACGCAAAAATCAAGTCAATCCAACATCTGTGGCACCATCTACAACTTCCAGAAGATGGACGGCCAAGATGGTGCCACGTGGAGCCATCTCAGCCGCCCAAATGGCTTCACGCATTCTACGAAGGCCCCGCACATGCTCGCTCTCCGCCGTTGGATCTTGATTCAATGGCTATGGTCGGCCACGCTTAAAAGCGTCCGCTCGACCATCCGCGCCACGTAGCGCAACGGTCGAGTGCGCTTACGCGACCAGCGGGCGCGGGTTCGAGTCGCAGCAGAGGGCTGGAGGCATGGGTGATTGGGATCGGGTGGAGTGTCAGATGGAGATCGGACGGCCGCGCGTGCCCGATAGCATCCACGCGCGATTGAACGCACGGAGCGGACATGCGATCTCACGCGGGTGGGCGCGCAATGCAGCGGGTGGAGACGCATCTTAAGCCATCTGATCTTGCGATGGGACGGCTGAGGATCGTTGTGCCTGCGATAGCGTTGAGCGTGCGGGTAGCTGAAGTGGCGCGCATGGGCATGGAAGCTACGCCTACGTCATGGCTTTAGTGACGGATTTATCCGTCACTAAAGACCCCTCATTTTTTATTTTGAAGTTGTAATGTCCATTTTGCACCCACTCCTTGCTACTATAAAAGGAGACCCCCTCCATACGAAATTTTCATCCCTTCCTTCTCCTCTCTACCCCTCCAAAGCTCAAGAGAAGCTTGTCCCACACCCGGGATGCTTCTCGCGAGATAAAGTCCAATTTTCGTTCCCCTTCAGAAGTGGATCCTGCGACGACGACGGCGTGCTGCTTCGTTCCCGTTCTTCTGCTTCGTCTTCCTTCATCCTGCTTCATTCTCCTTCGTCCAGGCGTCATCCCGTCCGACTCGTCCTCCAAGCAACCGTCGAGGAGGATTTCTCTCTCCCTATTCTTTTTACTACTCTCTAGTATAGATTTACTGCTTTCTAGCGTAGTTTTGTTCGTCCTCCAAGCAATAGTCGAGGACATTTCTCCCTCCATTCTTTTAATGCTTTCTAGAGTAAACTTATAGCTTTCTAGAGTAATTATTTTATTCTTTCTAGTTGTAATGAACAATCTCCTCAATGAAAAATTCCTTGTTTATTTTACATCTCATTTTGATTTCTCTGTGTAATATTCTCTTTCTCTCTTACTCTCTCTCTTCTATTTATTGTAAATAATTAGATAATTGTAGATTGAATTATTCTGTGACAAATAAAAAGAAACATGTAGTTTTTAAATCAAACGTTCGCCTCCTTGTGTTCGACCCAGAATTTTCATTTCGGTATAAATTTTATTTGTTGAACACAAATTCTTGGCTCTTGAACTCCAACGGCAGGTTTTCCAAAATCGAACACATTAGTGTAGCGTTCGTATACGTTCAACATTTTGGCGCCGTTGCTGTGGAGGCGATGCTCTTTGGTTTCTCTTCGCATTTTCTAACTTACAAATCATTTACCTAACTTTTCTCCTTTCTTATTGTGATTGCAGGTACTCTTTCAAGATAGGCAAAAGTGGTAGATCGGAGTAAAATGCTATATAAGGTTTTGTAAGTTATCCTCCATTCTTTCCCCTCCATAGATTTCATTCGCCACATTAATTGTTTCTACTGTTCAATCTGATGTCTAGCTAGGGGAGCAGAGTCAAACGACCGCGGCTGGTGGGTACACTAGGAACCGGAGGCCCAAGCCGAAGGAAGAACCTTCTCCCCAGTCCCTCCTTCTAACTGGTTGGATTGAATAGACGGAAGTAGATCAAATCATTCCTTTATCTCAAGACGGGTTTTGATAGTCTGTAGGTCTATAGGCTAACCCATTTAAGGACAGGTTTGATTGTTTGTATTGCAGGGCACCTTTCTTCCTCCCGTGTCTCATGAATCCTTCCACATATTTCACTCATTCCTGTTCTTGCCCTCCTGTTGTGAATTATCCTCAACATGACGATTATCCCAACTCGTATTGTAATCAACCATCAGTTAGTTGGGATAATTCAGATTGGGGATAAAATTCCGAACCCCCATCTTTAGGGTCTAACCCTGAACACTTTGATTCTGATTTCTATCCATCTCAGAGCTACATCGATTATAAATCGTCTTCCTTTCATGCACAACCTAATACGATCAATAATCAAGAAGGATACACTGATCCTTACCCATCCTCTGATTTCACTGCCTTTAGGTCATCACCATCTTTTCAACAATCTGAAATGACCTATTATCAGGAAGGGTATAACAAGTCTCAATTCGCTAATTCCCTTGCATTGAGCCCAAACCCGCCTAACCCTGAACCAACTCATTTGATTCAGGTTAACTAGGTTCAAGATAAGGTTTTGGCTAACTTGAGGAATATCATAAAATCTTTAGAAGTTCATCCAATACCTTGCATTGAGAGATTGGAGCCCCTGATTGAAATGATTGATGATTTAAACAAGTATTTATTGGATTGGCTCCAGGATGTTAAGGATAAGAACCCGGGTGAGTTTCTACTTGGGAAATTAGCGAAATTGAGGATGAGATTCGTAGTTGCTTTGATTCAATCTTGGAATAATTCCTAGGTTGAACCCTCTTCAGGAAAGCCAATGACAGAACCCGCTCAGGCACCTGTTGGGGGGGACACGTGTTACGAGGCTGACCAGATTGAATTAAAACAACCAATTAAGGATGATCTGATTTCTTCACCTGAGATCCCTAAGCCGGGTTACGAGGAAACGTATGTCTCCATGGAACAGAAAGTGACAAATGATTTTGGGACATACATTGATACGGATCCTGATGGTGAAGATTCAAGTTGCGAAGTCTCACGCGAGTTTTCTAAACATGATTTCTGTGAGACGATTGGGCCAGAGGAATCTGATAGATCATTTCATAGCCTAATAACTGAGGAAACTGATCTTATTAGGGCACACATTACGGATCCAAAATCGCATTTTCTGGAGGAATCAAGTCAATGCCCTGATTATCAGTTACACCCTGTTGAGCTTATTGATGATTCTAATTTTGAGATAATTAGATCCAAGTCAATTTTGATTCTGCCACATCATTTAGACTTGGAGATTTCAGAGGGGGTGATGAATATACAAGAGGTCCTGGAATTTGATATGCTGAATGAGGAGATAGGAGCTGGGAAGTTTTGATTTGGGAAGTTAATTTTGGAGGAAATGGAAGATTGAGTCGAAGGGTTCCTTTTAAGCTAAAACCATCAAATCAAAACCCTTACGACATTTGTTTCAAGGATGTTCAACTCAAGCACACATTCAACGATTATCCTTTTAAGCTTCAATTCTCTGTAACCCAACTTTTTGGTCTTGGGTTGCATCCTCATAAATTGCAGGCCCATCCCCGCTTGCATTCTGATTTTAGGTTCTGGGTAATTTTTATCCAAAACCTAAGATATTCTCGATTATGGGGGATGGGTCTGCACCACAATTTGGTCCACATCTGTGGACCTCTATTGACTGGTCAGAAGATTCTTCTGTTTATTTTAATTCTGACCTGCACTTGTGAATTCTTCATTCTTTTCTTTGTATAGTGTGCCTAGCTGAAGGCACTAAACTCAGCATATATATAGTTTTTCTTAGCTTTCATCTCAGAGCGAACCTGACATTCACGCAATTCAGGTGCTTTCTTCACTTTTCCACTCTATTTTATGTCTTTTTAATACAATGAGGACATTGCATTAGATAGGCATGGGGGGGTGGATATTCATCTCTGAATTCATTCGTCAGCTCCGTAGATTTGTTTTATTTTCTTTTATATATAAAAGAAAAAAAAATAATAATATTAATTTCGGAATTAGGAAAGAGAATTTGGGTTTAAGAAAATTTTCAATCTTAGGAAATACTACATTATGATTTGAACACAAAGACCCTTCAGGTCTTTGGACTTAATCAGCCCATGTATCCACTAAAATGTGGATTTGTCTTTCGAGTCCTCGCCATCTTAATTCTATTATAATTGGAATAAATAAGTTTGGGTGATAAGTACACGACTTATCAACCCACCCTCTGATTTGAGGGAATTTTGAGTCTTAAGCATCTGCACACTTTCTTTGCACTGACTCGTTGTTCGATGATTTTAATGGAAATTGGGTAGCTAATGAACCTTCTAGGGTGATATAGCTGGTAAGTTATCGTGGGTAACAGCCCATAGGTAGGTTGTCCAGAGCCCAATCACTGGACCTTTCTCTTTTTGCTGCCTTTAGGTAAATCTTAGACAAGGGAAGACACCTACTTAAAAAAAATAAAAAAAAAAAGAAAAAAAAATTAAAAAGAAAGGAGAAAAGAACAAAAAGAAATAAGCCACACTTCGCCGCACAAGTATGGTTGACAAGTTGTCAGTGGTAATAGTCATCGACCGGTTGTCCAGAACCCAGCTCAGAAAATGCACTAAAAATTTACAAAGCACTTAGGAAGAAGCGGAGAAGTAGAATAAACCAGGGAGATATACACTGGATTCACACTTGTTTTGACCTCGTAAAAGAATAAAAGTAGGGAGAAAGCTACCGGTTGTAAAGATACACCTTTAGGCAGAAGTCCTTTTGAGGTCACCTAGCGGCGTAGAAATCCAAAGTTCGTTTTAATTACCGATCAACGAGTCTATCACAATCACAATAAGATGCTTAAAACTTAGGGTTCTCATCAAATCTTGGGTGAGTTGAATGGCTGTAGAAAGCCTCTTAAACCCTAAAATTTGAAAATCCAAAAAAATTAGAAAAGAGTAAAAAGAAAAGAAAATTTTTCTTTGAATATGGCGAGGGTTTGAGGCGGTCTGCATTTTGGCTGATACCCGGGCACTGTTATGTCTTTGAAAGTTCGGTTCCTAAGTAGACAATTTCTTAATGATTGAAAATAACTTTGGTCCAAATAATCCAACCTAATTCTTTTATAAATAGCATATAGTTTTTGCTAGGGACTAGTAAAAGACAGGCATGGGGGTATGATGTAAACACATTTACACTACTTAAAATGTCTATTTATGCATGTTCTTAAGCATAGGATTGCATTTCATGATATAAATATTGCATAACATGCATCATCTTTTATTTAGAGTAGTTTGAATAAAATAGAGGTTAATTATATCCTTTTATGTGCTTAGACAAGGCAAACATTTTATCGGGGCCTCGGATCAAAGATCCAACCGTATGGATGTGATCAGGGCGATGATTGGAGTTCAACGACTCCAAGATTGCCCTAATCAGACATCCGTAGCATCAGATAGTGACTGGGGAACCCTAGAAGATCAAAGGTCAAGATGGTGAAAATCTGCACTTCAGATGACAAATCCAACCGCACGGATGAATTCGGATCGACGATCGCAGCCCAACGACGCAAAAAGCAAGTCAATCCGACATCCGTGGCACCATCTACAACTTCCAGAAGATTGACGGCCAAGATGGTGCCACATGGCACCATCTCGGCGGCCGAAATGGTCGCACTCATTCTACGTGGCGCCATCTCTGCAGCCCAAATGGCCGCACTCATTCTACGAAGGCCCCGCACCCGCTCGCTCTCCGGCGTTGGATCTTGATCCAACGGCTGTGGTCGGCCACGCTTAAAAGCATCCGCTCGACCATCCACGCCCCGTAGCGTAGCGGTCGAGCATGCTTACACGACCAGCTGGTAAGGGTTCGAGCTGTAGTAGAGGGATGGAGGCACGGGTGATTGGGAGCAGGTGGAGCATCAGATGGAGATCGAATGGCCGCGCGCGCCCGATAGCGTCCATGCGCGATTGAACGCACGACGCAGACTCGCGATCGCATGCGGGCGGGTGGAGACTCATCTTAGGCCATCCGATCTTGCGATCGGACGGCTGAGGATCGTTGTGCCTGCGATAGCGTTGAGCGCGTGGGCGCGGAAGCTACGCCCACGTCGGGGCTTTAGTGACGGATTTATCCGTCACTAAAGACCCCTCATTTATTATTTTGAAGTTGTAATATCCATTTTGCCTACACTCCTTGCAACTATAAAAGGAGACCCCCTCCATACGAAATTTTCATCCCTTCCTTCTCCTCTCTACCCCTCCAAAGCTCAAGAGAAGCTTGTCCCACACCTGGGATGCTTCTCACGAGATAAAGTCCAATTTTCGTTCCACTTCGGAAGTTGATCCCGCGACGACGACGGCGTGCTGCTTCGTTCCCGTTCTTCTGCTTCGTCCTCTTTCGTTCTCCTTCGTCCAGGAGTCGTCCCGTCCGACTCATCCTCCAAGCAACCGTCGAGGAGGATTTCTCTCTCCCTATTTTTTTACTGCTTTCTAGTGTAGTTTTGTTCGTCCTCCAAGCAATCGTCGAGGAGGACATTTCTCCCTCCATTCTTTTAATGCTTTCTAGAGTAAATTTATCGCTTTCTGGAGTAATTGTTTTATGCTTTCTAGTTGTAATGAACAATCTCCTAAATGAAGAATTCCTTATTTATTCTACATCTCATTTTGATTTCTCTATGTAATATTCTCTTTCTCTCTTACTCTCTCTCTCTTCTATTTATTGTAAATAATTAGATAGTTTTAAATTGAATTATTCTGTGACAAATAAAAGGAAACGCATAGTTTTTAAATCAAACATCCGCCTCCCTATGTTCGACCTGGAATTTTCATTTCGGTATAAATTTTATTTGTTGAACACGAATTCTTCGCTCTCGAACTACAACGACAGGTTTTCCAAAACTGAACACGTTAGCGTAGCGTTCGTATACGTTCAACAGCGGGGTTTCTCCCACAACCTAGTAGTTGAGGTAGTCAGCATACCATGGCATTTTCTTGTCTTGCACAGCCAGGATGTGTTCATCAGGGAATGAGTCAGATAGAGGTAGGGAGGGTCCACTGTGGTCTGGATGAAGTCTAGACAAGTGGTCAGCCACCACATTCTTCAATCCGGCCTTGTCTCAGATTTCCAGGTCAAATTCCTGCAAAAGCAGGATCCATCTGATGAGCCTGGTCTTTGCATCCTTCTTGGCCAACAGGTGCCAGATGGCTGAATGGTCAGTGTAAATAGTCACGTGGGATCCTAACAAGTACGATCGGAACTTTTCAAGTCCAAAGACTACAATGAGCAACTCTTTCTCCGTGACCGTATAATTTCGTTGGGCCTCGTCCAACGTTTTGCTCGTGTAGTAGATCACCACAGGCTTCTTGCCTTGCCTTTGTCCGAGGACAGCGCCTAGGGCAAAATTCAATGCATCACACATAATCTCAAAGTCCTGGGACCAGTCTGGGGGTTGAAGTACAGTTGTGGTGGAGACTAAGTCCCGGAGGGTGTGATAATACTGGATGCAATCAGGAGATATGTGGAATAAGGAGTCGTTGGCTAGAAGGTCAGTCAAGGGTATGGAAAGCTTGGAAAAGTCTTTAATGAACCTTCAGTAGAAGCCAACATGTCCTAGGAATGAGCGAATCTGTCTGACCGAGCTAGTTGGAGGAAGTTTGGAAATTAAATCAACTTTAGCCCAATCTAGCTTGATGCCCCTATGCGATACGATGTGACCGAGGATAATTCGTTTTTGAACCATAAAATGGCTCTTTTCCCAACTTAACACCAGATTAACCTCGATACATCATTTCAGATTTTTCTCCAAGTTGCTCAGACAATGGTCGAATGAATTCCCGAATACAGAGAAATCATCCATAAAGACCTCTAAGTATTCACCCACCATTTCCGAAAAAATGGTTACCATGCAATGCTGGACGGTCGCAGGTGCGTTGCATAAATCGAACGACATTCGACGGAATGCAAACGTGCAATACGGGCAAGTGAATGTGGTCTTTTCTTGATCCTCCAGAGCAATTGCAACTTGGTTATATCCTGAATATCCATCCAGGAAGCAAAAATACTTCTGCCTTGCCAATCTTTCAAGGATTTGGTCAATGAATGGCAAGGGGAAGTGATCCTTCTCAGTGGCTTCATTGAGCTTCCTATAATCAATACACACCCGCCATGCTGTGGTAGTGCGGGTGGGGATGGATTCGCCATGATCATTGGTGACAACGGTGAGCCCAGCTTTCTTGGGAACCACTTGAGTGGGGCTCACCCAGGGGCTATAGGAGATAGCGTAGATGATGTCGGCGTCAAGCCATTTGATAATTTCTTTCTTAACGACCTCCAACATGTTTGGGTTTAAACGTCTCTGCATCTAGCGGGAGGGTCGTGCCCCGTCTTCCAGGTAAATCTTATGGGTGCAATAGGTGGCGCTAATTCCTCTTAAGTCAAAAATGGTCCAACCAATGGCGGCCCGATGTTCTGAAAGGGTCAGAGTCAACCTGAGTTCCTGATCCTTGGTTAGATGAGAATTAATAATCACTGGGAAGGTCTGGTCAGGTTCCAAGAAGACATACTTTAGATTCTCGGGCAATGGCTTAAGTTCAGGTGCGGGTGGAACCACAGTTGATGGGAAGGGAAAGGGCGGAAGTTGATCAACATCGATCTCCTCAAATGGTGTTGTGTGATGGTACTCAGCCTTACAGAGGTCCACGGGTAATGATGGGTCAGAACAGTCATTACGAGTTTGGTGGTTTGATACAGAACTATGGGTGAGGCATTCCTCAATTAGAGTTTCCACGGGATCATGTTCGTCAACGCAATCACAATCAAAAGACTTTGTCGCCCAGAAGATATCCAATTGCATCTTCCTGTCCCCAAAGGCGATTTCCATACATACCGTGTCACAATCAATGTTTGCCTTAGCCGTAGATAAGAAAGATCTGCCTAAGATTATGGGTGCATTCTGTAATTTTTCAGGGACTTCCATGTCGAGCACCAAAAAGTCGACCGAGAAATAGAAGTCCTTGACCCGTACAATCACGTCCTCAACAACCCCCTCCAGGGTTTTCACTGATCTACCAGCTAGCTGGATGGTGACAGGGGTTGGTGTTTGCTCTCCAAAACCAAATTGGTGGTACAGGGTTGTTGGAATCAGATTGATAGAAGCACCTAAGTCCAGGAGCGCTCTATCAAACGTCATGTCCCTGATATTACAGGAAATCAGGGGCGCTCCTGGGTCAGTTCGCTTTAGTGGAAGGTTGCTTGGTATTACGGAACTTTCTTGCTCAGAGAGCACAACCTTCCTAAGTGCTTGAGGTCTCAGCTTACGCTTGGGTGTACAAGCATACTTTCAAAACTTGGCTTAAGCAGGGATGTGTTTGACGACTTCAAGGAGTGGAATATTAATCTGTATTTGCTTAATGATCTCCAACAGCTCCTCAGTTTCCACAACATTCTTCTTTTTCTTGATTGTTTTGAAGGCCTCAGGGTAGGGTGTCTGAATGTGGATTGGTTCTATTTCTGGGTCCTTGGTTGGTGCCTCTTCTGAGTCGGGTATTTCAACTGGTGAAGTCTCAGGGAGAGTCAGCCATTTGGGGTCCTGGGTTTTGGTGCCACTTCTCCAGGTCACCGCATTCGCAGAGGCATTGGGGCGATGAGTTGATCCTTGAGAAGACGAGGATGAAGAAGCACCAAACCTAGGGGGTGTTTGCAGGGCTGGCTGGACCATGTGAGCCTGCCTGGGGTTGCCTTGGAACCCTTGCAAATTGGGGCCTCTGTTAATTATGTTTCGTGGGTTCGGTTGTGGCTGGGAAGGTAGGGATCCTTATTGCTTACAGTCCAAGAGTTGGCTTAACTGCCCCTTTACCAAGGCCATTTCCTCCTGATGTTTCTGGTTCATGTCAGCCATCATCTTTATTAGGGTGTCCATTTGATTTTGTGGGGGAGGGGCCACCCTATTCAGGTTAACTGGTGGTCCTTGCTGATAGGAGGGAAAGTGTGGCTGCTGGTTTGGCCTGGGCTGGTTTTGAAATTGTAGTGGTTTCTGGTTTGTCCAACCAAAGTTGGGGTGATTACGCCAGCCAGTGTTGTAACTGTTGGAGAAAGGGTCAAGTTTCGCATAACCTTGGACAACTTGTACATCTTCTAGGATAGCTGATGTTGATGAAGAGGGAAGGGAGTAATCAAGGGTCCTATCCATGAATTCTAGCTTGTCGTCAGTTTTTGGCGCCGTTGCCGGGGAGGCAACGGATTTGTTTTGTCACCTCCATTCCACACCCATTCTCACATCGTCTAATGCCCTGCTTTCCTTTTACTTGATGTTTGCAGGAATTCGGCACGTGGACGGCGAAGCGACGCATCCCACAATAGTAATAAGGGAGTAGGCGCAACGAGGACCGATGGTGAGAAATTCTTCACTTATGATTGTTTGCTTGCGTGAAAAACTAAAAAAATTGTAAAAATTGAAAAAAATTGGCGTGGTGTACGATTGCTTGACCCACATCCTTAACACATCACCCCACAAAAAAATGTACACTCTAATGTTCTGAATAAATTCTTTGAGTGTTCTTTTTTTTTTCTTTTTGAGTGGTGATTGCGAAGCCACCGTGAGTTGACCTAGGCCGCACCACTCAACCCTAAAATCGACTCATCTAATAGAAGCTACATGATCATTTGGATGAGTACATTAGGGTTTTAGAGCATCTACAGAATGAAAGGAAATCTACTTTCACCGAATTTTGCGCAGAACTTGACGTGCCCACTGAAACTTGTCTGAAAACATTAAGACACATCAACCCTAAAAAACACTAAAAGGCACCACATCTTAAAAGTCCTTGCTTGAAAACCATGTTTTGATAGAAGCACACACCTTGAAAGTGGAAAATTAAGAGGCACCACATCAATCAACGCCTCATCACATAACCTTAAGCACAAGCACTATCCTAGCCCTTTAAAACTGAGTAGACGTGCCCTAGGCAGGATCAAGTTAAGTCTCGAAAGGGGAGGTTTTGTTTGCTAGGCACTTGGCTTTCATTCCCTTGATAGAATCTGGTGACTAGGTTGCGGGGCAGTGTCAAACGACCGCGGTTGTGGGGCCTACGGAACCGCAGGCGCAAGCCAAAGGAAGAACCTTCCCTGCAATCCCCTCGTAATCAACCTGGCCAGATTAGCCATGGGAAGGGGAGTCCAGTGCTTACGGACTTAATCACCCTTTGTGAGATTTCTAGGTCTCTTAAGAAATACACCATAAGGACTAGGCTTGTGTGCTTGATTGAAACACATTTCTTGCATCTATCGCCCTTCGCATCCCCTCCTGTTCTTCTCTAGTGTATGCACGGGAGACGCTCACTGCATCCCGAGTTGTGTGTTTTGGGGAAGGAATCTTGGCGGCGTAATTCTGTTTGGAACATGGTGGAACCTATGGTAGATGAGGCTGAGGATCAACCCCCACCAGATGCAATGGCCATCATCCAAGCCCAAATTAATGCAAACCACCGACTTTAGCAACAACAAATCCACACCATCATGCAAGCTAGACAACGGTTACAGAACCCACAAGAACAACCACCACCACCTCTCCAAGGTGAACAAGGGCAACCACCACTTGATATACCACCATTTCGGGATCAGCCAAGGCCCCTCCGCGATTTCTATAATCCCTTCGCTATTAGAGTCGAGCCACACCTGAGGATCCCCGAAGGGGGAGATGATTTTGAGCTAATAAATTGAATGTCTTAAGTCTGATCTAGAGCCACCTTCATGGAAGCTCAAATGAGGACCCCTTCCAACATCAAGAGGATCTCGACCGTATAGCGCGAACTATGAAACCTAGGAACATTAGCCTTGACATTGTTCTCATCAAGATGTTTCCCTTCTCATTAAGAAACAAGGCTTCTCATTGGCTTAGAACCCTAGGTAGACCCATCACCACCTGGGAAGAACTGAGGCATGCATTTTTAAAGAAATTCTTCCCCATTGGAAAGACCAATGCCCTTAGAAGAGCTATTACTACCTTTATACTCCATGGTGGGGAACAATTTCATGAGGCGTGGGAAAGATTTAATGAACTCTTGAGGAAATGTCCACAGTATGAAGTACCGAGGTGGCAATTGGCCTAGATTTTCTACCATTGTTTGGACAGCAACCTACGAAACTTCGTCGATGCCTCATGTGGGGGGAACTTCCTGAACAAAGACGAGGAGAGCGCGTTTGAGCTCTTTGAGTCTATGAGCGAGAATTCGCTCAACATTGCCTCCATGACCAAGTTCAATAGGTCTAGTCAACCCCGTAGTGGGATTTATGAGGTACAAGCAAATTTTGGAAAGGTTGACATGGACATCATCGCCAAGAAACTGGATCGAGTGGAATTGGTGGACAAAAGGATTGATGAGCTACTGAACCAGACCAGGAACCCCATATAGACTTTCTCCCTAGCAAAGGGAGCACATAATGTTGACCTGGTCCAGCCCTTTACCCAACTGAACCTGGAACAACCCCTAACCACATTCCAGGGAGGTACCTTTGCTCCCTCAACCGTTGATTACTCTCTTCCCTCTTCATCAACATCGGCTATCCTAGATGATGTACAAGCTGTCCAAGGTTATCTGAAACCTGACCCTTTCTCCAACACTTACAACACTGGCTGGGGTAACCACCCCAACTTTGGTTGGACAAACTAGAAACCATCGCAATTTCAAAACCAGCCCAAGCCAAACCAATAGCCACACATGCCCCCTATCAGCGAGGACCACCAGTTAGACCCCAATATAACCAAAATAGGGTGGCCCCTCCCCCACAAAATCAAATGGACACCCTAATAAAGATGATGGCTGACACGAACCAGAAACATCAGGAGGAAATGGCCTTGGTAAAGGGGCAGTTATGCCAACTCTTGGACTGTAAGCAACAAGGATCCCTACCTTCCCAGCCACAACCAAACCCGCGAAACATAATTAACAGAGGCCCCAATTCCCAAGGGTTCCAAGGCAACCCCGAGCAGGCTCACATGGTCTAGCCAGCCCCGCAAACACCCCCTAGGTTTGGTGCTTCTTCATCCTCGTCTTCTCAAGGATCAACCCATGGCCCCAATGCCTCTGCGAATGTAGTGACCTTGAGAAGCGACACCAAAACCCAGGACACCAAATGGCCGACTCTCCCCGAAACTTCACCTGCTAAAATACCCGACTCAGAAGAGGCACCAACCAAGGAACCAGAAATAGAACCAATCCACATTCAGACACCCTACCTTGAGGCCTTGGAAACAATCAAGAAAAGGAAGAATGTTGTGGAAACTGAGGAGCTGTTGGAAATATTTAAGCAAGTACAGATTAATATTCCTCTCCTTGAAGCCATCAAACACATCCCTGCTTACTCCAAGTTTTTAAAGGATGCCTGTACACCAAAGTGTAAGCCGAGACCTCAAGCACCTAGGAATGTTGTGCTCTCTGAACAAGCAAGTTCCGTAATATCAAGCAACCTTCCACTCAAGCTAACTAACCCAGGAGCACCCTTGATTTCCTGCAATATCGGGGACATGACGATTGATAGAGCACCCCTGGAATTAGGTGCTTCAATCAATCTGATTCCAACAACACTGTACCACCAATTTGGTTTTGGAGAGCTGATGCCAACCCCTGTCACCATCCAGCTGGCTGATAGATCAGTGAAAGCCCCAAAGGGGGTTGTCGAGGATGTGATTGTGCGGGTCAAGGACTTCTATTTCCCGGTCGACTTTTTGGTGCTCGACATGGAAGTCCCTGAAAAAATACAGAATGCACCCATTATCTTAGGCAGACCTTCCTTAGCTACAGCTAAGGCAAACGTTGATTGTGACACAGGATGAATGGAAATTGCCTTCCCAGCTGGTCCAGACAGCAACGGGACAGGTTCGTGGCAACGGCCAAGCACTATTTGTGGGATGATCCCATGTTGTTTTGCCTCTGTGCTGAACAGATCATCAGGAGGTGTATCCCTGAGGACGAAGTTCAGAGTGTGCTTTCCTTCTGTCATGACCAGGCTTGTGGTGCCCACTTCTCTGGAAAGAAAATAGCTGCAAAGGTTTTGTAGTCTGGATTTTACTGGCCGTCCCTCTTTAAGGATGCACACAACTTTGCCAAGACTTTCTCACGCTGCCAAATGCTGGGGACCATGACCAAGAAAGATATGATGCCCCTCCAGCCCATTTTGATTATCGAAATCTTCGACGTTTGGGGTATCGATTTTATGGGCCCCTTTCCACCATCCAATGGCTTCGAGTACATCTTGGTCTTAGTAGACTATGTTTCCAAATGGATTGAAGCCGTCGCCACCCACTGATGCGATCACAAGATTGTCATGGAGTTTGTTAAGAAGAACATCTTCTCCCGATTTGGAATACCCAAGACCATGATCAGTGATGGTGGAAGCCATTTTATCCATTCCCAATTCCGTGCCCTACTTAGAAAATATGGGGTGAACCACCGCATTGCTACCTCATATCATCCACAAACAAATGGACAGACCGGGGTCTCAAATAGACAAATCAAAAACATTTTACAGAAGACTGTGAGACCAGACAGGAAAGACTGGTCCACACGACTTGATGATGCCCTGTGGACATACAGGACTGCTTTTAAGACCCCGATAGGCATGTCTCCTTATCGCTTGGTCTTTGGCAAAGCCTACCATCTTCCTGTTGAATTGGAACACCGGGCTTACTGGGCTGCCAAGCAATGTAACATGGATCCCCAGTCAGCCGGTGCGCAGAGGACGCTCCAATTGTCTAAGCTCGAAGAAATTCGTCAGGACGCCTTTGACAATAGTCGACTGTATAAGGAGAAAATGAAAGCCATCCATGACTAACTCATTCATAGAAAAACCTTTGAGCCTAACCAACAAGTCCAGCTATTTGATGCCCGCCTCAAACTCTTCCCAGGGAAACTCAGGTCCCAATGGTGGTGGTGGTTGTTCTTGTGGGTTTTGTAACTGTTGTATGGCTTGCATGATGGTGTGGATTTGTTGTTGCTGAAGCCGGTGGTTTGCATTAATTTGGGCTTGGATGATGGCCATTGCGTCTGGTGGGGGTTGATCCTCAGCCTCATCTTCCTTAGGTTCCACCATGTTCCTAACAGAATTACGTCGCCTAGATTCCTACCCCAAAACACAAAACTCGGGATGTAGTGAGCATCTCTCATGCATACACTAGGGAAGAACAGGAGGGGATGCGGAGTGTGACAGATGCGAGAAATGTGTTTCAATCAAGCACATAAGCCTAGTCCTTATGGTGTATTCCTTAGGAGAGATAGAAATCTCACAAAGGGTGATTAAGTCCGTAAGCACTGGACTCCCCTTCCCAAGGCTTATCTGGCCAGGTTGATTATGAGGGGATTGCAGGGAAGGTTCTTCCTTTGGCTTACGCCTTCGGTTCCGTAGACCCCACAACCATAGTCGTTTGACAATGCCCCGTAGCCTAGTCACCAGATTCTACCAAGGGAATGAAAGCCAAGTGCCTAGCGAACAGAACCTTGCCTTTCGAGACTTAAGTTGATCCTACCTAGGGCACGTCTACTCAGTTTTAAAGGGCTAGGATAGTTCTTGTGCTTAGGGTTATGTGATGAGGTGTTGATTGGGGTGGTGCCTCTTAATTTTCCACTTTCAAGGTGTGTGCTTCCATCAAAACATGGTTTTCAAGCAAGGATTTTTAAGATGTGGTGTCTTTTAGTGTTTCATCCTTACTTTAGTGCTTTTTAGGGTTGACGTGTCTTAATGTTTTCAGACAACTTTCAGTGGGCAAGTCAAGTTCTGCACACAAGTCGGTGAAAGTAGATTTCCTTTTATTCTGTAGATGCTCTAAAACCCTAATGTACTCATCCTAATGATCATGTAGCTTCTATTAGATGAGTCGATTTTACGGTTGAGTGGTGTGGCCTAGGTCAACTCACGGTGGCTTCGCAAACACCACTCAAAAAGAAAAAAAAGAACACTCCAAGAATTTATTCAGAACAATAGAGTGTACATTTTTTTGTGGGGTGATGTGTTAGGGATGTGGGTCAAGCAATCATACACCACGCCAATTTTTTTCAATTTTTACAATTTCTTTAGTTTTTCACACAAGCAAACAATCATAAGTGAAGAATTTCTCACCATCGGTCCTCATTGCGCCTACTCCCTTATTACCGAGTGGGATGCGTTGCTTCACCATCCACATGCAGAATTCCTGCAACCATCAAGTAAAAGGAAAGCAGGGCATTAGACGATGTGAGAATGGGTGTGGAATGGAGGTGAGAAAACAAATCCATTGCCTCCTCGGCAACGGCACCAAAAACTAATGTGCGCTTGTGCGTGTGTGCTAAGAAGTGTCGTTGTAGTCGCACATGCAATGCCGGCTTTAAAGTAAATAAATGGAGGTGAGTCCGAGTATCGCTCTAAAGGAGGCGTGAAAACTGAATTTTTCTTATCGCTTGTTGTCACAGAAAACGTGAAGTTTTGCTTGCGAAAGGTGCGATTTTGAAAAGCAGGAGAGAGATAGAGAGAGAGAGATTAGGGTTGGAGTTGTTTCATGCTTGATCAGGCAACTTAAACAGAAATTAAAGTAAGCAACTGAACAGAAAGTAACTTCATTAATCGTGCACTTTTAGTTTATAGCTTACAACATTAAATTCATGCTCAAACAAAAGTAATGGAAAGCTTAAAAGAGTGGAAGAGAGAGAGAGAGGAAGGAGAGCGACGAGGCAACCACGGCAGTGGAGGAGGCTCCATCGGTGGCTTGTCATCTCCGACGATGACAAGAGGGCCTAAGGCTAGCGAGGAGAGGGGTGGAGTAATTGCAAGGGAAGTGAATGCCCTGCATGAGTGGTTGGAGGTGGTTTAAATAGGGTTAATGGCTTTCTAAAAGAAGAAGGGGCTTTAGCGACGTCGACGTCCGGGACGTTGCTAAAACCATTCCAAAAGCATCAGTGAAACCCTCTAGCCTGTCGGTCAACTGCCCGTGCCGTTCTTCGCACTCGATCCGCGGCCGCTACGTGAGAGCCGTTCGATCGAAGATCGGACGACTGAGATCTCCCCTTGGATGTGTTTGGATCGTGCCTTGGGCGTACGTGTGCGCGGCCGTCGTCGCCCGACTTGCGCATGCGCGTGAGCGCTCGCAATCTGTAGGCGTGCTGCGTGGCGCAATCTCGGCCGCCCACTACTGATCGGGCGGCCCAATTTCGCCGCGCGCTTCTTTCGTCTTCAATTTCACGCACCATGCAGCTCAAACCCGCGTCGTGTGCATCCGGGCGTGCGCGATAACCGTTGCGCCACGCCCTTACTTTGTCATGTCGACTGCGCAGTTCTCGGCCGTCCGATCGAAGATCGACGGCTGCGATTTGATCTCAGCTGATGGATGTGGTGGCGTGCGGTGGAGCGGGTGTGACATGGCACGATGAGGGATGTTGATCACCAGATCAACGATCAGAACTTCTTTGGCCATTGTAGGAGCTCCGGATATCGGATTTGGGCGTTCTTGAGTCCGTTGGACTCCGTTAGTTGTTCTGAATCCGTTCGTGTAGTTCGATTGCTCATCTGAGGCTTACTTTGACAAGTGATTACATAAATGGCCATTAATACAGTTTTATAAGCAATCTTGGTATATGATGCAAGCATTGCTCCCATTCTACTTATGTTGTGCCTTTTATTCTTAAGATGGGCCTTATTCAACAGATTTATCACCCCATATGTACTGTTATCACTAGGTCTAGTCTGGTTTGCTAGTTCTGAGAGAAGAATAAGAGAAAAAGAGTGGAGAGAGGGGGTTTTGCTCTGTCGCCCACCTCTTGACTCTTGTGAGATCTGAAGAAGCCTTTGCCTCTGCTGGCATGCTAAGTCCTATGCTGCGCTTTCTCTGAAGGTAAGGGAAGAAGAAGAGAAGGAGGTTGAAAAGAAGAGAGAAGCCTCTCCTTGAGGCTTGAAGAAAGAAGAGGCCTTTGCCTTTGTTAAGGTGTCTGAGCCTATTCTGTTGTCTGATATCTGATACCTTAGTTCTGCTGGTTAATTTAGTTTTGCTTGGCTTATCTGATCTATTACTTTGAGTAGCTTGTTAAGCTTAACATTGTAGGGTAATTTGGTGAATCAAATCACCATTTTACCCTCTCATCTTTTTGCATTATTAACATTAGATTTCATTTATATGTCATTATTGTTTGAAATTCTTATATTGCATTTGAATTGTGATCTTGAGAATTAATTTGCCAATTGCTCCCTATGTTTGACCTTGGATTTCATTCGAGTAATAAATTTTATATGTTTTCGCACTGATTCGAGCAATACTACAACAAGATGATTTTAAAACCTATTTCAAAGCGACTAATAGCTCCTAGCGAACAACCTTGGACTTTCATTTGAGTATAAATTTTATCTATTGTTCGAGCCATTTTTTAGGAATTATTACTACAATGAACACATCTTTCAAAACACTTGATTTTGGCCTAATAACACTGCAATTCTTCCAACTGCCTCTAAATTAGCTCTTACTGGTTCGGGGGCAGGGGAGATGGCTGTTGATTAGCGATGGGATCTACTTGGCTATAACTTAACCTCTGCCTTCGGGAATGGTCAATAGGTCCTTCCAAACGAGGGTTCAATGACCTTCCAATCATACACTGGAAGGAAGTCAGAAGCACGGGGAAGAAGGGGGACCCTACAACATAAAAAATACAAGCCTGTCCTTAGGTTCGGTAGCCTAAAGGTCCACAGACTCTTAGAATATGTCTTAAGATTATAGACGACTTACTCTACTTGTATCCAGTCAATCCAACCAGTTAGAAGGAGGGACAAGGGAGAAGGTACTTCCTTTGGCTTGTGCCTTCGGTTCCTACCGTACCCCCCAATCGTGATCATTTAATGCTACTCCCCTAACTAGACATCATATTGACTAGAATAAGTAGGTTAATTTGGAATAATGTCAATCTGGGCCCCAAAATCAAATCATTCCTTATGGCCAACATCTAATCAATCTTAGTTAGGCTTGGGATATTTAGTGCTTTTGTAATGTGATGGGCCCTTAATGTGTTGTGCCCTTAATGATTTGTTTGAGAATGTGTGTATGTGCACAACCAAAACATTTTCAAGTAAGATTATTGAGGATGAGGTGAATTTTAGGGTTCGAATCTTGCTTAGTAGCTTTTAGGATTCAAATATTAGGTATATTCAACCAAATTTCTATGAGGCAAGCCAAGTTTGAAATCACGTGTTCAAGTATTTTCGTTTACAAATCAAGAAAAATATGGAATGCCTGGCTTGACCAAATTATTGAATCCTATGGGGTAGCTACAAAATGACTTCCTTATAGATTTGGTGGTGTGGCCCAAATAATTCAAACAACTGGCCCAAATGCACCACCGATTAGGGCACACAAAGTGGTGATTAACCTAGTACAATTTCTACTCCTTTATGTGTTGAATTGGTGTACCGATTCCACAAGTCAGAATCCCGGTTGAGTAGATAAAAATCAAGTTAGGTTACGTGCCACAAATGTGGGTGTATGTTAGTGTGTATGTTGATTTGTCCCACAAGAACTATCTTTTTATTTTTTTTATAATTTGAGAGGGTGAGATGAGTTGAGGTGACAAACAAGTCAAACAGATTCTATCCTAGGGTTTATGCAAACACATAAGTAGATTAGGTCTTGGTTATGAATGTTGAGAAATGAAACTAGTGGGGGGGAATGTGGGGGGCACTTACAGATTACTCTACCTGCACTTTACTCAGGTCTATCGCACTTGGATCTCCATGCTAGGCGTACCTGCAAGATAGTAGATTGGAGACAAGCGGGTTAATAATATGTAAATGAAAAGAAGAACAGAAAATAAGTAAATTCCATTGCCTCCCCGGCAACGGTGCCTGGTGGAAGCTTAGATCAAGGTGAGATGCAGGATGATGGAGGTGAGATGCAAGAGGATGCTGGGTAGAGGAATGCTTCACCGAGGCTCTAGAATGGAGGTTAGGAGACGGAGGCGATCTATTACCAAAATGAAGGTGGAAGGATTGCTCCAAGGCAACCTATGATAGTGGTGGGCTGAAGGATGAATATTTGGTGGGAAATATGAATATTACACTAATAGGAGGCCTTTGGAACTTGAGTGTAAGCTCTAATGGAGCTTTGGTAGGCTACTAGAGCTCAGGAATATGTAGGAGTAGAGTAGGCAGAGATGGTGAAGAATGGAGGTGTAGGGGTCCTTCTATTGTGGAGGGAAGAGGAAGAAATTCTTGTGGAGGGATGCATTAACAACTGCAAGCATCACTAAAGACCCCTGCAGTTGTCACTGAAGATCGCACCCCCACTGCTCACGACCACAGCAGTCCTCTTGCCTACTGGTAATTAGTGACGGTTGCAAGCGTTAATAAAAGCCCGCCTAGACTATCGCTGAAGATCAACGCAAACCAAGCACACGCCTGCTCACAGCTGCTAACTCGTGCATCATGTGGCCATGTCGCACCCGTGCGCAGGCATGCATTGGCTGCTACTACGCGCGGCCATGCTGTGGGCGACGGCCTTGTGCGCTCGTGTGGCTGTGTGCTAATTGGCGAATTAGGGGGGCCACGGGGATCTAACCCGTGACTCTCGTTTGAGCAGCGGGCGTGATGAGAACCTCATCATGAGCCATAACTAGCTCATTTTGACCTAATACAAAGGATAAAAAGCTCCTACATAACTCAAGGAAAGGCTTAACTCAAAGAATTCTGAGTTTAAGAAGAAAACAAGTCATAAGGGGTAAAAATGAAATTTTACCAGTATAATCTGCATACAGGTCCAAACATATGTCAAACAAACCAAATAAGAAGGAAAGTGGGATGATCTGATAAGGGCTACAGCAATTCCAAGGAACTAAATGATAATCTATAACCTTAAAACAAATCCACTTCAATTTGCGAGGTTTGAGGCAAAGTAAAAATAGAATAAACCCTCTAAAATTCATAGAAAAATAATCTCTAGGGCTTAGAACCTTCAATTTGGCCTTCGGAACCCTTTTTGACCTACATTGAGAACCATGCCCAATTAATAACTTAATTTGAGTTTTTACGTAAATTGACCGATCAAACAAGGTTTAATCTAGAAATAAAATTCACCATCAGATTCCTTAGGTCCTAATTAGTCATGTATAAAAACTTGAGCCAAAGAAGAAACCTTCTTGACCAACTTTACACTTTGGTCCTCATATATTTACTTGTTGGCCCTCAACTTTCGAACCCTCACATTTCTGCCCCTAACTCTCCTTCGTTCTTTGCATTCAGGTCCCTCCTGCCAAAACCAGACCAGCACCATGCTCCGGCGACCTTGCGTGGAGCATGGCGCCGTGCAGGGTAAGGGGGAGGGTCTGGTAAGACAACTGGGGGTGCCCTGCGTCGTCAGCCGTCGCAGGAACACCCCCCTGGTCGCTGCAACCCACCATACCGGCCGTGCGAACGCACGAACGGTATGGGTCTCCATCTCCGGCGTCCTCCGACGAGGGAGACACGTCGTCTCCCTCCGCCCTCCTCTCTGATTCCGCCTCTATAAATACCCCCGTCGCTCAGCCGTTCTGAGCAGCTCGGTCCTGACGGAGAAAGACCCCCACTTCCTCTCTTCCCACTCCGACATGAAGCCCTCCAGCTCCGGCGGCCTCTCCTCTTCCTCCTCGTCGCTCTGCCGCACTACCAGCTGCAGGGTTGCCCTCGCTCGCTCTTCCCGCGCCACGCCGCACCCAGCTGGCGCCTCTCCGGCCCTCTCCTCGCCGCCGCCCCTTCCCCTGGCATCTTCTTCTCCGGCGATAGTCGATACGACTGCCGCCTTGCTCCCTCCCCTTTCGTCTCCGTAGCTAGGTCAGAACTTCTCCCCATCTCCCCCACTTTCTTTTCCTCACTGTCTTTTATTTGATTAAACCCTTGACCGCTCCAGTCCACCGTCACCCCCTTCGTCTCCGGCAAAACTCCGGTGAGACGCCCCCGTCTCTCCATAGCCCCATACGCCTCACCGACCCTCACAGAACCTCCGCCTCCTCACCCTGATCAACCTCCGCCCTTCCACTTCCCGCCACTCGCCCTCTGCAGACCCCCCGAACAAACCCACTTCTCCCCCGCAATTTGACCGAGGGCAACCCTCACGCTCTGCCCCGCCGCCTGCCAGACCCCCCACCACCTTCGCCGTGCCACGGCGAAGGTTCTCCGCGTATCTGATTAGGCCGAGAGGCCGTTCCTCTGTGCACAGGTACCTCGACCACCGTCGCCATTGCTGCGTGGAAGGAGCACCTTCAACCTGCAGCTCCAGGTGCAATTCGCCCAGGTTCGACTCCCAGGCTGCGCGGGGCATCTCTGCGAAGCGTCCCTGGCTTGCAGCTGGGGCAAAGGCCTCGCGTGCAACCGCGAACTCCTGCAGCGTCTTCAGCTGCGGGCGCCCAATTGGGGTGGGACATTTAGTCCCACCTCGGAACTTTTCAGAGGAGCACGCCCGCATAAAGGCAAAAAGTGCCTTAGGTTCGTTGCCTCCTGAGCACGGGGTGAGGTCCCTCTCACGTACCCGCTCGACCCGGCCTCGTCCGCGACCACGCCCCACGGACCTAGCCCGACCCGACTAAGCCCGACCTGCACTCCTCGCCCACCACGCACGCCAGAGGGCCTGGACCCGGGCACGACCCGTACCCGAATACCCGGCAGCTCTGGGAGTGCTTTCCTAAGAGCGGCTTCCGTGAGAGAGAAACGCGGGGAAGAGGGTAGAATTAGGTTTTGCCCCTCTGATCAAGCTGTGCAAGTGTGTAGGCAGAGAAGAAGAAGAAAGACGCCCGCTGAATAGAGAAGGAGAAGAAGACTGAAGGAAGAAAGAGCAGCCAGGGCTGCCCGAAGCAGAGGACTGAGGAAGAAGAACTGAAGCAACACTGTAGCATCCGTGGGTTAAGTCGTCTGATTGGAAAATCAGACGACGTCCTGAAGACAGGTGAAGAAAGAAGAAAAGAAGAGAGACGGAGCAGCCAAGCAGAAGAAGAAGAGAAGCAAGAAGAAAAGAAGAAGAAGAGCAGAAAAGAAGAACAGGAAGAACAAAAGCTAAAGAGAAGACAAAGAGAAAGAAAGAAGAAAAGAAGAAGAAGCCAAACTTTCATCTCTCTCTCTCTTTATTTTTGTAATAGAACATGTATATCTCTAGAATACAACTTGCTCCCTGAGTTCGACCTCGGGAACTCTTTATTTTCCGAGTAAAAAAATTATATATTAGCAAATGATGGCAATAACTATCTGTACTACAACGACTTAAGAAAAGCTAGTTGCTGCCACCGTTTCGCTAGTTGGCGCCGTTGCCGGGGAGCAACGGCTATTCTAGAGGTAAACATTCCTGTTTCTTTTTACTTTCTGATAATCTCCTCTCTTTTGTGCAGCTACAGGAAATCAAGAAGACAAGCAACCGCACGACAACCACTCCGAGGACAGGTAATTTTTTCCTCTCACTATTAACCCCTAAACTCTAAAGAGGAAGAAAAGAAAAGAACAAGCAATATTGGGCTAACCTGTCTTCCATACTTAGTAACCATAAAAAGTTGCATGTTTTCAACCCATTATTCCTCCACACTATTAAGGGTATTTAAGGGCTAACACATTCTTGCTTGAGCCCTAATTACCCAACAAAGAGCTAACTGGACCAAGTAGAGCCAACCTAGGATCCAACACTAGGGATTTAGAGACACACTCCTTAAGCAAGAATTGAGAAAACCAAATGAAGTGTGCCTAAGCCCTTGTCTGAAAATACCTATTCAAAGAAAACCTAAAACAATTGGCTCTCTAAACACTTGAACCCTAAAAGAAAGGACCCAAAAAGCTCTCAAAGGAACAAGAGGGAAAGTTGACCCCTTGGGTAAACCAACCTTAAAATTAGGTCACTTTCTCACTCAAAATACCTAAGAGTTCAAGTTTAACTTTAAGCACCCTGATCTTAAACTAAAATTGGTAGACTTAGGAGGTCAAGATCCCCATTCTGGTCTACCTGGAACCACAGTGACAAGAGAGGTCGGGTGGGGGAAACCCTGTAACCCGTGGGGACGCTCTACCGTGTAGGGGTCTTCGCGGGACTCACCCTCTCTGGCTGCCCAGGTAATTCTCAGGTGGACGATCTTTCTGTTCAAGGGGTCCATCTACCCCGAACCTCTATAGTCACCCAACATTTTTGGGTGTCTTGATTGGGTCCAGCACCTGCTTATCTCATCCAGTCCTTCAGTATTTTGCAGGAGGTCCTTGAAACCTCCTATAGAAATTCACTCTCCCCGAGGCTAAGCCACGGCTCCCTTGTTTTTGCAGAAATCATTCGCATAGCCCCTCTTTCCTCTGATTCTGAACAAAGTCCCCTTCTTCCATTAATTCAAACTTCTGATTCTATATCTTGATTCCACCACCTGATTCGAAGATGCAGCCTAATTACTAGCAAGACTACCATGTAAAAAACCTGAATATCTGAGATCCATGAAAGATAAGATGATTGAGGATGCCCTTGAATTCTATGAAATCAAATATAAACCCTCAACACCAATAGAAAACATTCAGGTTGATGTCCCAACAACCACAGCTTTCATCATAAACTGTGCCCAAATTCTTTTGACAGAAGTTACAAAAGGATCAACCCGAGATATGCTCATGATAGGATACATTGAGATAGAAAAATTACACTAATCTGAATACCTTCAATTCTTGACAAATCCTGTACTTTGGGAACAACACCAAGATGCCCTTACAAAACAGGTAGAAATGATGAAATCACTAGAACAAACTATCAACCAGAAATACCCATATATACCAGAAATAGAGGGTGAACCATCTTGGAACAGTATTAAGGAACAATCCAGTTTCCCAGATCTCGGGACTAAGGCACGAAGTGGTTGTAGAATCCCAACCCAGATAGAAGACAATGTCGAATTAGGTTTGAATATTGCAGGGGAACACAATGATGAGCCAAATGAAGACCATGAATTGCCAAGCCTAGAATTCCAAAACTCCTGCAATAATGAGATCAGAACTGAACCTTTTGAGGGTATAAATTCCGCCCCTTATTTTGATAAGGTGGCCCTCGAAGGTTATTCAGACTTAGGTTCTAGTAACTCTACCCACATCCTAAGCCTAGAACATAGATCTGAAACTTATTGGAAAGATTATGAGGCCCCTTATGCGAAAGATCAAATTTTTACAGAGTATGATTCCGGGCCTCTATTTGATGAATATCCCTCTCCAACATCCTTAGGAAATCTGATCGATTTTTCAGAAAACATGCCAATCTATGATACAGAAATTGAGGAGTTGGATGAGCAAGGTTTTAATGGGGTCTATCCTACCAGCTTCGAGCTTGAACAGAACACCTTTTTGAGCCCAGAATTGACATATAGGCTAGAACCCGGTCAGGCTGCTGATTCCACATCTGATGATTTTTGCTGTGGTGGAATTCATGATCATGAATCTCATTTTCACAAACTCTCCGACAATTTCAGATCTGACTATAATTGCGGAGAGACCTTCCTTCCTGAACACGCCAGGCCCATCTACGACCTCAGTTCACATGACTCTGACTTCGACTCTGAGGTCCTGATTCCCGAGATCGCTGATAACACAGAATCATTCCTTTTTGATCCTCAGGAACCAAAAATAGAAAATGCCAAGAGTGATTGCAACCCAGAATTCAAATCTTTTCTCAATTCAGATTTCTTTCATCCTACAGACACTCTTCAGGCATTTGATAGTTACCCAGGGGACTCTTTACAGAAAATCACATGTCATTCCTTTCTAAAAGAGTCGTCATACACAGTTGCCACCTCGTCTGCACACACTGAACTAATCAAAACCTCTTCCCAACCCCGACCCGCAACCGGACTCAATTTCTATTCAGATTCACCTCTCACCGAGCCGATTGCATTTCCACATCGGGTTTGGAACATTGATCAGACTACATACCATGCTCTATCATTCTCTGATCACCCCTGTAGGGTTCCTACATCAATCACTGATTATTCTACGGGTCCCTACTCTGACCAGGTTGATT
Organism: Thalassia testudinum; assembly: GCA_037157565.1. Lineage (NCBI taxonomy): Eukaryota > Viridiplantae > Streptophyta > Magnoliopsida > Alismatales > Hydrocharitaceae > Thalassia > Thalassia testudinum. The sequence continues at coordinate 218,525,971 of JAZHRO010000031.1, read as the reverse complement.
CAACTCAGCCAAACCCTGCATTTTCACTTCCACATCCACCTGAGCTTCATAGTATATGGTGGGTTCCACACCTTTTTATCCACATCTATCAACCCACCAGATTGATTGGGTTTGGGCTGCATCATCAGCCTGTTAATCTAAACAAGCACCTGGTTGGACCAACCAGGCTCTTAATCAAGGTGCTTGTCTTACAAAACTCTACTGATTTGATCATCCCCTCTCCATCACATTTCCTGCTTGGCTGAAGGCATCAAATTCAGCGCTTAACGGGAGGCAACCCGTCATTTTCCAAAAAATCCAAAACCTTTTTCTGACACCTTTTTGCACTTAAGGTTCACCCTTGTAGACAGCCGACCCCACCTCAGATGCTTGCATCTGGGATAAGAAATCGTCCGCAAAATTCAACCCGACCCATTCACTCAGCCAAATTTCTGTCTTAAGGAATGAACTAAGTTAAATAAAAACCCCCTAGGTTAGAATGAGGACATTGCAAATCTTAGGCATGGGGGGTATGAAAGTGCAAAACTTGTAAGAAAAGGTTTCAAACAAAAAAATTCACATATGCCAAAAACACCATAAAAATTAAAAATTTTGGAAAAAGAATAAGAGGAAAAGAGGAGAAGGAAATTTTGTGAAGGAGAAGGAGAAAAGAAACAAAATGAAAAAGGAGCACAAAATTATGAGAAAAGGTGATAGTCATTAGTAAGGAACTAAGGAATTAACCTAAGTTCTAGACATCATTCAAGAAAATAACTGAAAAGTGCATAATGAGATTAGTAAGAACGCAAACCTTAGGCATTCTTGAATAGACTCTTAGTACCTATTAAGATCTGGACACTCCTCAAGAGGTTGAGGAAAATGAAAAGCTGAAGTATTAGGTCTAAGGCTTAGGGAGTATTTGGCCTCATTAATTAATTTTTGATTTACGGGACTCAGTAACCTAAGCACCCTAACCTCACACACAGCCTGGTTCAGTAAGCGTAAAAATCAAAATCACGCAGAAGCATCGCAAAATTCTGAAAAGAACACCTAGAGTAGGAGCGGCCGATCAACACAAGTTGATTTGGACGAGTTCCCAGCGCGGAGAGGCGGGAAATCCCCTCAAAGATGCGTAACAAAATATCATCTCCTCGGTGCTTGTCTCTTAGGATATTCACATATCCTACTGGGGGCATGTAAGCACTCTGCTGGTTCAGATTCCATGGATGGCATTATCTCGAAGTGTCAATTGCCAGGGTCTGGATTCGGCCACGGAACACCATGGATGGGATTATCTCGAAATCTCAATAGCCAGGGTTCCGGGGGTTGCCATGGGCGGTGCCATCTAGAAGCAACGACTGCCAGGAACCCTTGAGGATTGATGATGGGAGCAAGGAATCTGATACAGACCGTGTTGAAAAGCCAATCCTAAGCTAGAATTAAAAAGAAAAAGAGAGAAAACTCTCCAAACAGAAAAATTTCTATCTCTCTCTCTTACAAAACGCACTGTGAACTGAGCCAGGGCTAAAATCATTTCAAGCACGGGTGCTTTAACCACAAAGTCCAATAAACCTTAGGTTAGTTCTTGTGGGCCTTAAAAACCTTTGCTAAGGACTGAGGCTAAGGCTAGACAGATTTGGATCTTGATTGGTACTAGAGTACCTTTTAGGCTTATGGTCTGCATTCTAACCTAATCTAAGCTCAAATGAAAAAGCACTTATCTGAAGCTATTAAGAACTTCATGGTCTAGAACAAGGGTTGAAACCTTAAGTTTTTGCTAAGGGACTAGCAAAAGCTAGGCATGGGGGTATGATGAGAACCTCATCATGAGCCATAACTAGCTCATTTTGACCTAATACAAAGGATAAAAAGCTCCTACATAACTCAAGGAAAGGCTTAACTGAGAGAATTCTGAGTTTAAGAAGAAAACAAGTCATAAGTGGTAAAAATGCAATTTTACCAGTATAATCTGCATACAGGTCCAAACATAGGTCAAACAAAGCAAATAAGAAGGAAAGTGGGATGATCTGATAAGGGCTACAGCAATTCCAAGGAACTAAATGATAATCTGTAACCTTAAAATAAACCCACTTCAATTCGCAAGGTTCGAGGCAAAGTAAAAATAGAATAAATCCTCTAAAATTCATAGAAAAATAATTTCTAGGGTTTAGAACCTTCAATTTGGCCTTCGGAACCCTTTTTGACCTACATTGAGAACCATGCCCAATTAATAACTTAATTTTGGTTTTTGCGTAAATTGACCGGTCAAACAAGGTTTAATCTAGAAATAAAATTCACCATCAGATTCCTTAGGTCCTAATTAGTCATGTATAAAAACTTGAGCCTAAGAAGAAACCTTCTTGACCAACTTTACACTTTGGTCCTCATATATTTACTTCTTGGCCCTCAACTTTCGAACCCTCACATTTCTGCCCCTAACTCTCCTTCGTTCTTTGCATTCAGGTCCCTCCTGCCAAAACCAGACCAGCACCATGCTCCGGCGACCTTGCGCGGAGCATGGCGCCGTGCAGGGTAAGGGGGAGGGTCTGGCAAGACAACCGAGGGTGCCCTACGTCGTCAGCCGTCGCAGGAACACCCCCTTGGTCGCTGCAACCCACCATACCGGCCGTGCGAACGCACGGACGGTATGGGTCTCCATCTCCGGCGTCCTCCGGCGAGGGAGACACGTCGTCTCCCTCCGCCCTCCTCTCTGATTCCGCCTCTATAAATACCCCCGTCGCTCCGCCGTTCTGAGCAGCTCGGTCCTGACGGAGAAAGACCCCCACTTCCTCTCTTCCCAGTCTGATAGGAAGCCATCCAGCTCTGGCGGCCTCTCCTCTTCCTCCTCGTCGCTCTGCCACACTACCAGCTGTAGGGTTGCCCTCCCTCGCTCTTCCCGCGCCACGCCGCACCCAGTTGGCGCCTCTCCGGTCCTCTCCTCACTGCTGCCCCTTCCCTGGGCATCTTCTTCTCCGGCGACAGTCGATACGACTGCCGCCTTGCTCTCGCCCCTTTCATCTCCGTAGCTAGGTCAGAACTTCTCCCCATCTCCCCCTCTTTCTTTTCCTCACTGTCTTCTATTTGATTAAACCCTCGACCGCTCCTGTCCACCGTCACCCCCTTCGTCTCCGGCCAAACTCCGGCGAGACTCCCCCGTCGCTCCACAGCCGCATACGCCTCGCCGAACCTCACAGAACCTCCGCCCTTCCACTTCCCGCCACTCGCCCTCTGCAGACCCCCCGAACAAACCCACTTCTCCGCCCACAGTTTGACCTAGGGCGACCCTCACGCTTCGCCCCGCCGCCTGCCAGACCCCCCACCACCTTCGCCGTGCCATGGCGAAGGTTCTCTGCGTATCTGATTAGGCCGAGAGGCCGTTCCTCTGTGGACAGGTACCTCGACCGCCGTCGCCATTGCTGCGTGGAAGGAGCACCTTCAACCTGCAGCTCCAGGTGCGATTCGCCCAGGTTCGACTCCCAGGCTGCGCGGGGCATCTCCGCGAAGCGTCCCAGGCTTGTAGCTGGGGCAAAGGCCTCGCGTGCAACCGCGAACTCCTGCAGCGTCTTCAGCTGCGGGCGCCCAATTGGGGTGGGACATTTAGTCCCACCTCGGAACTTTTCAGAGGAGCGCGCCCGCATAAAGGCAAAAAGTGCCTTAGGTTCGTTGCCTCCTGAGCATGGGGTGAGGTCCCTCTCACTTACCCGCTCGACCCGGCCTCGTCCGCGACCACGCCCCGCGGACCTGGCCCGACCCGACTAAGCTCGACCTGCACTCCTCGCCCACCACGCACGCCGGTTGGCCTGGACTCGGGCACGACCCGTACCCGAATACCCGGTAGCTCTGGGAGAGCTTTCCTAAGAGCGGCTTTCGTGAGAGAGAAACGCGGGGGAGAGGGTAGAATTAGGTTTTGCCCCTCTGATCAAGCTGTGCAAGTGTGCAGGCAGAGAAGAAGAAGGAAGACACCTGCTGAACAGAGAAGGAGAAGAAGACTGAAGGAAGAAAGAGCAGCCAGGGATGCCCGAAGCAGAGGACTGAGGAAGAAGAACTGAAGCAACACTGTAGCATCTGCGGGTTAAGTCGTCTGATTGGAAAATCAGACGACGTCCTGAAGACAGGTGAAGAAAGAAGGAAAGAAGAGAGACGGAGCAGCCAAGCAGAAGAAGAAGAGAAGCAAGAAGAAAAGAAGAAGAAGAGCACGGAAGGGAGATCTGAAGCAAGAAAAGAAGAACAGGAAGAACAAAAGCTAAAGAGAAGACAAAGAGAAAGAAAGAAGAAAAGAAGAAGAAGCCAAACTTTCATCTCTCTCTCTCTTTATTTTTGTAATAGAACATGTATATCTCTAGAATACAACTTGCTCCCTGAGTTCGACCTCGAGAACTCTTTATTTTCTGAGTAAAAAAATTATTAGCAAATGATGGCAATAACTATCTGTACTACAACGACTTAAGAAAAGCTAGTTGCTGCCACCGTTTCGCCAGGGCGCTTTGCAGTTTGGTCAAAGTGCCACTTTGTTGAGTGGAGAGAGATATGGTTGCACATGTCTCAACTGCTGGATTGAGATCCAATGGCTGGGATAACTTCTTGCATTGAGGCTGGGGACGCAATGGCTTAGGTGGGGTGCCCTAGATGGCACCACATGGCGCCATTTGGCCCATTCATCTTCTTCTTCTTGTTGAGGGTGCAACGGAGCTCTGATTGAGTTGATTTTCGCATTGCCGTACTGCAACCGTTGCTTTGGATCTATCCATTTGGTTGGATTTTTTATTCGAAGCCCGTAAGGATGTCGCATTGCCCCTTGGCCATTGATCTTTCTCGAAGTTCATATGATGCTATGGGATTCTAATCTTGACGATCCCAAAGGCATTAGACTCTGATCATCATCCTGATCAGATCTGTACATTTAGATCGTCCATCGAGGCCCCGAAATAAATCTCCTTCTGCCCTGGCCATAAAAAGGATGCAATTAATGTAGAATTTACACAACTATTCTAAATGTAGAATGATGCATGGTATGCAATATTTATAATATGAAATGCAAATATAAGGCTAGGAACATGCATGAATAGTCATTTTAACCTAATTAAATGTGTCTATATCGAAGATATTCAGGAAATAAGAAATTTGTTGGATGATTCACATGATCAAGTGAAAACCAAACAATATCCTCATCCTGAATTTTTAGAGTTTAAGGTTCAACTTTTGGGTTGGAATCATGAGGATCAGGATGGTTGGATTAAGCACCCTGATTGTGAGAATGAAATTGAAATTTGGGGAGAAACTCTTCAATCGTTAGGCATGTTAGAGTACCCACAAACCCCCAACACATCACAAAACCCTCATTGTCCTTGTTCACACAACCATTGCACAACTCCAATATCCTCCCACTCATCTATATTGAATCAGCAAAACTCCTATTGGAGATCATTTAGGCTCTCCCTACACCACCAGCTTGCCACTTTCATTGATCATCTCTCTGGCAAGCCCATTTTCACTCTCCAGAACCCATATTTAGGTTATTGTAGCCTCAATGTTAGTTATTTTTTATTGAGGACATCGCCTAGCTTGAGGCACTAAACTTAGCACATGTAAAGACTATTTGGAGCTGACTGGAATCTCACGGAAATCAAGTGTTATTCTTCCAACTCTACCCTCCATTATGCTTTTATTTTAAAAATAAGGACATTGCATTACCTAAGCACAGGGGGTGGATATTTCGTGAAATGATTATTTTGTTAGCCTGTAATACTAATTTCTAGTCCTATTACTTATTTAAAAAAAAAACTAGAATCAGGAGGAGAGAACTTAGGCATTAGGAGTTGCGAACTTTAGGAATTGATTATTTAGAACCTGAATACTTAGACTCTTCAAGTCTTTAGGCTTAATTAGTCTGGGTGTCCACTCGAATGTGGACTTAGCCTCAAGTCTTCGCCAAGTTAATTTTATTTTAATTTGGTAAATAAATTAGGGTGATAAGTACACAACTTATCAGCCTGCCCTCTGATTTTAGTGGACTTTAATCCTAAGCATCTACACACTATTTGCATTGACTCACTTTTTGATGATTTTTACAGAAATTGAGTAGCTAATGACCATTTAGGATGGTATGGCAGGTAAGTTGTCGTGGGTATTATCTCATTAGCTAGTTGTCTAGAGCCTAGCTACTTGACCATAGTTATTCTATTGCTTTTAGGAAAATCTTAGATCAGGGAAGGCACCTACTAAGAAAAAGAAAAAAAAATGATACTCAAAAATAAAAAGAAAAAAATATAAAATGGAGAAAATAGAAAAATAAAACCACACTTCACTGCACGAGTATAGTTGGCAAGTTGACTAGGTAATAGCTCATTGGCCGATTATCTAGAGCTTAGCGCACAAAAAAAGCATAATAATTTCCAAAACACTTAGGGAAGAAGCTGGGAAGTAGAATAAACAGAAGAGATACACACTGGGTTCGCCCTTGTGTTGACCTCATAAAAAAATAAAGTAAGGAGAAAGATACCGTTCGGAAAGATTAACCTTTAGGCAGAAACTCTTAAGGTCACCTAGGGTCGTAGAAACTTGAAGTTCATTTTAACTGCTGCCTAGTGAGCCTTTCCCTCTTTTCACAAGATCCTTAGCACTTAGAGTCCTTTTCGAGTCTTGGGTAGATTGGGTAGTGACGATCAGGTTTCGTGTAGTGGAAATCGTGGTTTGAAGGAACCAGTTGTCGCAGTCGCAAAACTCATTATAAATACAATTTTATCGAAACTCCAAGGGAGTCCCTGGTCGAACATAGGGAGGCGTCATTCTCTTAGCTTAAAAACCGTGCTTCATTTTGTTTCTTTTTGGTCTTTTGAAGTTTTGTTATATTTTTGTGTTTTAGAAATAAAAAGACAAGTGGAGTAAATTCACAAGAGAGATGAAACAAATATGATATATTGCACAATTGTCTATTACAATAATCTACGAAAGCAAAAAAAGAGAGAGATGTAAGAAGGAATCTGCTGAATCGACTATTCAGCGAGATGATGGTGCTTAATGGAAGCTTGGACGGAGTTGAGGAGTGGGAAGATAGAGTTGAGAAGGCTTGCATGCATGGGCCTTTGGTGACATTTAAGATGTCACTAAAGACTCGCCAAAGACGTTGCTAAAGCATTCATGCACCTTGGTTGGCGCTTGGTAACTTGGCTACAGCTGTCATAGGCACGGCGATCATCGATCATTGGATCAGGCGTGGACGGCTGTGATTGCTAGAGGAGATCGTGCGCTCGCATCCATTTGAAATTCGAACCACTGGCACGTGCGTCGGTAGTTGTCGAATGAGGCATCGTATGGCCGAGGCTCACCTGCAGATCACATGTGCTTTGATTTGAATCGTGAGCCTTACACGATTGCGATGATTGGATGGCAGGCATCACTCCTGGTCATCTTAAATGCACACCCCAGATGGCGCATGTGCAATTTGGCATGCGGTAGCATTAGTAGGCGGTCTCAGATCGCGCGTGGAAAATCTCGACCGCTCGATCGAGATCGAGCAACCCTATTGTAGCTAGCACTGTAGCGGGTGCAGCAAATCGCTACTCGAACTTGTACTTGCCGTTTGAGAGTGCTCGTCTTCACTATTGAACCAAAATGATGCTTTGTCTAGCGGAGGGCGTTGCAGTCACGTGTGCCTTGGCTGTTGGATGAAGATCAAATGGGTGAGGTGCAGCCTTGCTTCAGGCCGGTGCAATGGCTTAGGTGGGGGCAGTCAAGATGGCGCCATGTGGCACCACCTGGGTTGTCCATCTTCATCTTCTTGTAGATGGTGCTATGGAGCTCTGATAAAGGTGATTTTCACATTGATGAACTGCGATCATTGCTCTGAATTCATCCGTACGGTTGGATTCTTCATCCGAAGGCCATAAAGATGTTGCACTACCTTCTGGCCATGTAAAATTGAAGAAGTAATACACATAATATACAACTATCCTAAATGCCATGCAATGGATGTTATGTAGTATTTATAACATGATATGCAATGCTAAGCTTAGGAACTATCATAAATAAGCATTTTATCATGAATTCATGTGTGTTTATCATACCCCCATGCTTACTTTTTGCTAGTCCCTAGTAAAATTACCCTAAATGCTATGTATAAAATTAGAATAAGGATTTGATTATTTAGGCAAAATTCATCGATTGCTTTAGAAAATCTCAACCCCAAGACCTAATTACAAAAACTCAACAGTGCCCGAGTGTCTACCAGAATGCAGACCGTCCAAGCCTTCATCTTATTTGAAAAGAGAAGATACACAATTTTTTTTTCTTGTTTTTCTTCTTTTCTAATATTTTTGTACTTTTGGTGTTTAAGAGTTCTAGGATAACCTTTTACGGCTACCCGACCCGCCCAAGGCTCGAAAAGGACTTTAAGTGCTAAGCATCTAATGAAAAGAGTGAAGGACTAACTAAGTGACCGTAAAATAGACTTCGAGTTTCTACTACCCTTGGTGACCTTGCCTAGAGGTTGATCTTTTCGAATGGTAGCTTTCTCCTTACTTCTTTTATTTATGGGGTCAACACATGGGCGAACCCTGTGTATATCTCCCTGATTTATTCTACTTTCTTACCTCTTCCTAAGTTTTTTTGGAATTATTGTGCATTTTTGTGAGCTAGGCTCTGTAAAACCAGCCAATGGGCTGTTACCCATGGCAACTTGCCAGCCATACTCTTGCGGTGAAGTGTGGTTTTGTTTATTTTTTTATTTTCTCCTTTTTCTATTTTTTTTTCTCCCTTTTATTTTTAAGTAGGTGGCTTCGCTAATCTATGATTTGCTTAAAGGCAGTACGAAGAAAATGTTCTAGCTGGTCTCTAGACAACTGACTGATGAGCTGTTACCACCGACAACTTGCCAGCCATACCACCTTGGATGATTCATTAGCTACCCAATTTCTGAAGAAACCACTGAAACGTGAGTTAGTGAAAAAGTGTGTAGATGCTTAGGCTTAAAGTCCCCTCAAATTAGAGGGCAGGTTGATAAGTCGTATAATTATCACCCTAATTTATTGGCCAGGTTAAAATAGAATTACTTGGTGAGGACTCAAGACTAAGTCCACATTTGAGTGGATACCCGGGCTAATTAAGCTCGAAGACCTGACGAGTCTAAGTATTCAGGTCCAAAGTATCAATTCCTAAAGTTTGCAACTCCTAATGCCTAAGTTCTCGTCTCCTAATTCTCTCTTTTTTTTCCTTAAGATGAAAAGTAGGAAATTACTGTTACGGCTGACAAAAAGATTCATAAGAAATATCTGCCCCCCCATGCTGAGCTAATACAATGTCCTCATTGTTAAAAATGAAAGCATGTAGGAGAGTAGAAGTGGAAGAATAACACTTGGTTTCTGTGAGTTTCAATTCAGCTCGGAGCAATCTTTAAACATGCTGAGTTTAGTGCCTTCAGCTAGGTGAAGTCCTCAATCAAAAATAACTAGCATTGAGGCTGCAATAACATAGTTTCCAAGCCCCTAAATTTGGGTCTCGGAGAGTAAAAATGGTGCTTGCCAAAGAGATAATCAATGAAAATGGAGAGCTGGTGGTGCAAGGAGAGCCCAAATAGTCTCTAATAGTAGTTTTGTTGATTCATTACAAAGGAAGTGTGGGTGGATATAGAATTTGTGCAATGGTTGTGTGAAAAAGGATGGTGAGGCTTTGGTGATGAGTTAGGGGTTTGTGGGTACTCTAGAATATCTCACAAGTCAAGAGTTTCTCCCCAAAGTTCAATTTCATCCTCACAATTTGGGTGCTTAATCAAACCATCCTAATCTTCAAGATTCTCACCCAAACGTTGAACCTCAAACTCTAAAAATTTAGGATGACATTGTTGGGTTTTAACTTGATCATGTGAATCATCCAACAAATTTCCAAATTCATAAATATCTATCTCATCCTAGGTTGCCATAGTTTGTTTTATGTCTTTATTGTCATTAATTATCCTCGCAACCTTGTGATTTTCTTCCTGAGTTTGGGTTGAGTTGGCCCTTAAAAGGTTGTCTAAGGTATGTATGGCCAATACCTCCTCTACTCTGCCAAATTCCTTCCTCAAACAACACTTAATTTTATCCTTCTTTAGGACCTCAAAAATATTAAATCGACTTGTTTTATTCCCAGAGGCCATTTCTATATTTCTTAATTCATAATCAATCCTTGCCTTGGCAGTAGCCAAGAAAGGTCTTCCCAAAATAATCGGGGTGTGGTTGAGCTATTTCGGTGCTTCCATGTCCAGAACCACAAAATCAGCAGGGTAATGCAAATCAACAACCTTGATTAAAACATCCTCCAAAATAACCCTTGGTTTTGTAATGGATCTATCAGCTAACTGCAAGGTTATGTCAATGTGTTTCAGGTAGCCTAGACCCAATTCCATGTGCAGTGAGGTGGGGATCACATTAGTGGAAGCACCCAAGTCGAGAAGGGCCCAGTCAGAAGTGATGTTTCCTATTCTGCATGAAATAAGTGGGGCTCCCAGGTTCTACGACGTAGGAGGTAGATTGTTTAAGATCAGTGTGCTTGTCTTATCAGACAAGTCTACTCTCCTAATGTTTTCATATTCTGCTCTATGCTTTTCTTTATATGAATTCAATAAACATATGGCGTAGGCGGGGATTGATCCGAAAGCTACAATGAGTAAAATGATTGTAAATTTGAAAGCCTGAACTAAGGACATCCTTTCCTCCAATTTCTCCTCCGACTTTTTCTAATTGCCCATACAACAACATACTCCCAAATCAGACTTCGATGTTTTGTTTATCACATTCCTAGTTGAAAGTCTAGAATTCTTGCTACGGGGCCTAATGGTGTTGACATGGGGTTGGGTAAGTCCCTTGTGTCTACTACTACACCTCAAGGTGATGGTGTTTGTTGTGGCAAAATGCTATTGGTTAGTGCCTTACGGAGGGTTGGGCAAAATAGGAGGTTCCCGGTTGATTATGGTAGGAACTTGGTTCACTCGAGGAGGGGCTGGGGTAGCCTGATAGATAGCATAAGCTTGAGCATACGACTCCACATTATTATGAAACCCTTGAGGCCTAGCACCTCGATTCTGTACATTCCATGGATTTGGTATAGGTTGTGATGGTAGAGATTTGGGCTTTCGGTTGTTTGCACCAAGTCCAGATTATAAGGCATCTAGCGAAGTTTTCATTTGTTGCATGAGCTAGAGCATTAACCCTTGCATTTCTACCATCTTCATGTTTAACTCAGCCTGTCTAGTTGGTTGTTGAGCATTCAACATGGATTGATTAACTTGATTCAGGGCAACTGAGTACATACATGACCCTGACCCATTGGTTTTTGCGATACATAGTTGTTGGGTCGATATTGGGTCTACTGCCCCTATTCTTTCCAAGAGAAGTTAGGGTGATTTTTCCAACTAGAATTGTAGGAATTCGAGTAAGGGTTCGACCTAACATTCTCCTGCATGACCTGAACATCCTCATAAGATGAGGATGAAGAAGGATCAGAAAAATTGGGATCAAAGGCCCCAGTTTGGAACCCATAAGGTTCTGAGAAGAGTTGGCCGGAAGGTCGAGCTGACTCCAGCTGGTTCACAAACTCCTGTCCCGTAGGAGCTTGCGAAGAATGGAATCTCGATCCCTGGGATTGAGTGGATCTAGAAATATTAGAGTTTCCAGACATACACTCTTCCTTTCGTTTAGTAACTAGATCCATCTTATCTAATCTATTGCAGATCAATTCATATCAAATCTATGAGAATCTTGGACCTCATTGGCATTTGATCTAGTTTATTGGGATCGATTGAAGGTTTCCATGGAGGCATGGTGTAAAGAGTTTTCACTCATTTCCTCAAACAAATCATACATGCTATCTTCGTCTTTGTCGAGGAACTTGCCTCCGCAAGAAGCATCCACATGATTACGGAGTTGATCATTCAACCTATGAAAAAAAATTTGCACAAGTTTCCATTTAGGCACCTCGGGGTGTGGACACTTTCGCAACATATCCTACAATCTCTCCTAGGTCCCATGAAACGGTTCCCCCTACCACTGGGAAAAAGTGGTAATTGCCTGTCACAACACATTGGTTCACCTAATTGGGAGGAATTTCTTCAAGAAGGTCGATTTCAAAGCTGTCCAGGTAGCAGTCAGTCTTCTAATGGTACGGTACCAATGTCAGGCCTTATCCTAGAGTGAATGGGAGAAAAGCCTTATGAGCATCTATTCTTCATCCACATTTCGTGATTTGGTGGTCTGAACCAGAGTGATTAGGTCCTTCAAATGTTGGAATGGGTCCTCTGAGCCAAGCCCATGAAAGTGTTTAATTAGACTAAAAACTTTGGGCTTGATCTCAACATCACCGGTGGGGATCACAACATCGGGACGATCCTCATAATTTGAAGGATCATAAAAATCCTTCAAGGGCTGAGCGCCCTAACCATTCATTCGTTGGAACCATTGCTGCATCTGCTGCAATTCTTCCACCTAACTCTGAGTGAGCTCCTGCTGTTTCAGGGGTGGGGGAGGTGGTTGTTGATTAGCCATGTGATCTACCTGGCTAAAACTCAACCTCCGCCTCTAGGAATGGTCAATAGGTCCTTCCAAACGAGGCTTCAATGACCTCCTTCCAAGCAAACACTGGAAGGAAGTCGGAAGGACGAGGAAGAGAAGGGGCCCTACAACGCAAAAGATATAAGCTTGTCGTTAGGTTGGGTAACCTAAAGGTCTACAAACTCTCAGAATCCATCCAAAGTTTATGGACGATTTACTCTACTTATACCCAGGTAATCCAACCAATTAGATAGAGGGACTGGGGCGAAGGTTCCCCCTTTGACTTGCACCTCCAATTCCTAGTGTACCCCCTGGCCGCAGTCGTTTGACGCTACTCCTCTTGCTAGACATCAGATTGACTAGTATAAGCAGGTTAACCATGAACAATCTCATCCTGGATCCTGACGAGCGAATCAGTCCTTAGGGCCAATGTCTAATCAATTTGTCTTCTTAGAATATTGGTGCTTATGGAATGTGATGGGACCTTAATGGGTTGTGCCCTTAATGATTTGTTTGAGAATGTGTGAATGTGCACAACCAAAAAGTTTTCAAGAAAGATTATTAATGATGAGGTGAGTTTTAAGTGTCGAATCTTGCTTAGTAGCATTTAGGATTCAAATATTAGGTGTATTCAGCAAAGTTTTGTGAGGCAAACCTAGTTTTGAAAGCATGAGTTCAAGTGTTTTTCCTTTATAAATCAAAAGAATATGGAGTGCCTGTCTTGACCTAAATGTTGAATCCTATAGGGAAACTACAAAATGAATTTCTTTTAAAGTAGGTGGTGCAGCCCAAACAATTCAATCAATCTACCCAAATGCACCACTGATTAAGGTACAAAGAAAGGTGATTAACCTAATATGATTTCTAGTCTTTTATGTGTTGAATTGGTGTACCAGTTCCACAAGTCGGAATCCCAGTTAAGTCGATGAAAATCAAGGTAGTTTATGTTCCTCAAATGTGGGTGTATAAAGTGTGTATATTGATTCATCCCACAAAAAGTAACTTTTTCTTTTTTCTTATAAAATGTGGGCGTGAGATGAGTGGAGGTGGGAAATAAGGCAAACAATTCTATCCTAGTGTTTATGCAAGCACCTAAGTAGATTTAGTCTTGGTTATGAGTGTGGTGAAATGAAACAAGTGGGGGGGGATGTGGGGACACTTAAAAAGTACTCTATCAGCACTCCAGTCTACTGCACTTGGATCTCCATGCTAGGGTACCTACAAGATAATAGATCAGAGATAAGCGAGGTTAGTAATATGTAAATGCAAAGAAGCGCAGAAAATAATAAAGTAAATTCCATTGCCACCTTGGCAATGGTGCCAAAATGGTCATTGGGTTTCGCGTAGTAGAAATTGGGGTTTGGAGGAACCTGTCATCGTAGTCGCAAAACTCGTTATTGAATACCATTTTACCGAAACTCCAACGGAGTCATTGGTCGAACATAAGGAGGCGACATTTACTTAGCTTGAAAACCGTGCTACGCTTTGTTTCTTTTTGGTATTTTGAAGATTTATTAGTTTTCTGTGTTTTTGAAATAAAAAGACAAGCAGAATAAATTGACAAGAGAGATGGAACAAATATGATATATTACACAATTGTCTATTACAATAATCTATGAAAGAATAAAAAGCGAGAGAGGTGAGAAGGAATCTCTTGAATCGGTTGTTCGGAGAGACGACGACGCTTGGGGGAAGCTTGGACGAAGGAGTTGAGGAGTGGGACGATGGAGGTGAGATGTAGGAGGATGCCGGGTAGAGGAATGCTTCGTCGAGGGTCTAGAATGGAGGTAAGGAGGCTGAGATGATTTGCTATTGGAATGGAGGTGGGAGGATGGCTCCAAGGCAACCTATGAAGGTGATGGGATGAGGGACAAATATTTGGTGGGATAAAGGAATGCTACACTAATTGGAGGCCTTTGGAGCTTCAAAATAAGCTCTAACAGAGCTTTGGTAGGCTACTAGAACTTAGGAGTAGGTGGGAGTAGAGTAGATAGAGATGCCTTGGAATGGGTGGTGTAGGGATGCTTATATAGTGGTGTAATGAAGGAGCTTTTCGTGCACGGAACTTTAGTGACATTTAAGACGTCACTAAAGACCTGCCAATGACGTCGCTAAAGCATTCACGTGTCTTGGCAGGTACTTGGAAGCATGGCTGCAGCTGCCGTAGGTGTGTCGATCGTCGACCGTTGGATCAGGCGTGGACGGCTATGATCACGAGAGAACGCATGCTCGCATCCGTTTGAAATCCGCACCACTGGCATGTGCATCGGCAACGGTCAAATGAGGAATTGTACGATTGAGGCTCGCCTGCAGGTTGTGCGCACTTCGATTTTAATCGTGTGCCTCACACGATTGCAAGGATCGGACGACGGGCGTCGCTCCTGGTCATCTTAAATGCATGTCCCAAATGGCGCATGTGGGATCTGGCGTCCGCCCTCGCGTCTGTGGGCTGCATCAAATCGTGCATGGAAAATCTTGACCTCTCGATCGAGATTGAGCGGCCCTATTGCAACTGGCAGTATAGCGGGTGCGGCGAATCATGCCTCGAACTTGTGCTTGCTGTTGGGGAGGACTCACGTTCACCATTGCACCAAAGCAACTCTTTGTCGAATAAAGGGCATTGCAGTCACGTGCACCTTGGCCGTTAGATGAAGATCCAATGGTCGAGGTGCATTCTTGCTTTAGGCCAGTGCGATGGCTCTGGTGGGGGCTGATTTGGATGGTGCCATGTGGCGCCACATGGGCCATCCGTCTTCATCTTCTTGTAGAGGGTGCTACGGAGCTCTTATCAGGGTGATTTTCGCGTTGACGAGCTGCGATCATCGCTTTGGATTCATCCGTACGGTCGAACTCTTCTTATGAAGCCCGTAAAAATGTCGCACCACCTCCTGGCCATGTAAAATGTAAGAATTAATACACATAATATACAACTATCCTAAATGCCATGCAATGGATGTTACGTAGTATTTATAACATGATATGCAATGCTAAGCTTGTGAACTATCATAAATAAGCATTTTATCATGAATTCTTGTGTGTTTATCAGGTAGCCGTAAAAATTTATCCCGAAACTCTCAAACTCCAAAAGTCCAAAAAAATTAGAAAAGAAGAAAAAGCAAAATATGTATCTTCCTTTTCCAAATAAGGTGAGGGCTTAGGTGGTTTGCATTTTGGCAGACACCAAGGCACTGTTGAGTTTTCATAACTAGGTTTTTGCTTGAAATCTTCTCAAGCAACCAACAAATCATGCTTAAGTGATAAATCCTAATTCTACTTTTATACATAGCAATTAGGTTAATTTTTCTAGGGACTAGCAAAAAGTAAGCATGGGGGTATGATAAACACATGAATTCTTGACAAAATGCTTATTTATGATAGTTCCTAGTCCTGGCATTGCATTTCATAGTATAAATATTACATAACATTCATTTCATTGCATTTAGGATAGTTTGTGTATTCTGTATATTAATTCTGACATTTTATATGGCTAGGAGGCAGTGTGACATCCTTATGGGCTTCGGATGAAGAATCCAACCATACGGATGGATCTGGAGTTATGATTGCAGTCTGACGGTGCAAAAATCACTCCAATCAGAGCTCTGTAGCACCCTTTACAAGAAGAAGATGATGGATGGCCTAGATGGCACCACGTGGCACCATTTAGGCCATCCGACATGAGACACAGTCCCTCAACCCTGCCTTAAGGAGAGAATCCCAGCTGTTGGATTACAATCCAACGGTTGAGAATCACCCTATGTCACCTTGTCTCCTCGAAAGCACCTCAAAGAACTGATCACGACCATTGGATTTTCACCCAACGGTCGAGGCCACAGTAAGCTAAAGCATCTGTGCGACCAACCAGAGCCCTCATCACAATGGTAGCGCACCTGCTCCTAAAAGAGCTGGCGAGGGTTCGAGTGGCAATCCACTGCTATCGCCTCAGCACCAGCGAAATTGGACCACTCGATCTCAATCGAGCAGTTAGGATTGCACACTCCAGATCAGACGGCACCCAATGACGTGAGGAGGCACGTCAAATCACACGCATGCAATCTGGGGTACTCATTTAAGATGATCGGATGCACTCTCGGTCGTCAGATCTTCTTGAAGGCATGATGTGTGAGCATTTGAATCTGCGAGGGCGCAATTTGAGGGAGCATCCCAGCTGCATGATGACGGATCCAACGGCTACCAACGCATGCGCCAATAGAGGAGCGCAATCTTCGGGATTTGAATCGCAAAAGCAGGCTGATCCTCAGCCATGAGATGTGAATCCAACAGCTAAGGCTCTCCCCGCTCTGTGCCAGCAGCAACGGCTCCACCTCACACCAACAAAGTCAAGTGAATGCTGTAGTAACACCCCAACGGGTCTTCAACGACGTTGTATATGTCGCTGAAGACCTGTGCATGAAAATGACCTCCCTTCCAACACTGTACATACCCCATGACCCTTACCCTTCCAAACCATCTCCACCAATGCTACTCCCACCTACTCTATAGCTCTAGAAGCCTATCAAAGCTTCCAAGAGCTCATTCCCAAGCTCCAAACGTCCCTACTAGTGTAGTTTTCCCATATCCCACCAAATATTCCTCCTCCTCACCACCTTCGTAGGAAGCCTTGGGGCTGTCCTCCAACCTCTATTCCGGAAGAACATCAACTCCATCACCTCATCCCCATTCCAAAGCCTTGGTGAAGAATTCCTCTACCTGGCGTCCTCCTACATCTCACCCCCATTGTCCAGCATCTCACTTCCTTCATCCAAGTTGCCACCAAGTGCCGTTGTCTCGCCAAATAGTCGATTTGGGAGATTTCTTCTCACCCCCATCTCTTTTATATTTTAGCATATTGTAATAGATGTCTGAATGACATTTTGATATATCATATTTGTTTTCTCCACTTTGTGAAGTTATCTTGCTTGTCTTTTTATTACAAAAACACCAAAAAAATCACAAAACCCTAAAATGCCAGAAGGAAACAACACAAAGCACAGATTTCAATGAAAGTAAACGTCACTTCCCTGTGTCCGGCCTGGGACTCCCTTGGAGTTTCTGTAAAAGGCTTATTTCATAACGTGTTTTGCGACTACAAGGATGGGTTTCTCCTAACCCCAGCTTTCCATTCTCTGAAACACGTTAATCAAACCACAATCAAGCTTCATCTTCTCCCCAACAGGCCATAGAATCCACCACCATCGTTTTCATCTTCTCCCCAATAAACACCCACTGCAACATCACCACCGCGTATCCAACATCCACCACCGTGTGCCATCCCCATCGATTAAGTCATTTGAGAACCTTCCCGGACGTCTAAAGACTTGCACCTACTCCTCTTCACCTTTGTTCCCACTCTAGCCAAAGAGACACCACCATGCCTCCATCACTGTATTCAACCGCGCAACCTTCCTCTATGCACAAGCAGCCCACGCATGCCACTGCTTAGCCATAGCCACCGCCCTCATGCGTAGGCCCCTCACACCACTGCCGATGCACGCACACCCTCGTGTGTCGGCCCTACGTGTCACCGCTAACGTATACATGTGTCCTTCATAGCAGATCATACCCATCCTCCTTGTCTGCGAAAGCAACACCTACTATGACCGCAAGCGACCTTGAGCGAACCTTCCGCAATGCCAGGCATTGGCGCCACCTCCTCCACACACTACCAGTAGTGCCCACCGTGCGCAACTAAGTGCGAACAATCAGCCTCCTCCTCCTCTTCTTCTCCGCCAACAGAGGAAGAGGTACCCAAAATCCGATGGCTTCCTTCACTTGCTGCTACCACCTCCGGCCATCGAACTCCACGTCGTCGACTCCCTCTTGCTTGCCTCGACACTAAGACCTTGACCATGCCCCCAAAATCACCGATGATTGCCCACACGACTGCCGGTGGAGCTCCACGTCGCTGGTAAACCTTCCTGCCGGTCGGTAGCCACTGCCCAACATTAACCACGTCGCGACCACCTGCACGTAGGCCTCGTCACCGATGACCTATACGTGCGGCCATGCCTCCCGCCATTGACACTTCTTTGTGCACGAGCAAGAAGATGACATCTTCTATTTTTAGGTTAAAAAGTTTTTACATTTCATGCGATTGAAGAAGTGGATTTTTGGATTTTAATATTGTATTGTTTCATATTTTGCAAAGAAGACCACCCTCTTTTACTTAAATGCCTTAGCAACATATGTGAAACCTATAAGTCTCATTTGAAAGAGGTTTCGATGTTGATTCTTCACGATTTTAATTGTGAACTTTTGTAGAAGAGTCTAACAAGTTCTGATAGGCCGCTTGCCTCGCAATGGAAATAACCTACCCTTCTTTGAGCGATTTTTATCTTAATTATTGACGATTGGTTTTCCACCACTGAATTTTTACTTCGACAACATATTTCCTTGTGCAAAAATCATTTCAAAGTGAAAATCGATCGATGAAATAGTGTCGTTCCCTGGGAGGTAACAGGCGCAATAGATTCACCTAATTATTTCTGATTATTCGGAGTTGCGCATTTATTTGACCATTCTCTATCTTTTCGTGCAAGGAATTTGACAAGACAGCAAGAACAGTAGAGCGGCAACGTCGACCTTGGAGAAGACATGAAGAGAAGAAGACCTGGATCCCACTTTCGTAGAGGATTCTCCATTGTCGTCAAGTTTATTTCATTTCAGTCTTCTCGCCCTTATAGCAAGTAGGGTTAATATTTGGGGGCCTGTCCCCACTTTCTTTAGCAGCTAAGGGCTATTTTTGTGTATGTGATTCATTTTCTACCTACTTGCTTTAAAAAGGAAAGAAAAAAATATCTACCTGCCTGTTTAGGAGCTGCAAACCCTTAGGTGCATGCATTTAGGGTGATTGAGCAACATATTAGATCTATTTCCATGCACTGTGTACATATCTACACGAAGATTTCTAGAGATAGGTATATCATTCTATTTTTACATCTAGTTCCAATTCATGCATTGTGAACGGCCATTTTTCGCTTCCAAAAATAATGTCAGAAAAATATGTCATCATAATGAAATCGCGTAGTGGACAAGAAACCTGGACAAAAATATTTATCAAAAACTAACCACGGTGGATTAGGTCATATCCACAGGGAGGAATCGATGCAATAAATTCTTGAATATTTCCCTTTATATCTGCCCAATCAGGTATGGAATTTGTGCCCCAATTTGCTTCGAAACGAGATGAGAAGAAGGATGCACACACTAACTAGAGAATTTAAGGTTATGGGAATAGTTTTTCCTCAACAAAATATTCATTAAAAATGTGATCATTAGTGGCATCTCATGTAATTTCCAATGGTATTCATACAAGAGAGGAATGACGCAAATCTTAGCCACAATTTGATGCAATCTCAAGTGGAAAAAACATGCACTAAATGATAACGAGAAAGTATAAGTGTGTTGATATAATTCCACCTCAATATAATAATCCAAAAATCAAAATTCAGTTGTTGACAATGGCATTGGATGTAAATTTTAATTATATCAAAAACAGAGGATGTGTTCCTCTTGATAATGCGCACGCTTGAGGCTGCCGCTGGCCACGAAAGCTTCAAAGGAGGTTGGCCAGGATGAGGGGATCTCGGTGGTGGTGATGGCACTCTGAACGGCGACTAGAGTTGACACCGACGAGGAGGAGGATGGCCGGCGGCAGTGGCTATCCACGAGTGCACGTGGGCTGTTGTCGGCCCGTCGAAGGTTGTGGCGGTACTCGTAGGGTTGAGGTAGGCGCAATGGCGTTGATGGCTTGAAGAATCTCGACCTATGGTGGCAGTTGCATTTTCGTGGCTTGAGGTTCTTTCAGCAGACAAGGAAGAAGAAGAAGAGCTGACGGTGCCTCGCGGGCATGCATGCACGTGAAAGAGTGCATGCAAGGGCTTGTGTGTGTGCGTGAAGAGGACACGCAAGGAGGTGATGTAGCTGCAGCCTGCACATGTAGGGGTTGAGGGGCGCGAGCTGCTGCGGGTTGCGGGATCAAGGTCGAACACGAGGGCTGGCGGCTTGTGGCCGCGTGGGCTACACGCGAGGAGGTCGTGGTCAGATGTGGTGCCACTGCTGTGGCTGAGCAGGAAGGATGCGCAAGGTCTATTGTGTGCGCATGTGAATGGTTGCACGCGTGTGTGTGGTTGTGCATGGGCGTGGGGGTAGCACGCGTGGTCTGGCAGCAGTTGGTGAGGGGGTCACAGTGCATGCGGCTGGCTGCGATGCATACTCTGCTTCACGGTAGAGAGGAAGGGAGTCGTTGCATTAAACCCCCGAAGAGATTCTTTAACCTTTTCCAGATCCATAATGCTCGCTTCTCCCTTTGCATGTGCAACTGCTAGATTTGAACGTTGGCGGAGGGAGCGACGGTGGGAGGTGGACAATTATGGGCATGCCCTCCTTCAAATGCTAATTATATTCATGTCTAGCCACCTATTATACTTTTATTTTTTTTTTCTCTGCATGCACATATCAAATAAGAAGTATAAATGTATGTATTAGAATGCAAAGCAGATACAAAAATATTCATAAGCTAAGATTAATTACTACTTAGCTTAAGTCATTAAACTATAAGGAAATGTATTTGATATGTACTTAAGCCAAGTAAATGTCCAATAAATTAGACTAATCAAATGCGCCCATAACTAAGTTTTGCTAGTCCCATGCAAAAGTTAAAATAATGGAAGTAGTCAAGAGAATTCTTCTTTCTTTATTCCACAAATTTAGAGATCTAGAAAAATGTGAAGTGATAATAATAATAGCCTAGGTAATGGATCCAAGTGAAAATAACAAACTTACATGTGTAGTTTGTACTTATCCCCTGGTAGGTATTTCTATCAGGATAGACAACTATTTCCCTTGGGGATAAAGCAGAAGATAATCTGTAATTTGACCCTGGCTTTTTGACTTAGGTAGGAGATATCGAGTTGAATAGATTTGTATTTGGTGGCACACACCAATCTTGTGCTACACGTAATCTACTACTACACACTCTAGAGCTCTTGACTATCAAACAAGTCAACTCAGAGAGAGGCTAAACAACTGTGCTCTCTTGATATTCCTTTATGCTCACTCTTTTCCATCTTTTCTTTTTGAGACCACAAATCTTACCATTTTTAGTAAATGTACTCACTGTTTGGTGGCCTCACATGGCATGTACAATTCAACTAAAGTCCTAATAACTCTACAACTAAGTTAGAGTCCTCAGCCAGTATTCGGGCAATCAGAAATACTGAAAGGTAGGTATGGGTCATATTTGGTGAAACGTGATGGGTGTTTTTATTGCCTCAGAAACATTGTCACAAAAATAAAACTATAAACTTGAACTCTTTTCTTTTTCTTTTCTCTCTCTCTTTTTTTTTTTAAATATAAATGTTTCCTCCTTTTTTTTCTTTTCTTTCTTTTTGTTCTTTTTCTTTTTTTCTCCTCTTTTTCTTTCCTTATAGATGAACATTACACGATGCAGACTTTTATTTATGAGGCATTATTACGGATGATGATGGTCAAGATGATATTATGTGGCTTACTTGGTGGAAGTGCCTACTCTTGACACCTAGAAGGAATGGATAGGACAAGCATATTTCTGACTTTTGACGCTATTACCCTCCTTCAGCTAAGGATTCTATGAAGGACAGTCGTAACCATCCACCAAAGTCATAGTTCTATTAAGACTCAATCTGTATGTATCTAACTTATTTGGTGACTCTCAAGAATTCATACAATAATCGCACACTGGAACAAAGAGCCAAAGCTATGCCTAACTCTAAGGTATCCTTATCTAATTGTTCAAAACTTAAGTGTCCTTGCACTAGACTTAGTGCACCAGCAGTCTCTCTACTTTCTTCTCACGAATATGAGGTTGATTTAATAGAAGATAGTATGCCTGATTCCCAATTAACTGTCCAAGGGTTCAGAAGAATAAAAATGCTTATTAGTTCTCTTCAAAGATCCATTACCCAGTCTACGTGCAAGTGAAGTAAATGTACTAGATTCTAAACTTAAGAAACAATTTAAAAAGAAAAATATTTAATGACAACTCCTTGATTAATTTTCTACTAAGGACTAACCAATTTAGCTCAAGAACACAAAAGATTTTTTTTCTTTTATAAATCACTATCCTAAATGTATGCAAATATTTATAAATGCTATAAACAACCCTAGGTTATACCCCGCCATGCCTAAGATTGAAAATGTCCTCATTGGAAAAATGCAGACATAGATGAATATCACCTGAGGAGGAGAGTGGGAGGAGCTAAGGCTCCTTAAGCTGAAGTGCATCCAAAACTTGGCCATCTGAATAAGTAACGTAAGGTTTAAGTCATCGGCCATTCACCTTAAAGCTCGCACCAAAAGTAAGGTTCCGAATTTCTACAGCTACATGAGGGAAGACATTGATAACAACGTATGGCCCATCACATTAGGACTTGAGCTTTCCTGGAAATAGTTTAAGTCTGGATTTGAAAAGCCAGACCCACTGGTTGTGCTCAAAGGTCTTTCTAATAATGTGCATATCATGGAAGACCTTAGTACATTGCATGTAAGCTTGAGAAGTTTGATAGGCCTCATTACCAAGCTCCTCAAGCTCACTGAACTCCAGCATACGTGCCTTTCCTACTTTATCCAGATTCAAGTTAGCATTTTTAATAGCCCAATAGGCTTTGTGTTGGATTTCAACGGGAAGATGGAACACCATTCTGTAGACAAGTTGAAAAGGAGACATGCACAAGGGAGTCTTATATGTTGTTCTATAGGGCCCAAAGAGCATCACTTAGTTTTTTAGACCAATCGTTACGGTCGAGCCTGATAGTTTTTTCTAAAATTTACTTAATCTCCCTATTAGACACTTCAATTTCTCCACTCGTTTGGGGATGGTAAGGTGTGGCTGTCATGTGGTTAACTCCCAAATTTTGGAGTAGTCTTGTGAAGTGTACGTTCTTGAAGTGAGGTCCTCCACCACTTATGATCATCCATGGGCACTCGTACCGAGAAATGATATTAGCCTTAACAAAATCCAAAACCATGAAATGGTCATTAGTTCTCGTGGGTATGGCTTCTATCCATTTCGAAACATAGTCCACAGCCACAAGGATGTACCCACATTTGAAGGACACAGGAAAGGGACCCATGAAGTCGATGCCCCAAATATCAAAGATCTCAATAGGGAGGATAGGTTGCTGGGGCATCTCATCCCTTTTTTTGATGGTTCCCGTTTGGTGGCATTGTAGACATGCACCCACATATGTGTGTGCATCTCGAAATAATGTGGGCCACCAAAAGCCAGATTGAAGAACCTTATGCACAGTCTCTTTTCCACTAAAATGTCCCCCACAATGGAGGTCATGGAAGGAACTCAGAACACTTCTTTGTTCTTCGTCAGGTACGCAACGACGGAAATGTTGGTCAGGACCTATTTTAAAAAGCTCAGGTTCCTCCCAGTGATAAAATTTAGCGTCAGCAAGAAACCTGTCCTGCTTCTGCTTGTCCAAAGTACTGGGGGTAATGCCTGCGACCAGATAGTTCACTATGTCAGTGACCCAAGGTGTTTTGGCCTCCACGGTCATTAGAGACTCATTAGGGAAAGACTCCTGGATACCGCTAGCAGGGTTTGATGCCTCAATAAGGATCCTAGACAGGTGATTTGCTATCACATTCTCAACTCCTTTCTTATCTTTAATTTCCAGGTCAAACTATTGGAGTAGCAGAATCCAAGTAATTATGCAAGGTTTGGTGTCCTTTTTAGCAAGAAGATGCTTTAAGGCGGAATGATCAGTGAACACCACAACCTTGGATCCCGAAAGATAAGATCGAAACTTTTCCAAAGTAAACACTACAGCAAGAAGCTCCTTTTCAGTGACCGTGTAGTTTTGCTGAGGATCCGTAAGGGTCTTGCTAGCATAATGCAGCACATGAGGTTTGCTGTCAACCCTTTGACCTAAAACCGCTCCCACTGCAAAATCAGAAGCATCGCACATTAGCTCAAACAAGATGGTGCAATCTGGTGCTTGGAGAATCGACGTGGTAATAAGGGCTTTCTTTAAGACTTGGAAAGCCTCACCACCTCTATCATCAAAATCGAAGGAGGCATCCTTCGCTAACAGGTCAAAGAGTGGCTTAGAAATTTTATTGAAATCTCTAATGAAGTGCCTATAAAATCCAGCATGGCCAAGGAAAGATCTAACCTGATGAACATTGGAGGGTGATGGAAGCCTAGAGATGGAATCAAATTTTGCAGTGTCCTCCTCTAGTCCTCTCTCAGAAACTACATGCCCTAACACAATGCCCTGTTGGACCATAAAGTGGCTTTTCTCCCAACTAATCACCAGCTTTGTCTCTTCGCAATGGGTTAAGACTTTATCAAGGTGCGAAAGGCATAGATCAAATGACGAGCCATAAATGGAGAAGTCAACCATGAAAATTTCAACAAACTCGTCGATCATATTTGAAAAGATAGCCATCATACATTGTTGGAAAGTGGAAGGAGCATTACATAACCCGAGTGGCATTCGGCAGAACGCAAATGTACCATATGGGCTCATGAAGGTAGTATGCTCCTATTCATCAGGAGAGACGGCTATCAGATTATGCCCAGAATACCCATCAAGGAAAAAAAATAACTTATTCCCCGCCAATTGTTCCAAAATATGATCTATAAACAGTAAGGGGAAATGGTCTTTTTGGGTAGCCGTGTTCAAATGGCGGTAATCAATGCAGACCCTCCAACCAGTTGAGGGTCAAGTGGTCACCAACTCTCCTTGTTCATTTTCTTCTATAGTGATTCCGACCTTTTTGGGTACCACATGAATAGGACTGACCCATTTACTATCTGAAATGTGATAGATAATCCCTACATCCTACCATTTCAGAATCTCTTTTCTAACAACCTCCGGCATATTGGGTTGAGACTTCTGTACATGTCTTGGAAAGGTTTCACGGACTCGTCCGTGTATATATGATGCATGCAAATGGAGGGATCAACACCCTTAATATTAGCAATTGACCAGGCAATTGCTTCCTTGTGCCTTTGTAAACACTAAAGTAGAGCTCCCTCCTGGGATTTAGATAATGCAGACGAGATAAAAATGGGGAGAGTGTTGGCAACAGTCTGGCTGTCCAGTTAGTTTGTTTGTGTTTGTTATATGTCAAGTTACAGTCGTTGTAGTAATAAGACATCTACCATGTTATCATTACAAATTTTATTACTCGGAAATGGTTTTCCCGAGGTCGAACTCAGGGAGCTACTAGAATTCTAGAAATACAAAGGTTCTCTATTAGATTACAAAAAATAAGGGAGAGAGAGAGAGAACGAGAGAGCGGGAGCATGTCTTGGCTTCTTCTTCTTCTCTTCTCCTTTTCCTTGTCCTTCTTTCAGCTGCTCTTCTTTTCTTCTTCTTCTCTGCTCACGGCTGTGTCTCTTCTTTTCTCCTGCAGAGTTCTTCTTCTACTTCTTCTGCTCTTTCTTTGTTCTTCTCTTTGCTTCTTTTTTTCTCTTCTTCTGCGGCTGTGACAATCTTCTTCTTCTTCTGACTTCTTTTTCTTCCGCCTTCTTCTTCTTTCTTCTCTTGCTTTATCTCCTCTGGCCGCTACTCAACCGTCGTCTGATGCAGCGGTCAGATGACTTAACCGTAAGTTGCTACAGTGCTTCTCTTCTTCTGTTTCTTCTCTCTTGCTTCTTCTTCTTCCTCTCTGCCCTGAGCGGCTAAGGCTTCGGCTGCCTTCCTTCTTCTTCTTCTTTCCTTCCTTCCTTCTCTCTGTTCCTGCATGCTAACACAAGGATTAGAAAGCAAAACCTACCTCTACCCTTCCCTGCGTCTCTCTCTCTCTCTGATTTCTCTCATAGGTCAATCTCCCAGAGTCGGGAATTCGGGACCAGGCCCACCGGGGTGGGGTGTTGGGCAAGGAGTGCACGGGTTAGGGTAATTGGATCCGGCCCAGACCCGCGGGGCGTGAGCGCAGGCGAGGGCGAGCGCGTGACTCGCGGCATGCGTGAGTGACCTAACCCTATGTTCGAAGGCGATAAGCCTACAACACATTTTCCATTTATTTGGCTGTGGCACTTCCAGAACTGCCAAGGTGGGACTAAATGTCCCACCCAAATTGACACCTACAGCTGAGGAAGCTGCAGGCAATCGCAGCAGCACGCGAGGCCTTCGCCACAGCTGCAGGCCTGGGATGCTTCGCGAAGGCATGCCGCGCATCCTGGGGCGTGAGCCTGGGCAAGAGGACACCTGCAGCTGCAGGTGAAGGAGCTCCAGAAGCTCGATAATGGCGGTGAAGGGTCGTTGACCTAAAAATAAGAATACAACCTCTCGACCCAATCAGAGGATGTTGGGAGCTTCTCCGAAGTGTGGCGAAGGCAGTGCGGGTGGTGGCGATGCATGAGGCGGCGTATGGTGGTAGCCCTAGGTCAGACTGTGGCCGGAGAGATGGATCTGTTCGGGGGGTCGTCGACTGGTGTCTGGTAGTGGATAGGAAGGGGGAATTTGTTGAGTGGAGTGAGGGGAAGCTTTTAGGGTAGTCGGCTAGGGGTGAGAAGGTCTGTGGAGGTGGGATGAGCTCGCTCAAGAGGGTGGTTGGAGACGGAGCAGGCGAAGGTGGAAGTCGTGTGCTTTGAGGCAAAAAGATAAATTGAGAGAGGGAAAATGTAAGGGTAGAGGAGAGGAAGCTAATTACCTAGGTTTTGGATGAAAGGGGAGGGTAGAGCCACTAGCTCGTACCTGCCGGTGCTGGGGAAGAAAGGACCCCGGAGGAGGAGTGCGGCGACAAGGAAGCAGGCGGAGGGTGCCGGCGGGTGCAGCACGGCACAGACGAGAGGGCTAGGAGAACCCTACTGCAGGTAAGGTGGCAGAGCGATGAGGTGGAGGAGGTCGCCGGAAGCTGCGGGCCATCTGACGGTGGAGGAGGAGATGAAGTAGGGGGTTGTTCTCAGTCAAAGAGAGCTTAGAGGAACCGGCAGGGGGTGCCGGTCCTTAAAAAGGGGCTGGCACCGAGGGAGACGCGAGCTGGCGACGTGCCAGCCTCGCCGGAACGTGGCTGGAGAGGGGACCCATACCTTCCGCACGTTCGCACAGATGGTATGGGGGCCGGCAGAGAGCATGGCCGGGTCCCTGCGACAGAGGATGTCGTAGGGAACCCCGCGTCTGCTTTGCAGGGCGGTCACCCCTCTCTGCGCGGCGCCATGCTCCACGCAAAGTCGCTGGAACATGGTGATGCGTAGAGTTTTGCTGGAGGGACCATTCTAGAAAGAACGACGGAAAAGTTGGGGGCCAAAACGTAAGGCTTTCGAAATATAAGGTTCAAAAAGTAAATGAAGAGGACCAAATTGTAAAGTCGGTCAAGGATGTCTCCTCCTAGGATCAGGTTTTTATATAAGACTAATTTGAACCTAAGAATTTTAATGATGAATTTTATTTCTATGTTGGACCATGTTTGACTGGCTAATTTACATAAAAACCCATATTAAGTCTTTAATTAGGCAAGGTTCTCTTTGTAGGTCAAAATGGGTTTCTAAGGCCAAATTGAAGGTTCTAAACCCTAGAGATTATTTTTCTATGAATTTTAGAGGGTTTATTTGATTTTTATCCTACCTTGAACCTCATGAATTGAAGTGGGTTTATTTTAGGGTTATAGAATGTCATTTAATTTCATAAAGTTGCTATAACCCTTTTTAGATCTGACCATCCCACTTTCCTTCTTATTAGGTTTGTTTGACCTGTGTTTGGACCATTAATTACCCTGCTTGCAAACTGTGTTGGTGAAATTTCAGTTTTACCCCTTATGATTGATTTTCTTCTTAAACTCAGAATTTTCTGAGTTAAGCCTTTCTTTAGGTTGTGTAGGAGCTTTTTCTTACATATCTGGGTTTGATTTTGCTAGTTAGGGTTCCTGATGAGGTTCTCATCATACCCCCATGCCTAGCTTTTACTAGTCCCTTAGCAAAAACTTAAGGGTTCAATCCTTGTTCTAGACCATGAAGTTCTTAATGATTTCAGATAGGTGCTTTTTCATCTGAAACCTTGATGAGGCTAGAATGCCAACCATAGGCCTAAAAGGTACTCTAGTACCAACCAAATTCCGGATCTGTCTAGCCTCAGTCTCAGTCCTTAGCGAAGGATTTTAAGGCCTATAAGAACTAACCTAAGGTTTATTGGACTTTGTGGTTAAAGCACCCGTGCTTGAAATGATTTTAGCCCTGGCTCAGTTCGTAGTGCGTTTTGTAAGAAAGAGAGATAGAAGATTTATCTTTTTAGAGAGTTTTCTCTCTCTTTTTCTTTTTAATTCTAGCTTAGGATTGGCTTTTCAACATGGTCTGTATCAGATTCCTTGTCCCCATCATCAATCCTCAAGGTTTCCTGGCAGTCGATGCTTCGAGATAGCACCGCCCATGGTAGCCCTCGGAATCCTAGCTATTGAGATTTCGAGATAATCCCATCCATGGTGTTCCGAGGTCGAATTTAGACCCTGGCAATTGACATTTCGTGATAATGCCATCCATGGAATCTGAACCAGCAGAGTGCTTACATGCCCCCTTTAGGATATGTAAATATCCTAAGAGACAAGCACCGAGGTGATGATATTTTGTTATGCATCTTCGAGGGGAATTTCCCACCTCTCCGCACTGGGAACTAGTCCAAATAAACTTGTGTTGATTGGCCGCTCCTACTGTAGGTGTTATTTTCAGAATTTTCCGACTCTTCTGCGTGATTTTGATTTTTACGCTTACTGAACTAGGCTATGTGTGAGCTTAAGGTGCTTAGGTTACTGAGTCCCGTAAACCAAAAGTTAGTTAATAAGGCCAAATACTTCCCAAGCCTTGGACCTAATACTTAAGCTTTTCATTTTCCTCAACCTCTTGAGGAATGTCTAGATCTTAATGGGTACTAAGAGTCTATCCAAGAATGCCTAAGGTTTGCGTTCTTACTAATCTCACTGTGCACTTTTCAGTTCTTTTCTTGAATGAGGTCTAGAACTTAGGTTAATTCCTTAGTTTCTTACTAATGACTATCACTTTTCTCTCATTTTTGTGCTCCTTTTTCATTTTGTTTCTTTTTCCTTCCTCCACAAAATTTCTTTCCTCCTCTTATTTTACTATGATTTTTTTTTATGGTGTTTTTGGCAAATGTGAATTTTTTTGTTTAAAACCTTTTCTTACATGTTTTGCACTTTCGTACCCCCCATGCCTAAGATTTGCAATGTCCTCATTGTGACTTAGGGGGTTTTTTATTCAACTTAGTTCATCACTTAGGACAGATATTTTGGTGAGTGAATGGGTCGGGAAGACTATTGCGAACGATTTCTAATCTCAGATGCAAGCACCTGAGGCGGAGTTTACTGCCTTTAAGGGTGAACCTTAAGTGCACAAAGGTGTCAAAAAAGGTTTCAGGTTTTCCAATAGAATGACGAGCTGCCTCCCGTTGAGCGCTAAGTTTTACGCCATTGGCTGGGTGCAATAAGCTCATGGGGTATGGAGGATATAAGATGATTCAGCCAAATCAGTAGAAGTTACATCAATGAACGGTTTGAGTCTCTAACCGTTCACGATGAAAGGTTTGAAATCATGGCTGAGTGGGCTGATCTCGGCAGCTCCATTTCCAAAAACCTGTCGGACCAAGTATGGTCCACCCCACTTGTATCGTAGCTTCCTAGGGAAAAGTTTGAGTCGGGCATCAAAGAGTAGGACCTTTTGACCAGGATAAAAGATCTTTCTAGAGATATGCTTGTCAAGGAAGGCTTTAACCCCCTCCTTATAGATTCGCGAGTTCTCGTACGCATCGAGACGTAGCTCATCGATCTCGCTGATTTGAAGCTTTCTGTGGGTTCCAGCCTTCGAGAGATATAGATTATAGTTCCGTACTGCACAATAGGCTTTATGCTCCAGTTCGACGCGAAGGTGACACGCCTTCCCGTACACCAATCTAAAGGGAGACATGCCTAATTGGGTTTTGTGGGCAGTCCTATAGGCCCACAAGGCTTCCAGAAGTCAGGACGACCAGTCCTTCCTGTCAGGCCGAACAGTGACCTGTAAGATTTTCTTGATCTCCCGATTTGACACCTCAGCTAGACCATTAGTCTGGGGGTGATAAGGAGTAGAGATTCGGTGAGACACCCCGTATTTGGTCATCAGTGACCTAAACTGAGCATTCGTGAAATGGGTCCCCCCATCTGAGATGATAGCACGAGGAATCCCGAACCGTGACAAGATATTGTGATGAATGAATTTGAGAATGATTTTGTGATCACAGGTTCGGGTCGGTATGGCTTCGATCCCTTTGGACACGTAGTCCATAGCCAGCAGAATGTATTTGAAACCATCCGATATAGGAAAGGGGCCCATAAAATCAATCCCCCAAACATCAAAGATTTCTCGTAAGAGAATCGGCTGCAAAGGCATCATGTCACGATGGCTCATGTTGCCCAAAGTTTGGCAACGACTGCATGCCTTGCAGTGACTGTATGCATCTTTGAATAGTGTGGGCCAGTAGAAACCACAATGGAGGATTTTCGATGTGGTTTTGTGCCTAGAGAAATGGCCACTGCATGCCTGGCCATGGCAGAAGGAAAGAATATCATTGACTTCATCTTCCAGGACACATCTCCAGATGATTTGGTCAGCACCTATGTGGAAGAGGTATGGATCTTCCCAAATGTAATACTTGGCATCAGAGCGCAATTTGTCTTTCTTGGCTTTCAGCCAATCAGACGGGATCTGATGAGATGCCAAGTAGTTTACTATATCAGCAAACCATGGAAGTTTAGTACCAATAGTCAGCAGGTGCTCATCAGGGAAATGCTCCATGATGGGTCCGGAAGGGTTGATAATCTCAGAAGGAAGGCGGGACAAATGGTCAGCTACCATATTTTGTCTTCCCGCTTTGTCACGAATCTCGAGATCGAATTATTGCAACAGCAAGATCCATTGGATTAGTCGAGGCTTCGCGTCCTTCTTGGCAAGGAGATGCCTCACAGCCGTGTGATCCGAGTAGATGATGGCGTGGGAACCTAGGAGATAAGATCAGAATTTTTCAAGGGCAAATACTACGGCTAGCAGCTCTTTCTCCGTAACTGTATAGTTACGCTGAGCCTCGTCAAGTGTCTTACTAGCGTAGTAGATGACCATGGGCTTCCCATCAACTTTCTGTCCCAGAACCGCTCCTACGGTGAAATCAGACCCATCGCACATGATCTCAAAGGGTTGAGACTAGTCAGGGGATTATAGGATTGGCGCCTGGGTGACTCGTTCACGACGGTTTTCAAAGGCTAAAGTGCACCATAAAGTGGCTCTTTTCCCAGGAAAGAACCAAATTAACGTCGATGCAGCGCCTGAGTATATGAACCAAGTACTGGAGGCAATCATCAAATGATGCCCCGAAAATAGAAAAGTCATCCATGAAGACTTCCAGATAATCACCTACCATATCAAAGAATATGGCAAGCATGCACCGCTGAAAAGTCACAAGTGCATTGCAGAGACCGAATGGCATCCTTCGAAATGTGTACGTTCCGAAGGGGTAGGTGGATGTGGTTTTCTCTTGCTCTTCAGGATGAATAGCTACTTGGATATAACCGGAGTACCCATCAAGGAAGCAGAAGAATCGATTTCCCGCTAATTTCTTGGGAGTCTGATCAATGAAAGGTAGTGGGAAATGATCCTTCTTCGTGGAGGAATTGAGTCGTCGGTAGTCTATGTAGACTCTCCACGATTTGGCTAATCGGGTAGGTATGACTTCTCCGATTTCAGTCGTTATGGTGGTGAGCCCTACCGTTTTAGGCACAACCTGGATAAGGCTCACCCAAAGACTATCGGAGATCGGGTAGATGATCCATGCATCTAACCACTTGATGATCTCCTTTTTCACGACCTCCTGAAGATTGGGATTCAAACGTCTCTGCATTTCACGAGAAGGTCGTGCGCCCTCTTCTGAGTAAATATGGTGTGTGCAATAAGAGGGACTTATTCCAGTCAAATCATCGAGAGTCCATCCAATGGCCCTGCGATGTTGCTAGAGAACAGTAATCAGACAGGATTCCTGTTCGGGATTAAGCTTAGAATTAATAATCACAGGAAGGGTCTGATTTGAACCTAGAAAGATGTATTTCAAATGATCGGGAAGGGGTTGTAGTTCAAGGATGTGGTTATCAGCAGCAGTGGGTGGTTCAGGGTAAATGTGAGGTTCAAGGGTTGGAGTTATGGGTCTGTCTAAATCTGGTTTTGACTCCTCTGATTGCGGTTCAAAATCTTTTCGTGGTTGATGAGGCATAATCATGTCATTCTCAAAATGTGTTTCATCAACCAAAGTCCTGATATCACAAATCTGTTCGATGACACTACAATTGATTCCTTGTTGGGCCTTAAATATATCAATTTTTATGGTTTGATTTCCAAATTTGAGCTCTATTTGGCCCTCCTCACAGCTGATGTTGGCTCCAGCAGTAGCCAAGAAAGGTCTCCCTAGAATGTTCAGTGTATCCCTACGATTTTCAGGTGCGTCCATGTCTAAGACTATAAAGGCTACAGGAAAGTAGAAATCCCTCACTCTTACAATAACATCCTCGAGAATCCCTTTTGGTGACTTTATAGATTGATCTGCTAATTGTAATGTCACCTCAGTCGATTTTAGCTCAGATTCTTCTAGGTGGTTAAGTAAGGATGTGGGTATCAGATTTATGGAAGCACCTAAGTCTAGCAATGCTCTGTCGAATTGGGTATCACCTATCTTGTAGGAAATCAGGGGAGTACCAGGATCTTTATCCTTGGGGGGGAGTCTGCCTAGGATTACAGAGCTGGCTTGCTTTGACAGTACAATTGGACTCCCACTCTTGGTTCGCGGCTTACGCTAGGGTGTACACACATTCTTTAGGAATCGCGCGTAAGCCGGTACATGGTGAATCACATCCATCAAGGGGATGTTTATTTGGACCTGCTCAAAGAGCTTGACAAGGTCCTCCTCAGGTGCCACAGGCTTGGTGGTCTTCCTTCCCTTGGTCAAGGCCTCGGGAAACGGAACCTTGGTTGGTTCTTCTAGGATAGATCCAAGTCTTTGATCTAGGATAGGGATAGGAACGTTCTGGATTACTGTCCTAGGGTTGGGATTACTACCAGCCTTGGAGTGGTCTTGATAGGGTGGATCTTGGGTTTTCTTACCACTATGGGTTGTTACAGAGTTTAGCCCATCCTGGTTTTGGTTAGGGTTGGGTAAGATGGGTTGCTACTGATAGCCCGCATAGGAAGTGGAAGCCTCCACCCCATCGGGTGAAGGAACAGAGGGGGCCTGATAAAGCATGTGTGCTTGGCCTGGGTTTGGGTTCATAACGCACCGCTGGGTCGACACGTTATTCAGGTTAGGAAGAGGTTGGGAAGGAAGTGTGCCTGGCTGGCGAGAATTTGCCAACTAGGCCAGTTGCTTTCGAACCTCTGTAAGTTCGTGCTTGTGTTGCTTCTGAATAGCCGCATTCGTTCTTTGAATGTCAGCTAGAGTCTGAAGGATGGGAGACATTTAGTCCTGATTTGGCCCTGATGGATAGGTAGGGTTGGGCCGAGGCTGAGGCTGCTGGTAAGGATTAGATGGTTGTGAACAGGGCTGAAAGAGTGGTCTCTGGGTTTGGGAATTTCCTGCCCACTAGAAGTTGGGATGGTTTTGCCATCCAGGGTTGTAGGCATTGGAGAATGGGTCATTCTGGATGGCGTTGAGGTCCTCGCAGGTCTGAGGAACCTCCAAAGAATCAGAGAAAGGGGGAATGGAATTCCCTGGACTGGTATAGAAAGGATTGGATGACCCTCCGATCCGAGAATCTGATGGGGGTGGATATGGATCCATCCCAGGAGAAGATCGGTGGAGAATGTTTTGCACAGTTTCCCATGTGGAAGGAGGCTGTGCAAAGGAGCTATGCACAGAGGTGGCTCGCTGCAAGTGCTGAGTCAGCTCGTCCACCTTCTTCTCAATGATGGAGACCTTGTCCAATCGACTGGCCATTAGTTCCAGGTTGGCTGATGCAGACAGGCCCTGCGTCTCATGTGCTCCCCTAAGGTTCGTCGATGTGCGGGTATTCGTCCTGTCGAATAAGCCCATGGAGTCATTGTTGATGGAGTTCTCGCACATGTTTTCGAGAATCTCCCACACGGTGTCCTCATGTTGACCCATGATATTCCCTCCGCAAGTTGCATTGACGAAAAGCCTGATATCCTCACAGAGTCCCTTGTAAAAAGATTGGACTTGTTCCCATTTAGGAACTCCATGATGGGGGCACTTTCTCATGAGATCCTGAAAGTGATCCCATGCCTCATGGAGAGGTTCTCTTATTTGCTGAGTGAAGTGAGTAATCTGATGGCGCAAGGTATTGGTCCGACGAACGGGAAAGAACTTCTTCAAAAAATCGAACTGAAGTTCTTCCCAATTGTTGATCGGTCGGTTCTGAGTCTGATACCAATGAGTGGCCTTGTCCATAAGGGAGAAGGAGAACATCTTCATGAGGAGAATATCCCGATTTTGTTCATCTGACCCAAAAGTTTGGGCCAGATGCTTCAGCTGTTTGATGTGCTGGAAGGGGTCTTCAGAATTAAGCCCATGGAATTTAGGTATAGCATGAATCATATTAGGCTTTAATTCAGAATCGGGTCCTCCAGTTGGGATTCTGACTCGAGGCTCAATAGCCACCGCAGCAGAATTATAATGGTCCCGCATCATAGGACACTGCGGTGGGTGCACAAAGTTCTGGAAGAGGCCATTGAGTCGCTGGAGCTGGTGCTCCAGATTATTTTCTTCCTCAACTGGCTGAGCCATTGTGGAAGAAGAAGGTGAGGTGGGTTCGGAGTCGGAGGAGAGGTCGATGCGTGGTGTTGTTTTCTCAAACAAGGTCACTGAGACTCGGCCTCGAGGAGAGTGAAGTTCTAATAGAGGTTTTAAGGACATCCTACCAAACATACACTATTGGAAGAGATGAGTTTAGCAGGTGCTGGACCCAATCAAGGCACCCAAAATGTTGGGTGACTATAGAGGTGCGGGGTAGATGGACCCCTTGATCAAAAGATCGGCCACCTAAGAATTACCTGGGCAGCCAGAGAAGGTGAGTCCCATGAAGACCCCTACACGATATAGCATCCCCATGGGTTACAGGGTTTCCCCCACCCGACCTCTCTTGTCACTGAGATTCCAGGCAGACCAGAATGGGGATCTTGACCTCTTAAGTCTACCACTTTTAGTTTAAGATCAGGGTGCTTAGATTTTCACTTGAACTTTTAGCTTTTTGAGTGCGAAGAGTGACCTAAGTTGAAGGTTCACCTATTGATTCCTTTGAGAACTTATTAGGTCTTGTTTTTAAGGGTTCAAGTGTTTTTAGAGAGCCAATTGCTTAGGGTTTTTCTGAATAGGTATATTCAATCAATGGCTTTGGCACACTTCTTTTGGGATTTCTCAATTCTTGATTAAGTAATGTGTCTCTAAAAACCCGAGTGTTAATTCCTATGTTGGCTCTACTTGGTCCAGTTAACTCCTTGTTGGGTAATTAGGGCTTCAGGCAAGTAGATGTTAGCCCTTAAATACCCTTAATACTGTGTGCAGGAATATTGGTTTTGAAAACATGCAGCTGTTACTAAGTATGAAAGACAAGTTATACCTATATTATGTTTTCCTTTTTCTTCCTCAGTAGAATTTAGGGGTTAAGAGTGAGAGGATAGAAGTTACCTGACCTTGGAGTGGTTGTTGTGCGGCTGCTTCATAATTTTTCCTGTACCTATACACAAGAGAGAAGAGATTTTTAGAAAACTCCCAAATAGAGAATTTATAGCTTCTAGAATAGCCGTTGCTCCCCGACAACGGTGCCAAGAAATGGCAACGGTCTGGCTGTCCAGTTAGTTTGTTTCTGTTTGTTATATGTCAAGTTACAATCGATGTAGTAATAAGACATCTACCATGTTATCATTACAAATCTTTTTACTCGGAAATGGTTTTCCCGAGGTCGAACTCAGGGAGCTACTGGAATTCTAGAAATACAAAGGTTCTCTATTAGATTACAAAAAATAAGGGAGAGAGAGAGAGAAAGAGAGAGACGGAGCTTGTCTTGGCTTCTTCTTCTTCTCTTCTCCCTTTCCTTCTCCTTCTTTCAGCTGCCCATCTTTTGTTCTTCTTCTTCTCTGCTCACGGCTGTGTCTCTTCTTTTCTTCTGTAGAGTTCTTCTTCTTCTGTTCTTTCTTTGTTCTTCTCTTTCTTTCTTTTTCTTCTCTTCTTCTGCGGCTGTGACAATCTCCTTCTTCTTCTAACTTCTTTTTCTTCCTCCTTCTTTCTTCTCTTGCTTTATCTCCTCTGGCCGCAGTACAACCGTCGTCTGATGCAGCGGTCAGACGACTTAACTGTAAGTTGCTACAGTGTTCTCTTCTTCTATTTCTTCTCTCTTGCTTCTTCTTCCTCTCTGCCCTGAGCGGCTAAGGCTTCGGCCGCCTTCCTTCTTCTTCTTTCCTTCCTTCCTTCTTCTTCTCTCTATTCCTGCACGCTCACAGAAGGATTAGAAAGCAAAACCCACCTCTACCCTTCCCTGCGTCTCTCTCTCTCTCAGATTTCTCTCATAGGATCGCTCTCCCAGAGCCGGGTATTCGGGTACGGCTATCGCGCCCATCACCAGGCCCATCGGCATGGGGTGGTGGGCAAGGAGTGCACGGGTTAGGGTAATCAGATCCGGCCCAAACCTACGGGGCATGAGCGTGGGCGAGGGCGAGCGCGTGATGCGCAGCGTGCGTGAGGGACCTAACCCCTGTGTTCGAACGCGATAAGCCTACAACACTTTTTCCATTTATTTGGCTGTGGCACTTCCAGAAATGCCGAGGTGGGACTAAATGTCCCACCCAAATTGGCGCTTGTAGCTGAGGAAGCTGCAGGCAATCGCAGCAGCACACGAGGCCTTCGCCCTAGCTGTAGGCCTGGGATGCTTCGCGAAGGCAAGCCACGCATCCTGGGGCGTGAGCCTGGGCGAGAGGACACCTGCAGCTGCAGGTGAAGGAGCTCCAGAAGCTCGGTAATGGCGGTGAAGGGTCGACAACCTGAAAACAAGAATACGGCCTCTCGACCCAATCATAGGATGCAGGGAGCTTCGCCAGAGTGTGGCGAATGCAGTGTGGGTGGTGGCGAGGCATGAGGCGGCGTATGGTGGTAGCCCTAGGTCGAACTGTGGCCGGAGAGATGGGTCTGTTCGGGGGATTGTTAGGTGGCGTATGCAAGTGCATGGGACGGGGGAATTTGTTGAGTGGAGTGAGGGGAAGCTTTTAGGGTAGTCAATGAGGGGTGAGAAGGTCTGTGGAGGTGGGATGATCTCGCCGGAGAGGGTGGTCGGAGACGGAGTAGGCGGAGGTGGAAGACATGTGCGGTGAGGCAAAAAGATAAATTGAGAGAGGGAAAATGTAAGGAGGAGGAGAGGAAGCTAATTACCTAGGTTTTGGACAAACGGGGAGGACGGAGCCACCGGCTTGTACCTACCGGAGCTGGGGAAGAAAGGACCCTGGAGGAGGAGTGCGGCGACGAGGAAGCAAGCAGAGGGTGCCGGCGGGTGCAGCACGGCACAGACAAGAGGGCTAGGAGAACCCTGCTGCAGGTAAGGCTACAGAGCGACGAGGAGGAAGAGGAGGAGGTCACCGGAAGCTGCGGGCCGTCTGACGGAGGAGGAGGAGACGAAGTGGGGGGTTGTTCTTCGTCAAAGAGAGCATAGAGGAACCGACAGGGGTGTCGGTCCTTAAAAAGGGGATGGCGTAAAGGGAGGGGCGAGCTGGCAATGTGCCAGCCTCGTCGAAACATGGCCAGAGAGGGGACCCATACCTTCCGCGCGTTCGCACGGAATGTATGGGGGCCAGCAGAGAGCATGGCTAGGTCCCTGCGACAGAGGACGTCGCAGGGAACCCCGCGTCTACTTTGTAGGGCGGTCACCCCTCTCTACGCCGCGCCATGCTCCGCACAAAGCCACCGGAGCATGGTGCTGTGTAGAGTTTTGCAAAGAACGACGGAAAAGTTGGGG
This sequence comes from Thalassia testudinum, assembly GCA_037157565.1. Lineage (NCBI taxonomy): Eukaryota > Viridiplantae > Streptophyta > Magnoliopsida > Alismatales > Hydrocharitaceae > Thalassia > Thalassia testudinum. The sequence goes on along the minus strand of JAZHRO010000031.1, from coordinate 218,487,503 downwards.
GCCAAAAAGCAAGGGTTTCGAAAGATAAGGGTCAAAAAGTTAATGAAAAGGACCAAATTGTAAAGTCGGTCAAGGAGGTCTCCTCTTAGGCTCAAGTTTTTATACAAGACTAATTTGATCCTAAGGATTTTAATGGTGAATTTTATTTCTAGGTTAGACCGTGTTTGACTGGCTAATTTACGTAAAAACCCAGATTAAGTCATTAATTGGGCAAGGTTCTCTTTATAGGTCAAAATGGGTTTCTAAGGCCAAATTGAAGGTTCTAAACCCTAGAGATTACTTTTCTATGAATTTTAGAGGGTTTAGTTGATTTTTATCCTACCTCGAACCTCGTGAATTGTAGTGGATTTATTTTAGGGTTACAGAATGTCATTTAATTTCCTAAAGTTGCTATAACCCTTTTTAAATCCGACCATCCCACTTTCCTTCTTATTAGGCTTGTTTGGCCTGTGTTTGGATCCTTAATTACCCTATTTGCAAATTGTGTTGGTGAAATTATAGTTTTACTCCTTATGATTTGTTTCCTTCTTAAACTCAGAATTTTCTGAGTTAAGCCTTCCTTTAGGTCGTGTAGGAGCTTTTTCTTACAAATCTGGGTTAGAATGTGCTAGTTAGGGTTCCCGATGAGGTTCTCATCATGTGTCATTAGGGCCAAGGAAAGCAAATTACACTGTGCTCAGGAGGGGTTTCAACTCTAACTCAGGAGCCTTTTGTATTTAAGGTTTAAGTTGATACATCCTCACCTCAGGTAGTGGGTCTACCTTCACTGTCTAGGGTGGGGATAGAGACTCCGTGTGTATCCCCAGCAACTCTTCTAATTCAGGTATTTCTCCTTTAGTTTCTTCAATAGTAGGAGGATGGTCCTTACATATGACCTTTTGAAGGGGATCTCTACATAAGAGTGTTGGAGTAGTCTCCTCAATTATTTCATCAACAACCTAAATCTGAGAACAATCTTCAAATCTGGATTGCTTGCAGGTATTAGAAACATTCAACTGGATCTTCTTGTTCCCAAAGCCTTTTTTAAGTGCCCTTGATCTACAATTGATAGAGGCATTGGCTGTGGCTAAGAAAAGGCATCTCAAAATAAAGGATGGCTTGGTGGGCTTATTAGAAGGGTCAGTATCTAGCACAAGAAAGTCAACTGGGAAGAAGAAGTCCTCCACTCTCACCAGGACATCTTCCAGTAATCCCTGAGGTGCCTTAAGTGATCTGTCTGTGACCTGGAGGATGATTGGATTTGATTTTAACTTACCTCCTCCCAAAAGGTCGTAGACAGAGCTCAATAAAATTTTCACCCCCGCCCCCAGATCGAGCAGAGCCTTGTCAATGTGTTGGTTACCTATAACTAATGAAATATACGGGGCCCCTAGGTCTTTAATTTTGGGAGGTGTTCCATGTTAGAGAACCGAGCTAACATGGTCAGGCAAGATGATCTTGGCTTGGACTTGTCTCCTAGATCGGTTCTTCTGGGTGCATAGGTCCTTTAGAAACTAAGCATATGACGAGATCTATTTGATAGCTCCCAAGAGAGGCAAGTTGATCTGGACTTGCCTAAAAGTGTCCACAATCTCCTCCATCCTATCCTTGGCTCCAGGCGAGCCAATAGAAGATCCCCCAGGAGCAGATAGGCGCTCTGGATAGGGAACCCTCAGCTTTCGGGTAGAGGGGTCATCATGGCGGGAGAGGAGTGGTGGAATGACAACAACCTTATTATGGGTGATTTCAAGTAAGGGAGAGCAGTGTCGCTCTTCCTCGGTGGAGATGGAAGTCAGGTCAGGTGTACAAGAGGAATTCTGAGACATAACCGTATGAGTGTTATCAGGCTTGTCAATTTTCTTTCCACTTCTCATGATGGTCATAGCTTGCGCGAGCTCCCTAAATACAACCCCCTTGCCCTTTAGGCTCTCCTCAGAAGAGCTAGGCAACTTCCTCAAATCACACTGCCTAACTACCTCAGCAAGATGACCAATTTGGGATTACATATTAGTAATCATCTTACTCTGAGATTGGATGACCATATTTTGATGCTCTTGCATCGCTTTCATCATGGCTTTAAGTTCATCCATCTCAAAGGGCTTATTCTGAGGAGGGTTTTCATAGGATGGTTGGTATGTGGGTTAGGGAGGTAGGGGTCTTGTAATTCTTAATTTAGAAGCATCACCTTGCTTCCAAGAGAAGTTTTGATGGTTCCACCACCCCAAATTATAGGTATTGGAATAAGGGTTATTGCGAGGAGGTGGGCAGAAACCTTGGGCTGCATTCAAGTCAGCCTAAATCAACTCAGGGAATTGATTTTCCTGGTGGCACTCCACAGTGGCATGCGTTGTGCTTTGGCAAATGGAGCATTCACTTTAATCCTGAAAGATAGAGGCTGTTTGTGGGTTCATGCTAGGATTTGCTAAAAGCCTATCAAAGTTTTTATTCAATAATTGAATCTGATAAGCCAAATCCTGAGTAGCCCCAGCTTCATGGGCCTCTATCTTCCTCCGCAAGGTTGTTGGTTTTCTTTCTTGATAAACAGAGGACATATGTATGGAGTTGTCACTTAATGTTTCAAATAATGCGCAAGCTTCATCCTCAGTTTTAGTCATGAAGGTTCCTACATAGGCTGCATCGATGGTTTGCCTATGCCTTTCAGATAATCCGTTATAGAACCTTTCGACCAACTGCCAACTTGGCACCTGATGGTGGGGGAATAACCTAAGAAGGTCATTAAAGTGCTCCCAAGTCTCATGAAATTGCTCCCCTTCCTGTTGAGTAAAACCCATAATCTCTCTTCCACAATGATTGGTCTTACTCATAGGAAAATACTTTTTCAAGAATTCTCCCTTAAGGGTGGCCTAATCATTTACCCTTACATCAAGAGTATGATACCAATGCTTGGCCTTATCCTTTAGGGGGAATGGAAATAGAGTCCTCATTAGGGCTTCATCAGTAAAGATTTGGAGCTTCACCGTGGAACAGACCTTAGTGAATTCCTCCAAATGCTGGTAGGGGTCCTCCCTACTGGTACCATAAAAGGAGGGTAACAAAGATATGGTACTACTCTTGATCTCATATGGATTATCCCCTACCTGTCGTCTCAATGCTTGAGAGGGTTGGTTGGTTGGAATAAAATAGTCCCTCAGGGTCTTTTGTTGATTTGCTCCTTGATCAGCCATGTCTTCTCTTTTCTCTCCTTGGTGGGCTCTCCTAAGAATTCTCTCGGGCTCAGGATCAAACACTAGACTACCCTCAAGGAAGCATCTACCAAGCATACAATATCAATCATAATTCAAGTTCTTGTTGACTAAGTGAAACCCCCACTCTAAAGATATGTCAAAAGGTCAAGGCTTATCCCTCCGTTCCCACATAAGTGGTATAAGAGGGGTGATGACTTAAGATCTTAACCTTCTTTGTTGTAAAGGTAGAATTGGTTGATATAGATGGCCAAACAAGTTATTCACTGCAATTACACAACTTAATTCAACCTTCGAGTGCCCTAGGACCTATACTTTGCTTAGATGATACTCCCAGGTGATGAAGAGAGAAGTTACTCCAAGGACGAGGAAAGGGATGCAAGTAGGGAAAAACCTTCCTTTGAAATGATGCGTATGCGGTGCCTCATAACTACCCTTTTGTTCCTTTTGTCCCCCTTCCTGAAGTATCAAAACACTTGGTCAAAAGATAGTACCACCACCACAAAACACGATAGAAGGGTCTGCACCGATAAAGAGATCGATGCCTATAGCCATAAGTGATCGAGCCTTAGTGCAGTGCCTAATGTTCGTGCTTAGTGCCAGACATGTGCATCACACCGCAAATCATTTTTATTTTGAAAACACAGACAAGTCCCTTTGAATCAGATCAAGTGTGATTTTGCTTTAAGGTCAAATCTGATTATCAGTCCCAATTATAGTTAGGCGACCACTAGATTAAGTAATTTCACTCAGCTTTCTGGTCATGAATTTTAACCCGAATGCGAATGCATGAATAGGACCTAGATGCAAAAAGTTAGAAAGGTGTACCTGCCTCCAGCAATCCTCGTGCAACTATGCTCACAATGCAACAATGAGATCTAATGTGTTGCCCAATCACTCCTAAATGTGTGCACCTAGGTGCATGCAACTCCTAACAGGGAGCTAAGTATTTTATTATTTTTGTTTTAGTGGCAAAAATGTAGAAAAATGAATCATGCGAGTAGCAAAAATATAGCCCCTAGCCTGTAAAGAATGTGGGGACAAACCCCAAAAAAATCAGCCCCAATTAATGCATGGGCGAGAAAACACGAGCAAAACTTGGGACAAAAGAGAATCCCCAATGGAAGTAGGATCCAGGTCTCCTACATCCTCCCCTCGTGTGGGCATCGCTCAAGGTCGATGTCGTCTCCCATCTGCGCCTGTCACCTCCACAGATTTCTTGCACTGTAAAGAAAACAACTGGTAAGATCACTGTGCAACTCAGAATAATCAGAAATAAAAATCAGGTGAAATTATTGTGTCAGTTGCCTCCCTGGTAATGGCACCATTTGAATGGCTATTTTTCTCTTGCAGAAATAATGTAAGAAAAATATCTCATCATAGTGAAATCGTGTGGTGGAAAAGAAACCTAAACAAAAATATTTATCAATAAAACTAACCACGGTGGATTAGATCGTATCCACATGGAGGAATAGATGCAATAAATTCATGCATATTTCCCTTCATATCTGCCCAATCAGGTAAGGAATTTGTGCCCTAATCTACTTCGAAACGAGATGAGAAGAACGACGCACACTAACTAGAGAATGCAAGGTTATGGGCATAGTTTTTCCTCAATAAAATATTCATTAAAAGATGTGATCATTAGTGGCATCTCATGTAATTTCCAACGGTATTCGTATGAGAGAGGAATGACGGAAATCTTTGCCACAATTTGATGCAATCACAAGTGAAAAAAATGCACTGAATGATAACGAGAAAGTAAAGTGTGCTGATATAATCCACCTCAATATAATAATCCAAAAATCAAATTTCAAAAGTTGAGAATGATATTGAATGTAAATTTTAATTATACCAGAAATAGAAGATGTGTTCCTCTTGATAGTGCGTAAGCTTGAGGCTGCTTCTGGTTGCGAAAGCTTCGGTGGAGGTCAGCCATGACGAGGGGAACTTCGTGGTGGTGTGATGTGAATGCATCTGATTAACCTAAAATGTCTATTAATGCATGTTCTTAGTGTCACATTAGCATCATACATTGTAAATAGTGCATAACATGCATAATCATGCATTTAGATCAAGTTGTGTAAATTGTATAGTAATTATCATCTTTTTATGGTCAGAGACAGGCCGACATTTTATTGGGGCCTCGGATCAAAGATCCAACCATACAGATCTGATCAAGGCAGCGATTGGAGTTTAATGACCCCAAGATCGCCCCAATCAGACATCCGTAGAACCAGATAGAGACCGAGAAACCCTAAAGATCAAGGGCCAAGATGGTGTTAATCCGCACCTCAGATGACAAATCCAACCGCATGAATGGATTCGGATCGATGATCACAACCTAACAGTGTGAAAATCGATCCAATTCGACACCCATGGAATCATCTAAAATACTTAGAAGATGGATGGCCAAGATGGCACCACATGGTGCTATCTCAGCCACCCAACTGGCCCCAAGGACCTGCCTCTACCATTCCTCTTCATCCAATCGATGCTTCTCCACCATTGGATGCCCATCCAACGACTGCAGACCTGCATGCACAAACTCATCGGGTGACACAAAGCCACGCATAGCACGTTGGTCCAACGCCCTATGCAAGAAGAGTAAGCATGCGTTCGAATCCGCCTGGTCGCCAAATCAGCGCAAGCGGGCATTGGAAGGCGAGCGAGCGAGGACACGCGATGAGGATCGAACAGTGCTGAGAGAACGATAGTGCCCACGCGCGATCAGACGTGCGACGCTTACGCATGATCGCACGCGGATGCTCGGTGCAAGCGTAGGCGGTCTTAAGTGGTCCAATCTCTTGATCGTACGACTATAAGCACGCTGATGTGCACGTGCATTGAAGGACGTGGAGACACACGAGCGGCGGGCACGACGGCCATGTTCAAGCCTTTAGTGATGGATTTATCCGTCACTAAATTTCCTGAATAAATGTTTTTCAAATTGTAATGTCCAAAATGCCCCACTCTTTGTAACTATAAAAGGAGACCCCCTCTATACGAATTTCTCATCCGTTCCTTCTCTTCTCTCCCTCTCCAAAGCTCAAGAGAAGCTTGTCCCACACCTGGGTTGCTCCTCAAGAGCTAAAATCAAATTTTTGCTGCCATTCCAGAAGCGGATCGTACGAGAACAACGACGTGCTGCCTCGTTCCCGTTCCTCCTGCTTTGACCTCCTTCTTCCCGCTCTATTCCTCGTCTTCTAGCTATTATCTCGTCTGGCTCATCCTCCAAGCTATCGTCGAGGAGGATAACTTCTTTCTCCCATTCCTTTTTCCTACTTTCCAGAGTAGAATTTTCCTACTTTCTAGTGTAATAACTTCTCGCTTTCTGGTGTAATCTTTTCTCGCTTTATTAGTTGTACAAACATTTTGCAACATCAAGTGAATATTTTCTCTCTCTTTCTCTCTTATTGTTTATATTGATTCGATTGCATTGTAATTACTCCACTCTTTAAACAAAAACACAAAAAAATATAACTGCAAATTTTGATCGACGTAGCCTCCCTGAGTTCAACCTAAGATTTCTTTTCCAGTATAGATTTTATTTGTTGAACCTGAGTTCCCCGCTACTCAAACTACAACGACAGGTTTTCCAAACCAACTCCGATAGCATAGTCCTTTGGCATTCAACATTTTGGCGCCATTGCCGGGGAGGCAACGATTCTTTGATCTTTTCACATTTCACGCACTTTACTATCTTCTAACTTGCTTTCTCCCGTGTTTATTGTTTTGCAGATACCTCTATCAGGGAATCGTCAAGTAGTATATCAGAGTAAAGAGCAGTTGAAGACGACTGTAAGTGCTTCCCATTCCTGCCCCTCCATAGATTTCATTTCATCACATTAAATTCAAATTCCAATTAACCTAGTTGTTTGCATAAATCCTAGGATTAGTTTGGTTGTTTGGATTTCCACTCACACTCACATTTCACCCTCGCATATAAAAAAAAAATAGAAAGATAATTTTGTGCGGTAATTCAATATACACACAACATACACCCACATGCAAGGCACTTAACCTAATTGATTGTCTTTACTCAACCGAATTCTGATATGTGGAACGAGTACACACAAATTAACACAAAAGAGTAGAAATCATTCTAGGTTAACCATTTCTATGTGCCTAAACTAGTGGTGCAATTGTGGCTAATTGTTTAAGTTGTTTGGGCCGCAACACTCAACATAAAGCCAACTCACCAAGTAGCTTCCTCTTAGGGTTTTCAATCTAGGTTCATACTAAGCACTCCACTTTATTTTTGATTTTAAAAGGAAGGCATTCTTCACCCATGCTTGAAAACCTGGTTTGCTTCAAACTTGATTGAAATCAACCTAATTCTAAACCCATAAAGCTACTTAAGTAAGATTTGAACATTAAAATTTACTCATCACAAATAATCTTGCTTGAAAACCCTGGTTGTGCATGCACTTACACATACTCAATTGATCATTAAGGGCACAACTTATTTTACGGGCCCACGACATTCCATAAGCACAACAATCCCAGGCCTCAATAAAATCGTGTAGACATTGGCCATAAAGACTAATTCGCTCTTTAGGGCCTAGTCAGAGATTATTTACAATTAACCTACTTGTACTAATCAATCTAATGTCTAGCTTGGGGAGTAGCATCAAACGACCATGGTTAGGGGATACACTAGGAATCAGAGGTGCAAGCCAAAGGAAGAACCTTCTCCCCAGTTCCTCCTTCTAACTAGTTGGACTGAGCAGACACAAGTAGAGTAAATCGTTTATAATCTTAAGGTTAGTTCTGGGAGTCTGTATATCCTTAGGCTACACCACTTAAGGACAGGCTTGTTTTGTTGTGCTGCAGGATTCTTATCCCCAGTCCTTTCGACCTTTTCCTAGTTTATGCTGGGAAGAAGGTCATTGAATCCCCGATTGGAAGGACCACTAGAGTATTCTAGGAGGTGTAGATTGGATTTTGGCCAAATTGATCCCATGGTCGATCAACAGCCTCCTCTGCCCCAGGATCCACAGTAGGTATTTTAAGGCAGCTGGAGCAAATGCAGAGAATGCAAGAATGGCTCTAGAGAATACAGGGCGGTCAGCCCTTGAAGGATTTTTATGATCCTTCAAATTACAGGGAACGTCCCAAAGTCCAGATTCCTACCAGAGATGTAGAAATCAAGCCCTAGGTGTTTAGCCTGATTAAACATTTTCATGGGCTTGGATCTGAAGATCCGTTTCAACGCTTGGAGGACTTGACCACTTTGGTGCAGAACACCAAGGGGTGAAATGTGAATGAGGAGCAAATGATCATAAGGCTCTTCCCCCACTCTCTTAGGGATAAAGTAGCTCATTGATATAGGACTATAGGAAGACCAATTGCAACTTGGAATGAGTTGAAATCAACCTTTCTGAAGAAATTCTTCCCTGTCGGATGTACCAATGCTTTGAGGCGAGCAATCACTAGCTTTACCCAGTGGCGAGGGGAGCAGTTTCATGTGGACTAGGAGCGATTCCAGGACCTATTGTAGAGGTTTCCATACCACAAGGTGGCAAAATGGCAACTCGTGTAGATCTTCTACCACGAGTTGACCGAGCAACTCAGAAATCACGTGCACGCTTCTTGTAGAGGCAATTTTCTCAACAAAGACGTAGATAGCATGCATGATTTGCTTGAGGAATGAGTGAGAATTCGATCAATCATGCCTTCATGGATACTTTTAACCGGTCCCAGTTGCCCAGATCAAATGTTAATGAAGTCCACGACTGTCATTCATTTGATATGGAATTGATTTGTAATAAACTTGATAAGGTGGAGTTGGTTGCTAAGAGAATGGAGGAGTGGTTGGCTAGAAATTCAATGAACAACTCTCGATCAACTCAATCCTAGAATTCGGGATTCCATTTATCGTGAGCTCCTTCTGGATGGGAGTTCGTGAATCAACTTGATGTGTCTCAACCTGTGAATCAGCATTATTCGGAACCCCACGGGTTCCAAACTGGGGCCTTTGATCCCAGTTTCTCTAATCCTTCCCTTTCTTTCTCTCCATCCTTACCCTATGAGGATGTTTGTGCTGTACAGGAGAATATTAGATCCAACCCCTACTCCAATGCTTATAATCTGAGTTGGAGAAACCACCCTAACTTCTCTTGAAAAAAACTCAAGGCAGCAGACCCAATTCCAACCCAGCAACTTTGCTCCGCAACGACCAATGGGTCAGGGCCATGTTTATACTCAGTTTCCCTTGAATTAGGTCAATTAGCCAACTTGGAATGCCCGTCAACCCGTAAGGCAAGCTGATTTGAACCGACAAATGGTAGAGATGCAAGGATCCGTTCTCTAGCTCATGTAGCAAATGAAAACTTCGCTAGGCAACTTGCAAACTAGGCTCATAGCTAATTCTCGTCAACCCGGATCTCTACCATCTCAACCCGTACCCAACCCACGAAATATCCTAAATCCGGACAATCAAGCTCATGGCTATAGAAATCAGAGGGACCCACACGCACATGCTTAGGTGGTTCAATAGGGTCCTTCTTCTTCTTCTTCTGCAAATCAACAATTCTTGGCTAATGAAGCCCCTCCAATCTTTCCTAGCCCTCCCCAAGAACCAAATTTGTATGCATCTGCAAATTCTGTTACCTTGAGGAGTGGTAAATGAACTCAGGATCCACAGCCACATTATTATGATTTACCGAATCCTGAAGAACCTGAGAAGAGAAAGGAGAACTCTGGAGAAGAAATCAAGGCTCAGGAACCTGATTCCAAAGATCCAACTCATGTTCCTTTTCCTGAAGCCTTGAGCAGATAAAAAAAAAAGAAGTCCGTTGATAGTAATGAGGAGCTTCTGAATATTTTCAAGAATGTCGAGATCAATATCCCACTCCTCGACATTATCAAGCATATACCGACTTATGTTCGATTTTTAATGGATTTATGTACACAGAAGCATAAGTCGAGAGAATCTGTTCCAAGGACGGTGGTACTCTTCGAGCAAGCTAGTTCTGCTATCCTACACCACCTCCCTCAGAAAAAGAAAGATCCAAGTGCTCTGTTGATTTCTTTTGTCATCATAGATTGTACTTTTGATAGAGCACTGCTGGATCTGGGTGCATCCATCAACCTAATTGCAACTTCTCTTTACGGGATGTTCAGATTAGGTGAACTCGGTCGACCTCAGTAACGCTGCAGTTAGCAGACCGTTCGGTCACAAATTCGCGAGGCATTATTGAAGATGTTATTTTTAAGGTTAAGGATTTCTATTTTCTTATAGACTTCCTTGTCCTTGACATGGATGTACCTGAAAATCTGAGAAACACGCCCATCATTTTGGGGCGTTTGTTCTTGGCTACCGCTAAGGCCAACATTAACTGTGGAAGCTGTAGCATCGAAATCGCCTTTGGGGATCAACGAATGAAATTGGATATTTTTAAGGCGATTAATAAATTCGAGGATTGTTGATTTATTGAGGAACTTAAGGACGATAATGTGAATATTGAAACTTGTATGGTGGTTTCTGCATTTGAAAGTTCATCCTTTGATAATGAATTGGACCTGCAACCCTCTATGGCAAACCCGCCATCTTCTGACGGGGTTATTGATTTTGTTCACTCTCAACCTCTTCCTATTGATGAGTCTTCATCAACATCTTCCTTACTTTCAATCTTCAGCTTGCCCCAGCTTGAACTAGAACCATTGCCTGAGAATTTGAAATATCAGTTTTTAAGACCACACAAGATGCTCCCTGTGATTATCAATGCTAAACTAACAAAGGAGCAAGAGATTAAACTCATTAAGGTCCTGAAGGAACATAAGGAGGCAATTGGTTGGACCATTCATGACCTTAGGGCGATCGAGCAATCTTATTGTAATCAAAGAATACTTTTGGAAGATGGATCCTGCCCTTCTCTCCAGATGCAAAGGAGATTAAATCCAAATATGCAAGAAGTGGTCAAGAAGGAGATTATTAAGTAGCTCAATGCAGGAATCATTTATCCGATCTCTGGTGGTCCTTGGGTAAGTCCCATGTAGATTGTTCCCAAGAAAGTCGGGATTACCGTTGTGACTGAGAAAGGAGAATCTATCACAACTCGTTTAGCTTCCTCTTGGAGGGTTTGTATCAATTACAGGAAGTTGAACACGGCCACGAAAAAGGATCATTTCCCTCTGCCTTTCATTGATCAAATCCTGGAAAGATTAGTCGAGCAGAAGTACTTTTGTTTTCTTGATGGCCACTTCAGATACAACCAAGTTCCTATCCATCCCGAGGATCAAGAAAAACTACTTTCACCTATCCCTACGGAACTATCGCTTCCCGTAGGATGCCATTCAGTTTATGCAATGCACCTGCGACTTTTCAAAGGTGCTTGCTGGCCATATTCTTTGACATGGTGGGAGAGTTTATGGATGTCTTCATTGATGATTTCTCTATTTTTGGAGAATCGTTTGACTCTTGTCTAGCTAATCTTGAAATGATTCTTAAACAATGCATCAAAACAAGATTGGTCCTTGGTTGGGAAAAGAGTCATTTCATGACACAAGAAGCCATCGTCTTGGGTCATGTAATCTCTGAACGGGGAATTGAAGTGCATAAAGCTAAGGTTGATGCTATCGCTAAACTTCCTCCTCCTACAAATGTTAAACAAATTCGATCATTTCTTGGTCATGTGGGATTCTTCAGAAGATTCATCAAGGACTTTTCGAAGGTTGCTCATCCATTGAGCAATCTTCTCACCAAAGAAACGTCGTTTGATTGCAATGAATCATGCCATAAGGCATTTGATTTTCTCAAAACGGCAGTCACTTGTGCTCTGGTGTTCAACCACTGGTTTGGATAGTCCCTTTTGAGATCATGACTGACGCTTCTGATTTCGCGGTCAGGGCTATTTTGGGTCAGAAAGTTGACAGGAAGCCCTCTGTCATCTACTATGCTAGTAAAACTTTGGACGAGGCCTAGAGGTATTACACTGCTACTGAGAAGGAATTACTTGCCGTAGTATTTGCTTTGGAGAAATTCAAGGCTTATCTCTTAGGGTCTCACGTCATTATATATATCGACCACTCGGCCTTGAGACATCTCTTGGCCAAAAAGGATGCGAAACCCCGACTTATTCATTGGATTCTTCTGCTTCAAGAAATTGTCCATGAAATCAAGGATAAATTTGGGGTACAGAATGTGGTGGCGGATCATCTATCGAGACTTCTGAGTGATTCTTCTCATCCGGACATCCCGATTGCTGATAATTTTCCGGACGAAACCATCCTTACAGTTTCAGGCGTCCAAAACCCATGTTTTGCTGACATTGTTAATTATTTAGCCGTTGGTCAAATCCCTCAGGATTGGACCAAGCAACAACAGGATAGACTCAAATATGAGGCCAAATACTACTTCTGGGAGGACCATGAACTATACTGCAATGGCTCTGATCAGATTATTCGCCAATGTGTTTCGGAGAACGAATTCAGTAGTGTACTCGAGTTCTGCCATGCATCTGCGTGTGGTGGACATTTTCTTAGGGAAAAAGATGGCTGCAAAAATTTTGCAATCTAGATTCTGTTGGCCATCTTTATTCAAGGATGCCCAAGATTTCTCAAGGTCGTGTTCCCAATGCCAGGCACTCGAGAGCATAACTAAGAGAGATTTGATGCCCCTAAACTCAATTCTTCCTGTCAAAATCTTCGATGTTTGGGGCATCGATTTCATGGGACCCTTCCTCCCTTCATTTGGACATCAATACATTCTTGTCACTATTAATTACGTGTCCAAATGGATTGAGGCGATTCCCACTCGAACCAATGACCACAAGGTGGTCATTGATTTTGTCAAAAAGAACATCTTCTGCAGGTTCGGGATTGCAAAGGCCATCATCAGTGATGGTGGCACTCATTTCACTAATGCCCAGTTCTATAATTTGATGGCTAAATACGGGGTTAATCACCGAATCTACACACCTTACCATCCTTGGACGAATGGGCAGGCCTAGATCAACAATCGGGAGATCAAGAATATTCTGCAGAAAATGGTTAGGCTCGATAGCAAATACTGAACTCAAAAGCTTGAGGATGCTCTTTGAGCCTACCTTACGGCATATGAAACGCCCATCGACATGTCTCTGTTTCATCTGGTGTATGAAAAGGCATGCCATTTACTTGTAGAGATTTAACATAAGGCAATTTGGGCAATCAAGCAGTGCAATCTAGATCTTAGTTTAGCCGAGAAGACCAGGAACATCCAACTATCTAAGTTGGAGGAGCTTAGAAATGATGCATATGAGAATGCCAAGATCTACAAGGCTTGGACCAAAGCTCTACATGACCAATTGATCTCCCGCAAGAGCTTTGAGCTGAACCAGAAGGTCTGCTTATTCTATTCTCAACTTAAGCTCTTTCCCGGTAAACTTAGGTCAAAATGGAATAACCCGTTCATTGTCGAATAGATTTTTCCAAATGGAGACATTCAAATCTCTGACCCGAAGATAGGTAATTCATCCAAAGTCAACAGTCAATGTCTGAAGCCTATTATTGACCATACTCTTACAGAATCTGTCTCAGACACAGTTGCTCTAGCCGTGTCGTGACTTCTTTGGTTAGGCTTCGCCTAGCTGACGGCATTATGCTCAGCAGTTGTACATTTGACTCAGAGCTAACCCAAGCTTCATATTCAAGTGATATCTTCCATACTCTACCCTTCTTTTTATGTCTCTTTTTCTCAATGTGGACATTACATCAGCTAGGCATGAGGGGGTGGATTCATTTTTGAATCATTTTGTCAGCTCTGTGAAATTCTTGTAAATTCTATTTCTCTTCTTATATATACATAAAAAAAAAATTGAATTAAGAAGGAATACTTGGACACTAGGACTTTTCAATTTTAGGAAATATTACATTAAGATCTGAACACTAAGACCCTTCAGGTCTTTGGGCTTAATCAGCCTAGGTAACCACCAAAATGTGGATTTGTTTTTTGAGTCCTCTCCATCTTGAATTCCATTGTATTTGATTAAATAAGTTTGGGTGATAAGTATACGACTTATCAACCCAACCTCTGATTTTAGGGAACTTTAAGTCTAAAGCATCTGCACACTATCTTTTCACTAACTTGTTGATCGACGGTTCTAACGAAAATTGGGTAGCTAATGAAACTTCTATGGTGATATCACTGGTAGGTTATCGTAGGTAATAGCCCATAGGTAGGTTGTCCAGAATCCAGTCACTGGACCATTTTCTTCTTACTGCCTTTAGGTAAATCTTAGACCAGGGAATCCATCTACTTAAAAAATGAAAAAAAGAAAGCCAAAAACAAAAGAAAAAGAAAATAAAAGAAATAAGCCACACTTTGCTGCACGTGCATGGCTAGCAAGTTGTCGATGGTAATAGCTCATCGACCGGTTGTCTAGAACCCAGCTCAAGAAATGCACTAAAAATTCCCGAAACACTTAAGAAGAAGCGGGGAAGTATAATAAGGCAGGCGGATATACACTGGATTCACCATTGTGTTGATCCCATAAAAATAAAAGTAGGGAGAAAGCTATCGGTCATAAAGATGCACCTTTAGGCAGAACACTTTTTTAAGGTCACCTAGAGGTGTAGAAACCCGAAGTCCATTCTAATTGCCGATCAACGAGTCTATCACATTCACAATAAGATGATTAGAACTTCGGGTTCTCATCAAATCTTGGATGGGTTGAATGGCTGTAGAAAGCCACTCTTTAACCTTAAACTCAAAAATCTAAAAAAATTAGAAAAGAAGAAAAAGTGAAAAAGAAAATTTTCTTTGAATAAGGCGAGGGTTTGAGGCAGTTTGCATTTTGACAAATACCCAGGCGCTGTTGTGTCTTTGAAAGTTTACATCCTAAGTAAAAAATTTCTTAATGTTGAAAATAACTTATGTCCAAGTAATCCAACCTAATTCTTTTATAAATAGCATGTAGTTTTTGCTAGGGACTAGCAAAAGATAGGCATGGGGGTGTGATGTGCATACATCTGTTTAACCTAAAATGTCTATTAATGCATGTTCTTAGTGTCACATTAGCATCATACATTGCAAATAGTGCATAACATACATAATCATGCATTTAAATCAAGTTGTATAAATTGTACAGTAATTACCTCCTTTTAATGGTCAGGGACATGGTGACTTTTTATCGGGGACTCAGATCGAAAATCCAACTGTGCGGATCAGATCAGGGTGACGATTGGAGTTCAACGATTCCAAGATCGCCCTAATCGGACATCCGTAGGACCAGATAGAGATCGAGGAACCCTAAAGTTCAAGGGTCAAGATGGTGTTAATCTGCACCTCAGACAACAAATCCGACCAAGTGGATGGATTTGGATAGACGATCGCAGCCTAATGCCTTGAAAATCAGTCTAATCCAACCCCTCTGGCATCGTCTACAATACTCAGAAGATGGACAGCCAAGATGGCACCACATGGTGCCATCTCAGCCACCCAACCAGCCCCAAGGACCTACCTCTACCTTTCCTCTTCATCCAATCGATGCTTCACTATTGGTTACCCAACCAACGGTTGCAGGCCCGTGCACTCAAACTCACCGTGCGACGCAAGGCCACGCGTAGTGCATTGGTCCAATGCCCTTTCTGAGAAGAGCGAGCATGCATTCGAATCTGCCCGGCAGCCAAATCAGCGCAAGTGGGAGTTGGAGAGCGAGCGAGGGGGCCGTGTGATAAGGATCAGATGGCATTGAGAGAGCGATAGCACCCACATGCGATAAAATGTGCGACGCTTACACATGATCGCACACAGGCGCATGGCGCATGCATAGGCGGTCTTAAGCCATCCGATATCTTGATCGGATGACTGTGAGCACATAGGCATGCACATGCATTGAAGGATGTGAAGGCGAGGAGGCACGCGAGCGACGGGCACGACGGCCATGTTCAGGCCTTTAGTGATAGATTTATCCGTCACTAAATTTCCTTAGTTAATGTTTTTCAAATTATAATGTCCAATGTGCCCCCACTCCTTGTAACTATAAATGAAGACCCCCTTTATATGAATTTATCATCCCTTCTTTCTCTTCTCTTCCCCTCCAAAGCTCAGGAGAAGCTTGTCCCACACCCGGGATGCTCCTCAAGATCTAAAATCAAATTTTCGCCCCCATTCCAGAAGTAGATCCTACGACGACAATGATGTGATGCCTCGTTCCCGTTCCTCCTGCTTCGACCTCCTTCTTCCTGCTATGTTCCTCGTCCTCCAGTCGTTGTCTCATCCGGCTCGTCCTCCAAGCGATCGTCGAGGAGGATAACTTCTCTCTCCCATTTCTTTTTCCTGATTTCTAGAGTAGAATTTTCCTGGTTTCTAGTGTAATAACTTCTCGCTTTCTAGTATAATCTTTTCTTGCTTTATTAGTTGTACAAACATTTTGCAACGTCAAGTAAATATTTTCTCTCTCTCTCTTATTGTTTATATTGACTCCATTGCATTGTAATTACTCCACTCTTTAAACAAAAATACAAAAAAAATATAATTGCAAATTTTGATCGATGTAGCCTCCCTAACTTCGACCCAGGATTTCTTTTCTGGTATAAATTTTATTTGTTGAGCCCGAGTTCATCGCTACTCAAACTACAATGACAGGTTTTCAAAACCAACTCCGATATCATAGTCCTCTGACGTTCAACATGGTGGTACTCCGAACAGCGGCCGGACTTGACGCCGATGACGAGGAGGATGGTCGGCGGTAGTGGCTATCCATGTGTGCATGAGGGCTATTGTTGGCCCGTCGAAGGTTGCGGTGGTGCTCGTGGGGTTGTGGCAGGCACGTTGCCATTGACGGCATGAAGAATCTCAGCCTGTGGTGGCGGCTGTGTTTTCATGGCTTTGGGCTTTTTTGGCTGGCAGAGAAGAAGAAGAAGAAGAACCAACAGTGGCATGCATCCATGCACACTCGTGAAAGAGTTTACGTAAGGGCTTGTGTGCGCGCATGAAGAGGGCGTGCAAGGAGGTGATGCGGCTGCAGCCTTCGCGCATGTGGGTTGAGGGGTGCGAGTTGCTACGGGTTACATGGTGTGTGGCTGAGGGGTCAAACATGAGGGCTGGTAGCATGTGCCTACGCGGGCTGTGTGTGAGGTCATGGTCTGGTGTGGTGCCACTGCCATGGCTATGTAGGAAGGACACACAAGGTCTATTGTGCATGCGCGTGAATGGTTGCACACGTGGGCATGGCTGTGCGCGAGCGTAGGGGTAGCGCGCACGGTCTAGCTATGGTCGGTCAGGGGGTCACAATGCATGCAGCTAGTTGCGGTGCATGCTCTGCCTCACTGTGGAGAGGAAGGGAGCCGATCCATCAAACTGTCGAAGAGATTCTTTAACCTTTTCTAGATCAACAATGCCCGCCTCTCCCTTTACATGCGCAACTATTCGGTTTGAATGCCGATGGAGGGAGCAGCAGTGGGATGTGGACAATTATGGGCATACCCTCCTTCAAATGCTAATTATATTTATGTCCAACTGCATATTATACTTTTATTTTTTTTTTCTCCATGCACATATCAAATAAGAAGTATAAATGTATGTAAGCAGATACAAAAATATTCATAAGCTAAGATTAATTACTACTTAGCTTAGGTCATTAAACTATAAGGAAATGTATTCCATATATACTTAAGCCAAATAAATGTCCAATAAATTGGACTTATCACATTGCACGTGGATTGAATCTCAAGACCACCAAATTGATTTAATTGACCTAATTCAGTGGTTGCCTAACTGAAATTAGGATTGCTAATCAATTCGACCTTAAAATCAAAATCACATTTGATCTAATCAAAAGGGACTTGTGTGCAATTCTTCTTAAAAGCAAAACTAATTTGTGGTCTAATGCACATTTCTCATACCAAGCACACACGCTAGACACCGCACTAGGTCTCAGTCCCTTCATGCTATAGGCACCAATCTATTTATTAGTGCAAACCCTCCTATTTCACATTGTGGCGGTGGTACTATCTTTTGACCAAGTGTTTTGATACTTCAAGGGGGGAACACTCCTTAAAGGAACAAAAGGTTAGTTAAGAGGCACTACTTACGAATTGCCTCAGAGGAAGGGTTTGCCCTACTTGCATCCCTTAGTTCCGTCCTTGGAGTAACTCCTCATTTGATCACCTAAGAGTATCATTGAAGCAAAGTATTGGTCTTAGGGCACTCGGAGGTTGGATTAGGTCATGAAACTGCATTGAATAGCTTGTTTGACCATCTATATCAATCAATTCTTCCTCTGCCCCTCAAAACAAAGTAGGCTAGTGATAAATGCTAGTTTATCATCATTCTTATGCATTAAAACAAACCTAGCTCTTAGGATTTTGCTCCGCAAATGGGTTTTTTGGGTTGCATTTAGGCATTAAATAGGTAAGCATGCATTGCATTTTTATGTTATTTTTGATATGTTTCTTGGAGTGTTAGGGATAAACAGAGAGTCAAATCCCCAGAACCCTAGCATTCGGGAAGGAAAGTATTGAAGAGGAAGCTCAATCAAGCTAGGGCTCAGCTAATTCCAACTCAACTCAGCTTAGTCTAGCTCATCTCAGCCCCCACCAATTCACTGGGAGCTCTAGCAAGCTCAATTGAGTTGACTTGAGTCCACCTCAACTCAAGCTCAACTCACCTCGGCTCTAGACAGCTCACAATAGCTAGACTCTAAGCTAGTTGAGCTACTACTTGTCAACTAGTAGCTTAGCTAGCTTTAGAGTTCTCATCAGAGGCAGTTCCAGCTCAACCTAGCTCCAACTTGGTTAGGGCTAGCTCAACTAAGCACAACTACCTAAGCTTAGCTACTTGCATAAGAACTAAGTAGCTAAGCTTAGTAGTTGAGCTTCCCTTGAAGCTACCTCAGCAACCCCAGCTCCAGAGTACCTGATACCAACTCCAGAATACTCTTCCTCAACTCTCTTCCATGAAAGCCTAGCTCCTCCAGCTCTACTCTACTAGCTAAGATATCTTATTTAGCTTAGCTAAACTCTACTCCACCAAAAACCTCTATGGTTGTCCACTCTTCAACCCTTAACCCTAACCAAACCCTAACCCAACCTATCCTTGGCGCCAACCCACACCAACCACCACCACTCACACTCCTTCAAGTTGGCACCAAAAACACCACATGCACCCCTTCATTTTGGCCCCAACTTCCCCTTAAATCCTAACCCTACACATCACCACCTAAAGCCATCCCTACCACCCACCTAACCCCTTCTAGAAAACTACATTTGGTGCCAACCCTGACCCTTTGTAACTACCCTATACCCTACCATAGTTGGCGCCAAAAATCACCCCCAACACCCCTTCATTTGGCGCCAATACTTCCTGCCATCTACACCCTACATATTACCCCCCAACCTATCCTAACCCTCCATCTAGTGACGCCACCTAACTACCCCCCTTAACCCACCTAAAGTGGCACCAACTCCCTTAACTCCATCACAACTACCACCTCAAGCATCCCTCCTCTTTGGTACCACCCTATATCTACTCTCCATCACATAACCACCACCATATAACTCCATCTCCACCCTACAACACACCTAACCAAACCCTTAACCCTAGCTACCACTTAGGGTTGGCGCCAACCACCAAGTATTCCTCCATTTTGGCGCCAACAACCCTATCACGAGGATCCTATAACCACCATCTAACCCCCGTCATAGCCATCCATCCTATTACCACCCTTAACCCTCTACCATTCCTATATAAACCCGCTACCACCACCAATAAATCTACACCCTTGGCTAACATTTTCTACCCATATTTCCACCTACATGGAAGGTCAAGAGAAGAAGAAGATTAAGGGGATACTTTGTCCCGTTGGTGCCTTACCCTCTTCTCTTCACTCTTGTGCCTACGCCAGCGAAGGAAGGAGGCCAGGCATTGGACGACAACCTAAGGTACACACCTACACTAGGAAGTGGAGGATTTGAGGGTGGTACACTACCACCCTTGGAGGAGGAATCAAAGGTGGTCCATGCCACCTTAGGAGAAGCCCTTGAAGGTGGAATTTCATCTACCTTGGAGGTGTCAAGCACTCCCCCCTTGGGCTTGCTAGGAGGAGTTCATCAACTTGGAGAAGCCTTACGAGAAGGAGCTCTTTTTGATTGTGGGAGCAGCCACAATTGGAGCAAGAGCCTTGTCATCTTCACCATCATTTTAGACGATAAATATTTTTATTTTAATTTTGCACTTATAATTCTAGTAGTTGAAGCATTCCTCTACTACGTTTTTGTGTAAAATAATTCCTCATTTTTATTAAAGTTGCCTTCTTTGCAATTTTGTCACATTTGCTTGCTTTTGTACTAGCACTTTTCACTCCCTCTCCCTGGTTACTCTAGGGCTCCATGTGCCTAGAGTGAGCTTAAGGAGAGGCTCTACTTGTCACCATAGTAGTAGTATAGTTGATTAGGTGTTAGTTGTTTCTAAATCTCCAAAAATTCGTATTGAAGTTATATCAAAAATCCATAAAAATTATATATTTAAAAAGAACAAAAAGAAAGTTGAGTTTCATTCCCAAGAAAGAGACTTGAATTTCACGAAATATTGCCTCCTTCGATGACCCTAGGTACTCCCCTATCTAGGTCACAAATTTTAAAAGCAAATGGATTTATGTGTTACAGCGGCTTAAAACCCTAATCTTAAAAATCGCGTAATTTTTCGTATCAGCAAGGATCTCAAGTCGCCACTCTCTCTTATACCACTTATGTGGGAATAGAGGGACATCGCCTTGACCCTTTTTGACTGATTTGTTGGGTGGGGGTTTCACATACTCAATTGGCAACTTAAATTCTGATTGGTATATATTGTATGCTTGGTAGATGCTCTCGTGATGGTAGCCTAGTATTTCACACTGAGCTAAATGATTACATAGCAATCACGCAACCTAAATCACCTAAATTAAGCTAGATCCTAGCATAAGTTAGGATTAATGCATTCATAGGCATCGTAATTTGCACAATCGCTAGTTTGTTAGTCATATAGATAATATTGTCATTTTATGACCTAAAAGAGAGATGATTCTAATTGCAGATGATTTGAAGCCACAAATGATAGATCAGACCACACAGATTTGATTAGAACAACGATGGGAGTCCAACGCTTTTGAAATCATCTCGATAAAACAACCAGGGCATCTTATGTAGTCCATAAAAGAATGGTGATCATAAAGCCAAAAGACAAAAATCAGAGCCTCAAATGAAAAATTGAACTGTGCGGATGAATCCAGATCAACGATCGCAGTCCAACAGTAGAAAAATCAACTCAATCGGAGATCCACATCACTGGTTTCAAGGAAAAGAAGATGGACGACCATGATGGCACCATCACAGCCGCCCCCTGAACATCGTCCCATCTATGAAAGCTCTTCCACAATGCACTGTGGGTTGTTAGATCGTCATCCAATAGCCATGAAGCGGCCACATCATTGGCCACCCGCATGCCATCAAGGAAGGAAGAAGATCAGTCGTTCGATCTTCATCCAACAGTTGATAGCGGCTGCGCATGATTTGGAAACACAACACAATAGATGGCTTGGTGCAATTGCTAGCACCTTTGCCTTTAAATGAACGGCGTGGGTTCAAAACCACCTGAGCATGAAATCAAGAAAGCGTTGAGCAAGCATGCGATTGGCCATTGGATCAGCATCGAAGGGTGGAGGAGCGAAAGCGTGGCATGATCTGAGCACTCGGCGACTGCATGCGCATCCACGGGTGAACTCACATGTTTCCTTTGTGGCAAAGGAGATGCAAGTGTGAGTTTGGCCGTTCGATCTCTAGATCGGACGGCTGAAGTTAAGGTACTAGATTTAATCATGTGGGTGCTCGTGAAGGGAGAAGAGCCGTTGGGCACGCGTAGGAGTGTCTGATGGCAATCTGAGGGCCGAGAAGCTACCACGTGTCAAGCCCAAGTTGAATTCGAGCATTTTAGGTGCAAATGAATGTGTATTGAGGTTAGATTTGATTAGTTGATCTCTCAATCAACGGATATGATCAAATAAGAGTTGTTGCACGAGATAAAGGGGTTAAATACCCACTTTGCCACTCATTAAAACTACATAAGAAAGCTAGGGCCCCGTAGTTTAGGCATCTCTCTCCCATCAACTCCAGATATCTTCCACCTTCTCTGCAACTCTCCATCCCTCTACAACTCTACTCGGACCTTCATCCTGATGCTCTAGATTTGAGGTGCTGCAACACTTCGCACAAGCATCCTACAAGCGACATCGTCTCTCTACCACTTTCTATCTCTCTCTCTCTCTGTCTCTCTCTATCTATCTATCTAGTTTGTTTCTAGTAGCATTCTCTATTGTGAAAACTTTATTTTTATTGAAATGAAATTTTGATCTTCTCAATGCATATATCTGATTCTTATACATGCATACATATATAAGTATCTATTTAGGGCAAGTTCTATTGAAATGCTTCTACATAAATTGGAATTGCCTCCCTGCGAATGATCCAGTACTCATCGGTTTTATAAATTTATTTGTCAACATGTTTTCGTGCTATACTACAACTAAATAATCTTTTTAAAGTGTGACTTACATGACAAACAAGTTGGCACCATTGCCGGAGAGGCAACGGAAATTTTTGAAGCTTTTTCTAGTGCGAATTTGAGATTTCTAACTTGTTATTTTCTTTGATTTCCTATGTGTAGGAAGGCAAGGAAATCAGATCCAAAAATGACAATAGGAATTGTAGGTTCGAATCTCAGGTAAGTACTGTTGGAGTGATAGATAGGTGTTTTTAAAATTATCTCATTGTAGTATAGCCAAAATAGTGCTCAAAGAAATAAATTTATTACTCAAAAAAGTTCGAACGTCAAACACAGGGAGCAATATGGAATTCAATTCTCAAGAATTGCAATTTAAGACAAGAAAGTTATGAAATTGTAAATAAAAACTACTACAGAATAAAGTAGCACTAAGATCAAGTGTCAGAATGCAAAAAAAATGGAGTAAAATGGTAATTTAGATCATCAAATACTCCTTACAATGATGGCTAATGAACTCAATGTATATATGAAATGAAATGCATTTATACCAATCGTCTATTTAGTAAATTAGATGGCTTAAATTGCTTAATCCTCTCATTTCTTTATTCTCTTTCTCTCCCCTGCCTTTCTTCTTCTGCCAGCTATAGCCTTTATTCTTCCTTTCTTTCCTTCTTTGTCATTCTTGCCTCTGCAACTCTTCTTCCTTCAGCCCTTCTTCTTTCTCTTCTTTCTTCACAAAGTAGGGGAAACTTCTTGAATACAGCTAAGTGTTAGCTGGTTCTCACCAAGAGCAAAACCCTCCCCTACCCATGCAGACACTCCTCTCTTTCTCTCTTTAGGACCCACTCTCCCAGAGCCACAGGGTAATCGAGTTATCGGACCAAGCGTACTCAGGTCCAGGCTCACTGGCAGTGGGTGATGAGCGAGGAGTGAGGGTTAGGCAGGTTAATGGGTCAGGCCAAGTTCACGGGCTGAGGTCACGGACGAGGCGGTGTGTGGGTGAGAGGGACCTCACCCCATGTTTGGAGGCGAATAGCCTACTTGACAAATTCAATTTATATGTGGTTGCAGGGTTGTCTGTTCACGATGTGGCACTATCCACTTCCCGTTCCTTCGCGTGAACAGCAGTAGCAGGTGGCCTTCAATTGGCATCCTTGGAGCGGTCGATGCTCCAAATTAACCACCTGGAGACATTCCTGGAGGTAGAATGCACTTTCTGAGGGTGTCACGTGGGTACTTCATGGTTAGAACACCACCAACACTGCTGGAGAAGACAACATGGTGGCGGAGCTCCGACCTGAACCTAACATAGAGAATAAGGCCTTTCAGTTGTGTCAAAACACCTCAGAAAGTTCGATGTAGCATGGCGAACATAATGGCAGTTGTTTCACGTAGGATGGGTGTGGATGGTGCCGAATGGTCACAGGTTAGGTCATTGGTGATGGGTTTGTTGACAGGATGGTGTGAGTTGGTGGAATGGGAAATTTAAAGAGGGGAAATGAGCGGAGAGGTGTGACCAAAGCGGTGGAAGACGGAGTTGTGGAGACGTGGTCGAGGTCAAAACTGCTTGTCGAAAATGTTGGTGTGATGAGGAAGAGGTTAGGGAGTATTTGAACGTACTAACGGACGAAGTGGGGAGGAGAAGGCACCAGTTGTGGTGGTGTCGACGCCGGAGAAGAGAGCAGCTTCGGAGAGAGGGAGACGGCAAGGAAGAAGGGGATTAGGGCGCTAGTTGGTATGGCTCGACGCGGGAAGAATCTTGGAGGATGACCACTGCGGTATTGCGAATAGAGGACGAAGATGGAGGGGCTCACTGGACCTCAAGGAGCTTTCAACCGAGAGAGAGAGGAATTAGTTGGGAATCATGGTCAATTTCAAGCATGAGGAGGATGGTCTGAGCAGGAGGTTCTTTTATAGACCTCAAGAGGAGGTTTTGGGCTCGAGAAACAAGCTCCCTAAGCTTGGATAGCTTGCTAAAGTTGGGAAATTTCTTGATACCCAAATGTCGCATGCATTCGCATGAGAGATTGGGAAGGTTTTAGGGTGTGGGATTTGGTTCAAATGGAAGAGAATTTCTTAACGAACTTCCTTTTCAAATTTGAAAGGGATTTGTCAAGAAATCAAGGAGTTCTTTCCAAATTAAGGTCACCAGAGCAAGTAGGAATAGGTTTAATGGCGGCAAGGACCTTTTTGTAGAACGATGGCAAAGTTAGGGGTCTCTTTGAGAAGATTTTGAAAGTTAAGGGTAGAAATGTAATCAGATAGGACCAAGTTGCAAACTAGGTCAAGTCAAGCTCATCTTAGGTCCAAATTTTTATTACAAACCTAATTTGTCCTAAGGAATCCAATGGTGAAGTTGGATTTTGGTTTCTACCACGTTTGGTTAGATAATTTATGCAAAAACATAAATTATGGCAAATATCTGTCTAAGACTATTCTCGGTCAAAATGGGTTTTGACTGTCAAATTGAAGGTTCCAAACCCTAGAGAATATTTTTTATGAATTTTAGAAGGTTTAGGTGAATTTTATCTTGATCAGAACCTCAGTTAAATAAGCAGGACTGTTGTTCGGGTTTCAAAAGTCATTTAGTTCTCAAAACATGTGCAAACCCTTTTCTGATTGTTCTAACCAACTTGTTAGCTTTTTAGGACCATTTGACCCTTAATTAACCCCTAGGAAAATCTGTGGTAGTACTGCATTCATGATATACTGGTAAAATTATAGTTTTAACCCTATTTTCTTATTTTTCCCTTTGAATGATTATGCAATGACTTATAACTCTCTGGCAGTTTTGTAGGTGCATTTACTGGCTTAATTGGATCAAAATGAGCTAGTTATGGCTCATGATCATGTTCCCATCATACCCCCATGCCTAGCTTTTGCTAGTCTCTTAACAAAATTTCAAGGTATTAACTTTGATTCTAGACCATATGACTTTTGATGCTTTAAACTTTGATGTGTGCTTTCTTTTGTATATTAGGTTAGAATGCTAATAGTAGGCCTAGAGGTACTCAAGTACCAACTAAGATTCAGACTTGACCAGCTCTAGCCTCAGTCTGTCGTGAAGGCTTTTAAGGCCCACAGGAACTAACCTAAGGTTCGTTAAACTCCATGGTTAAAGCGCCCATGCTTGTAACATGTCTTAGCCCAAGTTTAGTTTGTGGTGAATTTTTGTAAGAGAGAGACAGAAGAACTTTTCTTTGTTTTTGGAGAGTTTTCTCTCTCTTTTCTTTTTATTTCTAGCCTCAGATTAGCTTTACAACACGGTCTATATCAGATTTCTAGTTCCCACCATCAATCCTTGTAGGGTCCCTAGCAATCGATGCTTCAAGATAGCATCGCCCATGGCAACCCTCAGAACCTTGGCTTTCGAGATTTTGAGATAATCCTGCTCGTGGCATTCTTTAGCTAAATCCAGACCCTAGTAATCGACATTTCGAGATAATGCCACCCATGGCATCTAAACCAGCACAAGGTGCTTACATGCCCCTGGTAGAAAATTAAGAAATCCTAGGAGACAAGCACCAAGGAGACGATATGTTATTGCACATTTTCGAGGGGAATTTTTTGCCTTTCTGTGCTGGGAACTTATCCAAATCAACTTGTGTTGATCAGCTGCTCTTAATCTTGGTAACTTTTTTCACAACAGATTTAACACATTTACCTGTTTTTGATACTTAGGTGTACTGAACCAGACTGTGTGTGGATTGGGGCGCTTAGGTTACTGATTCTAGCAAACCAAAGGTCAGTTAACGAGGCCAAATAATCCCTAAGCCTTAGACCTAATACTTAAGCTTCACATTTTCCCCAAGCTCTTGAGGACTATCCACATCTTAGCGGATACTTGAATTTTTAAGCCTAGGATTGTAGCCCAAGAGGCCTAAGATCAGCGTTCCTACAAATCTCTTTTTGTTTCTTTAGCACTTTTTATCTTTCATTTTCTTTCTTTTGATTTGGTCTTGAACTAAGTCAGTTCCTTAATCTCTTACCAATGACTACCTCCTTTTCTTTTCAAGTTGTGCTCCTTTTTGACATTTTTATCTCCTCCCCTCAAATGTGATATGCCATCAAAATTTCCTCCCTTCTCCTATTTTTGTTCTTTTTTGACATTTTTTATTTTTTCGATTTTGTATTTTTGGAATATGTGATTTTTTTGATGAAACCCTTTCTTGTGAAGTGATTTTCATAGTGTTTTGCACTTTAATACCCCCCATGCTTATGATTTGCAATGTCCTCAATGTAGATTAGGTGGGTTCGAGTTCAACTTAGATCATTCATTAGAATAGGTGTTGGGTGGCTGAATGGGTCAAGGTGATTATTACGGACAATTTCAAGCTTGGGTACGAGTACCAGAGGTGGAGTCAGCTACTATAATGGATGAATGAATGCACGGCAATCATAGGTCTTAATTGACATAAATTAGGCTAGGACTTAGCATAAGGGTAATTCATGCATGAGTAAGCATTATTTGCTTCTTTACTGCATTCTTTTAGCTGTGCACAAAATAATGCTATAATGTACTGATTAAGTGCATTATGACAATTATGGGAAATAAGCTGACCTGAAGCTGGATCTAAAGTTGGATCTGGAGAAAAAAAAAAAACTGGTGTTGCAGCAAAGCTGGAGCGGAAAACCTAGATTAGATGTAGTAGATAATAATGTATGGGAGTTAAGGTATGCTATTCTATTAAGTAAGAATAAAGAAATAAATTGTGAAGAACTTAGGTCCATCCTAGCCCTAGGACAGCTTAGAAGCTTCCCTAAGCCTTAGCCATCCTTAGATTAGGTCACCACACCCAAGGAAACCTTTAAACCCTAATTCCAACCTCTATCTGGACATCTAGATGAGTTATAGGATGTCCAAAACCCTTAGCCAATTCTCACATGCCTTAAACCCACTTCTACAGTGTTATTGGACGTCTAGACACTTGGTCAGATGTCCAATTTCTGTAGAATACCCAAGATATAACCTAGAATCCTTCCTAACTCTGATTAGACGTCTAGAATTGAAGTCTAGAATTCTGATTTTTTAGTATAAGTCGTCTGATACTATTATTGGACGTCTGAAACTGCTCTCCAGTTCCTATTTTTAGATTCAAGCCTTGATCATGGATCTCTAGCCCCCTAAACCAAATTCTAACCCCCTGGGAACCTAAATTAAGGTATCCCAACCCTAGTGCATCACCTCTAAACATCATTAAGGACCTAATTAGGCCCTCACTAAACCTAATTGGCTTAGATCATAGTCAATTACCATTGCCAAGTCAATTGGACTCATAGGGTCCAATTAAGCTTAAATCTCAACCCATACAAGTCCAATTAGACTCAGTGAGAGTCCAAATGATCTAAGACCAACCTAATTGAGGTATTTCACTCTCAATTAGGTTCACACTCATTTAATTAAACTTGTGTTATGTTTATTTGCAATTCCCCCTAAGCAATTAGGATTTGCAACTCTAATTTATGACCTACACCAACCTAAACCCCTTAGGACCTAACCTATATCACTTAGACACATAGGGCATGACCACACAAACACGCACACACACACACACACACCCATTCACGTACTACCACACTACATAGAGTATTCTAGGTTCTTCCAAAGGTGGCGCCACACTTGGTTGCCAAAATTAGCATCCAAGAGCCATTCAATTCTAAGATCCACATTTGGTTGATCTAAAAATTACCTTGGTCGGCCACTCTTGGAGCTTTCTCTAGGGAGTTCGACACTTCTCTAGAGAATCTCCCTTAGATCTATAGAAAGACCTAAGGGGTGGCCATTTGCACCCATCCATCTCCTGGCTTTATTCACTTCCATTTAGGTTAGCTACATTCCACCTCCATGAGTTGCCTCACCATGGCCACCACCATCTCCACACCAGGATGCTGGATCACATCTCCAACCTCTCTCCAATGGCTGACCTAATCACCATTGGCCGCCCCTCCTCCTCTCAACCACTCAAACGCCATCGGAGACCACCTCCTAATGCCCTTATTTCTGCATGATTAGTAGCTTAGTTCTTCATAATTACATGCTTTTATTACTGCTTTGTAGTGTAGCTCTTTATTCTCCCCCAATGATGCGTGCAAAATCCCCCCATAGATTCATGTATGCGATCTTTTTCTGTTAGTTAGATTTATTTTTTCAAACTTTCCTCTATAAGCTTTCCTCTAGTTCCGTGTTGCAAACACCCTCCGGAATGAATGAAAGAAATTTATATATATATATATATATCTCCATGTTGAGAATCACCATGAGCTTATTGATTACAATATATTTTGTGTGATTAAAGTTGCCTGCTTTTAATTATTATCTATTGCAAGCAACATGTCGGTACTAGAAAATATTGAGGGTTTAACTATTAGTGCATTTTCCTTAAACAACCACCACATAACTAGAATCGTGTGTACTGAAACTCACACTTTCACATATGTCATCTATCTAACACATGCGTACGTAATTAGGGTTCATAATCCAAGTGGCAAAACATTGATCCGACGATTAGAAATCGGCATGTGCTTTTAAACAAGTAGAGCGAAAAAGATCAATTTTAGATTTGCATAAATGTCTCCCAGAGGCGAATGATCGGGTCTCAAGTCGCATTATCTTTACAAAAGCATTTCTTTGACGAACGTTTTAGTGCGACTATACTGTGATTTTTGACGATTTCAAAACATGCGAAAATAGCTTTTGTCAAATGGCACCGTTGTCGGGGAGGCAACGTCATTTTTTGATTTCGATCTTTTGAGTTATCACTGACAAATCTTCCTCTGCTTGTCTTTGGATGTGCAGGAAAAATAAGAAAAAAAATGGGAACTGCGCACACAACGGGCACGAAAAATAATTCCAGGTGCACATCATATATGCCTTAGTCTAGGTTTTTTTTCTTTTTTTTGAACCCTTGGTTAGATTTTCTTCCACAAATTTTATTTAAAAAAAAATCTTATTCATTTTCGTGAAAAAGAAAAAAAATCAAAGAAAAAGAAAATCTAGGTAGTTAGATTATGTTTCTTTTTGAATCTTAGGTTAGTTTTCAATCGACAAAAAAAAAAGTTGAAAATCCTTTGAAAAAAAAAATCCTTCTTGAAAATTTCAAAATCTTTTAAAAAAAAAATTTGGTGGAATGTTTGAATTTTAAACTCAAACGCCTTTTAAAAGCTTCTCCACCACCTTCTGATTTTCGACCAGACCTTAAATTCCGAATTAAAAATTCAATTGCTGTAAAATTAGTGAATGAAAAATTCTGAAATTTGGGCTAGAACTTCACTTTTAAACCATCTTTCAAATACCACCATACATTTGAAAAAATTTTAAATAAAAAATTTTTAGAAAGACGCAAAGTGTAAGGGAGACAGACTAACTTAGATTTGAGATTTTTGAAGATTCAAAAAGCAATTCTGAGTAATCTGCTAATCTGTTTTGACTAAAAATGGTGGGGTTTAAAAGCTGATCTCATTGGCTTTAATTTCCATATTTTTACCAAATTTTTGAAAATCATTTGATACAATTTCAATTCGAGAAACCAACCAGGGGTCAAAATTCCAGATCTGAACCCTTGACATTTACAAATATCAATAAATTTGGTTGAAATAGTAAAAAATTACAAAAAAAATATTCGATTAAAAGATAATTGAAAAAGGAATCTACTCGCCAAATTTCAATTTAATTGGATTCCAATTTTGTTTAGAGAACAATTTTTATTCCTCTGGTCTACTGAAGAAGAACAAAATAAAATAACAAAAAACCCTAGAATTGCATGACCCCTAGGTTACATCTTTAGGGTTATAATGTAGAGACCACATTTAGGGTAGACTAGACTTAATCAAGTAGTGCTTAGTCGGTGAGCTTGGTCACCTTATGGGCCACTCACCACAAACTCCAACTGAAGAAAAATGGACTAAAATCAATTCTAAAACACGAAATCAACCCGAATTCGTTGTCATACTACTGCGTGCTTTCAACCTCTTGGCTGGGTTAGCATGAGAGGCAGGAATCACTTTTAGTTGGTTGTATGACGAACTTTTCTTTAGGAATTCGAACTTAAAACGAAAAATCTGGTAACCTGATCAAAAGGACCATCTGATTGACAGGGCCTTAGCCTTGTCTGACTTGGCTACACCAACCCAAGGTTTAGGTGGTGTATGCAAGGAAGGAGGTCACTTAGACCTCAACTGGTTGGACCTTGGGAGCTACTTCCAAGGAGGCGAGTGACCTCACCATGACCATCTTCTCCCCCTACTTCTTCTACTCCCTTAGCCGCAATGGCTAATCCTAGACCTGGACCTAGATCGGGTCAGGACGCTGCTAATCTGGACCCGATGGCTCATCTGGAGGCTCAGGTTATTGAATCTGAGGGGCAGCATCAGCAGAGCAAGGATCGTATCTTGATGACACTTGACAGAATGCAGCATCCACCACGAGGAGAACAACTTCAGGATTTCTATAATCCAGCTGCACCGATCGTCGCACACTTAGTTAGGATTCCCGTAGGTGGAGATGCATTTGAGCTCAAGCTCAATGTGATTGGTTTAATCAGCAGTCATTTTTATGGAAACTCAAGTGAAGATCCGTTTCAGCACTTAGAGGACTTGAGTCGACTCGTAGAAATGATTTGACCCAGAAATGTTGATCTTATGATTGTTCTGATGAAGCTTTTCCCATTTCCTCTGAGGGACAAAGCTTCATACTGGTTCAAGAACATTGCGAAGCAAATAGGAACCTGGTCGAAATTACGACGTGAATTCTTGCAAAAGTTCTTCCTGATCAGTCGAATGAACGTGATGAGGCATGTGATCATGACTTTCTCCCGAGGAGCTGGGGAGAAGTTGCATGACACCTAGGAACGATTTCAGGACCTTCTCCGAAAATGCGCGCACCATGGTATACCCAGATGGCACCTAGCTCATAACTTTTACCATGGGCTGGATGACACACATCAATGCATCTAGTGGCGGGAATTTCCTCGTGAAAGATGAGAACAACGCATTTGAGTTATTAGAATCTTTAGCGGAGAACTCGATGAATGCCGCATCCAAGAACCAGTTCCAGCGTCCTGGTTAGCAGTGGGTTGGTGTCCATGAGGCTCACACCGAGTCTGTTCGAGTTGACATGGATATCATCATCAAGCAGCTGGATAGAATAAACCTGATTGAGAAAAAGATTGACCAAATTAGTCAGGGTCGATTTGACTTGAACTCTACTGCTACAAGACCTTCCTATGCACCCCAAGCCCCCCTGCTCGGGTTAATCTACTCACTCGAGATGCATCTTCTCCTTATTTAC
The DNA here is from genome assembly GCA_037157565.1 of Thalassia testudinum. Lineage (NCBI taxonomy): Eukaryota > Viridiplantae > Streptophyta > Magnoliopsida > Alismatales > Hydrocharitaceae > Thalassia > Thalassia testudinum. Next base: position 218,455,570 of record JAZHRO010000031.1, on the reverse strand, counting down.
GAGATCCTGCATATCAGGATCCCATAAACAATCCTAATCTGGCACCATATGACCAGGGTTACGCACCACCCACAGAATATAATAGGTATCCCCTTGATGCATATACGTTTCAGTTATCTTCGGCCTATGACGATGTCAGTGCTATTCAATGATACAGGCGTAATAACCCATATTCAGAGACGTATAACCCTGGTTAGCGCAAGCATCCGAACTTCTCCTAGTCAGGTAACTAATAAAGACCACATCAACATCCACACTACTGGACCAATCAATACGGGAATGCACAAAACACATACCTTAGGCAGCAGCCATTCTCGTATCAGTAGCAGCAAACCCGTTCTATATACTAGCTGTTGCAATAAGTTGCCAGTCACCCTCCAAAGCGAGCTGACCCTCTGGAGGCATTGAAAGAGGAGCTGCAAGAATCGATGAGGAAATCTACACAGGACAGCTTGCAGATAACGGAGGCAATGGCTGACCAGATACAGACTGTACAGAACACACAAAATCGATTGTTGCAGGAGCATAGGACTCACGGAGCCTTGCACTCCCAACTTGTCCCGAACCCTCGGTATGTGTAGAACCAAGGTCCCCTGCCAAGGTTTCAAGCACCATAGGGTTAGGCACATGCCATATTACAGGCACCTCCTGCACCACCTAGTTATGCTCAAGGTCAGCTACCTTTAATATAGAACCCTACATACTCTGCCCCTTCTGCTCCCCCACAACCTCATGGAAAATAAGCTGATGCAAATGCTGTCTTATTGAGGAGTGGAAGGAAGACATTGGACCCACCACATAGGTAGGCGGGTCCTGGTTTCTCTCAACCTTCGCCACAGGCTAGTTTGACTCCATCTCAGGAGCCACCTATAGTAGATAAGGGTAAGAGGCCACTTCACCCTAAGATTCCCATCCCTTTTCCTGAGTCTCTGAAGCAAAATGTAGTGCGGAAGGACATGGAAAATTTTGAGGACCTGAAGTCAATGTCCAAGGAAGTACATATTCAGGTCCCTCTCCTCGAGGCAATTGATCACATCCCCATTTTCGCTAGGTTCTTCAAGGACTACTGTACCTCGAAGTGATAGCCTAGAATTGGACGCCAGGTGGTACTGTCAAAAGAAGCTAGTGCTGTGATTCTAACTTACTTGCCACCAAAAAAGAAAGACCTTGGTACCCCACTCATATCATGCCTCTTACAGGATTCTCCATTTGATCAGGCCCTTCTAGATCTAGGTTCGTCCATCAACCTAACTCCCACTACCGTATTTGATCGATTTCAATTTGGGGAGTTAAAACCTACCTTGGTCACGATTTAGTTGGCTGATAGATCAGTAAAAACATCGAGGGGGGTGGTTGCGAACGTGATCATAAAAGTCCGTAGATTCTGCTTTCCGTATACATTTTCCTTCTTGATATGGAAGTTCCTCCAAATCTCTGAGATGCACCAATCATTTTGGGTCGCCCATTTCTAGAGATAGCTTAAGCAAACATTGATTGTGCATCTAGGTGTATGGAGATAGCCCTAGGTAATGAGCGACTTTGACTTGACATATTCTGGGCATCAGTAAATTTTGACTATGATCACAAAGAGGAGGATGGAGAAGATGAAGATTCGGCATACTGTGGTAACATTGGGCTCCTTTGTGACGACCCAATGTCTCATTCGTCTACACTATCGGGTTCTTGGACCTTGATTAACAAAGGACTAAGACCACTGCACTGCACGTATCTCCCCGAGGATCCGACAGTTTAATGTGTGTTTCTGACCACAGCACCCCTGAATCTAGCTATCCTAATCCGTACACTACTGGATCGCCCTTGTTGTTACAAGAAGACGTGACCACAGCTAACGGGTTTCCCATTAACGTAGTCATAATCGATTATTTCATAGGAAGCGAATCAACAGGAATTCAATGCATAAGGATCAACAGATTCCCACCTTCGAGTTTGCTCTCCTATCCCCATTTCCAACTCTGACCCACCCGTGATTGAATTGAAGCCCTTACTTGACTCACTTAAGTATGTGTTCTTGGGCAAAAGTGAGACATACCCGGTCATTATTAGTGCCCACTTAACTGAAGAACAGGTGCATCAATTGATTTCTACGCTACAAGACCATAGGGCTGCTATAGGGTGGAGCATTGTTGATCTTTGTGATTTTCGACCCTCATATTGCACTCATCACATTTACATAGATGAGGGGGTGAAACCTTTGAGACAACCTCAAAGAAGGCTAAACCTGAATATGCTAGAGGTTGTTAAGAATATCATCAAATGGCTGGATGCAAGTATTGTATACCAAGAAAACAGGACTCACCATAGTGAAAAATGATAAAGGTGAATCCATCCCGACCCGCACTGCGACATCTTTGCAGGTCTGCATCGACTATAGGAAACTGAACATGGCTACCCTGAAGGATCACTTTCCTTTGCCTTTCATTGATTACATCTTGGAACGATTAGCCGGACGTAGTTTCTTTTGCTTTCTGGATGGATACTCTGGGTATAATCAAGTAGCGATTAGCCCATAAGATCAAGACAAGACCACATTCACATGCCCCTTTGGAACATTCGCTTTCAAGCGGATGACCTTTGGCCTCTGCAATGCACCAGCAACATTTCAGTGTTGTAAGATGGCCATCTTCTCTGACATGATTGGGGACTATGTGGAGGTGTTCAAGGATGACTTCTCCATTTTCGAAGATGATTTCACATCTTGTCTTGATAACCTCAACAAAATCCTGAAATGGTGTATTGAGGTAAAACTAGTACTATCCTTGGAGAAAAGCCATTTCATGGTGAGGGATGGCATAGTACTAGGGCACAGGATCTCTAAAAATGGACTCGAGGTTGATCGAGCTAAATCTGAGATTATTTCCCACTTATTCCCACCTAGCTCAGTCAAGCAAATCAGATCATTCTTGGGTCACGTCGGCTTCTCTCGGAGATTCATACTTGATTTCTCAAAAATTGCATGACCTTTGACGAATCTCCTTGTTGCCGATGCTCCATTCGAATTCGACACCTCGTGTCTCGACGCCTTTGAGACTTTACAATGCGCTGTCTCTGATTCCCCAATTCTCCAACCACCCGACTGGTCGCTTGATTTCGAAATGATGTGCGACGCTTCTGATTTTGCAGTAAGTGCTGTTTCATGCCAGCATCGGGAAAAACAACCTTTTGTCATATACTATGCCAGCATGACGCTAAATGAGGCTCAACGCAATTATATTGTCACCAAAAAAGAACTGATACCAATTGTATTCGGGTTCGAGAAATTCAGATCTTATTTATTAAGGTCCAAAGTTATCATCTTCACTGACCACTCCGCTCTCCATCATTTCTTAGCAAAGAAGGATGCCAAACCCCGGCTCATCAGATGGATCCTTCTATTGCAAGAATTTGATATTGAAATCCACGACAAAGCTGGAAAGCAGAATGTTGTGGGGAATCACCTATCTAGCTAGACCCAGCCCTCATTCCTTATTCCTTGCCTATCCATGACCAATTTCCAGATGAATCCCCTTTGGCAGTTCACTCTGTCGAGTTACCCTGGTATGCGGATATTGCGAACTATCTTGCTGTAGGCAAGATTCCCACGAACCTATCCAAGGACTAGAAACTCAAATTTACTGTGGAGGCCAAATTCTACCTCTGGGAAGACCCACTACTCATCCGCATTGGAGTGGATTAGATTATTTGAAGATGCATCCCAGATTCTGAAATCCACAGTGTGTTATCGTTTTGCCCCAATGATGCTTGTGGTGGTCATTTCTCAAGACAGAAAACCACTGCAAAAATTTTGTAGTCGGGACTATTTTGGCCAACTATTTTCAGAGATACACACGAATACGCCCAACACTGCAAATGATGCCAGTCGGACAGTTCTATGACCAGGAGAGACATGATGCCACTCCAACCCATCATGGTTGTAGAAGTGTTCAATGTTTGGGCCATCGATTTTATGAGCCCTTTTCTGAACTTGCATGGCTTCGACTATATATTACTAGCCATTGACTATGTGTCAAAGTGGGTCGAGGCCATCCCGACGAGATGAACTGATCATAAGACTGTCATATCTTTCCTACGGAAATACATCTTCATGAGATTCGGAATACCCCATGCTCTGATTAGCAATGGGGGAAGCCACTTCATCCACACCCACTTCTGGTCATTATTAAAGAAATACGGGGTACATCACCATATAGCCACCTCGTATCACCCGCAGACCAATGGGTAGGGTGAAGTGTCTAACAGTCAGATCAAGAAAATTCTCCATAAGACAGTTAGACCAGATAGGAAGGATTAGTCTAATAAATTAGTTGATGCACTCTGGGCATATCAGATCACGTACAAGGCCCCACTCGGAATGTCACCATATCATATGGTATATGGCAAGGCCTATCACCTTCCTGTAGAGCTGGAACACCATGCCTTTTGAGCGGTGCGAAAATGCAACCTTGACCTTGATGCAAGAGGTCAAGAATGGAAACTCCAACTCAGCGAATTAGAGGAGATCTGCCGGGAGGCCTATGAGAACGCATTGATATACAAGGACAAAACCAAGGCCTTTCATGACCACCACATCCGGAGAAAAACATTCACGCCCAAACAGCAAGTCTGGCTATTTGATTCGTGACTGAAACCTTTTTTGGGGAAGCTCAAGTCCAAGTGGATTGGCCCATATGTTGTGATTCACCCATATCCTAACGGGGCAGTCCAAATTAGGGACCCAAAATCTGGGCATATATCTATGGTAAATGGCCAATGCCTCAAGCCATTTTTGGCCTAGGAACCTCCTCCAACTGATGAGATCATTCATCTTATTGAGGACGTGTCATTGAGTTTTTGCCCAGCTAGAGGCATCAAACTCAGCATCTACTCTGCATCCATCACCCTAGACATATTCATTTTTATATATGGCATATTTTTCCTTTTAGCATATTTTCTTTTTCGCATATTACATACTGTCAGGTTGGCCGATGCTGAATGTTAAACATTAGCAGCAATTCCATGTGATTTCTACCCATTTACTCCCTACTATATTTATTTTCTTTTACATTCATGCTTGAGGACATGCAAAAACTTAGGCATGGTGGGGTAGATACAGTAAAACTGAAAAATTTTTAACCCAACCATTAGGAAAACTTTAGAGCTACATGTACACGTACTTTAGCATCCTAAATAAAAGAACAACCGACTCCACCTCCAATGCTCACATTGGAGCTAGAAATCGTCCGCAATGGCCATTTCCAACTTACCCACACACCCTTCTTGTTTTGAAATTTCGGATCAAGCTGAATGTAACCCAATATGGAAATTTTATGAAGCACAAATTATACGAGGTTACTTGTTTATGGCATATATACAAATTACATTCATGAATAAGATTTTTATCAAGAGAATGCATTAGGATTTTTTTCCTCTAGTTGATTCCTGTAATCTGGAATCCAGTATAACTTTTCACACACACGTAGAATTTGCAATGGATTCACAGTGAAGGTTGATAAATGTCTTTATTCTGTCGAGAAGAAGCAGTGCTTCTTCTCTTAAACCCCTGGACAGTGTTTTGTGAGTCAGGCAGATTTTCTTCCAAAAATCCACCAATTAGTGTGAGATGAGAGTAGAGTGTACTGGTGCTCTAGGATTAGTGCAAAGAATCTGGAATCCTAGACAATTAGGTGATGATACTTAGAGTTAAGTCATAGTTTTCTCTCTTGATTCCTTCATATACATTTTGTGTAAATTTTGAGAGCCACCAAATAAGGCAAATACGCTGAGAGAGAGTTTTCATAAAACTAGGGCTAAGGTGAATGGTTACAAACATTCTTTACGAAATCCTCGATAGAAGGAGGGTACTGATGTCAAGGTCAGAAATACACCGTCCTATTCGTCTCTCCCGGTGCCATGAGTAGGCACTTCCACCAAATAGGCCACCTAATGTCTCTTGAGTACCACCAATCCCTAATAAAGACTCCTTAATAAAGTTCATGGATGTGTTGTAGTTGTGTTGTGTTGAAGAAAAAAGAGAAAAAAAAATTTACGTAGAAAAGAAAAAGTTTAAAAGAAATAAAAATTGAAAAAAATTAGAAAAAGGAGAAAAAGCAAAGAAAAAAGAGTGAATATTTAGTGTTTATTTTATTTGCATTGAGGCAATACCACCAAATAAATTTGCGACCCACTAAATATGGCCTTAACCTATCTTTCTGTGTTTCTGATCTCCTGAATACTAAATGAGGAATTCCAAGTTAGTGTTAAGGTTATGAGAACTCAATTAAAGTGTTAATGCCAAGTGAGACCACCAAATACAGGTCATATGTGTGAATCTAATGAGATTGCGAGCTCTAAGAGAAAGAAAGAGAAGAAAAGAAAAAGAAAAGAAAAAGAGAGAACGAATACAAAGGAACCAAAAATGAGCATAGTTCTTCTCGTCTTTCTCTGAGTTGAGTTATGTAATAATTTAGGAATCTAGATTCTATAGTGCTAATCTCTATGTAGCACTAGTCGAGAGTGAACCACCAAAATATATAATCTTTTCCCTCTAAGAATCTCTACCTAAGCCTAAAGCTGGGTGGAATTCATAGAATATCTTGAATACCATGATGGAAGAAAATTGGCATATCCCGCTAGAATTTTTACTAGGGGTCAAGTATAGGCTTTAGAGGTGAATTAGTTTTTCACTTGAATCTGTTGCAAAAGCTACATAGCTACACTTTCACGATTGTCTAGATTTGTAGAGCATAGGATGAAAATAAAAAGGAGAAAAATCTCTACGCATACACTTAATAAAATAATCAATCCCTTAGGGACCCCTCTGTGAACAATTTAGTCTTGCATTTGCTAAGGACTAGTAAGATTTTGGTATGGGGGTATGATTACGCAACAATCATAGGTCTTAATTGACCTAAATTAGGCTAGGACTTAGCATAAGTTAGGGTAATTCATGCATGCATAAGCATTATTTGCATCTTTACTGCTTTCTTTTAGCTATGCACAAAATAATGCTATAATGTACTGATTAGGTGCATTATGACAATTACAGGTAATAAGCTGACCTGATGATGGATCCAAAGTAGGATCTGAAGAAAAAAAAATAACTGGTGTTGCAGCAGAGCTGGAGCGGAAGACCTAGATTAGATGTAGTAGATAATAATGTATGGGAGTTAAGGTATGCTATTCTATTAAGTAGGAATAAAGCAATAAATTGTGAAGAACCTAAGTCCATCCTAGCCCAAGCATAGCTTAGAAGCTTCCCCAAGCCTTATCCACCCATAGATTAGGTCATCGCACCATAGGAAACCTTTAAAACCTATTTCCAACCTCTATATGGACATCCAGATGAGTTATAGGACATCCAGAACCCTTAGCCAACTCCCGCACACCTTAAACCCACTTCTACAGTGTTATTGGACGTCCAGACACTTGGTCAGACATCCAATTTATGCAGAATACCCAAGATAGAACCTAGAATCCTTCCTGACTCTAATTGGATGTCCAGAATTGAAGTCTGGACTTCTGATTTTTTAGTATAAGTCGTCTGATACTATTATTGGACATTTGAAACTGCTCTCCAATTCCTATTTTGAGATTCAAGCCTTAATCTTGGATCTTTAGCCCACCAAACCCAATTTTAACCCTCTAGGAACCAAAATTAACATATCCCAACCCTAGTACATCACCTCTAGATATCATTAAGGACCTAATTAGGTCCTCACAAAACCTAATTGACTTAAATCATAGTCAATTACCATTGCCTAGTCAATTGGACTCATTGGGTCCAATTGAGCTCAGATCTCAACCCATACAAGTCCAATTGGACTCAGTGAGAGTCCAATTGACCTAAGCCCAACCTAATTAAGTTATTTCACTCTCAATTAGGTTCACACTCATTCAATTAAACTTGTGTTAATTTTAATTGCAATTCCCCCTTAGCAACTATGGTTTGCAACCCTAATTTAAGACCTACACAAACCTAAACCCCTTAGGACCTAACCTATATCACTTAGACACATAGGGCATGACCTCACACACACCCATTCACACACTCCCACACAACCTAGAGTATTGTAGGTTCTTCCAAAGGTGGCGCCACTCTTGGTTGCCAAAATTAGCAACTAAGAGCCATTCAATTCGTAGATCTACTTTTGGTGGATCTAAAAACTACCGTGGCCGGCAACTCTTGGAGCTCTCTCTAGAGAGTTCCACACTTCTCTAGAGGATCTCCCTTAGTTCTATAAAAAGACCTAAGGGGTGGCTATTTGCACCCATCCATCTCTTGGCTTTATTCAATTTCATTTAGGTTTGCTACATTCCACCTCCACGAGTTGCCTCACCATGGCCACCACCATCTCCACGCCAGGATGCTGGATCACCACTCCAACCTTTCTCTAATGGCCGACCTAAGCACCATTGGCCGCCCATCCTTCTCCCCTCAACCACTCAAAGGCCATCGGAGACCACCTCCGAATGCCCTTATTTCTGCTAGATTAGTAGCTTAGTTCTTCATAGTTACATGCTTTTATTACTGCTTAGTAGTGTAGCTCTTTATTCTCCCCCAATGATGCATGCAAAATCCCCCATAGATTCATGTATGTGATCATTTTCTGTTAGTTAGATTTATGTTTTCAAGCTTTCCTCTAGTTCCATGTTGCAAACACCCTCTTAAATGAATGAAAGAAATTTTTTTATGTATATATCTCTGTGTTGAGAATCACCATGAGCTTATTAATTGCAATATATTTTTTGTGGTTAAAGTTTCCTGCTTTTAATTATTATGTATTGCAACCAGCATGTCGGTACTAGAAAATATTAAGGATTTAACTATTAGTGCATTTTCCGTAAACAGCCACCACATAACTAGAATCGTGCGTACTGAAACTCGCACTTTCACATTTTTCAACTATCTAACACATGCACATGTAATCAAGGTTCATAATGAAGGTGGCAAAACATTGATCCGATGATTAGAAACCGGCGTGCGATTTTAAACAAATAGAGCGAAAAAGATCGATTTTAGAATTGCATAAATGCCTCCCAAAGACGAACGACCAGGACTCAAGTCTCGTTATCTTTACAAAATCATTTTTTTGACGAAAGTTTTAACATGACTATACTTCGATTTTCGATGATTTCAAAATGCTCGAAAATGGCTTCTGCCAATGAACCCTAAAGTGCAATATGAGTTCAGCATAAGATGTATCAGGAAGGGTTTCAGGTTTTTCAAAATGACAGGTTGCCTCCTGTTAAGTGCTGAGTTTAATGCCGTCAGCCGGGCACAATAAGCTCAGGGAGAATGAAGATGAAAAGATACCTCAGCCAAGTTTGTATCAGTGAGTTCAATGAATAGTTTGAGTCTCTGACTGTTCACAACAAAAGGTTCTGAATCGTGGCTGAGTTGACTGATTTCGACAGCTCCATTTCCAAAGATTCGTTGAACAAGGTATGGTCCAATCCATTTTGATCTGTGTTTCCCTAGAAACAATTTGAGTTTGGCATCAAAGGGTAGGACTTTCTGACCAGGGAAAAAGATCTTTCTAGAAATGTGCTTGTCATGAAAGGCTTTAACCTGCTCATTGTAAATTTGCAAGTTCTCATACGTGTCATGGCGTAGTTCAACGATCTCGTTTATTTGAAGCTTTCTATGGGTTCCTGCCTTAGAAAGATTGAGATTACAGTTCCATACTGCCCAATAGACTTTGCACTCCAATTCGATGGGGAGGTGACATGCCTTCCCGTACGCCAATCTGAAGGGAGACATGCCTAATTGGGTTTTGTGGGCAGTCCTACAAGCCCACAAAGCTTCCGGAAGTCGAGAAAACCAATCTTTCCTGTCAGGTCAAACAATGACCTAGAGGATTTTCTTGATCTCCCGGTTTGATAATTTAGTAGAGCGTTAGTTGAGGGGTGATAAGGAGTCTAGATTCTATGAACACCCCATACTTGGTCATCAGTGATCTGAACTGAGTATTCGTGAAATGGGTCCCTCTATCGGAGATTATGGCATGTGGAATCCCGAATCGAGAAAAGATGTTCTGATGAATGAATTTGATAACCTCCTTATGATCGTTGGTTTCAAGTTATGATCCCTAGTAATGGCGCCAAAATGTTCAAGCAATAGATCAGTGTTCTTCAAATTATCGCATTGTAGTATAGACAAAATAGCACTCAAACGAATAAATTTATTACTCGAAAAAGTTTTGTGGTCGAACACAGGGAGCAATATGGAATTCAGTTCTCAAGAATTGAAATTTAAGACAAGAAAGTTATGAAATTGTAAATAAAAACTACTTTAGAATAAAGTAGCACTAAGATCAAGTGTTAAAATGCAAAAATAATGAAGTAAAATGGTGATTTAGATCACGAAATACTCCTTACAATGATAGCTAACGAACTTAATGTATACATGAAATGAAATGCAACCAAACCAATCGTCTGATTAGTAAATCAGATGGCTTAAACTACTTAAGCCTCTTTGTTCTTCTTCTTCTTTCTCTTTCTCTTCTCTGCCTTTCTCCTTTTGCCAACTACAACCCTTGTTCTTCCTTTCTTTCCTTCTTTGTCTTTCTTGCCTCTGCAACTCCTCTTCTTCCTTTAGCCCTTCTCCTTTCTCCTCTTTCTTCACACAGTAGGGGAAACTTCTTCAATTCAGCTAAGTGTTAGCCGGTTCTCACCAAGAGCAAAACCCTCCTCCTACCCACGCAAACTCTCCTTCTCTCTTTCCCTCTTTAGGATCTACTCTCCCAGAGCCACAAGGTAATCGGGTTATGTGACCTAGAATACTCGAGTCCAGGCTCACTGGCAGTGGGAGATGAGTGAGGAGTGATGGTTAGGCAAGTTAACGGGTTAGGCCAGGTCCACGGATAGAGGTCACAAACGAGGCGATGAGTGGGTGAGAGGGACCATTCCCCATGTTTGGAGGCGAATAGCCCACTGACGAGTCAATTCTTCACTTTTAAAATCATTTATCACATAAACTGATGTGTTGTTTGCAGTTCTATGTGGTGGAAAAATTGACTAATCAAAAATTAATATAACCACTCAATTAGGAGCGGGTTGTGTCCACAGGGAGGTAGTGGCCTATCTAAACTCGCAAGGGTTAAAAACTGATGTTCACTATTAATTTAGTCAAGAAACCAAATCAAAATCACTTTCATATTAGGTAAACAATAAGTGCTAATGCTGAAATAGTAATTTTGCACAACTAAAGGATATATTTTGCAATGCAACTTAATAAAATAATAATAAAAGCTCACAATCGCACTGAATGTAAATATTAATAGTAGCTTTACTATAGCAAAATAGGGTAAATTCTTCCCCTTGTCCATGCGCAAGGAACAGGGAATGGCCGGAGGTGTGAAGCTCGGAGGAGGATCTCTAGACCGAAGGCTCCGTGATGGCGATCGCGGTGAAGTGCGAGGCGCCCCGAGGTGGCCAGATGGAGCTACGATGGAGGTGGGTTCCGGTGGCTGCTGGCCGTGCATGGAGCGTGGGAAGGCTCCTGGTAAGGGGAGTGGACAGGCATGTTGGAGGCAGCATGCGGTGGGCTCCTGCCGAGGGGGCGCACATGCTGGACTATACGCACGCGGAATGTGGCGTTGTTGGAGGATGCATGCTGCTGCGAGCGTGGTGGAGGTGCACAAAAATGGTAGCGAGGAGGCACGCACAGTGTACGCGGAGGTAGCTCGGGCAGGTGTTAGGCATGCAGCGATAGTGTGCAGAAGGGGACCGCAGCCACAGGGGCACTGCTCAAGTGTTGCTGCGGGAATGGCTAGGGAGAGCAACGTTAAGGGCATCGTGTGCCTGAGCGTGGTGGAGGCGTGCTCTCAGTGCACGTAGGTGCGGTGATGGTGCGTTGCCGATTTGTGCACTCTGTAGCCGCACGTGGACTGCGTGGAGCGGCGACCTAGATGGTCGCACGCTACGTGGAGTTGGAGATAGCTGCTGCTGCACATGGGGATGGCGTCTTGTTGGGTTTGTTTTTAAGGTGAAGAGAAACAGAGGCAGAAGAAGAAAGAATAATAAGATATTGGGCAAAGCTTCAGACGTCCGGGAAACTTCCCGGAGGTCTTTACTGACGGGGGAGATGAAGATGCAGGGCATGGAGTTGCGGCGGCTACGGCGGTAGTTGCTGGTGATGGCGGAGAGGATGGTAATGTTGATTCTGGTGAGGCACGATGATGGAAGCGTGGCCATCAGGGACACATTCTCACGGTGTTGGCACGAGTCCACCAACTTGGCGCGGCGAGCAGTCACCTTGCCGGCCCACGGTGTGGTGGAGCTCATCCTTGGAGACCATGGTGGTGGAATGGAGTACACGGTGGTGGAGTGGGGCGCTGTCTCCCCTTTCATGGTCATCTCCTCCTCCCTTTGTAGTGGAATTTGAAATCCGAAGAGGCGAGCTCAGATGCTTCATGGCTAATGAGTGCTTGAAGTTGTGCATGAATGGTTGTGCAAAGAAAGCAACCGTTACCTGTGGAGGAAGGGAATAAGAAAATATAAAATATTATGGTTATTTATGTATAAACCCTTAACTTCTATGTTAAATTAAAATAATGCAAGTACTTCACCTAATTGATTAACTAATCAAATGCATGCAATTCTAAGTTAATTCTAAATGCATGGAATGAATGAATTATGCAATTAGGATAAAAATATGAATTAATTTATTTACATCCTAATGTATGTTATCTAAATGTTATAATTAACTTAATGCCTAGACATTTAAATACTTAAATAGCCCACAAATATGGGCTAATCAAATACCCCCTTGCCAAGTTTTTGCTAGTCCCTAGCAAATCCAAACAAAACCTAGCAATCCAACTAAACTAGCCAACCCAATCTATCTTCCTTTAGAAACATATTAAGTTCTAACTTTATACCTATGGTTCTCAAGTAGTTGCTAAGTTACAGACTAGGTCAACTAAAGATAGGTTGTAGGCACAAGTTTCCCTGATTTCTAACTCTACCCTAAGGTTTATTGATCCCTTTGATTAAAGCATTCGTGCATGTGTGTTGGTCTGAGTTACTTGAGTTAAAGGAAAAAGGATTTTTTTTTTTTAATAATATATATATTTTTTTGTTTGATTCCTCTAAGTCTAACCTTAGATCAGCTATCAACACGGGCTACATTGGATTCATTATCCCCATCACCATATCTCAAAGGGTGCCTAGCTTTCAATGCTTCGAGATAGCACCGCCCATAGCGACCCCAAGAACTCCTGGCAATCGACACTTGGAGATAGTATTGCACATGTTTCTTAAGCGAATTCAGGCTTGTGGTAATTGGCACTTTGAGATAGGGCCGCCCATGGTACCTGAACCGCACAATGCGCTTACATGCCCCCAGTCAGATGGATATCCTAAGAGACAAGCACCGAGGAGGTAATATATTATCATCGCATCCTCAAGGTGAGTATATACTCCACCTCTCTTGCGGCAGGAACTCTTCCAATCAAATTGTGTTTCCAACCCTCTCTTAAGTCAAAACTAAGAGAACCAAATCTCTTTTAAGAAAAGGATTAAGTTGATTACTTACACTTGACCAAGTGCGTGAAATTTGGATGCTTAGGTTACAAGGACCCGTAAACCAAAAGGTAAAACAAGACTCCAAGTACTACCCCACCTTTTAACTCAAACCCTAGCTTTCCTTCCTCAATCTCTTAAGGAATGGTCAGCAACTTAACTCCTACTTAAGCTTTTAAGTCCACAAAGGACCCTAAAGGTCTAAAGCCAGTAGCTCACTTAGCTTCTAACGTTCAACCCTAGAATCAACTTAGTCTAACCTAGAGTTCTGATTTGCTTAAGAATGCAGAGCCAGCCAGTTAAGCTCAATAATTACAATTTTTTTTTTCTCAATGCAAATGTATGCAATGCAGAATGCTTTAATTAAATGCAAGAATGCACTATGCTATGTATATCCCCAAGTACACCCCCCCATGCCAAAAATCTGTGATGTCCTCATTGCATAGAAGGATATTACCTAGGTCAGAGATGGGTTGCCATTCTTTTGTTAGCAGCCGAGTAGCTAAAGAACCTGCAAATCAGGTTCAAGGATCACAGAAATAGGCCCTAAAAATGAGCAAAGTAATGCCGGCCTAGAAAATAGGTAACCTAGGATGTTGGCGAGCTGATGATGAATCCTGATAGCAAATGCTCACCCAATTAGGATGGGAATAAAATCTTCCCAGGTCACAAGAAGAGGTTCTAAAGGATAAACTGGCATAACAACTTCGAAAGTTGTAGGGGGAGGATGACAAGGATCCTCCAAAAGGATTGGGGAAGGAATGGTGCAGAGATAAACCCCCAGGGCAATGGACTGACTAAAGAAATCATCAATCCATACTCGATACTCCATTACAAGGAATATTGGTTTATTAAGCCCCTGATAGCGATTTCACGTGGTTTGTTAAATACGTCGTTGTAACGCGTAAAACTGATCAATGCTTAAATTTATATTCATAGATAGGGGAGTATCTAGGGTCGTCCAAGGAGGCCAAATGTTTGCAAAATTGATTCTCTTGCTTGGAATAAAAATCTCAACTTTCTTTTTTGGTATTTTTCAATATATCATTTTTTTTTGTTTTTGAATTAAGACAACATGCGAAATGGTGGCGGGAAGGTGATATACACTTCAAATTTAAAATACTACTTCTAAGTGGCAAGTAGAACCTCTCCCTAAGCTCACTCTAGGCAAGTGGAGGCCTAGAATAATTAGGGAGAGGGAGTGAAGAATGCTAAAAACAAAGCAAGTAGAAATGCAAATAAGAAATTGCAAAGAAGGCAACTAGATTAATGAAAAGTGCTTTACAAAAATGCCTAGTAGAGGAATGCTTCTACTACTAGAAAAATTAAAATAAAGAAAATCAAACACAAATCCTCTAGATAGATGGTGAAGAAGAGGGCTTCTTGCTCCTAGTTTGGCACCTCCCAAGCTTGAAAAAAATCCTCCTACTCCTTCCTTACTGTGCTCCGCCATGGTGATGTCCTCCAAGGCAAGCCCTAAGGGGGCATGCCCTATGCTTCTCTCCAAGGGTGGACGTCCACCCTAGGTCCTTCTCCCTTGCCTGGCCATCCTCCATGAAGTGGAAGAGTCCTCCTCCTTGGCATTGCCCAAGTTGAAGAGAGTGGGGAGAAGAAGGCACCAAAAGGGCCGGTGATGTGCCCCTTTAATCTCCTTCTTTACTCCTTTTTCTTGGCTGTAGGTATAGGTGGTATAGGTAGCAAAATACACTAATGGAGGATGCTCTAAAATGGTGGTAGGTGGTAGGTTTATATAGAGTAGGAAGGGGGCTAAGGTGACTCTTGGAATGGAGGGCTAAGATGGACAGATGGAGGTGGTTGGGGATCCTAAGGCTAAGGGCAATTGGCACCAACTCAAGGGGTGTTAAGGGGGTGGTTATGGTGGTGTTGGTGGCTTTTGGTGGTGGAGAGACACCACCATTTTGGCGCCATCCTAGGGTCTTCTAGAAGGGGGGTTAGGTGGATGGTGGAGATGGATTTAAGGAGAGGTGTATGGAGGAGATGAAGGGAATTTTGGAGGGAAAGTTGGCGCCAAAAGGGAAGGGTTCTAGAAGGTTATTTTGGAGGGAAAATAGGTGGCTTTTGGTAGTGGTGATGGGGTCAAGGGGTGTGATGGTGGTGGTGCCAACTTGGAGTAGGATAGATAGCTTAGGTGAGCTTAGTTGATGGAGCTCGCTAGGGTTGAGTTGAAGGTGGTGGATGGCCAAGGAGTTGGGTGCTAGCTAAGCTAAGCTAAGCTAAGCTAGCTTAGCTAGCTATAGAGTAGAGGAGAAGGTATTGGAGCTAGGGTTTGAAGAGAGGAGCTAAGGAGGAGAAGTCTAGAGCTGGAACTGGAGCTGGCTGCTGCTGAAGAGGCTGGCATGGAGCTACTCTAGCTGGCTTAGCTTGCTAGTTCTTTGTAACTGCTAAGCCAACCTAAAGTGAGCTGGCTTCTACCATAATGATCTAAGGTGAGCTGGGTCTAGTGCTCTCGTGGAGGATCAAGCTGGTTGAGGTAGCTAAGGTAGCTTAGCTCAACTGAGTTGAGCTAAGCTGAGTCCCCAGGAGCTGGACTTGAGCTTCCTGAGCTGAGATGTGGTTTTCTTCAGCTGGCTGGTGCTGAGTGGAGCTGGATGTAGCTGGGTCTAAGCTGGGGTGAACTCCTGTCAACTCAGCTGAGCTAGCTTGAGCTCCTTGTGGACTAGTGGGAGCTGAGATGAGCTAGACTCAGCTAAGTTGAGCTGGATCTGAGCTGACTTGAGCTAGGGTGAGCTAAGATGAACTCTCTTGAGCTGCCATTCAGCTGAGATTAGCTGAATGGAGCTGGGATGAGCTAACCCTAGTTCAAGTGAGATAGGTTCTAGCTGTGGTGAGCTAGATCACGTTGAGTTTCCAGCTAGTCTGAGCTTCTCCTTTACCGTTTGCCTTCTTGAATGCTAGGGTTTTAGGGATCTGTATATCTATTCATCCCTAACACTCACAAAAACATATCAAAAAGACAAAAAAAAATGCAATGCATGCCTAACCTAATTTATGCCTAAATGCAGCCCAAAAACTCACTTGCGAAGTAAAATCCTAGGAGCTCGGTTTGTTTTAATGCATAAGAATGATGATAAACTGGCGTTTATCAGCCCCCCGGTCAGAACAAAAGTGAGCAAATCTCTAAGGCAAGGATCATCTAGGGTGTCCAAGTTTCAAGGTTGCAGGATGGCCATACGATCTAAGTTGGGTTTAATCAGCTCGGTGTCCATTTGTAACACTCTTTCTAAATTCTCAATTGCATCCCTAGTATTCCTTGCACTATCACATGTATCTTCCTGCACTTCATCAGGAGTCACAATTTCACCTTCAGACATAAGCGAAGCAGAGGGTGACTTTGAATCAAATGAAGGCTGGTTGGAAGCAACAGATCTAGGGATTATCCTGTCAATGTCATCCCCGGGTTCTTGTTCTTTACTCAAATCTTCCCTAGAGTCTAGATGTGAATCCACATAAATCTTAGAAGTTGCTTCCAAATTTTCCATCATTTCATCATGAGGAGAAATATCATCGATGGGTGTGCTAAGAAAACCTAATTTGGTCAAATTTGTGACATCCTCAGGGGATAACTATTAAAATATGACATAATCACCCTTAGTGTCACTCCAAATCTTGAATGTAGGTTCCTCATATAATTCATCTTTCTCCTCATCACACAATTGATCATATACCCGAGGTCTAGAATCATTTAATATATCAACAGATCCCCTAGGGTAGTCTATCTGAGGTAATTGGTTTACACTAGTAACATCGAACTCCTCAGATAGGTCAATTTCTTCAGGGTTAAGTTCCCTAAGGGTGGGCTTGAGTTCCATCTCGTGATCAGAACAGAGGGTAGGATTAACAACTTGACTTCAACCCACTTCATCAAATGTCATGAAAATACTATCATCGGGGTCAAGGTTTTCCAATGGTACCATCATTCCCTTCTTTTGACTCTAATATAATTCAGGTAGATACTCAACCTTATCATCATCTTCCTCGGGTTGCCACTTTTTTTCATCAAATGCATAGCTACTTTCATATGTATCTTCCTCCCATTTAAGGCATGGATCTCTCAAAGAAGAGTCATCTAATGGGGAGGTTTCAAAATCAATCCTCGAAAAGTAGCTATTCTCCCTTACATAATCCCCAAATAGCTCTCCCACGGGAGATGCATCTATTGTAGAAGGGTGTACGTCATCCTCAATGGGGTAGATAAGGTGGCTAATTTCATCTCTTTCTTGTTGGCCTGCTCTTGAAGATTCTCCTAACAATTCAATCATTTCATCTTGCATTTTCTGTATTTCCATCTTCAAGGAGGAGAGGTCATTTCTATCATGAGAGAAGTCAGGCCCAGGCTTATAGTACCCAGGAGTGTCTGTCCAACCATTACAATTATTCAAGCAGGGTGGGTTGGGTATTTCTATGATGTGTGGGATATTGGGCAAAGCAAATCCCGCTCCTAGGTTCTGCTCACTGATTTGGGGCTTAACTAAGCCAATACTCCTATAATGGAAGTAAAACGGATCCCAATGATTGTCATTATGTCCATCAAAGGATGGACCATCTCAATGTATGGGATCGAAGAGTGCAGAGTGGGGGTATGGGTGTGGGCAAGATGTGAAAGGATGAAAATCAATGTGGTCCATTCTAACTCACACCTCAATCAGAATTCCCCATGCAAAACACAATTCAAAAAGGACTTTTTAGGTCTTTCCAAATTTAATCTTTTGATTTAAGTCAGATTGTAGGTGACAATACAATTTGTTCAATCAATTTACACACTTATTGTCGACCTATGGCTCACCTAAGAAGACCTAGTTGGAGCTTAGGTGTTCTTCCCTAAATCTCAAATGGTAGAGCAACTCCAAAGATGGAAGATCGAAGGATGCAAGTAGGCCTTAGCCTTCCTTTGAAGTTGTGCTTTCGCGGTGCTTCTCAACTACTCCCAAAAATCCATGACAGGGTATCCCCCTCTTTGGAGTTATAAAACCTTTGATCTTAAGTTCCAGACACTTCAGAATCTAACGGTACGAGGGCTCTTGTCCTAGTCGTTCCAAGGCTTAGGAGTGTCTAAAAGTGTGCCATGGTGCAAGAGATATAAGTGCGCATACGCTGCAAAAGATTTTGAATTTTGAATCGCACGCCAAGTTTTAAAATCAAATCCTTGGTTTTTGAAATGTCCCTCCTTTAATTGGTCCTTTTTCTAGAAAATATGTGACCACTTGTTAGATCTATTCAATACAGATTAGGTGGTCTTCGAATTAAGTCCAAATGCAATGTGTGATCAAGAATAGGATGCAAAGTAAGAGAATGCGTACCTTACTTCCAGCAATCAATGATGCGAGAATGCACGCAATGTAGAGAAATAAACCTAGAGGCTACTCATACAAACCTAAATGGTTCGTCCTAGGGGCAGGCAGCTTCTAGCAGGCAGCTCATTTTTTTTTTTTTACCTACTTGTGCACAAACAAGTAGAAGATAAACAACCCACAAAAGGAAACCTAGATCTAAAGAAAAGAGGGAACAGACTCCTAAAAACTACCCAACATGGGCCTAAAACAAAATCGAGGAATAAACCCTAAAAATATACCCCAGAACAAGGGTCTCAAACCAAATGTAAGTGCAAGCAAATAAAGAAAAGTAAAGTTCTAAAACCTAAATTCTATCTACTTGAAAAATCGACAGAGATGAAGATGATCACTCCAGATGTCCTCCTAGTTGGTGACAACAAAGTTCACCAATGTTCAAGCTCTTCCTCGTACATGTGAAACTCGATTCCTCCTCCAAAGTGATGGAAACAAGGTCCACCATGATGTTATTGAGGCCGATGCGACAATTCGTGCGTAATATGTGTACCATGCACCAAATAAGATAAAACAGGTTAAATATGCCACAATTAAAAATCAATTTGAACAAAAGAATAATTGCAAATTAATTAAGCCTATTGCCTCCTCGACAACAGCGCCATTTGACGAGTCGATTGTTCGCTTTTAAAGTTGTTTGTCACATAAAATGATGTGTCGTTTGTCATTCTATGTGGTGGAAAAATCGACTAATCAACAATTAATATAATCACTCAATTAAGAGTGGGTCTTGTCCACAGGGAGGCAATGGCTATCTAAACTCGCAAGGGTCAACAACCAATGTTCACTAATAATTTAGTCAAGAAACCAAATCAAAATCACTTTCATATTGGTAAACAGTAAGTGCTAATGATGAAATAGTAATTTTGCACAACTAATGGATATATTTTGCAATGTAGCTTAATAAAATAATAATAAAAGTTCACAATGGCACTGTATGTAAATATTAATAGTAGCTTTACTGTAGCAAAACATGGAAAATTCTTCCCCTTGTCCATGCACGAGGAAGAGGGAATGACCGGAGGTGTGAAGCTCAGAGGAGGATCTCTAGACTGAGGGCTTCATGATGGCCATCGCGGTGAACTGTGAGGCGCCCCGAGGTGGTCGGACGGAGCTATGGTGGAGGTGGGTTTCAGTGGCTGCTAGCCGTGCATGGAGCGCAGGAAGGCTCCTGGCAAGGGGAATGGACGGGCGTGGCAGAGGTAGCATGCGGTGGGCTCCTGGCGAGGGGGCACACGCGCTGGACTACACGTGCGCGGAGGGTAGTGCTGCTAGAGGATGCATGCTGCTGCAAGCATGGTGGAGGTGCACGAAGATGGCGAGGATGGCAGCGAGGAGGCACGCACAGTGTGCGCAGAGGCGGCTCGGGTAGGTGCTAGGCGTGCAGCGACAGTGCGCTGTAGGGAATGCGGGCATGTGGGGGCATGCAGCTGAAGGGGACCGCAGCCACAGGGGCACTGCTCATGTGTTGCTGCGGGTATGGTTAGGGAGCACAATGTTAAAGGCATCGCGTGCCTGCGCACGGTGGAGGAGTGCTCTCAGTGCACGTAGGTGCGGCGATGGCACACTGCTGGTTTATGCATGCTGTAGCTACGCGTGGAGTGCATGGAGTGGCGACCTAGATGGTCACGTGCTGCATGGAATTGGAGGTAGCTACTGCTGTGCATGGGGATGGCATATTGTTGGGTTTGATTTCATGGTGAAGAGAAATAGAGGAAGAAGAAGAAAGAAGAAGATATGGGGCCAAGCTTCAAACGTCCGGGAAACTTCTCGGATGTCTTAACTGACGGGGGAGATGAAGATGCGGGCATGGAGTTGCAGCGGCTGTGGTGGTGGTTGCTGGTGATGGTGGTGAGGATGGTGATGTTGATTCTGGTGAGGCTCGGTGATGGAAGCATGGCCATCAGGGACACATGCTCACGGTGTTGGCACGAGTCCACCTGCTTGGCACAGCGAGCTGTCACATAGTCGGCCCACGGTGTGGTGGAGCTCGACCTTCGAGACCACGGTGGTGGAATGGAGTACACGGTGGTGAAGTGGGGCGGTGTCTCCCCTTTCATGGTCATCTCCTCCTCCCTTTGTAGTTGAATTTGAAATCCAAAGAGGCGGGCTCAGATGCTTCATGTCCAATGAATGCTTGAAGCTATGCGTGAATGGTTGCGCAAGGAGAAGCAGCTGTTACCTGTGGAGGAAGAGAATAAGAAAATATAAAAATATTTTGGTTATTTATATATAAACCCTTAACTTCTATGTTAAATTAAAATAATGCAAGTAATTCACCTAGTTGATTAACTAATCAAATGCATGCAATTCTAAGTTAATTCTAAATGCATGTAATGAATGAATTATGCAATTAAGCTAAAAATATGAATTAATTTATTTACATCCTAATGTATGTTATCTAAATGTTAAAATTAACTTAATGTCTAGACATTTAAATACTTAAATAGCCAACAAATATGGGCTAATCACCTACTTGACAATTCAATTTATGCGTGGCTGTAGGGTTGTCTATTCACGATGTGGCACTAACCGCTTCCCTCTCCTTCGCGTGAACAGCAGTAGCAGGTGGCCTCCAATTGGCATCCTTGGAGCGGTCAATGCTCCCAATTGACCACCTGGGAACATTGTTGGAGGTAGTCCGCACTTCCTGAGCATGTCACCTGGGTACTTCGTGGTTAGAACACCACGAACACTGCTGGAGAAGACAACACGGCAGCGGAGCTCCGGCCTGAACCTGAAATAGAGAATAGGTCTTTCATCTGGATCAAAGCACCTCAAAAGGCTCGTCGTAGCACGACAAATGTAATGGCAGTGGTTTCATGGAGGGTGGGTGTGGATGGTGGCCAGACGATCACAGGATAGGTTGTTGGTGATAGGTTTGTTCGGGGGGCGATGTGAGTGGATGGAATGGAAAATTGAAAGTGGGGAAAAGAGCGAACAAGTGTGGTGGAGGTTTTGAGGTAGTCGGCAAGGAGTTTGGTGTCATGTGGAGTGAGATGTTCCTTGTTGGAGGCGAGGCTGGAGAGGTGGAAGAAGAAGTTGCAGAGGCGTGGTCGAGGTCGAAACTGCTTGTCGAAAAAGTTGGTGTGGTGAGGAAGAGGCTAGGGAGTAGTTGAAGGTAGTAACAGATGAAGTGGGATGGAGAAGGCACCGGTTGTGGTGGTGCCGGCACCGGAGAAGAGAGCAGCTCCGGAGAGAGGGAGATAGCAAGGAAGAAGGGGATTAGGGTGCCGACTAGTATAGCTCGACGCGGGAACGAGGAGGATAACTCCGCTACTGGTATTGTAAATGAAAGACAAAGATGGATGAAGGGGCTCGGTGGATGTCGAGGAGCTTTCAGCCGAGAGAGAGAGAGGAATTAATTGTGAATCTTGGTTGATTTTGAGTGTAAGGAGGACAGTCTGAGCAGGAGGTTCTTTTATAGACCTTAGGAGAAGGTTTTGGGCTTGGGAAGCTTGGAAAGCTTGCTGGAGTTGGGAAATTCCTTAATACCCAAATCTCTCATGCATTCGCATGAGAGATTGGGAAGGGTTTAGGGTATGGGATTTGGTTCAAAAGGAAGGGAATTTCTTTACGAACTTCCCTTTCAAATTTGAAAGGGATTCGTCAAGAAATCAAGGAGTTCTTTCCAAATCAAGGTCGCCGGAGCAAGTAGGAATAGGTTTAATGGCGGCAGGGACCATTTTGTGAGAACGATGACAAAGTTAGGTGTCTGTTTGAAAAGATTTTGAAAGTTAAAGGCAGAAATGTAATTAGATAGGACCAAGTTGCCAACTAGGTCAAGACAAGCTCATCTTCTATCCAAATTTTGGTAGAAACTTAATTTGGTCCTAAGGAATCCAATGGTGAAGTTGAATTTTGGTTTTGACCATGTTTGACTGGGTAATTTATGCAAAAACTAAAATTAAGGCAAATGTCTGTCTGAGACTCTGCTCTGGATCAAAACAGGTTTTGATGGTCAAATTGAAGGTTCCAAACCCTAGAGAATATTTTTTCATGAATCTTATAAGGTTTAGGTGAATTTTATCTTGACCAAAACCTCATTTAAATAAGCAAGTATGTTTTTAGGGTTTCAAAAGTCATTTAATTCTCAAAAAATGTGCAAACCCTTTTCTGATTTTTCTAACCCACTTGTTACCCTTTTAGGACCATTTAACCCTTAATTAATGCATAGGAAAACCTGTAGTTGTACTGCATTCATGATATGCTAGTAAAATTATAGTTTTAACCCTAGTTTCTTATTTTTCTCTCAGAATGATTATATAGTGACTTATGACTCTCTAGCAGTTACATCGGAGCATTGACTGACTTAATTGGATCAAAATGAGCTAGTTATGGCTCATGATGGTGTTCCCATCAAGTACCCGTAGGTTAGATTAGTTAGATTTAGGATTTTATTCAACCTTAGGATTAGTTAGAATTTCTTTCATTATTTAAAAGAAAAATTTCTCTCTTGAGTTTCGTGCTGAAATAAACTTTTATCTTAAAAATTAAATTCATTGAGATCCATATGTTCAAAAATTCTAAAGATTTTTATAGATGTAGATTTGAAAGTTAGAAACAGCATATCTAAATTTTGCACAAATCTGAATTATATATAAACTTAAAAAATTATTCCCCGATCTGTTATCAATATGGTTATTGTTCATGATTTTTCAGAGTTCAAAATATCGTAAGAATTTTTATACAACTCCGATTAACTTGAAATTTACAACATTGAATTTCTGAGATAACCAACAATTTAGGAAAAATCAGGAAAAAATATTTCTTGCGTGTTTGATTGAATGGATTATCTAATCACCAACTAGGGGTCAAAATAGACAACAAAATCCGTAGAACACTATAAATAAAAAAAATAGAAAACGTGGATTAAAAATTCTTGAAAAATATTTTCTAAGTTCTTAGTTAGTGGTGCAATAGGATCAATTGATTGTATTGCTTAGGTTGCACCACTCATCTAATTTTGAACTTAAAAGAATCATCTAGAATTATTTGTGCTTAGGGTTCTACATTAAGGATAGAGTACACTTGTACTTTCATATTTAAGGGAAATCTATCAAACAAATTGGGATTTGCAAAACTCTTATGTGCCTCATCAAAACCTTGATTGAAAATATTAACTCAAGTGAACCCAAAAACGCATTAACATAAGCATTCGAATCTTAAAATTCACTTCAACATAAGAAATTTCTTGTGAACCATGGTTGCCTGAGCACTTCACACATTTCAAAATTAATTTTTAAGGGAAAACCCCCCTAACGCCCATCATATTCCAAGAGCACATCAAACCCACACCTGAAACTGAGTAGACGTACCCTAGCCATGACTAATAGACTTAAGGACTTGAAACTAGATTGGGCTAAGGTCAAGGCCCAGTCTACTTGGACCCACTAGTGACAAGAAAGGTTGGTGCAATAACCGCATTAACCCTTAGTGGTGTCCCACTGTGCGGGGTGTCCTAATGGGTCCCATCCTTCTGACCAACCATGCAATTCAAGGGTTGATCTATCCAGTAGTGTTTTGAAGAGCCAGGATCAAGTTTAAGTAGGGTTTACACTCTAAGGACCAATGTGATTGGTTGCATTGAGCGGGCAGGGTTTCTCTCATTTGTCTTCTCTCTCATCTATAGACATTCTTCTTGTGCATGCAAGGTAGAAGATCTTAAAATCCTGATTTGCTACCACCATTAGAAAGAAATCCTAGGAGAAGACCAATTTGTCTAGGATCTGAATCTAAACCCTCTACAATGGGGAGTCATCACGAGGAAGAAGAGATGAACAAAATCTGGATCCTATGACTCTCTTAGAAAGGAAGATCACTAACTAGGGCTAGCATCATGACCGACAGATGGAAGTCATAGTGTAGGCCATCACTCAACTCCAAAATGAAAGGGCAAACCAGCCCCTCTGTGACTTTTATAATCCTCCTAATGCTCAACCTGAACCCTTTGTTAGGGCACCTCAAGATGGGGAAGATTTTGAACTCAAACCTTAGATCATTAACTTGATTCCCCACATTCATGGCCGTGAGTCAGAAGACCCCTTACACCACCTTGAAGAGATCCTAGACATAGGAAGAACCTTTGGCCCCAGGAACATGAATGAAGGTACCCTGATGATGAAAATGTTCCCATTCTCCTTGGAAGATAGAGCTGCACATTGGCTGAGGAAAATTGGTAGAACAATCCTAACTTGGGAAGACCTGAGGAGCACATTCCTAAAGAAATTCTTCCTCATAGGAAAAACTAATGTCCTTAGATGTGCCATAAAAACCTTTAAGCAGAACCTCATGGAACAACTACATGAGGCTTGGGAAAGGTTCAATGATTTGGCTAGGAAATGCCCCCATCATGGGATTTCGAAGTGGCACTTCACCCATATTTTCTATTATGGGTTGAGTGATAATATGAAGAATTTTGTTCATGCAGCATGTGGAGGCAATTTCGTAAGTCGAGATGTTGAGGGAGGATTTCAATTGTTCGAGAATATGAGTGAAAATTCCCTCAACAATGTCTCAATGTCTGCCTTTAACAGAGCTAGTCAACTAAGGAGTGAAGTTTATGAAGTTAACAGTAATTCAAACTTGGTTGATTTAGAGCTAATTGCACAACGATTAGATAAGATGGAACTCGTGGGAAATAATGTGGAGAATTTGGATAAGAAGCTGGATAACCTTCTAAAGGGTGGGAATTCATTAGGTACACAATCCAAATTAAATCCTATGCCTACCCAAGGAGTGCCTATATTAACCCACAACAATGTCCCCAACCCTCTAGGTCAGGAATTAGTGCACAACATCAATGGCCTAACCATGACTCTACCAATGAGCCAACTGTACTTGGACCCATCTCTTTCTGGGTACCAAGGAGGGATCTTGATGCCCTCAAATTCTGAACTAGGCAGCTCGATGCCCTAAAATGCACTCCAGGGTTACACTAAAAATGAGCCTTATTCAAACACTTATAACCCTGGATGGAACAACCATCCTAACCTTTCTTGGTCAAGTCAGAAACCCACCCAAGGTCCAAACTTGACTAAACCAAACACTTATGGGCAACCTAGTAAGTATACACAACAATGCACGTACCAACCACAACCTACTCAGGAAAACCAGCCCACTGATCTGAGTCTGGTCCTCAAAGAAATGAGAGAAATGAATCAATTGAGGATAGATTTGACGTGATGTTTAGACCATCTAGTTGTTGCTAGACAACACGGGATATTGCCATCCCAACCCATCCCAAATCCAAGGAACTTCAATAGGGCTAATCCGCACAACACACAGGAGCAACAAGCACACCTAATTTAGCCTAATCCCCAGCACCCACAAGGTTTAGTTAACCCTAACCCAACCCAGGCTCAACCCAATTTGCAAAACCAACCTTACACTTCTAATCCTAATGCGCATGCCTGTGTTATCACTTTGAGAAGTTGGAAACAAATCCAAGATCCTTCTACAACAAAATCTTACCAAGATCTTGAGAAGCCTGAATTTGACCGGGGAAACCAAGCTAATATGGAAAACAAGACTCAGGATTTGAATACTCATGAATTTTCTCAAGCACCTTTCCCTGAAGTCTTGATTAAACCAAGGGAAAAGAAAACCAACCAATCTAAGGAGTGGCTTAAGATTCTAAAACAAGTCTAGGTAAATGTACCACTCCTAGAAATCATTGAGAACATCCTGGCCTATGCGAAAATTCTGATGGAATTATTCACACCAAAATGCCAAGCCAAATCATAAAAAAGGATCATATATTCTGAACAAGCCAATGCCATCATCCTAAATAAGCTCCCTCCAAAAAAGAAAGATCTAGGGACCCCCTTAATCTCATGTGAAATAGATGGTTTCATCCTAGATTGAGCCTTACTGGACCTTGGTGCCTCCATCAACTTAATCCCCATAGAATTATATTAAGAGCTGGATTTAGGCCCCTTGCAACACACTGATGTGACCCTTCAGCTTGCTGATAGGTCAACCAAAATTCCAAAGGGCCTTCTACAGAATGTGATTATAAAAGTGAGGGATTTTGAATATCCTGCTTTAGATATGTAGGATCTGAAAACTTGAACCACACCTAGATAATCTTAGGGAGACCTTGGTCACTGCCAAGGCTCTAATCAGCTGTGAGACAGGGATTATGCACATCACCTCTGGAAGGAAGAATTGTCAACTCAACATCTTTAAGGCTACCAAAAAGAATAAGGTGAATTGTGGTTCCATTGATGTTGTAGGAACAATAGAACAAGCTTTGGCAATTCACACTAGAGATGATCCAAATCCTGCCAAAGCTCAACACCATCATGAAGGGAAAGAAGGGGATGTACTCGAGGATAATTCTAATCTACCATCTCCCATGGAAAACCAAATTGATTGGGACATTAGTGAGATTGAGAAACTCATGGGAGTAACTTATGATGAATTAGATGATAATATAAAGAATCCTCAATACATCCACCCTGAAAATCAAGAACTTTTGAATTCTAAGGGTGTTCAAGAAAATGAAAAATCTAAGGACATGAACCAGGAAGTAACCTTAGAAGAAGTTCAACACATAATGGAATAGGGAAGAACTTATAAGCCAACTGGTTCAAATGGATGCTTGACTAAGAAGAAGTGACTTCAAATGAGGAAGAGGAAATATCTGATGAAGATTTTGAAAAATTCCACACAACTCTACCCCTATCCTCATATGACCCAGAGCTTGGAGAACTCATGATTTTTG
Organism: Thalassia testudinum; assembly: GCA_037157565.1. NCBI lineage: Eukaryota > Viridiplantae > Streptophyta > Magnoliopsida > Alismatales > Hydrocharitaceae > Thalassia > Thalassia testudinum. Next base: position 218,427,958 of record JAZHRO010000031.1, on the reverse strand, counting down.
ATATCAACTACCCTTATGAAGACCCTTAATACTCTAATACAGAACAAGATTTAGTTCTAAATCATGATTTCAATCCAGACCCTATACCACCTCTTCTTGATTTGTGGAACTGGATTGACAGACAGGCTCTGCAATTCGAACCTCATCCACCTGACCCTATTTCATATTCCAAATTAGAAAGACTCTTTGGAATAGGGCTGCATCATCAGCTGGTACTCATTTATGGATCATTGATTCTTGGTCCAAATGATCATATCTTTCTACTAATCTTAAATTCCCCAACAATAATTTTTACTTCTTCTCTTAACCCATAGTATTGAACTACATATTTTTAGGTTTAAGTGCGGCAACCCAGTACTCTATATAGGTAGCTCTGCATCCTCTGCATCCATACTGACCTGGATTAACAAGCATAGACATTGTAATGAATATGCATGTGGGGTGGACATTGCATGTTCTATTTTTATGTCAGAAAAAAACTTGCATTTAGGCATAAAGAATTTTTATTAAGGTTTTATTAGGGATTTATTCCTAAGTTGATTCCTGAGTTTAGAATCCGATATAATTTCACACATACATGTAGAATTTGCAATGGATCCTCTATGAAGATTGATAAATATCTTTAGTTTGTCAAGAAGAAGCAATACTTCTTCTCCAAGATCCTTGGACAGTAATTAGGGAGTTAGGAAAACTATCTTCTAGCAAATCCACCAAACAAGTGTGTGGTGAGAGTAGAAAGTCTATTGGTGCTATAAGGCTAGTATGAGGAATCTTAAACTTTGGATAATGATACTCGAAGTTAGGCATAGTTTTCGCTCTCGGTTTCTACTTACAAGTTTTTAGTGCAAATCTCATGAAAGCCACTAAATAAGTCAAATACACAGAGAGCATGTTCAAGTAAAGCTAAGACTAAGATGGATGGTCACGACCACCTTTCATGGAATCCTTGGTTGAAGGGGGGTATTAATGTCAAGGTCAAAAATACATTGTCCTATCCATTCCTTCCTCGTGTAGAGAATAGGCACTTCCACCAAATAAGCCACCCGATATTCTCTTGAACACCCATAATCCTGAATAATGTCACGTAAATAAAAGTTTGTATACTATACCGCATTGCGTTAGTAGATATTTGGATGAAAAAAAAAAGAGAAGAGAAAAAAAATATTTGTATATAGAAAAAAATTTAGAAAGAAAGAAAAAGCAGAAAAGAAAAAAAGAGTTTATAAGTGTTTTATAATTTATTTCAAATGTAATGGGGCAACAACACCTACCACCTTCACGATCCACCAAATACAGCCTTGACCTACTTTCCTGTATTTTTGGCCGTTTGAATATGGGCTGAGGAATTCTGACTTAGTCTTAGAGTTATCAGAACCTAATCAAAGTGTTAATGCTAGGAGAGACCACCAAATATACTGATAAATATGGTGAGATTATGAGCTCAAAAGAAAAGAAAAGAAAAGATAAGGAAAGAAAAAAAGAAAAAGAAAGAGAAAGAGAGAAAGAGATAGAATGAGTACAAAGGAACTAAAGAGAGCATAGTTTCTCCGCCTCTCTTTCAGTTGAATTATTTAATAATCTGAAAATTTAGGTTCTAAAGTACTAGTCTATATGTAGCACAAGCATCCTACAAGCGTCATCATCTCTTTGCCACTTTCTATCTCTCTCTCTATCTTTCTATCGAGTTTTTCTAGTAACATTTTCAATTGTGAAAGCTCTATTTTCATTGCAATGAAATTCTAATCTTCTGAATGCATATATCTGATTGCTATACATATATACATATATAAATATCTATTTAGAACAAGTTCTATTGAAATGCTTCTACATAAATTGCAATTGCCTCCCTGCAGATGATCCAGTACTCACTGATTTTGTAAATTTATTTGTCGATGTGTTTTTGTGTTATACTACAACTGAAAAATCTTTTAAAAATGTAAATTATGAGCTGAACACTTGAGAGAACTCTTTGGAGAGCCCACCAAAGAGAAAAGAGGGAAGAAATCGCCAATCAAGGAGCAAATCAACAAAGGACCTTGAGGGACTATTTCATTCCGGCCAACCAACCCACTCAAGCATTGAGACAACCAGCAGGGGATAATCCATATGTGATCAAGGGCAGCACCATATCCTTGTTGCCCTCCTTTTATGGTACTACTAAGGAGGGCCCCTACTGGCATTTAAAGGAATTCACTAAGGTTTGCTTCATGGTGAAACTTTAGAACTTTACGGATGAAGCTTTGATGAGAACCCTCTTCCCATTCTCCGTTAAGGACAAAGCAAAACACTGGTATCACACCTTCGATTCAAGGGATAATGATTGGATTGCCCTTAAGAGAGAATTCTTAAAAATTGGAGGATGAGGCTTGGACGTTATTTGAGTCACTACGTGATAATTCTATCCACTTGAGCTCAGCCTATTAGGATAGAAAACCTTCCATCCTCCAAAGGAAAGCAAAAGCTAGTGAAGATAGGGCTGCTCAGAATTTAGTCTTCCAAATCCAATTGTTGAATCAGAACTTTGAAAGACTCATGACAAACCCTAGTACATTCTCGCAATCAGCTTCCTAAGTCGAGACTCTTTCTAAGTGCTACATTTGCCAAAGAACTCTTCACTCCACTGTTGAGTGCCATTTAGCTAATTAATTCCCCGATTTAGTTCAGACAGACCTGAATGCTGCCCAAGGGTTTCGTCCACCTCCTAGGAACAATCCTTTAGGAAACACCTATAATCTTTGATAGAGAAACCATCCTAATTTCTGTTGGAAGCAAGGTGATGCTTCCAACTAAGGGAGTTCAAGAGCCCAACCCACCCAACCCTTTTAGGCACAACAATTTTAGCCTTCTCCTCAGCCCAACAATTCCGAGATGGATGATCTAAAAGCTATGATGAAGGACAAGCAAGAAAACCAGAGTAAGATCATTCAATATCAGAATAAGGTAATCCAATAAATGCAATCTCAAATTGTCCATCTTGTTGAGGCTGTTAGACAACATGATCGTGGGAAGTTGCCCAGCTCAGCAGAAGAGAATCCTAGGGGTAGAGGGCACTTCGTAAGGAATCATGCTAAGGCTATGACCGTTCTGAGGCGTGGCAAACAACTCTTCAAACCTGAACTCACTCTTATAGTCACACCTCCTACCAACCCGATAAGCACTTACACATCCACCGAGGAAGAGCCACTTAGTCCCTCCCCTCTTGAAATCACCTATCCGGAAGATGTCCCCATTCCACCATTGTCCTGCCATGACAGCTCCTCCACCCAGAAGCTGAGAGTGCCCTTTTCTGAGCGCTTATCTACCCATGAGGCACCTGTTGCTGGCTCATCTGGAGGCAAGGGTAGGATGGAAGAAATAATCGAGACATTGAAGCAAGTTAACATCAACTTGCCTCCATTGGATGCTATCAAGCAAATCCCATCCTATGCTAAATTTCTGGTGGACCTATGCACGTAAAGGAGGAAATCAAGGAAACAAGTCTAGGCTAAGGTTGTTGATCATGAAAATATGTGGTTTGTTAATTAGGCAATTTAGCGTTGTTGTAAGGCGTAAATCCGCTTTCGCTTATAAATTTATAACCTAGATAGGGGAGTACCTAGGGTTGTCTAAGGAGGCAATATGTTTGCTGATTGTGCAGCAATCATAGGTCTTAATTGACGTAAATTAGGCTAGGACTTAGCACAAGTTAGGGAAATTCACGCATCCATAAGCATTATCTGCATCTTTACTGCTTTCCTTTAGCTATGCATAAAATAATGTTAAAATGTGCTGACTAAGTGCATTATGTCAATTGCAGGCAATAAGCTGATCAGAAGCTAGATCTAAAGTTGGATCTAAAGCTGGATCAGGAATAATGGGTGTTGCAGTAGAACTGGAGTAGAACACTTCGATTAGTGAATAATGATCCAAGGGAGTCAAGGTATGCTATTCTATTAAGTAGGAATAAAGCAATAAAACACGAAGAGCTTAGGTCCATCCTAGCCCTAGGATAGCCTAGAGAAATCCCCAAGCCTTAGCCACACATAGATTAGGTCATTGCACCCTAGGAAACCTCAAAACCCTAATTCCAACCCTTATATTGATGTCCAGATGAATTATAGGAAGTCCAAAACCCTAAGCCAACTCCCGCACACCTTAAACCCACTTATGCAGTGTTATTGGACGTCCAGACACTTGGTTATACATCTAATTTCTACAGAATACCCAAGACAGAACCTTACATTCTTCCTAACTCTGATTAGACATCCCAACAACAAGTCTGGACTTCTAATTTTTGGGTATAAGAGGTCTGATTCCATTTTTGGATGAATGGAACTGCTCTCCAGTTCCTGTTTTGAGATTCAAGCCTTGATCTTGAATCTGTAGCTCCCTAAACCCAATTCCAACCCCATAGGAACATAAATTAAGGTACCCTAACCCTACTACATCATCTCTAGACCTCCCTAAGGACCTAATTAGGTCGTCACTAAACCTAATTGACTTAGATCATAGTCAATTACCATTACCTAAGTCAATTGGACTCATAGGGTCCAATTAAGCTCAGATCTCAACCCACACAAGTCCAATTGGACTTAGTGAGAGTCCAATTGACCTAAACCCAACGTAATTGAGTTATTTCACTCTCAATTAGGTTCACATTTATTCAATTAAACTTATGTTAAGTTTAATTGCAATTTCTCTTTAGCAATTAGGGTTTGCAATGCTAATTTAAGGCCTACACCTACCTAAACACCTTAGGACCTAACCTAGACCACTTAGCCACCTAAGGCATGGCCACACACTCATGCACACACACACACATTCACACACACACACACCCATCTAGAGTTCTCTAGAACTCTCTTCAAGTGGCGCCACTTTTGGTTGCCAAATTTAGCAACCGAGAGTCATTGAATTCTTAGATGCACTTTTTATGGATCTAACAACTACTCTCTCTATCTCTTGGTCGACCACTTATGGGACTCTCTCTAGATGGTTCCACACTTCTCTAGAGAAACTCCCTTAGGTCTATAAAAGGACCTAAGGGGTGGTCGTTTGCACCCATCCCATTATTGGCACTCATCCACTTAGGTTAGGTACATCTCCACCTCCACTCCACCTCCACGAGGAGCACCACCATGGAAGCCACCATTTCCATGCCAGGATGCTGGATCACCTCTCCAACCTCTCTCCAAGGGTTAGCCTAAGCACCATTGGTCGCCCGTCCTCTAGCCACTCAATCGCCATCAGAGCCCACCTCCAAGTGCCCTTCTTTCCTGCTAGATAAGTAACTTAGCTCTCGTAGTTTTACTATTTTCAATTACTTCTTAGTAGTGTAGCTCTTATTCTCCCCCAATGATGCATGCAAAATCTCCCCATAGATTCCTATATGCGATCATTTTTTGCTAATTAGTTTTGTGTTTTTCAAGCTTTCCTTTATAAGCTTTCCTCTACATTCCATGTTGTAAACTTCCTCCTGAATGAATGAAAGAAATTTTTTTATATATATATATCTCTATGCTGAAATCACCATGAGCTTATTGGTTGCCATCCATTTCGTGTGATTCAAGTTGCCTGCTCTTCATTTATATATATATATTGTAACAAGCATGTCGGTTAGGGAAAATATAGAAGATTTAACTATAAATGCATTTTCTGTAAACAACCACCACATCACTAGAATTGTGTGCACTGAAACTCGTACTTTCACTTTCGTTATTTATCTAACACATGCACATGTAATCAGAATTCACAATAGAAGTGCCGAAACATTAATTTAGAGATTGGAAACCAACTTGTGATTTTAAATAAGTAGAGCGATAAAAGATCAATTTCAAAATTAAACCAATGCCTCCTAGAGACGAACTACTAGGACTCAAAGCCTCGTTATCTTTTTATAAATATTTTTGTTTGATTGCATTGTGCACTATACTAGGATGCTTTTTCCTATCAAAAATGTGCTTTACGATATTCGAACATTTGCAAAATTTAGGTCTCTTGCTTGGAAGTAGAAATCACCTTCCTTTTTGTTCTTTCTCATATATCATTTTTTTGGGTTTTGAAATAATGATGGAAAACACTTGTTGGCGGGAAAGTAAATAACAACAACGATCACTAAGCTAACACCTAAGTGACAAATAATTCCTCTCCCTAAGCTCACTCTAGGCACGTGGAGGCCTAGAGTAATTAGGGAGAGGGGGTGAAGAGTGCTAGAATCACAGCAAGTAAAATGCAACTAAAAGGAAATTTCAAAGAAGGCAACTGGATTAATGAGAAAGTGTTTTACAGAAAAACCTAGTAGATGAATGCTTCTACTACTAGATAATTGCAACAAATAAAATAAAACACAAGTCCTCCTGAATTGTTGGTGAAGTGGGGAAGCTCCTTACTCCAAGCTTAGGGGCTCCTAAGCTTGAAAAGGGCTCCTCCTTCTCCTTCCTTGGGATGCTCCTCCAAAGTGGAAGCTACCACCTTCAATGCTCTGCTTAATGGTGGGCATGCACCACCCTTACTCCTCCTTGCCTGGCTGTCCTAGTGGTGGAGTGCTCCTCCTCCTTAGCATGGCACAAGGGAGAAGAAATCGAGAGAAGAAGGCACCAAGGGGGCAGGTGATGTGCCCCCTTAATCTTCTCTACTCCTTCTTGGTCATAGATATGAGGTGGGTATAGAGTAGATTTACTAAATGGAGGATGGGAATTATATGGTGGTAGGGTAGGGTATTTATAGGATTGGAAGGGGGGTGGTTATGGTGTTTCTTTGGAGGGAAATGAAGGGGTGCTTGGATATTTTTGGAGGGAAAGATGGAGGGAAATGAAGAGGTTCATTGATTTTCCCTCCAAAAATACCTTCTAGAAGGCATTGATTTTGGAGGGAAAAAATGGAGGGTGGAGACGGGTTTTGATGGTGGATGTAGGGTGGTGATGGAAGGGATAGTTGGCACCAAAATAAAGTAGGAGTAGGTGGTCTTTTTGCTGGAGCTTAAGTAGTAGGGTAGTAGGTTTTGGTGCCATGGAGGTGGACTAGCTAAGCTAAGCTAGCTTAGCCAGCTTAGCTAGTTGGGAGTAGGGTTGAAGGCATTTGGAGGTAGGGCTTTCAGGGAGAAGAGTTGGAGGAAATCATCTTGAGCTGCACTAGAGCTGGTGTTTGCTGAAGAGAGCTACAAGGAGCTACCTTGGTTGGCTTATCTTGCTAGTTCTTTGCTAACTGCTAAGCCAAGCTAAAGCAAGCTGGCTTCTGCTAAATGGAGCTAAGGTGAGCTGGGTCTGATGCTCCCAGGGAGGACCTAGCCAGTTGAGTGATGAGAGCCTCATCATGAGCCATAACTAACTCATTTTGACCCAATAAAGAAGATAAAAGCTCCTACATAACCTAGAAGAAGGCTTAACTGAAGGAACAAGTGCTCTGAAAGAAAACATGAAATAAAGGTTAAAACTACAATTTTACCATTGCAGTACATAAGTGGGATGTCTCAGAGGCAAAACATAGGTCAAATGGGCTAAATGAGATAAAAAGTGGGTTGAGTCAATCAGAAATGGGTTTATGTGCAATCTTGGAATTAAATGACATTTGGTAACCCTAAAACAGACCCACTTAAATTAACAAGGTTCTGGTCAGTATGAAAATCAAGTAAACCCTCTAAAAATCATGGAAAAATATCGTCTAGGGTTCAGAACACTCAATTTGGCCTTTGGAACCTAGCTTTACCTAGATTAGGGTCCTAGCACATTAATTGACCTAATTTGGGTTTTTACGCAAAATATCTAGTCAAAAGAGGTCAAACCTAAACTCCAACTTCACCATTAGATTCCTTAGGTCCAAATTAGGTTTGTACCAAAATTTGGACCTAAGGGGAGGTCATCTTGGCCTACTTTCCAATTTAGTACACCCAAATCGTAATTTGGTCCCTATCCTTTGAATATCTTTGCAGAGAGCCCCCTAAGTTCCTCGCCACCTTTGCAATCAGGTCCTGCCGCCATTGTTAGGGCAGAACCAAGCTCTGGCGAGGTTTAGGGAGGGATTACTCTCTGATTCCTAAGAGATTCTCTCCCAGAAATGGAAGGGAGATTCTCTGAGGAATTCCCTTCCATCTACAGCCAATCACAATCTCTGGTGTGAACCAAATCTCTCGTGCGAACGCATGAGAGATTTGGGTATCTTAACCTCTTTCCATCTCTGGCGACCGACCTCAGGCGATTACGCGCCCTCCACGCTCTGGCAGCACGACCCAGTGCCTATAAAATAACCTCCAAGCCCAGCTGCAGATCTTCAGCTTGATTTGGCCGAGTTTCCACCTCCAATTCATCTCCTCTTGCCCGGCCAAAGTTCCCAGCAAGCTCCGGTGAGCCCCCCTCTCCTCCCTCTTCGCTCTGCCACAAAACGAGGGGCAAAGTTATCTTCCTGACTCTCCTCCGCGTCGCGCAGTACCCGCACTCGCCGCCTCAGCCTTGTCGTCGTCGCCGTTCTTCCCCACTGGGCAGCGTCTTCTCCGGGGACAGCAGGTACAGCTATCCGCCCTCCGTCCTCCTTCGTACCTACAATTAGGTTAGAACTATTCCCCGTAGTCCCCTCTCTCTTTTCCCCCTGTTATCTCATCTAATCGACCCTCGACCGACGCCGACCACCCTCATCTTCCACATCATCGACCGACCTCTGACGAGCCTCTCCCACCATTCGGCCCCTCCACACGGCTCGCAACCATCTCGTAAGCTCTGCCTCACCACCAGGAACACATTCCACCCTTCCACTGCCACTCCGCACCTCCACAGTAGCCCCCGAACAACCCCACACATCCGGCCACAGGTTGACCTAGGCACGCACGCCTAGGCCATCCTGCGGCCTGCAACATGGCTCACCACCTTCGCCGTGCTACAGCGAAGGTCCCTAGCTGGTCTAATTGAGCCGAGAGGCTCACTTTGTGTCTGACAAGATTTCAGCTCCTGCCGCCATTGACGAAGGTTGAAGCAGCTTCGCAGTAGTTCCAGGCGTCAGTAGCTCCAGTCGTTAGGTGCTGCGTATTTGGGCAAGCGTCATAAAGTGCCTCGAGTCCAGCCAGGGGTGCTGCGAAGCTAGCAGCTGTGGCGATTGCATGCAGGTCTGCGGGCGCGCGCGAAATCAGGGCAGAACCTTTAGTCCCACATCGTGGAATCGCGAGGCGCGGGTATGCTATAAGTTGAATTTGTGTTTTATGCTTACCACCTCCGAAAGCACAGGGGTGAGGTCCCTCACTTGCCCTCACGCCCGCCTCATCCGCGGTTTCATCTCGCGGATCTGGCAGGATCCGACCCGACCCAAACCCACGCACTCCTCGCGCATCACCACCTGCAGGTGCGCCTTGTCCCGGGTGCGAATCCGACCCGATTACCCGTGTGGCTCTGGGGGAGCGTGTTTGAGTGAATTTCTTAGAGAGAGACGCACGGGTAGAGGGAAAGGGGTAGGTTTTGCTCTGTGTAGGCACAGGCTGAACGTTGAGGAAAAAAGACTTGGCCGCGAGAAGGAAGAAGGAAAGGCCGGAAGAACAGAAGGACCAAAGGAGAATGAAGGAAAGGCAGAGAAGAGGAGGAGGAAAGAAGCCTTCGCAGGAGAAGAAGGAAGGCAAGGCAGAAGAAAGACTGCAAAGATCAGAAGAAGAAAGAGAGAAGCGCAAGGAAGGAGAAGAAACAAGAGAAAAGAAACAAAGGCAGGAAGAAGAAGCCTTCGCAAGAAAAGAAGCAAAGCAGAAAGAGAGAAGAGAAAGAAGAAGGAAGCGTAAGGCAGGAGAAGAAACAAGAGAAAAGAAACAAAGGCAGGAAGAAGAAGCCTTCGCAAGAAAAGAAGCAAAGTAGAAAGAGAGAAGAGAAAGAAGAAGAGAAGCCAAGATAGAAGACGAAGAAGAAAAAGTGTCTGCAAAAGAAGAAAGAAAGCAAGATCAGAAGAAGAAGAATAATCAAAAGGAAAAGGGAAAACACTTTTAAGACGTCTGATCCCAAGATCAGACGTCCAATTTGACTCTTTTGTCTGAATTATTTTTTTAGATACCTCTGAATTCCAGTTTTGAGTAAATTAGAGTGTTCAATTACATTTTGGTTAGTAGTAAATTCCATTTGCTCCCTGTGTTCGACCTCAAATACTCTGATTTTTGAGTAATAAAATTCTCTATTTGTTTGAAGGCTTTTTCGGCTATACTACAACGTCATATTCTCTTTAAAACCTGCACAAAAGTGTATGAACATTGAGGTAGCTTAGTTCAACTATGTTGAGCTAAGTTGAGTCCTTGGGAGCTGGACTTGAGCTTCCTATGCTATGATGAAGTCATCTTTAAGTGGCTGGAGTTGAGTGGAGCTATATGTAGTTGGTTCTGAGCTGAGGTGAACTCCAGTCAACTCAGTTGAGCTAGCTAGAGCTCCCCGTGAACTAATGGGAGTTGAGATGATCTAGATTCTGCTAAGTTAAGCTGGATCTAAGCTGACCTGAGCTAGGGTGAGCTATGATGATCTCTTTTGAGCTGCCATTCAGCTAGGATGAGCTGAACGGAGCTAGGATGAGCTAACCCTATCTCAAGTGAGCTGACTTCCAATTATGGTGAGCTAACTTCCAGTTATGGTGAGCCGGATCAAGTTGAGTTCTAGCAGCTGAGAGCTTCTCCTTCACCAGTTGCGTACCTAAGTGCTAGTGTTCTAGGGATCTAGCAATCTGTATATCCCTAACACTCACAAAAATACATTAAAAAGACAATAAAAAGTGCAATGCATGCTAACCTAATGAATGCCTAAATGCAGCCAAAAAACCATTTGCAGAGCAAAATCCTAAGAGTTAGATTTGTTTTAATGCATAAAAATGTTGAGAAACTAGCATTTATCACACCCCCATGCTTATCTTTTTCTAGTCTCTTAGCAAAACTTTAATTTTTACAAAACGAAATTTTGGGAAATCTAATTTCTTCGACTTTTGAGGAAAAATAGGCTATGGGACCTTGGTTGGTTTAAACACAAGAGGCACGGGATTTGTTAAAGATAAACATCAGGATTTATTTTTGGATCCAAAAATTAGACAAAATGAGATCAATATATCCTCCAAAAAAATTCACAAATTAACCCCTTGTTAGTTCAGATGACTTGAAATTTTTGTTCTTACGATTTTTCTGGCTCTTGAATCTGATTCGTAACTTACAAAAATGTTTGAAACCTTGTGTCACACTTGTGAGAAACCAACATCTATAAGCGCATGTTTTTGGTTTAAAACTTTTTTTTCTCTTCCCCATACTTATTTTTAGCTTAGTCTTACAACAGACGTGTTAGGATTATCATTCTCATTACTAATCCTTGAGGGGCTCTGGCGCCAGTACTTTGAGATAGCACTATCCATGACACCACTCAGGAGCTCACAACCCCAAAACACATTGTGGTGTAAAGGGGTGCTCCAAGCAAACTCGTGCTCTTGCTTCGACACTATAGGTAGAGCACCGTCTTAGTTACTTAAGCTGCTAAAATGCACTTTAATGCTCCATCTAAAGATATAAAATATAGATATGAAGCAGCACTGAGTTGGTAACATGCTAACATTACATCCTTAGAGGAGGTATTTTCCTCCTTCTCGATAGTGGGAACTCAAACCAATGATCTGCTTCAGACTTTTATTAAGGCCAAACAAGGGGTTTTTCTGATTTTTTGTAGTTTTTTTTTTTAGGTGTTGGCTTGTGTGTGAAATTTGACATGGGAAGATCTGCAAGAAAAGCAAGTTTTTGAATCAGAAACTAAGCTAGATTCTTTCCATATTACAAAAGAGGATCAAGTCACCTGAACTATCATGAGTTCAGGTGGAATTTTAGTGAAGGATATCTGATCTAGTCTAAACATAGACCCTAAAATTCTAATGATCAAATACGTACCCTCATCCCTAGTTTGTTAAAGATTAAATCCCATTGTACCAAAAGTGAGTTTCCAATCTTAGTCCCGATTTGAAATTTTTCCTCAAAAAGTTTTCAACATTTTTATTTTTTTTTCTTTGGGTATGCAAGTAGGAAAATAAAATGACTAAAGGAGAATGCATGTTTTTAGGTTTTAAAAATCCTAAATCGATGATCAAAATTTTAAAAACACCCTCCCATGCTTAAGATATGCTATGTCCTCATGCGTTAGGAGGGAAAAGGGATCACCTTAGTGAAGGGCGATCAGGTTTAGGATTGTTAAAACCTGGAAAAGAAAGGTAATAGGGAAGTAGGAAAAATGATGGGTTACCTCCCATCCAATGCTACATTTTACTCCATTCAGCTAGGCATGAAGGTATGCATGGAAGATGGAAAATCATGTAAATAATTGGACACTTGGATGCTCGCATAAAATGTGTTTTCTTCTGGATCCCTAAAAAATGGATGAGAGGAAATGTAGGGATCAAAGTTGGATGGAAAATGGTAAGTGTAGCTCCACTCTGGCCATGGTTTTAAATCAAGTTGAATGCCAAACTCGGGCGGGTCTGGTGGCAGGTCCATAGGAAAGGGGTCAGGGAAGGGATGGTGAGGATTGGGTGAAGTTAGTGCGGAAAGCTGGGGTGAGGGAAGAGTGGGTGGGTCAGGGTGATCAGGGGGTTCATCAGGAATGGATTTTTGGTCAAGACAAGTCTCCAAATCAGAGATTTTGCCAACCACTAATTCTGAATCTGATTCCTCAAAAGTATTGTGATTTATAAGGGTATCTATCACCATTGTCTCCACCAAATTTGAAATTTCAGTATCTGAGTCCTCAAGAAAATTATCATCATGGAATCTCTTGGAGGATTTGAAAATATCTAAAGTGATAGTTTGGCCTGAGCATGTGATATCCATTTTGCCTGTATGGCAATTGATATTTGCCTTTGCAGTGGCCGAAAAGGGTCATCCAAGGATTATTGGGGCATTCAATAAAGATTCGGGTACCTCAATGTCAAGGACCAGAAATTCTGCAGGGAAGACACAATTCTAGACCATGACCAAAGCATCCTCAACAATCCCAGGAGGTTTAATTATAGATCAGTCAGCTAATTACAGGGTGACTTTGACGAGTTTTAATTCATCGATCTGAAACTCTTCAAATAAAATGGTGGGAATGATATTAACTGAGGCACCAAGATCAAGGGGGGCATGATCAAAGGTAGCATCATCAATAATCACTGAAATTAATGGCGCCCCTGGATCTTTCAACTTAGGAGGCAGCTTGTTTTGTATGACGGAGCTTACTACCTCTGAAAGATGTACTTGTCCTAGATTTTTAGCTTGCCTTTTAGGAGTACAGATCTCCTTCAAAAATTTGGTGTAGGTAGGTATATATTTGATGGCATCTAGGAGAGGAATATTGATTTGAACTTGCACCCAAATAGATCCATGAGTTCTGTGGTGGGCTCAGATTTTTTTTTCTATTGGTGGTCGGGTGGAGTGCTTGTGGAAAAGGGATATGTAACGACCCGGTTCCCGAGTCCCTACGAGACACGAGAACCGGACCGACTCGACTAATCCCAAGACCTAGTCGTCCAACGAGGAAGTAACCAAAAGACAGTAAAATAAACCACATTCAGCATGAATATAACTAACAGTAAGAAAGTACAGCAATAAGGAAAGAAACTACTACAGTAGGTACCACCACAACAGTAGAACAACATTTATCATTTAACAAGAACTGCAGGTAAAGAAGGTACAGCGGAAACAAAAACTACTCACTAGAACAGAAACAAAAGAGGTACAAAAGACTGTGGTAACTCTACTGGACCCTACTCGGCCCAGCGCCCTCTGTAGCCGCCGACCCTGGCTGCTCAACAACTGGTCCTGAAAAAGGTAACGAGTCTAACACGTCAGCAAAACGCTGAGTAGAGTGGCAAACTAACTAAAGGCAACAGTAGAGTGTACAGTAGCTGTTATGTTCTATTACTTCCTTTATTCACATCTTTCAATTTTTCTCACTATTTCATTTATTTCTCAGATCCTTTACTTGATCTCGAATGTCCTCGTGGGAACGATCTTGATTGCAGTCTTTTCCAAAAGTAGAAGTAGCACGTGGTGCTCTCCTGGCCGGGAGAGTCCCCCGTGGTGATCCTACCCTCAGTCAACCACCCCAAGGTCACTGACAGACGTAACGGTGACTACGGCACGCACGATAAACGCACAGGTAGCTAGCCCGCACTGGCACGCGGTCAGTCGTTTCCGTTAACAGGTGCGCCCAAAGCACAGCACGGAACCAGGGCAGAGCCCTCTCAGTAACAGGGGTCCAACCCGTCCACAGTAACCAAACCGGGGCCTTGCCCCACCACAGTCCGCGCACCCTCGCCTGACTACCCTGGTTTGCCCTAGTGGGCCAAACAAGTCGGTGAAGGAGGCTAGCAGAACCCCGGGGCCCAAGGGGTAGATAGTACTCTCCTAACACTAGTAGCTCTCCTCGGTACTACGTACACGAGGGCCAACAAGTCGGTACAGAGCGGCCAATCCTAATCCCGGGTCCCTGGGGAGGCTGGCCCCACTCTGCACTAAACAGGTACAGGTACTTCCCTTGGTACTGCGTACCCAAGAGACAGTACAAACTACAACTCAGTTCCATTGCTTTTTCTTTCTAGGAGTTCCACTCCTAATTCCCCGTAGGGTTCCAGCTCTTTATCTCAGAACATCATATGTTTCACTTTCAAGTCCCACGTTCTCACAATCCAGGATCTCAATATTGTTTCTTTATTCATAACAGGCAGCTATTAATTCAATTTACAGGCAGCTTTATATTCCTTTCCATTTTTCCAAGACTGCAATATTATACATTCCGCTAGTTTTTCCATCCTAGGGTTCATGTCACATCCTAGGATCTAGCATACAACTAGTTTTCCAGCCCTAGGATTCATGCATCACCTAGGAGCTATCATTCCATACATTTCTCATTCCTAGGATTCATGCAATGTCCTAGATTCTAGATATGGTTCCATACTTTAACAGATTTTAATAATAAACTTAAGCCACTCTACCAGGTACAACGGGAGTAATGAGGGCGTGATCGGGAATCCCGTGCGCCTCTGCGACTCCCAAGACTGCAACTGAACGAGGTCCTCTCACAAGGATCAAACACAAGGAGTGTCTCAAAATAGTGTATAGCTACTGTAGACGGGTAGAGGAATTAATTTTGAAAAGAATGCAACTCGAATCGCGGAAAACGGAGCCCGAACGGGCCCTAAACGGGTCGAAAAAGACGATACTGTGCAAAATCAGACGTCTGGAACTTCTTCCAGATGTCTTAAACGGTGGATCAGAGAATTACCTATTCAGTGTGGTTTCCCAGACATCCAGAAGTCTGCGGGGACGTCTGTCCTAGCTCCCAAACGTCCGATGGTCACCCCGGACGTCTGGAGGTCACTCTCGCCGTCTGGTACAACTTCCAGACGTCTGATTCGCAAAGGATGGCGAATCAGCGAACCTGCGCACAGCCAACTCCCTCTCTTAGTATGGTCGGTCGACAGGAAGGAAGAAGAAAGCGGAAAACACACCTTTCAGACGTCGGTATGAGCTACCAGACGTCGTCCTCGCCGTCTGCCTATCAACCCAGACGTCTGATTCTGGAAATTTTTCCAGAATCAGGACGCGACCCGGACTCTGCTCGCGACGCCGCCCGCGTCGCACCTCGCGCTCCTGCTGCTCAGACTGCAGCAGGTCCCTCTCCGCGTCGTTCCGCGCCCCCTGCGCCCTCCACCGGCCGGCCAAGCCGCTCTGGCGAGCTCGCCCTCATGGCAGAGCTTCGCCCTCGCACGCCGCTCCTCCTCCGCGCTCACTGCGGCCGCCGCTGCAGCCCTCGCGCTCGCTTGCTCTCATGCACAGGAAGGAGAAGAAGAAGGAGACGGTGGAGACGGGAGGGGAGGCGCGGCCCTTTTAAGGCCGCACGGAGAGGAGAGAGAGAAGGCGCGACAGGCGTCTGCAGCCGCAGAAGAAAAAAAGGGAATAAAGAATATGCGGTCTACGCGCGCAGGCGCGCAGATGACTCGCAAGTGTGGACGATAACGATTTTTCAGACGTCTGTAAACCATCCCAGATGTCTGGCAAGACGTCGGGATGTGATCCCAGACGTCTAGTAAGACGTCTGGGCCACCTCCCAGACGTCTTAAAATACGTTTGGGGCACGCGTTCGTAACAATATAACAAACTCAAAGGAAGTTTCGTCCCCAAAACTTGCGCCAACTAGGGTGCGGGAAAAGACGTCCGAATAACGATAACAAACTCAAAGAGGACCGAAGCCGGTCTGAAAATACGTACCCGCGAAAAGCTCCGGATACCGCTCCCGCATTGCCGACTCAGGCTCCCAGGTAGCCTCCTCGTACCGCTGGCTCCTCCACAAAACCTTTACCAGGGGTACTTGCTTTCGTCTCAAACTGCGGACGGCTAGGTCTAGGATCTGCACTGGCCGCTCGGGGTAGGTCAGGTCGTCGCTCACCTCGACGCTCTCGTGACTCAGTACGTGGCTGGGATCGGCTACGTACTTCCTGAGGTTGGACACATGGAACACGCCGTGCACACCAGAAAGCTGCGGGTGAAGGGCAAGTCTGTAAGCAACGGGTCCAACCCGCTCCAGGACCTCAAAGGGCCCGACGAACCTCGGTACGAGCTTCCCTCTCACCCCAAGCCGCTGTAAGCCCTTCATGGGCGAAACACGAAGGAAGACGTGGTCCCCAACCTCGAACTGCACCTCTCTGCGTCTGCGATCCGCGTAGCTCTTCTGTCTGCTCCTGACAGTGCGGAGTCGTCTGTGGATCTGCTCAACTACCTCCTGACTCTGCTGGATCAACCTGGGGCCAACCTCCCACATGGTCCCCACCTCAACCCAACTCAAGGGTGCCGTACACTTCCGTCCGTACAGAGCCTCGTAGGGAGCCATGTCGATGCTCGAGTGATAACTGTTGTTGTATGCAAACTCCGCCAGGGGCAGGTGCTCCTCCTAAGAGCCCCTCCAGTCCAGTACACAGGCACGCAACAGGTGCTCAAGTGTCTGTATCATGCTCTCAGACTGTCCGTCTGTCTGGGGGTGGTAAGCCGTGCTAAACCTCAACCTCGTCCCCAAGGCCTACTGAAACTCAGCCCAAAACTGGGACATAAAGCGGGTATCCCGGTCGGGTACGATCTCCCGCGGAACTCCGTGTAGTCGCACCACATCACGGATATACCTCTTTGCCAACTGTGCTGGTCCCAAAGTGACTCGGATCGACAAGAATCTCGCCGTCTTCGTCAATCTATCCACTATTACCAAGACTGCGTCGTGTCCCCGCTGGGTAACAGGTAAGCCCACCACCAAGTGCATGGTGATGCTCTCCCACTTCCACTCTGGCATTGGAAGCGGCTGAGTGGCCCTGCAGGCCTCTGATGCTCGGCTTTCACCTGCTGGCACACTAAGCACTGCTGCACGAACTCACCCACATCTCGCTTCATCCCTCTCCACCAAAACTCGCGCCTCAAGTCATGGTACATTTTCGTGTTTCCGGGATGTATGGTGAATCTGGAACTGTGTGCCTCAGTCAGGAGCTCTCTCAACAGCTCCTCGTCTCTAGGAATGCACAACCGTCCCCTCAAGCGTAACACCTGGTCTGTGAAAGAGAAGTCCCCTGGGTCCCCTGATAGTACTCAGTCGCGCAAAGACTGCAAGTACGGATCAGCCATCTGTCCTGTGATGATACGGTCTATCAGCTCTGGCCTGGTCTGCCGTGTCACCGTCACTGCCCCACAGTATCCTCGTAACTCTAGAGGTCGCCAACTGCCCACCTCCTCCAAAAGGCTCCAACTCTGTAACTGTAGACTGGCCAAGCGTGCAGGCGCCTTACGGCTCAAGGCGTCAGCCACCACATTGGCCTTTCCCGGGTGGTAGGAGATGCTGCAATCGTAGTCCTTCAGGAGCTCCAACCAACGTCTCTGTCTCATGTTGAGCTCCTTCTGGTCAAAAAGATATCTGAGGCTCTTGTGATCTGTAAAAATCTCGAAGGTCTCACCGTACAAGTAGTGCCTCCAGGTCTTCAGCGCGAAGACAACAGCTGCCAACTCTAGGTCGTGGGTAGGGTAGGTATGCTCATGGGGCTTCAGTTGCCGCGAAGCGTAAGCGACAACATGGCCCCTCTGCATGAGCACACCTCCTAACCCCTGCAAGGAAGCGTCTGTGTACACAACGAACCCGCCACTACTGTCAGGGATGGTGAGCACAGGAGCCGAGGTCAACCTCTCCTTCAGCTCCAGAAAACATGCCTCACAGGCATCTATCCAAGCGAAAGGCACGTCCTTCCGGGTCAACTGTGTCATAGGACGCGTAATCTGTGAAAATCCCCTGACGAACCGTCTGTAGTAACCTACCAATCCCAGGAAACTACGAATCTCAGTGACTGAACGCGATCTCTCCCACCTGAGCACTGCCTCGACCTTGGCGGGGTCCACCGCCAGGCCGTCACCAGATATCACATGACCCAAGAAGGTCACCTCCCTCAACCAGAACTTGCACTTGCTGTATTTGGCGTACATCCTGCGTCGTCTCAGAGTGTCCAGAACCATCCGCAAGTGCTGTCAGTGCTGCGTTCGATCTCTAGAATAGATGAGCACATCATCTATGAAAACCACCACGAACTGATCCAAGTACGATCTAAACAACCTGTTCATCAGGTCCATGAAAGCAGCGGGGGCATTGGTCAGCCCAAACGGCATGACCAAAAACTCGTAGTGTCCGTACCGGGTGCGGAAAGCTATCTTGGAGACATCGGTCTCCCTGATCCTCAACTGGTGGTATCCAGACCTCAAGTCTATCTTGGAAAACACCGTGGCACCCCGCAACTAGTCAAACAAATCGTCGATCCTCGGCAGTGGATATCTGTTCTTGATGGTGACCCTATTCAGCTGTCGGTAGTCCACACAAAGGCGTAGGGTCCCATCCTTCTTATTCACAAACAGTACCGGGGCTCCCCAGGGAGACGCACTGGGCCTCACGAAACCTTTCTCCAAAAGGTCCTGCAACTAGGACTTGAGCTCTCGCAGCTCAAGCGGTGCCATCCTGTATGGCGCAGTGGAGATGGGGCTGGTCCATGGTACTAGTGAGATCTCAAACTCGATCTTACGCTCGGGCGGTAGTCCTGGTAAATCGTCTGGAAACACGTCGGGGAACTCTCTAACCACCGGGATGCTCTGGAAGTCTGCCACAGGGCTGGGCTCTGCCACCACACAGGCTAGGAAGCCGTCACACCCCTGGCTCAAAAGTCTTGCCGCCCAAAGTGCCGAAATGCACCTGAAACCTCCGTCCACTGGCTGCCCGTGAAACTCGAAAGAAGGCAACTCCAGAATGGAGAAAACAATCTTCCTCTCAAAACAGTCTACCAAGGCGTGGTAAGCGGACAGCCAATCCATCCCCAGAATCACTCCAAAGTCCTCCATCTGTATCATAATCAGGTCAGCTAGCAGGCTATGTCCCCCGATGCTGACCTCGCAACCCGTGTACACCTCCTCAGCTACAAACAGCTAACCACTCGGACCTCTGATTACGAACGGATTCTCTAACAGTGTATAATCCTGGTCCAAACTAATTGCGAAACTGGCTCCGACAAACGAGTGCATAGCACCGGAATCGAAAAGTGTGTAAACGAGTCTGCCAGAAACTGAAACCATACCTGCTACCATGGATCCCGATGCTCTGGCGTCCCTGTGTGTTAGGGCATTGATACGCCCCTCAGCTCTAGGTGCGGACGAAGCAGCCACACTCTGCGTCGGACGGGTAGGTGCTGGCCGGTACCCTCCTCGCGACTGCTGTCCTCCTCCTCGTGCCTGGGAACCGCGACCTCCTGTGCGCTCTCCAGTGCTCTGCACGGGAAGTATCTGCTAACCTCCTGCCCTAGATGGGTAGTCCCTCCTGACGTGGCCCGGCTGGCCACACTGGTAGCAGAGGGGAACCGGACTCCCGCCCTCAGTGAGTCCCTACTGTCAGCTAGGCGGGGGTCCGGTGCTGGCGACTAGCCCCTGTCGAGGGCCCCCAAAGGCCACTGATGGCCCTGCACAACGTGACGGCTCTCCTACGGACGCCACGTGTCTCCGTTCTCGCCGGCCCTGTGAGAAGTCCGGCTGAAAGGGCCTCTTCCGCCCGCCGTCGGTCTCTTGCGCAGACGGGTTGGTCTCCTCGTAAGTCATAGCTGCCTCTACCACCCTCGAAAACGTCGGCAGCTTCAGGGGTTTGACATACCCCCGGATCGCAGGTCGGAGCCCCTCGGTGAACCTCCAAAGGCTCTCCTCCTCAGTGGCTACCGCTGTCGCTGCAAAGCGGGACAGCTCCAAGAAACGCGTGCGGTACGCGCTCCCAGTCATCGTCCCTTGGCGGAGAGTGTGGAACTCCCGCCTCCTCTGGTCCTGCCACGTCTGGGGAAAGTACTGCTCGCAGAAGAGGGTGACGAACTGGTCCCACGTCGGCTCGTCCCTCTCCTGTCCCCAGACCGCCCTCCACCACCGGTGTGCCGCACTCTCCAGCTGGTACGTGGCAAAGGCCACGCGGCACTCCACCGGGGGGCGAAGGGTGTCGAAGATCTTCTCCAGCTGCTCAAGCCAGTCCTCTGCCTCGGTCGGGTCCTCATCCCCCTTGAAGGAGGGGGGCTTCAGCTTCCGGAACTGTCCGAAAAGCTCGAAGTGGCGCTGTAGGGGAGGTGCTGGTGCACCTCCAGGCGAAGGTGCCTCGTGTACAGAAGTGTCGGAGGAAGGTGGGGGCGGCAGGGGCCCATCCCCTCCCTCGTGTCCAGTGCCGTGTCCGTCGCGTGGTCCCACAGAGGACTCCCCCTCTGCAACCCCAGCAGGAGGTGCTCGGGGCGGTGGGTGGAGCTCCTCTCGTACAATATCCCGTATCAGTCTGGCGAGGTCCTGGGCCTGGATGCCAGGGGGTGGTGGCTGGTCCACTGAGACATCAACAACAGCACGTCCATCTCGCCGACCTAACCCTCGGCCGCGCCCGCGGCCAGTCTCGCGACGAGGCATCTCCTGCAAGGAGACGCGAAACAAAACGGAAACGTCAAAACAGACGGCACCTAACAAAACTTCTAAGAGCTCATGTCAAGAGATATGTTGTGGTGGCTACTCTAGCTATAAACATGTGAATTGGTTATTTTCGAGTCAGTTGATTCACTTCTCGGGACGACCTTGCCCTGATACCATCTTGTAACGACCCGATTCCCGAGTCCCTACGAGACACGAGAACCAGACCGACTCGACTAATCCCATGACCTAGTCGTCCAACGAGGAAGTAACCAAAAGACAGTAAAATAAACCACATTCAGCATGAATATAACTAACAGTAAGAAAGTACAGCAATAAGGAAAGAAACTACTACAGTAGGTACCACCACAACAGTAGAACAACATTTATCATTTAACAAGAACTGCAGGTAAAGAAGGTATAGCGGAAACAAAAACTACTCACTAGAACAGAAACAAAAGAGGTACAAAAGACTGTGGTAACTCTACTGGACCCTACTCGGCCCAGCGTCCTCTGCAGCCGCCGACCCTGGCTGCTCAACACCTGGTCCTGAAAAAGGTAACGAGTGTAACACGTCAGTAAAACGCTGAGTAGAGTGGCAAACTAACTAAAGGCAACAGTAGAGTGTACAGTAGCTGTTATGTTCTCTTACTTCCTTTATTCACATCTTTCAATTTTTCTCACTATTTCATTTATTTCTCAGATCCTTTACTTGATCTCGAATGTCCTCGTGGGAACGATCTTGATTGCAGTCTTTTCCAAGAGTAGAAGTAGCACGTGGTGCTCTCCTGGCCGGGAGAGTACCCCGTGGTGATCCTACCCTTAGTCAACCACACCAAGGTCACTGACAGACGTAACGGTGACTACGGCACACGTGATAAATGCACAGGTAGCTAGCCCGTACTGGCACTCGGTCAGTCGTTTCCGTTAACGGGTGCGCCCAAAGCACAGCACGGAACCACGGCAGAGCCCTCTCAGTAACAGGGGTCCAACCCCTCCACAGTAACCAAACCGGGGCCTTGCCCCTCCACAGTCCGCGCACCCTCGCCTGACTACCCTGGTTTGCGCTAGTGGGCCTAACAAGTCGGTGAAGGAGGCTAGCAGAACCCCGGGGCCCGTGGGGTAGCTAGTACTCTCCTAACACTAGTAGCTCTCCTCGGCACTACGTACACGAGGGCCAACAAGTCGGTACAGAGCGGCCAATCCTAATCCCGGGTCCCTGGGGTGGCTGGCCCCACTCTGCACTAAACAGGTACAGGTACTTCCCTTGGTACTGCGTACCCAAGAGACAGTACAAACTACAACTCAGTTCCATTGCTTTTTCTTTCTAGGAGTTCCACTCCTAATTCCCCGTAGGGTTCCAGCTCTTTATCTCAGAACATCATATGTTTCACTTTCAAGTCCCACGTTCTCACAGTCCAGGATCTCAATATTGTTTCTTTATTCATAACAGGCAGCTATTAATTCAATTTACAGGCAGCTTTATATTCCTTTCCATTTTTCCAAGACTG
Source organism: Thalassia testudinum (assembly GCA_037157565.1). Classification (NCBI taxonomy): domain Eukaryota; kingdom Viridiplantae; phylum Streptophyta; class Magnoliopsida; order Alismatales; family Hydrocharitaceae; genus Thalassia; species Thalassia testudinum. Next base: position 218,405,533 of record JAZHRO010000031.1, on the reverse strand, counting down.
CAATATTATACATTCCGCTAGTTTTTCCATCCTAGGGTTCATGTCACATCTTAGGATCTAGCATACAACTAGTTTTCCAGCCCTAGGATTCATGCATCACCTAGGAGCTATCATTCCATACATTTCTCATTCCTAGGATTCATGCAATGTCCTAGATTCTAGTTATGGTTCCATACTTTAACAGATTTTAATAATAAACTTAAGCCACTCTACCAGGTACAACGGGAGTAATGGGGGCGTGATCGGGAATCCCGCGTGCCTCCGCGACTCCCAAGACTGCAACTGAACGAGGTCCTATCAAAAGGATCAAACACAAGGAGTGTCTCAAAACAGTGTATAGCTACTGTAGACGGGTAGAGGAATTAATTCTGAAAAGAATGCAACTCGAATCGCGGAAAACGGAGCCCGAACGAGCCCTAAACGGGTCGAAAAAGACGATACTGTGCAAAATCAGACATCTGGAACTTCTTCCAGACGTCTTAAATAGTGGATCAGAGAATTACCTGTTCAGTGTGGTTTCCCAGACGTCCAGAAGTCTGCGGGGACGTCTGTCCTAACTCCCAGACGTCCGATGGTCACCCCAGACGTCTGGAGGTCACTCCCGCCGTCTGGTACAAGTTCCAGACGTCTGATTCGCAAAGGATGGCGAATCAGCGAACCTGCGCACAGCCAACTCCCTCCCTTAGTACGGTCGGTCAACAGGAAGGAAGAAGAAAGCGGAAAACACACCTTTCAGACGTCGATATGAGCTACCAGATGTCGTCCTCGCCGTCTGCCTATCAACCCAGACGTCTGATTCTGGAAATTCTTCCAGAATCAGGGCGCGACCCGGACTCTGCTCGCGACGCCGCCCGCGTCGCACCTCGCACTCCTGCTGCTCAGACTGCAGCAGGTCCCTCTCCGCGTCGTTCCGCGCCCCCTACGCCCTCCACCGGTCGGGCAAGCCGCTCCGGCGAGCTCGCCCTCACGGCAGAGCTCCGCCCTCGCACGCCGCGCCTCCTCTGTGCTCACTGCGGCCGCCGCTGCAGCCCTCGCGCTTGCTCGCTCTCGTGCACAGGAAGGAGAAGAAGAAGGAGGCGGTGGAGATGGGAGAGGAGGCGCGGCCCTTTTAAGGCCGTGCGGAGAGGAGAGAGGGAAGGCGCGGCAGGCGTCTGCAGCCGCAGAAGAAAAAGAGGGAATAACGAATATGCGGTCTGCGCGCGCAGGCGCGCAGACGACTCGCGGGTGTGGACGATAACGATTTTTCAGACGTCTGTAAACCATCCCAAATGTCTGGCAAGACGTCTGGATGTGATCCCAGACGTCTGGTAAGACGTCTGGGCCACCTCCCAGACGTCTTAAAATATATCTGGGGCACGCGTTCGTAACAGGATAGGACTCATGTCTTGATATTTTTGTGTTTCTTTTTCTTCCTGATGGGGAGGTGGAGAGTCAATTTGCATAGGGATGGGGATTTCACCAGGTTTTTGTGAAGGCCCGGGATTAGTGGTAGTTTTCCCACTCCTCAACGTAACTGCATGTGCAGTCGGGTTATTATTTGGAGGAGGTGGGGGGGCCTGTGGTTGTGGAAACCTGGGAGGCTATTGAGGTGGTGGATTAGTAGGAGGCTGATTTAGGTAGTGTGGATTTTTGCCATGATATTGGTTCCTTTGGTGATTATGGTTGGGCATGGGTTGGGAGGGAAGATGTCCTGCAGGTCTTTGAGTGAGAGTAAACCCAATCTGATTATTCAGATTAGTGATAGTGTGGGTTACTTCCATCATTTTTTTCTGCGTGTTCTGCAGAGTTCTCATCATCTGGGCGTTGATGCCTTGTTGGGATGGCCCAAGATGAAAGGTTGGATTATATCCATACCCATTAAATTGATTTGGTTGGGGAGAAACCTGATTATTCCAAGAGTAGTTTGGGTAATTCTTCTAATTGGAAGAATTTTTAAATGTCTCCTGGATGGTAGAAATATTTTGGGTAGGGTTAAGATTTGGATAGTTGTAATTCCCCAGTGAATCATGGGCAACCTCAAAATATTGGTAATAATCAGCAGGAGTAGTGTTGAGATTGTGCAAATTTTCTCTTCGTGGAAAGTTAGGTTGGATTAGATGTGGACTGTGTGGAGCTTGGGTTGATGTAGCAAGTCTTTCCTCAATCTTCTTTTGACTAATGTGCATCTGGTGGAGCTTGGGTGTGCAAATGTTCATGTAGCAAGTTTTTGTGCAATCATTTGAAGATCATCTTGGCTTATAGGATTATATTGAGTGCCTACTTCATGAACACTGAACTGCGTGTTCGAAGTTCTGCAAAATGTCTTCATTGAAGCTTAATTAAATGTGTTTTCAATTATTAAAGGAGTTGCTACCACACGAGGCATCGACGAAATGTCAGATTTGATCTTCTAATCCATGATATAAGATCTGCATGAGCTGCCATAAAGTAATCTCGTGGTGCAGACAACTTCTTAGGAAATCTTGAAATCTTTCCCAAGAATCATGAAAAGTCTCACTAGATTTCTATTGAAAGGTCATAATAGATCTTCACAGGGAATTCGTACAACCTATAGAAAAGAATTTCTTGAGGAAGGCACTCTTGAGATGAGGCCAAGTTGTGATGGGCCGACCAATGGTCCTGAACAAATAAGCGGCCTTATCTCTAAGAGATAATGGAAATAGCTGCATTAGCCAAAGGTCTTCTTGCACATTTCGGGAATGGGTTGTTTGTGCAGGAAGAGTTAGCTCTTCAAGGTGGTTGAACAAGTCTTCCCTAGGAAGGCCATGGAAATGTTTAATTAGGTTCAAGACCGCTGGCTTGATCTCGAAGTCCCCTTCTAGTATGATTACCCCTGGTCGTTCCTCATAATAAGAAGGATCATAAAAATCTTTTAGAGGAATAACAGGCTGCTGAAGGTGTGGTGGGTTTAGCCTTTGGTTGGCTAGGTTTTGGATATTCCTACTAAACGTTTGTTGATTGGCATTCAGTTGAGCAATCTGCCCAGCCATCATTGTCAATAGATCAGGCGGGGGAGCATGATGTTGTGATTGAGGCAAATCAGCATTAGGAAGCTCCAAGTGTGGGAAGTTAAAGATGGGTGGGTTTTGGGTGGAAGGGTCAGAATTAGGGTTAGTAGTGGGGTTACAGGTAGGATTAGTGGTGGAAGTGGAAGGGTTAGTGGACCCATTTTATTGATTTTCCATTTTAGAAGAAGAAGGAAAAAGCGGTCTTCTTGTGTGGGGCGAAATCAAAAGACCCCTCCAAGTGCGGATTTTGAGACCGTCGCCCGAGCATAAAGTGGAAGAACAGGAGGGGAGGAGAAGAGATGGAGATGAGAGAAAGTGTGCAATTCAAACAAAATATTCTAGACCTAACTTAATTATGATTCCCTAGAAATAACCTAAGACTTGGTCTACCTAGGAAATAAGTAATCAACAGTGAATATGCATTCTGTTAACAAATCTAGCCAAGTTGCTTAAGGAGAGGTTTGGGCCCAGGCGTTTCCTAGGAAAATCCCCAGGTGCTTGCACAAACCTGTGCCTGATCGTTTGACATGGCCCCTGACAGAGCCATTTTCATGTATTTTGAAAGTCATCGGAATCATAGTATAGTCGCGCAAAAATGTTCGTCAAAAATTATGTTTGTAAAAATAACGAGACTTTGAGTCCTGGTTGTTCGACTCTGGGAGGCATTTGTTTACTTCTGAAATCGATCTTCTATTACTCTACTTTATTTAGAATCGCATGCTGGTTTGTGATTCTTGTGTATTTAAGTACAACATGCTTAGTTGCAAGAATATTTGGAGATAGAAATAGGCAACATTAATCATGCAAAAGATAATAGCAATCAATAAGCTCACTGTGATTTCACAACATGGAGACATATATATATATAAAAGCATTTTTCATTCATTCAGTGGGAGAGTTGTTTGCAACAAAAACTATAGAGGAAAGCTTGTACAGAAATGCATGGAATTTAAATCTAGCTACCAGAAAATGACTGCATGCAAGAATCAATGGGGGGATTTTGCATGCATCATTGCGAGAGAATAAAGACTACTCTACTAAGCAGTAATAAAAAGTAGTAAACTACGAACAACATAAACTAAGGCTAGCAAAACAAAAGGGCATTCAAGGGTGGTTCCCGATGGCCTTGGAGTGGTCGGGAGGCGAGTGAGGGGCTGCCAATGTTGCTTAGGTCGACCCTTGGAGAGAGGGAGGAGCGATCCAGCATCCCTGCATGATGTCCTCCATGATGGTGGTGAGCTCGTGGAGGTGGAGTGGTTAGCCTAAGTGAAAGTGGGCGTGAATGGAACCAATGGAGTGAGTGGTGCCAAGTATGTGAAGTGGAAAACCAAGGAATGTGAATGGGTGCACTTGGCTCCCCATGGAGTCTTTTTATAAACTCAAGGGCCTCTCTCTAAAGAGGTGTGGAACTCTCTAGAGAGAATCCAAGAGTGGCCGGCCATGAGGAGATAGAGGTAGCTATTGAGATCCAAAAAATGTGGATCTCAATTTGAATGCCTCTTGGTTGCTAAAGTTGGCAACCAAGAGGTGGCGCCACTTCAAGAGAGTTCTAGAAAACTCTAGAGAAGTGTGTGTGCGTGTAGGGGTGTGTGTGTGTGTGTGTGTGAGCGTGCTCTAGGTGTCTAAGAGGTTTAAGTTAGGTCCTAAGGGGTTTGGATAGGTGTAGGTCTTGAATTAGGGTTACAAACCCTCATTGCTAAGGGGAAAATGTAATTAAACCTAACCTAAGTTTAATTGAATGAGTGTGAACCTAATTGAGAGTGAAATAACTCAATTAGGTTGGGTTTAGGTCAATTGGACTCTCACTAAGTCCAATTGAACTTGTGTGGGTTGAGATCTAACCTCAATTAGACTCAATGAGTCCAATTGGCTTAGGTGAAGGTAATTGACTTTGATCTAAGTCAATTGGGTTTGGTGAGGACCTAATTTTGTCCTTAGGTAGGTCAAGAGGTGATGTACTAGGGTTAGGACACCTTAATTTAGGTTCCTATGGGGTTGGGATTAGGTCTAGGGAGCTAGAGATCCAGGATCAAGACTTGAATCTCAAACTAGGGACTGGAGACCAGTATCAGATGTCCAATAATGTGATCTGATGACTTACACTCAAAAATCAGAAGTCCAGACTTTAGTTCTGGATGTCGAATCTGAGTTAGGGGGAAATCAAGGTTCTATTTTGGGTATTCTGCAGAAATTGGATGTCTGACAAAGTGTTTGGACGTCCAATAGCACTGCAAGAGTGGGTTTGAGGTGTGCGGGAGATGGCTAAGGGTCCTGGATGTCCTATAACTTATCTGGAAATCTAGATGAGGGCTGGAACTAGGGTTTTAGGGCTTCCTAGGGTGTTGTGACCTAATCTAAGGGTGGCTAAGGCTTGGGGAAGTCTCTAGGCTATCTTAGGGCTAGGATGGACCTAAGCTCTTCACATTTTACTACTTTATTCCTGCTTAATAGAATAGAAAACTTTTAACTCCCTTAAATTATTATTCCTACATCTAAACTAAGCCTTCTACTCCAACTCTGCTGTAACTCCCGTTATTCCTGATCCAACTTCAGATCCTGCTCCAGATCAGCTTATTGCTTGCAATTGACATAATGTACTTAATCAGCACATTATAACATTATTTCATGCCTAGATAAAGAAAATCAGTAAATATGTAAATAATGCGTATGCATGCATGAATAACCCTAACTTGTGCTAAGTGCTAGCTTAATCTAGGTCAATTAAGACCTATGATTGCTGCGCAATCATACCCCCATGCCTAAATCTTACTAGTCCCTAGCAAATGCAAGACTAACTTATTTATAGCAAAGGCCCTTAAGGGACTGATTATTTTATCAAGTTTTTGGATAAAGATTTTTCTTCATTTTGCTTTCATCCTATGCTCTAGAAATCCAGACAATCATGAAAGTGCAGATATGTAGCTTTTGCAACGGATTCGAGTGAAAGACTAATGCACCTCTAAAGTCTGTACTTGGCCCCTAGTAAAAATTCTAGCGAGATAGGTAGACTTCTTCCCTCGGGGTATTCAAAATATTCTATGAATTCCACCCCAGCTTTAGGCTTAGGTAGAGAATCTCAGAGGGAAAAGATTATATATTTGGTAACTCACTCTCACTTGGTGCTACATAGGGACTACTACTACAAAATCTAGATTCCAAGACTACTGAGTAACTCAACTCATAGAAAGATGAGAAACACTATGCTCCCATTTGATTCATTTGTACCTATTCTCTCTTACTCTTTTTCTTTTTCACAGAGCTCACAATCCCACCAAATTCACACCTAAGATCTGTATTTGGTGGTCTCACTAGGCATTAACACTTTAATTGAGTTCTCATAACCCTAAAACTAAGTTGGAATTCCTCAGCTAGTATTCAGGCGATCAGAAACATAAGAAAAATAGGTTAAGGCCATATTTGGTGGATCTCAATTTGGTGGTATTGCCTCAATGAAATAAACACTAAATATTCATTCTTTGCTTTGCTTTTTCTTCTTTTTCTATTTCTTTTTTTTTTTTTCAACATAACACAACTAGCATTTATCCATGAACTTTATTGAGGAGGCATTATTAGGGATTGGTGGTACTCAAGAGACATTGGGTGGCTTATTTGGTGGAAATGCCTACTCACAACACCGGGGGGAGACAGATAGGACGGTGTATTTCTAACCTTGACATCAATACCCTCCTTCAACCGAGGATTCCATAAGAAATGGCTGTAACCATCCACCTTAGCCCTAGTTTTATGAAAACTCGGTCTCCGCACATTTGCCTTATTTGGTGGCTCTCAAAATTCACTCAAAAATGTATACGTGGGAACTGAGAGCGAAAACTATGTCTAATCTCAGAGCATCATCACCTAATTATCTAAGACTTCTAGATTCCTTACACTAATCTTAGAGCACCAGTACACTCTACTCTCATCTCACACTATTTGGAGAATTTTTGGAGGAAAATACTGTCCTGACTCCCAAAATACCCCCCCATGCCTAAGTTCTTGCATGTCCTCATGCATGAATATAAAAGAAAATAAATCTGATAGAGGATGAGTGGGTAGAAGTCACCTGGAATTGCTCCTGAAAATATACATTCAGCACTGGCCAACCTGTCAGCATGCACTATGCAGAAAGAAAATATGCTAATAGAAAAGTATGCTATGTATAAAAAAAATGGTTATATATAAATGATGATGGAATGTGGGGTGAATGGTACCTATATGTGCCAAGTTTAATGCCTCTAGCTAGGCAAATATTCAATCACACGTCCTCAATAAGATGAATAATCTGAACAGGTGGAGGAGGTTCCTGGTCCAAAAATGGCTTGAGGCACTGGCCATTAACCAAGGATATATGCCTAGATTTTGGTTCCTTGATCTAGACTGCCCCATTAGAATATGGCTGGATCACAACATACTGGCCAGTCCATTTGGACTTGAGCTTCCCCGCAAAGAGTTTCAGTCGTGAATCAAACAACCAGACTTGCTGGTTGGGCATGAATGCTTTCCTGCGGATGTGGTAATCATGAAAAGCCTTAGTCTTGTCCTTGTATATCAATGCGTTCTCATAGGCCTCCCGCCGGATCTCTTCTAATTCACTGAGCTGGAGTTTCCATTCTTGACCTCCTGCATTAAGGTCAAGGTTGCATTTTTGCACTCCTAAAAGGCACAGTGTTCCAGCACAACAGGAAGGTGACAGGCCTTGCCATATACCATGCGATATGGTGACATTTCAAGTGGGGCCTTATATGCAGTCCGATATGCCCAGAGTGCGTCAACTAATTTATCAGACCAATCCTTCCTGTCTGGTCTAATCAACTTCTGGATAATCAGCTTGAACTGACGGTTAGATACTTCAGCCTACCCATTGGTCTGCGGGTGATACGGGGTGGCTATATGGTGATGTACCCCATATTTCTTTAATAACGACCTGAAATGGGTGTGAATGAAGTGACTTCCCCTGTCGCTAATCAGAGCGTGGGTGATGAGAGCCTCATCATGAGCCCTAGCTAGCTCATCTTGACCTAAGAAAGAGAATAAAAGCTCCTACATAACCTAGAGAAGGGCTCAATTCAAGGAATAAGTGTTCTAAGAAGAAAACACGAAATAAAGGGTAAAACTGCAATTTTACCATTGCAGTACATAAATGGAATTTCTCAAAGGCACAACATAAGTCAAATGGTCTGAATAAGATAAAAATTGGGTTGGTTTAATCAGAAATGGGTTCATATGCAATCCAGGAATTAAATGACATCTTGTAACCCTAAAACAGACTCGCTTAATTCAATAAGGTTCTAGTCAGAATAAAAATTAACTAAACCCTCTAAAATTCATGTAAAAATATCTCCTAGGGTTTATAACCTTCAATTTAACCTTTAGAACCTATTTTGACCTAGATTAGGGTCCTAGCTAATTAATTATCCTAATTTGGGTTTTTGTGCAAAAAGTCTAGCCAAATGTGATCAAACCTAAAATTCAACTTCACCATTGGATTCCTTAGGTCCAAATTAGGTTTGTACCAAAATTTGGACCTAAGGGGAGGTCATCTTGACCTACTTTTTAAATTAGTACACCAATTACATTTTGGCCCCTATCTTTCGAAAATAATTGCACAGACACCCCAAACTTCCTCGCCACTATTACAAGCAAGTCCCTCTGCCATTAATGGGGAGAAATCCTACTCCGGCGAGGAATGGATGGGGAATACTCCCTGATTCCTCAGAGATCTCCCAGATTTGGAAGGGAGATTCTTTGAGGAATTCCCTTCCATCTGAACTCGATCCTACTCTCTGATTTGTACCCAATCTCTCATGCGAATGCACGAGAGATTTGGGTCTCTAACTGATTCCTTCTCTGGTGAGGACTCTCACACTTGGAATCTTATCTTCCAAGCATAGAAACCCCTGCCAGTGCCTATAAAATGACGCTCAACTCTGGCCGCACCTCCTCAACTCAACTTGGCTGGATTTCCATCTCAATTTCTTCTTCTCCTCCAGCCAAGTGGTCCAGCGAGCTCCGATGAGCCCCCCTCCTCTTTCTAGTTGCACTGCCAAAATACTAGTGGTAGAGCTATCCTCACCATCCTCCTCCACATTGCGCAACACCCATGCGAGCATCCCTAGCCCCGTCGTCGCTGCCGTCTTCCTCCACTGGATGCTTTCTTCTCCGACGACAGCAGGTATTGCCAGCCGCCCTCTATCCCCCTTCGTCCACTTAATTAGGTTAGAACCACTCGTCTCTATCCCCTCTTCAATTCCCCCCAACCTATTTCACAAAACACCCCTCGACATCCACTATCCACCACCATCTTACCCATCTCCGGCCAACCTCCAGCGAGACGCACCCGTCATTCCACAGCCCCACACGTCTCGCCACCAACCTCACAACCTTCGCCACACTCCACTGAACATCATCCACCCACCCACAGACTGCCTACATGATGAGAGCCTCATCATGAGCCATAACTAGCTCATTTTGACCCAATAAAGAAGATAAAAGCTCCTACATAACCTAGAAGAAGGCTTAACTGAAGGAATAAGTGCTCTGAGAAGAAAACATGAATTAAAGGTTGAAACTGTAATTTTACCATTGCAGTACATAAACGGGATTTCTCAGAGGCAAAACATAGGTCAAAAGGTCTAAATGAGATAAAAACTAGGTTGAGGCAATCAGAAATGGGTTCATATGCAATCTAGGAAGTAAATGATATGTGGTAACACTAAAACAGACCCGCTTAATTCAACAAGGTTCCGGTAAGGATAAAAATCAATTAAACCATCTAAAAATCATGGAAAAATATCTCCTAGGGTTTAGAACACTTAATTTGGCCTTTGGAACCCAGTTTGACCTAGATTAGGGTCCTAGTTCATCAATTAACCTAATTTGTGTTTTTACCCAAAATGTCCACTCAAACGAGGTCAAACCTAAAATCCAACTTCACCACTGGATTCCTTAGGTCAAATTTAGGTTTTTACCAAAATTTGGACCTAAGGGGAGGTCATCTTGACCTACTTTGCAATTTAGTACACCCAAATCACAATTTGTTCCCTATCTTTTGAAAAGCATGACAGAACGCCCCCTAACTTCCTCGCCACCTTTGCAATCAGGTCCTGCTGCCATTATTAGGGCAGAATCCTGCTCCAGCAAGGATTTGAGAAGGAATCCTCTCTGATTCCTCAGAGATCCCCTCCAAGAAATGGAAGGGAGATTATCTGAGGAATTCCCTTCCATTTGAGGCCAATCTTGATCCCTGGTGTGAACCCAATCTCTCGTGCGAACGCACGAGGGATTTGGGTATCTAAATTCTTTCCATCTCCAGCGACCGACCTCAGACGATTGCGTGCCTTCCACGCCTTGAACGACTGGCCCAATGCCTATATAAGAACCCACACCTCCGGCCGCTCATCTTCAGCTTGATTTGGCCGAGTTTCCACCTCCAATTCATCTCCTCCTGCCCGGCCAAAATTCCTAGCAAGCTCCAGCGAGCCCCCCTCCCCTCCCTCTTCTCTCTGCCACAAAACCAGTGGCAGAGTTATCTTCCTGACTCTCCTACGCGTCGCGCAGCACCCGCATACGCCGCCTCAGCCCCGTCGTCGCCGCCGTTCTCCCCCACTGGGCAGCATCTTCTCCGGCGACAGCAGGTACTGCTGTTCACCTCTCCATATCTTCTCCACATTCCCCTCTCTCTTTTTCCTTTACTATTTTATCTACTTACCCCCCAACAGTGCCTGAACACCTCCATCTTCCTCGCCTCCGACCGACCTCCAGCGAGCCGCCCACACCACTCCGCCCCTCCACACGGCTCGCCAACCCCCTCGTGAGCTCCGCCTCACCACCATGAACTCATTCCAACCCTCCACAGCCACTCCAGACCTCCACAATAACCCCCCGACCAACCCCACAACTCCGGCCACAGGTTGACCTAGGCACGCACGCCTAGGCCGACCTACGACCTGCAGCATCGTCCACCGCCTTCACTGTGCTACAGCGAAGGTCTCTAGCTAGTCTGATTGGACCGAGAGGCTCATTTTGTGTCTGACAGTGTTGATGCTCCTGCCGCCATGGACGACATTTGAAGAAGCTCCGTAGCAGCTCCAGGCGCCAGGGCTCCCAGGCTGCTGGTGCTGCGTAGTCGTGCGAGTGTCGCGAAGTGCCCTAGTCCAGCAATGAGCGCAAGCAGAGCCAGCAGCTGTGAGGATGGCATGCGAGTCTGCGGGCGTGCGCGAAATCAGGGCAGAATCTTTAGTCCCACATCGTGGAGAGACGAGGCGCCGCTGCGACATAAATTGAATTTGTGAAATTACCTTAACGCCTCCGTAAGCACAGGGGTGAGGTCCCTCACTTGCCCCCCACGCACGCCACGTCCGCGGCTTGACCACGCGGATCTGGTGGGATCCGACCGACCCAATTCTTGAGCACTCCTCGCGCATCACACCACCTGCAGGTCTGCCTTGTCCCGGGTACGATCTGACCCGAATATCCGTGTGGTTCTGGGAGAGCGACCTTGAGTGAATTGTTGAGAGAGAGAGATGTGCGGGTAGAGGGAAATGGGTAGGTTTTGCTCCTGTGCAGGCAGACTGAGCGTGGAGAGACTTAGCCACAAGGAGAAGAGAAGAAGCAGAAGAAGAAACTAAGCGAAGGAGAGACCAAGGCAGAGAAGAAGAAGAGGAAAGAAGCCTTCGCAGGAGAAGAAGGAAGAGCAAGGTTGGAGCAAGCCAGAGAACGAAAGAAAGGTCAAGTGAAGACAGCAAAGATCAGAATAAGAAGAAAGAAGGAAGGCAAGGCAGGAGAAGAAACAAGAGAAAAGGTACAAAGGCAAGAAGAAGAAGCCTTCGCAAGCAAAGAAGAGAAAGAAGATCAGAAGAAGAAAAGGGGGAAAATACTTTTAAGACGTATGATCACCAGATCAGACATCCAATTTCATATTTTTTGTCATAATTACTTTTAGTGGCATACATTCATATTTGAATTAACATTTTGAGTAAATTAGAGTGTTTAATTACATTTTGATTAGTAGTAAATTTCATTTGCTCCCTGTGTTCGACCTCGAATACCCCGATTTTCGAGTAATAAAATTCTCTATTTGTTTGAACGCTTTGTTGGCTATACTACAACGTGATATACTTTAAACCCGCACAAAAAGCGTGACAACACTACACCACCACAAGCACCCCCTGTCCTAACCCATAAATCCAGCCACAGAGCAACCTAGGCACGTACGCCTAGGTCACCCCGCGGCCTGCCACCGATGGCCTCACCTTCGTCATGACATGGCGAAGGTCCTCCTGTGGTATGATAGAGCAGCAAGGCCCCATTTGTGTCATGCAGGATCTGAGCACCAGTTGCCATTAGCGACGACTCGAGAAGGTCACAAGCTTGCTCTAGGTTGAAGCACTTCAGGGTCCCAGGTCCAGAAGGCTTGGGGCAGTCTCATGCATTCAGTTGCCTAGGAAATTAGCGTTGTAAGGTCTGCAGGTGCAACAATTGGAAGAAAGAACTTCTATGGGTGTGCGAGCAAAAGCAGGTCGGACATTAGTCCCATCTCGTAAACGTTTAAGTGAGGCGCGCGTAGTATATTGAATTTGTGTTTTAGTCTCTTCGCCTCAAGACACACATGGGGTGAGGTCCGTCACCTATACATGCCTCTTCTATGAATTTGATCCTGCGGACCTGGCAACCCGACTTGACTATCCTACCGAGCACTCCTCGTGCAGTACACCCATGTCGGTGCACCTGGACCCGGGAATGCGACCTGACCTGATTACCCGGCTCTAGGAGAGCGTACTGAAGAGAGATATACAGAGAGAGAGACGCGGGTGTGGGTAGAGGGGTAGGTTTTACTCTTCGGTTTTTGTAGGGAAGAAGAAGGAGAAGAAAGGCACAGCTGAAGTGAAGCTGACACTTAGCTACAAAAGGAAGAAGAAGGAAGGAATGCTAAAGAAAGAAGACTCGTAGAGGAAAAAGAGAAGGAAAGACAAGGTAGAAGGAAGAGGCGAAGCCAAAGAGAAGAGGAAGTTAGAGAGCTAAGGCTGAAGAAGGAAGAAGAAAGAAATAAAGGGAAAGACAAGTGGAAGTAGAAGAAAAGCTGAAGCCAAGGGAAGTAGAGCCAAGGAAAGAAGAAGAAGAAGACCCGCAGGGAAAAAGAAAGGGAAATACCAGCATAAGAAGAAGAAGAAGAAGAAGAAGAAGAAAAGCTGAAGCAGAGCTAAGCAAAGAAGAAGAAGACCTACAGAGAAATGGAGAAAGAGAGCTGCAGAGAAGAAACAAGGAAGAAGAAGCAGATGGCCAAAGAAGAACAGAAGAAAAAGAGGAAATCAGAGAAAGAAAGCACAAAGAAGAAGAGAAAGCAGACAGGAGAAGATATAAGACAGAGTTAAAAGAGAACATCTTTTTAAGACATCTGATCCCATGATCAGACGTCCTATTTCTCTATTTTTGCCACAATTAACTTTTAAACTCATGCATATATATTCTGAATTAAGTTTTGAGTAATTAAGTGTTCAACTACATTATTGAGATTAGTGAATAAATTCCAATTACTCCCTGTGTTCGACCTAGGATACTTAGGTTTTCTAGTTATAAATTTTTATTTGTTTTCGTCGAGAGTTCATCTATATTACAATGAGATATCTATTAAAACATGATCTAGCCACGTCACCAGCGGGGTATTCCGAGTCTCGCAAAGATGTTCTACCGTACGAAAGAAATGACAATCTTATGGTTAGCCCATCTCGCTGGGATGGCCTCGACCCACTTCGAGACATAATCGACGGCTAGTAATATGTACTCGAAGCCATGCTAGTTTGGAAAAGGGCCTATAAAATCGATGCCCCAGACGTCGAGCACTTCTACGACCATGATGGCTTGGAGTGGCATTAAGTCCCTCCTGGTCATAGAACCAACTGACTGGCGTTGTTTGCAGTGTTGGGCGTATCTCATAAGATGGTTGGCCAAAAAAATTTTGACTACAAAATTTTTGCCGTTGTTTTTCGTCCCAAGAAATGGCCACCACAAGCATCGTTGTGGCAAAAAGATAACACACTGGGGATCTCAGAATCTGGGATGCATCTTCGAATAATCTGGTCTGCTCCAATGTAGAAGAGCAATGGGTTATCCCAAAGGTAGTATTTGGCCTCTGCAGTGAATTTGAGTTTCTGGTCCTTGGATAGGTTCGCTGGAATTTTGCCTGTAGTAAGGTAGTTTCCGATATCCGCGTACTAGGGGACCTTAACAGAATGAACTGCCAAAAGAGATTCATCTGGAAATTGCTCGTGGATTGGTAAGGAATAAGGATTATGGTCTGGGTCCAATCTGGATAGGTGATCCGCCACAACATTTTGTTTTCTGGCTTTGTTGCAGATTTTGATATCAAATTCTTGCAATAGAAGGATCCATCTAATGAGCCATGGTTTGGCATCCTTCTTTGCCAGCAAATGCCAGAGGGCGGAGTGGTTAGTGAAAATGATGACCTTGGACCTTAATAAGTATGATCTGAATTTCTCCAACCCGAATACTACTGCTAGCAGTTCTTTTTCGATGATAGTGTAATTGCACTGAGTCTCATTTAGTGCCTTACTATCATAGTATATGACAAAGGGTTGTTTCTCCCGACGCTGGCCTAAAACAGCACTGACAGCAAATCGGAATCATCGCACATCATTTCGAAAACAAGCGACCAGTCGGGTGGTTGGAGAATCGGGGAGTTGGACATAGCACTTTCTAAAGTCTCGAAGGCACTGAGACACGAGGTGTCGAATTCCAATGGGGCATCGGCAGCCAAGAGATTCTTCAAAGGCCGTGCAATTTTTGAGAAATCGCGTATAAATTTTTGATAGAACCCGACGTGACCCAAGAATGATCTGATCTGCTTGATCGAGCTAGGTGGTGGTAAGTGGGAGATAATCTCTAATTTAGCTCGGTCAACCTCAAGTCCATTTTTCGAGATCCTGTGCCTTGTACTTTGCCATCCCTCACCATGAAATGGCTTTTCTCCCACGAAAGTACTAGGTTTACCTCAATGCACCGTTTCAGGATCTTGGTGAGGTTATCAAAACAAGATGCGAAATCATCTCCGAAAATGGAGAAGTCGTCCATGAATACCTCAACATAGTCCCCAATCATGTCAGAGAAGATGGCCATCATACAATGCTGAAATGTCGCTGGTGCATTGCAGAGGCCAAAGGGCATCCGCTTGAAGGCGAATGTTCCAAAGGGGCATGTGAATGTGGTCTTGTCTTGATCTTCCAGGCTAATCGCTACCTAATTATTCCCAGAGTATCCATCCAGAAAGTAGAAGAAACTGCGTCCGGCTAACCGTTCCAAGATCTGATCAATGAACGGCAAAGGAAAGTGATCCTTCTGGGTAGCCGTGTTCAGTTTCCTGTAGTCGATGCTGACCTGCCAAGATGTCGCAATGCGGGTCGGGATGGATTTGCCCTTATCATTTTTCATGATGGTGAGTCCTACTTTCTTGGGCACTATCTGGATTGGACTCACCCACTGGCTGTCTGAGATGGGATATAAAATGCTTGCATCTAGCCATTTGATGATCTCCTTCTTAACAACCTCTAGCATATTCGGGTTAAGCCGTCTTTGAGGTTGTCTCCAAGGTTTCACCCCCTCATCCGTGTAAATGTGATGAGTGCAATACGAGAGGCAAATACCGCAGAGATCAGCAATACTCCACTAGATAGTAGCCCAATGGTCTTGCAGCATAGAAATAAATTGATGCTCCTATTCTTGGGTTAAGTGGGCGTTGATAATGACTGGGTATGTCTCACTTTCGCCCAAGAAAACATACTTGAGTGAGTCAGGTAAGGGCTGCAATTCAATCAAGGGTTGGTCAGAGTCAGAAATGAGAGTGGGAGGAGCAGAATTGATGGTGGGAATCTGCTTATCCATGTGCGTGTGAATTCCCGTCGAGTCGCTTCCTGTGGAATAATCGATTGTGGCTACATTAATGGGAAATCCGTTAGCTGTATTCACATCTTCCCACAATAATAGGGGCGATTCATAAATATATGGATCAGGATAGCTGGATCCAGGGGTGCTGAGGTCAGAAGCACACCCTAAACAGTCAGATCCTCGGGGAGTTGTGTAATGCAGTGGTTTCAATCCCATGTGGATCGATGTTCGACAACCCTGATAGTGTGGACGAATGAGACATTGGGTCATCACAAAGGAGCCCAACATTGACACAGTATGCCGGATCTTCATCTTCACCATCCTCCTCTATTCGATCACAGTCAAAGTTCTTTGTTTCCCTGAATATGTCCAGTCGAAGTCGCTCATTTCCTAAAGCTATCTCCATACACTCGGATGCACAATCGATGTTCGCTCGGGCTGTCGCTAGAAAAGGGCGACCCAAAATAATTAGTGCACCTCGCAGATTAGGGGGAACTTCCATATCTAGAATGAAAAAATCTATGGGAAAGCAGAACCCGCGGACTTTTACGATCACTTTCTCAACCCCCCCTCTTGGTGTTTTGACTGATCTGTCAGCTAGCTAAATTGTGACTGAGGTGGGCTTCAACTCCCCAAATTGAAATTGATCAAATACGGCAATGGGAGTTAGGTTGATGGACGAACCCAGATCTAGAAGGGCCCGATCAAATGGAGAATCCTGCAAGAAGCAGGATATGAGTAGGGTACCAGGGTCTTTCTTCTTCAGCGGTAGGTCAGCTAGAGTCACGACACTAGCCTCTTTCAATAGTACCACCTGTAGTCCAATTCTCGGATGTCGCTTCGGGGTACAATAGTCCTTGAAGAACCTAGCGACAGTGGGAATGTGATTGATTGCCTCGAGGAGGGGGACCTGAATATGTACTTCCTTGAACATTGATTTCAGGTCCTCAAAATTCCCCGTGTCCTTTTTCCGTACTGCATTTCATGTCAGAGCCTTAGGAAAAGGGACGTGAATTTCAGGGTTAAGTGGCCCCTTACCATTATCTACCACAGGTGGCTCCTAAGATGACAGAGTCGAACCCATCTGCGGCGAAGGGTGGGAAAAATCGGGACTCGCCTACCTAAGTGGTGGGTCGAATGTCTTCCTTAAGCTCCTCAAAGAGAAAGCATGTGCATCGGTTTGGTGTCCATGAGGTGGTGTCGAGCGAAAGGGGCAGAATACGCGAGGTTCTACAAAGGCGGCAGGCCTTGTGCGTAACCGGGTGGTGCAGGAGGCGCCTGTAATATGGCGTGTGCCTGTCCCTGCAGTGCCTGAAACCATGGTGGGGCACCATGGTTCTACACATATCGAGGATTCAGGATGGGTTGGGAGGGCAAGGGTCCCTAAGTCCGATGCTCCTGCAACAGCTGGTTCTGTGTGTTCTGTATGGTCTAATTTGATCAGCCATCGCCTTCATAATCTATAAGCTATCTTGTGTTGATTTCCTCATTGATTCTTGCAGCTCCTCTTTCAAGGCCTCGAAAGGGTCAGCCTACTTTGGAGGGTGGTTGGTAGCTTGGTGCAGCGGCTAGTATAAAGAGCAGGGTTGTTGCTGCTGAGACGGGAATGGCTACTACCTAGGGTACGTGTTTTGCCCATTCCTGTATTGCCTGGTCTGGTAGTGTGGATCTTGATGTGGTCTTTGTGAATTACCAGACCAAGAGAAGCTCAGATGCTGGCCCCAACTAGTGTTATACATCTTCGAATACGGGTTATTACGCCCATATCCATGGATAGCACTGACATCCTCGTAGGCCGAAGATGTTTGAGATGTATATCCGTCAAGGGGTACGCATTATAATCTATGGGTGGTGTGTAACCCTAGTCGTAGGGTGCCAGATCTAGATTATTTATGGGATCCTGATATGCGGGATCTCGTAATTACGGAGAAGATGCATCTCGAGTGAGTAGATTAACTCGAGCAGGAGGGGCTCGGGGTGCATAGGAGGGTCTTGCGGTGGTAGAGCTTGAGTCAGATTGACCCTAACTGATCTAGTGAATCATTTTTTTGATTAGGTTTATTCTATCTAGCTGCTTGACGATGATATCCATGTTGACTCGAATAGACTCGGTGTGAGCCTCGTGGATACCAACCTACTGCTGACCAAGCCACTGGAGTTGGTTCATGGATGTGGCATTCATCGAGTTCTCCGCTAATAATTCGAACAACTCAAATGCATTGTTCTCATCTTTTGCGAGAACATTTCTGGCACTAGATGCATCGGCCAGATACTGATGTGTGTCATCCAGCCCATGGTAAAAAATCTGAGCTAAGCGCCATCTGGGTATACCATGATGCGGGCATTTTCGAAGAAGGTTGTGAAATCTGTCCCACGCTTCATATAACTTCTCCCCAGCTCCCTGGGAGAAAGTCATGATGGCGTGCCACATTGCATTTGTCTGACCGATTGGGAAGAACTTTTGCAGGAATTCATGTTGTAATTCCGACCAGGTTCCAATTGGCTTCCCAATAGCCTTGAACCAGTATGAAGCTTTGTCCCTCAGAGAGAATGGGAAAAGATTCATTAGAACAATCCTGAGATCAATATTACTGGGTCGAATCATTTCAGTGAGTCGACTCAGGTCCTCAAGGTGCTAGAACGGATCTTCGCTTGAGTTCCTGTAGAAATGAGTGCTGATCAACCCAATCACATTGGGCTCGAGCTCAAACACATCTCCACCTGCGGGAATTCTGACTAGAGGTGTGACGATTTATGTAGCTGGGTCGTAGAAATCCCGCAGCTGTTCTCCTTAAGGCAGGTGCTACATCTTGTCAACTGCCGTCAAGATGCGATCCATTCTCTGCTGATGCTGTTCCTCAGATTCGACGACCTCAGCTTCTAGACGAGCCATCAGGTCTAGATTCTCGATATCTTCAACCAGTCTAGGTCCAGGTCCAGATTTTGCCATGGTGGCTCTGGGAGTAGAAGAAGTGGGGGGAGAACTTGGTCTGAGAGAGGTGACTTGCCTCCTTAGGGGTGGCTCCCAAGGTCCAACCAAGTGAGGTCGAAGTGACCTCCTTCCTTGCATACACCACCCAACCCCTGGGTTGGTGTAGACAAGCAGGACAAGGCCAAGGCCCTGTCAATCAAATGGTCCTTATGGATCAGGTGACTAGATTTTTCATTAGAAGTTTGAATTCCTGAAGAGAAGTTCGTCGTTCAACCGACTGAAAGTGGTTCTCACCTCTCAAGCTAACCCAGCCAGTCTGGTTACGAGGGGACTAGGGGGAAGGTTCTTCCTTTGGCTTACGCCTCCGGTTCTGTTAACCCCCGAGCCACGGTCGTTTGACAGTACCCCATAGACTTAGTCACTAGGTTTGGCAAGAGTGGTTGAAAACACCTAGTAGTATGACAACGAATTCGGGTTGATTTCGTGCTTTAAAATTAATTTTTAACCCATTTTCTTCAGAGGGTTTTGTGGTGAGTGGCCCACAAGGTGACTGATAGGTGGTTTTCAACTCAACTCAGTAATTAAGTTAATTTCACTTAATTTAGAGTAGAAGAAATCACTTAGGTTAACTAGAAGTCCTGTCGATTATGCAATATAGGGTCGAATAAACCTAACATTTTAGAAATTTTTACTAGTTGAGTCCAGGTCGTTCACTGGGAGGCATAATAATTTTCTCCAAATTCACCAATTTTGCTTTTATCTCTTTAAGTTTAGGAGGTAAAACTAGTTTAATTTTCATAACATGAATTTTGTCAAAATATTTAACTATAAAAACATATAAAATTCCATATGCAAACATATTTACTCAAAATGTTGTACTTTATTAACAATTAAACATGTTATTTTTTTCAATTTTATTTCATTCCAAGAAATTAGGTCAAAAAGTTATCTAATTAAAGCATGCCTTTTTACATTTAAGAACAAAAAGTAATTATGCAAGAGAAAATTCATTTAATTTTCATCTCTCTTCAGCCTCTAATCTTCTTCTCTCTCTCTTTTATTTTCTTCTCTCGAGCTCTCTTTCTTCTTTCCTTGTGTTATTTCTGCCTTCACCTACGTTCTTTTCTTCCCTTAGTTTCTCTTTTGTTCCTTAGTCTTTTCCTTAACCCTTCTTAGCCAGTGCCTTTTCCTTAAGCACTTAGCATATCCTTCAGCAGCTTCTCTTTCCTCAAACTTTCAGCTGAACTGGGTTTTTTTACTTTTTAAACCAAAAGATCATGTATTTGCTGTGAGGTCCTTTCGAGGATACACAGCACCCTGAGACCAGGGTGGGACTAGACCCTACTCGATCCTCGCCTAATCTTAGTTAGGTTTGTTTTAGTTTATTTCTAAATCGGTTCATAGTCCCGAGCTGCATCGGCTCAACCTGGCCTCTGAGGCCAAACTCGCCCTCCCAGGCCACATTAACATCCGCACACCCCCAAGGGTGCACACACCCACAGGCATATGCCCGCACACACAGATACAATGCTCAGATCAGATTAGAATAGGAATCGGTGCGCCGAGCGTTGACGACTGCATAGCCAAGGGAACAAAACAGTTTTATACCTAGGCACGCGCTCGTGGATATTCGATGTGGGACAAACATTCCCCTTCTAGACCTGAATTCAATCGATCATAACTTTCTACCCAGAACTCCAAATTGGATGATTTAAAGTTCGTTGGAAAGCTCTAAGGATAATCTACACAATTTTATGGTCAATTTAATGTTTTAATGATGTTTGGGTCTTCAATTTAAGAGATGAAATCAGGGGTTCTACAAGTTTTATAAAAGCCTGGGGATGTTTTCATCTCAGGAGAGTCCTCAGATGGACTTCTCTCATCAATTAGATGGTCTGTCTATGTTATATAGACAATTCCGCTTCTATTAAAGTTGGTTTTAAGCTCTTAAGACCTACAGAACCTGCAGAGAGGCTTTTCTCTTCTATGAAAACTTCAGAGGTTGATTTACAGATTTCAACAAGTGCAATAGACACTTTAAAGTGTTCCTAATCTATTTAGATTAATTATAAGGGTTATAACTAATCCATCTAGGTAGGTTTTAGATTTGAATTTCAACAAAATAGTGCTTCTGTTGGTTTGGGTTTGAGAGTAACGCAACTTGGCAGGAACAAAATCTTCACACATTACATCATTTGAGCTTACTTTATTCTTTCTAAAAACATCAAACAGAATCTTACAAGCAGTCTGCACATCTCAATTCCTCAATTCAAGCTCAGAACACCATTATCAGAATCAGGTTGACTATGGAAGCTCGAAAATTAACTTTTTGTTTAAAGCTTCCTCCTAAGAAATTAATGTATCAATCAGAGTCTCCTCATCATCTAGAACTCACTCAGATCTTCAGATTTGAGTTCTGTCCTTAATTCCGAGGGATTCAGGGTCGCCACCTGAACTAAAATAGGTGTGTGTTCGACAAGGTTGTTTAGTGGTAGTTACAGTATTTTGAGAGTTAAAATAGCTTCAGTGCATCACACTGAAGCTTCTGAGCTCCTAAAATGTTTCTCAAATCCTTCATAACAGTCTTCCCCAGCTTGCCGGAGTTGGGGAAGATGAAGTTACTTCTAAAGCTCCAGTGATTAAAACCTCAAACAAATATTTTCAAAATGATCAGTAATCCTTATTTTATTGTTCTGGAGTTACTTAACAATTTCTAGAGGCTGCAACACATCTTTGGCTCGCCGGAGCTTGTCGGAGCTCCGGTGATTCCAGAAAATATAAATTGCATGTACAGATTAATAAAATTAACCATTTTTTATCCAGAAATGATTTTGAGGTTACAAGGAACCTCTTTATCACATTAAATTCTTCATTTGTTCATTGAAACAAAAGATTTGACAGTAAGTTCGTTTCTTAAAAATTTGATTGGTTTAAGCTCAGGACTTGATTTAACTACTAGATTGAGAAGTTAAATCAAGCCAACAGATGTTATTAATCATAAATACATATTTAATTTATAGTTTGAAATGTCCCTGAGCCGCCTTGGACAGCGAGCTCACGAACTAAATTAAGATTGGGCATTTAATTATAGATGAAAATAATAGGTAATATAATGTTGATTAGTGTTCATTAGTGGTGATAGGTGATGAAAGAACCTAGTGAAGGTGGAATTTAAATCGACTACTGTCACCATGGATAGTGAAGTAGTCGGTGAAGGTGAGATTTGAATTAGGTGTTTAGGTGATTCAATTAATCATTAAAGTGAATTAGAAGTGAACATGGAAGATAAAAGAAGGTGTACAGTGAAGTAAAAGACAAAATTAAAGTCTCTGGCAAGCTCAAGGAACTCGTCGGAGTTGGAGGAGATGAAACAAAATTCTAAAATTACTCTAACCTAACTAACTAAACTAACTAACTAAGCTAGCCTACTCCTACTCCTACTCCTAGTCTACTGTTACCTGGATGAAGGGGTGAATAGGGTTCCGCTGAAGTTTCATAGCGGACGACGAAATTAGAGGGTTGAAGAAAGATCTCCGGCAGGCGAATTTGAGGTGGAGGGGAGGAATCCTAGGGTTGGCACCTTTGTCGGAGGTGCGGAAGACCACGCCGAATCTCCTCGGCTACTTAAGATGGACGGAGGAAGTCGGAAGATGAAATGGGGGATCGCCATAGGTTTGGAAGAATAGCCTATTGGGTCAGCTGTAGTATTAGAAGAGGGAAGGGAGCCAACTTGCTAAAATCAGTGGTGTGAGGGGGTATTTATAGCAGTCTGCAGCGAAGAGAGGGCGGGGTTTGGCCGAAGAAGAAGCTCAAGGAGCTTAACCTCCGTCCTCGTCTCTGACGACGGTGAGGTTATCTCCCACTGAAAAATAGGATTTTCGGTTAATCTAGACCGATGGATCAGGTGGAGGTGGTGAGCGCAAGTTGCAAGAGCTTGGGCAAAGAGGAATGATGTCGGCAGGGCAGTGATCGCGCGGTGGGATGACTCTCTGCTGCCTGCCATTCGTTTGGCTGGAGAAGAAGAAGAAGAAGAAAATGATGAGTGACTTAGAAGTAATAAAACTTAAGGACCTATGTGAGAAATAAGGACTCGACAGTAATGATTATTAAGGACTAAAATGTAAATCCAGGTTTTAAAGGTTTATTTTAATTTAGATCTTTTTCAACTTTTTATATATGTTAGTAAATAAGGTAAATATTATGTTTACACCTTGAATTTACATTTTTGACCTTTTTAGATTAATTTATTAGATTAAATAAAATCCCTTAAGTTATTACATATTTAGTTATACATTATACTTAAGTTACTTATCTTATTAATTACGGAAATGATTAGTATGATTTCTAGTCCAATTATTATCTAAATTATTAATAATGCTAATTGAATGATAAAATGTCATTTTTATCTTATTTTAAGGTCCTTAAGTAAATATCCCTTTTTCTATAATTAACCCTTATATATTCATAACCCTAGCTAATTAACTAGGAAGACTAGTTAATTAGGGGTAATTAGAGATCATGATGAGTATCTCATCATACCCCCAACCCAAAATTTTGCTAGTCCCTAGCAAAATTAACTAAGACTATGATGATTTAAAGCATTTGGGTTTAAATTATTATACATAGTAAATATGTAGAGGAAAGCTTAGGTCAGAAATTTTTTTTTTTAAATTTAATATAAATGATTAATGTATAGGGCATGTGTGAAAATTTTATTACTTAGAGTTATACTTATAACATTTTCAAAACACACTTAAAGCAATTTGTAAACAAGAATTTTATTCAAAATAAGAATTCTTCAAAAATCTCTTAATCTTTGTAACTATTCTTAACTCAAATTAGAATACAAAGTGTTTTAAGAAAAACAAAACTTAAGGATTGAGAATTAAATTCTAACTCAAAAACTTAAATAGATTTAAGTTAATCCCTTCTTTATGATATTTGACTTTTATCAATATAAGTTTAAGCAAATTAACCAGATACTCATTATTAATCAAACTTAGTGTAGTAAAACTCTAATTTACTAGCCTACAACACCAAAGATTAACTTCTAGACCTAGGATTCTGTCAATTCTTCTCCTTCAGGTCTCAACTTAAAATCTTCAAAACCCAAGTTCTCAGGCTTCACTGCCCAATACAAAGGTTTAGCAGCTATGATTTTAAAATATCTGTGCTTAGTGAAGAGAATTGTCCTAAAGACATCCAAAGTTGCAAAAATCCAGATCTTAAGACATCACTTTCCAATCCTAATTATTCCAATTCAAGCCTTTGGCTTGGCCTTACTCAAGTTTAGTTGCTTTCTCCTCACCAGTTTTCTATCCCGAGGTCAGCACTTTTTGTGTATATCTCCCCAGTGGACCACTAGGTCTCTTATTCCTTTTTTTTTTTTTCTCCATATTTTTTTTCTCTTTTTCTATAGGTTAGAACACCCATTTGTAGTGAGGTGTTCTTTTTATTTGATGGAAGGAAGGGTAGCATCCATTTGTAACGAGATGCTTTTATTTATTTATGGGAAAAACTGCATAAGTACCCATTTTTAGCGAGGTACTTAACTGCAAGGTGTTTTATTTATTTTTTTCTTTTTTTTTCTTTTTCTTTTCCCCTTCTCATTTTTCTTACTACCATTTTTCAAGAACCGCCCCGCGGAAATCCTTAGACTAAAGAGGATTCAGAATTGATCTCTTAACCTCTGTGTTTTCGCGATCTTAGATGTCAACAAGACAATTCTATATGAGTGAATTTTAGATGTTTAGGTTACTTAGCTCTCAAACCAGAGCTTGGACAACAATACCCTTTACTCTTAGGTTCTTCAAATTTTTTGTTTCTCGTATAGGATCTGTCAAGACAAAATTTACCAAGTCTAGTTATTTATCTCTAGCTTGTAAGTTTTGTAAACTAAAATTATACCAACTCCCTATCTAATTAACTCTGAATATCTGGCTTTTTACTTAACTTTATGTTAAAATCAAATTTTCAAAAATCAAAAGGATTACTAATCTAATTGATTAAAAAGTTATAATTCAATTTCAAAACTTAAGTTTAAAATCTTAACACACTTAGTTTCTTAATTCAAGTAAGAATAGAAAAATAAATCTTTAAAAGATTTAAAAGATTCCTAAATTCAAATAAAAACTTGTTTTAAAAATTTTAAACATAAAAGTATGTTTTTACAAAATGTTTAAGTAAAAATCTAATTAAGAATTGAATGCTCTTTAAATACTCTATATACTTTCTATATACATTTAAAACATGTGACCTAAAAGAAAATTAAGCTCTTAATATATATATATACTTCTTCTTCTCTTCTTTATTAATAATGAATATTCCCCTCTTATTATTTTTATGAATTTTCTTTTCAAATTTTTGTATTTATATATTTTTATTCTTATGTATATAATATTTTTTAATTTTTTATGATTTTTTTAAAAAAATTTCAAATTTTTATTAAAATTTTGAATTTTTTTGAATTTTTTATTATTTTTAGAGTTTTCATTTTTTTAAATTTAGTGGATATTTAATTTTTATGTGTTTTTTTTTATTTTAAGCCAACACTTAAAGTGAGAATTTCACTTCAACACCCCCCTAAGCCAAAATTTTGCAATGTCCTCATTGTAAGAAGGGTGAAAAATATATGAAGTGAAATTTTTAAAGTATGTGTATAAGAAAATCAAAAAGGATGAAAATAGAAAACTGCTATGTATAGGTGCTAAACTTTACGCCTTCAGATAGGCGTAAACCATAGTAAAGAACTCCTAAAAAGAATAGGTATATGGTGAAAACAGAGGAGTTATGAAAGAATTAGATCAAAAAAAATAGAAAACAGATTAAACCACCAAATTAAAACTCATCTTGAAATTGCTTGGAATAGATCTGAAAGATCCAAGAATCAGATTCTCATGAAAAATCTCAAAAAGATTAGAGTGAATCTCATGAAAAAATAGATCTGATTTAGGTTGAGATGTAGAACATTTAGAATTAAGGCAATTTTAAAAAAAATGACTCCACCAAGTTCAAAAGATCAGCAAAATCAGTTTTGGTTCTCAATAATAGGTGGGTTATTTTGGCACAAAATAGGTTGCTGATGCGGGTTTGATGGATTATTTTCAGGTAGTGTAGAGGATAGATTATGATTAGAATCAAAGGCTTGATTAATGAAGTGGACTTGGCCTTGATTTAGCCTAGGATTTGGCAGATTCCTAGGATTCGGAATTGGCTGAGATGGAAGAGTACCTGGCTGACGAGACTCAGCCAAAAGCGTGATCTGATTTTGTAAATCAGCCAATTCTACCTTACATTGCCTATGGATCTCAGTGAGAGCTTCAGCATTTTGTTGCTGACTCTCTGACATAGCTCTTAAAATCTGGTCTAGCTGTGTATCTCTATTAGGCGTAGAGTAATTCTGCATACTCATCGGGCTAGGCCTTAAATTTGATTGCTGAGGAGGCAATGGAGGTGGGTTAAAATGGATCTGATTTGGATAATTTGGTCTTTGATTTTGATTTGGATTAGCCCAAGAAAATTTTGGGTGGCTTTTCCATCTAGGATTATAGGTATTTGAATAAAGGTTTGGTCTCAGAATATTTTCCTGGATGGCGTGTAAACCTAAAAGATATGGCATGTTTTCTGCAACAGCTAAGTGTAGGGAAAACAGCAGGTAAGATTGTGGGACAAAGGTCCCTCCTTGGGTTGGTGAGGTAGTAGATAGAAAAATCAAGGAAGATGGATCTCTAGAATCCAAATTATTCACAAATTCCCTCCCAGTTGGAATTTACGAAACAGATAAATATGCGAGATTCGTACCGAGTAGAGGCGTAAGATTCTTCATTGTGTTTCTAACCTCGTCGAGATGCTTTGCTACGATGTCTACTTTGTCAAGTTTTTCTGCAATAATCTCTAAATCCTTTGAACTGGACGGATTACCGATCTCGTGAATGCCCTTTTGCGGATTTTGGTGATTTGTATTTGCACCCCGCAAAAATTGCGACATTGATGCATTGTTGATTGAGTTTTCCGCCATCCCTTCAAATAATTTTGAGGCAGATTCTGCGTCGTGATTTAGAAAATTCCCTCCACAAGAGGCATTGACTAGATTGTGAATGCCATCTTGTAAACCATAATAAAAGATATGCATGAGTTGCCAACGAGGGATGTCATGATGTGGGCATTTCCTTTGCAATTCATGAAAAGGTTCCCACGCTTCATGAATTGGTTCTCCTTGATTTTGATTGAAAGTAGTAATAGCTCGCCTTAAAGCATTGGTTCGACCAATTGGAAAGAATTTCTTCAAAAATGCAGATTCGAGTTCAGCCCAAGTTGAGATTGATCTTGCTATAGTCCTATACCAATATGCTGCTTTCTCTTTAAGGCTAAAAGAGAACATTTTCATTAGTAGGATTTCCCTATTTTGATTTCGAGGACCAAGAGTTTGAGATAGATTATTAAGATCTTCAATATGTTGAAATGGATCCTCGGATGCAAATCCATGAAAGTGGGGGATTAAACTTATAATGTTTGGCATTAATTCTGGATCATTCTCCCCAATAGGTATCCTAACATTAGGCTCTACTTGTGCATTAGATGGGTTATAATAATCTCTAAGTAGAGGCCTTGGATGATTGACCGGTAAATCATGATTTTCAAAACCCGCCTCAGGTCGAGGTGAAGAACGGGTTTGCAAAGTTTGTAAATTATTTAAGGCTGCCGTTAATAAATTCATTTGTCTTGTTTGCTCTAGCATCCTAAGGTTCTGGTTCAGGAGTGCCTCACGAACATCAAAAGGTGACATCTCCCCCTGACCAGAAGAAGAAGGGATCTCGGGATTAAGATTTTGCATTGGATCCATAGAAGTAGATGGATCAGACGGGAAAACCATTAGTTGCTTATCTGCAACCGGCCAAGGATCACCTGTCAACGACGGTGCAAGAGGCAGATGCAAGGATCGCCTCCCGTCCATAAATGGAAAATAAATGTGCAAAGGCACACACACACCACCGATACAAAAATAGCAGCACAAAAACCCGCAAAACAGTGTAAAAGACGTGGGTTTTGCTCTTCTTTCAAAGGGAAGAAGAAATTCCTAAAGTACGCAAAGTAATCTGACGCAAACAAATAGAGTAAAAGTATCAAAATACGCATCCTAATTCGTGACTACGCAGGTGCGTACCTTAAAGCTCAAAGGTCTAAGGTCTAGGATCAAGACCACTCACTACTGGCTCCCTGGGGCTCTAGTAGTGAGACAGACTTGTTGATCTTCGACCAAAGGCCTAAGAGGTGCAAAGACGAGAGATAGAAAAATAGGCTCGTGTGACTCTAGTGATAGCGCTGTGTGCGCGATAGCATGCAACAGACGATATCGATATAAAAACCCACATGCATTCTACAAACAGATTTAACTCACCAATTTTACTTCCTCTTTTTAGTTAATCATTTTCAAAAATATATCAATTAAACTGTAATGGCCGCTTTTTATATCTTTTCAAACAAAAATATGTAGTCTTTTAATTCTCAAAGATAGGGATCTACGTGGGTTTTCACGTGTTTTCCCGCTGATGTGAGAAAAATAGTTTAAAAATTTTTCCGTAGTCAGATCGCTAAAATACTAGCAGGAAATGCACTCCTAAGAGTGTATGCCTATGTTATACTACTGCTAGTTAGAAAATATGTATTTTTTTTGTATTTTTTTATTTTTTTAAATGCAACAAAATAAAATATTAAGAAATACTTACAAAAATGAAAACAGTAAAACTAAATCTCATCTTCTCCTGAGATTACCCGCAAAGGTAAACCCACCCCCTCTCTCTGATTCTCCTTCTCTTCTCTCAAAATTAGGCTCAATCGGGTCAGTACGTAGGTAATCGGGTCGAAGCTCATTGGGTGTGCAGGTGAGTGAGGGTGCGAGGCTAAGTATGTGGAGGACCTGACCCCCCAGTGTCTCAGGAGAATAGCTGAGAAGAGGAATTCAACTTATGTGCCTACGAGAGCCTCTATGTCCCCGATGTGGGACTAAAGACCTCGTGCCTTCTTCGCACAGTAGCAGCAGGTAAAGCTGCTGTAATTAAGGTCGACGAAGGCCCTGGCAGCTTCAATTGCCAACATGGAGAAGCATCTGGTTACGTTTTGCAGCACCTGGTGGTAGCAACGATGAAGAACTTGACCGAAGAACTGCAGTGGAGGTCGGAGAAGAAGGTCGTAGCAGCGGAGCTCCGGTGATGTACCTGAGAAGGAGAATATGGCCTCTCGGCCCTGCTAGAAAGGCTCAGAGGCTTCTCTTGGAAGAGCCGAACATGTTGGTGGTGTTGCGTGTGGTGAGGGGGCATGTGGAGGTCTGTGTGTTCGGTGGAGGTGTCGGTGGTCTGAATCCCTCAATTTCTTGAGGGTTTTGGTGAGCGTGGAGTGCCAGAGGTTTTGGGAGTGTTGGTGGAGTGGTTGGTAGTCTATGAAGGGCATGAGTGGTCGTCAGAGAGAGGTCGGAGATGGGGAAGGCGATGGTGGGGTAGCCATACATGCGTGCAAAGCTGGAGTCTTAGGGCATGAGTAGAGTCAATGGAAGAGGAGGAGTCGAAGGGGGGTAGATGCTGACGGAGAGAGGGTGGAGGAGTTTTTAGGGTAGAAGACCCCTGAAATCATGGAGTTCACACGAGCTCTACGATCCAAATCAAGATCCAAGATGCGCTTTAATTGATTGGGAATGTTTTCACGATTAATCCCACCAATTTTGGAGGGGTTTAGTCGAGAAATCAGGGAGAAATCCTAGATTGAAGGTTGCAAGCATTAGGTTCACACTATTAATGGTGGTAGGGACCTTTTTGAAGAAAAAGATGAGAAGTTAGGGGGCTAATTCTATGGATTCGAAACCTAAGGGGTTAAATGTAGGGAATATAGTTTTGATGGGCTAAAATGAAAAGTCAGTCAAGATGGGTTCTAATTGAGTATAAATTTTGGTACAAACCTAATTTTGACTCAAGGAATCTAATGGTGATGTCAGATTTTAGTTTTGACCAACTTTGACCGGGAAGTTTAGATAAAAACCCTAATTAGGACAAACTTCCATCTGATATCCTATTTAAGTTCAAAATATGTTTAGATGGTCAAATAAAGGGTACAAATCCATATAGAATATTTTTCTATGAGTTTTAAGAGGTTTAGATGAATTTTATTTTGACCAAAACTTTATTAATTTAAGCAAGTTTGAAATTAGGGTTTTGTGTTAGGATTTGGTTCTCGAAATGTGTGAAACCCCGTTTCTATCTATATAGACCCACTTATTAGACTTTAATGCTCATTTAACCTTCAATATACCCTTGACAAACTCCATGGTTATTCTGTGTTCACGATATGCTATTAAATTTGTAGAATTAACCCTGATTCCCTATTTTCTTCTCAAATCAGAATATTATGGAATTATGACCCTCAGATGATTATGTAGGAGTATTTATCCATCAAACCTGACTAAAAGTAGCCAATTAGGGCCTATGTTGGTGCTCCCATTATACCCCCATGCCTAGCTTTTGCTAGTCCCTTAGCAAAAATCCTATGGATCAAACCAGGTCTCTATGTCGAATATCACCGTCAAGATGCCCTACCAAACTACATCTCTAGAAATCAATTCAAAATACCAACAATAGGCCTAGAGGTACTCAAGTACCAGCCAAGATCCAGACCTGAACAATTTCACCCTGTGTCTGTCGTGAAGGTTTCTAAGGCCTGAAAAAACTACCTAGAGGTTCATTGACCACAGTGTTTAAAGCACCCTTGCATAGGCATAACATGTCTAGGTTCAGTTTACCAGTGCATTTTTAAAAGAGAGAGAGAGAAGGATTTTTTATTTTGATAGTTTTCTCTCTTTTCCTTCTTAGATTTCCCTAAATCCAGCCTCAAATTGGTCCTAAACATGGTCTCTATTGGATTCCTTGTCCCCACCATCAATCCTTGAGGGGTCCCTAGCTTTCGATGCTTCGAGAGAGCATCGCCCATGGCAACCCTCAGATCCTTGGCTTTCGACACTTCGAGATAGTGTCGCCCATGGCATTCTGCAGCTAAATTTAGTGCTTAGCAATTGACATTTCAGGATAATGCCGCCCACAGCACTTGAACCAGCAAAAGGTGCTTACATGCCCCCGGTAGGATATTTTGATATCCTTAGAGACAAGCACCGAGGAGAAGATAAGTTATTATGCATCTTCGAGGGGAATTTCCCACCTCTCCGCATTGGGAACTCCTCCGATCAACTTATGTCATCAAGCCACTCATAAACTAGATCTTCGAGATGGCTTTGCAGAACATAATACTTTTGGCATGATTTTCTACATTAAGCTCACTGAGCCAGACTTAGTCTGTGATTTTAGGTGCTTAGGTTACTAGGTCGCTTAAAATAAAGGGCAGGCAACAGGGCTGAATAATCGCTGAGCCATAGATCTACTACATTAGCCTTGCAGTTTCCTCAACCTCTTGAGGATTAATCCAGATCTTAACAAATACATGAGTGTTTAAGCCCTATAACAAGCCCAAGAGGCCTAAGGTTAGTACTCGTCACTAATCTCCAAAGTTTCATCCTTCCAGGTCTTACTTCATCATCTGATCCAACATAGAAGTTAGGTAAGTTTCATACTCATTTTGAAGGATTATCTCATTCATTTCTTTCTGTTTGCTCCTTTTTTCTCTTTTCTTTTCTTTTCTTTTCTTCTCCTCAATTGTTTTTCATTCAATTCAAATCGACCTCTCATTTCCTCTTTTCTTTTTATTTTTGATGAAACCCTTTCATGCATTGGTTTTCATAGCATTTTGCACTTTAATACCCCCATGCCTAAGATTTGAGATGTCCTCAATGTAAATTAGGTGGGTTCGAGTTCCACTCAGTTCTTACATTAGAACAGGTGGGTGGTGAATGGGTCGCAATGACTATTACAGATGATTTCTAGCTCTGATACAAGTATCAATGGTGGAGTCAATTGTTCTAATTGACGAACCCTAAAGTGTAATATGATTTCAGCAAAAAGCTATCTTAGAAGGGTTTCAAGTTTTTCAAAAATGACGGGTTGCCTCCCATTAAGTGCTAAGTTTAACGACATCAGCTGGGTGCAATGAAGCTCAAGGAGAATGGAGATCAAAAGATACTGTAACCATATCTGAGTTGATGAGTTCAAAGAACGGTTTGAGTCTCTGACCATTCATGGAAAAGGGTTCTAAATCATGGCTGAGTCCGCTGATTTCGAAGGCTCCATTTCCAAACACTCGTCTCATAAGGAATGGTCAAATCCACTGTGACCTGAGTTTTCTTTGGAAAAGCTTGAGTTTGGCATCAATGTGTAATACTTTCTTACCAGGTTGGAACGATTTTCACAAAATGTGATTGTCATGGAAGGCTTTGACCCGCTCTTTGTAGATTCATGAGTTCTCATGCGAGTCATTGCATAGTTCCTTGATCTCACTCATTTGCAGCCGGCAGTGGATTCTAGCCTTGGTCGGGTGTGCTTTGCGTGTTAGAAATTGGGGTTACAAGTAACCCATTGTCGTAGTTGCAAAGCACGTCGATTAGATAAAATTTATACCAAAACTCCAAGGGAGTCCCAGGTCGAACATAGGGAGGCAACGTTTGCTTTAGTTGAAAATCGCACTTCGTTTTGTTTCTTTTTGGTATTTTAGGGTTTTGTTATTTTTTTGTATTTTTGAAAGAAGAAAACAAGCAAATGAATCACAAGATAGAGATGGAGAACAAATCTGATATATTTTACTTCCAATGTCAATTATAATAAGCTATGAAAGCATAAAAAGAGAGAGGGGTGAGAGGAAATCTCATGAATCAACTGTTCGGTGACGACGGTGCTTGGTGGAAGCTTGAACAAAGGAGGTGAGGAGTGAAACGACGGAGCTGAGATGTAGGAGAACGTCGGGTTGAGGAAAGCTTCAGCATGGCTCCAGAATGGAGGTGAGAAGACAGAGATGATCTGCTACTAGAATGGAGGTGGGAGGACAGCTCCAAGGCAACCTATGAAGGGGGATGGGACGTTTGAGGAGTATTTGGTGGGGCAGAGGTTTGCTACATTAATAGGCGCCTTGGGAGCATGAGAACAAGCTCTAATGGAGCATTGGTAGGCTTGCAAGAGCTCCGGAGTAGGTGGGAGTAGAGTAAGTAGAGATGGGTTGGAAGGGAGGGGGAGTAGGTCCTTTTATAGTGGAGGAGAAGAGGTAAAAAGAGGTATGGGACCATTAGTGACATCTAAGCCGTCGCTGGAAGCATCGCTGTAGGCAACTCATTCCAGCATATGCCTGCTCATGCCCAAAGTTGGTTTTGCTGGCATGCGAAGAATTGGAGACGGTTGTAATCATCGCTGTAAGTCTAGCTCATGTGTTGCTGTAGGCCTAGCTCACGCATAGCTGGCGTTGTGCTTCCCCGCATTGCCGCGTGCACGTGCCCATGTGCTAGCACTGCACTGTGCTGCATTGTGCACATGCGTGCCTGTGCGTGCACCCACACTACTGCTGCGCTGTTCGCATGTGCATGTGTGCATGCGAGCATGCACCCACGTTGCTACTTGCATGCAGTGTTGCGTGCATGCGCTGGGTAGCGTAGAGTATGCCACATGGTGCAGTCTGGGCCGTCCATCTTCATCTTGTTGTAGGGGCTACTTTAGAGGTCTGATTGAGTCGATTTTTGCTCCGTTAAGCTGCGATTATCGACATGAATCCATCCGTGCGATCGGATTTATCATTTGAAGCTCTGAATTATGTCTCCTAGTCCCTTCGCCGTTGATCTTCCTCAGACTGCATATGGTGCTACGGGACTCTGATCGAGGCGATTTTTGAGGCGTTGGACTCCAATCGTTGTCTTCATCAGATCCATACGAATGGATCATTAAACCAAAACTCCAAAATAAATATCATTCTCTCCTAACCACAAAAAGGATGCAATTAACCTAAAATATATACAACCACTCCAAATGCAGAATGATGCATGCTATGCAATATTTATAACATGAAATGCAAATCTAAGCCTAGGAACATGCATGAATAGGCATTTTACCATCAATAAATGTGTTTACATCATACCCCTATGCTTATCTTTTGTTAGTTTCTAGAAAAATTAAACTACATGCCATGTATAAAAGAAGAATTAGGATTAGATTGCCTAAGCCTAAGTCGTTTATTAACAATAGAAATTTCAACTAAGGTCCTAAACTATGAAAACTCAATAGTACTCAGGTGCCTGCCAGAATGCAGACTGCCCAAGTCATCCCCTTATTTGAAAAGGGAAGATACATTTTTTTATTATTTTTCTTCTTTTCTAAGTTTTTTGTACTTTTGGAGTTTGAAAGTTCCGTGATAAATTTTTACGGCTACCCGACCCACCCTAGACTCGAAAAGGACTCTAAGTACCAAGCATCTTTGTTAAAAAGTGATAGACTCAAAAAGCGGCCGTTAAAATGGACTTTGGATTTCTACGACCCTAGGTGACCATGCCAAAATGTTTATCTTTACGATCAGAAGCTTTCTCCCTACCTCTTTTACTTATGGGGTCAACACAAGGGCGAACCCAGTGTATATCTCTCCAGTTTATTCTACTTCCCCACTTCTTCCCTACGTGTTTTGGGAATTATTATACATTTTTTGTGAGCTGGGCTCTGGACAATCGGTCAATGAGCAGTTACCCACGACCACTTGCCATCCATACTCGTGCGGTGAAGTGTGGTTTTATTATTTTTTATTTTCTCCTTTTTCTTTTTTTTTCTTTTCCTTTTGAGTGTTTCTCTTTTTCCTTTTTTTCTTCTTTTCCTTTTTTAAGTAGGTGGCTTCCCTGATCTAAGATTACCTAAAGGCAGTACAACAAAAATGGTCTTGTGGCTGGGCTCTGGACAACCGGCCGATGAGCTGTTACCACCGACAACTTGCCAGCCATACCACCCAAGTCGGTCTATTAGCTACCCAATTTCCGTAAAAATCGCTGGAAAGTGAGCCAGTGCAAAAAAAATGTGTGTAGATGCTTAGGCTTAAAGTCCCCCCGAATCAAAGGGCGAGTTGATAAGTCACATACTTATCATCCCAAATTATTTACCAAATTAAAATAAATTTTAATTGGTAAGGACTAGAGACTAAGTCCACATTCGAGTGGACACCCAGGATAATTAAGCTCGAAGACCTGAAGAGTCTAAGTGTTTAGGTCCTCTCATATCATTTCCTAAAGTTAATAACTTTCAAATGCCTAAGTTCTCTTTTCCTAATTTCTATAACTTTCAAATGCCTAAGTTCTCTTTTCCTAATTTCTTTCTTTCCAGGCTAATTAAGCTCGAAGACCTGAACAGACTAAGTGTTTAGGTCCTCTCATATCATTTCCTAAAGTTAATAACTTCCAAATGCCTAAGTTCTCTTTTCCTAATTTCTTTCTTTTTTATCTTTTTTCGAATTTTTAATTTTTTTTTACTTTATAAGAAACTAAAAGAAATTCTACGGAGTTAACATAATAATTTCAGGAATCGATTATCCACCCCTCATGCCTAAATGATGCAATGTCATTGTAAAAATAAAGACATGGAAAGGGTAGAGTAAACAGAATATCACCTGAGAGTTGTGAAAATCCAATCAGCTTCGCAGAGAGAAGAGTGTATACACTCTTTAGGTTTAATGCCTTCATCTAGGCATAACATACATAAAAAGAAGAAATTGAGAATTTACAAGTGTAGGTAAGAATCAAAATAAAAATATTGATCTTGAAACCCGCCAACAGAATATGCCCACGGACGTGGATGAGATTATGGTGCAGACCCATGCCCCAGGGTCGAGTGGTTCTCAGGTTCTGGATGAAAATCACCCAGAACCGAGGGTTCTTGTGTTTGTGGGGCCAGGCCTACGATTTAGTGGTGTGAAACCCAAGACCAAAGTATCGGACAACGAGTAAAGATAGTTCAAAAGGTGCGGTTGTCCACTTAACATCTAGCTCAGAAAAATAATTAGTTATTTCGAGCTTGGGTTGCATGTGAAAGATATTGTAAGGGTCCTGGTAGAAAGTAGGTGGTTTCAGGTCAATAGGTACCCTTAGATCCAAAATCGAACTTCCCTCATAATTAGCCTCCCAAATTTTTATTTAAACAATTCTATCCTCCAACATCAAGGGCTCAAGCTTTGGAACCTCTAGCATATCATTCAGCCCATATGATTCTCCCAAGTCTAGAAATTGTGGTTGAATCAAGATTGACTTGGGCGTAAAGATCTCAGAACTCAGCTCTTTAGGGTGCAGATGAGGACTGGGGTCACTAATCCTACAAGTTAACCCCAACCGAATCCAAATCTTCAATGAACGGGCTATCAAATGGTTCATCAAATTCCTCATGCCCGTTTGTCTCACTAAAATCATTTTCCTTACGTTTAAGTGAGACATCACCTAAAGATTCTTCACCATCAAAGTTAAAGAATTGATGATCCTCATTTATATATGTCTCAAAATCATAAATCATTTCATGATCCAAGGAGACATAATTTTCTTAATTTCCTAACTTGGGGATCTTGGGTGAATCAATCGGTTCAACCTCAAATGGTTGCTCTAGCCCAACCTGGTCATCCCCGATCTCAAAAAATGTATCTCGTCTGATAGGCGCCTGAGCGGGTTCAAACATTGGTTCTCCTGAAGGGGGCTCATCTTAAGAATCATCCCAAGATTTGACTAGTGCAACCACAAATTTCATCCTCAGCCTTGACAATTTCCCAAGAAGAAACTCACCTAGGTCCCCATCCCTAACACTTTGGAGCAAATCCAATAGAAAACTATTAAGTTCATCAATCATTTTGATCATAGGCTCCAGTGTTTAAGTGCATGGTGTTGGCTGAGCTTCTAAAGATTAGATGGTGTTCCTCAAGTTAGCTGACACCCTATCCTAGATCTGGTTCACCTGAACCAACTGGTTCAATTCAGGTTTTGGTGGGTTTGGGTTAAATCTAGGGGAGTCAAGATTAAAGGATCTAAAGATATGGAATATATGGCTATCCGCACAAAAACTCAAACACAAATCAATAATAACAAGACAGTTTGCACAATCAATCAAACCATAGAAATAGGCACAATATGTATAGTGGTTCCCCTCCCTTGGGTACTCTACTACCTAAAACTCCCAACTTAGGGTTTTTAACCCGATTCTCTCAACCCCGAGAGAATCAATTTACAAAACCAAGGTAATTAACGGGTTATGTAAACCCAAGTACAAAAATGGGTTTGTTACAAGCCAATGAGCAAATGCTCAAGAACAAATGAAATACAAGTGTAAGAAAGAAAGATCTTCCAACTAAGTTCCTAAGCCTCTCAACAAATGTAAATATAAAGTTACCAATTTGAGAGCCTAGAATGAGCATGAATGCCTTGACAATGAATGAAGAAATCACGTTGAAGTGTTTGCAAAAGCGTAGAGAAATTGATAGCAACAAACTATTCCTTCCTCTTGAAAATATTGTGAGAATATGAAATATAGCTCTAGAATTTTTCTTCTGTATTTCTCATATGCAAACTAAAGGTCCAAGGGTTTATTTATAGAGTTTAGGACCTCAAGGATTCGTCTACTAGACATTGGGGTTTAAATCCCAACGTTCATATAGCCAAAATTAATTTTTTAGCCGTTCAATTTTGAGCCAATGGCTACCTAGTACCGGTACTAAAGTATGGGTACCGGTACTCGTTGCTTCCAGATTTGGGTTTCAAACTCTGAACATAAATCTCTAACCCACTTGTACTGGTACTGATCATTAGTACCGGTACTCGTTACCTCCAGTACCAATACTGATCATGAGTACCGGTACTCGCAGGGTACAAGTTTGTTTCTTGACATAACCCAAACCTGTAAATCACATGTACCAGTACTAAACATTAGTACCGGTACTTGTGGGCTAACAAGTACCTTTATTAAGTGATTTAATCAATTATATTCTTTGAAAATGATCGCAATATTAATCCTAATTTATCTCTAATTATTTTTAATCTAAGTTATATTCCTTTGTTAAGACGCATATACAATCTATAAAAAAAATCTAAACTAGAAACACTAAAGGTCAAAGATTATCTTCTCCTCCTCAATTCTTACTTGTCATCTTGCCTCCTTCTTATCATGATCTTCTCCTTTTCATGAAACATCCATCATTTAATGTTTGCCTTGATCTTCACCTAAATTGGAAAGAACACAATTGCAAACATTAATCCATAATAATTTTGCTAACACCAAAACAAGATGTGGAGTAAGGTTCGAACAAAGATGTTGAGGTTCTTGGGTTCTTCCTTGATAGTAGGTCATCTCGAGTTGTTCAAAGAATGGTGGTGAGCTATATTCAGTGGAGTACTGCGGAGGGTAGGTGTTATAACCATCATATCCTTCCTGATTGTAGATTAGGTTGGTTTGATCATCAAAGATCGAGATCTATAATCATTGTAACTCTGGGAAGAATAATAATCATAGCCTTGTTGTCCAAGGTTAGGACTTGGACACAGAGGTCCGGATTCATATCCCTAATCAAAGTCATCCCGACTAGTGGATGGATAATTACAAGTTAAGTCAGGATAGTAATCATCTTGGGGGTAAGTGGTGGTAGGACGATAGGCTGTGAAATGTGTGTAGGATGCGGAGAGGTACATGGTGAAGTAAGGAGCCCTGTAATACAAAAATACAAGCTTATACTTAGGTTGGGTAGCCTAAAAGTCTACAGACTCTCAGAATCCATCCTAAGATTATGGATGATTTACTCTACTTATGTCCAGGCAATCCAACCAGTTAGGAGGGACTGGGGAGAAGGTTCTTCCTTTGGCTTGCTCCTTTGGTTCCTAGTGTAACCCCCAACTGTGGTCATTTGACACTACTCCACTAGTTAGACATCAGATTGACTAGTATAAGCAGGTTAATCGTGAACAATCTCAATCTATATCCCAACGAGCGAACCAATCCTTAGGGCCAATGTCTAATCAATTTTAGTTAGGCTTGGGACAATGGTGCTTCAGGAATGTGATGGGCCCTTTAGATGGGTTGTGCCCTTAATGATCAGCTAAAATGTGTGTGCATGCACAACCAGGGTTTGCAAACAAGGTTATTTGATGATGTGTCTTTTAGGGTTCAACCTTGTTTAGTAGCTTTTAGGGTTTAATCTTTATGTATATTAAATCAAGGTTCACTAGAACACTCCAAGTTTTGAAAGCACCGGTGTAGGTATATTCCTTTAAAAATCAGAAATAAAATGTGGAGTGCTTGATTCAGTCCTAAAAATCAACCCTAAGTGGCAAGCTACTTGATGAGTTACTTTTATCTTAAGTGGTGCGGCCCAAACAATTCAATCAATTGGCCTATTGCACTACTTAGTTAAGTCACACAGAAATGTTTGACCTATTCGGATTTCTACTCACTTATTTGTGTGTTGAATTAAGTGTACCGGGTGCACAGGTTAGATCCCGATTAAATGGTAGAATTGGTGTGATTGTCCTCCTTAGGGTGAGAAGTTGTGGGTGTTAAGGTGTGTCTCTTTCAGAAAATCCCACAATCAGATAACACTTTTTTTTAGTCTTTTTATTTATGTGGATGGCGAGGTGAGTGGAGATGGCAAACAAACAACCAAATCTATCCTAGGGTTTATAAAAAGCACTTAAGTTGATTTGGGTTTGAGTTATTAGGTTATGGAATGAAAACTATGGTGGGGCCAGTGTGGGGTTCACTTAGAAAACACTCTACCCGCACTTTACTCTGGTCTACCGCACATGGATCTCCATGCTAGGGTACCTGCAAGACAATAGATCAAAGACAAGTGGGGTTAGTGTTATGTAAATGGAAAGAACCACAATAAACAATAAAGTAAATTTCGTTGCCTCCTTGGCAACGGCGTCAAAATGGTCGAGCATGTTTCGCATTTTAGAAATCGGGGTTACAGGTAACTTGTTATCATAGTTGCAAAACACATCGATCAGATAAAATTTATACCGAAACTCCAAGGGAGTCCTAGGTCGAAAAAAAGGAGGCGACGTTTACTTTAGTTGAAAATTGTGCTTCGATTTGTTTCTTTTTGGTATTTTAGGGTTTTGTTATTTTTTTGTATTTTTGAAAGAAGAAAACAAGCAAATGAATCACATGATAGAGATGTAGAACAAATATGATATATATTACTTCCAATGTCAATTATAATAAACTATGAAAGCATGAAGAGAAAGAGGGGTGAAAGGAAATCTCCCGAATCGGCTGTTTGGCGAGACAACGACGCCTAGTGGAAGCTCAAACTAAGGAGGTGAGGAGCAGGATGACGGAGGTGAGATGTAGGAGGACATCGGCTTGAGGAAAGCTTTGGCGTGGCTTCGGAATGGAGGTGAGAAGATGGAGATAATTTGCTACTGGAATGGAGGTGCGAGGATGGCTCCAAGGCAACTTATGAAGGGGGATGGGAAGTTGGAGGAGTATTTGGTGGTTCAGAGGTTTACTACATTAATAGGCGCCTTGAGAGCTTGAGAACAAGCTCCAATGGAGCGTTGGTAGGCTTGCTAAAGCTTGGGAGTAGGTGGGAGTAGAGTAGGTAGAGATGGCTTGGAAGGGAGGGGGTGTAGTTCCTTTTATAGTGGAGAAGAGGCAAAAAAAGGTATGGGACCATTAGTGACATCTAGATCGTTGTTGAAAGCGTCGCTGTAGGTAGCTCATGCCTAAAGTTGGCTTGCTGGTGCGAAGAATTAGTGACGATTGTAAGCGTCGTTGTAGGCGCAGCTCACGCATAGCTGGCACTGTGCTCCCACACACTGCCGCGCGAGCGCACTCGCACGCTGGTGCTGCACTGTGTGCATGCGCGCCTGTGTGCTTGTGCGCGCGCCTGCGCTGCTACTACACTAGCATGGTGCTGTGCTGCATTATGTGCAAGCGTGCATCCATGTTGCTGCATACGTGTGGTGCTACGTGCGTGTGCTGGGTGGCCTGGGTTGCACCAGGTGGCACAGTCTAGGCCGTCCATCTTCTTCTTGTTGTAGGGGCTGCTACAGAGGTCAAATTTAGTCGATTTTGACGCTGTTAGGTTGTGATTGTGGACCCAAATCCATCTGCGTGGTCAGATTTATCAGTTGAAGCTCCGAATTATGTCTCCTTGTCCCATGGTCGTTGATTTTCCTCAAATTGCATATGGTGCTATAGGACTCCGATCAAGGCAATTTCAGAGGCGTTGGACTCCGATCGTCGTCTTGATCAATTCTAGGCTCTGAAATAAATATCCTTCTCTCCAACCACAAAAAGGATGCAATTAACCTAAATTATATACAACTACTCTAAATGAAGAATGATGCATGCTATCCAATATTTATAACATGAAATGCAAATCTAAGCCTAGGAATAGGCATGAATAGGCATTTTACCCTCAATAAATGTGTCTACATCAAGCCTTCATGAGATCTAGATTGCACTTTCATACTGCCCAGTAATCTTTATGCTCTATTTCTACAGGGAGGTGACATGCCTTCTTGTACACAAGTCTAAAGGGAGGCATTCTTAACAAGGTCTTATGGGCAGTCCTATAAGCCCACAAGGCTTTTGGAAGGTGGGTAGACCAATCCTTCCTGTTAGGCCGAACAATGACCTGAAGGATCTTCTTGATCTCCTAATTTGACAATTTGTCCAATCCATTCGTTTGGGGATGACATAGAGTTGAAATACGATGCGACACTCCATACTTCTTCATTAGGGACTGGAAGTGCACATTCGCAAAGTAGGTCCCTCCATCAGAGATGATAGCTCGTGGAATACTAAATCGAGAAAATATATTTTAATGAATGAATTTTATCATGACTTTATGATCATTAGTTCAAGTTGGGATGGCTTCAATCCATTTGGTCAAGTAGTCCATGGCTAAGAGAATGTACTTGAATCCATTGGATTTTGGGAAGGGACCCATGAAATAAATCCCCCAAATGTCAAAGATTTTGCACGCCTGAATAGGTTGTAAAGGCATCATGTCACGATGGCATATATTGCCTAAGGTTTGGCAAGGAGTAAGTGACATACAATAGTCGTGTGCGTGTTTGAAAATCGTGGGCCAATAGAATCCGCACTAGAGGACTTTTGTTGCAGTTTTGTGTCCAGAGAAGTGACCACCGTAGGCCTAGTTGTGGCAAGACAAAATGCCATTGATCTTTGATTCCAGAACACATCTTCTGATGATTTGATCAGCACCAATGCGGAATAGGTATGGATCTTCCCAAATAAAGTCTTTGGTATCCAAAAGTAATTTGTCTTTCTTGGCTGTTGGCCAATCAGATGGAATCTGATGCGATGCCAAATAGTTTTCCATATTAGCTTACCACTGAAATTCCATATTGATTGTCAGGAGGTGCTCATCCGAAAAATGCTCTACGATAGGTCCAAAAGGGTCAATGATTGAAGAAGGAAGATGGGATAAATGGTCAGCTACTACATTCTGCTTTCCTGCCTTGTCTCAAATTTCAAGATCAAATTCTTGCAACTGCAAGATCCAACGAATTAATTTAGGCTTTGCATCCTTCATCATGAGTAAGTGCCTTACTGCAGTGTGATCCGAGTAAATGATGATGTGGGAACCCTAGAGGTATGACCTAAATTTCTCCAAGCCAAATACTACAGCCAGCTGCTCTTTTTCCATAATAGTGTAATTACACTAAGCCTTGTCCAATGTTTTGTAATATATAACTACCAGTTTCCTGTCAATTTTCAGACCCAACACCACTCGTACTGCATAGTTAGATTCATCGCACATGATCTCAAAGGGTTGAGATCAGTCAGGAGATTGCAGGATTGGTGCTTGGGTTACTCGGTCACGCAGGATCTCAAATGCATGAACGTACTCACTAGATTTCCCAAATGGCATGTCCTTCAAAAGGAGATTTGTCAAGGAGTGCACAATCTTAGAGAAATCAGGTATGAATCTGCGATAAAATCCAACATGCCCTAGGAATGATCTGATGTTTTTGACCAAGTTAGGCACAGGTAGCTTGGAAATCGAATTTACCTTAGCTCGATCAGCCTAGATACCTCTCTCAGAGATGAGGTGTCCAAGTACGATGCCCTTAGGAACCAGGAAGTAGCTCTTTTGCTAGGAGTGAACCAGGTTGACTTCGATGCATCTTTTATGGATCTAGACGAAATGCAAGAAGCATTCATTAAAAGATTCACCAAATACTGAGAAGTCATCCATGAAGACCTTAAGTTAATTACCTACCATATCTGAGAATATGGTAGCATG
Source organism: Thalassia testudinum (assembly GCA_037157565.1). Lineage (NCBI taxonomy): Eukaryota > Viridiplantae > Streptophyta > Magnoliopsida > Alismatales > Hydrocharitaceae > Thalassia > Thalassia testudinum. The sequence continues at coordinate 218,362,507 of JAZHRO010000031.1, read as the reverse complement.
CACCGTTGAAAAGTGGCAGGTGCATTGCATAGCACAAATGGCATCCTGTGAAATGCATACATACCATAGGGGCAAGTAAAGCTAGTCTTTTCCTGATCCTCTAGATGAATTGCCACCTGATTATATTCGGTGTACCCATCCAGGAAATAGAAAAATCGATTTCTTACCAATTTGTCGAGAATCTGGTCAATGAATGGAAGCGGGAAATGATCTTTCTTCGTGGAGGCATTCAATTTCTGATAGTCTATGCAGACTCCATAAATTCGCAATTCATGTCGGGATGGTCTCTCCAGATTCAGTTGTAATCATGGTGAGCCCTGCCTTCTTAGGCATAACTTTGATTGGGCTCACTCAGCGGTTGTCAGAGATTGACTAAATGATACCGGCATCTAACCACTTGATGATCTCTTTCTTCACAACCTCCTGTCGATTCTGATTGAGTCTTCTCTACATCTCTCGAGAAGGTCGTGAGCCCTCTTCTGTGTAGATACAGTGCGTGCAATCCTAGGGGCTTATTCCAATCAGATCATTGAAAGTCCATCCGATGGGCCTTCGATGTTGCTGGAGAATAGAAATCAACTTTGTTTCTTGGTCCGGTGTGAGTCGGGAGTTGATGATCATAAGAAACTATTGATTGGAACCTAAGAAGACATAGTTCAGATGATATGAAAGGAGCTTCAGTTCCATAACCAGGCCATTAGCAGCAGGTGGGGGTTCAGGATAGGCTTCAAAAGATAAAGTGGGAGCTATCGGTGAATCATGATCAGCTCTGGCCTCCTCTATTTATAGGTTAATATTTTCTTGAGGTTGAGGATCAGGGATAATCAAGTTTTCTTCAGTAATTGGGTCCTCAACCATAGAATTAATGTCGCATACTTCTTCAATTGCCCCACAATTTATTCATTTTTGGGCCTTAAAGATATCAATCTGTAACGTCTTATTCCCAAACTCCAAATTGATTTGGCCCTCTTCACAGTTGATGTTTGCCCTAGCTGTGGCTAAGAATGGTCTCCCTAAGATGATTGCTATACTCATTAAATTTTTAGGAGTGTCCATATCTAAGACAATGAAGTCCACCGGGAAATAGAAATCTTGAATCTGTATTAGAACATCCTCAAGAATTCCTCTAGGTGACTTGACTGATCTGTCTGCTAACTACAAGGTTACCTTAGTTGGTTTGAGCTCAGTTTTCTCGAAGTGGTCTAGTAGGGATGTAGGGATCTGGTTTATGGAGGCTCCTAAATCCAATAATGCTCGATCAAATTCTAAATCACTGATGTTACAGGAGATCAAAGGGGTGCCAGGATCTTTTGCTTTTTGTAGGAGTTTGCTCAAAATGATTGAGCTGACTTGCTCTGACAATATGATTGGACTTTCATCTTTATTTCGCAGTTTACGCTTCAGTGTACATAAATATTTCAGAAATTTTGCGTAAGACAAAATGTGGTGATCACATCCATCAAGGGGATGTTTATCTGGACTTGCTCAAAGAGCTTGACCATATCCTCCTCAAGTGCCATGGATTTGGGTTTCCACTTTCCCTTAGTCAAGGCCTCAAGAAATGGAAGCTTTGTAGGTTCCTCTAGAATTGATTCAGGCTTCAAATTTGGGATAGGAGTGTCTTGGATAACTACCGTAGGGTTAGGATCTAAACTACCAACCATCTGGTGGCTAGGATAAGGCAGATCCTAGGTCGATTTGCCACCACAGGTGGTAACAGAATTAAGACCCACCTAGTTTTGGTTTAGAGTTGGCAAAATAGGTGGTTGCTACTGATATCCCGAGTATGATGTCGAAGCTTTCATCTCATAGGGTGATGGAGCAAAAGGGGCTAGATAAACATACTGACTTGGCCCTAATTCGGGTTCATAGCACACCTTTGGTTCAGCACATTATTTGGACTCGGTAGTGGTTGAGATGGAACTGCACCAAGTTGGTGAGATCCTACCATCTGTGTGAGTTGATTTTGAGCCTCTGTGATCTCATCTTTGTGCTACTTTTGCATAGCCGCATTGTTCTTTTGGATGTCAACCAGGGTTTGTAGAATCAGAGTCATTTGCTCTTCCCATGATGGTACAAATTGGTAATTTGGATTGGGCTTGGGCTGAGAGGGCTGATATTGGTGCGGAGCCTATGCTCGGGGCTAGAATTGACATCTCAGATTTTGATTATTCCCTAACCATGCAATGTTGGGATGATTATGCCATCCAGGGCTATAGGTTTTCGAGAAAGGATAATTCTGGATGGCATGGAGGTCCTCGCAAGTCTGAGGAACTCTAGAGAAGTCAAAATGCAAGGGTTCAAAGTTCCTCCAACTAGAGTTGGTAGGTCAAAAGTTTCCTCCGAAACCGAGATCAAACGGGGGTGGATACGGGTCCATCCCCAGTTGAGAGTGGTGGTAAATGTTATGCACAACCTCCCTACTAGAGACGGTTGTGCATATGTGTTTGTTGTGCTGCAGTGGCTCTCTACATGTATTGAGTCAATTGTAAGAGAGATCTTCATTTTCATTGAAAACTTTAACATAAAATGATGTGTTGTATTTAATCGCATGGTAGAAAATTGCTTTTCAAAATAATTTAATTTTCAGAATCTAGCAACGAATAGTTAAGTCGTCTCCACAAGAGGAATTAACCTATCAAAAATGAGTAATGATGCATCAAGTAATCAGGAATATCAGCGAATGCACATGCTAATTAGTGTTCTCATTTTCGCCATAAATTCTCAATTTAATAATTAACCAAGACTCTGAGGGTGCACATGCAAAATCACCACCATAGAAATACCAGAATTGCTATCTTAATTTTGACAAGTGTCAACAAATTTAACTAAATCAGAATTTGTTACCCATAAGAAAGATACATGTTAGCTTAGTCATGAGATGAATGTAATGTGACTGCATGCAATTCTATTAGAATTGAGGGCCATTCATGCAATTCTACTGTAATATAATAATAAGATAAATAAGTGAATAGTAATTTTGACAATGGCATACCTCGTAAATTTTAATAGGGGGAAAATAGGGGAATCTCCTTCTCTCTTGTGCATGTGGTGGAGCGGCGATCATCGACTGGCTAGAGTTCGGTGGAGGTGTGTTGAAGGCCAGGTGTCGTAACGGAGATGGCGCAGAGGCTGGAGGTGGATGGGGGCAGCCAGATGGTGGAGGCGCGTCGCTAGTGTTGGGTTCAACTGCACAGTTGTGCGCACGGCCTGTAGTGTGGCCTGCGGCTACGTGCTCATGTGCTGGTGTGTTGAGGGCACTGCGCGGTTTGTGGGTGCGTGAGGTGAGAGGTGTGCTGCGTGCAAGGGCGCGGGCACGGTTGCGGCAATGGGTTCCTCTTTTCGTTGCAGCAGTGGAGGAACGAGGAAGATGAAGAAGACGAGAGGCATAGTCCACAATGCATGTCCTTGCGCACTGTGAAGGCATTGCGTGGTCTGAGGGCACGCGCTTGTAGGCGGTGGCGCGTGTGGCTACTAGCCACGTGAGGGCATGGCTGTGCAGTGCGTGGTAGGGGCTGGTGCAGCACCTGCAGAGCATGTGGGTGCAGGCAGGCGATGGAAGCTTAGCGCGGTGAAGGCAGTGGAAGGGCGCGGGGGGGGGGGGGGTGAAGGCACTGATGGGTGGGCAGGCGGTGGAGGGTACGACAATGGCAGTGTGCACGGTGGGACGCGGCTGTGTCGAGGTGCGCACAGTGCATGCCCTCTTCACAGTGCATGCAATCTTCACGATGATCTCCCTAGGGGGAGAAGAAGAAACTGAGCCCCCCTCTCCTTTGCCAAGCCACTTTTTTTCTCCTCCCCCATCCACAAGTCAAAGGATTTTTAAATCCCTTACTAAATTTGGCCTTCGGCTGTTGGGGAGATGTTGAGGCCGGCCGGAGGTTGAGGAAGGCTTAGTTGAGGCCGGCGGCTATTGGGGGAGGGGAAATTTTAATTTACCCCCCTCGTCTCTTGCAAATTATTCCTACAATAATGAAGCATAAGATAATTACATACTAAGTTATACAATGCGATAGAATTGATAAAAACTCAAGTAATGATGCACGTACTCATTCTATAACCTAATGTAGTTATTAATAAACCTAAAATGTAAAAATAAAGTTAACTTAGGGGTAACAATAGTCCATTAAAATTGACTCATCAAATACCCCCATGCCTAAGATTTGCTAGTCCCTAGGAAAAATTAAAAAAATATAAGTAATCAGAAGATTTCTTCTTTTCATATTTCAAAACTTTAGAAATCCAGACAAATGTGACGTGATAATAGCCAAAGTAACAGATCCAAGTGAAGAGCCAATTCGCATTTGCAGTTCGTACTTATTCCTTAGTAAATATTTCTATCAGGATAGGCAACTACTTCCTTGGGGATAAAGTAGAAAATAATCTGTAAATTGACCCTGACTTTAGGGTTAGGTAGGAGATATTGAGTTGAATGGATTTGCATTTGGTGGCACACACTCATCTGGTGCTAAATGTAGTCTAGTACTACAGACTCGAGATCTCTAGACTATTAAACAAGTCAACTCGAAGAGAGGCTAAGCAACTGTGCTCTCTTGATGTTCCTTAGCGCTCACTCTTTTCTTTCTTTTCTTTCTGAGATCACAAATCTTGCCAGATTTAGTAATTATACTCACTGTTTTGTGGCCTCACATGGCATTCACACTCTAATTAAAGTTCTAAAAAGTCTACAATTAAGTTAGAGTCCCCAGCTAGTTTTCGAGTGATCAGAAATACTGAAGGGTAGGTATGGGTCATATTTGGTGGATCGCAATAGGTATTTTTGTTGCCTCAGAAACAATGTTACAAAGATAAAGTTATAAACTTGGACATTTTTTTTTGTATTTCTCTCTCTCTTTTCTCCTTCCTTTTTTTGTAATTTAATTTGTTTCTTCTTCTCTTTTTCCTTTTTCTTTCTTTATCAATCAACATAACATAATACAGACTTTTATTTATGAGGCATTATTAGGGATGATGATGGTCAAGAGGATATTATGTGGCTTATTTGGTGGAAGTGCCTATTCTCGGCACCGGGAAGGAATGGATAGGACAGGCGTATTTCTTTCCTTTGACACTATTAACCTCCTTCAGTCGAGGACTCTATGAAGGACGATCGTAACCATCCACCAAAGTCATAGCTTTAATAAGACTCAACCTCTATGTATCTACCTTATTTGGTGACTCTCAGGAATTCACACAAAGTACGCACACAGGAACAGAGAGCGAAAACTATGCCTAACTCTGAAGTATCATCATCTAATTGTCTAAAACTTAAGAGTTCTTGCACTAGACTTAGTGCATTAGTAATCTCTCTACTTTCTTCTCACAAATATGAGGTGGATCTACTAGAAGATAGTATGCTTGACTCCCCCTGAACTATCCAAGGGTTCAGTAGACTAAAAATGCTTATTGGTTTTCTTCAAAGATCCATAGCCCAGTCTACATGCACGTGAAGTAAATGTGCTCGATTCTAAACTAAGAAATAATTCAAGAAAAACCTTCAATGACAAAGAAATTTTGTTGGGGACTAACCCATTCAGCTCAGGAAAAGAGAAATATTTTTTTATATGCTAACCTAAATGCATGAATACTTCCTAAAATGCAAAATGCACCCCCATGCCTAAATCTTACAGTGTCCTCATTGTAAAACTAATACAGGGGGAGAAAGGAAAGAAATCACCTAACGACGATGTTATTCAGAATGCTGGGTTGCCTCCCACCAAGCATTGCATTTTCTGTCAGCAGCCAGACTTATAAGGAACTTGTAAGTCTGGTTCCAGATAGAAAAAGTTAGGCCCTAAAAATATGCGTAACAGCGCGGGCCTAGGAAACAGGTAGCCACAGATGTTGGCAAGCTGATGATGCAATGTAATCCCAAATTCTCTCCAAAAGTTATGAAAGCAGAAAACATCGTTGGCTACCTGGGGAGGTCTAGGAATAATAAAAGGAAAATGAAAAGGGACCTCCCGAAGGGGAATAAGTAGAGGATAACAAGGATCCTCCAAAGCAGGATGGGCTTTAAAAGAGATAAACATTAATATTTGACACCCTTAAATGGCAAGACTAAAAGTACAAGCATCAATCCACACTCGCCATTCTACCTGAGGATGTACTACTAGCCTGATATGTTCTCCAGGAAGAATGTTCATGAGTAGATATCTGAGCCAAGGATCGGTTAAGGAGTGTAAGGGTTGTTTGTAGTGTTGGAAGGTAATGATTAAGTCCAATGAGGGCTTAGTCGGTGTCAGGTGCAATTCCAACAATGATTCAGATTGTGTATACTCCCTAGCAATTGCAGACAAATTTACATTACCCTGCCTATCACTGATGATTGGAGTCATGTTTTCACCTTTCAGTATATGTGAATTAATGGTAGACTATAAATTATAAGTTTCTGATGGTAGGGTCGAAATAACAGAATCATTATCATTAATTTCATCCCCGGATTCGTTTGGTTCACTAAAATTTTTGTCGGGGTGTATATGTGATTCATTAGTGAAGAAAGGAGTTGGATCAGTATCCTCAATTATTCCTAAAGGAGGATCCATCTTAATGTTTTGGAGCAAGCCTATATCACTGAATTCGTTAGTCTTCTCAGGGTACAAATCCTCAATCGACGTATTCTGTCCCCAAGAGTCTTCCCTAGTCTTCTCACTATTTTGTTTGTGCTACACTAATATCCACTCCTGGTTTGATGGAGGATGACTCTCAAAAGAAGGGAGGGATCCGGATTTCACCATATTATCTATATCCTCTAGAGGAAAATCCTCAAATAATAAATGATTCCCTTGTGATTCAATCCAGGTTCCTCCATTGGGGCATTCTTATCCTATGAAATAGACTCTTTATGTCCGTGAGACCAAAATTGATCTAATTCATCCTCCATTCCCTTAGGGTCACCTTCATTGGGTGCATTTAAATCCTCAGGATGCTGAATGGTAGGTGTTGATTCCCTAAGTGGAGGGTCAGGAGTAGGCTCACTAAGGGTAAAATGGGATTCCACCAGATAATCAATAGGGGAAATGATAGGAACAATACAACCTTGACCCAGGTTAGTGGGGGTAAGGAGAATACTATCATTGGGGTCAAGGTCCTCAAGAGGTACCATCTTCCCTTGCTTTTGATTCCAATATAGATCGGGTGGATAATCACTAGGATTATTCTCCTCTAGTGATCGTGTCTCATTGGGAGAGTCTAAGGGATAGCTACATAAAACTGGATCCCTATTGTCAATGGTTTCCTTAGAATTATTTTCATGATCATGGTCGTTTGGGTAGGGATCAGAATTACTGGGAAGAGCGTAGCTAAGCTGTCTTATTTCTTTGTCTAATTGTTGACTATTCCTCAACATCTCTCCCATAGATTCCATCATTTCCTTTTGTTGTTTTTGCATTTCTACCATAAAATAAGGGAGGCCACTATCATCAGGTTGGGGAGGATAATCAATCTAAGGCTCTGGTTGCTTAGGGGTATAGGTCCAACCTCGATATGGAAAATCATGATGGGTGGGAGGGTTGGGTGTTTGCATAGAAGTAGGGATTCCAGGGTTGGAAAATCCCGCTCCTAAGCTCTACTCAAAAATGGGAGTTATCTGGCCAGTACTCCTAGGATAAGAATAAGAAAGATCCCATGAATTGTCAATGTACCCATCAAAGGATGGATACACTTAGGGCATGGGATCCTAGTTAAAAGATGGGAAGTATTGACTCTGATAATCTAAATGGTAGGAGTAAGTGTGATCCATTTCTTTAAGTCAAATAGTTTTAACTCTCTTAAGATTTAAAAGAATTCAGAACATAAGCAGAAACTTCCAAGAGAGTTCCATCACTTTCAAAACAAATGCAAATTCAGTGGGATCTGTTTTTAGTAGATTGTAGGTCTTAGAATTAAATGTTCAATTGGTGGCCAAACAAGTTTTGCAAAAATTACGCTTCCTAGGCCAACCTTTGTTCGTGCCTATAACCTACTCACAAGGGATGGAAGTCTCGAATCGAGCCCACACACAAGGAACCGAAGTAACTTTGTGGGTAGGCTTGTTGATTTTCGACTAACTTCCCTTGTGGTGCAAAAGAGGAGAGGTAGAAATTTATCTAGTGACCATATGTGTGAGGTGCATAGTGTCTCAGGTGTGTAAACATACGATCGTGTTTTGAGTTTTGAAATTTCGTAAACAAGATCCTTTTGCACAGAATTTTAAGTCACAGATTTTAAGGTCCAACCTCTTAGCAGTCCCAATTTTTAAAGTGACCTCCGAATTAATTCGATTCAAGCACTTTAGTGGTCTTAGATTTAGGTTCAATGCAGATGCATGATAGGTAATTGATGCTCAAGAGAAGACGTACCTTACTCCAGCTTTCTTTGTGCAAGAATGCATGCAACACAGTAAAAATAAACTAGATGTTGCTCGTTTAGTCCTAGATGGTCATCCTATAGATATGCAACTTCTAGCAGGCAGTTCGAATATATATATATTTAATAATAATAAGCAAACAAACCTAATCTAACAAACTAACCAACTTGCAGTTCAAACAATTTGAATAATCCTATAACTAAATAAATGGGAACACGCTCCCGAAAATATGCTCCTGCATACAAGAGCGATATGAAATAAAGAAACACTGGGAACATGTTCCCAAAAATACTCGACAAGGCAGAAATTATATTCTAATGTCTATCTAAACTAAATCAAAACTAAGCTCTAATGACTAAATCAGAAACAGGCCTCTCTGTAAGCCCACATGCATGGGATCAAGGCCTACGTGCTCCTGTTGTTGGCCTCCAGGTGGCATCAAGGTCCACCAAAAAGATTTTCTCTACCGTGCACGCCCATCGCGTTCGTCGTTCGATTCGTGCGCACAAAGAGAACCAATGTCAATAATTCAGAAAAGCTTTTAAAATAGCAACAAAATAGTATAAATTCTCAAAAAAATTAATAAGCATGTTTCCTCCCCAGCAACGGTGCCATTTGAAAGAGCAATCTTCATTTTCATTGAAAACATTAACATAAAATGATGTGTCGTTGTATTTAATCATGTGGAAGAAAATTGCTTTTCAAAACATTTTAATTTTTAGAATCTAACCATAAATAGTTAAGCCATCTCCATAGGGAGGAATTAACCAATCAAACATGAGTAACGTTGCATCAAGTAATCGAGAATATCAACGAGTGCGCATGCTAATTAGTGTTCTCATTTCCAGCATAAATTCTCAATTTAGATAATTAACCAGGACTCTGAGGATCCACATGCAAAATCACCACCATGGAAATACCAGAATTGCTATCTTAATACTGACTAGCGTCATCAAATTTAACTAAATCAGAATTTGTTCCCCATAACAAAGATAAATGTTAGCTTAGTCATGAGATGAATGTAATGTGACTGCAAGTAATTCTATTAGAATTCAGGGTCATTCATGCAATTCTACTGTAATATAATAATAAGATAAATAAGTGAATAGTAATTTGGACAGTTCATACCTCGTAAATTTTAATTGGGGGAAAACAGGGGAATCTCCTTCTCTCTTGTGCATATGTGTGGAGCGACAATCATAGGCCGACTGTAGTTCGGTGGAGGTGCGTCGAAGGTCGGGTGTCGAAATGGAGGTGGCGTGGCAGCCGGAGGTTGACGGCGGCGGCCGAACAGTTGAGGTGTGTCGCCGGTGTTGGGTTCTGTCGCATGGTTGTGCACACGGCGTGTGGCATGGCCTGCGGCTGCATGCTCGTGTGCGGGTGCATTGAGGGCGCTGTGCGGTCTGAGGGTGCATGAGGTGCGAGGTGTGCTACGTGCAAGAGTGTGGGTGTGGCTGCAGCAGTTGGTTCCTCTCTTTGTTGCAGTAGTGGAAGAACAAGGAAGACGAAGAAGACGAGAGGCACGGTCTGCAGTGCACTTCCTTGCGTGTAGTGAGGGTGTTGCGCGGTCTAAGGGCGCACGCTTGGAGGTAGAGGTGCGTGTGGCTACTGGCTGCGTGAGGGCGTGGCTGTGCAGCGTTCGGTGGGGGCTGGTACAGTGCCTGCAGAGCGTGTCGGTGCGGGCGGGCGATGGAAGCTTGGCATGGTGAAGGCAGTGCAAGGGTGTGGTGGGAGGTGAGGGTGCTGTTGGGTGGGCAGGCTGTGGAGGGCGCAGCTGTGGTAGTGTCGTGAGTGTAGGCTAGGCTAGGTAAGCGGTGGAGGGCATGGCTGTGGCAGTGAACGCGGTTGCAGGATAGCTGTGGGAGGTGGCTGTGTGGAGATATGCACAGTGCATGCCCTCTTCGCAATGCACGCAGTCTTTACAATGGTCTCCCGAAGGGGAGAAGAAGAAGCTGAGCCCTCCTCACCTTTGCCAAGCCTCTTTTTATCTCCTCCCCCATCCGCAAGTCAAGGGATTTTTAAATCCCTTACTAAATTTGGCCTTCGACTGTTGGGGAGATGTTGAGGCCGGCCGGAGGTTGAGGAAGGCTCAATTGTGGTCGACGGCTGTTGGGGGAGGGGAAAATTTAATTCACCCCCCTCATCTCTTGCAAATTATTCCTACAATAATGAAACAAAAAATAATTACATACTAAGTTATAGAATGCAATAGAATAGATAAAAACTCAAGTAATGATGCATGCACTCATTTATAACCTAATGTACTTATTAACAAACATAAAATGTAAAAATAAACTTAACTTAGACGTAACAATAGTCCATTAAAATGGACTCAGCATTAATTCATCCACCTTTTTCTCGATGATTAAGACCTTATCTAAGCAATTGGCCACCAACTCTAGATCAATGGATGAGGATAGGCCTTGAGTCTCGTGCATCCCCCACATGTTTGTCAATGCATGGGTGGTCGTCTAGTCGAACACATGCAGTGATTCATTATTTATGGAGTTCTCGCACACATTCTCAAGAATCTCCCAAACTGTATCTTCATGTTGACCAATGATGCTTCTACCACAGGTTGCATTAACAAAGAGCTTGATATCCTCACCGAGCCCATGGTAAAAGGACTGGACTTGTTCCCACTTAGGAACTCCATGATGGGGGCATTTCTGTATGAGATCCGAAAGGTGGTCCCATGTCTCATGAAGTGGTTCTCTCGCATTTTGCAAGAAGTGCATGATTTGGTGCCTTAAAGAATTTATCCGACCAATGGGGAAGAATTTCTGTAAGAATTCAATTTGGAGTTTCCCTCATCTATTGGTTGTACAAGTCAGAGTCTAAAACCAATTGACAGCTTTATCCATGAGAGAGAAAGAGAACGTCTTCATAAGTAGGATGTCCCAATATTGTATGGCAGGCCTAAAGGTTTGGGCCAGATGTTTTAACGGCTTGATGTGTTGGAAGGGATCTTTAAAGTTCAAGCATGGAATTTAGGGATAGCATGGATTATATTTGGCTTGAGTTCAACATCAGGTCCTCTAGTTGGGATTTGTACCCTGGGCTCAATCTCCACTATAGTAAAATTGTAGTGATCTCGCATCTAAGGATGCAGTGGTGGATTGATGTGTGCATGGACTAGATCATTGAGGTGCTGTAGCTGATTTTGGAAATCAAGGTCTTCTTCTTGATTCTCCACAGATGTAGATGAAGGAGATCTGGGCTCAGAAGAAAGAGAGTTGGAAGAGATATCAATCTGGTCAGATGGTAGCATAAACATGTGAGTCGAGGCTTGGCCTCAACAAGAATGAACTGCTAATGGAGGTCTCAATGGTAGTCTTAAGGACCTCCTTTTGAACATGCACTACTGAGCTAGATGAGGAACAAAATGTGTAATGGACCCAATTGAGGCACACAAAAATCTTTAGATGACTAAGGAGGTTCGAGGCGGATCATACCTCTTGATCAGAAGGTCACTCACTCGAGAAATACTTGGGCAGCCAAGAAAGTAGAGCCCCACAACGTCCCATACACGATAGAGCATCCCCACAGATTACAGGGTTTCCCCCACCCGACCTTCCTTGTCACTGAGAATCCAAGTAGACTGGAATGAGCAACTTGACCCCTTAAGTCTACCAATTTTAATCGTAAATTATGGAGCTTTGAATTTCACTTGAACTTTTGAATTAATTTGTGTTTTGTGACCTAATTTGAAGGTTGGTTAACCTATAAGGTTGGTCAACTTCACCTAACATGCCTTAAAGTTTAGGATGAGTTGGGTAATGAACCCAAAATCACCCTGAGTGGTTTGCAAGCAGGTTATTAAGTCCCAAGTATTAAGGATTCAAGTGAATGTAAGAGCCTTCTTTTAAGGACTTCTTGCATAGATCAATTCAATCATGGCTTGGGTGACACATAATGCGGGAAATAAATTCTCTTTTAATATCAGGAAAGTGAGTTTTACTCAAACCCTAAAATAGAAACCCTAATTTGGCTCTTTTCTAGGTTCAATTCTTTCGAAGTTTGGCACCTAAGGATCAATGAAGAAGGTGAATAGCCCTAGGCACCTTAAGTCCCTAGTAGGTGCAGATATCTGGATGGGGATGTCTAAATCAAATCAGGTAACTCAAGTGATTAAGTCCAAGAAAGAATGCATGTTGATCTTAATTGATTCTTTTTTTTTTAATTCCTTCTAGAAATTAGGGGCTTAAGAGGAAGGAAACAAGATTACTTGCCCCTGGAGTTACTGTCGTGTAGCTGATCTTCTCTCGTGTACCTCGCACAACCACAACAAATCAGATAGAGAAAGCTAGAACCATATCAAAATTGCAATCAGTGAAATGAAATTACATGTTGCTCCCCGGCAATGGCACCAAAATGTTTAATGTGAAATCATCATTGTTTAGAAAATGTGTCGTAGTATAGTTGACAAAATCATTCAAAGCATTTAAATTTATAAAACTCAAAATCTAGTTATAATCCAAGGTCGTTCGTAGGGAGTAATGATGGCAATTTAATTCACTAATCACAATTTACTTAAAAAAGATATGAAAATATAATCAAAACTTTGCTTAGAATAATATATCAATGAAACCAAGTATGAGAATGAAAATAGATTAGGGTAAATTGGTGATTTGAATCACCAAATTAACTCTTAAGTTTAAGCTCACAATTAATTCAAATAAATGAATAGTATTCTCAACCACTTATCACAGTCAGAATCACTCAATTGCTAGATGAGATGACAACAGAAGGCCTCAGACGCCTTAACTAGCAGTAGTTCACAAGGCACTGTTCGGTGTGTAATTAGCATTTTAAAAGTTAATTTAGTTGTAGTATTGCATGAAAACACATTGACAAATAAATTTATAAAATCAGTGTGTACTGGGTCATTTGCAAGGAGGCAATCTCGATTTTTGTAGAAGTTTTTGAAGAAAACTTGCTCTAAATAGATATTTATATATGTATATATGTATACGAATCAAATATCATGCATTCAGAAGATCAGAATCTTATTTCAATTAAACAAAGTTTTCACAAAAAAAAATGCTACTAGAATTAAATAGAGAGATAGAGAGAGAGTGAGAGATAGAAAGTGGTTGAGAGATGACGCCGCTTGTAGCATGCTTGTGCGAGATGCGTCAGCACATCAGATCTAGAGTGCTGGGATGAAGGTCGGAGCAGAGTTGCAGAGGGATGGAGAGTTGTAGAGAAGGTGGAAGAGTTGTATCTAGAGTTGATGGGAGAGAGCTGCTTCAAAAGGGGGCCTTGGCCTTCCTTTATGGCTTTTATGGAGGGAAAAAAAGGGTATTTTAGCCCTTAATCTCATCTAACAACTACTGAGTAATCAGATTCATCGATCGAGAGATCAACGGATAAGATTTAGCCTCAAAATAACCTCCAACGCACCTCCATCGTGCGGATCGCACCTTTGGCCGACACTTGGCAGCTTCTCGGCCCTCAGATTGCCATTGGATGGCTCCCGCTCCTCCGCACGTGCCCGCCGCAATGAATCTCTCCACGTGCACACCCACAAGCCTCTTTTCAGTGCTTGATCCTCAGTCGTTCGATCGTGACGATCGAACGGCTCACTCGCTCGCACCTCGCCTTTCTATTTTGAAAATCATGTGGGTTCCTGATAAATGCAGTTTATCATCATTCTTATGCATTAAAACAAACCTTCCTCTTAGGATTTTACTCTGCAAATGGGTTTTTGGGTTGCATTTAGGCATTAACTAGGTTAGGAATGCATTGAATTTTCTTTTGTTGTTTTAATCTATTTTTGTGAGTGTATGGTTGAACAAGATATACAGATCCCTAAAACCTAGCACTCAAGAAGGCAAATGGGGAAGGAGGAGCTCAGACTAACTGGAACTCAGCTTGATCCAGCTCACCACAGTTGGAACTTAGCTCACTTGAACTAGGGTTAGCTCATCCCAGCTCCATTAAGCTAGTCTCAGCTAAATGGCAGCTCATGAGAGTTCATCTTAGCTCACCCTAGCTCAAGTCAGCTCATATCCAGCTGAACCTAGTTGAGTCTAGCTCATCTTAGCTCCCACTAGTCCATAGGGAGCTCTAGTTAGCTCAGCTGAGTTGGCTGGAGTTCACCCCAGCTTGGATCCAGCTACATCCATCTCCACTCAACTCCAACCAGCTGAAGAAGAACTCATCCCAACTCAGGAAGCTCAAGTCCAGCTCCCGGGGACACAGCTTAGCTCAAGCTAATTGAGCTAAGCTACCTTAGCTTTCTCAACCAGCACAATCCTCCCCGGGAGCACCAGACCTAGCTCACCTCTGCTCCATTCAATAGAAGCCAGCTCGCTTTAGCATGGGTTAGTAGCTAGCAAGGAACTAGCAAGCTAAGCCAGCTGGAGTAGCCCCATGTTGACCTCTTCAGCAGCTGCCAGCTCCACTTCAGCTCCGAATTCTTCAGAACCAGCTCCTCCTTCCAAACCCTAGCTCCAACACCTCCTCCTCTACTACACCATTAGCTAAGCTAGCTTAGCTTAGCTTAGCTATGCTCCAGCTTCCTTGGCTTGTACCTCCCAAAAACCTTACCTAACAACTCCACCAACTAGCTCCACCTAAGCTCCACATAAGCTAACCCTACTTGGCACCAACCTAGCCTACCCACCACCTCCAAAAGACACCTAAAAGTGGCACCAAAACAACCCCAACTACCCCCTTGTTGGTGCCACTTTTCCCTCCAAAAACCCCCTTCATCTCCACCACACATCTCCCTTTAAACCCATCTCCACCATCCACATAATCCCACCTTCTAGAAGCCTCAAAGTTGGTGCCAACCCATGGCACCTCTCCATGGTTGGAACCACTTTTAGGTGCCCCTTGACCAACCCTAACTACCCCCATTACACCCCTTAGGTGGCGCCAACCATCCTTGACCCTAGGATCAACTAGCCACCTCCATTAAAACCATCTTTGCCTAGCAAATTCACTCTCATACTCTACCTAGAGCCCACGCCCAAGAGAGAAGAAGAAGAAGATTAAGGGGATATTCTATCCCTTTGGTGCCTTCCCCTCTTCCCTTCTCTCTTGAGCCCACGCCAGCCAAAAGAGGAGGCAGGCAAGGAAGATCTTTGGAGGAGATCTTGAAGGTGGTCCACGCCACCTTGTAGGAGAATTTGAGGGTGGTGCATGCCCACCCTTGGAGGAGAGCATTGAAGGTGGTAGAGTCCACCTTGGAGGAGTTCTCAAGGAAGGAGAAGAAGGAGTCCCTCTTTTCAAGCCAAGGAGCAGCTAGGCTTAGAGCAAGAAGACTCCCTTCTTCACCAATTTTGCAAGAGGATTTGTGTTTCTTTTATTACTTTTAGATTTTTTTTTCATTTCTAGTAGAAGCATTCCTCTACTTGTCTCTGAAAAGAACACAAATTTTAGTTAATCAAATTCCTGCTTTTTACTTTCTATTGCAATTGTTGTTTTTTGTTCTAGCACTTGTTTCACCTCATCTTTCAAATTCTAGTTTCTTACAACGTCTGCCTGTCGTGTGCTCTGATCACGCCACACTGCTGTGTCTGCGTGCGCTAATCGCCATCCGACTGCTATAGCACCTACGCTCTTCGCTCCTTCAGTTTCACAAAGTGTCGCTCGACCACGGTCACGTGCTTCCATGCGAGTGCGTAAGCCAACAATCTACGTGAAAGTTCTATTATAGTTCCTTGTTTATTTCTATTTGTACATATCCGGCTGGATAGGCGATGTGGCGCACTCGTGGCCATTGGATGAAGATCCAATGGCCCACATCGTGCGAGGTGGCCTTCCTAGATGGGGTAGTGGTGAGGGAGCGGCTGTGATGGCGCCACGTTACACCATCATGGCTATCCATCTTCTTTCCCTTGTATCTGGTGATATAAACCTCCGATCGAGTTGATTTTTTGCACCATTGGACTGCAATCGTCGATCCGGATTCATTCGTGCAATTAGATTTTTCATCTGATGCTCGGATCCTTTTCCTTTGGCTTTATGATCTCTATTCTTTTATGGATTGCATAAGGTGCCCTAGTTGTCTAATCGAGGTTATTTCGGAAGTGTTTGACTTTTGTCGTCATTCTGATCAGATATGGTCGGTCTGATTGAACATCTGCAACTTCGAATCATCTGTGATTAGAATCAAGACGATTTTAGGTCATAAAATGATGATATTATCTATATGACTAATAAACTGGCTATTATGCAAATTATGATTCCTATGAATGCATTATTCCTATGTTATGCTAGAATCTAGCATAATTCAAGTGATTTAGGTTACATGATTACTGTGTAATCAGGCACCAGGGCCTTCTTTAAGCCTCACAGAAGAGGCACAGCAGTAGTACTCAATAGAGACATAAGGGCCTCGCACAAGGCCTGCAGAGGCTAAGTGTTGAGAGAGGGAGAGGGCATGAATCCCAAGTTAAAGCAAAACCTGCCCCTTCTCCCTCTAATTCTCTTTCTCTTCTCTCAGAATAGGGCTCAATCGGGTCAATACATGGGTAATCGAGCAATGAATAGTACCAAATTCAAGCTCATCGGGTGTGCAAGCTAGTAAGGGTGCGAGGCTGAGTGTGCCGGGGACCCAATCCCCAGTGTCTCAGGCGAGCACCTAATAAGAGGAATTCAACTTATCCATCTGCATAAGCCTCTATGTCCTTGATGTTGGACAAAAGACCTGCTGCCTTCTTCGCACAGCAGCAGTAGGTGAAGCTGCTGCAATTGTGTTTGACGAAGGCCCTGGAAGCTTCAATTGACAACATGAAGATGCACCTGGGAACGTTCCACAACACGTGGAGGTAGTAGCAATGAAGAACTTGGCCGTAGAATTACAGTCGAGGTTGGAGAAGAATGTCGTAGCAACAGAGCTCCGGTGATGTACTTGAGAAGGAGAATATAGCTTCTCTGCTGATAAACGCCAGTTTATCATCATTTTTATGCTTTAAAACTAACCTAGCTCTTAGGATTTTACTCTGCAAACGGGTTTTTGGGCTGCATTTAGGCATAAATTAGGATAGGCATGCATTGCATTTTTTATTGTTGTTTTAATGTGTTTTTGTGAGTGTTAGGGATGTACAGATTCACAGATCCCTAAAACCCTAGCACTCAAGAAGGCAATTGGTGAAGGAGAAGCCCAGACTAGTTGGAACCCAGCTTGATCCAGCTCACCATGGCTGGAACCTAGCTTACTTGAACTAGGGTTAGCTCATCCCAGCTCCATTCAGCTAATCTCAGCTGGATGGCAGCTCAAGAGAGTTCACCTTAGCTCACCCTAGCTCAAGTCAGCTCAGATCCAGCTCAACTTAGCTGAGTCTAGCTCACCTCAGCTCCCACTAGTTCACAGGGAGCTCTAGCTAGCTCAGCTGAGTTGACAGGAGTTCACCCCAGCTCAGATCCAGCTACATCGAGCTCCACTCAACTCCAGCCAGCTGAAGAAGAATTCATCTCAGCTCAGGAAGCTCAAGTCCAGCTCCCGGGGATTCAGCTTAGCTCATCTCAGTTGAGCTAAGCTACCTTAGCTGCCTCAACCAGCTTGATTCTCCCCGATAGCACCAGACCTAGCTCACCTCAGCTCATTTTGGTAGAAGCTAGTTCACTTTAGCTTGTCTTAGTAGCTAGCAAAGAACTAGCAAGCTAAGCCAGCTAGAGTAGCCCCATGCCAGCCTCTTCAGTAGCAGCCAGCTCCAGCTCCAGCTCCAGACTCTCCTCCTCAGCTCCTTCCTCCAAACCCTAGCTCCAACACCTTCTCCTCCACTCCACCTTTAGCTAAGCTAGCTTAGCTTATCTTAGCTTAGCTTAGCATAGCTAACAACCAGCTCCTTGGCCATTCATTACCTCCAAAATCAACCCTAGCTAGCTCCACCAACTCAAGCCTACCTAAGCTTGCTACTCTACTCAAGTTGGCGCCACCTCCTAGCCATCCCTTCACCCCATTATCTCCACCAAAAGACACTTCAAGTTGGCGCCGAAAACCACCCCTAACCACCTCTATATTGACGCCACTTTCAGCCCCTTAAATCCACCCTACACCTACCCACATAAGCCATCCTAGCCATCCACATACCCCCCCTTCTAGAACCTTAAGGTGGCGCCACCTAATGACCTTCTAGAATGCCCATTTTGGCGCCAACACCAAAGGGTGTCAACACCCATAACTACCCCTTGGTGCCCTTTAAGGTGGCGCCAACTCTCCTTGGCCATGGGATCTCCAACCACCTCCATCAACTCATCTTGGCCATCCATTTCAAAGGTCACCATAGCCCCCCTCCTATTCTATAAAAGGCCACCACCTACCACCATTTTGGAGCATCCTCCCTTAGGATATTTTCTACCTAAACCACCTATACCTACGGCCAAGAAGAAGGAGTAGAGAAGGAGATTAAAGGGGCACATCACCAGCCCTTCTGGTGCCTTCTTCTCCCCACTCTCTTCAACTTGAGCCATGCCAAGGAGGAGGACTCTCCCACTTCAAGGAGGACGGCCAGGCAAAGGAGAAAAGCTTAGGGTGGGCGTCCACCCTTGGAGAGAAACTTAGGGCTTGCCTTGGAGGTCATCACTTTGGCGGAGTACTGCAAGGAAGGAGTTGAAGGATTCTTTTCAAGCTTGGGAGCCACCAACCTTGGAGCAAGAAGCCCTCTTCTTCACCATCTATTTAGAGGATTTGTGTTTTCTTTCTTTATTTCAATTATCTAGTAGTAGAAGCATTCCTCTACTAGGCATTTTTGTTAAACACTTTATCAATTATCTAGTTGCCTTCTTCGCATATCTTGTTTGCATTTCTATTTGCTTATTTTCAGCATTCTTCACTTCCTCTCCCTAATTATTCTAGGCCTCCACTTGCTTAGAGTGAGCTTAGGGAGAGGCTCTACTTGCCACTTTAGAGTAGTTTACTTAATTCGAAGTGTAAACACTTTTCCCGCCATCAGTTCGCATGTTGCCTTAGTTTAAAAATAAAAAATGATATATTGAAAAATACCAAAAAGAAAGTTGAGATTTATATTCCTAGCAAGAGAATCAATTTTGCAACCATATTGCCTCCTTGGACGACCCTAGATACTTCCCTATCTAGGATTATAAATTTAAGAGCGAAAGCGGATTTACGCATTACAACGACGTATTTTAACAAACCGCGTATTTTCGCTATCACTTTTTGGCGTCGTTGCCGGGGAGGCACGGCTTTGCATTAACTCATTTTCTCTTGCTTGAAGTGGATCTCATCCCCTTCTCTTTCTTTCTTTTGTGTGTGCAGGAACTACAGCGGGAAAGCGGGAATCTGGAAGCGAGAGCTTAAAGATCCTTTTCTTCCCGCGAAAATTCAGTTGGTTCCTCTTTCTAGTCACATAATTAATTAAAACTACCAAAAATATATTAAACTTGGCTTTCAGGACCCTAAACACTTAAATTAAGTGGAGTGGTGCATTTTAAAATCATTGTTTGCTTGTATGCTTCTTTAGCACCATTCCATTGCAAGTATTGGTGTTCTGTTTTTCGGGTCTAGATTTCTGTCCAGACTTGAAAAATCGATTCCTAACACCACAGGCCTCCTAAAATCATAAAATTTCATAGAGTGATTCCCAATTAAGTTTGGAACATCTTTTCCAAATTTCCGATCAATTGGATTTGTATTTAATTTTTAAAAATTCGTGGATTACAGAGAGGTCACACCCTCTAATCTTCCTGTTTTGCTACTGTCCGTGAATTTTCAGAATTTTTATACTCATCCAATTTTTGTGAAATTTATCTTGTTGGAATCCCTGTGAAATTTTACATATCATATAAAATCATAAAAATTTTCTGAGGTCGGTGGAAATACTGAAAAGTCTATAATACCCACGGGTATTATTTCTGGACTTTGACAGCAGTACAATTAAAAATTCAAAACTATTATCAAACAAATTCCTAAAATCTTACAAAAATCTTTTCTGGAATCCTTGTTTGATTTTCTTCAAAGTAGTGGTGTTGTTTGACTTGTTTGGACCACTACTTAATTCTGAAATCCTAAAAAATAACTCATTGGTAGTTAAATTTCTGTCTTAGGGATAATTGGCTTAGGGTTTCTTTCTTTCTCTTTTGAGGATTAATTCAAAGGAAATATACAATCACCCATACAACTTGTTTTCCTTTGATTGTGGGTTTTCAAACTTGTTTGAAAATTTAACTAAAGAAACCCTAAAATACATTCAATTAAATCAAATCCTAAAAGACAAAAATACAAAAAGAAAAAAATTGTGTGACAACTTGATTTTCATTGGAGCCACTCTCCAATTCCTGCACACACACAAAAAAATCAAATAACAGGGCAACAACCCAATAAACGCCCTCCACATTCCGTGTGCACTATAGAATCCTAGACCTAATTAAAATTTGTAGCAATTTGACCCCTAAGGCTTTATCAACTTAGGCTTGCTATTTAGGTCTTAAGTTTTCTTTAGTTAGTACCAATTCTGTCATCTGTATCTGGTGTTCAGGCTGAGGGGCCGTGTCAAACGACCAGGCGCGGGTTTGTACAAGCACCTGGGGTTTTCCCTGGGAAACGTTTGGGCCCAAACCTCCCCTTAAGCAACATGGCTAGATTTGTTGATAGAACGGGTATTCACTATTGACTACTTATTTCCTATATAGACCAAGTCTTAGGTTATTATTAAGGAGTCACATTTAAGTTAGGTCTAGTTTGTTTGTTTGATTTGCACACTTTCTCTCATCTCTTTCTCTTCTCCTCCCCTCCCCGTTCTTCCATTTTATGCACGGGCGACGGTCTCAAAACCATTTGATTTCGCCCCCACGTAAAAAGACCACTTTTTCTGTCTTCTCCTGAAAAAATGGAAACACAACAAAATAGGTCCACTGACCCTTCCACGTCTACCTCTAACCCCACCTCTAACCCTAATTCTAACCCTTCCACCCAAAACCCAACCACCAGTAACTTCCCACACTTGGAGCTCCCCAATCTTGAGTTGCCCCACACACAACATCAAGACCCCCTACCTGATCTTTTAAAATTGATGGCCGATCAGATTAATAAATTAAATTCCAATCAACAAACATTGACTAGGAACATCCAAAACCTAGCCAATCCAAGGCCAAACCCACCACCCCGTCAGCAGCCTGTTGTTCCTCTAAAAGATTTCTATGATCCGTCTTATTATGAGGAACGACCAGGGGTGGTCATACCGGAGGGGGACTTTGAAATCAAGCCAGCCGTCCTGAACCTGATTAAACACTTTCATGGCCTTCCTAGGGAAGACCCTTTCAGCTACCTTGAAGAACTAACTCTTCTTCCACAGACAACCCGTTCCCGAAATGTGCAAGAAGACATATGGCTGATGCGGCTTTTTCCATTATCTCTTAAAGATAAGGCCACTTATTGGTTCAGGACCATTGGCCGACCCATTACAACTTGGCCTCAACTCAAGAGTGCCTTCCTTAAGAAATTCTTTCCCATAGGTCGTACCAATTCCTTACGAAGATCTATTACGACCTTTCACCAAAAATCTGGTGAAACTTTCCATGATTCTTGGGAAAGATTTCAAGACCTTTTAAGAAGTTGCCCGCACCACGAGATTCCTTTATGGCAGCTCGTGCAAATCTTCTATCATGGATTAGAAGATCAAATCCGACAGTTTGTCGATGCCTCGTGTGGCGGCAACTTTTTAAATAAAGATGCAGAAAGTGCCTATGACCTGTTCGAAGAAATGAGTGAAAACTCATTTAATCAAGCTTCCATGAACACATTTTGCAGAACCCAAAACTCGCAGTTCGGTGTTCATGAAATAGGCACTCAATCGATCCCTGTCACCCAAGATGATCTTCAATTGATTGCTCAAAAACTCGACCAGATGCATATTAATCAGAAGAAAATTGAGGAAAGACTAGCCACTTCAACTCAAGCTCCACACCCACATCTAACCCAACCTAACTTTCCACAAAGAGAAAATTTGCACAATCTCAACACTACCCCTGCTGATTATTCTGAGGTTGCCCATGATTCACTGGGGAACTACAACTATCCAGATCTTAACCCCACTCAAAATATTTCTGCCATCCAGGAGCCCTTTAAAAATTCTTCCAATTGGAAAAATTACCCGAACTACTCCTGGAATAATCAAGTTTCCTCCCAACCATATCATTTTAATGGGTATGGGTTGAATCCAAACTTCCATCCTAGGCCATCCCAACAAGATATCAATGCCCAGATGCTGCGAACCCTGCAGGATATGCAAACAAAAATGACGGAAGTAACCCGCAACATCACAAATCTGAACAATCAGATTGGGGTTACTCCCACGCAAAGACCTGTAGGACATCTTCCGTCCCAACCCATACCCAACCCTAATCACCAAGGAAACCATTATATGGGCAGAAATCCACATTATCCACATCAGCCTCCTCCTAATCCACCACCTCAGCAGCCGCCCAGGTTTCTGCAATCACAGGCCCCCCCACCTCCTCTAAATAATAATCCGACTGCACATGCAGTTACTTTGAGGAGTGGGAAAACCACCACTGACCCCGAGCCTTCGCACGAACCTGGTAAGATACATGTGTAAGTTGACTCCCCACCTCCCCATCAGGAAGAAAAAGAACAACAAAAATCTCAAGACAAGATTCCTGCCCCTTTCCCACAAGCTCTCTACCCCACCACCAACAAAAAAAAGAAATCTGAGCCCACTACAGAAGAACTCATGGAGCTATTTGGGCAAGTTCATATCAATATTCCTCTCCTAGATGCCATCAAATATATACCAGCCTATGCTAAATTTTTGAAGGATATTTGTACTCCTAAAAGGCAGGCTAAAAATCTAGGACAGGTGCATCTTTCAGAGACAGTAAGCTCTGTCATACAGAGTAAGCTGCCTCCTAAGATGAAAGATCCGGGGGCGCCTTTAATTTCTGTAATTATTGATGACACTACATTTAATCGCGCCCTCCTTGATCTTGGTGCCTCTGTAAATATTATTCCCACAAGCTTATTCGAAGAATTTCAGATCGGTGAATTAAAACCCATCGAGGTTACCCTGCAATTAGCCGACCGATCTACAATCAAACCTCGTGGGATTGTCGAGGATGTATTAGTCAAGATCCAGAATTGTGTCTTCCCTGCAGACTTTCTGGTTCTTGACATTGAGGCACCCGAATCATTACTGGACTCCCCGATAATCCTTGGACGCCCCTTTTTGGCTACTGCAAAGGCAAATATCAATTGCCACACAGGCAAAATGGATATCAACTGTGCAGGCCAAACTATCACCTTAGATATTTTTAAATCCTCTAGGAGATTCCATGATGATAACTTCTTTGAGGACTCAGATACTGAAATTTCTAATATGGTGGAGGAGACAATGTTAATAGATACCCTTACCGACCATAGTTTTTTTGAGGACTCTGATTCAGACTCAGTGGTCGGCGAGATCTGTGATCCGGAAACTTGTCTTGACCCCAAATTTATTCCTGATACCCCCCCTAACCCACCCACTATTCACACACCTAACTTTTCCACACTAACTTCACCCAATCCTCACCATTCCTTCCCCGACCCCTTTCTAACGGACCTGCCACCAACCTCACCTGAGTTTGGCACCCAACCTAATTTAAACCCATTGCCAGACTCAAGCTACACTTATCATTTTCCATCCAACTTTG
Source organism: Thalassia testudinum (assembly GCA_037157565.1). Taxonomy (NCBI): domain Eukaryota; kingdom Viridiplantae; phylum Streptophyta; class Magnoliopsida; order Alismatales; family Hydrocharitaceae; genus Thalassia; species Thalassia testudinum. The sequence goes on along the minus strand of JAZHRO010000031.1, from coordinate 218,338,536 downwards.
ATCCCAATATTATTTCTAATCAATTTTTTAAGGATCTAGAAGATGACACTTTTTTTGCGGGGATCCAAGTGTCCAATTATTTACATGATCTTACGTCTTCCGTGCGTACCTTCACACCCGGCTGAATGACGTAAAAGATAGCACTGGATGGGAGGTAACCCATCATTTTCTTGCATTCTTTTTTCTTCTTTTTCCAGGTTTTGTTCATCCTAAACCCGACCGTCATCACTAAGGTGATCCCTTTTCCCTCCTAATGCATGAGGACATGGCATATCTTAAGCATGGGGTGTGTTTTTAAATTTTTACGATCGATTTAGGATGTTTAAAACCTAAAAACGTGCAATTTTCTTTAATTTATTTCCTTCTTGCATACCCATGTTGAAAACTTTTTGAGGAAAAATTTTGAAATCAGGACTAAGGTCGAAAAATTCACTTCTGGTACAATGGGATTTAATCTTTAACAAACTAAGGATGAGGATATGGATCTGATCATTAGAATTCCAGGGTCTATTTTAGACTAGATCAGATATCCTTCTCTAAAATTCCACCTGAACTCATGATAGTTCAGGTGACTTGATCCTATTTTGTAATATGGAAAGTATTTGACTTAGTTTTTGATTCAAAAACCTGCGGTTCTTGAGAAACTTCTTGTGTCAATTTTCACACACAAGCCAACACTTAAAAATAACTAAAAATTTGAAAAACTCCCTTGTTTGGACTTAGTGAAAGTCTGAAGCAGATCATTGGTTTGAGTTCCCACCGCCGAGAAGGAGGAAAATGCCTCCTTTAAGGACGCGATGTCAACATGTTACCACCTCGACGCTGCTCTATATCTATATTTCATATCTTTAGACGGAGCATTAAAGCGCATTTCAGCAGCTCAAGTGTCTTGGACGGTGCTCTACCTATAGCATCGGAGCAAGAGCTTGAGTTTGTTTGGAGCGCCCCTTGTCACCGCATCGTGTTTTGGGGTTGTGAGCTCCTGGGTGGTGTCATGGACAGTGCTATCCCGAAGTACTGGCGCCAAAGCCCCCTCGAGGAATGGTAACGGGAATGATGATACCGACACATCTATTGTAAGACTAAGCTAAAAATAAGCATGGGGGAGAGAAAAAAAAAAAAATAATAATAATAATAACATGTCCTTATAAAGGTTGGCTTTTCACAAGCACAGACACAAGGTTTTAAAGGAATTTGCAAGTTGCGAATCAGATTCACGAGCTAGAAAAATCCTAAAAACAAACATTTCAAGTCATCTGAATTAACAAGGGGTTAATTTGTGAATTTTCTGAGGATATATTGATCCCGTTCTATCTAATGGTTGGATCCAAAAACAAATCCTGATGTTTATCTTCAACAAATCCCGTATCTCCTGTGTTTTAATCTACCAAGGTCCCTTAATCTCTTTTTCTCCTCAAAAGTCAAAAAAAAATTAGATTTCCCAAAAATTCCGTTTTCCAAAAAAATTAATGTTTTGCTAAGAGACTAGCAAAAGATAAGCATGGGGGTGTGATAAACGCCAGTTTATCATCATTTTTATGCTTTAAAACTAACCTAGCTCTTAGGATTTTACTCTGCAAACGGGTTTTTGGGCTGCATTTAGGCATAAATTAGGATAGGCATGCATTGCATTTTTTATTGTTGTTTTAATGTGTTTTGTGAGTGTTAGGGATGTACAGATTCACAGATCCCTAAAACCCTAGCACTCAAGAAGGCAATTGGTGAAGGAGAAGCCCAGACTAGTTGGAACCCAGCTTGATCCAGCTCACCATGGCTGGAACCTAGCTTACTTGAACTAGGGTTAGCTCATCCCAGCTCCATTCAGCTAATCTCAGCTGGATGGCAGCTCAAGAGAGTTCACCTTAGCTCACCCTAGCTCAAGTCAGCTCAGATCCAGCTCAACTTAGCTGAGTCTAGCTCACCTCAGCTCCCACTAGTTCACAGGGAGCTCTAGCTAGCTCAGCTGAGTTGACAGGAGTTCACCCCAGCTCAGATCCAGCTACATCGAGCTCCACTCAACTCCAGCCAGCTGAAGAAGAATTCATCTCAGCTCAGGAAGCTCAAGTCCAGCTCCCGGGGATTCAGCTTAGCTCATCTCAGTTGAGCTAAGCTACCTTAGCTGCCTCAACCAGCTTGATTCTCCCCGATAGCACCAGACCTAGCTCACCTCAGCTCATTTTGGTAGAAGCTAGTTCACTTTAGCTTGTCTTAGTAGCTAGCAAAGAACTAGCAAGCTAAGCCAGCTAGAGTAGCCCCATGCCAGCCTCTTCAGTAGCAGCCAGCTCCAGCTCCAGCTCCAGACTCTCCTCCTCAGCTCCTTCCTCCAAACCCTAGCTCCAACACCTTCTCCTCCACTCCACCTTTAGCTAAGCTAGCTTAGCTTATCTTAGCTTAGCTTAGCATAGCTAACAACCAGCTCCTTGGCCATTCATTACCTCCAAAATCAACCCTAGCTAGCTCCACCAACTCAAGCCTACCAAAGCTTGCTACTCTACTCAAGTTGGCGCCACCTCCTAGCCATCCCTTCACCCCATTATCTCCACCAAAAGACACTTCAAGTTGGCACCGAAAACCACCCCTAACCACCTCTATATTGACGCCACTTTCAGCCCCTTAAATCCACCCTACACCTACCCACATAAGCCATCCTAGCCATCCACATACCCCCCCTTCTAGAACCTTAAGGTGGCGCCACCTAATGACCTTCTAGAATGCCCATTTTGGCGCCAACACCAAAGGGTGTCAACACCCATAACTACCCCTTGGTGCCCTTTAAGGTGGCGCCAACTCTCCTTGGCCATCGGATCTCCAACCACCTCCATCAACTCATCTTGGCCATCCATTTCAAAGGTCACCATAGCCCCCCTCCTATTCTATAAAAAGCCACCACCTACCACCATTTTGGAGCATCCTCCCTTAGGATATTTTCTACCTAAACCACCTATACCTACGGCCAAGAAGAAGGAGTAGAGAAGGAGATTAAAGGGGCACATCACCAGCCCTTCTGGTGCCTTCTTCTCCCCACTCTCTTCAACTTGAGCCACGCCAAGGAGGAGGACTCTCCCACTTCAAGGAGGACGGCCAGGCAAAGGAGAAAAGCTTAGGGTGGACGTCCACCCTTGGAGAGAAACTTAGGGCTTGCCTTGGAGGTCATCACTTTGGCGGAGTACTGCAAGGAAGGAGTTGAAGGATTCTTTTCAAGCTTGGGAGCCACCAACCTTGGAGCAAGAAGCCCTCTTCTTCACCATCTATTTAGAGGATTTGTGTTTTCTTTCTTTATTTCAATTATCTAGTAGTAGAAGCATTCCTCTACTAGGCATTTTTGTTAAACACTTTATCAATTATCTAGTTGCCTTCTTCGCATATCTTGTTTGCATTTCTATTTGCTTATTTTCAGCATTCTTCACTTCCTCTCCCTAATTATTCTAGGCCTCCACTTGCTTAGAGTGAGCTTAGGGAGAGGCTCTACTTGCCACTTTAGAGTAGTTTACTTAATTCGAAGTGTAAACACTCTTCCCGCCATCAGTTCGCATGTTGCCTTAGTTTAAAAATAAAAAATGATATATTGAAAAATACCAAAAAGAAAGTTGAGATTTATATTCCTAGCAAGAGAATCAATTTTGCAACCATATTGCCTCCTTGGACGACCCTAGATACTTCCCTATCTAGGATTATAAATTTAAGAGCGAAAGCGGATTTACGTGTTACAACGACGTATTTTAACAAATCGTGTATTTTCGCTATCATCTGCCATGTCAGAAAAGCTTAGAAGCTTCGCCTAGAAGAGGCGAATGTGCGAGTGGGTGTTGTGTGTGGTGAGGGGGCATGTGGAGGTCCGACGGAGTGGGAGATGGTGTACGTTAGAAGGTGTGTTCGGTGGAGGTGTCGGTGATCTGAATCCCTCAATTTCTTGATGGGTTTTGGTAAGCATGGAGTGGTGAAGGTTTTGGGAGTGTTGGTGGAGTGGTTGGTGGTCTGTGAAGGGCATGAGTGCTCGCCGGAGTGCGGTCGAAGCTGGGGAAGGCGACGATGGGGCAGGTGTATGTGCATGCGAACCTAGAGTCTAAGGGCGTGAGTAGAATCAAGGGAAGGAGTGGAGTCGAAGGGGGGTAGTTATGGATGGAGAGAGGGAGGAGATGACATTGGCTATGGTTGGCTGACGTCGGAGAAAAAGAAGCTCTGGAGATGAGGATGGTGATGATGAAAGGGCCAAAGAGCTCCTCACAGGTATGGTGAGGTGCGAAAGAAAGAGATAAATATTTTCCCACTATCTACAGCATGTGGCAGTGGACAAGGAAGTTGGAGGGAGGAGGGAGGAGGAGTGAACTTGGAGGAGGCCGAAGGTAGATGAAGAAGAAGATTTCTAAGCGAAAAACTCGCTAAGGAGAAAGGGCTTCCAAGGGGGCTCCTTTTAAAGGTCTAAGGACAGCATCCAAGCTTTGGAAGAAGCTCGAGAAGCTCAAATTTTTGAGGTAGAAGATCCTTGTAATCATGGGAGTTCACACGAGCTCTAATGTCCAAATCAGAATCCAAGATGTGCTTCAATTGATTGGGAAAGTCCTCAGGATCAATCCTTGCAATTTTTGAGGGATTTGGTTGAGAAATCAGGGAGAAATCCCATATTGAAGGTCGTAAGCTTTGGGTTCACAATAATAATGGCCGTAGGGACCTTTTTGAAGAAAATCATGAAAAGTTAGGTGGCTAAATATAAGGATTTCGAAACATAAGGTGTTAAATGTAAGGAACAGAGTTTTAAAGGGCTAAATTGCAATATAGGTGAAGATGGATTCTGATTGGGTCAAAATTTTGGTACAAATCTAACCTGGATCTAAGGAATCGAATGCTAAAGTCAGATTTCAATTTTAACCTTGTTTGATGGAGAAATTTGCATAAAAACCCAAATTAGGGTAAACTTTCATCTGATACCCTATTCAAGTTCAAAATAGGTTCAGATGGTCAAACAAAGGGTACTAATACTTATAGAATATTTTTATATGAATTTTAAAAGATTTATATGAAATTTATTGTGACCAGAAATACATTAATTTAAGTGGATCTAAAATTAAGGTTTTGTGCTATGATTTAGTTCTCGAAATGTGTGAAATACCATTTCTATCTATATGGACCCACTTATTACACTTTAATGCTCATTTGACCTTCAACCTCCCCTTGAGAAACCTCGTGGTTATTCTATGTTCATGATATGCTATTAAAATTACATAATTAACCTTGGTTCCCTATTTTTTTCTCAAATCAGAATATTACAGAATTATGACCCTTAGATGATTATGTAGGAGCATTTATCCAACAAACCTAACTAAAAGTGGCTAGTTAGGGCCTATGATGGTGTTCCCATCAGAGACCAATGAAAAATGGGAGCAAGTCACCACCCAACCCACAACAGGATGGAGAGTATGCATTGACTACCACCGCATAAACACTGCTACCCAGAAATACCACTTCCCTCTATCAATTATTGATCGGTTTCTGGAGAGATTAACGAGGAATAAATACTTCTATTTTCTTGATGGATATTCGAGATACAATCATATTGTCATCTTTCCAGATGACTAGGAGCTCACAACTTCATGAGTCCTTATGGCACATTTGCTTTCCGCCGAATGCCATTTAAACTATGTAATGCTCCAGGAACATTTCAACGGTGTATGATGTCCACCTTTTTAGACATGATTGACGAGCTTGTTTAGGTTTTCATGAATGACTTTTTCATATAAGACTCGTTGTTTGACCACTATCTCTCACATTTAGACAAAGTTCTCATCCATTGTGAAGAGACAAGATTGGTGCTCAACTGAGGGGAAAGCCATTTTATGGTTCAGCATGGCATTGTTCTTGGGCATGTAGTGTATGAGTGAGATTTAGAAGTGGATAAGGCCAAGGTTGAGTCCATTAGAAAGCTTCCACCACCCACCAATGTCAAGAAAATCTGATCATTCCCAAGCCATGCTGGCTTTTATAGGTGCTTCATTAATGACTTTAGCAAGATTTCTAGGCCACCTTGTGACCTACTAGAGAAGGAGAATGCCTTCATCTTTTATGCAAAGTGTGCTGAGGCCTTCCAAGTCTTGAAGGAGGCCCTCATAACCATGCCTATCCCGCAAGCACTTGATTAGACCCTCCAATTTGAGTTGATGTGCAATGCCTCAAAATTTGTTATGGGAGCGATCCATGATCAAAGCATTGATAAGAAGCCTCATGTGTTAAACTATGCTAGCAAGACCCTTACTGATCCACAGCAAAAGTACACTATGACAGAAAAAAAACTTCTTGCGGTAGTATTTGCTATGGAGAAGTTTAGGTCTTTTCTTCTAGGATCCAAGGTTGTGGTGTATACTAATCATTCGGGCTTAAATCACTTGCTCGCTAAGAAGGACACCAAACCTAGACTGACTCGATGGGTTTCGTTACTACAGGAGTTCCACCTTGATATCCTTGATAAGAAAGGGGTCAAAAATGTAGGTGTAGATCATTTATCTAGGATCCCAGCGGCAACTTAAACCTCGTCAGGAGACATTCATGACACCCTTCTTGATGAAATGGTGATGGCGGTACAAGTAGCGACACCTTGGTATGCTGATGTCATTAACTACTTGGTCAATGGTGAAACACCCAGTACATGGAATAAGGAGAAGCAAGATAGATTTCTTGATGATGTTCGCTGTTGAGATGCGTAAAAGATTAGGCCTTATTGTTGTAGTATGAATCACAATAGAACAAATAATATTTATAAAGTCCGGTGAATACCAAGTTGTTCGTAGGGTGGTAAGTGCGATTTCTATGCAAAAGCCATTCAAAGAGCCATTCTAAATGATTATTTATATATTTATATATGTATATATATAGGCATCAAATATCCAGATAATCAGAATTTTATTGGGAAACAGTTTTTCACTATAATAGCAATAACTATGCTAAAGAGATATAGAAAGAAGAGAGAGATAGAAAGATAGAGGCATAGCAGATGATGATGCTGCTAGTGGGATTCTTGGGGGAAGTGTAGTAGCACTTCAGATCCAACGCACTAGGATGAAGTTCAGAGAGGAGTTGTGGACAGGAAGAGAGGCTGGAGTAGTATCTGGTGGGAGTTCTAGTGGAAGATATGACCAACAAGGGGCCCTGGTCTTCTTTTATAGCTTTGTGAGGGGCAAAGAGGACATTTTAGCCCTTCAACTCATGCAACAACTCATATTTGATCAGATCCATCGATCAGGAGATCAACGGCTCTGATTGCACCTCAATCCAACCTCTAACGAGCCTTATACACATGGATGCACTCTGGTGGCAGCACGTGGCAGCTTGTGAGCTGCTCAATTGCAATCGCACAATCCTCATGCACCTTTCGCTTCTTCGTGCACCTGCTACTTCTTTTCATCGCACGCTTCAAATTCAAAATGCGCATGCTTGATTTTAATGGTTTGATCTCGCAATTAGATGGCTTAAATCACGCACATCTACAACCTTAATATTGACACATGCAACCGTGTGTTGTGGCGGTGTCAGATTGTAGGTTCCCATTTGGTGGCCTTCCTTGCACCACACGCTCGCATCCCTGCCAAGCAATCTTCATCTGACGGTCGGATTTTGCTCAAACGCCACCGCCTTCCTAATTTGTGCACAAACGTGGCTCGATCCGATGCCTCTCACTGTGGTTGGAGCATGCTAACCAATGCAATAAGGGCATTCTTTGCCGTGTTTCCAAATCCATGTGTGGCTACCCTCAGCCGTTGGATGGAGATCCAACGACTGAGGATGATCCTTCTTAGATGCGGCGCGAGGGAGCAATCGATGTGGGCTTGATGTGGCCATTGGATGACGATCCAATGGCCCACATCACATAAGAAGAGTTCTTCAGAGATTGGACTACGGTGAGGGGCTGCTGTGATGGTACCACATGGTGTCATCATGGCCGTCCACCTTCCTTTCCTAGTAACTGGTGATGTAGGCCTCCGATTGTGATGATGTTTGCACCGTTGGACTGCGATCGTTTATTCGGATCCATCCATGTGATCAAATTTGGGATCTGAGGTTTGGATTTCTATCTTTTTGCTCGTTGGCTTCTGATCTTCTTTGTGTTGCACATGATGGTACGGATGTCTAATCAAAACGATTCCAGAAGCGTTGGACTCCCGCCGTCGTCTTGATTAGATCTATATGGTCTGATCTATCATATGCGACCTCGAATCACCTGCAATTAATTTCATCTCTCTTTAAGTTCATGAAATGATAATATTATTTATGTAGTTAACAAAGTAACTATTATGCGAATTACAACACTTATGCATGCATTGCTCCTAAGTTATGCTACAATCTAACTTAATTTAGGTGGTTTAAGTTACATGATTGATGTGTAATCACACCCCATGCCTAAATCTTGCTAGTCCCTAGCAAATGCATGACTAAATGCAAAGTGGTCCTATATGACAGAGTTCGATTAGAGATTTATTTCGTTTGTTTTCATTCAAGAGTTTAGAAATCCAAGAAGTTGTGAAAGTGTATCATTGCAGCCTATGCAACAGATCCAAGTGAAAAGTCAATCCACATCAAAAGCTTGTACTTGACCCTTAGTAAAATTATATTGGGATAGGCAAGCTTCTTCCCTTGTGGTTATAAAGTAATCTGTAAATTTAGCGCTAGCTTTTGGCTTAAGTAAAAGTTACTTTGTGTCTAGTAGATTTCTATTGGGTGGCTCATACTCATTTGGTGTTACATATAGACTAGTACATTAGAACATAGATTTCCTGACTATTAAATAAATCAACTCAAAGGGAGTTGGAGAAATTGTGCTCTCTTTAGTTCCTTTATACTCATTCTCTCTCTTTCTCTTTCTTTCTTTTTTTATTTTTTTTCTTTCTCTTATTTTATTTTCTTTCTTTTTGAGCTCACAATCTCACCAGATTTGTTAGCATATTTGGTGGTCTCTCCTGGCATTAACACTTTGATCAGATTCTGATAACCTTATGACTAAGTCAGATTTTCTCAACCTGTATTCAGGCGGTCAGAAATACAAGAAAGTAGGTCAAGGCTGTATTTGGTCGATCGTGAGGGTGGTAGGTGTTGTTGCCTCTATATACTTGAAACAAATTCTAAACTCATAAACTCATTTTTTTTTCTACTCTTTTCCTTTCCAATATTTTTTTTCCTATGTATATATATACATTTTTTCTTTTTTTTTCCTTTTTCTTCCTCTTCTTTTTCTTTTCCATATGTATCTTTTTTTGTCCCTCACTTTTTTTCTCATTTTCTTTATTATTTTTTCACATCCATATATCAACTAACGCAACACAGTATAACATATGAAATTTTATTTATGAGGCATTATGCGAGATTGGGGATGTTCAAGAGAATATCAGCTGGCTTATTTGATAGAAGTGCGTACTCTCATCATCGAGAAAGGAATGGATGGGACAGTATATTTCTGACCTTGACATTAATAGCCTCCTTTAGCAAAGGATTCCGTAAAGGACGATTGTGACCATCCACCTCTGTCCTAGCTTTATCATAACCCACTCTTTATGTATTTGCCTTATTTGGTGACTCTCAAAAGATTCGCACTAAGAATTTATACGTAGAAACTGAGAGCGAAAAACTATGCCTAACTTCGAGTATCATTATCGAATTATCCAGAATTTAAGATTCCTCATATTAGCCTTAGAGCACCAGTAGAGTTTCTACTCTCACCTCACACTTGTTTGTTGGATCTGCTAGAAGATAGTTTGCCCACTCCCTAATAACTATCCAAGGGCTCAGGAGAAGAAGCATTGCTTCTTCTCAACAAACTAAAGATATTTATCAGTCTTCACAGAGGATCCATTGCAAATTCTACATGTAAGTGTGAAATTGTATTAGATTCAAAACTTAGGAATCAACTTAAGAATAAATCCCCAATAAAACATTTTTGATAAAAATTCTATATGGCTAAATGCAATATTTTTTTTTTTGACATGAAAATAAGACATGTAATGTCCACCCCCCCACGCCTATTCATTACAATGTACTCATTGAAATGTTTCTAGGAAAATCAAAATATAATAAGCAAGAGGAGAGGATATCACTTGATTGAGCTTGATAATCTAGGTCATCTTGGATAGAGAAGATGCAAAACTACATGTAAAGAATACTGGGTTGCTTCCCAGCCAGTGCTAAGTTTAATGTCATTTGTCGAACTTAAACTCAAAATAAATATGTAATTCAATACTGTGGGTCAAGAGAAGGTGTAATGACTGTCGCTAGAAGATTCAGAATTAGTATGAAGATGTGATCATTTGGTCAAAGAATCAGTGATCCACAAATGAAGACCAACTGATGATGTAGTCCTACCCCAAAGAGTTTCTCTAATCTAAGATAGACAATTGGGTCAAATAGATGAGGTTCATGAAGCAGAGCTTGTTCATTAATTTAGTTCCATGATTAAAAAAGAGGTGGTAGAGAGTTTGGATTGAGAACATGATTGTGGTTTAAATTTAATTCTAAATTAGGATCATAAGAATCCTCCTAATGGTAGCTGATGTCAAAAATCATGAATTCTCCTAGCTCTGGGTCATATGAAGACAAAGGTAGAATTGTGTTGAATTCATCAAAATCCTCATCAGAAATCACTTCTTCCTCATCAGAAGTCATTTCTTCTTCAGATTCAAGCCATCCATTTGAACCAGTTCAAGTATAAGTTCTTCCCCATTACATCATGATTTGAGCTTCTTTTTCTGAGGTTGCTTCTTTATTTTCCTAGTTCATATCCTTTGGTTGCCCAATTTCTTGAACCCCCTTAAAGTTCAATAGTTCTTGAATTTCAAGGTGAATGTATTGAGGATTCGTTACGCTATCATCTAATTCATCATAAGATACTCCCAAGAGTTTCTGGATCTCACTAATGTCTTTCTTAATTTGATTTTCTATTGGAGGTGGTAAATTAGAATCATCCTCAAGTACATCATTTTCTTGTCTTCCATTTTGATCTTGAGATTTGGCAAGATTTGGATCATCTTAGTGTAAATTGCCAATACCTCTTCAATTGTTCCTACGACCTCAATGGAACCACAATTCACCTTCTTCTTTTGGGAAGCTTTAAAGATATTCAGTTGACATGTTTTCCTTCCAGAAGTGATTTGCATAATCCCCATCATACAGTTGATTAGGGCCTTGGCTGTGGCCAAGAAAGGTCTTCCTAAGATTAAAGGGGTGTGGTTCAAGTTTTATGATGCCTCCATATCTAAAACAAGAAAGTCCACAGGGTACTCAAAATCCCTCAAATTTATAATCACATTTTTTAAGAATCCCTTTGGAATCATAGTTGACCTATTAGCAAGTAGAAGGGTAACATCAGTGTGTTGTATGGGACCAAAATCCAACTCTTCATATAATTCTGTGGGGATTAGATTGATGGAGGCACCAAGGTCCAGCAAGGCTCAATCCAAGACAAAACCATCTATCTCACATGAAATTAAGGGGGTTTTTGGATCTTTCTTTCTAGGAGGGAGCTTGGTTAAGATGATGGCATTGGTTTGTTTAGAAACTGTGACCCTTTTTGATGATTTGGACTGGCATTTCGGTGTGCACAATTCCTATAGAAATTTCACACAGGCTTAGATGTTTTCAATGGCTTTAAGGAGTGGTAAATTTACCTGGACTTGCTTTAAAATCTCAAGCCACTCCTTAGATTGATTGGTTTTCTTTTCCCTGGATTTGTTCATTGTTTTAGGAAAAGGTGCTTGAGAGAAATCATGAGTATTCAAATCCTGAGTCTTGTTTCTAGATTAGCTTGGTCTCCCAGGTTAGATTCAGGCTTCTCAAGATCTTGGTAAGATTTCGATGTAGAAGGATACGAATCTTGGATTTGTTTCCCACTTCTCAAAGTGACAGCACAAGCATGGGCATTATGGTTAAAAGGGTGAGGTGGGTTTGGCAAGATAGGCTGAGCCTGGGTTGGGTTGGGGTTAACGAAACCAGGTGGATCCTAGGGAGCAGGTTAAGCTATATGTGTCTGTTGCTCCTATGAGTTGTGCTGGTTAACCCTATTGATGTTCCTTGCGTTGGGGATGGATTGGGAAGGCTTCATCCCATGTTGTCTAGCATCAACTAGCTAGTCTAGTTGTCCCGTCAATTCTATCCTAAATTCATTTATTTTTTCCTTATGTCTTAGATTCATTTCTTGCATTTTCTTGAGGACCAGACTCACAATAGAGGGCTGGTTTTCCTGAGTAGGTTGTGGCTGATATGTGCATGGTTGTGTGTACCTATTGGGTTGCCCGAAAATGTTTGTCTTAGTCAAGTTAGGACCCTAGGCAGGTTTCTGACTTGACCAAGTAATGTTAAGATGATTGCGCTTGAATAGGGATCATTTCTAGTGTAACTCTAGAATGCATTCACATCCTCAGGATAACTAGGCATCCTGATGCCTAGTTCAGCATTCGAGGGCATCAAGGTCCCTCCTTGGTACCCAGAGAGAGATGGGTCCAAGTAGAGTTGGCTTGTAGGTGGAGGAATGGTCAGGTCATTAAGATTATGTGCCATTTCCTAACCTAAAGGGTTAGGGTGTTAGGTGTGGGTTAACATAGGAACTCCTTGGGTAGGCATAGGATTTATTCTGGAATGTGTTCCTAAGGAACTCCTTTCCTTTAGAAGGTTGTCTAGTTTCTTATCCAAACTCTCTATGTTCTTTCCCACGAGTTCCACCTTGTCCAATCATTGTGTAATTGACTCTAACTCAACCAAGTTTGAATTATCCTTAACTTCTTAGACTCCGCTCCTTGGTTCATTTGCTATATTAAAGGCAGATATTGAGGAATTGTTGAGGGAATGTTCACTCATATTCTCAAATAATTGAAAAGCTCCCTCAGCATCTCTGCATAGGAAATTGCCCCTACATGCCGCATCAACAAAATTCTTCAGATTGTCACTTAACCCATAATAGAAAATATGGGCCAAGTGCCACTTTGGAATCCCATGATGAGGGCATTTCGTTGCTAAATCACTAAATCTCTCCAAAGCCTCGTGTTGTTGTTCCCCATGGTTTTGCTTAAAGGTTGTAATGGCACATCTAAGAGCACTGATTTTTCCTATGGGAAAGAATTTTTTTATGAATGTGCTTCTTAAATCTTCCCATTTTAGGATTGGTCTACCAATAGTCCTCAACTAATGAACAACTTTATCTTTTAAGGAGAATGGGAATATTTTCATCATTAAGGTACCTTCACTTAGCTTCCTAAGGCCAAAGGTCCTACCTATGGGTAAATGTTCTTCAAGGTGGTCGAAGGGGTCATCAGACTAATGGCCATGGAAGTAGGGAATCAGATTGATGATCTGTGGTTTGAGTTCAAAATCATCCCCATCCTAAGGTACCTTGATGATGAGAGCCTCATCATGAGCCATAACTATCTCATTTTGACCCAATAAAGAAGATAAAAACTCCTACATAACCTAGAAGAAGGCCTAATTGAAGGAACAAGTGCTCTGAGAAGAAAACATGAAATAAAGGTTAAAACTGCAATTTTACCATTGCAGTAGATAAACAGGATTTCTTAGAGGCAAAACATAGGTCAAATGGTCTAAATGAGATAAAAAGTGGGTTGAGTCAATCAGAAATGGGTTCATGTGCAATCTAAGAACTAAAAGACACTTGGTAACCCTAAAACAGACCCGCTTAAATTAACAAGGTTCCGGTCAGAACAAAAAGTAAGTAAACCCTCTACAAATCATGGAAAAACATACTCTAGGGTTTAGAACACTTAATTTGGCCTTTGGAACCTAGTTTGACCTAGATTAGGGTCCTAGCTCTTCAATTAACCTAATTTGGGTTTTTACGCAAAATATCTAGTCAAACGAGGTCAAACCTGAAATCTAACTTCTCCATTGGATTCCTTAGGTCCAAATTAGGTTTATACCAAAATTTGGACCTAAGGAGAGGTCATCTTGACCTACTTTGCAATTTAGTACACCCAAATCACAAATTGGTCCCTATCTTTTGAATACCGTTGCAGAGAACCCCCTAGGTTCTTCGCCTCCTTTGCAAACCGGTCCTGCCGCCATTGCTAGGGCAGAACCGAGCTCCGGCGAGGTTCGGAGAGGGATTGCTCTCTAATCCCTCAGAGATTCCCTCCCAGAAATGGAAGGAGAATTCCCTGAAGAATTGCCTTCCATTTAAGACCGATATCGATCCCTGGTGTGAACCCAATCTCTCGTGCGAACGCACGAGAGATTTGGGTATCCTAACTCCTTTCCATCTCCGGCGACCAACCTCAGGCAGTCACGTGCCCTTCACGCCCTGCACACCAAGTCCAGCGCCTATATAAGAACCCACAACTCCGGCCGAAGAGGCTAAGCTTGATTTTGACGGAGATCCCCTCCAAATTTCTTCTCTCCCATCTCCGGCCAAACGACCCACAAGCTCCGGCGACCGCTTTCCCTCCGTCTCGTCACTCTGCTGCCATACCAGCAGCAGAGTCCTCTACGCCTCTTCCTCCCGCGGCGCGCTGTACCCTACGCGCAAGCTCCTGACCTCATCTTCGTCGCCGCTTCCTCCCCCAGGGTCTTTCTTCCCCGACGACGGCAGTCACGAGCCGTCCTCTCCACTGCCTCCCTTCACTCCAGACAACCCCAGATATGTTCTCCATCCTCTCCTCTCTCTTTTCCCCCTGTTATCTCCCTTGATCGACCCTCGACAGACGCTAACCACCTCCATCGTCTTCGCCTCCGACCGCACTCCGGCGAGCCGCCCACACCACTCCAGCCCTCCACACGGCTCGCCAACCACCTCGAAAGCTCCGCCTCACCTCCAGGAACACACTCCACCCTCCCACTGCCACTCCAGCCCTCCACAACCACCCCCCGACCAACCCACCATCTCCGGCCACAGGTTGACCTAGGCACGCACGCCTAGGCCGACCTACAGCCTGCTGCACTGCCCATCGCCTTCGCCATGCCAAGGCGAAGGTCTCTATCTATTCTGATTTGGCCGAGAGGCGCGTTTTGTGTACGACAGGATTCGAGCTGCTGCCGCCATGGACGACCTCTGATGAAGCTCCCGCGAAGCTCCAGGCACCCGGTCTTCTAGACTACAGGTGCTGGATACTAACGCAAGTGTCGCGAGGTGAACGAATCCAGCCGAGGAGCGCTAGCAGAGCCAGCAGATGCGGGGCAATCGCACGACGAGGTTTCTGCAGGCACGCGTGAAGGCGAGACCAGATAGTCCCACATCGTGGGATTGCAACCGGCAGGTACCGTATAAGTTGTTTTTACGCTTTATTCTTATCGCCTCAGTAAGCACAGGGGTGAGGTCCCTCACTGACCCCACCCGCCTCGTCCGCGGCCTGACCACGCGGACCTGGCGGATCCGACCCGACCTAGACCTACGCACTCCTCGCGCATCACACACCTGCAGGTGCGCCTGGTCCCGGGTACGATCCGACCCGATTGAGACTGTGGCTCTGGTAGAGCGGTTAGAGTGAATTGCTTGAGAGAGAGACACGCGCGGGTAGAGGGAGAAGGGTTAGGTTTTGTTCCCTGTGCAGGCAGGCTGATTGCAGGAGAAGGACTTGGCCGCTGCAGAAGAAGGAGAAGCAAGACAAAGAAGAAGAAGAAGGCAACGAAGAAAGGAGAAGCAAGACAGAAGAAGAAGAAAGAAAGAAGTCTTCGCAGGAGAAGAAGGAAAACAGAAAGGTTAGAAGTCTTCGCAGGAGAAGAAGAAGAAGGACAAGGGAAGATTGCAAAGAGATCCGAAAGGCAAAGCAGAAGAAGAAAAAGAGAAAGAAAGATCACATTTAAGACGTCTGATACGTAAATCAGACGTCTAATTCTATTTTTTTTACATCTTTCTTAAAAACTCTTTGAATCAATTATATTTGCATTTAACAGTTGTATTCTTGGGTTTTACAAAGTACTGAGTTTGCTCCCTGTGTTCGACCTCGGATACTCTAGTTGTTCGAGTAATAAAATTATTTGTTTAAACGTTTTGTCGGTTCTACTGCAACGTAATACGCCTTTAAATCCGCACAGAAACGTTGACAACATTTTGGCGCCATTGCCGGGGAGCAACGGGCACTTGTAAAGCTTTTGGGTACAACTTTTCTATTTAATATCTGACTTAACTTCTCCTTTGTTGTGTTCAATCAGGGAAAGCAAAACAAAAAGGAAAGAATAGCAACTGCACAACAGACTGGAGCAGGTAATCTCCATAAGCCCTCCCCCTTAACCCTCTCACAATCTAAAAAAAAAAAAAAAAAAAGAAAAAAAAAAAAGGGGAGAAGTCAACTTAGGGCTACCTGTCTTATATTTAGTAACTCATCAAGTTGCCTGATTTTCATTTCAACATATTTTTGTCTGTCATCCAACTAAGGCAACTAGGGCTAAAGCTTTCTTGATTGAGCCCTAGGTGCTAAATTCTAAGGCAACTAAATTGGACCGATTAGAGCCAAGTTAGGATTGCAAAGCTAGGGTTTTTAGAGACACATCTTCTCTAAAACAAAGAAACAAACTTTCCAAAGAGAAGTGTGCCTAAACCGTGTTTGAAAATATTTATACAAGAGGAACCCTAAGCAAATCAGGCTGATAATCCATTTGAATCATAAAAGGAAGGACCTAAAAGCTCTCAAAGGAACAAGAGGTGAAGTTGATCCCTCGAGTCAACCAACCTTAATATTAGGTCACTTTTTGCACTCAAAATACTTAAAAGTTCAAGTGGAACATTAAGCACCTTGATCTTAAAATAAAAAAAAAAGGTAGACTTAAGAGGTCAAGATCCCCATTCTGGTCTACCTGGAACCGCAGTGACAAGAGAGGTCGGGTGGGGGAAACCCTGTAACCCGTGGGGACGCTCTACCGTGTAGGGGTCTTTGCGAGACTCTCCCTCTCTGGCTGCCCAGGTATTTCTCAGGTGGACGATCTTCTGATCCAGGGGTCCATCTGCCCCGAACCTCTATAGTCACCCAACAATTCTTGGGTGTCTTGATTGGGTCCAGCACCTTCTAATCTCATCACATCTTCCGGTGCATGTTTGGTAGGAGGTCCTTAAGACCACCTTTAAGACCTCCTCTAGAAATTCATTCTCGCCGAGGCCAAGCCTCGACGCCCTTGTTTGTGCAGCAACCCCACCACATAAATCTTTCATCTGATTCAGACCCTGATTCTCCTTCTTCTCCCATCATGGCACAACCCATTGAAGAGGAGAATAACCTTGAACACCAACTTCAACGCTTGAACGATCTCTTTCAGAACTTTGTAAACCCACCACAGCGACCTATGATGCGAGATCACTATAATCCCGCTGCGGTGGCAATTGAACCCCGAGTACGAATCCCAATTGGAGGACCCGATTCTGATCTAAAGAACAATATGATTCATGCCATACCAAAGTTCCATGGGCTTAACTCTGAGGATCCATTCCAACACATTAAAAAACTCAAGCATCTGGCCCAGACTTTCGGGTCAGATGTAAAAAACCGGGATATCCTACTCATGAAAATGTTTTCGTTCTCCCTCTTGGACAAGGCCGCGCACTGGTATCAGACTCAGACCCGCCCGATCAACACTTGGGAGGAATTACAGTCCGAATTTTTGAAAAAATTCTTCCCTGTTGGCCGGACGAATGCCTTGCGCCACCAGATCACTCATTTCACTCAACAACAGGGAGAACCTCTTCACGAAGCTTGGGATCGATTCCTAGATCTCATGCGAAAGTGTCCCCATCACGGAGTTCCTAAGTGGGAACAAGTCCAGTCTTTTTACCAGGGACTCCGTGAGGATATTCGTCTAATCGTCAATGCAACATGTGGAGGAAACATCATGGGCCAACACGAGGACACGGTGTGGGAGATTCTCGAAAACATGTGCGAGAACTCCATAAACAATGACTCCTTGGGCTTATTCGACAGGACGAATGCCCGCGCATCGACGAATCTAAGAGGGACACATGAGACGCAGGACCTGTCCACTTCTGTTGACCTGGAATTGATGGCCAGTCGGTTGGACAAGGTCTCTATCATAGAAAAGAAGGTGGACGAGCTAACTCGACATTTGCAGCAAGCCACCTCTGCACAAAACTCTTTTGCACGACCTCCTCTGGCAAGGGAAACAGTGCAAAACATCTATCACCAACCTGCCAAGGGGATGGGCCCCTATCCACCCCCGTTTACCTCCCAGACCGGAGTGACCTCCGATCCCGTCTACTCGAGTTGGGGGAACTCTGAACCCTCGTATTCTGACTTTCCTGAGGTTTCTCAGAACTGCGAGGACCTCAACGCCATCCAGAACGACCCATACTCCAATACCTACAACCCTGGATGGCGAAATCATCCTAACTTTCAGTGGGCGGGAAACTCTCAAAAACCACCATATCAACCCCGCCCACAAGCTCCTCGTCCATATCAGCCGCCTCAGCCTCGGCCTAATCCCACCTACCAATCTGGGCAAAATCAGGATCAACTGACTCTTATCCTTCAAACGCTGGCTGACATTCAAAAAACGAATGCGGCAATGCAAAAACAGTACAAGGACGAGATCACAGAGGTTCGCAACCAACTGGCCCAGATGGCAAATTCTCGCCAACCTAGCACCCTTCCTTCGCAACCTCTGCCCAACCCAAATAATGTGCCGACCCAGAGGCACATTATGAATCCAAATCCAGGCCACGCACATTTGATTTATCAGGCCCCTACTACTCCATCACCAGACAGGATGGAGGCTTCTACATCTTATGCAGAATTTCAGCAGCAGCCACCTCTCCTACCTAACCCAAACCAAAGTCAGGCTGGATTAAACTCTGTAACAACACGTAGTGGTAAAACAACACAAGACCCACATTATCTGAACCACTCCAAGCCTGATAATCGCCAAGACCCTAGGGTAGTCATCCAAGATACTACTGTCCCAGATCAAGAACCTGGACCTATCCTAGAGGAACCAGCTAGGATCCCATTTCCTGAGGCCTTGACCAAAGGAAAAAGGACAACCAAACCTGTGGCTCCTGAGGAGGATCTGGTCAAGCTCTTTGAACAGGTCCAGATAAACATCCCGTTGATGGATGCAATCCGCCACATACCGGCTTACGCAAGATTCTTGAAAGACATATGTACACCTAAACGTAAGCCGCGAACCAAGGATGGGAATCCGATTGTACTGTCAGAGCAAGCCAGCTCTGTCATCCTGAGCAAACTCCCACCCAAGGCTAAAGACCCAGGAACCCCCTTGATTTCTTGTAAAATTGGTGAAACCCAACTTGATAGAGCCCTACTAGACCTAGGTGCCTCCATAAATTTAATACCTACATCCCTCCTTGACCACCTTGAAGAATCTGAACTTAAACCCACTGAGGTGACATTGCAGTTAGTTGATCGATCCATCAAGTCACCCAAAGGAATACTCGAGGATGTCATTGTTAGGGTACGAGATTTTTATTTCCCAGTGGACTTCATAGTACTGGACATGGATGCACCTAAGAACCCAAGGGACACACCAATCATATTAGGGAGACCCTTTCTGGCCACTGCTAGGGCCAATATAAACTGCGAAGAGGGCCAGATAGAATTAAAATTTGGGAATCAAAATCTGAAGATCGACAGTTTCAAAGCCCAACAAGGGATTAATTGCGGGGTTATAGAGGAAATTTGTGATGTCAAAGCCGTGGTTGATGAACTGCACATAGAGGACAACCTGATTATTTCTGATCAACCACTAGAAAATCAAAAACCACTAACAGAGGAGTGCGAACACAATCTAGACACACCTATGACTCCTACCATTGCTCCCGATACAAACCCTGAACCACCCGCTGCTGCTGACAATCCTGTCATGGAACTCAAGCCCCTTCCTGAACATCTAAAATATGTCTTTTTGGATTCAAATCAAACGTTTCCTGTGATTATCAATTCTCGACTCACACCTGACCAGGAACTCCGTTTGATTTCTGTTCTCCAGCAACATCGTAGAGCCATTGGATGGACTCTAGATGATTTGACTGGTATAAACCCTTCATACTGCACGCATCGAATCTATACAGAAGAAGGCTCACGACCTTCAAGAGAAATGCAAAGGCGACTAAACCCTAACCTACAGGAGGTCGTGAAAAAGGAGATCATTAAGTGGTTAGATGCAGGGATCATCTACCTGATCTCCGACAGTCGTTGGGTGAGTCCAACACAAGTGGTACCTAAGAAGGCAGGACTTACCATCATCACGACAGAAATCGGGGAAGTCATTCCTACCCGAATAGCTAATTCGTGGAGAGTCTGCATTGATTACAGAAGACTAAATTCCTCCACGAAGAAGGATCATTTCCCACTACCGTTTATTGATCAGATCCTCGAGAAACTAGCGGGAAATAGATTCTTCTGCTTTCTTGACGGGTACTCCGGTTACAATCAGGTGGCAATCCATCCAGAGGACCAAGAAAAGACCACATTCACCTGCCCCTTCGGGACGTACGCGTTTCGAAGGATGCCGTTCGGTCTCTGCAATGCACCTGCAACTTTTCAGCAGTGCATGCTTGCCATATTCTCAGATATGGTAGGTGACTATCTGGAAGTCTTCATGGATGACTTTTCAGTTTTTGGACAATCATTTGACGATTGCCTCCAACACTTGGTCCATATACTCAGGCGGTGCATCGAGGTGAATTTGGTTCTTTCCTGGGAAAAGAGCCATTTCATGGTGCCTGAGGGAATTGTCCTGGGACATTTAATCTCAGAGAAAGGCATCCAAGTGGATCGAGCTAAGGTTAACCTGATTTCCAAGCTCCCTATTCCTAGCTCGATTAAGGACATCCGATCTTTTTTGGGGCACGTCGGTTTCTACCGTCGATTCATCCCTGATTTCTCCAAAATCGCGCGCCCCCTGACCAATCTGCTTTCCAAGGATGTGCCTTTCGGAATTTCCAAGGAATGCACTCAAGCATTTGAGATCTTACGTGACCGAGTCACCCAAGCCCCAATCCTACAGTCCCCTGATTGGTCTCAACCCTTTGAGATCATGTGCGATGCATCTGACTTCGCTGTAGGAGCGGTTTTGGGGCAGAAAATTGACGGGAAACCTGTGGTCATTTACTACGCCAGCAAAACACTGGATGAGGCTCAGCGTAACTATACGGTTACTGAGAAAGAGCTGCTGGCCGTAGTATTTGCCCTGGAAAAATTCGGATCATACCTTCTGGGTTCCCGTGTTATCATATACTCGGATCACACAGCTGTGAGGCATCTCCTAGCCAAGAAGGACGCGAAACCTCGATTAATCCGCTGGATCTT
Source organism: Thalassia testudinum (assembly GCA_037157565.1). Lineage (NCBI taxonomy): Eukaryota > Viridiplantae > Streptophyta > Magnoliopsida > Alismatales > Hydrocharitaceae > Thalassia > Thalassia testudinum. Next base: position 218,317,291 of record JAZHRO010000031.1, on the reverse strand, counting down.
GCTGTTGCAAGAATTTGACATCGAGATTCGCGACAAGGTGGGAAAGCACAATGTGGTAGCTGATCATTTATCCCGCCTTCCTCCTGAAATTATTGATCCGTCCGGACCTATTACAGAACATTTTCCTGATGAGCACCTCCTGACTATCAGTACAAGTCTTCCATGGTTCACCGATATTGTTAATTACCTGGCATCACATCAGATTCCGCCCGATTGGTCGAAGGCCAAAAAGGACAAATTGCGTTCCGATGCCAAGTATTACCTATGGGAAGACCCGTATCTCTTCCGCATTGGTGCTGATCAGATAATCCGACGATGCGTCACGGAAGTGGAAATCAAAGACATACTCTCATTTTGCCATGACCAGGCATGCGGTGGACATTTTTCAGGACATAAAACCACATCGAAAGTCCTCCAGTGTGGTTTCTACTGGCCCACAATTTTCAAAGATGCATACAATCACTGTAAGGCATGTTCCCGTTGCCAGACTCTAGGCAACATGAGCCATAGAGACATGATGCCTCTACAGCCGATCTTGGTATGCGAAATTTTTGATATTTGGGGGATTGATTTCATCAGACCCTTTCCTACCTTGGATGGCTTCGAATACATTTTACTCGCAGTTGATTATGTTTCCAAGTGGATAGAAGCCATTCCGACCCGAACCAACAATCATAAAGTCGTTATAAAATTCCTTCATCAAAACATTTTCTCAAGGTTCGGGATTCCGCGTGCTATAATTTCCGACGGAGGGACCCATTTTACAAACGCTCAGTTCAGGTCACTGATGATCAAATACGGGGTGTCACACCGAATCTCTACTCCTTACCACCCCCAAACTAATGGTCTAGCTGAGCTATCTAACCGAGAGATCAAGAAGATCCTTCAGGTTACTGTTCGACCTGATAGAAAAGATTGGTCTTCTCGGCTTCCGGAAGCGTTGTGGGCCTATAGGACCGCCCACAAGACCCAATTAGGAATGTCTCCCTTCAGACTAGTGTACGGGAAGGCATGTCACCTCCCCGTCGAATTGGAGCATAAAGCCTATTGGGCAGTACGGACCTGTAATCTCGACCTTTCTAAGGCTGGAACCCACAGAAGATTTCAAATGAGCGAGATCGATGAATTACGCCACGACGCATATGAGAACTCGCGAATTTACAAAGAACGGGTTAAAGCTTTTCACGACAAACACATTTCTAGAAAGGTCTTTCATCCTGGTCAAAAAGTTTTACTCTTTGATGCTCGACTCAAACTATTCCCAGGAAAGCTAAGATCCAAGTGGGTCGGACCCTACCTAGTCCGCCAAATCTTCGGAAATGGAGCTATTGAAATCAGCCCACTCAGCCACGATTCTGAACCATTTGTCGTGAATGGGCAGAGACTCAAGCCGTTCATTGACATGACCGATATAGATTTGACTGAGTCATCCTTTACCCTCCTTTCCTCTTGAGCTCATTACGCCCAGCCAATGGCGTAAAACTCAGCGCTTAACGGGAGGCAACCCGTCATTCTTTGAAAAACCTGAAACCGTTTCTGACATCGCTATGCGGAACTCATATTGCACTTTAGGGTTCATCCATTAGAACAGCCGACTTCACCTCAGGTATACCTACCCGAGATTAGAAATCGTTCGCAACAAGTCGCTTCGACCCATTCACTCACCACACACCTGTCCTAACACATGAACTAAGCTGAATTCGAACCCACCTAATTTACAATGGGGACATTGCAAATCTTTGGCATGGGGGGGTATGAAAGTGCAAAATGTCAGAAAATTCATATCAAGAAAGGGTTTCATACAAAAAAAAAAAAGGACTTGATAGAGGGGAGGAACAATTCAGGGTCATACAAATGAGAGGAGGAAAAGAAAGAAAAATGACAAAAAGAGCAAAAATAAAGAAAGGAGCACAAAAGGAAAAGAAAAAGAAAAAGTCATTAGTAAAAGATTAAGGGGTTAACTGAAGTTCTAGACCGAGTCAAGAAAAAGAAAAGAAAAATGCTACAGAGATATAACAAGAGATTAGCGGGAACGCTGGTCTTAGGCCTCTTGGGCTAGATTTTTTGCTTAAAAATTCACGTATCCGTTAAAATCTGGACAATCCTCAAGAGGTTGAGGAAAATGCAAAGCTTAAGTATTAGGTCTAAGGCTTAGGAAGTATTCGGCCTCGTTAACTGACCTCCGGTTTGCGAGATTCGGTAACCTAAGCACCCAAATTCACACACAGTCTGGTTCAGTGCGCATAAATATTCAAAACACGCAAGAGCGTTTAATATTCTGAAAAAGTCACCTAGATTAGGAGCGGCCAATCAACACAAGTTGATTTGGACAAGTTCCCAGCGCGGAGAGGCGGGAAATTCCCCTCGAAGATGCGTAACAACATATCGTCTCCTCGGTGCTTGTCTCTTAGGATATTTAAATATCCTACTGGGGGCATGTAAGCACTCTGCTGGTTCAGATACCATGGGTGGCATTATCACGAAATGTCGATCGCCAGGGTCTGAATTCGGCCACGGAACGCCATGGGTGGGATTATCTCGAAATCTCGAAAGCCAGGGTTCCGGGGGTTGCCATGGGCGGGATTATCTCGAAATCTCGAAAGCCAGGGACCTTTGAGGATTGATGATGGGGACGAGGAATCTGATACAGACCGTGTTGAGAAGCTAATCCGAAGCTAGAAATAAAAAAGAAAAGAGAGAGAAAATCTCTCCAAACAAATAAATCTTCTATCTCTCTCTTACAAAAAAATGCACTGCAAACTGAACTTAGGCTAAAAATATCTCAAGCACGGGTACTTTAACCGCGGAGTCCAACAAACCCTTGGTTAGGTTCTGTGGGCCGTAGAAACCTTTGCAGAAGACTGAGGCTAAAGCGGAACAGGTCCGGATTTTGGTTGGTACTTGAGTACCTCTAGGCCTATTGTCGGCATTCCCACCTAATCACAAAAGAAAAAGGAGAAGCACTTATCATTATTGACAACATTTAGTGTCTAGAACGGAAGTTAAAACTTTGAAATTTTGCTAAGGGACTAGCAAAAGCTAGGCATGGGGGTATGATGAGAGCCTCATCATGAGCCATAACTAGCTCATTTTGACCCAATAAAGAAGATAAAAGCTCCTACATAACCTAGAAGAAGGCCTAACTGAAGGAACAAGTGCTCTGAGAAGAAAACATGAAATAAAGGTTAAAACTGCAATTTTACCATTGCAGTAGATAAATAGGATTTCTTAGAGGCAAAACATAGGTCAAATGGTCTAAATGAGATAAAAAGTGGGTTGAGTCAATCAGAAATGGGTTCATGTGCAATCTAAGAACTAAAAGACACTTGGTAACCCTAAAACAGACCCGCTTAAATTAACAAGGTTCCGGTCAGAACAAAAAGCAAGTAAACCCTCTACAAATCATGGAAAAACATACTCTAGGGTTTAGAACACTTAATTTGGCCTTTGGAACCTAGTTTGACCTAGATTAGGGTCCTAGCTCTTCAATTAACCTAATTTGGGTTTTTACGCAAAATATCCAGTCAAACGAGGTCAAACCTGAAATCTAACTTCTCCATTGGATTCCTTAGGTCCAAATTAGGTTTATACCAAAATTTGGACCTAAGGAGAGGTCATCTTGACCTACTTTGCAATTTAGTACACCCAAATCACAAATTGGTCCCTATCTTTTGAATACCGTTGCAGAGAACCCCCTAGGTTCTTCGCCTCCTTTGCAAACCGGTCCTGCCGCCATTGCTAGGGTAGAACCGAGCTCCGGCGAGGTTCGGAGAGGGGTTGCTCTCTAATCCCTCAGAGATTCCCTCCCAGAAATGGAAGGAGAATTCTCTGAAGAATTGCCTTCCATTTAAGACCGATATCGATCCCTGGTGTGGACCCAATCTCTCGTGCGAACGCACGAGAGATTTGGGTATCCTAACTCCTTTCCATCTCCGGCGACCAACCTCAGGCAATCACGTGCCCTTCACGCCCTGCACACCAAGTCCAGCGCCTATATAAGAACCCACAACTCCGGCTGAAGAGGCTAAGCTTGATTTTGACGGAGATCCCCTTCAAATTTCTTCTCTCCCATCTCCGGCCAAACGACCCACAAGCTTCGGCGACCGCTTTCCCTCCTTCTCGTCACTCTGCTGCCATACCAGCAGCAGAGTCCTCTCCGCCTCTTCCTCCCGTGGCGCGCTGTACCCTGCGCGCAAGCTCCTGACCTCATCTTCGTCGCCGCTTCCTCCCCCAGGGTCTTTCTTCCCCGACGACGGCAGTCACGAGCCGTCCTCTCCACTGCCTCCCTTCACTCCAGAAAACCCCAGATACGTTCTCCATCCTCTCCTCTCTCTTTTCCCCCTGTTATCTCCCTTGATCGACCCTCGACAGACGCTAACCACCTCCATCGTCTTCGCCTCCGACCGCACTCCGGCGAGCCGCCCACACCACTCCAGCCCTCCACACGGCTCGCCAACCACCTCGAAAGCTCCGCCTCACCTCCAGGAACACACTCCACCCTCCCACTGCCACTCCAGCCCTCCACAACCACCCCCCGACCAACCCACCATCTCCGGCCACAAGTTGACCTAGGCACGCACGCCTAGGCCGACCTATGGCCTTCTGCACTGCCCACCGCCTTCGCCGTGCCACGGCGAAGGTCTCTATCTATTCTGATTTGGCTGAGAGGCGCGTTTTGTGTACGACAGGATTCGAGCTGCTGCCGCCATGGACGACCTCTGATGAAGCTCCCGCGAAGCTCCAGGCACCCGGTCTTCCAGACTACAGGTGCTGCATACTGACGTAAGTGTCGCGAGGTGAACGAATCCAGCCGAGGAGCGCTAGCAGAGCCAGCAGCTGCGGGGCAATCGCACGACGAGGTTTCTGCAGGCGCATGTGAAGGCGAGACCAGATAGTCCCACATCGTGGGATTGCAACCGGCAGGTACCGTATAAGTTGTTTTTACGCTTTATTCTTATCGCCTCAGTCGGCCTGACCACGCGGACCTGGCGGATCCGACCCGACCTAGACCTACGCACTCCTCGCGCATCACACACCTGCAGGTGCGCCTGGTCCCGGGTACGATCCGACCCGATTGAGACTGTGGCTCTGGTAGAGCGGTTAGAGTGAATTGCTTGAGAGAGAGACACGCGCGGGTAGAGGGAGAAGGGTTAGGTTTTGTTCCCTGTGCAGGCAGGCTGATTGCAGGAGAAGGACTTGGCCGCTGCAGAAGAAGGAGAAGCAAGACAAAGAAGAAGAAGAAGGCAACGAAGAAAGGAGAAGCAAGACAGAAGAAGAAGAAAGAAAGAAGTCTTCGCAGGAGAAGAAGGAAAACAGAAAGGTTAGAAGTCTTCGCAGGAGAAGAAGAAGAAGGACAAGGGAAGATTGCAAAGAGATCCGAAAGGCAAAGCAGAAGAAGAAAAAGAGAAAGAAAGATCACATTTAAGACGTCTGATACATAAATCAGACGTCTAATTCTATTTTTTTTACATCTTTCTTAAAAACTCTTTGAATCAATTATATTTGCATTTAACAGTTGTATTCTTGGGTTTTACAAAGTACTGAGTTTGCTCCCTGTGTTCGACCTCGGATACTCTAGTTGTTCGAGTAATAAAATTATTTGTTTAAACGTTTTGTCGCTTCTACTGCAACGTAATATGCCTTTAAATCCGCACAGAAACGTTGACAACACTTGACAAAAGGTTCAGGTTGGGCTTCAGGAGGATTGTATGACTCACAGAGAGGCCGATCTGCTCTTCCATTTTGGAGTCGAGTAATGGAATACACTTTGACCTCTATTTGTCTGTCATGATACTAGCCTTGCTTAGTGATCTGCCTTTGTAGAAGAGTCATTGATCCAGATTTTGTTCTTCCTCTTCGATCTCATCTTCCTCGTGGTGACTAGCCATTGCAGAGGGTTCAGATTCAGATTCTGGACAATTAGGTTTTCTCTTAGGAATTCTTTCTAAAGGTTGTAGCAAATCAGGACGTAAAGATCTTCTACCTTGCATGCACCAAAAGAATGTCCGTAGATGAGAGGGAGAAGATAATGAGAGAATATCCCACCCTTGTAATGCAAGCAATCAAACTAATTCTTAAGGGGTAAACCCTAAATAGACCTAATCCTGGTTCCCTAAAACACGACTAGGTTAGGTCAATTCTTGAATTACTTGGCTAGCAAGAAGGATGGGACACCCTAGGACACCCTGCACAGCGAAACACCACTAAGGGTTAACGTGGTTACCGCACTGACCTTTCTTGTCACCAGTAGGTCCAAGTAGATAAGGCCTTGACCTTAGCCCAATCTAATTTCAAGTCCCCAAGAAGATTTGTCTTGCCTAGGGCACGTCTACTTAGTTTTAGGCTTAGCCTTGATGTGATTTTTGAATATGATGGGCCTAATTAGGCTTATACAATGTGATTTGTCTTGAAGGAAATCTTAGTTTGCAAATCCTAATTGTTTGATATATTTCCTTCAAGAATGGAAATGCAGGTGTGCTCTACCCTAATGTGAAATCCTAGAAGTAGATAGTGCTAAGATGATTCTTTGTAAGTTCAAAAGTAGAGAAGTGGTGCGACCCAAGCAATTTATTAATTGGACTTATTACACCACTAATTAGGCACTCACAAAATATTTTTTCAAGAAATTTAATTCACATTTTCTATTTTTTTCAGATTTAAAGTGCACTGGGGTTTTTGCTATCGGTTTTGACCCGTAATTAGTGATTGAGTAATTCGCGCAATCAAACATGTAGAAAATATTTTTCTCAAATTTTTCCTAAATACTCAATTTCAATAGAATTCAGTGCCACAATTTCATGTCAATCGGAATTGTATATAAATTCTTATGATATTTTGAACTCCAAAAAATCAGAAACAATCAAAATTGATAATAGATCAGTGCATGAATTTTTAAATTTTTCTTTAATTTAGATTTGTGTGAAATTTGAATATGTTATTCTAGGCTTCAAATCCCATGCCCACTAAAAATTATAGAATTTTTGGACATGCATCCTTTCAAGAATTAAATTTTTGAGATAAGAGATTGTTTCAGCTAAAATTCACCAAGAGAGATTTCTTTTTTTCAAAAAGCAAACAAGTGCTAACTAATACTATGGTTCAACTGAAACACGTAATTTTTTTGAATGTTTTTTTGAAAGGAAATCTAACCTAATCTAAGCTACGCATACTTACCTGAGACCTGCACCCATTTTTCTTCTTCATTTTTGCACATAGCTTCCTGCAAATTTGTGATTCCTATGGAATCAAAAATAGCAAGTTAGAATCTCAAATAAGCACTTTACAAGAAAAGCTTTTAAAAATTTCCAACTTGTTTGCTCGTGAGACGCATAAAAGATTAAGTCTTATCTTTACAGCACGAATTACGATAAAACAAAAGATATTTATAAAGTTTGGTGAATACTGAGTCGTTCACACGGAGGCAAACATGAGTTATATGCAAAAGCCTTTTAGAGAGCCATTGTAAAGAATTATTTATATATTTATACATGTATATATATAGGAATCAGATATTCAAATAATCAGAATTTAATTTGGAAATAATTTTTCACTATAATAGTAATAACAATGCTAAAGAGATATAGAAAAAGAGAGAGAGAGATAGAAAGATAGAGAGATAGCAGATGATGATGCCGCTTGTGGGATTGTTGTGGGAAGTGCGGCAACACTTCAGATCCAGAGCATCAGCATGAAGTTTGGAGAGGAGTTGTAAAGAGGGAGAGAGGCTGGATTGTATCTGGTGGAAATTCCAGTGGAAGATATGATCAACAGGGGGCCGTGGTCTTCTTTTATAGCTTTGATGAGGGGCAAAGAAGGTATTTTAGCCCACCAACTCATGCAACAACTCAGGTTTGATCAGATACGTCGATCAGGAGATCAACGGCTCTGATCGCACCTCAATCCAACCTCTAACGTGCCTTATACGTGCGGATGCACTCTGGTGGCACCACGTGGCAGCTTGTGAGTCGCTCGATCGTGATTGCGTGGTCCTCACGCACCTTCCGCTTCTTCGCGCACTTGCCACTTCTTTTCATTGTGCACTTCAAATTCAAAACGCACGTGCTTGATTTCACTCGTTCGATCTTGCGATTAGATGACTTAAGTCATGCGTGCCCGCGGCCTTAATATTAACGCATGCAACTGCACATTGTGGCAATGTTAGATCGCACGTTACCATCTGATGGCCTTCGTTGCGCCACGTGCTCGCACCCCGCCATGCACTCTTTATCTAACGGTCGGATTTTACTTGAACACCATCACCTTCCAAATTTGTGCATAGCACAGCTCGATCCTGTGTCCCTCATTGCAATTGGAGTGCGCTAACCAACATGCTAAGGGCACGCTTTGTCACATTTCCAAATCCATGCACGGCTGCCCTCAGCCATTCCATGGAGTCTAACGGTTGAGGATGATCATCATTAGATGAGGCGTGGGGGAGCGGTCGACATGGACTTGATGTTGTCATTGGAAGACAATCGAATGGCCTACATGGCATGAGAAGAGTTCTTTAGAGATTGGGGTGTGGTGAGGGTTGGCTGTGATGGTGCCCCATGACACCATCATGGTTGTCCATCTTCCTTTCTTGCTAACTAGTGATGTAAGCCTCCGATTGAGATGACGCTTGCATCGTTAGATTGTGATCATTGATCCGGATCCATCCATGCAGTTAGATTTGGCATCTAAGGTTCAAATTTCTATCTTTTTGCTCCTTAGATTCTGATCTTCTATGGGCTGCACGTGATGCTACGGATGTCTGATCAAGACGATTCTAGAAGTATTGGACTCCCATCATCATCCTGATCAAATCTGTTTTGTCTAATCTATCATTCGTGGCCTCAAATCATTTGCAATTAATTTCATCTCTCTTTTAGTGTATAAAATGACAATATTATTTATGTAGTTAACAAACTAACTATTATGCAAATTATGACTCTTATGCATGCATTGCTCCTAAGTTATGCTAGAATCTAACTTAATGCAGGTGGTTTAGGTTGCATGATTGTTGTGCAATCAGCCGACACTACATATTATCATTGGGAGGATTCCAAGCTCCTTAGAATAAGCCATGACTAGGTATTACGTAGGTGTGTTAGAAAAGTGGAATAACAAAGTGTCTTGACTTTTTGTCACACACTACACTTTGGAGGACACATTAGTGTGAAGCAAACTGCATATAAGGTTCTCCAGTCTAGTTTCTGGTGGCCTTTACTTTTCAAAGACACATATACTTATGTGGGGGAATGTCTTTGTTGTCAACAGATTGGAATGATTGGAAAGCAAGATGAGATGCCCCAGCACCCTATTCTTCCGAATGAGATATCCGACGTATGGGGCATAGATTTCATGGGCCCTTTCCCATCATCTCATGGCTTTGAATATATCCTCGTGGTAGTTGATCATGTGTCAAAGTGGATAGAGGGTATTCCAACAAGGACCAATGATCACTCTGTGGTCCTGACTTTCATTAAGGCCAGTATCATTTCCCAATTTGGCTGCCCAAGGATGATCATTAGTGGTGGACACTTTACCCATCTACTCAAAAGTCTTGGTTTCACCCACAAGGTGGACACCCCATATCACCTACAAACTTGTGGACAGGTTGAAGTGTCAAATAGGGAGATCAAACGAATTATGGAGAAAACTGTAAGACCTAACAAGAAAGATTGGTCAAGAAACTTGATGATGTGCTATGGGCTTACAGAATTGCTTATAAGACCACCTTGGGTATGTCTTCCTTTTGTATAGTGTATGGCAAAGCTTGGCATTTACCAGTTGAGATTGAACATAGAGCTTAATAGGCTATTAAGAATGTCAACATGGATCTTGAGAATGCAGGCAAAGTGCGTATTAGAACTAAATGAGCTTGAAGAATTGAGGAATGAGGCTTATGATACTGCTCAAGCTTATAAAGAATGCACTAAGGACCTTCACGATAAACACATCCTCCGCAAAACCTTTGAGCCCACCCAACTGGTCTGGCTATTCAATTCTATACTCAAGCTATTCCCTGGCAAACTTAAGTCCTGTTGGGATGGGCTATACACTATCACACATGTGATGACTCTACAATTATTAGTGTTAATATTATCAATTAGAGTCAATTTTGAGGGCACATGTGCATTAATGCCATAATATATAGTTGGTTTGGGGGCATTGCATGCATTCTACATTACTTTACGTTAACATTGCTTATAATCAATGTTTAATGACCTTGTGTACAATTCTATATTGAAATAGGTCTTAGATGAGCAATCGGACCGTAGAGATGGATCAGGATCGATGAACTGAGTCCAATGGACTCAAAAGTCACCTCAATTCAACCTCCATAGCTCCAACAACAAGTTTGAGGAAGATCAACGGCCATGGGGCAATGCGACATCCTCATAGGCTTCAGATGGAAAGTCCGACCATACGGATGGATTTGGAGCTACGATTATAGTCCAGCAACACATAAATCATCTCGATCTGAGCACCGTATCATCCTCTACAATAGAAAGAAGATGGATGGCCCAAATGGCACCACATGGCACCATCTAGGCCACCAACACCGGCCAACAGCCCTACCACTAGCTCCTCTTCGTCTGCATCAACGATTCTCAACCATTAGTCTTGATCCAACGGCTGTGAAGCCATCCGTGCCATACTTCAGACACTCCTCCTCCCAACAACTTCGTGGATGTAGCACAGCAGTCGACAAGGGCACTCCTAAAGGAGGGGCACAGGTTCGAGCCCTGCCACCCCCCCAAATTACTCAATTGAAGCGACAGCGGCAATAACAACATGCATTGCCTGCACGCGTTGCGCATGTGCAGTGCAAGGTAGTGGCAGCAGCAATGTGTGCATGTGGTCAGTGTGGAGCTAGTGCGTAGAGCACGCGCCAGCGCAACGGAGCACGTGCGCAAATTGCATGCATGAGCTGGTCTTCAACGACGTTTGAGGCAAAGTTTCAGCAACGGCTTGGATGTCGCTGTGGACCCAAGAACGGATTTTGGCTCTATTCCTCCATTATAAAAATTGCCATCCTCTACTTTTGCGGCATCTTCTACCTAAGAGTTCCCACCACCATCTAGAGTTGAGAGTAAGTCCTTGGAGTTGTCGAGCTGCCGACAGAAGTCCCTCCACTACCTCCTCCTTTACCTACTAATTTCTTTAGTGTTTATGTTTCATTAAGCATTCCTCTAGTTTCCATTGTTAGACATTTGTGCTTATAAAATAGAATTTGTTATCTCATCTTAGATTCTAATATTCTATGTTTTAGGCAACAGTAGTAGTCTACCTTTGTTTAGCAATCAATGGATTTCTAACTCTCTCCCTCTCTCTTTCTCTATTTTTTTTGCAAGCAAACAAACCAATGTAATTGGTGACATTAAAGTGAGTATTTAATATGATTTCATGCATCCCTGTGTTTGACACTCGAACTCACATTTGATATTTCTAATTAAAATTGATGTAAAAAAATGTGCTACAATGAATGATTTAATCTAACACGTTTTCTTGTCATCAGTTTTTGTCATCACTGCCAAGGAAATAATAGATCTTTTATTCATTTGCATTTCCTTAGGAATTATTCATACTTGTGTTATCTAACTTGCCTTTCCCTCTTCTTCTTGATTATAGGAATCTCGTACATTGGCAACAGAAGGAGAGTAGATTGGATTGGATCAAAGGAAGCACAAGAGAAGACTGCCATCAACCTGAAGGTTTGATACCTTGTCTTCCCATTATCCAAAGGTAACACTTCATCTTTCGACCAAGGAAACTATCTAAGTGGTGGTGCTCTAAAAAAAACCCTCTCTTGTGTTTGTCGAAGGAAACACCACCACTAAGTTCTCAACCCGTTAATTTTGCAACACTATTTTTTGGACTCGGGTTGAGCACATGATTAGAGGACCATTAACTCCTATAAAAATACTTAAAAAAATCTCAAAGGTGATCCTTCTAGTGGGTGAACTCCACATAAAATTTCATAGGCACACTTCTTGTGGTTTAGCCGTAAATAATTCTCTACTGAAAGTGTGCAAGGTTGTCCTAATTTCCAGAGACTCAGATTGCTTCTGTTTCTCTAAACTGTACACAGCTTGGATTTACAAGAGATTTATATTTCTAGAAAGCTCTTGAAATGGTCTACATTTCTTATGCAGACTATTTCTTCATTTGAAGAATATTTGTGCTTGTTCTGATTCAATTCCTAAACTTGCACACTGATCTTAAGGTTCTGGACAAATTGGCCCCCTCTTGGAAAAACAAGAATTTTCGTTGTCTATCATCCTCTAAAAATTCTGAAATTGATTTTGCTGAAAATCTCATTCGATTTTGGTTAGGATAGGGTCATTGCTTACTTTGATTGAACCCTTCTTGATAAAGTATAAAACAGATTCATTAGAAGTTGCATGCCCTAGGATCTTCCACACTAGGGTGCTTTTAACTTCATAGTCAAACAAAAAGGCCCTAAAGAAAATCAATCCTAACCATGTGACTACATCTTCATGCCTTGATTGAATTTGTAAACAAGTGGAATCTTAAAACCTAATAAAGCAAGGTTCAAATTCTAAAAGCCATTCATCACATTCTTGCTTGACAAAGAACACTTGTTTTGGCATTGGGTCCTTGCACCTGATTGTGCACACAGCTAAACTGGAATTTTTAAGGCCATCAACCCCTCTAACGCCCTTAACTTAATCCCTGAGCATAAGCATTGACCTAGCCCTAAATTAAAATTGAGTAGATGTTGGCCTTAGGGTTCATTGAGTCTATTTCAGGGTATTTTTCCTAAATGCACTACGAGTTGGTGATGTCTGCTTGCTCCAAAAGGTGCTATGTTTGGAGGCCCGATTGTCAACGACTTAAGTAAGAAAGACTTTGGCATAATTAGCGACTTTGGGACACGCTCCCCATATTTTGCCTTCCTAACTTTACCACCTTCAGGAGTACGGGCAACAGCGAATTCGTTATGTGGTCGGAATTTACTTCTGAAGCATGGGTCAACTAGGTCTACACTATAGGGCCTAGATTTGTTTGCTTAGTTGTGCACACTCCATTCTCACATCTGTTTCCCTACGCATCCCTCCTTGTTCTTCTCTAGTGTATGCATGGAAGGTGATCACTTCATCCTGAATTGGTTGCTTTAGATAGAGAGACTAGGAGACTTGATTTTTCAAGGGGTAGGATTGAGGAAATGGACGACCCAAGAGTTGAGGAGGTTGAGGATCAACCTCAACTCGATGTCGTGGCCATGATTCAAGCTCAAATTAAAGCTAACCACCAACTTCAACAACAAATCCATGCCATCATGCATGCCATACAATGACTGCAGAATTCTCAAGGGTAGAACCCTCAAGGGCAACCCCCACTGAACCCACGTAACCCACCACCACCCCTTGAGGGCCAACCAAGGCCTCTTCGTGATTTCTATGATCCGTCTGTTATCCGTGTTGAACCATACCTTAGGGTCCCCGAAGGGGGAGATGATTTTGAGCTAAAACCCAATGTCCTTAGCTTGATTGAAAGTCATTTCCATGGGAGATCAAATGAAGACCCTTTCCAACACCGGGAAGACTTAGATCAGATTGCACAGATCGTAAAACCAAGGAACATCTGTCAAGACATTGTTTTAATCAGATGTTCTCGTTCTCCTTGAGTGACAAAGCTTCCCATTAGCTTAGAACCTTAGGGAGACCCATCTCCACTTGGGAGGAAATAAGGCATGCTTTTCTTAAGAAGTTTTTTCCCAAAGGAAAGACTAATGCCCTTAGAAGAGCCATCACTACATTCACCCTACAAAGTGGAGAGCAATTCCGTGAGGCATGGGATTGATTCAATGAATTACAGAGGAAATGCCCACACCATGAGGTTCCGAGGTGGCAATTGGCCCAGATTTTCTACCATGGTCTGGACAGCATCCTTAGGAGTTTTGTGGATGCCTCATGTGGAGGCAATTTTCTGAATAAGGATGAGGAAAGCACGTTCGAGCTCTTTGAGTCAATGAGTGAGAACTCACTTAATAATGCCTCCATGACCCAATTTAATTGGTCCAATCAACCTGATGGTGAGATTTATGAGGTGCAAACTAATTCTAGGATGGTTGACATGGATATTATAGCAAAGAAATTGGATCGAGTTGAGTTAGTGGATAGGAAAATTGACGAGCTATTGAACCAATCCCGAAGCCCATTGTAAAACTTCTCCATAGCGAAGGGAGCACACAATATTGACCTAGTTCAGTCTATAAACCAATTGCACCTGGAACAACCTCTGATCATGTTCCAGGGAGGGACCTTTGCTCCCTCAAGCCCTGATTATTCTTTCCCCTCCCCTTCAACATCTTCTACCTTTGAAGATGCCCATGGCATCTAGGGATATTCTAAACCTGACCCTTCCTACAACACTTACAATCCTGAATGGCACAACCACCCCAATTTTTTCTAGTCAAACCAAAAACCAATCCAATTCCAAAACCAACCTAGGCCAAGCCATCCCTCCTATCAGCAAGGTCCACCTGCTAGACCATCCTATAACCAAAATAGGGTGGCTCTGACACAACAAAATCAAATGGACACTCTGATCAAAGTGATGGCCAATATGAATAAGAAATATCAGGAGGAGATGGCTTTAGTGAAGGGACAATTGAGCCAGCTGTTGGACAACAAACAACAGGGGTCCCTTCCTTCTTAGCCACAATCGAACCCTAGGAATGTAATGATCAGAGGCCACAATCCTCAACCAAATTAGGGGCAGGCCCATATGATTCTACAAGCCCCTCAGACACCCCCTGGGTTTTCCACTTCTTCTCAGGGACCTAACCCTGGTTCCAATGCCTCAGCCAATGCGGTTACCTTAAGAAGTGGGACTCAAACCCAGGACTCCAAATGGGTGACCCCTCCCATGACTCCACTACCTGAGATACTAGATTTTGAGGATGAATAGGAGGAAACGAAGGATTAGGAGCCTGATAAACTTCAGTTTATCATCATTTTTATGCATTAAAACAAACATAGCTCTTAGGATTTTGCTCCGCAAATGGGTTTTTGGGCTGCATTTAGGCATCAATTAGGTTAGGCATGCATTGCACTTTTTATTATCTTTTTAATGTGTTTTTGTGAGTGTTAGGGATAAGCAGATTGTCAGAACTCCAAAACCCTAGCACTCAGGAAGGCAACTGGTGAAGAAGAAGCTCAACTAATTGGAACTCAGCTTGATCCATCTCACCATAGTTGGATTCCGACTCACTTGAACTAGCGTTAGGTCATCTTAGCTCCATTCAGGTCATCTCAGCTGAATGGCAGCTCAAGAGAGCTCATCTTAGCTCACCCTAGCTTAGGTCAGCTCAGATCCAGCTCAACATAGCTAAGTCTAGCTCATCTCAGCTCCCATTAGTCCACAGGGAGCTCTAGCTAGCTCAGCTGAGTTGACTGGAGTTCACCCCAGCTCAGGTCCAGCTACATCCAGCTCTACTCAACTCCGACCAGCTAAAGACGACTTCATTCCAGCTTAGGAAGCTCAAGTCCAGCTCCCGAGGACTCAGCTTAGCTCAACTAAGTTGAGCTAAGATACCTTAGCTGCCTCACCCAGCTTGATCCTCCTCGGGAGCATTAGACCCAGCTCACCGCAGCTCCTTTTAGCAGAAGCCAGCTTGCTTTAGCTTGGCTTAGTAGCTAGCAAAGAACTAGCAAGCTAAGCTAGCTAAGGTAGCTCCTTCCAGCTCTCTTCAGCAGCCACCAGCTCTAGTGCAGCTCAAGATAAATACCTCCAACTCTTCTCCCTGAAAACCTTAGCTCCAAATGCCTCCAACTCTACTCCCTACTAGCTAAGCTAGCTAAGCTATTTAACTTAGCTAGTCCATCTCCATGGCACCAAAACCTACTACCCTACTACTCTACTACCTAAGCTCCAACAAAAAGACCACCTACTCCTACTTTATTTTGGTGCCAACTATCCCTTCCATCACCACCCTACATCCACCATCAAAACCCATCTCCACCCTCCATTTTCTTCCCTCCAAAATTGCCTTCTAGAAGGTATTTTTGGGGGGAAAACCAAGGCACCTCTTCATTTCCCTCCCATTTCTCCCTCCAAAAATAACCAAGCACCCCTTCATTTCCCTCCAAAAAAACACCATAACCACCCCCCTTCCCATCCTATAAATACCCTACCCTACCACCACATAATTCCCATCCTCCATTAGTGTATTTTTCTACCTACATCCACCTATACCTACGCCCAAGGAGAAGGAGTAGAGAAGGAGATTAAAGGGGCACATCACCAGCCCTTTTGGTGCCTTCTTCTCCCCACTCTCTTCAACTTGGGCCACGCAAAGGAGGAGGACTCTTCCACTTCAAGAAGGACGACCAGGCAAGGGAGAAGGACCTAGGGTGGACGTCCACCCTTGGAGAGAAGCTTAGGGCATGCCCCCTTAGGGCTTGCCTTGGAGGACATCACCTTGGCGGAGCACTGCAAGGAAGGAGTTGACGGACTCTTTTCAAGATTGGGAGCCACCAACCTTGGAGCAAGAAGCCCTCTTCTTCGCCATCTATCTAGAGGATTTGTGTTTTCCTTTCTTTATGTCAATTTTCTAGTAGTAGAAGCATTCCTCTACTAGGCATTTTTGTTAAACACTTTTTTTTAATTATCTAGTTGCCTTCTTTGCAATTTCTTGTTTGCATTTCTATTTGCTTGTTTTTAGCATTTCTCACTCCCTCTCCCTAATTATTCTAGGCCTCCACTTGCCTAGAGTAAGCTTAGGGAGAGGCTCTACTTGCCACTTAGAAGTAGTATTTTAAATTGAAGTGTAAATCGCCTTCCCGTCACCATTCCGCATGTTGTCTTAATTTAAAACAAAAAAATGATATATTGAAAAATACCAAAAAGAAAGTTGAGATTGTATTCCACGCAAGAGAATCACTATTACAAACATTTGGCCTCCTTGGACGACCCTAGATACTGCCCTATCTAGGAATATAAATTTAAGAGTTGATCGGTTTTACACGTTACAACGACGTATTTTAACAAACCACGTGAAATCGCTATAACTTTTTGGCGCCGTTGCCGGGGAGGCACGGCTTTGCATTAATTAATTTTCTCTTGCTTGAAGTGGATCTCATCCCCTTCTCTTTCTTTCGTTTGTGTGTGCAGGAACTACAGCGGGAAGGTACGAATTTGGAAGCGAGAGCTCAAAGATACTTTTCTTCCTGTGAAATTCAGGTTGGTTCCCCTTTCTTGTCACATTTAGGCTAAAAAACTACCAAAATACACTAAAATTGGATTTCAGGACCCTAAACACTTTAATTAAGTGGAGTGGTGCATTATAAAATCCATTGTTTGCTTGTATGCTTCTTTAGCACCACTCCATTGCAAGTATTGGTGTTCTATTTTTCAGGTCCAGATTTTTGTCCGGACTTGAAAAATCGATTCCTAACACCGAAGGCCTCCTAAAATCATAAAATTTCATAGAGTGATTCCCAATTAAGTTAGGAACATCTGCTCCAAATTTCAGAACAATTAGATTTGTGTTTAATTTTTTAAAATTCGAGGACTGCAGAGGGGTCACACCCTCTAATCTTCCTATTTTGTTACTGTCCGTGAATTTTTAGAATTTTTACACTCATCCAATTTTTGTGAAATTTATCTTGCTAGAATCCTTGTGAAATTTTACACATTACATAAAATCACAAGAATTTTCTGAGGTTAGTGGTAATACTAAAACGTCCACAATACCCACGGGTATCATTTCTGGACTTTGACACCAGTACAATTAAAAATTCAAAATAATTATCAAACAAATTCCTAAAAAATTACAAAAATCTTTTCTGGAATCCTTGTTTGATTTTACTCAAGGTAGTGGTGTTGGTTGCATTGATTGGACCACTATCTATTCAGAAAGCCTAAAAATAACACATTGGTAGTTAAATTTCTGTCTTAGGGACAATTGGCTTAGGGTTTCTTTCTTTCTCTCTAGAGACTCAATTTAAAGGAAATATACAATCACTCATACAACTTGTTTTCCTTTGATTGTGGATTTTCAAACTTGTTTGAAAATTTAACTAGAGAAACCCTAAAATACATTTAATTAAATCAAATCCTAAAAGACAAAAATACAAAAAAATTGTGTGAGAACTTGATTTTCATTGGAGCCACTCTCAAATTCCTGCACACACACACACAAAAATCTAAATAACAGGGCAACATCCCAATAACGCCCTGCACATTCCATGTGCACTGTAGTATCCTATACCTAACTAAAATTTGTAGCAATTTGACCCCTAAGGTTTCATCAATTTAGGCTTGCTATATAGGATTTATGTTTTCTCTAGTTAATACCAATTCTGCCATCTATATCTGGTGCTCAGGCTAAGGGGCCGTGTCAAACGACCAGGCGCGGGTTTTTACAAGCACCTGAGGATTTTCCTGGGAAACGCTTTGGCCCAAACCTCCCCTTATGCAACTTGGCTAGATTTGTTGACAGAATGGGTATTCACTATTGATTACTTGTTTCCTAGGTAGACCAAGTCTTAGGTTAAATTCTAGGGAGTCACAATTAAGTTAGGTCTAGAATTTGATTCCTTGTGTGCACACTTCTCTCATCCCCATCTCTTCTCCCCTGCCATTTCTTCCATTTTGCACGGGCGGCTGTCCAAAACTCCACACTTGGAGGGCCCACTTGATTTTGCCTCCCCAAAAAAGACTTTTCCTGCATTCTTCCTCTTCTCTCAAAATGGAAAATCAAAATTGGTCCTCTAACCCGAATGCTAATTTTTCTTTCCCCTATTTTTCCACCCAGGAGCTACTTAATCAGGCCCCTCCACCTAATCTCTACTCTATCATGGCTCAGCTACAAGTTAAGCAACAACAGTTGCATAAGGATTTAACAAACCTAGCCAACCAAGGGAGTCCTGCCACACCTACCCAAGCTCCACACATTCCACATCTCACCCCTTTAAACACCCGCAAGAGAGAAAATCTGCATAAATCTCAAGCTGAGTATAATTACTATTCTGAGGCTTTCTATGGTTCAACAGGGAATTATGTTTATCCCAATCATCACCACACCCAAATGTCCCTACTTTCCAGGAGAAATTGAAAAATTCCTCTAATAGGGGAAATTATCCGGCTCACTCCTGGACCAATCCGGTTCCACACCAACAACAATAAAACCCATTTGGAGGGTATGATTCTAATCAGACTTATCAATCTGGGCAATCTGAAGAAGACATTAATGCCCAGATGATGAAAACCCTGCAGGAGTTACAAAGAAAAACAAAGGAAACAACCCGTCTTATTAACAATCTCAATGATCAAATTGGGGATATTCCGACTCAAAGACCTGCAGGACACTCACCATCCCAACCCACACCAAACTTTATTAATCCCAGGAACCAACACCCAGGTGGATACCAACATCAGAACCACATGGTTCAGCCTCCTATTAACCCAATATCACAGTGCCAACCCAGTTTCTATCAAAATCAGCCCCCCCCATCTCCTCCCAGTGACCACCAAGCTGCGTATGCGGATACTTTGAGGAGTGAGGAAACCAACATGGATTTAAGGCCTTCACATTCAAATGATGAAACTGATTCTCAACCAATGCAGATTGACTCCCCTAACCTCAATAAGGAAGAAGAAAAAGAAATCCCAAAAACACCTGATTCAAGCCCTATGTCCCACTCTCAAAAACTGCAATCCAACAATCCAAAATCAGAGCCCTCTGACCACAATTCTTTGGACTTATTTGAGCAAGTCGAGAGGAATATTCCCCTCCTAGATTCTCCCCATGCCTCTAAAAAATTTACTTCAAAAAGTCATGATCAGAATCTAGAAAGGTTGGTCCTTTCTAAGACAGCCAGCTTAGTTTTTCAAAGCATGTTGCCTTTCACAAAAAAGGACCAGGGCACATCGCTCATCTCAGTTGTCATATCTGACACCATTTTTTTTCGCGCCCCTCTCAACTTAGGTACCTCTAGTAATCTCATCCCCCCAGTCTTATTTGAGGAATTTCGATTCAGTGGTTTAAAACCTCCTAAGGTTCAATTTCAATTGGAAGATCGATCTACCAATCAACCGCGGGGAGTTGTTGAGGATAGTATTATCAAGGTCCGAAATTGTCTATTTCCAGTAAATTTTCTGGTCCTTGACATAGAGGTACCTAGGGCTCTCATTAATACCATTCTTGGAAGACCCCTTTTGATTACCGCAACATCTAATATCCATTCTCAATCTGGGAAAATGAATATAAGTTGTAGTAACCAGACCTTCTCATTAGATTTATTTCTAGCTTCCAAGAGGTCCAGTGATCATAAAATTTTTGAGGATACTGATAATAAAATGGAAGCAGTATTTAAAAAGTATATGTTGATCCAAACTCATTCAGCTTTGACCACTATTGATCGAGATTTTATTGATTCTTATTCTAAGGATAATTATGTGGTCCAAGACTTTCCAGATCAACTAGGGTTTGACTTTCCCCCTTTTCATCTTCCTGATTTTTCACCAAAAATATCCACACTAACTTCACCCATCTTGCATATCACTAACTCCTTTCCCCTCCCTTTTCTATTGGACCTACCACCTGATCCACCTAAGTTTGGCCTTCATCATCAATTCAAACCATGGCCAGACCGGGGTCCTTTTTCCATTTCTCTATTTTATTTTGATCCCTTTATCTTTACCACTCATCTTTTTAGGGATCTTGAGGAAGACACTTTTATTAAAGACATTCAAGTGTCCAATTATTTACATGATTTTCCATCTTCCGTGCATACCTTCACGCCTGGCTGAATGGCGTAAAAGATAGCACTAGATGGGAGGTAACCCATCAATTTTTCTTGCTTTCCTTTTTTTTTTCCCTCTTTTTCCAAGTTTTTTTCCTCCTAAACCCGACTGTTCTTCACTAAGGTGATCCCTTTTCCCTCCTAATGCATGAGGACATGGCATATCTTAAGCATGGGGGGGTGTTTTTAAATTTGACGATCGATTTAGGATGTTCAAAACGTAAAAACATGCATTTTTGTTTAATTTATTTCCTGCTTGCATACCTAAAAAAAAAAAAATGCAATTTTCTTTAATTTATTTCCTGCATGCATACACAAAAAAATAAAAATGTTGAAAACTTTTTGAGGAAGAATTTTGAAATTGGGACTAAGGTCGAAAAATTCACTTTTGGTACAATGGGATTTAATTTTTAACAAACTAAGGATGAGGACATGGATCTGATCATTAGAATTCCAGGGTCTATTTTAGATTAGATCAGATATCCTTCTCTAAAACTCCACCTGAACTAATGATAGTTCAGGTTACTTGATCCTATTTTGTAATATGGAAAGTATTTGACTTAACTTCTGATTTAAAAACTTGCATGTCTTGAGAAGCTTTTTGTGTCAAGCCAACACTTAAAAACAATTAAAAATTTGAAAAACTCCCTTGTTTGGACTTAGTAAAAGTTTGAAGCAGATCATTGGTTTGAGTTCCCACCGCCGAGAAGAAGGAAAATACCTCCTTTGAGGACGCGATGTCAACATGTTACCACCTCGGTGCTGCTCCATATCTATATTTCATATCTTTAGACGGAGCATTAAAGCGCATTTTAGTAGCTCAAGTGTCTTGGACGGTACTCTACCTATAGTGTTGGAGCAAGAGCTTGAGTTTTCTTGGAGTGCCCCTTTACACCGCATTGTGTTTTGGGGTTGTGAGCTCCTGGGTGGTGTCGTGGACAGTGCTATCCCGAAGTACTGGTGCCAGAGCCCCCTCAACGATTGGTAATGGGAATGATGATCCAAACACATTTGTTGTAAGACTAAGCTGATAATAAGCATGGGGGAGAAAAAGAAAAAAAAGAAAAAATAAGTAAATTAACATGCTCCTATAAATGTTGGCTTTTCACAATCACAGACACAAGACTTTAAAGGATTTCTGCAAGTTGCGAATCAGATTCATGAGCCAGAAAAATCCTAAAAACAAAAATTTCAAGTCATCTGAATTAACAAGGAGTTAATTTGCGAAGTTTCTGGAGGATATATTGATCCCGTTTCATCTAATGGTTGAATCCAAAACAAATCTCGATGTTTATCTTTAACAAATCCTGTACCTCTTATGTTTAGATCAACCAAGGTCCCTTAATCTATTTCTCCTCAAAAGTAGAAAAAAATTAGATTTCCTAAAAATTCCATTTTTTAAAAAAAATTTAAGTTTTGCTAAGAGACTAGCAAAAGATAAGCATGGGGGTGTGATAAACGCCAGTTTATCATCATTTTTATGCATTAAAACAAACTTACTTCTTAGGATTTTGCTCCGCAAACTGGTGTTTAGGCTGCATTTAGGCATCAATTAGGTTAGGCATGCATTGCACTTTTTATTATCTTTTTAATGTGTTTTTGTGAGTGTTGGGGATATGCAGATTGTCAGAACTCCAAAACCCTAGCACTCAGGAAGGCAACTGGTGAAGAAGAAGCTCAAACTAACTGGAACTCAGCTTGATCCAGCTCACCATAGCTGGATTCCAGCTCACTTGAACTAGGGTTAGCTTATCTTAGCTCCACTCAGCTCATCTCAGCTGAATGGCAGCTCAAGAGAGCTCATCTTAGCTCACCCTAGCTCAGGTCAGCTCAGATCCAGCTCAACTTAGCTAAGTCTAGCTCATCTCAGCTCCCATTAGTCCACAGGGAGCTCTAGCTAGCTCAGCTGAGTTGACTGGAGTTCACCCCAGCTCAGGTCCAGCTACATCCAGCTCTACTCAACTCTGGCCAGCTAAAGATGACTTCATTCCAGCTTAGGAAGCTCAAGTCCAGCTCCCGAGGACTCAGCTTAGCTCAACTCAGTTGAGCTAAGATACCTTAGCTGCCTCACCCAGCTTGATCCTCCCCGGGAGCATTAGACCCAGCTCACCTCAGCACCTTTTAGCAGAAGCCAGCTTGCTTTAGCTTGGCTTAGTAGCTAGCAAAGAACTAGCAAGCTAAGCTAGCTAAGGTAGCTCCTTCCAGCTCTCTTTAGCAGCCACCAGCTCTAGTGCAGCTCAAGATAAATACCTCCAACTCTTCTCCCTAAAAACCTTAGCTCCAAATGCCTCCAACTCTACTCCCTACTAGCTAAGCTAGCTAAGCTATTTAACTTAGCTAGTCCACCTCCATGGCACCAAAACCTGCTACCCTACTACCCTACTACCTAAGCTCCAGCAAAAAGACCACCTACTCCTACTTTATTTTGGTGCCAACTATCCCTTCCATCACCACCCTACAGCCACCATCAAAACCCATCTCCACCCTCCATTTTTTTCCCTCCAAAATTGCCTTCTAGAAGGTATTTTTGGAGGGAAAACCAAGGCACCTCTTCATTTCCCTCCCATTTTTCCCTCCAAAAATAACCAAGCACCCCTTCATTTCCCTCCAAAAAAACACCATAACCACCCCCCTTCCCATCCTATAAATAGCCTACCCTACCACCACATAATTCCCATCCTCCATTAGTGTATTTTTCTACCAACATCCACCTATACCTACGCCCAAGGAGAAGGAGTAGAGAAGGAGATTAAAGGGGCACATCACCAGCCCTTTTGGTGCCTTCTTCTCCCCACTCTCTTCAACTTGGGCCATGCCAAGGAGGAGGACTCTTCCACTTCAAGAAGGATGGCCAGGCAAGGGAGAAGGACCTAGGTGGACGTCCACCCTTGGAGAGAAGCTTAGGGCACGCCCCCTTAGGGCTTGCCTTGGAGGACATCACCTTGGTGGAGCACTGCAAGGAAGGAGTTGAAGGACTCTTTTCAAGATTGGGAGCCACCAAGCTTGGAGCAAGAAGCCCTCTTCTTCACCATCTATCTAGAGGATTTGTGTTTTCCTTTCTTTATGTCAATTTTCTAGTAGTAGAAGCATTCCTCTACTAGGCATTTTTGTTAAACGCTTTTTTTTAATTATCTAGTTGCCTTCTTTGCAATTTCTTGTTTGCATTTCTATTTGCTTGTTTTTAGCATTCCTCACTCCCTCTCCCTAATTATTCTAGGCCTCCACTTGCCTAGAGTAAGCTTAGGGAGAGGCTCTACTTGCCACTTAGAAGTAGTATTTTAAATTGAAGTGTAAATCACCTTCCCGTCACCATTCCGCACGTTGTCTTAATTTAAAACAAAAAAATGATATATTGAAAAATACCAAAAAGAAAGTTGAGATTGTATTCCAAGCAAGAGAATCACTATTGCAGACATTTGGCCTCCTTGGACGACCCTAGATACTCCCCTATCTTGGAATTTGAATTTAAGAGTTGATCAATTTTACACGTTACAATGACGTATTTTAACAAACCACGTGAAATCGCTATCAGAGCCTGACCTAGTTCAAACCCAAATCCCATGCCCTAAAGCCTTGGATAAGGTAAAGAAGAAGAAAAATGTGGCTGAAAATGAGTTGTTGGAAATTTTCAAGCAAGTACAGATCAATATACCTCTCCTCGAAGCAATCAAGCATATCCCGGCAAACACAAAATTTTTGAAAGATGTTTGCACACCCAAGCGTAAGCCAAGAACCCAAGCACTTAAGAAGGTAGTGTTATCTGAGTAGGGGAGTTCGGTGATATTAAGCAGCCTACGTCCTAAAAGGATAGACCTTGGAGTGCATTTGATCTCATGTAATATTGGTGATATGACCTTTGATAGAGCACTCCTGGACTTAGGTGCTTCAATTAACCTAATCTCGACTACCCTTTATCACCAATTTGGGTTTGGAGAATTAAAGCCCACACCTGTGACTATCCAACTGGCCGACCAATCTGTGAAAACCCCGAAAGGGGTAGTCAATGATGTAATTGTTCGAGCTAAGGACTTCTACTTCCTAGTTGACTTCTTAGTTCTTGACATGGAAGTCCCCAAATAGTACAAAATACACCCATCATCCTGTGTATACCCTTTCTAGCTATGGCCAAGGCTAACATTGATTGTGACATGAGATGTATGAAAATCGCCTTTGGAGATAGGAAGATGCAATTGGATATCTTCAAGGTCACTTAGTCTTTCGATTACGGTTGGGCCAAGGAATATGATCCCATGGAAACCCTGGTTGAAGAGTGCCTGACTGTAAGCTCTTTAGAGGACCATCTGATTCAACCAGCTATTGACTACCTTGACCCATCCCAATCTCTGGATGTTGAAATTTGCAGAACTGATTACTACTGGCAACCTCCATTTGAGGAGATTGATGTCACTCAACTCCCTCCCTTCCCTTACCATCAAACATTGTACCACTTACTCCTGAATTGAAACCTTTGCCCAATAACCTTAAGTATGTCTTCTTAGGACCTGATCATACTTTCCCTACGATTATAAATGCACACCTAACCAGGGATTAAGAACTTAGGTTGACTACTACTCTTTTCGACCATCTGGTAGCAATTGGGTGGACAATTTCTGATTTAAGGGGAAGTAGCCTAACTTATTATGCTCATAAGATTTATATGGAAGATAAGGCTCGACCTTCTCACCAGATGTAAAGGGGACTAGAATTGAATATGCGAAAGGTCATTAAAAGAGAAATAATCAAGTGGCATGATGCAGAAATCATCTACCTGATTTTCGACAGCCCCGAGGTGAACCCTACTCAAGTGGTACCAAAGAAGGCCAGGCTCACAGTGGTCACAAATGACCAGGTCGAATCCATCCCCACCAGCACAACAACCATGTGGTGGGTATGTATTGACTATAGGAAGCGTAATGAAGCCATTGAAAAGGACCATTTTCCCCTGCCATTCATTGACCAGATTCTCGAACAACTGGGAGGTTGGAAATAATTTTGCTTCCTAGATGGATATTCAAGATATAACCAGGTTGCCACTGCACTTGAGGACTAAGAGAAGACCACATTCACTTGCTCATATCGTATGCTTGCATTACGTTGTATGCCATACGGGTTATGCAACGCACCTGCTCCCTTTCAGTGCTGCATATTAGCCATCTTCTCAAAGATGGTAGGTGAATATTTGGAGGTCTTTATGGATAATTTCTCCATTTTTGGAGACTCATTCGACCATTGTCTTAGTAACCTAGAGAAAATCCTACAATAATGTATCGAGGTCAACCTAATTTTAAGCTAGGAAAAGAGCCATTTCATGGTTCAAGAGGGGATTGTCGGTCATATCGTCTTGCATAGGGGCATAGAAGTTGACTGAGCTAAGCTTGATTTAATTTCCAAACTTCCACTGATAGGGAACACCATCATGAGCCCTAACTAGCTCATTTTGACCTAGAGAAGAGAACAAAAGCTTCTACAGAACCAAATGGAGGTCCTAACTCAAGGAATAACCAATCGGAGAGAGAAGCAAGAAACAAGGGGTAAAACTGTAATTTTACCATTACAGTGCAACAATGGGATTTTTCATGGGCTAAACACAGGTCAAATGATCTTAGCAAGATAAAAAGTTGGTTGGTTCAAACAGAAAAGGATTCATGTGAAATTTGGAAATTAAATGACTTCTTATAACCTAAAAATAGATCCACTTAATTTAACAAGGTTTTGACTGGGATAAAATTCACCTAAACCTTTTAAAATTCAAGAAAATATGTTCTCTAGGGTTTAGAACCTTCAATTTGGCCTTTAGAACCTATTTTGACCTAAATTAGTGTCCTAAATAAATGTTTGCCTTAAACTAGGTTTTTGTGTAAATTGCCCAGTCAAATGTGGTCAAACCTAAAATCCAACTTCACCATTGGATTCCTTAGGTCCAAATTAGGTTTGTACCAAAATTTGGACCTAAGGGGAATTCACCTTGACCTACTTTGCAAACAAGTCCAGCCTAATTACATTTCTACCCTAACTTTTGAAAGCCTTTGCAGACACCCCCTAGCTTCATCGACATTCTTTGGAATTAGGTCCCTCAGCCACTACAGAGGAGGAAATCTAACTCTAGCGAGGATTGAGGGAATGAACTCCCTGATTCCTCAGAGAATCCCTTTCAAATTTGAAAGGGAGATTCTCTGAGAAATCCCCTCTCATGTGAACCTAATTTGGAGCTCAAATTTGTACCCAATCTCTCATGCGAACGCATGAGAGATTTGGGTCTTTTTGACCATCCAACTCCAGTGAGGTTGCCGTGCTTGGAAGCTTGGCTTCCAAGCATAAGACCCAAATTTCCTCCCAGATCATTCCGCTCCTCCCAAGCTTGAATTGGTCTGAGATACCCCCCTAATTTCCTCTCTTCCCCTCCGACCAACCACCTAGCAAGCTTTGGCAACCATTATCTCCTCTCATCGCTCTACCACAATACCAGTGGAAGAGTTACCTTTATCTCCTTCGTTCGTGTCACGTCGCACCAACCAACTCTCCTGTCACCTTCTCGTCGTCGCCGTCCTCCTTTTACTGGGACTTTCATCTCCGGCGACGGCACATACGAGCTGGCTACCCCCTCCGCATCTCGCTTCATCTATTCCCTCTCAGATAAGTCCACTCTCTCTACTCATTCTTTTCCCCTCATTTATTTCTGCTATTACGCCTCGACGCTCACACATCACTCCTACCTTCCCAACCTCCGGTCAGACCACCGGCAAGGTGCTCCCACCGCTACACGCATCCATCCACCTCGCCAACTACCTCACGAGCTCCACCACATCTCACTAACCCTAAACCCTCTTTCGATTCATCACCACATGCCCTCAGAATGCCCCTTGAACACACCCATATTCTCACGCATAGGGTGACCTAGGCCCACACGCTTAGGCCACCCTACTCCATGCCGACTACCATCGCACCTTCGTCGTGCATAGGTGAAGCTCCCTGAGTGTTTTGACGAGGCCGTAAGGCCATTTGCTTGTGAACCGATTACAGGTCCTTGCCACCATTGACAGAGGATGAAGGTTGCTTGCAATCTTGTTTCAGGACTCCAGGCACCAGGCTCCAAGTCCCAGGCTGTGCAAGTTTCCTTCGCAGACATCTCCAGCACCGCTATTAGCATCAAAGTCCCACGCAACTACTGCAATTCGTGAAGACATCTGCTATGCTAGCTCCTACGAAGAAGGTGGGACATTTAGTCCCACCTCGAAAGATCAGGAGTGGGCGCTGTGATATAAAGTGAAAAAGTGTTAGAGGCTCATTGCCTCCTGACCACTGAGTGAGGTCCCACTCACCCATTGCCATGTCCATAACCCACGCCACACGGACCTGGCTCTGACCCAAATACCCAACTACCTGTTGTTGAAGCTATGGGTTGCTACGCTAATATATTTTGTTTTGGAAACTTGTCGTTATAGTTTGAAAGCGAAGAACTCATTTTCAACAAATAAAATTTATACCGGAATAGAAATCCTAGGTCGAACTCAGGGAGGCATACGTTGGATTTAAAAATAAGTGTTTATTTTATTTGTCACGAAACAGAATAATAGATTAGAAACTATCTATCTATTTACATTAAATAGAAGAGAGAGAGAATATTACAAACAAAAAGCAAAAAGAGATGTAGAATGAACATGGAATTCATTATCAAAGAGATTTTTCGTTACACTACTCAGTACGACTGGAAAGCAGGAAATGATTACACTAGAAAGTAGTAAATCTACTCTAGAAAGCCGTAAAAGAATGGGGAGAGAGATATCCTCCTCGACGGTCGCTTGGAGGATGAGTCAGACAGGATGACGCTTGGAAGACAGGGAACGGAGCAAGACGAAGGAGGACGAAGTGGTAAGAATGGGAATGGGGCAGCACATCGTCATCGTCGTGGGAACCACTCCGAAAGGGGGATGAAAATTGGACTTTATCTCTTGAGAAGCATCCAGGGTGTGGGACAGGCCTCTCTTGAGCTTTAGAGAGGGAAAGAAGAGAAAGTAGGGATGAGAATTTCATATGGAGGGGGTCTCCTTTTATAGTTGCATGGAGTGAGGGCAATTTGGTCTTTTTAATTCGAAAAACATTAATTCTGGACCATTAGTGATAGATAAAATCATCGCTAATGGTTCGAACGTAGGCGTAGTGGGGTGACACGTGCGCGCCCGCTCGCCACCTCTCCTTAAATGCCTGCCCACGATCTTCAAATCTCGGTCGTTCGATCGTGAGATTGAATGGCTGAGAGTGCTCCTCGCTGCGCTTCCTCTGCATGCACTCGGCACGTGTGATGGTGTGTCATGCTTAAGCATGTGATAGCACGTGGACTTGATTGGGCTCGCACAGCCGCTAGATCCTCATTGGGCGGTCGATCGCACTCATGCACCTTCGCCCAACCGCAGCTCGCGAGGATTTGAAAGCTCGACCGCACTGCGTTTAAGCACTCTCGCCCACTGCGCTACGCACATGGATGGGCAGGCAAAGTGATTCCTGATCGCATGATCTAGACCGTCAGATTGAGATCCAACGGTCATGGTTGCGCCTTCCAACGGTCCTTCAAAATCTTCAAGAGCCCGTTGATCTCCTCTCTCAGCTGTTGGATCTTGATCCAACGACTGAGATGCATGGGTGCTAGAAGCTTCAGTGGTTGAGGGCGGCTAGTTGCGCTACCAAGATGGCACCACATGGTGCCATCTTGGCCGTCCATCTTCTTGATGTTGTAGATGGTGCCACGGGTGTCGGATTAGGTCGATTTTCGTGCTGTTAGGCTACGATCATCAATCCGAATCCATTAATGCAGTCGGATTTGTCGTTTGAAGTGAGAATTCACACAATCTTAGCCATTGATCTTTTAGGATTTCCCAGTCTCTATCTGACGCTACAGATGTCTGATTAGAACAATCTTGGAGTCGTTGAACTCCAATTGTCACCCTGATCTCATCTATTCAGTTGGATCTTCGATCCAAAGCCTCGATAAAAAATTTTCCGTATCCCTGAACATAAAAGAAGAGAATTAACCACCATTTTATTCAAACTAATCTAAATGCAAGATGATGCATGCTATGCAATATTTATAGTATGAAATGCAATTCTATGCTTAAGAACATGCATAAATAGACATCTTATGTAGTGTAAACTTGTTTACATCACAGCCCCATGCCTATCTTTTGCTAGCCCCAAGCAAAAACTATATGCTATTTATAAAAGAATTTGGATGGATTATTTGGGCATCAGTTATTTTCAATCATTAAGAAAATGTTTACTTAGGATCTGAACTTTCAATGACACAACAATGCCTGGGTATTTGCCAAAATGTAGACTGGCTCATGACCTCGCCTTATTCAAAGAAAATATACTTTCTCCTTTTCTTCTTTTCTAATTTTTTTTGATTTTCGAGTTTTAGGTTATAAGAGTGGCTTTCTACGGCCATTCAACTCACCCAAGATTTGATGAGAACCCTAAGTTCTAAGCATCTTATTGTGAATGTGATAGACTCGTTGACCGACAATAAAAATGGCTTCGGATTTCTACGCCTGTAGGTGATCTTAAAAAGAGAATTTTGCCTAAAGGTGTATCTTTACAACAGGTAGCTTTCTCCGTACTTTTATTTTTACGTGGTTAACACAAGGGTGAATCCAGTGTATATCTCCCCAATTTCTTCTACTTCTCCACTTCTTCCTAAGTGTTTTGGGAATTTTCAGTGCATTTATTGAGCTGGGTTCTGGACAACTACTCGATGAGCTGTTACCACCGACAACTTGCCAGCCATACTGGCTTATTTCTTTTGTTTTCTTTTTCTCTTCTTTTTTTTCGAGTAGGTGGCTTCCCTGGTCTAAGATTTACCTAAAGGCAGCAAAAAGAGAATGGTCTAGTGATTGGGCTCTGGACAACCTACTTATGGGTTGTTACACACGATAACTTGCCTGCCATATCACCCTAGAAGGTTCATTAGCTACCCAATTTCCGTAAAAATCGTCGAACAATGAGTCAATGGAAAGAAAATGTGTAGATGCTTAAAACTCAAAGTTCCCTCAAATTAGAGGGCTGGTTGATAAGTCGTTTACTAATCACCTAAATTTATTTACTCAAATTACAATAGAATTTAGGTTGGCAAGGACTCGAGAAATAAATCCACATTTTGATGGATGCACAGGCTGATTAAGTCTAAAGACCTAAAGGGTCTTTGTGTTCAGATCCTAATGTAATATTTCCTAAGATTGAAAATTTTCTCAAACCCAAGTTCTCTTTCTTAATTCCAATTTTCTTTTAATATATATAAATAAAAGAAAATAAAATAAATCTACGGAGCTGACGAATAAATTCAGAGATGAATATCCACCCCCCATGCCTATCTAATGCAATGTCCTCATTGTATTAAAAAGACTTAAAATAGAGTGGAATAGAGTAAAAAGCACCTGAATTGCGTGAGTGTCGGGTTCGCTCCGAGATAAAACTAAAAAAACTGTATATGTGCTGAATTTAGTGCCTTCAGCTAGGCACACTATACAAAGAAGAGAAATAAAGAATTCACGGGTGTAGGTTAGAATCAAATTAAAAAGAAGAAACCTCTAACTTGCCAGCAGATGTCCACAGATGTGGACCAGATTGTGGTGCAGACCCATACCCCAAAATCGAGAATATCTAAGGTTCTGGATAAAAATTACCCAAAACCTAAAATCAATATGCAAGCGGGGTCGAGCCTGTGATTTATGAGGATGCAATCGAAGACCAAAATTTGAGGTTGCAGAGAATTCAAGCTCCAAAGGATAATCAATGAATGTGTGCTTGGGTTGGACATCCTCAGAACAGATGTCATAAGAGTCCTGGTTTGATGGTTTCAGATGAATTGGAACCCTTAGACTTCCCAAATCAGAACTTCCCAGCTTCTGTTCTCCTCATTCAGAATGTCAAGTTCCGGGACCTCTTGCATATTAATCACCCCGTTTGAAATCTCCAACTCTAAAAGATGTGGCTGAATCAGAATTCACTTGGGTCTTGTTATCTCAAAAACAAAATCATCAATAAGCTCGAAGGGGTGTAACTGACAATCATGGCATTTGATTGAATCCTGCAGAAAATGCGATTCTGGATGCATAATGTGAGCCCCAATAAAATCAGTTTCCTCAGCTATTGGGCTATCAAATGATCTTTCAGATTTCCCAGGCCCAATCGTCTCACAAAAATCTTGTTCTATAAACTCGCGTGAGTCTTCGCAACTTGAATCTTCACCATCCGAATCAAAGAAATCAAAATTCGTATTAATGATTGTCTCAAAATCATCCATCACTTTCTGGTCCATGGAGACATACGTTTCCTCGTACCTCGGCTTAAGGATTTCAGGTGGAGAAATTAGATCATCCTTAATTGGTTGCTCTAATTGAATCTGGTCAGCCTCGTAACACGTGTCCCCCCAACAGGTGCTTGATCAGGTTCTGACATTGGCTCTCCTGAAGGGAGTTCATCTTGGGAATCATCCAATGATTGAACTAAAGCAACTACAAATCTCATCCTCAATTTCACTAACTTCCCAAGTAGATACTCACCCGGGTTCTTATCCTTAACATCCTAGAGCCAATCCAACAAATACTTATTCAAATCATCATTCATTTCAATCAAGGGCTCCAATCTTTCAATGAAAGAAATTGGCTGAACTTCTAAAGATTGTATGATATTCCTCAAGTTAGCCAAAACCTTATCTTGAACTTGGTTACCCTGAACCAAATGAGTTGGTTCAGGGTTGGGTGAGTTTACGATCAGTGCAGAGGAGTTAACGAATTGAGATTCGTTATACCCTTCCTTATAATATGTCATTTCGGATTGTTCAAAAGGTGGTGATGACCTAAAGGCAGTGTAAACAGAGGATGGGTAAGAATCAGTGTATCCTTCTTGATTGTATATTGTATTAGTTTGTCCATGAAAGGTTGACGATCTATAATCGATGTGGCTCTGAGAAGGATAGAAATCACAATCATAGTGTTCAGGGTTAGATCATAAACACGAAGGTCTGGAATTGTATCCCCAATCCGAGTTATCCCAACTAACTGATGGTTGATTACAGTACAAGCTAGGATAATCGTCATGTTGAGGATAATTCAAAATAGGAGGGAAAGAGCGAGAATGCGTATAATATGTGCAAAGATTCATGATAAACGGGAGGAAGAAAGGCACCCTGCAATACAAGCAATCAAACCTATCCTTAAGTGGGCTAGCCTAAGGACCTACAGACTCCCAGAACCCATCTTGAGATAAAGAAATGATTTGATCTACTTCTGTCTGTTCAATCCAACCAGTTAGGAGGGAATGGGAGAAGGTTCTTCCTTCGGCTTGCGCCTCCAGTCCCTAGTGTACCCCCCAACCGCGATAGTTTGATTCTGCTGCCCTAGCAAGACATCAGATTGAACAGTAGAAACAGACTATTCGAAAATAATATCGTTCTGGGCTCTGAAGAGCAAGTCGAATCCTTAAGGCCAACATCTACTCTATTTTATTTAAGGCTAGGTTTGAATGTGCTTTGGAATGTGATGGGCCCTTTATCTGGATTGTGTCCTTAATGATTGATTGATTTGTGTGTGCGTGCACAACCAGTGGTTTTCAAGTCAGATTATTTTTGATGAGGTGAATTTTAGAATTCAAATTTTGCTTAGTAGCTTTTAGGATTCAACTTTAGGTTTCTTTTTCAAACAAGTTTTGTTGGCACACCATGTTTTGAAAACACAGGTGAAGATGTTTTCCTTTGAAACTTAAAAGAATGTGGAGTGCCTGGTAAATCCCTAAGAGTTAAACCTATGCGGTAGCTACTTAATGAGTTTATTTTAATTGAAGTGGTGTGGCCCAATCAACTCAAACAATTAGCCTGTTGCACCACTTAATTTAGGACACAAATGATTACCTAATCTGATTTCTACTTAATTATGTGTTTTGATGTCTGTACCGACTCCAAAAATCAGTTTATCAGTTGAGTTTGAAAATTAGATGAGGTTGTGTACCCCTATGAGATTTCCTTTTTTTCTTTTTAATTGTGGAGGTTGAGGTGGGTGTGGGTGTCAAACAAACAAACAAAACTAACCTTAGAGTTTATAAGAACACCTAGGTTGATTAATGTTTGTATTATTATGTGGTGAAATGAAAACTAATGGGTGGGAGGTAGGGAATAACTTACAGAACCTTCAACAGCACTTTACTCCAATCTACTGCTTCTGCTTATCTCAAAAGAGTACTTGCAATCACAACAAGAAAGGAGAGAAGTGAGGTAAATGATTCATAAGTTGGAAAATGTGAAAAAAAATCAAAGAGCATCGCCGCCCTGGCAACAGCACCAAAATGTTGAAGCTATGGGTTGCTATGCTAACGTATTTGTTTTTGGAAAACCTATCGTTGTAGTTTGAAAGTGAAGAACTTGTGTTCAACAGATAAAATTTATACTGGAATAGAAATCCCAAGTCAAACTCAGGGAGGAAGACGTTTGATTTAAAAATATGAGTTTGTTTTATTTGTCTTGAAACAGAATAACTGATTAGAAATTATCTATATATTTACAATAAATAGAAGAGAGAGAGAATATTGCAAACAAAAATCAAAAAGAGATGTAAAATGAACATGGAATTCATTATCAAAGAAATTGTTCGTTACACTACTCATTACCACTAGAAAGCAGGAAATGATTACACTAGAAAGTAGTAAATCAACTCTAGAAAGCAGTAAATCTATAGTACAAAGCTGTAAAAGAATGGGGAGAGAGATATCCTCCTCGACGGTCACTTGGAGGATGAGCCGAACGAGACGATGCTTGGAAGATGGGGAACGGAGTAGGATGAAGGAGGACGAAGTGAGAAGAATGGGAACAGGGCAGCACGTCGTCGTCGTCGCGGGATCCACTTCCAAAAGGGAGACAAAAATTGGACTTTATCCCTTAAGAAGCATTCCAGGTGTGGGACAAGCTTCTCTTGAGCTTTGGAGAGGGAGAGAAGAGAAAGAAGGGATGAGAATTTCGTATGGAGGGGGTCTCCTTTTATAGTTGCAAGGAGTGAGGGCAATTTGGTCTTTTTAGTTTGAAAAACATTAATTCTGGACCTTTAGTAACGAATAAAACCGTCGCTAAAGGTCCGAACGTGGGCGTATTGGGGTGGCCCATGCGTGCCCACTCGCCTCCTCTCTTTAAACACCAGCCCACGATCTTCAAATCTCGACCGTTCAATCATGAGATCAAATGGCTGAGAGCACTCCTCGCTGCGCTTCCTCCGGGCGCGCTCACCACGTGTGATGCCACGTCACGCTTAGGCATGTGACAGCGCGTGGACTTGATTGGGCACGCACAACCGCTAGATCATCATTGGGTGGTCAATCGCGCCCGTGCACGTTCACCCAACCACAGCTCGTGAGGATTCGAATGCTCGCCCGTGCTGCGCTTAAGCGCTCTCGCCCACTGTGCTACCTGCGTGGATGGGCGGGCAGAGTGATTCTTGATCGCGCGATCTAGACCGTTGGATTGAGATCCAACGGTCATGGTTGCACCTTCCAGTGGTCCTTTAGAATCTTCAAGCACTGGTTGAGCTCCTCTCTTAGCCTTTCGATCTTGATCAAATGGCTGAGATGCGTGGGCACTAGAAGCTTCAACGGTTGAGGGAGGCTGTTTGGGCGGCCAAGATGGTGCCACATGGCGCCATCTAGGTTGTCCATCTTCTAGATGATGTAGATGGTGCCACAAGTGTCAAGTGAAGTCAATTTTCTTGCTTTTGGCTATGATCATCGATCTGAATCCATCTGTGCGATCATATTTGTCGTTTGAAGTGCAGATTCACACCATCTTAGCCCTTGATCTTCTAGGGTTCCCCAGTCTCTATCTGAGGCTACATATGTCTAATTAGAGCGATCTTGGAGTCGTTCAACTCCAATCGTCGCCCTGATCATATCTGTCCAGTCAGATCTTCAATCCGAGGCCTCGATAAAAATTTTGCCCTGTCCTTGAACATAAAAGGAGACAATTAACCTCCATTTTATTCAAACTAATCTAAATGCAAGATGATGCATGCTATGCAATATTTATAGTATGCAATGCAATTCTATGCTTAAGAACATGCATAAATAGACATCTTATGTAGTGTAAGCATGTTTACATCACCTGTGCAATCATCGCTCACCACGCACGTCGGTTGGCCTAGTCCCGAGCATGCATACCTGACCCGTTAACCCGAGAAGGCTCTAGGGGAGTGAGCCTAAGAAAGAAGGAAGAAGAGAGATTGCGGGGAGGGTAGGGGGTAAATTTTGCTCTCAGGAGAACAAGAGGAAGCTGAAGAGGAAGCTAAGGCAGAGGAGGTCAGAGAAAGAAGGAAGGAAGAAGGAAGGAGAAGAGCCAGAGAAGAAGAAAGAAGCCAAAGAAGAAGGTAGAGGCTGAGGATCACAAAGAAGAAAGAAGAAGCTACAGAAGGAGAAAAGAAAGAAGAGAAAGAAGACGCTAAGGGCCAGGGCATAGAGAAGAAATCAGAGAGGAAATCAAAGAAGAAATCAAAGAAGAAAAAGAAGCCAAGAAGGAAGAAGGCCATCAGAGGCAGAGAACGAAAGAAAGAAAAGATGGAAGAAGAAGGAGATCAGAGAGAAATCAAAGAAGAGAAGCACTGTAGCAAATACACATTTAGGACGTCTGATTTTCACATCAGACGTCCACCTTTTTTGCTTCTATATAAGTTGATATCTTGTGGATCTATTTACATTGCTTGCATTATAGCTTTGATTCTTCATTGCATATTATATCAAATTTGAAAGCTGTGTTCTTGATTTTTGAACCCCAATTTTCTCCCTGTGTTTGACCGCCGATTTACATTTTCGAGTAATAAAATTCATCTATTTTCAAAGCGATTTTGTCTATATTACAATGCTTTATTTTAAAACCAAATTTCACTTCAATAAACATTTTTGCATAGTTGTCGGGGAGCAACGGGTGATTTAGAAATCTTGATCAGAACTTCTGATTCAATACTAACTTGATTTATCTCTTTTTTTGTGACTGTTTCAGGGGTGAAGATTCAAAAGAAGACAGCCGCACAACAACCACAACCAAATAGGTAATCTCTTATTAGCCGTTTCTATTAATCCCCTAATTTTGAAAAGGTAAAACAAGGTAAAGATCAATTTAGGGCTACCTGCTTTCCGTATTAAGTTAATTCACCAAAGTTGGCTAATTTTCATTTCAACAAACTTTGAATTGTGCATCCATTTAAGGTAACTAGGGCTGCGACCTTCTTGATTGAGCCCTAGACACCATATTTGTGGCAACTAAATTGGACCAAAATTAGAGCCAACTATGGATTCCAATTTAGGGTTTTCGAGGCATCTTTTCTAAGCAAGAATCAATTTTCCAAAAAGAGGTGTGCCTAAACCTTGATTGAAAAGACTTATTCAAGAGAAACCCTAAAATTCAAGCTCTTAATATCACTTGAACCCTAAAAGAAAGGACCTAAAGCTCTCAAAGGACAAATAGGTGAAGTTGACCTCTTGTTGGGTCAACCAACCTTGAAATTAGGACACTTTTGCACTCAAAACATCTAAGGTTCAAGTGGAACCTTAACCACCTTGATCTTAAATAAAAGTTATAGACTTAAGAGGTCAAGTCCCCATTCTAGTCAACCTGGAATCTCAGTGACAAGAGAGGACGGGTGGGGGAAACCTTGTAACTCGTGGGGGGGCTCTACTATGTAGGGGTCTTTGCGAGACTCTCCCTCTTTGGCTGCCTAAGTATTTCTCAGGTGGATGGATTTTCTGACTAAGGGGTATCACCCGCCCCGAACCTCTATAGTCATCCAAATTTTTTGGGTGTCATGATTGGGTCCAGTACATTCTAATCTCGTCTAAACCATTAATGCATGCTTGGTAGGAGGTCCTTGAGGCCATCCTTAAGACCTCCTTTAGCAATCCACTCCCGCCAAGGCCAAACCTCGACGTCTATGTTTGTGCAGCAACCCCACCACATAGACTTCTCCTCTGATTCTTCAGAAACAAATTCTCCTTCTTCCGTCATCATGGCATAGCAAATTGAAGAAGAAAAAAATCTTAAACACCAACTCCTGCGCCTGAATGATCTATTTCAGAACTTTATAAACCCGTCGCAACATCTCATGATGCGAGATCACTATAATCCCACTACAGTGGTGATCGAACCTTGATTTTAAATCCCGGCTGAAGGTCCTGATTTTGAACTCAAGCCCAACATGATTCATGCTACTCCAAAGTTTCATTGGCTTAATTCCGAGGATCCGTTCCAGCACATCAAACAACTCAAACATCTGGCCTAGACGTTTGGGTCAGATGTACAAAATCAGGATATTCTTCTTATGAAGATGTTTTCTTTCTCTCTCATGGACAAGGCAGCTCATTGGTATCAATCTCGGATGCATCCAATCAACAAGTGGGTTGAACTACAGTCTGAATTTTTGAAAAAGTTATTCCCCGTTGGTCAGAAGAATGCCTTGCGCCACCAGATCACACACTTCACTCAGTAATGTGGAGAACCTCGTCATGAGGCATGGGACCGATTCTTGGAACTCATGTGAAAGTGCCCCCATCACGGAGTTCCTAAATGGGAACAAGTCTAGTCATTTTACCAGGGACTCCATGAAGACATTTGCTTACTCATCAATGCAACCTCCAGAGGAAATATCATGGGTCAACACGAAGACTCTATGTGGGAGATTCTCGAGAATATGTGTGAGAACTTTATCAATAATGACTCCATGGGCTTACTTGACTGGACGAATGCCCGCACATCGACGAATCCAAGGGGAGCACATGAGATGCAGGGCCTGTTCGCATCTGTCGACTTGGAACTGATGGCCAGTCAGTTTGACAAGGTCTCTATCATAGAGAAGAAGGTGGACAAGCGAGCAACCTTTGCACAAAACCCGTTTGCATAGCCACATCCTGGGAGGGAAACTATGCAGAACATCTGTCACCGATCTTCTCAGGGGATGGACCCGTATCCACCCCGTCTGACTCCAAGACCGGAGGAAACTCCGATCCGATCTACTCTAGTTGGGGGAACTCTGAACCCTCGCACTCTGATTTTCCTGAGGTTCCTTAGACCTGCGAGGACATCAACACCATCCAGAATGACCCATTCTCCAATACCTGTAACGCTGGATGGAGGAATCATCCCAACATCCTATGGGTGAGAAATACTCAGAATAAAAGACCACCTCATCAACCTCATCCACAAGCTCCTCGTCCATATCAGCTGCCTCAGCCTCAGCCCAACCCCACTTATCAATCTGGGCCAACCCAAACAGATCAAATGACTTTTATCCTTTAGACTTTGGCTGACATTCAGAAGATAAATGTGGCTATGCAGAAAGAACACAAGGATGAGATTGCAGAGGTTCGCAATCAACATGCCCAGATGGCAAATTCCCACCAACCTGGCACACTCCCTTCTCAACCTCTGCCGACTCCAAATAACGTGCTAAACCAGAGGAGCATTATGAACCCAAATCTGGGCTATGCCCACATGATTTTTCTGGCCCCTTCTGTTCCCTCACCCGACGAGATGGAAGCTTCAACATCTTATACGAGATTTCAACAGTAGCCACCTATTTTACCAACCCCAAACGAAAACTAGGCAGGACTAAACTCCGTAACAACTCGTAGTGGTAAAGCAACTGAAGACCCACCTTATCCACGCCACTTTAAGCCTAGTAGTTACCCAAGCCCTAGGATAGTTATCTAGGACACCCCTGTCCCAGATCAAGAACCTAGACCTGTTCTAGAGGAACCAACCAAGGTTCCATTTCCTGAGGCCTTGACTAAGGGAAAGAGGATGAACAAACCCGTGGCTCCTGAGGAGGATCTGGTCAAGCTGTTTGAACAGGTCCATATAAACATCCCCTTGATGGATGTAATCTGCCACATACCGGCTTACGCATGATATTCGAAGGACGTGTGTCCACCCAAGAGTAAGCCTCAAACCAAAAGTGGGAGTTCGATCGTACTATCAAAGTAAGCCAGCTCTATAATTTTGAGCAAACTCCCACCTAAGGCTAAAGACACAGGAACTCCCCTGATTTCATGTACCATTGGTGATACCCAATTCGATAGAGCCTTATTAGATTTAGGTGCCTCCATAAACCTAATACCTACATCCCTTCTGAACCACCTTGAGGAATTTGAGCTTAAACCGGTAGAGGTGGCATTGCAGTTAGCTGATCGATCCATTAAGTCACCTAAAGGAGTACTCGAGGATGTCATCATTAGGGTAAGAGATTTCTATTTCCTAATGGATTTTATAGTATTGGACATGGATACACCTGAAAGCGCAAGGGATACATCGATTATACTAGGGAGACCCTTCTGGCCACTTCTAGGGCCAATAAAAACTGTGAGGAGGGCCAAATAGAACTGAAATTCGAGAACCAACACTGAAAATTGACATCTTTAAGGCCCAACAATGGATTAATTGCGGTGTTATAGGATAAATATGTGATATCAAGGCCATGGTTGATGAACCGTATATCGAGGACAACCTAATTACCCTGATCAACCACAAGAAGGTCAAAACCCGCAATCAGAGGAGTCTGACCCTGATCTAGAAACACCCATAACTCCTTCCCTTGCTCCTGACACACACCCTGAACCACCCATTGCTGCTGATAATCTCGTTCTGGA
The DNA here is from genome assembly GCA_037157565.1 of Thalassia testudinum. Classification (NCBI taxonomy): domain Eukaryota; kingdom Viridiplantae; phylum Streptophyta; class Magnoliopsida; order Alismatales; family Hydrocharitaceae; genus Thalassia; species Thalassia testudinum. The sequence continues at coordinate 218,276,873 of JAZHRO010000031.1, read as the reverse complement.
ACTCAAGCCTCTTCTCGACCATCTAAAGTATGTTTTTTTGGGTTCCAATCGGATGTTTCCTGTGATTATCAACTCCAGACTCATACCCGACCAGGAATCTCGTCTGATTACTATTCTCTAGCAACATCGTAGAGCCATTGGATGGACTCTCGATGATTTGACTGGTATCAGCCCCTCTTATTACACAACCATATCTACACCAATGAGGGCACATGACCTTCACGTGAGATGCAGAGACGTTTAAATCCTAATCTATAGGAGGTCGTGAAAAAGGAGATCACTAAGTGGTTAGATGGAGGGATCATCTACCAAATCTCCGACAGTTGGTGGGTGAGTCCAATCCAAGTTGTGCCGAGGAAGGCAAGACTCACAGTTATCACGACTAAAACTAGAGAAGTCATACCGACCCGTGTGGCGAACTTGTGGAGGGTCTGCACTGATTACAAAAGACTCAATTCCTCCACGAAGAAGGATCATTTCCCACTACCGTTTATTAATCAGATCCTTGAGAAACTAGTGGGAAATAGGTCCTTCTACTTTTTGGATGGGTACTCCAGTTATAACCAGGTGACAATCCATCCTGAGGACCAAGAAAAGGCCACTTTCACCTGCCCCTTCGGGAAGTACACGTTCCGAAGGATGCCGTTCAGTCTTTGTAATGCACCTGCTACTTTGCAGCAGTGCATGCTTGTCATATTCTCAGATATAGTAGGTGATTATCTGGAAGTCTTTATGGATGACTTTTCAGTTTTTAGAGAATCATTTGATGATTGTGTCCTGCACTTAGTCCAAATTCTCAGGCGGTGCATTGACGTGAATCTAGTTCTTTCCTGGGAAAAGAGCCATTTCATGGTGCTTGAAGGAATTGTCCTAGGACATCTTATTTCAAAGAGAGGCGTTGGTGAGACACTCATCATGATCTTTAATTACCCCTAATTAACTAGTCTTCCTAGTTAATTAGCTAAGATTATGAACATATAAGGATTAATTATAGAATAAGGGATATTTAGTAAAGGACCCTAAAATAAGTTTAAAATGACATTTTACCATTCAATTAACATTATTAATAATTTAGATAATAATTGGACTCCAAATCTTATTAATCATTCCCTTAATTAATAAGATAAGTAACTTAAACATAATGTATACTTAAGTATGTAATAACATAAGTAATTTTACTTAATCTAATAAATAAAGCTAAAAAGGTCAAAAATGTAAATTCAAGGTGAAACATAATATTTACCTTATTTACTAATATATATAAAAAATTGAAAATGATTTAAATTAAAATAAACCTTCAAAACCTGAGTTTACATTTTGGTCCTTAATATTCATTACAATCGGGTCCTTATTTCTCACACAGGTCCTTAAGATTTATTACATTTAAGTCCGTTTTCCTCCTCCTTCTTCTTCTTCAACCGAATGAACGACTGGCGGCAGAGAGTCATGCCACCGCATGATCACCTCCCTGCCGACATCAACTCTCTTTGTCTAATCTCTTGCAGCTTGCGCTCACCACCTCCTCTTCATCCACCGGTCTGGATTAACTGGAAATTCTATTTTTCAGTGGGAGATAACCTCACCGTCGTCGGAGATGACACTAGAGGTTAAGCTCGTTCTTCAGCCAGACCTTGCCATTCTCTTCACCGCCAACTACTATAAATACCCCATTACCCCTCAGATTTTACTCAAGTTGGCTCCCTTCCCTCTTCTAACACTACAGCCAACCCAATAGGCTATTCGTCCAAAAACTTCAGCGACTTTCCATTTCATTTTCCGACTTCCTCCTCCATTCATTCTAATTAGCCGATAAGATCCACGATGGTCTTCCACATCTCTGACATAGGCGCCGACCAAAGGAATCCTCCACTCCACCTCAAATCTGTCTGCCGGAGATCTTTCTTCCACCCACTGATTTCGTCGTCCACCATGTGACTTCAGCGGAACCCTATTGACCCCTTCACCCAGCTAACAGTAGATTAGGAGTAGGAGTAGGAGTAGGTTAGCTTACATAGTTAGATAGTTAGATAGATTAGAGTTAATGTTAGATTTTAGTTTCATCTTCTCCAACTCTGGCAAGCTCCTTGAGATCGCTAAAGCTTTAATCTTGTCTTTTTAACTCAATGTCCACCTTCCTTTAACCGTCACAATCACTTCTAACACATTTAATCGTTTAATTGATCACCTAATCGCCTAATTCACATTTCACCTCCACCGACTACTATCACTATCCATGGTGACAGTAATCGACCTAATTCCACCTTCATAAGGTCTTTCATCATTTATCCTGCACTTATGGACCCTAATCGACACTATAATACATATTATTACCACATATAAATTAAACGCCCAAATCTAATTAAGCTCCTGAGCTCGCTGTCAATGGCAGCTCAGGAGCTATTCAAACTATTAATTAACTATATAATTATGACTGCTATTATCTGTTGACTTGTTTTAACCGCTCAATCGAGTGGTTAAACAAGTCCCGAGCTTATTTCAAATCAGATTTTTAAAGAAATGAATTCAATGTCAAATCTTAACTCTAATGAACAAAATGAGAATTAATTGTGATTCTGAGGTTCCTTGCAACCTCAGGATCCTTTTTTGATTAAAAATGGCATAATTTTACAATATGTACACAGTTTACATATTTTCTGGACTCACCGGAGCTCCAGCGAGCTTTGACGAGCCATTCTTGAGTTTCAACCTCTAGAACTTAGTAAGAAGCTCCAAAATGATATAATGTGGATCACTGATTGTTTTGACGATGTTTAATTGAGGATTTAACCACTGGAGAAGTAGATTTGACCTCATCTTCTCCAACTCCGATGGAGTTGGAGAAGTTTGATAAAGAGATATAAGAAGAATTTAAGGAACTCAGAAGCTTCAGTGCAATGCACTGAAGCTGTTTAAACCCTTAAATTACTGTAACAACCTCTGAATGGCTCTAACGAACACACACCTTTTCAAACTCAGGCAGCGAGCCTGAAACCCTAGCAATATGAGTTAGAACACTTATCTGAAGATCTGAATAAGTTCCTAAGGTTGAGAAGACTTTATTCGAGGCCTTGATTTCCTATGGAGAAGCTTTTAATAGAAAGTGAACTTTTTGTGCCTTTACAGTCAAACTATGTTTGATTATGGAGTTTTAAGCTCAATCTGATGAATTGAAGAGATTAAATGGATTCTGAGATCTTGTGAATGATCTGAGAGAGAATTAAGTGAGCTCAGGTGAGTTATTGTGTGAGAATTTCAACTCTGTCAATTTGGATTATTTTCGAACCCAAACTAACAGTAGTATCATTTTGTTGAGATATGAACTCGAATCCTACCCAGATAAGTCAATTACAACCCTTAGAACTAGTTTAGATCAGTTAGAGATGTTTCTCTATGTCTGTTCATCCATTTCAGTCTAAAAATTTTTATCTCGGAAGCTTTCAAAGAAGTGTAGAGATTTCATGCTATTCTTGAAGGTCTTGAGAGCTTAGAAAATACTCTAACAGATGCGGAATAATATTTGTATAACCTGTACATAACTTTAAATGAGAGAGAAAAGTCCATCTGAGGACTCTGTGAAGTTAAAAACCATTTCCAGGCAATAAATAAACTACAAGAACCCCTTATTTCACTCTTCAAATTGAAGAGGAGAACATCCTCTAAACCTTAAATTGACCCTGTAATTGTGTAGATCTATCTTAGAGCTTTCTAAGAAACTTTAAATCACTTGAAATGGAGCTCTGAGCTGGGAGATATTATCGGTTGAAGTTGGGTTTGGAAGGGGTTATGATAGTCCCACATCGTCAGTTTCTGAGCACGCGCATGGGGATAAAACGATTTTGTTCTATAGGACGATCAGTCATCAGCACTTGGCACACCTGTTACCGATTTGATCTGAGCATTCTAAACCTATTCTATGCATGTGCATGTGTGTGTGAGAGCTTGTGTGCCTGCGTGTGTGCACCAGAGTGAGCATGAGCGAAAGTGTGCCCTGGGAGGTCAGTTGAGCCGGATGGGCTCGATACTATGAACTGAAATGAAATAAATCAAAATTGAACATAATTGAGATTAGGCGAGGACCGAGTAGGGTCTGGTCCCACCCTAGTCTCAAGGTGCTGTGTATACTCAAAAGGACCTCACCGTAAATAAAATAATTTTTGGTTAAAAAGTAAAAAAAACCTGGTTCAACTGATGTATTAAAGGAAAGGAAAAGAGAAGCAGAGAAGTTGATGGCTAAGTACCAAAAGCTAAAGTTAAGTGTTGAGTTGAAGGCGCTAAGGAAGCATAGGAAAGAAAGGAAAACAGGCACTACTAAGGCACTAAGAGGAAAGACTAAGGGAAGAGAAGGTAGGAACATAACAGAAGAAGAGAGGTAAGAAAGAGAGCTCGAGATAGAGAATAAAAGGAAAAGAAGAGAAAGAAAGAGAGAAGAAGAGAGAGGCTGAAGAAGTAAAGAAAGGATATGATTTTTCTTGCATCATTTTCATTTCCTTTTGTTCTTAATTATAATAAGGCATGTTTTAATAAAACTACTTTTATTGCCTTAATTTCTTTTGAAATAAACTTGGAAAACTAACATGTTTACTTGTTAATAAAGTAGGTCATTTGAGTAAATATGTTTTTCATATGGAATTTTGTATATTCTTTATAGTTTAAATATTTTGGCAAAATTGATGTTCTTAAAATCAACCTAGTTATACCTCTGAAACTTATAAAGGAAAATAAAAGAAAATTGGTGAATGTAGAAAAAATTATTATACCTCTTAGCGAACAACCTGTACTCAACTAGTAAAAATTTCAAAAATATTAGGTTAATTCGACCCTATACTACATAACTGACACAATTTCGAGTTAACCTAAGTGACTTTTTCTACTCTTAATTAAGTGAAATTAACTTAATTACTGAGTTGAGTGTAATGCCACGCATCAGGCATCCAAGTCGATCGAGCCAAGGTGAACCTGATTTCCAAACTCCCTATGCCTAGCTCGATCATGGACATCCGATATTTTCTGGGGCACGTCGGTTTTTACCGTCGATTTATTCCTGATTTCTCAAAAATCATGCATCCCCTGACCTCCCTACTCTCTAAGGATGTACCTTTCAAAATCTCCAAGTAATGCACTCGAGCATTTGAAATCCTCCGTGACCGAGTTACCCAATCCCCGATCTTACAGTCCCCTGATTGGTCTCAACCTTTTGAGATCATGTGCGATGCATCTGATTTTGCTGTAGGAGTGGTACTGGGGCAGAAAATTGATGGGAAACCCGTGGTCATTTACTATGCTAGCAAAACACTTGACGAGGCTCGGTGTAATTACATAGTTACTAAAAAAGAGCTGCTAGCTATAGTATTTGCCCTGGAAAAATTTAGATCATATCTCTTGGGTTCCCGTGTTATCATTTACTTGAATCACATAGCTGTGAGGCATCTCTATTGAAGCAATGGGTTACTACGCTATCGTATTTGGTTTTGAAAACATGTCATAGTTTGAAAGTGAAGAACTCATGTTGAACAAGTAAAATTTATATTAGAATAGAAATCCCGGGTCGAACTCAGGGAGGCTACGTCGATCTATATTCACAATTATATTTTTTAGGGTGTTTGTTGAAAAGCGAAGTAATTACAATGAAGTAATATAAACTATCAGAATAAGAGAGAGAGAGAGAGAGAAAACATGCAATTAATATTTCAAAATGTTTATACAACTAAGCCAGTGGAAAATTACACTAGAAAGTAGGAAAACTATTACACTAGAAAGCAGGAAAAATTCTACTCTAGGAAGCTGGAAAGAAGAATGGGAGAGAGAAGTTATCCTCCTCGATGATTGCTTGGAGGACGAGCCAGATGGGTCGATGCATGGAAGATGAACGGCGAAGCAGGAAGAAGGAGGTCGACACCGGAGGAACAGGAATGGGGCAGCACGTCGTCATCGTCACAGGATCCACTTTCGAAATTAAGGCGAAAATTTGACTTTATCTCTCGAGGAGCATCCCAGGTGTGGGACAAGCTTCTCTTGAGCTTTGGAGAGGGAGAGAAGAGAAGGAAGGGGTGAGAATTTCGTATGGAGGGAGTCTCCTTTTATAGTTGCAATGAGTGAGGGAAATTTGGTCTTTTTATGTTGACAATCATTAATTTAGAACCTTTAGTGATGGATAAATCCATCACTAAAGGCTCGAACGTGGTTGTAGTGGGCGGCGCGCACGCGCCCACTCGCCTCCTCGCATTAAATGCATGTTCACATCCTCTAAATCTCCGCCGTTCGATCGTGAGATCGAACACTGAGAGTGCTCCTCGCCGCGCCTCCTCTTCGCGCACATACACGTGTGATCCCGCATCATGCGGGGGCTTCCGATGGCACGTGGACGCTATCGGGCACCTACGGCCGCTGGATCCTAACCGGGGGTTTGAGCGCACCTGTGAGCCCGCTCCAATTAAGGCGTGGCGAGGCTCGAACGCATGCCTCAGCTTCGCGTTAAAGCACCTAACCAATGCACTGTTAGCGCGCTTGTCTCGAGCACTTAACTTAAGTGCGAGCACCTTGCAGTCATTGGATCTTGATCCAACAGTGGGGAAGCATTGGCGTGGGCACCTTCAGCGGATGCGTACGGTCAGCTGGGCAGCCAAGATGGCACCACGTGGTGCCATCTTGGCCGTCCATCTTCTAGGTGATGTAGATGGTGCCACGGGTATCAGATTGAGTCAATTTTCATGCCGTTAGGTTGCGATCGTCGATCCGAATCCATCCATGCATTTGGCTTTGTCGTCTGAAGTGCGGATTCACACCATCTTGGCCCTTGATCTTCTAGCATTCCTCAGTCTCTGTCTGATGCTACGGATATCCGATTAGGGCAATCTTGGAGTCGTTGAACTCCAATCATCGCCCTAATCAGATTTGTACAATTGGATCTTCGATCCGAGGCCCCGATAGAAAGTCGCCCTGTCCCTGAACAGAAAAGGAGACAATAAACCTCCATTTTATTTAGACTAATCGAAATGCAAGATGATGCATGCTATGCAATATCTATAGTACGTAATGCAATTCTATGCTTAAGAACATGCATAAATAGACATTTTATATAATATAAACATGTTTACATCACACCCCCATGCCTATTTTTTCTAGTCCCTAGCAAGAACTATATGGTATTTATAAAAGAATTAGGTTGGATTATTTGGGCATAAGTTATTTTCAACATTAAGAAAATGTTTACTTAGGATCTGAACTTTCAAAGACACAATAGTGCCTGGGTACCTGCGAAAATGCAAACCGACTCAAGCCTTTGCCTTATTCAAAGAAAATTTTCTTTTTCTCTTTTTCTTCTTTTCTAATTTTTGGGATTTTTGAGTTTAGGGTTAAAGAGTGACTTTCTACGGTCACTCAACTCACCCAATATTTAATGAGAATCCTAAGTTCTAAGCATCTTATTGTGAATGTGATAGTCTCGTTGATCAGCAATTAGAACGGACTTCGTGTTTCTACACCTTTAGGTGACCTTAGAAAGAGAGTTCTGCCGAAATGTGTATCTTTTCAACTGGTAGCTTTTTCCCTACTTTTAGTTTTTTATGATCAACACAAGGGTGAATCCAGTGTATATCTCCATGACTTATTCTACTTCTCTACTTCTTAGGTGTTTTGGGAATTTTTAGTGCATTTCTTGAGCTGGGTACTAGACAACAGGTCCATGAGCTGTTCCCATCGACAACTTGCCAGCCATACTCGTGCGGGGAAGTGTGGCTTATTTATTTTATTTTATTTTTCTTTTCTCCTTCTCTTTTTTCTTTTTTTACTTTTCTTTTTTTTTAAGTAGGTGTCTTCCCTGGTCTAAGATTTACCTAAACGCAACAGGAAGCGAATGGTCCAGTTATTGGGCTCTGGGAAACCTACCTATAGGCTGTTACACACGATAACTTGCTAGCCATATCACCCTAGAAGGTTCATTAGCTACCCAATTTTCGTTAAAATAGTCAATCAACAAGTTAGTGGAAAGAAAATGTGTAGATGCTTAAGACTCAAAGTTCCCTCAAATCAGAGGGTAGGTTGATAAGTCGTGCAGTTATCATCCTAACTTATTTACTTAAATTACAATAGAATTAAGATGGCGAGGACTCGAAAAATAAATCCACATTTTAGTGGATACACAGGTTGATTAATTCTAAAGACCTGATTGGTCTTTGTGTTCAGATCCTAATGTAATATTTCCTAAGATTGAAAAGTCCTAATGTCCAAATATTCCTTCCTAATTCAAATTTTTTTTTTGAATATATAAGAAGAGAAATACAAAAAGTTCACAAAGATGACAAAATTGATTCAAAAGTGAATCCACCCCCCCATGCCTAGCTAATGCAATGTCCACATTGAGAAAAAGAGACATGAAAGAAAGGGTAGAGATGAATGATATCACTTGAATATGAAGCTTGGGGTAGCTTTGTGTCATACGTACAACTGCTAAGTTTAATGCCGTCATCTAGGCGAAGTCCAGCCAAAGAAGTGACAATATGGCTAGAGCAACCATGTCTGAGACGGGTTCTGGAAGAATACGGTCAATAACAGGCTTCAGATGTTGACCGTTGACTTTAAATGTGTAACATGTCTTTGGGTCAGAGATCTGAATGGCTCCATTTGGAAAAATCTGGTCAATAATGAACGGGTCGTTCCATTTAGATCTAAGTTTGCTAGGAAAGAGCTTAAGTCAAGAATCGAATAACCAAACCATTTGGTTTGGCTCAAAGCTCTTGCGGGAAATCAATTGATCATGTAAAGCTTTGGTCTGAGCCATGTAGATCTTAGCATTCTCATATGCATCATTTCTGCACTCTTCCAACTCAGATAGTTGGAGTTTCCTGGTCATCCTAGCTAAATCCAGATCTAAATTACATTTCTTGAGCACCCATAATGCCCTATGTTCAATCTCTATGGGTAGATGACACACCTTTCCATACACCAAATAAAATGAAGACATGCCGATGGGTGTTTTATACACCGTACGGTAGGCCCAAAGAGCATCCTCAAGCTTTTGAGTCTAGTCCTTGCTATCAGGCCTAACCATTTTCTACAGAATATTCTTGATCTCCCGATTGGAGATCTTGGCCTGTCCATTCATCGGGGGATAATAAGGTGTGGAGATTTGGTGATTAACCCCGTATTTGGCCAACAAATTCTAGAATTGTGCATTAGTAAAATGAGCACCACCGTCACTAATGATGACCCTCGGAATCCCAAACCTGCTGAAGATATTTTTCTTAACAAAATCGATGACCACCTTGTGGTCATTGGTTTAGGTGGGAATCACGTCAGTCCATTTGGACACATAATCACCAGCAACAAGAATGTATTGATGTCCAAATGAAGGGAGAAAGGGTCCCATGAAATCGATGCCCCAAACATCGAAGATTTCGATAGGAAGAATTGGGTTTAGGGGCATCATATCTCTCTTAGTTATGTTCCCGAATGCCTAACATCGAGAACATGACCTCGAGAAATCCTAGGCATCCTTAAATAAAGACAGCCAATAGAAGCTAGATTGTATAATTTTTGTAGCCATCTTTTTCCTGGAGAAATGTCCACCACAAGCAGATGCATGGCAAAACTTGAGTATACTGTTGAATTCACTCTCCAGAACACATCGGCAAATAATCTGATCAGAGCCGAAGCAGTATAGTTCAGGGTCCTCCCAAAAGTAATATTTGGCCTCAGATTTAAGTCTATTCCATTGTTGCTTGGTACAATCCTGGGGGATTTGACCAATGGCCAAATAATTAACAATGCCAGCAAACCACGGGGTTTGGACACCTGAAACTGCAAGGATAGCTTTGTCCGGAAAAGTATCAGCAATTGGGATGTTCGAACAAGAAGAATCACTTAAGAGTCTTGACAAATGACTCGCCACCACATTTTGTACCATGGTCTTGTCCTTGATTTCAAGATCACATTCTTGAAGCAAAAGAATCCAACGAATATGCTAGGGTTTGGCATCCTTTTGGCCAAGAGATGTCTCAAGGCTAAGTGGTTGGTATAGATGATGACATGAGACCATAAGAGATAAGCCCTGAATTTTTTCGAAGTAAATAATATGACTAGTAATTCCTTTTCAGTAACAGTGTAATTCCTCTAGGCTTCATCAGGAGTTTAACTAGCATAGTAGATGACAGAGGGCTTCCGTCAATTTTCTGACCCAAAATAGCCCCGACCGCATAATCAGAAGCATCGGTCATGATCTCAAAAATGGCTATCCAAATCGGTGGTTGCAACACTAGATCACAAGTGACTGCCGTTTTCAGGAAAAAAAATGCCTTTCGACATGATTCGTCAAAAACAAATAGCGTTTCTTTAGTAAGAAGATTGCTCAAGGGACGAGCAACCTTCGAGAAATCCTTGATGCATATTCTGTAGAATCCCACATGACCAAGAAATGATCTAATTTGTTTAACAGATGTGGGAGGAGGAAGTTTAGCAATATCATCAACCTTAGCTTTATCCACTTCAATTCCCTGTTCAGAGATTACATGACCCAAGACAATGCCTTCTTGTGTCATGAAATGACTCTTTTCCCAACTAAGGACCAATCGTGTTTTCATGCATCGTTTAAGAATCATTTCTAGATTAGCCAAACAAGAGTCAAATGATTCTCCAAAATAGAGAAATCGTCCATGATGACTTCCATAAACTCCCCCACCATGTCTGAGAATATGGCTAACATACACCTTTGAAAAGTCGCAGGTGCATTGCAGAAATCAAAACACATCCTATGGAAAGCAAAGGTTCCATAGGGACAAGTGAAAGTAGTTTTTTCTTGATCCTCGGGATGGATAGGAACTTGGTTGTATCCCAAGTAGCCATCAAGAAAATAGAAGTACTTCTATCCAGCTAGCCTTTCCAACATTTGATCAATGAAAGGTAGGGGGAAATGATCCTTTTTCGTGGCTGTGTTCAATTTCTTGTAATTGATACAAACTCTCCAAGAGGAAGCTAAACAAGTTGTGATAGATTCTCCTCTCTCGTTAGTCACAATGGTAATCCCAGCTTTCTTGGGAACAGTCTGCATGGGACTTACCCAGGGACTATCAGAGATTGGATAAATAATTCCTTCATTGAGCCAATTAATGATTTCCTTTTTGACCACTTCTTGCATATTTTGATTTAATCTCCTCTGCATATGGCGAGAAGGGCGGGATCCATCTTCCAAGAATATTCTATGATTGCATTAAGATGGCACGATTCCCCTAAGGTCATGAATGGTCTAACCAATTGCCTCCTTGTGTTCCTTCAGGACCTTGATTAATTTAATCTCTTGCGACTTTGTTAACTTAGCACTGATAATCACAGGGAGCATCTTCTGTTGTCCAAAAAATTGATATTTCAAATTCTCAGGCAATGGTTTCAGTTCAAGCTGGGGTGGGTTGATAGTTGATGGTAAGGAAGATGCTGAAGGCTCATCAAGAGGGAGAGGTTGAGGGTGAACAAAATCAATAACCTCTTCAGAAGATGGCAGGTCTGCCATAGAGGGTTGTGGGTCCAATTCATCATTAAAGGAGGAACTTTCAAATGAAGAAACCATCAAACAATTTTCAATGTTTACATTATCCTCCTTAAGTTCCTCAATAAATCCACAATCAAATTTATTAATCGCCTTAAAAATATCCAATTTCATTCGTTGATCCCCAAAGGTGATTTCCATGCTACCACTTTCATAGCTGATGTTGGCCTTAGCGGTAGCTAGGAACAGATGCCCCAGAATGATGGGCGTGTTTCTCAGATTTTTCAGTACATCCATGTCAAGGACAAGGAAATCTACAGGAAAATAGAAATCGTTGACCTTAACTACAACATCTTCAATAACGCCTCATGGATTTGTGATCGAATGGTCAGCTAACTATAGCGTTACTGAAGTCGACCGAAGCTCACCTAATCCAAACTTCTCGTAAAGAGAAGTCAAAATTAGGTTGATGGATGCACCCATATCCGAAGTTCTCTATCAAACGTGTAATCTCTGATGACACAAGAAATCAACGGAGCACCTGGATCTCTCTTTTTCTGAGGGAGGTGGTGCAGGATAACAGAACTAGCCTGCTCGGAGAGTACCACCTTCCTCGGAACAGATTCTCTCGACTTACACTTTTGTGTACATAAATCCTTTAAAAATCTCGCGTAAGCAAGTATATGCTTGATAACATTGAGGAGCAGGATATTGATCTCAACATTCATAAAAATATTCAGAAGCTCATCATTGCTATTAATAGACTTCTTCTTTGATTTGACCAAATCTTCAGGAAAAGGAACATGAGTTAGATCTTTGGAATCAGGTTCCTGAGCCTTGATTTCTTCTCCAGAATTCTTCTCTCTCTCCTCAGGTTCTTCAGGATTTGGTAGATCAGAATAGTGTGGTTGCGGATCCTGAGTCTGCTTACCACTCCTCAAGGTGACAGAATTTGCAGATGCATAAGAGTTTGGGTCTTGGGGAGGGTTAGGAAAGATTGGAGGGGCTTGATTAGTCAAGAATTTTTGATGTACAGAAGAAGAAGAGGAAGGACCCTGCTCAACCACCTGAGCATGTGCATGTGGGTCCGTCTGATTTCCATACCCATGGGCTTGGTTGCCCGGATTCAGAATATTTCGTGGGTTCGGTACGGGTTGGGATGATACAGATCCGGGATGGTGAGAGTTAGCAATGAGCCCGGTTTGCAAGTTGTCCAGCGAGGTTTTCATTTGCTACATGAGCTGGAGCATGGATCCTTGCATCTCTACCATTTGTTGGTTCAAATCAACCTACCCTACGAGTTGATGGGCATTCCAAGCTAGCTAATTGACCTGATTTGGAGGCAACTAAGTGTACACATGACCCTGACCCATTGGTCATTGCGGACCATAGTTGATGGGTCAAAATTGGGTCTGTTGCCCCGAGTTTCTCCAGGAGAAGTTAGGGTGGTTTCTCCAACTCGGATTATAAGCATTAGAGTAGGGGTTGGATCTAATGTTCTCCTATACAGCACAGACATCCTCATAGGGTGAGGATGGAGAGAAAGAAAGGGAAGGATCAGAAAAACTGTGATCAAAGGGCCCAATTGGGAACCCATGGGGTTTCGAATAATGCTGACTCATAGGTTGAGCCGCATCGAGTTGATTCACGAACCCCCATCCAGAAGGAGCTGGCAAAGAATGGAATCCCGAATTTTGGGATTGAGTGGATCAAGAGTTGTTCATAGAATTTCTAGCCATCAACTCTTCCATTCTCTTAGCAACCAAGTCCACCTTATCAAGTTTGTTACAAATCAATTCCATATCAGATGAATGAGAGTCATGGACTTCATTAACATTTGATTTAGGCTGCTGGGACAGAATAAAAGTATCCATGGAGAAATGATTGATTGAATTCTCTCTCATTTCCTTAAACAAATCGTGTGCATTATCTACATCTTTGTTTGGGAAATTGCCTCCACAAGAAGTGTCCACGTGATTTCTGAGTTGGTCAGTCAACCCATGGTAGAAGATCTGCACAAGTTGCCATTTCGGCCCCTCGTGGTGTGGACACTTCCGCCATAGGTCCTGGAATCACTCCCAGATCACATGAAACTACTCCCCCAGCCACTGGGTAAAGGTAGTGATTGCCCATCTCAAGGCAATGGTACGTCCAATAGGAAAGAATTTCTTTAGAAAGGTCGATTTCAACTCATTCCAAGTTGCAGTTGGTCTTCCTATTGTCCTGTACCAATTAGCGGCTTTATCCCTAAGAGAGTGGGGGAAGAGCCTCATGATTATTTGCTCCTCATTCACATTTTGTGCCTTGGTGGTCTGGACCAAAGTGGTTAAGTCCTCCAAGTGCTGAAATGGGTCTTTGCAGCCAAGCCCATGGTAATGTTTGATCAGGCTTAACACCTGGGGCTTGATTTCTACAACTTCGACCAGAATCTGGATGCCAGGACATTCCCTGTAATTTGAAGGATCATAAAAATCCTTCAAGCGCTGAGCACCTTGCATTCTCTGCATTTGTTTCTCTGCTGTCGGAATTCCTCTGGTGGATCCCGAAGTAGAGGAGGCTGTTGGTAGGCCATGGGATCAATTTGACCAAAATCCAATTTTCGCTTCCTAGAATACTCTAGTGGTCCTTCAAATCGGGGATTCAATGACCATCTTCCCAGCATAAACTAGGAGAAGGTCGGAAGGACTGGGGATAAGGACCCTACAGCATAACAAACAAGCCTGTCCTTAAGTGGGGTAGCCTAAGGATCTACTGACTCCCAAAACCCACCTTAAGATTGTAAATGATTTACTCTACTTGTGTCTGCTCAATCTGGCCAATTAGAAGGAGGGACTAGGGAGAAGGTTCTTCCTTCGACTTTCGTCTCCGGTTCGTAGTGTACCCCTCAGCTGCAGTCGTTTGATGCTACTCCCCTAGCTAGACATCAGATTAATCAGTACAAGTAGGTTAATCAAAAATAATCTCAGACTAGGCCCCGAAGAGCGAATCAGTCCTTAAAGCCAACATCTACTCGATTTTATTAAGGCATGGGATTGTAGTGCTTATGGAATGTGATGGGCCCTTAAAATGGGTTGTGCCCTTAATGATTGATTGAGAATTGTGTAAGTGCATGCACAACCATGGTTGTCAAGCAAGATTATTTGTGATGTGTAGATTTTAATGTTCAAATCTTGCTTAAGTAGCTTTTAGGGTTTAAAATTATGTTGATTTCAATCAAGTTCGAGGCAAACCAAGTTTTCAAGCACGGGTGAAGATTGCTTTCCATTAAAACTAGAAATAAAGTGGAGTGCCTAGAATAGACCTAGATTGAAAACCATAATGAGAAGCTACTTGATGAGTTGATTTTAGGTAGAGTGGTGTGGCCCAAACAACTCAAACAACTGACCACAACTGCACCACTAGGTTAGGAACACATGGATGGTTAACCTAGAATGATTTCTACTCCTTTATGTGTTGCTTTGTGTGTACTGGTTCCACAGATCAGAACTCGGTTGAGTAGAAACAAATCAAGTAGGTTAAGTGCCTTGAATGTGGGTGTATGTTGTGTGTCTGTTGAAAATTACCCCACAAAATTATTTTCTTGTATTTTTTTATAAGCAAGGGTGCAATGAGTGTGAGTGAGAATCCAAACAACCAAACCAATCCTAGGATTTATGCAAACACCTAGGTTAATTGGAATTTGAATTTAATGTGACAAATGAAATCTATGGAGGGGGGGAAGAATGGGGTGCACGTACAGTTGTCTTCAACTGCACTTCACTCTGGTCTATCACTTGACGACTCCATGATGGAGGTCTCTGCAAAATAATCGACATAAGAAAAAGCAAGTTAGAAGATAATAAAGTTCGTGAAATGCGAAAAGATGATCAGAAATCGTTGCCTCCCTAGTAACGGAGCCAAAATGTTGAAGCTACGGGTTACTACGCTATCATATTTCGTTTTGAAAATCTATCATTGTAATTTGAAAGTGAAGAACTAGTGTTCAACAAATAAAATTTATACCTGAATAGAAATCTCGGGTCGAACTCAGGGAGGCTATGTCAAACTATATTCGCAATTATATTTTTTTAGAATTTTTGTTTAAAGGCGAAGTAATTACAATGAGGTATTATAAACAATCAAAATAAGAGAGAGAGAGAGATAAAACAAGCACTTAATATTTCAAAATGTTTATACAACTAAACCATGGACAAATTACACTAGAAAGCGGGAATCTATTACACTAGAAAGTAGGAAAATTCTACTTTAGAAAGCTAAAAAGAGCAATGGGAGAGAGAAGTTATTTTCCTCGATGATCGCTTGGAGGACGAGTCGGATGGGACGACGCCTGGAAGCCAAAGGATGGAGCCGGAAGAAAGAGGTCGAGGTAGGAGGAATGGGAATGGGGCAGCACGTCGTTGTCGTCGCGGGATCCGCTTCTGAAATGGGGGCAAAAATTTGACTATCTCTTGAGGAGCATCCCAGGTGTGGGACAAGCTTCTCTTGAGCTTTTGAGAGGGAGAGAAGAGAAGGAAGGGATGATAATTTCATATGGATGGAGCCTCCTTTTATAGTTGCAAGGAGTGAGGCCAATTTGGCCTTTTTATGTTGAAAATCATTAATTTAGAACCTTTAGTGATGGATAAATTCGTCACTAGAGGCCTGAGCATGCCTGTAGTGGGGCGGCGTGCATGCGCCCACTTGCCTCCTTGTGTTAAACACACGTTCACATCCTCCAAATCTCGGCTGTTCGATCGTGAGATCGAACTGCTGAGAGCGCTCCTCGCCGTGCCTCCTCTGTGAGGGCATACGCATGCGATCCCGTGTCACGTGGGGGAGTGTGATGGCGCATGGACGCTATCGAGAACCCACAGCCGCTCGATCCTCATCGGGCAGTTGAGCACGCCTGCGCGATCACTCCAATTGAGGCATGGCGAGGCTCGGGCGCACCTTAGCTTCGCGTTAAAGCGCTCGACCAACGCGCTGTGGGTGCATTTGTGTCGAGAGCTTAACTTAAGCGCAGGCACCTCGCAACCACGGGAGCTTGATCCAACAGCGAGGAACTATTGGCGTGGGCACCTTTAACGGATGCGTGCTGTTGGTTGGGCGGCCGAGGTGGCACCACGTGGTGCCATCTTGGTCGTCCATCTTCTGGGTGATGTAGATGGTGCCACGGGTATCTGATTGAGTCAATTTTTACGTCATTAGGCAGCGATCGTCGATTCGAATCCATCCGTGCAGTTGGATTTGTCATTTGAAGTGTGGATTTACACCAGCTTGGCCATTGATCTTCTAGGGTTGCTCAGTCTCTATCTGATGCTACGGATATCCGATTAGGGCGATCTTGGAGTCGTTGAACTCCAATCGTCGCCCTGATTAGATCCGTATGGTGGGATATTCTATCGGAGACCCCAATAGAAAGTCGCCCTGTCCATGAATATAAAAGGAGATAATTAACCTCCATTTTATGCAGACTAATCTAAATGCAAGATGATGCATGCTATGTAATATCTATAGTATGTAATGCAATTCTATGCTCAAGAACATGTATAAATAGACATTTTATGTAATATAAACATGTTTACAAGAATCTCCTTGCAGAGAAGGATGCAAAACCTCGATTAATCCGTTGGATCTTGCTATTGCAAGAATTTGACCTCGAGATTCATGACAAAGCGGGAAAATCAAATCCGGTAGCTGATCACCTATCCTGCCTTCCTTCTGAGATCATCGACCCTTCCGGACCCATCATGGAACATTTCCCTGATGAGCACCTTCTGACTATCAATACAGGGCTTCCATGGTTTGCTGATATACTAAACTACTTGGCATCACATCAAATCCCATTTGATTGGCCGAAGGCCAAGAAGGACAAATTGCTTTCCGATGCAAAGTATTACTTCTGGGAAGACCCGTATCTTTTCCGCATCGGTGCTGATCAAATTTTTGACGATGTGTTGCAGAAGCGAAAATTCAAGACATATTGTCTTTCTGCCATGACCAGGCATGCAGTGGACATTTTTCAGGTCATAAAAATGTAGTGAAAGTCCTCTAGTGTGGCTTCTATTGGCCTACAATTTTCCAAGACACATACAATCATTGTAAGGCATGTACTCGTTGCCAGACCTTGGGTAACATGAGCCATCGTGATAAGATGCCTTTACAGCCGATTCTGGTATGCGAAATCTTCGACAAATGGGGAATTGATTTCATGGGAACCTTCCTTATTTCAGATGGCTTCGAGTACATTTTACTCGCTATTAACTATGTGTCCAAATGGATCGAAGACATTCTGGCCCAAACCAATGATCATAAAGTGGTTATCAAATTCATTCATCAGAACATCTCACGGTTTGGGATTCCACATGCTATAATTTCAAACGGAGGGACCCATTTCAGTAACACTTAGTTTAGGTCACTGATGACCAAATATGGGGTGTCACACCAAATCTCTACTCCTTACCACCCCAAAACTAATGGTCTAGCTCAGCTATCAAATCAGGAGATCAAGAAAATCCTCCAGGTTACTGTTCGGCCTGACAGGAAGGACTAGTCATCTTGAATTTCGGAAGCTTTGTGGGCTTATAGGACCGCCCACAAAACCCAATTAGGCACGTCTCCCTTCAGATTGGCATACGGGGTGGCAACCCGTCATTCTTGAAAAACCCGAAACCTTTCTTGACATTTCTATGCTGAATTCATATTGTACTTTAGGGTTCATTTATTAGAACAGCCGACTCTAGCTCAAGTACCTGTACTCGAGTCTAGAAATTGTTCGCAACAGTCACCTCACCCTGTTCGCACACCCAAAATCAGTTTAATGAATGATCTAAGCTGAATTCGAACCCACCTAATTTACAATGGGAACATTGCAAATTGTAGGCATGGGGGGTATGAAAGTGCAAAACACCATGAAAACTCATTTCACAAGAAAAGGTTTCAACGAAAAGATCACATATCACAAAAAACACAAAAAAAATGAAAAAATCTTGAAAAAGAACAAAAAAATACTAAGGGGAGAGAAAATTTTGAGGCCATACAAATCATGAGGGGAAAATGAGGTAAAGAGAAAAATGTCCAAAAAAAAGGAGAAATAATCATTAGTAAGAAATTAAGAGATTAAATAAAGTTCTAGACCATATCAAGAAAATGAAAGGAAAAAAGGTGCTAATGAGACACAAAAGAGATTAGTAGGAATGATGATCTCAGGCCTCCTGGGCAAGACTCTTAAGCTTAAAAATTCAAGTATCCGCTAAGATCTGGATAGTTCTCAAGAGGGTGAGGAAAATGCGAAGCTTAAGTATTAGGTCTAAGGCTTAGGGAGCATTCGACCTAGTTAACTGACCTTTGGTTTGCGGGACTCGGTAACCTAAGCACCCCAATCCACACACAGTCTGGTTCAGTGCTCATAACTATCAAAATCACGTAAAAGCATTTAAATGTTCTGAAAAAGGTCGCCTAGATTAGGAGCGGCTGATCAACACAAGTTGATTTGGATGAGTTCCCGACATAGAGAGGTGGGAAATTCCCCTCAAAGATGCATAATAACATATCGTCTCCTCGGTGCTTGTCTCCTAGGATATTTACATATCCTACCGGGGGCACGTAAGCACCCTGCGTTGGTTCAGATGCCGTGGGTAGAATTATCACGAAATGTCGATTGCCAGGATCTGGATTTAGCTACAGAACACCATGGGCGGGATTATCTCGAAATCTCGAAAGCTAGGGTTCCAGGGGTTGCCATGGGCGGTGCTATCACGAAGCATCGATTGTTAGTGACCCTTCGAGGATTGATGATGGGAACGAGGAATCTGATATAAACCATGTTGAGAAGCCAATCCGAAGCTAAAAATAAAAAGAAAAGAGAGAAAACTCTCCAAACAAATAAATCCTCTCTCTCTTACAAAAAAATGCACTGCAAACTAAACCGTGCCTAAAATACGTTGCAAGCAAGGGTGCTTTAACCACAGAGTCCAACAAACCTTAGGCTAGTTCCTGTGGGCCTTAAAAACCTTCGTGGTGGACCAAGGCTAGAGCTGGTCAGGTCCAAATCTTGGTTGGTACTTGAGCACCTCTAAGCCTACTGTCGGCATTCTAACCTAATCTAAAAAGAAAAAGCACTCATCATAATCTCTGAACATCAATGGAATTCATGGTATATAACAGAAGTTAAAACCTTAAAATTTTGCTAAGGGTCTAGCAAAAGCTTGGCATGGGGGTACGATGGGAACACCATCATGAGTCCTAACTAGCTCATTTTGACCTAGAAAAGAGAACAAAAGCTCCTATATATCCAAATAGAGGTCCTAACTCAAGGAATAACAAATTTGGGAGAAAAGTAAGAAACAAGGGGTAAAATTGCAATTTTACCATTGCAGTTCAACAATGGGACTTCTCATGGGCTAAACACAGGTCAAATGGTCTTAATAAGATAAAAAGTGGGTTGGTTCAAATAGTAAATGGTTCATGTGAAATCTAGAAATTAAATGACTTCCTGTAACCCTAAAATTGACACACATAATTTAACAAGGTTCTTGTCACGATAAAATTCACCTAAACCCTCTAAAATTCATGTAAAAATATTCTCTAGGGTTTAGAACCTTTAATTTGGCCTTTAGAACCTATTATGACCTAAATTGGTGTCCCAGTCAAATGTTTGCCCTAAACTGAGTTTTTATGTAAATTACCCACTCAAACGTGGTCAAACCTAAAATCCAACTTCACCAATGGATTCCTTCGGTTCAAATTTTGTTTGTACCAAAATTTTGACCTTATTGGAATTCACCTTGACCTACTTTGCAAACAAGTCCAGCCCAATTACATTTCTACCACTAACTTTTGAAAACCTTTGCGAACACCCCCTAGCTTCCTCCTCGTTCTTTGCAATTAGGTCCCTCTACCATTACAACAGAGGAAATCCTACTCTGGCAAGGAATCGAGGGAATGAACTCCTTGATTCCTCAGAGAATCCCTTTCAAATTTGAAAGGGAGATTCTCTGAGAAATCTCCTCTCATGTGAACCTAATCTGGAGATCTAATTTGTACCCAATCTCTGATTCGAACACGAGAGATTTGGGTCTTTTTGACCTTCCAGCTCTGGCAAGGTTTCCGTGCTTGGAAGCTTGGCTTCCAAGCACAAGACCCTCTGCCAAGGGCTACAAAAGGGTCCCCAGATCATTCCGCTCCCCCTAAGCTCGAATTGGCCTGAGATACCCACCTAATTTCCTCTCTTCCCCTTCGGCCAACCACCCAGCAAGCTCCGGCGACCTTTATCTCCTTCTATCGACTCACTACCACAATACCAGTGGCATACATACAATTATCTCCATCTGCATCGCTATGCACCAGCCAACGCTCCTACCACCCTCTTGTCGTCGTCGTCCTCTTCCTACTGGGACTTTCGTCTTCGACGACGGCACCTACGAGTTGGCCTCCCCCTCCGCATCTCCCTTCATCTATTCCATCTCAGATAAGTTCACTCTCTCTACTCATCCTTTTTCCCCCATTTATTTCTGCTATTACGCCTCGATGCTCACACATCACCCCCATCTTCTCCACCTCCGATCAGACCATCGGTGAGGCGCTCCCGCCGCTCCATGCATCCATCCACCTTGCCAACTACCTCACGAGCTCCACCACGTCTAACTGACCCTAAACCCTCTTTCCATCAATCGCCACACACCCTTAGAACGCCCCCCAAACACACCCATATTCGCATGCACAGGGTGACCTAGGCACGCATGCTCAGGCCACCTCGTACCACGCCGACTACCATCCCACCTTCACCGTGCTCAGGCGAAGCTCCCTAAGTGCTTTGATGAGGCCGCAAGGCCATTTGCTTGTGAACAGGGTATAGCTCCTCGCCACCATTGACGAAGGATGAAGGTTGCTTGCAAGCTTGTTCCAAGACTCCAGGCACCAGGCTCCAAGTCCCAAGCTGTGCGGGCTTCCTTCGTGCACATCTCCAGCTCAGCTATTGTTGTTAAAGTCCCATGCAGCTGCTGCAAATCATGAAGACATATGTTACGTGGGCACTTGCGAAGAAGGTGGGACATTTAGTCCCACCTCGGAAGATCAGGAGTGGGCGCAATGATATAAAGTGAAAAAATGTTATAGGCTCGTTG
This sequence comes from Thalassia testudinum, assembly GCA_037157565.1. Classification (NCBI taxonomy): domain Eukaryota; kingdom Viridiplantae; phylum Streptophyta; class Magnoliopsida; order Alismatales; family Hydrocharitaceae; genus Thalassia; species Thalassia testudinum. The sequence continues at coordinate 218,255,297 of JAZHRO010000031.1, read as the reverse complement.
CCTCCTGACCACGACATGAGGTCCCACTCACCCATCGCCTCGTCCCCGACCCACGCCATGCGGACCTAGCTCTGACCCAGATACCCAACTACCCTATGCACTCCTTGCCCACCACACACATCGGTGGGTCTGGTCTCAGGTGTGCATACCTGACCCGCTAATCTGAGAAGGATCTAAGAGAGAGAGCCTAAGATAGAAGGAAGAAGAGAGATCATGGTGAGGGCAGGGGGTAGGTTTTGCTCTCAGGAGAAAAAGAGGAAGTTCAAGAGGAAGCTAAGGAAAGGATGCTAAGGTAGAGGAGGTCAAAGAAGGAAGGAAGGAAGAAGAAGGGAGGAGAAGAGATAGAGAAGAAGAAAGAAGCCAAAGAAGATGGTAGAGGCTGAGGATCGCAAAGAAGAAAGAAGAGAAAGAAGAAGCTAAGGGCCAAAGCATAGAGAAGAAATCAGAGAGGAAATCAAAGAAGGTAGAAGAAGAAGAAGCCAAGAAGGAAGAAGGCCATCAGAGGCAGAGAACAGAAGAAAGAAAAGGAAGAAGAAGGAGATCAGACAGAAATCAAAGAGGAGAAGCACTATAGCAAATAAAAATTTATGACGTCTGATTTTCACGTTTCACATCAGACGTCCATATTTTTTGCTTCTATATACATTGATATCCTGTGGATCTATTTACATTGCTTGCATTATAACTTTGATTCTTCATTGCATATTATATCAAATTTAAAAGTTGTGTTCTTGATTTTTGAACCCCAATTTGCTCCCTATGTTCGACCTTGTATTTACATTTTTGAGTAATAAAATTCATTTGTTTTCAAAGTGATTTTGGCTATATTACAATGCTTTATTTTAAAAGCCAATTTTGCTTCGATAAACATCCGCCTCCTATCTCGGCCAGTCATATTAGATCCTTCCTAGGACACGTTGGCTTCTATAGAAGGTTTATAAAAAGATTTTTCCAAACTATCCAAGCCCTTGACTGACCTTCTAGCCAACGATGTACTCTTTGACATGACACCTGTTTTCATCAAGGCCTACACTACCCTTAGAGATACAGTCTCGACTACACCCATTTTACAAACCCCAGACTGGTTCGAAGACTTTGAGATAATGTGTGATGCATTAGACTTCACTATTGGAGTAGTCCTAGGACAAAGACAAGAGAGGAAACCCATGGTGATCTACTACACGAACAAAACCTTGGATGAGGCTCAACGGAATTACACTGTCACAGAAAAAGAGTTGCTCGTCGTAGTTTCTGGATTGGAAAAGTTTTGATCATAACTTCTAGGATCCTACGTGATCATTTACACGGACCACTTGGCTATTTGGCATTTGTTAGCCAAAAGGGATGGTAAACCTAGGCTGATCAGATGGATTTTGCTTCTGCAAGAATTTGGCCTGGAAATGCAGAACGAAACCAGATCCAAGAATGTTGTAGCTTGCCACTAATCCAGACTTAACTCAAAACACATTGGACCCAAAATGTTTGAGTGAAATCATCGATGTTTAAGAAATGGGTTATAGTATAGGACAAAATCGCATCAAATAAATATAATTTATTACTCGAATTGAAGCCCGAGGATGAACATATGGAGCAAGTATTGCATTCACGTGCTAATCTCAATCAAAATATAAATGAGCACAAGGAATTGAGCAAAATATAGATTTTCAAAGAATAATAACCTTTCACAATAAATATTCAATGAAGAATAACTACTCAAATAATGTTTAATACTACGCAAGAGTATATCAGGAGTTTAATGAGGCAAAAAGATTTCTAAGATAAAATAATGCTGATTTAAATTACCAATTATTAGCGTAAATACATATAAAATAATTTCTCAATGGTCTAAATTGATGCACAGTGCCTCAAATAATGTCACAATGTTTTCAACCAAGTCAGATGTCAGGTTATATGACCAAATGACTTAAGTTCAGCCCAGCTATAGTGCCTTAAACAGGCTTATCTTCAGCTTCTTCTTCTTCTTTCCTTTCTTGGCTTTCTCTACTCTTCCTTTTTCCATAATCTTTTCCTCTATCTTTCTTCCTTAGGTTTCCTTCCTTCCTTCCACACGGCTAAGTGTTCAGCAATAGCATAGAGGAGCAAAACCCACCCTCCCCTGCTCTGTCTCTCTTTCTCTCTTCCTCCTCTCTTTCATTGAAACTAGTTAATCGGGTATTCGGGTCAAGCGTGTACCCGGGACCAAGGTTGCAGGCGTGGGTTGCAGCCAAGGAGTGAATGTAGTAGGCGGGTTGAGTAGTGATTGCAGGTGTGAGTGGAGACCTCACCCCCAGTGTTTGAGGCAAATAGCCTAAGACACAAAAACTAAATAAGTGCATGCGGGCGCTCGTCTCCCACCGATGTGGGACTATCCCCACATCTTTTCTTCATGTGTGCAATTGCTAGATCTCTCGTTTGATTGGGGCTCATCCTGGTGAAGCTCCACCTAATTGATGATCAGGAACTGATCAAAAGGTCGTTCCGTGTCGATTGAGGTTAGGGGTGTGATCAGAGGTGACCAGTTGTCAGCTGCCAGAGACAAAGAGGATGACTGGAGACAGTGGAGTACCTACGACAAGAATACAGCCCTAGAGCCAAAGTTAAGCACACGAGAAGGTTCGGCACTATTCGTTGGACAAAAGCCCCAAGGAAATTGAGTGCTCGGCTCGTGTCGGACCTGAATAGGTTGTTAATATGGTGATTCTATCATTGAAATGTGTATAGTGGTTAACCTAAATCAGACCTAGCCATCTCTTTAAAAAATTTTTAACCTGGCCTACTTGATTTTATCTTGTCACTTTTAGGCCCAGGGTCAAACTCAGGGAAGTGGGGTTACAAGTCGAGTTTCTCGCCTTTCCTACAACGAGTCTCTTCCGTTCGTTTATTGCGTTTTTGGTGTTTTTCTTATTTAGATTTTTTTTTGGTAATCTTTCTCCTTGAGGCACACCCTCAAAATTGGGTTCTTAGCTTTGAGCCAAAATAGACTTCCAAAACGAGTCTTGCTATTCTCAAGATGGGGTACCTGAAAGTCAAAGATTATCTTTTCTCTTTTATATATATATTTTTTATCTTTTTTTCTAACAGGAAAGAGAAACAGAAATAAAGTAAATACAACATATATATATATGTATATATTATGTACATAAAGGGGTGGGGGTGGAGGTGGAGATGGAGTGTAGCACGGTGTCGAGACGGTCGTCATCTAGAAAGATGTAGCCAATAGGACTAGGTGCTGCGTGGAGTATGGGATGGATGGTGGAAGATGTATGTAACCACACATTTTGTACGCGTGTATCAGGGAATATCAGCAACTGGTGCACATATTCCCGTGATACAGCGTATGGTAAATAATGTGAAAATATATATATATATGTATATATGTAAATATATCTATATGTATATATATATATGTATCTGTACTTAGTTATATAGGTAATATATATATAGATATATGTATATTTATATATATATATATGTGTGTAAAGATATATGTATATATCTATGTATATTTATATAAGTATATGTATATATGTATATATATATACATGTATATATATAAGTATATATATATATATACATATATATGTATGTATGTATACTAATATATAAGTATATAGATACTACTATATGTATAAATATAAGTATATATATAAATATATATAGATATATATATGTATATAAATATATGTATACATATATCAATATATAAGTATACGTATATATATATATGTATACAATAGAGTATAGGTGTGTGTGTTTGTGTGGAAGTGTGAGTGTAGGTGTGTGTGAGCGTCGGTGTAGAGAGTGCTGTGAGTGTTGTGAGACAGAGTGAGAGAGAGAGAGAGCGGGAGAGAGAAGGCAGGAGAGATGGTAGCTACGCACTTCTGGAGTGAAGGCCGAAGGTTTTAAGGCGTCTGCAGACCAGCGGCGTCGTCTGGAGCTTCCACGCGCGCATGCGCAGGAGCGTTTGTACAGAGAGGAGTGCATGGGAGTGGAGAGTGGAGAGGAACCCACAGTGCACAGCGCTGCGTGGAGAGGAGTATGCTGGCGAGTGAAGCGGGTGATGCGGGCGGACGTGGGCGAGTGGGGCGGGCTGGCAGACGCACGGGCGAGTGCGGGCTGCGGCACACCGGGTGACCAGTAAAGTGAGAAGCCTTCTGGTCACCGCACTGTAGCCACAGTGTTGCGCAGACTCGCATCAACAGTGGCTACAGTGGTCGTCCGTGCCGCGCAACCAGGAGCTGCAGGTGGTGTGAGTGCTGCCGGCTCGCGGCTGGCGCACGCGGGCTGGCGCGGGAGGAAGAGGGTCTACGCCGGCCAGTTGCAAGTGCGGAGAAGGTCGTGACAAAGCAGAGAAGTGGGAGGCGAGGTGTCTGCAAGTGCGCGCGGAAGCTTGCAGTTGCTGCTGGGGTGTGCTGGGGAGCTTGGCTGGCCGCTGCAGAGGCATGCAGAGGCCGGTTGCGGGAGGAAGCGAGCGCGACAGGGCAGAGAAAGCAGGAGGCAGAGAAGGCATGCAGGTGCGTGCGGAGGGCGAGGGCGCCTGCAGGCGTGCACGGAAGGAGGCTGGGCGGCTGCTACGTGCTGTTGCTACCTTCTTGCCGCTGCTGCAGGGCGTGCGAAGTTTTGAGCTTCAAGCTTGAAGCTACAGCTCCAATGGCAGAAGTTGCTGGAATGGACAAAACAAGAGAAGAGCCACCACGCCCACCGGCTCTTTGAAGAGATGGGCAGTGGTGGTCTCACTGTGGTGGTATGCACCACAGTGAGGGCTCCTGCCCGCTAGGTGTCTCCTCGGAGGAGTGCCGGCATATAGAGGGAGAGGGTGGAGAGGGTGGTGGCCTGGAGAAGAAGAAGCTGCCGGTTTGAAGTGGAGGACCAGGCTCAGTTTTGATGGTAGAAGCCGTAGTCTTTTATAAAGGAAGAAGGCAGGGTTGGGAATGGCTACATGCGGCTGCAGGGAGTGGTTGGAATGGCTTGGCATGGAGAGGTAGCCGTAGGGAAGGGCAGCTGTAGGGAATGGCGTGCGAGGAAGAAATTGCTCCATGCAGCCGCGGGGAGAAAGATTTAAAAAGCAAATAGAAATAAAAATAGAGATGGGAATTTTGCAAAGATGCACTTGAGGAAAAATGTAAAATGCAAGGCCACTTATTTCATTCTCCTCCCTTCTCAATTAAATGCATGCATGCATGTATTTTTACAATGCAACTATGGAGACCTAATATGCATTGGTAATGCTAGGAAATAGCACAAGAAGGCACTATTGCCGATGTATTTTTCCGATGCAATCAGCGGCTAGTCAAGTGTGTGTGGCGGAGAAGTTTCGATGAGCTTCGATCGTCGGTGATGGAGGGAGGTGATGGAGGTGGTTAATGGAGAAATTGAAGAGTTGGGAAGCTTCGCGTGGTCATGGCGATGCTTTTGGCATAGGGTATGGGGTGTGCAATAGGTGGAGGCTTGCCGGTGGTGTGGGTGGTTTGAGGTGTGGTAGCCAGCGTTAGAGAAGGAAAAATAGTGAGAATTAGGACCTAGAATTTAGCCTATACCTAATTGAAGGGTAGAGGAAGAGAAGCCCTAAACTAATTGGAGGAACTGAGATCTGAGGAGGCTTACCGGAGGTATGCAGAAGCCGGAGATGAAGGAAATGGAGATGGAGTCGATGAAGGGGTAATTTGGTAGCCTCCTTTGTTCGGGAGCACGACGATGAAGAGTAGGGAGGAAGCCCTCTCCCTATAGTATGTGGGAGCATCTGATGAGGAGAGTTGAAGAAGCTCTAGGCCTTCGTTAATGGCAACCTTGGACGAAGAAGAGGATGAGGTTGGCATGCTAAAACTAGACAAGGATGAATTGAATGAGCGTGGCCGCTTTTATAGGTGAGGTTCCCTTCATCTGGAATGCCCGAAAAAGGAGGTTTCCTTACCTTTCTTGGAGAGCTCAACTTCCTCAAGCTTCCCGGGCCAATTCCGACCATGATTGACCTCAAGGAGGATCTCGTTTGATGTAGAATGACTTGAGGATTGTCTTTGCCAAATTTGGTGATTTTTTATTGAGATTTCATTAATCAATTCATCAGATTAAATGAGGTAGTTTGAGTTTTAGGAACTGAAGGTTTCCTTCTTCATTGTGCAAAGAAGAAGATGGCAGCTGGACCTTTTTGCAAAAGGGGTGAAAATCTAGGGGGCTCTTTGAAGGAAAAGGATGAAAGCTGAGTGGTTAGATGTAGAAAGATAGAAGTCTAGGGACCAAAATGCAAACTCTATCAAGATGATCTCTGATTGGGCCCAAATTTTGGCACAAACCTAATTTTAACTCAAGGAATCTAATGGTGAAGTTGGAATTAGATTTTGACTAAGTTTGACTATGCAAATTATGTAGTTACCCAAAGTAAGGCAATTGTTCATCTGAGACTCTATTTTAGGTCAAAATGGATTCTGAAGGTCCATTCAAAGATGCCAAACCCTAGGGGATATTTTTCCATGATTTTTAGAGGGTTTACATGAATTTTATCCTAACTAGAACCTCAGTTAATTAAGTAGGTTTGTTTTTAGTGTGTCAAATGTTGTTTAATTCTTGAGATGCGTGAAAATCCATTTCTATCTGCATGGATCCACTTATTAGACATTAATGACTAAATGAACTTTAGTAAACCCCTTAGAAAACCTACGGTTATTTTGCATTCATGATAGGATGGTGAAATTATACTTTTAACCCTAGCTTCATGTTAAACTCTCAGAATGGATGTGCAGTGAATTACGGACCTTTGGCGTTATGTAGGAGCATTTATCAATGGAATATGACTAATTAAAGTTAGACATGGCTGATGATGACATTATCACCATACCCAATGCCTAACTTTACTAGTCCCTTAGCAAAATATCATGAAACTAAATAAAATTCTAGACCATGCCTTTAATGCTTAGAGTCCTGATTCTTTCTTCTTAGAAATTAGGTCAGAATGCTAATAGTAGGTCTAAAGGTACTCAAGTGCCAATCAAGATCCAGACCTGTCCATCTTTAGGCTCAGTCTACCATGAAGGTTTCTAAGGCCCACAGGGACTAACCTATGGTTTGTTGAACTCCGCAGTTAAAGCACCCATGCTTAAAACATGGTTAGTCCATGTTTAGTTTGTAGTGTATTTTTAAAAGAGAAAGGGAAAAAAGAATATTTTTCATTTTTGGAGACCCTTCTCTCTCTTTTTATTTATTTTTATCTTCGTATTGGCCTAAAAAGACGTTCTGTATCGGATTCCTAGCTCCCACCATCAATCCTCGTAGGGTTCCTGGCTATCGATGCTTCAAGATAGCACCGCCCACAGAATCCACCAGAATCCTGGCTTTCGACACTTTGAGATAGTGCTGCCCATGGTGTTCTATAGCTAAATTTAGGCCCTGGTAATCGACATTTCGGGATAATCCTGCCCATGCCACCTGAATCAGCATAAGGTGCTTGTGTGCCCCCGGTAGGATATTTAGATATCCTAAGAGACATGCATCGAGGCGACGATATGATATTGTGCATCTTTAAGGGGAATTTCCTACCTCTTTATGCTGGGAACTTATTCAAATTAACTTGTGTTGATAAGCCACTCCTATTCTATATAGCTTTTTCAAAACAAAATTAATGCATTTGAGTGATTTTGATATTAAGCGCACTAAACTAGACTGTGAATGGATTCGGGTGCTTAGGTTCCTGAATCCCACAAACCAGAGGCCAGTTAATGAGGCTAAATATTCCCTAAGCTCTAGACCTAATACATAAGCTTCGCATTTTCCTCAACCTCTTGAGGACTTTCTAGACCTCAACGGATACATAAATTTTTAAGCCTACAACAAGCCCAAGAGGCCTAAGATCAGTACTCATACTATTCTCTTTGTGTTTCTATCATTCTAGGACTTAATTTTTTTTATTTTGATTGGTCTAGAATTTAAGTAGATTCCATAATCATTTACTGATGACTCATTTTTTATTTCAAATTGTAGCTCCTTTTCAACATTTAAATTACCTCCTCATTTCCTCCTCAAAAATGATATGCAATTAATTTTCTCAAAATTTCCTCCGCTTTCTCCATTTTTTCTTATTTTTTTAATTATTCTTGGTTTTTTTGGAATATGTAATTTTTTTGTGAGAATCCTTCAGAAACTTGGATTTCTATGTGTTTGCACTTTGACACCCCCCCATGCCTAAGTTTTGCAAAGTCCCCATTGTGAACTAGAGGGTATGAAATCAGTTAAGGTTCAAGGTTTAGAAAAGGTTCAATGGGTTAGTGGATGAGTTGGGATGACTATCTGCGGACGATTTCAAGCTTTGGTACAAATACCAAAGGTGAAGTCAACTATTCTAAAACTGAACTCAAAGTGCATTAGACATGAAGTACAAAAGGATAATTAGAAAAATCTCAGGTTTTTGGATTCATGGGTTGCCTCCCGTTAAGTGCTAAATTCAATGCCCTCAGCCAGGCAGAAAATGGTATGGAGAGGGGGTAGTCAAATCAGATGAACTTTGTAGAATAAGCACCTTGATCAAAAGCCTGGTTGGCCAAACCAGGTGCTTGTTCAGATCGACAGGCTGATGACGCAGCCCAAACCCAATCAGTCTGGTGGGTTGATGGATGTGAATCAGTAGATGTGGTGCCCAGTAGATAGTTTAAAACTTGAAAAGATGTGGAAGTGCAAATCCAGGGTTTAGCTGAGTTCAATCAACCTGGTCAGAGTAGGGATCCTCAAATGGATTAGTGGAGGATGTGAGATCCCTACGTGAGTGATCAGAGAAGGATGGGATATGATTAATAATATGATCAAAGCTCTAATCCCGATAAAAGATGGAGGAGAATCATATGCAACTGGATCATCGAGAGGAGAATTAGAGTAGAAGTTGATTCTAGTTACGAGTTAGGGTTGGGTTCAAATTTGAGAAGGTTCTGTATGTGATATAGAAGAGGTGGTTTCATTCAAATCATTGACCGTAGTGTCAAAATCAAAAGAGGGGTTGTAGTTGCTGAGGTTGTAAATTGGTTTGGTGTCATTAGGAAACAACAATTCTTGAAACTCAAGGTAAGATTTGAAATCATCGGAAAACTTGCGAAGATCATGTTCTGAGCTTGATTCCAGATTAGAGGTTCCACCACAAAAAGAGTCAAGATAAGCATAATCAACAACCTCACTTGGATCTATCCTAGTTTCAGATTCTGAGCTTAAAAAGGTGTCTGTATTAGGCATGGGCTCAAGTTCTTGGCTCCTAGGATAGACCCAATCGAGTCCCAATGCTTTGAACTCCTCGATTTCTGTATTGTAAATTGGCATGACTTCCAAAAATTTGATTCGTGTCTTAGAGGAAGTTGGAGAGGTGTATTCATCAAATACAGGCCCAGAATCGTAATTCAAATTCAAAATTTGACTTTCATCATTTTGGGCCTCATGATTATTCCAAGTAGTCTTGAATCCAGATTCTAGGTTAAGGGTAAGGATTGGATCACTAGAATCTTTGTTGGGCTCTATAGAGATGTCAGAATCATTCACAAGAATCACCTTAACAGGATAAGGCTCGGACTTTACATTCTCGAGAATGTCGGTGTTGAGTTCATCATCATAGGTGTCGGGGAAATCTAAGCGTGGTGAACCAGGCTCTTGATTTTCTAGGGTTGGGCTGAAATCAGGAACACCTGCAATTGGATCCTACCCTCCCTCATTAAGATCTGGAATGTCAATTGCTATGAAATTTGAATCTAAATTCATTTGGGTTGGGGGTCCACTATAACGTTAATTCTCGAACCCGAAATTTGGGAAATGTTGATCTTTAGTGTTGCTCCCTGGTGTCTCATTATCCTTTGATGAGTATTTTTTATTAATGCCTTCATATAATGCATCCAATGCTATACCACGTGCTTCCATGAGATCTTGGTGCTTCTCTAAAAGTATGGGGTTTGACAAACATTGTAAATACTCATTGTCATGTAATATTCTCAATTTAAAATATTCTCATAAGAGATCATCCCATGTTGAACCATGTATCATTTGGGACAAAATCATCTGAGCACGGTTAAAAATGAATTTTGATGTGTCATTAACCTGAATCTTCCTAAATGGATTTGAGGATCTAGAATACTCTTCAAGATGTTTGTAAGCATCCTCAATCATTTTGTCTTTGATGGTCATTTGGGACACAAGTTTCCTAATCACTTTTCCTAACATGTCAGGTTGCATTTTCAAATCAAGTGGTGGAATAAAGATGTAGAGTCAAACTTAGGTTAGATTGAAGTTGATCAGATCTAAAAAGAGATTCCCAAGAAGATCTAGTGAGGTCTCTTAGGTTAAAACCTAATGACCTTCCTGTGTATGTGCTCCATAGAAAAGATGAGGGACTGGATGTTATTTGGACAAAATCAAGGCACCCAAAGATTTTTGGATGACTAAGGCTGTCTTGAGGGGATAATACCTCTGAATCAGAAATCCCTACACCCGAGAAGTACCTGGGCAGTTAGGAAGGGAAAGCCCTGCAAAGACCTTTACACAGTAGAGCATCCCCACGGGTTATAGGGTTTCCCCCACCTGACCTTCTTTGTCACTACGATTCCAAGTAAACTGGAATGTACGGACTTAAGTCCTTAAGTCTACCAATTTTAGCCTAGTTAGTGCCTTGAATATCACTTAATTAGAAGTTGATTTGACTTGTGACCTAATTTAGAGGTTGGTTGGCCTACATTGTAGGTCAACTTCATCTGACCTACCCTAAAGATGACAGAATGAAATCTATTTCAAGACCCAGAAATCACCCTGAATTGACTCTCAGGTTATTAGGTCCACAATTTTATAGTTCAAGTGAATCATAGAGCCTGATTTTTAGGGTTTTTTTTATTAGATCCTTTCAAACAGGGGCTTGGGTAGCACACAAATGCAGGAGGGTTTATTCTCTTTATGCTGGAAAATGTGATCTAACAATTCAAACCCAAATGTAGAAACCATAGTTGGCTTTATTTCAAGTCCAATTAAATCTCATGATGTACACCTTGGACTTCAAACAAGAAGGTGAGTAGTGCAAGCTGCATAAAACTTAAGCATAATCCCTAATAGGTATAAGAAATAGGGTAGGGAATTCTAAATAGAATCTCTTCAAACTTCAATCAGATATGAAATTTTTTGCAAATCAGGAAATTTGCCTTTTTAAATGATAATTTACTATGGAAATAAGGCAGGTAGTTCCTAATTGATTTATTTCATTTTTTATCTTCCCCAGACTAAGAGGTCACCTATGGAAGAATAGAAACTACCTGCCCTAGAAGTGGCTATTTTGCGCAGAAGATCTCTGCGTGATGTGCCTCATAAGAAACAAGCAGGGCAAGTTAGCGCTCAAATATAATCAGATAAAATAAAAAATAGTGGTGAATTGCGTGTTGCTTCCTGACAATGGTGCCAAAATGTTTAAGCGAAATCATCGATGTTTAAGAAATGCATTATAGTATAAGACAAAATCGCATCAAACAAATACAATTTATTACTCAAATTGAAATCTGAGGTTGAACAAAGGGAGCAAGTTTGCATTTACGTGCTAATCATAATCAAAATGTAAATGAGCACAAGAAATTAAGCAAGATATAGATTTTCAATGAATATAACCTATCACATTAAATATTCAATGAAGAATAACTACTCAGATGATGTTTAATACTAGGCAAGAGTATATCAGGAGTTTAATGAGGCAGAAGGATATCTAAGACAAAGTAATGGTGATTTGAATTACCAATTATTAGCTTAAATATATATAATAATTACTCAATGGTCTAAATAGATGCACAATGCCTTAAATAATGCCACAATGTTTTCAACCAAGTCAGACGTTGGGTCAGATGACCAAAGGACTTAAGTTCAGCCATGCTACAATGCCTCAAAGAGGCTTCTTCTCTTCAGCATCTTCTTTTTATTTCCTTTCTTGGCTTTCTCTACTCTTCCTTTCTTCCATAATCTTTTCCTCTATCTTTCTTCCTTAGGTTTCCTTCCTTCCATACAGCTAAGTGTTCAGCCAATGCATAGAGGAGCAAAACCCACCCTCCCCCGCTCTCTCTCTCTTTCTCTCTTCCTCCTCTTCTGTTTCACTAAAACCAGGTAATCGGTATTCGGGTCAAGTGCATACCTGGGTCCATGGCTGCGGGCATGGGTTGCAACCGAGAAGTGAAGGTCGCAGGTGGGTCAGGTTGTGATTGCGGGTGTGAGCAAGGACCTCACCTCATGTGTCTGAGGCCAATAGCCTAAGACACAAAAATTAATAAGTGCGTGCAGGCGCTCGTCTCCCACTGATGTGGGACTATCCCCACATCTTTTCTTCTTGCATGCACCTGCTGCATCTCTCGACTGATTGGGGCTCATCCTGGTGAAGCTCCACCCAATTGATGATCAGGAACTGATCGAGAGATCGTTCCAAGTCGATTGAGGTTAGGGGCATGATCGAAGGTGGCCAGTTGTTAGCTACCGGAGATAGAGAGGGTGACTAGAGATGGTGGAGTACCTACGATAAGAATACGACCCTAGAGCCAAAGTTAAGCACACGAGAAGGTTCAGCGCTATTCGCCAGACAAAAGCCCTAAGGAAATTGAGTCCATGTGTGGTCAAGTGTGTGTGGTGGAGAAGCACTGATGAGCTTCGGTTGTCCACGATGGAGGTGGTTAATGGAGAAATTGAAAAGCTAAGAAGCTCCGCGAGGTCACGGCGATGCTTTTGCCTTAGGGTATGGGGTGTGTGATGAAGAGTAGGGAGGAAGCCCTCTCCCTATGGTATATGGGAGCGATTGACAAGGAGAGTTGAAGAAGCTCTAGGCCCTCATTAATGGAGGCCGTGGACAACGGAAAGGAGTTTGGCATGCCAAAACTAGACAATGATGAATTGAATGAGCGCAGCCACTTTTATAGGTGAGGTTCCCTTCATCTGGAATGCCCAAAAAATAAGGTTTCCTGACCTTGCTTGGAGAGCTCAACTTCATCGAGCTCGCAGAGCCAATTCCAACCATGATTGGCCTCAAGGAGGATATCATTTGATGCAAAATGACCTGAGGATTGTCTTTACCAAATTTGGCTATTTTTTATTGAGATTTTATCAATCAATTCGTCAAATTAAATGGGGTAATTTGAGCTTTAGGAACTAAAGGTTTCCTTCTTCATTGCATGAAGAAATCGATGGCGGTTGGACCTTTTTGCAAGAGGGGTGGAAAGCTAGGGGCCTCTTTGAAAGGAAAGGATGAGAGCTGAGTGGTTAGGTGTATAAAGATAGAAGTCTAGGGACCATAATGCAAACTCAGTCACGATGATCTTTGATTTGGCCCAAATTCTCGCACAAACCTAATTTACACCCAAGGAATCTGATGGTGAAGTTGGATTTTGGTTTTGACCAAGTTAACTAGGTAAATTATGCAGTTACCCAAATTAAGGCAACTATCTGTCTGAGATTCTAATTTAGGTCAAAATGGGTTCTGAAGGTCCATTCAAAGATGTCAAACCCTAGGAGATATTTTTAGATGATTTTTAGAGGGTTTAGATGAATTTTATCTTGACCATAACCTCAGTTAATTAAGTGGGTCTCTTTTTAGGGTTTCATATGTCCATTAATTCTTGAGATGTGTGAAAACCTATTTTTGTCTACATGGATCCACTTATTAGAAATTATTGACTAAATGACCTTTAGTAAATCCCTTAGAAAACTTACGGTTATTCTGCATTCATGATAGGATGGTAAAATTATAGTTTTAACCCTGGTTTCATGCTAAACTCTCAGAGTGGAAGTATAGTGAATTACGATCCTTTGGTAGTTATGTAGGACCATGTATCAATGGAATATGATTAATTAAAGCAAGATATGGCTGACAATGATGTTATCATCAGACCCTCACGATGTAAACAAGTTTACACTACTTAAGATGTCTATTTACACATGTTTTTAAGTATAGGATTGCATTACATACTATAAATATTGCATAGCATGCATCATCTTGCATTTAGATTAGTTTGAATAAAATGGAGGTTAATTGTCTCCTTCTATGTTTAGGGATTGGGAAAAATTTTTATCGGGGCCTTGGATCGAAGATCCAACCGTACAGATGTAATCAGGGAGATGATTGGAGTCCAATGACTCCAAGATCACCCTAATCAGACATCTGTAGCATCAGATAGAGACAAGGGAATCATAGAAGATCAAGGGCCAAGTTGGTGTGAATCCACACTTCAAATGACAAATTCGACTGCATGGATGGATTCGGATCGACGATCGCAACCTAACGGTGCAAAAATCGACTCAATCGGACAACCGTAGCACCATCTACATCATGCAGAAGATGGATGGCCAAGACGGCACCACGTGGCACCATCTCGGCCGCCCAAACTGACCCAGCTGAGTTTAAAGCCGACTTTAACCTTCAACCGCATGTTGAATCATGGCCATTGGATTGCCATCCAACGATGATGGGCAGCCACTCCTCAACTCAACCACGTGCCCATTTCTCCTCCACAGCGCAGTGGGTGAAAGCGCTAGCGTGAAGGAGAGGCACGGGATCAAATCGTAGGAGGCGGGCGAGCGGGTGTGAGGAGCATTGAATGAGGATCGAGCGATTGTGGGCACTCGATAGCCTCCAAGCACTATTGCACGTGTGTGCCTCACGCGAAATCGCACACGGGAGTTGCGCGTAGAGGAAGCACTGCGAAGGGCGAGTTAAGCCATCCATCCCACGATCGAATGGCTAAGATCGGCTAAACGTGAGAGGGCGTTGCATACAGAGGAGGCGAGAGGGCGCGCCAGTGGCTGCCCCACTACGCCCACGATGGGGCTTTAGCAACGGTTTTATCCGTCACTAAAGACCCCTGATTTAATGTTTTTCAAATTAAAATGACCAAATTGCCCTTACTCCTTGCAACTATTAAAGGAGACCCCCTCCACACGAAATTCTCATCCCTTCCTTCTCTTCTCTCCCTCTCTAAAGCTCAAGAGAAGCTTGTCCCACACCCGGGATGCTTCTCGCGAGATAAAGTCAAATTTTTATCCCCCTTTCAGATGCGGATCCTGTGACGACGACGACGTGCTACCCCATTCCCATTCTTCTCGCTTTGTTCTTCTTCATCCTGCTCCATTCCCTATCGTCCAGGCGTCGTCCCATCTGGCTCGTCCTCCAAGTGACCTTCGAGGAGGATATTTCTCTCTCCATTCTTTTTAATGTTTTGTAGAATAGATTTACTGCTTTCTAGTGTAATCATTTTCTGCTTTCTAGTCATAATGTTTAGTGTAACAAACAATCTTTTTGATGATGAATTCCATGTTCATTCTACATCACTTTTTGGTTTTTGTTTGTAATATTTTATCTCTCTTATTCTCTCTCTCTCTTCTATTTATTGTAAATAGTTAGATAGTTCCAATGAATTAATTTACTTGGTGACAAATAAAACAAACATGTATTTTTTTTAAATCAAACGTCTGCCACCCTGAGTTCGACCTGGGATTTGTATTCTGGTATAAATTTTATTTGTTGAACACGAGTTCTTCGCTCTCAAACTACAATGACAGGTTCTTCAAAACCAAACTTGCTAGTGTAGCAACTCGTAGCTTCAACATTTTGGTGCCGTTGCTGAGGAGGCAATGTTGTTTGAGTTTTTTTTCGCATTTTCCAACTTATAAATCATTTACCTCACTTCTCTCCTTTCTTATTGTGATTGCAGGTACACTTTTGAGATGAGGAAAGGTGGTAGACTGGAGCAAAGTGCTGTTAAAGGTTCTGTAAGTTATCCTCCACTTCCCACCCATTAGCTTTCATTTCACCATGTAATAGCATAAACATCAATCAACCTAGGTGTTTTTATAAACCCTAAGGTCAGTCTTGTTTGTTTGTTTGACACCCACACCCACCTCAACCTCCACATTTAAAAAGAAAGAAAAATTTCTCACAGAGGTACACAGCCTCATCTGATTTTCAAACTCAACTAGTAAACCGATCTTTGGAGCCGGTACACACATCCAAACACATAATTGAGTAGAAATTAGATTAGGTAATCACTTGTGTGCCTAATTAAGTGGTGCAACAAGCCAATTGTTTCAGTTGATTGGGCCGCACCACTACAATTAAAATCAACTCATCAAGTAGCTACCGATTAGGTTCAACTCTTAGGGATTTACCAAGCACTCCACATTCTTCTAAGTTTTAAAAGAAAACATCTTCACCTGTGCTTTCAAAACCTTGTGTGTCAATAAAACTTGTTTGAAAACCCTAAAGTTGTATCTTGAAAGCTACTAAGCAAGGTTTGAATCCTAAAATTCACTTTATCAAAAGTAATCTTGCTTGAAAACCACTGGTTGTGCACACACACACAAATCAATCAATCATTAAGGGCACAACATAGATAAAGGGCCCATCACATTCCAAAGCACATTCAAACCTAGCCCTAAATAAAATAGAGTAGACATTGGCCTTAAGGATTCAACTCGCTTTTCAAAGCCAAGAACGAGATTATTTTCGATTACTTTGTTTCTACTATTCAATCTGATGTCTAGATAGGGGAGCAGAATCAAACGATTGTGGCTGGGGTGTACACTAGGAACCGGAGGCGCAAGCCGAATGAAGAACCTTCTCCCCAGTCCCTCCTTCTAACTAGTTGGATTGAATAGATAGAAGCAGATCAAATCGTTCCTCTATCTCAAGAAGGGTTTTAGGAGTCTGTAGGACTTTAGGCTAGCCTACTTAAGGATAGGTTTGATTGCTTGTATTGTAGGGCACCTTTCTTCCTTCCGTTTATCATGAATCCTTCCACATATTATACGCATTCCCGCTCTTTCCCTCCTACTTTGAGTTATCCTCAACATGACGATTATCTCGACTTGTACTATAATCAACCATCAGTTAGTTGGGATAACTCGGATTGGGGATACAGTTCCGGACCTCTGTATTTAGGGTCTAACCTTGAACATTATGATTGTGATTTCTGTCCTTCTCAGAGCCACATCGATTATAGATCGTCAACCTTTCATGAACAACCTAATACGATCTACAATCAAGAAGGATACACTGATCCTTACCCATCCTCTGATTACACTACCTTTAGGTCATCACCACCTTTTGAACAATCTAAAATGACCTATTATCAAAAAGGGTATAACGAAGCTCAATTCGTTAACTCCTCTGCACTGAGCGCAAACCCGGCAAACCCTGAACCAACTCATTTGGTTCAGGGTAACCAGGTTCAAGATAAGGTTCTGGCTAAGTTGAGGAATATCACGCAAACTTTAGAAGTTCAGCCAACACCTTCCATTGAAAGATTGGAGCCCCTGATTGAAATGATTAATGATTTGAATAAGTATTTGTTGGATTGGCTCCAGGATGTTAAGGATAAGAACCCGGGTGAGTTTCTACTTGGGAAGTTAACAAAATTGAGGATGAGATTTGTGGTTGCTTTAGTTCAATCGTGGGTTTATTTCTAGGATGAACCCCCTTCAGGAAAGCTAATTTCAAAACTTGCTCAGGCACCTGTTGGGGGGACACGTGTTATGAGGCTGACAAGATTGAATTAGAGTAACCAATTAAGGATGATCTGATTTCTTCACATGAGATACCTGAGCCAGGGTAAGAGGAAACATATGTGTCCATGGATCAGAAAGTGATAGATGATTTTGGGACATACATTAATACGGATCTTGACTTCTTTTATTCTGATGGTAAAGATTCAATTTGCGAAGTCTCATGCGAGTTTACAGAATATGATTTCTGTGAGACGATTGGTCCTGAGGAATCTGATAAATCATTTGATAGCCAATAACTGAGGAAACTGATCTTATGGGGCTCACATTATGGATCCAGAATTGCATTTTCTAGATGATTCAATCCAATGCCCTGATTATCAATTACACCCCATTGACCTTATCAATGATTCTGCTTTTGAGATAACTACACCCAAGTCAATTCTGATTCAGCCACATCTTTTAGACTTGGAAATTTCTGACGGGGTGATTAATATGTAGGAGGTGCGGGAATTTGACATTTTGTATGAGGATAGGAGCTGGGAAATTTTGATTTGGGTAGCAAATTCCAGAGGAAATAGAAGACTGAGTCGAAGGATTCCAATTAAGTTGAAACCATCAAACCAAGTCCCTTACGACATTTGTTCCAAGGATGTCCAACCCAAGCACACATTCATTAATTATCCTTTCGAATTCTCTATAACCTGACTCTTTGGTCTTGGTTTGCATCCTAATAAATCACAGGCTTGACCCTGCGTGCATACTGATTTTAGGTTTGGGTAATTTTTATCCAGAACCTTAGATATTCTTGATTATGGGGTTTGGGTCTGCACCATAATCTGGTCCACATCTGTGGACATCTGCTGGCAGGTCCGACCGAGGTTTCATCTTTTTATTTTGATTCTGACCTACACTTATTAATTCTTTATTTCTCTTCTTTGTATAGTGTGCCTAGCTGAAGGCACTAAATTTAACACGTATGCAGTTCTTTTTTATTTTTATCTCGGTGCGGACCAGACATTTACGCAATTCAGGTGCTTTCAATGCTATTCCACTCTATTTTATGTCTTTCTAATACAATGAGGACATTACATTGGATAGGCATGGGGGGTGGATATTCATCTCTGAATTTATTAGTTAGCTCTGTAGATTTGTTTTCTTTTATTTATATAACAAAAAAAATTGTCGACTTAGGAAAGAGAACATGGGTCTAAGAAAATTTTCAATCTTAGGAAATACTACATTATGATCTGAACACAAAGACCCTTCAGGTCTTCAGACTTAATCAGCCTGTGTATCCATTAAAATGCGGATTTGTCTTTCAAGTCCTTGCCATCTTAATTCTATCGTAATTAGAGTAAAAAAGTTTGGGTGATAAGTACACGACTTATCAACCCACCCTCTGATTTGAGGGAACTTAAAGCCTAAAGCATCTACACACTATCTTGTCACTGACTCGTTAATTGGCTATTCTAACGGAAATTGGGTAACTAATGAACCTTCTAAGGTGATATGGCTGGCAAGTTATCATGGGTAACAACCCATAAGTAGGTTGTCCAGAGCCCAGTCACAGGACCTTTCTCTTTTTGTTGCCTTTAGGTAAATCATAGACCTGGGAAGCCACCTACTTAAAAAAAGAGAGTCAAAAAGAAAAGAAACGAGAAAAAAAAAGGAGAAAAGAAAAGATCAAATAAGCCACACTTTGCCTCACAAGTATGGCTTGCAAGTTGTCGATGATAATAGCTCATCGATTGGTTATCCAGAACCTAGCTCAATAAATGCATTGAAAATTCCAAAAACACTTTGGAAGAAGCGGAGAAGTAGAATAAATCAGGGAGATATACACTGGATTCACCCTTGTGTTGATCTCGTAAAAATAAAAGTAGGGAGAAAGCTACCGGTTGTAAAGATACACCTTCAGGCAGAATTCTCTTTTTAGTGTCACCTAGAGGCGTAGAAATCCGAAGTTCGTTTTTACTGCCGATCAACGAGTCTATCACATTCACAATAAGATGCTTAGAACTTAGGGTTCTCATCAAATCTTTGGTGAGTTGAATGGCCATAGAAAGTCACTCCTAAACACTAAAACTCGAAAATCCAAAAAAATTATAAAAGGAGAAAAAGAGAACAAGAAATTTTTCTTTGAATATGGCTCGGGCTTGAGGCGGTCAGCATTTTTACAGATACCCGGGCACTGTTGTGTCTTTGAAAGTTTTGATTCAAAGTAAATATTTTCTTAATGAATAAAAATAACTGATGCCCAAATAATCCAACCTGATTCTTTTATAAATAGCATATAGTTTTTGCTAGGGACTAGCAAAAGATAGGCATGGGGGTATGATGTAAACATGTTTACACTACTTAAGATGTCTATTTATACATGTTCTTCAGGATAGGATTGCATTACATACTATAAATATTACATAGCATGCATCATCTTGCATTTAGATTAGTTAGAATAAAGTGGAGGTTAATTATCTCCCTTTATGTTCAGGGATAGGGAAAAATTTTTATCAGGGCCTCGGATCAAAGATCCAACCATACAGATGTAATCAGGGCTACGATTGGAGTCCAACAACTCCAAGATCGCCCTAATCAGACATCTATAGCATCAGATAGAGATCAGGGAACCGTAGAAGATCAAGGGCCAATATGGTGTGAATCCACATTTCAAATGACAAATCCATCCTCACGGATGGATTCGGATTGACGATCGCAGCCTAACGATGCAAGAATCAACTCAATCCGACAACCGTGGCACCGTCTACATCATCCAGAAGATGGATAGCCAATATGGCACCATGTGGTGCCATCTCGACTACCCAAACCGGCCCAGCTGAGTTTAGAGCTGACCGAATCCTTCTACCGCATGTTGAATCGTGCCCATTAGATCGCCATCCAACGGCCATGGGCAGCCGCTCCTCAACTAAACCACGCGCCCATTTCTGCTCCACAACGCAATGGGTAAAAGCACTAGCGTGAAGGAGAGTCGCGGGATCGAATCACAGGAGGTGGGCGAGCGGGCACGGGCAAGCGGGCACGAGGAGCGTTGGATGAGGATCGAGCAGTTGCAGGCACTCGATAGCCTCCATGTGCTATTGCATGCACGCACCTCACGCGAAATCGCACGTAGGCATTGCGTGCAAAGGAGGCACTACGAGGGGCAAGTTAAGCCGTCCGATCGTGAGGATCAGCTAGATGTGAGAAGGCGTTGCACACAGAGGAGGCGAGCGGGCGCACAAGCGGCCGCCCCACTACGCCTACGATGGGGCTTTAGCGACGATTTTATCCGTCACTAAAGACCCTTAATTTAATTTTTTCGAATTAAAATGACCAAATTGCCCTCAGTCCTTGCAACTATAAAAGGAGACCCCCTCCTCATGAAATTCTCGTCCCTTCCTTCTCCTCTCTCCCTCTCCAAAGCTCAAGAGAAGCTTGTCCCACACCCGGGATGTTTGTCGCGAGATAAAGTCAAATTTTCGTCCCCCTTTCGGAAGCAGATCCCGCAATGATAACGACGTGCTGCCCCATTCCCGTTCTTCTTGCTTCATCCTTCTTCATCTTGCTCCATTCCCCATTGTCCAGGCGTCGTCCCGTCCAACTCGTCCTCCAAGCGATCATCGAGGAGGATATTTCTCTCTCCATTCATTTTAATGCTTTCTAAAGTAGATTTGCTGCTTTCTGGAGTAGATTTACTGCTTTCTGGAGTAGATTTACTGCTTTCTAGTGTAATCGCTTTCTGCTTTCTAGTCATAATGTTTAGTGTAACAAACAATCTTTTTGATGATGAATTCCATGTTCATTCTACATCTCTTTTTGGTTCTTGTTTGTAATATTCTCTTTCTCTCTCTTCTATTTATTGTAAATAGTTAGATAGTTTTAATCAATTAATTTACTTGGTGACAAATAAATCAAACGCGTATTTTTTTTAAATCAAGCATCTGCCTCCTTGAGTTCAACCCGGGATTTCTATTCCGAAATAAATTTTATTTGTTCAACATGAGTTCAATTTCAAACTACAATGACAGGTTCTTCAAAACTAGACACGTTAGCATAGCAACTTGTAGCTTCAACACCTCACTACCCTTAACTGACACATTTCTTAATGAACAAATTCTACCTGTGCATGGAAAGAATCTACCCTAGTATGCGACTTAGTTAATTATTTAGTGGTAGGGCAAACTCCGCACGGCTAGTCTAGATCATAGTAGGATAACTTCTTGGCTAAGGCCAAACATTATTTCTGGGATGATCCTATGCTGCTTAGACTTTGTGCTGATCAAATCATTAGGAGGTGTATCCCAGAAGAGGAAGTTCAAAGTGTGTTATCCTTCTGTCATGATCAAGCCTATGGTGGCCACTTCTCTGGGAAGCTAACGACTACAAAATTTTGCAGTTCGATTTTTACTGGCCATCACTATTCAAGGATGCACATAACTTTACGAAGACTTGTACTAGATGCCAGACCTTAGGGACCATGACCAGAAAAGATATGATGCCTCTACAACCCATTCTAGTCATCGAAATTTTCTATGTTTGGACAATGATTCAATGGGTCCTTCCCACCATCAAATGACTTTGAGTATATACTAGTCTCAGTGGACTACGTCTCAAAATGGATCGAAGATGTACCTACCCAAAAATGCGACCATAAGGCTCTCATGGACTTTGTTAAGAAAAATATCTCTTCCCGGTTTGGGATACCTAAGGCCATGATTACAGATGGTGGGAGTCACTTCATTAATTCCTAGTTTCATGCCTTACTTAAGAAATATAGGGTCACTCATTGCATTGCAACCCCGTATCACCCACAAATGAATGGGCAAACTAAGGTCTCAAATAAGTAGATTAAGAATATTCTGCAAAAGACTATGAGACCTAACCAGAAGGATTGGTCCACATGATTAGATGATGCCTTTTGGGCATATAGGACCACTTTGAAGACCCTGATAGGCATGTCACCATATCGATTGGTCTTTGTTAAAGCTTGCCACCTTCCAATCGAGTTGGAGCATCGAGCACACTGGGCCATTACGCAATGTAATATGGATTCTTAGATGGCTGGAACTCAAAGGAAGCTCGAACTCTCCAAGCTCAAGGGGATCCATCGAGATACTTATGAGAATAGTCGACTTTATAAGGAGAAGATGAAAGTTGTCCATAACAAGCACATTACTAGAAAAACTTTCAAGCCGAATCAGTAAGCCTGGATTTTTGATACAAGACTTAAGTTCTTTCCCGGGAAACTGAGATCTAAGTGGATGGGACCGCATCAAGTGGTCGGACCTTATCCCAACGGGGCGATAGAAGTTGTTAATCCCATGACTGGGCAAACCTTTACAGTTAATGGCCAAAGATTGAAACACTTTCTTGCCCAGATTCCCTTGAAGAAAGTTGTAACCCTCATTTCGGGTTGAATTGGAACTACGCCCAGTTGGAGGAAGTACACTCAATGCTTCCTAGGAAGCAACCCAGAGGTTTCAAGCTGACCGAATACATTATTATAACTCAGGTGATTTCTTTCCTTGCCCTCTTGCATGCATTTAAATTCCAATGAGGACATTGTTTAAGATAGGCAAGGGGGGTGGTAATTCTCATGCTCTGAGTACAAAAATTATTAGCTTGAAGTAATTTTTATTTATTTTTATTCAAAACAAAAATTAAGAAAAGAAAACATAGGTAGTAGGAGCTTGTCAACTTTAGGAAATGATACATTAGGGATCAAAAAACATTTTGACACGTCTGGTCTTTGGACTTAATCAATCTAGGTGTCCACTAAATTGTGGACTTGGTCTCAAGTCCTCACCGCCATAATTTATATTAATCTGGTAAACAAAGTAGGGTGATAAGTATACGACTTATCAACCAACCCTCTGATTTGAGGGAAAATTTAGTCTAAGCATCTACACACGTTTTGCACTGACTCACTCATCGGCGGTGCAAACAGAAATTAGGTAGCTAGTGAACCTTCTAGGTTGGTATGGCTGGTAAGTTCTCATGGGTAATAGCCCATTGGCCAATTGTCTAGAGCTCAGCAACAGGACCAATATCTTTTACTATTGCCTTTAGGCAAATCTTAGATCAAGAAAGCACATACTTAAAAAAATAGAGAAATAGGAAAATAGAAATGGAGAAAAGAAAAAAAGAAATATGCCACACTTCACTACATAGGTATGGTTGCCAAGTTGTCATGGGTAACAGCCAATTGGCCGATTATCTATATCCCAGCTCAAAACTACCCAAGAATTCGAAAACACTTAAGGAAGAAGCAGAGAAGTAGCATAATCCGTAGAGATATGCACTGGGTTCGGCCTTGTGTTGACCCCACAAAAATAAAAAGTAGGGAGAAAGCTACTGGTCAGATAGATATACCTTTTGGTAACATTTTCTATTTCGGGTAACCTAGGGGCGTAGAAATGTGAAGTCCGTTTTAATTGCCATTGAGTGAGTGTATCACTTTTATAATATGATGCTTAGTACTTAGAGTCCTTTTCATGTCATGGGTAGGTTGGGTATCCGTAAAAAGCTACCCAAAAATCCTCAACTCCAAAAATCCAAAAAAAATAAAAGGAAAAGGTGAAAAACAAAAAAAGAAAAAAAAAATATATATATTTGTTTCCAAATAGAAAAAGGAGAGGACTCAAGCAGCCTGCATTTTGGCAGGCAACCCAGGCACTGTTGAGTCTCTACGAGTTAGTGATCTAAACACATTTAATTAGTTTAAAATGCCTATTCATGCATGTTCCTAGGATTAGATTTGTATTTCATATTACAAATATTGTATAGTATGCATCATTCTGCATTTAGAATAGTTATGTATATTTTAGGTTAATTGCGTCCTTTCTATGGACAAGAGGGAAGGAGATTTATTTCTGGGCCTTAAATTGACAATCCGAATGTTCAGATCTGATTAGGATGATGATCGGAGCCCAATGCCTCCGAGATCATCCTAATCAAAATTCCGTATCACCTTATGCAATCCGAGGAAGATCAATGGCCAGGGGGCAATGCAACATCCGTACAGGCTTTGGATGAAAAATCCGACCATACGGATGGATCCAGAGCAACAACCGCAATCCAGCAAAAGTGGAAATCATCTCAATTCGAGCACCTTGTTACCCTCTACAACAGAAAGAAGATGGACGACCTAGATGGTGCCATGTGGTGCAATCTAGGCCGCCCAAAATCGGCCAGTTGTCCACCCAACCTTCTTCATCTGCATCATCCATTCCCAGTCGTTGGATCTTGATCCAACTGTTGAGAAGCCTCTGCACGACACTCCTCTTCATGACACAAAGGATGGCTTAGCGCATTGGCTAAGTGCTCTCCGCAACTCAGATGGCGCGGGGTCAAATCCCACTGAAGCTTCCTCGCCGCAACAATTGAAATTCAGTCACCGGATCTCCATCGAGACACCATGAAGCTTCCACGTGGCGTAATCCCATGGGTTAGATTCACACACGCAAGCGATCACGTGAAATAACATGCATGATCGTATGTGGACGCGTGATCATACGCGAGCACGAACTTAAGACATCCACTAGAGTTGTCAGCCACTTAATGCCAATACAGCGGTGCTCTCGCCTTTCTTCAATGACAATGGTATGTGCCTTCAAAGGGTGCGATCAGCAGGTGCACCTGAGCCTTCATATCTTGATCGAATGGCGGGTAGGCGCTCCAACAGATGCTAGCGGGGATAGAGCACAAGCGCCAGCAGGCTTTAGCAACATTTGGGGGATTGGTTGGCATGGACCTTCAGTGACGCGTTTGATGTCAGTATAGCCCTTACACGGATTTCCTCCTCATCTCTCCACTATAAAAGGACCCCTACACCTCCCCTTCTTCTTCATCTCTTCCTCTCTTCTACTCTCCACCTCCAAGGATCTAGGGAGAGCTTATCCGAAACTCGAGATGCTCCTCTAGAGTATAGTCAAATATTTTCCTGCCTCTCATCCCCATTCATGGAGCATCCCACGGCCATCCTCTCACCTCCCTTCAAGAAGAAGATCCTCACCGCGATGCCGTCCTTCCTCACCCTCCATCCTCTGGCTCCATCATTGTTCGCCCTGCTCCTTACAACCTTCCATTAGGCAACGTCAGAGCGAGTCGTCCTCCAAGCGACCATCAAGGGGGATTCTTCTCATCTCCATCTATCTTTATTGCTTTCTAGTGTAGTTTTTCCCATGTTCATAGTTGTACAAATACTTTTGAGATATATGTGATTGTTTCTCTCTCTATCTCTTATACTTTGTAAGTAGATTAGTTAGATAAGAATTTATCGACCTAATCTCTTTCTTGCTAAAAATACCAAAAAATTAGAAAAGACAAAAATGACAAAAACAAATAAAAGCGAAACACTAATTTTAAAAACCAAACATTCTCCTCCCCGTGTTCGACCCAAGACTCCCTTGGAGTTTCGATTAAAAAATTGTGTTTGATAACGTGTTTTCTGAACTACAACGATGGGTTCTCATAACCTTGATTTTACTTCACCAAAAGCCATAAATCTTTTTGGCGCCATTGTCGAGGAGGCAACGCTCTTTGGTTTTTCTTGCATTTTCCCGCATTACTTACATATTTTTCTAACATATCTTTCTTCTTTGGTTTATCATCTTGTAGGAACCCAATCGAGGAGCCGAAGGCGGTGGATTGGAGTAAAGTGCGGGTAGAGACATTTGTAGGTTTATTCCCCCTACCCACTCACTAGATTTCCATAACCTAATAACTCAAACTCAAATCAATTTAGGTGCTTACATAAACCCCAGGATAGATTTGATTGTTTGATTGTCACTTTGCCTCACCTCACCTACTCGCATATATTAAAAAAATAAAAAAATACTCCTCTCTTGTGGGATTTAATTGAAGGCTACATACTTAACACCCACAACTTCTCACCCTAAGGCGCATAATCATGTTGATTCTATCACTTAACCAGAATCTGACTTGTTGATCCGGTACACTTAACTCAACACACACATAAGTGAGTAGAAATTTTGACTAGGTTAAGCCTTTTTGTGTGCCTTAACTAACTGGTGCAATGATTAGCCCATATTTGTGGGCTATTTAAGCATTTAAGTGCCTAGACATTAAGTTTATTCTAACATTTATTTAGCATAAATTAGGATGTAAATAGATTAATTCATATTTCTAATTTAATTGCATAATTTATGCATTTAGAATTAACTTAGAATTTCATTCATTTAATTAGCTTACCAATTAGGTGCATTGCATGCATTAATTTAAGTTCACATAAAAGTTGAGGGTTTGTATATAAATAACCATAATATTTTTATTATTATTTTTTTAAAGTTGAGGGTTTGTATATAAATAACCATAATATTTTTATTATTATTTTTTTTCTTCTTCTTTCAGCAACGGCTACAATGCCACCGAATGCCGCACTAAAGACTAGCGGAGAAGGTGGATCTGCTCCTGCCTCTCCATTCAAATCCATGCAGGTAGCAACAAAAAGAGGAAGAGGCAACCGAGCTCTGACAGGCCACCACCCAAAACCCACCACTGTGCAGAGAGTTCGTCTCTCTTCCATTCCACCACCGTTGGCCTCAACCATGGCAACAAGCCTCCACCACCGTGGGCGTGTGGTGTGACAGGCCACACCACCATCTGGAGCTCGTCCGCATTGCCGTGAGCACCTCAGCGTGCACCACCCTCGCCGTCATCACCAAAAACCACCACCGCAGCCACTGCATTTTCTTCTCCTCAGTCAGTTAAGATGTTCGGGAAATTTCCCGGACGTCTGAAGCTTTGACCCCACACTCCAACAGCAACCGGCCGCTCACTTCACGCCCGTGCCCCTCCAGTTGCACACTTTTGCCGCACCTCCTGCAGCATCCATGGTGCAAGCCCTTACTGCGCATGCATCACCAGTCACAGCTACACCGCACGTCCCTTCCATCCTCCAACGCCATCCCCAGCCGACACGCACCTTCCGCGCGCACCCTACGCCTCACCTCCTTCACGTCAACGCTCAACCAGAATCGCAACATGCCCATTAGCTCCCCTCAGCATGCCTCATCTCCTCAAGCACGTCCACTCACCCGCGCGCGTATGCACCACCTCTTGCAGTAGCCACACGCACACCCTGCTGTGCCTCACCTTCTTCAGCCCTAAGTGCTCCCGCCAGCTGATAAACTCCAGTTTATCATCAGTCTTATGCATTAAAACAAACCTAGCTCTTAGGATTTTACTCCGCAAACGGGTTTTTGGGCTGCATTTAGGCATAAAATAGGTTAGGCATGCATTGCATTTTTTATTATCTTTTTAATATGTTTTTGTGAGTGTTAGGGATGTACAGATATATAGATCCCTAAAACCCTAGCACTCAAGAAGGCAAATGGTGAAGAAGCCTAGACTAGCTGGAACTCAGCCTAATCCAGCTCACCTCAGCTTGATCCAGCTCACCGCAGCTGGAACCTAGCTTACTTGAACTAGGGTTAGCTCATCCCAGCTCCATTCAGCTAATCTCAGCTGGATGGCAGCTCAAGAGAGTTCACCTTAGCTCACCCTAGCTCAAGTCAGCTCAGATCCAGCTCAACTTAGCTGAGTCTAGCTCATCTCAGCTCCCACTAGTCCACAGGGAGCTCTAGCTAGCTCAGCTAAGTTAACAGGAGTTCACCCCAGCTCAGATCCAGCTACATCCAGCTCCACTTAGCTCTAGCTAGCTGAAGAAGAACTCATCCCAGCTCAGGAAGCTCAAGTCCAGCTCCCGGGGACTCAGCTTAGCTCAACTCAGTTGAGCTAAGCTACCTTAGCTGCCTCAACCAGCTTGATTCTCCCTGGGAGCACCAGACCTAGCTCACCTTAGCTCATTATGGTAGAAGATAGCTTACCTTAGCTCAGCTTAGTAGCTAGCAAAGAACTAGCAAGCTAAGCCAGCTAGAATAGCTCCATGCCAGTCTCTTCAGCAGCAGCCAGCTCCAATTTCAGCTCTAGACTTCTCCTCAGCTCCTCCCTCCAAACTCTAGCTCCAACATCTTCTCCTCTACTCCTCCATTAGCTTAGCTAGCTTAGCTTAGCTATGCTCCAACTTCCTTGGCTTGTACCACCCCAAAAACCCACCTAACAACTCCATCCAACTAGCTCCACCTAAGCTCCACATAAGCTAACCTACTTGGCACCAACCTAACCTACCCACCACCTCCAAAAGACACCTAAAATTGGTGCCAAAAACTACCCTAACCACCCCCTTAATGGCGCCACTTTTCCCTCCAAAATCCCCCCTCATCTCCAACACACAATTTCCCTTGAATTCATCTCCACCATCCACCTAACCCCCCTTCTAGAAGACCCCATGTTGGCGCCAACATGGTGGTGTCTCTCCACCACCAAAACACACCAACACCACCATAACTACCCCCTTTAACACCCCTTGGGTTGGCGCCAACTCTCCTTAGCCATAGGATCACCAACCACCTCCATTCTTCCATCCTAGCCCTCCATTTCAAGGGGCACCCTAACCCCCCATCCTACCCTATAAAAAGACCACTAACCACCACCATTCAAGCCATCCTTGGCTAGTAATTTCACTCTCATATTCCACCAAGAAGCCCACGTCGAAGAGAGAAGAAGAAGAAGAAGATTAAGGGGATATTCTGTCCCCTTGGTGCCTTCCCCTCTTCCCTTCTCTCTTGGGTCACGCCAGCCAAAGGAGAAGCTAGGCAAGGAAGATCTTGGAGGAGATCTTGAAGGTGGTCCACGCCACCTTGGAGGAGTTCTTGAGGGTGGTGCACGCCCACCCCTTGGAGAGAGCATTGAAGGTGGAAGCTTCCACCTTGGAGGAGCTCTCAAGGAAGGAGAAGAAGGAGGCTCTCATTTCAAGCCAAGGAGCAGCTAGGCTTGGAGCAAGAAGACTCCCTTCTTCACCATTTTTTTTAAGAGGATTTGTGTTTCTTTTCTTGCTTTTAGATTGTTTAATTCTAGTAGAAGCATTCCTCTACTTGTCCTTGAAAAGAACACTCATTCTACTCAATCAAATTGCCTTCTTTTAGCTTTTTATTGCAGTTGTTTTTGGTTCTAGCACTTGTTTCACCTCTTCTTCCTAATTACCCTAGGCCTCCACTTGCCTAGAGTGAGCTTAGGAAGAAGATATTTCTATCTTTTAGATTTTAGTTAATCATTTATAGGTGTTAGTTCTTTTCGCTACAATCTGCAGTTTGCCCTCGTCTTTTCAAAATACAAAAAAATTACATATTGAAAAATATCAAAAAGAAAGTTGAGATCTATCTGTAAGGAAGAGGATTAATTTTGCAATTTTTGCCTCCTTGGACGACCCTAGATACTCCCCTATCTAGGATATAAATTTAAAAGCGAAAGCGGATTCACGTGTTACAACGACGTTAAAAACCCGCTTTTACAAATCACGCGTATTTCGCTATCACCAGCGTTCGCACCAGCTTGCAGCACTTCTCCAACACGCCTGCAGACCGCGCACTGGCTGTAGACTGTGCACTGCCTGCAGAGCGTGCATCACCTGCAACGCCTCCAGCATCCACTTCCGTGCCTCGCCGCCATGCCCAGTGCACCTCTAGCGTGCAGCAGTACGCACGCTCAAGCCTACAGCACGTGCACCACCTCCGTGTGCAACCTGCGGCAGCAGCAACTCTAGAACCGTTGCTACCTATCTCCTCTGGCTGGCCGACTCCGGCCACCGCTCGACATGAGGCTGCCACCACCGCGATGACCTCACTTCAGTCAACTGCCTATGCGAACCTCTCCTCGATTGAACCTCTCTCCCGATTGCAAGGAGGAGAGAGGTAAAATCCTCTATTTTTAGTCTAATTAGTAATTACATTTCATGCCATTGCCAGGAAAAAGAATTTTGATTTATGAATATTTTATTATGGTAAATTACAACTTCATACTCAAGCTCTCTTACAATTGCGTGGCTTTTGTAATTAACATTGTTTGACATTGGTTTTGGGATTTAAATGTGCACAAATTTTCTTTAATACATGTCAATGGAAAATTGCATAAAATCATCACATATTTATTGAATATTTCAGTGAGGAAAAACAGCACATCTACTGTTACATTTTCAAGAAATTATGCTTCTTCTTTCCGTCGCATTTCATGTCAGATTTGACTATGGATTTCTCACGAGATTTTACGAATACGAAATAATTGGGATATTATTGCATCATTGCCTCCCTGTGGACATGA
Organism: Thalassia testudinum; assembly: GCA_037157565.1. NCBI lineage: Eukaryota > Viridiplantae > Streptophyta > Magnoliopsida > Alismatales > Hydrocharitaceae > Thalassia > Thalassia testudinum. The sequence continues at coordinate 218,224,655 of JAZHRO010000031.1, read as the reverse complement.
CTCGCTCCTAATTGAGTAGTTGTATTAATTGTTGATTAGTCAATTTTTCCACCACATAGAACTACAAACAACACAACATTTTAGGTGACAAACGATTGTAAAAGCGAAGAATCGGCTTGTCATGCAACAAGTCAATTGATTGAGCTGTTCGGGCTGCACCACTCATATTAAAATTGATTCATCAAGTAACTTGCCAGTTAGGGTTGATTTTTAGGACTGAACTAGGCACTCCACATTTTATTTCTTATTTTTAAAGCAATATATCATCACCAGTGATTGTAAAACCTAGAGTGTTCTACTAAAACCTGATTAAATGAACCTAAAGATTAAACTCTAAAAGCTACTAGGCAAGGTTAAACCCTAAAAGACACATCATCAAATAACCTTGTTCGCAAACCCTGGTTGTTCATGCACACACATTTTAACTAATCATTAAGGGCACAACCCATCTAAACCACCCGTCACATTCGAAAAGCACAATCATCCCAAACCAAATTAAAATTGAGTAAATGTTGGCCTTAAGGATTGATTTGCTCTTCGAGGCTTAGATTGAGATTATTTTTTATTAATCTACTTCTATTGGCCCATCTGATGTCTAGCTATGGGAGTAGCATCAAACGACCACTGTTGGGGCGTATCAAAGGAACCAAAGGTGCAAGCCAAAAGAAAGTCCTTCTCCTTAGCCCCTCCCTCTTACTAGTTGAATTGATCAGATAAAAATAGACTAAATCATTTATAATCTTAGGACAGGTCCTGGGAGTCTATAGGTCATTAGGCTACCCACATAAGGATAGGTTTGGTTGATTGTACTGCAGGGCAGCTTTCCTCTTCTGCTTTCCCCCCTACTCCACAATCTATCCTTCCATGTCTTTCACACATTTCCAATCCTACCCTCCTACCAACACGTATCCTCAAGATGATTACTATCCTGACTCGACTTATGATTACCCACCTCCTAGCTAGAATAACTTTGATTGGGGATATGAATTCGAACTATAGTGTCCAGGGCCTAACCTTAGACAACAAGACTATGATTACTATCCTTCCCAGAGCTATAATGATTATAGATCTCCATCCTTTGGTGATCAACCTAACCCGATCTACAATTAAGAAGGATATGTTGACTATAACACCTACCCTCCCCAGTATTCCACTGAATATAGGTCACCACCATTCTTTGAACAACCCGAAATGACCTATTATCAGAGAGGGACCCAAGAACCTCGATATGTTGACTCCCTTAGATTTAACCCAAACCCACCTAAACCTAAACTAAACTATTCAGTTCAGGTGAACCAGGTCCAAGATGGAGTGTTGGCTAACTTGAGGAACACCATCCAATCTTTAGAGGCTCAGCCAACACCATACACTGAAGCATTGGAGCCTATGATAAAAGAGATTGATGAGCTAAATAGCTCTTTATTGTATTTGCTCTAGCACGTTAAGGATAGGGACTTGGGTGAGTTTCTACTTGGGAAATTGTCGAGATTGAGGATGAAATTTGTGTTTGCCCTACTCCAATCTTGGGATGATTCTTAGGATGAACCTCCTTTAGGAAAGGTAATGTTTGAACGCACTCAGGTGCTTGTCGGGGGTGATACATTTTCTGAGATTAGGGATGACCAGGTTGTGGTAGAGCAACTCATTTAGGGTGAACCAATTGATTCGCCCGAGATCCCTGAGCCATGGAATGAAGAAAGATATGTCTCCTTGGATCATGAAATGACATATGATTTTGAGACATACATAAATGCAAATCAAGAATTCTTTGACTCTGAGGGTGAGGAATCTTTAGGTGAAGTCTCACTTGAGCTTAAGGAAGATGATTTTAGTGAGAAAAACAGGCTCGAGGAGCATGATGAACCATTTGATAGCCCGTTCATTGAAGATTTCGATTCAGTTGGGGCTAACTTGGAGGATTCAAATCCCCATTTACTAGAAGATTCAATCAGTAGCCCCATTCCTCAATCGCACCCCGAAGGGATTGATTTTGATTTGAAAATTATTATACCCAAGTCCATCCTGATTTAGCCACAATTGTTGGACTTGGGTACTTTGGATGGGGTGTACGATGATTTGGAGGTCCCAGAAATATTAATTTTAGAGGATAGGAATTTGGCAATAAAAATCTGGAAGGCTAACTCACAGGGAAACACAATTTTGGATCTAAGGGTTCCTATTCACCTCAAACCGCCTACTGTTTATCAGGACGCTTATGATGTCTTTGATGTGCAACCCAAGCATAGCATAATTGATAATATTTTTGAGCCAAATTCCACATGGATAAATAGGCATAGTGATTTAGACTTACCCATTGTCCGACACTTTACTATTGGGTTGCACAACACCAAACTGCAGACCCAGCCCTACAAGCGCAATAATTTTCGATTCTGGGTGATTTTCATCGAGAACCTTAGAACTACTTGATCCTGGGGCATGGGTCTGCATTACAATCTGGTCCACATCTGTAGACATCTTTTTACAGGTTCAGAAATCAATCTTTTTATTCTAATTTTGACATGCAATTTTGAACTTTTAATGTCTTCCTTATGTGTGAACCGTGCCTAGCTGAAGGCAATAAATTTAGCATGTGTGTATATTCCATGTTCTCTGCAAAGCTAACTAGTTTTTCATGAAATTCAGGTGATATTCTTTTTACTATGCCCTTTTCATGCCTTTGCTTTTTTAATGAGGATATTGCATCATTTAGGCATGGAGTGGTGGATAATTAATTCCTAAAATCATTTTTTTAACTCCATGGAAATTCTTTTACTTTTATTTTCCTAAAAATAAAAAAAAAGAAGAAAGAAATTAGGGGAAGACAACTTCGGCATTAGGTGTTATTAACTTTAGGAAATGATACGAGAAGATCAAAATACTTAGACTCTTCTGGTTTTCAAGTTTAATAAGCCTGGGCATCCACTTGAATGTGGATCTAGTCTCGAGTCCTCACCAGTCAATTTTATTTTAATTTGGTAAATAATTTAAGGTCTAAGTACACGACTTATCAACCTGCCCTCTGATTTGAGTGGACTTTAAGCCTGAGCATCTACACACTATTTACACTGACTCACTTTTCGATGATTTTATGAAAATTAGTTAGTTACTGAACTTTCTAGGTTAGTATAGCTGGCAAGTTGTCGTGGGTAACAGCATATTGGCTTGTTGTCTAGAGCCCAGCTACACAACCAAACTCATTCTACTGCTTTTAGGTAAATCTTAGATTAGGGAAGCCACCTACATAGAAATAGAAAAAAATGATGCTAAAAAAAAAAAAGAAAAATAGAAAAAGGAGAAAAAAAAAAAGAAAAATAAGCCACACTTCACCGCATGAGTATAGTTGGCAAGTTGCCGTGGGTAACAACCCATTGGCCATTTATCTAGAGCCCAGCTCACAAAAATGCATAAATAATTCTCAAAGCACTTAGGGAAGAAGCAGGAAAGTAGAATAAAGTGGGGAGATATACATTGGGTTCGCCCTTATGTTGACCCCAAAAAAAATTTAAAAAAAATGCAGGGAGAAAGCTACAAATCGGAAAGACAAACCTTTAAGCATAAATTCTTAAGGTCACCTATGGTCGTAGAAACCTGAAGTCCATTTTAATGGCCACTTAGTGAGTCCATCACCCTTTCACAAGATGCTTAGCACTTAGAGTTCTTTTCGAGTCTTGGGCGGGTCGAGTAGTCGTAAGAAGTTATTCCGAAACTCTCAAACTCCAAAAGTCCAAAAAAATTAGAAAAGAAGAAAAATAAAAAATGTATCTTCCCTTTTCAAATAAGGTGAGGACTTGGGTGGTCTGCATTCTGGCAGACACCCAGGTACTTTTGAGTTTTCGTAGTTTAAGACCTTAGTTGAAAATTTCTATTGATAATAAACAACATAGGCCTAAGTGATCGAGTGCTGATTCTATTTTTATACATAGCATGTAGTTTAATTTTGCTTGGGACTAGCAAAAGATTGGCATGGGGATATGATATAGACACATTTAATTAGGTTAAAATGCTTATTCATGCATTTTCCTAGGATTAGATTTGCATTTCTTATTATAAATATTGCATAGCATGCATCATTCTGCATTTAGAATAGTTGTGTATATTTTAGGTTAATTACATCCTTTTTCTGGCCAGGAGGGAAGGAGATTTATTTCGGGGCCTCGGGTTGACGATCTGAATGTACAGATCTGATCAGGATGATTACCGGAGTCCAATGCCTCTGAGATCGTCCTAATCGGAATCCCGTATCACCTTATGCAATCCGAGGAAGATCAATGGCCAAGGGGGCATTGTGACATCCTTATGAGCTTCGGATGAAAAATCTGACCGTACAGATGGATCCGGAGTAATGATCGCAATCCGGCAGCATATAAATCATCTCAATCCAAGCACCGTGACACCCTCTGCAACAGAAAGAGGATAGACAACCCTGATGGCACCACATGGTGCCATCTAGGCTACCCAACACCGACCAGTAGTCCACCCAACCTTCTTCTTCATCCGCATCATTCGTTCCCAGCCGTTGGATCTTTATCCGGTTGGGAAGCCTCCGCACCATGCTCCTCTTCGCGACACAAAGAATGGTTTAGCACATTGGCTAAGTGCTCTCCGTAACTTAGATGGCATGGGGTCGAATCCCACTGAAGCTTCCTCACCACAGCAATTGAAATTCGGCTGCTAGATCTCCATCAAGAAACCAAGAAGATTCCATGTGGCTCAATCTTGTGTTTAGATTCACACACGTATGCGATCATGTGAAATCACACACATGATCGTACATGGGTGCGAACTTAAGACATCCGCTGGAGTTGTCAGCCGTCTGATGCTGATCCAGCGGTGCCTACGCCTCTCTTCAACGACAGTGGTACGCACCTTCAAAGGGCGTGATCAGTAGGCGTGCTTGAGCCTTTAGATCTTGATCGAATGTTAGGGAGGTGCTCCAACATATGCTAGCAGGGATAGAGCACGAGCGCTAGTAGGCTTTAGCGACAATTAAGGGATTGGTTGGCGTGGATCTTCAGCAACACATTTGATGTCGCTGTAGCCCTTAGATGAATTTCCACCTCTTTTATCCACTATAAAAGGACCCCTACACTTCCCCTTCTTCATCATATCTTCCTTTCTTCTCCTCACCACCTCCAAGGCTCTAGAGAGAGCTTGTCCCAAGTCCAGGATGCCTCACTAGATTAGAATCAAATATTTTCCTGCCTCTCATCCCCATTCGTGGAGCATCCCGCAGTCGTCCTCTTACCTCCATTCGAGAAGAAGATCCTCGCCATGATGCCATCTTGCTCCACCCATCATCCTCTGGCTCCATCCTCTTTCATCCCACTCCCCACCACCTTCCTTCAGGTGATGTCAGAGTGAGTCATCCTCCAAGCAACCGTCGAGGGGGATTCTTCTCATCTCTATCTATCTTTACTGCTTTCTAGTGTAGTTTTTCCCGCTTTCATAGTTGTAAAAACACTTGTTGAGATATATGTGATCATTTCTCTCTCTCTCTTATATTTTGCAAGTAGATTAGTTAGATAAGAATTTATTGACCTAATCTCTTGCTTGCTAAAAATACCAAAAAAAATTGAAAAGACAAAAACGACAAAAACAAATAAAAGTGAAATGTGGATTTTCAAAACTAAACATTCTCCTCCCCGTGTTCGACTTGGGATTTCCATGGAGTTTTGGTTAAAAAATTATATTTGATACCATGTTTTACAAACTACGATGTCGAGTTCTCATAACCCTAATTTTACTTCGCCAAAACTGGTAAATCAGTTAGGTTCTTAGAAGAAATTTTCTCCTGTTGACAAGCAACTTCTACCTGAGTGGCCAATTCCTAATTTCAGTTGTAAATAGCATTTAGGTTAAACCTTACTAGGGACTAGCAAGGGGTGGGCATGGGGGTATGATGAATCTACAATTATTTGTGTTAATATTATAAATTAGAGTCAATTTTTTGGGCACATGTGCATTAATGTCATATTATAGTGGGTTTGGGGTCATTGCATGCATTTTGCATTACTATAGATTAAGGTTGCTTAGAATCAATGTTTAATGAGCTTGTGTACAAGTCCATATTGAATCAACCCTCAGATGAGCAATCGGACTGTACGGATGGATCCAGATTGACGAATGGAGTCCAACGAACCCAAAAATCACCTCGATCTAACCTCCATAGCTCCCACAACAAGTTCAAGGAAGATCAATGGCCAAAGGGCATTGTGACATCCTTATAGGCTTCAGACAAAAAATCCGATCAAACAGATGGATCTGGAGCGATGATCGCAGTTCGGCAACGTGAAAATCATCTCGATTCGAGCACCGTGGCATCCTATACAATAGAAAGAAGATAGATGGCCTAGATGGCACCATTTAGACTACCTAACACTAGCCAGCAGCCCCACCACTGGCTCCTCTTCATCTGCACCATCGATTCTCAGCTGTTGGATCTTGATCCAACGATTGAGATGCCATTTGTGCCATGCTTCCGAAGCTCCTCCTTACGACAACTTCGTGGATGTAGCACTGTGGTCGACAAGGGCACTCCCAAAAGAGGGGTGCAGGTTCTAGCCCTACCACCCCCCCAAATTACACAATTGATGCGACAGCGGCAACAGCAACACACATAGTGCACATGCGCTGTGCAAGGCAGTGGTAGTAGCAACGTGAGTGCATGGTCAGCGTGGAGCTAGCATGGAGAGCATGCACCAGTGTAGCAAAGTGCATGCACGAAGGGCGTGCATGAGTTGGTCTTCATCAACGTTTATGGGTGAGTTTTAGTAATGGCTTGGATGTCACTGTTGACCTAAGAATGAATTTTGGCCCTTTTTCTCCATTAGAAGAGGGGCCATCCTCCTCTACTTTTGCAACATCTTCTACCTAATAGTTCCTACCACCTTCTAGAGTTGAGAGCAAGTCCTTAGAGTTGTCAAGCCACCAACGGAAGTCCCTCCACTGCCGTGAAAGACTCGCCTCCTCCTTTAGCTAGTAATTTCTTTAGTGTTTATGTTTGATTAAGCATTCCTCTAGTTTCTTAACTCCTTTGTCGTCATTCAACATCATGTGTTGGAGTTGAACCTCGCAAGCCATCAGACATCCAATTAGATCGTTTACTTTTAAAGTGGACAGATGTTTTAATTCCTGTATGGCTATTATCTTTGTCTCCCAATCGCTGGTGAGAGATCGAAGGATCTTCCTCACCATAGCTTCATTCTTGATAACCTGGTCTAGATTTCCTAGAGAGTTCATGATGTCCATGAATCGTGTGAACATCTCTTTGATTGACACTCCCTTCTTCATCCTGAAAATCTCATAATTTTAAGTTAGTAGATTATCTCTGTTTCCCTTACCTTTGATGTTCCCTCATGAGTGACTTCTAGGATGCTCCAGATCTCATGGGCTGTCTTGTAGGCTGAGACTCAGTTGAACTCCACTTTGGAAAGCCCACAGAAGATTGCATTCATGGTCTTTGCATTATGCGTTGCCATTTTCTTCTGATCTGGTGTTGCTACCACACCCTCCTTAATCGTAGGGCATATGTATTTTGAGGCAATGACGTCCCACACCTCAAAATCCATTGATTCCAAGAAGATCTACATCCTAGTCTTTCAGTATTGGTAGTTCGTTTCATTAAATAATGGAGGTTGAACTGCCGACTGTCCCTCTACATACGTGCCAACAGATGACTTTGACATCTTCTGGAGAATGAGGCTCTGATACTAAATGAGTGTGCCTATGGATTTTAATAGTATACTAGAGGGGAGGGGTGAATGGTATCATTTTAAAAAAAAATCGATTATAAATCAATTCACAAAAGTATCAAGCATAGATAACTCCTGGATATATAGTGGAAACCCAAACTAGGTGAAAGCCACTACCTAAGCCTCTCAGCTTAGGATTTTCCCAACTAGGAAAGGCTAGTCAATCCACTACTGTACCACTTCAACGATGGTGGCACAACCTCTTTACAATGAACCCTTCTCTTACAAACCTGAAGTGAAGTAAATAACAAGGGATTTCTCCCAACAACTTAGGATCCATTAATTAAAAGCAATAATATAAAAGAACAATAAAGAATTTATGGAACCTCAATAGAAGTCAAAGCAGAATTTCTACAGAGGTTTGAATCATCGTGCTTTGAAATGCGTGAATAATAGAGGCACAGAGGCACTTGGAGAAGCACAAGAAGCTCTATGTTTTCAATGATTTTCTACTTGAGAGTGTGTGTTAAAGGGGCTATGTATGACCTATATTTATACTAGAAAATTGAACTGAAAAGAAAATCAAATTGGTCGACCAATTAAGGTAGTTTGGTCAATCAAAAATAGTTTTGGTTGGTCAAACTAGTTATTTGATTGATCAATGATTGGTTGCAAGGGTACATATAGTTTTTGGCACCAACTTTAGGTGGTGGTGGTGGGTTGAAAGGATGGGTGTGTTGGCACCAATTGAAGAGGTGTGCAGGGTGGTGGTAGTTAAGGCTATGTTGGCGCCAAGAAGAAGACGTTAAGGTGGAGCTTAGCTAGGTTAAGCTAGGTAGATGGTGGCCATGAATTGTGGAGTAGGTGGAGCTTAGCTATGCTAGCTAAGCTAGCTTATCTAGTAGAGAAGTAAGAGGATGAGCTAGGGTTTTTCTACAAGGAGGGAAATTTGACCTACATAGGTCTTCTTGGAGCTAGAATGATGCTGTAGAGAGGTGCCTGAGAACTCAATAGCTAGCTTAGCTATCTACTTCTTTGCTAGTAGCTAAGCTAACCTAAATGCAACTGGCTTCTTCAGATCTAGAGCTGAGGTAAGCTGGAGGTAGTCTCCCCAAAGACTTCCTGAGCTAGTTAAGCTGGCGAGCTTAGGTTTGGTAGCTAAGCTCAACTAAGTTGAGTTACGTTAACTCTTCAGGAGCTGGAATTGAGCTGACCTGAGCAGGTGGAGAACTCTTCAGCTGACCAAGCTTAGCTAGTTGATGAGTAGTAGCCAAGCTTGATCAAGTGGAGCTGCCATGAGCCATGTGGAGCTGGAATGACCTGGGTCCAGCATCATTAAGCTGAGTTGAGGTGTAATCCAGCTGAGGTGAGCTTGATTGGGCAGGAATCTAGCTAGAATGAGTACAATCTTCATCTTCTGCCTTTCACATTGCGAGGATTTAAGAGATTTTCACTATTTGATCATTGTTAACAATGTCATAAAGTGTATTAAAACAAAAGTAAGGAGAAAATATTGATTGCATGCCTATTCTACAAAATGCCTAAATGCAGTGCGGAACCAGATTGCAATGTGAAAAGCCTAAGAGCTAAATGTGTTTTTAAGCATAAGAGTGATGATAAACCAGTGTTTATCATGCACCGTCACTTCTCCCTTCTATATTGACTTCTTCTACGCAGGGGCTTCTTTTCTGTATCCTCTGAATTCCTCCTCCAACGATCCTCAACAGAGATCCTACACCCCTATTATTCGAGGTAAAAATAGCATTAGCTTTGTAGCTTAGTTCAGATTAGATTTAGTTAGTTAGATAATTTAATTAGATCATTTTATTGCATGTTATTTCTTTCTTCTTCCTTACCTTCAGCAAGCCATGTCAGGCTTGTTCGAATCACTTTCTTGCTTTTATTTTACACTGATCACATTCTCTATCCTTTCATAGTCATTTATGCTTCCTTAATATCATGAATTAGCACCTATTACAGTTAATCCCTTCCACATGCACATGAGCTCCTCAACTATCCATGGAAAAGGTTCAAAGCTTAGATCACCTCAAATTAGGGCCCTCCATCACCTCTACATATCACAAGGGCCATGTTCCTTTTATTAGTTGGATATATTGATTAGTATACTGTAAAGGCCCGATTCGCCTCAGTCTCTTAAACTCTCTGTCAATGGTAGAACAAGAGAAATTTATTCACTAATTCCTCTCACATGCATAATGATATGTCAGTTTTCACTTTCAATTAAGTTTCACACATAAAATGCCACGTCATTTTAGTATGAAAGTGGTAGATAACCGCTTAACAAAACAATTAAAATAAGCCACTCACAGGAGACCGAGTATTATCCACAGGGAAATAGAGGCCTATTAAAATCACAATTAGGTAGAAATCGAGTTCGTTGAAATATTCATCAAATCAAACAATGCATATGTCGCTCTAAATATAAACCTTAAATTTATGAAGAAATCAAGAGTTGTTGACATAATTTTCACGTAAGAAAATTATTCAAGTGCAACGGTATATCATGTACTTTTCACTTGCATGAATACTAAAATGTAATTCAAAATTAAATGTAATGCATATTGAGATGAATCATAAAGCCTTAACAATTATACAGAAGAATAAGCATAAAGTTGTAATTTCACCTCAATTTAATTAATCTAAGAAATCAAAAAATGATTCTTGACAATGGCAATTCTCGTAAATTAAAATGTAAACTAAAACATCGGATTCTACCTCCGTCCTCTTCACACACGAGAGAGAGGTAAGTTCGAGGAGCTACTTTGGGAAAAGGTCAGTTGGAGCGAGGTCTTCGTGATGGCATAGGAGGTATGGCTAGAGGTGGCCGACGGTGGGCGCCCACAGGCGGAGAGGCCAACAGTTGTGCGTTGGCTTGTTGCTTGGTGCACAAGTGGCTGCGCTGCTAGGTGTGCATGTAGCCACTAGAGGTGTTAGAGGTCGCGTGATCTGTGCGTGACGGAAGTTGCTGGAGTAGCACACGGTCTACGCGCGAGGGCTGGAGGCGAGGGCCGATGATGGGGGGCGCTCTATTATTACTGGAGTAGCAACTTGGAGTGGCTGCGGGTGGAGGTGCAGCAAGGGGGTGCGAAGGCTGTGCGGGCCTGTAGTGGGTTGGCTCTGCTACACATGACACAGGAGGTGCAGGAAGAGGCATAGCACTCTGTAGCGTGCAGGTGGAGCTACCACTGGTGATGCTTGTGGCAGGCATGCAGGTGCGTGCGTACAGCTGCATGGGGAGCTGACGAAGGACTTCCTCCACACAATGTTTCTACAGAGCATGAAGTGCGTTGAGTTGTTGTGAGCACGTGGATTGGATGGGCTAGTGGTGAGGGTGGTGTGGAGGTGTGTGCGTGTTGCTGCAGTTGCAGCTGCTGCATGAGCTAGGCGGCGACGAGTGAAGTTGGGTTTGTTTTTGATGTGGAAGAGAAATAGAGGAGAAAGTGGTGGGGGATGTGGAGTTGGTGGTTAGGTGGTTGCACGGTGAATTTGTAGTGCGAAGCTCTACGATGGCAGCGTGGGTTGTCACCCTGCACACCCACGGTGGCGAACCTCCACCGCGGTTGTGGTCGATGGCAGTGGAGCGGATGAGAAACTAGGTTCTCTGCGTAGTGAGAAAAGGAGTGGTGGCCTCCCTGAATGGCAGTCGTTCCTCCTCCTTTGCAGCTGTGGCTACAAGGATTTGAAATCCAAATAGGCAGTTGGAGATCCACCGTCGAGTGAATGCTGGCAACTATGAATAGTGAATGCATAGGAGGAGGAGGAGGAGGTGGAGCGGTTACCTGCAGAAGGAGAAGAAGAAGAATAATAAAATAATTAGTACTATTTATACATAACTCCTTAACTTTTATGTTAATTAAAACAATGTATGTAATGCACCTAATTAATTAACTGATCAAATGCATGCAATTCTAGGTTAATTCTAAATGCATTTGATATGGATGCCACACATGAATTATGCACTTAAGCTAAAAGTATGAATTAATTTATTTACATCCTAATGTATGCTATCTAAATATTAAAACTAACTTAATGTGTAGGCACTTAAATACTTAAATAGCCCACAAATTTGGGCTAATCAAATACCCTCATGCCTATTTCTTGCTAGTCTCTAGCAAATCCAAGCAATAACCTAGCACTCCAAGCAGACTAGCCAACCCAATCGGCCCTCCTTTAGAAACATGTTAAGTTTAGAGTTTAAACCTAAGGTTCCCAAGTAGTTGCTAAGTTACAGACTACAACTAAAGACGAGTTGCAGGCATAAGTTTCCCTAATTTCTAACTCTACCCTAGGGATTATTTGTCCTAGAGATTAAAGCATCCGTGCATGTGCATTAATCTGAGTTATTTGAGGTTGGTATGATTGCCAACCTAGAAAGCGAGTATTCTCTTTTCTAATAAATATATTTTTATTTGATTCCTCTAAGTTTAACCTTCGATCAACCATCAACACGGTCTATGTTGGATTCATTGTTCCCATCACCTAACCTCTGAGGGTGCCTGGCTTTCAATGCTTCGAGATAGCACTGCCCATAGTGACCCAAGAACTCCTGGCAATCGACACTTCGAGATAGTATCACCCATGGATTTCTTAAGAAAATTCAAGCCTATGGTAATCGACACTTCGAGATAGTATCACCCATGGATTTCTTAAGTAAATTGAAGCCTATGGCAATCAACAGTTTGAGATAGGGCCGCCCATGGTACCTGGACAGTACAATGCACTTACATGCCCCCAGTAGGATGGATATCCTAAGAGAAAAGCACCGAGGAGGTGACATGTTATCATCGCATCCTCAAGGTGGGTATATACTCCACCTCTCGTGTGGTAGGAACTCTTCCAATCATATTGTGTTTTCAAGCTTCTCCTAAGTCAAAACTAAGAGAACCAACTTTTCTTTAAGAAATGAATTAGGGTGATCACTATTTACACAAGGCCAAGTGTGTGTGAAATGTGGATGCTTAGGTTACGAGGACCCGTAAATGAAAAGCTAGAAAAAGACTCGATGTACTACCTAGCCTTTAACTCAATCCCTAACTTTCCTTCCTCAACCTCTTGTGGAATGGTCCGCAACTTAACTCCTACTTAAGTTTTTAAGTCCACAAAGGATCCTAAAGGTCTAAAGCTAGCAGCTCACTTAGCTTCTAAAGTTTGACACCTAGAGTTAACTTAATCTAACCTAAAGTTCTGGTCTACTTAAGAATGCAGGGCCCAGCCAGTTAAGCTCAATAATACAAAATATTTTTCTCTTTATTTTTTTTTTTTTTGAATGCAAAATGTAGACATGCTATGAACAGATGACTCAGGTCCTCTCCCCCATGCCTGGTTCAAACAATGTCCTCATTGAAAACAAAATAGTTAAAGGAAGAAATTACCTGAGGCGGAGAATGACAAGATCTAAGGCTCCTCAAGTGTCACCTTGTCAACCAGATGGCCATCCAAAGTAATGTATGGTTTTAACTGTTGGATGTTGACGATAAAGGGAGCTACCGAAGAGGAAGGGCTCTTAACCTCCACAGCTCCATGCAGAAACACTTTAGTGATTATGTAAGGCCCATCCCAATGAGATTTTAATTTCCCTGGAAAAAGCTTAAGTCTAGAATTGAAAAGCCAGACTTGTTGGTTGGGCTCAAAGGTCTTTCTAAGGATATACTTACCATGCAAGACTTTAGTTCTCTCTTTATAAGCTTGAAAGGTGGCATAGGCATCATTCCTCAGCTCCCCAAGCACACTTAATTCTAGAAGTTGTGCCCTACCCGCCTTTCCTAAATCCATGATGACACTTCAAATAACCCAAAGTGCCTTATGTTCTAGCTCAACGGGTAAATGGCATGCTTTCCCATACACGATCCGAAAGGGAGATGTACCCAAAGGGTTCTAATAGGCCATTCGATATGCGCACAAAGCATCATCGAGCTTTTGGGTCCAGTCCGTCCTATCACGTCTAACGGTCTTTTCTAAAATGTTCTTTATCTCCCTATTCGACACTTCAACTTGGCCACTCGTCTGAGGATGGTCAGGAGTAGCAATCTTGTGAGTCACTCCCAGAGTCTTGAGTAGTCGATTGAAGTGGTGGTTTCGAAAATGAGGTCCCCTATCACTTATAATGGTCTTAGGGCAGCCAAAGCAAGATATGATATTAGCCTTCACAAATTTCAAGACCACAGAGTGGTCATTTGTGCGTGTAGGAATGGCCACTGTCCATTTAGAGACATAATCAACTGTCACCAAGATATATTCATAACCATGGTATGAAGGGAAGGGGCCCATAAAGTCAATTCCCCAAACATCAAAAATTTCAACAGATTGAATAGGGCGTTGAGGCATCTCATTTCTCATCCGAATCGTTCCAATACGTTGACATCTAATACAAGCCTTAACAAAATTATGAGAATCCTTAAGTAACGAAGGCCACCAAAAATCGAACTGGAGAACGTTAAAAGCAGTTTTTGTAGCACCAAAGTGTCCTTCACAATGAAGTTCATGGCAAAAACTTAGCACACTTTGTTGCTCCTCTTCAGGCACTCATCGTCTCAATACTTAGTCTTGTCCAATTCTAAATAATTCATGCTCTTTCCAATGAAAGTATCTAACTTGGGAAATGAATCTCTTTCTTTTCTGCTCATCCCAAGAGCCAGGAGTTTCTCCAGTGACCAAGTAATTGATGGTATCAGCATATCAAGGTGAAGTTGGCGTTATCGCCATAAGGGTTTCATCAGGAAATGTCTCACGAATCTCTAGATGAAGAGTCATCACGTGGAAGGCAAGATAGGTGGTCAGCCACAATATTTTCTACTTCTTTCTTTTCACATATCTCCAAGTCAAATTCTTGAAGGAGTAGGATCCACCTAATCAGATGTGGCTTAGAATCCTTCTTAGCAATGAGATGTTGCACTATCGCATGATCAGTGAAAATAACAACCTTAGACCCAAGAAGATAAGACCTAAACTTCTCCAGAGCAAAAACTACAGCAAGTTATTCCTTTTCATTGACAGTGTAGTTTTGCTATGGTTCGGTTAAAGTCTTGCTAGCATAGTGCAGCACATGAGGTCCTCCCTCAATCCTTTATCCAAGGACTGCTCCTACTGCATAATTCGAAGCATCACACATCAGCTCAAATGGGAGTATCCAATTAGGAGCTCAGAGAATAGGTGTAGAGATCAAGGCCTCCTTCAGAGTTTGAAAGGCCTCAGCACACTTTCAATCAAAATTGAAGGAAGATTCCTTCACCAACAGGTCACAAAGTGGCCTAGAAATTTTTAATAAAGCTCCGATAAAAGCCGACATGGCCCAGAAAGGATCTAATCTATTTGACATTTGTGGGCAATGGAAGTTTGGAAATAGAATCAATCTTGGCTTTATCTACTTCCAAGCCTTGCTCAGACACAACAAGCCCAAGTACAAGTCCTTTCTGTACCATGAAGGGGCTTTTCTCCCGACTGAGGACTAAACTAGTCTCCTTACATCGCTTCAACACAGTCTCTATTTGTAGGAGACACTGGTTGAAAGATGAGCCACAAATGAAGTCATCCATAAACACTTCAATACACTCATCAATCATGTTTGAGAAAATGGACATCATACACCACTTGAAAGTTGCAGGTGCATTATATAGTCCAAACGGCATACGCCAGAAAGCAAAGGTACAGTAAGGACTCGTTAATGTCATCTTCTCCTGGTCATCAAGGAAGACTGCAACCTGGTTGTACCCAGAATATCCATCGAGAAAGCAATAGTACTTATTCTGTTCCAATTTCTCAAGAATTTGATCAATAAAAGGCAAGTGAAAGTGATCCTTTTGGGTAGTGGTGTTCAGCTTGCGGTAATCAATACAGACCCTCCATCCATTTGAGGGTCTAGTCACAACCTATTCACCTTGGTCATTAAATTCCACAATAAAGCCTACCTTCTTTGTCACCACATGAATAGGACTTACCCATTTACTATCTGCAATGGGATATATGATCCCAGCATCCAACCACTTCAAGATTTCCTTCTTAACCACCTCCCTCATATTAGGGTTCAGACGTCTCTACATGTCCCTAAATGGCTTGATGGAATCATTAGTATAAATGTGGTGCACGCAGAGTGTAGAGTCTATACCCTTAATGTCAACAATGCTCCAAGTAATAGCCTCCTTTTGCCTAGACAAGCATTCAATCAGGGCTCCCTCCTGTAATAACACAGCCAAAATGATAACGGGGAGCGTATCATTGGCACCAGGGAAGATGTACTTGGGAGTGTCCGGGAGGGGTTTCAACTCAAGGTCAGGGGCTTGTATGGTTGAGGATTTCATTATAGATGTCCCCATCTCAGGCAGCAGATCTACCTTGGGTAGAGATGATGGGGAAAGAGACTCAGCAGGAACACCTAGCAACTACTCAAGTTCTAGTATATCCCTTTCACATTCCTCCAAGAGATGGGAATGCTCATTTAGCATGACATGCTGAAGGGGGTCATCACATAACATCACAGGGGTTGTCTCTTCAATCAGGTCATCTATCACCTCAACTTGAGAACAATTCACAAGCCTGACTTGTTTATAAGCATCAAACACATTAAGCCGGATTTTCCTATCCACAAAGCCCATTTTTAATGCCCCAGTATTGCAATTGATTGAAGCATGTGAAGTTGCAAGGAAGGGGTGGCCCAAAATGATGGAGGGCTTAGTAGGCTTGTTGGTAGGGTCACTGTCCAAAACTAAGAAGTCAACGGGGAAGAAGAAATCTTCTACTCTCACAAGGACATCTTCTAGAATTCCCTACAGTGTCTTGAGTGATCGATCAGCAACTTGGAGGATTACTGGGCTAGCCTTCAGATTGCCTCCCCCAAGTTGTTCATACATGTAGCTCGAAAGGATGTTCACCCCCGCACCCAGATCAAGTAGAGACTCATCAATTTGTAAGTCACCAATAACCACTGAGATGTACAGGGCTCCTGGGTCCTTCAATTTTGGGGGTGTGCCATGTTGAACAATTGAACTAACAAAATCAGGTAGGACAACTTTTGAATGGACCTGTTTCCTGGATTGCCGCTTTTTCGTGCACAGGTCCTTTAGGAAGCGGCCATAAGATAGAATCTGCCTGATAGCCTTAAGCAAAGGCAGGTTAATCTACACTTGCTTGAAAGTTTCCATGATCTCAACCGTCTTATCTTTGGCTCCAGAGGAGCCGGCAAAAGTCTACCTAGAGGTGGATAAGCACTCTAGAAAGGGCACTGTCGATCTCTGGGTGGAAGGGTTGTCATGTCGAGTAAGGGGTGGAACGGGGGCAACTTCTTCTGGTGAGGTTATTTCAAGTGGAGGAGATTTGGGCAAGTCTTCTCCAGTGGGGGTGAACATCGGGGTGGATGGTTTTTTAGAGAGTGAGACTATAGGAGCATTAGGTTTGAAAATTTCTTTCCCACTCCTCAGAATAGTCAAGGCTTAGGCATGCTCCCTAAAGACAATCCCTTTTCCTTTAGGATTCTCCTCAGCAGCTCTGGGAAACTTCCTCGTTTCCCTCTGTGTAATGGCCTCAACAAGGTGCCCTATCTGTGATTTCATTTCATGTACAGCCTTGTCATGGGATTGGATGATGGCACTTTGACTTGCTTGCATAGTTCTCAACATTGCTTTCAATTCATCCATCGTAGAGGTCTTAGGTTGGGCAAAGGTTTGACATTAGCTCATTTATTGATTTTAAAAGGGTTGTGGTTTATAATTCCCTAAATTTGAAACATTCCCTTGTCTCCAGGAAAAGTTTGGGTGATTCCTCCATCCCTCATTATAAGTGTTGGAAAAAGGGTCATACGAGGTCTAGGATGGAACCTTTGAGCGGCATTCAGATCCGCTTGTACAAGCTTAGGGAATTGGGAGGCCAAGTGGCAATCCACAGTGGCGTGTGTATTGCCTTGGCAAATGGAGCATTCTGAAGCTTGGGATGTGGAGGTGCTAGATACGAATTGGCCTGGGCTCAACATAAGCCTTTCCATGTTTTGATTCAACAATTGAATCTGATAGGCTAAATTCTAAGTGCCCCTTGCCTCATTTGCCTCCAACTTTCTTCGCATGAGAGTGGGCTTTCTATCCATGTAGGTAGAATTCAAGTGAATAGAATTCTCACTCAAAGTATCAAAAAGGTTCCAAGCTTCATCCTCAGTCTTAGATAGAAAGGTTCCCGCACAGGCACCATCCACAATCTACCTGTGCGATCATTAAGTCTGGTGTAGAACCTTTCAACTAGTTGCCACTAAGGAACCTAGTGATGTGGGCAAGGTCTCAACAGGTCATTAAAGTGCTCCCACGCATCATGGAAAGCTTCCCATCCTTTTGAACAAAACTCATAATTTCCCTCTTAAAGTGATTTGTTTTGCTCATGGGGAAGTACTTCAAAAACTCCTTCTTCAGGGCATCCCAAGTGTTAATATCATCAAGGGTATGATACCAATACTTTTCTTTGTCCATGAGGGAGAAAGGAAAGAGGATCCGCATTTGAGTGTCATCAGTAACACCCTGCAGTTTCACTATGGAACAGACCTCAGTGAATTCCTCTATATGCCAGTAAGGGTCTTCAATAGCAGTACCGTAAAAGGAGGGTAGCAAGGATATGGTACTGCTTTTGATCTCAAAAGGATTGTCCCCTCCAGGTCTACATAGTGCAGGGACATTTTGATTGGTCGGAATGAAATATTCCGTAAGGCTCCTTTGACCAGGAATTACTTCTTGGGAGGTTCCTTCTTAAGATTCTTTCAGATTCAGCATTAAACACAAGTTATCTCCTAAGAGATACCCTACCAAACATGCACTACAAACACAATTCAAATGGACTTGTTAGGTTTTTACAAATTTAGGCTTTTGACTTTAATTCAAACTATAGGTGAGAAAGCAAGTTGCCCAATCAATTACACGCCTATTATCGACCTACGAAATGCCTAAAAAGACTTAGTTGGAGCTTAGGTGTTCAACCCTAAATCTCAAATGGCAGAGCAACTCCAAAGATGGAAGTCGAGGGATGCAAGTAGGCCTAAGCCTTCCTTTGAAGCTATGCTTTTGTGGCACTTCTTAACTACCCCCAAAAATCTATGATAGGATATCCCCCTCTTTGGATTTACAAAACCTTTGATCCTAAGTTTTGAACACTTCAGAATCGAACTATAGGAGGGCTCTTGTCCTAGTAGTTCTAAGACCTAGGAGTGTCTAAATGCATGCCGTGGTGTAAGAGATGCAAGTGTGCATACATCGTAAAAATTTTGAGTTTTGAATTTTGAATCGTAGCACAGTGTCTTAATACAAGTTCTTGCTTTTTAGTGTTCCTCCTTAACTTAAAGTCCTTTTTCAAGAAAATATGTGATCACTTGTTAGATCTGCTCAATTCAATTAGGTGATCTTGCAATTAAATCCAAATGCACATGCATGAATAATATAGAATGCAAAGAAAGAGGACATACCTTTCCTCCAGCAATCAACAATGCAAGATGCATGTAAATGCAAGCAAAATAAATCTAGAGGCTGCTCACTCACACCTAAATGTTTGTCCTAAGGCAGGTAGCTTCTAGTAGGCAGCTAATGTTTTTTTTTATATACTTATGCACAATCAAGAAAAAATAAAATTAATCCATAAAAGAAAGTAAAAACCTATGTCTAAATAAATGGGAACAGACTCCCACAAAAATTACTCGACACAGGCTTAAAGAAAGTCGGGGAACAAACCCCTAAAATATACCCCAAAACAAGGGTCTTAAACCAAAATGTGCAAGGAAAATTATATCTAATGTCTTAATCCTACTCTAATCAAATCAAAGACTAAATGTGTAGAGATGATCGTCACGTCCTCGTCCTTCCCCTCCTGGTGATGTCAAGAGATACCTCTCACGATGGCAAGTATGATGGGAAGTTGTATAATATGTGTCGCAAAACATTACACTCGCACCAGAATAAAAAGATCCAGAGTTAAATATGATTCAAAATTTAAATCAATGTGAACAAATGAATGAATGCGATTTAATTAAGCCTATTGCCTCCCTAGCAAGGGCACCATTTGATAAGTCAGTTTTTGCTTTCAATTAAGTTTCGCACAAAAAATGCCATGTCGTTTTAGTATCAAAGTGGTGGAAAATCGCTTAACAAAATAATTAAAATAAACCACTCATAGGAGAGTGGGTCGTATCCACAGGGAAGCAGAGGCCTATTAAAATCACAATTAGGTAGAAATCGAGTTCACTGAAATATTCGTCAAATCAAACAATGCATATGTCGCTCTGAATGTAAACCTTAAGTTTATGGAGAAGTCAAGGGATGTTGACATAATTTTCATGTAAGAAAATTGTTCATGTGCAAGGGTATATCATGTACTTTTCACTTGCATGCATACTAAAATGTAATTCAAAATTAAATCTAATGCATATTGAGATGAATCATAAAGGCTTAACAATTATATAGAAGAATAATCATAAAGTTGTAATTTCACCTTAATTTAATAATCTAACAAATAAAAAAATGATTCTTGATAATGGCAATTCTTGTAAAATAAAATACAAACTAAAACAGGGGATTCTATCTCTCTCCTCCTCGTGAACGGGAGAGAAGTTCATTTGAGGAGCTGCTCTAGGAAAAGGTCGGCTAGAGCGAGGCTTTCATGATGGCATAGGAGGTGTGGCAGAGGTGGCCGACGGTGGGCTCTCACAGGTGGAGAGGCCGGCGGTTGTGCGTCGACATGCTGCATAGCGCATAGGTGGCTGTGCTACTAGGCCTGCACGTGGCCACTGGAGGTGTTGGAGGATGCACGCTCTGCGCACGGCTGGAGCTGCTGGAGTAGCGCGCTCTCTGTGCACGTGGGCTAGAGGCAAGGGTCGGTGGGGGAGGCACTCTGTTGCTGCTAGAGCAGCAACTTGGAGTGGCTGCTAGTGGAGGTGCAGCAAGGGGGGCGTGGAGGTTGTGTGGGCGTGCAGTGGGTTGGCTCTTCTACGCACGGCATAGGAGGTGCAGCGCTCTGTAGTGCGTGGGCGGAGCTACTGCTGGTGATGCATACGGCAGGTATGCGAGTGCGTGCATGCAGCTGCATGGGGAGCCAGCGACGGACTTGCTACACGCGACATTTCTGCAGGGCGTGAAGTGCGTTGAGTTGTTGTGAGCACGTGGAGTGGATGGGCTAGTGGTGAGAAGGGCGATGAGGAGGTGCGCGCGTGTTGCTATGGTTGTAGCTGCTGGATGAGCTTGACGACGATGAGTGAAGTTGGGTTTGTTTTTGAGGTTGAAGAGAAACAAAGGAGAAAGTTGAGAGGGATGTGGAGTTGGTGGTCAGGCGATTGCATGGTCAGTTTGTTGTGCG
Organism: Thalassia testudinum; assembly: GCA_037157565.1. NCBI lineage: Eukaryota > Viridiplantae > Streptophyta > Magnoliopsida > Alismatales > Hydrocharitaceae > Thalassia > Thalassia testudinum. Next base: position 218,203,638 of record JAZHRO010000031.1, on the reverse strand, counting down.
GAACTCTACGATGGCAATGCGGGCTGTCACCCCACACACCCATAGTGGTGAAGCTCCGCCGTGGTTGATGTCGGTGGTAGTGGAGTAGATGAGAAACTAGGTTCTCTGCACAGTGAGAAAAGGGGTGGTGGCCTCCTTGAATGGCAGTCATTCCTCCTCCTTTGTAGCTGTGGCTATAAGGATTTGAAACTGAAATAGGTGGGAGGAGATCCACCATGGAGTGAATGCTGGCAAATGTGATAAGTGAATGTGTAGGAGGAGGCAGAGGAGGAGCGATTACCTGTAGAAGGAGAAGAAGAATATTAATAAAATAATTAGGATTATTTATACATAACTCCTAACTTTTATGTTAATTAAAACAATGTATGTAATGTAGCTAATTAATTAACTAATCAAATGCATGCAATTCTAGGTTAGTTCTAAATGCATTTAGATATGGATGCCACTAATGAATTGTGCACTTAACCTAAAAATATGAATTAATTTATTTACATCCTAATGTATGCTATCTAAATGTTAAAATTAACTTAATGTCTAGGCACTTAAATAATTAAATAGCCCACAAATATGGGCTAATCACATAATCCTATTAACATCCTAAATGTTTTCCCTCACTCAATTGAGTGAGATCCTTATCCCTGAGTTTTGGTGAACTCAGATTTGATTCTACAAGTATTTCTTGATCATATCATGAGTCTAATGTTTAATTGAAATAGTTGTGTTTGTGAGGTTCTGTTGAATGTCACGAAACTTTTGAGTTAATTCTTCATAGTTTTCTTGGAGATTTGATCTCCAGACTATATTTTCAGCCTTCACCAAAGCTCTAGCGAGCTCAAATTAGAGTTATAGTCCTTCAATCCACTTGTAGAGCTGCAGACCACTTAGTAATAATCTTAGGATCAAATTTCAGTGATTAGAGTTGTGTTTTATTGAGTTTATCCTACTGTTGATCTTCGTCTTCATTAGTTTCAGTACAGTTGAGGAGACTCATTCATTGAGTCTCAGATCTTGGGGAAAGGGCCTAAAGCACATGCAGAGTCTATAGAACCTAGAAATACTCTCCCATAGATCTTACAATCTTTCAAATGTTCTGATGAACACATTACTCTTTGAACTCAAGTGGAAGTGCCTGAGAACACATTAAGAGTGCTCAAAACTCGAATTTGATGAGTCCATTGGATTTCTTGGGTTGATTTTAGTCTATCTAGGTAGTTTATTTGATCTAAACTACTTAAATTCACAAGGTCAACTTTAAGCTATATAGGTCAACCTAGGGTCATTCTTGGTGTTTTAGACCTTAAGACTCAGATTTTTGGATTGATTTGAGTTCTTGTAGTTACTGCGAATTATTTAGAACTAATTAGAATGTGTTTTGACGAGGATTACATAGTTTTCAATTCTCTTCACAGTTTGGGTTCAATCTAAACTTCAATAGAGTTTATAGGTGTTTTGGAGAGATGTAAAGTCAAATCTACCCTAGATCAGTCTATTTTGAACTCCTGAATCAATCTGGATTGGTTCCTGAGGCTTTGATCTATCTATTAACACTCTTTTAGCTGAGATCAATGTTCTAGAGCATGAGAAGGAGAGCTGAGAAGCTCTAGTGCTTCTCAAAGCTTTCCTAATCAATAATAGTTTCACCATTCCCTGCAGAATGGTTTGTTAAACCTTTCTGAGCTCTCAATTGAGAAGAATAGCTAAATTGATTAAATTTATCGCCAACTCCAACCTTGGAATGTAGTACTTGATTGATTGATTTTCACTCTGAAATGATTTTCGCACAAGGAAATATGTCGTTGAAGTAAAAGTTAAGCAATGGAAAACCAATCGTCAACAATTAAGATAAAAAAGCACTCACAAAAGAGTGGGTCATTTCCACAGGGAAGTAAGGGGCCTATGATAAGCACATATAAATTCATCATAAAATGCTTATTTATAATAGTTCCTAGGCATAGCATTGCATATCATGATATAAATATTGCTCAAACATCCATTACATTGCATCTAGGATAGTTGTATAGTTTGTATATTAATTCCATCATTTTACATCCTCAGGAGGCAATGCGACATCTTTATAGGCTTCGAATGAAGAATCCAACCATATGGATGGATTCAGAGCAACGATCCCAGTCTGTCAACATGGGAATCGCCCAAATCTGAGCTCTATAGCACCCTCTGCAAGAAGAAGATGGATGGCCCAGATGGCACCACGTGGCGCCATCCAGGCTACCCCACCTTAGCCAAGGCACCGCCAAGCTCGCTACAAGATTAGATCCCAGCCGTTGGATCTCAATCCAATGGCTGAGATGTGCGCTCCACTGCTGAAGAAGCACCTCATCTCAGCCAGCCTTATGCAAATCAAGCGAGGAGTCATCTCGACCGTTAGATCTCCATCCAACGGTCGTGCGCTCAGAAGCTCAATTCAAAAACAGCACACATGACGACCCTTAGCACAGTGGTCTGTGCCTCCACTCTCAATGCGCGGCCATGCTTTCGAAACCCCGCACGAGGATTTTATCCACTGAAGTGCATGCGGGAGAAAATTGAGCCGTTGATGGAAGATCGGGCGGTGAAGGAAGTGGCTACATGGATGCACAGTTGAGCACGGATGTTGCATGCGGGCGCCGATGCACATTGAGAATGCACCATCTGACGCGTGCAGCATCCAACGACTGATGGTGAGGTGCGCAATTCAAATTTGGAGAAGGGGCGCAATCTTCTCTCGGCCGTGCAATCCTTCATTCGATGGTCAGGATGCATTCGCACCTACGTGCACGATGACAGCAACAGGTGTGGGTGGTGGGCGTAGGATTTACAATGACAGAAGGGCGGGCCTTTAGTGACAGTTGCAGCTGTCACTAAATGGCCTACACAGTGCGTGCACCAGCCCAAGCAGTGATGAGGCACGGATCTTCAATGATAGCTTGAGTGACCTTTAGTGATGCTTATTTCTATCTCTGAATGCCTGTGTAGGGGACTCTCTCCTTCCCTCAACTATGTAAACACCCCTACACCCCCAATTCCTCTACATCTCTACCTACTCTACTCCCACCTACTCTATGCTCTAGCAAGCCTACCAACGCTCTGTTAAAGCTTATTCTCAAGCTCCCAAGGTGCCTATTAGTATAGTGAACCTCTGCCCCAACAAATACTCCTCCAACTTCCCATCCCCATTCATAGGTTGCCTTGGAGCCGTCCTCCCACCTCCATTCCTAGCAGATCATCTCTGCCTTGTCATCTCCATTCCGAAGCCATGCTGAAGCTTTCCTCTACCCGACGTCCTCCTGCATCTCACCTCCGTCGTCTCGCTCCTCACCTCTTTCGTCCGCGCTTCCACCAGGTGCCATAGTCTCGCCGAACAACCGATTCAGGAGATTCCTCCCCACCTCCCTCTCATTTTATGCTTTCATAGTTGATTGTAATTGACATTGAAGTGATATCTATATCATATTTATTCCATATCTCTGGTGATTTATTCTGCCTGTCTCCTTACAAAAATACCAAAAAAAGTGACGAAACCCTAAAATACCAAAAGGAAATAAATCGAAGTGCGATTTTCAATTAAAGTAAACGTCACCTCCCTGTGTTCAACCCGGGACTCCGTTGGAGTTTCGGTATAAATTTTATTTGATCACGAGTTTTGCAACTACAACGATGGGTTACTTGTAACCCTGATTTCAAACTCGCAAAACACATGCGATTAGCCTATCAGAACTTGCTTAACTCTTCCAAAAATGTTCATGGCAAACACACATGAATTCATGATAAATTTCTTATTTATGATAGTTCCTAGGCTTAGCATTGCATATCAAGTTATAAATATTGAATAACATCCAATGTATGGCATTTAGGATAGTTGTATGTTTTGTATATTAATTCTTTCATTTTATATGGCCAGGAGGCAATGGGATGTCCTTACAGGCTTCGGATGAAAAATTTGACTGTACGGATGGATCCAGAGCGACAATCGTAGTCTAACAACATAGAAATCACCTCAATCATAGCACCGTGTCATCCTCTGCAAGGAATGAAGGGTGGACAGTCCAGATGTTGCCACATGACACCATCTGGAGCACCCTAAGCCGCTCGCACCTCTCCAAAGGTCGCCCATCGAGTGATCTCAGCCATTGGATGAAAATCCGACGGCTGAGAGGTTGCCGTCACCACGTGGGCACAATTCTTCTTCGCAACACGCTCACGGGTGTGGTGTAGCAGTGAGGTCGAGCTCTCAATGAGCGAGCGCAAGATTGAGCCACGATTCGCCGCGCCCCGCTACAGTCTCAGATGAAATAGGGCTGCCTGATCGCAATCGAGTGGTCGAGATTGCCCACGCATGATCCAATGTCACCCGCCGATGTAAAGGCACATGCCAGATCACACGCATGCCATTTGGGGCGTGCATTTAAGTCAACCGCGAGCAGTGCCTGCTGTCCGATCTCCATAATCGCGTGTGGCACTCGATTCAAATCAAAGCACGTGTGATCTGTGGGCTTGTCTAGACCGTGAGATGCAGCATCCAACGGCAGCCAACGCACATGCCAGCGATGCAAAATTCAAACGCTAAGCCACGTGCCAGCGTGCATGTAAATCCCTACTTGGAGGGGGTGAGATCAGCATGACGTAAAAATGTGGAATTAAAATATAACAGCCTCACAAAATAGACAATCACAAAAAGTGCACAATGATTTAGGTGGAAACCCAAACCGGGTGAAAACCACCACCTAACCCTCTCGAGTTAGGATTTTCCGATCAACCAAGTTGATCAAATCCACTAACGTACTACTTAAATGAGGGTAGTACAACCTCAATTACAACCACGCTACTTTATACAAGGGTAGGGTACCTCAAACCCCTTCTCTTCACGAGAAGGATTTTGTCTCACAACGGAGACGAGAATTCGCAATGCAAATACCCAACCAAATAACAAAGTAAATTACAAATGGTCCTATAGAGCCAATAAAGATATTCTCAAACTATGCTTCTATAGGAGTAAGGATGCTTCCCTTTGGTGGAAGTGCGTCGACGACACGGATGCATGAACCACGTGGTAGCGCTTCGTCGCTCTCGTAATCGCGGAGGGAGAGCGGGTGCGCAACAGGAATCAAGATCTCTAGGTGTAGAACTAAGCTTGGATATCAGGAGCTTTCTTCTATATGATCTTCTTCTTTCAAACACTAAAGAGTGGAAAGTATGTAGCTTCGATGTGTCTTGGTGTGTATTTGAGTGGCAAAGGTTCTCCTCTATTCATAGAGGCTCTAGGAAGACTTTGGAAGGCTTCCATAGCCGTTGGGTGCAAGCTCCAAGAAAATCAGGTCGAAATCAGGATTAATCATTACATTGACAGGGTTATCAGACATCTGATCCTGGCATCAGACATCTGGAAAACCAGTTTAAGACGTCTGGGAACAAAGTCAGACGTCTGATTATAGACAGGTTTCCTTCCTGACTTGAATTAGATTGAAACAAGGTTCTAGTGGAAGTGCATCAGATGACACACAGGACATTTGGATTCCCAAGGGAGTGCAACGGCTAGAAAATCTCTGAGAAGAGATTTTGGGTCAGCCAAGGCAAAACGGTCATGTATCAGACATTTGGTGTCCTCTACGGACGTCTGATACAAGGCTAACGGTCATTTCCTTCAGTGTTTGCTTAGGCAGGTAATGGTCCACTAATTGGACATCTGGCAAAGGCATCAGACGTCTTCTAAGATGTCTGGACTAAGGTTTGGATGTCTGATTTCATTAAACACAATTAACTAAGTCCAGCCTAAACATAATCAAACGTCTGAGTCAATAGTCAGACGTCTTAAAAGTATTTATCAGACGTCTGATTTTCATATTAGATGTCTGAAAAGGCTATTTAATCCCTAGTTTGATTTTCTAAGTTCTTTACATAAGACCTAAGTATTCTAGGTTTGTGCAGGTGTTCCTAGGACTACTGTAAGGGTTCTTTGAGGCTCTTTAACAAAAACTTAAGTAACAAAATAAAGAGAAACAAAAGAAACAAAAATACTTAGAGTACAAGGAAAGGAAATCTATCCTATTCTTCATCTCCTTCCTTCTTCAAGCCATCGCTCCTCCTGCAGCTCCTCTATTCTCCGTCAAGTTACTCCAATCCACCATGGATGCGAGCTCGAACTCCGTCTAACCATGTCTCCATTTGCAATTAACCTGAAATATAAGACATCAAGTGCAAATGTTAAATGACACATGCTTTGTTATCATCAAAATAAATGATCGCGGTGCTCTAGCACCAACAGTGCTCTCTCCTCCAGCAATCACAGCCGTCCGCACCTGATCCAACTGTTGACGATTGTCGAACCTTTGATAGCTGCAGGTGTGAGTGTTGGGTATGGGCTTTACAACGATAGAAGAGAAAACCTTTAATGACACTTGCAGCTGTCACTAAATGGCTTGCATAGTACGTACGCCAGCCAAAGCAATGAAGAGGCACGGATCTTCAGCAACGGCTCAAGCGGCCTTTAGTGACGCTTATAGCTATCACTGAATGCCTGTGCATGGGATTCTCTTCTTCCTTCTACTATATAAACACCCCTACACCCCCCATTCCTCTTCATCTCTACCTACTCTACTCCCACCTACTCCCAAGCTCTATCAAGCCTACCAACGCTCTGTTAAAGCTTGCTCTCGTGCTCCTAAGGCTCCTATTGGTCTAGCAAACCTCTACCTTACCAAATATTCATCCATCTTCCCATTCCCATCCATAGGTCGCCCTGGAGCCGTCCTCCCACCATCATTCCAGTAGAAGACCATCTTCACCTTCTCACCTCCATTCCGGAGCTACCCTGAAGCTTTCCTCTACCCGACGTCCTCCTGCATCTCACCTCCGTCATCCTGCTCCTCACCTCCTTCATTCTAGCTTTTGCCAGGCACTGTCTTCTCATCGAATAGCCGATTCGGGAGATTCCTTCTCACCTCCCTCTCTTTTTATGCTTTCATAGTTGATTGTAATTGACATTAAAGTGATATCTATATTTATAAACGCCAGTTTACCATCATTCTGATGCATTAAAACAAACCTAGCTCTTAGGATTTTACTCCACAAATGGGTTTTTTGGGCAGCATTTAGGCATTAATTAGGTTAGGCACGCATTGTAGTTTTTGTTGTATTTTGAATGTGTTTTTATGAGTGTTAAGGATATACAGATTACTAAATCCCTAGAACCCTAGCACTCAGAAAGGCAACTGGTGAAGATGAAGCTCTCGCCAGCTAGAACTTAGCTTGATCCAACTCACCATAGTTGGAATTCAACTCATCCGAACTAGGGTTAGCTCATCCTAGCTCCATTCAGCTCATCTCAGTTGAATAGTAGCTCAAGAGAGCTCATTTTAGCTTACCCTAGCTTAAGTCATCTCAGATCCATCTCAACTTAGTTGAGTCGAACTCATCTCAACTCCCATTAGTCCACAAGGAGCTTTAGCTAACTCAGCTAAGTTGACTGGAGTTCACCCCAACTCAGGTTCAGCTGCATCTAGCACCACTAAACTCCAGCCATCTGAAGATGACTTCATTTCAGCTCAGGAAGCTCAAGTCCAGCACCCGGGGATTCAGCTTAGCTCTACTCAGTTGAGCTTAGCTACCTTAGCTACCCTAACTAGCTTGATCCTCCTCGGGAGCACCAGACCCAGCTCACCTCAGCTCATTATGGTAGAAGCCAGCTCACTTTAGCTTGGCTTAGCAGCTAGCAAAGAACTACCAGGCTAAGCCAGCTAAAGTTGCTCCATGCCACCCTCTTCAGCTGCTACCAACTCCAATTAAAGCTCCAGGCTTCTCCTCCTCAACTCCTGTCTTCAAACCCTAGCTCACATTACCTCCTCCTCTACTCCATTACTAGCTAAGCTAGCTTAGCTTAGCTAGACTCCAACTCCCTTGGACAATCACCACCTACAACTTAACCCTAGCTAGCTCTACCAACTAAACCCTACCTAAGCTAGCTCCACCCTACTCCAAGTTGGCGTCACCTCCTTCACCACCTTTCACCCCTCAACCACCACCAAAGGGCAGCAACAAGGTGGCGCCAAAACCACCATAACCACCCCCATGTTGGCGCTACCATTTCCCTCCAAAATCCCCTTCATCTCCACCATACACCTCTCCCTTAAATCATCTCCACCATCCACCTTACCTACCTTCTAGAAGCCCCATAATTGGCACCAACCATAGGTGCCTCTTCATGGCCATAACCACCCCATGGCTCCCCCCTGGTTGGCGCCAACTAACCTTAGCCCCAAGATCGACCTAACTACCCATAACCACCACCTAAACACATCCTAGCCATCAACCTAACCCACACCTTCTACCCCCTCTCCACCTCTTTAAATACCCATCATATTCCACCAAAAGAATTTACCCTTGGCTACAATTTTCTACCCATATTTCCACCTACATAGAAGGCCAAGAGAAGAAGAAGAAGATTAAGGGGATACCCTGTCCCCTTGGTGCCTTCCCCTCTTCTCTTCTCTCTTGTGCCTACACTAGCGAAGGAAGGAAGCCAGGCATTAGAGGACAACCTAAGGTACGTGCCTACCCTAGGAAGTGGAGGATTTGAGGGTGGTACACTACCACCCTTGGAGGAGGAATTAAAGGTGGTCCATGTCTCCTTAGGAGAAGCTTTTGAAGGTGGAATTCCATCCACTTTGGAGGAGTCAATCACGCCCCCCTTAGGCTTGCTAGGAGGAGTTCATCAACTTGGAGAAGCCTTGCGAGAAGAATGAGCTCTTTTTTATTATGGGAGCAGCCACAATTGGAGCAAGAGCCTTGCCATCTTCACCATCATTTTAGAGAGTAACTATTTTTATTTCATTTTTACACTTTTAATTCTAATAGTTGAAGCATTCCTCTATTAGGTTTTTGTGCAAAATAATTCCTCATTTTAGTTAAAGTTGCCTCCTTTGCAATTTTGTTGCATTTGATTACTTTTGTTCTACCACTTTTCACTCCCTCTCCCTAATTACTCTAGGCCTCCACATGCCTAGAGTAAGCTTAGGGAGAGGCTCCACTTGTCACCTTAGTAGTAGTATAGTGGATTAGGTGTTAGTTGTTTCCAAATATCTTCGAAATTCGTATTGCCATTATTTCAAAAGTCCATAATAATTATATATTTAAAAAGAACAAAAAGAAAGTTGAGTTTCATTCCTAAGCATGAGACTTGAATTTTGCAAAATATTGCCTCCTTGGATGACCCTAGATGCTCCCCTATCTAGTTTACAAATTTTGAAAGCGAACAGATTTACACATTGCAATGACTTAAAGCCCTAATCTTAAAAACTACATAATTTTTCGCATCATAAATCATATTTGTTTCATATCTCTAGTGATTCATTCTGCTTGTCTTGACCTAGTTTGCAAAATGGTCCAGTCTGATTACATTTCTACCACTTAACTTTCAAAAACCCTTGCTAACGCCCCTAGCTTTCTCGTCATGTTCACAAGTAGGCCCTTCCACCTTTATCGCGGAGGAAACCTACTCCGGTGACCTTTGACATAGAAAATCTACTTGATTGCTTGTAGGATCTCTTCCAAAATTGGAAGGGAGTTCCGTTAGGAAATTCCCATCAGTATGAACCCATCTTTGAGATCTGATTCCTTCCAAATCTCTCATGCGAACGCATGAGAGATGTGAGTATCCTAACAGTTCCCATCTCTGGCGACCTTCCAAACTTGGGAAGCTTGCTTCCCAAGCCCTAACCGACCTTTAAAGCCTATTTAAAGAAGCCCAGATTGCCCCGACTCCTCCACGCTTAATTTCGACCATGAATACCCCTAATTCCTCCTTTCTCCTCATGGTCGTAGGGTCCTCAACGTCTAACGACCCCTGCTCCTCATCGTTCGATCACCACACCTATGGCGGATCCATCCTCTCTGACTTCGTCTACACCTCGCCCTACCAGCAAGCGCTACTCCCTCTTCATCCTCGCCGTTCCCACCTCACCGAAGCTGCCTTCATCTCCAGTGTTGGCCACACTAGACCCGACGCCCTCGCTTACCCACTTTGTCCACTAACTCCCTAGCTATGTTCCCTCTCACCTCTACTTTCTTTCTACATTTATTCCACATCAAATCGACAACTGCCACCCCTCACACCTTCATCTCTTCCATCTCTAACCACCAACTCCGGCGAGGCCATCCCACCTTCATAGGCCACCAAAACCCTCGCCAACAAGCCCACAACCTCCGCTTCACTTCTCTGATCACTTCCCCTCCACTCCCCACGCCACTCATCCAAACCACTCCCCAAACACACCCACTCACATGCACACAGTATGCCCTAGGCACACCACCACTCCCATCACATCTGCCGTGCTCTGACGAACCTCCCTGAATGATTTGATGTGACGGCGAGGCTGTTCTTGCGTTTTCAGGTTCAGGCCCCATCCACCATTGGCAAACGAGCTTGAAGCCCATTTTGAAGCCACTCCAAGTGTTGCCGTTCCAGGTGCTATTGTCCCAGGTTGTGTGGAATTCCCTCATGCACGCATCCAAGCTCTCATTTCCAGTCAAAGGCCTCCACAGCTACTACAATTGGAAGCCTTGTCTCTGTTGCAGGCGTGCGAGAAGAAGGGTAGGCGGATAGTCCAACCTCGGGTACGAAGGAGCGCCTGCACCCAAATAAATTGAAAAACTGGTGTAGGCTTATCACCTCAGTTACCATGGGGTGAGGTTCCACTCACCCGACCCAGTCTCGTCCGTGACACTCATTTGTGGACCTAGCTGTCCCGACCCGACCTGCACTCCTCACCCACTATCGTACGCCGGTGGGCCTAGTCCCGTGTATGCACCCAACCTGATAACCCGACTACTGTGTGGCTCTAGGAGAGCGGATCCTAAGAGAGAAAGAGAGGAGAGTCGCACAGGTAGGGGGAGAGTTTTGCTGTGGTGATCCTTGGTCGACACTTAGCAGATTTTGAAGAAGAAGAGGAGGCTAGAAGAAGAAAGGGAGAGGACAAAAGGCTAAAGATAGAGAAGAAGGAAGAAGAAGAAGAAGAAGTGGCTATAGCAGCAGCTAAAGAGAAAGAGAAGGAAGGATCAAACACTTTAAGTCATCTGATTCCTTCATCAGATGACAGATTCTAGTTCTCATTGAACATTCATATATTGAGTTCCTTGGTGATATTGCAGGAGTATTTGGTGATCTAAATAATCATTTTACTCCCATATTTTTGCACTCTGATACTGATATTATTGCATACACTTTTAATTCTGAATTAAAATCTTGATTTCTAAATATCAATTTGCTTGATGTGTTCGACCTCGGAAATCTTTTCGAGTAATAAAATTGTATTTATTTTCAAAGCGATTTCGACTATACTGCAATGCGATTATTTTAAATATCGATCTCGCTTTCGATTAACATTTTGGTGGCGTTGCTGGGGAGCAATGGGCAATTTAGAATTCTTGATTATAATTTCTGATGCAGATTCTAACTTGCTATATCTCTTTTCTTGTGGTTATTTCAAGGAGAAGAAGCATTGAAGAAAGTCAGTTGCACAACAAACACACCAGGGGCAGGTAACTTCTGATTACTCTCTCTCTTAAGCCCCTCATTCTAAAAAGGAAAAAATGGATAAAATCAATTAGGGCTACTTGCTTTACATTCTTAGCTAATTCATTAAGTTGCCTAATTTGATTTCAACAACAAACACTTGATTTGTGCACCCATTTAAGGTAACTAGGGCTACCACATTCTTGTTTGAGCCCTAGATACCACATTTGGCAAAGAAAATTTTGACCAAAAATAGCGCCAATTAAGGATTCCAAGTTAGGAATTTTAGAGACACATAAGCAAGAATCAACTTTCCAAAATGATGTGTGCCTAAGCCTTAGTTGAATTGATCTATTCAAGCAAACCCTAAAAATCAGGCTCTTAATCTCACTTGAATCCTGAAAGAGGGACCCAAACCTTCTCAAAGGAAAAATAGGTGAAGTTGACCCACCTTGTTGGGTCAACCAATCTTGAAATTAGGTCACTTTTACACTCAATACATCTAAAGTTCAAGTGAAATCTTAAGCACCCTTTCTCTTTAATAAAACTGGTAGACTTAAGAGGTCAAGTCCCCATTCTAATATACTTGGAACATCAGTGAGAAGAGAGGTCGGGTAGGGGAAACCCTGTAAATCATGGGGCTGCTCTACCGTGTAGGGATCTTTGCGGGACTCCTTCTCTGGCTTCTGATGAGTCCATTAAAATGGACTAATATTAAGCCTAAGTATCTTTAATCGTACAGTTTAGGTATGTTAATAATTGCAATTAAGTTGTAGAATATTTGTACACATCATGATTTAAATTTATAACCTTCTATAACTTAATGATTTGGTTGCTTTTATGTGCAGGTAATAATATTCAGAAAGAACAAGGGTGGGGGGATAAATTTCACCAACACATAACAGCCGCAACTCTTTCCCCCCTCCCCCGCAGCACATAGGGTTAATCTTTCGCCACCCTCCTTCAATTGACGAGGCCAGAAATAGTTAAGGGATTTGAAAATCCCTTAACTCACGCATGCGGGGAGAGAGAGGATTGAAAAGAGAGGAGGTGGAGAGAAGAGAGGGTATCTTCATCTTCCTCCTTGCGGGGAACTACCTAGCAGACACTGTGGATCCAGGAAGAGAAGAAGCGTGCACTGTGGTCAATCTTCCCCCTTACGGGGAAAAACCTGACGAAGCGCCCGCACCCTCCAGCCTCTCCAGCCAGCCAAGGGCGCACACCCGCACACCCATCCCTTTGGAAGGACCTACTATAGACGTCGCACTGCATCACCAACTGCACACAACCGCACGCCTCTACCGCACAGCATCTCCCTCCAGCCACAGGCGCTCGTCAACAAACCACACCGCTTGCCCGCGCGGCCATCCCTTGGGAAGGCCCTGCTGCAGAGGCACACCTCATCACCTCCCCTCAGCGCCATCTGCAGGCACACCGCATCACCATCCGCCCACATGCCCTCCTCCTGTCCCTACAGCCACCAAGCCCGCACGCAGCCAACTGCAAGCGTTGTGTGTAGACCGTCGCCCCTAATAGCACCCTCTCATCCGCTCATGCACCAGCCTCTGCAAGTGCCTGCCTGCGTGCACCAAGCCTGTGCCTCTCCACCCTGTAGGCACGAGCCTGCACGCCCCACTGCTCGCTCCCCTCAGTGCCACCTGCAAGCGCACCGCTGACCTCCTTCATAGTGCCTCTCCACCGCACTACAGCAATGCACCCGCAGGCGCTACCTCCGCCCACCTGCAGACCGCACGCCTACAGCCAACCGCCCCCACTCCAGCCTCTACCTCATCGCCTCACTGCAAGCGCGCGCACGCTCGCACGCCACCAGTGCACACCAGTGCACGCCACAGGCTCCCTGCAGCAGCCGCTCCACCTTCGTGTTCAACAGGCGGCACTCCGGCCACCTCCGCCGGCCACCTTCGTCGCCGCCACTGCCACCACCGGAGAGCCCTTGTCCTCGCCGTCCTCCTGAGCCTCGCGACAGCCTCGCGGTGCTCTCTCCCTCTCTCGAGGGGGAGAGGGGAAAAGAGCTCTGTTTTCCCATCAATTACTATTTACATTCAATGCCATTGCCACCTAATTTGAATTTATTTATTATTATTATATTGTGGCAGAATTGTGCTTGAACAATCATAGTTCCTTATAATTGCATGATATTGAATTTCACTTGTTTGGAGATTAATTTTTGGGCTTAACTTAAGTACTAATTTTCTCTAGTACACATCACGTGAAAATTGCATGAATTCATCCTAAATTTATTGAGGATTTCTGAGGGAAAACTACACATTTACCCTTATCTTTTTAAGTTATTATAAATCTTCTTTCCTTCACATTTTAAGTCAAATTTGAGTAGGGATTTCACACTATCCGAAATAACATTAAATAATTAAGTATTGATTGCATAATTGCCTCCCTGTGGACATGACCTGCTCTTCCGCATGTGGTTATTTTCATTATTTTTGAGTAGTCGATTTTTCCACCACTTAAATGCTATAATGCTAAGTGAAAAGTCATCTTTCAAATTGGCTCCGTTCTAGGGGAGGCAACAGACGCAATAGATTTACTTTATTGTTTTTTTTAAATCTTCTGAGTTGCAAAATTATCTAATCATTTTGATTATTGTGCGAGGAATCTGCCGACGCGACGAGGTGCAACAACGCGACGAGGTGCAACAGATTTATTATTTTTTTTAAATCTTCTAAGTTGCAAAATTATCTAATCATTTTGATTATTGTGCGAGGAATCTGCCGACGCGACGAGGTGCAACAGAGCGACAACAGCAACCACGAGTTATGCCACACGAGGAAAAGATGAAGGAGACCAAGATCCTGTTTCGCAGAGGATTCTCCGTCGTCACAATTTAATTCTGTCTTTTCGCCCTTGTAGTAATTGGGGCTAAATTTTTGGGGGCCTGTCCCCGCATTCTTTACTACTAGGGCTTACAATCTTTTTGGTGCATGCATGATTATATTTTCTGCTTGCTTGCTTTTAAAAACCAATAAAGAAAATGTTGAGTTGCCTATTTAGAAGTTGCATGCCCTTAGGTGCACTCATTTAGGGGTGATTGAGCAGCATATTAGATCTTATTATTGCATTGCAAGCATATTAGCATGAAGATTGCTGGAGACGGGTATATCTTTCTAACTTTTTCATCTGGCTTCTGATCACGCATTTGCATTCAAATTTAAATTCAAGACCACCAAGTTGTTTGAATTTACTAATTCAGTGGTGACATAATTAAAAGCGGAACTAATAATCAGATTCAACCTTAAATCCAATTCACATTTGATCTGATTCTAAGGGACTTGTCTGCGATTTGAAAAGAATTACAAATATTTGCGGTGTGTTGCACACTTTTGACACTGAGCACGCACATTAGGCACCGTACTAAGGCTCGATCCCTTAAGGCTATAGGCACCGATCTCTTTATCGGTGCAAACCCTCCTATTGTGCTTTGTGGTGGTGGTACTATCTTTTGATCAAGTGTTTTGATACTCCATGGAGGCGGACACCCCTTAAAGGAACAAAAGGGTAGTTAAGGGGCACCGCATATGCATCACCTCAAAGGAAGGGTTCGCCCTACTTGCATCCCTTTATTCGTCCTTGGAGTAACTTCTCCCTTGATCACCTGGGAGTATCATTCAAGCAAAGTATAGGTCTTAGGGTACTCGAAGGTTGAATTAAGGCACGTAATTGCAGTGAAAAACTTGTTTGGCCATTTATTTTAACTAATTCAACATCCACAATAAAGAAGGTTAAGATTTTAGGTCCACACCCCTCTTATACCACTTACTTGGGAACCGAGGGATAAGTTTTGATCTTTGACTTATCTTTGGAGTGGAGGTTTGACTTACTCAATAAAAAAAAAATTTTGAATTGTGTTTTGTATGCTTGGTAGACGCTCTCTTGAGGGTAGTCTAGTTTTTGATCCTGAGCCTGAGAGAATTCTTAGGAGTGATCACCTAGAAGAAGAAAGAGAAGAAATGGCTGAGCAAGGTGCAAATCAACAAAGGACCCTAAGGGACTATTTTATTCCTACCAACCAACCTGCACAAGCACTAAGACGACCAGCAGGGGATAATCTGTATGAGATCAAGAGCAGTACCATATCTTTATTGCCTTCTTTTTATGGTACTATTAGGGAGGACCCCTACCGGCATTTGGAGGAATTCATCGAGGTATGTTCCACGGTAAGCTCCAGGGCTTTATTGATGAAGCCCTAATGGGGACTCTATTTCCTTTCTCCCTAAAGGATAAGCCTAAGCACTAGTATCATACCCTCGATGCAAGGGTAAATGATTGGGCTACCCTTAAGGGAGAATTTTTTAAAAAGTATTTTCCTATGAGTAAAACCAACCATTCTGGAAGAGAGATTATGGGTTTTACTCAACAGGAAGGGGAGTAATTTCATGAGACTTTGAAGCGCTTTAATGACCTTCTTGGGTTATGCCCCCACCATCAAGTGCCAAGATGGCAGTTGGTCAAAAGGTTCTATAACGGATTATCTGAAAGACATAGGCAAACCATTGATGCAGCCTGTGCGGGAACCTTCATGACCAGAACAGAGGATGAAGCCTGGGCATTATTTGAAACTTTAAGCAACAACTCCATGCATCTCTCCTCTGTCTATCAAGAAAGAAAACCATCAATCTTGCAGAGGAAGATAGAGGCCCATGAAGCTGGGGCTTCTCAGGATTTGGCTTATCAGATTCAACTATTGAATAAAAACTTTGATAGCCTGTTAGCAAACCCCAGCATGAACCCGCAAGCAGCATCTATTTTTCAGTCTTCAAGAGAATGCTCCATTTGCCAAAGCACAACTCACGCCACTGCAGAGTGCCATCAGGAAACCTAATTCCCTGAGTTGATTCAACCCGACTTGAACACGGCTCAAGGTTTCCGCCCCCCTCACAATAACCCTTACTCCAACACTTATAATCCAGGGTGGCAGAACCATCCAAACTTCTCTTGGAAGCAAGCTGATGCTTCTAACTCAGGGAATACAAGACCCTTACCTCCCCAGCCCACATACCAACCTTCTTATGAAAATCGTCCTCCGAATAAGCCCTCTGAGATGGATGAACTGAAGGCCATGATGAAAGCAATGCAAGAGCATCAGAATATGGTTATCCAATCTCAGAATAAGATAATTACTGATATGCAATCCCAAATTGGTCATCTTACTAAGGCAGTTAGGTAACATAATCCAGGGAAGTTGCCTAGCTCTTCTGAGGGGAACCCTAAGGGCAAGGAGGTTGTATTCAGGGAGCACGCCCAAGCAGTGACCGTGTTGAGGAGTGGAAAAAAGATTGACAAGCTTGATAACACTCCTATGGTTACATCTCAGAATTTCCCTTCCACACCTGACCCGACTTCCATCTCACCCGAAGAAGAGCCACACCACTCTCCCTCACAAAAAATCACCCACAATGAGGATGTCATCCTTCCACCATCCCTTTCCCGCCATGACGACCCCTCTACCCAGAAGCCGAGGGTGCCCTATCCAGAGTGCCTATCTGCTCCCGAGGAATCTTCTATTGGCTCGTCTAGAGCCAAGGATAGGACGGAAGAGATTATGGATACCTTTAGGCAAGTCCAGATTAACTTGCCTCTGTTGGAAGTGATTAAACAAATTCCGTCCTATGCCATGTTTTTGAAGGACCTGTGCACCCAGAAGCGCCAATCTAGGAAACAGGTCCAAACCAAGGTCATCCTGCCTGACCATGTTAGCTTAGTTCCTTAGCATGGAACACCCCCCAAAATGAATGACCCAGGGGCCCCGTATATTTCAGTGATTATAGGTAACCAACACATTGATGAGGCTCTACTCGATCAGGGTGTGGGGGTAAACATTCTACCGAGCTCTGTCTTCGACCTTTTGGGAGGAGGAAAGCTGAAGCCTAGTCCAGTAATCCTTCAGGTTGTAGACAGATCACTTAAGACACCGCGGGGATTGTTGGAAGATGTCGTTGTGAGAGTGGAGGATTTCTTCTTCCCTGTTAACTTTCTGGTACTTGATACTGACCCATCTAATAATCCTACAAAGCCGTCCATTATTCTGGGATGCCCCGTTTTGGCTACAGCCAATGCCTCTCTAAATTGTAGATCCAGGGCACTTATAATGGGCTTTGGGAACAAGAAGATCTGATTGAATGTTTTTGATACTTACAAGCAACCTGGATTTGAAGATTGTTCTCATATTGAGGTCGTTGATGAAATAATTGAAGAGACTACTCCAGCACTCTTATGTAGAGATCGCCTTCAGAAGGTCATATCTCAGGACCATCCCTCAATTATTAAAGAAACTGAAAGGAAAATGCCCGAACTAGAAGAGTTGCTGGGGATACACTCTGAGTCTCTATCCCCACCATAAACTGTGAAGGTAGATCCGCTGCCTGAGGCGAGGACATCTCAACTAAAACCCTCAATCCAAAAGGCTCCTGAATTGGAGTTGAAACCCCTCCCGAGCACATTGAAATATGCTTTCCTCAGCCCTAATAACATGCTCCCCATTATTATCTCGTCTACATTATCTGAATTGCAGGAGGGAGCTCTGCTTGAGTGTTTACAAAGGCACAAGGAAGCAATTGCCTGGACAATTGCTGATATTAAGGGTGTTGATCCCTCTCTTTGCATGCATCATATATACACGGACAAGTCCGTGAAGCCTTTCCGAGACATGCAGAAAAGGCTCAATCCAAATATGCGGGAGGTTGTTAAAAATGAGATTCTGAAATGGCCAGATGTAGGGATTATCTATCCCATTTCAAATAGTAAATGGGTCAGTCCTATTCACGTAGTTCCGAAAAAGGTAGGAATCACTGTGGAGGAGAATGACCAAGAAGAACTGGTGACCACTAGACCCTCAACTGGTTGGAGGGTCAACATTGATTACCGCCATTTAAACAAGGCTACCCAGAAAGGCCATTTCCCCTTACCGTTTATCGATCAAATTTTGGAACGATTGGCGAGGAACAAGTACTTTTATTTTCTGGATGGGTACTCTGGGTACAATCAGATAGCCATTTTTCTTGATGATCAGGAGCGTACCACCTTAACGAGTCCTTATGGCACTTTTGCATTCCGCTGAATGCCCTTCGGGTTATGTAACGCTCCTGCCACTTTCCAACGTTGTATGATGGCTATCTTTTCTGATATGATCGACGAGTTCGTTGAAATTTTCATGGATGACTTCTCCATTTATGGCTCATCGTTTGACCTATGCCTTGTGCACCTTGATAAAGTCTTAACCCATTGTGAAGAGGCAAAACTAGTGCTTAGCTGGGAGAAAAGCCACTTTATGGTCTAGCAGGGCATTGTGTTAGGGCATGTAGTTTCTGAGAGAGGATTAGAAGTGGACACTGCAAAAATCGATTCCATCTATAAGCTTCCATTGCTCGCCAATGTTCGTCAGGTTAGATCTTTCCTTGGCCATGCTGGATTTTATAGGCGCTTCATTAGAGACTTCAGTAAAATCTCTAAGCCACTCTATGACCTGTTAGCGAAGGATGTCTCCTTCGATTTTGATGATAGATGTGGCGAGGCTTTCCAAGCTTTGAAGAAAGCCCTCATTACCGCATCGATTCTCCAAGCACAAGATTGGACCCTCCCATTTGAGCTTATGTGCGATGCTTCTGATTTTGCAGTGGGAGCGGTCTTAGGTCAAAGGGTTGATGGCAAACCTCTTGTGATGCATTATGCCATCAAGACCCTTACGGATCCTCAGCAAAACTACACGGTCACTGAAAAGGTATTACTTGTTGTATTATTTGCTTTGGAAAAGTTTTGCTCTTATCTTTTGGGATCCAAGGTTGTGGTGTTCACTGATCATTCAGCCCTTAAGTATCTTCTAGCTAAAAAGGACACCAAACCTCGCCTAATTCGTTGGATTCTGCTACTCCAAGAATTTGACCTGGAAATTAAAGACAATAAAGGAGTTGAGAATGTGGTAGTAGACCATTTGTCTAGGATCCCTAATGAGGCATCAAACCCTGCTGGCGGCATTCAAGAGACTTTCCCTGATGAGTCACTAATGGCCGTGGAAACTAAAACTCCTTGGTTTGCTGACATAGTGAACTATCTGGTCATGGGCATCACCCCTAGTACTTGGGACAAGCAGAAGCAAGACAGGTTTATCGCCAACGCTAAATTTAATCACTGGGAGGAACCCGAGCTTTTTAGAATAGGCCCTGACCAGTTGTTCGCCATTGCATCCCAGATGAGGAACGAAGAAGTGTTCTGAGTTTTTGCCATGACCTCCACTGTGGGGGACATTTTAGTGGGAAGAAGACTTCTCATAAGGTTCTTCAATCTGGTTTTTGGTGGCCCACATTATTCTGAGATGCACATACGTATGTGGGTGCATGTCTACGTTGCCAGCAAATAGGAACCATTGGAAAAAGGGATGAGATGCCCCAACAACCTATCCTCCCTATTGAAATCTTTGATATTTGGGGCATTGACTTCATGGGTCTCTTTCCTGTGTTCTTCGGATATGAATACATCCTTGTGGCTGTTGATTATGTATCAAAATGGATAGAAGCCATCCCCACACGAACCAATGACCATTCCGTGGTCTTGGGCTTTATTAAGGCTAATATCATTTCTCACTATGGGTGCCCAAGGACGATCATAAGTGATGGAGGACCTCACTTTAAGAATGTACACTTCACAAGACTACTCCAAAATTTGGGAGTCAACCACATGATAGCCACACCTTATCATCCCCAAACGAGTGGACAAGTTGAAGTGTCTAATAGGGAGATTAAGCAAATTTTAGAAAAAACTATCAGGCCTGATTGGAAGGATTGGTCTAAAAAACTAAATGATGCTCTTTGGGCCTACAGAACTGCATATAAGACTCCTTTGGGCATGTCTCCTTTCCATCTTGTCTACGGAAAAGCGTGCCACCTTCTTGTTGAAATCCAACATAAAGCTTATTGAGCCATTAAAAACGTTAACTTAAATCTGGATAAAGTGGGAAAAGCACGTATGTTAGAATTAAGTGAGCTTGAGGAGCTTCGTAATGAAGCTTATGAAACTTCTCAAGCTTACAAGCAACGTACAAAAGTCTTCCATGACAAGCACATCATTAGAAAGACTTTTGAGCCCAACCAGTGGTTCTGGCTTTACAATTCTAGACTTAAATTATTTCCTGGAAAGCTCAAGTCCTGTTGGGATGGGCCATACATTGTTATCAATACCTTCCCTCATGGAGCTATAGAGATCAGGAACCCTATTTTAGGTGCGAGCTTTAAAGTAAATGGCCAGCGACTTAAACCGTATATTACTCTTTCAGATGGCCAGGTTTTGGATGCAGTACGGCTTGAGGAGACTTAGCTCCTCCCACTCTCCTCAGGTGATATTCTTCTATGTCTATATTTTTCCAATGAGGACATTGTCAGTCTTAGGCATGGAGGGATATAACCTGAGAATGTTTATAGTGTTTATAGCATTTATAAATATTTGAATACATATTTATATACATTAAAAAAAAAAATTCTTTTCTTGAGCTGATTGGGTTAGTCCCTAGCAAAATTACTTCATTATTGGTGGTTTTTCTTCTGGAATTATTTCTTAAGTTGAGAATCCAGTATATTTATTTCACGTGCAAGTAGACTTAGTAATGGATCCTTGGGGAAAACCAATAAGCATTTGTAGGTTACTGAACCCTTGGATAGTTCATAGAGAATCGGCATACTATCTTCTAATAAATCCACCTCATATTTGTGGGAAGTAGAGAGATTGCTGGTGCACTAAGTCTAGTGCAAGGACTCTTAAGTTCTGGATAATTAGATGATGATACTCCAGAGTTAGGCGTAGTTTTCACTCTCTGTTCCTGTGTGCGTACTTTGAGTGAATTCCTGAGAGTCACCAAATAAGGCAGATACACAGAGATTGAGTCTTAATAAAGCTATAACTATGGTGGATGGTTACGACCGTCCTTCATATAGTCCTCAGCTGAAGGAGGGTAATAGTATCAAAGGTCAGAAATACGCCTATCCTATCCATTCCTTCCCGGCGTCGAGAATAGGCACTTCTGTCAAATAAGCCACACAACTTCCTCTTGGCCATCATCATCCCTAATAATGCCTCGTAAATAAAAGTCCATATTGTGTTGTGATTGATTGAAAAAGAAATAAAAATAAGAAGTAAAAAATAAATAAAAACAGAAAGAGAAAAGTAGAAAAAGAAGAAATAGAAAGAAGAAAAGGAAGAAATAGTTATATTACAAAAAAAAAAGTCAAAGTTTATGATATAACACTGTTTCTGAGGCAGCAGAACACCTATCGCGTTCCACCGAATATGACCCATACCTACCTTCTAGTATTTCTGATCGCCTGAATACTGGTTGAGAACTCTAACTTAGTTATAGAGTTATTAGGACTTTAATTGAAGTGTGGATGTCATGTGAGGCCACCAAATAGTGAGTATAATTTCTAAATTTGGAGAGATTCGTGATCTCAGAAAGACAAAAAAGAGAGAGTGCCAAGGAACATCAAGAGAGCACAATTTTGTAGCCTGTCTCAAAGTTGACTTGTCTAATAGTCTAGAGAGCTAGAGTCTGTAGTACTAGACTATATGTAGCACCAGTTGAGTGTGTGCCACCAAATACAAATCCATTCAACTTGATATCTCCTACCTAAGCCAAACGTCGGGATCAAATTATAGATTATCGTCTGCTTTATCCCCGAGGGAAGCAGTTGCCTATCTCGATAGAAATTTTTGCCAAGGGTGATGTATGAACTCCCAATGCGAATCGGCTCTTTCACTTGGATCTGTTACCTAGGTTATCAGCACTTCACATTTGTCTGGATTCCTAAAGTTTTGAAGTAAGAAAAGAAGAAATCTTTTGATTATTTCTATTATTTTTCATTTTTGCTAGGGACTAGCAAATCTTAGGCATGGGGATATTTGATGAGTCCATTAAAATGGACTAATATTAAGCCTAAGTATCATTAATCGTACAGTTTATGTGTGTTAATAATTACAATTAAGTTGTAGAATATTTATACACATCATGATTTAAGTTTATAACATTCTATAACTTAATGATTTGGTTGTTTTTATGTGCAGGTAATAATATTCAGAAAGAACAAGGGTGTGGGGATAAATTTCACCAACACATAACAGCCACAACTCTTTCCCCCCTCCCCTGCAGCACATGGGGTTAATCTTCCGCCACCCTCCTTCAACTGATGAGGCCAGAAATAGTTAAGGGATTTGAAAATCCCGTAACTCATGCACGCTGGGAGAGAGAGGATTGAAAAGAGAGGAGGTGGAGAGAAGAGAGGGGATCTTCATCTTCCTCCTTGCGGGGAACTAACCAGCAGACGTTATGGATCCAGGAAGAGAAGCGTGCACTGTGGTCAATCTTCCCCCTTGTGGGGAAAAACCTCACCAAGCACCTGCACCCTCCAGCCTCTCCAGCCAGTAGAGGGCGCACACCCGCGCGCCCATCCCTTTGGAAGGACCTACTGCAGACGCTGCACTGCATCACCAACTGCACACAACCACGTGCCTCTACCACACAGCATCTCCCTCCAGCCACAGGCACTCGTCAATGCACCCCACCGCTCGCCTGCACGCCCATTCCTTGGGAAGGCCTTGCTGCAAAGGCGCACCACATCACCTCCCCTCAGCGCCATCTGCAGGCGCACCGCATCACCATCCAGCAGCGCGCCTTCCTCCTGCCTCTACAGCCACCAAGTCTACACGCAGCCAACTGCAAGCGCTGTGTGCAGACCACCATGCCCTCACAGCGCCCACTCATCTGCTTACGTGCCAGCCTCTGCAAGCGCCTGCACACTTGCACCAAGCCTGCGCTTCTCCACCCTGCAAGCACGTGCCTGCACACCCCACCGTTCGCTCCCCTCAACGCCATCTGCAGGTGCACCGCTCACCTCCCTTCACAGCGCCTCTCCACCGCACTACAGCAACTCATCCGCATGCGCTACCTCTGCCCACTTGCAGACCGCACGCCTGCAGCCAACCGCCCGTTGTCCAGCCTCTACCTCACTGCCTCACCGCAAGCGCGTGCATGCTCGCACGCCACCAGCACGGACCAGTGCGCTCCACAGGCTCCCTGCAATAGCCGCTCCACCTTCGTGCTCAATAGGCGGCGCTTCGGCCACCTCTGCTGGCCACCTCCGGCCACCTCTGTCACCACTGCTGCCACCACCAAAGAGCCCTCATCCTCGCCGTCCTCCTGAGCCTCGCGACAACCCCGTGATGCTCTCTCTCGCGAGGAGGAGAGAGGAAAAAAGCTCTATTTTCCCATCAATTCATATTTACATTCAATGCCATTTCCACCTAATTTTATTTTATTTATTATTATTATATTGTGGCAGAATTACACTTGAACACTCATAGTTCCTTATAATTGCATGATATTGAATTTCACTAGTTTGGAGATTAATTTTTGGGCTTAACATAAGTGCTAATTTTCTCTAGTACACATCACGTGAAGATTACATGAATTCATCCTAAATTTATTGAGGATTTCTGTGAGGGAAAACTACACATATACCCAAATCTTTTTAAGTTATTGCAAATCTTCTTTCCTTCACAATTTAAGTCAGATTTGAACAAGGATTTCGCACTATCCGAAATAACATTAAATAATTAAGTATTGATTGCATAATTGCCTCCCTATGGACTCGACCCACTCTTCTGCGAGTGGTTATTTTCATTGTTTTTGAGTAGTCGATTTTTCCACCAATTAATACTATAATGCTAAGTGAAAAGTCGTCTTTCAGCTTCCTAGGTAATTATCAGGTGAACGGCTTTCTGACTAAGGGTTATCATCCACCCCGAACCTCTATAGTCATCCAAAATTTTTGGGTGTGTTGATTGGGTGCATCACATTCTATTCTCATCCAAACCATCGGTGCATGTTTGGTAGGAGGTCCTTGAGATCACCTTTGAGGCCTCCTTTAGTCTTTCACTCCCGTTGAGGCCAGGCCTCGACTTCCATGTTTGTGCAGCAACCCCATCACATAGACATCTCCTTTGATTCATCTGAACATAATTCTCCTTCATCCATCATCATGGCACAACCCGCAGAGGAAGAGAATAACCTTGAGAATCAACTTCAGTGCCTTAATGATTTATTCCAATCATTTGTAAATCCACCACAGCGTCCTATGATGCGAGATCATTACAATCCTACTACGGTAGCGATTGAACCTCGAGTCCAAATCCAAGTTGGAGGTCCTGATTCTGAACTCAAGCCCAACATGATTCATGCAATTCCAAAGTTTCATGGGCTCAATTCTGAGGATCCTTTTCAGCACATCAAACAACTCAAGCATCTAGCCCAGACCTTCGGGTTAGATGCCCAAAATCGGGATATTCTTCTCATGAAGGTGTTCTCCTTCTCTCTCATGGACAAAGTAGCTCATTGGTATCAGACTCAAATGCATCCAATCAACACATGGGTTGAACTACAATCCGAGTTTCTAAAAAACTTCTTCCTAGTTGGTCGAACGAATGCTTTACAACACCAGATCACATACTTCACATAGCAACCTGGAGAACCACCTTACGAGGCATGGGATCATTTCCTAGATCTCATGCGAAAGTGCCCCCATCACTGAGTTCCTAAATGGGAACAAGTCCAGTCTTCTTACTAGGGACTCTACGAAGATATTCATTTATTCTTCAATGCAACATGCAGAGGAAATATCATCGATCAACATGAACACACTATGTGGGAGATTCTCGAGAATATGTGTGAGAACTCCATTAATAATGACTCCATGGGCCTATTCGACCGAACCAATGGCCACGCATCGACGAATCCAAGGGGGCACATGAGACGGAGTGCCTATCCTCATTTGTCGACTTGGAATTGAGGGCCAGTCATTTAGACAAGGTCTCTATCATTGAGAAGAAGGTAGATGAGCTAGCTCGACATCTGCAGCAAGCCACTTCTGTGCAAAACCCATTTGCATATTCACCCTCTAGGAGGGAAGCTGTGCATAACATCTATTACTGATCTTCTCAGGGGATTTACCCGTATCCACCCCTATTTGACTCTAGGGCTGGAGGAAACTACGACCCCGCCTACTCCAGTTGGGGGAACTCTAAACCCTCGTACTTTGACTTTTCTGAGGTTCCTTAGACCTGCAAGGACCTCAACGCCATCCATAACGACCCATTCTCTAATACTTATAACCCTGGATGGCAGAATCATCCCAATTTCCTATGGATAGGAAACAATCAGAATCAGAGACCACCATATCAACCTCGTCCACAAGCTCCTTGTGTATATCAATAGCCTCTGCCTCGGCCTAACCCCACCTATCAATCTAGGCTAACTCAGATCAAATGACTCTTATCCTTCAGACTGTGACTGACATTTAAAAGACAAATGCAGCTATGCAAAAACAGCACAAAGATGAGATCACAAAGGTTCGCAATCAACTTGCTCGGGTGGCAAATTCTCGCCAACCTGGCACACTCCCTTCGCAACCTCTGCCGAATCCAAATAACATGCCGAACCAGAGGTGCGTTATGAACCCAAATCCAGACCAAGCACACATGATTTATCAGACCCCTTCTGCTCCATCACTCGACGGGATGGAAGCTTCAACATCGTACTCAGGATTTCAGTAGTAGCCACCTATTTTACCCACACCAAACCAGAACCAAGTAGGACTAAATTCAGTAACAACCCATAGTGGCAAAGCAACACAGGACCCACCTTACCCAAGACACTTTCAGCCTAGTAGTTGATGCGAAAATACGCGGTTTGTTAATTAGGCAATGTAGTGTCATTGCAATGCGTAAATCCGCTTTCGCTTTTAAATATATGACCTAGATAGTGGGGTATCTAGGGTCGTCCAAGGAAGCAATTTTGTTGCAAAAATCGATCTCTTGCTCGGAAATGGAAATCAACTTTTTTTTGGTCTTTTTCAATATATCATTTCTAAGTTTTTGAAATTAAGGCAACAACTGAAGTTGTTGGCGGGAAAAATTACTACACCTACTATGCTAATCTAAGTGACAAAAATTATCCTCTTTCTAAGCTCAACCTAGCTGCATGGAGGCGTAGGTTAATTAGAAAGGAGTGAAACTATACTAAAGATAAAGCAAGGTAATGCAGAAAAAGAGTGCAAGAAGAAATCAAGGCAACTTCTTTTTTATACTAAAGGAAATTGTCTACTAGTAGATGAATGCTTCTACAAAAAAAAACAAATTGAAAACAAAATAAAGACAAATCCTTTAGATGATGATGGTGATGAAGAGGATGAAGGTCTTCTTGCTCCAAGCCTGCTAGCTCCTGGGCTTGAAAACAAGATCTTCAGCTCCTTCCTTCTATATCCCCGCCAAGATGATGTCCTCCAAAGCAAGCCCTAAGGAGGTGTGCCCTAAGCTTTTCTCCAAGGGCAGACGTCCATCCTAGGTCCTTCTCCTTTGCCAGGCCATCCTCCTTGAAATGGAAAGGTCCTCCTTAGCGTGGCCCAAGTTGAGGAGAGTGGGGAGAAGAAGGAACCAAAGGGGCTGGTGATGTGCCCCCTTAATCTTCTTCTCTACTTCTTCTTCTTGGTCGTAGGTATAGGTGCATGTAGGTGGAAGTAAACACTAATGGAGGATGAAGAAAATGTGGGAAGATAGGTGGGTATATATAGTGTTGGAAGGGGGGCAGACGTGCTCTTGGAATGGATGGCTAGGATAGGATATGGCAGGTATTTGGGGATCCTATGGCTAAGGGTGATTGGCGCCAACCCAAGGGGTACCTAGGTGGTGGTTATGGGTGGTGGCACCCTTTGAAGTTGGTTGCAAAATAGCTTCTATAAGGGTGGCTTAGGTGGCACCAAGCAGGGTTCTGCAAGGAGGGGTAGGTGGGTGGCTAGGATGGGTTGTAGGGTTAAGTGTATGGTGGATATGGGGGTGGATGTTGGTGCCAAAAAGGGGGGTAGTTAGGGATAGGTTTTGGAGACAAAATTGGTGCCTTTTGATGGTGATGATGGGGTGAAGAGGTGGCTATGTAGTGGCGCCAACTTGGAGTAGAATAGCTAGCTTAGGTGAGCTTAAGTAGGGCTTAAGTTGGTGGAGCTAGCTAGGGTTGAATTGAAGGTGGTGGATGGCCAAGGAGCTGGTTTCTAGCCAAGCTAAGCTAAGCTAAGCTAGCTATGGAGTACAGGAGGAGGTATTGGAGCTAGGATTTGAAGAGAGGAGCTGAGGAGGAGAAGCCTGGAGCTTGAACTAGAGTTGGCAACTGCTGAAGGGGGTGGCATGGAGCTACTCTAGCTGGCTTAGCTTCCTAGTTCATTGCTAGCAAATAAGACAAGCTAAAGTAATCTAGCTTCTGCCATAATGAGCTGAGGTGAGCTGGGTCTGGTGCTCCCTGGGAGGATCAAGCTGGTTGAGGTAGTTAAGGTAGCTTAGCTCAACTAAGTTGAGCTAAGCTAAGTCCCTGGGAGCTGGACTTGAGCTTCCGAGCTAGGATGAATTCATCCTCAGTTGGTTGGAGTTGAGCGCAGCTAGATGTAGCTGGACCTAAGCTGGGGTGAACTCCAGTCAACTCAGCTGAGCTAGCTAGAGCTCCCTGTGGACTAATGGGAGTTGAGATGAGCTAGACTCAGCGAAGTTGAGCTGGATCTGAGCTGACCTGAGCTAGGGTGAGCTAAGATGAGCTCTCTTGAGCTGTCATTCAGCTGAGATGAGCTAAATGGGGCTATGATGAGCTGACCCTAATCCAAGTGAGCTGGATTCCAGGTATGGTGAGCTAGATCAAGTTGTGTTTCAGCTAGTGAGAGCTTCTCCTTCTCCAGTTGCCTTCTTGAGTGCTAGGTACTAGGGATCTAGTGATCTGTTTATCCCTAACACTCATAAAAGCATATTAGAAGCACAATAAGAAATGCAATGCATGCCTAACCTAATTAATGCCTAAATGAGGCCCAAAAACCCATTTGCGGAGTAAAATCCTAAAAGCTAGCTTTGTTTTAATGCATAAGAATGATGATAAACTGGCGTTTATTATATCCCCATGCTTATCTTTTGCTAGTCTCTTAGCAAAACTTTAATTTTTTGGAAAATGAAATTTTCGGGAAATCTAATATTTTTTACTTTTGAGGAGAAAAAGATTAAGGGACCTTAGTTCATCGAAACACAGGAGGGACAGGATTTGTTAAGGATAAACATCAGGATTTGTTTTTGGATCTGAAAAAAATTAGACAAAATGGGATCAATATATCCTTTAGAAAATTCACAAATTAACCCCTTGTTAATTCAGATGACTTGAAGTTTCTATTTTTAGGATTTTTCTGGCTCTTGAATCTGATTCGTAACTTGCAATATCCTTTAAAACCTTGTGTCTATGCTTATGAAAAGCCAACATTTATATGGGCATGTTTTTGGTTTAAAACTTTTTTTTTCCCTATCCCCCATGCTTATTTTTAGCTTAGTCTTACAACAGATGTGTTGGGATCATCATTCCCATTAGCAATCCTCGAGGGGGCTCTGGGGCCAGTACTTCGGGATAGCACTGTCCATGACACTACCTAGCAGCTCACAACCTCGAAACACAATGCGGTGTAAAAGGGCGCTCCAAGTAAACTCAAGCTCTTGCTCTGACACTATAGGTAGAGCACCGTCCAAGAGACTTGAGCAGCTAAAATGTTCTTTAATGCTCCATCTAAAGATATGAAATATAGATATGGAGCAACACCGAGGCGATAACATGTTGACATCGCGTCCTCAAAGGAGGCATTTTCCTCCTTGTCGGCGGTGGGAACTTAAGCTAATGATCTGCTTTAGACCTTTACTAAGTCCAAACAAGGGGGTTTTTCTAATTTTTAGTTATTTTTAAGTGTTGGCTTGTGTGTGAAAATTGACACAGGAAGTTCCTATAGCATGCAAGTTTTTGAATCCGAAACTAAGTCAAATACTTTCCACATTACAAAAGAGGATCAAGTCAACTGAACTATCACGAGTTCAGGTGGAATTTTAGAGAAGGATATCTGATCTAGTCTAAAAATAGACCCTGAGATTCTAATGATTAGATCCGCATCCACATCCCTAGTTTGTTAAAGATTAAATCCCATTATACCAAAAGTGAGTTTTTTACCTTAGTCCCAATTTCGAATTGTTTCCTCCAAAGGTTTTCAACATTTTTATATTTTTGGGTATGCAAGTAGGGAAATAAAATAACTAAAGAAAAAATGCATGTTTTTTGGTTTTGAAAATCCTAAATTGATCGTCAAATTTTAAAAACAGCCCCCCATGCTTAAGATAAGAAATGTCCTCATGCATTAGGAGGAAAAAGGGATCACCTTAATGAAGAACGGTTGGGTTTAGGATAGTCAAAATCTGGAAAAAGAAAAAAAAATAGGAAAAAAAATGATGGGTTACCTCCCATCCAGTGCTATCTTTTACGCCATTCAGCCAGGCGTGAATGTATGTACGGAAGATGGACAGTCATGTAAATAATTGGACACTTGAATTCCCACAAAAAAAGTGTCTTCCTCTAGATCCCTAAAAAATTGATTAGAAGCTATATAAGGATCAAAGTTGGGTGGAAAATGATAAGTGTATCCCGAGTCTAGCCATGGTTTTAAATCAGGTTGGATGCAAAACTTGGGTGAGGTTGGTGGTAGGTCCATAAGAAAGAAGTTGGGGAAGGAATGGAGAGGATTAGGTGATGTTAATGTCGAAAAGTGGGGTGTGGGAATAGTGGGTGGGTTAGGGTGATCAGGGGGCGCATCAGGAATTGATTTGGGGTCAAGACAAGCCTCTAGACCATAAATTTCGTTGACCACTAATTCTAAATCAGAGTCCTCAAAAAAATTGTGGTTGGTAAGGGTATCTATCAACGTTGCCTCCACCATATTGGAAATTTTCATATCTGAGTCCTCAAAAAAGTTATCATCATGGAATCTCCTAGAGGATTTGAAAATATCTAAATTGATATTTGGCTGGCATAAGTGATATCCATTTTGCCTGTGTGGCAATTGATATTTGCCTTTGCAGTGGCCAAAAAAGGGCGTCCAAGGATTATTGGGGAGTCCAGTAATGATTCAGGTACCTCAATGTCAAGGACCAGAAATTCTGTAGGGAAGACACAATTCTAGACCCTGACCAAAACATCCTCGACAATCCCACGAGGCTTGATTGTAGATCAGTTGGCTAATTGCAGGGTAACCTCGACAGGTTTTAATTTGTCGATCTGAAATTCTTCAAATAAAATCATGGGAATATTATTAACTGAGGCACCAAGATCAAGGAGGGCACAATTAAAGGTAGTATGATCAATAATTACTGAAATTAAAGGTGCCCCCAGATCTTTCATCTTAGGAGGTAGCTTGCTCTCTATGACAGAGCTTACTATCTTCGAAAGATACACCTATACTAGATTTTTGGCCTACCTTTTAGGAGTACAGATCTCCTTAAAAAATTTGGCATAGGTAGGTATATATTTGATGGCATCTAGGAGAGGAATATTGATTTGAACTTGCCCAAATAGATCCATGAGTTCATTTGTGGTGGGCTCAGATTTCTTTTTTCTGTTGGTGGTAGGGTGGAGAGCTTGTGGGAAAAGGATAGGAATCGTGTCTTGAGATTTTTGTATTTCTCTTTCTTCCTGATGGGGAGGTGGGGAGTCAATTTGCATAGTGATGGAGATTTCACCAGGTTTGTGTGAAGGCCCAGGATCAATGGTGGTTTTCCTACTCCTCAATGTAACTGCATGTGCAATCGGATTATTATTTGGAGGAGGTGAGGGGGCCTACGGTTGCAGAAACCTGGGAGGTTATTGAGGTGGTGAATTAGTAGGAGGCTGATTCAGGTAATGTGGATTTCTGCCTAGATATTGGTTCCTTTGGTGATTAGGGTTGGGCATGGGTTGGGACGGAAGATGTCCTACATGTCTTTGCATTGGAGTAACCCCAATCTCATTGTTCAGATTTGTGATGGTGTGTGTTACTTCCATCATTTTTGTTTGCATTTCCTGCAGGGTTCGCATCATCTAGGCATTGATGTCTTGCTGGGATGGCCCAGGATGAAAGGTTGGATTCTACCCATAACCATTAAAAAGATCTGGTTGGGAAGGAACCTAATCATTCCAGAAGTAGTTCGGGTAATTTTTCCAAATGGGAGAATTTTTAAAGGGCTCCTAGATGGCAAAAATATTTTTAGTGGGGTTAAGATCTGGATAGTTGTAATTCCCCAGTGAATCATGGGCAACCTCAGAATACTGGTAATAATCAGCAGGAGTAGTGTTGAGATTTTGCAAATTTTCTCTTCGTGGAAAGTTAGGTTGGGTTAGATGTGGACTGTGTGGAGCTTGTGTTGATGTGGCCAGTCTTTCCTCAATTTTCTTTTGATTAATATGCATCTGGTCGAGTTTTTGAGAGATCAATTGAAGATCGTCTTGGGTGACAGGGATAGATTGAGTGCCTACTTCATGAACACTGAACTGTTCGTTTTGAGTTATGCAAAATGTGTTCATGGAAGCTTGATTAAATGAGTTTTCACTCATTTCTTCAAAAAGGTCATAGGAACTTTCAGCATCCTTATTTAAGAAGTTGTCACCACATGAGGCATCAACGAAATGTCGGATTTGATCCTCTAATCCATGATAGAAGATTTGCATGAGCTGCAATAAAGGAATCTCATGGTGCGGGCAACTTCTTAAGAGATCTTGAAATCTTTCCCAAGAATCATGCAAAGTCTCACCAGATTTTTGGTGAAAGGTCGTAATAAATCTTCACAAGGAATTAGTAAGACTTATGGGAAAAAATTTCTTGAGGAAGGCACTCTTGAGCTAAGGCCAAGTTGTGATGGGTCAGCCAATGGTCCTGAACCAAATAAGTGGCCTTATCTTTAAGAGATAATGGAAAAAGCCACATTAACCATATGTCCTCTTGCACATTTCGGGAATGGGTTGTTTGTGCAAGAAGAGTCAGCTCTTCAAGGTGGCTGAAAGGGTCTTCCCTAGGAAGGCCATGGAAGTGTTTAATCAGGTTCAGGACTGCAGGCTTGATCTTGAAGTCCCCCTCTAGTATGACCACCCCTGGTCATTCCTCATAATAAGATGGATCATAAAAATCTTTTTGAGGAATAACAGGCTGCTGACAGGGTGGTGGGTTTGGCCTTTGATTAGCTAGGTTTTGAATGTTCCTAATCAATGTTTGTTGATTGGAATTTAATTTATCAATCTGCTTAGCCATCAATTTTAAAAGATCAGGCAGCGGGTCTTGATGTTGTGTTTAGGGCAATTCAAGATTAGGGAGCTCCAAGCGTGGGAAGTTAAAGGTGGGTGGGTTTTTGGTGGAAGGGTTAGAATTAGGGCTGGTAGTGGGGTTAGAGGTAAGATTAGAGGTGGAAGTGGAAGGATTAGTGGACCCATTTTGTTGATTTTCCATTTCTTAGAAGAAGAAGAAGACAGAAAAAGTGGTCTTTTTGTGCGTGGGGCGAATCAAATGGTCCTTCCTGGTGCAGATTTTGAGATCGTCGCCCGTGCATAAAATGGAAGAATGGGAGGGGAGGAGAAGAGAAAGAGATGAGAGAATGTGTGCAAATTAAACAACAAAAGCTAGACCTATCTTAAGTGTGACTCCCTAAAAATAAATGTAAGACTTGGTCTACGTAGAAAATAAGTAATCAATAGTGAATACCCGTTCTATCAACAAATATAGCCAAGTTGCTTAAGGGGAGGTTTGGGCCCAAACATTTCCCAGGGAAAACCCCAGGTGCTTGTACAAACCTGTGCCTAGTCGTTTGACACGGCCCCTCAGCCTGAACACCAGATATAGATGACAGAATTGATATTAACTAAAGAAAACTTAAAACCTATATAGCAAGCCAAAGCTGATGAAGCCTTAGGGGTCAAGTTGCTACAGATTTTAGTTAGGTCTAGGATACTATAGTGCACACAGAATGTGGAGGGCGTTAATTTGGGTTATTGCCCTATTATTTCAATTTTTTTGTGTGTGTCAGGAATTGGAAAGTGGTTCCAATTAAAAAGCAAGTTGTCACACAATTTCTTGTATTTTTGTCCTTTAGGATTTGATTTAATTCAATGTGTTTTAAGGTTTCTCCTTTTTAAATTTCCAAACAAGTTTGAAACTCCACAATCAAAGGAAAAATAAGTTATATTGGCAATTGTTAATTTCCTTTAACGTGAGTCGCTAAAAAGAAAGAAAGAAATCCTAAGCCAATTGTCCCTAAGATAGAAAATTACTATTAATGAATTATTTTTAGGCTTTCTGTATTAAGTAGTAGTCCAAACAAGTGAAACAACACCAATACTTTAAAAAAAATTAAACAAGGATTCCAGAAAATATTTTTGTAAGATTTTAGGAAGTTTTTTGAAAATTATTTTGAATTTTTACTTATACTAGTGTCAAAGTCTAAAAATGATATTCATGGGTATTTTGGACTTTTCAGTATTACAACCGACCTCAGAAAATTTTGGTGATTTTATATGATGTGTAAAATTTCACAAGGATTCCAGAGAGCTAAATTTCACAAAAATTAGATGGAAATGAAAATTCTAAAAATTCACAGACAGTAGCAAAATATGAAGATTAGAGGGTATGATCCCTCTGCAGTCCACAAATTTTTAAAATTTAAATACAAAGCTAATTGATCTAAAATTTGGAGCAAATGTTTCTAACTAAATTTGGAATCACTATATGAAATTTTATTATTTTAAGAGGCTTGTGGTGTTGGGAATTGATTTTTCAAGTCCAGACAGAAATCTAAACCTGAAAAACAAAACACCAATACTTGAAATGGAGTGGTGTTAATGAAACATTCAAGCAAACAATGAATTTTAATGGACACCACTCCTCTTAATTAAGATGTTTGGGATCCTAAAAGCCAAGTTCAATATTTTTTTGGTAGTTTTAATTAACTATGTGACAAGAAAAGAGAACCAACCTGAAAATCTGCGGGAAGAAAAGGAACTTTGAGCTTTCGCTTCCCAATTCCCGATTTCCCGCAGTAGTTCCTGCACGCACTAGAGAAAAAAAAGAGAAGAGGATGAGATCCACTTCCAGCAAGAGAAAACAAAATTAAGCAAACCCATGGCTTCCATGTAACGACGTCAAAAAGTGATGTGAAAATATGTGGTTTGTTAATTAGGCAATTTAGTGTCGTTGCAACGCATGAATCCGCTTTAGCTTTTAAACTTATAACCTAGAAAGTGGGGTATTTAGGGTCATCCAAGGAGGCAATTTGGATGCAAAAATCGGTCTCTTGCTCGGAAATGGAAATCAACTTTCTTTTTGGTCTTTTTCAATATATCATTTTTATGTTTTTGAAATTAAGGCAACATGCGAAGTTGTTGGCGGGAAAAATTACTACACCTACTATGCTAATCTAAGTGAAAAAAATTATCCTCTTTCTAAGCTCAACCTAGATGCATGGAGGCCTAGCTTAATTAGAAGGGAGGAGTGAAACTTTACTAAAGATAAAGCAAAGTAATGCAAAAAATGAGTGCAACAAGAAATCAATGCCACTCCTTTTTTATACTAAAGGAAATTATCTACTAGTAGATGAATGCTTCTACAAAAAAAAATAAATTGAAAACAAAATAAAGACAAATCCATTAGATGATGATGGTGATGAAGAGGATGAAGCTCTTCTCGTTCCAAGCCTGGCAGCTCGCAGGCTTGAAAAGAAGATCATCAGCTCCTTCCTTCTATAGCTACGCCAGGATGATGTCCTCCAAAGCAAGCCCTAAGGGGGCATGTCCTAAGATTTTCTTCAAGGGTGGACGTCGACCCAAGGTCCTCCATTCCCTGGCCATCCTCCTTGAAATGGAAAGGTCCTCCTCCTTGGCATAGCCCAAGTTGTAGAGAGTGGGGAGAAGAAGGCACCAAAGGGGTTGGCAATGTGCCCCCTTAATATTCTTCTCTACTCCTTCTTCTTGTCCATAGGTATAGGTGGATATAGGTGGAAGTAAACACTAATGGAGGATGAAGAAAATGTGGGAAGATAGGTGGGTATATATAGTGTAGGAAGGGGGGCATAGGTGGCTCTTGGAATGGATGGCTAGGATAGGATATGGGGAGTAGTTGGGATCCTATGGCTAAGGGTGATTGGCGCCAACCCAAGGGGTACCTAGGTGGTGGTTATGGGTGGTGGAACCCCTTGAAGTTGGCACCAAAATGGCTTCTAGAAGGGACATTAGGTGGTGCCAAGTAGCGTTCTAGAAGGACGAGTAGGTGGGTGGCTAGGATGAGTTGTAGGGTTAAGTGTATGGTGGATATGGGGGTGGATGTTGGCGCCAAAAAGGGGGGTAGTTAGGGATAGGTTTTGGCGCCAAAATTGGTGCCTTTTGGTCGTGATGATGGGGTTAAGAGGTGGCTGGGTGGTGGCTCCAACTTGGAGTAGGATAGCTAGCTTAGGTGAGCTTAGGTAGGGCTTAAGTTGGTGGAGCTAGCTAGGGTTGAATTGAAGGTGGTGGATGGCCAAGGAGCTGGTTGCTAGCTAAGATAAGCTAAGCTAAGCTATCTTAGCTAGCAATGGAGTAGTGGGGGAGGTATTGGAGCTAGGGTTTGAGGAGAGGAACTGAGGAGGAGAATGCTAGTGCTTGAATTGGAGCTGGCAGTTGCTGAATAGGGTGGCATGGAGCTACTCTAGCTGGCTTAGCATGCTAGTTCTTTGCTAGCTGCTTTGCCAAGTTAAAGTAAGCTGGCTTATACCATAATGAGTTGAGGTGAGCTGGGTCTGGTGCTCCTTGGGAGGATCAAGCTGGTTGAGGCAGCTTAGGTAGCTTAGCTCAACTAAGTTGAGCTAAGCTTAGACTGTAGGAGTTGGACTTGAGCTTCCTGAGCTGGGATGAATTCATCTTCAGCTGGCTGGAGTTGAGTGGAGCTGGATGTAGCTGAACCTGAGTTGTGGTGAACTCCAGTCAACTCAGCTAAGCTAGCTAAAGCTCCCTGTGGACTAATGGGAGCTGAGATGAGCTAGACTCGGCTAAGTTGAGCTGGATCTAAGCTGACCTGAGCTAGGGTGAGCTAAGATGAGCTCTCTTGACCTGTTATTCAGCTAAGATGAGCTGAATGGAGCTAGGATAAGCTAACCCTAATCCAAGTGAGCTGGATTCCAGCTATGGTATGCTGGATCCAGCTAGTGAGAGCTTCTCCTTCACCAGTTGCCTTCCTGAGTGCTAGGGTACTAGGGATCTAGCAATCTATTTATCCCTAACACTCACAAAAACATATTAAAAACACAATAAGAAATGCAATGCATGCCTAACCTAATTAATGAATAAATTCAGGCCAAAAACCCATTTCGAAGTAAAATCCTAAGAGCTAGGTTTGTTTAATGTATAAGAATGATGATAAAATGACATTTATCAGTAGTAACCCAAACCCTAGGATAGTCTTCTAGGATACCCCTATCCTAGATCAAGAACCTGGACCTACTCTAGAGAAACCATCCAACGTTCCATTTCCTGAGGCCTTGATAAAGGGAAAGAGGACAACCAAACCCGTGGCACCTAAGGAGGACCTAGTCAAGCTCTTTGAATAGGTCCATATAAACATCCCCTTGGTGGATGTGATTCACAATGTACCAGCTTATGCACAATTCCTGAAAGATGTGTGTACACCTAAGCATAAGCCGCGAATCAAAAGTGGGAGCCCAATCATATTGTCAGAAAGAGCTTGCTCTGTAATTTTGAGCAAACTCCCACCTAAGGAAAAAGGCCCAGGTACTCCCCGGATTTCCTGTACAATTGGTGATATCCAATTTGATAGAGCATTATTGGATCTAGGAGCCTCCATAAACCTAATACCTACATTCCTACTTGACCATCTTGAGGAATCTGAGCTCAAACCAACAGGGGTGACATTACAGTCGGCAGATCGATCTATTAAGTCACCTAGAGGAGTTCTTGAACATGTCATTGTTAGGGTTCGGGATTTCTATTTCCTGGTGGATTTCATAATCTTGGATATGGATGCTCCAGAAAATCTAAAAAACACACCAATCATATTAGGGAGACCCTTTCTAGCCAATGCTACAGCCAACATAAATTGTGAGGAGGGCCAAATTCAATTGAAATTTGGGAACCAGACACTAAAGATCAACATCTTTATGGCCCAACAAGAGATTAATTATGGAGTTATAGAATAGATATGTGATATCAAGGCTGTGAATAATGATCCATATATTGAGGAAAACATGTCTACTTCTGACCAACCACAAGAGGATCAAAACCCGCAATTAGAGGAGTCCAAACTAAACCTAGACACACCCATAACTCCTTCCCTTGCTCCTGACACACACCCTGAACCACCTGCTACTGCTGATAACCCTGTCTTGGAACTCAAGCCTCTTCCCGATCATCTAAAGTACATCCTTTTGGGATCCAATCAGACATGTCCTATGATTATCAATTCCAGACTCACACCTGATCAGGAATCCCATCTGATCACTATTCTCCAGCAACATCGAAGAGCCATTGGATGGACTCTCAATGATTTGACTAGTATCAGCCCCTCTTACTGCACACACCACATCTATACTGAAGAGGGCACACGACCTTCTCGTGAAATGCAGAGACGTCTGAATCATAATCTGCAGGAGGTTGTGAAAAAGGAGATCATCAAGTGGTTAGATGCTGGGATGATCTACCCGATCTCTGATAGTTGGTGGGTGAGTCCAATCCAAGCTGTGCCTAAGAAGGTAGGACTCACCGTAATCACGACTAAGATCGAAGAAATCATACCGACCCGTGTGGCAAATTCATGGAGAGTCTGCATTGATTACAGAAGACTCAATACCTCCACGAAGAAGGATCATTTCTCACTACCATTTATTGATCAGATCCTCGAGAAACTAGCAGAAAATAGATTCTTCTACTTTTTGGATGGGTACTTCGATTATAACTAGGTGGCAATCCATCCTGAGGACCAAGAGAAGACCACTTTCACCTGCCCCTTTGAGACATACGCGTTCCGAAGGATGCCTTTCGATCTCTACAATGCACCCTCTACTTTTCAGCGATGCATGCTTGCCATATTTCTGTATGGTAGGTGATTATCTAGAAGTCTTCATGAATGACTTCTCAGTGTTTGGTGAATCATTTGACGATTGCCTCCTGCACTTGCTCCAGATCCTCAGGCGATGCATTGACATGAATCTGGTTCTTTCCTGGGAAAAGAGCCACTTCATGGTGCCTGAAGGAGTTGTCCTGGGACATCTCATCTCAGGAAAAGGCATCTAGGTTGATCAAGCCGAGGTGAATCTGATTTCCAAACTTCCTTTGCCTAGCTCGATCAAGGACATCTCATCTTTCCAAGGGCACGTCAGTTTTTACTGTTGATTAATTCCTGATTTCTTGAAAATCACACACCCCCTAACTAATCTACTATCTAAGGATGTTCCTTTTGAAATATCCAAGGAATGCACTCAAGCATTTGAGATCCTACATGATCGAGTTACTCAAGCCCTAATCCTACAGTCCGCTGATTGGTCTCAACCCTTTGAGATCATGTGCAATGCATCTGATTTCGCTGTAGGAGTGGTACTTGGGTAGAAAATTGACAGGAAACCCATGGTAATCTACTACGCTAGTAAGACACTTGACGAGGCTCAGCGTAACTACACAGTTACTGAGAAAGAGCTACTAGCCATAGTATTTGCCCTGGAAAAGTTCAGATCATATCTTATAGGTTCTAGTGTTATCATTTACTCTAATCACACAGCTGTGAGGCATCTCCTTGCAAAGAAGGACGTGAAACCTCAACTAATCCACTGGATCTTGCTGTTGCAAGAATTTGACCTCGAGATTCACGATAAGGCGGGAAAATAGAATGTGGTAGTTGACGCTTGTCCCGCCTTCCATCTGCCATTATCGACCCTTCTAGACCCATTACCGAATATTTTCCTGATGAGCACCTCCTGACTATCATTACAAGGCTTCCATGGTTTGCTGATCTAGTAAACTACTTGGCATCACATTAGATTTCGTCTGATTGGCCAAAGGCCAAGAGAGACAAATTGCTTTTTGATGCAAAGTACTACTTTTGGGAAGACCCATATCTTTTCCGCATCAGTGCTGATCAAATCATTCGATGGCGTGTCCCAGAAGTGGAAATTCAAGGCATCTTGTCCATCTGCTATGACTAGGAATGCAGTGGACACTTCTCTGGTCATAAAACTGCAACGAAAATCCTCCAGTGTGGCTTCTATTGGCCCATGATTTTCAAAGATGCATACAATCACTACAAGGCATACAATCATTGTTAGACCTTAGGCAACATGAACTACCATGATATGATGCCCTTACAGCCAATTCCTGTATGCGAAATCTTTGACATCTAGGGGATTGATTTTATGGGACCCTTTCCTGTTTTGGACAGCTTCGAGTATATTCCACTCACTGTTGACTACGTGTCCAAATGGATTGAAGCCATTCAGACCCAAACCAATGATCATTAGGTGGTTATCAAATTCATTCATCAGAACATCTTTTCTCGGTTCGGGATTCCACATGCTATAATCTCTAATGGAGGGACCCATTTCACTAATTTCAATTCAAGGCACTAATGACCAAATACGTGGTGTCACACCAAATCTCTACTCCTTATCACCCCTAAACTAATGGTCTGCTGAGCTATAAAATCGGGAGATCAAGAAAATCCTCCAGGTCACTGTTAGATCTGACAGGAAAGACTGGTCATCTCGACTTGCGGATGCTTTGTGGGCTTATAGGATAGCCCACAAAATCCAACTAGGTATGTCACCCTTCATATTAGTGTACAGGAAGGCATGCCACCTCCCCATCAAAATGGAGCACAAAGCCTATTAGGCAGTACGGAATTACAATCTCAATCTTTCTAAGGTAGAAACCCACAGAAAGCTTCAAATGAGCGAGATCGATGAATTACGCCACGACGCGTATGAGAACTCATGAATTTACAAAGAGTAGGTTAAAGCTTTTCATGACAGGCACATATCCAGAAAGACCTTTTACCCTGGTCAAAAAGT
Source organism: Thalassia testudinum (assembly GCA_037157565.1). NCBI lineage: Eukaryota > Viridiplantae > Streptophyta > Magnoliopsida > Alismatales > Hydrocharitaceae > Thalassia > Thalassia testudinum. The sequence continues at coordinate 218,163,176 of JAZHRO010000031.1, read as the reverse complement.
CCTACTCTTTGATGCCAAACACAAGTTGTTCCCAGGAAAACTCAGATCAAAGTTGATCGGACCTTACCTCATCCTACGAATCTTTGGAAATGAAGACATTGAAACCAGTTAACGCAGCCACAATTCAAAACCTTTTGTTGTTAATGGTCAGTGAGTCAAACCATTCATTGAACTTACCGATACAAATTTGGCTGAGACATATTTTAACCTCCATTCTCCCTGAGCTTATTACGCCCAGCCGATGGCGTAAAACTCAACGCTTAATAGGAGGCAACCCATCATTTTGAAAAACCCGAAACCTTTCTTGACACATTCCTATGCTGAACTCATATTGCACTTTAGGGTTCATCCACTAGAACAGCTGACTCCACCTCTGGTACCCATACCTGAGCTTGAAATCATTCACAACAATCATCCCTACCCATTAACCCACCCAAAAACCTATTCTAATGAATGATCTAAGCTGAACTCGAACCCACCTAATTTACAATGAGAACATTGCAAATCGTAGGCATGGAGGGTATTAAAGTGCAAAATGACATGAAAATCATCTCACAAGAAAAGGTTCCATCAAAAAAAATCACATATCCCAAAAATACCAAAAAAATAAAAATTCTTGAGAAAGAACAAAAAAATTGAGAGAGAAAATTCTGAGGGCATATTTGTTTTGAGGAGAAAAAGGGGAGAAGTTAAAAATGTCAAAAAAGGAGAATAAGTTGGAAAGAAAAGAAAAGAAATAGTCATTAGTAAGAAATTAAGGGATTGACTTAGTTCTAGACCATATCAAAAGAAAGAAAAAGAAAGGCAAAAAGTGCTAACAAAATAAAGAAGAGATTAGTAGGAACACTGATTTTAGGCCTTTTGGGCTATGATCATAGGCTTAAAAATTCAAGTATCCGCTAAGATCTGTATAGTCCTCAAGAGGTTGAGGATAATGTGAAGCTTAACCATTAGGTCTAAGGATTAGGGAGTATTCGACCTCGTTAACTGACCTCTGGTTTGCGGGACTCGGTAACCTAAGCACCCCAATCCACACACAGTTTGGTTCAATGTGCTTAAGTATCAAAATCACATAAATGCATTTAAATCGTTCCGAAAAAAGTCACCTAGATTAGGAGCGGCTAATCAACACATGTTGATTTGGATGAGTTCCCAACATGGAGAGGCGAGAAATTCGTCTCGAAGATGCACAATAACATACCATCTCCTCAGTGTTTGTCTCCTAGGATATTTATATATCCTACCGGGGGCATGTAAGTACCCTGTGCTGATTCAGATGCCATGGGCGACATTATCCCGAAATGTCGATTGATAGGGTCTAGATTTAGCTACAAGACACCATGGACAGGATTATCCCGAAATCTCGAAAGCTAGGGTTTTAGGGGATGCCATGGGCGGTGCTATCTCGAAGCATTGATTGCCAGGGACCCTTCGAGGATTGATGATGGGGACTAGGAATTCAATACAGACCATGGTGTGAAGCTAATCCAAAGCTAGAAATAAAAAGAAAAGAGAGAGAAAACTCTCCAAAAGGAAATTTCCTCTGTCTCTCACTGACAAAAATGCACTACAAACTGAACTAAGGCTAAAAGATGCTATAAGCACTGGTCCTTTGACTGTAGAGTTCAACGAACCTCAGGCTAGTTCCAGTGGGACATAAAAACCTTCACAGCAGACTGAGGCTAGAGTTGATCAGGTTCGGATCTCGATTGGTACTTAAGTACCTCTAGGCCGACTATCGACATTCTAACCTAATCTACAAAAGAGAGCACACATCATAGCTTTTTTTAAGCATCAAAAGATTTCATGGCCTAAAAGCAAAGTTGATACCTTAAAATTTTGCTAAGGAACAAGCGAAAGCTAGGCATGGGGATATGATGGGAACACCATCATGAGCCCTAACTAGCTCATTTTGACCTAATAAAGAGAATAAATGCTCCTACATAACCAACTAAAGGTCATAATTCATTGCATAAACTTTCTGAGAGAAACACAAGAAATAAGGGGTAAAATTGCAATTTTACCAATGCAATATAACCACGGGTTTTCTCAAGGGTTAAACAAAGGTCCAATTTCCTTAATAAGATAAAAAGTGGGCTGGATTTGATAGAAAAGGGTTTGTGTGTGTTCAGTGAATTAAATGATTTCTTAAAACCCTAAAATAGACCCACTTGATTAACTAATGTTCTGGTCAGGATAAAATTCACTTAAACCCTCTAAAAATCATATAAAAATATTCTCTAAGGTTTAGTCTCTTTAATTTGGCCATTAAAATCCATCTTGTCCTAGAATGGGGTATCAGACAGATATTTGCCCTAAATTATATTCTTTTCATAAATTTTCCAATCAAAAGTGGTTAAACTCAAAATCCAACTTCATCATTGGATTCTTTAGGTCAAATTAGGTTTGTACCAAAACTTAAATCTAAAATGATTTTGCCTTGACCTAGTATGCAAAAAGGTCCAGTCTGATTACATTTCTACCCATAACTTTTAAAAACCCTTACTAATAGCCCCCTAGCTTTCTAGTCATCTTCACAAGTAGGTCCCTCTGCCATTATCGCGGAGGAAACCTACTATGGTGACCTTTGACAGAGAAAATCTCCTTAATTGCTTGGAAGATCTGTTCCAAAATTGGAAGGGAGATCCTCTTAGAAATTCCCGTCAGAATGAACCCATCTTTAAGATCTGATTCCCTCCCAATCTCTCATGCGAACACATGAGAGATGTGGGTATCCTAATGGTTCCCATCTCCAATGACCTTCCAAGTTTGGGAAGCTTGCTTCCCAAGCCCTAACCAGCCTTCAAAGCCCTATTTAAAGAAGCTCAGATCGCCCCGATTCCTCCACGCTTGATTTCGATTGCAAATACCCCTAATTCCTCTTTTCTCCTCGTGGTTGTAGGCTCCTCGACGTCCAGTGAACCTTTCCTGCTCCTCCTCATCTTCCTACAACCATACTTGCAGTGGATCCATCCTCCTTGACTTCATCCGCGCCTCGCCATAGCAGTAGGTGCTACTCCCACTTCGTCCTCGCCATTCCCACCACACCAGAGCCACCGTCATCTCCAACGTCAGCCATATCAAACCCGACACCCTCGCTCACCCACTTCGTCCTCTAACTTCTTTCTGCATTTATTCCACCTCAAATCGACCATTGCTGCCCATCGCACCTTCATCTCCTCTATCTTTGACCACCAACACCGGCGAGGCCATTGCACCTCCATAGGCCACCAAAACCCTCGCCGACAAGCCCACAACCTCCGCCTCACTTCCCTGATCACTTCCCCTCACTTCACTCACCACGCCACTCACCTAAATCACTCCCCGAACACACCCACTCACACGCACATAGTATGCCATAGGCATGCCACCACGACCCCCCTTGTGCCACACCACCACTCCCAGCACATTCGTTGTGCTCCGACGAATGTCCCTGAACGATTTGATGTGGCCGCAAGGCCGATCTTGTGTTCTCAGGTTCAGGCCCCATTCGCCATTGGCGAAATGAGCTTGAAGCTCGTTTGAAGCCACTCTATGTGCTGCCGCTCTAGGAGATGCTATCCAAGGCTACGCAGAATTCCCTCCTGCACGCATCCAGGCTCTCAATTCCAGTCAAAGGCCTCCACACCTGCTACAATTGGAAGCCTTGTCCCTACTACAGGCGGCTGAACCTTTCATTGTGAATGGCCAGTGGCCATTCATCGAACTCATTGATACAAACTTGGCTAAGGTATCTTTTGATCTCCATTCTCCCTGAGCTTATTGCGTCAGGCTGATGGCGTTAAACTCAGCACTTAATGGTAAGCAACCCATTATCTTTGGAAAAACCCGAAACCCTTTTGTCACATCTCTTTGCTAAACTCATGGTGCACTTTAGAGTTCGTCCATTAGAACAGCCAACTCCACCTCCGGTACTCGTACCAGAGTTTGAAATCATCCGCAACAGTCATTTCGACCCGTCCACCCACCCTTTGACCCTATTCTAATGTATCTAAGCTGAACTCGGACCCACCTAATTTACAATGAGAACATTGCATATTGTAGGCATGGGGGGTATTAAAGTGTAAAACATCATGAGAATCAATTCACGAAAAGGATTTCATCAAAAAAATTTCATATTCCAAAGAAAAATTAGAGAAATGGGAAAAAAAAGGAGGTTGAGGAAAAAGAAGAGCCATTTTAGAGAAAAATGAGAAAAGGAGGACGAAAATTTGAAAAAAGAAGCAAAAAGGTAAAGAAAGAAATTGAGTCCCTTCAAAGTAATATGGAACTTACTTAGCTTCTAGGTTGGATCAAATGATGAATTATGACCTGGAAGGATAAAACTTAAGGGAATAGTGGCGAATATCAACCTTAGGCCTCTTAGATTTGATTGGATTTAAACACTCACGTACTTGTCAAGATTCAGATTAGTCCTCAAGAGGTTGGGGAAAATGCAAAGCTTGTGTATTAGGTCTATGGCTTAGGTAGTATTCAACCCCGTTAACTGACCTCTGGTTTGTGGGACTCAATAACTTAAGCACCAAAAAATCACACACAGTCTGGTTCAGTGCACTTAAATATGAAATTATGCCAAAGCATTTATGCTGTTCTAAAAATGGTCCCGGGTATGATTAGGAGCGACTCGAAAGCATAAGTTGATTTGGATGAGTTCCTGGCATGGAAAGGTGGGAAATTCCATTGGAAGATGCGCAATAACATACTGATGAGAACCTCATCATGAGCCCTAAACTAGCACCATTTAACCCTGATTTGCAAGAAAAAGCTCCTACATAACCTTAGAAAGGCTTGGCTCAGAGAGACTCTGAGTTTGCAAAGAAAACATAAACTGATGGGTAAAAATGCAATTTCACCAATCCAATCTGAAAATAGGGTAACTAAGGGTCCAAACATAGGTCAAAATAACCTAATAAGAAGAAAAGTGGGTTGAAATGACTCAACAAGGGCTACAGCAACTCCGAAGAATTAAATGACATCCTGTAACCCTAAAAACAAACCCACTTAAATACACGAGGTTCGAGGCAAAGTAAAAATATAATAAACCCTCTAAAATTCATATAAAAATAATCTCTAAGGTTTAGAACCTTCAATTTGGCCTTAGGAACCCATTTTGACCTACATTGAGAACCATGCCCAATTAACAACTTAATTTGGGTTTTTACGTAAATTGACCGATCAAACAAGGTTTAATCTAGAAATAAAATTCACCATCAGAATCCTTAGGTCCTAATTAGTCATGTATAAAAACTTGAGCCTAAAAAGAAACCTTCTTGACCAACTTTACACTTTGGTCCTCATATATTTACTTTTCGGCCGTCAACTATTGAACCCTCACATTTTGGCCCCTAACTCTCCTTCGTTCTTTGCGTTCAGGTCCCTCCTACAAAAACTGACCAGCACCATGCTCCGGCGACCTTGCGCGGAGCATGGCGCCGCGCAGGGTGAGGGAGGGAGCCTTCTAGGTCAAATGGGGGTGCCCTGCATCGTCAGCCACTGCAGGAGCACCCCCCTGAGTGCTGCGACCACCCATACCGGCCATGCAAATGCACGAACTGTATGGGTCTCCTTCCTCCAGCGAGGGAGACACGTCGTCTCCCTCCGCCCTCCTCTCTGGTTCTGCCCCTATAAATACCCCCGTCGCTCCGCCGTTCTTCTGAGCTCGGATCTGACGGAGATACCCCCTCACTTTCCTCTCTTCCCACTCCGGCAGAAGCCCTCCAGCTCCGGCGGTTTCTCCTCCTCCTCCTCTTCACTCTGCCGTAATACCAGCAGCAAAGACTTCTTCCTGATTCTCCTCCGCGTCGCGCAATACCGGCACGCGCTGCCTCTGCCCCATCATCGCCGCCATCCTCCCCCACTGGGCATTTCTTCTCCAGCTCCGGTAGGTACGAGCCGGCAGCCTCTTCGTCCCCTTCGTCACTTTAGCTAGGTTAGAATTAGTCTTCTCTATTCCCTCTTTCTTTTCCTCCCTATTTTACACTCAATTACACCCTCGACCGACCCGACCACCGTCACCTTCTCCACCTCCGGCCAACCTCCGGCGAGTCGCTCCCATCATTCCGCCACTCCACACGACTCGCCTAGCCCCGCAGAACCTTCGCCTCCTCACCCTGATCATCCTCCGCCCTTCCACTTCCCCTGAATCGCCCTCTGCAACTCCACAGAATAAATCGATCTCGCCACCTGCAGTTTGACCTAGGGCGGCCCCTAGGCTCTGCCCCGCCACTTGCAGACCCCCCGATCACTTTCGCCGTGCTACGGCGAAGGTCCTCCGCGTATCTGATTAGGCCGAGAGGCCGTTTCCCTGTGAGCAGGTACTCCGCCCGCCATCGCCATTGCTGAGCAGCGAAGCTCCTTCGACCTGCTGCTCCAGGCGCGCCACGCCCAGATCAGGCTCCCAGGTTGCGCGAGGTATCTTCGCGAAGAGTCCCAGGCTGCAGCTGGGGAGAAGCCCTCGCGTGAAGCCTCGACTGCCCGCTGCCTCCTCCGCACGGGCGCCCAAATTGGGGTGGGACATTTAGTCCCACCTCGGAAACTCGCAGAGGCGCGTGGGCGCTTAAAGGGAAAAGTGCCTTAAGCTATTTGCCTCAGTTCATGGGGTGAGGTCCCCTTCACCCGCCCGATTACCCGGCCTCGTCCGCGCTCACGCCCCGCGGACATGGCCCCGACCCGATTAGCTCGACCTGCACTCCTCGCCCACTACCGCATGCCGGTGGGCCTGGACCCGGACGCGACCCGCGAACCCGATTACCCGATTGCTCTAGGAGAGCTTTCCTAAGAGCGAATTCTGAGAGAGAGAGACGCGGGGGGGGAGGGTAGAGTAGGTTTTGCCCTCTGACGAAAACATTGAAGTGTGCAGGCACAGGTGAAGAAGAAGAAGTAGAAGGACTGCGGAAGAAAAAGAAGAAGAAGAAGAAGAGAACACAAAGAAGAAGAAGATGGAAGCTAAGGGAGACACTGTAGCAGCAGTGGTTTAAGTCGTCGGATTGCAAAATCAGATGACGTCTTGAAGGCAAGGAAGAAGAAGAAAAGAAGAAGCAGGACCGCAGCAAAGAAGAGGAAAGACAAGAAAGAAGAAAAAGAAGAAAAAAGAAGAAGTAGAAGATCTGAAGAAAAAGAAAGAAAGAAAACAAGGAAGAACAGAAGACAGAAGAAGAAGAGCACGAGAGGAAGAGAAGAGAAGACAAAGAGGAAGAAAGAAGAGAAGGAGGAGCCAAATTTTCATCTCTCTCTCTCTCTCTGTATTTTTGTAATAAGAAATACTGTACTTCTAGAATACGACTTGCTCCCTGAGTTCGACCTCGGGAACTCTTTTATTTTTCGAGTAAAAAAAATATCTGTAATGATGGCAATGACTAGCTGTACTACAACGTAATTTCTATAACAAAACCTAGTTATCGCGACGACCATCACCTTGGCGTCGTTGCTGGGGAGCAACGGCTATTCTAGAAGCTTTAAATTTCTTTTTAACAATTGCTAATCTTTTTCTCTCTCTGATGTGCAGGTAAAGGAAGAAAGATAGACGCAGCTGCTCCAAGGACAGGTAACCTCCTATTAAAACCCTAAAAATTCAAAGAGGAAAAACTAGGAGAAAAACAAAGAAAAACTAGGAGTAGCCTGTCTTTCATAGTAATAGCTGCATGTTCTCAAAACCACTATTCCTGAACACAATTTTAAAAGGGTAATTAAGGGCTAACACATCCTTGCTTGAGCCCTAATTACCCAAACAAGGAGTTAAATGGATCAAGTAGAGCCAACATAAGATTCAACATTAGGGTTTTAGAGACACACTACTTAAATCAAGAATGGAGAAAATCCAAAAGAAGTGTGCCTAAACCATTGATTGTACATACTTATTCAGAGAAACCCTAAACAATTGGCTCTCTAAACACTTGAACCCAAAAAGAAAGGACCCAAAAGCTCTCAAAAGAAGAAGAGGTAAAGTTGACCCCTTGGGTCAACCAACCTTAAAATTAGGTCACTTTCTCACTCAAAAATACCTAAAAGTTCAAGTGGAACCTTAAGCACCTTGATCTTAAAGTAAAAAATTGGTAGACTTAAGAGGTCAAGATCCCCATTCTGGTCTACCTGGAATCTCAGTGACAAGAGAGGTTGGGTGGGGGAAACCCTGTAACCCGTTGGGATGCTCTACCATGTAGGGGTCTTCGCGGGACTCACCCTCTCTGGCTGCCCAGGTAATTCTCAGGTGGATGATCTTTCTGATCAAGGGGTCCATCTGCCCCGCACCTCTATAGTCCCCCAACATTTTGGGTGCCTCGATTGGGTCCAGCACTTGCTTATCTCATCCAGTCCTTCAGTATTTTGCAGGAGGTCCTTGAAACCTCCTGTAGAAATTCACTCTCCCTGAGGCTAAGCCTCGGCTCCCTTGTTTTTGCAGAAATCATTCACATAGCCCCTCTTTCCTCTGATTCTAAACAAAATCCCCTTCTTCCATCTTGATTCAAACTTCGATTCTATATCTTGATTCCACCACCAGATTCAAAGATGCAGCCTAATTACCTAGCAAGACTACCATTCAAAAAACCTGAATATCTGAGATCCATGAAAGATAAGATGATTGAGGATGCCCTTGAATTCTATGAAATCAAATGTAAACCCTCAACACCAATAGAAAACATTCAGGTTGATGTCCCAACAACCACAGCTTTCATCATAAACTGTGCCCAAATTCTATTGACAGAAGTTACAAAAGGATCAACCCGAGATATGCTCATGACAGGATACATTGAGATAGAAAAATTACACCAATCTGAATACCTTCAATGCTTGACAAATCCTGTACTTTGGGAACAACACCAAGATGCCCTTATAAAACGGATAGAAATGATGAAATCAGTAGAACAAATTATCAACCAGAAATACCCGCATATACCAGAAACAGAGGATGAACCATCTTGGAACAGTATTAAGGGACAATCCAGTTTCCTAGATGTCGGGACTGAGGCACAAAGTGGTTGTGGAATCCCAACCCAGATAGAAGACAATGTTGAATTAGGTTGGGATATTGCAGGAGAACTCAATGATGAGCCAAACTTATACCATGAATTGCCAAGCCTAGAATTCCAAAACTCCTGCAATAATGAGATCAGAACTGAACCTTTTGAGGGTAAAAATTCCGCCCCCTATTTTGATAAGGTGGCCCTCGAAGGTTATTTGGACTTAGGTTCTAATAATTCTACCCACATCCTAAGCCTATAACCTAGATCTGAAACTTATTGGGAAGATTATGAGGCCCCTAATGAGAAAGATCAAATTTTTACAGAATATGATTCTGGGCCTCTATTTGATGAATATCCCTCTCCAACATCCTCAGGAAATCTAATCGATTTTTCAGAAAACATGTCAATTTATGATACAGAAACTGAGGAGTTGGATGAGCAAGGTTTTAATTGGGTCTATCCTACCAGCTTTGAGCTTGAGCCTAGACAGAATACCTTTTTAAGCCAAGAATTAACATATAGGCTAGACCCCAGTCAGGCTGCTGATTCCACATCTGATGATTTATACTGCGGTGGAATTCATAATCATGAATCTCATTTTCGCAAACTCTCCAACAACTTCAGATCCGACTATAATTGCAGAGAGATTCTCCTTCTTGAACACGCCAGGCCCATCTATGACCTCAGTTCACATGACTCTGACTCCGACTCTGAGGTCCTGATTCCCGAGATCACTGATAACACAGAATCACTCCTTTTCGATCATCAGGAATAAAAAATAGAAAATGCCAAGAGTGATTGCAACCCAGAATTCAAATCTTTTCTCAATTCAGATTTCTTTCATCCTACATACACTCTTCAGGCATTTGGTAGTTACCCAGAGGACTCTTTACAGAAAATCACCTGTCATTCCTTTCTAGAAGAGCCCTCATACACAGTTTCCACCTCGTCTGCACACACAGAACTAATCAAAACCTCTTCCCAACCCCGACCCGCAACCGGACTCAATTTCTATTTAGATTCACCTCTCACCGAGCCGATTGCATTTCTACATCGGGTTTGGAACACTGATAAAACTACATATCATGCTCCATCATTCTCTGATCACCCCTGTAGGGTTTCCGCGTCATTCATTGATTATTCTACAGGTCCCTACTCTGACCAGGCTGATTCGACTCAGCCAAACCCTGCATTTTCACTTCCACATCCATCTGAGCTTCAAAGTATATGGTGGGTTCCACATCTATCAACCCACCAGATTGATTGGGTTTGGGCTGCATCATCAGCCTGTTGATCTGAACAAGCACCTGGTTGGACCAACCAGGCTCTTAATCAAGGTGCTTGTATTACAAAACTCTGCTGATTTCACCATCCCCTCTCCATCGCATTTCCCGCTTGGTTGAAGGCATCAAATTTAGCGCTCAACGGGAGGCAGCCCGTCATTCTCTTTAAAAACCTGAAACCTTTTCTAAAACCTTTGTGCACTTGAAATTCATACTTTAGGACAGCCGACTCCACCTCCGGTGCTTGCATCTGAGATTAAAAATCGTCCGCAACAGTCACCCCGACCCATTTACTCATCAAAACATCTGTCCTAATGTATGAACTAAGTTGAATAAAAATCCCCTAAGTTACAATGAGGACATTGCAAATCTTAGGCATGGGGGGGTATGAAAGTGCAAAACGTGTAAGAAAAGGTTTCAAACAAAAAATTCACATATGCCAAAAACACCATAAAAATTAAAAATTTTTCAAAAAAGAATAAGAGAATAAGAGGAGAAAGGAAATTTTGTGAAGGAGGAGAAAAGAAACAAAAGGAAAAAAGGAGCACAAAATATGAGAAACAAGTGATAGTCATTAGTAAGGAACTAAGGAATTAACCTAAGTTCTAGACCTCATTCAAGAAAATAACTGAAAAGTGCATAATGAGATTAGTAAGAACGCAAACCTTAGGCATTCTTGAATAGACTCTTAGTACCCATTAAGATCTGGACACTCCTCAAGAGGTTGAGGAAAATGAAAAGTTGAAGTATTAGGTCTAAGGCTTAGGGAGTATTTGGCCTCATTAACTAATTTTTGGTTTACGGGACTCAGTAACCTAAGCACCCTAACCTCACACACATCCTGGTTCAGTAACCATAAAAATTCAAAATCACGCAGAAGCGTCGCAAAATTCTGAAAAGTACACCTAGAGTAGGAGTGGCCAATCAACACAAGTTGATTTGGATGAGTTCCTAGTGCGGAGAGGCGGGAAATCCCCTCAAAGATGCGTAACAAAATATCATCTCCTCGGTGCTTGTCTCTTAGGATATTCACATATCCTACTGGGGGCATGTAAGCACCCTGCTGGTTCAGATTCCATGGATGGCATTATCACGAAGTGTCAACTGCCAGGGTCTGAATTCGGCCACGGAACACCATGGATGGGATTATCTCAAAATCTCAATAGCTAGGGTTCTGGGGGTTGCCATGGGCTATCTCGAAGCATCGATCGCCAGGAACCCTTGAGGATTGATGATGGGAGCAATGAATCTGATACAGACCGTGTTGAAAAGCCAATCCTAGGCTAGAACTAAAAAGAAAAGAGAGAGAAAAACTCTCCAAACAAAAATACTTTCTACTTCTCTCTCTCTTGCAAAACGCACTGCGAACTGAACCAAGGCTAAAATCATTTCAAGCACGGGTGCTTTAACCACAAAGTCCAATAGACTTTAGGTTAGTTCTTGTGGGCCTTAAAAACCTTTGCTAAGGACTGAGGCTGAGGCTAGACAGATTTGGATCTTGATTGGTACTAGAGTACCTTTTAAGCCTATGGTCAGCATTCTAACCTAATCTAAGTTTAAATGAAAAAGCACTTATCTGATACTTTTAAGAACTTCATGGTCTAGAACAAGGGTTGAAACCTTAAGTTTTTGCTAAGGGACTAGCAAAAGCTAGGCATGGGGGTATGATGAGAACCTCATCATGAGCCCTAAACTAGCACCATTTAACCCTGATTTGCAAGAAAAAGCTCCTACATAACCTTAGAAAGGCTTGGCTCAGAGAGATTCTGAGTTTGCAAAGAAAACATAAACTGAGGAGTAAAAATGTAATTTCACCAATCCAATCTGAAAACAGGGTAACTCAGGGTCCAAACATAGGTCAAAATAACCTAATAAGAAGAAAAGTGGGATGAAATGACTCAACAAGGGCTACAGCAACTTCAAAGAATTAAATGACATCTTGTAACCCTATAAACAAACCCACTTAAATACACGAGGTTCGAGGCAAATTAAAAATAGAATAAACCCTCTAAAATTCATAGAAAAATAATCTCTAGGGTTTAGAACCTTCAATTTGGCCTTAGGAACCCATTTTGACCTACATTGAGAACCATGCCCAATTAACAACTTAATTTGGGTTTTTGCGTAAATTAACTGATCAAACAAGGTTTAATCTAGAAATAAAATTCACCATCAAAATCCTTAGGTCTTAATTAGTCATGTATAAAAACTTGAGCCTAAAAAGAAACCTTCTTGACCAACTTTACACTTTGGTCCTCATATATTTACTTTTCGACCCTCAACTTTTTAACCCTCACATTTTGGTCCCTAACTCTCCTTCGTTCTTTGCGTTCAGGTCCCTCATGCAAAACCTGACCAGCACCATGCTCCGGCGACCTTGCGCGGAGCATGGCGCCGCGCAGGGTGAGGGAGGGAGCCTGCCAGGTCAAATGGGGGTGCCCTATGTCGTCAGCCACCGCAGGAGCACCCCCCTGAGTGCTGCGACCACCCATATCGGCCGTGCGAATGCACGGACGGTATGGGTCTCCTTCCTCCGCCGAGGGAGACACGTCGTCTCCCTCCGCCCTCCTCTCTGGTTCTGCCCCTATAAATACCCCCGTCGCTCCACCGTTCTTCCGAGCTCGGATCTGACGGAGATACCCCCTCACTTTCCACTCTTCCCACTCTGGCAGAAGCCCTCTAGCTCTGGCAGTTTCTCCTCCTCCTCCTCTTCGCTCTGTGGTAATACCAGCAGCAAAGACTTCTTCCTGATTCTCCTACGCGTCACGCAATACCGGCGCGCGCTGCCTCTACCCCGTCATCGCCGCCGTCCTCCCCCACTGGGCATTTCTTCTCCAGCTCCGGTAGGTACGAGCCGGCAGCCTCTTCGTCCCCTTCGTCACTTTAGCTAGGTTAGAATTAGTCTTCTCTATTCCCTCTTTCTTTTCCTCCCTATTTTACAGTCAATTACACCCTCGACCGACCCGACCACCGTCACCTTCTCCACCTCCGGCCAACCTCCGGCGAGTCGCTCCCATCATTCCGCCACTCCACACGACTCGCCGACCCCCGCAGAACCTTCGCCTCCTCACACTGATCATCCTCCGCCCTTCCACTTCCCCCGGATCGCCCTCTGCAACTCCACCGAACAAACCCATCTCGCCACCTGCAGTTTGACCTAGGGCGGCCCTTAGGCTCCGCCCCGCCACCTGCAGACCCCCCGATCACCTTAGCCGTGCTACGACGAAGGTCCTCCGCGTATCTGATTAGGCCGAGAGGCCGTTTCCCTGCGAGCAGGTACTCCGCCTGCCATCGCCATTGCTGAGCAGCGAAGCTCCTTCGACCTGCTGCTCCAGGCTCGCCACACCCAGATCAGGCTCCCAGGCTGCGCAGGGTATCTTCGCGAAGAGTCCCAGGCTGCAGCTGGGGAGAAGCCCTCGCGTGAAGCCTCGACTGCCCGCTGCCTCCTCCGCACGGGCGCCCAAATTGGGGTGGGACATTTAGTCCCACCTCGGAAACTCGCAGAGGCGCGTGGGCGCTTAAAGGGAAAAGTGCCTTAAGCTATTTGCCTCAGTTCATGGGGTGAGGTCCCCTTCACCCGCCCAATTACCCGGCCTCGTCTGCGCTCACGCCCCGCGGACATGGCCCCGACCCGATTAGCTCGACCTGCACTCCTCGCCCACTACCGCATGCCGGTGGGCCTGGACCCGAACGCGACCCGCGTACCCGATTACCCGATTGCTCTGGGAGAGCTTTCCTAAGAGCGAATTCTGAGAGAGAGAGACGCAGGGGGGGAGGGTAGAGTAGGTTTTGCCCTCTGACGAAAACATTGAAGTGTGCAGGCACAGGTGAAGAAGAAGAAGTAGAAGGACTGCGGAAGAAAAAGAAGAAGAAGAAGAAGAGAACACAAAGAAGAAGAAGACAAAAGCTAAGGGAGACACTGTAGTAGCAGCAGTTTAAGTCGTCTGATTGCAAAATCAGATGACGTCTTGAAGGCAAGGAAGAAGATGAAAAGAAGAAGCAGGACCGCGGCAAAGAAGAGGAAAGACAAGAAAGAAGAAAAAGAAGAAAAAAGAAGAAGATCTGAAGAAAAAGAAAGAAAGAAAACAAGGAGGAACAGAAGACAGAAGAAGAAGAGCACGAGAGGAAGATCTGAAGAACAGAAGAAGAAGAAGAAGAGCACGAGAGGAAGAGAAGAGAAGACAAAGAGGAAGAAAGAAGAGAAGAAGGAGAAGCCAAATTTTCATCTCTCTCTCTCTCTCTCGGTATTTTTATAATAAGAAATACTGTACTTCTAGAATACGACTTGCTCCCTGAGTTCGACCTCGGGAACTCTTTTATTTTCCGAGTAAAAAAAATATCTGTAATGATGGCAATGACTAGCTGTACTACAATGTAATTTCTATAACAAAACCTAGTTATCGCGACGACCATCACGTACTGCCTCCTTGGTGCTTGTCTCCTAGGGTATCTAAATATCCTTCTGCAGGCACGTAAGCACCCAATGCTGGTTCAGATGCCATTGGCAGGATTATCCCAAAATCTCAATTGCCAGGGTCTGGATTTAGCTACAAGACGCAATGGGTGGCACTATCCTGAAATGTCAAAAGGTAGGGTTCTGGCGGTTTCCATGGGCGGTGCTATCCCAAAGCATTGATTGCCAGGGACCCTACGAGGATTGATGGTGGGGACAAGGAATCCGATACAGGACGTGTTTAGGGCAATCCAAAGATGGATCTAAGGAAAAATATAATGAAAAGAAAAAAAGAGAGAGCTCTCCACATATAAAAATCTCCTATATCTCTCTTACAAAAAATGCATTGGCAAACTGAACCTGGGCTAAGCTTGTTACAAGCATGAGTGCTTTAACCACTGGGTCCAATGAACCTTAGTTTAGTTGCTACAAGACTTAGAAACCTTCGTGGCAAACTGAGGCAAAAGCTAGTCAGGTCTGGATCTGGGCTGGTACTTGAGTACCTCTAGGCCTATTGTTGGTATTAAGATCTGATTCCTAGAGATGCAGCTGAGGAGGGTATCCTGACAATTACATCCAACCTAGATAATTAGTTTGATTTATAAAGTTTTGCTAAGGGACTACCAAAAGCTAGGCATGGGGGTATGATGCGAACACCAACATGAGCCATAACTAGATCGATTTGATATAAAAAAGTCAATAAAAGCTCCAACATATCAGTCAAAAGGTCTCTTGGGCAGGTTTAGTTGTTTTGAGAAGAAGAGAAAAATAAAAGGTTATTTCTACAATTTTACTAGTAACCCACAACAAATAGAATAACCACAGGTTACTTGACGGGTTTACTAAAGTTCAAATGTGCTTTAGAGTCTAACAAGAGGGTCCATGCAGAACAAAATGGGTTTTTCACGCACTTCAAGAATTAAATGACACTTGAAACCATAAAAACATACCCGCTTAACTAACCAAGGTTCCAATCAAGATAAAATTCACCTAAACCTTTTAAAATTCATAGAAAAATATTCTCTAGGGTTTGATACCTTCAATTTGACCATTAAAACCCGTTTTGACCTAAAACTGAGTCACAAATGGAAAGTTGCCCTAATTTAGGAAACTACACAATTTACCAAGACAAACTTGGGCTAAACCTAACTTCGACTTCACCATTAGATTTCTTGGGTCTATATTAGGTTAGTACCAAAATTTGGGCCCAATCAAGGATCGTCTTGACCTGGTTTGCAATTTATTCCTATCTGATTCTTTCCATTTCATAAGTGCCCTTAGCTTTTGAAATTCATTACAAGTAGGCCCCTATCTTTGTTGTCTTCTTCGCCAAAAGGTCCCCTCTACCTCCATGAACGCATAAGTCCTATTCCTACAATTCCAGCAACCTTCAGTTAATGATATCTCCTAGATTTCATGCTCAATCTCTTCCAAATTTGGATGGAAGATTCCTAAAAGATTTCTCTATGATTTGAACCTATTTGTGAACTCCAACTCTTTCCCAATCTCTCATGCGAACGCATGAAATATGTGGGTTTCCTAATCCAATGAACTTACCAAGCTCAAAAACTTGGTTTCCAAGTTTCAAGCACCCACTGAGACCAATTTAAAGACCCCTAAGGATAAACCGTCCTCTCTACACTCATTTCTGGCCTGGAACACCCGACCTTCCTCCCTCTTCTGCAGTCGAAAGTCTCCACAACATCCGTGTTCGGTGCGTAATTTGCATTTTAAAAGTTAATTAGTTGTAGTATAGCATGAAAATACATCGACAAATAAATTTATAAAACTCCGGTGAGTACCGAGTCGTTCACAGGGAGGCAATCTCGATTTTTGCAGAAACTTTCCAAGAAAACTTGCTCTAAATAGATATTTATATATTTATAGGAATCAGATGCATAATCAGGCATTCTGAAGATCATAATTTTAATTTCAATTAAATAGAGTTTTCACAGTAGAGAATGCTACTAGAATTAAATAGAGAGATAGAGATAGAAAGTGGCAAAGAGATGATGCCGCTTGTAGGATGCTACTGTGAGATGCAGTAGTACCTCAGATCTAGAGCACCGGGATGAATGTCGGAGCAGAGTTGCAGAGGGACGAAGAGTTGCAAAGAAGGTGGAAGATATCAGGAGTTGATGGGGGAGAGAGATGCTTCAACTAGGGGCCCTAGGCCTTCTTTTATAGCTTTTATGGTTGGCAAAAAGGGTGTTTTAACACTTAATCTCATGTAACAACTCCTGTTTGATTAGATCTAGCCTCAAAACACCTTCAAATTCGCCCTCTAAGCACAGATTCAATCCCGGGCTGATATGTGGCACCCGTTGCGCCCGTGGATCAAGATCACATGGCCCTACTTCCTCCTCTCATGTCTACTACAACAATCTCTCTCCGCACGTGCACCTCGCATGGTTTGAGTGTGCTTGCCTCACCTTCTTGATCTCGCAAAACGTGTGTGATCACCTTGCTTCCTTCTTCCTCCCACCGCTGCTTCAATTTAGCGCAAAGCTCGGCTCGAATGCACATCACCTGCTTCCACCCGAGCATGTGAGCCAACATGCTGTGTGAATGTTCTATTATACGTACTTGTTTATTTTTATTTATACTTATTTAGTTGGATAGGCGACGTGGCACGCTCATGGCTGTTGAATGATGATCCAATGGCCCACAGCGTGTGAGGTGGCCTTCCTAGATGGGGTGGTGGTGAGGGAGCGGCTGTGATGGCACCACATGGCACCATCATGGCCATCCATCTTCTTTTCCTTCTATCTGGTGATGCAGACCTCCGATTGAGTTGATTTTTGCACCGTTAGACTACGATCATCGATCCGGATTCATTCATGCAGTTAGATTCTTCATCTGAGCTTAGATCTTTTCCATTTGGCTTTATGATCTCTATTCTTTTATGCATTGCACAAGATGCCTTGGTTGTCTGAACGAGATGATTTCAGAAGTGTTGGACTTTCATCACCGTACTATCAGAGCTATTTTGTTTGATTTGACAGCGTGGCTTCGAATCATCTGAAATCAAAATCATCTCTCTTTTAGGTCATAAAATGATGATATTATCTATCTGTCTAATAAACTAGCTAATGTGTAAATTACAATGCCTATGAATGCATTATTCCTAAGTTATGCTAGAATCTACCTTAATTTAAGTGATTTAGATTGCATGATTGCTGTGCAACCACACCCCCATGCCTAAATCTTGCTAGTCTCTAGCAAATGCATGACTGAATGCAAAGTGGTCTTACATGAGTAATTTTTATCGAGAGTTTGATTAGAGGTTTGTCTTTTGTTTACATTTAAAGCTTTAGTAATCCAGGTAGCTGTGAATGTGTTTTGTTGTAGCCTATGCAACGGATCCAAGTGAAAACCAATCGTCATCTAAAGCTCGTACTTGACTCTTAGTAAAAATCCATTGGGATAGGCAAACTTCTTCTCTCGAGGTTATAAAGCAACCTGTATATTCAGTCGGATCTTTCGGCATAGGTAGAAGATTTCTAAGTTGAGTAGATATGTATTTGGTGGCTTTCACTCATCTGGTGCTACATATAGACTAGTACTTTAGAACCTATATTTCCAGAATATGAAATAATTCAACTCAGACAGAGGCGAGAAACTATACTCTCTTTAGTTCCTTTATACTCATTCTCTCTCTTCCTTTCTCTTTCTCTTTCCTTTTCTTATGTTTTCTTATGTTTTCTTTCTTTTTTAGCTCACACTCTGTTCGTGGCGTAGATCGCACAAAAAATCAGCACATTGTACTATAGCGCAAAATACATCTCGAGAAAATAATTAACAGAACTTATGAGTCCCGATCGATCGTAGGGAGGTAGAAAGCACTTTTGATTTCATGCGCTTTTTCCAAATACAAGAATCAAGTAATAGAAAGAATCAATTACAACATCTACGTCACAAAGAGATTGAATTTAATATATGTAATAGAATTTAACAACTACTAATGTAACGTAACGAGGGCACAACAGGTAGTCCTTGATGGCCTTTTGTATGATAGGAACACCATCATGAGCTCTAACGAGCTCATTTTGACCCAATGAAGAGAATAACAGCTCCAACATAACCAACTGGAGGCCATAATTCACTGAATAACCCTTCTAAGAGAAAAGTAAGAAACAAGGGATAAAACTGCAATTTTACCATTGTAGTACAACAACGGTTTTTCTCAAGGGCTAAACACAGATTAAATGGTCTTAACAAGATAATAAGGGGTTGAATCATACAGAAAAGGGTTCGTGTGTGTTCTGGGAATTAAATGACTTCATGTAACTCGAAAACAGACCCACTTGATTAAACAAGGTTTTGGACAAGATAAAATTCACCTAAAACTTCTAAAAGTCATAGAAAAGTATTCTCTATGGTTTAGAACTTTCAATTTAGCCATTGGAACCTATTTTAACAAAGAATGGGGTCTCAAGCAAACATTTGCCCTAAGTTAGGTTTTTAAGCAAATTGACCAGTCAAACATGGTCAAACCCAAAATCCAGCTTCACCATTGGATTCCTTAGGTCAAAATTAGGTTTGTGCCAAAATTTGGACCTAAGGGGAACTCATCTTGACCCACTTTGCAAATAGGTCCAATCTGATTACATTTCTACCCCTATCTTTCAAAAACCCTTGCATTTGACCCCCTAGCTTCTTCATTGTTCTTTGCAATTAGATCCCTCCGCCATTATAGCAGAGGAATCCTACTCTGGCGAGCTTTAGAAGGTGACTTCTCCTTGATTTCTCAGAGAATCCCCTTCAAAATTGAAAGGGAGATTCTTTGAGAAATTTCCTCTAATGTGAACCCAATTTGAGGCCCTACTTGGTACCCAATCTCTCATGCTAACGCATGAGAGATTTGGGTCTCTCTCAAGTTTACATCGCCGGTGACCTTACCTTGCTTGAAAGCTTGGCTTCCAAGCACAAAACCAACTTCTAGAGATCTATTTAAGGAGCTCCAGTTCGCCGCGACTCTCCTAAGCTTAAAATTAGCTGGAATTCCCCTCAAATTCATCTCTCCTCCTCTAACCGACTCTCTCATCAAGCTTCGGTGAACCTTCCTGATCTCTCCATCACCTAGCCACAATACCGGTCGTAGGTTCCTCATCCTCACGTTCGTTCGCGTTGCACAGCACCCGTCAACGCCCCTGTATCCCCTTCATCCTTGCCAACCATCCTCTCTAAGCAACTTCGTCTCTTGCATCGGCAATACGTGCCAGACGCCATCTCCATCTCCCTTTTGTCTCTTCACCTCCTAGATAAGTTCCTCTCACCCTCTACATTCCTTCCCCCTCTTTATTTCCCTCAACCGACTATTGCTGCACTCCACCTCCATCATCCCCTTCACCTCCGGCGACCAACTCCCATGAGATCGCTCCACCACCACTGACCACCTCCCTCCTTGCCGACTAAGCCATAAGCTCCGCCTCGATGCCTTGATCACAACCCCTCACTCCATTCGCTCTATTGATCGCCCAAACACACCCTCGAACACACCCACTTACTTGGCCACAGCATGCCCTAGGAACGCTCACTCAGGTGTTCCAATGACACGTCGACCACCCCTTGTGCCTTGGCGAAGCTCCCTGAGCGTTTAATGTGTCCTCGAGGCCGTTGTGGTGATTTCAGGTCCAGGAGCCCTCCGACAATGACGTAGAGCTTGAAGCTTGCTTGCAACAAGCTCCAGGCCGTAATAGCCCCAGGCTCGTGTCCCAGATTACGCGGGGCACTCTCGCGAACATCTCTAGTCATCCAATTGAAGTCAAGTGCAGTTGCAGCTGCCACAATCAAAGAGAGCTTCTCTGTCGCAGGCGCACATGTGGAAGGTGGGAAGATAGTCCCACCACGGAACTAGAAGGAGCGCCACGCCCGCATAAGTTGATTTCCTGTTAGAGGCTTATCACCTCCAACTCACAGGGTGAGGTCCCTCTCACCCAACCCGACCGCCTCGTCTGCGACCACGCGTTGCGGACTTGGTAGACCCAACCCGACTAGCACACCTCACACACCATTACATGCCGCTGGGCCTGGTCCCGGGTGCATACCTGACTCGATTACCCGAGAAGCATGGCTCTGGGAGAGTAGAACCCAAGAGAGAAAGGAGAGGAGAGTTCACGTGGGTAGGGGGTAGGTTTTGCTCTACTGGCCCAGGAGGAGAAGAAGAGAAGCTAAGGAAGAAGAAGAAGGTTAAGGGTTGCAGCAGGAGAGGAAGAAGCTGAAGGAGACTGAAGAGCCGTAGAGAGGCTAAGGCAGAGGAAGAAAGAGAAGGCAGAATAAGCTGAAGGAAGAAAAGGGCAGCCAATAGAGAGAGAGAAAGAAGAAAGCTAAAGAAAAAGAGGAAGGCAGAAGAAGCAGAAGGAAAGGCTAAGCTAAAGAAGAGAGAAGCCAAGGCAAAATTAGAAGAAAGAAGGAGAAGCCAGATGATAGTCAGAGTTCTATTCGCGATGAGATCATGTTTTAAAAATATATTCGTTGTAGTATATTTGAAATCATCACGAAAAAACGATTATCAATTTTATTTACTCGAAATTTAAAAACTTCCAAGGTCGAACTCAGGGAGCAAATCGGTATTTCAGAAGCAAAATCACAATTCTCACAATATGATATTTAACAAGGATATAAGTGAAAGTTTATGTATAAGAAAACTAAAAAGAAAATAGCAATGGAAGATGAAATATTTTCTTGATGGCTTCTCCCTTCCTCTCTTTCTTGCTTTTCTCTTCTGTTCTTGGCTGCACCCTTTTCCTTCTTAATTTCTTTGTCTTTCTTTTCTCAGATGTCTGATTCTATGAATCAGACGACTTATCTTGCAGATTGCTACAGTGATTCTTCTCTTTTGTCTTCCTCTTCTACTTTCTTCTCTGCTACAGTTCCTTCTTTCTTCTTCTCTTTCTCTACGGCTACCTCCTTGGCTTCCTTTTCTTCTCTTCTTGAGTTGCTCTGCCTCCTCCTTCTTCTTCTTCAAGTCCTTCCTCTTCTTCTTCTTCTGTAGCTCCTTCTTCTATAGCCTTCTTCTTTCTTCTGCTCCTGCTTCTCTCTTCTTGAGCTGTTGCACCTCCTCCTTGCCTTCCTTTTCTTCTGCGGCTAAGTCTTTAGCTCCTTCCTCCTTGGCCTCTACAGTCTCCTTCCTTCTTCTTCAGCCTCTCCTTCTCTCTTTGTCTCTTTCTCTGCAGCTACTCCTTCCTTCAGCGACTCCTCTTCTTCTCTTCCTCTTCCCCGCAACTCCTTCTTCTTCCCTGCTCACACAGAGGCAAAACCTAACCCCTACCCTCCCTGCATCTCTCTCTCTATTTCACTCTCAGGACATCTCTCCCAGAGCCTTCTCGATTTATCGGGTCGGGTATGCGTGCCTAGGACCAGGCCCACCGACGTGCGTTGGTGGGCAAGGAGTGCACGGGTAGTTGGGTCAGGCAGCCAGCTCTGTAGAGGAGTGGTCGCGGACAAGGCGGGTGTACGTGGGTGAGGGACCTCAACCCGTGTACTGGAGGCGAAGAGCTAAAAGCACAAAAATAATAAAAAGCACTTACCGCATGCCTGAGTTTCTGAGGTGTTACTAAATGTCCCACTTACTTCTTCGCACGCCTGCAGGAAAGAACTTTGCCGAATTGCTACTACGATGATTCCTCTTCAGGCCTCTCACTTGTCTGGATGCGTGTGCGAGACCATCCCACAGAGCATGGACTCGTTTGCTTGGAGTGCAGCAGCCTGGGGTGAAGCAACAAGAAAGCTTGCTCAAGCTTCAATGGCGGAGAGGGGGTCGACACCTGTCAACATGAATATGGACTTACAGCCTTGTCACACCATAGGAAGACCTTCACCGTGTCACAGTGAAGGTGAGGCAGGGGTCAGTGTGGCTTAGAAAGGCCTAGGTGTGCTTGCCTAGGTCGGACTATGACCGTGGGTGTGGGGCTATTCGGTGGAGGTATGGAGTTTGTGTGGTGGGTAGTGGAGATGGGGAAAGTGCTTAGTGGAAGGTGGCGGAGCTTCTGAGGGGTTTGGTGAGGTGGATGGAGGCATGGAGCTGAGGGGGCACCTCACTGGTGATCTGGTCGGAGGTGGAAAAGATGGTGCTGGTAGTGGCAGTTGAGGGGTCGAAAATAGAAATTGATAACGGGGAAATGAAGAGGGGAGAAGAACTTAACTGAGGATCTTGGAGAGAAGGGAGGATGTGGAGGGCGAGTGGTGCGTGTTGGCCGTCACCGGAGACGAAGGCCCTGAGATGGAGGGGCAGCGACGACGAGGGGGTTAGAGGAACTCGCGCGGGTACTGCGCGATGCGGAGGAGTGAGGTAGAGATGGCTCTGCTGCTGGTACGGTGGCAGAGCTACAAGAAGAGGGATGAAGAGTCATCGAAGCCTGCAGGTGGATGGCCAAAGGAGGACGAGACGAATTTGGGGGGATATCTCTGGCCAAAACAGGCTTGCTAGAAGCGGAGGGCTTTAGGCAAGCTTAAATAGGCACGGGCAGAGGGAGAATCCAAGGAGGCAGGAACACCACGTCAGAGGTATGGCCAGAGTGAGACCCATACCTCTCGAGCATTCGCATGAGAGGTATGGGGCGATTCAGGGTATGGGGAGCTGCTCACGCTGTAGGGGGCTTCATAAAGAGCTCCCCTTCAAATCTGGGAGCAGCTCCCCATGGGAGTGAGGAGAAAATCGACTCGCAAAGTCGCTGGAGGTATGGGTCCCTAGTGCGATGGTAGAGGGACCAAAATGAAGAAAGTGACGAGAAAGTTGTGGGGGTAATTGCAAGGTTTTTCAAAAGTTAAGGGCTAGAGGGTAATTAGGTGGACCAATTTGCAAAGTAGGTCTAGATGACCTTCCCTTAGGTCCAAATTTTGGTACAAGCCTAATTTTGACCTAAGGAATCCAATGGTGAAGTTTGATTTTAGGCTTGACCTCATTTGACTAGACATTTTGGACAAAAACTCAAATTTGGTCAAATATTAGGCTTGGTCCCAATCTTGGTCAAAACAGGTTCCAAAGGCCAAATTGGAGGTTCTTAACCCTAGGGGATATCTTTCCACCAATTTTAGAGGGTTTAGTTGATTTTTATCTTACCTGGAACCTTGTGAATTTAACTGGGTTTGTTTTAGGGTTACAAAATGTCATTTAATTCTTAAATTTCACAATAACCCTTATCTGACTGAACCATCCCACTTTTTCTCTTATTAAGTCCAGCTGACCTATGTCTAGACCCTTAGAAATCCTATTGATGCACTGCAATGGTAAAATTGTAGTTTTATCTCTTATTTCATGTTCTCTTCTCAAATTAGTGTTTCCTTGAATTAAGCCTTTCTCTTGGTTATGTAGGAGCTTTTGTTCACTTTATTAGGTCAAAATATGCTAGTTAGGGCTCATGATGAGGTTCTCATCACCAGAGAACAGACAAGAGGGACAACAGAGAAGAAGAGAAAGAAAGAAGAAGAAGACCAACAGAGAAAAAGAAAAAGCCAGCATTGTAGCATCAACATTTTAAGATGTCAATTTTGAGTTTCATTTATATACAATAGTTTCTTTAGCATTTTGTGCTTTACATTTACTCCTATCTTTTTGCACTATGACATTGATATTATTACATATTCTTTTAAATTCTAAGTTGTAATCTTGATTTCTAAACCCCAATTTTCTTCTTGTATTCGACCTTGAACTTTAAAATTCGAGTAATAAAATTGTATTTGTTTTGAACGCCTTTTCAGCTATATTACAATGTGATATTCTTAAAACCTGATTCAGTGTGATAAACATTTTGGCACCATTACCGGAGTGCAATGGGTGATTTAGAATTCTTGATTGCAATTGCTGATTTGGTACTAACTTGCCATATCTTTTTTGTTGTGGTTGTTTCAGGGGAGAAGATTCAACAAAAGACAGCTGCACATCAAACACGCTAGGGGCAGGTAATTTCCGATTAATCTCTTTCTCTTAAGCTCCTCGTCTGAAAAGGAAGAAAAGGATAAAATCAATTAGGGCTACTTACTTTCCATTTCTAGCTAATTCACCAAGTTTCCTAATTTGATTTCAACAACAATATTGATTTGTTCACCCATTTAAGGTAACTAGGGCTACAACATTCTTGATTGAGCCTTAGATACCACATTGGACAAACTAAATTGGACCAAGGTTAGAGCCAAATTAATGATTTCAATCTAGGGTTTTAGAGACGCACCTTCATAAGCAAGAATCAACTCTCCAAAAAGAATTGTGCCTAAGCCTTGGTTGAAAAGATCTATTCAAGAAAACCCTAAAACTTAGGCACTTAATCTCACTCGAATCCTAAAAGAAGGGACCTGAAACTTCTCAAAGGACAAATGGGTGAAGTTGACCCACCTTGTTGGGTCAACCAACCTTGAAATTAGGTCATTTTTTGCACTCAATACATCTAAAGTTCAAGTGAAATCTTAAGCACCCTTGATCTTTAATAAAACTAGTAGACTTAAGAGGTCAAAGTCCCCATTTTGGTCTACCTGGAACATCAGTGACAAGAGAGGTTGGGTGGGGGAAACCCTGTAACCCTGGGGGTGCTCCACCATGTAGGGGTCTTCACGGGACTCTCCCTCTCTGGCTACCCAGGTATTTCTCAGGTGGATGGCTTTCTGACTAAGCGATATCATCCACCCCGAACCTCTACTATCATCCAAAATTTTTGGGTGTCTTGATTGGGTCCATCACATTTTACTCTCATCCAAACCATCGGTGCATGTTCATTAGGAGGTCCTTAAGACCATCCTTGAGATCTCCTTTAATGATTCACTCCTGTCGAGGCCAGGCCTCGACTTCCATGTTTGTGCAGCAACCCCACCACATAGACATCTCCTTTGATTCATCTGAAACCAATTCTCCTTCTTCCATCATCATGGAACAACCTCTAGAAGAAGAAAACAACCTTGAGAACCAACTCTAGTACCTTAATGATTTATTTCAAGCCATTGTAAACCCACCATAGCATCCCATGATGCGAGATCACTACAATTCTGCTGTGGTGGCGATCGAACCTTGAGTCCAAATCCCGTCTGAAGGTCTTGATTCTGAAATCAAGCCCAACATGATTCATGCTATTCCTAAGTTTCATGGGCTTAATTCCGAGGATCCCTTCCAGCACATCAAACAACTTAATCATCTGGCCCAGACCTTCAGGTCAGATGTCCAAAATCGGGATATTCTTCTCATGAAGATGTTCACCTTCTCTCTCATGGACAAAGCAGCTCACTGGTGTCAGACTCAAACGCATCCAATCAACACATGGCTTGAACTATAATTCGAGCTTCTAAAAAAGTTCTTCCCAGTTGGTCGGACAAATGCCTTAAGACACCAGATCACACTTCACCCAGCAATCAGGAGAACCACTTCATGAAGCGTGGGATCGCTTCCTAGATCTCATGAGAAAGTGCCCCCATCACAGAGTTCCTAAATGGGAACAAGTTCAGTCTTTTTACCAGGGACTCTATGAAGATATCTGCTTATTCGTCAATGCAACCTGCAGAGGAAATATCATGGGTCAACATGAAGACAATATGTGGGAGATTCTCGAGAATATGTGTGAGAACTCCATCAATAACTACTCCATGGGCTTATTCGATCAAACGAATGCCCGCGCATTGACGAATCCAAGGGGAACACATGAGACGCAGAGCCTGTCTGCATCAGTCGACTTGGAATTGATGGCCATTCGGTTGGACAAGGTCTCTATCATTGAGAAGAAGGTGGATGAGCTAACTCGACATCTACAGTGAGCCACCTCTACGCAAAACTTGTGTGCACAGCCGCCCTCTAGGAGGGAAGCTGTGCATAACATCTATCACCGATCTTCTCAGGGGATGGACCCATATCCACCCCCGTCTGACTCTAGGACCAAAGGAAACTCTGATCCTGCCTACTCTAGTTGGGGAAACTCTGAACCCTCGTATTCTGATTTCTCTACGATTCCTCAGACCTGCGAGGACCTCAACGCCATCAAGAATGACCCATTCCTTAATACCTATAACCCTGGATGGTGAAATCATCCCAATTTTCTATGGGCGGGAAATAATTAGAATCGAAGACTACCATATCAACCCGTCCCAAGCTCCTTGCCCATATCAGCCGCCTCAGCCTCGACCCAACCCCAACTATCAATCTGGGCCAACTTAGATAGATCAAATGACTCTTATCCTTTAAACTCTGGCCGACATTCAGAAGACAAATGCAGCTATGTAGAAACAACATAAGGACGAGATCACGGAGGTTCACAATCAACTCACCGAGATGGTGAATTCCCACCAACCTGGCACACTCCCTTCGCAACCTCTACTGATCCTGAATAATGTGCTGAACCAGAGGCACGTTATGAACCTAAAATTTGGGCCAAGCCCACATGATTTATTAGGCCCCTTCTGTTCCATCACTCGATGAGATGGAAGCTTTGACATCATATGCAGGATTTCAGCAACAGCCACCTATTTTACCAACACCACACCAAAACCAGGTAGGACTGAAGTCTGTAACAACCAGTAGTGGCAAAGCAACACAAGACCCACCTTACCCAAGCCACTTACATCCTTGTAGTAACCCAAACCCTAGAATAGTTATCCAGGACACCCCTGTCCCTGATCAAAAACCTAGACCTATTCTTGAGGAACCATCCAAGGTTCCATTTCCCGAGGCCTTGACCAAGGGAAAGAGGACAAACAAACCCGTGGCAGCTGAGGAGGATCTGGTCAAGCATTTTGAACAGGTCCACATAAACTTCCCGTTGATGGAAGCAATCCACCACGTACTGGCCTATGCACGATTTCTGAAAGACATGTGTACACCTAAGTGTAAGCTGCGAACCAAAAGTGGGAGTCCAATCGTATTGTCTGAGCAACCCAGCTCTATAATTTTGAGCTAACTCCCACCTAAGGAAAAGACATAGGTACTCCCCTGATTTCCTATACCATTTGTGATACAGAATTTGACAAAGGTTTACTAGATCTAGAAGCCTCAATAAAGCTAATACCTACATCCCTTCTTGGCCACCTTGAGTAATCTGAGCTTAAACCGACAGAGGTCACATTACAGTTGGCTGATTGATCTATTAAGTCACCTAAAGGAGTTCTTGAGGATGTCATTGTTAGGGTTTGGGATTTCTATTTCCTGGTGGACTTTGTAGTCTTGGATATGGATGCTCCAGAAAACCAAAGGGATACACCAATTATACTAGGGAGACCCTTTCTGGCCACTACTAGGGCCAACATAAATTGTGAGGAGGGCTAAATTGAACCAGAATTTGGGAATCAAACATTAAAGATTGACATCTTTAAGGCTCAACTAGCGATTAATTGCGGTGTTATAGAATAGATATGTGACATCAAGACTGTGGTTGACGATCCGTATATTGAGGAAAATCTGACGACTTCTGATCAACCACAAAAAAATCAAAACTCGCAATTAGAGGAGCCCAAACTTGACCTAGACACACCCATAACTCCTTCCCTTGCTACTGACACACACCCTGAACTACCCGCTGCTGCTAATAACCCTATCCTGGAACTCAAGCCTCTTCCCAATCATCTAAAGTATGTCTTTCTCGGTTCCAATCAGATGTTTCCTGTGATTATGAACTCCAGACTCACACCTAATCAGGAATCCCATCTGATTAGTATTCTCTAGTAACATCGAAGAACCATTGGATGGACTCTCGATGATTTGACTGGTATCAGCCCCTCTTACTACACACACTGTATCTACACTGAAGAGGGCACACGACCTTCCCATGAAATGCAAAGACGTCTGTATCCTAATCTATAGGAGGTTGTGAGAAAGGAGATCATCAAGTGGTTAGATGAAAGGATCATCTACCCGATCTCCGATAGTCGGTGGGTGAGTCCAATCCAGGTTGTGCCTAAGAAGGTAGGACTCACCGTAATCACGACTGAAACAGGAGAAATCATACCGACCCATGTGGCGAATTTGTGGATAGTCTACAATGATTATAGAAGACTCAATACCTCCATAAGGAAGGATCATTTCCCACTACCGTTTATTGATCAGATCCTCGAGAAACTAGCAGGAAATAGGTTCTTCTACTTTTTAGACAGGGACTTTGGTTATAACCAGGTTGTAATCCATTCTGAGGACCAAGAGAAGGCCACTTTCACCTGCCCCTTCGAGACGTACACGTTCCGAAGGATGCCATTCGGTCTCTACAATGCACCCGCTACTTTTCAGCAGTGCATGCTTGCCATATTCTCAGATATGGTAGGTGATTATCTAGAAGTCTTCATGGATGACTTTTCAGTATTCGGAGAATCATCTGATGATTTCCTCCTGCACTTGGTCCAGATCCTCGACAGTGCATTGACGTGAATCTGGTTCTTTCTTGGGAAAAAGGCCATTTCATGGTTCCTGAAGGAATTGTCCTGGGACATCTCATATCAGAAAAAGGCATCCAGGTTGATCAAGCCAGGGTGAATATGATTTCCAAACTCCCTATGCCTAGCTCGATTAATGACATTAGATCTTTTCTGGGGCACATCGATTTTTATTATCGATTCATTCCTGATTTCTCAAAGATAATGTGCCCCCTAACCACTCTACTATCTAAGGATGCTCCTTTCAAAATTTCCAAGGAACGCACTCAAGCATTTCAAATCCTCCATGATCGAGTTACCCAAGCTCCGATCTTATAGTCCCCTGATTGGTCTCAACCCTTTGAGATCATGTGCGATGCATCTAATTTCGTTGTAGGAGCAGTACCTAGGAATAAAATTGATGGGAAACCTGTGGTCATCTACTATGCTAGCAAGACACTTGATGAGGCTCAACCATAGTATTTGCCTTGGAGAAATTCAGATCATATCTTCTGGTTTCCCATGTAATCATTTACTCGGATCAAATAGTTGTGAGGCATTTCCTTGCGAAGAAGGACGTGAACCTCAATTAATCAGCTGGATCTTGCTGTTGCAAGAGTTTGACCTCGAGATTCACGACAAAGTGGGAAAATAGAGCGTGGTAGCTGATCACATGTCCTGCCTTCCTTCTGATATTATCGACCCTTCCGGACCCATCACGGAGCATTTTCTCAATGAGCACCTCCTGACTATCAATACAGGCTTCCATGGTTTGCTGATATAGTAAACTACCTGGCATCACATCAGATCCCGTCCAATTGGCCGAAGGCCAAGGACAAATTGCTTTTCAATGCCGAGTATTACTTCTGGGAAGACCTATATCTTTTCTTCATCGGTGCTGATCAAATCATTTGACGATGTGTCGCGGGAACAGAAATTCAGGACATCTTGTCCTTCTGCCATGACCAGGCATGTAGTGGACACTTCTTAGGTCATAAAACCACAGCAAAAGTCCTCCAGTGAGGCTTCTATTGGTCCACGAATTTCAAAGACGCATACAATCATTGTATGGCATGCACTCGTTGCAGACCTTAGGCAACATAAGCCATCGAGATATGATGCCCTTACAGCCGATTCTCCTATGCGAAATCTTCCACGTATGGGGGATTGATTCTATGGGACCCTTTCCTATTTCGGATGGCTTCGAGTACATTCTACTCACTGTTGACTATGTGTCCAAATGGATCAAAGCCATTCTGAACCGAGCCAATGATCATATGGTGGTCATCAAATTCATTCATCAGAACATCATTTCACGGTTCAGGATTCCACGTGCAATAATCTCTGATGGAGGGACCCATTTCACTAATGCTCAGTTCAGGTCACTGATGACTAAATACGAGGTGTCACACCGAATTTCTACTCACCACCGACAAACTAATGGTATAGCTGAGTTATTAAATCCGACGATCAGTAAAATCCTCCAGGTTACTGTTTGACCTGACAAGAAAAACTGGTCATCCCGACTTCCGGAAGCTTTGCAGACCTATAGGTGACGGAAGCCGTTTTTGCGCATTTTAAAGTCATAAAAAATTGTAGTATACTCACGCTAAAACATTCATCAAAAAATGATTTTGCAAACATAACGAGACTTTGAGTCCTGGTCATTCATCTCTGGGAGGCATTTATGCAAATTTGAAATTGATCTTTTATCGCTCCGGTTTCTTAAAAATCGCATGACAGTTTATGGTTATTACGTATTTAAGCACGACATGCTTAGTTGCATGAATATCAGGAATTAAAAGCAAGCAACTTTAATCACACAAAATATATTGCAATAAGCTGATGGTGATTCTCAACACAAACATATATATATAACATTCTTACTTTCATTCAGGAAGGTGTTTGCAACATGGAACTAGAGGAAAGCTTAAAACATAAATCTAACGAAAAATGATCACATATAGGAATCTATGGGGGGATTTTGCATGCATCATTGGGGGAGAATAACAGCTACACTACTAAGCAGTAAATGAAAGCATGTAGATTTGAAGAAATAGCTAGTAATCTAGCAAAAAATAAAGGCATTCAGAGGTGGGCACCGATGGCCTTTGAATGGTTGAGAGGAGAAGGAGGGGTGCCAATGGTGCTTACTCCAGCCCTTGGAGAGAGGTTGGGGAGATGATCCAGCATCCTAGCATGGAGATGGTGGCAACCATGGTGCACAACTTGTGGAGGTGGATTGGATATGAATGTAGCTAACCTAAGTGTGAATGAGTGCGAAGAATGGGATGGGTGCAAATGGCCACCCCTTAGGTCTTTTTATGGACCTAAGGGAGACTCTCTGGAGAAGTTTGGAACTCTCTAGAGAGAGCCCCATAAGTGGCCAGCCAAGTGAGAGAGAGAGGTAGTTCTTAGATCCATAAAAAGTGGATCTCAATTTGAATGGCTCTTGGTTGCTAATTTTGGCAACCAAGAGTGGCGTCGCCTTTGGAAGAGAGTTCCAGAGAACTCTAGATGAGTATGTGCACGTGAATGGGTGTGTGTGTGAGTGTGTGGCCATGCCCTATGTGGCTAAGTGGTCTAGGTTAGGTCCTAAGGGGTTTAGGTTGGTGTAGGCTTAAATTAGGGTTGCAAGCCCTAATTGCTAAGGAGGAATTGCAATTAAACTTAACACAAGTTTAATTGAATGTGTGTGAACCAAATTGAGAGTGTACCGACTCAATTAGGTTGGGCTTAGGTCAATTGGACTCTCCTTGAGTCCAATCGGACTTGTGTGGGTTGAGATCTGAGCTCAATTGGACCCTATGAGTCCAATTGGCTAGGAAATGGTAATTGACTATGACCTAAGCCAATTAGGTTTAGTGAGGACCTAATTAGGTCCTTAGGGAGGTCTACAGGTGATGTACTAGAGTTGGGGTACCTTAATTTAGGTTCCTATGGGGTTGGAATTGGGTTTAGGGAGCTAGAGATCCAAGATCAAAGCTTGAATCTCAAAATAGGAACTGGAGAACAGTTCTAGACATCCAAGTATAGAATCAGATGTCTTATACTCAAAAATAAGAAGTCAAGACTTGTTGTCTGGACATCCAATTAGATTCAAGAAGGATTCAAGGTTCTGTCTTCGGTATTCTGCAGAAATTAGATGTCTGAGCAAGTGTCTGGACATCCAATAACACTGTAGAAGTGGGTTTATGGTGTGCGGGAGTTGGCTAAGGGTTATGGACATCGTATAATTCATCTGGACATCTAAATAAAGGTTGGAATTAGGGTTTTAAGGTTTCCTAGGGTGTGGTGACCTAATCTAAGGGTGGTTAAGGCTTGGGGAAGTTTCTAGGCTATCCTAGGGCTAGGATGGACCTAGGATGGACCTAAGTTCTTCACATTTTACTATTCTATTCCTACTTAATAGACTAGCATACCTTAACTCCCTTACATTATTATATACTACATATAATCTAGGTCTTTTACTCTAGCTCTACTGCAACACCCGTTATTCTTCTATTCTCCAGATCCAGCTTCAGATCCAACTTATTACCCGTAATTGACATAATGCACCTGATCAGCACAATATAGCATTATTTTATGCATAGCTAAAAGAAAGCAGAAAAGATGCAAATAAGGCCTATGCATGCATGAACTACCATAACCTATGCTAAGACCTAGCCTAATTTAGGTCAATTAAGACCTATGATTACTTAACAATTAATAGGACCACCCACAAATCCCAATTAGGTATGTCTCCCATCAGATTGGTGTACCGGAAGGCATGTCACCTCCCCATCGAATTGGAGCACAAAGACTATTGGGCAGTACGGACCTGATCTTTCTAAGGTAGGAACCCATAGAAACCTTCAAATGAGCGAGATTGATGAATTACGCCATGATGTGAATGAGAACTCGTGAATTTACAAAGAGCTGGTGATATAGACACATCTATCTATGATAAAATGCCTATTCATGCATGTTCGTGATAAACACCAGTTTATCATCATTTTTATGCTTTAAAACTAACCTAGCTCTTAGGATTTTTCTCCGCAAACGGGTTTTTGGGCTGCATTTAGGCATAAATTAGGATAGGCATGCATTGCATTTTTTATTGTCATTTTAATGAGTTTTTGTGAGTGTTAGGGATGTACAGATGCACAGATCCCTAAAACCCTAGCACTCAAGAAGGCAAATGGTGAAGGAGAAGCCCAGACTAGCTGGAACTCAGCCGAATCCAGCTCACCTCAGCTTGATCCAGCTCACCTCAGCTTGATCCAGCTCACCTCAGCTTGATCCAGCTCACCGCAGCTGGAACCTAGCTTACTTGAACTTGGGTTAGCTCATCCCAGCTCCATTCAGCTAATCTCAGCTGGATGGCAGCTCAAGAGAGTTCACCTTAGCTCATCCTAGCTCAAGTCAGCTCAGATCCAGCTCAACTTAGCTGAGTCTAGCTCGTCTCAGCTCCCACTAGTCCACAGGGAGCTCTAGTTAGCTCGGCTAAGTTGACAGGAGTTCACCCCAGCTCAGATCCAGCTACATCCAGCTCCACTCAGCTCCAACCAGCTGAAGAAGAATTCATCCCAGCTCAGGAAGCTCAAGTCCAGCTCACAGGGACTCAGCTTAGCTCAACTCAGTTGAGCTAAGCTACCTTAGCTGCCTCAACCAGCTTGATTCTCCCCGGGAGCATCAGACCCAGCTCACCTTAGCTCAGTATGGTAGAAGCTAGCTTACCTTAGCTCGGCTTAGTAGCTAGCAAAGAACTAGCAAGCTAAGCCAGCTAGAATAGCTCCATGCCAGCCTCTTCAGCAGCAGCCAGCTCCAAATTTCAGCTCCAGACTTCTCCTCAGCTCCTCCCTCCAAACCCTAGCTCCAACACCTTCTCCTCTACTCCTCCATTAGCTAAGCTAGCTTAGCTTAGCTTAGCTTAGCTTAACTATGCTCCAACTTCCTTAGCTTGTACTACCCCAAAAACCCACCTACCAACTCCACCCAACTAGCTCCACCTAAGCTCCACATAAGCTAACCTACTTGGCACCAACCTAACCTACCCACCACCTCCAAAAGACACCTAAAAGTGGTGCCAAAAACTACCCATAACCACCCCTTAGTGGCGCCAGTTTTCCCTCCAAAATCCCCCCTCATCTCCACCACACAATCCCCCTTGAATCCATCTCCACCATCCACCTAACTCCCCTTCTAGAAGACCCCATGTTGGCACCAACATGGGGGTGTCTCTCCACCACCAAAAGACACCAACACCGCCATAACCACCCCCTTTAACACCCCTTGGGTTGGCGCCAACTCACCCTAGCCATAGGGTCACCAACCACCCTCATCCTTCCATCCTAGCCCTCCATTTCAAGGGGCACCTTAACCCCCCATCCTATTCTATAAAAAGCCACCACCTACCACCATTTTGAGGCATCCTCCCTTAGTATATTTTCTACCTAAACCACCTATACCTACGGCCAAGAAGAAGGAGTAGAGAAGGAGATTAAAGGGGCACATCACCAGCCCTTTTGGTGCCTTCTTCTCCCCACTCTCTTCAACTTGAGCCACGCCAAAGAGGAGGACTCTCCCACTTCAAGGAGGACGGCCAGGCAAAGGAGAAAAGCTTAGGGTGGACATCCACCCTTGGAGAGAAACTTAGGGCACGCCCCCTTAGGGCTTGCCTTGGAGGTCATCACCTTGGCGGAGTTCTGCAAGGAAGGAGTTGAAGGATTCTTTTCAAGCTTGGGAGCCACCAACCTTGGAGCAAGAAGCCCTCTTCTTCACCATCTATCTAGAGGATTTGTGTTTTATTTTCTTATTTGCAATTTTCTAGTAGTACAAGCTTTCCTCTACTAGACCATTTGTAAAACACTTTATCAATTATCTAGTTGCCTTCTTTTGCAATTTTTTTTGTTTGCATTTCTATTAGCTTATTTTCAGCATTCTTCACTCCCTCTCCCTAATTATTCTAGGCCTCCACTTGCCTAGAGTGAGCTTAGGGAGAGGTTCTGCTTGTCACATAAAAGTAGTATTTTAATTCGAAGTGTAAACACTTTTCCCGCCATCAGTTCGCATGTTGCCTTACCTTAGTTTAAAAATAAAAAAAAATGATATATTGAAAAATACCAAAAAGAAAGTTGAGATTTATATTCCTAGCAAGACAATCACTATTGCAAACATTTGGCCTCCTTGGACGACCCTAGATACTCCCCTATCTAGGATTATAAATTTAAGAGCGAAAGCGGATTTACGCGTTACAACGACGTATTTTAACAAACCGCGTAAAATCGCTATCACTTTTTGGCGCCGTTGCCGGGGAGGCACGGCTTTGCATTAACTCATTTTCTCTTTCTTGAAGTGGATCTCATCCCCTTCTCTTTCTTTCTTTTGTGTGTGCAGGAGCTACAGTGGGAAAGCGGGAATCTGGAAGCGAGAGCTTAAAGATCCTTTTCTTCCCGCGAAAATTCAGGTTGGTTCCTCTTTCTAGTCACATAATTAATTAAAACTACCAAAAATATATTAAACTTGGCTTTCAGGACCCTAAACACTTAAATTAAGTGGAGTGGTGCATTTTAAAATCATTGTTTGCTTGTATGCTTCTTTAGCACCATTCCATTGCAAGTATTGGTGTTCTATTTTTCGGGTCTAGATTTCTGTCCATACTTGAAAAATCGATTCCTAACACCACAGGCCTCCTAAAATCATAAAATTTCATAGAGTGATTACCAATTAAGTTTGGAACATTTATTACAAATTTCAGATCAATTGGATTTGTATTTAATTTTTAAAAATTCGTGGATTACAGAAGGGTCACACCCTCTAATCTTCCTGTTTTGCTACTGTCCGTGAATTTTCAGAATTTTTATACGCATCCAATTTTTGTGAAATTTATCTTGTTGGAATCCCTGTGAAATTTTACATATCATATAAAATCATAAAAATTTTCTGAGGTCGGTGGTAATACTGAAAAGTCTATAATACCCACAGGTATTATTTCTGGACTTTGACACCAGTACAATTAAAAATTTAAAACTATTATCAAACAAATTCCTAAAATCTTACAAAAATCTTTTCTGGAATCCTTGTTTGATTTTCTTCAAAGTAGTGGTGTTGTTTGACTTGTTTGGACCACTACTTAATTCTGAAAGCTAAAAATAATTCATTGGTAGTTAAATTTCTGTCTCAGGGATAATTGGTTTAGGGTTTCTTCTTTCTCTTTAGAGACTCAATTAAAAGGAAATATACAATCACACATACAACTTGTCTTTCCTTTGATTGTGAACTTTCAAACTTGTTTGAAAACTTAAAGAGAAAAACCATAAAATTCATTTAATTAAATCACATCCTAAAAGACAAAAATATAAAAAAATTGTGTGACAACATGATTTTCATTGGAGCCACTCTCCAATTCCTGCACACACACAAAAAAATCAAATAACAGGGCAACAACCCAATAAACGCCCTCCACATTCCGTGTGCACTATAGAATCCTAGACCTAATTAAAATTTGTAGCAACTTGACCCCTAAGGCTTTATCAACTTAGGCTTGCTATTTAGGTCTTAAGTTTTCTTTAGTTAGTACCAATTCTGTCATCTATATCTGGTGTTCAGGCTGAGGGGCCGTGTCAAACGACCAGGCGCGGGTTTGTACAAGCACCTGGGGTTTTCCCTGGGAAACGTTTGGGCCCAAACCTCCCCTTAAGAAACTTGGCTAGATTTGTTGATAGAACGGGTATTCACTATTGACTACTTATTTCCTATATAGACCAAGTCTTAGGTTATTATTAGGGAGTCACAATTAAGTTAGGTCTAGTTTTTGTTTGTTTGAATTGCACACTTTCTCTCATCTCTTTCTCTTCTCCTCCCCTCCCTGTTCTTCCATTTTATGCACGGGCGACGGTCTCAAAATCCGCACTTGCAAGGACCATTTGATTTCGCCCCCACGTAAAAAGACCACTTTTTCTGTCTTCTCCTGAAAAAATGGAAACACAACAAAATAGGTCCACTGACCCTTCATATCTACCTCTAACCCCACCTCTAACCCTAATTCTAACCCTTCCACCCAAAACCCAACCACCAGTAACTTCCCACACTTGGAGCTCCCCAATCTTGAGTTGCCCCACACACAACATCAAGACCCCCTACTTGATCTTTTAAAATTGATGGCCGATCAGATTAATAAATTAAATTCCAATCAACAAACATTGACTAGGAACATCCAAAACCTAGCCAATCCAAGGCCAAACCCACCACCCCGTCAGCAGCCTGTTGTTCCTCTAAAAGATTTCTATGATCCGTCTTATTATGAGGAACGACCAGGGGTGGTCATACCGGAGGGGGACTTTGAGATCAAGCCAGCCGTCCTGAACCTGATTAAACACTTTCATGGCCTTCCTAGGGAAGACCCTTTCAGCCACCTTGAAGAACTAACTCTTCTTGCACAGACAACCCGTTCCCGAAATGTGCAAGAAGACATATGGCTGATGCGGCTTTTTCCATTATCTCTAAAAGATAAGGCCGCTTATTGGTTCAGGACCATTGGCCGACCCATTACAACATGGCCTCAACTCAAGAGTGCCTTCCTCAAGAAATTCTTTCCCATAGGTCGTACCAATTCCTTACGAAGATCTATTCGACCTTTCACCAAAAATCTGGCGAAACTTTCCATGATTCTTGGGAAAGATTTCAGGACCTTTTAAGAAGTTGCCCACACCACGAGATTCCTTTGTGGCAGCTCGTGCAAATCTTCTATCATGGATTAGAAGATCAAATCCGACAATTTGTCAACGCCTCGTGTGGCGGCAACTTTTTAAATAAAGATGCAGAAAGTGCCTATGACCTATTCGAAGAA
Source organism: Thalassia testudinum (assembly GCA_037157565.1). Classification (NCBI taxonomy): domain Eukaryota; kingdom Viridiplantae; phylum Streptophyta; class Magnoliopsida; order Alismatales; family Hydrocharitaceae; genus Thalassia; species Thalassia testudinum. The sequence goes on along the minus strand of JAZHRO010000031.1, from coordinate 218,125,337 downwards.
ATGAGTGAAAACTCATTTAATCAAGCTTCCATGAACACATTTTGTAGAACCCAAAACCCGCAGTTCGGTGTTCATGAAATAGGCACTCAATCTATCCCTGCCACCCAAGACGATCTTCAATTGATTGCTCACAAACTCGACCAGATGCATATTAATCAAAAGAAAATTGAGGAAAGACTGGCCACATCAACTCAAGCTCCACACCCACATCTAACACAACCTAACTTTCCACAAAGAGAAAATTTGCACAATCTCAACACTACCCCTGCTGATTATTCTGAGGTTGCCCATGATTCACTGGGGAATTACAACTATCTAGATCTTAACCCCACTCAAAATATTTCTGCCATCCAGGACCCCTTTAAAAATTCTTCCAATTGGAAAAATTACCCGAACTACTCCTGGAATAATAAAGTTTCCTCCCAACCATATCATTTTAATGGGTATGGGTCGAATCCAAACTTCCATCCTTGGCCATCCCAACAAGATATCAATGCCCAGATGCTGTGAACCCTGCAGGATATGCAAACAAAAATGACGGAAGTAACACGCAACATCACAAATCTGAACAATCAGATTGGGGTTACTCCCATGCAAAGACCTGTAGGACATCTTCCGTCCCAACCCATACCCAACCCTAATCACCAAGGAAACCATTATATGGGTAGAAATCCACATTATCCAAATCAGCCTCCTCCTAATCCCCCACCTCAGCAGCCTCCCAGGTTCCTGCAATCACAGACCCCCCCACCTCCTCCAAATAATAATCCGACTGCACATGCAGTTACCTTGAGGAGTGGGAAAACCACCACTGACCCCGAGCCTTCGCACGAACCTGGTAAGATACATGTGCAAGTTGACTCCCCACCTCCCCATCAGGAAGAAAAAGAACAACAAAAATCTCAAGACAAGATTCCTATCCCTTTCCCACAAGCTCTCTACCCTACCACCAACAAAAGAAAGAAATCTGAGCCCACTACAGAAGAACTCATGGAGCTATTTGGGCAAGTTCATATCAATATCCCTCTCCTAGATGCCATTAAATATATACCTGCCTATGCTAAATTTTTAAAGGAGATTTGTACTCCTAAAAGGCAGGCCAAAAATCTAGGACAGGTGCATCTTTCGGAGACAGTAAGCTCTGTCATACAGAGTAAGCTGCCTCCTAAGATGAAAGATCCGGGGGCGCCTTTAATTTCTGTAATTATTGATGACACTACATTTAATCGCACCCTCCTCGATCTTGGTGCCTCTGTAAATATTATTCCCACAAGTTTATTCGAAGAATTTCAGATCGGTGAATTAAAACCCGTCGAGGTTACCCTGCAATTAGCCGACCGATCTACAATCAAACCTCGTGGGATTGTCGAGGATGTATTAGTCAAGGTCCAGAATTGTGTCTTCCCTGCAGACTTTCTGGTTCTTGACATTGAGGCACCCGAATCATTACTGGACTCCCCGATAATCCTTGGACGCCCCTTTTTGGCTACTGCAAAGGCAAATATCAATTGCCACACAGGCAAAATGGATATCAACTGTGCAGGCCAAACTATCACCTTAGATATTTTTAAATCCTCCAGGAGATTCCATGATGATAACTTCTTTGAGGACTCAGATACTGAAATTTCTAATATGGTGGAGGAGACAATGTTAATAGATACCCTTACCGACCACAGTTTTTTTGAGGACTCTGATTCAGACTCAGTGGTCGGCGAGATCTGTGATCCGGAAACTTGTCTTGACTCCAAATTTGTTCCTGATACCCCCCTAACCCACCCACTATTCACGCACCTAATTTTTCCACACTAACTCACCATTCCTTCCCCGACCCCTTTCTTACGGACCTGCCACCAACCCCGCCTGAGTTTGTCAGCCAACCTAATTTAAACCCATGGCCAGACTCAGGCTACACTTATCATTTTCCATCCAACTTTGATCCCAATATTATTTCTAATCAATTTTTTAAGGATCTAGAAGATGACACTTTTTTTGCAGGGATCCAAGTGTCCAATTATTTACATGATCTTACGTCTTCCGTGCATACCTTCACGCCCGGCTGAATGGCGTAAAAGATAGCACTGGATGGGAGGTAACCCATCATTTTCTTGCTTTCCTTTTTTCTTCTTTTTCCAGGTTTTATTCATCCTAAACCTGACCGTTCTTCACTAAGGTGATTCCTTTTCCCTCCTAATGCATGAGGACATGGCATATCTTAAGGATGGGGGGGTATTTTTAAATTTTTACGATCGATTTAGGATGTTTAAAACCTAAAAAACATGCAATTTTCTTTAATTTATTTCCTGCTTGCATACCCAAAAACAAAAAAAAAAATAAAATAATATATATATATATATATATATATACATATTGAAAACTTTTTGAGGAAAAATTTTGAAATCGGGACTACGATCGAAAAATTCACTTCTGGTACAATGGGATTTAACCTTTAACAAACTAAGGATGAGGATATGGATCTGATCATTAGAATTCCAGGGTCTATTTTAGACTAGATCAGATATCCTTCTCTAAAATTCCACCTGAACTCATGATAGTTCAGGTGACTTGATCCTATTTTGTAATATGGAAAGTATTTTACTTAGTTTTTGATTCAAAAACCTGCGGTTCTTGAGAAACTTCTTATGTCAATTTTCACACACAAGCCAACACTTAAAAATAACTAAAAATTTGAAAAAACTCCCTTGTTTGGATTTAGTAAAAGTCTGAAGCAGATCATTGGTTTGAGTTCCCACCGTCGAGAAGAAGGAAAAAACCTTCTTTGAGGACACGATGTCAACATGTTACCGCCTCGGTGCTGCTCTATATCTATATTTCATATCTTTAGACGGAGCATTAAAGTGCATTTCAGCAGCTCAAGTGTCTTGGACGGTGCTCTACCTATAGCGTCGGAGCAAGAGCTTGAGTTTGCTTGGAGCGCCCATTTTCACCGCATCGTGTTTTGGGGTTGTGAGCTCCTGGGTGGTGTCATGGACAGTGCTATCCCGAAGTACTGGCGCCAGAGCCCCCTCGAGGAATGGTAATGGGAATGATGATACCGACACATCTGTTGTAAGACTAAGCTAAAAATAAGCATGGAAAAAAAAAAAAAAAAAGAAAAAAGAAAAAGAAAAAAAATAATAATAATAGCACGTCCTTATTAAGGTTGGCTTTTCACAAGCACAGACACAAGGTTTTAAGGAATTTGCAAGTTGCGAATCAGATTCACGAGCCTGAAAAATCCTAAAAACAAACATTTCAAGTCATCTGAATTAACAAGGGGTTAATTTGTGAATTTTCTGAGGATATATTGACCCCGTTCTATCTAATGGTTGGATCCAGAAACAAATCCTGATGTTTAACTTCAACAAATCCCGTATCTCCTGTGTTTTAATCTACCAAGGTCCCTTAATCTCTTTTTCTCCTCAAAAGTCAAAAAAAATTAGATTTCCCAAAAATTTCGTTTTCCAAAAAAATTAATGTTTTGCTAAGAGACTAGCAAAAGATAAGCATGGGGGTGTGATAAACACCAGTTTATCATCATTTTTATGCTTTAAAACTAACCTAGCTCTAAGGATTTTTCTCCGCAAACAGGTTTTCGGCTGCATTTAGGCATAAATTAGGATAGGCATGCATTGCATTTTTTATTGTCATTTTAATGAGTTTTTGTGAGTGTTAGGGATGTACAGATGCACAGATCCCTAAAACCCTAGCACTCAAGAAGGCAAATGGTGAAGGAGAAGCCCAGACTAGCTGGAACTCAGCCTAATCCAGCTCACCTCAGCTTGATCCAGCTCACCTCAGCTTGATCCAGCTCACCGCAACTGGAACCAAGCTTACTTGAACTAGGGTTAGCTCATCCCAGCTCCATTCAGCTAATCTAAGCTGGATGGCAGCTCAAGAGAGTTCACCTTAGCTCATCCTAGCTCAAGTCAGCTCAGATCCAGCTCAACTTAGCTGAGTCTAGCTCATCTCAGCTCCCACTAGTCCACAGGGAGCTCTAGTTAGCTCGGCTAAGTTGACAGGAGTTCACCCCAGCTCAGATCCAGCTACATCCAGCTCCACTCAGCTCCAACCAGCTGAAGAAGAATTCATCCCAGCTCAGGAAGCTCAAGTCCAGCTCACAGGGACTCAGCTTAGCTCAACTCAGTTGAGCTAAGCTACCTTAGCTGCCTCAAACAGCTTGATTCTCCCCGGGAGCACCAGACCCAGCTCACCTTAGCTCAGTATGGTAGAAGCTAGCTTACCTTAGCTCGGCTTAGTAGCTAGCAAAGAACTAGCAAGCTAAGCCAGCTAGAATAGCTTCATGCCAGCCTCTTCAGCAGCAGCCAGCTCCAAATTTCAGCTCCAGACTTCTCCTCAGCTCCTCCCTCCAAACCCTAGCTCCAACACCTTCTCCTCTACTCCTCCATTAGCTAAGCCAGCTTAGCTTAGCTTAGCTTAGCTTAACTATGCTCCAACTTCCTTGGCTTGTACTACCCCAAAAACCCACCTACCAACTCCACCCAACTAGCTCCACCTAAGCTCCACATAAGCTAACCTACTTGGCACCAACCTAACCTACCCACCACCTCCAAAAGACACCTAAAAGTGGCACCAAAAACTACCCATAACCACCCCTTAGTGGCGCCACTTTTCCCTCCAAAATCCCCCCTCATCTCCACCACAAAATCCCCCTTGAATCCATCTCCACCATCCACCTAACTCCCCTTCTAGAAGACCCCATGTTGGCGCCAACATGGAGGTGTCTCTCCACCACCAAAAGACACCAACACCACCATAACCACCCCCTTTAACACCCCTTGGGTTGGCGCCAACTCACCCTAGCCATAGGATCACCAACCACCCTCATCCTTCCATCCTAGCCCTCCATTTCAAGGGGCACCTTAACCCCCCATCCTATTCTATAAAAAGCCACCACCTACCACCATTTTGAGGCATCCTCCCTTAGTATATTTTCTACCTAAACCACCTATACCTATGGCCAAGAAGAAGGAGTAGAGAAGGAGATTAAAGGGGCACATCACCAGCCCTTTTGGTGCCTTCTTCTCCCCACTCTCTTCAACTTGAGCCACGCCAAGGAGGAGGACTCTCCCACTTCAAGGAGGACGGCTAGGCAAAGGAGCAAAGCTTAGGGTGGACATCCACCCTTGGAGAGAAACTTAGGGCACGCCCCCTTAGGGCTTGCCTTGGAGGTCATCACCTTGGCGGAGTTCTGCAAGGAAGGAGTTGAAGGATTCTTTTCAAGCTTGGGAGCCACCAACCTTGGAGCAAGAAGCCCTCTTCTTCACCATCTATCTAGAGGATTTGTGTTTTATTTTCTTATTTGCAATTTTCTAGTAGTACAAGCTTTCCTCTACTAGACCTTTTGTAAAACACTTTATCAATTATCTAGTTGCCTTCTTTGCAATTTTTTTTGTTTGCATTTCTATTAGCTTATTTTTAGCATTCTTCACTCCCTCTCCCTAATTATTCTCGGCCTCCACTTTCCTAGAGTGAGCTTAGGGAGAGGTTCTGCTTGTCACATAAAAGTAGTATTTTAATTCGAAGTGTAAACACTTTTCTCGCCATCAGTTCGCATGTTGCCTTACCTTAGTTTAAAAATAAAAAAAAATGATATATTGAAAAATACTAAAAAGAAAGTTGAGATTTATATTCCTAGCAAGAGAATCACTATTGTAAACATTTGGCCTCCTTGGACGACCCTAGATACTCCCCTATCTAGGATTATAAATTTAAGAGCGAAAGCGGATTTACGCGTTACAACGACGTATTTTAACAAACCGCGTAAAATCGCTATCAGTTCGTAGGCTTAGATTTGCACTTCATGTTATAAATATTGCATAACATGCATCATTGTGCATTTAGAGTAGTTGTATATATTTTGTGTTAGTTAGGTTCTTTTTATGGTCAGGAGAGAAGATGATTTATTTCAGGGCCTTGGATAGACGATCAGACCATGCGGATCTGATTAATACGATGATCGGAGTCTAACGCCTCTGAAATCGTCCAGATCAGAGTCCCGTAGCATCACATGAAGCCTGAGGAAGATCGATGGCTAGGGGGCAATGCGACATCCATACGGGTTTCGGATGGAAAATCCGACCATATGGATGGATCCGGAGCGACGATCGCAGTCCGACATCGCAAAAATCATCCCGATCTGAGCACTGTGGCACCCTCTGCAAGAAGAAGAAGATGGACGGTCCAGATGGTGCCATGTGGCACCATCCAGGCCTCCCAAACTCGGCCAGCAGCCACTGCCCACTCTCCCTCATCATCTACACCGTTAATCCTAGCCGTTGGATCAAGAACCAATGGCTGGGAAGCGTCTGCACCGATTTCCTCCTCGCGACACAAAAGGTGACGTGGCGCATTGGTTGACGCAGCGGCTTGCAAGGGAGAGGCGCGGGTTTGATTCCCCGCAGCCCCTCCAATTTGCAATTGGGCGGGCACTTGGAGCGCAGCGTAGCGGCAGCTGTAGCACGTGACGCACGCGCGGGCCAGCGCATTGCAAGCGCGCATGCCAGCGCACACAGCTGGGCATGTGGTCAGCGCGCGTGAAGAGCGGGGCAGCTAGCGCGGGCGCAAGTGGCGGTTGGTGCCAGCTTTCAGCGACAGCTGGAATGACCTACAGCGACGCTTACAGCCGTCGCTGTTTCATTGCAAGCCAGCAGAGCCAACTATGGGCGTGGGTAGAGGTGAGCTGCCTATAGCAACGTTCCCAGCGACGATCTGGAGGTCGCTAAAGGTCCTTTGTACATTTCTAGCCACTTCTCCACCACTATAAAAGGACCTTAACCCCCTTCCTTCCAAGCCATCTCTACCTACTCTACTCCCACGTACTCCCAAGCTCTGGCAAGCCTACCAACGCTCCATTAGAGCTTGTTGTCAAGCTCCCAAGGTGCCTATTAGTGTGGCGAACCTCTTCCCCACAAAATACTCCTCCAACTTCCCATCTCCCTTCATAGGTCACCTTGGAGCCGTACTCTCACCTCCATTCCGGTAGCAGATCAACTCCGTCTTCTCACCTCCATTCCGGAGCTACGTCGAAGCTTTCCTCAACCCAATGTCCTCCAACATCTCACCTCCGTCGTCCCGCTCCTCACCTCCTTCATCCAAGCTTCCGCCATGCGCCGTCGTCTTGCCGAACAGCCGATTCGGGAGATTTCCTCTCACCTCCCTCTCTTTTTTATGCTTTCATAGTAGATTGTAATAAACATTGGATTGATATATAAATCATTTTCATTCCTCATCTCTATCTTGTGCTTCATTTGCTCATCTTTTATTTCAAAAACACAAAAAAATAACAAAACCTGAAAATACCAAATAGAAACAAAACGAAATGCGATTTTTGGAGTAAAGTAAACGTCGCCTCCCTGTGTTCGACCCGGGGCTCCCTTGGAGTTTTGGTATAAATTTTATCTGATCGACGTGTTTTGCAAGTACGACGATGGGTTACTTGTAACCCCTGTTTCTAACACGCGAAGCACGCCCGACCAGCTGGTTAAAGCCTTTCACGACAAGCACATATCCAGAAAGATCTTTCATCCTGGTCACAAAGTTCTACTCTTTGATGCCAAGGTTAAACTGTTCCTAGGAAAACTAAGATCAAAATGGATAGGACCCTACCTCGTCCGACAAATCTTTGGAAATTGAGCCATCGAGATCAGTCCACTCAGCCATGATTCAGAACCTTTCATCGTGAACGGTCAGAGATTCAAGCCGTTCATTGACCTTACCGATATAAATTTGGTTCAGACATCTTTACCCTCCATTCTCCCTGAGCTCATTGCGCCCAGCCGATGGCATAAAACTCAATGCTTAACGGGAGGCAACCCATCATTTTTTAAAAACCTGAAACCTTTCTTGACATTCCTATGCTGAATTCATATTGCACTTTAGGGTTCATCCATTAGAACAACAGACCCCACCTCAGGTACCCGTACCCGAGTTTGAAATCGTCCGCAACAGTCACCTCGACCCATTCACCCACCCAAAACTTGTTCTAATGAATGATCTAAGCTGAACTCGTACCCACCTAATTTATAATGGGGATGAAAGTGCAAAATGTCGTGAAAATCATCTCACAAGAAAATGTTTCAACAAAAAAATCATATATCCTGAAAATACCAAAAAAATGAAAAAACTCTTGAAAAAAAATAACAAAATTCTAAGGGGAGACAAAATTTTGAGGCCACACAAATCATGAAGAGAAATAGGGGAAAAGTGAAAAATGTCAAAAAATGAGCACAAAATGATAAGAAAAAGAAAAGATAGTCATTAGTATGAAATTAAGGGATTAACAGAGTTCTAGACCATATCAAGAAAAAGAAAATGAAAGGGAAAAAGTGCTAATGAAACATAGAAGAGATTAGTAGGAAAGTTGATCTTAGGCCACTTGGGCTATACTCCTAGGCTTAAAAATTCATGTATCCACTAAGATCTAGATAGTCTTTAGGAGGTTGGGGAAAATGAGAAGCTTAAGTATTAGGTCTAAGGCTTAAGGAGTATTTGACGTGTCGATTGTTCGCTTTAAAGTTGTTTGTAGTTTTATGTGGTGGAAAAAATCAACTAATAAATATTTAAAAATAAATAACCACTTGCAGAAGAGCAGGTCGTATCCACAGGGAGGTAATAACGTATTTAAATTTGTACTGGTTAAAAATGTTTGTTCGTAGTTAGTTTAGACAAGAATCAAGCCAAAATTGCCTTCAGATGAAGGTTGAATCAAGAAATCATGCTGAAATAACAATTCCTAATAACTTGAGGATATTTGTTGCAATGCAGAATCAATAAAATAATATTAAAAGTTGACAATGGTAGAAAATGTAATTATTAATGGCATGGATACTATAACAAAACAGGGGATTTATTCTCCTTGGCCGTGCGTGAAGAAGAGTGGACGGCAGACATGGGAAGCTCTGAGGAAGTTCCTTGGACTGAGGGCTTCGCAGTGGTGGTGGCGGCTTGTCGCGCGGTGGCCAGAGCAAACTGGACGGAGCTCCGGCAGAGGTGGATCCTAACGGTGCTGCAGCTGCTATTGGCGGGAGGCGCTGGTACGCTGCTGTTGGCGGAAGGCACTGCAAGCGGGTGCGTGCGCTGGAGGAGGGCCGCTCTGCTGCAGGCGTGCGGGTGGCATGGGTGCGCGAGGCCTGTTGTTGCATGCACAGGTGGGAGGCGCTGCAGGCGCGGGAGGCACTGCAGGCACGGGAGGCGCGGGTGCACTGGAGGAGGGTGGCTCTGCTACTGCGTGCAGGTGAGAGCTACAGTCGGTGCTACAGTTTGGCGTGGGTGCGTGCACGCACAGGTGCGGCACTACAGGTAGCGGCAGGGAGGCTGCAGGCTGATGCGCGCACTGTTGGTGGAGGGTGTGGGAGGACAGATGGCCGTGCCTGCATTGCGCACGGCTAGAGGGCATGTGGGCAGGCGTGGAGTGAGCGGGTGAGTGTGGTTGTTGTAGGAGTGGGAGGTCGAAACTTCAGACATCCGGGAAACTTCCCGGACATCTCAACTGGCTGAGGGGTGATTGGAGTAGTTGCGATGGTGGTTGTTGATGACAACGGCGAGGGAGGTGCACGGCGAGGTGCTCACGATAATGCGGACGACCTCTGGATGGCGGTGTGGCCTATCACACCACACGCCCACGGTGGTGGAGGGTCGTCACCGTGGTTGAGGCTGGCGGTGTGGAATGGAAGAGATGGACTCTGCACAGTGTGGGTTGGGGGTGGAGGCCTAGTGAGCTCGGCTACCTCCTCCTCTCTTTTGAAATCAGCTGCTCGACCAGATCCAGCACATCCGCTCCTCCTTGATTGGGTTCTTCACTGTGGCAGCTGGAGGAAGAAATGCAACTGTTGCACGTAGAAAAAGAATAAAAAATAATGATAAAATATTATGGTTATTTATATACAAACCCTCAACTTTTATGTTAACCTAAATTAATGCATGCAATGTACCTAATTAGTTAACTAATGCAATTCTAAGTTAATTCTAAATGCATTTAAATATGAATAAGATGCATGAATTATGTAATTGAATTAGAAATATGAATTAATCTATTTACATCCTAATTTATGCTAAATAAATGGTAGAATTAACCTAATGTCTAGGCACTTAAATACTTAAATAGCTCACAAAAATGGGCTAATCAAATAACCCCATGCCTAGTTTTTGCTAGTCCCTTGCAAAATTAAGCGAAACCTAGCACTCCAAGTAGACTAGTCAACTCACTTGGTCTTCCTTCGGAAGCATATTAAGTTAAAACTCTAAACCCAAGGTTCCCAAGTAGTTGCTAAGTTACAGACTAGGTCGGCTAAAGACGAGTTGCAGGCACAAGTTTTCCTGATTTCTGACTCTACCCTAAAGTTTATTTATCCCAGAGATTAAAGCATCTGTGCCTGTGCATTGGTCTGAGTTATTTGAGTTAAAGGAAAAAGTTTTTTCTTTTTTTAATATATATATATATATTTTTTGTTTGATTCTTCTAAGTCTAACCTCAGATCAGCTATTAACACGGTTTATGTTAGATTCATTGTCTCCATTACTATACCTCAAAGGGTGCCTGTCTTTCGATGCTTCGAGATAGCACCGCCCATAACGACCCCAAGAACTCCTGCCAATCGACACTTCGAGATAGTATCGCCCATGGATTTCTTAAGCGAATTCAGGCCTATGGCAATCAGCACTTCGAGATAGGGCTACCTACGGTACCTGAACTGCACAATGTGCTTACATGCCCCCAGTAGGATGGATATCTTAAGAGACAAGTGCCGAGGAGGTAATACGTTATCATCTCATCCTCAAGGTGAGTATATACTCCACCTCTCCTGTGGCGGGAACTCTTCCAATCAAAATGTATTTTCAAGCCTTTCCTAAGTCAAAACTAAGAGAACCAAATCTCTTTTCAGAAAGAAAGAAATTAAGTTAATTACCAGACCAACTGTGTGAAATTTGGATGCTTGGGTTACAAGGACCCGTAAACCAAAAGGTATAACAAGACTCTAGTTACTACCCCACCTTTTAACTCAAACCCTAGCTTCCCTTCCTCAACCTCTTGAGGAATGGTCCACAACTTAACTCCTACTTAAGTTTTTAAGTCCACAAAGGACCCTAAAGGTCTAAAGCTAGTAGCTCATTTAGCTTCTAAAGTTTGACCATAGAATTAACTTAGTCTACCCTAGAGTCCTGATTTGCTTAAGACTGCAAGATCTAGCCAGTTAAGCTCAAAACTCTTTTTTTTTTATGCAAATGTATGCAATGAATGCACTAAGCCATGTATATCCCCAAGTACACCCCCCCATGCCTAAATTCTGCAATGTCCTCATTGCATAGAAGTATATTACCTAGGTCAGAGCTGGGCTGAATAGCCAAAGAACCTGCAAATCAGGTTCAAGAATTGCATAAATAGGCCCTAAAAATGAGTAAAGCAATGTTGGCCTCGAAAATAGGTAACGTACGATGTTGGCAAGCTAATGATGAATCCCGATAGCAAATGCTCGCCCAACAAAAATGGGAATGAAATCTTCCCAGGTCACCAGAAGAGGTTCTAAAGGATAAATAGGTATAACAACCTCCAAAGGGGTAGGGGGAGGATAAGATGGATCCTCCAAAAAGAATGGGGAAGGAATGGTGCAGTGATAAACCCCCAGGGTAATGGACTGACTAAAGAAATCATCAATCCATACCCAATACTCCATTACGGGAAATATTGGTCTGTTAAGCCCCCTGGTCAGAACAAAAGTCAGCAATTTTCTAAGGCAAGGATCATCTATGGTGTCCAAGTTACGTGGTTGTGGGATGGCCATAAGATCTAGGTTGGGTTTAATCAGCTCGGTGTCCATCCCTAACACTCTTTCTAAATCCTCAATTTCATCGCTAGCATTCCTTGCACCATCACATGTATCTTCCTGCTCTTCATCAGGAGTCACAATTTTGCTTTCAGATATAAGCGAATCAGAGGGTGACTTCGAAATGAATGAAGGTAGGTTGGAAGCAATGGATCTAGGGATTATCCTATCAATGTCATCCCTGGGTTTTTTTTCTTTACTCAAATCTTCCCTGGAGTCTATATGTGAATCCACATAAATCTTAGAAATTGCTTCCAAATTTTCCATCATTTCATCATGAGGAGAAATATCATCAATGGTTGTGCTAAGGAAACCTAATTTGGTCAAATTTGTGACATCCTCTAGGGCTAACTCTTTAAATAAGACATAATCACCCTTAGTGTCACTCCAAATCTTGAATGTAGGTGCCTCATATAAGTCATCTTTCTCCTCATCACACAATTCATCATGTACCCGAGGTCTAGAATCATTTAATATCTCAGCAGATCCCCTAAGGTGCTCTATCTGAGGTAAATGGTTTACACTGGTAACATCAGACTCCTCAGCTAGGTCAATTTCTTTAGGGTTAGGTTCCCTACGGGTGGGCTTGAGATCCATATCGTGATCAGAAGGGAGGGTAGGATTAACAACTTGACTTCGACCCACTTCATCAAATGTCACAAAAATACTATCATCTGGGTCGAGGTCTTCCAATGGTACCATCGTTACCTTCTTTTAACTCCAATATAATTCAGGTGGATACTCAACCTTATCATTATCTTCCTCGGGTTGCCACCTTTCTTCATCCAATGCATAGTTACTTTCATGTGTATCTTCCTCCCACCTAAGGTGTGCATCTCTGAAGGAAGTGTCATCTAATGGGGAGGTTTCAAAATTGATCCTCGAAAAGTAGCTATTCTCCATAGAAGTTCCCTCCAACTTAAAGTGTAGCTCTCCCGTGGGAGATGCATCTATTGTAGAGGGGTGTATGTCATCCTCAATGGGGTAGATTGGGCGGCTAATTTCATCTCTTTCTTGTTGTCCTGCTGTTGAAGATTCTCCTAACAATTCAATCATTTCGTTTTGCATTTTCTTTATTTCCATCTTCAAAGAGGAGAGGTCATTTCTATCATGAGAGAAGTCAGGCTCAGGCTTATAGTACCCAGGAGTGTCTGTCCAACCATAATAATTTTTCAGGGAGGGTGGGTTGGGTATTTCTATGGTGTGTGGGATATTGGGCAAAGCAAATCCTGCTCCTAGGTTCTGCTCACTGATTTGGTGCTTAACCAGGCCAATACTCCTATAATAGGAGTAAAACGGATCCCAATGATTGTCATTATGTCCATCAAGGGATGGACCATCTCGGCATCTGGGATCGAAGGATGCAGAGTGGGGGTGAGGGTGTGGGCAAGATGTGAAAGGATGAAAATCAATGTGGTCCATTCTAACTCACACCTCAATCAGAATTCCCCAGGCAAAACACAATTCAAAAAGGACCTTTTAGGTCTTTCCCAATTTAGGCTTTTGATTTTAAGTCAGATTGCAGGTGACAATACAATTTGTTCAATCAATTTACTCGCTTATTATCGACCTACAGCTCACCTAAGAAGACCTAGTTGGAGCTTAGGTGTTCTTCCCTAAATCTCAAATGGTAGAGCAACTCTAAAGATGGAAGATCGAGGGATGCAAGTAGGCCTAAGCCTTCCTTTGAAGCTGTGCTTTCGCGATGCTTCTCAACTACCCCCAAAAATCCATGACAGGGTATCCCCCTCTTTGGATTTGGAAAACCTTTGATCTCAAGTTCCTAACACTTCAGAATCCAACGATAAGAGGGCTCTTGTCCTAGTATTTTCAAACCTTAGGAGTGTCTAGAAATGTGTTGTGGTGCAACTGAAATAAGTGTGCATACACCGCAAAAGATTTTGAATTTTGAATCGCACACCAAGTTTGAAAATCAAATCCTTGGTTTTTAAAATGTCCCTCCTTTAATTAGTCCTTTTTCTAGAAAATATGTGACCACTTGTTTAACTTATTAAATACAGATTAGGTGGTCTTCGCATTAAGTCCAAATGCAATGCGTGATCAAGAATAGGATGCAAAGTAAGAAAATGCGTACCTTGCTTCCATCAATCAACGATGCTAGAATGCACGCAATGCAGAGAAATAAATCTTGAGGCTACTGATAAAGACCTAAATGGTTCGTCCTAGGGGTAGGCAGCTTCTAGCAGGTAGCTCGTTTGTTTTATTTTATTTTTTTTTAAACTACTTATGCACAAGAAAATAACAGTAATCAATAAACTAAAAACCTAAATCTAAAGAAAAGGGAATAGGCTCCCAAAAATTACCCGACATGGGCCCAAAATAAAATCGGGGAACAAACCCCTCAAAATATACCCCAGAACAAGGGTTTCAAACCAAATGCAATGAAAAATTAGATCTAAAGTCTTAACTCTATTCTAATCAGATTAGCGACTAAATATACAACGATGACCATCGCGTCCTCGTCCTTCTCTTCCTTTCAAAATAGCTTGTCCAATTCTCCTCTGGCGACATCAAGGGTCGCCTCTCACAATGGTTGATTCTTGCATAAATTTCTCGCACAGAAAAGAAAATAATAAATGGTCAAATCACTGTGCAATTGAGAAATAATCAAAATAAAATCAGGTGAAATAATTACTTCTGTTGCCTCCCTGGCAACAGCGCCATTTGACGTGTCGATTGTTCGCTTTAAAGTAGTTTATAGTTTTATGTGGTGGAAAAAATCGACTAATCAATATCTAAAAAGAAATAACCACCCGCAGAAGAGTGGGTCGTATCCACAGGGAGGCAATAACGTATTTAAATTCGCACCAGTTGAAAACGTTTGTTCGTAGTTAATTTAGACAAGAATCAAGCCAAAATTGCCTTCAAATTAAGGTTGAATCAAGAAATCATGCTGAAATAGCAATTCTTAATAACTAGAGGATATTTGTTGCAATGCAAAATCAATAAAATATTATTAAAAGTTGACAATGGCAGAAAATGTAATTATTAATGGCATGGATACTATAGCAAAATAGGGGATTTATTCTCGGCTGTGCGCGAAGAATAGTGGATGGCCGGACGTCGGAAGCTCAGAGGAAGTTCTTTGGACCGAGGGTTTCGCAGCAGTGGTGGCGGCGTGTCGCACGGTGGCCGGAGCCGGCCGGACGGAGCTCGGCGGAGGTGGCTGCAAACGGTGCTGTAGCTGCTGTTGAAGGAAGGCGCTGCAGGTGGGTGCACGCGCTGGAGGAGGGCGGCTCTGCTGTAGGGATGCGGGTGGCGTGGGTGCGAGCGGCCTATTGTTGCGTGCATAGGCAGGAGGCGCTGCAGGCGTGGGAGGCACTGTAGGCGTGGGAGGCACTATAGGCGCCGGAGGCGTGGGTGCGCTGGCGGAGGGAGATTCTGATGCTGCCGCTGGCATGGGTGCGTGCACGCAATGGTGAGGCACTGCAGGTAGCGGCGGGAAGTCTGCAGGCGGATGCGCACACTGTTGGTGGTGGGCGCGGGTGCGCACGAAGGCTGGAGGGCACGGGAGGACTGCTGGCTGTGCCCACCTTAAGCGTAGCTGGAGGGTGTGCGGGTAGGCATGGAGTGAGCGGGTGAGTGTGGTTATTGCAAGAGTGGGAGGTCGAAGCTTCAAACGTCCGGGAAACTTCCCAGACATCTTAATTGGCTGAGGGGTGATTGCAGTAGCTGCGATGGTGGTTGTTGATGACGACGGCGAGGGAGGTGCACGGCGAGGTGCTCATGGTAATGCGGACGACCTCCGGATGGCGGTGTGGCCCGTCACACCACACGCCCAAGGTGGTGGAGGGTCGTCATCGTGGTTGAGGCCAGCGGTGTGGAATGGAAGAGATGGACTCTGCACAGTGTGGGTTGGGGGTGGATGCCTAGTGAGCTCGGCTACCTCCTCCTCTCTTTTGAAATCAGCTGCTCGACCAGATCCAACACATCCGCTCCTCCTTGATTGTGTTCTTCACTGCGGCAGCTGGAGGAAGAAGTGCAGCCGTTGCACGTAGAAGAAGAATAAAAAATAATGATAAAATATTTTGGTTATTTATATACAAACCCTCAACTTTTATGTTAACATAAATTAATGCATGCAATGTACCTAATTAGTTAACTAATGCAATTCTAAGTTAATTCTCAAAGCATTTAAATATGAATAAGATGCATGAATTATGTAATTGAATTAGAAATATGAATTAATCTATTTACATCCTAATTTATGCTAAATAAATGCTAGAATTAACCTAATGTCTAGGCACTTAAATAGTTAAATAGCTCACAAATATGGGCTAATCAGTATTCAGCCTCGTTAACTGACCTCTAGTTTGCGGGATTCGGTAGCTAAAGCACCCCAATCCACACACAGTTTGGTTCAGTGCGCATAAGTATCAAAATCACATAAATGTGTTTAAATTGTTCTGAAAAATGTTGTCTAGATTAGGAGCGGCCGATAAACTCAAGTTGATTTAAATGAGTTCCTGACGTGGGAGGTGGGAACTTCTCCTCGAAGATGCGTAATAACATATCATCTCCTCGGTGCTTGTCTCCTAGGATATTTACATATCCTACTGGGGGCATGTAAGCACCCTGTGCTGGTTCAGATGCCATGGGAGACATTATGATGAAATGTCAATTGCCAGGGTCTGGATTAAGCTACAGAATACCATGGGCAGGATTATCTCGAAATCTTGAAAGCCAGGGTTCTAGGGGTTGCCATGGGCGGTGCTATCTCGAAGCATCGATTCCTAGGGACCCTTCGAGGATTGATGATGGGGACTAGGAATCCGATACAGACCGTGTTGAGAAGCCAATCTGAAGCTAGAAATAAAAAAAAAGAGAGAGAAAACTCTCCAAACAAAGAAAATTCCTCTGTCTCTCTCTTACAAAAATGCACTACAAACTGAACACGGGCTAAAATATGTTACAAGCATGGGTGCATTAACCGCGGAGTCCAATGAACCTTAGGATATTTCCTGTGGGCCTTAAAAACCTTCCAGGAAGATTGAGGATAGACCTAGTCAGGTCCAAATCTTGGTTGGCACTTGAGTACCTCTTGGCCTACTATTAGCATTCTAACCTAATCTTTAGAAAAAAAACACACATCACAATTTTGAACATCAAGGAACTCATGGTCTAGAATCAAAGTTAAAACCTTAAAATTTTGCTAAGGGACTAGCAAAAGCTAGTCATGGGGGTATGATGGGAACACCATCATGAGTCCTAACTAGCTCATTTTGATCCAATGAAGAGAATAAAAGCTCCTACATAACCAACTAGAGGTCATAATTCATTGAATAACCCCTATGAGAGAAAAGTAAGAAACAAGGGGTAAAACTACAATTTTACCATTGCAGTATAACAACGGGATTTCTCAAGGGCTATACACATGTCAAATGGCCTTAACAAGATAATAAGTGGGTTGAATCAGATAGAAATGGGTTCGTGCAAGTTCTGAGAATTAAATGACTTCTTATAAATATAAAATAGACCCACTTGATTAAACAAGGTTATAGATAGGATAAAATTCACCTAAATCATCTAAAAATAATAGAAAAATATTCTCTAGGGTTTAGAACTTTCAATTTGGCTATTGGAACCTATTTTGACCAAGAATGGGGTCTTAGACAAACATTTACCCTAAATTAGGTTTTCACATAAATTACCCAGTCAAACGTGGTCAAACCAAAAATCCAACTTCACCATTGGATTCCTTAGGTCCAAATTAGGTTTTTACCAAAATTTGGATCTAAGGGGAACTCATCTCGACCCACCTTGCAAATAGGTCCAACCAGATTACATTTCTACCCCTATCTTTCAAAAACCCTTGCATTTGACCCCCTAGCTTCTTCATCATTCTTTGCAATTAGGTCCATCCACCATTATAGTGGAGGAATCCTACTCTGGTGAGCTTTGAAAGGTGACTTCTCCCTGATTTCTCAGAGAATCCCCTTCAAAATTGAAAGGGAGATTCTCTGAGAAATTCCCTTCAATGTGAACCCAATTTGAGGACCTACTTGGTTCCCAATCTCTCATGCGAACGCTTGAGAGATTCAGGTCTCTTTCGACTTGCCGTCACTGGCAACCTTACTTTGTGTTGAAGCTTGGATTCCAAGCACAATATCGACTTCCAGAGATCTATTTAAGGTGCTTCAGTTTGCCCTGACTTTCCTAAGCTTGAAATCCAATGGAATTCCCCTCGAATTCATCTCAGCTCCTCTGGATGACTCGCTCATCAGCTCTGGTGAACCTTCCTGATCTTCTCCGTCGCCTAGCCACAATATTGGTGGTAGGTTCCTCTTCCTCACGTTCGTCTGCGTCGCGCAGCACCCGCCGACGCCCTTGTATCCCCTTCGTCCTCGCCGACCATCCTCTCTAAGCACCTACATCTTCAGCGTTGGCAATACATGCCAGACGCCATCTCCGTCCCCCTTTCGTCTCTTCACCTCCTAGATAAGTTCCTCTCACCCTCTACATTCCTTCCCCCTCTTTATTTCCCTCAACCGACTACTGCCACATTCCACTTCCATCATCCTCTTCACCTCCAGACACCAACTCCGGCGAGATCGCTCCACCACCACAGACCACCTCCCTCCTCGCCGACCGATCCATAAGCTCCGCCTTGATGCCCAGATCATAGCCCCCCACTCCATTCACTCTATTGACCACACAAACACACCCCCGAACACACCCACTTACATAGCCACAGCGTGCCCTAGGCACGCTCACTCAGGCATTCCCATGACATGCCGACCACCCCTACACACTCACCATGCCTTGGTGAAGCTCCCTAAGTGTTTTAATGTGGCCGCGAGGCCGTTGTGGTGATTTCAAGTCCAGGAGCCCTTCGCCAATGACGTAGATCTTGAAGCTTGCTTGTAATGAGCTCTAGGCCATGACAGCCTCAGGCTCGTGTCCCAGATTGCGTGGGGCACTCTCGCGAGCATCAGTAGGCATCCAATTGAAGTCAAGAGCCATAGCAGCTGCCGTAATCAAAGAGAGCTTCTCTGTTGCAGGCACACACGAGGAAGGTGGAAAGATAGTCCCACCTCAGAACTGGAAGGAGCACCGCGCCCGCATTAGTTGATTTCCTATCAGAGGCTTATCACGTCCAACTCATAGGGTAAGGTCCGTCTCACCTGACCCGACCGCCTCGTCTGTGACCATTCCCCACTGACATGGTAGACCCGACCCGACTAGCACACCTCGCCCACCACCACACATTGGTGGGCTTGGTCCTGGGCGCGTACCTGACCCGATTACTCGAGAAGCGTCGCTCTGGGAGAGCAGAACCCAAGAGAGAATGGAGAGGAGAGTTTGCACAGGTAGGGGGTAGGCTTTACTCTACAGGCCGAAGAGGAGAAGAAGAGAAGCTAAGGAAGTAGAAGAAGGATAAGGGCTGAAGCAACAGAGTAAGAAGCTGAAGGAAAGAGAAGAGCCATAGAGAGGCTAAGGTAGAGGAAGGAAGAGAAGGCAAGAGAACCTGAAGGAAGAAAAGGGCAGTCGGTAGAGAGAGAGAAAGAAGAAAGCCAAAGAAAAAGAGGAAGGCGGAAGAAGCAGAAGGAAAGGCTAAGCCAAAGAAGAGAAAACCAAGGCAAAACCAGAAGAAGGAAGGAGAACTAGAGAACAGAGAGGAGGGAAGACAGAGAAGAAGAGAAAGAAGGAAGAAGAAGACCAGCAGAGAAAAAGAAAAAGCCAGCACTATAGCATCATCATTTTAAGATGTCTGATTTACAAATCAGACGTTTAATGTTGAGTTTCATTTATATACATTGATTTCTTTAGCATTTTGTGCTCTACATTTACTCCTATCTTTTTGCATTATGACATTGATATTATTGCATATTCCTTTAAAGTCTAAGTTGTGATCTTTATTTCTAAACCCCAATTTGCTCCCTATGTTCGACCTCGGATTTTAGAATTTGTGTAATAAAATTGTATTTGTTTTGAACGCTTTTTTAGCTATATTACAATGCGATATTCTTAAAACCCGATTCAGCATGATAAACAGAGAGGTTGGGAGAAGTAACAATGATCCGTCAGGGTGGCCCAATGGATGCTTCAGGTAGAGATGCAGAGATGGATGTAGAGAAGATGGGAAGAAGATGAAAGAGGGGTTGTAAAAAGAGGAAGAAGAAGAAATTAAGAGACTAACTTTCAAAGGGGGCCCTTAGTCCTCTTTTAGTAGCTTTAGTGAAGGGCATTTGGGGTATTTGGGCCCTTAAATCCATGCAAAGGCTTCAGATTAATCAGATCCTTTGATCAGGAGATCAACGACCCTGATTAAGCCTTCCAAATCCTTCTTTTAACCTTGGTTTGTTATAATGCTTCTACGTGGTGCTCTGTGTGCCCTTGGATCTGAATCCGATGGCTTAGCTCACCCGCGTGCCTGCTGCTTCACCTGCTGCCCACCGCTCAACGCTCAAACGCACCTCAAGTCCTAAGGATTCTTAGTCATCCGATCTCTCGATCGGAAAACATAAAGAGTGCGCTCGACGCCCACTGAATCTTAAGGGCACGCGTCATCGCGCGCATCTACATCCAATGCTTTTGCACCCTTCACACATTCGTTGCTAATCCGCTCGATGAAGATTCGACGATGGAAGTTCATCAGCGGGTGGTCGTCTCCAAATCGTGCTTCGATCTCTCATCGTACATGATCTGTTAAGCTTGCTCTCCGCTGCCCTACACGTGCAGATTGTCACCCTTTCAAATTTCTGTGTGGCCGCCCTTGGCTGTTGGAGGGGAATTGAACAATCGAGATCTCGCTCATGCTTGAGGAGGCAGCTGGAGGCAGGTGACATGGCTGCATCGTGGCCATTGGATGATGATTCAATAGCCTATAGTTCTCCACTCCAGATTGGGGCACAGTGAGGGGCAACTGCGATGGTGCCATGTGGCACTATCGTGGTCATCCATCTTCTTCTCCTTGTATCTGATGATGTAGGCCTCTGATTAAGTTGACTCCTGCACCATTGGACTACGAACATTGATCCAAATCCATCCATGTGGTTGGATTTGTCATCGGAGGTGCGAATATTCTTCAATTTGTCCCTTGGCTCCTGCTTCTTCCGTAGACTCCCTAGGGTGCTATGGGAGTCAGATTGATGCACTCTTGGAAGAGTTGGACTCCCGTCATTTTACCGAACAGATCCATATGGTTGGATCGATCATCTAAAACCCTAGATTACCTGCAGTTATTAATACCTCCCAAATAGCACATTATTATGTATAAAACATGTAAATCATCTAAGATGCAAAGT
This sequence comes from Thalassia testudinum, assembly GCA_037157565.1. Classification (NCBI taxonomy): domain Eukaryota; kingdom Viridiplantae; phylum Streptophyta; class Magnoliopsida; order Alismatales; family Hydrocharitaceae; genus Thalassia; species Thalassia testudinum. The sequence continues at coordinate 218,104,228 of JAZHRO010000031.1, read as the reverse complement.
ATGATGTGTATGCATGTAGAATGCCCATGTTAAGCTAGGTTCTACCTTAATTTAGGTGAATTAGGGCTATGATTGCTGCGCATTCATACCCCCATGCCTAAATCTTGCTAGTCCCTAGCTTGTGGAAGACTAAATACATTATATTAAGAATTTATCTAAAGGTTTATTTCTTTTTTGTTTCATCCAAAAATTTAGAATCCAAATAGCCATTAATATGTAATGTTGTAGGTTTTGCAACAGATCCAAGCGAAGAGTTGATACACATTTAAACTTGTACTTGACTCCTAGTAAAATTCTGTTGGGATAGGGAAACCTCTTCTCTCAGGTATAGAAACTATTCTCTTATTTTAGCCCCAACTTTTGGCTTAGGTAGAAGATGTCTGAGTTAACTGGATTTGTATTTGGTGGCTCACTCCCTTCTGGTGCTACATAGAGACTAGTATTTCAGAATCTAGATTTCTGGATTATTGAACAAATTAACTTAGAGAAAGGCTGGGAAATTATGCTCTCTTTAATCTTTTGTACTTTTTCTTCACTCTTTCTCTCTCTCTCTCTCTCTTTCTTTTTCTTTTTCCTCCTGAGCTCACATCTTACCAGATTTATAACTTTATTTGGTGGTCTTACATGGCATTACACTTTAATTAGGTTCTAATAACCCTATGACTAAGTCAGACTCCTCAGCCAATATTCAGGAGGTTAGAAATGCAGAAAAAAGGTTAAGGCTGTATTTGGTGGTTTGAGGGGATGGTAGGTGTTTTTGCCTCAAAACACTTTGATTTACATAACTCAAACTTCTTAACATAACACCTTTTTTTTCAAGCAAATACCTCTTTTGTATGCTTTTTTTCTTTTTTTTTTTTTCAATATATGTATCTACTGCCACAATGTCATTACCAACATAACATAACACAACAATTCTACACGACATACATAATTTTATTTATGAGGCATTATTTGGGATTTTTGGGGATGACCAAGAGGATCGCGAGTGGCTTATTTGATGGAAGTTTCTATTCTCGACACCGGGTAAGGAACGGATAGGACGACATATTTCTGACCTTGACATGAGTACCCTCCTTCAACCGAGGATTTCGTAGAGGATGGCCATGACCATCCACTTCTCTCCTAGTTTTATCAGAACCCATTCTCTGTGTTTTTGCCTTATTTGGTGGCTCTCGTACGGAATTTCTCACAAAATTAGTATGCAAGAATTGAGAGCGAAAACTATTCCCATCTTCGAGTGTCATTATTCAAAACTTTTAAAGTTAAAGATTCCTTACACTAGCCTTAGAGGACCAGTAGACTCTCTACTCTCATCTCACACATGTTTTGGTGGAACTACTAGAAGTTGGTTCACCTAACTCCTTAGTTGTTGTCCAAGGGTTCAGGACAAGAAGCAATGCTTCTTCTCAATAAACTAGAGATGTCTTTCGATTTTCACAGTGGATCCATTGCAAATTCTACATGCAGATGTGAGGTTATACTAGATTCTAAGCTTAGGAATCTACTAAAGAATAAATCTTTAATAAAACCTCTTGATAAAATGATCTAATTCCCCCACTTGTTGGTAGAAAATTCTCAGTTTTTATGGACTACCCCCCATGCCTAACTGTTTGCATGTCCTCATGCATGAATAAAAGAAATAAGGCAGGGTGTATGTGGATAGAAATCACTTGAAACTGCATCTGAGTTGTCATTCAGCTCATGCCATCACTGCAATACCATACATAATATGCAAAACAATATGCAAAATAATATGCAAAAATGAAATATGCTATGTATATATGGTATGTAGATATGTATACGTGCTGAGTTTAATGCCTCCAGCAGGGCAACTCATTGGTCACACGTCCTCAAGAAGATGTATCATTTCGTCATCAGGAGGAGGTTCCTAGGCAAAGAATGGTTTGAAGCGCTGGCCATTAATAGTAAAAGCATGCCCAGATTTCAGGTCTCTAATTTGGATCACCCATTAGGATACGAGTGGACCACCAGAAATGGCCCAGTCCATTTGGACTTGAGCTTTCCCACAAAGAATTTGACTCGGGAGTCAAACAACCAGACCTGCTGGTTAGGTGTGAACTCCTTCCTCCGGATGTGTCAATCATGGAAAGCTTTTGTCTTGTCTTTGTATATTTTTGCATTTTCGTAAGCTTCTCGCTTAATCTCCTCTAGCTTATTGAGTTAGATCTTCCTTTCATAACCTTCGGCCTCGAGGTTAAAATTACACTTCTGTACTGCCCAAAAGGCATGGTGCTCCAGCTCCACAGGAAGGTGACAGGCCATTCCATACACCATGCGGTATGGTGACATTCCGAGTGGGGCATTGTACACTGTCCGATATGCCCATAGTGCATCAATCAGCTGATCGGACCAATCCTTCCTATCAGGTCTAACCATCTTTTGAAGGATAAGCATGATTTGATGGTTTGATACTTCAGCCTTCCCATTGATCTATGGGCGATACAGGGTAGCAATGCGGTGCTGCACCCTGTATTTCTTCAATAATGACCTGAAATGGGCATGGATGAAGTGACTTCCCCCATCGCTTATCAGGGCGTATGGACTCCAAATCTCGCAAAATGAATTCCCGGATGAAGGATATAACAGTCTTATGATCATCTCGACTTGCCGGGATAGCTTGTACCCACTTTGGGACATAGTCTACTACTAGGAGTATATACTCAAAGCCATGCAAGTTCGGGAAGGGGCCCATAAAGTTGATGTCCCAGATGTCGAATACTTCCACTATGAGAATAGATTGGAGAGGCATCATGTCTCTTTGGGTCATAGAACTGATCGCCTGGCATTACTTACAGCACTTGGCAAATTCATGTGTATCTCTGAAAATTGTTGGCCAGAAAAATCCCAACTACAAAATCTTTGCAATGGTCTTTTGGCCTGAAAAATGACCCCCACAAGCATTGCTATGGCAGAAGGATAGCACACTAGAGATTTTTGAATCCGGGATGCATCTACGGATGATCTGATCAGCCCCAATGCGAAAGAGAAATGGGTCATCCCAAAAATAGAATTTAACCACTAATATAAAATTGAGTTTTTGATCTTTGGATAACCCCGCAGGTAGCCTTCTTGTGATGAGATAGTTTGCTATATCAGCGTACCAAGGAAACTCAATAGAGTTGATAGACAGTAGAGACTCATTCGAAAATCGATATGAAATTGGCGGGGAGTATGGAATGTAGTCTGGGTCTAGCCGAGACAAGTGATCCGCCGTAACATTATGTGCTCTGACTTTGTCGCTGATCTCGACATCAAACTCCTGTAAAAGAAGGATGCATTTGATAAGGCGAGGTTTGGCATCCTTCTTTGCCAACAAATGCTGGAGGGCAAAATGGTCAATGTAGATGATAACTTTGGACCCAAGTAAATATGACCTGAATTTCTCCAACCCAAATACCATAGCTAGCAATTATTTCTCAGTGACTATATAGTTACGCTGAGCCTCATTCAACGTTTTGCTAGCGAAGTATATTACAAATGGATAGTGCTCCCGACGCTGGCCAAGAATGCCTCCGACAGTGAAGTCGGAGGCATCACACATCATCTCAAAGTCGAGCGACCAGTCGGGGGGTTGGAGAATAGGTGCACTTGAGACAGTGCTTCGCAATGTCTTGAAAGTGATAAGACACGAGGAGTCAAAATTAAAGGGCGTGTCGGTTACCAGATGATTTGTTAATGGACGAGCAATTTTTGAGAAATCTCAAATGAATCTTCGATATAATCCGACATGCCCTAAGAATGATCTGATTTGCCTCACCGAGCTAGGCAGAGGTAATCAAGAAATGATTTCAGACTTAGCTCGGTCGAACTCGAGTCCATTAGAGGAGATCTTGTAACCTAGTACGATGCCATCCTTCACCATAAAATAGCTTTTTCCCCCTGAAAGTACTAGGTTAACTTCTATACATCTCCTTAGGATCTTTGTGAGGTTATCAAGACATCACAAAAAATCATCTCCAAATACGGAGAAGTCATCCATGAACACTTCTACGTAGTCCCTATCATGTCTGAAAAGATGGCCATCATGCATCGCTTAAAAGTAGCTGGTGCGTTGCAAAGATGCCGAAAGGAAACTGCTTAAAAGTGAATGTTCCAAAGGGATATGTAAAAGTCGTCGTCTTAATCTTCTAGGTTGATTGCTACTTGATTGTACCCGGAGTATCCATTTAGAAAATAGAAGAAACTACGCCTAGCTAGCCATTCTAGAATCTAATCAATAAAGGGTAAAGGAAAATGATCCTTTTTGGTAGCCGAGTTAGGTTCCTGTAATCAATGCAGACCCACCAAGAAGTCGTGGTGTGGGTCGGGATGGATTTGCCCAATTCATTTTTTATTATGGTGAGTCCCACCTTTTTGGGCACAATATGAATGGGACTCACCCACTAGCTATTGAAAATTGGATAGATAATATCTGCGTCCAGCCATTTAATGATCTCCTTCTTGACAACCTCTAACATATTTGGAATTAGGTGCCTCTGAGGTTGTCTCGAAGGTCTCACCCCTTCATCAGTGTAGATATGGTGAGTGCAATATGAGGGGTGAATCCCATGGAGATCAGTAATGCTCCACCCGATAGCAGCCCTATGTTTTTCCAAAATGGAGATCAACTGGTGTTCCTGATCCGAAGTCAAGTAAGCATTGACAATCATGGGATATGTCTCACTTCTCCAAGAAACATGTACTTGATCAAATCAGGTAAGGGTTGTAACTCTAGTAGCGGAGAATGGGCGGAGGGTTTATGCATGGGAGGAAAGGAAACAACGATCGAAATCTACTGATCTTCACTACTGGAGAATTCATCCACTGTGGTCATGTAATCCTGCCTTAAGATGTCATTGCTGGATAGGATAGGATAGTCAAGATTGGGGGTGTTAGGAGCAGATGAGCATCCATGACAACTAGATCCATGGGATGAAATGTGCATGTCATTGGTCTCAGTCCCGTGTGGATCGTGATCTAAGACCCCTGATAGTGAAGATGAATGTGCCATTGGGTCGCTGCAGAGGAGCCCAATGTTCCCATAGAAAGCTGAATCTTCATCTTCACTATCCTCCTCGATTAAATTGCAATCAAAGTTCTTTGTTGCCTTGAAAATGTCTTGTCTAAGCCTTTCATTTCCTAGGGCAATCTCCATGCATCCTGATGCACAGTCGATGTTTGCGTGGGTGGTTGCCAAAAATGGGCAACCTAAAATAATCGGCGCATCACGGAGATTAGGACGAACCTCCATATCAAGAACAAAGAAGTTCGCTGGAAAGCAGAATCCTTGCACTTTTATGATCACATTTTCAACCACCCCCCTCAGCATTTTCACTGATCAGTTAGCCAACTGTATGGTAATCGAGGTGGGCTTTAACTCCCCAGATCAAAATCGATCAAACACTGTGGTGGGAGTTAGGTTGATGGATGACCCCTGGTCAAGAAGGACCCTATCAAAAGGGGAATCCTGCAAAAGGTAGGAAATCAGTGGTGTGCCTGGGTCCTTCTTTCTGGGCGGTAAGTCGGCTAAAATAACCGTGCTGGCTTCCTTAGATAATACCACCTATCATCCGATTCTCCACTATCGCTTAGGAGTATAGTAGTCCTTGAAAAACCTAGCAATAGCAGGGATGTGATCAATTGCTTCGAGGAGAGGGACCTAAATGTGAACTTCCTTGAACATAGATTTTAGGTCCTCGAAATTCTGCATGTCCTTTTTCCATGCTGAATCTTGTGTTAGAGCCGTGGGAAAAGGGATAGGATTTTCAGGGTCTAGGGGCTTCTTTCCTTTATCTAATGAAGATGGCTTGTGAGAGGAAGAGGGTTGTGATCCATCTTGTGGTAGAGCATAGTAAAAATCATTACCTGCTTGCCTAGGTAGCGGGTCCAGTGTAGTCTTTCTGCTCCTTAAGGTGACAACTTTTGCATCGGCATGCTATCCTTGAAAGAGCAGAGGAGGGGGTTAGTCTAGAAACATAGGGTTTAGCAACAAAGGTGGCTGACCGAGCCCATAACCAGGTGGTGCTGGAGGTGCTTGTAGAACAGCGTGTGCCTGCCCTTGTGGTTCTTGGAATCTAGGCGAGGCGCCTTGATCTTGCACATGTCTCGGGTTTGCGGTAGGTTAGGAGGGCAAAGCTCCTTATGATCTATGCTCCTGCATCATCTGGTTTTGCGTGTTTTGTATGCTATGTATTTGGTCAGCCATTGCTTTGATTATTTGATGGTTGTCATGAGTAGATTTCCGAATTGATGCCTGCAATTCCTCCTTCAGAGACTCCAAAGGGTCAGCCCACTTTGGAGGATAGTTGGTAGCTTGGTGCAATGGCTAATAGATAGAGTGTGTCTGTTGCTGTTGAGACAAGAATGGTTGTTGCCTAGGATACGTGCTTTACGCATTCCCATCATGTTTGGTCTGGTAGTGTAGAGCTTGACTCGGTCTCTATGGGTTACCAGAATAGGAGAAATTGGGATGCTGATGCCAACTAGGGTTATACGTTTCAGAATACGGGTTGTTACGCCCGTAACCCTAAATAGCATTGACATCTTCATAGGCCTAAGATGTCTCAGATGCAAATTCATCAAAAGAATATGCACTTGCATCGTCATGTGGTGCATAACCTTGATTGTACGGCACTAGATCCACATTATTCACGGGTTCTTGGTATATAGGATCGCGTGGAGATGGAGAGAAAACATCCGGAGTGAAAAGATATGTACAAGCAGAGGGGGCTTGGGATGCTTTAGAGGAGTAAGATGGAGGAATGCTGGCAGAAGATCCAGATCTTGCTCACAATAATTCATCGAAGCTTTTTATTGAGCACATCCACCTTGTCCAACTTTTTGGTGATAATGTCCATGTTGGCTCAGGTAGACTCGACTTGAGCTTCGTGGACATTAACTTGTTGCTGTCCAGGTTGCTGCAACTGGTTTAATGAGGCAGCAATCATCGAGTTCTCTGCTAAGGACTCTAACTGTTCAATTGCACTATTCTTATCCTTCGCAAGAAAATTCCCACCTCTAGATGCATTGGCCAGGTACCGATGTCTGTCATCCAACCCATGGTAAAATACTTGAGCGAGGTGCCATTTGGGTACACCATGGTGTGGCCACTTCCTGATATGATCATGGAATCTATCTTGGGCGTCATGCACCTTCTCTCCAGGGCCTTGGGCAAAAGTGCTAATCGTGTACCTCATAGCATTTGTTCGACCGATCAGGAAGAACTCTTGGAGGAATTTGCGACGTAATTCGACCCAAGTTCCAATTTACCACCCGATGGTCTTGAACCAATAAGCAGCTTTATCCTTGAAAGAAAAAGGAAAAAGCTTCAAGAGAACAATTTCGATATCTACATTCCTGGGTCGTACTGACTCTGCAATCTGACATAGATCTTCAAGGTGCTGGAAGGGATCCTCATTCAAGTTTCCATGGAAATGAGTCTGAATCAGACTTATTATATTTGGCTTCAACTCGAATGTGTCTCCGCTTGTCGCAATTCGGACCTGCGGTGCTGTAATTGTTGCTGCCGGATTGTAGAAGTCCCATAGTTGTTCTCCGTGTGGTGGATGCTACATCCGGTCAAGTGTTGTGAGAATCTAGTTGATTCTCTGCTCGTATTTCTATTCCGTTTCCTCGACCCTGGCTTCCAAATGAGCCATTAGGTCCTGATTCTCAGCGTCCTGATGAACTCGAGGACTGAGATTGGCCATTTCAACTAATCAAGTGGAAGAAGGTTGAGAAGAGAGGTCGGGCGAAAATTGCCTTTGATGCCTTGGGTTCGACTCCCAAGGTCCCACAAGTTTAGGCCTTAACGACCTTTGTCATTGCATACACCAACTCAAAAGGTTGGTGCAGTTAAGCGAAATAGGCTAAGGCCTTGTTAATCAGACTGGTCCTTTAGATCAGATGACCAGATTTTTCGTTTAAGTTTGTGTTGTAAAAAAAAAATTCGAAGAAAGACTGACTACAAGGAATTTTGGCCTCTCAGGCTAACCCGGCCAATCTGGTTACGAGGGGAGTACAAGGAAGGTTCTTCCTTCGAATTTTGCCTCCGGTTATGTTATGCTACAGCCGCGGTCATTTGACACTACCTCACAACCTTAGTCACTAGGTTTTGCAAGAGAGGTTGGAACTACCCAGTAGTTTCAAGCCAAATGCAGGTTATTTGATGTATTTTCGTGAATTTTTAACCTGTTTCTCCAATTTAGTAGATTGGCTGGTGGTCCGCAAGGTGACTCGCCTCACTGACTAATTATTGGGCTCGTCGGAGTCCAAGTTAGTCTATGTGGTCCTATAGGCTCATGCACTTCTAAGTTCTTTTTCAAATTGAAGGCCATAATTGAAATGTATACTCTAATGTATACTCTAAAGTAAGATTGAATCCAAATGATTTAAAACTTGGCAAGAAGATTTCCTTTTCAATAACCTTTTCAAAGAGTATTTTTCCAAAATTTTTACTACTTTCAACAATTAGTTATGAATTTTTAACAAACCAGAGGTCAAATTTGGAATTTAGACCCTATTTTGGTTTTTCTAATTGGAACGATATTAAATATGCTCGAAAAATTTTCTAAAAATATAATAGTAGAAGCTAATTTAATTATCTTCCAAACCCCACTAATCGTGAGTAAATCCAATTTGTATGTTGGTCAGAATTGAATTCTAAAGTTCATAAAAGTTGTGTCTTCAATCAATTTGACCAGTATGTACTCCACAAGTTTTTAAAAATTCCACAGAAGAAATTTCTATTTGGGAAAGATGGCGTGGGAAAGATAAATTGAATATCTAGTTCCAGTCTAAATGTTTGGATATTTGGAGCACGAGAAACATGGCTATTAAATTTTAAAAATGACAATAAATTTCTGGTCGAGTTTCTAATAAGAAGTGCACACCTGATTTTCGCAGCATTAGCTTGCCTCGTTCACCCCTTCATGTCATTCTACCTGCACATAAAAAAATTATATTAGAGATAAAATAAAAAGTTTCCACACCTCCCCGGCAAGGGCACCAATTTGTTCATGATGTAGATCGCGTAAAAGATGAGTACATTGTAGTATAGTACGAAATACGTCTCAAGCAAATAATTAACAGAACTGGTGAGTCCCAGTCAATCACAAGGAGGTAGAAAGCACTTTTGATTTCATGCATTTGTTCTAAATATAAGAATAAAGTAATAGAAACAATCAATTACAGCATCCACATCACAAGGAAACATTGAATTCGATATATGTAATAGAATGAAAACAAGAATGTAAACAACTACTAATGTAATTGAATGAGGGCACCACAGTAGTTCGTGGTGGCCTTTTGGAGAGGTTGGGAGAAGCAGCAACGATCCATTGGGGTGGCCCAATGGATCTCTCAGACAGAGGTGCAAAGACAGATGTAGAAAAGACAAGAAGAAGGAGAAGAAAGAGGGGTTGTAGAAGGAGGAAGATTAAGAAATTAAGAGAATGCCTTTCAAATTGGGCCCTTAGGCCAGTTTTTATAGCTTTAGTGAAGGGCAATTAGGGTATTTGGGCCCTTAAATCCATGCAAAGGCTTTAGATTAATCAGATCCGTTGATTGGGAGATCAACAACCTTGATTAAGCCTTCCAAATCTTTCTTTTATCAACGGTTTGTTCTGATGCTGCCACATGGTGCTCTGTGCACCCTTGGATCTAAATCCAACGACTCAACTCTACCGTATGCCTGCTACCCGTCACTCAATGCTCAAATGCACCTCATGTCCTAAGGATTCTTAGTCATCCAATCTCTCGATCGGACGGCTTAAAGAGCGCGCTCAGCGCTTGCTAAATCTAAGGGCATGCGTCATCACGTGCGTCTGCATCCAACACTTCCGTGCCCGCCACACGTTCACTACCGATCTTCCCGATGGAGATCCGGCAGTGGAATTTCATCTGTGGGCACCCATCCCCTAATCACACTTTGATCCTGCATCATGCGTGATTTGTTAAGTGCGCTCTCGGCTACGCTACACACATGAATTGTCATGCTTTCCAATTTCTGTCTGGCTACCCTCAGACGTTGGATGGGAATCCAACAGTTGAGATCTCGCCAATGCGTGAGGAGGCGACTGGAGGCAGGTGACGTGGCTGCATCACAGCAATTGGATGACAACCAATGGCCCACAATTCTAGATTGGGGCGCGGTGAGGGGCAACTGCAATGGCGCCACGTGGTGGTATCGTGGTCGTCCATCTTCTTCTCCTTCTAATTGATGATGTAGGTGATCGAACGGGTTTCGCGAGTTAGAAATCTGGGTTACAAGTAACCCGTCATTGTAGTTGCAAAACTCATGGTCAAATGAAATTTATATCGGAACTCCAAGGGAGTTCCGGGTCGAACACAGGGAGGTGATGTTTACTTTAATTGAAAATCGCACTTCGATTTGTCTCTTTTTGGTATTTTAGGGTTTTGCTTTTTTGTGTATTTTTGAATAAAGGACAAGCAGAATGAATCACAAGATAGAAATGGAACAAATATGACATATATATCAATCCATTTTCAATTATAATAAACTATGAAAGCATAAAAAGAGAGGGTGTGAGAGGAAACCTCCTGAATCGACTGTTTAGCGAGACGACTGCACCTAGCGGAAGCTTGGACGAAGGAGGTGAGAAGCGGGATGATGGAGGTGAGATGCAAGAGGACATCAAGTAGAGGAAAGCTTCAGCATGGCTCCGGAATGGAGGTGAGAAGGTGGAGATGATATGCTACCGGAATGGAGGTTGGAGGACGTCTCCAAGGTGACCTATGAATGGGTATGGCAAGAGGGATGAATATTTGGTGAGGCAGAGGTTTGCTACACTAATAGGGGCCTTGGGAGCTTGAGAGCAAGCTCTAGCAGAGCGTTGGTAGGCTTGCTAGAGGTTGGGAGTAGGAGGGAGTAGAGTAGGTACAGATGGCTTGGAAGGGAGGGGGTGTAGTCCTTTTATAGTGGAGGTGAAGAGGTAAAAATATGCATGGGACTATTAGTAACCTTCAGGCTGTTGCTGGAAGCGTCGCTGTAGGGAGCTCATCCCGCTCATGCCTGCTCACACCCACTGTTGGCTTTGTTGACGAGCAAAGAACTAGCGATGGCTATAAGCATCGCTGTAGGTCCAGCTATTGTGTCACTGTAGGCTGGTGCCATCCGAGCACGTGCCCACACTGGCGTGCGCTCCACGTGCCGTGTCGTGCATGCGCATGCTCATGTGCTGGCACTGCGTTGTGTGCATGTGTGCCTCCACTCACGCGTGCACACCCACGCTGCTGTACGCGTGCTATGGTGCGTCCGTGCGCATGGGTAGCCTGGGCTGTGCCACATTGTGCAATCTAGGCCGTCCATTTCCTTTTTGTTGTAAGGGCTGCTACAGAGGTCGGATTAATTTGATTTTCGCATCGTTGGGCTACGATCGTTGACCCAAATCCATCGGCACGGTCAGATTTGTCATTTGAAGCTCCGAATTATATCACCTAGTCCCTTGGTCGTTGATCTTCCTCAGACTGCATATGGTGCTACAGGACTCCGATCGAGGAAATTTCAGAGGCGTTGGACTCTGATCGTCGTCTTGATCAGATCTATATAGTTGGATCGTCAATCTGAGGCTCTGAAATAAATACCCTTCTCTCCTGACCATAAAAAAGGCATAATTAACCCAAATTATATACAGCTACTCTAAATGAAGAATGATGCATGCTATGCAATATTTATAACATGAAATGCAAATCTAAGCCTAGGAACATGCATGAATAGGCATTTTACCCAAAATAATTGTGTCTACTTCATACCCCAATGCCTATCTTTTGCTAGACCCAAGCAAAATTAAACTATATGCTATGGATAAAATCAAAATCAGGACTAGATCACTTACTCCTAAGTCATTTATTAATAATAGAAAATTTCAACTAAGGTCCTAAACTACGAAGACTCAACGTTACCCGGGTGTCTACCAGAATGCAGACCGCCCAAGTCCTCTCCATATTTGAAAAGGGAAGATACATTTTTTTTTTTTCTTTTCTAATTTTTTTGTACTTTCGGAGTTTGAGAGTTCCAGGATAACTTTTTACAGCTACCTAACCCACCCAAGACTCAAAAAGGACTCTAAGTAGTAAGCATCTAGTGAAAAGAGTGAAAGACTCACTAGGTGGCAATTAAAATGAACTTCGGGCTCCTACGACCCTTGGTGACCTTGCCGAGAGGTTTATCTTTTCGAATGGTAGATTTCTCCCTACTTCTTTATCTATAGGGTCAACATAAGGGCGAACCCAGTGTATATCTTCCAGGTTTATTCTACTTCTCCGCTTCTTCCCTAAGTGTTTTGGGAATTATTGTGCATTTTTTGTGAGCTGGGTTCTGGATAACCGGCCAATGGGCTGTTATCCACGGTAACTTGCCAGCCATACTCGTGCAGTGAAGTGTGGTTTCATTTATTTTTTATTATTTTCTCCTTTTTCTATTTTTTTCTCCTTTTTGTTTGTTTTTTCTTTCTTTAAGTAGGTGGCTTCCCTGATCTAAGATTTACCTAAAGGCAGTACAATGAAAATGGTCATGTGACTAGGCTCTGGACAACAGACCGATGAGCTGTTACCACCGACAACTTGCCAACCATACCACCCTAGATAGTTCATTGGCTACCCAATTTATGAGGAAACTGCCAAAAAGTGAGCCAGTGCAAAAAATATGTGTAGATGCTTAGGCTTAAAATCCCCCCAAATCAGAGGGTAAGTTGATAAGTCGCATACTTATTGTCCCAATTTATTAGCCTAATTAAAAATGAATTTGAATTGGCGAGGACTCGAGACTAAGTCCACATTCGAGTGGACACCTCGGCTAATTAAGCCCGAAGACTTGAAGAGTCTAAGTGTTTAGGTCCTCTCGTATCATTTCCTAAAGTTAATTACTTCCAAATGCCTAAGTTCTCTTTTCTTAGTTTCATTCTTTTTATATCTTTTTCAAATTTTCAATTTTTTTTTTTAATTTTATAAGAAACTAAAAGAAATTCTACGGAGTTAACATAATGATTTCAGGAATTGATTATCCACCCCCCTTGCTTAAATGATGCAATGTCCTCATTGTAAAAATAAAGACATGAAAAGGGTAGAGTAAATAGAATATCACCTGAGTGTCATGAAAATCCGGCCAGCTCTGCAGAGAGAAGTGTGTATACACACACGCTAAGTTTATTGCCTTCAGCTAGGAATAACATACATACAAAGAAGAAATTTAGAATTCACAAGTGTGGGTCAGAATCAAAATAAGAATATTGATCCTAAAACCCACTAGCAGAAGATGTCCACAGATGTGGACAAGATTATGATGCAAACCCATGCTTTGGGGTTGAGTGGTTCTTAGGTTCTAGATGAAAATCACCCAGAACTGAAGGTTGCTATGTTTATGGGGCTGGGCCTACGGTTTAGTGGTGTGCAACCCAAGACCAAAGTGTCGGACAATGGGTAAAGGTGGTTCAATAGGTGCAGTTATCCACTTAACACCTAGCTCAGAAAAATAATTAGTTATTTCAAGCTTGGGTTGCACGTGAAAGATATCATAAGGGTCCTAGTAGAAAGTAGGTAGTTTTAGGTCAATAGGTACCCTTAGATCCAAAATCAAAATTCCCTCAGAATTAGCCTCCCAAAATTTTATTTCAACAATTCTACCTTCCAACATCAAGGGCTCAGGCTCCAGGACCTCTACCATATCATTCACCCCATATGATTCACCTAAGTCCAGAAATCATGGCTGAATCAAGATTGACTTGGGCACAATGATCTCAGAAGTCAGTTCTTCGGGGTGCGGATGAGGAATGGGCTCACTGATTGAATCATCAAGATTCGGATCATCCAAGTTAACCCCAACCAAATCAAATTCCTCTATTACGGGCTATCAAATGGTTCATCAGATTCCTTATGCCCGTTTGTCTCACTAAAATCATTTTCCTTATGCTCAAGTGAGACTTTACCTAAAGATTCTTCACCCTCAGAGTCAAAGAATTGATGATCCTCATTTATATACGTCTCAAAATCATAAATCACTTCATGATCCAAGGAGACATAATTTTCTTCATTTCCTAACTTGGAGATCTCGGGTGAATCAATCTGTTCATCATCAAATGGTTTCTCTAGACCAATCTAGTCATCTCCAATCTTAGAATATGTATCCCCCCAACAGGCACCTGAGCGTGTTCAGACATTGGCTTTCCTGAAGAGGGTTCATCTTGAGAATCATCCCAAGATTTGACTAGTGCAACCACAAATTTCATTCTCAACCTCGACAACTTCCCAAGAAGAAACTCACCCAGGTCCCTATCCCTAATGCTTTGGAGCAAAGCCAATAAAGAGCTATTCGCTCATCAATCATTTTGATCATAGGCTCCAATGCTTTAATGCATGGTGTTGGCTGAGCTTCTAAAGATTGGATGGTATTCCTCAAGTTAGTCAACACCCTATCCTTGATCTGGTTCACCTGAACCGACTAGTTCAATTAAGGTTTGGCTGGGTTTGGGTTAAATCTAGGGGAGTCAAGATGTCGAGGTTCTCGAGTCCTTCCCTGATAGTAGTTCGTTTCAGGTCGTTTAAAGAATGGTGGTGACCTATATTTAGCATAACTCTGCGGAGGGTAATTGTTATAATCAGCATATCCTTCTTGGTTGTAGATCAGGTTAGGTTGATCATTAAAGGATGGAGATCTATAATCATTGTAGCTCTGGGAATGATAGTAATCATAGTCTTGTTGTCCAAGGTTAGGCTCTGGACATCGAGGTACAGATTCAAATCCCCAATCAAAGTTATCTTGGCTAGTAGATAGGTAATTACAAGTCAAGTTAGGATAGTAATCATCATGGGGATAAGTGGTGGTAGGAGGATAGGATGTGAAATGTGTGTAGGATGTGGAAGGGTACATGGTAGAAAAGGAGGGAAAATGGAGAAGAGAAAAGGTGCCCTGCAATACAATCAACCAGACCTATCCTTATGTGGGTAGCCTAAAAACCTACAAATGCCCAGAACCCATCTTGAGATTATAAATGATTTGATCTACTTTAATCCAGTCAATCCAACTAGTTAGAAGGAGGGACTGGGGAGAAGGTTCTTCCTTTGGCTTATGCCTCCAATTCCTAGTGTACCCCTAGTCGTGCTAGTTTGACGCTACTCTCCTAGCTAGACATCAGATTGACCAGCAAAAGCAGATTAATCAAAAAAAATCTCAGTCTGAGCCCCGAAGAGCGAATCAATCCTTATGGCCAACATCTACTCAGATTTAGTTAGGCTTGCAATGACCGTGCTCTTGGAATGTGATGGGACCTTAAGATGGGTTGTGCCCTTAATGATCAGTTGAAATGTATGTACGTGCACAACTAGGGTTTGCAAACAAGGTTATTTGATGATGTGTCTTTTAGGGTTTAACCTTGTGTAGTAGCTTTTAGAGTTTAATTCTTAGGTTGGTTCAATCAAGATTTAGTAGAACACTCTAAGTTCTCAAAACGCAAGTGATGATATGTTCCTTTAAAAATCAAAAATAATGTGAAGTGCCTGGTTCAACCCTAAGAATCAACCCTAAGTGGCAAGCTACTGATGAGTTGCTTTTAATTTGAGTGGTGCGGCCCAAACAAATCAATCAATTGGCCTATTCACACCACAGATTAAGGCACACAATGTCTTAGCCTAATCAGATTTCTACTCACTTATGTGTTTTGAGTTGAAGTGTACCGGGTCCACAAGTTAGATCCTAATTACATGGTAGAATTAAAGCGGAGTGGTGCACCTTAAGTCGAGAGTTGTGGGTGTTAAGGTGTCTCTTTCAAAAAATCCAACAATGAGATAACACTTTTTTTTATTTTCTTATTTTATTTATGTGGATGGCAAGGTGAGTGGAGGTGGCAAACAAACAACCAAATCTATCCAATGGTTTATAAAAAGCACTTAAGTTGATTCGGGTTTGAGTTATTAGGTTATGGAATGAAAACTAAGGAGGGGGTGGTGTGGGGGACACTTACAAACACTCTACCCACACTTTACTCCAGTCTACCGCACTTGGATATCCATGCTAGGGTACCTGCAAGACAATAGATCAGAGATAAGCAGGGTTAGTGTTATGTAAATGCAAAGAAGTATAGAAAATAATAAAGTAAATTACATTACCTCCCTGGCAACGGTGCCAAAATGATGGGGGTGGGTTTCGCAAGTAAGAAATTAGGGTTACAAGTAACCTGTCATCATAGTTGCAAAGCTCGTGTTCAAATAAAATTTATGCCGAAACTCCAAGGGACTCCCAGGTCAAACATAGGGAGGTGATTGGGCGTGTTTTGCATGTTAGAAATCGTGGTTACAGGTAACCCGTCGTTGTAGTTGTAAAACACATCAATCAGATAAAATTTATACCGAAACTCCAAGGGAGTCCCGGGTCGAACACAGGAAGGCGATTTTTACTTTATTGAAAATAACACTTTGATTTGTTTCTTTTTGGTCTTTTGGGATTTTGTTATTTTTTTGTATTTTTGAAATAAAAGAAAACAATCAAATGTATCACCAGATAGAGATCTGGAACAAATCTAATATATATTACTTCCAATGTCAATTACAAGAAACTATGAAAGCATATAAAGAGAGGGAGCTGAGAGGAAATCTCCTGAATCAATTGCTCGACGAGACGACGGTGCCTGATGGAAGCTCAGACGATGGAGGTGATGAGCGTAATAATTGAGGTGAGATGTTGGAGGACGTCGGGTTGAGGAAAGCTTCGGTGTAGCTCCGGAATGGAGGTGAGAAGACAGAGTTGAGATGCAACAGGAATGGAGGTGGGAGGACGGCTCCAAGGTGACCTATGAAGGGAGATGGGAAGTTGGAGGAGTATTTGGTGGGGCAGAGGTTTGCTACACTAATAGGTGCCTTGGGAGCTTGAGAACAAGCTCTAATGGAGCATTGGTAGGCTTGCTAGAGCTTGGGAGTAGGAGGAAATAGAGTAGGTAGAGATGGCTTGGAAGGGAGGGGGTGTAGGTCCTTTTGTAGTGGAGGAGAAGAGGCTAAAAATGGATAACAGACCTTTAGCGACCTCCAGACCGTCGCTTGAAATGTTGCTGTAGATAGCTCACCTCCACTCATGCCCTTAGCTGTCTCTGCTAGCTTGCAATGAAATAGCGATGTCTGTAAGCATCGGTGTAGATCAGCCCAGCTGTCACTAAAAGCTGGCACCAACCGCACTTGCGCCTGCGCAGCGCTGCCCCGCTTATCACGTGCACTGACTGCGCATGCTCAGCTGTGTGCGTGCTTGTTATGCGTTGGCATGCGTGTGCACACGTGCGCTACCATGTGCCCACCCAAATTGCGAATTGGAGGGGCTGTGGGGATTCGAACTCATGCCCCCCCCTTTGCAACCCATCACTCCAACCGTTGCGCTAGATTTTCCCTTTTGTCATGAGGAGCGGCTTGGTGCAACCTCTTCCCAACCATTGGATCTTGATCCAACGGCTAGGATTGAGGAGCACGGATGAAAAAGGAACTGGGTGGTGCTGCTGGCCGGTGTTGGGCGGTCTGGATGGTGCCACATGGCGCCATCTGGGCTGTCCATCTTCTTCTTGTAGAGGGTGCTACGGTGCTCAAATCAAGATGATTCTCACGATGTCAAATTGCGATCGTTGCTCCGGATCCATCCATATGGTCAGATTTTCCATCTAAAATGCATATGGATGTTGCATTGCCCCCGTGGCCATATAAAATGAAGGAATTAATATACAAAACATACAACTATCCTAAATGCCATGCAATGGATGTTATGCAATATTTATAACATGATATGCAATGCTAAGCCTAGGAACTATCATAAATAAGCAATTTATCATGAATTTATTTGTGTTCATCATACTCCCATGCTTACTTTTTGCTAGTCCCTAGCAAAATTAACCTAAATGCTCTCTATAAAAGTAGAATCAGGGTTTGAGTAATTAGGCAAAATTCATTGATTGCTTTAGAAAATCTCAACCCCAAGACCTAATTACAAAAACTCAACAGTGCCCGAGTGCCTTCCTGTATGCAGACCGTCTAAGCCCTCGCCTTATCTGAGAAGAGAAAATAAATTTTTTTTTCTTATTTTTCTTCTTTTCTAATTTTTTTGTACTTTTGGAGTTTGAGAGTTACAGGAAAACTTTTTACGACTACCCCACTCGCCAAAGACTCGAAAAGGACTCTAAGTGTTAATCATCTTGTGAAAAATAGTGAAGGACTCACTAGACAGCCGTTAAAATGGACATCGGATTTCTATGACCCTAGGTGACCTTGCCAAAAGGTTTATCTTTATGATCGATAGCTTTCTCCCTACTTTCTTTTATATGGCGAACCCAGTGTATATCTCCCTAGTTTATTCTACTTCCCCACTTCCTCCCTAAATGTTTTGGGAATTATTATGCATTTTTTTTTGTGAGCTGGGTTCTGCACAACCAATCGATGTGCTGTTACCCTCGACGACTTGCCAGCCATACTCATGCGGTGAAGTGTGGCTTTATTTGTTTTTTTTTATTTTCACCTTTCTTTTCTCTCTTTTTTTTTTAAGTTGGTGGCTTTCCTAATCTAAGATTTACCTAAAGTCAGTACAACGAAAATTGTCTTGTGGCTGGGCTCTAGACAACTGGCTGATGAGCTGTTACCACCGATAACTTACCAGCCATACCACCCAAGTCGGTCCATTAGCTACCTAATTTCTGTAAAAATCACCGAAAGGTGAGTCAGTGAAAAAAAAAAGTGTAGATGCAGGATTAAAGTCCCCCTAAATCTGAGGGCGGGTTGATAAGTCCCAAATTATTTACCAAATTAAAATAAATTTGAATTGGCGAGGGCTCGAGACTAAATCCACATTCGAGTGGACACCCAGGCTAATTAAGCCCAAAGACCTGAAGAGTCTAGGTGTTCAGGTCCTCTCATATTATTTCCTAAAGTTAATAACTTTCAAATGCCTAATTTCCTTTTTCCAAATTTCTTTCCTTTCTTTATCTTTTTTCAAATTTTTAATTTTTTCTTAATTTTATAAGAAGCTAAAAGAAATTCTATAGAGTTAACATAATGATTTTAGGAATCGATTATCCACCCCCCCATGCCTAAATGATGCAATGTCCTCATTGTAAAAATAAAGACATGAAAAGGGTAGAGTAAACAGAATATCACCTGAACATCGTGAGGAATTCGGTCAGCTCCGCAGAGATCGTGAAATATAAACACGTGCTAAATTTAATGCTTTCAGGTAGGCATAAAATAAATACAAGGAAGAAATTGATAATTTACAAGTGCAGGTCAGAGTCAAAATAAAAATATTCATTCTAAAACCCAACAGCAAAAGATGTCCACAGATGTGGACCAGATTATGGTGTAGGCCTATGCCCCAAGGTCGATTGGTTATCAGGTTCTGATGAAAATCACCTAGAACCAAAGGTTGTTGTGTTTGCGGGGCCGAGCATGCGATTTAGTGGTGTGCAACCCAAGACCAAAGTGTCGGACAACAGGTAAAGATGGTTCAATAGGTGCGATTGTCCACTTAACAATAGGTAAAGATGATTCAAAAAAATAATCAGTTATTTTGAGCTTCGGTTGCAGGTGAAAGATATCATAAAGGTCCACATAAACGATAGGTGGCTTCAGGTCAATAGGTACCCTTATATCCAAACTTGTTTTTCCCTCAAAATTAACCTCCCAAATTTTCATTTCAACATTCCTATCCTTCAACATCAGGTGCTTAGGATTCGGGACCTCTGGCATATCATTCACCCCATAAGATTCTCCCAAGTCCAGAAATTGTGGCTAACTCAAGATTGACTTGGGTACAATGAGTTCCAAATGAAAATCAAGCCCTTTGCGGTTTGGTTGTGGAATGGGGCTATTGATTGAATCTTCTAGTAAATGAGGATTCGAATCCTCTAGGTTAGCCCCAACCGAATCCAAATCTTCAATAATTGGGTATCAACTGGTTCATCAGATTCCTCAGGCCCATTTGTCTCACTAAAATCCTCTTCCTTAAGTTCAAGTGAGACTTCACCAAAAGATTCTTCACCCTTAGAGTCAAAGAATCCATGATCCTCATTATATATGTCTCAAAATCATATGTCATTTCATGGTCCATGGAGACATATTTTTCCTCACTCCCTGGCTAGGGGATCTTGTGTGAATCAATCGGTTCATCCTCAAATGGTTGCTCTAGCCCAACCTAGTCATCCCTAGTATCAAAAAATGTATTCCCCCCGACAGGCACCTGAGCAGGTTCAGACATTGGCTCTCCTGAAGGGGGTTCATCTTGAGAATCATCCCAAGATTTGAGTAGTGCAACCACAAATTTCATCCTCAACCTTGACAATTTCCCAAGAAGAAACTCACCCAGGTCCCTATCCCTAACACTTTGGAGCAAATCTAATAGAGAACTATTAAGTTCATCAATCATTTTGATCATAGGCTCTAGTGCTTCAGTGCATGGTGTTGGCTGAGCTTCTAAAGATTGTATAGTGTTCCTCAAATTAGCCAACACCCTATCCTAGATCTGGTTCACCTGAACCGACTGGTTTGATTCAGGTTTGGGTGGGTTTGGGTTGAATCTAGGGGAGTTATGATGTCGAGGTTCTCAAGTCCCTCCCTGAAAGTAAGTCATTCTAGGTTGTTCAAAGGATGGTGGCGCCTATATTCAGTGGAATACTGGGGAGGGTAGGTGTTATAATCATGATATCCTTCCTAATTGTAGATCGGGTTAGTTTGGTCATCAAAGGATGGAGATCCATAATCATTATAGATCTGGGAAGGATAATAATCATCATCTTGTTGTCCAGGGTTAGGCCTTGGACACTGAGGTTCGGATTCATATCCCCAACCAAAGTCATCCCTGCCAGTGGATGGGTAACTATAAGTCAAGTCAGGAAAGTAATCATCTTGGGGATAAGTGGTGGTAGGAGGATAGGATGTGAAATGTGTGTAGGATGTGGAAGGGTACATGGTGAAGTAAGGAGGGAAATCAGAAGAGAAAGGAGCCCTGCAATACAAAAATACAAGCCTGTCCTTAGGTTGGGTAGCCTAAAGGTCTACAGACTCTTAGAATCCATCCTAAGATTATATACGATTTACTCTACTTATGTCTAGGCAATCCAACCAGTTAGAAGGAGGGACTGGGGAGAAGGTTCTTCCTTTGGCTTGCTCCTCTGGTTCCTAGTGTACCCGTAGCCATAGTTGTTTGACACTACTCCCCTAGCTAGACATCAGATTGACTAGTATAAGTCGGTTAATCATGAACAATCTCAATCTGGATCTCGACGAGCGAACCAGTCTTTAGGGCCAACGTCTAATCAATTTTAGCTAGGCTTGGGACAATGGTGCTTCAGGAATGTGATGGACCCTTTAGATGGGTTCTACCCTTAATGATCAGTTAAAATGCGTGTGCATGCACAACCAGGGTTCACGAACAAGGTTATTTCATGATGTATCTTTTTGGGTTCAACATTGTTTAGTAGCTTTTAGGGTTTAATTCTTAGGTTGGTTCAATCAAGGTTTAGTAGAACACTCCAAGTTTTGAAAGAACAGGTGATGATATGTTCCTTTAAAAATAAAAATAATGTGGAGTGCCTGGTTCAGCCCTAAGAATCAACCCTAAGTGGCAAACTACTTGATCGATCAGTTTTAAATTGAGTGGTGCGGCCCAAACAGCTCAATTAATTGGCCTATTACACCACTTAGTTAAGGCACACAAGAATGCTTAACCTATTTAGATTTCTACTCACTTATGTGTATTTAGTTGAAGTGAACAAGGTCCACAGGTTAGATCCCGGTTAAGTGGTAGAATCAAAGTGATTGTGCGCCATAGGATAAGAAGTTGTGGGTCTTAAGTGTGTAGCTTTCAGAAAATCCCATAATCAGATAACACTTTTTTTTTTTTTTTTTTATTTATGTGGATGGCGAGGTGAGTGGAGGTGGCAAACAAACAACCAAATCTATCCTAGAGTTTATAAAAAGTACCTAAGTTGACTTAGGTTTGAGTTATTATGTTATGAAATGAAAACTATGGTGGGGGTGGTGTGGGGGACACTTACAAAACACTCTACGTGCACTTTACTCCAGTCTACCACACTTGGATATCCATGCTAGGGTACCTACAAGACAGTAGATCAAAGACAAGTAGGGTTAGTGCTATGTAAATGCAAAGCAATGCGGAAACGATAAAGTAAATTCCATTGCCTCCTCGGCAACGGCACCAAAATGGTCAGGCGTGTTTCGCGTGTTAGAAATCATGGTTACAAGTAACCCGTCGTCGTAGTTGCAAAACTCGTTGATCAGATAAAATTTACACCGAAACTCCAAGGGAGTCTCGGGTCGAACACAAGGAGGCAATGTTTACTTTATTGAAAACCATGCTTCGATTTGTTTCTTTGTGCTATTTTGGAGTTTTGATATTTTCCATATTTTTTAAGTAAAAGAAAACAAGCAAACGTATCACAAGATAGAGATCTGGAACAAATCTGATATATATTACTTCTAATGTCAATTACAAGAAACTATGAAAGCATATAAGGAGAGCGAGGTGAGAGGAAATCTCCCGAATCGACTGTTCGGCGATACGATGGCGCCTGGCAGAAGCTCGGACGAAGGAGGTGAGGAGCAGGATGACAAAGGTGAGATGCTGGAGAATGTCAGGTTGAGGAAAGCTTCGGCGTAGCTCCAGAATGGAGGTGAGAAGACGGAGTTGATATGCTACCAGAATGGAGGTGGGAGGATGGCTCCAAGGCAACCAATGAAGGGAGATGGGAAGTTGGACGAGTATTTGGTGGGGCAGAGGTTCGCTACACTAATAGGTGCCTTGGGAGCTTGAGAACAAGCTCTAATGGAGCGTTGGTAAGCTTGCTAGAGCTTGGGAGTAGGTGGGAATAGAGTAGCTAGAGATGGCTTAGAAGGGAGGGGGTGTAGGTCCTTTTATAGTAGAGGAGAAGAGGCTAAAAATGGATAAAGGACATTTAGCGATCTCCAGACCATCGCTGGAAATATTGCCATAGATAGCTCACCTCTACAAACACCCTTAGCTGGCTCTGCTGGCATGCAATGAAATAGCGACAGTTGTAAGCGTCGCTGTAGGTCAACCTAGCTATCCCTGAAAGCTGGTGCCAACCGCACTAGCGCTCCTGCTGTGCTGCCCTGCTTATCACGCGTGCTGACCATGCATGCCCTGCTGTGTGCACGCACGCTGCCATGCGTTGGTGCTGCCATTGCCATGCGCCCGCCCAAATTGCGCATTGGAGGGGCTACGGGGATTCGAACCCGCACCCCCCTTTACAAACTAGCGCTCCAACCATTGCGCCAGACCTTCCCTTGTGTTGTGAGGAGTGGCTTGGTGCAACCGCTTCCCATCTGTTGGATCCTGATCCAACAGCTAGGATTGAAGGGCACAGACGAAGAAGGAATTGGGCAGTGCTGCTGGCTGGTGTTGGGCAGACTGGATGGCGCCATGTGGCGTCATTTGGGCTGTCCATCTTCTTCTTGTAGAGGGTGCCACGGTGCTTAGATTGAGATGATTCCTACGATGTCGAACTACGATCGTCGCTCTGGATCCATCCGTATGGTTGGATTTTCCATCTGAAACCTGTATGGATGTCACACTGTCCCCCTGGCCATATAAAATGAAGGAAATAATACACAAAACAATCAACTCTCCTAAATGCCATGCAATGCATGTTATGCAATATTTATAATAAAATATGCAATGCTAAGCGTCGGAACTATCATAAATAAGCAATTTATCATGAATTTATGTCTGCTCATCAGGTGGTGACATTTACTTCAATTCAAAACGGCGCTTCGATTTGTTTCTTTTTGGTATTTTAGGGTTTTGTTATTATTTTTTTATTTTTGAAAAGAGGACAAGCAGAATGAATCACAAGATAGAAATCGAATACATATGATATATATATCAATCCAATGTCAATTATAATAAACTATGAAAGCATAAAAAACGAGCAGGGTGAGAGGAAATCTCTCGAATCGGCTATTTGACGAGACGACAATGCTTGGTGGAAGCTCGGATGAAGAAGGTGAGGAGTAGGATGATGGAGGTGAGATGTAGGAGGACGTTGGGTAGAGGAAAGCTTCGGCGTGACTCCAGAACGGAGGTGAGAAGGCGAAAATGATTTGCTACCGTAATTGAGGTGGGAGGACAGCTCCAAGGCAACCTACGAATGGGGATGGGAAGAGGGACGAATATTTGGTGAGGCAGAAGTTTGCTACACTAATAGGGGCCTTGGAATCTTGAGAGCAAGTTCTAACAGAGCGTTGGTAGGCTTACTAGAGCTTCGGAGTAGGTGGGAGTAGAGTAGGTATAGATGGCTTGGAAAGGAAGGGGGTGTAGGTCCTTTTATAGTGGAGAACAGGCAAAAGTAGGTATAGGACCATTAGTGACCACCAGGCCGTCATTGGAAACATTGCTGTAGGCAACTCATGCCCGCCCACACCCTCTTACGCCCACAGCTGGCTTTGCTAGCGCGAGAAGAATTAGTGATGGCTATAAGCGTTGCTGTAGGCTCGTGCCAACCGAGCACGTGCCCACACTGCCACTGCGCTGGCACATGCAAACGCTCACGCACTGGCGCTACACTATGTGCATGCGTGCCTTCATGTGCACATGCACACTCGCTCTCCTGTGCATGTGCAGTGGCGCGTGCGTGTGCATGGGTGGCTTGGGCTGCACCATGTGGTGCAATCTCGGCCATCCATCTTCTTTTCATTGTAGGGGCTATTACAAAGGTTGGATTGAGTTGATTTTCATGCCATTGGGCTGCAATCGTCGACCTAAATCCATCCACGTGGTTGGATTTGTCATTTGAAGCTTTGAATTATGTCACTTAGTCCCATGGCCGTTGATCTTCCTCGGACTGCATATGGTCTACAGGACTCCGATTGAGGCGATTTCAGAAGCGTTGGACTCCGATTGTCACCTTGTTCAGATCCATATAGTTGGATCATCAATCTGAGGCTCCAAAATAAATACCCTTCTCTCCTGACCACAAAAACGATGCAATTAACCTAAAATATAGACAGCTACTCTAAATGCAGAATGATGCATGCTATGCAATATTTATAACATGAAATGCAAATCTAAGCCTAGGAACATGCATGAATAGGCATTTTACCCTCAATAATTGTGCCTACATCATACCCCCGTGCCTATCTTTTGGTAGTCCCTAGCAAAATTAAACTATATGCTATGGATAAAATCAAAAGTAGGATTAGATAACTTAGGCCTAAGTCGTTTATTAACAATAGAAAATTTCAACTAAGGACCTAAACTACGAAGACTCAGTAGTACCCGGGTGTCTGCTAGAATGCAGACCGCCCAAGTCCTCACCTTATTTGAAAAGGAAAGATTCTTTTTTTTTTTGCTGTTCTTCTTTTCTAATTTTTTTGTACTTTTGCAGTTTGAGAGTTTCGGGATAACTTTTTACGACTACCTGACCCACCGAAGACTCGGAAAGGACTCTTAGTGCTAAGAATCTAGTGAAAAGAGTGAAAGACTCATTAGGCGACCGTTAAAATGAACTTCGGGTTTCTACGACTTTAGGTGACCTTGCCTAGAGGTTTATCTTTTCGAACGGTAGCTTTCTCCCTACATCCTTTTTTTATGGGGTCAACACAAGGGCGAACCCAGTGCATATCTCCCTAGTTTATTCTACTTCCCTGATTCTTTCCTAATTGTTTTGCAAATTATTGTGCATTTTTTGTGAGCTAGGTTCTGGACAACTAGCCAATGGGCTGTTACCCATGCCAACTTGCCAGCCATACTTGTGCGTTGAAGTGTAGTTTTGTTTATTTTTTATTTTTTTCTCCTTTTTATATTTTTTTTCTTTTTGTTTTTGTTTGTTTTCTTTTCTTTAAGTATTTGACTTCCTTGATCTAAGATTTACCTAAAGGTAATACAATGAAAATGGTCTTGTGACTGGGCTCTGGATAAGTCGCATATTTATCATCCCAATTTGTTATCCAAATTAAAAATGAATTTGAATTGGCATGGACTGAAGACTAAGTCCACATTCGCATGGACACCCGGGATAATTAAGCCCGAAGACCTGAAGAGTCTAAGTGTTTTGGTCCTCTCGTATCATTTCCTAAAGTTAATAACTTCCAAATGCCTAAGTTCTCTTTACCTGATTTCTTTCTTTTTATATCATTTTCAAATTTTCATTTTTTTTTAAAATTTTATAAGAAACGAAAAGAAATTCTATGGAGTTAACATAATGATTTCAAGTATTGATTATCCACCCCCCATGCCTAAATGATGCAATGTCCTTATTATAGAAATAAAGACATGAAAAAGGCGGAGTAAATAGAATGTCACCTGAGTGTCGTGAAAATCCGATCAGCTCCGCTGAAAGAAGAGTGTATACATACGCGCTAAGTTTACCCTCAATTTGTTCATGATGTAGATCACGTAAAAGATGAGCACGTTGTAGTATAGCACAAAATATGTCTCGAACAAATAATTAACGGAACTGGTGAGTCTCGGTCGATCACTGGGAGGCAAAAAGCACTTTTGATTTCATGCATTTGTTCCAAATATAAGAATTAAGTAATAGAAACAATCAATTACGACATCCACATCACAAAGAGAGATTGAATTCGATATATGTAATAGAATGAAAACATGAATGTAAACAACTACTAATGTAATAGAACGAGGGCACCAGGGTAGTTTGTGGTGGCCTTTTGGAGAGGTTGGGAGAAGCAACGACGATCCGTCGGGGTGGCCCAACGGATGCTTCAGACAGAGGTGCAGAGATAGATGCAGAGAAAATGAGAAGAAGAAGAAGAAAGAGGGGTTGTACAAGGAGGAAGAAGAAGAAATTAAGAGAATGCTTTTCAAATTAGGCCCTTAGGCCTCTTTTTATAGCTTCGGTGAAGGGCATTTGGGGTATTTGGGCCCTTAAAAACATGCAAAGGCTTCATACCATGATTAAGCCTTCCAAATCCTTCTTTTATCCTCCGTTTGTTCTAATGCTGCCACATGGTGCTCAGTGTGCCCTTGGATCTGAATCCGATGACTCAACTCGGCTGTGTGCTCGCTGCTTCGCCTGCTGTCCGCTGCTCAATGCTCAAATGCGCCTCAAGTCCTCAAGATTCTCAGTCATCCGATCCCTCAATCGGATATCTTAAAGAGCGTGCTCGGTGCCTGCTGAATCCTAAGGGCATGTGTCATTGCACGCATCTACATCCAATGCTTCCACGCCCGCCACACGTTCGCTGTCGATCTGACTAATGAACATCTGGCAGTGGAATTCCATCTGCAGGCGCCCGACTCCTAATCGCACTTTGATCCTGCATCATGCACGATCTATTAAGTGCACTATCCGTTGTGCTACGCATGCAGATTGTCGCGCTTTCCAATTTCTATCCAATCGCCCTCGGTCGTTGGATAGGAATCCAACGGTCGAGATCTTGCCCATGCGTGAGGAGGCGACTGGAGGTAGGCGATGTGGCTGCATCGTGGCCATTGGATGACGATCCAATGGCCCATGATTCTAGATTGGGGCATGGTGAGGGCAGCTGCGATGGCACCACGTGGCACTATCGTGGCTGTCCATCTTCTTCTTCTTGTATCTGATGATGTAGGCCTTCGATTGAGTTAATTTCTACACCGTTGGACTACGAACATCGATCCAGATCCATTCGCGCTGTTGGATTTGTCATCAAAGGTTCGGATATTCTTCAATTTGTCCCTTGGCTCCTGCTTCTTCTGTAGACCCCCTAGGGTGCTATGGGAATCTGCTTGATGCGCTTTTGGAAGCGTTCGACTCCCGTCGTTATTCTGAACAAATGCAAAAGGTTGGATTGGTCATCTGCAGGCCTGGATTACCTGCAATTATTAATACCTCTCAAATAGCACATTATTATGTATAAAGCATATAAATCATCTACAATGCAAAGTATGATATGTATGCATGCGGAATGCCTATGTTAAGCTAGGTTCTAGCTTAATTCAGGAAAATTAAGGCCTATGATTGCTGCGCAATCACACTCTCACCTTATTTATCAGTATATTTGGTGGTCCTTCCTAGCATTAACACTTTTGATTAGGTTTTGATAACTCTAAGACTAAGTCAGAATTCCTCATCCCATATTCAGGCAACCAAAAATACAGAAAAGGTGGTCAAGGCTGTATTTGTTGGATCGTATGGGTGGTAGGTGTTGTTTCCTCATTACACTTGAAATAAATTCTAACTTATAAACTCTTTTTTTTTCTGCTCTTTTCTTTTTCTAAAATTTTTTTCTATATATATTTTTTTTTCTTTGTCTTCTTTTTTTCTCTTTTTTTTTCGCATCTAAATATCTACTAACACAATGCAGCATACGTACTTTTATTTATGAGGCATTATTCCGGATTATGGGTGTACAAGAGGATATCGGGTGGCTTATTTGGTGGAAGTGCTTATTCGTGGCACCCAGAAGGGAATGGATAGGACAATGTATTTCTGACCTTGACATTAATACCCTCCTTCAACCGAGGATTCCATAAAAGATGGTTGTGACCATCCACCTCTATCCTAGTTTTATCAAAACCTGCTCTCTACGTATTTGCCTTATTTGGTGGCTCTTATCAGATTCACACTAAGAACTTGTACGCAGAAACAGAGAGCGAAAGCTATGCCTAACTCTAAGTACCATTATCTCATTATCCAGAGTTTAAGATTCCTCATACTAGCCTTAGAGCACCAGTTGACTTTCTACTCTCACCTCACACTTGTTTAGTGGATCTATTAGAAGATAGTTTGCTTGACTCTTTAATTACTATCCAAGGGTTTAGGAGAAGAAGCATTGCTTCTCCTCAACAAACTAAAGATGTTTATCGATCTTCACAGAGGATCCATTACAAATTCTACGTGTAAGTGTGAAATTACACTAGATTCTAAAATTAGGAATCAACATAAGAATAAATCCCTAATAAAACCTTAATAAAAATTCCTTTTGCCTAAATGCTTCTTTTTTTGACATAAAAATTAGACATGCAATGTCCACCACCCATGCCTATTCATTACAATGTCCTCATTGAAATGTATGTATGAAAATCAAAGCATAATAAGTAAAAGGAGGGGATATCACTTGACTATTCCTGTTAATGTAGGTCAGCATGTGATAAATACACATGAATTCATGATAAAATGCTTATTTAAGATAGTTCTTAGGCTTAGCATTGCATATCATGTTATCAATACTTCATAACATTCATTGCATGGAATTTGGGGTAGTTGTGTATATGTACATTAATTCTTCCATTTTATATGGCCAGGAGGTAGTGTGACATCTTTATGGGCTTCGGATGAAGAATCCAACCATACGGAAGAATTTGGAGTGACGATCGTAGTCCGTCAATGCGAAAATCACCCCGATTAGAGCTCTGTAGCACCCTCTACAAGATGATGAAGATGGACGGCCCAAATGGTGCCACATGGCACCATCCAGGCCGCCCCCACTTGAGCCATCACTCCCGGCCTCAAGCAAGGATTCACCTTGATCGCTGGATCTTCATCCAATGGTCAAGGCACATGCAACTGCATCGCCCTCCACTTGACAAAGCGTCACTTTGGCACAACGGTGAAGACGAGCACTCACAAATCTCAAGTGCGAGTTCGAGCTGCAATCCACCGTGCTCGCTATAGTGCCGGATGAAATAGGGATGCTCGATCTTGATCGAGTAGCTGAGACTCTTCACACTTGATCTGATGTCGCCCACCAATGAGAGGACACACGCTAGATCGCACGCGTGCCATCTGGGGCATGCATATAAGACAACCAGGAGCAGCACCCGCCGTCCGATCCTCACAATCGTGTGAGGCACGTGATTCAAATCAAGGTGCGCGCGATCTGCGAGCGAGTCTCGGCCGTGTGATGCTTCATCCGATAGCTTCCAACGCATGCACCAGTGGTGTGGATTTCAAATGCGGGTGAGCACGTGTTCTCCTCTCATGATCACAGCTGTCAATGCCCAATCCAACGGTCAACGATCGTCGCGTCCTACGCCAACAGTGGCCAAGCTTCCAAGCACTAGCCAAGGTGCGTGAATGCTTTAGCGACGTCTCTGGTAGGTCTTTAGCGATGTCTTAAATGTCACTAAAGGCCCGTGCACGCAAGCCACCTCCATTCCACCACTATATAAGCACCCCTACACCCCCATTCCTCTTAATCTCTATCTACTCTACTCTCACCCACTCCTAAGATTTATTACCCTACCAAAGCTCCATTAGAGCTTACTCTCAAGCTCCAAAGGTCTCTTATTAGTGTAATGATCCTTTTCCCCACCAAACATTCGTCCTTCATCCCACCACCTTCATAAGAAGCCTTGGAGTCATCCTCCCACCTCCATTTCGATAGAAGATCACCTCCATCTCCTCACCTCCATTCTAGAGCCTTGGTGAAGCATTCCTCTACCTGGCATCCTCCTGCATCTCACCTCCATCATCCTGCATCTCAACTCCTTCATCCAAGCTTCCACCAGGCACCGTCGTCTCACCGAACAGCCGATTCGGGAGATTTCCTCTCACCCCTATCTCTTTTACGCTTTCATAGATCATTGTAATTAACATTGGAGTGATATAAATCATATTTGTTTCATCTCTCTTGTGAATTTATTTTGCTTGTCTTTTTATTTCAAAAACACAAAAAAATAACAACACCTCAAAATGCCAAAAAGAAATAAAATGAAGCACGATTTTCAACCAAAATAAACATTGCCTCCTTGTATTCGACCTGGGACTCCCTTGGAGTTTCGGTTATAAATTGAATTTGATAGACGCGTTTTGTGAGCTACGACGATGGGTTCTCCAAACCCTAATTTTAATTATCGAAACATGCCACATCATTTTGGTAATGTTGCACATGCTCAAGTGGTTGAGCAGTGTTCCTCCAATCTTCACTAACCCACCTTAAGAGCTGAACCCATATGCCACTGTAAACTCCATCACCTTGAGAAGTGGAAAGTAGACTCAGGACCCTGAATTACCTTCTTGAAGCCAAAACCCTGGGGAGCTTGAAAGAGAGGAGATTGGAGAAGACAATAAGGCCCGGGGATCGAAAATTAAAAACACCACCCACATCCCGTTCCCTGAAGCCTTATTGAAAACCATGAAGAAGAAAACCTTAGATAGCAACGAAAAGCTCCTGAATTTATTCTAGAGCGTAGAGATCAATATTCCGCTTCTCTATGCTATTAAGTGATTAGCCCATATTTGTGGGCTATTTAAGTATTTAAGTGCCTAAACATTAAGTTAATTCTAACATGTATTTAGCATAAATTAGGACGTAAATAGGTTAATTCATTTTTCTAATTTAATTATATAATTTATGCATTGCATTCATACTTAAATGCATTTAGAATTAACTTAGAATTGCGTTCATTTAACTAGTTAACCAATTAAGTGCATTGCATACATTAATTTAAGTTAAAATAAAAGTTGAGGGTTTATATATAAATAACCATAATATTTTAACATTATTTTTTCTTTCTTCTTCTTGCAGCAACGGTTGCATTTCCTTCGACTGTCGCTCCAACGCCACCAGCTGCCACACTGAAATCTGCATTCAAGGACGAGTGGAGAATGTGGATCTGCTCCCGCCTCTCTGTTCAAATCTATGCAGGTGGCTACAAAAGGAGGAGAGAGAGGCAGCCAAGTGGGAAAGGCCACCATCCCAACAATCCACACTGTGCAGAGAGTTCATCTCTCGTCCATTTCACCACCACTGGCCTCAACAGTGGCGACGAGCCTCCACCATCGTAGGCGTGTGGCGTGATAGGCCACACCGCCATCTGGAGCTTGTCTCCATCACTGTGCCTCACCAGAATCAACATCACCAACCCACGCACACCTCTTCAACATCCTGAACCTCTAGTAGCAACCGTCATTGTGTTGCATCTCCTCCAGCGTGGCCACTCCAGCACACCTGCCGCATGCCTTCCTTTGAACCTCGGCGCACTACATCTCCTCCAGTGCCAACCACCAGCCCACGGACGCCTCTTCATCATCACCGCCTATAGACTGCACACCGCCCGCACCTTGCAACACCTCTTGCAGCAACTGCCACGTGCCTTCCTTGCAGCCAGCAGAGCCGCATCTCCTGTAGCACCTACCGCGCGCCCTCTAGCTGCAGTGCACAGGTTGTGGCAGTGCGGCCAGCAGTACGCAACAGCAGTGCGTGCGCCTCTTCTCCAGTGTCCACATCCGTGCCCTCGCCGACCTTCTTCAGTGCTCCACCAAAACTGCAGCGTGCGCACCGCCTCCAGCGCACCACCCACGCACACAGCAGCAGGCGCGCGTTCTTCTTTGCGCGCGCAACACCCTGCAGCACCCACGCACGCTCATCCACGCCTCCTCCAGCAGGTGCAGCCACTGTCGATACCCACCTTCACCTGAGCTCTGTCCGATCTGCTCCAGCCTCCTCGCTACTCGCCACCACCATCGCTGTGAAGCTCTCAATCCAAAGAACTTCCTCCGAGCTTCACACCTCTGGCCGTTCCTTCCTCCTCGTGCGCAGCCAAGGGGAAGAAGATCCCTTGTTTTGCTATAGTAAAAGGCCTATTAATATTTACATTCTCTGCCATTGCCAACTTTTATTGATGTTTTATTAAATCTTCATTGCAAAAAATATCCGTTAGTTATTCAAAATTACTATTACTCTCTTAATCTGAAGGTAGATTTGGCTCGGTTCTCGTTGAAATTAACTACGAACATACGTTTTTAACCAGTGCAAATTTAAATACGTCATTGCCTCCCTGTAGACACGACCTGCTCTTCTGTGAGTGGTTATTTTAATTATTGATTAATCAATTTTTCCACCACATAAAGCTACAAACGGCTTGAAAAGCGAAGAATCGACTCGTCAAATGGCACTATTGTCGGGGAGGCAATAGATGCAATAATTTCACCTGATTTTATTTTTGATTATTTCTCATTGCACAGTGATTTGGCCATTTATTTTTTTCTGTGCGAGAAATTTGTGCAAGGAATCAGCCATCGTGAGAGGCGACCCTTGACATCACCAAAGGAGGAATTGGTCAAGCTACCTTTCAAAGGAAGAGAAGGATGAGGACACAGCGATCATCTAGTCGCTAATTTAATTAGAGTAGGATTAAGACTTTAGATTTAATTTTTTATTGCACATTTGGTTTGAAACCCTTGTTCTAGGGTATATTTTGAGGGGTTTATTCCCCAATTTTGTTTTAGGCTCGTGTTGGGTAATTTTTGGGAGCCTGTTCCCTTTTCTTTAGATTTAGGTTTTTTTTTTAATTTATTTTAAGGATTGTTTACTTTTATTTGTTTGTGCATAAGTAGTTAAAAAATAATAATAATAAAAAAATGAGCTACCTGCTAGAAGCTGCCTGCCCCTAGGATGAACCATTTAGGTCTGTATGAGCAGCCTCTAGATTTACTTCTTTGCATTGCGTGCATTCTCGCATCGTTGATTGCTGGAAGCAAGGTACGCATTCTCTTACTCTGCATCCTGTTCTTGATCACGCATTGCATTTGCACTTAATTCAAAGACCACATAATTTGTCTTGAAGTGATCTAACAAGTGGTCACATATATTCGTGAAAAAGAACTAATTAAAGGAGGGACATCTAAAAATCAAGGACTTGATTTTCAAATGTGGTGTGCGATTCAAAATTCAAAATCTTTTTGCGGTGAATGCACACTTATATCTTTTGCACCACAGCACTCATTTAGACACTCCTAAGTCTTGAAACGACTAGGACAAGAGCCCTCCTACTGTTGGATTCTGAAGTGTTCGGAACTTAAGAGCAAAGGTGGTCTAGTAGCTGGAGTCTTGTTCTACCTTTTGGTTTATGGATCCTTGTAACCCAAGCATCAAAATTTCACACACTTGGTCTGGTAATTAACTTAATTTCTTTCTTCCTGAAAAGAGATTTGGTTCTCTTAGTTTTGACTTAGGAGAGGCTTGAAAACACAATTTGATTGGAAGAGTTCCAGCTGCAGGAGAGGTGGAGTATATACTCACCTTGAGGATGCGATGATAACATATTACCTCCTCGGCACTTGTCTCTTAGGATATCCATCCTACTGAGGGCATGTAAGTGCATTGCACGGTTCAGGTACCATGGGCGGCCCGATCTCAAAGTGCCGATTGCCATAGGCCTGAATTCGCTTAAGAAATCCATGGGCGATACTATCTCAAAGTGTCTATTGCCAAGAGTTCTTGGGGTCGTTATGGGCGGTGCTATCTTGAAGCATCGAAAGCCAGGCACCCTTCAAGGTATGGTAATGGAGACAATGAATCCAACATAGACCGTGTTGATAGCTGATCAGAGGTTAGACTTAGGGGAATAAATAAAAAAAAAAAAAATCCTTTTTCCTTTAGCTGAAATAACTCAGACCAATGCACATGCACGGATGCTTTAATCTCAGAGATCAATAAACCTTAGGGTAGAGTTAGAAATCAGAGAAACTCGTGCCTGCAACTCGTCTTTAGCCAACCTAGTCTGTAACTTAGCAACTACTTGGGAACCTTAGGTCTAGAGTTTGAACTAAATATGTTTCTAAAGGAAGACCGATTGAGTTGGCTAGTCTACTTAGAGTTATAGGTTTTGCTTGGATTTGCTAGGGACTACCAAAATCTAGGCATGGGGTATTTGATTAGCCCATATTTGTGGGCTATTTAAGTATTTAAGTGCCTAGACATTAAGTTAATTCTAACATGTATTTAGCATAAATTAGGACGTAAATAGGTTAATTCATATTTCTAATTTAATTATATAATTCATGCATTGCATTCATATTTAAATGCATTTAGAATTAACTTAGAATTGTGTTCATTTAATTAGTTAACCAATTAGGTGCATTGCATACAATAATTTAAGTTAACATAAAAGTTGAGGGTTTATATATAAATAATCATAATATTTTAACAATATTTTTTCTTTCTTCCTCTTGCAGCAATGGCTACATTCCTTTGGCTGCCCTCCAATGCCACCAGCTGCCGCACTGAAATCTGCATTCAAGGACGAGCGGAGAATGTGGATCTGCTCCCACCTCTCCATTCAAATCTATGCAAGTGGCTACAAAAGGAGGAGAGAGGCTGCTGAGCAAGGGAGGCCACTATCCCAACAATCCACACTGTGTAGAGAGTTCATCTCTCATCCATTTCACCACCGCTGGCCTCAACCGTGGTGACAAGCCTCCACCACCGTGAGCGTGTGGCGTGACAGGCCACACTGCCATCTGGAGCTTGTCAACATCACTGTGCCTCACCAGAATCAACATCACCAGCCCACGCACGCCTCTTCATCATCCCCAACCTGCAATAGCAACCACCATTATGCTGCATCTCCTCCAGCGCGGGCACTCCAGCACACCCGCCGTGTGCCTTCCTTTGAACTCGGCGCGCTGCATCTCCTCCAGCGCCAACCACCAGCCCACGCACGCCTCTTCATCATCATCACTTGCAGACCGCACACCGCCCGCACCCTGCAGTGCCTTTTGCAGCGACTGCCGTGTGCCTTCCTTACAGTCTCCAGAGCCGCATCTCCTACAGTACCCGCCGTGCGCCCTCTAGCTGCAGCACACGGGTTGCGGCAGTGCGGCCAGCAGTATGCAATAGTAGCACGTGCGCTTCTTCTCCAATGTCCACTTCCACCCCCTCGAGGACCTTCTTCAGTGCTCCGCCAGAACTACAGCATGCGCACCACCTTCAACACACCATCCGCTCACACAGCAGCAGGGGTGCATTCTTCTTTGCGTGCGCAGCACCCTGCAGCACCCACGCATGCTCATTCGTGCCTCCTCTAGTAAGTGCAGCCACCGTCGATACCCACCTTCACTAGAGCTCTGTCCGGTCGGCTCCGGCCACCTCGTAACTAGCCGCCACCACCGCTGCGAAGCTCTCGATCTAAAGAACTTCCTCTGAGCTTCACGCCTCCAGCCATTCCTTCCTCCTCGCGCACGGCTAAGGGGAAGAAGATCCCCTGTTTCACTACAGTAAAAGGCCTATTAATATTTACAAGGGGAAGAAGATCCCCTGTTTTGCTACAGTAAAAGGCCTATTAATATTTACATTCTCTACCATTGCCAACTTTTATTGATATTTTATTAAATCTGCATTGCAAAAAGTATCCGTTAGTTATTCAAAATTACTATTTCAGCATGTTCTCTTGATACTATCTTAATCTGAAGGCAGATTTGGCTCGGTTCTCGTCGAAATTAACTACGAACATACGTTTTTAACCAGTGTGAATTTAAATATGTCATTGCCTCCCTGTGGACATGACCCGCTCTTCTGCGAGTGGTTATTTTAATTATTGATTAGTCGATTTTTCCACCACATAAACTACAAATGACTTGAAAAGCAAAGAATTGACTCGTCATTAAGCACATCTCAGCTTACGCAAAATTTCTGAAAGAAATATGTACCCAAAAGCATAAGACGAGAGAACCCACTCCAAGGAAGATGATTCTCTCTGAGCAGGCAAGTTCTGCCTTCCTGCACCACCTTCCTCAAAAGAAGAAAGATCCTGGTGCCCCCTTGATTTCATGCATTATTGGGGAATACACTTTTGATTTGGCACTATTGGATCTAGGTGCATCCATCAACCTAATCCTGACTTCACTTTATGAGAGGTTTGGGTTAGGCGAACTTAGGCCAACCTCAATAATGTTATAACTAGCAGATCGCTCAGTCACCACACCGAAGGGCGTTATTAAGGATGTAATCGTCATGGTCAAGGATTTCTATTTTCCTGTAGATTTCCTGGTCCTTGACATGGATGTACTTAATGATTTGAGGAACACACCCATCATTCTGGGGCACCCATTCCTAGCTACCGCCAGGGCCAACATAAACTGTGAGAGCGGTAGTATGGAGATTGCCTTTGGGGATAAGAAGCTAACTCTTGATATTTTTAAGGTGATAAGAGGATTTTAGGATTGTGGAGTCATTGAGGAGCTCAAGGATCATGATTTTGAGAGTTGTATGATGATTAGTGCACTCGAGGACTCCACCACCTTTAGCGAACCCAACCTACAACCCCCGTGGTAGACCTGCCACATTCCAAAGAGGCTGTTGATTTTGTTCATTCCCAGCCTCTTCCACCGGATCGTCCTAATGAATCTTCATCAACATCATCCCTACCTTTTATACTAAACCCACCTAAGCTTGAATTGAAACCATTGCCTAAAAATTTGAAATACGAATTCTTAGGACCTAAGAACACACTCCCTGTGATTGTTATTATTAATTTAGCTAAGGTGCAAGAATTGCGATTGATTAAGGTCCTTAAGAATAATAAGGAGGCAATTGGTTGGACCATCCACAATCTTAGGGGGATCGAGCCATCTGTTGACAAGGCTAAATTGAGGTTTCAGAAGATGTGTTTGTTGTAGTAATAAATCCTCAAAAATAGCTCAAACAATAAATAAAATTTATAACTCAGATGAAAGTCCGAGGTCGTTCACTGGGAGTAAGTAGGAATTCAATTGCTAATCTCAATAAACATTGTAAATGAGCACAAGATTCAAGCCAAATAATACTAAGAAATGAATAATAATTACTCAGAAATGATAATCAATGTAAAGCATGTGTTTAACAATTGTTATGCATGACAAAAAGAATCTCAAAGCAAAAACAATGATGATTTAGATCACCAATTATTCAATTTAAGCATATATGCATTGAGTTCAAATAATGTAATAGTGCCATCAACGATTCAAACTTAGGTACTCAAATATATCAACAGTAACAACTGCTTTACCTAAGTCAGACGTCGCCTTAAGCCACCAGACGACTTAAACATGTGTTTGCTACAGTACTTTCCTTTTTATTCTTGACTGCCTTCTTTCTTTGCTTCTTCTTTGTTTTCTCTCTTTGGCTTCTGTTCTTCTTCCTCTCTTCACTCACAAGGGGAAGGGTTTCTTCTTCAAATGGCTAAGTGCCAGCCATTGATCATCAGAGCAAACCCCCCCCCAAAACCCCCGTGATCTCTCTTTCTTTCTCTCTCTGAGATCTGCTCTCTCAGAGCCTCAGTCAATCGGATTTGGATCTAAACGCACCCGGGACCAGGGCTGTGTGCGTGAGTCACAGCTGAGGTGTTCGCGGGTTAGGCGGGTCAGGTAAGCACCAGGCCCGCATGCACAGTATCACGAGCGAGGCACTTGTGAAGGGGTGGCAGGGGACCTCACCCCCCAAGTTTTTTGTGGCGATAAGCCCCAACCAATTTTTCAATTTATGTGCTACTGTAGCTTCGTGCGCTTCTGATGTGACACTATCTTCCTCAGCTTTCCTTTTCGCATGGCGCAGCGACAGTATCAAGCTAATTCTGATCAAAGGTTTAGTCAAAGGACCAAATTGATCCCTTGGTTGCATTCCTGGACGAAGTCCGCTGCACCTGGAACTTCCACCTGGGCTTGCAAGACCTAAAGTAAGCTTCAAAGCTTGCTCGAACTCGTCACTAGTAGTGTGGAAGAGCTCGGCACCTAAAAGCACGAACAAGGCCTTTCGATCACATCAAACACACTCAATAGGATCGTCATGGGATGGCAAACATAATGGTGTGCGTGGTGAGGCAAGTGCATGCGTGAGAAGGTCATATGACCTTGGAGCGGAGGTGCAGTGAGGGTGGAGTTCGGGGGTGCATTTGGGTGGATGGAAGGGCAAATAGGTAGAGGGGTTTGGTTCAAAGAGTCGAGGTGGAGGTGTAGGGAGTTTCGACGAGGCATTTGGAGTATTGGAATGAGTGGGGAGCCTCACCAGAGGTCTGGTCAGAGTAGAGGACGATGGAGGTGAATGGCAACGTCAAGAGGATATTTTTGGCTTTTTAGGTAGGAAATTAAAATTGGGACCTAGGGGAACTAATATAGCCCTAAACAAACTAACGAAAGAGGGAGAATGACGCCGGTGTTGATAGGCCAATGTCGGGGAAGAAAGCACTCCAGTAGAGGGGGACGGTGACGATGACGGAGAGAGAGAGATAGCGGCTGGTATTGCACGATGTGGAGGAAGGTAAGGAAAAGGAATCTGCCGCTGGTATTATAGTCAGATGACGAGAGGAGTCTAAGGGAGTCGCCGGAGCTTGAGGAGATATTCAGCCGAAATAGGAGAGAGGAATTTGGGGATTTTCTATCCGAAATCGAATATGAAGAGAACGATTTGATCTGGGGATTCTTTTATAGGTCTCCAGAGGTCGATTTGAGCTTGGGGAGCAAGCTTCCCAATCTAGGAAAGTCATCAGAGTTGGAAATCTCTATGATACCCAAATCTCTCATGCATTTGCATGATAGATTGGGAAGGTTTTGGGGCTCAAGGATGGGTACAATGGAGAGATAACTCCTCAAGGAATCTCCCTTCCAATTTTGGAAGGGATTGAGAGAGAAATCAAGAGATATTCCCATTTGAAGGTTGCTGGAGTTGTAGGAATAGGATTTTGGTGAGACGAGGACCTATTTGTGAGGAAGACGATAAAGCTGTGGGGTTCTTTGCAAGGAATTCAAAAGTTAGGGGCAAGTGTGTGAGAGAAAAGTGTCAGACAGGACCAAATTGAAAACTAGGTCAACGATGATGTCTGATTGGGCCTAAATTTTTGGGAGAAACCTAATTTGAACCCAAGGAATCCAATGGTGAAGTTAGATTTTGGTTTTGACCAAGTTTAACTGGATAAATTGCACAATGACCAAAATTAAGGCAAAAATCTACCTGTGTCTCTGTTTTAGGTCAAGACGGGTTCTGATTGTCAAATTGAAGGTACCAAACCATAGAGGAAATTTTTATATAAATTTTAGAGGGTTTAGGTGAATTTTATCCTGACCAGAACCTCACTTAATTAAGTGGGTCTATTTTTAGGGTTTCAGAAATCATTTAATTCCTAAAATGCTCGAAAACCCATTTCTTTCTGTACTAACCCACTTGTTAGACTCTTAAGATCATTTGACCCTTAATTAACTCTTGAAGAAATCCACGATTATTCTGCATTCATGACATGATGATAAAACTACATTTTTAATCCTTTTTTCTTATCTTTCACTCAGAATGATTATGCAATGAATTAGGGTCTCTGGCTGTTATACAGGAGCATTTATTCCTTGATTATGACTAAATAAAGCTAGATATGGCTTGATGATGACATTATCATCACCATCTTATTGTAATCATCATATTTTCATGGGAGATGGATCCCTCCCTTCTCGCGAAATGCAAAGGAGACTAAACCCGAATATGCGAGAAGTGGTAAGAAGGAGATAATCAAGTGGCTCGATGCTAGAATTATATACCTAATCTCGGATAGTTCGTGGGTTAGCCTC
The DNA here is from genome assembly GCA_037157565.1 of Thalassia testudinum. Classification (NCBI taxonomy): domain Eukaryota; kingdom Viridiplantae; phylum Streptophyta; class Magnoliopsida; order Alismatales; family Hydrocharitaceae; genus Thalassia; species Thalassia testudinum. Next base: position 218,063,960 of record JAZHRO010000031.1, on the reverse strand, counting down.
ATTCAAATTATACCCAATAAGGTGGGAATAACCATTACGACTAACGAGAAAGGGGAATCCTTCACCACTCGTTCAGCTTCTGTTTGGAGTCTATATTGACTATAGGAAGCTAAACACAACTACCAAAAAGGATCGCTTTCCCTTGCCATTCGTCGATTAAATCCTAGAAAGGTTAGCTAGGTAGAAATACCTTTGCTTCCTAGATGTTATTCAAGATATAACCAAGTCCCTATCCATCCTGAAGACTAGGAAAAGATAACTTTCACCTATCCCTACGGAACCTTTGCATTCTGTAGAATGCCATTTGGGCTTTGCAATGCACCCGCGACTTTTCAAAGGTGCATGCTGGCCATCTTTTCTGACATGGTAGGAGTTTTTCTTGAGGTGTTCATGGATGATTTCTCTATTTACAGAGATTCTTTTGAGTCCTGCCTAGCTAACTTGGAATTGATCCTCTAGAGATGCATCAAAGCACAACTGGTCCTTAGCTGGGAAAAGAGCCATTTTGTGACTCGGGAAGGCATTATCTTAGGTCATGTGTTTTCTAATCGAGGTATTGAGGTTAATAAGGCTAAGGTGGATGCTATCTCTAGACTTCCTCCACCCACATCCTTGAAACAGGTCTGCTCTTTCCTTGGGCATGTGGATTTTTATAGAAGATTCATTAAGGAATTCTCGAAGGTTGCTCAACCCAAGAGTAAACTTTTGGCCAAAGATACATCGTTCGAGTTTGATGAATCATGCCATAAGGCATTTGATTTGTTAAAAATGGCAGTCACTTATGCCCTGGTGTTGCAACAACCAATCTGGATAGCCCCAATTGAGATTATGGCTGACGCATCTTATTATACCATTGGGGCTGTCTTGGGTCAGAAGATTGAGAAAAAGCCCTCTATGAATTACTATACTAGCAAGACTCTGCACGAGGCCCAGAGGAATTACACTATTAGTGAAAAAGAATTACTAGCTGTAGTTTTCGCTTTAGAAAAATTCAGGGCTTATCTTTTAGGTTCTCACGTAATCATTTATACCGACCACTCAGCCTTGAAACATCTATTGGCCAAAAAGGATGCCAAGCCCTGGCTTATTCATTGGATTCAGTTACTTCAAGAATTTGATCTTGAAATTAGGAATAAAGCCAACGCACAGAATGTAGTGGCAGATCACCTCTCGAGAATCCTAATTGATTCTCCTCATCTAGATTTCCCTATTTCAGATACTTTTCTAGATGAGATTATCCTTGCAATCTCGGGTATCCAAAACCCCTACTTTGCAGATATCGTCAATTATTTGGCCGTTGGTCAAATCCCCCAAGATTGGACCAAACAACAACGGGACAAACTTATGTATGAGGCCAAATATTAATTTTGGGACGATCCCAAGCTGTATCGCATCAACGCAGACCTGATTATTCATCGATGCATCCTAGAAATTTAGTTCCATAGTATACTTGAGTTCTACCATACATCTGCGTGTGGTGGACACCTTTCCGGGAAAAAGATGGCAGCAAAAATCTTACAATCTGGATTCTGTTGGCCATCATTATTTAAGGATGCCCAGGAATTCTCAAAGTCATTCACTCGATGCCAGACACTCGAGAACATGGCTAAGAGAGATATGATGCCCCTAAACCCAATACTTTCCTTCAAAATTTTTCACATTTGGGGCATCGACTTCATGGGACCTTTTCCTCCATTTTGACACCAGTATATTCTAGTCGCTATTGATTCCGTGTCCAAATGGATTAAGGCAATCCCCACTTGAACCAATGACCACAAGGTGGTCATCGATTTTGTGAAGAAGAATATCTTCAGTCGGTTCATGATTCCTCAGGCGATTATCAGTGATGGTGGCACGCATTTCACTCATGCCTAGTTTTAGAATTTACTGGGGAAATATGGGGTGAATCATCAGATTTCCACACCCTACCACCCTTAGACGAATGGACAGGCCAAGGTCTCCAATCAGGGGATCAAAAACATTTTGTAGAAAATCGTAAGGCCTGATAGGAAGGATTGGACCCAAAAGCTAGACGATGCTCTTTGGGCCTACCATACGGCATACAAAATGCTTATTAGTATGTCTCTGTTCCATCTAGTGTTTGGTAAGGCGTGTCTCTTACTCGTAGAGCTAGAACACCAAGCATTTGGGCCATCAAAAAATGTAATTTTGACCTAGAGTTGTCCCGAAAGAACAAGAAACTCCAAGTATCTGAGTTGGAGAAGTTTAGAAAAGATGCTTATAAAAATGCCAGAATCTATAAAGCAAGGACCAAAGCTCTCCATAACCAGATGATTTCAAGTAAGAGCCTTGAGCCAAACCAGAAGGTCTGGCTTTTCAATTCTTGACTAAAGCTTTTCCTCGATAAGCTTAGGTCTAAGTGGGACGGCCCATTCGTTATTGAGTGGATTTTCCCAAACAAGGCCATTGAAATCTTTAACCAAAAGATGGGTAATTCCTTGAAGGTCAACGGACAGCATCTCAAACCCTTCATTGACCATGTGCTCCCTTAACCCGTCTCGAACAAGGTTGCTCTTACCTTGCCCTAATCACCGTGGGTCGATCATTGTCTACCTAAAGGCACTAAACTCAACACGTGTAAAGACTGTTCTGAGCTGACCAGAATCTCATGGAAACCAGGTGCTATTCTTCCACCTCTACTCTCTTGCATGCTTTCATTTTTAACAATGAGGACATTGCATTAGCTAAGCATGGGAGGGTGGATATTTCTTAGGAATCTTTTTGTTAGCCATAATAGTAATTTCATGTTTCTCAACATAAAAAATAAAAAAAAAGAATTAGGAGATGAGAACTTAGGCATTAGGAGTTGCAAACTTTAGGAATTGATACTTTGGGACCTGAATACATACTCTTCAGGTCTCCAGCCTTAATTAGCCTGGGTGTCCACTCGAATGTGGACTTAGTCTCGAGTCCTCGACAAGTAATTCTATTTTAATTTCGTCAATAAATTGGGGTGATAAGTATACGACTTATCAACGTACCCTCTAATTTGAGGGGACCTTAAGCCTAAGCATCTAGACACTATTCGCACTGACTCACTTTTCAGCGGTTTGTTCAAAAATTAGCAAGCTAATGAGACATCTAGGGTGGTGATGAACACACATAAATTCATGATAAATTGCTTATTTATGATAGTTCCTAGGCTAAGTATTGCATATCATGTTATAAATATTGCATAACATCCATTGCAAGGCATTTAGGATAGTTGTATGTTTTGTATATTAATTCCTTCATTTTGTATGGCCAATGGGGTAATACGACATCCATACAGGTTTCGGATAGAAAATCTGACCGTACGGATGGATTCGAAGTGATGATTGCAGTTCGACATTAGGGGAATCATCTCGATCTGAGCATTGTGGCACCCTCTACAAGAAGAAGAAAACGGATGGCCCAGATGGTGCCACATGGTGCCATCTAGACCACCCACCAACGGCCAGTAGCCACCACCCACTTCCTTTATCATCCACGCCCTTGAATCCTAGCCGTTGGATCAAGATCCAATGACTAGGTAGCATCTGCACCAAACTCTCCTCGTGACACAAAGGTCGATGTGGCGCATTGGTTGATGCGATGGTTCACAAGGAAGGGGCACGGGTTCGAATCCCCGCAAACCCCTCCCATTCTCAAATCAACCGCATGCATAGCAGCAGCAGCAGCGGTAGAGCAGCACACGTGCACACACCCATGCCAGTGCATGACAATGCGCACACAGCAAGGTGCCATGCGATCATCATGCATGATGGCTAGACAATGCGCAGGCGAGCTCTCAATGACAGTTGGGCTAACCTACAATGATGCTTACAGTCGTCACTACTTCAATGCAAGATAGCAGAGCCAGCTAAGGGCATGAGTGGATGTGAGCTATCTACAACAATGTTTCCAGTGATGGTCTGGAGGTCGCTAAAGGTCCTTTACCCATTTTTAGCCTCTTCTCCACTATAAAAGGACTTACACCACCTCCCTTCCAAGCCATCTCTACCTACTCTACTCCCACCTACTCCCAAGCTCTAGCAAGCCTACCAGCACTCCATTAGAGCTTATTCTCAAGCTTCCAAGGTTCCTATTAGTGTAGCGAACCTCTACCCACCAAATACTCCTCCAATTTCCCATCCCCCTTCATAGGTTGCCTTGGAGCTGTCCTCCCACCTTCATTCCGGTAGCAGATCACCTCTGCTTCTCACCTCCATTCCGAAGCCATGCCAAAGCTTTCCTCAACTTGACGTCCTCCTGCATCTCACCTCCGTCATCCCACTCCTCACCTCCTTCGTCCGAGCTTCCGTCAGGCACCATCGTCTTGCCTAACAGCTGATTCGGGAGATTTTCTCTCACCCCCTTCTCCTTTTATTCTTTCATAGTTTATTGTAATTGACATTGGAAGTAATATATATCAAATTTGTTCCACATCTCTATCTTGTGATTCGTTTGCTTGTTTTCTTCTTAGAAAAATACAAAAAAATAAGAAAACCCTAAAATGCCAAAAAGAAACAAAACGAAGCACGATTTTCAATTAAAGTAAACGTTGCCTCCTTGTGTTCGACCCAAGACTCCCTTGGAGTTTCAGTATAAATTTTATTTGATCAAAGTGTTTTGCAGCTACGACGACAGGTTACTTGTAACCTTGATTTCTAACACACGAAACTCGTGCGACCATTTTGGCGCTATTATCAGGGAGGCAACGGAATTTACTTTATTGTTTATTATGTTTCTTTGCATTTACATAGCACTAACCCTACTTGTCTTTCATCTACTATCTTGCAGGTACACTAGTATGGAGATCCAAGTGCAGTAGATCGGAGTAAAGTGCGGGTTGAGTACTCTGTAAGTGTCCCCCACATCCTCCTCACTAGTTCATTTCTCCACACTCATAATCAAGACCTAATCTACTTAAGTGTTTGCATAAACCCTAGGATAGAATTATTTGTCTTTTTTGCCACCTTCATCCACCTCACCCACGCATATTAAAAAAAAAAAAAAAAAAAGAGATACTTTCTGTGGGACGAATCAATATACACACTCTATACACCCACATTTGAGGCACATAATTAGACTTGATTTTCATATACTCAACTAGGCTTCCGACTTTTGGACCCGATACATGAATTCAACACATAAAAGAGTAGAAATCATATTAGGTTAACCACCTTTTTGTGTGCCTTAATCAGTGGTGCATTTGAGCTAATTGATTGAATTGTTTGGGCCGCACCACCTAAAGTAAAAGAGGTTCATTTTCTAGCTGCCCCATAGGATTCAATAATTAGGTCAAGCCAAGCACTCCATATTTTTCTTGATTGCTAAAGGAAAATACTTGAACATGTGCTTTCAACAACAAACTTGGTTTGACTCACAAAACTTGGTTGAAAACACCTAATATTTGAATCCTAAAAGCTATTAAGCAAGATTCGAACCCTAAAACTCACCTTATCATTAATAATCATGCTTGAAAACCTCTTGGTTGTGCACATTCACACATTCTCAAACAAATCATTAAGGGCACAACCCATTAAGTGCCCATCACATTCCAAAGCACCAATTTCCCAAGCCTAACTAAAATCAATTAGACGTTGGCCCTAAGGATTCATTCGCTCGTCGCGATCTAGATTGAGATTATTCACGATTAACCTGCTTATGATAGTCAATCTGATGTCTAGCTAGGGGAGTAATGCCAAACGACCACAGCTGGGAGGTACACTAGGAAGCAGAGGTGCAAGCTAAAGGAAGAACCTTCTCCCCAATCCCTCATTCTAACTGGTTGGATTTCCTGGACATAAGTAGAGTAAATTGTCCATAATCTTAGGATGGATTCTGAGAGTCTGTAGACCTTAGGCTACCCCATCTAATGACAGACTTGTATTCTTGTGCTGTAGGGTTCCCTCTTTTCCCCATCCTTCCAACTTCCTTCCAGTGTATACTTGGGAGGAGGTCATTGAGCCCTAGATTGGCAGGACCTTTAGACCATTCTAGGTGGCAGAGGTTGAGCTATCGCCAAGCAGATCCCATGGTTGATCAACAACTACCTCCCTCTCCTCTGAACCAACAGGAGCTCATTCAGAGGTAGTTGGAAGAATTGTAGCAGATGCAGCAATGGTTCAAACATATGCATGGTTAAGGCACTCGACCCTTGAAGGATGTTTACGATCCTTCAAACTATGGGGAACGTCCCGGTGTCATGATTCCCGCCGCAGACATAGAAATCAAGCCCTCCAATCAAAGGGACCTACATGCACATGCTCAGGTGGTTGAGCAGGGTCCCTCTTCTTCTTCCTCTGGTTACATGACCAACCAAGGCCCTCCAATCTTCATTAATCCACCTCAAGACCCAAACCCTTATGCCTCTGCAAACTCTATCACCTTGAGAAGTGGGAAGCTGACCCAGAACCCTGAATTACCTTCCAGAAGTCAAAATCCTAGGGAGCTTGAGAAAGAGAAGGAGGAGGTTGAAGAAGACAATAAGTCCCAAGGACCGAAAATTGAAAATTCCACCCATATCCCATTCCCTGAGGCCCTATGGAAAATCAAGAAGAAGAACACCCTAGACAGCAACGAGGAGCTTCTGAATTTATTCAAGAGCGTAGAGATCAATATTAAGCACATTCCAGCTTATGCTAAATTCTTTAAAGAACTATGTACCCAAAAGTGTAAGCTGAGAGAACCCACTCCGAGGAAGGTGATTCTCTCTGAGCAGGCAAGTTCTGTGATAATGCATCACCTTCCTCAAAAGAAGAAAGATCTAGGTGCCCCCTTGATCTCATGCATTATTAGGGAATACACTTTTGATAGGGCACTATTGGACCTAGGTGCATCCATCAACTTAATCCCAACTTCTATTTATGAGAGGTTTGGGTTAGGTGAACTTAGGCCAACCTCAGTAATGCTACAATTAGCATAGCGATCGGTATCCACACCGAGGGGCATTATTGAGGATGCAATTGTCAAGGTCAAGGATTTCTATTTTCCTATAGATTTCCTTGTCCTTTACATGGATGTACCTAATGATTTGAGGAACATGCCCATCATTCTAGGGCGTTCATTCCTAGCTATCGCCAAGGCCGACATAAACTGTGAAAGCGATAGCATGGGGATCACCTTTGGGGATAAGAAATTAACTCTGGATATTTTTAAGGTGATAAGAGGATTTAAGGATTGTGGACTCATTGAGGAACTTGAGGATCAGGATCTTGAGACGTGTATGACAATCAGGGACTCCATTAGCTTTAGCGAACCCAACCCACAACCCTCCTCCGTGGTAGACCTGCCACATCCTGAAGAGGTTGTTGATTTTGTTCATTCCCAGCATCTTCCACTGGATCATCCTGATAAATCTTCATCAACATCTTCACTTCCTTCTATTCTAAATCGACCCCAACTAGAATTAAAAACATGCCCAAAAATTTGAAATATGAGTTCTTAGGACCTGAAAACACACTCCCTGTGATTATTAGTGCTTATTTGACTAAGGAGCAAGAATCAAGGTTAATTAAGGTCTTTAAAGATAACAAGGAGGCAATTGGTTGGACCATCCATGACCTTAGGGGGATCGAGCTATCTTATTGTAATCATCGTATTTTCATGGATGATGGATCCCGTCCTTCTCGTGAAATGCAAAGGAGACTAAACCCGAATATGCGAGAAGTGGTCAAGAAGGAGATAATCAAGTGGCTCGATGCTAGGATTATTTACCCAATCTCAAGTAGTTCGTGGGTTAGCCCCATTCAGATTGTACCCAAGAAGGCGGGAATAACCATTACAACTAATGAGAAAGGGAAAACCTTCACCACTCGTTCAACTTCTGCTTGGAGAGTCTGTATTGACTATAGGAAGCTAAACACAACCACTAAAATGGATCACTTTCCCTTGCCATTCATAGAGCAAATCCTCGAAAGGTTAGCTGAGCAAAAATATTTTTGCCTCCTGGGCAGTTATTCGGGATATAACCAAGTCCCTATCTATCCCGAATACCAGGAGAAGAAAACTTTCACATGTCCCTATGGAACCTTTGCATTTCATAGAATGCCGTTCGGGCTTTACAATGCACCTGCGACTTTTCAAAGGTGCATGTTAGCCATCTTTTCTAACATGGTGGGAGATTGTCTTGAGGTGTTCATGGATGATTTCTCCATTTTTGGAGATTCTTTTAAGTCTTGCCTAGCTAACTTGGAATTGATCCTTCAGAGATGCATCAAACACAGCTGGTCCTTAGCTAGAAGCAGAGCCACTTTATGACTCAGGAAGGCATCATCCTGAGTCACTTGGTCTCTAGTCGAGGAATTGAAGTTGGTAGAGCTAAGGTGGATGCTATCTCTAGACTTCCTCCACCCACATCTGTAAAATAGATTCACTCTTTCCTTGGGCATGTGGGTTTTTACAGAAGATTCATTAAGGATTTCTCAAAGGTTGCTCGGCCCTTGAGTAACCTTCTGGCCAAAGACACACTGTTTGAGTTTGATGAATCATGCTGTAAGGCATTTGATTTATTGAAAACGGCTGTCACCTGTGCCCTGGTATTGCAACCACCGATTTGGATAGCCCCATTTGAGATTATGTTTGACACATCTGATTATGCCGTCGGGGCTGTCTTGGGTCAAAAGATTGAGAAAATGCCCTCAGTGATTTACTATGCTAGCAATATTCTGGACGAGGCCTAGAGGAACTACACCATTACTAGAAAAGAATTGGTAGCCATAGTTTTCTCTTTTGAAAAATTCAGGGCTTATCTGTTAGGTTCTCATGTCATCATCTATACCGGCCACTCGGCCTTGAAACATCTCTTCGCCAAAAAGGATGCCAAACCTCGACTTATTCACCGGATTCTACTGCTTCAAGAGTTCGATCTTGAAATCAGGGATAAAGTCGGGGCACAAAATGTACTGGCGGATCATCTCTCGAGAATCCTAATTCATTCTCCTCATCCGGATGTCCCAATCTCTGATACTTTTCCGGATGAGGCTATCCTCATAGTCTTGGGTATCCAAACCCCCTGGTTCGTGGATATTGTCAATTATTTGGCCATTGGTCAAATCCCCCAGGATTTGACCAAACAATAATGGGATAGACTTGCGTCTAAGGCCAAATATTATTTTTGGTATGATCTCGAGCTATACCACATCGACGCAGACCAGATTATTCGTCGATGCATCTCAGAAGTTGAGTTCCATAGCATACTCGAGTTCTACCACACATCTGCTTGTGATGGACACTTTTCCGGAAAGAAGACAACCGCAAAAATTTTGCAATCTAGATTCTATTTGCTGTCATTATTTAAGGATGCCCAAGAATTCTCTAAGTCATGCACCTGATGCCAGACACTCGGGAACATGGCTAAGAGAGATATGATGCTCCTGAATCCAATTCTTTCCGTCGAAATTTTTGACATTTGGGTCATCGACTTTGTGGGACCCTTCCCTCCTTCATTTGAACACCAGTATATTCTAATCGTTGTTGATTACGTGTCCAAGTGGATTGAGGCAATTCCCACCCGGACCAACGACCACAAGGTGGTCATTGATTTTGTGATGAGAAATATCTTCAGTCAGTTCGGGGTTCCTAGGGTAATTATCAGTGATGGTTGCACACATTTCACTCATGCCCAGTTTCAGAATTTACTGGGAAAATACAGGGTGAATCATCCGATTTCCACACCATAGTACCCTCAGACGAATGGACAGGTCAAGGTCTCCAATCAGGAAATCAAGAACATTTTGCAGAAAATCGTAACGCCTGATAGCAAGGACTAGACCCAAAAGCTAGATGATGCTCTTTGGGCATACTGTACGGTGTACAAAACACCTATCGGTATGTCTCCGTTCCATCTAGTGTTTGGTAAGGCATGTCACTTACCCGTAGAACTTGAACACCAGCCATTTTAGGCCATCAAGAAATGTAATGTGGACCTTGAGTTGGCTGGGAAAACCAGGAAACTCCAACGATCTGAGTTGGAGGAGCTTCATAATGATGCTTATGAAAACACCAAAATTTATAAGGCAAGGACCAAAGCTCTCCATGACCAGATGATTTCATGTAAGAGCTTTGAGTCGAACCAGAAGGTTTGGCTTTTCGATTGAAGCTTTTCCCCGGTAAACTCAGGTCTAAGTGGGGCGACCCATTCGTTATTGAGCGAATTTTCCCTAACGGGGCCATCGAAATCGCTGACCCAAAGATGGATAATATTTTCAAGGTCAATGGACAGCGTCTCAAACCCTTTGTTGACCATGTGCTCCCTGAACCTATCTCGGACAAGGTAGCTCTTACCTTGCTGTAACCACCGCGAGCTAATCATTGCCCAGCTGAAGACACTAAACTTAGCACATGTAAAGACTATTCCAAGTTGACCAAAGTCTCACAGAAACCAAGTGCTATTCTTCCACTCCTACTCTCCTGCATGCTTTCATTTCTTTTTACAATGAGGACATTGCAATAGCTAAGCATGGGGGGGTGGACATATTTTATAACCATTTTGTCAGCTGTAACAGTGACTTCCTGTTATTTGGTTCTTGTTTAAAAAAATGAAAGTTTGAAAAAGATAAAAAAAAATTAGAATTAGGAGACGAGAACTTAGGCATTAAGAGTTGTAAACTTTAGGAATTGATACTTTGAGACCTGAATACTTAGACTCTTCAGGTCTTCAGGCTTTATTAGCCCGGATGTCCACTCAAATGTGGACTTATTCTCGAGTCCTCGCTAATTAAAATTTATTTTAATTTGGTAAATAATTTGGGATGATACTTATGAGACTTATCAACCCGCCCTCTAATTTCAGGGGCTTTAAGCCTAAACATCTACACACATTTTTCTGCACTGACTCACTTTCCGACAATTTTTACGGAAATCGGGTAGTTAATGGACCAACTTGGGTGGTATGGCTGGCAAGTTCTCAGTGGTAACAGCTCAATGGTCGGTTGTCCAAAGCCCAGCCACAAGAACATTTTCGTTGTACTGCCTTTAGGTAAATCTTAGATCAGAAAAGCCACCTACTTAAAAAAAAAAGAAAAAAAAGAAAAAAATGAAGAAACAAGAGGAGAAAATAAAAAAACAAATAATAAAGCTACTCTTCACTGCATGAGTATAGCTGGCAAGTGGTCGTGGGTAACAACCCATTGGCCGGTTGTCCAAAGCCCAACGCACAAAAAATGCACAATAATTCCCAAAACACATAGGGGAGAAGTGGGGAAGTAGAATAAACTAGGGAGATATACACTGGGTTTTCCCTTGTGTTAACCCCATAAATAAAAGTAGGGAGAAAGCTACCGATCGTAAATATAAACCTTTAGGCAAGGTCACCTAGGGTCGTAGAAACTCGAAGTCCATCTTAACGGTTGTTTTGTGAGTCTATCACTTTTTCACAAAGATACTTAGCACTTAGAGTCCTTTTCGAGTATTGGGCGGGTCGGGTAGCAGTAAAAAGTTATCCTGGAACTCTCAAACTCCAAAAGTACAAAAAGAAATTAGAAAAGAAGAAAAACAAGATTTTTTTTTTTAAATAAGGTGAGGGCTTAGACGGTTTGCATTCTAGTAGACACTTGGACACTGATAAGTCTTTGTAATTAGGTCTTGGAGTTGAGATTTTCCAAAGCAATCGATGAATTTTGCCTAAATAATCGAACCTTGAATCTACTTTTATAAATATCATTTAGGTTAATTTTGCTAAGGACTAGCAAAAAGTAAGCATGAGGGTATGATGAACACACATAAATTCATCATAAATTGCTTATTTATGATAGTTCCTAGTCTTAGCATTGCATATCATGTTATAAATATTGCATAACATCCATTGCATGGCATTTAGGATAGTTGTATGTTTTGTATATTAATTCCTTCATTTTATATGGCCAAGGGGCAATGCGACATCCATACTTGTTCCGAATGGAAAATTCGACCGTACGGATGGATCCGAAGCAACAATCGTAGTTCGGCATCATAGGAATCATCTTGATATGAGCATCGTGGCACCCTCTACAAGAAGAAGAAGATGGACAACCCTGATGGTGCCACGTGGTGCCATCCAGACCACCCACCATAGGCCAGCAGCCACCGCCCACTCCCTTCAATCATCCGTGCCCTTGAATCCTAGCTTTTGGATCAAGATCCAACGGCTGAGAAGCTTCTGCACCAAACTCTCATCGCGACACAAAAGTCGACATGGCGCATTGGTTGATGTGGTGGTTCACAAGGAAGGGGAGCAGGTTCAAATCCCCACAGCCCCCTCCCAATCTCAAATCAACTGCATGCATAGTAGCAGCAGCAGTAGCAATAGCGCAGTGCGAGAGCATGTGCACCCCAACGCATGATGAGCGTGCATACAACAGGGCACCATGCGATCAGCATGCATGATGGCTGGAGAACGTGCAGGCAAGATTTCAGTGATAGTTGGGCTGACCTACAGCGATGCTTAGAGCCGTCCCTACTTCATTGCAAGCCAGCAGAGCTAGCTAATGCCGTGAGAGGATGTGAGCTATCTACAGCAACATTTCCAACGACGGTCTGGAGGTCGCTAAAGGTCCTTTACCCAGTTTTAGCCTCTTCTCCTCCAATATAAAAGGACCTACACCCCCTCCCATCCAAGCCATCTCTACCTACTCTACTCTCACCTACTCCCAAGCTCTAGTAAGCCTACCAACACTCCATTAGAGCTTGTTCTCAAGCTACCAAGGTGCCTATTAGTGTAGCGAACCTTTGCCCCACCAAATACTCCTCCAACTTCCCATCCCCATTCATAGGTCGCCTTGGAGCTGTCCTCCCACCTCCATTCCAGAAGCAAATCAACTCTGTCCTCTCCTCTCCATTCCAGAGCCATGCCAAAGCTTTCCTCAACCCGATGTCCTCCTACATCTCACCTCCATCATTCCGCTCCTCACCTCCTTCATCCGAGCTTTCGCCAAGCGCTGTCATCTTGCTGAACAGCTAATTCGGGAGATTTCCTCTCACCCCCCTCTCTTTTTATGCATTCATAGTTTATTGTAATTGACATTGGAAAAAATATACATCAGATTTGTTCCACATTTCTATCTTGTGATTCATTTGCTTGTTTTCTTCTTACAAAAAAATAACAAAACCCTAAAATACCAAAAAGAAACAAAATGAAGCACGATTTTCAATTAAAGTAAACGTCACCTCCTTGTGTTCGACCCAGGGCTCCCTTGGAGTTTCGGTATAAATTTTATCTGATCAACATATTTTGCAACTACGACGACAGGTTACCTGTAGCCCCGATTTCTAGCATGTGAAACTCGTGCAACTAGGTGGTATGGCTGGCAAGTTATCAGTGGTAACAACTCATCGGTAGGTTGTCCAGAGCCCAGCCACAAGACCATTTTCTTTGTACTACCTTTCGGTAAATCTTAGATCAAGGAAGCCACTGTTGTCCCTCGTAAAGTGCATTTTTGTTAAGAAAAAGTGTCGTAGTATAGTGCACAATATGATCACAAAAATATTTATAAAGATAACGAGACTTAGAGTCCCAGTCGTTCGTCTCTGCAAGGCATTTATGGAAATGCAGATTTGAAATCGATCTCTTTCACTCTACTTGCTTAATCTCATGTCGGTTTATGGTGATTTACGTATTGATGTACAGCATGCTAGTTGCCAAAAGATAGTAAATAAAACATGCAACTTCAATCATACAAAGAGATGATAACTAGGCACATGGTGATTTTCAGCATATATATTTATATACATAAAACATGATGATGATATCAGAGTTGCAGAGCATAGGAATGCCTGTAAAGGGAAATAAAACTAGTCGCTACCAGAAAATGACTGCATACATGAATCTATGGGGGCATTTTGCATGCATCATTAGGGGAGAATAAAGAGATGCACTACTAAGCAGTAAATAAAGCATGTAAATCTAGGAAGAACTATAATCTAATCAAGCATAAATAAGGGCATTCGGAGGTGGCTCCGATGGCCTTTGAATTAGTTGAGAGGAGAAAGAGGGGTGGCCAATGGTACTTAGGCCGGCCCTTGGAGAGAGGTTGGAGAGGTGATCCTGCATCTTGGCGTGGAGGTGGTGGTGGCCATGGTGAAGCTACTCATGAGCATGGAGGTGGAGTGGATGTGGAATGAAACTAAGCTAAATGGAACCAAGAGTGGATGGGGGCAAATGACCACCCCTTATGTCTTTTTATAGACCTAAGGGAAGCTCCCTAGATAATTATGGAATTCTCTAAAGAGGCCTATGGCGGGAGCTCGTGGAAGAGTGAGAAAGAGAGGATGGATGGTGATTTTTAGATCCACCAAATGTGGATCTAAAAATTGAATGGCTCCTGGTTGCTAATTTTAGCAACCAAGGCAACAACACATGGTAGAGAGTTCTAGAGAACTCTAGGCTAGTTATTTTCATGTGGATGGTGTGTGTGGGTGTGTTTGGGTCGAAACTTAGGTAGCTAGGTTGATTAGGTTAGGTTCTAGTGGATTTTGGTCAAGGTAAGTCTCAAATTAGGGTTGTAAACCCTAATTCACTAGAGTAAAGTGCAATTAAACTTAATTCATGTTTAATTGGGTGTGCGAAAACTTAATTGAGGGTAAAATAACTCAATTAAGTCAAGTCTAGGTCAATTGGACTCCCAATGAGTCCAATTGGATAGTGTGCGCTGAGATCAGGGCTCAATTGAACTCAATGAGTCCAATTGAATAGGCTGATGGAATTGACTAAGATCCAAGTTAATTAGGTTTTGTGAGGACCTAATTAGGTACTTAGGGAGGTCTAGAGGTGATGTACTAGGGTTAGAGCAACTTAATTTAGGTTCCTATGGGGTTGGAATTGGGTTTAGGGACGTAAAGATCCATGATCAAGGCTTGAATCTCAAAACAGGGTCTGGAGGGTAGTTCTGGATGTCCAATAATAGTGTTAGACATCTTATAGTGAAAAATCAAAAGTCCAGACTTGTTGTCTAGATGTCCAATCAAAGTCAGGAGAGATTCTAGGTTCTTTCTTGGCTATTCTACAGAAATTGGACGTCTAACCAAGTGTCTGGACATCCAATAACACTACAGAAGTGGGTTTAAGGTATGCAGGAGTTGGTTAAGATTTCTAGACATCCTATAACTTATTTGGACATCCAGATAGAGGCTAAAATTAGGGTTTTATGGTTTCCTAGGTTGTGGTGACCTAATTTAAGGGTGGCAAAGGCTTGGGGAAGCTTCTAGGCTATCCTAGGGTTAGGATGGTCCTCAGTTCTTCATAATTTATTGCTTTATTCCTACCAAAATAGAATAGCATACCTAAACCCCTTACATTATTATCT
Source organism: Thalassia testudinum (assembly GCA_037157565.1). Lineage (NCBI taxonomy): Eukaryota > Viridiplantae > Streptophyta > Magnoliopsida > Alismatales > Hydrocharitaceae > Thalassia > Thalassia testudinum. The sequence goes on along the minus strand of JAZHRO010000031.1, from coordinate 218,048,697 downwards.
ACTACATCTTATTCTTGGTCTTCTACTCCAGCTCTGCTGCAACTCCAACTATTCTTTATTTTTCAGATCCAGGTTTAGATATACCTTCTGGTTAGCTTATTACCTGTAATTGACATAATGCACCTAATCAGCACATTATAGCATTATTTTATGCATAGATAAAAGAAAGCAGAAAAGATGCAAATAATGCTTATGTATAAATGAATTATCCTAACTTATGCTAAGTCCTAGCCTAATTTAGGTCAATTAAGACCTATGAGTGCTGCGCAATCATACCTTCATACCTAAATCTTGCTAGTTCCTAGCAAATGCGAGACTAAATTATTCACAGAAGACTCCCTAAGGGATTGATTATTTTATCAAGTGTGTGCCTAGAGATTTTTCTCCGTTTTGTTTTCATCCTATGTTCTAGGAATCCAGACAATCGTGAAAGTGTATCTATGTAGCTTTTGCAATGGATTCAAGTGAAAGACCTGACTCAACTCTAAAGCCTGTACTTGACCCCTAGTAAAATTCTAGTGGGATAGGCGAACTTGCTCCATCAGGGTATTCAAGTTATTCTATGAATTCCACCCTAGCTTTAAGCTTAGGTTGAGAATCTTAGAGGGAAAAGATTGTATATTTCGTGGTTCACTCTCGACTGGTGCTACATAGAGATTAGTACTATAGAATCTAGATTCCCAAATTATTACGTAACTCAACTCAGCAAAAGTCGAGAAAAACTATGCTCTTTTCTGATTCCTTTGTATTCATTCCCTCCCACTCTCTTTTCTTTTTCTTTTTCTTTTCTTTTTATTTTAGAGCTCACAATCTTACCAAATTGTCACATATGACCTGTATTTGGTGGTCTCACTTGGCATTAACACTTTAATTGAGTTCTCATAACCTTAACACTAAGTCAGAATTCCTCAGCCAGTATTCGGGCAGTTAGAAACACAGAAAGATAAGTTAAGGTCATATTTGCTCAATGCAACTGAAATAAACACTAAATATTCACACTTTTTTTTCTTTGCTTTTTCCTCTTTTTCTAATTTTTCTCTTTTTAATGTTTTCCCTTTTTCATTTTTTTTTCATTTCTTTTTTCTCTTTTTTTATGTAAATTTTTTTTTCTCTTTTTTTTTTCAACATAGCATAATTAGCACATATCCATGAACTTTATTGAGGCATTATTAGGGATTGGTGGTACTCAAGAGACATTGGGTGGCTTATTTGGTGGAAGTGCCTACTTATGGCATCGAGAGAGATGGATAGGATGGTGTATTTCTGACCTTGACATCAATACCCTCTTTCAGTCAAGGATTCCATAAAGAATGGTCGTAACCATCCACCCTAGCCCTAGTTTTATGAAAACTCGCACTCCGCGTATTTGCCTTATTTAGTGGCTCTCAAAATTCGCACAAAATGTATACGCAGGAACCGAGAGCGGAAACTATGCCTAATCTCTACGTATCATTACCTAATTATCTAAGATTCCATATTAGTTGCACTAATCTTAGAGCACCAGTACTCTCTATTCTCATTTCACACTATTTGGTGGATGTTTGGAAGAAAATCTGCCTAGCTCCCAAAACACTGTCCAGGGGTTCAAGAGAAGAAGCACTACTTCTTCTGAACAGACTAAAGACATTTATCAACCTTCACCATGAATCCATTGCAAATTCTACATGTGTGTGAAAAGTTATACTGGATTCCAGATTACAGGAATCAACTAGAGGATAAAATCCATAATGCATTCTCTTAATAAGATAATCTTATTCATGGATGGACTATGTATATATGCTATAAACAGGTAACCTCTTATATTCATACTTCATGAAATTTCCCTTTTGTGTTACATTCAGCTTGACCGTAAATTTAGAACAAAAGGGTGAGCTGGTGAGTCGAAAGTGGTTGTAGCGGACGATTTTTAGCTCCAATGCGAGCATTGGAGGTGGAGTCAGTTGTTCTTTCATTTAGGTTCCTAAAGTATGTTTGACATGCAACTCCAAGGTTTTCCTAATTGTTGGCATAAAAATTTTCAGTTTTGTCGTATCTACCCCCTCATGCCTAAGTTCTTGCATGTCCTCATGCATGAATATAAACGAAAATAAATACAGCAGGGAGTAAGTGGGTAGAGATCACCTAGAATTGCTCCTAAAATTTTAACATTTAACAACGACCAACCTGACAGAATGCCATATGCAAGAGAAATATGCTTAAAAGAGAAATATGATATGTATAAAAATGGTTATGTATAGATGATGATAGAATGCTATCTATACGTGCTGAGTTTAACACCTTCAACTAGGCGAGAACTTACTCAGATATATTTGTTCTAGCATAGGGGCCGATCAAGATTAAGAGAAAGATGTGCTTGTGTGCTCCTAGAATCAATGGTCCAGAGATGCGAACCAACTGATTGTGCATCCCTACTCCAAAAAGTCTAGCTATAAGAAAGTGTGGAGTGGTGGTGGAAAATAGAGGATAATCAGAGGGGGGATCATGATGTTGATTCAGCTGATTTATCATGTTCCACAATTCAGCAGGAAGTTGCTGAGGGAGTAGATCAAAATGTATCTCAGAACCAGAATCTGAGTCATAGGGATCCTCGTAATGATAATTGACATCAGACATCATGCCCTCTCCAGGCTCTGGATAATATGGGGGTATTCGTGAAAATAGAAGATCTGTGGGGAGGTCACTGAAATCCTCGTCAGAAATGGGGAATAGGAGGAGTGGACTCGAAGGTGAGAATCTAATGATCCGTATGTATGTGAATTCCTACTGATTCTCTACCTGTGAGATAATCAGTTGTGACTACGTTAACGGGAAAGCAATTAGCTGTGGTCACGTCTTCTTGTAACAATAAGGGCGATCCAGTAGTGTACGGATCAGGATAGCTAGATTCAGGGGTGAGATGGTCAGAAACACACCCTAAATAATCAAATCCTTAGGGAGATATGCGCAGTGTAGTGGTCTCAATCCCGTGTGGATCGAGGTCCAATTACCTTGATAGTGCAGATGAATGAGACATTGGGTCGTCACAAAGGAGCCCATTATTACCACAGTATGCCGAATCTTCATCTTCACCCTCCTCTATGTGATCACAGAAAAAATTCCTTGATGCCCTGAATATGTCAAGTCGAAGTCGCTCATTACCTTGGGCTATCTCCATACACCTGGATGCACAATCAATGTTTGCTTGGGCTGTCGCTAGAAATGGGCGACCCAAAATGATTGGTGCATCTCGAAGATTAGGAGGAACTTCCATATCAAGAACGAAAAAGTCTACGGGAAAGTAGAAACTGTGGACTTTTACGATCACATTATAAACCACCCCCCTCGGTGTTTTTACTGATCTATTAGCCAGCTGAATTGTGACCGAGGTAGGCTTTAACTCCCCAAATCGAAATCAATCAAATATGGCAATGGGAGTTAGGTTGATGGACGAACCAAGATCTAAATGGGCCTGATCAAATGGAGAATCCTGCAGGAAGCAGGATATGAGTGGGGTACCAAGGTATTTCTTTTCTGGTGGTAAGTCAGCTAGAATCATGGTGCTAGCTTCTTTTGACAGTACTGCCTGTTGTCCAATTCTAGGCTATTGCTTCGGGGTACAATAGTCCTTGAAGAACCTAGCAACAACACGGATGTGATCAATTGCCTCAAGGAGAGGGACCTGAATATGTACTTCCTTGAACATTGACTTCAGGTCCTCAAAATTCCGCGTGTCCTTCTTCCATACTACATTTCACGTCAGAGCCTCGGGAAAAGGGATGGGAATCTCAGGGTCAAGTGGTCTCCTACCCTTATCTACCATAGGTGGCTCCTGAGATGAAGGAGTTGAACCTGCCTGCGGCGAAGGGTGAGAAAAATCAGGACTTGCCTACCTATGTGGTGGGTCAAATGTCTTCCTTCCACTCCTCAAGGAGATAGCATTTGCATCGGCTTGCTATCCATGAGGTGGTGGGGGAGTGGAAGGGGCAGAGTATGCGAGGTTCTGCATAAAAGGTGGCTGGCCTTGAGCATAAGCAGGTGATGCAGGAGGCGCCAGTAATATGGCGTGTGCCTGAAACCTAGGTGGGGTGCCTTGGTTCTGGACATACTGAGGGTTCGGGATGGTTGGGAGGGCAAGGCTCCCTGAGTCCTATGCTCCTACAATAGCTGGTTTTGTGTATTCTGTATAGTTTGTATCTGGTCAACCATCACCTTCATTATCAGCAAGCGATCCTGCATAGACTTCCTCATCGATTCTTGCAGCTCCTCTTTCAGTGCCTTTAGAGGGTCAGTGTTGAATGTACGAGTTGCTACGTTAACATGTTTGGTTTTTAAAACCTTGTCGTTGTAGCTTGAAAGCAAAGTACTCGTGTTCAACAAATAAAATTTATACCAAAATTGAAATTTCGGGTCGAACACAGGGAGGCTGCATCGATCTATATTCACAATTATATTTTTTTTAGAATTTTTCTTGAAAAGTGAGGTGATGTAATTACAATGAAGCTATAACAACAATCAGACTAAAAAGGGAAAGAGAGAGAGAGAAAACATGGATTCAATATTTCAAAATGTTTATACAATAAAACCAAATAAGAATTACACTAGAAAGTAGGAAAATTTTACACTAGAAAGCTGTAAAGAAGAATGGGAGAGAGAAGTTATCCTCCTCTACGATCGTTTGGAGGATCCGGACTGGACGACGCCTGGATGAAGGAGGACAGAGCAGGACGAAGGAAGACGAAGCAAAAGAATGGGAATGGGGCAGCACGTCGTCGTCGTTGCAGGATCCACTTCCGAATGAGGACGAAAATTTTGACTTTATCTTGCGAGGAGCATCACGAGTGTGGGACAAGATTCTCTTGAGCTTTAGAGAGGTAGAGAAGAGAAGGAAGGGATGAGAATTTCATGTGGAGGGGGTCTCCTTTTATAATTGCAAGGAGTGGGGCAAATTTGTCATTACATCTTTAAAAACATTAATTCAGGACCTCTAGTGACGGATAAAACCGTCGCTAAAGGTCTGAACATGGGCGTAGTGGGCGGTGTGTGCACGCCCGCTCGCCTGCTCACGCGTGCAACGCTTACGCAAGTTCAACCGTCCTCACGATCGGACGGCTTAAATCGTGCCTTCGCCCGCCTTGCTGCCTGCCCGCCCGCGTGCGATGCCGCATCCTCACCGCGCCTGCAATAGCGCGTGGGCACTATCGGGTGCGTGCAGCCGTTCGATTGCGATCTGACACTCGCCCGAGCCCGCATGCTCGCTTGCGAAGACTCGATCGCACATCTAAAGGTAGCTGAACACCTTATCCACTACGCTGGCGCGTGTGGTGTAGACTCGGATAGGTGCGTTAATATGGTGATTTTATCGTTATAATGAGTATAGTGGTTAACCTAAATCGGGCCTAACCATCTCTTTACAAAATTTTTTACCTGGCCTACTTGATTTTATCTTGGTCACTTTTAGGCCCAGGGTTTAACTCAGGGAAGTGGGATTAGAAATGAAGTTTCTACACCTTTCCTACAATGAATCTCTTCTGTTCGTTTATTATGTTTTTGGTGTTTTTCTATTTAAGATTTTTTTCTGATAATCTTTGTCCTTGAGGTACACCTTCAAAATCAGGTTCTTGGCTTTGAGTCAAATCAGGGTTTCAAAACTGGTCTTGCTATTCGCAAGATTGAGTACCTGCAAGTCAAGAATTATCTTTTCTCTTTTATATATTTTTTTATGTTTTTACTGGCATGAAAGAGAAACAGAAATAAAGTAGATATAGCATATATATATAGGTATATATTATATATGTATAAAGGGGTGGGGATGGAGGTGGAGATGGCATGTAGCACGATGTCGAGTCGATCATCGTCTAGAAAGATGCAACCAACAGGACGAAGTGCCGCGTGTAAGGTGGATTGGTGGAAGATGAGTTCAAACACGCTTTCTGTACGCGTGTATCAGGGACTATCAGCAACTGGTGCAGATATTCCCGCGATACAATGTATGGTATGTAATATGAAAATATATGTAAATATGTATATATGTAAATATATCTATATGTATATATATATAGTTATAAATATATAGGTATATATGTAGTTATATATGTATATATATATAGATATGTAAATATATGTATAAAAAGATATATGTATAGATGTATATATATATATGTATATATATATAGTAATATATGTATATAGATATATGTAGATAGATATGTATATATATATATATATATGTATATATGGTTACAGATATATATGTATATATGTATGTATATTTATGTGTATATATATATATATAAGTATATGTGTATATATATGTATATATATATATGTATCTATACTTATATTTAGTTATATAGGTAATAATATATATAAATATAGATATGTATATGTATATATATATAGATATATATATATTTATACATATATAAGTATATGTATATATATATATAAGTATATAGATATATATATATGTATGTATGTATACTAATACTTAGTTATATAAGTACTACTATATATAAGTATATATATATGTATATAAATATATGTATATATATCAATATATATATGTATACGTATATATATAAGTGTATAATAATGTATAAGTGAGAGTGTGTGTGTATGTGTGTGCAGAGAGTGAGAGAGTGCTGTGAGAGAGAGAGAGAGAGAGTGCTGCCGGAGTGAAGACACGCAGGTTAAGTCATCTGACGCCGCCAGGCATCGTTTGATGGTTTCACGTGCATGTGCAGGCATGTATGCGCGCAAAGAGGCACGCGCTTGGAGGGAGTGAGCGCGAGGAGAGGACAACAGGGCACTGCGCTACCTAGTGAGGCGGGTACGAAGGAAGCGAGCGGGCATACGCGGGTGATGGAAGCGGGCGCTTGCAGATGCTGAAGTGAGCAGGTGTGGGTGAAGGTAGACGGGTAGGCGGGTGCTGGAGCGGGCGCGGGGCTAGACGCAGGCGCGAGCTGGATGCGGTTGTGACACGCCGAGTGACCGGTTAAGTGAGAAACTTACTGGTCACCGCACTATAGCCACAGTGTTCCGCTGACTAGCGTGAACAATGGCTATAGTGCATGGCCGAGCCGCACGACCGGGCATGCCCGGTTCCATGAGTGAGAGGAGCCGATGTGCGAGCTGGCGCATGCGTGGATGGGTTGCACCGGCTAGTGGCTTACGTGGAGAGACAGGCGTATGCAAAGAAGCAGAAGGTGAGGGCAGCCTGCAGGCACACGTGGTGGCCTGCACTGGTGCTGCTGCTACGGAGCTTGTGGTGGCCGATTGAGCTTCAAAGCTTGAAGCTCCTATGGCAAAGGCGGAAGTGGCTTGGACGTTGAAACAGAGAGAGAACCACCACGCCCACCGGCTCTCTGATGAGCTGGGCGGTGGTGGACTCACAGTGGTTGTTGTGCGCCACTGTGAGGTGCTCCTGCTCGTAGAGTGTCTCCTCAAGGAGGAGAGGCTGCGTATGGAGGGGAAAAGGGAGGAGACGACCTGGAGAAGAAGAGACGCTGCTGTGTTTTTGGTGTGGACCAGGCTCAGCTTTGCAAAGAAGAAGCCGTGCCCTTTTAAAGATGAAGAAGGCATGCACAGCCATGCCCTGGCTGTGCATGGCTTAGCATGGCCGGCAGGGAGTGCTTGCAGCAGGGCAAGCTTGCTGCAGAGCATGGCGTGAAGAGGAAGAAGAGGCCATGCCTTGCAGCCATGGGAAGAATTCAAAGTCAAGTAAAATTAACAATAAAATGATGGTGAATTTTGCGAAGCAGCACTTGAGGAAAAATGTAAATTTCATGGCCATTTTATTTACTCTCCTCCCCTCTCAATTAAATGCATGCATGCGTGTATTTTTACAAATGCGACTATCGATACCTAATATGCACTGGTAATGCTAGGAAATAGCACAAGACGGCACAATTGCAAGTGTATTTTTGCTGTGCAATCATACCCCCATGCCTATCTTTTCCTAGTCCCTAGCAAAACATTTTTTTGTGTATTGCATTTAGAAATGATCTTCAGCTGAAGATTTTCTTCTGAGGCAATATAGGTGTGTTTATTGTTAGATATTGTGAGAACCAATTGTAGAGAAGACTACCAGTACTTTAAGTCTCACATGACATAGATCATCTCTTGACTAACCAGGACTCTTGATATTTAAACCTTAAGTACGATTTCTAGGACCCAAGAGGTTTTTTCAATACTCGAGAGCACAAGAGATTATGGCTTGTGCTTAGTGAAGGATCAAGACTGACCAGATGAACATTAAGACTCAAGCCCAGGGTTTCACTAATTTTTAAGTATAGGTTGGTCCCAGTTTCAGCTCGTGTCTTTGGATTGACCCTTAAAAAGATGATGGAAAACTCAACTCCCATTTTCTGACATTTGTGGCTTAAAGAAAACAGGGTATTTGAGACATGCCCTGAAGAACTTTTTTAGGGTAGAGACTTTACATACATTTGCGAGATATACTGACTTATTTGCATTTTTTTTTCGAAACACGTGTCAGTATATCCCTTACAACATTTTTTGGAGGAGTACACTTTTCTTTTTGGTGGGAGGGTTCCTTTTTGGTGGAAAGAGTCTCTTGTAAACACAAGACTAAATCCTGGGATAAAAAGTCTACCTGCGCGCACAGGTAAGGACTGCACCATCCCTAATGAACACTAGGGTTGGATCTTATGTTCACCTGGTCTTTCTTGATTTGTGTAGTGTGAACCAAGATTACTTAGGCTCTTGAATAGAAGCAAACCAATGGTCCTGTACTGGTGTCTCAGGTATAAGAATACGTCCTTAGTTAGGGGAGATTCTGATCTATCTTGTCAATGCTCAAGTGAATTAACCCAAGCCTGAGCGAATCAAGCTTCTGTGTCCTGGAAAGTCTTCAAAACAGAGGTTGAATATCCATAGACACTTATTGTATTTTTGTTTCAGCTTTTAGATCATTACTAAATACCTTTTTTTTATTTTTTTTATATATAGGTGGAAGGAAACTGTATGATACCGTAAAATACCCAGGTCCTATGGATGCCTATCCACCCCCCATGCAAAACGATGCTATGTCCTCATATGCATGCAGGGAAGGGTAGAGGAAGGACAAAAGATTGGGTAACGAGAGCTGAGGTGCAGGGTATACAGCAGGGTGGTAGGGTGGGTGGATGGTGGGGGGTGAAGTGAAAAGTGAAGTGATCGTGATAGTGGCGTGAAAAGTGATGGTGGATAGTGAGTGTTGTTGGGGTGCCTCCAAACGAGCACTGAATTTAACATCCCCAGCTGGACTCAGAATGAGGCACACAAATTAGTATCCTCCAGCAGGGCAACAGTTTCTCCAATGGGGGCAGGTTCATGAGTAAGATAGGGTTTCAAACGCTGTCCATTGACCATAAATTTATGCCCAGATTTGGAATCTTCAATTTCAATGGCCCCGTTGGGAAATGGTCTCAAGAGCAGGAAAGGACCAGTCCATTTGGACTTCAGTTTTCTAGGAAAGAATTTGAGCCGGGCATTGTAGAGCCAAACTTGCTGAGATGGCTCAAATTCTTTCCATCGAATACGCCTGTCGTGAAAAGCCTTAGTGCGTTGTTTGAAAGTTAAGGCAGAATCATAGGCTTCACGGCGGAGCTCTTCCAGCTCTTGGAGTTGGAGTTTCCTTTCTCGACCATACAGGTCTGGGTCGAGGTTACATTGGTGAACCGCCCAATAAGTGCGGTGCTCCAACTCCACGGGAAAATGACAAGGCTTCCTGTAAATGATTCTATAAGGAGACATACCAAGGGGAGCCTTGAAAGCTGTCCGATACGCCCAAAGTGCGTCAATCAGCTTGTCGGACCAGTCCTTACGGTCAGGTCGAACCGTTTTCTGGAGAATTTGCTTGACTTGCCGGTTTGACACCTCTACCTGGCTGTTCATCTGAGGATGATACGGGGATGCGATACGATGGTGGACTCCGTATTTCCTCAGAATTGCCCGAAAAGCAGCATGGGTAAAGTGGCTTCCTCCATCCAAGATAATGGCTCGAGGGATCCCAAAGCATGCAAAGATGTGGTCTTTGACAAATCCAGTGGATATAGCATGGTCAGCATGGCATGTGGGAATAGCCTCAATCCATTTAGAAACATAATCAACGACCACGAGGATAAATTAGAAGCTGTTGGAAGGAGGAAAGGGACCCATGAAATCAATTCCCCAAATGTCGAAGATTTTTGCAGCTAGGATGGGTTGTAAGGGCATCATGTCACGTCGTGACATTGACCCTAACGATTGGCACCTAGTGCAATGCTTCGCATAATTGTGTGCATCCTGGTGAAGGGAAGGCCAAAAGAAACCGCACTGCAACACCTTGGCTGCAGTTCTCCTCCCAGAGAAATGGCCTCCACAGGCCTGATCATGGCAGAAGGATAGCACACTAGGGAATTCACTGTCAGGAATATAGTGACAAATGATTTGTTCAGCACCTATGCGAAAAGGAAGTGTATTATCCCAGAAATAATACTTTGCTTCTGCCATGAGACGCTCATGCTAGTTTTTAGGCCAGCCACGTGGAAGGGATCTAGAAGCAAGGTAATTGGCAATGTCGACATACCACGGTCCACTTGCCACATTAATTGGCAATAGGTGCTCATTAGGAAAAATCTCGTTAATCGGCAGGGTAAGTCCAATATGGTCAGGGTCCAGTATGGAAAGATGATCAGCCACAACATTCTGGGCTCCGGCCTTATCGCGGATCTCAATGTCAAATTCTTGGAGCAGAAGGATCCAATGAATAAGTCTAGTCTTGGCATCCTTCTTGTGCATGAAATGGCGAATGGCCACGTGATCGTTGAAAACAATAATGTGTTAGCCCAGAAGGTAAGAGCGGAATTTGTCCAGCCCAAAGACGACCACCAGTAGTTCTTTTTCAGTGGTAGTATAATTACACTGGGCCTCATCCAACGTCTTACTAGCATAGTACACCACGAAGGCGTGTCTATCGCGTCTTTGTCCCAGGATGGCTCCGATAGCAAGGTCGGAAGTATCGCACATGAGTTCAAAGTCGAGGGACCAATCAGGTGGCTAGAGAATAGGGGCCTTAGTGATAGCATTATGCAGCAGCGTGAATGCTCGTATGGAGTCGGGGCCCATATCGAAGGGTACGTCGGTTGATAGGAGATGAGTTAAACGTAGGGAAATCTTGGAGAAATCTTTGATGAATCTCCTATAGAAGTCGATGTGTCCCAAGAAGGAGCAGATTTGTTTGACAGAGCCAGGCACAGGTAAATCAGCAATTGCATCAAGCTTAGCTCTATCAACCTCAATACCCCTATCGGAGATGATATGTCCGAGAACAATTCCCTCGTGCACCACAAAATGACTTTTTTCCCAAGAAAGCACGAGGTTTACATCAATACATCTCCTAAGGATACGGGTCAGGTTGGCAAGACAGTCATCGAAAGATGGTCCAAGGATCGAAAAGTCATCCATGAAGACCTCAAGAAAGTCACCCACCATGTCATGGAATATCGCCAGCATACATCTCTGGAAAGTTGCTGGCACGTTACAAAGTCCAAACGGCATCCTTATAAATGCAAAGGTGTCGAAGGGGTAGGTAAAAGTGGGTTTCTCTTGGTCCTGGGGGTCAATTGCCACCTGGTTAAATCCTTAGAATCCATCCAGGAAACAGAAAAATTTATTTCCCGCTAACCGCTCGAGGATTTGGTCAATGAAAGGAAGCGGAAAGTGATCTTTCTTAGTTGCAGCATTGAGTTTCCTATAATCTACACACACTCTCCAAGATGTAGGAGTGCGTGTAGGGATGGATTCGCCCCTGTCATTGACATGGATGGTGAGTCTCGCCTTTTTGGGCATAACGTGAATTGGACTCACCGAAGGGCTTTCGCTGATCGGGTAGATTATACCCGCATCCAGCCACTTAATAATTTCCTTCTTAACAACCTCCTGCATGTTAGGGTTGAGAAGTCGCTGTATCTCGTGGGAAGGTTGAGCCTCCTCCTCCGTATATATACGGTGAGTGCAGTAGGAGGGGCTAATGCTAGATAAGTCAGATAAAGACAATCCAATGGCTGCCTTGTGTTCCATAAGGACCTTCATTAGTTTGCACTCTTGCTCCCTGGTCAATTTTGAACTGATGATTACGGGGAGCGTTTCATTTGGTCCTAGGAACACAAACTTAAGTGTACTAGGCAACTCTTTCAGCTTGAGAGTGGATGGTGAAAGATCTGGCATTTCTTGTGATGAGAGTGTCGCAGGCAGATCAGAAAACAAGTAAGGGGGAAGAAATTGGCCATCAGATTGGCCAAGAAGAGGGGCTTCTTGGATAGAACGATCCAAAAAGGAATAGCCCCAGTGAGTAGTATGTGGGCTCAAGGTCCCAGTGTGGAGTTGCAAATCCGCCTGATTTGGAGGGAAAGAAAGGGCAATCCGGTCTTCAAGGGTGTGGATCGGCGGTGAGTAGCCTGGATATGACTCTGACCATGAGGTATGGGAAGCGGAGAAAACCTCGTCAAAAGTCTGGTCAGGTGAAGGTATGGGACAAGGGAGGGATGGGGGAACGTCATAGTATTTGTTGCCCAGGCAATTGTCAGTGCTTATAGGTAATCCGCTGCAGTCAGAATAGGTCCCAATTAGTCCGATACACGTGCCGACGGCCATGTCCTCATCAGACGTGTCATCCTCGATGCAATCGCAATCAAAGTTCTTGGCTACCTTGAAGATGTTAAGCATGAGCTTCTCAGATCCAATGGCAATCTCAATACAGCCCAACTCGTAGTCGATATGGGCTCGGGCTGTGGCCAAGAAAGGTCAACCAAGGATGATCGGACAATCAGAAAGTGAGCTAGGAACTTCCATATCTAAAATAAGAAAGTCAACAGGAGAATAGAGACTGTTGACCCTAACCACCACGTCTTCGACCACACCCTTCGGAATTTTGACAGAATGATCTACCAACTTTAACGTGACAGGGGTGGGTTTCAGATTTCCCAAGGAAAGTTTTCGAGCATGATGGTTGGTATAAGATTGATGGAAGATCCTAGATCAAGCAGGGCATGGTTAAAATTGCAGCCTTGGATGCTACAGGAAATAAGCGGTGTGCCTGGATCTTTCTGCTTCAGTGGTGGATTTGACAGTATAGCACAACTTGCATGAGGCAAGAGAACCATTGGATTCTTAGTTTTCTTTGACTGTCACCTAGGTGTTTTGTAGTCTTTGAAAAATTGGCGACAGTAGGTATGTGATCGATAGCCTCGAGCAGGGGTACCTTGATTTCTACATCCCTAAACAAATTACGTAGGTTATCAAAGGCTTGCGTGTCTTTCTTTTTGCCTTTTGGCTCCCTCAGTAGACCTAGACTGATTCTGGCACCAATTTGGGTGTATCATCCTCACGCGAATGTGGTGCGCATCCCGAATGAGAGGGCGATGAAGAAGACGGGCCAGGATCAGGTCGAGGCGGATCGATAGTCTCCTTACCACTCCTCGTAGTGATCTCATTGGACGATGCAGGTCCAGTGGGATCATACGGTGGAGGAGGGTTCTCAATAGGGACATAAGAGGGAGGTGCTGTAGCGGGATTAGCCTGAAATCCTGGTGGAATGCTCGGAGCCTACAGAATTGCATGTTTTTCACTCAACTCAGTAATTAAGTTAATTTCACTTAATTATGAGTAGAAGAAATCACTTATGTTAACTCGAAGTTGTGTCGATTATGTAGTATAGGGTCGAATTAACATAACATTTTAGAAATTTTTACTGGTTGAGTCTAGGTCGTTCACTGGGAGGCATAATAATTTTTCTCCAAATTCATCGATTTCCGTTTATCTCTTTAAGTTTAGGAGGTAAAACTAGTTTTACCTTTCAAAACATGAATTTTGTCAAATATTTAAACTATGAAGAACATACAAAATTCCATATGCAAACTTATTTACTCAAAATGTTGTACTTTATTGTTGGGAGATCGTAGATCGCATTTTTGATAAAAGCATCATAGTATAGTTGCGAAATACAATCCAACAAAGATATTGTTTTGAAAATAACGAGACTTTGAGTCCCGGTCGTTCGTCTCTGGGAGGCGTTGTTTTTATTTTTGAAATCGATCTTAAAGCTGCTCTACTTTATTTAAACGACATGTTGGTGCGTAATATGTAGGCGGTTAAAGAACAGGCACTTAAATCACGTAAATATGATAATCATTTAGCGCAACGTGATTTCAAACACATAAGAGATATATATATGTATAATGAAATTTCATTCATCGTGAGAGAGTTGTTGCACAAGGAAATCTAGAGGAAAGCTTATACATGAATGCTTAAAATTAAATCTAAAATTAAATCTAACTACCAGAAAACGATTGCATACAAGAATCAGTGGGGGGATATCGCATGCATCATTGGGGGAGAAGTAAGACTACTCTACTAAGCAGCAAATGAAAGCAATAATAATTATGAAGAGTATGATCTAGAGCTAGAAGAATAGAGGGCATTCAGGGGTGGTCCCCGATGGCCTTGGAGTGGTCGAGAGGAGAATGAGGGGGCAGCCAATGTAGCTTAGGCCGACCCTTGGAGAGAAGTAGGGTTGATCCAGCATCCCGGCATGGTGTCCTCCATGGTGGTGGTAGTGAGCTCGTCGAGGTGGAGTGAGTGGCTAAGTGGAGGTGGCGTGAATGGCACCAATGGAGAGCAATTGCCAGGGGAGTGAATGGGTGCCAATGGCCACCCATGGGATCTTTTTATAGACCCAATGGAAACTCTCTAGAGAATTATGGAATTCTCTAGAGAGGACTATGGTGGGAGCTCGTGGGAGAGTGAGAGAGAGAGGGTAGATGGTGGTTTTTAGATCCACCAAATGTGGATCTAAAAATTGAATGGCTCTTGGTTGCTATTTTTGGCAACCAAGGCAACCACACATGGTAGAGAGTTCTAGAGAACTGTAGGCTAGATATTTTCATGTGGATGGTGTGTGTGGGTGTGTGTGGTGTGTGTGGGTCGAAACTTAGGTGGCTAGGTTGATTAGGTTGGGTTCTAGTGGGTTTAGGTCAAGGTTGGTCTCAAATTAGGGTTATAAACCCTAATTCACTAAGGTAAAGTGCAATTAAACTTAATACAAGTTTAATTGGGTGTGTGGAAACTTAATTGAGAGTAAAACAACTCAATTAAGTCAGGTCTTGGTCAATTGGACTCTCACTGAGTCTAATTGGACAGTGTGTGCTGAGATCAGGGCTCAATTAGACTCAATGAGTCCAATTGAATAGGCTAATGGAATTGACTAAGATCCAAGTCAATTAGGTTTAGTGAGGACCTAATTAGGTCCTTAGGGAGGTCTAGAGGTGATGTAAAAGGGTTAGGGCACCTTAATTTAGGTTCCTATGGGGTTGGAATTGGGTTTAGGGACCTAGAGATCCAAGATCAAGGCTTAAATCTCAAAGCAGGAATTGGAGAGCAGTATAAGATGTCTAATTATAGAATCAGACGTCTTATACTCAAAAATCAGAAGTCCAGACTTGTCTGGATATCCAATCAGAGTCAGGAAGGATTTCGGGTTCTGTTTTGGGTATTCTGCAGAAATTGGACGTCTGAAAAAGTGTCTGGACGTCCAATAACACTGCAGAAGTGGGTTTGAAGTGTGCGGGAGTTGGCTAAGGGTCCTGGACATCTTAAAACTTATTTGGACATCCAGAGAAGGGTTGGAACTAGAGTTTTAGGGCTTCCTAAGGTGTTGTGACCTAATCTAAGGGTGGTTAAGGCTTGGGGAAGTCTTTAGGCTATCCTATGGCTAGGATGGACATAAGCTCTTCACATTTTACTGCTTTATTCCTACATAATAGAATAGAAAACTTTTAACCCCCCTTACATTATTATTCCTACATCTAAACTAGGCCTTCTGCTCCAGCTCTGCTACAACTCTTGTTATTCCTAATCCAGCTTCAGATCCAGCTCCTGATCAGCTTATTCCCTACAAATCGACATAACGCACTTAATCAGCACATTATAACATTATTTTATGCATAGCTAAAGGAAAGCAGTAAAGATGCAGATAATGCGTATGCATGCATGAATAACCCTAACTTATGCTAAGTCTTAGCTTAATTTAGGTCAATTAAGACCTATGCTTGTTGCCCAATCATACCCCCATGCCTAAATCTTGCTAGTCCCTAGCAAATGCGAGACTAAATTATTTACAGCAAGGGTCCCTAAGGGACTGGTTATTTTATCAAGTGTTTGCATAGAGATTTTTCTCCCTTTTGTTTTTATCCTATGCTTTAGAAATCCAGACATTTGTGAAGGTGCAGCTATGTAGCTTTTGCAACGGATTCGAGTGAAAACTAATACACCTCTAAAGCCTGTACTTTACCCCTAATAAAAATTCTAGCGGAATAGGTGGACTTCTTCCCTCAGGGTATTCAAGATATTTTATGAATTCCACCCTGGCTTTAGGCTTAGGTAGAGAATCTTTTAGGGAAAGGATTGCATATTTGGTGGCTCATTCTCACTTGGTGCTACATAGAGACTAGTACTACAGAATCCAGCTTCCCGAATTACTAAGTAACTCAACTCAGAGAAAGACAAGAAAAACTATGCTCCCTTTTGATTGCCTTGTATTCATTCTCTCTTGCTCTTTTTCTTTCTTTTACTTAGAGGTCACAACCTCACCAGATTCACACATAGGATCTGTATTTGGTGGTCTCACTAGGCATTAACACTTTAATTGAGTTCTCATAACCCTAACACTAAGTCGGAATTCCTCAGCCATTATTCAGGCGGTCAGAAACACAAGAAAAATAGGTTAAGGCCATATTTGGTGGAGCTCAATTTTGTTTGGTGGTATTGCCTCATTGCAAATGAAATAAATACTAAATATTCACAAACTCTTTTTCTTCTTCTTCCAAAAAATTTTTTTTTCTTCTTTTTCTTTTTTTTCAATTTTTCTTCCTTTTCATCATTTTTTTTTTTTAGCATAGCACAACTGGCATACATCCATGAACTTTATTAATTAGGCATTATTAGGGATTGGTGGTACTCAAGAGACATTGGGTGGCTTATTTGGTGGAAGTGCCTACTCACGGCACCGGGAGAGACGGATAGGATGGTGTATTTCTGACCTTTACATCAATACCCTCCTTCAGCCGAGGATTCCGTAAAGAATGGTCATAACCATCCACCTTAGCCCTAGCTTTATGAAAACTCGCTTTCCGCGTATTTGCCTTATTTCGTAGCTCTCAAAATTTCGCACAAAAATGTATACGCAGGAACCGAGAGCGACAACCATGTCTAAACTCAGAGTATCATTAGCTAATTATCTAAGATTCCAGATTCCTTGCACTAATCTTAGAGCACCAATACACTCTACTCTCATCTTACACTATTTGGTGGATTTTTGGAAGAAAATCAGCCTGACTCCGAAAACATTGTCCAAGGGTTCAGGAAAAGAAGCACTGCTTCTTCTCGACAGACTGAAGACGTTTATCAGCCTTCACTGTGAATCCATTGCAAATTCTATGTGTGTGTGAAAAGTTGTACTGGATTCCAGATTACAGGAATCAACTAAACGATAAAAATCCCTAATGCATTCTCTTAATAAAATAATCTTATTCATGAATGCAATATGTATATATGTTATAGACATGTAACCTCGTATAATTTGTACTTCATGAATTTCCCGTATCGGGTTACAATCAGCTTGACCCTAAATTTAGAATAAAAGGTGAGCGGGTGAGTCGGAATTGGTTGTTGCGAACGATTTCTAGCTCCAATGCGAGCATTGGAGATGGAGTCGATTGTTCTTTTATTTAAGGTCCTAAAGTACGTTTTGCATGCAGCTCCAAGGTTTTCCTAAGTGTTGGCACAAAAAAAAAAATTCAGTTTTTGCTGTATCTACCCCCCTATGCCTAAGTTCTTGCATGTCCTCATGCATGAATGTAAAAGAAAATAAATGCTACAGGGAGAGAATGGGTAGAAATCACCTGTAATTGCTCCTGAAATTATATTCAGCACCGGCCAACCTGTTAACATGCAATATAAAAGGGAAATAGCTAAAACAAAACTATGCTATGTATAAAAATGGTTATATATAGATGATGGTGAAATGGTATTTATATGTGCTGAGTTTAACGCCTCCAGCTGGGCGAAAGCTCAATGAGATGTATCAATTCTTGCATAGGAGCCGGTCAAAATTAAGAGAAAGATGTGCTCATATGCTCCTAGAATCAGTGGTCCAGAGATGCAGACCAGCTAATTGTGCACCCCTACTCCAAAAAGTCTAGCTATAAGAAAGTGTGGAGTGGTGGTGGAAAATAGAGGATAATCAGAGGGGGGATCATGATGTTGATTCAGCTGATTTATCATGTCCCACAATTCAGCAGGAAGTTGCTAAGGGAGTAGATCAACATGTTATCTCAGAACCAGAATCCGAGTCATAGGGATCCTCATAATGATAATTGACTTCAAAGATCATTCCCTCTCCAAGCTCTGGGTCATATGGGGGTATCCATGAAAGTAGAAGATCTGTGGGGAGGTCACTGAAATCCTCGTCAGAAATTACTTCGTCCTCATCAGTACTCATCTCTGATTCATCAGCGGCTGTCTCCTCAGGCTCAAAGTCGAGCCATCTACTAAGATGATAGGTGCGTCCCCTGCTCCTTCTGCTCATAGCTTCACCCTCATATGCATTGGGTTCCTCAGTAATTCCTGCCTCAGGTAGCATATTTATTTCTTCAGTTAAGTCGTCCATAGCTACTTCTGGTCTTCGGATGTTAGGATCAGGGATTGAAAGTGTCATCTTGGAATCTCTAATATCCGAATTAGGGATGTAGGTGAAATAAGAAGAGTGCAGATCAGAAGATGTTGGCTCTAGCATAGGTTCACCTACAATGGGAAGTGGTCTAGATTGATCAGTAGTGTCGCATGTAATGTCTGCCTTAAGATCCATATCCTCAATTGGATCTGCTTCCCTTATCTCGATTGGGTTATCTAACCCAATAGGTGTCTCCCAAGATTCAGGATAATCTGATTGCGGCTCAGTCCTAGAGATATCAGTCCTTTCCTCCTCAATTTTAGATAAACCCATTCGGCATACTTCCTGCTCCTGTCTCATATCCATGCTAGATTCTCTTTCCCCTGAGTGATCTTCAGGCATCTGCTCCCGAGAATCTTCTGTGTGTTCTTTCGGCGCAGTTATTTCAAATTCTTTGAGGTCTTCAATGCTATTTTCCACTTGATATCTCAAAAGCAATAGTTCTTGAGTTTCCCGATTTTGTCCAATTCTCCTTGTTATCTCTGTTGTTTCCTGAAGGAGCTCCATCACGACTTGTTGATGCGGAATCCGACTATCTTTGGTTCGGCTCAATGATAGCCTGGATTTCGCGTAGGTAGGATGCGGCCTTTTCCTTAGCGCTTGCTATAGCTCTCTGTATTCTATAATGTGGCTGCATATGCACCGGTAGCTCTTCAGGGGTTACAGGGGGTGAATCAAGTCTACCCATGTTCCATGGGTGAGAAGCAGGAGTATGAAATCCATATCCTCGGTTATAAGATGCAATCCTTTGAGGGACCGACTGGTATGGGTCATAATATCCAGGGTTAGGATATGGGTTAACCATTTCGGTAACCCAAGGAGAAGGATCAAGCGAAGCGAAAAGTCATCTTTGCCACCTTGGGTTCTGATCCCAAGGTTGAGCTGATTCAGTGACCCAAGCACTCAGATAAGCTCGTGGGTCCAGCTCTTCTAGATCCTGATTAGGTCCAGATCCAATGTTAGCCATTGCGGCTCAGCAGATAGAAGAAATGGGGTGAGAAGATGGTCCGGGCGAGGTGACTCACCTCCTTGGGAGTGGCTCCCAAGGTCCAACCAAGTGAGGTCGAAGTGACCTCCTTCCGTGCATACACCGCCCAACCCCTGGGTTGGTGTAGCCACGCAGAACAAGGCTAAGGCCCTGTCAATCAAATGGTCCTTATAAATCGGGTGACCAGATTTTTTGTTAGGGATTTGAATTCTTGAAGATAAGTTCGTCGTACAACCGAATGAACGTGAATCCTGCCTCTCAAGCAAACCTAGCCAGTCTGGTTACGAGGGGACTAGGGGGAAGGTTCTTCCTTTGGCTTACACCTCCGGTTCTGTTGACCCCCGATCCATGGTCGTTTAACACTACCCCGCAGACTTAGTCACCAGGTTTGGCAAGAGAGATTAAACTCATCCAGTAGTACAACAACGAACTCGGGTTGATTTCGTGTTTTAAAATTAGTTTTTAACCCATTTTCTTCAGTGGGGTTTGTGGTGAGTGGCCCACAAGGTGACCAAGCTCACTGACTAACTAGACCTGATTAAGTCTAAGTTAGCCAAAAGTGTGGTCTCTATTTGTAACCCTAAAGGTTCAACCTAAGTTGCATGCACTTCTAGGGTTTTTTTTTCTCTATTTCAATAGACCACAAAAATAATGTTGACTCTCTAATAATAATTGGAATCCAATTAATTTGAAATTTTGCAAGTAGATTCCTTTTTCAATTAGCTTTTCAGAGAATATTTCTTTAGAATTTTTACTCTTTCAACCGAATTTTTAGGGAATTTTAAATATCAGGGAGTCAGATTTGGAACTTTGACCCCTGGACGGTTTTTTGCTTTGAAACAGTATCAAATGATCTTCCAAAATTCGGGAATAATATGGAAAATAAAGCCAATTAGATCATATTTCAAACCCCACCATTTTTAGTCAAAACCGATTTGCGGATTGCTCGAAATCGCTTTTGGAACTTTGAAACTTTTTGAATCTGGGTCTATCTGACCCTCGTGCACTTTACAAATTTTTAAAAATTTTATACTTGGAGTTTTCTCAAAGTAACTGTGGAATTTGAAAGAAAGTTTGAAAATGAAGGTTTTTCTAAAATTTCATAATTTTTCTCTAACGGATTTTTCAACAATCGAATTTTTAGGTGAGATTTGAAATCTAGCCGAAAATCAGAAGGTGGTGGAAAAGCTTTTAAAGAGGTTTGAATTTGAAATTCAAGCCTTCCACCAAAAATGCTTTTTTTTTCTTTTTAATCTTTTGCACTTTTTTTTTCAAAAAGAATTTTTCAAAAGATTCAACGAAAATCTCTTTTTTTTCTTTTTTTTCTAACCTAGATTCAAAAGGAAATAAAATCTAGAATTTTTTTCAAAATTTTTGATTTTTTCTTCTTTTCCACGAAAATAAGAAAAATCTCTTTTTTTTTTTTTAAGGAAGAAATTTCAGGAAGTAGATCTAGTCCTAGGGTTCAGAAAATAAACCTAATCTATGATAGATGATGTACACCTGATTTTTCTTTGCCATGCTCGATGTGTGAGCGGATCCCGTTTTCATTCCGTGTTGTCCTGCACATCAAAAAGAAAGTAGAGGTAGATTTGTCAGTGATAGATTAGAAGATCGAAATCAAGAAAAATGACGTTGCCTCCCCGGCAACGGTGCCATTTTGTTGGGAGATCGTAGATCGCATTTTTGATAAAAGCGTCGTAGTATAGTTGCAAAATACGATCCAACAAAGATATTGTTTTGAAAATAACGAGGCTTTGAGTCCCAGTCATTCGTCTCTGGGAGGCGTTGTTTTTATTTTTGAAATTGATCTTAAAGCCGCTCTACTTTATTTAAACGACATGCTGGTGCGTAATATATAGGTGGTTAAAGAACAATCACTTAAATCACGCAATTATGATAATCATTTAGCTCAAGGTGATTTCAAACACATAAGAGATATATAAATATATATAATGAAATTTCATTCATCGTGGGAGAGTTGTTGCACAAGGAAATCTAGAGGAAAGCTTATACAGGAATGCTTAAAATTAAATCTAAAATTAAATCTAACTACAAGAAAATGATTGCATACAAGAATCAGCGGGGGGATTTCGCATGCATCATTGCGGGAGAAGTAAGACTACTCTACTAAGCACAAAATGAAAGCAATAAAAATTATGAAGAGCATGATCTAGAGCTAGAAGAATAGAGGGCATTCAAGGGTGGTCCCCGATGGCCTTGGAGTGGTCGAGAGGAGAATGAGGGGGCGGCCAATGTAGCTTAGGCCGACCCTTGGAGAGAAGTAGGGTTGATCCAGCATCCCGGCATGGTGTCCTCCATGGTGGTGGTAGTGAGCTCGTCGAGGTGGAGTGAGTGGCTAAGTGGAGGTGGCGTGAATGGCACCAATGGAGAGCAATTGCCAGGGGAGTGAATGGGTGCCAATGGCCACCCATGGGATCTTTTTATAGACCCAATGGAAACTCTCTAGAGAATTATGGAATTCTCTAGAGAGGACTATGGTGGGAGCTCGTGGGAGAGTGAGAGAGAGAGGGTAGATGGTGGTTTTTAGATCCACCAAATGTGGATCTAAAAATTGAATGGCTCTTGGTTGCTATTTTTGGCAACCAAGGCAACCACACATGGTAGAGAGTTTTAGAGAACTCTAAGTTAGATATTTTCCTGTGGATGGTGTGTGTGGGTGTGTGTGGGTCGAAACTTAGGTGGCTAGGTTGATTAGGTTGGGTTCTAGTGGGCTTAGGTCAAGGTAGGTCTCAGATTAGGGTTATAAACCCTAATTAACTAAGGTAACGTGAAATTAAACTTAATACAAGTTAGTTGGGTGTGTGGAAACTTAATTGAGAGTAAAATAACTCAATTAAGTCAGGTCTAGGTCAATTGGACTCTCACTGAGTCCAATTGGACAGTGTGTGCTGAGATTAGGGCTCAATTGGACTCAATGAGTCCAATTGAATAGGCTGATGGAATTGACTAAGATCCAAGTCAATTAGGTTTAGTGAGGGCCTAATTAGGTCCTTAGGGAGGTATAGAGGTGACGTACAAGGGTTAGGGCACCTTAATTTAGGTTCCTATGGGGTTGGAATTGGGTTTAGGGACCTAGAGATCCAAGATCAAGACTTAAATCTCAAGATAGGAATTGGAGAGCAGTATCAGATGTCTAATTATAGAATCAGACGTCGTATACTCAAAAATCAGAAGTCCAGACTTGTTGTCTGGACATCCAATCAGAGTTAGGAAGGATTTCGGGTTCTGTTTTGGGTATTCTGCAGAAATTGGACATCTGACAAAGTGTCTGGACGTCCAATAACACTGCAGAAGTGGGTTTGAAGTGTACGGGAGTTGGCTAAGGGTCCTGGACGTCTTAAAACTTATCTGGACGTCTAGAGAAGGGTTGGAACTAGGGTTTTAGGGCTTCCTATGGTGTTGTGACCTAATCTAAGGGTGGTTAAGGCTTGGGGAAGTCTCTAGGCTATCCTATGGCTAGGATGGACGTAAGCTCTTCTCATTTTACTGCTTTATTCCTACTTAATAGAATAGCAAACTTTTAACCCCCTTACATTATTATTCCTACATCTAAACTAGGCCTTCTGCTCCAGCTCTGCTACAACTCCTGTCATTCCTAATCCAGCCTCAGATCCAGCTCCTGATTAGCTTATTCCCTGCTAATCGACATAATGCACTTAATCAGCACATTATAACATTATTTTATGCATAGCTAAAGGAAAGTAGTAAAGATGCAAATAATGCGTATGCATGCATGAATAACCCTAACTTATGCTAAGTCTTAGCTTAATTTAGGTCAATTAAGACCTATGATTGCTGCGCAATCATTTATTAACAAGTAAACATGCTAATTTTTCAATTTTATTCTAAGAAATTAAGGCAATTAGAAAATTATCCAATTAAAACATGCCTTTTACAATTAAAAACAAAACATAATTATGCAAGAGAAAATTCATTTATCTCTTCATCTCTCTACAGCCCCTAATCTTCTTCTCTCTTTTATTTTCTTCTCTGTCTCTTTTATTTTCTTCTTTCGAGCTCTCTTTCTTCTTATGTTGTTCCTACCTTCTCTTCTGCACTCTTTTCTTAAATCTTCTCCTGCCTTCTCTTCTTCCCTTAGTTTTTCCTGAACACTTGTTAGCATTTGCACTCCTTTCTTCCTTAACCTTTGCATCCTTCAGCACTTAGCTTTCTTCAGCGGCTTCTCTTTCCTTAAGCTTTCAGCTGAACCAGGTTTTTTTTACTTTTTAAACCAAAAGTTTTTGTATTTGCGGTGAGGTCCTTTCGAGGATACACAACACCCTGAGACCAGGGTTGGGACCAGACCCTACTCGATCCTCGCCTAATCTCTGTTAGGTTTGTTTCAATTTATTTCTTAATCGGTTCACAGTCTTTAGCCGCATTGGCTCAACACGGCCTCCCAGGCCAATCTCTCGCCCTCCCAAGGCACATTCACATCCGCACGCACCCAAGGGCAGACAAACCCATAGGCTAATGCCCGCACTCAGATACAATGCTCAAATCAGATCAGAATCGAAACTGTGCTTCGAGCGCTGATGACTGCATAGCCATAGGAAGAAAATAGTTTTATACCCAGGCACGCGCTCGTGGATATCCGAAATGGAACAAACATTCCCCTTCCAAACCCGAATTCAATCGATCATAACTTTTTACCTAGAGCTCCAAATTGGATGATTTAAAGTTCGTTGGAAAGCTCTAAAGGTAATCTACATAATTTTAGGGTCACAAGCCTGGAAAGTGTTTATTAACTCAGGGAAGTCCTCAGATGGACTTCTCTCATCTAATAGAATGTCTGTACATATTATATAAATAATTCCACTTCTGTTTGAATGGATTTTAAGCTTCTGAGACCTACAGAACTTGCAGAGAAGCTTTTCTCTCCTCTGAAAACTTCAGAGATTGATTTTCAGATATCAATAAGTGCATCAGACACTTTAAAGTGTTCCTAATCTATTCAGATTAATTCTAAGGGTTTTAAATAATCAATCTGGGCAGGTTTTAGGTTTGAATTTCAACAAAACAGTGCTTCTGTTAGTTTGGGTTTGAGAGTAACCCAAATTGACAGGAACACAATCTTCACACATTACATCATCTGTGCTTACTTAAATCTTTCTAAAAACATCAAACAGAATCTCAGAAGCAATTTCCACATCTCCATTCTTCAATCCAAGCTCAAAACACCATTATCAGACTCAGGTTTGACTATAGAAGCTCGAAAATTGACTTTTTGTTTAAAGCTTCTTCCTAAGAAATTAGTGCATCAATTAGAGTCTCTTCATCATCTGGAACTCACTCGGATCTTCAAATTTGAGTTCTGTCCTTAATCTCTAGGGCTTCAGGCTCACTGCCTGGACTAAAATATGTATGTGTTCGACAAAGTTGTTCAATGTTTGTTACAGTGTTTTAAAGACTTAAATAGCCTCAGTGCATCGCACTGAAGCTTCTGAGCTCCTTAAGTGTTTCTTAAATCCTTCATAACAATCTTCTCCATCTTGCCGGAGCTGGGGAAGATGAAGTTATAACTTTAGCTCTAGTGATTGAAACCACAAACAAATTTCTTAAAAATGATCAATAATCCTTATAATAACATTCTGGAGCCACTTAACAATTTCTAGAGGCTGTAACTCAACTTTGACTTGCCGGAGCTCCGGTGAGTCCAGAAAATATAAAATGTTTGTACAGATTGACAAAATTAATTATTTTAAATCCAAAAACGATCCTGAGGTTACAAGGAACCCTTTATCACATTAAATTCCTCATTTGTTCATTGAAATAAAAGATTTGACAGTAAGTTTGTTTCTTAGGACTTGATTGGTTTAAGCTTAGGACTTGATTTAACTACTCGATTGAGAAGATAAATCAAGTCAACAGATGTTATTAGTCATAAATATGTATTTAATTTATAGTTTGAAATGTTCCTGAGCTGCCAAGGACAGTAAACTCAGAAACTTAAATTAAATTTGGGCGTTTAATTATAGATGATATTAATAGGTAGTATAATGTCGATTAGGGTTCATTAGTGGTGATAGGTGATGAAAGAACCCAATGAAGGTGGAATTATATCTACTACTGTCACCATGGACAGTGAAGTAGTCGGTGAAGGTGAGACTTGAATTAGGCATTTAGGTGATTCAATTAAACTATTTAGTGATTTAGAAGTGAACATGGAAGATAAAAGAAGGTGAACAATGAGTTAAAAGACAAAATTAAGGTCTCTGGCGAGCTCAAGGAACTCGTCGGAGTTGGAAGAGATGAAGCTAAATTCTACAACTACTCTAACTTAACTAACTAAACTAACTAACTAAGCTAGCCTACTGCTACTCCTACTCCTAGTCTACTATTACCTGGACGAAGGGGTCAATAGGGTTCTGCCGAAGTTTCATAGCGGACGACAAAATCAGAGGGTTGAAGAAAGAGCTCTGGTGGGCGAATTTAAGGTGGAGCGGAGGAATCCTAGGGTCGGTGCCTTTGTTAGTGGTGCGGAAGACCACGGCGAATTTCCTCGGCTACTTAAGGTTGACAGAGGAAGCCAGAAGATGAAATGGGGAATCACCGAAAGTTTGGAAGAATAGCCCATTGGGTCAGCTGCAGTATTAGAAGAGGGAAGGGTGCCAACTTGCTAAAATCAGAGGTGTGAGGGGGTATTTATAGTAGTTTGCGACGAAGAGAAGGGTGGGGTCTGGCCGAAGAAGAAGCTCAAGGAGCTTAACCTCCGTCGTTGCCTCCGACAACGGTGAGGTTATCTCCCACTGATAAATAGGATTTTCGGATAATCTAGACCAATGGATCAAGTGTAGGTGGTGAGCACAAGCTGCAAGAGCTTGGGCAAAGCGGAATGATGTCGGCAGGGCGGTGATCGTGCGGTATGATGACTCTCTGCTACCAGCCGTTCGTTTGGCTGGAGAAGAAGAAGAAGAAGACGAAGAGGGACTTAGAAGTAATAAAACCTACGGACCTATGTGGGAAATAAGGACCCGACTATAATGAAAATTAAGGACTAAAATGTAAACCCAGGTTTTGAAGGTTTATTTTGACTTAGATCTTTTTCAACTTTTTATATATGTTAGTAAACAAGGTAAATATTATGTTTGCACCTTGAATTTACATTTTTGACCTTTTTATATTAATTTATTAGATTAAGTAAAATCACTTAAGTTATTACATATTTAGGTATACATTATATTTAAGTTACTTATCTTATTAATTAAGGAATTGATTAGTATGATTTCGAATCCAATTATTATCTAAATTATTAATAATGCTAACTGAATGGTAAATGTCAATTTAAACTTATTTTAAGGTCCTTAAATAAATATCCCTTGTTCTATAATTAACCCTTATATATTCATAACCTTAGCTAATTAACTTGGAAGACTTGTTAATTAGGGGTAATTAGAGATCATGATGAGTGTCTCATCACCTGCCCTTGAGAAGGTCGTACATGTTGTTGAGGACCACGGGGTATGAAATTTCGCGGGTTTGGAATAGGTTGGGCAGGAAGAGTGCCCTGAGATCGAGTCGCCATGAGTAGTTGACTGATCTCAGCATTCTACTACACCAATTGGTGCTGAAGAGAGGTCATGTTCTCTTCATGGAGCTTTGACATTTCTGTCATCATTCGCATCAATTTATCAAGAGGACTTGATGCATGTTCTACTTGCGGTACGCAAGGACCCGATGGTGGATTTTCCACAGGATTAGACTGGGCCCTTGGGATGACGGGTGCATACGGTCGTATTGGTCAACTCACGGGGTTTAGGCGCTGCGGGTTGTTGGACCATGCGAAATTCGGATGATTTCGCCACCTTGGGTTATAAGTGGTAGAGAACGAGTTGTTCCCCAGGGCGCAAGCATCTTCTATGCCAGAAGATGTGTCCGCATGTAAATATGCTTCCGAACACACGGAGGCTTGGTCATCTGTGTCGAAACACTAGCTCGCAGAAGCCAGTTCCACATGACTTACCGAGTCTCTCGACGCGACACTCGGTAAGGAAGGTCTTACGGGGTTTCTCAGGATAAGCCTGGTGTTGGAAGAATTGGGATTGTGACGAGGTGGTGAGGTGGGGGTGTTTGCCATAGAACGGGCGGGGTTGGTCAGAAGCTCATCCAGCTTCTTGTGCACGACGGAGACTTCATCCAATTTTTTTGCAATAAGGTTGAGATCAGTGGATGAATGGGAGGGTCCCGTGTCAACTTCGTGGACATTACAGTGCAGGCTGGTACGATTAAAGGTGACAATGGAGGCATTGTTTATTGAGTTTTCGCTCATATTTTCCAATAATTCGAATGCTCCATTCTCGTCTTTATTCATGAAATTCCCTCCGCAGGAAGCGTCTGCAATCTACTTCAAATTCTCATTTAGCCCATAGTAGAAGATCTGGGCTATATGCCACTTAGGCAGACCGTGGTGCGGACACTTCCTGAGGAGGTCATTATACCTTTCCCATGCCTCATGAAATTGTTCGCCGTTTTGTTGCGTAAATGAAGTGATAGCACGGCGAAGCGCATTAGTTCTCCCGATTGGGAAGAACTTCTTAAGAAACGCTGTTCGCATCTCTTCTCAAGAGTGGATGGTTCTCCCAAGGGTGCGTAACCACTGCGCTGCTTTATCCAGCAATGAAAACGGGAACATTTTCATGAGGACTATAGGTAACCCGATATTTCTTAGTTTAACAGTTTCAGCCAATCGGGTTAAGTCTTCCAAGTGGAGAAAAGGATCTTCACTTGCAAGACCATGAAAGTGAAAATTTATTAGGCCAATTATGTTAGGTTTTAGTTCAAAGTCGTCCCTGCCCATGGGGACCTGAATTTGTCCTATGGTCTCTATAGCAGTGGGATTCTGATAAGAGCTAAGGGACCTAGGCTCCTCCCATTCAGGAGGGTTCTACATTTCCTCCAATGTTTCCCTAATGGCTTCAATTTGCTCATTATACATTTCCATTTGGGCTTGGAGGTGGGTTATGGGATCTAAGGCTCCACCACCTGGTGGGTTTTGAGGGCAGTTTCCTCCCTCGGGATTTGGGGGTGGGTGTGCAACCATGTTTGTGGAGGAGGAGGACGATTCAGCTTCTTTTCTAAATTTATCAGACAATTCACACAGTTCAGGGTTTTGTGACCTCCTCCCAAACATGCACTACCGCAGGAAGAATTGGGGGGGATACGAAGGGAAAAGGAGATGAGAGAAATGACGCCGCAAAGGTACACTTGATGACAAATCAATACAATCAAATTCCTAACCTCTACAGTGTGCCCTTAGACCTAAAGATCTAAGTTACCTACTATCACGAACTACGGAACTGAATGCGAGCACCGCGAAACCACCAGGCCAAATTGAAAGGCCGTTTGCCCCAGTCTTAGACACCCGATAGCACGCGGGAACCCTCACCAGCACGTAGGCACTACACGCAGGTAGTTAGACCTCCAATCCTTAATAAGGGTCAAGTTGCTACCAGTTTTAATTAGAGGCTTAGGATCAAGTGCTTTTGGAATGTGAAGGGCATTTTTTACGGGTAATTCCCAAGTGATTGATTTTTCAAAGTGTGTCAACCAAGCATACAATAGGGAAATCTCCCCGAATTGAAGTTTTAATTGGTGAATGACTTTTACAATTCAGCCTTAAGTAGTATGTATTTTAAGATTTCATTGAATTGCCAATTCAACCAATCTTTGGGTTTTGAGAGAATACAAGTTTTCTTCTAAGCCCAACAAACCCTTCTACAATGTCAATTGGTTAATGCATGCTAAAATGCAATGGCCTTCCCTAAATGGAGATTTCTATGTGTGGATGCACGAATCAGTTTTAGATTAGTGTGAAAGGGAGCCAAAGCACTGCAATTCAAGTGCTCCAAATCACCAAAAAGATTTCCACACACAAGGCTCAACCAAAAGATAAAGAAAATCAAATTATTGTGGTTGAAGTATTCGGGATCGAATCTTAGGCACATGAAAGGTCGTGGTGGGGTTCGAATCAACTCAATTCCAAGTCTCCCAACCAAAAATGTGATCCTAAATTGTAGATAAATGAGGCAAAGAAGGGTGCAATCAATCTTTTTATTTGCCTCAAAAAATGCTTCCCATTGCGAAAGATTCAAGAATCAAGATTCTTGGATCTTCGCTATGCGAAGTTTGGTAGGAAATCCCGGGGCAGTGGGAGTAAAGGCAAACAATCAAACAAGTGAATTTTAATCCACTTGCCCCAAGAGATCCCAAGAAGTTTTTCTAGTTTTTAATTTTTTTTTTTTTAGTTGTTTTTGGTGACAAGTTAACCTAAGCTGCTAATAAAGAAAGACCTACTTGTTCAGCAATGTGTGTGGAGCTCCAGTGCAGTGTCGGTGACTTCACGCTCTCATTCCCACCTTGGATCTGCTCACGTCTCTGACTTCGTCTGCCTGCCTTCTCCTAGTAAGAGGTTCACCTGCACAGCAATAAACAAAAACACCTGTGAAGAGAGAAGAGAAAAAATGAAAGCAATGGAATAGAAACTTACTTGAAGGTGTACCTCCCTGGCAACGATGCCAGAAAGATTTTGGTGTAGAGTCAGATAGCCGTGTTAATATGGTGATTTTATTATTATAATGAGTATAGTGGTTAACCTAAATCGAGCCTAACCATCTCTTTACAAAATTTTTTACCTGGCCTATTTAATTTTATCTTAGTCACTTTTAGGCCCACGGTCGAACTTAGGGAAGTGGGATTAGAAGTGAAGTTTCTACGCCTTTCTTACAATGAATCTCTTCCGTTCATTTATTATGTTTTTGGTGTTTTTCTATTTAAGATTTTTTTCTAGTAATCTTTGTCCTTGAGGTACACCCTCAAAATCAGGTTCTTTTCTTTGAGCCAAATCATGGTTTCACAACTGGTCTTGCATTCGCAAGACTGAGTACCTGCAAGTCAAGGATTATCTTTTCACTTTTATATATTTTTTTATCTTTTTACTGGCATGAAATAGAAACAGAAATAAAGTAGATATAGTATATATAAAGGTATATATTATATATGTATAAAGGGGTGGGGGTGGAGGTGGAGATGGCATGTAGCACAGTGTCTAGTTGGTCGTCGTCTAGGAAGACGCAACCAACAGGATGAAGTGTTGCATGTAAGGTGGATTGGTGGAAGATGAGTGCGAACATGCTTTCTATACGCGTGTATCGGGGAATATCAGCAACTGGTGCAGATACTCCTGCGATACAATGTATGGTAAGTAATATGAAAAAATATATATATATGTATATATGTAAATATATCTATATGTATATATATATGTTTATAAATATATAGGTATATATGAAGTTATATATGCATATATATATATATGTATATGTATATATATAGATATGTAAATATATGTATAGATGTTTATATATATATATGTATATGTATGTATATATAACTATATAGAGGTATATATATATATATATATGTATATATGGTTATAGATATATATGTATATATGTATGTATATTTATGTATATATATATATATAAGTATATGTGGATATATATGTATATATATATATATATGTATCTATACTTATACTTACTTATATAGGTAATAATATATATATATGTAAGATATGTATATATATAGATATATATATATTTATATGTATATAAGTATATGTATATATGTAAATATATATGTATATATATATATAAGTATATAGATATATATATATATATATATTTGTATGTATGTATACTAATACTTAGTTATATAACCACTTCTATGTATAAGTATACATATATGTATATAAATATATGTATATATATCAATATATATATGTATACGTATATTTATGTAAGTATATAATAATGTAAAAGTGAGAGTGTGTGTGTGTATGTGTGTGCAGAGAGTGTGAGAGAGTGCTGAGAGAGAGAGAGAGAAAGAGTGCAGTTGGAGTGAAGACGCAAGGGTTAAGTCGTTTGAGGCTGCCAGGTGTCGTCTGATGGTTTCACGCGCATGCACAGGCGCATGTGCACGCAAAGAGCTGCACGCTGGGTGGGAGTGAGCGCGGGGAGAGGACCGCAGCGCACTGTGCTGCACGGTGAGGCTGGTGCGAAGGAAGCGGGCGCTCGTAGACGCTGAAGCGGGTAGGTGCGGGCGAAGGCGGACGTGCGGGCGGGCACTGGAGCGGGCACCGAGCTGGACGTGGGCGTCCGTTAGCAGCGGTTGCGGTGCGCTGGGTGATCGGTTAAGTGAGAAACTTACCGGTCACCGCACTGTAGCCATAGTGTTCCGCTGACTGGCATGAACAGTGGCTACTGTGCATGGCCGAGCCACGTGACCAGGAGTGCTCAGTTCCATGAGTGCGAGGAGCCGATGCGTGAGCTGGCATGCGCATGGAAGGGGTGCACCGGCTGGTGGCTTGCGCGGAGAGACGGGCGTATGCGAAGAAGCGGAAGGCGAGGATTGCCTGCAGGCGTGCACGGTGGCCTACGTGCGGGCGCACGGTGGCATGCGTGCAGGCGCGTGGTGTCTTGCGCTGCTGTTGCCGCCTTGCTGCTGCTGCTGCGGAGCTTGCGATGGCCGGTTGAGCTTCAAAGCTTGAAGCTCCAATGGCAATGGCGGAAGTGGCTTGGACGTTGAAACAGAGAGAACCACCACGCCCACCGGCTCTCTGATGAGCTGGGCGGTGTTGGACTTACAGTGGTGGTTGTGGACCACTGTGAGGTGCTCCTACCTGCAGAGTGTCTTCTCAAGGGAAGTGGGATTAGAAGTGAAGTTTCTACACCTTTCCTACAACGAATCTCTTTCATTCGTTTATTATGTTTTTGGTGTTTTCTATTTAAGATTTTTGTAATAATTGATGCTTGCGGCAATGGCTAAAGGTGCGGGAACGAAAAAATAGTGAAGAAGGCCACCATGCCCACCGTCTCTTTGAAGAGCTCAGCGGTGGTGGTTTCACGGTGGTGGGTGCTCACCACAGTGAAGACTCCTGTCCACCGGGTGTCTCCGAGGAGGGCTGGCGTAAGGAGGGAGAGGGAGGAGAGGACGGTGGCCTGGAGAAGAAGAAGCTGCCGTGGGTTCTTTTGGCGTGGAGGACTAGGCTAGTTTTGAAGGTAGAAGCCGTGGCTTTTTATAGAAGAAGAAAGCCATGCACAGCCATGCCTTGGCTGTGCATGGCTTGCGCATGGCTTTGGCAAGGAGCGGCAGCTGCAGGGAAGGGCAAGAGCAGGGAAGCATGGCACGAGGAGAAGAAGATGCAGCTGCGGGAAAGATTAAAAATCAACTGAAATAAAAAATAAAAAGATGGTGAATTGTGTGAAGAAGCACTTGAAGAAAAATGTAAATTGCAAGGCCACTTATTTTATTCTCTTCCCTTCTCAATTAGATGCATGCATGCGTGTATTTTTACAATGCAACTATGGAGATCTAATATGCATTGGTAATGCTAGGAAATAGCACAAGACAGCACAACTGCAGGTGTATTTTTGTGGTGCAATCAATAATCTTTGTCCTTGAGGTACACCTTCAAAATCAGGATCTTCGCTTTGAGCCAAATCAGGGTTTAAAAACTGGTCTTGCTATTCGCAAGAGTGAGTACTTGCAAGTCAAGAATTATCTTTTCTCTTTTATATATTTTTTTATGTTTTTACTGGCATGAAGGAGAAACAGAAATAAAGTTGATATAGTATATATATATAGGTATATATTATATATGTATAAAGGGGTGGGGGTGGAGGTGGAGATGGCGTGTAGCACGATGTCAAGTCGGTCATCGTCTAGGAAGATGCAGCCAACAGGACGAAGTGCTGCGTGTAAGGTGGATTGGTGAAAGACGAGTGCGAACACGCTTTTTGTATGCATGTATTGAGGAATACCAGCAACTGGTGTTGGTATTCCCGCGATACAACGTATGGCAAGAAATATGAAAATATATACAAATATGTATATATGTAAATATATCTATATGTATATATATATGGTTATAAATATATAGGTATATATGTAGTTATATATGTATATTTATATATATATGTATATATATATAGATATGTAATCATATGTATAGATAGCTATATGTATAGATGTGTATATATATATATATGTATATGTATGTATATATAACTATATAGATGTATATATATATATATGTATATATATATATAGTAATATATGTACATAGATATATGTAGATAGATATGTATATATATATGTATGTATATATGTATGCATATTTGTGTATATATATATATATATATATAAGTATATGTGCATATATATGTATATATATATATATATATGTATCTATACTTATACTTAGTTATATAGGTAATAATATATATATATAGATATATATATATTTATACGTATATAAGTATATGTATATATGTAAATATATATGTATATATATATATATATAAGTATATAGGTATATATATATATATATGTATGTATGTATACTAATACTTAGTTATATAAGTACTACTATATATAAGTATATATATATATATATGTATATATATCAATGTATATATGTATACGTATATATATATAAGTATATAATAATGTATAAGTGAGAGTGTGTGTGTGCGAGAGTGTGTGTGTGTGTATGTGTGTGCAGAGAGTGTGAGAGAGTGTTGTGAGAGAGAGAGAGAGAGAGAGCGCTGCTGGAGTGAAGATGCACGGGTTAAGTCGTCTAAGGCCGCCAGGCATTGTCTGATGGTTTCACGTGCATGCGCAGGCGCGTATGCATGCAAAGAGGCACGCGTTGGGAGGGAGCGAGCGTGGGGAGAGGACTGCAACCCACTACACTACGCGGTGAGGCAGGCGCGAAGGAAGCGGGCGGGCTTACGCAGGCGAAGGAAGCGGGCGCTCGCAGATGCTGGAGTGGGCGGGTGTGGGTGAAGCATACGCGCGAGTGGGCACTGGAGTGGGTTAGGGGCTGGACGCAGGCGCGGGCTGGACATGGTTGCGGCGCGTCGGGTGACCGGTTAAGTGAGAAACTTACCGGTCGCCGCATTGTAGCCACAGTGTTCCGCTGACTGGCGTGAACAGTGGCTACAGTG
This sequence comes from Thalassia testudinum, assembly GCA_037157565.1. Classification (NCBI taxonomy): domain Eukaryota; kingdom Viridiplantae; phylum Streptophyta; class Magnoliopsida; order Alismatales; family Hydrocharitaceae; genus Thalassia; species Thalassia testudinum. Next base: position 218,013,929 of record JAZHRO010000031.1, on the reverse strand, counting down.
CATGGCTGAGCTGCGCGACCGGGCATGCCCGGTTCCGTGAGTGCGAGGAGCCGATGCGCGAGCTAGCGCGTGCATGGAAGGGGTGCACCGGCTGGTAGCTTGCATGGAGAGACGAGCGTACGCGAAGAAGCGGAAGGCAAGGGCAGCCTGCAGGCACGCGCGGTGGCCTTCGTGTGGGTACGCGGTGGCCTACACTGCTGCTGCCGCCTTGCTGCTACTGCTGCGGAGCTTGCTATGGCCGGTTGAGCTTCAAAGCTTGAAGCTCCAGTGGCAATGTCGGAAGTGGCTTGGACGTTGAAACAGAGAGAGAACCACCACGCCCACCGGCTCTCTGATGAGCTAGTCGGTGGTGGACTCACAGTGGTGGTTGTGCACCACTGTGAGGTGCTCCTGCTAGCAGAGTGTCTCCTCAAGGAGGAGAGGCTGCATATGGAGGGGAGAAGGGAGGAGACGGCCTGGAGAAGAAGAGAAGCTGCTGCGTTTTTGGCATGGACCAGGCTCAGCTTTGCAAAGAAGAAGCCGTGTCCTTTTAAAGATGAAGAAGGCATGCACAGCCATGCCCTGGCTGTGCATGGCTTAGCATGGTCGGCAGGGAGTTCTTGCAGCAGGGCAAGCTTGCTGCAAAGCATGGCGCGAAGAGGAAGAGGCCATGCCTTGCAGCCGCGGGAAGAATTCAAAGTCAAGTAAAATTAAAAATAAAAAGATGGTGAATTTTGCAAAGTAGCACTTGAGGAAAAATGTAAATTTCAAGGCCATTTTATTTACTCTCATCCCCAATCAATTAAATGCATGCATGCGTGTATTTTTACAAATGAGACTATGGATACCTAATATGCATTGGTAATGCTAGGAAATAGCACAAGACGGAATAATTGCAGCTGTATTTTTGCGGTGCAATCAGCATGGATGGGGCGAGCAGCTGAAGCTTTGAACGTGCATTCAAGACCATTGGATCAAGATCCAACGGTCCAGATCACGCGTTGGATTCTCTTTGGAAAGGTAGCGGTGGACCTGAGGGTCGGTTGGACGGCTGAGATGGTGCCACGTGGCGCCATCTTGGTCGTCCATCTTCTGGATGATGAAGATGGTGCCACAGGTGTCGTATTGACTCGATTTTCGCATCACTAGGTGATGAGAACCTCATCATGAGCCATAACTAGCTCATTTTGACCTAATACAAAGGATAAAAGCTCCTACATATCTCAAGGAAAGGCTTAACTCAGAGAATTCTGAGTTTAAGAAGAAAACAAGTCATAAGGGGTAAAAATGCAATTTTACCAGTATAATCTGCATACAGGATAATTCAGGGCCCAAACATAGGTCAAAGCAACTTAATAAGAATAAAAGTGGGATGAGATGATCTAGCAAGGGCTAATGCAATTCCAAGAAACTAAATGATAATCTGTAACCATAAAATAACCCACTTCAATTCACGAGGTTCGAGGCAAAGTAAAAATAGAATAAACCCTCTAAAATTCATAGAAAAATAATCTCTAGGGTTTAGAACCTTCAATTTGGCCTTCAGAACCCATTTTGACCTACATTGAGAACCATGCCCAATTAATAACTTAATTTGGGTTTTTGCATAAATTGACCGATCAAACTAGGTTTAATATGGAAATGAAATTCACCATCAGATTCCTTAGGTCCTAATTAATCATGTATAAAAACTTGAGCCTAAGAAGAAACCTCCTTGACCGACTTTACACTTTGGTCCTCATATATTTACTTTTTGGCCCTCAACTTTTGAACCGTCGCATTTTGGCCCCTAACTCTCCTTCGTTCTTTGCGTTCAGGTCCCCCTTGCAAAACCTGCCAGCACCATGCTCCGGCGACCTTGCGCGGAGCATGGCGCCGCGCAGGGTGAGGGGGAAAGCCAGGTAAGTAAACCAGGGGTGCCCTGCGTCGTCAGCCGTCGCAGGGACACCGCCCTGGTCGCTGTAGCCCACCATACCGGCCGTGCGAACGCACGGACGGTATGGGTTTTCGTCTCCGGCCATCCTCCGGCGAGGGAGACACGTCGTCTCCCTCCGCCTTCCTCCTTGTTTTGATCCCTATAAATACCCCCCGTTGCTCCACCGACCTGGGCAGCTCGGATCTGACGGAGAAAACCCCCAACTTTCCTCTCTTCTCACTCCGGCAGACGCTCACCAGCTCCGGCGGTTCCTCCCCCTCCTCCTCTTCGCTCTGCCGCAATACCAGCAGCAGAGACTTCCTCCCCTGCTCTTCCCGCGCCACGCCGCACCCAGCTGGCGCCTCTCCGGCTCTCTGCTCGCCACCGCCCCTTTCCCTGAGCATCTTCTTCTCCGGCAACAGTCGATACGACTGTCGCCCTGCTGCTCCCCCTTCGTCCCTGCAAGTAAGCTAGAACTACTTCCCTTCCTCTCCTCTTTCTTTCCCCGGTTTCAATTTGTTCAATTAAGCCCTCGACCGACCCTGACCATCGTCACCCCCTTCGTCTCCGGCCACCCTCCGGCGAGATGCCCCCATCGCTCCACAGCCTCACACGCCTCGCCGACCCTCACCGAACCTCCGCCTCATCACACTGAGCACCCCCCACCCCTCCACTGCCACTCCACACCTCCGTAACGCTCCCCCAAACAAACCCATTTCTCCGGTTGCAGTCCAACCTAGGGCTGCCGCCAGACACCACCTTGCGGCTTGCCGCGCAGCTCCACACCTTCGCCGTGCCACGGCGAAGGTTCCCCAGTAGTTTGATCAGGCCGAGAGGCCATATTCGTGTTCGACAGGTTCTGAGGCTCGACCGCCATTAACGCACATTGAAGCAGCTTCTCCCGCGCTCCAGGCTTGAGGACTCCAGGTCTCCAGCTGCTGCGGATTACGGGGAGTCCTGCGAAGGCAGCCAGCCAGCAACCGACGCAAATCGAAGCTGCAGTTGTAGAAGCAAGGCCGCGGTCTTCCAGCAGGCGCACGCGAGGAGAGGCCTCCGTTTAGTCCCACATCGGTAAGCCTCACAACCTTTTCACCGTTTAAATTGATTTTGTGAATAAGCCTTACTGCCTCAGCACACGGGGTGAGGTCCCCTTCACCCGCCCGGTTACCCGGTCTCGTCCGCGCTCATGCCCCGCGGACCTGACCCGACCCGACTTAGACTGACCTGCACTCCTCGCCCACCACGTACGCCAGTGGGCCAGGACCCAGGCGCGACCCGTACCCGACTACCCGGCAGCTATGGGAGAGCTTTCCCAAGAGTGGTTTCAGAGAGAGAGAGACGCGGGGGGGAAGAGGGTAGAGTAGGTTTTGTCCTCTGACATAAGCTCTGAAGTGTGCAGGCACAGGTGAAGAAGAAGGACCGCGTAAGAAGAAGGAAGCTGAGGGAGACACTGTAGCAACAAGCAGTTTAAGTCGTCTGATTTGGAAATCAGACGACGTCCTGAAGGGAAAAGAAGAAAGAAGGAGGGACGACGTCCTGACTGGAAAAAGAAAAGAAGAAAGAAGGAGATCTGAAGAACAACAGAAGAAGGCGAGGCAGAGGAGAACACAAAAGAACAAGGGAAGAACTGAAAGAAGAAGAACAAAGAAGAAGAAGATCTGAAGAAAGACAGAAGAAAAAGGAAGAGCAGGAACAGCTGAAAGAAGAAGAAGAGCATCACCACTGCAGAAGAAGAACATCACCTCTGCAGACAAAGAAGAAGAAGATCTGAGACGAGGAGAAACAAAGAGAAAAGAAGACAACAAATTCTTTCTCTCTCTTTCTTTATTTTTGTAAAAGAAACATGTATATCTCTAGAATACAACTTGCTCCCTGAGTTCGACCTCGGGAACTCTTTTATTTTCCGAGTAAAAAAATTTATATATTTGAAATGATGGCAACAACTGGCTATACTACAACGCTATAACAATAAACCCGGTTGTCACTACCACGACCATCATTTTTGGCGCCGTTGCCAGGGAGCAACGGCTATTCTAGAGGTAAACATTCCTGTTTCTTTTTAATTTCTGATAATCTCCTCTCTTTTGTGCAGAAAACTACAGGAAATCAAGAAGATAAGCAACCGCACAACAACCACTCCGAGGACAGGTAAATTTTTCCTCTCGCTATTAACCCCTAAACTCTAAAGAGGAAGAAAAGAAAAGAACAAGAAATATAGGGCTAACCTGTCTTCCATACTTAGTAACCATAAAAGTTGCATGTTTTCAACTCATTAGTCCTGCACACTATTAAGGGTATTTAAGGGCTAACACATTCTTGCTTGAGCCCTAATTACCCAACAGAGAACTAACTGGACCAAGTAGAGCCAACATAAGAGTCAACATTAGGGTTTTAGAGACACACTACTTAAATCAAGAATGGAGAAAATCCAAAAGAAGTGTGCCTAAACCATTGATTGAAAATACCTATTCAAAAGAAAACCTAAAACAATTGGCTCTCTAAACACTTGAACCCTAAAAGACAAGACCTAAAAGCTCTCAAAGAAAACAAGAGGTAAAGTTGACCCCTTGGGTCAACCAACCTTAAATTAGGTCACTCTTTGCACTTAAAAGACTAAAGTTCAAGTGAAACCTTAAGCACCCTGATCTTAAAATTGGTAGACTTAAGAGGTCAAGATCCCCATTCTGGTCTACCTGGAACCGCAATGACAAGAGAGGTCGGGTGGGGGAAACCCTGTAACCCGTGGGGACGCTCTACCGTGTAGGGGTCTTCGCGGGACTCTCCCTCTCTGGCTGCCCAAGTAATTCTCAGGTGGACGATCTTTCTGATCAAGGGGTCCATCTGCCCCGCACCTCTATAGTCAGCCAACACATTTTTGGGTGCCTTGATTGGGTCCAGCACCTTCTAAACTTACCTCTTCCAACAGTGCATGTACGGAAGGAGGTCCCTAAGACCACCCTTAAGACCTCCTTTAGAAATTCGCTCTCGTCAAGGCCAAGCCTCGACGCCCGTGTTTGTGCAGAAACACCCTCACATTATTCTCTCTTCTGATTCAGAACCAAGTTCTTCTTCTTCCCCCATCATGGCTCAGCCAGTTGAGGAAGAAAATAATCTGGAACACCAGCTCCAGCGACTCAATGACCTCTTCCAAAACTTCGTGCACCCACCACAGCGTCCTATGATGCGGGACCACTACAATCCTGCTGTGGTAGCCATTGAGCCTCGAGTCAGAATCCCGACTGGAGGACCTGATTCTGAATTAAAGCCCAACATGATTCATGATATACCTAAATTCCATGGGCTTAATTCTGAAGATCCCATCCAGCACATCAAACAGCTAAAGCATCTGGCCCACACTTTTGGATCAGATGCGCAAAATCGGGATATTCTTCTCATGAAGATGTTCTCCTTTTCTCTTATGGATAAGGCCGCCCATTGGTATCAAACTCACCCCCGACCGATCAACACTTGGGAAGAACTTCAATCCGAGTTTTTGAAAAAGTTTTTTCCCGTGGGTCTGACCAACGCCTTGCGCCATCAGATTACACACTTCACTCAACAATCAGGAGAACCTCTCCATGAGGCATGGGATCGTTTTCAGGATCTCATGAGAAAGTGCCCCCATCACGGAGTTCCTAAATGGGAACAAGTCCAATCTTTTTACCAGGGACTCCGTGAGGACATCCGCCTTTTCGTCAATGCAACTTGCGGAGGAAACATCATGGGTCAACATGAAGACACCGTATGGGAGATTCTCGAAAACATGTGCGAGAACTCCATCAACAATGACTCCATGGGATTATTCGACAGGACGAATACCCGCGCAGCGACGAATCTTAAGGGAGCACATGAGACGCAGGGCCTGTCCGCATCAGTCGACCTGGAATTAATGGCCAGTCGATTGGACAAGGTCTCAATCATTGAAAAGAAGGTGGATGAGCGGACTCAGCACTTGCAGCGAGCCACCTCCGCGCGTAACTCCTTTGCACAACCTCCTTCCACACAGGAGACTGTGCAAAACATCCTCCACCGATCTTCCCCTGGGATGGATCCATATCCACCCCCATCTGATTCTTGGATCGGAGGATCATCCGATCCTTGCTACACCATCTGGGGGAACTCCATTCCCCCTTTCCCTGATTCTCAGGAGGTTCCTCAGACCTGCGAGGACCTCAACGCCATCCAGAACGACCCATTCTCCAACACTTACAACCCTGGATGGCGAAACCATCCCAATTTTCAGTGGGCGGGAAATTCCCAAACCCAAAGACCACCTTTTCAGTCCCGCCCACATCCCTCTCGTCATTACCAGCCGCCTCAGCCTTGGCCCAACCCTACTTATCCATCAGGGCCAAATCAGGATCAAATGTCCCTAATCCTTCAGACTCTGGCTGACATTCAAAAAACGAATGCGGCTATTCAAAAACAGCACAAGGAGGAGCTTACAGATGTTAAAACTCAACTGGCCCAGTTGGCAAATTCTCGCAAACCAGGCACACTCCCTTCCCAACCTCTTCCTAACCCAAATAACGTGCCAACCCAGAAGTGCGTTATGAATCCAAATTTAGGCCACGCCCAATGGATTTATCAGGCTCCTACTGCTCCATCTCCAGACGAGATGGAAGCCTCAACTTCTTATGCGGGATTTCAGCAGCAGCCACCCCTCCTACCAAACCCAAACCAAAATCAGGCCGGATTAAATTCTGTAACAACACGTAGTGGTAAAACAACTCAAGACCCGCATTATCCAAACCACTCCAAGCCTGATAACCATGACCCTAGGATAGTTATCCAAGGTACTGCTGTTCCGGATCCACAACCTGGACCTATCCTAGAAGAACCAACAAGATCCCGTTTCCCGAGGCCCTGACCAAGGGAAAGAGGACCACCAAACCCGTGGCCCCTGAGGAGGACCTGGTCAAGCTCTTTGAGCAGGTCCACATAAACATCCCCTTGATGGATGCAATCCGCCACGTACCAGCTTACGCACGATTTCTAAAGAATATATGTACACCCCAGCGTAAGCCGCGAACCAAGGGAGGGAGCCCAATTGTTCTGTCAGAGCAAGCCAGCTCTGTAATCCTTAGTAGACTCCCACCCAAGGCAAAAGATCCTGGGACTCCCCTGATTTCCTGTAAGATAGGTGGTACCCAATTTGATAGAGCATTGTTAGACTTGGGTGCATCCATAAACCTGATACCCACATCCTTACTTGACCATCTAGAAGAATCTGAGCTGAAACCAACCGAAGTGACATTACAATTAGCAGATCGATCTATAAAGTCACCAAAAGGGATTCTCGAGGATGTTATCATAAGAGTGCGGGATTTCTATTTTCCAGTGGACTTTATAGTCTTAGATATGGATGCACCTGAGAACCCTAGGGATACACCAATCATTCTAGGGAGACCTTTCTTGGCTACTGCTAGATCCAACATCAGCTGTGAGGAGGGCCAAATAGAGCTTAAGTTTGGAGATCAAACACTGAAAATTGATATATTTAAGGCCCAACAAGGAATTAATTGCGGCGTCATCGAACAAATTTGTGACATCAAGACTTTGGTTGATGAATCACACTTCCAGAATGACTCGATTATTCCTCATCAACCACAGAAGGATCTTGACCCGCAAACAGAGGAGTCGAATCCAGATATGAACAACCCAGTAACTCCCACCCTTGAACCTCACATCTATACTGAACCACCAGCTGCTGCTGAAAACCCCATCCTCGAACTGAAACCCCTTCCTGCTCACTTGAAATACGTCTTTTTGGGTTCTAATCAGACCCTTCCTGTGATTATCAATTCCAACCTCAGTCCTGAACAGGAATCCCGTCTGATTATTGTCCTCCAGCAACATCGCAGAGCCATCGGATGGACTCTCGATGATTTGACTGGAATAAGTCCCTCTTATTGTACTCATCATATCTATTCAGAAGAGGGCACACGACCTTCTCGTGAAATGCAGAGACGCTTAAACCCCAATCTGTAGGAGGTCGTGAAAAAGGAGATCATCAAGTGGTTAGATGTCGGAATCATCTACCCGATCTCCGATAGTCGTTGGGTGAGCCCAATTCAAGTCGTGCCCAAGAAGGCAGGACTCACCACTATAACGACTGAGACCGGAGAAATCATTCCTACCCGATTAGCCAACTCGTGGAGAGTCTGTATAGATTACCGTCGACTCAATTCCTCCACGAAGAAGGATCATTTCCCACTACCCTTCATTGATCAAATTCTCGAAAAACTAGCGGGAAATAGGTTCTTCTGCTTTCTTGACAGGTACTCCGGTTATAACCAGGTGGCAATCCATCCTGAGGACCAAGAAAAGACCACGTTCACCTGCCCCTTCGGAACATACGCTTTCCGAAGGATGCCTTTCGGTCTTTGCAATGCACCCGCTACTTTTCAGCGATGCATGCTTGCCATATTCTCAGATATGGTAGGTGATTATCTGGAAGTCTTCATGGATGACTTTTCAGTTTTCGGAGCATCATTCGACGATTGCCTCCAACACTTGGTCCAGATACTCAGGCGGCGCATCGATGTGAATTTGGTTCTTTCCTGGGAAAAGAGCCATTTCATGGTGCCTGAGGGAATTGTCCTGGGACACTCAATTTCGGAGAAAGGTATCCAAGTGGATCGAGCTAAGGTTAATCTGATTTCTCACCTTCCTATGCCTAGCTCGATCGGGGACATCCGATCCTTTTTAGGGCATGTCGGTTTTTATCGACGATTTATCTCTGATTTCTCAAAAATCGCACGCCCCCTGACCACTCTTCTCTCCAAGGATGTTCCCTTCGAAATTTCCAAGGAATGCATTCAAGCATTTGAAATCCTGCGTGACCGAGTCACCCAAGCCCCGATCCTACAGTCCCCTGATTGGTCTCAACCCTTTGAGATCATGTGTGATGCATCCGACTTCGCTGTAGGAGTGGTTTTGGGACAGAAAATTGACAAGAAACCTGTGGTCATTTACTACGCCAGCAAAACACTCGATGAGGCTCAGCGTAACTATACGGTTACTGAGAAAGAGCTGCTAGCTGTAGTATTTGCCCTAGAAAAGTTCAGATCGTACCTTCTGGGTTCCCGTGTCATCATATACTCGGATCACACAGCTGTGAGGCATCTCCTTGCAAAGAAGGACGTGAAACCTCGATTAATCCGATGGATCTTGCTGTTGCAAGAATTTGACCTTGAGATTTGCGACAAAGCGGGAAAGCAAAACGTGGTAGCTGATCACTTGTCCCGTCTTCCTTCTGAAATAATTGACCCTTCCGAACCCATCACTGAGCATTTTCCCGATGAGCACCTGCTGACTATTGGTACTAGCCTTCCATGGTTTGCTAATATAGTAAATTACTTGGCATCTCATCAGATCCCGTCCGATTGGCCGAAGGCCAAGAAAGACAAATTACGGTCCGATGCCAAGTATTACATTTGGGAAGACCCGTACCTCTTCCGCATAGGTGCCGATCAGATCATCCGGAGATGTGTCCCAGAAGGGGAATTCAACAATATCCTCTCTTTCTGCCATGACCAGGCATGCGGTGGCCATTTCGCCGGGCATAAAACCGCATCAAAAGTCCTCCAGTGCGGCTTTTACTGGCCCACACTGTTCAAAGACGCATACAATCACTGCAAGGCATGCAGTCGTTGCCAGACTTTGGGCAACATGAGCCATCGCGACAAGATGCCTATGCAACCGATTCTAGTATGCGAAATCTTTGATGTTTAGGGGATTGATTTTATAGGCCCCTTTCCTGTTTCGGATGGTTTCGAATACATTCTGTTGGCTGTGGACTACGTGTCCAAATGGATCGAAGCCATACCGACCCGAACCTGTGATCACAAAATCATTCTCAAATTCATTCATCAACACATTTTTTCAAGGTTCGGGATTCCTCGTGCAATAATCTCTGATGGGGGGACCCATTTCACAAATGCTCAGTTTAGGTCACTGATGACCAAATACGGGGTGTCTCACCGAATCTCTACTCCTTACCACCCCCAAACTAATGGTCTAGCTGAGCTGTCTAATCGGGAGATCAAGAAAATCCTGCAAGTCACTGTTCGACCTGACAGGAAGGACTGGTCGTCCCGACTTCCGGAAGCATTGTGGGCCTATAGGACCGCCCACAAGACCCAATTGGGCATGTCTCCCTTTAGACTAGTGTACGGAAAGGCATGCCACCATCCCGTAGAACTGGAGCATAAAGCCTATTGGGCAGTACGGAACTGTAATCTAGATCTTTCCAAGGCTGGGACCCACAGAAAACTCCAAATCAGCGAGATCGATGAATTACGCCTAGACGCGTACGAGAACTCGCAAATCTACAAGGAGCGGGTTAAAGCCTTCCACGACAAACACATCTCGAGAAAGATCTTTCATCCTGGTCAAAAGGTCCTACTCTTTGATGCCCGACTCAAACTCTTCCCAGGAAAACTGAGATCTAAGTGGGTCGGACCATATTTGGTCCAACAGGTTTTTGGAAATGGAGCAATCGAAATCAGTCCACTCAGCCACGATTCTGAACCTTTCATCTTGAACGGTCAGAGACTCAAGCCGTTCATTGATGTAACTTCTACTGATTTGGCTGAGGCATCTTATATCCTCCTTTCCCCTTGAGCTTATTGCGCCCAGCCGATGGCGTAAAACTCAGCGCTTAACGGGAGGCAGCCCGTCATTCTCTTTGAAAACCTGAAACTTGTTCCGACACCTTTTTGCACTTGAACTTCACACTTTAAGACAGCCGACTCCACCTCAGGTGCTTGCATCTGAGATTAGAAATCGTCCGCAAAAAAATTCAACCCGACCCATCCACTCATCCAAATTTCTGTCTTAAGGAACTAAGACCCCCTAGGTTACAATGAGGACATTGCAAATCTTAGGCATGGGGGGGTATGAAAGTGCAAAACTTGTAAGAAAAGGTTTCAAACAAAAAAATTCACATATGCCAAAAACACCATAAAAATTAAAAAATTTTCGAAAAAGAATAAGAGGAAAAGAGGAGAAGGAAATTTTGTGAAAGAGAAAAGAAACAAAATGAAAAAGGAGCACAAAATTATGAGAAAAGGTGATAGTCATTAGTAAGGAACTAAGGAATTAACCTAAGTTCTAGACCTCATTCAAGAAAATAACTGAAAAGTGCACAATGAGATTAGTAAGAATGGAAACCTTAGGCATTCTTGAATAGACTCTTAGTACCCATTAAGATCTGGACACTCCTCAAGAGGTTGAGGAAAATGAAAAGCTGAAGTATTAGGTCTAAGGCTTAGGGAGTATTTGGCCTCGTTAACTAATTTTTGGTTTACGGGACTCAGTAACCTAAGCACCCTAACCTCACACACAACCTGGTTCAGTAAGCGTAAAAATCAGAATCACGCAGAAGCGTCGCAAAATTCTGAAAAAAACACCTAGAATAGGAGCGGCCGATCAACACAAGTTGATTTGGACAACTTCCCAGCGCGGAGAGGCAGGAAATCCCCTCGAAGATGCGTAACAAAATATCATCTCCTCGGTGCTTGTCTCTTAGGATATTTACATATCCTACTGGGGGCATGTAAACACTCTACTGGTTCAGATTCCATGGATGGCATTATCTCGAAGTGTCAATTGCCAGGGTCTGGATTCGGCCACGGAACACCATGGATGGGATTATCTCGAAATCTCAATAGCCAGGGTTCCGGGGGTTGCCATGGGCAGTGCTATCTCGAAGCATCGATCGCCAGGAACCCTTGAGGATTGATGATGGGAGCAAGGAATCTGATACAGACCGTGTTGAAAAGCCAATCCTAGGCTAGAACTAAAAAGAAAAAGAGAGAGAAAACTCTCCAAACAGAAAAACTTTCTATCTCTCTCTTACAAAACACACTGCGAACTGAGCCAGGGCTAAAATCATTTAAAGCACGGGTGCTTTAACCACAAAGTCCAATAAACCTTAGGTTAGTTCTTGTGGACCTTAAAAACCTTTGCTAAAGACTGAGGCTAAGGCTAGACAGATTTGGATCTTGATTGGTACTAGAGTACCTTTTAGGCCTATGGTCAGCATTCTAACCTAATCTATGCTCAAATAAAAAAGGCACTTATCTAAAACTATTAAAAACTTCATGGTCTAGAACAAGGGTTGAAACCTTAAGTTTTTGCTAAGGGACTAGCAAAAGCTAGGCATGGGGTATGATGAGAACCTCATCATGAGCCATAACTAGCTCATTTTGACCTAATACAAAGGATAAAAGCTCCTACATATCTCAAGGAAAGGCTTAACTCAGAGAATTCTGAGTTTAAGAAGAAAATAAGTCATAAGGGGTAAAAATGCAATTTTACCAGTATAATCTGCATACAGGATAATTCAGGGCCTAAACATAGGTCAAAGCAACTTAATAAGAATAAAAGTGGGATGAGATGATCTAGCAAGGGCTACAGCAATTCCAAGAAACTAAATGATAATCTGTAACCCTAAAACAACCCACTTCAATCTACGAGGTTTGAGGCAAAGTAAAAGTATAATAAACCCTCTAAAATTCATAGAAAAATAATCTCTAGGGTTTAGAACCTTCAATTTGGCCTTCAGAACCCATTTTGACCTACATTGAGAACCATGGCCAATTAATAACTTAATTTGGGTTTTTGCATAAATTGACTGGTCAAACAAGGTTTAATATAGAAATGAAATTCACCATCAGATTCCTTAGGTCCTAATTAATCATGTATAAAAACTTGAGCCTAAGAAGAAACCTCCTTGACCGACTTTACACTTTGGTCCTCATATATTTACTTTTTGGCCCTCAACTTTTGAACCGTCGCATTTTGGCCCCTAACTCTCCTTCGTTCTTTGCGTTCAGGTCCCCCCTGCAAAACCTGCCGGCACCATGCTCTGGCGACCTTGCGCGGAGCATGGCGCCACGCAGGGTGAGGGGGAAAGCCTGGCAAGTAAACCAGGGGTGCCCTACGTCGTCAGCCGTCGCAGGGACACCCCCCTGGTCGCTGTAGCCCACCATACCGGCCGTGCGAACGCACGGACGGTATGGGTTTTCGTCTCCGGCCATCCTCCGGTGAGGGAGACACGTCGTCTCCCTCCGCCTTCCTCCCTGTTTTGATCCCTATAAATACCCCCCGTTGCTCCACCGACCTGGGCAGCTCGGATCTGACGGAGAAAACCCCCAACTTTCCTCTCCTCTCACTCCGGCAGACGCTCACCAGCTCCGGCGGTTCCTCCCCCTCCTCCTCTTCGCTCTACCGCAATACCAGCAGCAGAGACTTCCTCCCCTGCTCTTCCCACGCCACGCCGCACCCAGCTGCGCCTCTCCGGCTCTCTGCTCGCCACCGCCCCTTTCCCTGAGCATCTTCTTCTCCGGCGACAGTCGATACGACTGTCGCCCTGCTGCTCCCCCTTCGTCCCTGCAAGTAAGCTAGAACTACTTCCCTTCCTCTCCTCTTTCTTTCCCCAGTTTCAATTTGTTCAATTAAGCCCTCGACCGACCCTGACCATCGTCACCCCCTTCGTCTCCGGCCACCCTCCAACGAGATGCCCCCATCGCTCCACAGCCTCACACGCCTCGCCAACCCTCACCGAACCTCCGCCTCATCACACTGAGCACCCCCCACCCCTCCACTGCCACTCCACACCTCCGTAACGCTCCCCCAAACAAACCCATTTCTCCGGTTGCAGTCCAACCTAGGGCTGCCGCCAGACACCACCTTGCGGCTTGCCGCGCAGCTCCACACCTTCGCCGTGCCACGGCGAAGGTTCCCCAGTAGTTTGATCAGGCTGAGAGGCCATATTCGTGTCCGACAGGCTCTGAGGCTCGACCGCCATTAACGCACATTAAAGCAGCTTCTCCCACGCTCCAGGCTTGAGGACTCCAGGTCTCCAGCTGCTGCGGATTACGGGGAGTCCTGCGAAGGCAGCCAGCCAGCAACCGACGCAAATCGAAGCTGCAGCTGCAGAAGCAAGGCCGCGGTCTTCCAGCAGGTGCACGCGAGGAGAGGCCTCCGTTTAGTCCCACATCGATAAGCCTCACAACCTTTTCACCGTTTAAATTGATTTTGTGAATAAGCCTTACTGCCTCAGCACACGGGGTGAGGTCCCCTTCACCCGCCAGGTTACCCGGTCTCGTCCGCGCTCACGCCCCGCAGACCTGACCCGACCCGACTTAGACTAACCTGCACTCCTCGCCCACCACGCACGCCGGTGGGCCTGGACCCGGGCGCGACCCGTACCCGACTACCCGGCAGCTATGGGAGAGCTTTCCCAAGAGTGGTTTCAGAGAGAGAGAGATGCAGGGGGGAAGAGGGTAGAGTAGGTTTTGTCCTCTGACGTAAGCTCTGAAGTGTGCTGGCACAGGTGAAGAAGAAGGACCGCGGAAGAAGAAGGAAGCTGAGGGAGACACTGTAGCAACAAGCAGTTTAAGTCGTCTGATTTGGAAATCAGACAACGTCCTGAACGGAAAAGAAGAAAGAAGGAGGGACGACGTCCTGACTGGAAAAAGAAAAGAAGAAAGAAGGAGATCTGAAGAACAACAGAAGAAGGCGAGGCAGAGGAGAACACAAAAGAACAAGGGAAGAACTGAAAGAAGAAGAACAAAGAAGAAGAAGATCTGAAGAAAGACAGAAGAAAAAGGAAGAGCAGAAACAGCTGAAAGAAGAAGAAGAGCATCACCACTGCAGAAGAACATCACCTCTGCAGACAAAGAAGAAGAAGATCTGAGATGAGGAGAAACAAAGAGAAAAGAAGACAACAAATTCTTTCTCTCTCTTTCTTTATTTTTGTAAAAGAAACATGTATATCTCTAGAATACAACTTGCTCCCTGAGTTCGACCTCGGGAACTCTTTTATTTTCCGAGTAAAAAAATTTATATATTTGAAATGATGGCAACAACTGGCTATACTACAACGCTATAACAATAAACCCGGTTGTCACTACCACGACCATCACTAGGCTGCAATCGTCGATCCGAATCCATCCGTGCGGTCAGATTTGTCATTTGAAGTATGGATTTACACCATCTTAGCCCTTGATCTTCTAGGGTTCCCCGATCACTATCTAATGCTACAGATGCTTGATTAGGGCAATCTTGGAGTCGTTGAACTCCAATTGTCACCCTGATCATGTCTGTACGATTGGATCTTCGATCCGAGGCCACGATAAAAAGTTTGCCTTATCCAAGCACATAAAAGTAGACAATTAACCTCCATTTTATTCAAACTACTCTAAATGCAAGATGATGCATGTTATGCAATATTTATAGCATGCAATGCAATCCTATGCTTAAGAACATGCATAAATAGACATCTTAAGTAGTGTAAGCGTGTTTACATCATACGCTCATGCCTATCTTTTGCTAGTCCCTAGCAAAAACTATATGCTATTTATAAAAGAATTAGGTTGGATTATTTGGGCATGAATTATTTTCAATCATTAGGAAACTATCTACTTAGGATCTCAACTTTCAAAGACACAATATTGCCCGAGTATCTGCTAAAATGCAGACCGCCTCAAACCCTCGCATTATTCAAAGAAAATTTTCTTTTCCTCTTTTTCCTCTTTTCTAATTTTTTTTTTTGGATTTTCAAGTTTTAGGGTTTAAGAGTGCTTTCTACAGCCATTCAACTCACCCAATATTTGATGAGAACCCTAAGTTCTAAGCATCTTATTGTGAATGTGATAGACTTGTTGATCGGCTATTAAAACGCACTTCGAATTTCTACGCCTCTAGGTGACCTAGAAAGAATTCTGCCTAAAGGTGTATCTTTACAACCGGTAGCTTTCTCCCTACATTTATTTGTTTTTTCTTACGGGGTCAACACAAGGGTAAATCTAATGTATATCTCCACGATTTATTCTACTTCTCTGCTTCTTTCTAAGTGTTTTGGGAATTTTCAATGCATTTATTGAGCTGGGTTCTGGACAACCGGTCGATGAGCTGTTTCCATCGACAACTTGCCAGCCATACTCGTGTGGGAAGTGTGGTTTATTTCTTTTTTTCTTTTCTCCTTTTCTTTTTGATTTTTTTTCTTTTTGTTTTTTTTTTTAAGGTGGCTTCCCTCGTTTGAGATTTACCTAAAGGCAGCAAAAAGAGAAAGGTCCAGTGATTGGGCTCTGGACAACCTACCTATGGGTTGTTACCCACGATAACTTGCCAGCCATATCACCCTAGAAGGTTCATTAGCTACCCAATTTCCGTTAGAATCGCCGAACAACGAGTCAGTGCAAAGAAAGTGTAGATGCTTAAAACTCATAAATTCCCTCAAATCAGAGGGTGGGTTGATAAGTCGTGTACTTATCACCCAAACTTATTTATTCCAATTACGATTGAATTAAGATGGCGAGGGCTCGAAAGACAAATTCACATTTTAGTGTATACACAGGCTAATTAAGTCCAAAGACCTGAAGGGTCTTTGTGTTCAGGTCCTAATATAAAATTTCCTAAGATTGAAAATTCCTAATGTCCAACTAATCCCTCCTAATTTTTATTTTTAATTTATCTATAAATAAGAGGAGAAAAATAATTTACATGAATTTCACAAAGCTGACCAAATAATTCAAAAATGAATCCAACCCCCCATGCCTAGCTGATGCAATGTCCTCATTGAAAAAGAGACATGAAAGAAAGGGTAGAATATGAAAGATGTCACCTGAATATGAAGCTCGTTTTAGCCTTGTGTCATATGTACAACTGCTGAGTTTAATGCCGCCAGCTAGGCAAAGTCCAGCCAAAGAAGTCACAGAATGGCTAGAGCAACTGTGTCTGAGATGGGTTCTGGAGGAATACGGTCAATAACAGGCTTCAGATGTTGACCGTTGACTTTAAATGTGTTACCTGTCTTTGGGTCAGAAATCTAAATGGCTCCATTTGGAAAAATCTGGTCAATTATGAATGGGCCATTCCATTTAGATCTAAGTTTGCCAGGAAAGAGCTTAACTTTAGAATCGAATAACCAGACCTTCTAGTTTGGGTCAAGGCACTTGCGGGAAATCATTTGATCATGTAGAGCTTTGGTCCAAGCCTTGTAGATCTTGGCATTCTCATAAGCATCATTTCTAAGCTCCTCTAACTTAGATAGTTGGAGTTTCCTGGTCTTCCCAGCTAAATTTAGATCTAAATTGCATTGTTTGATCACCCAGAATGCCCTGTGTTCAATCTCTATGGGTCGATGGCATGCCTTTCCATACACCAAACGGAATGGAGACATGTCGATGGACATTTTATACGCCGTATGGTAGGCCCAAAGAGCATCCTCAAGCTTTTGAGTCCAATCCTTGCGATCAGGCCTAACCATTTTCTATAGAATGTTCTTGATCTCTTGATTAGAGATCTCATCTTGTCCATTCATCTAGGGATGGTAAGGTATGGAAATTCGGTGATTAACCCTGTATTTGGCCGATAAATTCTGGAATTGGGCATTAGTAAAATGAGTGCTACCATCACTAATGATAGCCCTCGAAATCCCGAACCTACTGAAGATATTTTTCTTGACAAAATCGATGACCACCTTGTCGTCAAGTGGGAATCGCCTCAATCCATTTGGACACATAATCAACAGCAACAAGAATGTACTGATGTCCAAATGAATGGATAAAGGGTCCCATGAAATCGATGCCCCAAACATCATAAATTTCGACAGGAAGAATTGGGTTTACGGGCATCATATCTCCCTTAGTTATGCTCCCGAGTGCCTAACATCGAGAACATGACCTTGAGAAATCCTAGGCATCCTTGAATAAAGATGGCCAATAGAAGCCAGATTGCAACATTTTTGCAACCGTCTTTTTCCTGGAGAAATGTCCACCACACCCAGATGCATGGCAGAACTCGAGTATACTGTTGAATTCATTCTCCGGTATAAAATGGCGAATAATCTGATCAGAGCCGATGCGGTACATCTCAGGGTCCTCCAAGAAGTAGTATTTGGCCTCAGATTTGAGTCTATCCCATTGTTGCTTGGTCTAATCGTGGGGGATTTGACAAACAGCCAAATAGTTAACAATGTCAGCAAACCATGGGGTGTGGACACCTAAAACTGTAAGAATAGTTTCATCCGGAAAAGTGTCAGCAATCGGAATGTCCAGACAAGAAGAATCACCTAGGAGTCTCGACAAATGATCCGCTACCACATTTTGTACCCTGGTCTTATCCTTGATTTCAAGATAAAATTCTTGAAGAAGAAGAATCCAACGAATAAGCCTGGGTTTAGCATCCTTTTTGGCCAAGAGATGTCTCAAGGGCGAGTGGTCGATATAGATAATAACATGAGACCCTAAGAGATAAGCCCTAAATTTTTCCAAAGCAAACACTACAGCTAGTAACTCCTTTTCAGTAACAGTATAATTCCTTTAGGCTTCATCCAGAGTTTTACTAGCATAGTAGATGACAGAGGGCTTTCTATCAATTTTCTAACCCAAGACAGCCCTGACTGCGTAATCAGAAGCATCGGTCATGATCTCAAAAGGGGCTATCCAAATTGGTGGTTGCAATACTGGATCACAGGTGACTGTCATTTTTAGGAAATCAAATGCCTTTCGGCACCATTTTTCAAAAACAAATGACGTTTCTTTGGCAAGAAGATTGCTCAAAGGATGAGCAACCTTCGAGAAATCCTTGATGAATCTTCGATAAAATCCCACTTGGCCAAGAAATGATCGGATTTGTTTAACAAATGTGGGAGGAGGAAGTTTAGCGATAGCATCAACCTTAGCTTTATCCACTTCAATTCCCCATTCAGAGATTACATGACCCAAAACGATGCCTTCTTGGGTCATGAAATAACTTTTCCCAGCTAAGGACCAATCGTGTTTTGATACATCACTTAAGAATAATTTCCAGATTAGCCAAACAAGAGTCAAATGATTCTCCAAAAAAAGAGAAATCATCCATGAATACTTACATAAAATCTCCGACCATGTCAGAAAATATGCCTAGCATACACCTTTGAAAAGTCACAGGTGCATTGCATAACCCGAAAGGCATCCAACAAAAAACGAAGGTTCCGTAGGGACAGGTGAAAGTAGTTTTTTCCTGATCCTTGGGATGGATAGGAACTTGGTTGTATCCCGAGTAGCCATCAAGAAAATAGAAGTACTTCTGCCATGCTAATCTTTCCAAGATTTGATCGATGAAGGGCAGGGGAAAATGATCCTTTTTAGTGGCTGTGTTCAGCTTCCTATAATCAATACAAACCCTCCAAGAGGAAGCTGAACGAGTTGTGACAGATTCTCCTCTCTCCTTAGTCACAATGGCAATACCGGCTTTCTTTGGAACAATCTGTATGGAACTTACCCAGGGACTATCAGAGATTGGATAAATAATTCCTGCATCGAGCCACTTTATGATTTCCTTTTTGACCACTTCTCGCAAATTTGGATTCAATCTCCTCTGCATCTGGCGAGATGGACGGGATCCATCTTCCAAGAATATTCTATGATTACGGTAAGATGGCTCGATCCCCCTGAGGTCATGAATGGTCCAACCAATTGCCTCCTTATGTTCCCTCAGGACCTTGATTAATTTAATCTCTTGCTCCTTTGTCAATTTAGCACTGATAATCACAGGGAGCATCCTCTGTGGTCCTAAAAATTGATATTTCAAATTCTCAGGCAATGGTTTCAGTTCAAGCTGGGGTGGGTTGATGATTGATGGTAGGGTAGATGCTCAAGATTCAACAAGAGGAAGAGGTTGTGAGTGAACAAAATCAATAACCTCTTCAGAAGATGGTAGGTCAGCCATAGAGGGTTGTGGGTCAAATTCGTCATCCAAGGAGGAACTTTTGAATGAAGAAACCATCAAACAAGTTTCAATGTTATCATCATCCTCATCAAGCTCCTCAATAAATCCACAATCCTCAAATTTATTGATCACCTTAAAAATATCCAATTTCATTCATTGGTCCCCAAAGGTGATTTCCATGCTATAGCTTTCACAATTAATGTTGGCCTTAGCGGTAGCCAGGAACCGACGCCCCAGAATGATGGTCATGTTCTTCAGATTAGCAGGTACATCCATGTCAAGGACAAGGAAATCTACAGGAAAATAGAAATCCTTGACCTTAACTATAACATCTTCAATAATGCCTTGCGGATTTGTGACTGAGCGGTCCGCTAACTGTAGCGTTACTGAAGTTGGCCGAAGTTCACCTAACCCAAACCTCTCGTAAAGAGAAGTCAGAATTAAGTTGATGGATGCACCCAGATCCAAAAGTGCTCTATCAAATGTGTAATCTCCGATGACGCAAAAAATCAATGGAGCACCAGGATCTCTCTTTTTCTGAGGGAGGTGGTGCAGGATAATAGAACTAGCCTGCTCAGAGAGTACCACCTTGCTTGGAACAGATTCTCTCGACTTACGCTTTTGTGTACATAATTACTTTAAAAATCTTACGTAAGCCGGTATGTGCTTGATAGTATCAAGGAGCGGAATATTGATCTCAACATTCTTAAATAGATTCAGAAGCTCGTCATTGCTATCAACAGACTTCTTCTTCTTTGATTTGGTTAAGGCTTCAGGAAAATGAACATGAGTCAGATCTTTGGAATCAGGTTCCTGAACCTTGATTTCTCCATCAGAATTCTCCTCTCTCTCCTCTAGTTCTTCAGGTTTCAAAAGATCAGAATAGTGTGGTTGTGGATCCTGAGTCTGCTTAGCGCTCCTCAAAGTGACAGAATTTGTAGATGCATAAGAATTTGGGTCTTAGGGAGGGTTAGGAAAGATTGGAGGGGCTTGATTAGCCATGAATTGTTGATTTGCAGAAGAAGAAGAAGAGGACAAGGAACCCTGCTCAACCACCTGAGCATGTGCGTGTGGGTCCCTCTGATTTCCATACCCATGGGCTTGGTTGCCCGAATTCATAATATTTCGCTGGTTGGGTATGGGTTGGGATGGTAGAGATCCAGGTTGACGAGAGTTAGCAATGAACCCAGACTGCAAGTTGTCCAGCAAGGTTCTCATTTGTTGCATGACCTGGAGCATGGATCCTTGCATCTCTACCATTTGTCAGTTGAAATCAGCCTGCCCTGCGGGTTGATGAGCATTCCAAGCTGGCTGATTGACCTGATTCGGAGGCAACTGAGTATATACATGACCCTGACCCATTGGTCGTTGCGGAGCGTAGTTGCCGAGTTGGAATTGGGTCTGTTGCCCTAGGTTTTTCCAAGAGAAGTTAGGGTGGTTTCTCCAACCTGGATTATAGGCATTGCAGTAGGGGTTGGATCTAACATTCTCTTGTACAGCACAGACATCCTCATAGGGTGAGGATGGAGAGAAAGAAAGGGAAGGATCGTAAAAATTGGGATCAAAGGCCACAATTTGGAACCCGTGAGGTTCCGAAAAATGCTGACTCACATGTTGAGCTGCATCTAGTTGATTCATGAACTCCCACCCAGAAGGAGCTCGTGAAGAATGGAATCCCGAATTTTGGGATTGAGTGGATCGAGAGTTGTTCATAGAATTTCCAGCCATCCACTCTTCCATTCTCTTAGCAACTAAGTCCACCTTATTGTGTTTGTTACAAATCAATTCCATATCAAATGAATGAGAGTCATGGACTTCATTGACATTTGATCTGGGCAGCTAGGACCAGTTAAATATATCCATGGAGGCATGATTGATTGAATTCTCACTCATTTCCTCAAATAAATAATGTGCACTATCAGCATCTTTATTGAGGAAATTGCCTCCGCAACAAGCATCCACATGATTTCTGAGTTGCTCAGTCAACCCATGATAGAAGATCTACACGAGTTGCCATTTTGGCACCTCGTGGTGTGGACACCTCCGCAATAAGTCCTGGAATCGCTCCCAGTCCACATGAAACTGCTCCCCCGGCCGCTGGGTAAAGGTAGTGATTGCCCGTCTCAAAGCATTGGTGCGTTCGACTGGGAAGAATTTCTTCAGAAAGGCCAATTTCAACTCATTCCAGGTTGTAATTGTCTTCCTATTGTCCTATACCAATGTGCGGCATTATCCCTAAGAGAGTGGGGGAAGAGCCTCAT
The DNA here is from genome assembly GCA_037157565.1 of Thalassia testudinum. Classification (NCBI taxonomy): domain Eukaryota; kingdom Viridiplantae; phylum Streptophyta; class Magnoliopsida; order Alismatales; family Hydrocharitaceae; genus Thalassia; species Thalassia testudinum. Next base: position 217,992,047 of record JAZHRO010000031.1, on the reverse strand, counting down.
GATCATTTGCTCCTCGTTTACGTTTCGTGCCTTGGTGGTCTGGACCAAAGTGGCCAAGTCCTCCAAGTGCTGAAACGGATCTTCGGAGCCAAGCCCATGATAATGTTTAATTAGGCTTAACACCTGGGGCTTGATTTCTACACCACCGGCTGGAATCTGGACGCCCGGACGTTCCCCGTAATTTGAAGGATCATAAAAATCCTTCAAGGGCTGAGTGCCCTGCATTCTCTGGAACCATTCCTACATTCTCTACATTTGTTCCAGCTGCCTTCGAAATTCTTCCTGTGGATTTCCAAGCAGAGGAGGCTATTGGTCGGCCATGGGATCAATTTGACCAAAATCCAACTTGCACCTCCTAGAATACTCCAATGGTCCTTCCAATCGGGGATTCAATGACCGTCTTCCCAGCATAAACTAGGAGAAGGTCAGAAGGACTGGGGATAGGGACCCTGCAACACAACAAAACAAGTCTGTCCATAAGTGGGGCAGCCAAAGGATCTACTACCACCCAAAACCTGCCTTAAGACTGTAAATGATTTACTCTACTTGCGTCTATTTAATCCAACCAGTTAGAAGGAGGGATGGGGAGAAGATTCTTCCTTCGGCTTTCGCCTCCGGTTCCTAGTGTACCCCCCAACCGCAGTCGTTTGATGCTACTCCCCTAGCTAGACATCAGATTAATCAGTACAAGTAGGTTAATCAAAGACAATCTCAGACTAGGCCCTGAAGAGCGAATCAGACCTTAAGGCCAACGTCTACTCAATTTTATTAAGGCCTGGGATTGTGGTGCTTATGGAATGTGATGGGCCCTTAAAATGGGTTGTGCCCTTAATGATTGATTGGGATTTGTGTAAGTGCGTGCACAACCAGGATTTTTAAGCAAGATTATTTGTGATGCGTGGATTTTAATGTTCAAATCTTTCTTAAGTTGGTTTTAGGGTTTCAAATTAGGTGGATTGCAATCAAGTTTCTAGGAAAACCAAGTTGTCAAACATAGGTGAAGATTGTTTTCCTTTAAAACCAAAAAGAAAGTGGAGTGCCTAGAATAGACCTAGATTGAAAACCCTAAGGAGGAGCTACTTGATGAGTTGATTTTAAGTAGAGTGGTGCGGCCTAAACAGCTCAAACAATTGGCCACAAATGCACCACTAAGTTAGGCACACAAAGATGGTTAACCTAGAATGATTTCTACTCTTTTATGTGTTGCTTTATGTGTACCAGTTCCACAGATCAGAATCCGGTTGAGTAGAAACAAATCAATTCGGTTAAGTGCCTTGAATGTGGGTGTACGTTGTGTGTTTGTTGAAAATTGCCCCACAAGATTATCTTTTTGTTGTTTTTTTATATAAATGAGAGTGGAATGAATGTGAGTGAGAATCCAAACAACCAAACTATTCCTAGGATTTATGCAAACACCTAGGTTAATTGGAATTTCTATTTAATGTGGCGAACGAAATCTATAGAGGGGGGAAGAATGGGGAGCACTTATAGTTGTCTTCAACTGCACTTTACTCCAGTCTACCACTTGATGATTCCATGATGGAGGTCTCTACAAAACAATAGACATAAGAGAAAGCAAGTTAGAAAACAATAAAGTGCAAGAAATGCGAAAAGAAGATCAGAAATCGTTGCCTCCCCGGCAACGGCGTCAAAATGTTGAACGTACGAGTTACTACGCTAACATGTTTGGTTTTTAAAACCTTGTAGCTGTAGCTTGAAAGAGAAGAACTCGTGTTCAACAAATAAAATTTATACCGAAATTGAAATTCCGGGTCGAACACAGGAGGCTACGTCGAGCTATTTGGCAATTATATTTTTTTTAGAATTTTTCTTGAAAAGTGAGGCGATGTAATTATAATGAAGCTATAATAGCAATCAGACTAAAAAGGGAAAGAGAGAGAGAGAAAACAAGCATTCAATATTTCAAAATGTTTATACAATAAAACCAAATAAGAATTACTCTAGAAAGTGGGAAATCAGCTACACTAGATGGTAGGAAAATTTTACACTGGAAAGCTGTAAAGAAGAATGGGAGAGAGAAGTTATCCTCCTCGACGATCGCTTGGAGGACGAGCCAGATGGGACAATGCCTGGACGAAGGAGGACGAAGCAGAAGAACGGGAACGGAGCAGCACGTCGTCGTCGTAGCGGGATCCACTTCCAAACTAGGACGAAAATTTTGACTTTATCTCGCGAGGAGCATCCTGAGTGTGGGACAAGCTTCTCTTGAGATTTGGAGAGGTAGAGAAGAGAAGGAAGGAATGAGAATTTCATGTGGAGGGGGCCCCCTTTTATAGTTGCAAGGAGTGGGGGCAAATTGGTCATTACATCTCTGAAAACATTAATTCAGGACCTTTAGTGACGGATAAAACCATCGCTAAAGGTCTGAACGTGGGCGTAGTGGGCAGCGCACGGGCACCTGCTCGCCTGCTCGCGCGCGCAATGCTTGCGCACGTTCAGCGGTCCTCAGTGATCGGACGGTTTAAATCGCACCTTCGCCCGCCTCGCTGTGTGCCCGCCCGCGTGCGATGTCGCGTCCTGACCACGCGTGTAATAGCGTGTGGGTGCTATCGGCATGCACAGCCATTCGATTGCGATTTGACGCTCGCCTGCGCTCGCTGGACCGCTTGCGAAGACTCGATCACGTGTCTGAAGGCAGCCGAACGTCTTATCCACAACGCTGCACGCGTGGATGGGGTAGGCGGCTGAAGTTTTGAACGCATGTTCAAGATCGTTGGATCGAGATCCAACGGTCCAAATTGCGCATTGGATTCTCTTTGGAAAGGAAGCGATGGACCTGAGGGCTGGTTGGATGGCTGAGATGGCACCACGTGGCCCCATCTTGGCCATCCATCTTCTTGATGATGTAGATGGTGCAACGGGTGTTGGATTGACTCGATTTTTTAGTCGTTAGGTTGCAATTGCTGGTCCGAATCCATCCGTGCATTCGGATTTGTCGTTTGATGTGCTGATTTACACCATCTTAGCCCTTGATCTTCTAGGGTTCCCCGATCATTATATGATGCTACAGATGCTTGATTAGGGCGATCTTGGAGTCGTTGAACTCCAATCGTCACCCTGATCACATCTGTACGGTTGGATCTTCGATCCAAGGCCCCTATAAAAAGTTTACCCTGTCCAAGCACATAAAACGAGACAATTAACCTCCATTTTATTCAAACTACTCTAAATGCAAGATGATGCATGTTATGCAATATTTATAGCATGCAATGCAATCCTATGCTTAAGAACATGCATAAATAGACATCTTAAGTAGTGTAAACATGTTTACATCAGTCAGCCCACTTTGAAGTGTAACTAGAAGCTTGGTGTAGTGGCTGGTATATAGAATGGGGTTGCTGCTGCTGAGACGGGAATGGCTACTACCTAGGGTATGTGTTTTGCGCATTCCTGTATTGCCTGGTCTGGTAGTGTGGATCTTGATATGGTCTCTGTGAGTTACCAGTCCAGGAGAAGTTTGGATGCTGGCGCCAACCAGGGTTATATGTCTCTGAATATGGGTTGTTACATCCGTATCCTTGAATAGCACTGACGTCCTCGTAGGCCGAAGATGTCTAAGATGTATATCCATCAAGGGGATACATATTATAGTCAATAGGTGATGCGTATCCCTGGTCATATGGTGCTAGATCGGGATTGTTTACAGGATCTCGTAAATAAGGAGAAGATGCATCCTGAGTGAGTAGATTAACTCGAAAAAGATGGGCTAGGGGTGCATAGGAGGGTGTTGGCGCAGCAGAGTTTAGGTCAGATTGACCCTAAATAATTTGATCAATCTTTTTCTCGATCAGGTTTATTCTATCCAGCTGCTTGACGATGATATCCATGTTGGCTCGAATAGACTAAGTGTGAGCCTCATGGACACCAACCTACTACTGAACAGGCCGCTGGAACTAGTTCATGGACGTGGCATTCATGGAGTTCTCCACCAAAGATTCGAACAACTCAAATGAGCTGTTCTCATCTTTCGCGAGGAAATTCCTGCCACTAGATGCATCAGCTAGATATCGATGTGTGTCATCCAACCCATGGTAAAAGATCTAAACTAGGTGCCATCTGGGTATACCATGGTAAGGGCACTGGACAAGGTCGTGAAAACAATCCCAGGCGTCATGCAACTTCTCCCCAGCTCCTTGGGAGAAAGTCGTGATCGCACGCCTCATCACATTCGTTCTACCATTTGGGAATAACTTTTGTATGAATTCACGTTGTAATTCCAGCCAGGTTCCAATTGGCTTCCCAATGGTCTTGAACCAATATGAAGCTTTGTCCCTCAGAGAAAATGGGAAATGCTTCATCAGAACAATCCCAAGATCAACATTCCTGGGTCGAATCGTTTCTATGAGTTGACTCAAGTCCTCTAAGTGCTGGAACGGATCTTTGCTTGAGTTTCCATAAAAATGACTATTGATCAAACCAATCACATTAGGCTTGAGCTCAAACATGTCTCTGCCTACGGGAATCCAAACTAAGGGTGCGACGATCGATGCAGCTGGATCATAGAAATCCTGAAGTTGTTCTCCTTGCAGTTGATGCTGCATTCTGTTAAGCGTCGCTAAAATACAGTCCATGCTCTGCTGATGTTGCTCCTTAGATTCAACAACCCAGGCCTCCAGATGAGCCATCGGTCCAGATTAACAGCATCCTGACCCGGTCTCAGTCCAAGTCCAGGATTAGCCATTTCCTCTAAGGAAGTAGAAGAAGTGGGGAGAGAAGATGGTCCTAGCGAGGTGACTTGCCTCCTTGGGAGAAGCTCCCAAGGTCCAACCAATTGAGGTCTAAGTGACCTCCTTCCTTCCATACACCACCTAATCCCTGGGTTGGTGTAGCCAAGCCAGACAAGGCTAAGGCCCTGTTAATCAGATGGTCCTTATGATCGGATGACCAGATTTTTCATTTTAAGTTCTAATTCCTGAAGAAAAAAAATTCGTCGTGCAATCGACTGAAAGTGATTTCTGCCTCTCAAGCTAACCCAGCCAGTCTGGTTACGAGGGGACTAAGCGGAAGGTTCTTCCTTTGTCTTACGCATCTGATTTTGTTACCCCTTAGCTGCGGTCATTTGACACCACCCTGCAAACTTAGTCACCAGGTTTGGCAAGAGAAATTGAAAACACCCAGTAGTGTGACAACGAATTCAGGTTGATTTCGTGTTTTAAAATTAATTTTATCCCGTTTTTCTTTAGTTAGGGTTTGTGGTGAGTGGACCACAAGGTGACCTAGCTCACCGGCTAAGCACTAGACTTGACTAAGTCTAGGCTAGCCTAAATGTGTTATCTATAGTGTAACCCTAAAGATGTAACCTATGGTTCATGCAATTCTAGGGTCTTCCTTATTTTTTCTTCTTCAACAGACCACGAAATTAAGACCAATTCTTTGATAAAAATTTTAATCAAAATAAGTTGAAATTTTGCAAGTAGATTCCTTTGTCAATTATCTTTCCAGAGAATATTATTCTATAATTTCCACTATTTCAACCGAATTTATAGAGATTTTTGAATGTTAGGGGGTTAGATTTGGAATTTTGTCCCCTGGTAAATTTTTCAAATTGAAATAGTATAAATGACTTTCAAAAATTTGGGAAAAATATGGAAATTAAAGCTAATGAGATCAGCTTTCAAACCTCACCATTTTCATTCAAAACAGATTCATAGATTGCTCGGAATTACTTTTTAAATTTTGAAAAATTTCATATCTAGGTCAGTCTGACCCCCTTGCACTTCGTGAATTTTTAAAAATTTTGTACTTATACTTTTTTAAATTGAATGGTTCCATTTAAAAGATGGTTTGAAAATGAAGGCCAAGCTCAAATTTTAGAATTTTTCGTTCACTAATTTTTCGGCAATTAAATTTTTAAATCGGAATTTGAAGTTTGGCCGAAAATGAGAGGGTGGTGAGAAAGTTTTAAAAGGTGTTTGAGTTTAAAATTGAAACTTTCCACCAAAAAAAATTTTTTTTCAAAAAGGATTTTTTTTCTCAAAAGATTTTCAATTTTTTTTTTTTTGCTATTTCAAAACTAACCTAGGATTCAAAAAGAAACTAATCTAACTACCTAGATTTTTTTTTCTTTTCCTTCAAAGAAATCTGACCTAGGGTTCAGAAAGGGAAATGTTAATCTAAGATGAGATGTGCACCTGAATTTTGTTTTAATCTGCACTCGTTGCGTGCGTAGATTCCTGTTTTTCCTATTTTTCTACACATAAAAAAGAAACAAGCAGAGGAAGATTTGTCATTGATAACTCAAAAGATCGAACTCAAAAATGACGTTGCCTCCCCGCAACGGCACCATTTTGTTGTCCCTTGTAAAGCACATTTTTGATAAGAAAAAGCATCGTAGTATAGTACACAATACGATCAACAAATATATTTATAAAGATAACGAGACTTGGAGTCCCGGTCATTCGTCTCTGTGAGGCATTTTTGGAAATGCAGATTTGAAATTGATCTCTTTCGCTCTACTTAAAATCTCATGCCGGTTTATGGTGATTTACGTATTGATGTATGACAAGCTAGGTTCCAAAAGATAGTAATTAAAACATGCAACTTCAATCACACCAAAAGATGATAACTAGGCACATGGTGATTTTCAACATATATATTTATATATATAAAACAAGATGATGGTATCAGAGTTGCAAAGCACAAGTAGAGGAATGCTTGTATAGGGAAATAAATCTACTCGCTACTAGAAAACGACTGCATACATCAATCTATGGGGGGATTTTGCATGCATCATTGGGGGGGAATAAAGAGCTACACTACTAAGCAGTAAGTAAAGCATGCAAATCTAGGAAGAACTATAATCTAATCTAGCAGAAATAAGGGCATTCGGAGGTTGCTTCGATGGCCTTTGATTTAGTTGAGAGGAGAAAGAGGGGCATCCAATGGTGCTTAGGCTGACCCTTGGAGAGAGGTTGGAGAGGTGATCCAGCATCTTGGTGTGGAGGTGGTGGTGGCCATGGTGAAGCTACTCGTGGGCATGGAGGTGGAGTGGATGTGGAATGAAACTAAGCTAAATGGAACCAACAGTGGATGGTTGCAAATGGCCACACGTTAGGTATTTTTATAGACCTAAGGGAAGCTCTCTAGAGAATTATGGAATTCTCTATAGAGGCCTCTGGTAGGAGCTCATGGGAGAGAGAGAGAGAGGATGGATGGTGGCTTTTAGATCCACCAAATGTGGATCTAAAAATTGAATGGCTCTTGGTTGCTAATTTTCGCAACCAAGGCAACAACACATGGTAGAGAGTTCTAGAGAACTCTAGGCTAGTTATTTTCATGTGGATGGTGTGTGTGGGCATGTGTGGGTCGAAACTTAGGTGGCTAGGTTGATTAGCTTAGGTTCTAGTAGGTTTAGGTCAAGGTAGGTCTGAAATAAGGGTTGTAAACCCTAATTCACTAAGGTGAAGCATAGTTAAACTTAATACAAGTTTAATTGGGTGTGTGAAAACTTAATTGAGGGTAAAATAACTCAATTAAGTTAGGTCTAGGTCAATTGGACTCTCACTGAGTCCAATTGTATAGTGTGTGGTGAGATCAGGGCTCAATTGGATTCAATGAGTCCAATTGAATAGGCTAATGGAATTGACTAAGATCCAAGTCAATTAGGTTTAGTGAGGACCTAATTAGGTCCTTAGGGAGGTCTAGAGGTGATGTACTAGGGTTAGGGCACCTTAATTAAGGTTCCTATGGGATTGGAATTGGGTTTAGGGACCTAGAGATCCAAGATCAAGGCTTGAATCTCAAAATAGGGTCTGGAGGGTAGTTCTGGACATCCAATAATAGTGTCAGATGTCTTATAGTGAAAAATCAGAAGTCCAAACTTGTTGTCTGGATGTCCAATCTGAGTCAGGAGGGATTCTAGGTTCTATCTTGGCTATTCTGCAGAAATTGGACATCTAACCAAGTGTCTTGACGTCCAATAACACTACAGAAGTGCGTTTAAGGTGTGCGGGAGTTGGTTAAGGGTTCTAAACATCATATAACTTATCTAGACGTCCAGATAGAGGCTAGAATTTGGGTTTTAAGGTTTCCTAGGGTGCGGTGACCTAATCTATGTATGGCTAAGGCTTGGGGAAGCTTCTAGGCTATCCTAAGGCTAGGATGGTCCTAAGTTCTTCATAATTTACTGCTTTATTCCTACTTAAATAGAATAGCATACCTCAACCCCTTACATTATTGTCTACTACATCTTATTCTAGGTCTTCTGTTCCAGCTTTGCTGCAACTCCAGTTATTCTTTATTTTTCATATCCAGCTTTAGATCTGCCTTCTGGTCAGCTTATTAGCTATAATTGACATAATGTACCTAATCAGCACATTATAGCATTATTTTCTGCATAGCTAAAAGAAAGCACTAGAGATGCAAATAATGCCTATGCATGCATGAATTATCCTAACTTATGCTAAGTCTTAGCCTAATTTAGGCCAATTAAGACCTATGATTGCTGCACAATCATCCACCTACTTAAAGAAAAAGAAAGAAAAAGGAGAAAAAAAAATAAACAAAAACACACTTCACCACACGAGTATGCCTAGCAAGTTGCCGTGGGTAACAGCCCATTGGCCGGTTGTCTAAAGCCAAGCTTAAAAAAATTCACAATAACTCCCAAAACACATAGGGAAGAAATGGGGAAGTAGAATGAACCAGGGAGATATACATTGGATTTGCCCTTGTGTTGACCCCAAAAATAAAAGAAGTAGGGAGAAAGCTACCGTTCGAAAAGATAAACCTCTAGGCAAGGTCACCTAGGGTCGTAGAAACCAGAAGTTCATTTTAACGGCCACCTAGTGAGTCTTTCACTCTTTTCACTAGATATTTAGCACTTAAAGTCCCTTTGGAGTCTTGGGCGGGTTAGGTAGCTATAAAAAGTTATCCCGAAACTCTCAAACTCCAGAAGTACAAAAAAAAAGAAAAGAAGAAAAATAAAAAAAATATGTATCTTTGCTTTTCAAATAAGGCGAGGACTTGGGTGGTCTGCATTCTAGTAGACACCTGGGCAGTATTGAGTTTTTGTAATTAGGTCATGGGGTGGAGATTTTATAAAGCAATCGACAAATTTTGCCTAAGTAATCAAATCCTGATTCTACTTTTATACATAGCATTTAAGTTAATTTTGCTAGAAACTAGTAAAAAGTAAGCATGGAAGTATGATAAATACACATGAATTCATGATAAAATGCTTATTTAAGATAGTTCCTAAGCTTAACATTGCATATCATGTTATAAATATTGCATAACATCCATTCATGGCATTTAGGGTAGTTGTGTATTATGTACATTAATTCTTCCATTTTATATGATGAGGAGGTAGTGCGACATCCTTATGGGCTTTGGATGAAGAATCCAACCATACGGATGAATCCAGAGCGATGATCGCAGTCCGACAATGTGAAAATCACCTCGATCAGAGCTTCGAAGCACCCTCTACAAGAAGTTGAAGACGGACGACCCAAGTGGTGCCACATGGAACCATCCAAGCCGCCCCAACCTGAGCCATCGTACCCGACCTCAAGCAAGGATTCACCTCGACGGTTGGATCTTCATTCAACGATCAAGGTGCACGCGACTGCATCGCCCTCCACTCGCCAAAACGTCGCTTTGGCATAATGGTCAAGACGAGTGCTCGCAAATCGCGAGCATGAGTTTGAGCCGCAATCCACAGCACCCGCTATAGCGTCGGATGAAATAGGATCGTTCGATCTCGATCTAGTGGTTGAGACTCTTCACGCTCTATCTGACATCGCCCACCAACAGGAGACTGCATGCCAGATCGCCATCTGGGGCATGCATTTAAGACGACTAGGATTCGCGCCCACCGTCCAATCCTCGCAATTGTACGAGGCTCACGATTCAAATCAAGGCACGTGCAATCTGAGGGCAAGTCTCGGTCGTGCGATCTTCATCCGATGGTTGCCAACGCACATGCCAGCAATGCAGATTTCAAACGCGAGCGCATGCACGTTCTCTTCTCACGATCACAGCTGCCCATGCTTGATCCAAAGGCCAACAATCACCGCACCCTATGCCAGCTGTAGCCAAGCTTCCAAGTGCTAGCTAAGGTGCGTGAATGCATTAACGACATCTCTGGCAGGTCTTTAGCGACATGTTAAATGTCACTAAAGGCCCGTGCATGCAAACCACCTCCATTCCACCACTATATAAACACCCCTACACCCCCTATTCCTCTTCATCTCTACCTACTCTTCTCCCACCTACTCCTAAGCTCTAGTTGCCTACCAAAGTTCCATTAGAGCTTACTCTCAAGCTCCAAAGGCCTCTTATTAGTGTAATGATCCTTTGCCCCACCAAACATTCGTCCTTCATCCCACCACCTTCATAAGAAGCCTTGGGGCCATCCTCCCACCTCCATTCCGGTAGAAGATCACCTCCGTCTCCTTACCTCCATTCCAAAGCCTCGATGAAGCATTCCTCTACCTGGCATCCTCCTACATCTCAACTCCTTCATCCAAGCTTCCACTAGGTGTTGTCGTCTCGCCGAACAGCCAATTCGGGAGATTTCCTCTCACCCCTATCTCTTTTATGCTTTCATAGGTCATTGTAATTAACATTAGAGTGACATATATCATAGTTATTCCATCTCTCTTGTGAATTTATTCTGCTTGTCTTTTTATTTCAAAACACAAAAAAATAACAAAACCTCGAAATAGCAAAAAGAAACAAAACTTAGCATAGTTTTCAATCGAAGTAATTGTTGCCTCCTTGTGTTCGACCCAAGACTCCCTTGGAGTTTCAGTAATAAATTGTATTTGATAGACGCATTTTGCCAACTACGACGATGAGTTCTCCAAACCATAATTTTAATTCACGAAATATGCCTCATCAGCATGGATGCAAAAGATGCAGAGCTACTTGTAATGAATACTGGGTTGCCTCCCAACCAGCACTAAGTTTAACGTCATTTTCAAGACTTAAACCCAAAAATATGTAGTTCAAGTAAATGGGTTTCGTCAAGATTAAAATGAAGATGTGATCATGTAATGCAAGGATCAGTGATCCACAAATGCGGATCAGCTGATGGTGAATACTAAGCCCAAAAGGTCGGAAAAATAAAGTGAATAGGTTTGAAACTATTTGCAGCCATATGCTACAAAAGAGAGAAATGTTAGTGTGGGTGTCATAGTGGAAAGTAGATAATGGCAACCTTAAGACGTGATGCACAAGGAAGGCAGATGAGGTTGATATAGGGTGGTTTGTGGGGAATAAATCATATGGGTTCTAAAAGTGATGGGAAATAAAAGGAGGGACCCAAGAGGTGTAGTCTGAAATGTTATAAGTAACCACTTCGCAAGTCAAGTTAGGTATGGATGGATGTCGAGTAGGTAAGTCAAATAAGATCCAGTTGTCCATCTCATTAGTTCTGGACTTATCAGAATCCTCAATCCTATCCCTAGGGTGATCAAAAATCTTATTTGAGTCGCCTAAATCATGATTCAAGTCTTCAAATATAATGGATGAAAATTCATTATTCCTTAAAATCACAGCCCAAGGGGGAGTAAGATCAGATTCTAGATTAGTCAATATCTCGAATTCTTCTAGTTCTGTGGACTTCTGAATTTGATCCCAATTGTCCTCCTTTTGAATTACATCATCTAAGGGATTGTTTTTCTATTCCTCATCAGTCAAATCAAGCTTCTCAGGATTCCATGATTCAGCTAAATTCTTTACTTCTTCAAATAGATCCTCATAAGTCATCCCCAATAATTCTATAATTTCTTGAACATCTTTTTCATAAGGGGATTGTTTGTCTTGTTCAATCTTGAGATGTTTAGGATAAGAGTCAGGGTTTTCCATAGGACTCTAGTGGATGGGAAGAGAAGGGTGTGAATTAGCTGAAACAGAAGTGAAAGCAGATTTGGCTTTAATATGGGATATGTTAGAATGATTATTATTACCAAATCCAGATATCAAATCGTTTAGGCACATCTGATCATGGCAATTCTCAGACAATATGACTTCAGAGCCATACAATAGTGGTTGGCTAGGAGTGTCACTATCCCTGATCTTTCTATATTCTTGATCTTGCTTTCATTTTCCCAAATCAACCACGTAGTCTAATCATATGTCTTTAAATATGAAAGACTCATACTCCAGCTTACCATGGATTGGCTCCTCAAAATAGAATGGTTGCAATTCAGGGCCTAAATCAAGATATAATTCCTCAAGTGAGCCTTTCTCCTCAAAGTTAGTTTTTGGGATATCAAAAAGGATCTGTTCTACATAATCACAGGGCTAGTCGGTGGGCTTAGTGTATGTAGAGGTTGAGATTGGATAAGATGACGTACTTAAGGTTGGATCCTCAACCTTGAATGGCTTACCACCAACTTGTGGCATACTAGGACTAGTTTTATCACCTTGTGCTTTCTGGATTCTATTGAACTATTTTGTCAGATTATTTGTATTTCTTTTATTAGCTTCTCTCATCCCATGGACTACTTGGAGCAATTAGGTGATCTCAGGATCACCGCCATGGTTAGGGATTTGATCAGGCTAAGGATAATAATTTCTAGGGTTTCTTTCCTCAATTGAATCAGAATATCTATCAACTGGATACCTAGGGTAAGAATCATATCCTTGGTTTGGTGTTGTAGGGTTATCCCAATGAGAAGGTAAAGTTGTTTAGGTGGAATTGGGATAATTTGTAAACTGATTTCAAGGATAGGATTGGTATTCTAGGTATTGGGATTTTGAGGCATATCCCTGATCTGGGGAGAGATCAGTTTGGCTAAATCGGTCCAGATAGTTGGTAATGCCAATTAGGTGTTGGTCCTGCATGGAGAGTGTCTTTTGAGGTCGTAGAGATCCTTGATATCCAATGATTCATGTGGGATTCGAGGTAGGCCCAGCTATACCTGGGGAACATGAGGTGTAGGCAAGGGAATCAAGTCCTGGGTGTTGAGGAGAGTTCTCCCATCTTGAAGAAGTTGAAGTAAGGGAAGGGTTAGGATAGGGAGAATAGTGTGAGGCAAAAGCGTATGGGTCCATGGTTTCCTCCACAATCAGTTCTTCCTCATGGCCATTAGTAATTGGAATGTATTCAGAAAAATTAGGTCTTCTCCTTAGTTTACTCTATAAAGGTGGTACCAAATCAGGGTTCAGAGACCTTTTAGCATCCATGTACTAGAAGAAAGTTAATAGATGGGAGGGAGAAGACAAACGAGAGAATACCCCACCCTTTCAATACAAGCAATCAAAATGAGAGAATACCCCACCCTTTCAATACAAGCAATCAAACCAATACTTATAGTGTTGACCCTAAATAGACCTGATCCTGGCTCCCTAAAACACAACTGAGTTAGATCAACCCTTGAATTACTTGGCTGGCTAGAAGGGTGGGGCCCATTAGGACACCCCGCACGGTAGGACACCACTAAAGGTTAATGTGGTTACTACACCGACCTTTCTTGTCACTAGTGGGTCCAAGTAGACAAGACCTTGAACTTAGCCCAATCTAGTTTCAAGTCTCCAAATCTATTAGTCCTGCCTAGGGTATGTCTACTTAGTTTTAGGCTTGGGTTTGATGTGCTTTTGGAATATGATGGGCGTTAGGGGAGTGTTTGCCCTTAAAGATTGATTTTGAAATGTGTGAAGTGCTCAGGCAAACAGGGTTCACAAGCAATTTATTATGATGAAGTGAAGTTTAATATTCGAATGATTGTGTTCATGAGTTTTAAGGTTCACTTGAGTTAATATTTTCAATCAAGGTTTTGATGAGGCACACAAGAGTTTTGCAAATCCCAATTTTTTTGATAGATTTTCTTTAAATATGGAAATAGAGGCGTGCACTATCCTTAACGTGGATCCCTAAGCATAGATAATTCTAGATGATTCTTTTAAGTTCAAAATCAGATGAGTGGTGTGACCCAAGTAATGCAATCACTTGATCTTATGGCACCACTAACTAGGCACTTAGAAAATATTTTTCGTGAATTTTTAATGCACATTATCTATTTTTTTATTATTTAAAGTGTACTGCAGGTTTTGTAGGCTATTTTGACCCTTAGTTGGTGATTGGTTAATCCGTACAATCAAAAGTCCAAGAAATAATTTTTTAAAATTTTTCCTAAATTCTTGATTATCTCAAGAATTGAGTGCCATAAATTTCAAGACAATAAGAGTTGCATAAAAATTTCTATAATATTTTGAGCTCTGAAAATTCAGGAACAATAACTATTTTGATAATAGATAAGTGCATGAATTTTTAAAATTTTTTTGTAACTCTGTTTTATATGAAATTTGGTTATGTCGTTGATAGCTTTAAAATCTATATCTAATAAATATTTGAGAATTTTTAGACATATGAATCTCTATAAATTGAATTTTTAATATAAAACTTTATTTCAGCTTGAAAATCAAGAGAGAATATATATATATATATATGAAAACAAATTCTAACTAATCCTGGGGTTCGACCAAACACCAAATTTTTTTTTTAATCTAACTAATCTAACCAACGAGTACTTACCTGAGATTTGAACTTGTGATTTCTCCATTTGTTGCATCTTTCCCTTGGATTTCAGCTCTTCCTACACATGCAAATAGAATAGGTTAGAAATCTCAAATAAGCACTATGAAGAAATGCTTCAAAAATTTCCATTGCCTCCCAAACAATGGCGCCAACTTGTTCGGTGCGTAATTCACGTTTTAAAAGTTAATTACTTGTAGTATAGTGCGAAAACACGTCGACAAATAAATTTATAAAACTTTGGTAAGTACCCGGTCATTCGCAGGGAGGCAATCTCGATTTTTGCAGAAGCTTTCCAATAAAACTTGCTTTAAATAGATATTATATATGTATAGGAATCAGATGTATAATCAGGCATTCAGAAGATCATAATTTTAATTTCAATTAAATAGAGTTTTCATAATAGAGAATGCTACTAGAATTAAATAGAGAGATGGAGAGAGAGATAGAGATAGAGAGATAGAAAGTGGTAAAGAGACGACGCCGCTTGTAGGATGCTTGTGTGAGATGCAGTAGTACCTCAGATCCAATGCACCGAGCTGAAGGTCGGTGCAGAGTTGCAGAGCGATGAAGAGTTGTAGAGAAGGTGGAAGATATCTAGAGCTGATGGGAGAGAGAGATGCTTCAACAGGGGGTCCCTAAGGCTTCTTTTATAGCTTTTATGGAGGGCAAAAAGGGTATTTTAACCCTTAATCTCATGTAACAACTCCTGTTTGATCAAATTCGTTGATCAGGAGATCAACAGATCAGATATGCCCTTAAAACAACTTCAAATTCACTCTCTATACATAGATTCAATCCCTGACTGACACGTGGCACTCGCTGCACCCTTGGATCAAGATCGCACGGCTCCACTTCCTCCTCACATGCTCGCTGCAACAATCTCTCTCCACGTGCGCACCTGCAAGGAGATTGGATGGCTCGAGCGTGCTCACCTCGCCTTCCTAATCTCGTAAAATTCACGGGATTGCCCTACTTCCTTCTTCCGCCCACCGCCGCTTCCATTTCGTACAAAGCCTGGCTTGAATGCACGTTACGCTCTCCCACGCGATTGTGTGAGCCAATGCACTGCACAAACATTCTATTATACATACTTGTTTGTTTTTATTTATACTTATCCAGTTGGATGGGTGACGTGGCGTGCTCATGGCCGTTGGATGAAGATCCAATGGCCCATAGCGTGTGAGGTAGCATTCCTAGATGAGGCGGCGGCGAGGGAGCGTTGTGATGGTGCCACGTGGCGCCATCATGGCCGTCCATCTTCTTTTCCTTGTATCTGATGATGTAGACCTCCAATCGAGTTGACTTTTGCATCGTTAGACTACGATCGTCGATCCGAATTCATCCATGTGGTTAGATTCTTCATCTGGGGTCGGATCTTTAAACTTTGGTTTTATGATCTCCATTCTTTTATGGATTGCACAAGATGCCTTGTTTGTCTAACCAAGACAATTTCGAAAGCGCTGGACTCCCATCATCATACTGATCAGATCTGTCCAGTCTGATCTGACATCTACGGCTTTGAATCATCTACGGTTAAAATCATCTCTCTTTTAGGTCATAAAATGATGATATTATCTATCTGACTAATAAACTAGCTATTGTGTAAATTACAGTGCCTATGAATGCATTATTCATAAGTTATGCTAGAATCTTGCTTAATTCAGGTGATTTATGTTGTATGATTGCTGTGCAATCAGTCCGGCGACTCCCTCTAACTTCATTCTTCATTCGCTCACAATACCGGCAATAAAATCGTCTTCCTCATCATCTTCCGTGTCTCAACATACCAGTGAGACGTCTCCTAATTCCGTCCTCATCGCCATCCAACTCATCGGAGCAGCCTTCATCTCTAGTGCCGGCCATACCAGCCTCGGCATCTCCTCTGTCTTACTTCATCTGTTAGTTAGCTCTATCGATCACTCTCTATCCCTACTCTCTATCCACAAACTTACTCAATCACACAACCACCACAGCACCCGTACGCCGTCATCTTCCTTCTCTTTGGCCACATCTCTGGTGAGGCATTCTCGTCACCTCACAACTCCAACCGCCTCGCCACCTACCCCACTACCTCCCCCACTTCATGCCCATCAAAACGCCTATCATATTTTACTCCACCACTCAACCAAACATGCACCTAAACAAACCCATCACGCACCTCCGTTCTCGACTCCATCTGGCCACCATGCATTTCCATCCACCTCGAAACTACCACGACTACATTCGCTGTGGTCCGGCAACCATCATAAGTGCTTCTAATGTGGCCATGAGGCCATTTGCGTGAGCTTTAGGTTCCATTATCATTCCACCGCTGTGCCATTACCACCGATAAGTTCTTCATGCTCTAGGCCAAGCAATCCTCAGCTGCTACCTTCAGGTGATGTGAAATCGTCCCAGGACCGCACTTGGACTACCAATTGGGAGCGTTGACCGCTCCTTTGGTAGAATTGAATGAGGAAAGTCATGGCTGCAGCTACAAGCTAAAGAAGCTGTGGGATTAATCCCACATCATTAGTTCACAAAATATCATGTGGGGATAAATTGAATTTGTGTCTGTGGCTTATCACCTCAGACACAGGGTGAGGTTCCACGTACCCTCTCACTTGATTACTCACCTAAGCCTTCACTGACACCTCGTCCGCGACCCATGCCATGCTGACCTGGTCCCAGGTATCTGCATACCCGATTGCCCAAATGCCTGCCTGATTGAGAGAAAGAGAAGAGGAGAATAGGAGAGAGAGAGTGCAGTGTTTAGGGGGGTTTTGCTTCAGAGTGATCCTAACACTTAGCAAAATTTGTGAAGTATTCCCCCTGTACGTGAAAAGAAAGACCCAAAGATGGGCCAAGGTAGAAGAAGGGGAACGATGTCCCTTTGGCATTGTAGCAGGAGATGGTTAAGCCATCTGATTGGAAATTTAGTCATCTGACACTATTGCATTATTTGATTACATGGCTTTGGTTGATTGAAACTATTGCATTATTTGATATTATTGTAACTATGGAAAATTGGTGATTCAAATCACCATTTTGCCCTAATCTTTTTGCATGATTAACATTTGCTCTTATATACATATCATTTGTGCTTGGAAATTTCATCATATATTGATATCTTGAGATAGAATTGCAATCTTGAGATTTATTTTGCTACTTGCTCCCAGTGAATGACCTTGGATCTTATTCAAATATAAATTTTATCTGTTTTCGCACTATTAGGA
Organism: Thalassia testudinum; assembly: GCA_037157565.1. Taxonomy (NCBI): domain Eukaryota; kingdom Viridiplantae; phylum Streptophyta; class Magnoliopsida; order Alismatales; family Hydrocharitaceae; genus Thalassia; species Thalassia testudinum. The sequence continues at coordinate 217,974,326 of JAZHRO010000031.1, read as the reverse complement.
CCCACACTACAACACAATGACTTCTAAAACACCGTTTCAGCGGACAAACACTTAACCTACACCAAAGATCATCATAAAGATTTATTGATTGGTGGAGGCTCAAAAGGAGTTCAATCCATATTATCTTTTAATAACCTTGCACTTAGTGTTTTTGTATCCCAATTAGAACCCAAATCTATGAAAGAAGCATTCACTAATGATTGTTGGCTTGTAGCTATGCAAAAAGTGTTGAATTAATTTGAAAGAAATGATGTTTGAGAATTAGTTCCTAAGCCATAATTTCAATCTATTATTGGAACAAAATGGGTCTACAGAAATAAGCTTGATGAATCAGGAAAAGTTATAAGAAATAAAGCTAGACTTGTGGCTCATGGCTACAATCAGGAAGAAGGAATTAATTTTGACAAAACTTATGCTCCTATAGGTAGACTAGAATCCATTAGAATGTTACTAGCTTTTGTTGCTCATATGGGATTTAAACTATTCCAAATGGATGTCAAAAGTGCATTTATCAATGGATTTATAAAAGAAGTCTATGTGAAACAACCCCTTAGCTTTGAAAGTACAGATAACCCTGATCATGTTTTCAAACTTAATAAACCTTTATATGGACTCAAACAAGCTTCTTAAACTTGGTATAAAAGACTAAGAAACTACTTAATAGAAAATGAGTTCAAAATTGGCTTAATTGATCCAAGCTTATTTATTAAAAGAAAAAATAACCAACTACTTCTAATACAAATTTATGTTGATGACATAATATTTGGTGTTACTGGTGATCTTCTATGCCAAGAGTTTGAGAAAGTCATGCAAGATCAATTCGGGATGAGCCTGATGGGGGAAATAAAGTTCTTCGTAGGGTTGCAGATTGATAATTGGAAGAAAGTCACAAAGAAGATTTTGAAAAAAATTGGAATGGATAAAATAAAAGGAAACAGCACACCAGCAGCTATGACTACTCAACTTAAAGAAGATAAGTTAGGTAAGTGCATAGACCAAAAGTTATATGGAAGTATGATAGGATCTTTGCTATACTTGACTGCTAGTAGACTTGATATACTTTTTAGTACCTATCTTTGTGCAAGATTTCAAGTAAATTGTAAAGAATCTCACCTAAATGCCCTAAAATGGATACTTAGGCACCTACTTAACACGGTAGATCTTGGTGTGTTCTACCCCAAATCAGCCACACTTGACTTACTTTCCTATTGTGATGCTGATTATGTGGGAACTCAAACTAATCACAAGAGTACTAGTGGAACGTGTCAATTTCTCAGAAATTCCCTAGTATCTTGGGTCAGCAAGAAACAAAACAATGTTTTTTTATCCACAATTGAAGTTGAGTACATTGCTGCCTCCTTAGCATGTTCACAAATCTTGTGGATGAAATAAACACTTAGAGATTTTGGATTAAACTTTGAAAACACTAGGATTCTCTATGATAATAATAGTGGAATGAGCCTATCCAAAATCCCATTTAACACTCTAGGACAAAACATATAGATATTAGAGATTATTTACTAAAGAAAGAAATAATCCTAGAATTCATTCAAATAGAGAAACAATTAGCTGATATCTTTACAAAACCTCAGGCAAAAGAAAGATTTATACTAGTAAGAAGAGATTTAGGCTTAACAGGACTTGCTGAACATTGATTGATGGTTATTGTTTTGTCTTGGAAGCCATTGGTCGATCAAACAAATTGTTTTGATTGATCAAATGTTAATTTTGATCTATCACGCTTTGAAATTTTGGGCAGGAAATTTGCCTTCAAAAATTTTAACTTTTGATCGACCAAATGTAGTTTTGATCGATCAAGTTTTGGGCATCAATTTTTCCTCCACTGGAAATCCAATTTTTATCAATCAAGCTCTCCATCTGCTTGACCAAAATTGAATTTGGTCGACCAATCTGTGTTTTGATCGACCAAATCTAGGTGGATCTCATCTCGCCAAGATTCTTGTTTAGTGAATCTAATCACTTGATTTGATTACTTATCACTCTCCTATCTCTGATTTCGGTCACTAATCACTTTCTACCATTTTTGCTTTACCCATTCCCTATAAAAACAACCTTTTTAGCACTTCAAAAGTTCTTCCATCAACCATACATCACCAAACACCATCAACCAAAATTGTGGTCCCCTCTCTACCTCCATCGACCACCACTCCACCTCCTTCGACCAAAATTCCGCCACCATCTCCGACCAAATGTTGGTCGGCCACCCCCGGTGCACTTCCTCTTTTGCGATTTTTCCCTCACCCTACCTTGACAGGAGGTTTACTAGACACGACACTTTGGGAGTTCTGGACATGACCAATGACATCTCTCTACTGATGCATCACCAGAGAGAGACAGGACAGATGGTAGAGCATGGCACTCAGGTCTCTGCATACCTAAGCTAGTGTTGAAGCGATGGGTTACTACGCTATCGAATTTGGCTTTCAAAACCTATCATTGTAGGTTGAAAAGCGAAGAACTCGGGTTCAACAAATACAATTTATACTGTAATAGAAATCCTGGGTCGAACTCAGGGAGGCTACGTCGATCTAAATTTGAAATTATATCTTTTTTCGTGTTTTTGTTAAAAAGTGAAGTAATTACACTTAAATGAAGTAGTATAAACAATCAGAATAAGAGAGAGAGAGAGGGAGAGAAAACATTCACTTGATACTTCAAAATGTTTATACAATTAAGTAAGCGAGAAATTACACTAGAAAGCAAAAAAACTATTACAACTAGAAAGCAGGAAAATTCTACTCTAGAAAGTAGGGAAAAGGTTTGGGAGAGAGAAGTTATCCTCCTTGACGATCGGTTGGAGGACGAGTCGGACGGGACGACGCTTGGAAGATGAAGAACGGAGTGGGAAGAAGGAGGTTGAGGTAGGAAGAACGAGAACGAGGCACCACATCCTCATCATTGCGGGATCCAAATCCGAAATAGGGGCAAAAATTTGACTTTATCTCTTGGGGAGCATCCCGAGTGTGGGACAAGCTTCTCTTGAGCTTTGGAGAGGGAGAGAAGAGAAGGAAGGGATGAGAAATTCATATGGAGGGGTTCTCCTTTTATAGTTGCAAGGAGTGAGGTCATTTTGATCATTACTTGTTGAAAATCATTAATTCAGGACCTTTAGTGATGGATAAATCCGTAACTAAAGGCCTGAACGTGGCCTTCGTGGGCAACGCGTGCACGCCCACTCGCCTCCCCACGCCTCAACGCATGTCCACGTCCATCAGATCTTGGTCATCCGATCATGAGATCGAATGGCTAAGAGTGCTCCTCGCCGCACCTCAACCGTATGCCTTGCGTGTGAGATCTCGCTTCACGCGAGGGCGTCAGATGGCACATGGATGCTATCGGCCGCGGGCAGCTGTTGGATCTTCATCATGCGGTCAATTGCGCCCGCGCACCCACTCCAATTTGAGGCATGAGGGAGCTCGATCTCATGCCTCCTCGCCTCGTTAAGGTGCTCGACCAACGCGCTACGGGTGCATTTGTGTCGAGCACTTAACTCAAGTGCACGTGCCTCGCAGCCGTTGGATCTTGATCCAAAGGCGGAGAAGTGCTGGTGCAAAGTGCTTTAGCGGGTGCGTGCGGCCAGTTGGGCGGCCGAGATGGCACCATGTGGTGCCATCTTGGCCGTCCATCTTCTAGGTGATGTAGATGGTGCCGCAGGTATCGGATTGAGTCAATTTTTGCACCGTTAGGCTGCAATCGTCGATTTGAACCCATCAATGCGATCAGATTTGTTGTATGAAGTGTGGATTAATACCATCTTGGCCCCTGATCTTCTAGGGTTCCTCGATCTCTATCTAATGCTATGGATATCCGATTAGGGCAATCTTGGAGTCGTTAAACTCCAATTGTCGCCCTAATTAGATCCGTATGGTTGGATCTTCGATCCGAGGCCTTGATAAAAAGGCACCCTGTCCCTGACCACAAAAAGAGATAATTAACCTCTATTTTATACAGACTAATCTAAATGCAAGATGGTGCATGTTATACAATATTTATAGTATGTAATGCAATTCTATGCTTAAGAACATGAATAAATAGACATTTTATGTAATATAAACATGTTTGCATCACACCCCCTTGCCTATGTTTTGCTAGTCCATAGTAAAAACTACATGCTATTTATAAAAGAATTAGGTTGGATTACTTGAGCATAAGTTATTTTCAATATTAAGAAAATTTTTACTTAGGATCTGAACTTTCAAAGACACAACAGCACCTGGGTATCTGCCAAAATGCAGACAACCTCAAGCCTTCGCCTTATTCAAAGAAAATTTTCTTTTTCTCTTTTTCTTCTTTTCTAATTTTTTTTAGATTTTTCAGTTTAGGGCTAAAGAGTGGCTTTCTACGACCATTCAACTCACCCAAGATTTGATGAGAATCCTAAGTTCTAATCATCTTATTATGAATGTGATAGACTCGTTGATTGGCAATTAGAATGGACTTCGGGTTTCTACGCCTCTAGGTGACCTTAAAAAGAGAGTTCTGCCTAAAGGTGTATCTTTACGACCGGTAGCTTTCTCCCTACTTTTATATTTATAGGTTCAACACAAGGGTGAATCCAGTGTATATCTCCCTGGTTTATTCTACTTCTCCACTTCTTCCTAAGTGTTTTGGGAATTTTAAGTGCATTTCTTGAGCTGGGTTCTGGACAACCGGTCGATGAGCTGTTACCACCAACAACTTGCCATCCATACTCGTGCGGCAAAGTGTGGCTTATTTCTTTTATTTTCTTCTTTTTTTCTTTTCTCCTTTTCTTTTTTTTCTTTTCTTTTTTTGACTTTTATTTTTTTTTTAAAGTAGGTGGCTTCCCTTGTCTAAGATTTACCTAAAGGTAGCAAGAAGAGAATGGTCCAGTGACTGGGCTTCGGACAACCTACTTATGGGCTATTGCCCACGATAACTTGCCAGCCATATCACCCTAGAACGTTCATTAGCTACCCAATTTTCGTTAAAACCACCGATGAACAAGTCATTGAAAGGAACGTGTGTAGATGCTTTAGATTTAAAGTTCCTTCAAATCAGAGGGTGGGTTAAGTCATGTACTTATCACCCAAACTTATTTAATCAAATTACAATAGATTTAAGATGTCAAGGACTCGAAAACTAAATCCACATTTTAGTGGATATACTGGCCGACTAAGTCCGAAGACCTGAAGGGCCTTTGTGTTCAGATCCTAATGTAATATTTCCTAAGATTGAAAAGTCCTAATGTCCAAGTATTCCTTCCTAATTCAAATTATTTTTTTTATATATATAAGAAGAGAAATACAATTTACAAGAATTTCACAAAGCTGACAAAATGATTCAAAAATGAATCCACCCCCCCATGCCTAGCTAATGCAATGTCCACATTGAGAAAAGGAGACATGAAAGAAATGGTAGAGTATGAAAGATATCACCTGAATATGAAGCTCGGGTCAGCTTTGTGTCGTATATACAATTGCTGAGTTTAATGCCGCCAGCTAGGCGAAGTCCAGCCAAAGAAGCCACAATATGGCTAGAGCAGCCATGTCTGATACGGGTTCTAGAAGAGTACGGTCAATAACAGGCTTCATACATTGACCGTTGACTTTAAATGTGTTACCCATCTTTAGCTCAGAGATCTGAATGACTCCATTTGGAAAAATCTGGTCGATAATGAATGGGTTGTTCCATTTTGACCTAAGTTTGTCGGGAAAGAGCTTAATTTGAGAATCGAATAACTAGACCTTCTAGTTCGGCTCAAAGCTCTTGTGGGAAATCAATTGATCATGTAGAGCTTTGGTCTAAGCCTTGTAGATCTTGGCATTCTCATATGCATCATTTCTAAGCTCTTCCAACTCAGATAGTTGGAGTTTCCTGGTCTTCCCCGCTAAACTCAGATCTAAATTGCATTGCTTGATTACCCAAAATGCCCTATGTTCAATCTCTACAGGTAAATGGCATGCCTTTCCGTACACCAAATGAAATGGAGACATGCCGATGGGCATTTTATACGCCGTACGATAGGCCCAAAGAGCATCCTCAAGCTTTTAAGTCCAGTCCTTGCAATCAGGCCTAACTGTTTGCAACAGAATATTCTTGATCTCCCGATTGGAGATCTCATCTCATTCATTTGTCTAGGGATGGTAAGGTATGGAAATTCAATGATTAACGCCGTATTTTGCCAGCAAATTACGAAACTGGGCATTAGTAAAATAAGTGCCACCATCACGGATGATGGCCCTCAGAATCCCGAACCTACTGAGGATGTTTTTCTTGACAAAATTGACGACCACCTTGCGGTCATTGGTTCGGGTGGGAATTGCCTCAATCCATTTGGACACATAATCAATAGCAACAAGAATGTACTGATGACCAAATGAAGGGAGAAAGGGTCCCATGAAATCAATGCCTCAAACATCGAAGATTTCGACAGGAAGAATTGGGTTTAGGGGCATCATATCTCTCTTAGTTATGCTCCCGAGTGCCTAACATCAGGAACACGACCTTGAGAAATCCTAGGCATCCTTGAATAAAGATGGCCAATAGAAGGCAGATTGCAAAATCTTTGCAGCTATCTTTTTCCCGGAGAAATGTCCACCACATGCAGATGCATGGCAGAACTCGAGTATACTGTTGAATTTGTTCTCCTAAACACATCGGTGATAATTTGATCAGAGCCGATGCGATACAGTTTAGGGTCCTCCCAGAAGTAGTATTTGGCCTTAGATGTGAGTCTATCCCGTTGTTGTTTGGTCTAATCTTGGGAGATTTGACCAACAGCCAAATAATTAACAATGTCAGCAAACCACGGGGTTTGGACACCTGAAACTGTAAGGATGGTTTCATCCGGAAAAGTATCAACAATCGGGATGTCTGGACGAGAAGAATCACTTAGAAGTCTCGACAAATGATCCACCACCAAATTTTTTATCCTGGATTTATCCTTGATTTCAAGATCAAATTCTTGAAGCAGAAGAATCTAATGAATAAGCTAGGGTTTGGCATCCTTTTTGGCCAAGAGATGTCTCAAGGCCGAGTGGTCGGTATAAATGATGACATGAGAACCTAAGAGAAATGCCCTGAATTTTTCCAAAGCAAATACTATGGCTAGTAATTCCTTTTCAGTAACAATGTAATTCCTCTAGGCTTCATCTAGAGTTTTACTAGCATAGTAGATGACAGAGGGCTTCCTGTAAAGTTTCTGACCCAAAGCAGCCCCGACAGCGTAATCAGAAGCGTCGATCATGATCTCAAAATGGGCTATCCAAACCAGTGGTTGCAATATCGGAGCACAAGTGACTACTATTTTCATGAAATCAAATACCTTATGACATGATTCGTCAAAAACAAATGGCATTTCTTTGGCGAGAAGATTGCTTACAGGATGAGCAACATTCGATAAATCCTTGATGAATCTTCTGTAGAATCCCACATGACCAAGAAATGATCGAATTTGTTTAACAGATGTGGGAGGAGGAAGTTTAGCGATAGCATCAACCTTAGCTTTATCTACTTCAATTCCCCGTTCAGAGATTACATGACCCAAGATGATGCCTTCTTGTGTCATGAAATGACTCTTTTCCCAGGTAAGGACCAATTGTGTTTTGATGAATCAATTAAGAATCATTTCTAGATTTGTTAGACAAGAGTCAAACGATTCTCCAAAAATAGAGAAATCATCCATGAAGACTTCCATAAACTCTCCCACCTTGTCAAAGAATATGACTAACATACACTTCTGAAAAGTCGTAGGTGCATTGCATAAACCGAAAGGCATCCTACGAAAAGCAAAGGTTCCATAGGGATAGGTGAAAGTAGTTTTTTCCTGATCCTCGGGATGGATAGGAACTTGGTTGTGTCCCGAGTAGCCATCAAGAGAACAGAAGTACTTCTGCCCGACTAATCTTTCCAAGATTTGATCAATGAAAGGTAGAGGGAAATGATCCTTTTTCGTGGCCGTGTTCAGCTTCCTATATCAATACAAACACTCCAAGAGGATGCTGAACGAGTTGTGACAGATTCTCCTCTCTCGTTAGTCGCAACGGTAATCCTAGCTTTCTTGGGAACAATCTACACAGGACTTACCCAAGGACTATCAGAGATCGGATAAATAATTCTTGCATCGAGCCACTTAATGATTCCCTTTTTGACCACTTCTCACATATTTGGATTTAATCTCCTCTGCATTTGGCGAGAAGGGCGGGATCCATCTTCCAAGAATATTCTATGATTGCAGTAAGATTGCTAGATCCCCCTAAGGTCATGAATGGTCCAACCAATTGCCTCCTTGTGTTCCTTTAGGACCTTGATCAATTTAATTTCCTACTCCTTTGTTAATTTAGCACTGCTAATCACAGGGAGTGTCTTCTGTGATCCTAAAAATTGATATTTCAAATTCTCAGGCAATGGTTTCAGTTCATGCTGGGGCAAGTTGATGATTGAAGTTAAGGAAGACGCTGATGACTCATAAAGAGGAAGAGGTTGAGAGTGAACAAAATCAATAACCTCTTCAGAAGATGGCAGGTCTACAATAGAGGGTTGCGGGTCCAATTCATCATTAAAGGAGGAACTTTCAATTACAGAAACCATCAAACAAGTTTCAATGTTCACATTATTCTCTTCAAGTTCCTCAATAAATCCACAATCCTCAAATTTATTAATCACCTTAAAAATATCCAATTTCATTCATTGATCGCGAAAGGCGATTTCCATGGTACCGCTTTCATAATTAATGTTGGCCTTAGCATTAGCCAAGAACGGATGCCCTAGAATGATGGGCGTGTTCCTCAGATTTTTCGATACATCCATGTCAAGGACAAGGAAATCTACTAGAAAATAGAAATCCTTGACCTTAACTATAACATCTTCAATAACGCCTCGTGGATTTGTGATCGAACGGTCTACTAACTACAGCATTACTGAAGTCAGCCGAAGTTCACCGTGAGTAGACCTAGGCCGCACCACTCAACCCTAAAATCAACTCATCTAGTAGAAGCTGCATGATCATTAGGATGAGTACATTAGGGTTTAAGAGCCTCTACAGAATAAAAGGAAATCTACTTTCACCGAATTGTGTGCAGAACTTGACGTGCCCACTGAAACTTGTTTGAAAACATTAAGACACGTCAACCCTAAAAGGTACTAAAGTAAGGATGAAACACTAAAAGACACCACATCTTAAAAAATCCTTGCTTGGAAACCATGTTCTACTAGAAGCACGTACCTTGAAAGTGGAAAATTAAGAGGCACCACCCCAATCAATGCCTCATCACATAACCTTAAGCACAAGCACTATCCTAGCCCTTTAAAACTGAGTAGACGTGCCCTAGGTAGGATTGAGTTAAGTCTCGAAAGGTAAGGTTTTGTTTGCTAGGTACTTGGCTTTCATTCCCTTGGTAGAATCTGGTGACTAGGATGCGGGGCAGTGTCAAACGACCGCAGTTGTGGGGTCTACGGAACCGGAGGCGCAAGCCAAAGGAGGAACCTTCCCTGCAATCCCCACATAATCAACTTGGCCATATTAGCCTTGGGAAGGGGAGTCCAATGCTTACGGACTTAATCACCCTTTTTGAGATTTCTTGGTCTCCTAAGGAATACACCATAAGGACTAGGCTTGTGTGCTTGATTGAAACACATTTCTCACATCTGTCACCCTCCGCATCCCCTCCTGTTCTTCTCTAGTGTATGCACGGGAGACACTGCATCCCGAGTTGTGTGTTTTGGAGCAGGAATCTAGGTGACGTAGTTCTGTTGGAAACATGGCTGAACCTAGGACAGATGAGGCTGAGGATCAACCCCCACTAGATGCTATGGCCATCATCCAAGCCCAAATCAATGCTAACCACCGGCTTCAACAACAAAAAATCCACACCATCATGCAAGCCATACAACGGTTACAGAACCCACAAGAACAACCACCACCACCTTTCCAAGACATACCAGGGCAACCACCACTTGATAAACCACCATTTCAAGATCAGCCGAGGCCCCTCCATGATTTCTATAATCCCTCTGCTATTAGAGTCGAGCCACACCTTAGGATCCCCGAGGGGGGAGATGATTTTGAGCTGAAACCGAATATCTTAAGTCCGATCCAGAGCCACTTTCATGGAAGCTCAAATGAGGACCCCTTTCAACACCTAGAGGATCTCGACCGCATGGCGCAAACTGTGAAACAAAGGAACATTAGCCTTGACATTGTTCTAATCAAGATGTTTCCCTTCTCATTAAGAGATAAGGCTTCTCATTGGCTTAGAACCCTAGGTAGACCCATCACCACCTAGGAAGAAATGAGGCATGCATTTTTAAAGAAATTCTTCCCCATAGGAAAAACCAATGCCCTCAGAAGAGCTATTACTGCCTTTACACTCCAGGGTGGGGAACAATTTCATGAGGCGTGGGAAAGATTTAATGAACTCTTGAGGAAATGCCCACACCATGAAGTGCCAAGGTGGCAATTGGCCCAGATTTTCTACCACATTCTGGACAGCAACCTACGGAACTTCGTCGATGCCTCATGCAGTGGGAATTTCCTGAGCAAGGACGAGGAGAGCGTGTTTGAGCTCTTTGAGTCTATGAGCGAGAATGCACTCAACAATGCCTCCATGACCCCGTTTAACAGGTCCAGTCAACCCCGTGGTGGGATTTATGAGGTACAAGTAAATTCTGGAATAGTTGACATGGACATCATTGCCAAGAAATTGGATCGAGTGCAATTGGTGGACAAAAAGATTGATGAGCTACTGAACCAGACCAGGAACCCTTTACTGACTTTCTCCCTAGCAAAGGGAGCGCATAATGTTGACCTAGTCCAGCCCTTTACCCAACTGAACCTGGAACAACCCCTAACCACGTTCTAGGGAGGGACCTTTGCTCCCTCAACCCTTGATTACTCCCTTCCCTCTTCATCAACATCAGCTATCCTAGAAGATGTGCAAGCTGTCCAAGGTTATGCGAAACCTGACCCTTTCTCCAACACTTACAACACTGGCTGGCGTAACCACCCCAACTTTGGTTGGACAAGCCAGAAACCACCGTAGTTCCAAAACCAGCCCAGGCCAAACCAGCAACCACACTTGCCCCCTATCAGCAAGGACCACCAGTTAGACCCCAATATAATCATAATAGGGCAGCTCCTCCCCCACAAAACCAAATGGAGACCCTAATAAAGATGATGGCTGACATGAACCAGAAACATTTGGAGGAAATGGCCTTGGTAAAGGGACAGTTAAGCCAACTCTTGGACTGCAAACAACAAGGATCCCTAGCTTCCCAACCACAACCGAACCTGCGAAACATAATTAACAGATGCCCCAATTCGCAGGGGTTCCAAAGCAACCCCTGGCAGGCTCAATGGTCCAGCCAGCCCCACAAACACCTCCTGGGTTTGGTGCTTCTTCGTCGTCATCTTCTCAAGGATCAACCCATGGCCCCAATGCCCCTACGAATGTAGTGACCTTGAGAAGCGGCACCAAAACCCAGGATCCCAAATGGCCGACTCTCCCCGAGACTTCACCTGATGAATTACCCGACTTAGAAGAGGCACCAACCAAGGACCCAGACATAGAACCAATCTGCATTCAGACACCCTACCTTAAGGCCTTGGAAACAATCAAGAAAAAGAAGAATGCTGTGGAAACTGAGGAGCTGCTGGAAATCTTTAAGCAAGTACAGATTAATATTCCGCTCCTTGAAGCCATCAAACACATCCCTGCTTACACCAAGTTTTTAAAGGATGCCTGTACACCCAAGCATAAGCCGAGACGTGAAGCACCTAGGAAGGTTGTGCTCTCTGAACAAGCAAGTTCCGTAATATAAAGCAACCTTCCACTCAAGCGAACTGACCCAGGAGCGCCCCCGATTTCCTGCAATATCGGGGACATGATGTTTGATAGAGCGCTCCTAGATTTAGGTGCTTCTATCAACCTGATTCCAACAACCCTATACCACCAATTTGGTTTCGGAGAGCTGACACCAACCCTTGTCACCATCCAGCTGGCTGATAGATCAGTGAAAACCCCGAAGGGGTTGTCGAGGACGTGATTGTACGGGTCACGGACTTCTATTTCCCGGTCGACTTTTTGGTGCTTGACATGGAAGTCCCTGAAAAATTACAGAACACACCCATAATCTTAGGCAGACCTTTCTTAGCTATGGCTAAGGCAAACATTGATTGCAACACGGGATGTATGGAAATCACCTTCGGGGACAGGAAAATGCAATTGGATATCTTCCGAGCGAAAAAGTCTTTAATTGCGATTGCATTGAGGAACATGATCCCGTGGAAACTCTGATCGAGGAATGTCTCACCCTCAATTCTGTATCAGACCACCAAACCCGTAGTGACTGTTCTGACCCGTCACCATCATTACCCGTGGACCTTTATAAGGCTGAGTACTGAAATTCCCTACTAGGAGGGGGTGACGTAATAATTGCGGAAATAAATATAAACAATCTCACAAAATAGGTAATCACACAAGTACACAAGTATTTTTAGGTGGAAACCCAAATCGGGTGAAAACCACCACCTAACCCTCTCGAGTTAGGATTTTCTGATCAACCAAGTTGATCAAAATCCACTAAACGAATCACTTTAAATGAGGGTGATTCAACCTCAATTACAACCACGCTTCAAGTGCGAGGGTAGCGTTCCTCAACCCCTTCTCTCCACGAGAAGGATTTTGTCCCACGAAGGAGACGGGAATTCGCAAAGCGAATACCCAACCAAATAACAAAGATTAAAATAACCAACAATCCTATGGAGCCAACAAATTAATTTTAAACCTAAGCTTCTATAGGAATTAAGAAAACTCCCCTTTGCAAGGAGTGCGTCGGCGATGCGGATGCGTGAACAACACGACGGCGCTACGTCGCTCTCGTGAACTACGGCGGGAGAGTAAGTGCGCAAAGCTTGATGCTCTCAAGATGTAGAACTTGAGCTTTGAGAGCAAGAGAGACACAAAATGGTAGAAAGTATGTTTCTTGGGTGTGTCTTGTGTTTCTAGGTGTGTATTTTTGTTGCAAAGGTTCCCCTCTATTTATAGAGGCCTTAGGAAGGCTTTGGAAGGCTTAGGAAAGGTTCCATAGCCGTTGGGTGCAAAGCCCAAGTGAATCAACCGGAAATCAGGAACAATCATTGCACTGACAGGTTATCAGACGTCTAATTATGGCATCAGACGTCTGGAAGACCACTTTAAGACATCTGATTTCAAGGTCAGACGTCTGATTTCGGGCGGGTTCCTTCCTGACTTGAATCAGATCTAAACAGGGTTCTTGTCCAAGTCCATTAGACGACATACAGGATGTCTGGCACTCTGTCTGGACGTCTGGAAACCTACTTTTTCATGGGAATGGATTTACAATGGCTAGAAAATCTTTGAGAGGAGATTTTTGGGTCAATCGAACGGTCAATTATCAGACGTCTAGAAGGGCTTAAGGACGTCTGATAAGGCTCTAACGGTCATATCCTCGAGTGTTTGCTAAGAGAGCCAACGGTCCACTAATTGGACATCTGGAAAAGTCATCAGACGTCTCCTAAGACGTCTGATTTCATCAGACAGAACTAACTTGTCCAGCCTAATAGTTATCAGACGTCTGAATCAACAGTCAGACGCCTTAAAACACTTTATCAGACGTCTGATTTGGGAATTAGACGTCTGGAAACTCTGTTTGAACCCTACATTGGTTTTCTAAGTTCTCTACAGAAAACCTAAGTATCCTAGGGTTGTGCCGGTGTTCCTAGGACTACTGTTAGGGTACTTTGAGACTCTTTAACATAATTTTCTAAGGAAATAAAGAGCAAGAAAATAAAGACAAAAGTACATGAAAGGAATAAAATGGAATTCTATCCTATTCTTCTTGTCCTTCCATCTTCAATCTATCTCTCCTCATGAATCCCCTCTGTTCTCCATTAAGCTCCTCCAATCTGTCCTGGATGCGAGCTCGAATTCCGTCTAATCACATCTACATTTGCAATTAACCTAAAATCTAAGACTCCAACTGCAAATGTTAAATAACACGTGTTTTGTTATCATCAAAACGAATGATCGTGGTGCTCTAGCACCAACAAGTACCATCACATGACACCATTTGAGGAGATCGATGTTGATCAACTACCGCCCATTCCCTTCCCATCTACTGTGGTTCCACCTGCACCTGAACTTAAACCTTTGCCCGAAAATCTCAAGTATGTCTTCCTAGGACCTAACCAAACCTTCCCAGTGATTATTAATTCTCATCTAACCAAGGATCAGGAACTCAGGTTGACTGCGACCCTTTCAGAACATTGGGCCGCCATTAGATGGACCATTTCGGACTTAAGAGGAATTAGCCCCACCTATTGCACCCATAAGATTTACCTGGAAGACGGGGCACGACCTTCCCACCAGATGCAGGGACCTTTAAACCCAAACATGAGGGAGGTCATTAAAAAAGAAATTATCAGGTGGCTTGACGCCAACATCATATATCCTATCTCCGATATCCCCTGGGTGAGCCCCACTCAAGTGGTTCCAAAGAAAGCTGGGCTCACCATTGTCACCAATGATCATGGCGAATCCATCCCCACCTGCAACACCACCTCATGACAAGTGTGTATTGATTATAGGAAGCCCAATGAAGCCACTCAGAAGGATCAGTTCCCCTTGCCTTGAAAGATTGGCAGGGCAGAAGTATTTTTTATCTTTGGATGGATATCCAGGATATAACCAAGTCGTAATTACTCCAGAAGATGAGGAAAAGACCACATTCACTTGCCCGTATGGCAAGTTTGCATTCCGTCGAATGTCGTTCGAGTTATGCAACGCACCTGCGACCTTCCAGCGTTGCATGCTAGCCATTTTATCAGAAATGGTGGGTGAATACTTAGAGGTCTTTATGGATGATTTCTCGATATTCGGGAATTCATTCGACCATTGTCTGAGCAACTTGGAGAAAATCCTGAACGATGTATCGAGGTTAACCTGGTGTTAAGTTGGGAAAAGAGCCATTTTATGGTTCAAGAAGGAATTATCCTCAGTCACATCGTATCGCATAGGGGCATCGAGGTAGATCGGGCTAAGGTTGATTTAATTTCCAAACTTCCTCCACCTAGCTCGGTCCGATAGATTTGCTCCTTCCTAGGAAATGTTGGCTTCTACCAAAGGTTCATTAAAGACTTTTCCAAGCTTTCCAAACCCTTGATCGACCCTCTAGCCAACGACGCCATATTCCACATGTCTTCTGCTTGCATCCAGGCTTATCACACCGTCCGAGACTTAGTCTCCTCCGCACCTGTACTTCAACCCCAGACTCATCCCAGGACTTTGAGATTATGTCTGATGCATCAAATTTTGCCATAGGCGCTGTCCTGGGACAAAGGCAAGACAAGAAGCCCGTGGTTATCTACTACGCGAGCAAAATGTTGGACGAGGCCCAACGAAATTATACGGTCACAGAGAAAGAGTTGCTCGCTGTAGTCTTTGGACCTGAAAAGTTTCGATCGTACTTGCTAGGATCCCACATGACTATTTACACTAACCATTCAGCCATCCTGGACCTGTTGGCCAAGAAGGACGCAAAGCCCAGGCTCATTAGATGGATCCTACTTTTGCAGGAATTTGACCTGGAAATCCGAGACAAGGCCAGATCGAAGAATGTGGTGGCTGACCACTTGTCTAGACTTCATCCAGACCACATTGGACCCTCCCTACCTCTATCTAACGCCTTCCCTGATGAACACATCCTAGCTGTGCAAGACAAGAAAATGCCATGGTATGCTGACTACGTCAACTACCTGGTTGTAGGACAAACCTCGCATAGCTGGTACAGACAACAACGGGACAGGTTCTTGGCTGAGGCCAAGCACTATTTCTGGGATGATCCCATGCTGTTTCACCTCTGTGCTGAACAGATCATCAGGAGGTGTATCCCCGAAGACGAAGTTCAGAGTGTGCTTTCCTTTTGTCATGACCAGGCTTGTGGTGGCCACTTCTCTGGAAAGAAAACAGCTGCAAAAGTTTTGCAGTCTGGATTTTACTGGCCGTCCCTATTTAAGGATGCACACAACTTTGCCAAGACTTGCTCACGCTGCCAAACGCTGGGGACCATGACCAAGAAAGATATGATGCCCCTTCAGTCCATTTTGATTGTCGAAATCTTCGACGTTTGGGGTATCGATTTTATAGGCCCCTTTCCACCATCCCACGGCTTCGAGTACATCCTGGTCTTGGTAGACTATGTTTCCAAACGAATCGAAGCCGTCGCCACCCGCCGATGCGATCACAGGACTGTCATGGACTTTGCTAAGGAGAACATCTTTTCTCTGTTTGGAATACCCAAGGCCATGATCAGTGATGGTGGAAGCCATTTTATTCATTCCCAATTCCGTGCCCTACTTAGAAAATACAGGGTGAACCACCGCATTGCTACCCCGTATCATCTGCAAACAAACGGGTAGACCGAGGTCTCAAATAGACAAATCAAGAACATTTTACAGAAGACTGTGAGACTTGACAAGAAAGACTAGTCCACACAACTTGATGATGCCCTGTGGGCATACAGGACCGCTTTCAAGACCCCGATAGGCATGTCACCTTATCACCTGGTCTTTGGCAAAGACTACCATCTTCCTGTCAAATTGGAACACCAGGCTTACTGGGTTGTCAAGCAATGTAACATGGATTCCCAGTTAGCCGGTGCGCAGAGGATGCTCCAATTATTTGAGCTCGAAGAAATTCATCGGGACGCCTTTGACAATAGTCGACTGTATAAGGAGAAAATGAAAGTCGTCCACGACTGACTCATTCATACAAAAACCTTTGAGCCTAACCAGCAAGTCTGGCTATTTGACGCCCGCCTAAAACTCTTCCCGGGGAAACTCAGGTCCAAATGGACGGGACCAATTCAGGTGGTTAAGCCCTACTCTAATGGGAAGGTTGAAATCGCCGATCCTAACACTGGGCACACTTTTACAGTTAATGGTCAAAGATTGAAGCATTTCCTGGCCCAAGTTCCCCAAAAGGAAAGTGTCACCCTCATTGAGGGCTGACACGGAGCACCGCCCAGCTGGAGGCATTAAACTCAGTGCTTCCTGGGAGGCAACCCAGAGGATTCAGATTGATCCGATATTTTTCATCACTCAGGTACTATCTTTTTGAACCCTTATGCATCCATGTACTTTCCAATGAGGACATTGTGCAACTTAAGCATGGGGGGATGATAAATTACATAATCCTGAGCTCATTTAATCAGTCTGAATCAAATTAAAAAAAAAAATTGAATTTAGGAAGAAAACTTAGGCATTAGAAACTTGTCAATAGTGGGAAATAATACAAAAAGAACTTAAACACTTAGACTTTTCAGGCCTTCAGGCTTAATCAGCCCTGGTGTCCGTTAAAATATGGATTTAGGTTCGAATCCTTGCAACCTTAAGCCATTCTAATCCACCTACTAAATAAGGTGATAAGTATACGACTTATCAACTCACCCTCTAACTCAGAAAAACTTTAAGTCTAAGCATCTGCACACATTTTTGCACAGACTCACTTCTCGAAAATTTTGACAGAAATTGGGTAGCTAATGAACTCTCTAGGGTAGTATGGCTAGCAAGTTGTTGTGGGTAATAGCCCATTGGCAGGTTGTCCAGAACCTAGCCATAGACCATTTCTTCTTCATTGCCTCTAGGTACATTTGAGATCAGGGAAGCCATCTACGCAAAAAAAGAAAAAAAAGAAGAAAAGAAAATAAACCACACTCCACCGACAAGTATGGCTGGCAAGTGATCGTGGGTAACAGCCCATTGGTCGGTTGTCCAGAGCCCAGCTCAATAACTGCACAAAAAGAACCAAAACACTTAAGGAAGAAGAGGGGGAAGTAGTACAAGCCGAGGAGGTATACACTGGAAAAATCCTTGTGTTGACCCCAATTAAAACAAACGTAAGGAGAAATCTACCAATCAATCAAATACACCTTCAAGCAAATTTATTTCCTTTTCTGGTCACCTACGGGTGTAGAAACCTGAAGTCTGTCTAAATTACCATTGAGTGAGTCTATCATAATCTTAATAACAAGATGCTTAGCATTTAGTGTTTTGACCGAGTTTTGGGTGGGTTGGGTAGCCGTAGAAAGTTACCAACCCACACTGAATTTCGAAAAAAATTCTAAATATATATATATATACATATACATATGTATAGTTATATACATTAAAGCAAGGATTCAGGCGATTCATATTTTAGCAGACACCTGGGTGCTGCTTAGTCTTTGTAGATTAAGATCTTCGTATATTTCCTCCTATTGACAAGTGATGAAGTGTCTAAGCAATTACTTCTTAAATTCTGAAAGGAAATAAAGGCTAGAATAAACCTTGCTAGGGACTAGCAAGGAGTAAGCATGGGGGTATGATAACACTACACAAGAGGGTGATAATTATGTTGAATATGGCCCATCTTAAGAATAAAAGGCACAACATAAGTAGAATGGGAGCATTGCATGCATCATGTACCAAGATTGCTTATAAAACTGTATTAATGGCCATTTATGTAAGCACTTGTCAAAGCAGGCCTCAGATGAGCAATCGGACAACACAGATGGATTCAAAAAACCGAACGGAGTCCAACAGACTCAAGATCGACCAAATTTGACATCCAGAGCTCCTGCAATGGGCCCAAGAAGTTTTGACCATTGATCTGGAGATCAACGGCCCTCATTGTTCCACGTCACCCTCGCTCCACCACACGCCACCTCTTCATCCAGCCGAGATCTGATCTCAACCGTCGATCTTCAATCAGACGACTGAGACTCACGCACCCTCCCGCAATCGCTGCTACAAAGCGCGAGCGTGGCACAACGGTTAGCACACATGCCCGCACGCACGCGACGCAGGTTCGAGCCGCGTGGTGCGTGAAATTGAAGACAAAGGCGCGCGCGGCGAAATTGGGTCGCCCGATCAGCAGTGGGCGGCCGAGATTGCGCCACGCGGTGCACCCATGAATTGCGAGCGCCCACGCATGTGCGCAGGCCGGGCGACGACGCACGCGCACACGGGCGCCCAAGGCGCGATCCAAGCGTTGCCAAGGAGAGATCTCAACCGTCCGATCTTCGATCAGACGGCTCTCACGCAACGGCCACGGATTAACCGCGAAGAAGAATGACTAGCGCGGTTGACCAGCAGGCTAGAGCGCTTCACCAACGCTTTTGGAGTGGTTTTAGCGATGTCCCAAACGTCGCTAAAGCCCCTTATTCTTTTAAAAAGCCCTTAACCCTATTTAAACCCCCTCCAACCACTCATTCAAGGCATTCACTTCCCTTGCAACTACTCCGACCCTCTCTTAGCTAGCTTTAGGCCCTCTTGTAATCGTCGAAGATGATGAGCCACCGACGGAGCCTCCTCCACCACCGTGGCTACCTCGTCACTCTCCCTTCTCTCTCTCTCTTTTAAGCTTTCCATTACTTTTGTTTGAGCATGTATTTAATGTTTTAAGTTATGAACTAAAAGTGCATGATTAATGAAGTTATTTTCTGTTCAGTTGCTACTTTAATTTATGTTTAAGTTACGTGATCAAACAAGAAACACTCTAACCCTAATCTCTCTCTAACTTTTCAACCCGAACCTTCGCAAGCAAAACTCCGTGCTTTCCGTGACAACAAGTGATAAGAAAAATCTAATTTTCACGCCTCCCTGAGATCGACACTCAGACTCACCTCCGTTTATTTACTTTAAAATCGATGTTGCAAGTGCGATTATAACGACACTTCTTAACACACACACACAACCGCACGTCAACAGGTTGAGCCGCATCAAGTTGATTCATGAACTCCCATCCAAAGGGAGCTCCCGATGAATGGAAACTCGAATTCTCAGATTAAGTGGATCAAGATTCGTTCATTGAATTTCCAGCCATCCACTCTTCCATTCTCTTAGCAACCAAGTCCACCTTATCAAGTCTGTTACAAATCAATTCCATATCAAATGAATGGGATTCATGGACTTCATTAACATTTGATCTGGGGTACTGGAACCGAATAAAGGTATCCATGGAGGCATGATTGATTGAATTCTCGCTCATTTCCTTAAACAAATCATGTGCACTATCTACGTCTTTATTGAGGAAATTGCCTCCGCAAGAAGCATCCACATGATTTCTGAGTTGCTCAGTCAACCAGTGGTAGAAGATCTACACGAGTTGCCATTTTGGCACCTTGTGGTATGGATACCTCCGCAATAGGTCCTGGAATTGTTCCCAGGCCACATGAAACTGCTCCCCTAGCCACTAGGTAAAGGTAGTGATTGCCCGTCTTAAAGCATTGGTACATTCGACAGGGAAGAATTTCTTCAGAAAGGCCAATTTCAACTCATTCCAAGTTGCAATTGGTCTTCCTATAGTCTTGTGCCAATGAGCGACTTTATCCCTAAGAGAGTGGGGGAAGAGCCCCATGATCATTTGCTCCTCATTCACGTTTCGTGCCTTGGTGGTTTGGACCGAAGTGGTCAAGTCCTCCAAGTGCTGAAACGGGTCTTCGGAGCCAAGCCCATGGTAATGTTTGATCAGGCTTAACTCCTGGGGCTTGATTTCTACGTCTCCGATCAGAATCTGGATGTCTGGATGTTTCCATAATTTGAAGCATCATAAAAATCCTTCAAGGGCTGAGTGCCCTGCATTCTCTAGAACCATTCCTGCATTCTCTGCATTTATTCCAGCTACCTTCAGAATTCCTCCTATGGATCCCAAGGCAGAGGAGGCTGTTGATAGGCCATGGGATCAATTTGACCAAAATCCAATGCACGCCTCCTAGAATACTCTAGTGGTCCTTCCAATCGGGGATTCAATGACCATCTTCCCAGCATAAATTAGGACAAGGTCAGAAGGACTGGGGATAAGGACCCTATAGCACAACAAAACAAGCCTATCCTTAAGTGGGGTAGCCTAAGAATCTACTGACTCCTAAAACCCACCTTAAGATTATAAATGATTTACTCTACTTGTGTCAGCTCAATCAAACTAGTTAGAAGGAGGGACTAAGGAGAAGGTTCTTCCTTCGGCTTGCACCTTCGGTTCCTAGTGTACCCCCCAACCACGGTTGTTTAATGCTACTCCCCTAGCTAGACATCAGATTAATCAGTATAAGTAGGGTAATCATAAACAACCTCAGACTAGGCCCCGAAGAGCGAATCAATCCTTAAGGCCAACGTCTACTCGATTTTATTGAGGCCTGGGATTGTAGTGCTTATGGAATGTGATGGACCCTTAAAATGGCTTGTGCCCTTAATGATTGATTGAGTATTGTATAAGTGCATGCACAACTAGGGTTTTCAAGAAAGATTATTTGTGATGCATAGATATTAATGTTCAAATCTTGCTTAAGTAGCTTTTAGGGTTTAGAATTAGGTTGATTTCAATCAAGTTTGAGGCAAACCAGGTTTTCAAGCACGGGTGAAGATTGCTTTCCTTTAAAACCAAAAGTAAAGTGGAGTGCCTGGTATGAACCTAGACTGAAAATCATAATAAGAAGCTACTTGATGAGTTGATTTTAGGTTGAGTGGCATGGCCCAAACAACTCAAACAACTGGCCACAACTACACCACTAGGTTAGGCACACAGAAATGGTTAACCTAGAATGATTTCTACTCTTTTATGTGTTGATTTGTGTGTACCGGCTCCACAGATTAGAACCCGGTTGAGTAGAAGCAAATCAAGCAAGTTAAGTGCCTTGAATGTGGGTATATGTTGTGTGTCTGTTGAAAATTACCCCACAAAATTATCTTTTTATTTTTTTTATATAAGTGAGGATGGATTGAGTGTGAGTGAAAATCCAAACAACCAAACTAATCCTAGGATTTATGCAAACATCTAGGTTAATTGGAATTTGAATTTAATGTGACAAATGCAATCTATGGAGGGGGAAATATGGGGAGCACTTACAGTCGTCTTCGACTGCACTTTACTCGGTCTACCACTTAATAATTCCCAAATGGAGGTCTCTGCAAAATAATAGACACAAGAGAAAGCAAGTTAGAATAGAATAAAGTGCGTAAAATGAGAAAAGAAGATCAGAAGTCGTTGCCTCCTCGGTAACGATGGCAAAATATTGAAGCAATAGGTTACTATGCTATCAAATTTGGTTTTGAAAACCTGTCATTGTAGTTTGAAAAGCGAAGAATTCAGGTTCAAAAAATATAATTTATATCAGAATAGAAATCACAGGTCGAACTCAGGGAGGCTACGTCAATCTAAATTCGCAATTATATTTTTTTCGTGTTTTTGTTAAAAAGCAGAGTAATTACAATGAAATGAAGCACTATAAACAATCAGAATAAGGGAGAGAGAGAGACGAGAGAAAACATGCACTTGATACTTGAAAATGTTTATACAATTAAGTAAGCAAGAAATTACACTAGAAAGCAAAAAAACTATTACAACTAGAAAGCAGGAAAATTCTACTCTAGAAAGCAGGAAAAAGGAATGGGAGAGAGAAGTTATCCTCCTCGACGATTGCTTGGAGGACAAGCTGGATAGGACGACGCCTGAAAGACGAAGAACGGAGCGGGAAGAAGGAGGTCAAGGCACGAAGAATGAGAATGAGGTAGCACGTCATCGTTGTCATAGGATCCGCTTTCGAAATGAGGGTGAAAATTTGACTTTATCTCTTGAGGAGCATCCCGAGTGTGGGACAAGCTTCTCTTGAGCTTTGGAGAGGGAGAGAAGAGAAGGAAGGGATGAGAAATTCATATAAAGGGGGTCTCCTTTTATAGTTGCAAGGAGTGAGGGCATTTTAGTCATTACATGTTGAAAATCATTAATTCAGGACCTTTAGTGACGGATAAATCCGTCACTACAGGCCTGAACGTGGCCTTCGTGAGCGGCGCATGTGCGCCCACTCGCCTCCCTGCACCTCAACGCACGTCCACGTCCATCAGATCTTGGCTGTCCGATCGTAAGATCGAATGGCTGAGAGCGCTCCTCACCACACCTCAACCATGCACCTTGCACGTGAGATCCCACGTCACGTGGGGGCCTCAGATGGCATGTGGATGCTATCGGCCGCATGCAACCATTGGATCTTCATCATGCGGTCAATCACTCCCGCATGCCAGCTCCAATTTGAGGCATGCGGGGGCTCGATCTTGCGCCTCCTCGTCTTGTTAAGGCACTCGACCAATATGCTACGGGCACATTTGTGTCGAGCGCTTAACTTAAGTGCGTGCGCCACGCAGCCGTTGGATCTTGATCCAACGGCGAAGAAGCGTTGGCATGAAGTACTTCAGCAGGTGCATGCGGCCGGTTGGGCGGCCGAGATGGCGGCACATGGTGCCATCTTGGCCGTCCATCTTCTGGGTAATGTAGATGGTGCCATGAGTATTGGATTGAGTTGATTTTTGTGCCGTTAGGCTGCGATCATTGATCCGAACCCATCTGTGTGATCGGATTTGTCATCTGAAGTGCAGATTAACACCATCTTGGCCCTTGATCTTCTAGGGTTCCTCAATCTCCATCTGATGCTATGGATATCTGATTAGGGCGATCTTGGAGTCGTTGAACTCCAATCATCTCCCAGATTAGATCCATATGGTTGGATCTTCGATCCGAGGCCTCGATAAAAAGTCACCCTGTCCCTGACCATAAAAAGAGACAATTAACCTCCATTTTATTCAGACTAATCTAAATGCAAGATGATGCTTGTTACGCAATATTTATAATATGTAATGTAATTCTATGCTTAAGAACATGCAAAAATAGACATTTTATGTAATATAAACATGTTTACAACAGTAGGCAGGGATAGTTTTTGGATCAGCTTGGAGAGCAGATCCAGTCACTCATTGTCCATGACCATAGACCCTCTCGAGGCTAACATTCAATAGTAGCAGCTCCTCCTCCTTCGAGTACTTTAGTACCCTCTTACTCTAGATAGAGACAACACACTAGTCCTTTAGTCCAGCAATCTTCTGGATCTACTAACCTTTAAATCTCTCCAGTGCATAAACGACGCTTCTCCACTACAAGACCCATCACTAGCATGCCTCCATTCTCTCTAGATGACTTCGATATGGATGTGAAGTTTCCATCAGATATTGAGACCATTCTTAGTTTCTTCTAGATTTGTTCAGTTATTTTGGCATGTACTACATTATATTTTATTTCTATCGTTGGATTGTGGAACCTCACATTAATCTTACTTTGTAGTACTTTTATGTGATAGGTGATCTCTATAGTATTTTCATTTGAGATATCTTGCTTATCAGACTTTGAAAATCATATTTCCTATCATCCTTATTGGAAATTTGACATTTTTAGTGCCTATTGATAGAGAGAGTTTCACTTAATTAAAATAGTAATAGAATGATACGTCGTTGTAATTAATGTGGTGAAAATCTCTCAATCAAAGATTAAAATAGATATCAATTTAAAGCATGAAAAAGATGTCGTATCCATAGGGAGGAGCAGATTAATAAGTTCACAAAATATTTTGCCTTTGTATTTGTTCAATCAGTGTTCAAATCTAATGTGAAACAAGGCGAAAAGAAGGAATACGTAATACTTTAGAAATGCAAGGGTATGAATGTAAGTTTCCTTTCATGAAAGAACTTGCAATGGCATGTAACATAATTCCATTTTTAGACATGGGGCTTTCTCTTTTACGTCATGTGAGTGTCTTGATGAGATTTTATGCATTTATCAACCTCAACATATAAGATTTAAGTGTATGAAAGAAATAATACAACACTTAAGGGAATGCATGCAATTTCACTCAAATATATTAATGAATCAAACATTGAAATAGTGTTTTTGGCAATGGCACGTTTGGTAAATTTTAATGTCACCAAAAATAGAGGAAACTTCCTCTCTCCTCTTTGCACGTGTGGAGGCGTGGTGGCTGGTCGATCGAAGCCTGGCGACGGTGGGTGGGTGAGAGGTGGCCTCGACGGTGGTGGAGGCACGGCCAAAGGTGGTTGGTGGTGGTTAGCTAGAGAGCTTGATGCCAGCGGATCTAGCTGGAGGAGAGGACGTGGGCTGCTTCTATTATATGCGCACGTGGCTAGGCGTCGTGGCCGGCTGACCGTTGGTCGTGCAAGGAGGTGCGCAGTGGGTAGAGAAGATGGGCAGGCTGGAGGCACACGCTGCTACCATGTGTGGAGAAGAGATGAGGTGAGCACTAGTTTCCTGCTGCTATGCGAAGGGGAGATGGAGGCACGTAGAGAAGAGGGGTAGGATGGAGGCACGTGCTGGTTGCCTGCTGCCGTGTGGAGGGGAGGTGGCGCACAGAGAAGAGAGGCAAGATGGAGGCACGTGCTGGTTGCCTGCTACCATGCGTGGAGAAGAGATGAGGCACGCACTGCTTCAGAGAAGCAGAGGAAGAAGAAGACGGAGAGGCATAGGGGCACTATTGCGTGCAGTGTGCGTACTTGTGTGGCGGGAGAGGGTTGCATGCATAAGGGTGCAGTTGCGCGCAGAAAGGCTGCTGCATGGAGGGGAGATGGAGGCGTGCGTTGCTTTGAGGGGGGATGGAGGCGCGTACTATTTGGAGGGGAGATGGATAGTGCGCTGGCGTGGTTGCAGAGGGTTGAAAGGGCCACAGTGCAAGTTCTCCTCACAATGCGCGTAGGGTCTTCCCAGTGGTGCGTTCCAGAGAGCCCTTGCCAAGAGCACTCCCCTGTGACTTTTATCTCCTTCCCATCCGTTCTTCCCCAGCGCAAGTCAAGGGATTTTAAATCCCTTACTAAAATTGGCCGCCTGTTGAGAGGTGGATTTGTTGAGGCCAGCCGACTGTTGAGAGATCCCCATCAAGGGGGAGAATTCTTTTCACAACCTGGTTTCTTTGCAAAATTATTCCTCCTCCTCTCTTACTTTCCCGATTACTTGTTAACTCTCAATTTAGCCTGATGGAGTGGATCAAGTGGAGGAGATGGATAGGGTGCACTGTGTGCGAGACCTATATGAGAGAGTGGCACGTTGAAATATAACATAAGTTATTCCTACAATAATGAAACATAAAATAATTACATAATAAGTTATAGAATGCAATAGAATAGATGTAAACTTAAGTAATGATGCATGCAATCATTCTCTGACCTAATGTAGTTATTAACAAATATAAAATGTAAGAATAAAGTTAACTTAGGAGTAACAATAGTCCATTAAAATGGACTCGTCAAATACCCCCATGCCTACGATTTGCTAGTCCCTAGCAAAAATGAAAAATAATAGAAGTAATTAGAAGATTTCTTCTTTCTTTTTTCAAACATTTAGAGATTCATATAACTGTGAAGTGATAATAGCCTAGATAACAGATCCAAGTGAAAAGCCAATTCTCATTGGGAGTTCCTACTTCACCCTTGATAAATATTTCTGTTAGGATTGGCAACTACTTCTCTAGGGGATAAAGTAGAAGATAATCTATAATTTGACCCCTACTTTTGGCTTAGGTAGGAGATATTGAGTTGAATGGATTTGTATTTGGTGGCACACACTCATCTGGTGCTACATGTAATCTAGTACTACAGACTCTAGATCTCTAGACTATTAAACAAGTCAACTCAGAGAGAGGCTAAACAACTATGCTCTCTTGATGTTCCCTGGCGCTTACTCTTTTCTTTCTTTTCCTTCTGAGATCACAAATCTCTCCAGATTTAGTAAGTGTACTCACTGTTTGGTGGCCTCACATGGCATTCACACTTCAACTAAAGTCCTAATAACTCTACAACTAAGTTAGAGTCCCTAGCCAGTATTTGGGTGATCAGAAATACTGAAAGGTAGGTATGGGTTATATTTGGTGGATTGCGATAGGTGTTTTTGTTGCCTCAGAAACAATGTCACGAAGATAAAATTATAAACATAGACTCTTTTCTTTTCTCTCTCTCTTTTCTTTTCTTTTTTTTTTAATATAATTATTTCTTTTTTTTTCTTTTTCTTTCTTTATAAATCAACACAACATGACACAGACTTTTATTTATGAGGAATTATTAGGGATGATGTTGGTCAAGAGGATATTGTGTAGCTTATTTGGTGGAAGTGCCTATTCTCGACACCGGAACGAAATGGATAGGACGGGTGTATTTCTGACCTTTGACACTATTACCCTCCTTCAGCCGAGGACTCTCTGAAGGACAGTCATAACCATCCACCATAGTCATAGTTTTATTAAGACTTAATCTCTGTGTATCTACCTTATTTGATGACTCTCAAGAATTCACACAATGTACGCACACAGGAACTGAGAGCGAAAACCATGCCTAACTCTGAAGTATCATCATCTAATTGTCCAAAACTTAAGAGTCCTTGCACTACACTTAGCGCACCAGTAATCTCTCTACTTTCCTTTTACAAATATAAGGTGGATCTACTAGAGGATAGTATACCTGACTCCCTGTTAACTGTCCAAGGATTTAGTAGACTAAATATGCTTATTGGTTCTCTTCAAAGATCCATTACCTAGTCTACGTGCAGGTGAAGTAAATGTATTGGATTCTAAACTTAAGAAACAATTTAAGAAGAAAAATCTTTAATGACACTTCTTTTATGACAAAGATGTTTTTCTAGGGACTAACCAATTCAGCTCAAGAAAATAAGAGTTTTTTATATATATATATGTCCTAAATGTATGCAAATATTTATAAATGCTATAAACATTCTCAGGTTATACCCCCCCATGCCTAAGGCTGACATTGTCCTCAATGGGAAAATGCAGACATAGAAGAATATCACCTGAGGAGGAGAGTGGGAGGAGCTAAGGCTCCTCAAGCCAAAGTGCATCCAAAACCTGGCCATCTGAAAGAGTAATATCAGGTTTAAGTCACTGGCCATTTACCTTAAAGCTTGCAATAGAAGTAGGATTCCTAATTTCTACAGTTGCATGAGGGAAAGTATTGATAACAACGTATGGCCCATCCCAGTGGGACTTGAGCTTTCTTGGAAATAATTTAAGTCTGGAATTGAAAAGCCAGACTCACTGGTTGGGCTCAAAATTCTTTCTAATGATGTGCTTATCATGGAAGACCTTTGTACATTACTTGTAAGCTTGAGAAATTTCATAGGCTTCATTACGAAGCTCCTCAAGCTGACTTAACTCTAACATACGTGCCTTTCCTGCATTATCCAGATTCAAGTTAACATTTTTAATAGCCCAACATGCTTTATGTTAGATTTCAACGGGAAGATGGCATGCTTTTCCGTAGACAAGACGGAAAGGAGACATGCCCAAGGGAGTCTTATACGTGGTTCTGTAGGCCTAAAGAGCATCATTTAGTATTTTAGACCAATCCTTACGATTGGGCCTGACAGTTTTTTCTAAAATTCGCTTAATCTCCCTATTAGACACTTCAACTTGTCCACTCGTTTGGAGATGATAAGGTGTGGCTATCATGTGGTTGACTCCCAAATTTTGGAGTAGCCTTGTGAAATGTACATTCCTGAAGTGAGGTCCTCCATCACTTATGATCGTCCTTGGGCACCCGTACCGAGAAATGATATTAGCCTTAACAAAGCCCAAGACCATGGAATGGTCATTGGTTCATGTGGG
Organism: Thalassia testudinum; assembly: GCA_037157565.1. NCBI lineage: Eukaryota > Viridiplantae > Streptophyta > Magnoliopsida > Alismatales > Hydrocharitaceae > Thalassia > Thalassia testudinum. Next base: position 217,945,850 of record JAZHRO010000031.1, on the reverse strand, counting down.
TATGGCTTCTATCCATTTCGATACATAGTCCACAACCATAAGGATGTACTCATATCTAAAGGACACATGAAAGGGACCCATGAAGTCGATGCCCAAAATATCAAAGATCTCAACGAGGAGGATAGGTTGTTGGGGCATCTCATCCCTTTTTCCAATGGTTCCCATCTGCTGGCAACGTAGACATGCACCCACATAAATATGTGCATCTCGAAATAATGTGGGCCACCAAAAGCCAGACTGAAGAACCTTATGGGCAGTCTTCTTCCTACTAAAATGTACCCTACAATGGAGGTCATGGCAGAAACTCAGAACACTTCTTTGTTCTTCATCAAGGTCGCAACAGCAAAAAAGTTGGTCAAGGCCTACTCTAAAAAGCTCGGGTTCCTCTCAGTGATAAAATTTAGTGTTAGCAAGAAACCTGTCTCACTTCTGCTTGTCCCAAGTACTGGGCGTAATGCCCATGACCAGATAGTTTGCGATGTTAGCGAACCAAGGATTTTTAGCCTCCACGGCCATCAGAGACTCATCAGGGAAAGTCTCTTGAATATCGCCAGCAGGGTTTGATGCCTCAATAGGGATCCAAGATAGATGATCTGCTACCACATTCTCAACTCCTTTCTTATCTTTAATTTCCAGGTCAAACTGCTTGAGTAGCAGAATCGAATGAATTAGGATAGGTTTGGTGTCCTTTTTAGAAAGCAGATGCTTTAAGGCAGAATGATCAGTGAACACCACAACCTTGGATCCCAAAAGATAAGACCGAAACTTTTCCAAAGCAAATACTACAGCAAGAAGCTCCTTTCTAGTGATCGTGTAGTTTTGCTGAGGATCCGTAAGGGTCTTGCTGGCATAATGCAGCGCATGAGGTTTGCCATCAACCCCTTAACCTATGACCGCTCCCACTACAAAATCACAACCATCACACATTAGCTCAAATGGGAGGGTCCAATCTGGTGCTTGGAGAATCGATGCGGTAATAAGGGATTTCTTTAAGACTTAGAAAGCCTCACCACATCTATCATCAAAATCGAAGGAGACATCCTTCGCTAACAGGTCGCAGACTAGCCTAGAGATTTTACTAAAATCTCTAATGAAGCACCTATAAAATCCAGCATGGCCAAGGAAAGATCTTACTTGACGAACATTGGAGGGCAGTGGAAGCTTAGAGATGGAATCAATTTTTGCAGTGTCCACCTATAATCCACGCTCGGAAGCTATATGCCCTAACACAATGCCCTGTTGGACCAAAAGGTGGCTTTTCTCCTAGCTAAGCACCAGCTTTGCCTCTTCGCAATGGGTTAAGACTTTATCAAGGTGTGAAAGGCATAGGTGAAACAATGAGCCATAAATGGAGAAGTCATCCTTGAAAATTTCAATGAACTCGTTGATCATATCAAAAAAGATAGCCATCATACAATGTTGGAAAGTGGCAGGAGCATTACATAACCCGAATGGCATTCAGCAGAACGCAAATGTGCCATATGGACTTGTGAAGGTGGTACGCTCCTGATTGTCAAGAAACACGGCCATCTGATTATACCCAGAGTACCCATCAAGAAAATTGAAGTACCTGTTCCCCACCAGTCATTCCAAAATTCGATCGATAAATGGTAAGGGGAAATGGTCTTTCTGGGTAGCCGTGTTCAAACGGTGGTAATCAATGTTGACCCTCCAACCAGTTGATGGTCTAGTGGTCACCAGCTCTCCTTGGTCATTCTCCTCCACAGTGATTCCTGCCTTTTTGGGTACTACATGAATAGGAATGACCCATTTACTATCTGAAATGGGATAGATAATCCCTACATCCAGCCATTTCAGAATCTCCTTTTTAACAACATCCCACATATTTGGGTTGAGCCTTCTCTGCATGTCTAAAAAAGGTTTCATGGAATCGTCCGTGTATATATGATGCATGCAAAGAGAGGGATCAACATCCTTAATATCAACAATTGACCAGGCAATTGCTTCCTTGTGCCTTTGTAAACACTCAAGTAGAGCTCCCTCCTGTGATTTCAGATAATGCAGATGAGATAATAATGGGGAGCGTGTCACTAGGGCCAAGGAAAACACATTTCAATGTGCTCGGAAGGGGTTTCAACTCCAACTCAGGAGCCTTTTGGATTGAGGGTTTAAGTTGAGATGTCCCTACCTTAGGTAGCGAATCTACCTTCACTATCCAGGGTGGTTACAGAGACTCTATGTGTATCCCTAGAAACTCTTCTAATTCAAGCATTTCCCTTTCAGTTTCTTTCATAATCGGAGGATGGTCCCCAGATATGACCTTTTGAAGGGGATCTCTACATAGGAGTGCTTGAGTAGTCTCTTCAATTATTTCATCAACGACCTCAACCTGAGAACAATCTTCAAATCCGGATTGCTTGTAAGTATCAAAAACATTTAACTGGATCTTCTTGTTCACAAAGCCCATTTTAAGTGCCCTTGATCTACAATTGATAGAGGCATTGGCTGTGGCTAAGAAGGGGCATCCCAGAATAATGGACGGCTTTGTGGGCTTATTAGATAGTCAATATCAAGCACCAGAAAGTCAACAGGGAAGAAGAAGTCCTCCACTCTCACAAGGACATCTTCCAGCAATCCCCATGGTGTCTTAAGTGATCTGTCTACAACCTGGAGGATGACTAGACTAGGCTTTAACTTGCCTCCTTCCAAAAGGTTGTAGACAGAGCTCGGTAAAATGTTCACCCCCGTAGCTAGATCGAGCAGAGCCTTGTCAATGCGTTGGTAACCTATAACCACTGGAATATACAAGGCCCCTGGATCTTTCATTTTGGGGGGTGTTCCATGTTGGAGAACCGAGCTAACATGGTTAGCCAGGATTACCTTGTTTTGGACCTATTTCCTAGATCGGCGCTTTTGGGTGCACAGGTCCTTTAGAAACTTGGCATAGGATGGGATCTGTTTGATAGCTTCTAACAGAGGCAAGTTAATCTGGACTTGCCTAAAAGTGTCCATAATCTCCTCTGTTCTATCCTTGGCTCTAGGCAAGCCAACAAAAGATTCCTCAGGAGCAGATAGGTGCTCTAGATAGGGCACCCTCAGCTTCTGGGTAGAGGGGTCGTCATGGCAGGAGAGGGGTGGTGGAAGGACGACATCCTCATTGTGGGTGATTTCAAGCGAGGGAGAGCAATGTGGCTCTTCCTCGGTGGAGATGGAAGTCGGGTTAGGTGTAGACGGGAATTCTGAGACGTAACCATAGGAGTGTTATCAGGCTTGTCAATCTTCTTTCCACTCCTCATCACGATCACAGCTTGGGTGTGCTCCCTAAATACGACCCCCTTGCCCTTAGGGTTCTCCTCAGAAGAGCTAGGCAACTTCCTCGGATCACGTTGCCTAACTGCCTCAGTAAGATGACCAATTTGTGATTACATATCAGTAATCATCTTATTCTAAGATTGGATGACCATATTTTGATGCTCTTGCATCGCTTTCGTCATGGCTTTAAGTTCATCCATTTCAGAGGGCTTATTCTGAGGAGGGTTTTCATAAGATGGTTGGTATATGGGTTGGGGAGGTAAGGGTCTTGTATTCCCCTGAGTTAGAAGCATCACCTTACTTCAAAGAGAAGTTTGGATGGTTCCGCCACCTTGGATTATAGGTATTGGAATAAGGGTTATTAGGAGGAGGGCGAAAACCTTGCGCCACATTCAAGTCGGCCTGAATCAACTCAGGGAATTGATTTGCCTGATGACACTCTGCAGTGGCGTGCGTTGTGCTTTAGCAAATGGGGCATTCTCTTCAATCCTGAAGGATAGAGGTTGCTTGCGGATTCATGCTGTGGTTATCTAAAAGCCTATCAAAGTTTTTATTCAATAATTAAATCTGATAAGCCAAATCCTTAGAAGCCCCGGATTCTTGGTCCTCTATCTTCCTCTGCAAGATTGATGGTTTTCTTTCTTGATAGGCAGAGGACAGATGTATGGAATGGTCGCTTAATGTTTCAAATAATGCCCAAGCTTCATCCTCAGTTCTGGTCATGAAGGTTCCTGCACAGGCTGCATCGATGATTTGCCTATGCCTTTTAGATAGTCCATTATAAAACCTTTCGACCAACAGCCATCTTGGCACCTGATGGTGGGGGCATAAACTAAGAAGGTCATTAAAGTGCTCCCAAGTCTCATGAAATTGCTCCCCTTCCTGCTGAGTAAAACCCATAATCTCTTTTCTATAATGGTTGGTCTTACCATAGGAAAATACTTTTTCAAAAATTCTCCCTTAATGGTGGCCCAATCATTTACCCTTGCATTGAGGGTATGATACCAATGCTTGGCCTTATCCTTTAGGGAGAATGGAAATAGAGTCCTCATCAGGGCTTCAACAGTAAAGACCTGGAGCTTCATTGTGGAACAGACCTCGGTGAATTCCTCCAAATGTCGGTAGGGGTCCTCCCTTGTAGTACCATTAAAGGAGGGCAACAAAGATATGGTACTAGTCTTGATCTCATATGGATTATCCCCTACCGATCGTCTCAATGCTTGTGCAGGTTGGTTAGTTGGAATAAAATAGTCCCTTAGTGTCCTTTGTTGATTTGCTTCTTGATCAGCCATGCCTTCTCTTTTCTCTCCTAGGTGAGCTCTCCTAAGAATTCTCTCTGGCTCAGGATAAAACACTAGACTACCCTTAAGAGAGCATCTACTAGGCATACAATATCAATCACAATTCAAGTTCTTATTGATTAAGTGAGACCTCCACTACAAAGATAGGTTAAAAGGTCAAGGCTTATCCCTCCGTTGCCACATAAGTGGTATAATAGGGGTGATGACTTGAAATCTTAACCTTCTTTGTTGCGGAGGTAGAATTGGTTGATATAGATAGCCAAACAAGTTATTCACTGCAATTACGTGACTTAATTCAACCTTCGAGTGCCCTAGGACCTATACTTTGCGTAGATGATACTCCCAGGTGATCAAGTGAAAAGTTACTCCAAGGACGAACAAAGGGAGGCAAGTAGGGCGAACCCTTTCTTTGAGGTGATGCATATACAGTGCCCCTCAACTACCCTTTTGTTCCTTTAAGGGGTGTCCCCCTCCATGAAGTATCAAAACACTTGATCAAAAGATAGTACCACCACCACAAAGCATGATAGGAGGGTCTGCACCGATAAAGAGATCAGTGCCTATAGCCTTAAAGGATTAATCCTTAGTGCGGTGCCTAATGTGTGTGCTCAGTGTCAGAAGTGTGATCACACTACAAATCTTTTTTTATTTTTTTAAAAAATGCAAACAAGTCCCTTAGAATTAGATCAAATGTGAATTGATTTTAAGGTCGAATCTGATTACCAGTCCTACTTTTAGTTAGGCGACCACTGAATTAGTAAATTCAATCAACTTGGTGGTCTTGTATTTTAATCTGAATGCAAATGCGTAAACAGGAGCTGGATGCAAAAGTTAGAAAGGTGTACCTGTCTCCAACAATCTTCATGCCAATATGCTTGCAATGCAATAATGAGATCTAATGTGCTGCTCAATCACCCCTAAATGCGTGCACGTAAGGGCATGCAACTCCTAAATAGGCAACTCGATATTTTCTTTTGTTGGTTTTAAAGGAAAGCAAGCAGAAAATGGAATCACGCATGCAGAAAAATGTAAACCCTAGTAGCTAAAGAATGTGGGGATAGGCCCCCAAAAATTCAGCCCCGATTACTACAAAGGAGAGAATATAGAAATAAAATTTGTGATGAAGGAGAATCCCCTGTGAAAGTGGGATCCTGGTCTCCTATGTCTTCTCCTCATGTGGGCTTAGCTAAAGGTTGATGTCGTCGCTCTGTTACGCCTGTCGCCCCATCAAATTCCATACACAAAAAGATAAAGAATGATGAGATAATTGTGTAACTCAGAATACTCAGAAATAATACAGTGAATCTATTACGTCTGTTGCCTCCCCGGCAACGGCGCCATTTGATAGAGAGAGTTTCACTTAATTAAAATAGCAATAGAATGATACGTCATTGTAATTAATGTGGTGGAAATCTCTCAATCAAAGATTAAAATAGATATCAATTTAAACCACAAAAAGGATGTCGTATCCACAGGGAGGAAGATATTAATAAGTTCACAATATTTTTCCTTTGTATTTATTCAATCAAGTGCACAATCCATGTTCAAATCTGATGCGAAACAAGGAGAAAAGAAGGAGCACGTAATACTTTAGAAATGCAGGGGTATGAATGTAATTTTCCTCTCATGAAATAACTTGCAATGTCATGCAACATAATTGTATTTTAGGAAATGGGGGTTTCTCTTTCAGGTCATGTGAGTGTCTTGATGAGATTTTATGCATTTACCAACCTCAACATATAAGAGCTAAGTGCATGAAAGAAATAATATAACACTTAAGGGCATGCATGCAATTTCACTCAAATATTTTAATCAATCAAATATTGAAATAGTGTTTTTGGCGATGGCACGTTTGATAAATTTTAATGTCACCAAAAATAGAGGAAACTTCCTCTCTCCTCATTGCACATGTGGAGGCGTGGTGGTCGGCCGACCGAAGCCCGGCAACAGTGCGTGGGAGAGAGGCGATCGCGATGGCAGTGGAGGCACGGTCGGAGGTGGCTGATGGTGGTCAGCCGGAGAGCTTGAGACTGGCGAAGTTGGCTATAGGAGAGGACACAGGCTGCTGTTGTTGCATGCACACATGGCTAGGCATCGCGGCCGGCCGACTGTTGGTCGCGCGAGAAGGTGTGCTGCGCGTAGAGAAGATGGGCAGGCTGGAGGCGCGCGCTGCTGCCGTGCGTGGAGAAGAGATGAGGCGCGCACTAGTTGCCTGCTACTGTGCGGAGGGGAGATGGAGGCACTTAGAGAAGAGGGGCAGGATGGAGGCACGCGTTGGTCGCCTGCTGCTGTGCAGAGGGGAGATGGAGGTGCATAGAGAAGAGCGGCAGGATGGAGGCACGTGCTGGCTACCTACTGCCGTGCATGGAGAAGAGATGAGGTGCGCACTGCTACTGTTGGTTGCGCGTGCCGCTGCTGCAGAGAAGCAGAGGAAGATGATGGAGAGGCACAGGGGTGCTGCTGCGTGCGGGGTGCGTACCTGTATGGTGGGCGAGGGTTGCGTGCACAAGGGCGTAGTTGCGTGCACAAAGGCTGCTGCGTGGAGGGGAGATGGAGGCACGCGCTGCATGGAGGGGAGATGGAGGCGTGCACTGCTTGGAGGGGAGATGGATAGCGCGCTGGCGTGGTTGCAGAGGGTTGAAAGGACCACAGTGCAGGTTCTCCTCATGATGCACACAGGGTGTTCCCCGTGGTGCGTTCCAGAGATCCCCTACCAAGAGCACCCCCCTGCGACTTTTATCTCCTCCCTATCCGTTCTTCTTCCCCAACGCAAGTCAAGGGATTTTAAATCCCTTACTAAAATTGGCCGGCTGTTGAGTGGTGGATTTGTTGAGGCTGACTGGCAGTTGAGAGATCCCCATGGAGGGGGGGGGAATTCTTTTCACAACCCTGGTTTCTTTGCAAAATTATTCCTCCTCCTCTCTCACTTTCCCGGTTACTTATTAACTCTTAAATTAAGATGATGGAGTGGATAAGTGGAGGAGATGGATAGGGTGCGCTGTGTGCGAGACCTGCATGAGAGTGTGGCACGTTGAAATATAACATAAGTTATTCCTACATTAATGAAACATAAAATAATTACATAATAATTTATAGAATGCAATAGAATAGATATAAACTTAAGTAATGATGCATGCAATCATTCTTTGACCTAATGTAGTTATTAACAAACATAAAATGTAAGAATAAAGTTAACTTAGGCATAACAATAGTCCATTAAAATGGACTCATCACCTATCTAGCTTGCTTGTAATTCTATCAGTTGAATAGCAGAATGCCATTGATGTATACACATCTATTTAGATTAAAATGACTATTTATGCATGTTCCTAAGCTTATTGATGCATTTAGCATTACAAATATTGCATAGCATGCATCATTCTACATTTACAATAGATTTTATAAATTATAATTTAATTCTCATTTTGTGGGTAGGGGAGGAGATATATTTTGGATCCTCAGATTGACAATCCAATTGTACGGATCATATTAGGATGATAATCCGAGTCCAATGCCTCTGAAATCACCTTGATTGGACTTCCATGGCATCATATGCAATCCAAGGAAGATCAATGGCCAAGGGGCAAGGTAATGCAATTTGGAGCTTCAAAGGACAAATCCAACCTCACGAATGGATATGGATCAACGATCGCAACCCAAAGGTACGAAAATTGACCCAATCCCACACTCGTTGTGCCACCTACAAGTCAAAGAAGATGGATTGTCTGGATGGCACCATGTGGTGCCATCCAAACCATCCAAATTGCCTACAGACCACCACTACCCTCCCTTCATCCGTGCTTCATCAAATCCTAACCATTGGATTTCAATCCAACAGCTGAGAATTCGTCTCCACTGCACCTCGAATCTTTTAAAGGAGCAGTTCATCAATAAATCACAGCAGCTAGATCTCCATCCGATGGCCATTGAACGTCCATGTTGCCCGCACCTCACCTAAGCTAAGATTACACTAGATCGATGGATGAAGATCCAACGATCACGAGTGCTGAGGCCTTAAAACCAAAATGTGACACAAAGCAGCACGCAGCACAATAGTTTAGATGAGCACTCGCATGCGGCAGGAGCGAGTTCAAGTCATGCGGAGCAGAATTAAATCTTTAAAGAAGTGAGGCACAAAAATTCGACCATTTGATCAGTGATGAGGGGCGATGGAGGTGGAGACATGGCACGATGAATGAGCGAGGCACTGTACGGGCACAATAACACACAATTGTACACGCCCCACGCATGTTGTGAAGGGTAGGCGAGCACGCTCCTGAGCCGTCGATGGAGAGTCCAACGACCCTCATCCTTCCACCCTCGTGACAATAGAGCAGTGCATGGCTATGAGCGCATGCAAGGGCCATGCTCGTGGGTGCGTAAGATGGTTAGTGACTTTATGGCAAATGATTTGCCTCCCGATATATACCCTATACCCCCTCCACTTCATACCATCCATTCCTTTCTCTTCATCTCCTCTTTAAAGCTCTAAAAAGCCAGTCCCATACCCGAGAAGTTGATGGAAACACAATCATGAGCCCTAACTTACTCATTTTGACCAAATGAAGAGAATAAATGCTCCTACATAACCTACTGCAGGTCATAATTCATTACATAACCTTTCTGAGAGAAACACAAGAAATAAGGGGTAAAATTGCAATTTTACCAATGTAGTACAACCACAGGTTTTCTTGAGGGCTAAACAAAGGTCAAATGATCTTAATAAGATAATAAGTGGGTTGGATCCGACAGAAAAGGGTTTGTGTGTGTCCTGTGAATTAAATGACTTCTTGAAACCCTAAAACAGACCCACCTGATTAACCAAGGTTTTGGTCAGGATAAAATTCACCTAAACCCTCTAAAAATCATAGGAAAATATACTCTAGGGTTAGTACCTTCAATTTGGCAATTGGAACCCATCTTGACCTGGAATTGGGTCTTAGATAGATATCTACCCTAAATTGGGTTTTTGCATAAATTTCCCAGTCAAACATAGTCAAAACCAAAATCCAACTTCACCATTTTATTTCTTAGCTCCAAATTAGGTTTGTACCAAAAATTTGGACCCAAGATGAGTTTTCCTTGACCTAGTTTGCAAAAAGGTCCAGCCTATTTACATTTATACCCCTATCTTTCAAAAAACCTTACAAATAGCCCCCTAGCTTCTTCATCATCTTCGAAAATAGGTCCCTCACCATTATAGTGGAAGAATCCTACTCTGGTGAGCTTTGAAAGGAGAGATCTCTCTGATTGCTCAGAGAATCCCTTCCAAAATAGGAAGGGAGATTCTCTGAGTAATCCCCTCCAATCTGAACCCATCTTTGATCCCTGATTGTTTCCCAATCTCTCATGCGAATGCATGAGAAATTTGGGTCTTTTGAGAACTTCCATCTCCAGCGAGTTTGCCCTTCTTGGAAGCTTGGCTTCCAAGCACAAAACCTCCTCAAAGACTAATTTGAAGACTCCCCAAATCCAACCGATGTTCCTCAGCTTGAAATTGGGCCGGATTCCGTCACATTCTTCTCTCCCCTCCGACCACAATCTCCGCAAGCTCCAGCAGCCTTTTCCTCGCTCTCTCATCACTGAACCACAATACCAGTGGTTGGGTTAACTCTGCCACAGTCCTTCGCGTCGTGCAACACTGGCCGACATCGCCTCTGCCCTATCTTCGCCGCCGACTCATCTACGGAGCTATTCATCTTCCCCACAACTGGAAACCATACCAATGTGGGATTCCCTTCCCTTTCATCCCTTAGATTAGGTTTCTTAAGCTCCCTATCCTCCACACTTTCTCCCCCTCTCTTTATTTCCAAAAATCATCCACCGATGCCACTAACCACTGTCACCTTCTCCACCTCCGACGACTCCTCCAGCGAGCTGCTCCCATCGTTCCGCACCTCCATCCACCTTGGCAACCACCCTACGACCTCCGCCTCATCTCCCTGATCACTTCCCCTCATTCCACACGTCGTGTCACTCACCCAAGCACCCCCTCTAACACACCCACACATTCGCACACAGTGTGCCCTAGGCACGAATGCACAAGCACCCCTGAGCCACGCCACCATCCCCATCACATCCGCCTTGGTGCGATGACCCTCTCTGAACATTTTGACATGGTCGTGTGGCTGATCTTGTGTTCTCAGGTTTAGGCACCCTTTCGCCATTGTTGTGGATCTTGAAGCTCGCTTGCTACGCTCGAGGCCTCGCTCTGCTCCAGGGGATAGCCCCAGGCTATGCGCAATCGAATCCCGCACGTAACCACGTCATCAAGCAAAGGCTTCAGCCTCGGCAGCCTCGCCAGTTGGAAGCCTCATCTGTTGCTACAGCATGCAAAGGAAGGTGGGGACATTTAGTCCCACCTCAAAAGTGAAAGACCACCCACACATGCATAAAAGGAAAAGTGAAGTAGCCTTATCGCCTCCGATCCACGGGGTGAGGTCCCACTCACCCGACCTGATCTTGTCCGCGAACACGCCTGCGAACCTTGCTGGACCTGACCCAACTGCACTCCTCGCCCACCACCGCATGCTGGTGGGCCTGGTCCCAGGTACGCACCTAACCCGATTACCCGACTATCTGTGTGGCTCTAGGAGAGCGTATCCTAAGAGAGAAGGTGAGGAGAGCTGCATGCGGGTAGGGGTAGTTTTGCTACAGGGTTCTTTGGCCAACACTTAGCCGCAGTCTGAAGAAGACGAGGAGGCCAGGAGAGGAAGAAGAAGAGGCTCGAAGGACTTAAGGCAAAAGGAAGAAGAAGGCAAAGGAAGATGAAGAAGAAGAAGAGGACCAAAGCCAAAGGTAGGAGCTGAAGAAGGAAGAAGAAGAAGGAAGGAGAAGACAGAGAAAAGGCAAAGGAAGAAGAAGAAGAGCAGAAGCCAAAGCACAAAGAGAAAGTCAGAGAAGAGAAAGAGAAGAATCATGAAGGCAAAGACAAAGGAAATCAGACAGAAGGCAAAGAAGAAGAGGAAGGAAGGAGAAGATAGAGAAGAGAAAGAGAAGAAGAACTCAGACACTTTAAGTTGTCTGATTAGGAAATCAGATGACAGATTCCAGTCTCCATTGCATATTTATATATTGAATCATTTGGTGATATTGCAGGAGTATTTGGTGATCTACATCACCATTTTACTCCCATATTTTTGCACTCTGATACTGCTACTATTGCAATTTCCTTTAAGTTTAAATTGTGATCTTGATTTCTAAATACCAATTTGCTCCCTATGTTCAACCTCGGAAATCTTTTCGAGTAATAAAATTATATCTGTTTTGAACATTATTTCGGTTGTACTACAATGCAATACTTTTTGATACCCAATTTAGCACGATCAACATTTTGGTGCCATTGCCAGGGAGCAACGAGAAATTTAGAATTCCTGATTACAATTTCTGATTTAGTACTAACTTGATATATCTCTTTTGTTGTGGTTGTTTCAGGGAGAAGATTCAAAGAAAAGACAGCCACACATCAAACACATTAGGGGCAGGTAATTTCATATTACTCTCTCACTTAAAAGCCCCTCATTCTGAAAAGGAAAAAAAGAATAAAATCAGTTAGGGCTACTTGCTTTACATTCTTAGGTAATTCATCAAGTTGCTTGATTTGATTTCAACAACAAAATCTGATTTGTGCACCCATTTAAGGGAACTAAGGCTACCACATTCTTGTTTCAGCCTTAGATACCACATTTGGCAAATTAAATTAGACCAAAATTAGGGCCAATTAAGGATTTCAATTTAGGGTTTTAGAGACACACTTTCATAAGCAAGAATCAACTCTCCAAAATGATGTGCGCCTAAGCCTTGGTTGAAGTGATTTATTCAAGCAAACCCTAAAATTCAGGCTCTTAATCTCACTGGAATCCTAAAAGAAGGGACTAAAAACCTCTCAAAGGACAAATAGGTGAAGTTGACCCACCTTTGGTTAACCAACCTTGAAATTAGGTCACTTTTACATTTAATACATTTAAAGTTCAAGTAAAATATTAAGCACCCTTGCTCTTTAATAAAACTGGTAGACTTAAGAGGTTAAGTCCTCATTTTGGTCTACCTGGAACATCAGTGACAAGAGAGGTCGGGTGGGAGAAGCCCTGTAACCCGTGGGGGCACTCTACCGTGTAGGGGTCTTTGCGGGACTCTCCCTCTCTGGCTGCCCAGGTATTTCTCAGGTGGACGGCTTTCTGACTTAGGGGTATCATCTGCCCCAAACCTCTATTGTCATCCAAACTTTTTGGTTGTCTTGATTGGGTCCATCATATTCTAATCTCATCCAAACCATCGGTGCATGTTCGGTAGGAGGTCCTTAAGACCATCCTTGGGGCCTCCTTTAGTCATTCACTCCCATCGAGGCCAGGCCTCGACTTCTGTGTTTGTGCAACAACCACATCACATAGACATCTCCTGTGATTCATCTGAGCCAAATTCTCTTTCATCCATCATCATGGCACAACCCGCAGAAGAAGAGAATAACCTTGAGAACCTGATTTAGCACGATCAATAGAAGCTCCACTAGAGTTTATAAAAATAATTTTTCCCATCCTCTCACCCCCGTTCATACAGTGCCTATGGTTATCTTCTCACCCCCCCTTCCAGAATCGGATCCCACTGCGATGCTGCCCTGCTTCATTCTCCTTCCTCCAACTTTGTCCTCCCTTGTCCAACATCTCACCACCATCTTCTGGGCTCATCCCTAAGCAACCATCTAGGGGGATTTCTCTCATCTCAATCTTTTTATGGCTTTTTTGAATAGATTTATTTTTTGGAAGTAGTTGTAATACGCTCTGATTTATTTAAATGCAAGATTTGTTCATTCTCTCACTCTCTTTCTTTGTATTATTCTCTCTCTCTCTTCTGTTATTTATTCTTTAAGTAGAGTAGCTCATGTAGATTGATTTTTACCGACTAATCTGCTTTGTGACAATAATTTTTAAATACTGATTTTAAATCAAACGTACACCTCCCCATGTTCAACCTGGTACTCATCATAGTTTCTGTTATTTTTATTTGATTAGTGGATTTTTCGTGACTACGATGATGGGTTTTCAAAACTTGATTTTTCTCATGTAAAATCTCTCTCATCAGTCATGAATTGCTTGAAAAATTCAATAAGAGGGAGCAACATTTACTTGTCAATTATATTGCTTAAAGAGTTTTTCTTAATAAGGGGGAAAAGAATTCAATCATGCATTTATATACTCATGCATACTTAATTATAATTTTGTTATCATTAAAAAGGGGGATAATGTTAATATCTTAGTTTCGATATAATAAAATTATGTTTTTATTGAGGACTAACTGTTATAGGTTAAGCCAAATTAAAGCCTCGATGTCTCCTCAACAAGATTTTTCATATGCGTCATGAGAAGAAGACTTGTAGACCATTTTTTCTTTATTGAGTCTAGAATTATATATGTACGGAACCTCCATAAGATAACAAATGTAAGTTTTTGATTTTCACAAAAGTCATTCTTTCTTGAAACTAAGTTAATTCTACTGTTGATCGACCAAAATCCTTTCTTAATTGACTAGACCTTAATTGACTAACTCCTTGTTTTAATCGATCAATGACCTCTAATGGTCATATTTCCTTTCGATTGATCAACCCATTTGCTTTAATCAATCAAAAATATTCCAATGGTCGAATTTCTTTTGAAATTATCAAGTCAATCGATATACCCTTTTAATTTATCAACATTGAATTGATCAATACTTTGATTTAATTGACCAAAAGTAATTTTGATTGACCAAACCTTTATTTAGATTGATCAAAACCATGTTTTTAGCATTTCCAAAATAGGTTGAGAAACACCTATAAATAGAACCTTTGACCCTCCTCTTAAAAACACACCTCAAGACCTTTTAAAAGAAAAACACGCATATTTTCTTTGGTGCTGTCACGCTTTTGTGCCTACAATTACTGTGATTTAAAGCATTCTCCCTTACGATTGAAGAAAGCTCATTTTGTTTTATTCTTACTGAGGTTCCATAGGAAATATTGTTATACAGTTTTTATTTTGTTGTTCTTGACCTGGGAGCCCAAGCTGTGTTGGAAATCTCTTGTTCTTCTCTTGCTCAGTTGTAAGAGATGTTTGTAAGAGGTTGTGTCACCTTCGTTCAAGTGGTATGTGATAGTGGAAAAAATCCTAATCTACGAGGCTTAGGTAGTGGTTTTCACCCGAAAGGGTTTCCACTCTAAATCAGGTGTAATTTCTGGTCTCTGCTTATTTAATGTTTTAATATTGGTGAATGATTTTTTAAGTTCTCGTACAAATAGATATTATACTATTCATCGCCCTCTAGTGTATATTTGATCCCTTAGGCTCCGTACACAATCACAAGAATAATCCAAATTTTTCCTGGAAAGCCCTTAAGCAGGTTCCTTTCTGTCGACAAAATTAGCATGGGATTTATGGGCAAAACTAATATCCATCTCGGCCTTTTCAAGATGATATTAATGCCTAGGTCATGAAAACCCTATAGGGCATGCAAGGTCCAATGTCTGAAGTGACTCGTATTGTGACTCCATTACAAAATCAAATTGAGGTCACTCCAGACCAAAGACCTGCAAGTAACTTGTCTTCCTAACCTATGCCAAATGCAAACAACCAAAGGAACTAGTATTAGGGATCAAATCCCAATCAACCTATGCACCCAGCTCCTCAGCACCCTTTGGGTTTCCAACAAAATCAGGCCCCCCAACCTCAACCTAGAAATAATCATACTGCCAATGCAATCACTTTGAGGAAAGGGAAAACAACTCAAGATCCTTGGCCTTCTAATTCCACACAAGAAACCAGCATCAAAGAAAAGCAAGTTAACTCTCCCTCCACTCCGATCCAAGAGCCTTCAACTATAAAGGAACAAAGCCACATACCTTTTCCACAAGCATTTCATTCCACCAACAAAAAGAAAAGAAATCTGAGCCCTCTGATAAGGATTTGATGGAACATTTTGGGCAAGTAGAAATAAACATTCCTCTTCTAGATGTAATTAAATACATCCCTGCGTATGTGAAGTTCTTAAAAGATTTATGCACTCCTAAAAGGCAGTCCAGAAATTTAGGGAAGGTGATCCACTCAGAGACAATCAGCTCAGTTGTATAGAGCAAACTGCCTCTCAAAATGAAAGATCTGGGTGCTTGATAAATGCCAGTTTATCATCATTCTTATGCCCTAAAATAGATTTGGCTCTTAGGATTTTAACTTCGCAATCAGGTTTTCGGGCTGCATTTAGGTATTTACTAAGGATAGACATGCATTGCATTTTATTATATTTTTGATATGTTTATTTCAGTGTTAGAGATAGGCAGAATCTCAGATCTCGCATACCTTGGCACTCAGGAAGGCAGAAGATGAAGAAGAAGCTCCTATCAGTTGGATCACAGCTAAATCTAGCTCATTCTAGCTAGATCTCATCTCCTTCAAATTGGATCAACTCATCCTTAGCTCCATTCAGCTCATTCCAGCTGAATGGTAGCTCTAGCTAGTTCACCTCAGCTCCATTTAGCTCACCTCAGCTGGATGGTAGCTCAAACTAGCTCAAGTCAATTGATCCCAGCTCCATTCCAGTTCCTCTAGCCTAGAACAGTTCACTGCAAGCTCAATCTGACGAGGATTGGCTACTAGCTAGACCTGGTAAGCTAAAGATGACCTCAACCAATCAGGACAACTCAAGTCTAGCTCCCGAAGGCTGAACTTAGCTTAACTTAGTTGAGCTGAGCTACTTGACCTAAGCTGGCTACTCCAGCTAGCTAGGTAATCTCCAAAAAGACCAGACCCAACTCACCTTAGCTCACATCAACAAAAGCCAACTCATCTTAGCTTGGCTTAGCAACTAGCAAAGAACTAGCAAGCTAAGCCAGCTAAGGTAGCTCCTTGCAGCTCGCTTTAGCAGCCACCAACTCTAATGTAGCTCAAGACAGCTTCCTCCAGCCCCTTTCCCTCAAAACCCTATCTTCCTCTGCCTCCAACCCTACTCCCTGCTAGCTAAGCTAGCAAAGCTAGCTTAGTTGTCACCTCCTGGGCACCAATACCTAACCCTAAATCCCACATACCTAAGCTCCACTAAATAGCCTTAAACCTAGTTCACCTAAGCTCCTATTCCTAAACCAAATTTGGCTCCAACTCCTATACAACGCTTCACCCCATAACCTCAACCAAAGGACATCACTTGTTGGCACCAAAACCTCCCCTTAACTACCTTTAAAATTGATGCCAACAGCCCCCTACATCTCAACCACACATCCACCAACCTAAGCCATCTCCACCCTCCACATAGTGGTGCCAACCAAGCATCCTTCTAGAAGCCTTCTTGGCGCCAACTCAAGAGCCTCCAAAGTAAGTAACCACCCACAACCACCACCCATAAGACCCCTTCCTTTGGCGCCAACTCTTGGTGGCCTTAGGATCACCTAACAACCTCCACCATTCAATCCTAACCTTACATCCAATGCTTACGCCAACCCCCTCCTCCATTCCTATATCTACCCCCCTTAACCACAACCATACCATCATCTCTTCTATTAGTTAGGTTTCACCATAGCCACTACGTATTCACGCCAAGGAAGAAGAGGAGAAGAAGAACAAGGGGGCACACACCTACCCCCTTGGTGCCTTCTTCCTCTCCTTCTTCCACCTTAGCGATGACAAAGGAGTAGTTCTTCACACCTAGAGGGGACGGCTAGGTAAGAAGAGGAGCAAGGGGGTTGACACCCACCTAAAGGACTGCTTGGAGGAGGACTACTACAAGAATAAAAGGAAAACCCTTTTTCAAGTGTGGGGCAATTGCACTTGGAGCAAGGGCCAACCAGATCTTCAATCAGAGGATTTCCCCTTCTTCGTCTTTTTTTTATCTATGTAGTAGCTAGCAGTTTACTATTTTTCTTATAGAAGCATTCCTCTACCTGTAATCGACTTACTAGTAATACAAATTTCAATTGCCTTCCAATTCCTGTTTTCTAGCTTAGTCTATTTTTCATGCTATTAGTTAATTAGTGCACCACATCTTTTTCTAATTTCCCTAGGTGCACTTGCCTATGGTCATCTTAGAAGAGACGACTCATTCATGTCACTTAGGTTTAGTGATAGGTTTACTTTAGCATACTCTTCGCTTGCGAATACCTGATTGTTTTGAAAATCATAAAAATAACAAAACGAAAAATAGAAAAATACATGTGGTGATTTGAGAGATAAGAGAGAGAACCATCTTTGTGGCTAACAAATTAGCCTCCTTGGAAGATCCTAGATATTCACCCTATCTATGTTATAAATTTAAGAGTTGATTGGTTTTACACATCTTAACTACAAAAACCTACTTTTAACAAATCGTGTATTTTCCCCATCAATGCTCCTCTAATTCAGGTTGTCATTAATGACACTTCTTTTGATTGTGCCCTTCTAGATCTTGGTGCCTCCATAAATCTTATCCCCACTGTTGTCTTTGAGGAATTTAGGATTGGTGAATTAAAACCCATCGAGGTTACATTACAATTAGCTAACCAATCTACAATTAAACCAAAGAGGACTGTTGAGGATGTCATTGTCTGGTTCCAGAATTGTCTATTCACTATAGACTTTCTAGTCCTAGATATTGAGGTACTTGAAGATTCGGATTCTGAAATGGATAATCTAGTGGAAGAAACCATGCAAATTTCACACATGGGCTCTTGCTTTGCAGTTGAATCTGTTCTTGAATCCATTCCTCAATCACCCCACCTGCCCACCTTAACTTCACATCACACATCTAACTCTTCTTCTCTCCATTCCCCCTTGGACTATTCTAAACCTCACTCTGAGTCGGGACCACAATTAGGGTTAAAACCATTACCCTATTCTATAAAATATGTTTTCCTAGGACCTGACCAAACTATACCCCTAATTATTGATGCCAATCTCACTGTGGCTCAAGAGGAAAACTTCTCCAAGTAGTCCTATTGGTTGGACTTTAAATGACCTAAAAGGCATCAATTTGTCCTATTGTACTCATCATATCTATCTTGAGGATGAATCTCGCCCCTCCCACCAGCCACAAAAGAAGACTGATTGCATAGCAATCATGCAACCTAAACCACCTGAATTAAGTTAGACTCTAGCATGACTTAGGAACAATGCACCCATAAGTCATGTAATTCGCATAATAGTTAGTTTGTTAACTGCATAAATACTATGGTCATTTTATGCACTAAAAGAGAGATAATATCAATTGCAGATGATTCGAGGCTGCGAATGACAGATCAGACCATACAGATCTGATCAGAACAACAACGAGAGTCCAACACTTCTGGAATTGTCTAGATTAGACATCCGTATCATTACGTGCATCCCATAGAGGATTAGAAGACAGGTTAAATCCAAGCATAGAAGGCACAGATGAGGTTATTTTGAGGCACGATCAGAGTCGTTGATCTCTCGATCG
The DNA here is from genome assembly GCA_037157565.1 of Thalassia testudinum. Lineage (NCBI taxonomy): Eukaryota > Viridiplantae > Streptophyta > Magnoliopsida > Alismatales > Hydrocharitaceae > Thalassia > Thalassia testudinum. Next base: position 217,926,867 of record JAZHRO010000031.1, on the reverse strand, counting down.
ACGGATCTGATCAACCTAGAGTTGTTGCACGGTTTTAAGGGCTAAAATGCCCTCTCTACCCCTCATCCAAGCTATAAAGGAAGACTAGGGCCCACCTGTTGATCATATCTTCCACTAGAACTCCCACTAGATACAACTCTAGCCTCTCTCCCTCTTTTCACTCCTCTCCAGACTTCATCCCGACACTCTGGATCTAAAGTGTTGCCGCACTACCCACAAGAATCGCACAAGTGGCGTCGTCATCTACTTTCTCTCTATCTTTCTATCTCTCCATCTCTCATTTTCTATCTCTGTTTAGCATAGTTATTTCTATTCCTAGTTGAAAAATTGTTTCCAAATAAATTATGATTATCCAGATATTTGATGCCTATATTTATACATATATGATGAACACACATAAATTCATGATAAATTGCTTATTTATGATAGTTCCTAGGCTTAGCATTGCATATCATGCTATAAATATTGCACAACATCCATTGCATGGCATTTAGGATAGTTGTATGTTTTGTATATTAATTCCATCATTTTATATGGCTAGGGTGCCAATGAGACATCCATACGGGTTTCGGATGGAAAATCTAACCATACAGATGGATCCAGAGTGACGATCGCAGTTTGACATCGTAGGAATCATCTCAATCTGAGCACTGTGGCACCCTCTACAAGAAGAAGATGGACGACCCAGATGGTGCCACATGGCATCATCCTGGACACCCAACACCGGCCAGCAACACCGCCTAATTCCTTCTTCATCTGCACCCTTGAATCCTAGCCATTGGATCAAGATCCAAGGGCTAGGAAGCATTTGCACCAAGCTTCTCCTTGCGACACAAGGGAAGGTCTAGCACAATGGTTAAAGTGCCAGTTTGCAAGGGAGGGGCATGGGTTCGAATCCCCACAGCCCCCCAATTTGCAATTTGGCCGGGCGTATGGCAGAAGCAGTGGCAGCGCGTGCAAAGTGACAGCGCATGGCAGTGCACGCACACACGCGCACACAGCAGGGCGCGCGTGATAGGCGGGCCAGCGTAGTGCGGGTGCAAGCGCAGTTGGGGCCAGCTTACAATGACAGCTGGGCTGACCTACAGCGACGCTTACAGCCGTTGCTACTTCATTGCAAGCCAGCAAAGCTAGCTAAGGGCGTGAGCGGATGTGAGCTATCTACAGCAACATTTCCAGCAATGGTGTATAGATCGCTAAAGGTCCTATATCCTTTTTTAGCCTCTTCTCCTCCACTATAAAATGGCCTACACCCCCTCCCTTCCAAGCTATCTCTGCCTACTCTATTCCCACCTACTCCCAAGCTCTAGCAAGCCTACCAACGCTCCATTAGAACTTGTTCTCAAGCTCCCAAGGCACCTATTACTGTAGCGAACCTCTGCCCCACCAAATATTCCTCCAACTTCCCATCCCCACTCATAGGTCACCTTGGAGCCATCCTCCCACCTCCATTCCGGTAGCAGATCACCTCCGTCTTCTCACCTCCATTTTGGAGCCACGCCGAAGCTTTCCTCGACCTGACGTCCTCCTGCACCTCACCTCCGTCGTCCCACTCCTAACCTCCTTCGTCCAAGCTTCCGCTAGGTGCCATCGCCTCGTCGAACAGCTGATTCAGGAGATTTCCTGTCACCCCCCTCTCTTTTTATGCTTTCATAGTTTATTGTAATTGACATTGGAAGTAATATATATCAAATTTGTTCCACATCACTATCTTGTGATACGTTTTCTTATTTTCTATTATTTCAAAAATGCAAAAAAAAATAACAAAACCCCAAAATACCAAAAAAAAACAAATCGAAGCACTGTTTTCAATAAAGTAAACGTCGCCTCCCTATGTTCGACCCAAGACTCCCTTGGAGTTTCGGTATAAATTTTATCTGATTGATGTGTTTTGCAACTACCATGATGGGTTACTTGTAACCCCGATTTTTAACACGTGAAACATGCCTGACCATTTTGGTGCCGTTGCCGGGGATCACCTCTCAAGAATCCTAATTGATTCTCCTCATCCGAATGTTCCAATCTCTGATACTTTTCCGGATGAAACTATCCTTACAGTCTCGAGTATTCGAACCCCCTGGTTTGCAGATGTTGTCAATTATTTCGCCATTGGTCAAATCCCCTAGGATTGGACCAAACAACAACGGGATAGACTTGTATCTGAGGCCAAATATTATTTTTAGGATGATCCCGAGCTGTGCTGCCTTGGCGCAGACCAGATTATTAGTCGATGCATCCCGGAAGTCGAGTTCCATAGCATACTTGAGTTTTGTCACACATTCACATGTGGTGGACACCTTAACAAGAAAACGACGACCGCAAAAATTTTGCAATCCGGATTCTATTGGCCATCATTATTTAAGGATGCCCAGGAATTCTCTAAGTCATGCACTTGATGCCAGACACTCAGGAACATGGCTAAGAGAGATATGATGCCCCTGAACCCAATTCTTTTCGTCGAAATTTTTGACATTTGGGGCATCGACTTTATGGGACCCTTCCCTCCTTCATTTGGACACCAGTATATTCTGGTCGCTATTGATTACATGTCCAAGTGGATTGAGGCAATTCCTACCCAGACCAATGACCACAAGGTGGTCATCGATTTTGTGAAGAGAAATATCTTCAGTCGGTTCGGGGTTCCTAGGGCAATTATCAGTGATGGTGGCAGACATTTCACTCATGCCCAGTTTCATAATTTACTGGGGAAATACGAGGTGAGCCATTGGATTTCTACACCTTACCACCCTCAGACGAACGGACAGGCCGAGGTCTCCAATCAGGAGATCAAGAACATTTTGCAGAAAATCGTTAGGCCTGATAGGAAGGACTAGACCCAAAAGCTAGATGATGCTTTTTGGGCTTACCGTACGGCATATGAAATGCCTATCGGTATGTTTCTGTTTTGTCTGGTGTTTGGTAAGGCGTGTCACTTACCCGTAGAACTTGAACACCGGGCATTTTGGGCCATCAAGAAATGTAATGTGGACCTTGAGTTGGCTAGGAAAACCAAGAAACTCCAACTATCTGAGTTGGGGGAGCTTCAAAATGATGCTTATGAAATGCCAGAATCTATAAAGCAAGGACCAAAGCTCTCCATGACTAGATCATTTCACATAAGAGCTTTGAGCCGAACCAGAAGGTCTGGCTTTTTGATTCTCGATTGAAGCTTTTCCCTGGTAAACTCATGTCTAAGTGGGGCGGCCCATTCATTATTGAGCGGATTTTCCTAACGGGCCATCGAAATCTTTGACCCAAAGATGGGTAATATTTTCAAGGTCAATGAACAATGTCTCAAACCCTTTGTTGACCATGTACTCCTTGAACCCGTCTCGGATAAGGTTGCCTTACCTTGTCATAACCACCGTGGGCTGATCATCGCCTAGCTGAAGGCACTAAACTCAGCACATCTAAAGACTGTTCCAAGCTGACCAGAGTCTCACAGAAACCAAGTGCTATTCTTCCACTTCTACTCTCCTGCATACTTTCATTTTTCACAATGAGGACATTGCAATAGCCAAGCATGGGGGCTGGACATATTTTATAACCATTTTGTCAGTTGTAACAGTGATTTCCTGTTATTTGATTCTTGTTAAAAAAAAATGAAAATATGAAAATTTGAAAAGGATTAAAAAAAATTTAGAATTAGGAGACAAGAACTTAGGCAGTAGGAGTTGTAAACTTTAGGAATTGATACTTTGAGACCTGAATACTTAGACTCTTCAGGTCTTCGGGTGTAATTAGCCTGGGTGTCCACTGAAATGTGGATTTAGTCTCAAGTCCTCGCCAATTAAAATTTATTTTAATTTAGTAAATAATTTGGGATGATAAGTATATGACTTATCAACCTGCCCTCTAATTTGTGGGGACTTTAAGCCTAAGCATCTACACATATTTTTTTGCACTGACTCACTTTTCGGTGGTTTTTATGGAAATTGGGTAGCTAATGGAACGACTTGGGTGGTATGGCTGGCAAGTTGTCAGTGGTAGCAACTCATCAGCCGGTTGTCCAGAGCCCTGCTACAAGACCGTTTTCATTGTACTACCTTTAGGTAAATCTTAGATAAAGAAAGCCACCTACTTAAAGAAAAAAAGAAAGAAAAAAAAATAAAAGAAAGGAGAAAATAAAAAAAATAAACAAATAAACCACACTTCACTGCACGAGTATGGCTGGTAAGTTGTCGGTGGTAATAGCTCATCGATCGGTTGTCCAGAATCCATCTCGCAAAAAAAATGCACAATAATTCCCAAAACACCTAGGGAAGAAGTGGGGAAGTAGAATAAATCTGGGAGATATACATTGGGTTCGCCCTTGTGTTGACCCCACATAAAAGAAAGTAGGGAGAAAGCTACCGATCGTAAAGATAAACCTTTAGGCAAGGTCACCTAGGGTCATAGAAATCCGAGGTCCGTTTCAACGGCCGTCTAGTCAGTCTTTCACTATTTTCACAAGATGCCTAGCACTTAGAGTCCTTTTTGAGTCTTGGGCGGGTTGGGTAGCTGTAAAAAGTTATCTCGTAACTCTCAAACTCCAAAAGTACAAAAAAAATTAGAAAAGAAGAAAAACAAGAAAAAAAATTTTCATCTTCTCTTCTCAAATAAGGTGAGGGCTTGGATGGTCTACATTCTGGCAGGCACTCAGGCACTGTTGAGTTTTTGTAATTAGGTCTTGGGGTTGAGATTTTCTGAAGCAATCAATGAATTTTCCCTAATTACTCAAACCCTGATTGTACTTCTTTGCATAGCATTTAGGCTAATTTTGCTAAGGACAAGCAAAAAGTAAGCATGGGGGTATGATGAACACACATAAATTCATGATAAATTGCTTATTTATGATAGATCCTAGGCTTATCATTGCATATCATGTTATAAATATTGCATAACATCCATTGCATGGCATTTAGGGCAGTTGTATGTTTTGTATGTTAATTCCTTCATTTTATATGGCCAGGGGGGCAATGCAACATCCATACGGATTTTGGATGGAAAATCCGACCGTACGGATGGATCCGGAGTGACGATCGCAGTTTGGCATCGAGAAAATCATCTCGATCTAAGCAACGTGGCACCCTCTACAAGAAGGAAAAGATGGACGACCTGGATGGTGCCACATGGTGCCATCCAGGCCACCCAACACCGCCAGTAGCACCACCTAATTCCTTCTTCATCCGCGCCCTTGAATCCGAGCTGTTGGGTCAAGATCCAACGGCTGGGAAGCGTTTGCACCAAGCTGCTCCTTGCGACACAAGGGAAGGTCTAGTGCAATGGTTAGAGCACCAGTTTGCATGGGAGGGGCGCAGGTTCGAATCCCTGTAGCCACCCCCAATTCGCAATTTGGCTGGGCGCATGGCAGTAGCAGTGGCAGCACGTGCAAAGCATCGGCTCATGGCAACGTGCGATCAGCGCACGTGATAGGTGGGGCAACGTAGCTCGAGTGTAAGCACGGTTGGGGCCAGCTTACAGCGACAGCTGGGTAACCTATAGCAACGCTTACAGTTGTCGCAACTTCATTGCAAGCCAGCAAAGCCAGCTAAGGGCGTGAGCGGATGTGAGCTATCTACAACAACGTTTCCAGCGACGATCTAGAGGTCACTAAAGGTCCTTTAATCCATTTTTAGCCTCTTCTCCGCCACTATAAAAGGACCTACGCCCCCTCCCTTCCAAGCCATCTCTACCTACTCTACTCCCACCTACTCCCAAGCTCTAGCAAGCCTACCAACGCTCCATTATAGCTTGTTCTCAAGCTCCCAAGGCACCTATTAGTGCAGCGAACCTCTGCCCCACCAAATATTCCTCCAACTTCCCATGCCCACTCATAGGTTGCCTTGGAGCCATCCTCCCACCTCTATTATGCTAGCAGATCACCTCTGTCTTCTCACCTCCATTCCGGAGCCATGTCGAAGCTTTCCTCGACCTGACATCCTTCTGCATCTCACCTCCGTCGTCCCGCTCCTCACCTCCTTCGTCCGAGCTTCCGCCAGGCGCCATCGTCTCGCCGAACAGTTGATTCGGAAGATTTCCTCTCACCCCCCTCTCTTTTGATGCTTTCATAGTTTATTGTAATTGACATTGGAAGTAATATATATCAGATTTATTTTACATCTCTATCTTGTGATACCTTTGCTTATTTTCTTTTATTTCAAAAATACAAAAAAAAAATAAAACCCCAAAATACCAAAAAGAAATGAATTGAAGCACGATATTCAATAAAGTAAATGTCGCCTCCCTGTGTTTGACCTGGGACTTCCTTGGAGTTTCGATATAAATTTCATCTGATCAACGTGTTTTGCAACTACAACGATGGGTTACTTGTAACCCTGATTTCTAACACATGAAACGTGCCTGACCAATATATAAATACATAAATAATCATTTATAATGACTCTCTAGAAGGATTTTACATGGAAATCAAGTTTGCCTCCTTATGAATGACTCGATATTCACCGAACTTTATAAATATTATTTGCTTTATCATGATTCGCACTACAATAATAGGACTTAATCTTTTACGCATCTCGCGAGCGAACAAGTTAGTACCGTTGCTAGGGAGGCAACGAAAATTTCTAAAAGCTTTTCCTATAAAGTGCTTATTTGAGATTTCTAACCTGTTCTATTTTAGTTGATTTCGTGTGTGCAAGAAGTGAGGAAAAAAGAAAAGAACACGACGGAGAAATTGCAGGTTCTTAATCTCAGGTAAGTACTCATCCTTAGATTAGTCTAGATTTTGAAATTAAAAAAAAACAAAAAAAATTTAGGTGTTTTGCTTGAAACCTTAGGATTAGTTAGCATTTTCTTGGTTTTTGAAAAAAAAAGAATCTCTCTTTGTGATTTTTTGCACTGAAATAAACTTTCATATTAAAAATTCAATTCCCAAAAATTCGTACATCCAAAAATTCTAAACCTTTTATTGGATGTGGGCGTTGAAGTCAGGAATAACATATCCAAATTTTGCATAAATTCGAGTTATAGAAAAATTAAAAAAATTTGCAGACTGATCTATTATCAATTTGGTTACTATTCCTAATTTTTCAGAGTTGAAAATATCATAGGAATTGTTATGCAACTTTGACTGACATGAAATTTGTGGCACTGAATTTTTAATGAAATCAAGAATTTAGGGAATATCTAAAAAAAATATTTCTTACACATTTGATTGCATGGATTATTCAATCATTAACTGAGCGTCAAAACAAACTATTGAACTACCAATACAATTTAAATCTGAAAAAAATAGAAAATGTGGATTAAAATTCTCAAAAAAATATTTTCTGAGTGTTTCATTAGTGGTGAAACAAGTCCAATTGATTGCATTGTTTGGGTCGCACCATGATTGTTGAAAGCGAAATCGGGTTTATAATAATTGCATTATAGTATAGCCAAAATCGCTTTGAAAACAGATGAAAGTTTATTACTCGAAATATATGAATCTGAGGTAGAGCACTGGGGGCAAATTGGGATTTTAAAACTATGAACACAACTTCCAACTTTATAAAATGTAATTATCAATCATAATTATGGAACAAGAAAAATGGTTTCAATGTATATAGAACCTCAAATAAATAAAGATGGATGTAAAAATCAGATAATTCTTTTTCAATCTCTCTTCTTGTTTTTCTCTTGAGCTTTCTCTGTTCTTCTTCTTCTTCCTTCTTCCTTCTTTAATTCTTCTTATTCTCTGATTCATCTCTTTTCTTCTTCTGTCTCTTTCTTTCCTCTGATTGCTAGCCTTGGCTTCTTGCTTCTTCTTTCAAGCTCGCTTTAATGGAGGGTAGGGCACCTGTACCTGTCAACACGAATATGGCCTCATGGCCTTCTCAAATTACTCAGAAGGCCTCACCATGACACAGCAAAGGTGGCTCAGGTGTCAGTGTGGTCGAGACGGCCTGGGCGTGCGTACCTACATCATTCTGTGGCCGTGGAGTTGGGTGTGTTCGGGGGGAGTGAGTGGAGGTTGTGGCAGTTAATGGGGAAGGGCAAAATGATCAATGGGATGAGATGATGCTTCTGAGGTGGTTGGCAAGGTGGGTTCGTGCATGGAGTGGTGAATGCACCTCGCCGGTGGTCTGCCAGAGGTGGAGAAGATGACCATGATATGTGGTTGTCGAGGCGTGAAATTAGAAATAGATAAGGGGAAAAGAAAGAGGGGAGGAAGGGGACTTATTTGCGAGGTGCTGGATGAAGGGGGAGCAGAGGGGGCGGACGGTGCGTATATGCTGTCACCGGAGACGAAGACCTAGAGAGGGAGATGGCAACGACAAGAGCGAGAGAGGTGCAGGCGTAGCTGTGGCACGACACGAATGAAGGAGGCAGAGACAACTCTACCACTGGTATGGTGGCAAAGCAACGAGAAGGAGGAGGAGTCGTCGGAGCTTGTCGGGCTTTTTGGCCAGGGGGAAGAGAGGAAGATGGGGTATTCTCAGGCCAAAACAAGCTTGAATTGACCGGGAGGATCTGGGGTCTCTTTTATAGTCGCAGGTAGAGGGGCTTGTGCTTGGAAGGCAAGCTTCCAAGCACGGCAACCTCGCCGGACTTGGAAGGTCGAGAGATACCCAAATCTCTCATGCGTTCGCATGAGAGATTGGGTGGAAATCAGAGCTCATGATTGGGTTCATACGAATGGGAATTCCTCAAAGAATCTCCCTTTCAAATTTTAGAGGGATTCTCTGAGGAATCAAGGAGATATCCCCCTTGAACCCTCACCGGAGTAGGATTCCTCTGCTGTAGTGGTGGAGGGACCTAATTACAAAGAATGACGAGGAAGCTAGGGGGTGTCTACAAGGGTTTTCAAAAGCTAGTGGCAAAAATGTAATTGGGTTGGACTGTTTTGTAAAGTAGGTCAAGGTGAACTCCCCTTAGGTCAAAATTTTGGTATAAACATAATTTGGAGCTAAGGAATCCAATGGTGAAGTTGGATTTTAGGTTTGACCACGTTTCACTAGGAATTTTATACAAAAACCCAATTTAGGGCAAATATTTGATTAGGACCCCTATTTAGGTCAAAATAGGTTCTAAAGGCCAAATTGAAGGTTCTGAAACCTAGAGGATATTTTTCCATGAATTTTAGAGGGCTTAGTTGAATTTTATTCTGACTAGAACCTTGTTAAATTAAGTGGGCCTATTTTAGGGTTACATTAAGTCATTTAATTCCCATTTCACATTAACCCTTTTCTAATTGAACCAACCCACTTTCTACCTTGTTAAGACCAATTGACCTATGTTTAGCCCCTGAGAAATCCCATTGTTGCACTGCAATGGTAAAATTACAATTTTACCCTTTGTTTCTTACTTTTCTCTTAGACTGCTTATTCCATGAGTTAGGCCCTTCATTTGGTTATGTAGGAGCTTTTGTTCTCTTTTCTAAGTCAAAATGAGCTAGTTAGGGCTTATGATGGTGTTCCCATCACACCCCCTTGCCTACCTTTTGCTAGTTGATTGCGAAGCAATCATAGGTCTTAATTGACCTAAATTAGGCTTGGACATAACATAAGTTAGGGTAATTCACGCATGCATCAGCATTACTTGCATCCTTACTACTTTCTTTTATCTATGCATAAAATAATGCTGTAATGTACTGATTAGGTGCATTATGACAATTACAGGAATAAGCTGACCAGAAGGTAGATCGGAAGCTGGATCTGAAGATGGAATAACTGGTGTTGCAGCAGAGCTGGAGCGGAAGACCTAGATTAGATGCAATAGATAATAATGTAAGGGAGTTAAGGTATGCTATTCTATTAAGTATGAATAAAGTAGTAAAATATGAAGAACTTAGGACCATCCCAGCCCTAGGATAGCCTAGAAGCTTTCCTAAGCCTTAGCCACCCTTAGATTAGGTCACCGCACCCTAGGAAACCTTAAAACCCTAATTCTAGCCTATATCTACACATCTTAACTACAAAAACCTACTTTTAACAAATCGTGTATTTTCCCCATCAATGCTCCTCTAATTCAGGTTGTCATTAATGACACTTCTTTTGATTGTGCCCTTCTAGATCTTGGTGCCTCCATAAATCTTATCCCCACTGTTGTCTTTGAGGAATTTAGGATTGGTGAATTAAAACCCATCGAGGTTACATTACAATTAGCTAACCAATCTACAATTAAACCAAAGAGGACTGTTGAGGATGTCATTGTCTGGTTCCAGAATTGTCTATTCACTATAGACTTTCTAGTCCTAGATATTGAGGTACTTGAAGATTCGGATTCTGAAATGGATAATCTAGTGGAAGAAACCATGCAAATTTCACACATGGGCTCTTGCTTTGCAGTTGAATCTGTTCTTGAATCCATTCCTCAATCACCCCACCTGCCCACCTTAACTTCACATCACACATCTAACTCTTCTTCTCTCCATTCCCCCTTGGACTATTCTAAACCTCACTCTGAGTCGGGACCACAATTAGGGTTAAAACCATTACCCTATTCTATAAAATATGTTTTCCTAGGACCTGACCAAACTATACCCCTAATTATTGATGCCAATCTCACTGTGGCTCAAGAGGAAAACTTCTCCAAGTAGTCCTATTGGTTGGACTTTAAATGACCTAAAAGGCATCAATTTGTCCTATTGTACTCATCATATCTATCCTGAGGATGAATCTCGCCCCTCCCACCAGCCACAAAAGAAGACTGATTGCATAGCAATCATGCAACCTAAACCACCTGAATTAAGTTAGACTCTAGCATGACTTAGGAACAATGCACCCATAAGTCATGTAATTCGCATAATAGTTAGTTTGTTAACTGCATAAATACTATGGTCATTTTATGCACTAAAAGAGAGATAATATCAATTGCAGATGATTCGAGGCTGCGAATGACAGATCAGACCATACAGATCTGATCAGAACAACAACGAGAGTCCAACGCTTCTGGAATTGTCTAGATTAGACATCCGTATCATTACGTGCATCCCATAGAGGATTAGAAGACAGGTTAAATCCAAGCATAGAAGGCACAGATGAGGTTATTTTGAGGCACGATCAGAGTCGTTGATCTCTCGATCGACGGATCTGATCAACCTAGAGTTGTTGCACGGTTTTAAGGGCTAAAATGCCCTCTCTACCCCTCATCCAAGCTATAAAGGAAGACTAGGGCCCACCTGTTGATCATATCTTCCACTAGAACTCCCACTAGATACAACTCTAGCCTCTCTCCCTCTTTTCACTCCTCTCCAGACTTCATCCCGACACTCTGGATCTAAAGTGTTGCCGCACTACCCACAAGAATCGCACAAGTGGCGTCGTCATCTACTTTCTCTCTATCTTTCTATCTCTCCATCTCTCATTTTCTATCTCTGTTTAGCATAGTTATTTCTATTCCTAGTTGAAAAATTGTTTCCAAATAAATTATGATTATCCAGATATTTGATGCCTATATTTATACATATATGATGAACACACATAAATTCATGATAAATTGCTTATTTATGATAGTTCCTAGGCTTAGCATTGCATATCATGCTATAAATATTGCACAACATCCATTGCATGGCATTTAGGATAGTTGTATGTTTTGTATATTAATTCCATCATTTTATATGGCTAGGGTGCCAATGAGACATCCATACGGGTTTCGGATGGAAAATCTAACCATACAGATGGATCCAGAGTGACGATCGCAGTTTGACATCGTAGGAATCATCTCAATCTGAGCACTGTGGCACCCTCTACAAGAAGAAGATGGACGACCCAGATGGTGCCACATGGCATCATCCTGGACACCCAACACCGGCCAGCAACACCGCCTAATTCCTTCTTCATCTGCACCCTTGAATCCTAGCCATTGGATCAAGATCCAAGGGCTAGGAAGCATTTGCACCAAGCTTCTCCTTGCGACACAAGGGAAGGTCTAGCACAATGGTTAAAGTGCCAGTTTGCAAGGGAGGGGCATGGGTTCGAATCCCCACAGCCCCCCAATTTGCAATTTGGCCGGGCGTATGGCAGAAGCAGTGGCAGCGCGTGCAAAGTGACAGCGCATGGCAGTGCACGCACACACGCGCACACAGCAGGGCGCGCGTGATAGGCGGGCCAGCGTAGTGCGGGTGCAAGCGCAGTTGGGGCCAGCTTACAATGACAGCTGGGCTGACCTACAGCGACGCTTACAGCCGTTGCTACTTCATTGCAAGCCAGCAAAGCTAGCTAAGGGCGTGAGCGGATGTGAGCTATCTACAGCAACATTTCCAGCAATGGTGTATAGATCGCTAAAGGTCCTATATCCTTTTTTAGCCTCTTCTCCTCCACTATAAAATGGCCTACACCCCCTCCCTTCCAAGCTATCTCTGCCTACTCTATTCCCACCTACTCCCAAGCTCTAGCAAGCCTACCAACGCTCCATTAGAACTTGTTCTCAAGCTCCCAAGGCACCTATTACTGTAGCGAACCTCTGCCCCACCAAATATTCCTCCAACTTCCCATCCCCACTCATAGGTCACCTTGGAGCCATCCTCCCACCTCCATTCCGGTAGCAGATCACCTCCGTCTTCTCACCTCCATTTTGGAGCCACGCCGAAGCTTTCCTCGACCTGACGTCCTCCTGCACCTCACCTCCGTCGTCCCACTCCTAACCTCCTTCGTCCAAGCTTCCGCTAGGTGCCATCGCCTCGTCGAACAGCTGATTCAGGAGATTTCCTGTCACCCCCCTCTCTTTTTATGCTTTCATAGTTTATTGTAATTGACATTGGAAGTAATATATATCAAATTTGTTCCACATCACTATCTTGTGATACGTTTTCTTATTTTCTATTATTTCAAAAATGCAAAAAAAAATAACAAAACCCCAAAATACCAAAAAAAAACAAATCGAAGCACTGTTTTCAATAAAGTAAACGTCGCCTCCCTATGTTCGACCCAAGACTCCCTTGGAGTTTCGGTATAAATTTTATCTGATTGATGTGTTTTGCAACTACCATGATGGGTTACTTGTAACCCCGATTTTTAACACGTGAAACATGCCTGACCATTTTGGTGCCGTTGCCGGGGATCACCTCTCAAGAATCCTAATTGATTCTCCTCATCCGAATGTTCCAATCTCTGATACTTTTCCGGATGAAACTATCCTTACAGTCTCGAGTATTCGAACCCCCTGGTTTGCAGATGTTGTCAATTATTTCGCCATTGGTCAAATCCCCTAGGATTGGACCAAACAACAACGGGATAGACTTGTATCTGAGGCCAAATATTATTTTTAGGATGATCCCGAGCTGTGCTGCCTTGGCGCAGACCAGATTATTAGTCGATGCATCCCGGAAGTCGAGTTCCATAGCATACTTGAGTTTTGTCACACATTCACATGTGGTGGACACCTTAACAAGAAAACGACGACCGCAAAAATTTTGCAATCCGGATTCTATTGGCCATCATTATTTAAGGATGCCCAGGAATTCTCTAAGTCATGCACTTGATGCCAGACACTCAGGAACATGGCTAAGAGAGATATGATGCCCCTGAACCCAATTCTTTTCGTCGAAATTTTTGACATTTGGGGCATCGACTTTATGGGACCCTTCCCTCCTTCATTTGGACACCAGTATATTCTGGTCGCTATTGATTACATGTCCAAGTGGATTGAGGCAATTCCTACCCAGACCAATGACCACAAGGTGGTCATCGATTTTGTGAAGAGAAATATCTTCAGTCGGTTCGGGGTTCCTAGGGCAATTATCAGTGATGGTGGCAGACATTTCACTCATGCCCAGTTTCATAATTTACTGGGGAAATACGAGGTGAGCCATTGGATTTCTACACCTTACCACCCTCAGACGAACGGACAGGCCGAGGTCTCCAATCAGGAGATCAAGAACATTTTGCAGAAAATCGTTAGGCCTGATAGGAAGGACTAGACCCAAAAGCTAGATGATGCTTTTTGGGCTTACCGTACGGCATATGAAATGCCTATCGGTATGTTTCTGTTTTGTCTGGTGTTTGGTAAGGCGTGTCACTTACCCGTAGAACTTGAACACCGGGCATTTTGGGCCATCAAGAAATGTAATGTGGACCTTGAGTTGGCTAGGAAAACCAAGAAACTCCAACTATCTGAGTTGGGGGAGCTTCAAAATGATGCTTATGAAATGCCAGAATCTATAAAGCAAGGACCAAAGCTCTCCATGACTAGATCATTTCACATAAGAGCTTTGAGCCGAACCAGAAGGTCTGGCTTTTTGATTCTCGATTGAAGCTTTTCCCTGGTAAACTCATGTCTAAGTGGGGCGGCCCATTCATTATTGAGCGGATTTTCCTAACGGGCCATCGAAATCTTTGACCCAAAGATGGGTAATATTTTCAAGGTCAATGAACAATGTCTCAAACCCTTTGTTGACCATGTACTCCTTGAACCCGTCTCGGATAAGGTTGCCTTACCTTGTCATAACCACCGTGGGCTGATCATCGCCTAGCTGAAGGCACTAAACTCAGCACATCTAAAGACTGTTCCAAGCTGACCAGAGTCTCACAGAAACCAAGTGCTATTCTTCCACTTCTACTCTCCTGCATACTTTCATTTTTCACAATGAGGACATTGCAATAGCCAAGCATGGGGGCTGGACATATTTTATAACCATTTTGTCAGTTGTAACAGTGATTTCCTGTTATTTGATTCTTGTTAAAAAAAAATGAAAATATGAAAATTTGAAAAGGATTAAAAAAAATTTAGAATTAGGAGACAAGAACTTAGGCAGTAGGAGTTGTAAACTTTAGGAATTGATACTTTGAGACCTGAATACTTAGACTCTTCAGGTCTTCGGGTGTAATTAGCCTGGGTGTCCACTGAAATGTGGATTTAGTCTCAAGTCCTCGCCAATTAAAATTTATTTTAATTTAGTAAATAATTTGGGATGATAAGTATATGACTTATCAACCTGCCCTCTAATTTGTGGGGACTTTAAGCCTAAGCATCTACACATATTTTTTTGCACTGACTCACTTTTCGGTGGTTTTTATGGAAATTGGGTAGCTAATGGAACGACTTGGGTGGTATGGCTGGCAAGTTGTCAGTGGTAGCAACTCATCAGCCGGTTGTCCAGAGCCCTGCTACAAGACCGTTTTCATTGTACTACCTTTAGGTAAATCTTAGATAAAGAAAGCCACCTACTTAAAGAAAAAAAGAAAGAAAAAAAAATAAAAGAAAGGAGAAAATAAAAAAAATAAACAAATAAACCACACTTCACTGCACGAGTATGGCTGGTAAGTTGTCGGTGGTAATAGCTCATCGATCGGTTGTCCAGAATCCATCTCGCAAAAAAAATGCACAATAATTCCCAAAACACCTAGGGAAGAAGTGGGGAAGTAGAATAAATCTGGGAGATATACATTGGGTTCGCCCTTGTGTTGACCCCACATAAAAGAAAGTAGGGAGAAAGCTACCGATCGTAAAGATAAACCTTTAGGCAAGGTCACCTAGGGTCATAGAAATCCGAGGTCCGTTTCAACGGCCGTCTAGTCAGTCTTTCACTATTTTCACAAGATGCCTAGCACTTAGAGTCCTTTTTGAGTCTTGGGCGGGTTGGGTAGCTGTAAAAAGTTATCTCGTAACTCTCAAACTCCAAAAGTACAAAAAAAATTAGAAAAGAAGAAAAACAAGAAAAAAAATTTTCATCTTCTCTTCTCAAATAAGGTGAGGGCTTGGATGGTCTACATTCTGGCAGGCACTCAGGCACTGTTGAGTTTTTGTAATTAGGTCTTGGGGTTGAGATTTTCTGAAGCAATCAATGAATTTTCCCTAATTACTCAAACCCTGATTGTACTTCTTTGCATAGCATTTAGGCTAATTTTGCTAAGGACAAGCAAAAAGTAAGCATGGGGGTATGATGAACACACATAAATTCATGATAAATTGCTTATTTATGATAGATCCTAGGCTTATCATTGCATATCATGTTATAAATATTGCATAACATCCATTGCATGGCATTTAGGGCAGTTGTATGTTTTGTATGTTAATTCCTTCATTTTATATGGCCAGGGGGGCAATGCAACATCCATACGGATTTTGGATGGAAAATCCGACCGTACGGATGGATCCGGAGTGACGATCGCAGTTTGGCATCGAGAAAATCATCTCGATCTAAGCAACGTGGCACCCTCTACAAGAAGGAAAAGATGGACGACCTGGATGGTGCCACATGGTGCCATCCAGGCCACCCAACACCGCCAGTAGCACCACCTAATTCCTTCTTCATCCGCGCCCTTGAATCCGAGCTGTTGGGTCAAGATCCAACGGCTGGGAAGCGTTTGCACCAAGCTGCTCCTTGCGACACAAGGGAAGGTCTAGTGCAATGGTTAGAGCACCAGTTTGCATGGGAGGGGCGCAGGTTCGAATCCCTGTAGCCACCCCCAATTCGCAATTTGGCTGGGCGCATGGCAGTAGCAGTGGCAGCACGTGCAAAGCATCGGCTCATGGCAACGTGCGATCAGCGCACGTGATAGGTGGGGCAACGTAGCTCGAGTGTAAGCACGGTTGGGGCCAGCTTACAGCGACAGCTGGGTAACCTATAGCAACGCTTACAGTTGTCGCAACTTCATTGCAAGCCAGCAAAGCCAGCTAAGGGCGTGAGCGGATGTGAGCTATCTACAACAACGTTTCCAGCGACGATCTAGAGGTCACTAAAGGTCCTTTAATCCATTTTTAGCCTCTTCTCCGCCACTATAAAAGGACCTACGCCCCCTCCCTTCCAAGCCATCTCTACCTACTCTACTCCCACCTACTCCCAAGCTCTAGCAAGCCTACCAACGCTCCATTATAGCTTGTTCTCAAGCTCCCAAGGCACCTATTAGTGCAGCGAACCTCTGCCCCACCAAATATTCCTCCAACTTCCCATGCCCACTCATAGGTTGCCTTGGAGCCATCCTCCCACCTCTATTATGCTAGCAGATCACCTCTGTCTTCTCACCTCCATTCCGGAGCCATGTCGAAGCTTTCCTCGACCTGACATCCTTCTGCATCTCACCTCCGTCGTCCCGCTCCTCACCTCCTTCGTCCGAGCTTCCGCCAGGCGCCATCGTCTCGCCGAACAGTTGATTCGGAAGATTTCCTCTCACCCCCCTCTCTTTTGATGCTTTCATAGTTTATTGTAATTGACATTGGAAGTAATATATATCAGATTTATTTTACATCTCTATCTTGTGATACCTTTGCTTATTTTCTTTTATTTCAAAAATACAAAAAAAAAATAAAACCCCAAAATACCAAAAAGAAATGAATTGAAGCACGATATTCAATAAAGTAAATGTCGCCTCCCTGTGTTTGACCTGGGACTTCCTTGGAGTTTCGATATAAATTTCATCTGATCAACGTGTTTTGCAACTACAACGATGGGTTACTTGTAACCCTGATTTCTAACACATGAAACGTGCCTGACCAATATATAAATACATAAATAATCATTTATAATGACTCTCTAGAAGGATTTTACATGGAAATCAAGTTTGCCTCCTTATGAATGACTCGATATTCACCGAACTTTATAAATATTATTTGCTTTATCATGATTCACACTACAATAATAGGACTTAATCTTTTACGCATCTCGCGAGCGAACAAGTTAGTACCGTTGCTAGGGAGGCAACGAAAATTTCTAAAAGCTTTTCCTATAAAGTGCTTATTTGAGATTTCTAACCTGTTCTATTTTAGTTGATTTCGTGTGTGCAAGAAGTGAGGAAAAAAGAAAAGAACACGACGGAGAAATTGCAGGTTCTTAATCTCAGGTAAGTACTCATCCTTAGATTAGTCTAGATTTTGAAATTAAAAAAAAACAAAAAAAATTTAGGTGTTTTGCTTGAAACCTTAGGATTAGTTAGCATTTTCTTGGTTTTTGAAAAAAAAAGAATCTCTCTTTGTGATTTTTTGCACTGAAATAAACTTTCATATTAAAAATTCAATTCCCAAAAATTCGTACATCCAAAAATTCTAAACCTTTTATTGGATGTGGGCGTTGAAGTCAGGAATAACATATCCAAATTTTGCATAAATTCGAGTTATAGAAAAATTAAAAAAATTTGCAGACTGAT
This sequence comes from Thalassia testudinum, assembly GCA_037157565.1. NCBI lineage: Eukaryota > Viridiplantae > Streptophyta > Magnoliopsida > Alismatales > Hydrocharitaceae > Thalassia > Thalassia testudinum. The sequence continues at coordinate 217,908,865 of JAZHRO010000031.1, read as the reverse complement.
CTATTATCAATTTGGTTACTATTCCTAATTTTTCAGAGTTGAAAATATCATAGGAATTGTTATGCAACTTTGACTGACATGAAATTTGTGGCACTGAATTTTTAATGAAATCAAGAATTTAGGGAATATCTAAAAAAAATATTTCTTACACATTTGATTGCATGGATTATTCAATCATTAACTGAGCGTCAAAACAAACTATTGAACTACCAATACAATTTAAATCTGAAAAAAATAGAAAATGTGGATTAAAATTCTCAAAAAAATATTTTCTGAGTGTTTCATTAGTGGTGAAACAAGTCCAATTGATTGCATTGTTTGGGTCGCACCATGATTGTTGAAAGCGAAATCGGGTTTATAATAATTGCATTATAGTATAGCCAAAATCGCTTTGAAAACAGATGAAAGTTTATTACTCGAAATATATGAATCTGAGGTAGAGAACTGGGGGCAAATTGGGATTTTAAAACTATGAACACAACTTCCAACTTTATAAAATGTAATTATCAATCATAATTATGGAACAAGAAAAATGGTTTCAATGTATATAGAACCTCAAATAAATAAAGATGGATGTAAAAATCAGATAATTCTTTTTCAATCTCTCTTCTTGTTTTTCTCTTGAGCTTTCTCTGTTCTTCTTCTTCTTCCTTCTTCCTTCTTTAATTCTTCTTATTCTCTGATTCATCTCTTTTCTTCTTCTGTCTCTTTCTTTCCTCTGATTGCTAGCCTTGGCTTCTTGCTTCTTCTTTCAAGCTCGCTTTAATGGAGGGTAGGGCACCTGTACCTGTCAACACGAATATGGCCTCATGGCCTTCTCAAATTACTCAGAAGGCCTCACCATGACACAGCAAAGGTGGCTCAGGTGTCAGTGTGGTCGAGACGGCCTGGGCGTGCGTACCTACATCATTCTGTGGCCGTGGAGTTGGGTGTGTTCGGGGGGAGTGAGTGGAGGTTGTGGCAGTTAATGGGGAAGGGCAAAATGATCAATGGGATGAGATGATGCTTCTGAGGTGGTTGGCAAGGTGGGTTCGTGCATGGAGTGGTGAATGCACCTCGCCGGTGGTCTGCCAGAGGTGGAGAAGATGACCATGATATGTGGTTGTCGAGGCGTGAAATTAGAAATAGATAAGGGGAAAAGAAAGAGGGGAGGAAGGGGACTTATTTGCGAGGTGCTGGATGAAGGGGGAGCAGAGGGGGCGGACGGTGCGTATATGCTGTCACCGGAGACGAAGACCTAGAGAGGGAGATGGCAACGACAAGAGCGAGAGAGGTGCAGGCGTAGCTGTGGCACGACACGAATGAAGGAGGCAGAGACAACTCTACCACTGGTATGGTGGCAAAGCAACGAGAAGGAGGAGGAGTCGTCGGAGCTTGTCGGGCTTTTTGGCCAGGGGGAAGAGAGGAAGATGGGGTATTCTCAGGCCAAAACAAGCTTGAATTGACCGGGAGGATCTGGGGTCTCTTTTATAGTCGCAGGTAGAGGGGCTTGTGCTTGGAAGGCAAGCTTCCAAGCACGGCAACCTCGCCGGACTTGGAAGGTCGAGAGATACCCAAATCTCTCATGCGTTCGCACGAGAGATTGGGTGGAAATCAGAGCTCATGATTGGGTTCATACGAATGGGAATTCCTCAAAGAATCTCCCTTTCAAATTTTAGAGGGATTCTCTGAGGAATCAAGGAGATATCCCCCTTGAACCCTCACCGGAGTAGGATTCCTCTGCTGTAGTGGTGGAGGGACCTAATTACAAAGAATGACGAGGAAGCTAGGGGGTGTCTACAAGGGTTTTCAAAAGCTAGTGGCAAAAATGTAATTGGGTTGGACTGTTTTGTAAAGTAGGTCAAGGTGAACTCCCCTTAGGTCAAAATTTTGGTATAAACATAATTTGGAGCTAAGGAATCCAATGGTGAAGTTGGATTTTAGGTTTGACCACGTTTCACTAGGAATTTTACACAAAAACCCAATTTAGGGCAAATATTTGATTAGGACCCCTATTTAGGTCAAAATAGGTTCTAAAGGCCAAATTGAAGGTTCTGAAACCTAGAGGATATTTTTCCATGAATTTTAGAGGGCTTAGTTGAATTTTATTCTGACTAGAACCTTGTTAAATTAAGTGGGCCTATTTTAGGGTTACATTAAGTCATTTAATTCCCATTTCACATTAACCCTTTTCTAATTGAACCAACCCACTTTCTACCTTGTTAAGACCAATTGACCTATGTTTAGCCCCTGAGAAATCCCATTGTTGCACTGCAATGGTAAAATTACAATTTTACCCTTTGTTTCTTACTTTTCTCTTAGACTGCTTATTCCATGAGTTAGGCCCTTCATTTGGTTATGTAGGAGCTTTTGTTCTCTTTTCTAAGTCAAAATGAGCTAGTTAGGGCTTATGATGGTGTTCCCATCACACCCCCTTGCCTACCTTTTGCTAGTTGATTGCGAAGCAATCATAGGTCTTAATTGACCTAAATTAGGCTTGGACATAACATAAGTTAGGGTAATTCACGCATGCATCAGCATTACTTGCATCCTTACTACTTTCTTTTATCTATGCATAAAATAATGCTGTAATGTACTGATTAGGTGCATTATGACAATTACAGGAATAAGCTGACCAGAAGGTAGATCGGAAGCTGGATCTGAAGATGGAATAACTGGTGTTGCAGCAGAGCTGGAGCGGAAGACCTAGATTAGATGCAATAGATAATAATGTAAGGGAGTTAAGGTATGCTATTCTATTAAGTATGAATAAAGTAGTAAAATATGAAGAACTTAGGACCATCCCAGCCCTAGGATAGCCTAGAAGCTTTCCTAAGCCTTAGCCACCCTTAGATTAGGTCACCGCACCCTAGGAAACCTTAAAACCCTAATTCTAGCCTATATCTACACATCTTAACTACAAAAACCTACTTTTAACAAATCGTGTATTTTCCCCATCAATGCTCCTCTAATTCAGGTTGTCATTAATGACACTTCTTTTGATTGTGCCCTTCTAGATCTTGGTGCCTCCATAAATCTTATCCCCACTGTTGTCTTTGAGGAATTTAGGATTGGTGAATTAAAACCCATCGAGGTTACATTACAATTAGCTAACCAATCTACAATTAAACCAAAGAGGACTGTTGAGGATGTCATTGTCTGGTTCCAGAATTGTCTATTCACTATAGACTTTCTAGTCCTAGATATTGAGGTACTTGAAGATTCGGATTCTGAAATGGATAATCTAGTGGAAGAAACCATGCAAATTTCACACATGGGCTCTTGCTTTGCAGTTGAATCTGTTCTTGAATCCATTCCTCAATCACCCCACCTGCCCACCTTAACTTCACATCACACATCTAACTCTTCTTCTCTCCATTCCCCCTTGGACTATTCTAAACCTCACTCTGAGTCGGGACCACAATTAGGGTTAAAACCATTACCCTATTCTATAAAATATGTTTTCCTAGGACCTGACCAAACTATACCCCTAATTATTGATGCCAATCTCACTGTGGCTCAAGAGGAAAACTTCTCCAAGTAGTCCTATTGGTTGGACTTTAAATGACCTAAAAGGCATCAATTTGTCCTATTGTACTCATCATATCTATCCTGAGGATGAATCTCGCCCCTCCCACCAGCCACAAAAGAAGACTGATTGCATAGCAATCATGCAACCTAAACCACCTGAATTAAGTTAGACTCTAGCATGACTTAGGAACAATGCACCCATAAGTCATGTAATTCGCATAATAGTTAGTTTGTTAACTGCATAAATACTATGGTCATTTTATGCACTAAAAGAGAGATAATATCAATTGCAGATGATTCGAGGCTGCGAATGACAGATCAGACCATACAGATCTGATCAGAACAACAACGAGAGTCCAACGCTTCTGGAATTGTCTAGATTAGACATCCGTATCATTACGTGCATCCCATAGAGGATTAGAAGACAGGTTAAATCCAAGCATAGAAGGCACAGATGAGGTTATTTTGAGGCACGATCAGAGTCGTTGATCTCTCGATCGACGGATCTGATCAACCTAGAGTTGTTGCACGGTTTTAAGGGCTAAAATGCCCTCTCTACCCCTCATCCAAGCTATAAAGGAAGACTAGGGCCCACCTGTTGATCATATCTTCCACTAGAACTCCCACTAGATACAACTCTAGCCTCTCTCCCTCTTTTCACTCCTCTCCAGACTTCATCCCGACACTCTGGATCTAAAGTGTTGCCGCACTACCCACAAGAATCGCACAAGTGGCGTCGTCATCTACTTTCTCTCTATCTTTCTATCTCTCCATCTCTCATTTTCTATCTCTGTTTAGCATAGTTATTTCTATTCCTAGTTGAAAAATTGTTTCCAAATAAATTATGATTATCCAGATATTTGATGCCTATATTTATACATATATGATGAACACACATAAATTCATGATAAATTGCTTATTTATGATAGTTCCTAGGCTTAGCATTGCATATCATGCTATAAATATTGCACAACATCCATTGCATGGCATTTAGGATAGTTGTATGTTTTGTATATTAATTCCATCATTTTATATGGCTAGGGTGCCAATGAGACATCCATACGGGTTTCGGATGGAAAATCTAACCATACAGATGGATCCAGAGTGACGATCGCAGTTTGACATCGTAGGAATCATCTCAATCTGAGCACTGTGGCACCCTCTACAAGAAGAAGATGGACGACCCAGATGGTGCCACATGGCATCATCCTGGACACCCAACACCGGCCAGCAACACCGCCTAATTCCTTCTTCATCTGCACCCTTGAATCCTAGCCATTGGATCAAGATCCAAGGGCTAGGAAGCATTTGCACCAAGCTTCTCCTTGCGACACAAGGGAAGGTCTAGCACAATGGTTAAAGTGCCAGTTTGCAAGGGAGGGGCATGGTGTTCCCATCACACCCCCTTGCCTACCTTTTGCTAGTTGATTGCGAAGCAATCATAGGTCTTAATTGACCTAAATTAGGCTTGGACATAACATAAGTTAGGGTAATTCACGCATGCATCAGCATTACTTGCATCCTTACTACTTTCTTTTATCTATGCATAAAATAATGCTGTAATGTACTGATTAGGTGCATTATGACAATTACAGGAATAAGCTGACCAGAAGGTAGATCGGAAGCTGGATCTGAAGATGGAATAACTGGTGTTGCAGCAGAGCTGGAGCGGAAGACCTAGATTAGATGCAATAGATAATAATGTAAGGGAGTTAAGGTATGCTATTCTATTAAGTATGAATAAAGTAGTAAAATATGAAGAACTTAGGACCATCCCAGCCCTAGGATAGCCTAGAAGCTTTCCTAAGCCTTAGCCACCCTTAGATTAGGTCACCGCACCCTAGGAAACCTTAAAACCCTAATTCTAGCCTATATCTAGACGTCTAGATGAGTTATAGGATGTCCAGAACCCTTAGCCAACACCTGCACAACTTAAACCCACTTCTGCAGTGTTATTGGACGTTCAGACACTTGGTTAGACGTCTAATTTCTGCAGAATAGCCAAGACAGAACCTAAAATCCCTCTTGACTCTGATTGGACGTCCAGACAATAAGTCTGGACTTCTGATTTTTTACTATAAGACATTAGACCCTTTTATTGGACATCTAAAACTGCTCTCCAGTTCTTGTTTTGAGATTCAAGCCTTGATCTTGGATCTCTAGGTCCCTGAACCCAATTCCAACCCCATAGGAACCTAAATTAAGGTGCCATAACCCTAGTACAGCACCTCTAGACTTCGCTAAGGACCTAATTAGGTCCTCACTAAGCCTAATTGACTTGGATCTTAGTCAATTCCATCAGCCTAATAAATTGGACTCATTGAGTCCAATTGAGCCCTGATCTCAGTACATACTATCCAATTGGACTCAGTAAGAGTCCAATTGACCTATACCTAAATTAATTGAGTTATTTTACTCTCAATTAATTTTCGACACACGCAATTAAACTTTTATTAAGTTTAATTGCACTTTGCCTTAGTGAATTAGGGTTTACAACCCTAATTTGAGACCTACCTTGACCTAAACCCACTAGAACCTAACCTAATCAACCTAGCCACCTAAGTTTCGACCCACACACACCCACACACGCCATCCACACAAAAATATCTAGCCTAGAGTTCTCTAGAACTCTCTACCATGTGTTGTTGCCTTGGTTGCTAAAATTAGCAACCAAGAGCCATTTAATTTTTAGATCCACATTTGGTGGATCTAAAAACCACCATCCACCCTCTCTCTCTCACTCCCCCACAAGCTCCCACTATATGCCTCTCTAGATAATTCCATAATTCTCTAGAGAGCTTCCCTTAGGTCTATAAAAAGACTTAAGGGGTGCCCATTTGCACCCATCCCATTCTTGGCACTCATCCATCTAGGTTAGCTACATCTCCGCCTCCACTCTACCTCCACGAGGAGCACCACCATGGAATCCACCATCTCCACGCCAGGATGCTGGATCACCTCTCCAACCTCCCTCCAAGGGCTAGCCTAAGCACCATTGGCCACCCCTCCTTCTCCTCTCAACCACTCAAAGGCCATCGGAGCCCACCTCTGAATGCCCTTCTTTTCTACTAGATTAGTAGCTTAGCTCTTCATAGTTTTGCTACTTTCATTTACTGCTTAATAGTGTAGCTCTTATTCTTCCCCAATGATGCATGCAAAATCTCCCCATAGATTCCTATATGCGATCATTTTCTGCTAGCTAGATTGTTGTTTTTCAAGATTCCTTTACAAGCTTTTCTCTACATTCTATGTTGCAAACACTCGCTTAAATGAATGAAGGAAATTTTTCAATATGTATATGTCTATTTGTTGAGAATCACCATGAGCTTATTGCAATATATTTTTTGTGATTAAAGTTGCCTGTTTTTAATTCCTGATATTCTTGTAACTAAGCATGTCATACTTAAATACATAATAATCATAAACCGCCAGGCGACTTGTAAATAAGTAGAGCGGTAAAAGATCGAATTCAGATTTTAAGAAACGCCTCCTAGAGACGAATGACCGGGACTCATTATCTCGTTATCTTTTTATAAATATTTTTTGTTGGATCGTATTGCACACTATACTAGGACACCTTTTCTTATCAAATATGCACTCTACGACTACTAAACAAATGGCGCCGTTGCTAGGGAGGCAAAGTCATTTTTTTTTATTTTGATCTTTCAAACCATCACTGAAAAATCTTCCTCTACTTTATTTTTGGATGTGCAGGACAACACAGGAAAAATGGGATATGCGCACACAACGAGCATGGAAAAAGATTTCTAGGTGCACATCACACCTACTTTAGTCTAGGTTTTCTTTTGAACCCTAGGGTTAGATTTGCTTCCAGCAATTTTTTTTGAAAAAAAAAGAGCTTATTCATTTTTGTGAACAAAAAGAAAAAAAAAATCAAACAGAAAAAAATAAAAAAATCTAGGTAGTTAGATTAGGTTCCTTCTTGAATTCTAGGTCAGTTTTGAAAAGCAAAAATATATATATGTATATTTTTCTAAAATCCTTTGAAAAAAAATCTTTCTTAAAGAATAATTTTCAAAAAGTTTTTGAAAAAAAAAAATATTTTTGGTCGAAAGTTTGGATTTCAAACTCAAACACTCTTTAAAAGCTTCTCCACCATTCCTTGATTTTCAGCCAGATTTCAAAGTCTATTTTAAAAATTCGATTGCCAAAAAACTACTGAACAAAAAAATCTGAAAATCGGGTTAGACCTTCATTTTTAAACCATCTTTTAAACGACATAATTCGTTTAAAAAATTCCAAGTATAAAATTTTTAAAAATTCGCGAAGTGCAAGGTGGTCAGACTGACCCAGATTCGAGATTTTTCAAATTTAATAACTTAACTTCAAGTAATCCGTGAATTTGTTTTGACTAAAAATGGTGGGGTTTGAAAGCTGATCTCATTGGCTTTATTTTTCATATCTTTTCCTGAATTTTTGAAAGTCATTTGATACTATTTCAAAGCAAAAATTCGATCAGGGGTCAAAATTCCAAATCTGACCCCAGACATTCAAAAATCTCCAAAAATTCGGTTGAAACAGTAAAAATTCCAAAAAAATATTCTATGAAAAGATAATTGAGAAAGGAATATACTCACCAAATTTCAAGTTAATTGGATTCCAATTTTTATCATAGAACTAATTGTATTTTTTATGGTCTACTAAAGAAGAAGAAAAAAAGACAAAAGAACAGAACCCTAGAATTGCATGAACCCTAGGTTACACCTTTAGGGTTGCAATTAAGAGATCACATTTGGGCTAACCAAGGCTTAATCAAGTTTAGTACTTAGCCGATGAGTTGGTCACCTTGTGGGCCACTCACGAAAAACCCCAACTGAAGAAAAACGGGCTAAAAATCAAGTCTAAAACATGAAATCAACCCGAATTCGTTGTCATACTACTAGGTGCTTGCAACCACTTGGATGGGTTAACCGAGAGGTGAGAATCGCTTTCAGTCGGTTGTACGACGAATTTTCCTCAGGAATTAAAGCTTAAAATGAAAAATCTGGTCATCTAATTCATAAGAACCATCTGATTGACAAGGCCTTAGCCTTGCCTGGCTTGGCTACACTAACCCAGGGGTTGGGTGGTGTATGCAAGGAAGGAGGTCACTTAGACCTCAATTTGTTGGACCTTGGGAGCCACTCCCAAGGAGGCGAGTCACCTCGCCAATATCATCTTCTCCCCCCACTCCTACTCTCGTAGCCACAATAGTTAATCCTGGACCTGGACCTAGACTGGGTCAGGATATTGATAATCTGGACCTGATGGCTCATCTGGAAGCCTGATTGAGCAGCAATCATAGGTCTTAATTGACCTAAATTAAGCTATAACTTAGCATAAGTTAGGGTAATTGATGCATGCATAAGCATTGTCTGCATCTTCACTGCTTTTCTTTAGCTAGGCAAGAAATAATGTTATAATGTGCTGATTAAGTGCATTATGCTGATTGCAGGCAATAAGCTGATCAGGAGTTGGATCTGGAGTAGGATCTGAAGCTGGATCAGGAATAATGGGAGTTGCAGTAGAGCTGGAGCAGAAGGGTTAGTTCAGATGTAGGAATAATAATGTAAGGGAGTTAAAGGTTTTCCATTCTATTAAGTAGGAAAAAAGCAATAAAATGTGAAGAGCTTAGGTCCATCCTAGTCCTAAGATAGCCTAAAGACTTCCCCAAGACTTAGCCACCCTTAGATTAGGTCACAACACCCTAGGAAGCAATAAAACCCTAATTCCAACCCTTATCTGGACATCCAGATAAGTTATAGGACGTCCAGGACCCTTAGACATCTCCTGCACACCTCAAACCCACTTCTGCAGTGTTATTGGATGTCCAGACACTTTGTCAGAGGTCCAATTTCTGCAGAATACCCAAAATAGAACCTTGATTTCCCCTTAACTCAGATTGGATGTCCAGAACTGAAGTCTGGACCTCTGATTTTTGAGTATAAGTCATCTGATCACATTATTGGACGTCTGATACTAGTCTCCAGTCCCTATTTTGCAATTCAAGTCTTGATCTTGGATCTCTAGCTCCCTAGACCTAATCCCAACCCCATAGGAACTTAAATTAAGGTGTCCTAACCCTAGTACATCATCTCTAGACCTACATAAGTACCTAATTAGGTCCGCACCAAACCCAATTGACTTAGATCAAAGTCAATTACCTTCACCTAAGCCAATTGGAGTCCAATTAAGCTTAGATCTCAACCCAAACAAGTTGAATTGGACTTGGTGAGAGTCCAATTGACCTAAACCCAACCTAATTGAGTTATTTCACTCCCAATTAGGTTCACACTCATTCAATTAAACTTAGGTTAAGTTTAATTGCATTTTCCCCATAGCAATTATGGTTTGTAACCCTAATTCAAGACATACATCTACCCAAACCCCTTAGGACCTAACCTAAACCTCTTAGTCACCTAGAGCACGACCACACACACACACACACACACCCATTCATGCACACACACTTCTCTAGAGTTCTCTAGAACTCTCTTTAAGTGGCACCACCTCTTGGTTGCCAAATTTAGCAACCAAGAGGCATTCAAATTGAGATCCACATTTTTTGGATCTCAAAAACTACCTCTATCCTCTCATGGCCGGCCACTCTTGGACTCTCTCTAGAGAGTTCCACACCTCTCTAGAGAGAGGCCCTTGAGTCTATAGAAAGACCCCATGGGCAGCCAAGTGCACCCATTCACACCCCTTGGTTTTCCACTTCACATACTTGGCACCACTCACTCCATTGGTTCCATTCACGCCCACCTTCGCTTAGGCTATCCACTCCACCTCCACGAGATCACCACCATCATGGAGGACATCATGTCGAGATGCTGGATCACTCCCCCCTCTCTCCAATGGTCGACCTAAGCAACATTGGCTGCCCCTCATTCTCCTCTTGACCACTCCAAGGCCATCGGGGACCACCATTGAATGCCCTTTTGTTCTACTAGCTTTAGTTTATGCTCTTCGTAGTTTACTACATTTTATTACCGCTTAGTAGAGTAGTCTTTATTCTCCCCCAATGATGCATGCAAAATCCCCCCATTGATTCTTGTATGCTGTCGTTTTCTGGTAGCTAGATTTAAATTCCAAGCATTTCTATACAAGCTTTCCTCTGTAGTTTTTGTTGCAAACAACTCTCCCACTGAATAAATGAAAAATGCTTTTATATATATATATATGTCTCCATGTTGTGAAATCCCAATGAGCTTATTGATTGCTATTATCTTTTGTGTGATTAATGTTGCCTATTTCTAACTCCTAATATTATTGCAGCTAAGCATGTTGTACTTAAATATGTAATAATCACACACCGGCATGCGATTCTAAATAAAGTAGAGCAATAGAAGATCGATTTCAGAAGTAAACAAATGCCTCCCAAAGTTGAACGACCGAGACTCAAAGTCTCGTTATTTTTACAATCCTAATTTTTGACAAACATTTTTGTGTGACTATACTACAATTCCAACGACTTTCAAAATGCGTGAAAATGGCTCTGCCAATTGGCACCATTGCCAGGAAGGCAACGTCATTTTCTTTGATTTCCATCTTCAAGAATATCACTGAAAATTTTCTCTCTACTTTGTTTCTGATGTGCAGGAAAAATAGAAGAGAAATGGGATCTGCGCACACAACAAGCAGGGAAAGCAATCCAGGTGCACATCATCATTCTCTTTAGATTAGGCTTCACTTTCTACAATTTCCTTTGAAAAATTCTTTGCGGAAAAGAAAAAAAAAAGATTTTACTCATTTTCGTGAAAAAAAAAGAAAGAAAAATTTTGAAAAAAAAATCTAGATTAGGTTTCCTTTCGAATCTTGGTTAGTTTGAAAAAAAAGAGAGAGATTTCCTTTGAATCCTTTGAAAATTTCTTTTCGAAAGAAAAAAAAATGTGCAAAAGTTTTGAAAAAAAATGAAAACATTTTCTTTTTGGTGGAAAGTTTAGATTTCAAACTCAAACCTCTTTAAAGAGCTTTTCCACCATCTTCTGATTTTCCGCCAGATTTCAAGTCTGAATTAAAAATTTGATTGCCAAAAAATTAGTAAGCGAAAAATTCTAAAATTCAGGCCAAACCTTTATTTTCAAACCATCATTCAAATATCACCATTTTTTTGAAGAAATTCCAACTATACAATTTTTAAAAATTTGTGAATTGCACAAGGGTCAGACTGACACAGATTCAAAATTTTTCAAATTTCAAAAAGAGATTTTGAGCAATCCGCAAATCTATCTTGACTAAAAATGGTGGGGTTTGAAAGCTGATCTAATTGCCTTTATTTTCCATATTTTTTCCAAATTTTTGAAGGTCAATTGATACTATTTCAAAATGAAAAATCGACCAGGGATCAAAATTCCAGATATGACCCCTGATGTTCAAAAATCCCTAAATAATTGAAATAGTAAAAATTCCAAATAAATATTTTCTGAAAAGCTAATTGAAAAATGAATCTACTCAAAATTTCAAATTAATTGGTTGTGGTCTACTGAAATAGAGAAAAAAAACCCTAGAAGTGCATGAAACTTAGGTTGAATATTTAGAGTTACAACTTAGAGACCACACTTTGGGCTAACCTAGAATTAATCAAGTCTAATGCTTAGCCAGTGAGCTTGGTCACCTTGTGGTCTACTCACCACAAACCCCACTGAATAAAATGGGTTAAAATTAATTTTAAAACACGAAATCAACTCAAGTTCGTTGTCATATTACTGGGTGTTTTTAACCTCTCTTTCCAAACTTGATGACTAAGTCTGCAGGTAATGTCAAACGACCGTGGCTCGGGGGTTAACGGAACTAGAGGTGTAAGCCAAAGGAAGAACCTTCCCCTTAGTCCCCTCGTAACCAAACTAGTTGGGTTAACTTGAGAGGTAGGAATCGCTTCCAGTTGGTTGAACGACGAACTTCTCTTCAGGAATTCAAACTTCTAATGAAAAATCTAGTCACCTGACCCATAAGGACCATTTGATTGACAGGGCCTTAGCATTGTCCTGCTTGGCTACACCAACCCAGGGGTTGGGTGGTGTATGCAAGGAAGGAGGTCGCTTAGACCTCAACTAATTGGACCTTGGGAGCAGCTCCCAAGGAGGCGAGTCACTTCTATCTACTTAGCTGCGATGGCTAACCCTGGATTTGGACCAAATCAAGATCTAGGAGAGCTAGACCCATGAGCTTATCTGAGAGCCTGGGTCACTAAATCAGCTCAACCTTGGGATCAGAACCCAAGGTGGCGAAGATGACTTTTCGCTTCGCCTGATCCTTCTCCTCGGGTTACCGAAATGGTTAACCCATATCCTAACACTGTATATTATGATCCATACCAGTTGGTTCCTCAAAGGATCGCATCTTATAACCCAGGATATAGATTTCATACTCCTGCTTGTCACCCATGGAATATGGGTACACCTGATTCACCCCCTGGAACCCCTAAAGAGTTACCGGTGCATATGCGGCTGCATTACAGAATACAGAGAGTTGTAGTGAGTGCTACGGAAAAGGCTGCATCCTATCTACATGAAATCCAGGCTATCATTGAGCCGAACCAAAGACAAAGCTGGATTCTACATCAACAAGCTGTGATGGAGCTCCTTCGGGAAACAGTGGAGATAATAAGGCTAATGGGACAAAATCGAAAAACTCAAGAACTACTACTATGGAGATATCAAGTGGAAAATAGCCTTGAAGACCTCAAAGAATCTGAAACAACTACATCCGAAGGACACGTAGAAGATTCTCGGAAGCAGAAGCTGGAAAATCACGCAGGGGAAGAATCTAGCTTGGATATGAGACAGGAGCAGGAAGTATGCCGAATGGGTTCATCAGAGAACTCCATTCAGGAAATTGAGGAGGAAAGGACTAATATCTCCAGGACTAAGCCACAATCGAATTATCCTAAATCCTGGGAGATACCTCATGGTTTAGAAAACCCAACTGAGATAAGGGAAGCAGATCCAGTCGAGGATATGGATCTTGAGGTGAACATTACATGTGACACTACTGATCAGCCAAAGCCACTTTCCATTATAGGTGAACTTGTGCGAGAGCCAACATCTTCCATTCTGCACTCTTCTTTCACCTACATCCCTAATTTGGATGCTAGAGACTCTGAGATGACACTTTTTATCCCTGATCCTGACATCCGAAGACCAGAAGTAGCTATGGATAACTCGAACGAAGAAATAAGTATGCTACCTGAGGTAGGAATTACTGAGGAGCCCAACGCATGTGAGGGTGAAGTGTTGAGTAGAATGAGCTGGGGACACACCTACCATCCTAGTCAATGGCTCGACCCCGAGCGTGAAAAGTCAGCCTCCGATGAATCAGAGATGAATGCTGATGAGGATGAAGTAATTTCTGACAAGGATTTTAGTGACCTCTCCACGGATTTTCTACTTTCATGAATACCCCCGTATGACCCAGATCTTGGAGAGGGCATGATCTTTGATGTCAATTATCATTATGAGGATTCCTATGACTTAGATTCTGGTTCTAAGGTACATTTTGATCTACTCCCTCAGCAACTTCCTGCTGAATTGTGGGACATGATAAATCAGCTGAATCAACATCATGATCCCGCCTCTGATTATCCTCTATTTTCCACCACCACTCCACACCTTCTTATAGCTAGACTTTTTGGAGTAGGGGTGCACAATCAGCTGGTTCGCATCTCCGGACCTCTGATTCTGGGAGCATACGAGCATATCTTTCTCTTAATCTTAGCTAGCTCCTATGCTAGAAATGACACATCTGATTGAGTTTTCACCTAGCTGGAGGCATTAAACTCAGCACATATAGATGCCATTCGCCCCACATTCTGTCATCATTTATATATAACCATTTTTTGTTATATACACAGCATACTTTTCTGTTAGCATATTTTCTTTCTACAAAGTGGATGCTGACAGGTTGGCCGGTACTGATTGTATATTTTTAGGAGCAATTCCAGGTGACTTCTACCCACTCATCCTCTGTCAGATTTATTTTCTTTTATATTCATACATGAGGACATGCAAGAACTTAGGCATAGGGGTAGATACAACAAAAATGAAAAATTTTCAAGCCAACACTTAGGAAAACCTCGGAGCTGCATGTAAAATGCACCTTAGGACCTTAAATAAATGAACAATCGACTACACCTCCAGTGCCCGCATTGGAGCTAGAAATCATTCGCAACAGCCATTTCCGACTCAATTGCTCACCTGTTGCTCTAAATTTAGGGTTAAGCTGATTGTAACCCAATACGGGAATTTCACGAAGTACAAATTATACGAGGTTAATTGTTCATAGCATATATACATATTGCATTCATGAATAAGATTATTTTATTAAGAGAATGCATTAGGGATTTTATCCCCTAGTTGACTCCTGTAATCTGGAATCCAGTATAACTTTTCATACACATGTAGAATTTGCAATGGATTCACGGTGAAGGTTGATAAACGTCTTCAGTCCACCGAGAACAAGCAGTGATTCTTTTCCTGAACCCCTGGACAGTGTTTTGGGAGTCAGGCAACTTTTCGTCCAAAAAATCCACCAAATAGTGTGAGATGAGAGTAGAGTGTACTGGTGCTCTAAGATTAGTGCAAGGAATCTGGAAGTCCTAGATAATTACATGATGATGCTCTAAGATTAGACATAGTTTTCCTCTCAGTTCCTGCGTATACATTTTTGAGTGAATTTTGAGAGCCACCAAATAAGGCAAATACGTGGAGAGCGAGTTTTCATAAAACTAGGGCTAAGGTGGATGGTTACGACCATTCTTTACGGAATCCACGGCTGAAAGAGGGTATTGATGTCAAGGTTAGAAATACACCATCCTATCCGTCTCCCCCTAGTGCCGTGAGTAAGAACTTCCACCAAATAAGCCACCCAATGTCTCTTGAGTACCACCAATCCCTAATAATGCCTCCTCAATAAAGTTCATGGATGTATACTAGTTGTGTTATGTTGAAAAAAGAAAAAATTGTTGAAAAGAAAGAAAAAAAAATAGAAAAACAAGAAAAAGCAAAGAAAAGAATGAATATTAAGTGTTTATTTCATTGAGGCAATTCCACCAAATATGGCCTTAACCTATTTTTCTTGTGTTTCTGACCACCCGAATACTGGCTAAGGAATTCTAACTTAGTGTTAGTGTTATGAGAACTCAATTAAAGTGTTAATGCCTAGTGAGACTACCAAATACAGACCGTATGCGTGAATCTGGTGAGATTGTGAGCTCTACGAAAAAGAAAAAGAGTAAGAGAGAATAGATACAAAGGAATTGAAAGGGACCATAGTTTTTCTCATCTTTCCTGGAGTTAAGTTACTTAGTAGTCTGGGAATTTAGATTCTGTAGTACTAGTCTCTATGTAGCACTAAGTGAGAGTGAGCCACCAAATATTTAATATTTTCCCTCAGAGATTCTCTACCTAAGCCTAAAGCTAGGGTGGAATTCATAGAATATTTAGAATACCTCGAGGGAAGAAGTCCACCTATCTAGCTAGAATTTTTACTAGGGGTCAAGTACCCCCTTTAAAGGTGAATTAGTTTTTCACCTGAATCCGTTGCAAAAGCTACATAGGAGCACTTTCACGATTGTCTGGATTTCTAGAGCATATGATGAAAACAAAAAGGAGAAAAATCTCTATGCATACACTTGATAAAATAATCAATCCCTTAGGGTCCCTTGCTGTAAATAATTTAGTCTTGCATTTGCTAGGGACAAGAAAGATTTAGGCATGGGGGCATGATTGCACAGCAATCATAGGTCTTAATTGACCTAAATTGAGCTAGAACTTAGCATAAGTTAGGGTAATTCATGCATGCAAAAGCATTGTCTGCATCTTCACTACTTTTCTTTAGCTAGGCATGAAATAATGTTATAATGTGCTTATTAAGTGCATTATGTCGATTGCAGGCAATAAGCTGATCAGGAGCTGGATCTGGAGTAGGATCTGAAGCTGGATCAGGAATAATGAGAGTTGCAGCATAGCTGAAGCAGAAGGCTTAGTTTAGATGCAGGAATAATAACGTAAGGGAGTTAAAGGTTTTCTATTCCATTAAGTAAGAATAAAGCAGTAAAATGTGATGAGCTTAGGTCCATCCTAGCCTTCGGATAGCCTAGAGACTTCCCTAAGCCCTAGCCACCCTTAGATTAGGTCACAACACCCTAGGAAGCCCTAAAACCCTAGTTCCAACCCTCATCTGGACGTCCAGATAAGTTATAGGACGTCCAGAACCCTTAGCCATCTCTCGCACACCTCAAACCCACTTTTGCAATGTTATTGGACGTCCAGACACTTTGTCAGACGTCCAATTTCTGCAGAATACCCAAAATAGAACCTTGATTTCCCCTGACTCAGATTGGACGTCCAGAACTAAAGTTTGGACTTCTGATTTTTGAATGTAAGTCATCTGACCACATTATTGGACATCTAATACTGGTCTCCAGTCCCTGTTTTGATATTCAAGTCTTGATCTTAGACCTCTAGCTCCCTATACCTAATCCCAACCACATAAGAACCTAAATTAAGGTGTCCTAACCCTAGTACACCACCTCTGGACCTACCTAAGGACCTAATTAGGTCCTCACCAAACCCAATTGACTTAGATCAAAGTCAATTACCTTCACCTAAGCCAATTGGACTCATTAAGTCCAACTGAGCTTAGATGTCAATCGACACAAGTCGAATTGGACTTGGCGAGAGTCCAATTGACCTAAACCCAACCTGATTGAGTTATTTCACTCTCAATTAGGTTCACACTCGTTCAATTAAACTTAGGTTAAGTTTAATTGCATTTTCCCCTTAGCAATTAAGGTTTGTAACCCTAATTCAAGACATACACCTACCCAAACCCCTTAGGAACTAACCTAAACCTCTTAGACACCTAGAGCACGACCACACACACACACACACACACCCATTCATGCACACACACTTCTCTAGATTTCTCTAGAACTCTCGTGAAGTGGCACCACCTCTTGGTTGCCAAATTTAGCAACCAAGAGGCATTCAAATTGAGATCCACATTTTTTGGATCTCAAAAACTACCTCTATCCTCTCATGGCCGGCCGCTTTTGGACTCTCTCTAGAGAGTTCCACACCTCTCTAGAGAGAGGCCCTTGAGTCTATAAAAAAGCCCCATGGGCAGCCAACTGCACCCATTCACATCCCTTGGTTTTCCACTTCACATACTTGGCACCACTCACTCCATTAGTTCCATTCACGCCCACCTTCACTTAGGCTACCACTCCACCTCCACGAGCTCACCACCATCATGGAGGACATCATGCCAGGATGCTGGATCACTCCTCCCTCTCTCCAAGGGTCGACCTAAGCAACATTGGCCACCCCTCATTCTCCTCCCGACCACTCCAAGGCCATTGGGGACCACCCCTGAATGCCCTTTTGTTCTACTAGCTTTAGTTTATGATCTTCGTAGTTAACTGCATTTTATTACTGCTTAGTAGAGTAGTCTTTATTCTCCCCCAATGATGCATGCAAAATCCCTCCATTGATTCTTGTATGCAGTCATTTTCTGGTAGCCAGATTTAAATTCCAAGCATTTCTGTACAAGCTTTCCTCTATAGCTTTTGTTGCAAACAACTCTCCCGTTGAATGAATGAAAAATGCTTTTATATATATATATATTTGTCTCCATGTTGTGAAATCACAATGAGCTTATTGATTGCTATTATCTTTTGCGTGATTAATGTTGCATGTTTCTAACTCCTAATATTCTTGCAGCTAAGCATGTTGTACTTAAATAGGTAATAATCACAAACCGGCATGCGATTCTATATAAAGTAGAGCAATAGAAGATTGATATTAGAAGTAAACAAATGCCTCCCAGAGTCGAATGACCGGGGCTCAAAGTCTCGTTATTTTTACAAACTTAATTTTTGACGAACATTTTTGCATGACTATACTACGATTCCAATGACTTTCAAAGTGCGCGAAAATGGCTTTGTCAAAGCCCGGGTGGTCGAATCTGAGGAGTGGCATCGGCAGGGCATGGACTGCATTTTGATGGTGCTTGACAGAATGCAGCATCCATCACGAGGAGAACTGCAGGATTTCTATGTTCCAGCCGCACCAATCGTTGCACCCTTAGTTAGGATTCCCACAAGCGAAGACGCGTTTGACCTCAAACCTAACGTGATCGGTTTGATCAGCACTCACTTCTATGGAAACTGAAGCGAAGATCCATTCCAGCACCTAGAGGACCTGAGTCGACTCGCAGAAATGATTCGACACAAGAACATTGATCTTGGGATTGTTCTAATGAAGCCATTCCCATTCTCTCTGAGGGACAAAACTTCATACTGGTTCAAGACCATTGGGAAGCCATTTAGAACCTGGCCGGAATTACGACGTGAATTCCTGCAAAATTTCTTCAAAATCAGTCGAACAAGCGCATTGAGGCACGCAATCACGACTTTCTCCCAAGGAGCTGGGGAGAAGTTGCATGAAGCCTGGGATCAATTTCACGACCATTTTCGGAAATGCCCGCACCATGGTATACCCAGATGGCACCTAGCTCAGATCTTTTACCATGGGCTGGATGACACACATCGATATCTGGCCGATGCATCTAGTGGCAGGAATTTCCTCGCAAAAGATGAGAACAACGCATTTGAGTTGTTCGAATCTTTGGCAGAGAATTCAATGAATGCTGTGTCCATGAACCAGTTCCAGCGGCCTAGTCAGCAGCAGGTTGGTGTCCATGAGGCTCACACCAAGTCTATTCGAGCTAACATGGATATCATCGTCAAGCAACTAGAAAGAATAAACCTAATCGAGAAAAAGATTGACCAGATTAGTCAAGGTCAATCTGACATGAACTCTACCGCTTCAAGACCCTCCTATGCACCTCGAGCCCCTCTTGCTCAAGTTAATCTACTCACTCAGGATGCATCTTCTCCTTATTTACGAGACCTTGCATATCAAGATCCCATAAACAATTTTTATCTGGCACCATATGACCAGTGTTACGCACCACCCACAGATTATAATATGTATCCCCTTGATGGATACATGTCTCGGACATCTTCGGCCTACGAGGACGTCAGTGTTATCCAAGGATACAGGCGTAATAACCCTCATTCAGAGACGTATAACTCTAGTTGGCACCAGCATCCAAACTTCTCCTACTCTGGTAATTCACAAAGACGACATCAAGATCCACACTACCAGATCAGGCAATATGGGAATGCTCAAAACATGTACCCTAGGCAGTAGCCATTCCTGTCTCAACAGTAGCAACCCCGTTCTTTATACCAGTTGCTATAGCAAGCTACCAGTCACCCTCCAAAAAGGGCTGACCCTTTGGAGGCACTGAAAGTGGAGCTGCAAGAATCGATGAGGAAATCGACACAGGATAGCTTGCAAAAAATGAAGGCGATGGCTGACCAGATATAGACTATACAAAACATGCAAAACCAACTGTTGCAAGAGCATAGGACTCAGGGAGCCTTGCCCTCCCAACCCATCCTAAATCCTCGATATGTGCAGAACTAAGGTGCCCCGCCTAGGTTTCAGGCACCATAGGGGCAGGTACACGCCATATTACAGGTGCCTCCTGCACCACTTGGTTATGCCCAAGGGCAGCCGCCTTTGTAGAACCCCACATACTCTGCCCCTTCCGCTCCCCACCACCTCATGGATAGCAAGCCGATGAAAATGTTGTCTCTTTGAGGAGCGGAAGGAAGACATTCGACCCACCACATAGGCAAGCGGGTCCTGATTTTTCTCATCCTTCCCCGTAAGTGGGTTCGACTCCTTCATCTCAGGAGCCACCTATTGTAGACAAGGGTAAGAGGCCACTTGACCCTGAGATTCCCATCCCTTTTCCTGAGGCTCTAATGTGGAATGTAGTACTGAAAAAAGAACACACGAAATTTTGAGGACCTGAAGTCAATGTTTAAGGAAGTACATATTCAGGTCCCCCTCCTCGAGGCAATCGATCACATTCCTGCTATCGCTAGGTTCTTCAAGGACTATTGTGCCCCGAAGCAACAACCTAGAATTGGACGACAGGTGGTACTATCAAAAGAGGCTAGCACCATGATTCCAGCTGACTTGCCGCCGAAAAAGAAAGACCCTGGTACCCCACTCATATCCTGCTTCTTGCAAGATTCTCCATTTGATCGGGCCCTTCTAGATCTGGGTTCGTCCATCAACCTAACTCCCACTACCGTATTTGATTGATTTTGATTTCGGGAGTTAAAGCCCACCTCGATCATGATTTAGCTGGTTGATAGATCAGTAAAAACACCGAGGGGGGTGGTTGAGAACATGATCGTAAAAGTCCGTGGATTCTGCTTTCCTGTATACTTTTTCGTTCTCGATATGGAAGTTCCTCCTAATCTCCAAGATGCACCAATCATTTTGGGTCACCCATTTCTAGCGACAGCCTGAGCGAACATTGATTATGCATCCAGGTGTATGGAGATAGCCCTAGGAATGAACGACTTCGACTTGACATATTCAGGGCATCAAAGAATTTTGACTATGATCGCATAGAGGAGGATGGTGAAGATGAAGATTCGGCATACTGTGGTAACATTGGGCTCCTTTGTGATGACCCAATGTCTCATTCGTCTGCACTATCATGATTCTTAGACCTCGATCCACATGGGACTGAGACCACTACACTACACATATCTCCCTGAGGATCTGACTCTTTAGGGTGTGCTTCTGACCACAACACCCCTGAATCCAGCTATCCTAATCCACACACTACTAAATTGCCCCTGTTGTTGTAGGAAGACGTGACCACAACTAACAGGTTTCCCATTAATGCAGTCACAACCGATTATCTCACAGGAAGCGAATCAGTGGGAATTCACATGCATACGAATCAACAGATTCCTACCCTCGAGTTTGCTCCTCCCACCCTCATTTCTGACTCTGACCCACTCGTGATTGAATTGAAGCCCTTACCTAACTCACTTAAGTATGTGTTCTTGGGAGAAAGTGAGACATACCCAATCATTATTAATGCCCACTTAACCCAAGAATAGGAGCATCAATTGATTTCTATGCTACAAGACTATAGGGCTGCTATAGGGTGGAGTATTGCTGATCTTCGCGGTATTTGTCCCTCGTATTGCACTCATCACATTTACACGGATGAGGGGGTGAAACCTTCAAGACAACCTCAAAGATGGCTTAACCTGAATATTCTAGAGGTTGTTAAGAAGGAGATCATCAAATGGCTGGATGCAGGTATTGTATACCTAATCTCTGATAGCCAGTGGGTGAGTCCGATCCAAATAGTGCCCAAGAAAGCAGGACTCAACATTGTGAAAAATGATAAGGGTGAATCCATCCCAACCCGCACTATGACATCTTGGCGAGTTTGCATATACTATAAGAAACTGAACATGGCTACCCAAAAGGATCACTTTCCTTTGCTGTTCATTAGTCAAATCTTGGAACGGTTAGCCGGATGTAGTTTCTTTTGCTTTTTGGATGGATACTCCAGGTATAATCAAGTAGCAATTAGCCTGGAAGATTAAGACAAGACCACATTCACATGCCCCTTTGGAACATTCGCTTTCAAGCGGATGCCCTTTGGCCTCTGCAATGCACCAGCAACATTTCAACGTTGTATGATGGCCATCTTCTCTGACATGATTGGGGACTATGTGGAGGTATTCATGGATGAATTCTCCATTTTCAGAGATGATTTTTCATCTTGTCTTGATAACCTCACCAAGATCCTGAAATGGTGTATTGAGGTAAACCTGGTACTATCCTGGTAGAAAAGCCATTTCATGGTGAGGGATGGCATAGTACTAGGACACAGGATCTCTAAAAATGGACTTGAGGTCAATCGAGCTAATCAGAGATTATTTCCTGCTTACCGCCACCTAGCTCGATCAAGCAGATCAAATCATTCTTGGGTCACGTCGGCTTCCATCGGAGATTTATACATGATTTCTTGAAAATTGCAGGACCTTTGAGAAATTTCCTTGTTGCTGATGTCCCATTTGAATTCGACATCTCGTGTCTCAGCGCCTTCGAGACTTTATGAAGAGCTGTCTCTAATTCCCCGATTCTCCAACCACCCGACTGGTCACTTGATTTTGAGATGATGTGCGACACTTCTGATTTTGCCGTCAGTGCTGTTTTAGGCCAGCGTCGAGAAAAACAACCCTTTGTCATATACTATGCTAGCAAGATGCTGAATGAGGCTCAGCAAAATTATACTATCACCGAAAAATAACTACTAGCAGTAGTATTCAGGTTGGAGAAATTCAGATCTTACTTATTTGGGTCCAAAGTCATCTTCACTGACCACTCCGCCCTCCGGCATTTGTTGGCAAAAAAGGATGCCAAACCCCAGCTCATTAGATGGATCCTTCTATTGCAGGAATTTGATATTGAAATCCGCAACAAAGCCGGGAAGTAGAATGTTGTGGCGGATCACCTATCCAGACCAGACCTAGGCCAAAATCCTTATTCCCTACCTATCCACGAGCAATTTCCAGATGAATCTCTTTTGGCAGTTCACTCTGTTGAGTTCCCCTGGTACGTGGACATCGTGAACTACCTTGGCATAGGCAAGATTCTTGCAAACCTATCCAAGGACCAGAAACTCAAATTCACTGCGAAGGCCAAATTCTACCTCTGGGATGACCCACTACTCTTCCGCATTGGAGCGGATCAAATTATTCGAAGATGCATCCCAGATTCTGAGATCCCCAGTGTGTTATCTTTTTGCCACAATGATGCTTGTGGTGGTCATTTCTCAGGACGGAAAACCACTGCAAAAATTTTGCAGTTAGGATTTTTCTGGCCAACTATTTCTAGAGATACACACGAATATGCCCAATACTGCAAATAATGCCAGTCGGTCTGTTCTATGACCAGAAGAGGCATGATGCCACTCCAGCCCATCATGGTTGTAGAAGTGTTCGATGTCTGGGGCATCGATTTTATGGGTCCTTTTCCAAACTCGCATGGCTTCGAGTACATATTATTAGCCGTCGACTATGTCTCGAAGTGGGTTGAGGCCATCCCAGTGAGACGAGTTGATCATAAGACCATCATTTCCTTCTTATAGCATTACATCTTCGCAAGATTCGGAATACCCCGTACTCTAATTAGTGACGGGGGAAGCCACATCATCCATGCCCATTTCAGGTCATTATTAAAGAAATACGGGGTACATCACCGTATAGCCACCTCGTATCACCCGCAGACCAATGGGCAGGCTGAAGTGTCTAACCATCAGATCAAGCTGATTCTCTAGGAGATGGTTAGACCAGACAGGAAGGACTGGTCTGACAAATTAGTTGATGCACTCTGGTCATATCGGACCACGTACAAGGGCCCACTCGAAATGTCACCATATCACATGGTATATGGCAAGGCCTATCACCTTCCTGTAGAGCTGGAAGATCGCACCTTTTGGGTGGTGTGAAAATGTAACCTTGACCTCGATGTAGAAGGTCAAGAATGGAAACTCCAGCTCAGCGAATTAGAAGAGATCCGATGGGAGGCCTATGAGAACGCATTGATATACAAGAACAAGTCCAAGGCCTTTCATGACCGCCACATCCAGATGAAAGCATTCACGCCCAACCAGCAAGTCTGGTTGTTTGATTTACAACTGAAACTTTTCACAAGGAAGCTCAAGTCCAAGTGGACTGGCCCGTATGTTGTGATTCAGTCATATCTTAATGGGGCAATCTAGATTAGGGACCCAAAATCTGGGCATATATCTACGGAAAATGGCCAGTGCCTCAAGCCATTTTTGGCTCAGGAACCTCCTCCACCTGACGAGATCGTTAATCTTATTGAGGATGTGTGATTGAATTCTCTCCCAGCTGGAGGCATTAAACTCAGCACGTATAGATAGCATCTACCTCACATTCTACCATCATCTATACATAACCATTTTTATATATATAGCATATTTTTCCTTTTAGCATATTTTCTTTCTGCATATTTTATATTGACAGGTTGGCCGGTGCTGAATGCATACTTTCAGCAGCAATTACAGGTGATTTCTACCCATTCTCTCCCTACTGTATTTATTTTCTTTTATATTCATGCATGAGGACATGCAAGAACTTAGGCATGGGGGGTAAATACAGCAAAGCTGAAAAATTTTTCTACCAACATTTAGGAAAACCTTGCAGCTGCATGTAAAACGTACTTTAGGACCCTAAATAAAAGAACAATCGACTCCACCTCCAATGCTCGCATTGGAGCTAGAAATCATCTGCAGCAGCCATTTCTGACTCACCCGCCCACCTCTTGTTCTAAATTTAGGTTCAAGTTGAATGTAACCCGATACGGGAATTTCAGGAAGTATAAATTATATGAGGTTACTTGTTTATAGCATATATACATGTTGCATTCATGAATAAGATTATTTTTATTAAGAGAATGCATCAGGGATTTTATCCTCTAGTTGACTCCTGTAATCTAAAATCCAATACGATTTTTCACACATGTAGAATTTGCAATGGATTCACAGCGAAGGCTGATAAACGTCTTTAGTCTATCGAGAAGAAGCAGTGCTTCTTTTCCTGAACCCTTGGACAGTGTTTTGGGAGTTAGGCAGATTTTCCTCCAAAAATCCACCAAATAGTGTGAGATGAGAGTAGAGTGTACTGGTGCTCTAATATTAGTACAAGGAATTTGGAGTCCTAGATAATTATGTGATGATACTCTGAGACTAAACATAGTTTTCGCTCTTGGTTCCTGCGTATACATTTTGTGTGAAATTTTGAGAGCCACCAAATAAGGCAAATACGTGGAGAGCGAGTTTCCATAAAACTAGGGCTAAGGTGGATGGTTACGACCATTCTTTATGGAATCCTCAGTTGAAGGAGGGTATTGATGTCAAGGTCAGAAATACATCGTCCTATCCATCTCTCCTAATGCCGCGAGTAGGCACTTCCATCAAATAAGCCGCCCAATGTCTCTTGAGTACCACCAATCCCTAATAATACCTACTCAATAAAGTTCATGGATGTGTGCTAGTCGTGCTGTGTTGAAAAAAAAGAAAGAGAAAAAAAAATTTTTTACATAGAAAAAAGAAATAAAAAAAAGATGAAAAGAAAGAAAAATTGAAAAAAAATTAGAAAAGAAGGGAAAGCAAAGAAAGAGTGTGAAAGTTAGTGTTTATTTCAGTTGCATTAAGGTAATACCACCAATAAAATTTAAGATCCACCAAATATGGCCTTAACCTATTTTTTTGTGTTTCTAACTGCCCGAATACTGGCTGAGAATTCTGACTTATTGTTAGGGTTATGGAAACTCAATTAAAGTGTTGATGCCAAGTGAGACCATGAAATACAAATCATATATGTGAATCTGGTGAGGTTGTGAGCTCTAAGAAAAAGAAAGAAAAGAAAAGAAATAGAAAAAGAGAAAGAGAGAATGAATACAAAGGAATCAAAAGAGAGCATAGTTTTTCTCATCTTTCTCTGAGTTGAGTTACATAATAATTTGGGAATCTAGATTCTATAGTACTAATCTCTATGTAGCACTAGTCGAGAGTGAGCCACCATATATATAATCTTTTCCCTCTAAGATTCTCTACCTAAGCTTAAAGCTGGGGTGAAATTCATAGAATATTTTGAATACCTCGAGGGAAGAAGTCCACCTATCCTGTTAGAATTTTTACTAGGGGTCAAGTACGGGCTTTAGAGGCGTATCAGTTTTTCACTCAAATCCATTGCAAAAGCTACATAGCTGCACTTTTATGATAGTCTGGATTTCTAGAGCAAAGGATGAAAACAAAAAGGAGAAAAATCCATATTTATACACTTGATAAAATAATCGATCCCTTAGGGACCCTTGCTACGAATAATTTTGTCTTGGATTTGCTAGGGACTAACAAGATTTAAGCATGGGGGTATGATTGCGCAGCAATCATAGGTCTTAATTGACCTAGATTAGGCTTGGACTTATCATAGGTTAGGGTAATTCACACATGCATAAGCATTACTTGCATCTGTACTGCTTTCTTTTAGCTATGCATAAAATAATGCTACAATGTACTGATTAGGTGCATTATGACAATTACAGGTAATAAGCTAACCAGAAGGTAGATCGGAAGTTGAATCTAAAGTTGGAATAACTGGTGTTGCAGCAGAGTTGGAGAGGAAGACCTAGATTAGATGTAATAGATAATAATGTAAGGGAGTTAGGGTATGCTATTCTATTAAGTAGGAATAAAGCAGTAAAATATGAAGAACATAGGACCATCCTAGCCCTAGGATAGCCTAGAAGCTTCCCCAAGCCTTAGCCACCCTTAGATTAGGTCACTGCACCCTAGGAAACCTTAAAACCCTAATTCTAGCCTCTATCTGGAGGTCCAGATGAGTTATAGGATGTCCAAAACCCTTAGCCAACTCCCGCACACCTTAAACCTAATTTTGTAGTGTTATTGGACGTCCAGACACTTGGTCAGATATCCAATTTCTGCAGAATAGCCAAGATAGAACCTAGAATCCCTACTGACTCTGATTGGACATCCAGACAACAAGTCTGGACTTCTAATTTTTCACTATAAGACATCTGACACTCTTATTGGACGTCTAGAACTACTCTCCAGTTCCTGTTTTCAGATTCAAGCCTTGATCTTGGATCTCTAAATCCCTAAACCCAATTCCAACCTCATAGGATCCTAAATTAAGGTGCCCTAACCCTAGGACATCACCTCTAGACATCCATAAGGACATAATTAGGTACTCACTAAACCTAATTGACTTGGATCTTAGTCAATTCCATCAGCCTATTCAATTGGACTCAGTGAGAGTCCAATTGACCTAGACCTAACTTAATTGAGTTATTTTACTCTGAATTAAGTTTCCACACACACAATTAAACTTATATTAAGTTTAATTTCACTTACCTTTGTGAATTAGGGTTTACAATACTAATTTGAGACCTACCTTGACCTAAATCCACTACAACCTAACCTAGTCAACCTAGCCACCTAAATTTCAACCCACACACACCATCCACACGAAAATATCTAGCCTAGAGTTCTCTAGAACTCTCTACCATATGTTGTTGCCTTAGTTGCTAAAATTAGCAACCAAGAGCCATTCAATTTTTAGATCCACATTTGGTGGATCTAAAAACCACCATCCACCCTCTCTCTCTCACTCTCCCACGAGCTTCCACCATAAGCCTCTCTAGAGAATTCCATAATTCCCTAGAGAGCTTCCCTTAGGTCTATAAAAAGACCTAAGGGGTGGCCATTTGCACCCATCCCATTCTTGGCACTCATCCATCTAGGTTAGCTACATCTCCACCTCCACTCAACCTCCACGAGGAGCACCACCATGGAAGCCACCATCTCCATGCCAGGATGCTGGATCACCTCTCCAACCTCTCTCCAAGGGTCGGCCTAAGCACCATTGGCCGCCCCTCCTCCTCTCAACCACTCAAAGGCCATCGGAGCCCACCTTCGAATGCCCTTCTTTTCTGCTAGATTAGTAGCTTAGCTCTTCATAGTTTTACTACTTAGTAGTGTAGCTCTTATTCTTCCCAAATGATGCATGCAAAATCCCCCCATAGATTCTTGTATGCGATCATTTTCTACTTGCTAGATTGTTGTTTTTCAAGCTTTCCTTTACAAGCTTTCCTCTACATTCCATGTTGCAAACACTCTCTTGAATGAATGAAAGAAATTTTTCTATATATATATGTCTATGTGTTGAGAATCACCATGACCTTGTTGCAATTTATTTTGTATGATTAAAGTTGCCTATTTTTAATTCCTGATATTCTTGCAGCTAAGCATGTCGTACTTAAATACATAATAATCATAAATTGCCATGCGACTTGAAAATAAGTAGAGCAATAAAAGAATGATTTCAGATTTGAACAAATGCCTCCTAGAGACGAACGACTAGGACTCAAAGACTCGTTATCTTTTAATAAATATTTTTTGTTGGATCGTATTGCATACTATACTACGATGCCTTTTCTTATCAAACACTAGTCCTTTAGTAAAATTTTAAGGTTTTCACTTATGTTCTAGACCATGAGTTCCTTTCACATATTATGATGAGTGTGTTTTATTTTTCTTTTTGATTAGGTTAAAATGCCGATAGTAGGCCTAGAGGTACTCAAGTACCAACCAAGATTCGGACCTGACTAGCTCTAGCCTCAATCCTCTACGAAGGTTTTTAAGGCCCACAGGAACTATCCTAAGGTTCGTTGGACTCCACGGTTAAAGCACCCGTGTTTGAGACATATTTTAGCATCGGTTCAGTTTGCAGTGCATTTTTTTGTAAGAGAGAGAGAGGATTTATTTGTTTGGAGAGTTTTCTCTCTTTTCTTTTTATTTCTAGCTTTGGATTTGCTTCTCAACACGATCTGTATTGGATTCCTCGCCACCACCATCAATCCTCAAAGGTCTCTGGCAATTGATGCTTCATGATAGCACTGCCCATAGCAACCCCCAGAACCATGCTTTCGAGATTTCAAGATAATCTCGCCCGTGGAGTTTTGTAGCTAAATCCAGACCTTGGCAAATGACATTTCGTGATAATGCCGGCCATGGCATCTGAACCAGCAAGGTGCTTACGTGCCCCCAGTAGGATATGTAAATATCCTAGGAGACAAGCACCGAGGAGATGATATGTTGTTACGCATCTTCGAGGGAAATTTTTCGCCTCTCCGCGTTGGGAACTCATCCAAATCAACTTGTGTTGATCGGCCGCTCCTAATCTAGGAAGCTTTTTTCAGAACATCTAAATGTTTTTTGCATAATTTTGATAGTTATGCACACTGAACCAGACTGTGTGTGAATTGGGGTGCTTAGGTTACTGAGTCCCGCAAACCAAAGGTCAGTTAACGAGGCCGAATACTCCCTAAGCCTTAGACCTAATACTTAAGCTTTGCATTTTCCCCAACCTCTTGAGGATTATCCAGATCTTAGTGGATACTTGAATTTTTAAGCCTAAGAGTCTAGCTCGAAAGGCCTAAGATCAGCATTTCTACTAATCTCTTTTTGTGTCTCATTAGTACTTTTTCCTATATTTTTCTCTTTTCCTTGATGTGGTCTAGAACTTCGGTTAACCCCTTAATCTCTTACTAATTACTATCTCTTTTTCTTTTTCATTTTGTGCTCCATTTTTGTCATTTTGCACTTTTCCTCCTTATGGTTTGTATGGCCTCAAAAACTTTCTCTCCCCTCAATTGTTTTGTTCTTTTTCAAGATTTTTTCATTTTTTTGGTGTTTCTTTGTGATATGTGATTTTTTTGTTGTAACATTTTCTTGTGAGATGAGTTTTCATGAAGTTTTGCACTTTCATACCCCCCATGCCTACAATTTACAATGTCCCCATTGTAAATTAGATGGGTTCAAATTCAGCTTAGTTCATTCATTAGGACAGGTTTTGGGTGAGCAAAAGGGTCGAGGTGACTGTTGCAAACGATTTCTAGACTCGGGTACGGGTACCTGAGGTGGAGTCGGCTGTTCTAATAGATGAACCCTAAAGTGCAATGTGAATTCAGCATAAGAATGTCAAGAAAGGTTTCGGGTTTTTTAAGAATGACAGGTTGCCGCCCATTAAGTGTTGAGTTTTCTGCCATCAGCTGGACACAATGAGCTTAGGGAGAATGGAGGGTAAAGGATATCTCAGCCAAATTTGTATCAGTCACACCCAAGCCAAAGTTTTGCTAGTCCCTAGCAAAATTTACTAAGACTATGATGATTTAAGCAGTTGGGTTTAAATTATTATAAATAGTAACTATGTAGAGGAAAGCTTAGGTCAGAAATTTTTAAGTTTAATATAAATGATTAATGTATACAGCACACATGAAAATTTTCTTACTTAGACTTATACTTATAACATTTTCAAAACACACCTGAAAACAATTTGTAAACAAAAATTTTATTTAAAATTAGAATTCCTTAAAAATCTCTTTAATCTTTGTAAGTATTCTTAACTCAAATTAGAATAAAAAGTGTTTTTTTTTTAAACATAAAAAAGGGAGGGAGGGGGAGACCCCACCCCCCCGGGGCCCCCAAATTTCTCGCTTGCCACGAAGCACCTCCGTGATCTCAGCCACGGCCACTCTCCGGCGTCGAGTTGAGGCGGGGACAACATCAGCGATGCATCCCCCATGAGGACACTAAGTGCAATTGGGCATGCCACGGAGGATCGAACCCGCGCACCCCGCACAGGGAGTGTCATATAGGAAGCGGGCGCACCAACTATGCTACCCCTGACCCCTAAGAATACAAAGTGTTTTAAGAAAACATAACTTAAGGATTGAGAATTAAATTTTAACTCAAAAACTTAAATAGATTTAAGTTAATCCCTTATTTATGATATTTGACTTTTATCAGTATAAGTTTAAGCAAAATTAACCAGATACTCATTATTAATCAAACTTAGAGTAGTAAAACTCTAATTTACTAACCTACAACACTAAAAATTAACTTCTAGACCTAAGATTCTGTCAATTTCTTCACCTTTAGGTCTCAACTTAAAATCTTCAAAACCCAATTTCTTAGGCTTCACTACCCAATACCAAGGTTCAGTAGCTATGATTTTAAAACATCTGTGCTTAGTAAAAAGAATTGTCCTAAAGACATCCAAAGTTGCAAAAATCCATATCTTAAGGCATCACATTCCAATCCCAATTATTCCAATTCAAGCCTTTGGCTTGGCCTTACTCGGTTTGGTTGCTTTCTCCTCACCAATTTTCTATCCCAAGGTCTACACATTTTGTGTATTTCTCCCCGGTGGACCACTAGGTCCCTTATTCCTAATATTTTTTTCTCCATATTTTTTTCTTCACTTTTTTTCTATAGGTTAGAACACCCATTTGTAGCGAGGTGTTCTTTTTAATTAATGGAAGGAAGGGTAGCATCCATTTGTATTGAGATGCTTTTATTTATTTGTGGAAAAACTACATAAGCACCTTTTTTAACAAGGCACTTAATTGCAGGGTGTTTTATTTATTTTTCTTCTTTTTTTTTTCTTTTCCCCCCTTCTCATTTTTCTTACGACATTATTCTCCAATTCCTTTTTCTAGGTGAGTGGCACATCCTTCACCCTTTCAAGAATTGCCCCACGGAAACCCTTAGACTAAAGAGGATTTCGAACTGATCTCTTAACCTCTGTGTTTTCGCGATCTCAGATGTCAACATGACAATTCTATGTGTGTGAATTTAGATGTTTAGGTTACTTGACTCTCAAACCAGAGCTTGGACAACAAAGTCCTTTACTCTCAGGTTCTTCAAATTCTTAGTTTCCTCCTATAGGATCCGTCAAGACAAAATTTACCAAGTCTAGTTATTTATCTCTAGCTTGTAAGTTTTGTAAACTAAAATTCTACCAACTCTCTATTTAATTAACTCTGAATATCTGGCCTTTTACTTAACTTTATGATAAAATCAAATCTTCAAAAAGCAAAAGGATTACTTAATCTAATTGATTAAAAAGTTATAATTCAATTCCAAACTTAAGTTTAAATCTAAACACACTTAGTTTCTTAATTCAAGTAAGAATAGAAAAATAAATCTTTAAAAGGTTTAAAAGATTCCTAATTCAAATAAAATCTTATTTTAAAAATTTTAAACACAAAAGTGTGTTTTTACAAAATGTTTAAGTAAAATCTAATTAAGAATTGAATTCTCTTAAATACTCCATATATATTCTATATACATTTTAAACTTCTGACCTAAAAGAAAATTAAGCTCTTAATTATAATATATATATATATTCTTCTTATTTTCTTCTTTATTAATGAATATTCCCCTCCTATTATTTTTATGAATTTTTTTTTTCAAATTTTTATATTTATATATTTTTATTTTTATGTATATAAGATTTTTCCAATTTTTATGATTTTCTTTTTAAATTTTTCAAATTTTTATGATTTTTTTATTTTTTCTCATTTTTAGATTTTCTATTTTTTTAATTTCGTGAATATTTAATTTTTACATATTTTTATCTTTTAACCCACAGTTAAAGTGAAAATTTCACTTCAACACCCACCCAAGCCAAAATTTTACAATATCCTCATTGTAAGAAGGGTGAAAAATATTACACTTCATTTAGTATAAGGTGATGGAAGGAGTCGAATAGAGGAGATTAAAAATCTCTATGCGGATGATTTCGAGTCTGACCAAAGGTCAGAGTGGTCAGTCGGACTAAATGAAGGTAATCAATATGATATATGAAGTGAAATTTTCATGTAAGTGTATAAGAAAATAAAAAGGGTAAAAATAGCTATATACAAGTGCTAAGTTTTACGCCTTCAGCTAGGCGTAAACTCTAGTAAAGAACTCCTAAAAAGAATAGGTATACGGTAAAAATAGAGTTATGAAAGAATTAGATCAACAATTAGAAAACAGATTAAAAACCACCCAATCAAACTCGTCCTGAAATTGCCTAGAATAGATCTCGCAGATCCCAAAATCAGATTCTCATGACAATCTTAGAAACATTAGAGTGAATCTTGTGAAAAGTAGATCTGATTTAGGTTGAGATGTAGAATGTTCAAGATTAAGGCAATTTATAAAAGATGATTCCACCAAGTTCAGAAGATCAGCATAGTCAATTTTGGTTCTCAATAATAGGTTGGTCATTTTGACACAAAATAGGTTGCTAATGCGGGTTTGATGGATTATTTTCATGTAATACGAAGGACAGGTGATGATTAGAATCAAAGGCCTGATTAAGGAAATGTACTTGGCCTTGATTTTGCCTAGGATTTGCTAGATTCCTAGGATTTGGAATTGGCTGAGATGGAAGAGTACCTGGCTGACGAGATTCAGCCAAAAGTACGATTTGATTTTGTAAATTAGCCAATTCTACCTTACATTGCCTATGGATCTCAGTGAGAGCTTCAGCATTTTGTCGCTGACTCTCTGACATAGCTCTTAAAATTTGATGTAGCTGTGTATCTCTATTTGGCCTAGAGTAATTCTGCATACTCAAAGGGCTAGGCCTTAAATTTTATTACTGATGAGGCAATGAAGGTGGGTTAAAATGGGTCTGATTCAGATAATTTGGTCTTTGATTTTGATTTTGATCAGCCCAAGAAAAATTTGGGTGGCTTCTCCATCCAAGATTATAGGTATTTGAATAAGGGTTTGATCTTGGAATATTTTCCTGGAGGGCATGTAAACCTAAAAGATATGGTGTGTTTTGTGCAACAGAAAAGGGTGGGGAAAAGGGTGGGTAAGATTGTGGGATAAAGGTCCCTCCTTGGGTTAGTGAAGGAGTAGATATAAAACCCAAGGAAGATGGATCTCTAGAATCCAGATTATTCACAAATTCCCTCCCCACGGGAATTTGCGAAACAGGTAAATACGTGGGATTCGTAGCAAGTAGAGGCATAAGAGTCCTCATTGTGTTTCTAAACTCGTTGAGATGCTTTGCTACGATATCTACTTTGTCCAATTTTTCAGCAATAATCTCTAAATCCTTTGAACTGGACGGATTACCGATCTCGTGAATGCCCTTATGCGGATTTTGGTGATTCGTGTTCGTGCCCTGTGTAAATTGCGACATTGATGCATTATTAATCGAGTTTTCCACCATCCCTTCAAATAATTCTGAAGTGGATTCTGCATCACGATTTAGAAAATTCCCTCCACAAGAGGCATCGACTAGATTGCGAATGCCCTCTTGTAAACCATAATAAAAGAATGCATAAGTTGCTGATGCGTGGTTTTCACTCAACTCTGTAATTAAGTTAATTTCACTTAATTAATAGTAGAAGAAATCACTTAGGTTAACTCGAAGTTGTGTCGGTTGTGTATTATAGGGTCGAATTAACCTAACATTTTAGAAATTTTTACTGGTTGAGTCCAGGTCGTTCACTAGGAGGCATAATAATTTTCTGCAAATTCACCAATTCTCTTTAATTTGTATAAGTTTAGGAGGTATAAATAGTTTGATTTCCAAAACATGAATTTTGTCAAAATATTTAAACTATAAAGAATATACAAAATTCCATATGCAAAACATATTTACTTAAAATGATCTACTTTATTAACAAGTAAACATGCTAGTTTTTTCAATTTTATTTCATTCCAAAGAAATTAAGGCAATTAAAAAGTTATCCAATTAAAACATGCCTTTTTACATTTAAGAACACAAAGATACTGATGCAAGAAAAATTTATTTATTTTCATTTATCTCTTTAGCCTCTTATCTTATTCTTTCTTTCTTTAATTTTCTTCTCTATCTCTCGAACTCTCTTTTCTTACCTTTCTTGTGTTGTTCCTTCCTTCTTATTCTTTTTCCCTTAGTCTCTAGCCTTCTCTTCTTCCCTTAGTTTTCTCCTTTGTTCCGTAGTCTCTTTTTCCTTAAAACTCCTTAGCGCCTATGCCTTCTTCTTTAGCTTTCAGCTTTAACACTTAGCATCCTTCAGCGTCTTCTATTTTCCTTAAACTTTAAGCTGAACTGGGTTTTTTTTACTTTTTAACCAAAAGTTATTTTATTTACGGCGAGGTCCTTTCGAGGATACACAGCACCTTGAGACCACGGTGGGACTAGACACTACTCGATCTTCGCCTAATCTCAGTGAGGTTCGTTTCGGTTCATTTGTTTATCGACTCACAGTCTCGAGCCACATCGGCTCAACCTGGCCTCCCAGGCCACTCTCGCCCTCCAAGGGCACAACCTCATTCACAAGCCCCCAAGGGCGCACACCCGCAGGCATAAGCCCGCACACACAGACATGCAATGCTCAAATCAGATCAGACGTAATCAGTAACCAGTGCGCCGAGCGCTGACGACTGCATAGCCAGAGAAACAAATCACTTTTATCCCCAGGCACGTGCTCGTGAACAACTGAGTTGGGACTATCCTACCCCTTCCAGACTCGAATTCAAATGTTCGTAACTTTCTACCCAGAGCTCCAAATTGAGTGATTTCAAATTTGTTGGAAAGCTCTAAGGGTAATCTGCACAATTTCATGGTCAATTTAATGTTTTAATGATGTTTTTCTCCTCAATTTAAAAGATGAAATCAGAGGTTCCTACAGGTTTTTTTAAGCCTGGAAAGTGGAATTAAATCAGGAGAGTCTTCAGATGGACTTCTCTCTTCTATTTAAAGGTCTGTACATGTTTTATAAGCAATTCCACTTCTGTTATAATAGATTTTAAACTCTTAAGACCTTCAGAACATGCAGAGAAGCTTTTCACTTCTCTGAAAGCTTCAGAGTTTGATTTTTCAGACATCAATAAGTGCAACAGACACTTTAAAGTATTCCTAATATATTTAGATCAATTCTAAGGGTTATAACAGATCAATCTGGGCAGGTTTTAAGTTTAAATTTCATCAGAATAGTACTCCTGCTTGTTTGGGTTCGAAAGTAACCCAAATTGGCAGGAACTAAATTCTCAAATATTCATTCATCTGAGCTTACTTTAATCACTTTCAGATCATCAAATAAGATCCCAGAAACAAATTTCACATCTCAATATCTCAATTCAAGCTCAGAACTTCATTATCAGACTCATGTTTGACTATGGAAGCTCGAAAATTGACTTTCTGTTCAAAGCTTCCTCCCAAGAAATTAATGCCTAAAATAGAGTCTTCTCATCATCTAGAACTTATTCAAATCTTTAGGAAGCTATTTCAACCTCGATTCCTAAGGTTTCATGCTTGCCGCCTGAACTAAAATAGTGTGTGTTCGACAGAATCATGGAAAGATTGCTACAGTATTTTGAAGGTTTAAATAGCTTCAGTGCATCGCACTGAAGCATCTGAGCACCTTAAATGCTTCTCAAATCCTTCCTAACAGACTTCCCCAACTCCACCGGAGTTGGGGAAGATGAAGTTACATCTATAGCTCCAGTGGTTAAATCCTCAAACAAATTTCTTCAAAATAATGAGTAATCCTTATTTTACTATTCTAGAGCCACTTAGAAAGTTTTAGAGGTTGTAACACAAAAAAGGCCCGCCAGAGCTCGTCGGAGCTCCGGTGAGTCCAAAAAATGGCAAAAAGTATGTACAGATTGTTAAAACTAAACATTTTTTATTCAAAAAGGATCCTGAGGTTACAAGGAACCTCAGTATCACATTTAATTCCTCATTTGTTCATTAAAATGTAAGATTTGACAGTAAGTTTGTTTTCTTAAAAGATTTGAGTGGTTAAAGCCCAGGACTTGATTTAACTACTCGATTGAGAGGTTAAATCAAGTCAACAGACGTTATTATTCATAAATATGTATTTAATTTATAATTTGAACTGTTCCTGAGCCACCATGGACAGCGAGCTCAAGAGCCTAATTAAGATTTAGGTGTTTAATTATAGATGATAATAATAGGTATTATAATGTCGATTAGGGTTCATTAGTGGTGATAGGTGATCAGAGAACCCAAAGAAATGTGAAATTAAATCGACTACTATCACCATGGACAGTGTCAGTTGTCGGTGAAGGTGAGATTTGAATTAGGCGTTTAGGTGATTTAATTAATGATTAAGTGATTTAGAAGTGAACATGGAAGATACAGGAAGGTGTATAGTGAGTTAAAAGACAAGATTGAAGCTCTGGCGAGCTCAAGGAACTCGCCGGAGTCGGAGGAGATGAAACTAAATTCTAACATTACTCTTATCTAACTAACTAACTAACTAAGCTAGCCTACTCCTACTCCTACTCCTAGTCTACTGTTACCTGGACGAAGGGGTCAATAGGGTTCCGCCAAAGGTTCATAGCGGACAACCAAATCAGAGGGTGGAAGAAAGATCTCCGGCGGGTGGATTTGAGGTGGAGCAGAGGAATCCTACGGTCGACGCCTTTGTCAGAGGTGAGGAAGACCACGACGGATCTCCTTGGCTGCTTAAGATGGACGGAGGAAGTCGGAAGATGGAATGGGAAATCGCCGGAGTTTTGGACGAATAGCCTATCGAAGTCGGCTACAGTGTTAGAAGAGGGAAGGGAGCCAACTTGAATAAAATCAGAGGTGTGAGGGGGTATTTATAGCAGTTTGCGGTGAAGATAGTGGCGGGGTCTGGCCGAAGAAGGAGCTCGAGGAGCTTAACCTTCGTCGTTGTCTCCGACGACGGTGAGGTTATCTCCCACTAAAAGATAGGATTCTCGGTTAATCCAGACTGATGGATCAAGTGGAGGTGGTGATCACAAGCTGCAAGAGCTTGGACAAAGAGGAATGATGTCGGCAGGGAGGTGATCGCACGGTGGGGTGACTCTCTGCCGCCAGCCATTCATTTGGCTAGAGAAGAAGTAGAAGAAGAAGAGGGACTTGGAAGTAATAAAACTTAAGGACCTATGTGAGAAATAAGGACCCAACTATAATGAATATTAAGGACTAAAATGTAAACCCAGGTTTTGAAGGTTTATTTCAACTTAGATCTTTTTCAACTTTTTATATATGTTAGTAAATAAGGTAAATATTTTGTTTTCACCTTGAATTTACATTTTTGACCTTTTTAGGTTAATTTATTAGATTAAGTAAAACCACTTAAGTTATTATCTACTTAGGTATACATTATATTGAACTTATCTTATTAATTAAGGGAATGGTTAATAGGATTTCGAGTTCAATTATTATCTAAATTAGTAATAATGTCATTTTTAACTTATTTTGAGGTCCTTAACTAAATATCCCTTATTCTATAATTAACCCTTATATATTCATAACCTTAGCTAATTAACTAGGAA
The DNA here is from genome assembly GCA_037157565.1 of Thalassia testudinum. Classification (NCBI taxonomy): domain Eukaryota; kingdom Viridiplantae; phylum Streptophyta; class Magnoliopsida; order Alismatales; family Hydrocharitaceae; genus Thalassia; species Thalassia testudinum. The sequence continues at coordinate 217,870,741 of JAZHRO010000031.1, read as the reverse complement.
GACTAGTTAATTAGGGGTAATTAGAGATCATGATGAGTGTCTCATCATACCCCCAAGCCAAAGTTTTGCTAGTCCCTAGCAAAATTAACTAAGACTATGATGATTTAAAGCACTTGGGTTTAAATTATAAATAGTAACTATGTAGGGGAAAGCTTAGGTCAGAAATTTTTAAGGTTAAATATAAATGATTAATGTATAAAGCATGCATGAAAATTTTCTTACTTAAACTTATACTTTTAACATTTCCAAAACACACTTAAAATAATTTGTAAACAAGAATTTTATTTTGAATTAGAATTCTTCGAAAATCTCTTAATCTTTATAACTATTCTTAACTCAAATTAGAATACAAAGTGATTTAAGAAAAATAAAAATTATGGATTGAGAATTAAATTTTAACTCAAAAACTCAAATAGATTTAAGTTAATCCCTTATTTATGATATTTGACTTTTATCAATATAAGTTTAAGCAAATTAACCAGATACTCATTATTAATCAAACTTAGAGTAGTAAAACTCTAATTTACTAGCCTACAACACTAAAGATTAACTTCTAGACCTAGGATTCTGTCAATTCTTCTCCTTTAGGTCTCAACTTAAAATCTTCAAAGCCCAATTTCTTAGGCTTCACTGCCCAATACCAAGGTTCAGTAGCTATGATTTTAAAACATCTGTGCATAGTGAAGAGAATTGTCCTAAAGACATCCAAATTTCCAAAAATCCAGATCTTAAGGCATCACTTTCCAATCCCAATTATTCCAATTCAAGCCTTTGGGTTGGCCTTACTCAGGTTTGGTTGCTTTCTCCTCACCAGTTTTCTATCACGAGGTCAACACTTTTCGTGTATATCTCTTCGGTGGACCACTGGGTCTCTTATTCCTAATACTTTTTTCTCCAATTTTTTTCTCTTTTTCTATAGGTTAGAACACCCATTTGTAGTGAGATGTTCTTTTTATTTGATGGAAGGAAGGGTAGCATCCATTTGTATTGAGATGCTTTACTTATTTATGGAAAACTACATAAGTACCCATTTTTAGCGAGGCACTTAACTGCAGGGTATTTTATTTACTTTTTCTTTTTCTTTTCTTTTCTTTTCCCCCCTTCTCATTTTTCTTACGAACATTATTCTCCAAATCCTTTTTCTAGGTGAGTGGCACATCCTTCACCCTTTCAAGAATCGCCCTGCAGAAATCCTTGGACTAAAAAGGATTCAAAATTGATCTCTTAACCTCTGTGTTTTCACGGTCTCAGATGTCAATAAGACAATTCTATATGAATGAATTTTAGATGTTTAGGTTACTTAGCTTTCAAACCAGAGCTTGGACAACAAAGCCCTTTACTCTTAGGTTCTTCAAATTTTTAGTTTCCTCCTATAGGATCAGTCAAGACAAAATTTACCAAGTCTAGTAATTTATCTCTAGCTTGTAAGTTTTGTAAACTAAAATTCTTCCAACTCTCCATTTAATTAACTCTAAATATCTGGCCTTTTACTTAACTTTATGATAAAATTAAATTTTCAAAAATCAAAAGATTACTTAATCTAATTAATTAAAAGTTATAATTCAATTCCAAAACTTAAGTTTAAAATCTTAACACGCTTAGTTTCTTAATTCAAGTAAGAATAGAAAAATAAATCTTTAAAAGATTTAAAAGATTCCTAAATTCAAATAAAATCTTGTTTTTAAAAATTTTAAACACAAAAGTGTGTTTTACAAAATGTTTAAATAAAATCTAATTAAGAATTGAATGCTCTTAAATATTCTATATATATTCTATGTACATTTTAAACTTCTGACGTAAAAGAAAATTAAGCCCTTAATTATATATACATATATACATTCTTTTTCTTTTCTTCTTTATTAATAATGAATAAACCCCTCTTATTATTTTTATGAATATTCTTTTTAAATTTTTGTATTTATATATTTTTATTTTTATGTATATAAGCTTTTTTCAATTTTTATATGAAAATTTTAAAAAAAATTCAAATTTTTATGAAATTTTTGAATTTTTAAAATTTCGTGGATATTTGAATTTTAGGTTTTTATTTTTTAAACCAACACTTAAAGTGAAAATTTCACTTCAACACCCCCAAGGCAAAATTTTACAATGTCCTCATTGTAAGAAGGGTGAAAAATATAAAGTGAAATTTTAAAAGTAAGTGTATAAGAAAATCAAAAAGCATAAAAAATAGAAAATAGCTATGTATAAGTGCTAAGTTTTACGCCTTCAACTAGGCGTAAACCCTAGTAAAGAACTCCTAAAAGGAATAGGTATATGGTAAAAATAGAGGAGTTATGAAAGAATTAAATCAAAAAAAATTAGAAAACAGATTAAACCACCCAATCAAAACTTATCCTGAAATTGCTTAGAATAGATCTCGCAGATCCTAGAATCAGATTCTCATGAAAATCTCAGAAAGATCAAAGTGAATCTTGTGAAGAATAGATCTGATTTAGGTTGAGATGTAGAACGTTTAGGATTAAGGCAATTCAAAAATGTTTCCACCATGTTCAGAAGATCAGCATAGTCAGTTTTGGTTCTCAATAATATGCGGGTCATTTTGATACAAATTAGGTTGCTGATGCAGGTTTGATGGGTTATTTTTGGGTAATACAGAGGATGGGTTATGATTAGAATCAAAAGCCTGATTAATGAAGTAGACTTGGCCTTGGTTTTACCTAGGATTTGGCAGATTCCTAGGATTCGGAATTGGCTGAGATGGAAGAGTACCTGGCTGATGAGACTCAGCGAAAAGCGTGATATGATTTTGTAAATCAGTCAATTCTACCTTACATTGCCTATGAATCTCAGCGAGAGCTTCAGCATTTTGTCGCTGACTCTCTAACACAGCTCTTAAAATCCGGTCTAGCTGTGTATCTCTATTTGGCCTAGAGTAATTCTGCATACTCATCGGGCTAGGTCTTAAATTTGATTGCTGAGGAGTCAAAGGAGGTGGGTTAAAATGGGTCTGATTTGGATATGATGGTCTTTGATTTTGATTTGGATCAACCAAAGAAAAACTTGGGTGGTTTTTCCATCTAGGATTATAGGAATTTGAATAAAGGTTTGGTCTTGTAATATTTTCCTGGATGACGTTTAAATCAAGAGGATATGGTGTGTTTTCTGCAATAGTAAAGGGTGGGGAAAAGGGTGGGTAAGATTGTGGGATAAAGGTCCCTCCTTGGGTTGGAGTAGATAGAAAACCCAAGGGAGATGGATCTCTAGAATCCAGATTATTCACAAATTTCCTCCCCACGGGAATTTGCGAAAAAGGTAAATACGCGAGATTCGTAGCAAGTAGAGGCTTAAGATTCTTCATTGTGTTTCTAACCTCGTCGAGATGCTTTGCTATGATATCGACTTTGTCCAATTTTTTTGTGATAATCTCTAAATCCTTTGAACTGGATGGATTACCAATCTCGTGAATGCCCTTATGCGGATTTTGGTGATTCGTATTCGCACCTCGGAGAAATTGCGACATTGATTCATTATTGATCGAGCTTTCCACCATCCCTTCAAATAATTCTGAAGCGGATTCTACGTCGTGATTTAGAAAATTTCTTCCACAAGAGGCATCGACTAGATTGCGAATGCCCTCTTGTAAACCATAATAAAAGATATGCATGAGTTTCCAACGAGGGATGTCATGATGTGGGCATTTCCTTTGTAATTCATGAAAACATTCCCATGCTTCATGAATTGGTTCTCCTTGATTTTGATTGAAAGTAGTAATAGCTCGCCTTAAATCATTGGTTCGACCAATTGGAAAGAATTTCTTCAAAAATGCAGATTCGAGTTCAGCCCAAGTTGAGATTGGTCTTGCTATAGTTCTATACCAATAAGATGCTTTATCTTTAAGGCTAAAAGAGAACATTTTCATTAGTAGGATTTTCCTATTTTGATTTCGAGGACCAAGAGTTCAAGATAAATTTTTAGGATCTTCAATGTGTTGAAATGGATCCTCGGATGCAAATCCATGAAAGTGGGGGATTAAACCTATAATGTTTGGCTTTAATTCTGGATCATTTTCCCCAATAGGAATCCTAACATTAGGCTCTACTTGTGCATTAGATGGTTTATAATAATCTCTAAGTAGAGGCCTTGGATGATTGATCGGTAAATCAGGATTTTCAAAACGTGCCTCAAGTCGAGGTGAAGAACGGGTTTGTAAAGTTTGTAGATTATTTAAGGCTGCTGTTAATAAATTGATTTGTCTTGTTTGCTCTAGAATCCTAAGGTTCTGGTTTAGGAGCGGCTCATGAACATCAAAAGGCGGCATCTCCTCCTAACCAGAAGAAGGGATCTCAGGATTAAGATTCTGCATTGGATCCATAGAAGTTGATGGATCAGACGGGAAAACCATTGGTTGCTTATCTGCAACCGGCCTAGGATCACCTGTCAACGGTGGTGCAAGAGGCGGATGCAAGGATCGCCTCCCATCCATAAACAGAAAATAAATGTGCAAAGGCACACACACACCACCGATATGAAAACAACGGCACAAAAAACCCACAAAACAGCGTAAAAGACGTGGGTTTTGCTCTTCTTTCAAAGGAAAGAAGAAATTACTAAGATATGCAAAGTAATTTGATGCAAACAAATAGAGTAACAGTATCAAAATACATGTCTTAATTCGCGACTATGCAGGTGCATACCTTAAAGCTCAAAGGTCTAATGTCTAGGATTGAGACCGCTCACTACTGGCTCCCCGGGGCTCTAGTTGTGAGACAGACTTGTTGATCTTCGACCAAAGCCCTAAGAGCTACAAAGAGGAGAGATAGAAAAATAGACTCGTATGACTCTAGTGATCGCGCTGTGTGAGCGATAGCATGCAACAGACGATATCGATATAAAAACTCACGTGCATTCTACAAACAGATTTAAATCACTAATTTTACTTCCTCCTTTTAGTTAATTTCTTTTCAAAAATATATCAATTAAACTACAATGGCTACTTTTTATATCTTTTCAAACAAAAATATGTGGTCTTTTTTAATTCTCAAAGGACAGGGATCTATGCGGGTTTTCTCGTGTTTTCCCGCTGATGCAAGAAAATCAATTTAAAAAAATTCCTGAGTCAAATCGCTCTTAATACTAGTAGGAAATGCACTCCTAAGAGTGTATGCCTATGTTTATGCTGCTGCTAGTCAGAAAAGATGTATTTTTGTATTTTTTTATTTTTAAATGCAACAAAACAAAAGATTAAGAAATACTTACAAAAATGAAAACAGAAAAATGGATTCCCGCCTTCTCCTGAGATTACCCGCAAAGGTAAACCTGAAAAGAAGATAGAAAATAAAACAAAAACAAAATAAAAACACACTAATTAAAACAAAAGTTAACAAAAACAAAAATATATTTACAAAATACCTCCTAATTAAATAATTAATCCTTTTAAATTTGAGTGAATCAAAATATTTCCTCCCTGGCAACGGCGCCATTAAAATGATGTGTGGTTTTCACTTAATTAAGAGTAGAAACTCAGTATTTAAGTTAATTTCACTTAATTAAGAGTAGAAGAAATCACTTAGGCTAACTCGAAGTTGTATCGGTTGTGTAGTATAGGGTCGAATTAACCTAACGTTTTAGAAATTTTTACTAGTTGAGTCCAGGTCATTCACTGGGAGGCATAATAATTTTCTCCAAATACACCAATTCTTTTTAATTTCTATAAGTTTAGGAGGTATAACTAGTCTGATTTTCAAAACATGAATTTTGTCAAAATATTTAAACTATAAAGAATATACAAAATTCCATATGCAAAACATATTTACTTAAAATGATCTACTTTATTAACAAGTAAACATGCTAGTTTTTCAATTTTATTTCATTCCAAATAAATTAAGGCAATTAAAAAGTTATCCAATTAAAACATGCCTTTTTACATTTAAGAACAAAAAGATACTGATGCAAGAAAATTTTATTTATTTTCATTTATCTCTTCAGCCTCTTATCTTCTTCTTTCTTTCTTTTATTTTCTTCTCTGTCTCTCGAACTCTCTTTTCTTACCTTTCTTGTGTTGCTCCTGCCTTCTTATTCTTTTTCCCTTAGTCTCCTGCCTTCTCTTCTTCCCTTAGTTTTCTCCTTTGTTCCTTGGTCTCTTTTTCCTTAACACTCCTTAACGCCTGTGCCTGCTTCTTTAGCTTTCAGCTTTAACACTTAGCATCCTTCAGCAGCTTCTCTTTTCCTTAAACTTTAAGTTGAATCAGCTTTTTTTTACTTTTTTAACCAAAAGTTATTTTATTTGCGGCGAGGTCCTTTCGAGGATACACAGCACCCTGAGACCACGGTGGGACCAGACCCTACTCAGTCTTCGCCTAATCTCAGTTAGGTTCGTTTCAGTTCATTTGTTTATCGACTCACAGTCTCGAGCCACATCGGCTCAACCAGGCCTCCCAAGCCACTCTCGCCCTCCCAGGGCACAACCTCATTCACATGCCCCCAAGGGAGCACACCTGTAGGCATAAGCCCGCACACACAGACATGCAATGCTCAGATCAGATTAGATGTAATCGGTAATCGGTGTGCCGAGCGCTGACGACTGCATAGCCAGAGAAACAAATCGCTTTTATCCCTAGGTGTGTGCTCAGGAACAACCGAGGTGGGACTATCCTACCCTTTCCAGACCAGAATTCAAATGTTCATAACTTTCTACCCAGAGCTCCAAATTGAGTGATTTCAAGTTTGCTGGAAAGCTCTAAGGGTAATCTACACAATTTCAGGGTCAATTTAATGTTTTATAGATGTTTTGCTCTTCAATTTAAAAGATGAAATCAGGGGTTCCTACAGGTTTTTTTAAGCCTGGAAAGTGGAATTAAATCAGGAGAGTCTTCAGATGGACTTCTCTCTTCTATTTAAAGGTCTGTACATGTTTTATAAGTAATTCCACTTCTGTTAGAATAGATTTTAAACTCTTAAGACCTTCAGAACATGCAGAGAAGCTTTTTACTTCTCTGAAAGCTTCAGAGTTTGATTTTTCAGACATCAATAAGTGCAACAGACACTTTAAAGTGTTCCTAATCTATTTAGATTAATTCTAAGGTTTATAACAGATCAATCTGGGTAGGTTTTAAGTTTAAATTTCATCAGAACAGTACTCCTGTTTGTTTGGGTTCTAAAGTAACCCAAATTGGGAGGAACTAAATCCTCAAATATTCATTCATCTGAGCTTACTTTAATCACTTTCAGATCATCAAATAAGATCCCAGAAACAAATTTCACATCTCAATATCTCAATTCAAGCTCAGAACTTCATTATCAGACTCATGTTTGACTATGAAAGCCCGAAAATTGACTTTCTGTTCAAAGCTTCCTCCCAAGAAATTAATGCCTAAAATAGAGTCTTCTCATCATCTAGAACTTATTCAAATCTTCAGGAAGCTGTTTCAACCTTGATTCCTAAGGTTTCATGCTCGCCGCCTGAACTAAAATAGGTGTGTGTTCGACAGAATCATGGAAAGATTGCTACGGTATTTTGAAGGTTTAAATAGCTTCAGTGCATCGCACTAAAGCTTCTGAGCTCCTTAAATGCTTCTCAAATCCTTCCTAAAAGACTTCCCCAACTCCACCGGAGTTGGGGAAGATGAAGTTACATCTATAGCTCCAGTGGTTAAATCCTCAAACAAATTTCTTCAAAACAATGAGTAATCCTTATTTTACTATTCTAGAGCCACTTAGCAAGTTCTAAAGGCTGTGACACAAAAATGGCTCGGCAGAGCTCGCCGAAGCTCCGGTGAGTCCAGAAAATGGCAAAAAGTACGTACAGATTGTTAAAACTAGACGTTTTTTATTCAAAAAGGATCCTGAGGTTACAAGGAAACTTAGTATCACATTTAATTCCTCATTTGTTCATTAAAATGTAATATTTGACAGTAAGTTTGTTTTCTTAAAAGATTTGAGTGGTTAAAGCTCAGGACTTGATTTAACTGCTCAATTGAGAGGTTAAATCAAGTCAACAGATGTTATTATTCATAAATATGTATTTAATTTATAATTTGAACTGTTCCTGGGCCACCATGGATAGCGAGCTCAAGAGCCTAATTAAGATTTAGGCGTTTAATTATAGATGATAATAATAGGTATTATAATGTCGATTAGGGTTCATTAGTGGTGATAGGTGATCAGAGAACCCAAAGAAAGGTGAAATTAAATCGACTACTATCACCATGGATAGTGTCTGTAGTCGGTGAAGGTGAGATTTGAATTAGGTGTTTAGGTGATTTAATTAATGATTAAGTGATTTAAAAGTGAACATGGAAGATACAGGAAGGTTTACAGTGAGTGAAAAGACAAGATTGAAGCTCTGGCGAGCTCAAGGAACTCGCCGGAGTCAGAGGAGATGAAACTAAATTCTAACATTACTCTAATCCAACGAACTAACTAACTAAGCTAGCCTACTCCTGCTCCTACTCCTAGTCTACTGTTACCTGGACGAAGGGGTCAATAGGGTTCCGCCGAAGGTTCAGAGTGGACGACGAAATTAGAGGGTGGAAGAAAGATCTCCGGTGGGCAGATTTGAGGTGGGGCAGAGGAATCCTAGGGTCGACGCCTTTATCAGAGGTGCGGAAGACCACGACGGATCTCCTCGGCAGCTTAAGATGGATGGAGGAAGTCGGAGGATGGAATGGGAAATCGCCGGAGTTTTGGACGAATAGCCTATCGAAGTCGGCTACAGTGTTAGAAGAGGGAAGGGAGCCAACTTGAATAAAATCAGAGGTGTGAGGGGGTATTTATAGCAGTTTGCGGCGAAGAGAGTGGCAGGGTCTGGCCGAAGAAGGAGCTCGAGGAGCTTAACCTTCGTCGTCGTCTCCAACGACGGTGAGGTTATCTCCCACTGAAAAATAGGATTCTCGGTTAATCCAGACCGATGGATCAAGTGGAGGTGGTGAGCACAAGCTGCAAGAGCTTGGACAAAGAGGAATGATGTCGGCAGGGCGGTGATCGCGCGGTGGGGTGACTCTCTGCTGCCAGCCGTTCGTTCGGCTGGAGAAGAAGTAGAAGAAGAAGAGGGACTTAGAAGTAATAAAACTTAAGGACCTATGTGAGAAATAAGGTCCCGACTATAATGAATATTAAGGACTAAAATGTAAACCCAGGTTTTGAAGGTTTATTTTAATTTAGATCTTTTTCAACTTTTTATATATGTTAGTAAATAAGGTAAATATTATGTTTTCACCTTGAATTTACATTTTTGACCTTTTTAGGTTAATTTATTGGATTAATTAAAATCACTTAAGTTATTATATACTTAGTTATATATTATATTTAAGTTACTTATCTTATTAATTAAGAGAATGATTAATAGGATTTCGAGTCCAATTATTATCTAAATTATTAATAATGTTAATTGAATGATAAAATGTCATTTTTAACTTATTTTAAGGTCCTTAACTAAATATCCCTTATTCTATAATTAACCCTTATATATTCATAACCTTAGCTAATTAACTAGGAAGACTAGTTAATTAGGGGTAGTTAGAGATCATGATGAGTGTCTCATCAGTTGCCAATGAGGGATGTCAAGATGTGGGAATTTCCTTTGCAATTCATGAAAACATTCCCATGCTTTATGAATTGGTTCTCCTTGGTTTTGATTGAAAGGAGTAATAGCTCACCTTAAAGCATTGGTTCGACCAATAGGAAAGAATTTCTTCAAAAATGGGGATTCGAGTTCAGCCCAAGTTGAGATTGGTCTTGCTATAGTTCTATACCAATAAGCTACTTTATCTTTAAGGCTAAAAGAGAACATTTTCATTAGTAGGATTTCCTTATTTTGATTTCGAGGACCAAGAGTTTGGGATAAATTTTTAAGATCTTCTATATGTTGAAATGGATCCTCGGATGCAAATCTGTGAAAGTGGGGGATTAAACCTGTAATGTTTGGCTTTAATTCTAGATCATTCTCTCTAATAGAATCCTAACATTAGGCTTTACTTGTGCATTAGATGGGTTATAATAATCTCTAAGTAAAGGACTTGGATGATTGATTGGTAAATCAGGATTTTCAAAACTTGCCTCAGGTTGAGGTGAGGAGTGGGTTTGAAGAGTCTGTAAATTATTTAAGGCTACTGTTAATAAATTGTTTTGTCTTGTTTACTCTAGCATCCTAAGGTTCCGGTTCAGGAGCACCTCATGAACATCAAAAGACGGCATCTCCCCCTGACCAGAAGAAGAACGGATCTCGGGATTTAAATTCTGCATTGGATCCATAGAAGTAGATGGATCAGATGGGGAAACCACTGGTTGCTTATCTACAACTGGTCTAGGATCACCTGTCAACAGTGGTGCAAGAGGGGAATTCATGGATCGCCTCCCGTCCATAAATGAAAAATAATGTGCAAAGGCACACGCACACCACCGATAAGAAAACAACGGCACAAAAAACCTGCAAAACAACACAAAGGATGCGGGTTTTGCTCTTCTTTCAAAGGAAAGAAGAAATTCCTAAGATACGCAAAGTAGTTTGTTGCAAACAAATAAAGTAACAAAATCAAAATACGCATCCTAATCTGTGTCTACGCAGGTGCGTACCTTAAAGCTCAAAGGTTTAAGGTCTAGGGTCGAGACCGCTCACTACTGGCTCCCCGGGGCTCTAGTAGTGAGACAGACTTGTTGATCTTCGGCCAAAGCCCAAAGAGGTGCAAAGAGGAGAGACAGAAAAAATAAACTCGTGTGACTCTAGTGATCGCACTGTATGCACGATATCATGCAACAGACGATAGCGATATAAAAACCCTCATGCATTCTGCAAACAGATTTAAGTCACAAATTTTTACTTCCTCTTTTTAGTTAGTCTTTTCAAAAATATATCAATTAAACTACAATGGCCACTTTCTTAATTCTTTTCATACAAAAATATGTGGTCTTTTTAATTCTTAGATTATAGGGATCTACACTGGTTTTCTTGTGTTTTCCCGCTGATGCGAGAAAAATAGTTTAAAAATTCCCGAGTCAGATCGCTCTAATACTAGTAGAATAATGCACTCCTAAGAGTGTATGCTTATGTATATGCTGCTGCTAGTTAGACAAAGATGTATTTTTGTATTTTTTCTATTTTGAAATGCCTCAAAACAAAAGTAAAAGAAATACTCACAAAAACAAAAATAGCAAAACTGTTTTCCTGCCTTCTCCTAAGATCACCTGTGAAGGTAAACCTGAAAAGAAGACAGAAAATAGAAACAAAAATAAAACAAAAAATAAAAACAAAACAAAATACACTAATTAGAACAAAAATTAGTAAAAACAAAAATATTTACAAGATACCTCCTAATTAGACAATTAAACCTTTTAAATTTTAGTGAATCAAAATATTACCTCCCCGGCAACGGCACCATTAAATTGATCGCATGCTTTACACTCAACTCAATAATTAAGTTAATTTAACTTAATTATGAGTAGAAGTCACTTAGGTTAACTCGAAATTGTGTCGGTTGTGTAGTATAGGGTCGAATTAACCTAACATTTTAGACATTTTTACTAGTTGAGTCTAGGTCATTCACTGGGAAGTATAATAATTTTTTCCAAATTCACCAATTATCTTTTATTTCTCTATAAGTTTAGGAGGTATAACTAGGTTGATTTTAAAACATGAATTTTGCCAAAATATTTAAACTATAAAGAATATACAAAATTCCATATGGAAAACATATTTACTCAAAATGATCTACTTTATTAATAAGTAAACATGTTAGTTTTCTAATTTTATTTCAAAAGAAATTAAGGCAATAAAAGTTGTTCTATTAAAACATCCTTTTTACAATTAAGAACAAAAAGTAATTAAAATGATGCAAGAGAAATAATATTCTTCATTTATTTTCTTCAGCTTCTCTCTTCTTCTCCTTTTCTTTCTCTTCATTTCCTTTATTTTTATTCTCTCTCGGGCTCTTTTCTTACCTATCTTCTTTTCTTCCTATCTTCTCTTGCCTTCTTTTCTTCCCTTAGTCTTCTCCTTTTGTTCCTTAGTCTTTTCCTTCCTTAGTTCGTTCCTTAGTAGTGCCTGTGCTCCTTTCTTTCCTTAGCCTTCAGCTTCAACACTTAGCATTTTAACCATCAGCTCTTCTTTTCCTTAAGTCCTTCAGCTGAACCAGGTTTTTTTTACTTTTTAACCAAAAATTATTTTATTTGCGGTGAGGTCCTTTTGAGGATACACAGCACCCTGAGACCTGGGTGGGATCAAACCCTACTCAGTCCTCGCCTAATCTCAATTAGGTTCACTTTTGGTTTATTTCATATCAGTTCATAGTCTCGAGCCAATTCGGCTCAACCCAGCCTCCTAGGCCTCTCGCCCTCCCATGGCACAACACTCGCTCACGCCCCCAAGGGCGCACACCCGCAGGCACACAAGCCCGCACACGCACATGCACATGCTTAGATCAGATCGGTAATCAGTGCGTCGAGCGCTGACAACTGAATAGCTGGGGTAACAAAATCGTTTTATCCCCATGCACGTGCTCAGAATCCGACAATGTGGGACTATCTAACCCCTCCCAGACCCAACTTCAAATGATCATAACTTTCTACCTAGATCTACAAATCGAGTGATTTAAAGTTTGTTAGAAAGCTCTAAGGTTGATCTACACAATTGTAGGGTCAATTCAAGGTTTTGAAGATGTCTTCCTCTTCAATTTGAAAGATAAAATCAGGGGTTCCTACGGGTTATTTATCACCTCAGATGGACTTTTCTCTCTTATTTAAAGGTCTATACAGGTTATATAGTTAATTCCACATCTGTTAGAGTAAGTTTTAAGATCTCAAGACCTTCAGACAGTGTACAGAAGGTTGAAGCTTCTCTAAAAGCTTTAGAGATCAAAATTTTCTGACTGAAATGGATGAACAGACATAGAGAAACATCTCTGATTGATTTAAACAAATTCTAAGGGTTGTAATTGACTTATCTAGGCAGGATTCAAGTTCATATTTCATCAAAATGCTTCTCCTATTAGTTTGGGTTTGAAAGTAACCCAAACTGACAGGAACTAAAATCCTATCAAAATACATGTTTGAGCTTAGTCAAATCTCTCTAAAACAATCCAACAAAATCTCAGAATCTGTTTAAGCCTCTCAATTCCTCAGATTGAGCTCAGATTCAGAATATCAAACTCAGTTTGACTGTGGAGGCACAAAAGTTGACTTTCTGTTAAAAGCTTCTCCATAGGAAATCAAAGCCTTGAATAAAGTCTTCTCATCCTTAGGAACTTATTCAGATCTTCAGATAGGTGTTCTGACCCTGATTTCTAGGGTTATAGGCTCATCGCCTGAGCTTGAAAATATGTTTGTTCGATAGAGAGATTCAGAAGTTATTAAAGAATTCTAAGAGTTTAAACAGCTTCGTGCATTGCACTGAAGCTTCTAGGTTCCTTCAATGCTTCTTAAATCTCTTTATCAGACTTCTCCAACTCTACCGAAGTTGGGGAAGATGAAGTTCAATCTTCGGCTCCAGACATTGAAATCTCAATTTAACATCCTTAAAACAATCAGTGATCCACATTTTATCATTCTAAAGCTTCTCAACAAATTTTAAAGGCTGAAGTGCAAATATGGCTCGCCGGAGCTTGCTAGAGCACCGCTGAGTCTAGAAAATATGAAAACTGTGTACAGATTGATTAAACTTGCCATTTTTGATTTAGAAATGATCTTGAGGTTGCAAGGAACCTTAGTATCACATTTAATTCCTCATTTGTCTCTTTATAGTTAAGATTTGACAATGAATTTGTTTCTTTAAAAATTTGATTTGAGATAAGCTCAGTACTTGTTTAACCACTCAATTTAGAGGTTAAAACAAGTCAACAGATGTTTATATTCATAAATATATATTTAATTAATAGTATGAATGGCTCCTGAGCCACTATTTACAGCGAGCTTCGGAACTTAATTATATTTGAGCATTTAATTTATATGTGATATTAATATGTATTATAGTGTCGATTAGGGTCCATAAGTGGTGAATAGATGATGGAAGAACCCAGTGAAGGTGGAATTAGGTCGATTACTGTCACCATGGACAGTGACAGTAGTCGGTGGAGGTGAAATGTGAACTAGGCGATTAGGTGATCAATTAGGTGTTTAAGTAATTTAGAGATGATCATGGAAGTTAAAGGAAGGTGTACAGTGTTTTAAAAAGACAAGATTAAAGCTCTAGCGAGCTCAAAGAGCTCGCCAGAGTCAAAGAAGATGAAACTAAAATCTAACATTAACTCTAATCTAACTACCTAAACTAACTAACTAAGCTAGCCTACTCCTACTCCTACTCCTAATCTACTGTTACCTGGACGAAGGGGTCAATAGGGTTCCGCCGAAGGTTCATAGCGGAAGACGAAATCAGAGGGTGGAAGAAAGATCTCCAGTGGGCGGATTTGAGGTGGAGTGGAGGATTCCTTAGGTCGGTGCCTGTGTCAGAGACACAGAAGACCACGACAGATCTCCTCGGCTGATCAGAATGGATGGAGGAAGTCGGAAAATGAAATGGAAAGTCACCAGAGTTTTGGACAAATAGCCTATCGAAGTGGGCTACAATGTTAGAAGAGGGAAGGGAGACAACTTGAGTAAAATCTGAGGGATTAGGGGGTATTTATAGCAGTTGGCGGCGAAGAGAATGGCAGGGTTTGGTCGAAGAAGGAGCTTGATTAGCTTAACCTCTGTCATCGTCTCCGACGATGATGAGGTTATCTCCCATTGAAAAATAGGATTTCCAGTTAATCCAGACCGGTGGATGACGTGGAGGTGGTGAGCACAAGCTGCAAGAGCTTGGATAAAGAAGGTTGATGTCGGCAAGGAGGTGATCATGCGGTGGCGTGACTCTCTGCCGCCAGCCGTTCATTCGGCTGAAGAAGAAGAAGAGGAAGGAAAGGGACTTAAATGTAATGAATCTTAAGGACCTATGACAGAAATAAGGACCCAACTGTAATGAATTTTAAGGACCAAAATGTAAACCCAAGTTTTGAAGGTTTATTTTAACTTAGATCTTTTTCAACTTTTTATATATTTTAGTAAATAAGGTAAATATTATGCTTTCACCCTGAATTTACATTTTTGACCTTTTTAGATTAATTTATTAGATTAAGTAAAATCACTTAAGTTATTCTATACTTAGGTATACATTATATTTAAGTTACTTATCTTATTAATTAAAGGAATAATTAATAGGATTTCGAGTCCAATTATTATCTAAATTACTAATAATGTTAATTGAATGATAAAATGTCATTTTTAACTTATTTTAAGGTCCTTTACTAAATATCCCTTATTCTATAATTAACCCTTATATGTTCATAACGTTAGCTAATTAACTTGGAAGACTAGGTAATTAGGGGTAATTAGAGATCATGATGTGTGTCTCATCAGTCATGTCAATGAATGGTTTGAGTCTCTTACCGTTCACGACGAATGGCTCAGAATCATGGCTGAGTGGACTAATTTCAATGGCTCCATTTCCAAAGATTCATCGGACTAAGTAGGGTCCAATCCATTTTGATTGCCGTTTTCCTGGGAACAGTTTAAGTTTGGCATTGAAGAGTAGGACCTTTTGACCAGGATGAAAGATCCTTCTAGATATGTGCTTATCGTGAAAGGCTTTAACCCGCTCTTTGTAAATTCGCGAGCTCTCATACGCGTCATGGTGTAATTCATCGATCTCGCTCATTTGAAGCTTTCTATGGGTTCCAGCCTTAGAAAGATCTAGGTTGTAGTTCTATACTGCCCAATAGGCTTTATGCTCCAATTCGACAGGGAGGTGACATGCTTTCCAGTACACCAATCTAAAGGGAGACATACCTAATTCGATCTTGTGGGCGATCCTATAAGCCTACAAGGCTTCTGGCAACTGGGATGACCAGTCCTTTCTGTCAGGTCGAATAGTAACCTGGAGGATTTTCTTGATCACCCGATTTGATAGCTCAGCTAGACCATTAGTTTGGGGGTGGTAAGGAGTAGAGATTCGATGCGACACCCCGTATTTGGTCATCAATGACCTGAACTGAGCATTAGTGAAATGGGTCCCTCTGTCGAAAATTATAGCACGTGGAATCTTGAATTGTGAGAAGATGTTCTGATGAATGAATTTGATAACAACTTTATGATCATTGGTTCGGGTCGCAATGGCTTCGATCCATTTGGACACATAGTCAACAGCGAGTAAAATGTACTCGAAGCCATCCGAGATAGGGAAGGGTCCCATAAAATCAATACCCCAAATGTCAAAAATTTTGCATACCAGAATCGGCTGTAAAGGCATCATATCACGATGGCTCATGTTGCCCAATGTCTGGTAATAGGTACATGTCTTACAGTGATTGTACGTGTCCTTGGAAACTATGACCCAATAGAAGCCACGCTGGAGGACTTTTGCTACAGTTTTATGTCCTAAAAAATGTCCACCGCATGCTTGGTCATGGCAGAAAGAGAGTATGCCTTGGATTTCCGCTTCCACGACACATCGTCAAATTATTTGATCAGCACTGATGCGGAAAAGATACGGGTCTTCCCAAAAGTAATACTTATCATAAGAAAGCAATTTTTCCTTCTTGGCCTTCAGCTAATCGGACAGGATCTGATGTAATGCCAAGTAGTTTACTATATCAGCAAACCATGGAAGCCTTGTATTGATAGTCAGAAGGTGATCATAAAGAAAATGTTACGTGATGGGTCCAGAAGTGTCGATGATCTCAGAAGGAAGGCGAGATAAGTGATCAGCTATCATGTTCTATTTTCCCACTAATTGCACAGCAATCATAGGTCTTAATTGGCCTAGATTAAACTAAGACTTAGCATAAGTTAGGGTTATTCACGCATACATATGCATTGTCTACATCTTTTCTACTTTCATTTAGCGATGCATGAAATAATGTTATAATGTGCTGATTAAGTGCATTATGGCAATTGCAGGCAATAAGCTGATCAGGAGCTGGATCTGAAGCTGGATCAGGAATAACAGGAGTTGTAGCAGAGCTGGAGCAGAAGGCCTAGTTTAGATGTAGGAATAATAATGTAAGGGGGTTAAAGGTTTTCTATTCTATTAAGTAGAAATAAAGCAGTAAAATGTGAAGAGATTAGGTCCATCCTAGTCCTAGGATAGCCTAGAGACTTCCCCAAGCCTTAACCACCCTTAGATTAGGTCACAACACCCTAGGAAGCCCTAAAACCCTAGTTCCAACCCTTATCTGGACGTCCAGATAAGTTATTGGACAACCAGGACCCTTAGCCAACTCCCGCACACTTCAAACCCACTTCTGCAGTGTTATTGGACGTCCAGAAACTTTGTCAGACGTCAAATTTCTGCAAAATACCCAAAATAGAACCCGAAATCCTTCCTGACTCTGATTGGACATCCAGACAACAAGTCTGGACTTCTGATTTTTTAGTATAAGATGTTTGATTCTATTATTAGATGTCTGATACTGCTCTCCAATTCCTATTTTGAGATTTAAGCCTTGTTCTTGGATCTTTAAGTCCCTAAACCCAATTCCAACCCCATAAGAACCTAAATTAAGGTGCCCTAACCCTAGTACATCACCTCTAAACCTCCCTAAGGACCTAATTAGGTCCTCACTAAACCTAATTGACTTGGATCTTAGTCAATTCCATCAGCCTATTCAATTGGACTCATTGAGTCCAATTGAGCCTTGATCTCAGCACACACTATCCAATTGGACTCAGTGAGAGTCCAATTGACCTAGACCTGACTTAATTGAGTTATTTTACTCTCAATTAAGTTTTCACACAACCAATTAAACTTGTATTAAGTTTAATTGCACTTTACCTTAGTGAATTAAGGTTTATAACCCTAATTTGAGACCTACCTTGACCTAAACCCACTAGAACCCAACCTAATCAACCTAGCCACCTAAGTTTCGACCCACACACATCCACACACACCATCCACACGAAAATATCTAGCCTAGAGTTCTCTATAACTCTCTACCATGTGTGGTTGCCTTGGTTGCCAAAAATAGCAACCAAGAGCCATTCAATTTTTAGGTCCACATTTGGTGGATCTAAAAACCACCATCCACCCTCTCTCTCTCTCTCTCCCATGAGATCCCACCATAAGCCTTCTAGAGAATTCCATAATTCTCTTGAGAGCTTCCCTTAGGTCTATAAAAAGATCCCTTAGGTGGCCATTGGCACCCATTCACTCCCTTGGCAATTGCTCTCCATTGGTGCCATTCACGCCACCTCCACTTAGCCACTCACTCCACCTCCATGAGCTCACTACCACCACCATGGAGGATGATTAGCCCATAGTTGTGGGTTATTTAAGTACTTAAGTGCCTACACATTAGGTTAATTCTAACATTTATTTAGTATAAATTAGGATGTAAATAGATTAATTCATAGTTTTAATCTAATTACATAATCCATACATTGCATTCATATCTTAAGTGCATTTAGAATTAGCTTAGAATAGCATTCATCTAATTAGATAACCAATTAGGTATATTGTTTTTATTAACATAGAAGTTGAGGGTCTATACATAAATAATCCTAATATTTTAATAATATTTGCTTTATTCGTCTTCTTTCAGAACGGCTGGCTGCCGCTCCAACGCCCGGCTGCTGCAGTGATGAAGCCATTCAAGGGGGAGCGGATGTGGTGGATCTGGTCGGCGGCTGATTTCAAAATTGTTCAAGACACTATAAAAGGAGCACGGAAGCTGCCGGCTGCAGCAGGCCTCCGCCACCGACTCACCACTGTGCAGAGAGATCCTCTCTCTTCCATCCACACTGCCGGCCTCTACCGTGGCGGCGAGTCTCCACCACCGTGGGCGTGTGGTGTGACAGGCCACACCGCCATCCGGAGCTTGCCCGCATTACCGTGAGCACATCAGCGTGCATCTTCCTCGCCGTCATCGCCGACCACCGTCACCAACCTACTGATCAGCCACCCTCTCAGTAACTTAAGACGTCTGGGAAATTTCCCAGACGTCTGAAGTTACCCGCTCACTTCACCGTACACGCCTGAAGTCGCCTGCAGACCCCTTCCCGCACCTGCAGAACCTTCAGCGCACCCACGTCCGTCAACCTTCAGCTCAAACACGCACAACCGCCTGCAGTCCACGCCGTTCACCACTGTGTCTGCAGAACCGCGCAAGCGCCCTCCTGCAGACCACCGCCACGCCTCCGCGCGCCAGCGCCCTCAGCAGACCCTCCGCGCGCCCACGCACAGCCATCTGCAAACCGCCAGCAACCGACCTCTGCAGCTTCCACCGCACACGCCTCCGCGCGCCAGCGCCCGCCTGCAGACCACCGTAGCCACGCCTCCGCGCGCCAGCGCCCTTCGCAGACCCTCCGCGCGCCCACGCACAGCCACCTGCAGAACCGCCAGCAACCGACCTCTGCAGCTACCACCGCAGCCACGCCTCTGCGCGCCAGCGCCCGCCTGCAGACCACCGCAGCCACGCCTCCGCGCGCCAGCGCCTTCCGCAGACCCTCCGCGCGCCCACGCACAACCGCCTGCAGCACCTCCGCCGGAGCTCGTCCGGCCACCTCCAGCCGCCGCGCGACTCGCCGTCACCACCGATTCGAAGCCCTTGATCCAAGGGACCTCCGCCGAGCTTCCCGCGCCCAGCCATCGGCTCCTCGTCGTGCAAGACAACGGGGAAAAATTCCCCTGTTTTGCTACAGTAAAGCATTGATTAAAATTTACATTTTCTGCCATTGCCAGATTTTATCATATTCTATTCAGTCTGCATTGCGGAAAATATCCTGTAGTTTATCATAATTGCCATTTCAGCATTATTTCTTGCTTAAACCTTAATCTAAAGGCAATCTTGGCTTGGTTCTTGTCCAGATTGACTCCGAACAAACATTTTTAAGTGGCGCGAATTTTAATACGTTATTGCCTCCCTGTGGAAACGACCCGCTCCTCTGCGAGTGGTTATTTCTTATTAAAAATTGATTAGTCGATTTTTCCACCACATTAAACTACAAACGACTTAAAAGCGAAGGATCGACACGGTCAAATGGCGTCGTTGCCGGGGAGGCAACAGACGCAATAATTTCGCCTAATTTTATCTTCATTATTTGTCAATTGCACAGAGATTTGACCATCTATTATTTTCTTTTCTGTGCGAGAAATTTTGTGCAAGAATCAGCCACTGTGAGAGGCGACCCTTGACGTCGCCAGACGAGAAGTGGACAAGCAATTTTGAAAGGAGGAGAAGGACGAGAACGCGACGGACACCACTGTATTTAATCGCTAATTTAATTAGAATAGAATTAAGACTGAAGACTTAATTTTTCATTACAGTTAGTTTGAAACCCTTGTTCTGGGGCATATTTTGAGGGTTTGTTCCCCGATTTTGTTTTGGACCCGTGTTGGGTAATTTTTGGGAGCCTGTTCCCTTTTCTTTAGATTTAGGTTATTTTTTTTTTTTTTTATTATTATTTCTTTTATTTGCTTGTGCATAAGTAGTTCTAAAAAAAATAGAAAAAGAAAAAAAACGAGCTGCCTGCTAGAAGCTGCCTGCCCTAGGACGAATCATTTAGGTCTATATGAGTAGCCTCTAGATTTGCTTTTCTGCATTGCGTGCATTTTTGCATCGAAGATCGCTGGAGGCAAGGTACGCATTCTCTTACTTTGCATCCTATTTTTGATCACGCATTGCATTTAGGATTTAATGCGAAGACCACCTAATCTGTACTGAATAAATCTAACAAGTGGTCACATTTTTTTAGAAAAAGGACTAATTAAAGGAAGGACATTTTAAAAACCAAGGATTTCATTTTCAAACTTGGCGTGCGATTCAAAGTTCAAAATCTTTTACGGTGTATGCACACTTATTTCACTTGCACCACGGCACGCTTCTAGACACTCCTTAGGTTTGGAAATACTAGGACAAGAGCCCTCCTTTCGTTGGATTCTGAAGTGTTCGGAACTTGAGATCAAAGGTTTTGTAAATCCAAAGAGGGAGATACCCTGTCACGGATTTTTGGGGGTAGTTGAGGAGCACCGCGAAAGCACAGCTTCAAAGGAAGGCTTAGGCCTACTTGCATCCCTCGATCTACCGTCTTTGGATTTACTTGACCATTTGAGATTTAGGGAAGAACACCTAAGCTCCAACTAGGTCTTTTTAGGCGAGCCGTAGGTCGACAATAGGCGCGTAAATTGATTGAACAAATTGTATTGTCACCTGCAATCTGACTTAAAATCAAAAGCCTAAATTGGGAAAGACCTAAAAGGTCCTTTTTGAATTGTGTCTTGCTTGGGGAATTCTGATTGAGGTGTGAGTTAGAATGGACAACATTGATTTTCATCCTTTCACATCTTGCCCACACCCTCACCCCCACTCTACATCCTTTGATCCCAGACGCCGAGATGGTCCATTCCTTGATGGACATAATGACAATCATTGGGATCCGTTTTACTCCTATTATAGGAGTATTGGCCTAGTTAAGCCCCAAATTAGTGAGCAGAACTCAGGAGCGGGATTTGCTTTGCCCAATATCCCACATACCAAAGAAATACCCAACCCACCCTCCCTGAAAACTTATAATGGTTGGACAAAGACTCCTGGGTACTATAAGCCTGAGCCTAACTTCTCTTATGATAAAAATGACCTCTCCTCTTTGAAGATGGAAATACAGAAAATGCAAAATGAAATGAGTGAATTGTTAGGAGAATCTTTGAGAGCAGGCCAACAAGAAAGAGATGAAATTAGCCACCCAATCTGCCCCATTGACGATGACGTACACCCCTCTACAATAGATGCATCTCCCATGGGAAAGCTACACTTTAAGTTGAAGGGAAATTCTGGGGAGAATAGCTACTTTTCGAGGATCGATTTTGAAACCTCCCCATTAGATGACACTTCCTTGAGAGATCTACACTTTAGGTGGGAGGAAAATACACATGAAAGTAGCTATGCATTGGATGAAGAAAGGTGGCAACCCGAGGAAGATGATGATAAGGTTGAGTATCCACCTGAATTATATTGGAGTCAAAAGAAGGGAATGATGGTGCCATTGGAAGACCTCGACCCAGATGATAGTATTTTCGTGACATTTGATGAAGTGGGTCAAAGTCAAGTTGTTAATCCTACCCTCCCTTCTGATCATGATATGGAACTCAAACCCACCCTTAGGGAACCTAACACTAAAGAAATTGACCTATCTGAGGAGTCTGATGTAACCAATGTAAATAATTTACCTCAGATAGAGCACCCTAGGGGATCTGCTGAGATATTAAATGATTCTAGACCTCGGGTACATGATGAATTGTGTGATGAGGAGGAAGACGAATTATATGAGGAACCTACATTCAAGATTTGGAGTGACACTAAGGGTGATTATGTCTTATTTGAAGAGTTAGCCCCTGAGGATGTCACAAATTTGACCAAATTAGGTTTCCTTGGCACACCCATTGATGATATTTCTCCTCATGATAAAATGATGGAAAATTTGGAAGTAATTTCTAAGATTTGTGTGGATTCACATATAGACTCCGGGGAAGATGTGAGTAAAGAACAAAAACCCGGGGATGACATTAATAGGATAATCCCTAGATCTGTTGCTTCCAACCTGCCTTCATTCACTTCGAAGTCACCCTCTGATTCTCTTATATCTGAAAGCGAAATTGTGACTCCTAATGAAGAGCAGGAAGATCCACGTGATGGTGCAAGGAATGTTAGGGATGAAATTGAGGATTTAGAAAGAGTGTTTGGGATGGACACCAAGCTGATTAAACCCAACCTAGATCCTATGGCCATCCCACAACCTCGTAACTTGGACACCCTAGACGATCCTTGCCTTAGAGAATTGCTCAGTTTTGTTCTGACCAGGGGGCTTAACAGACCAATATTTTCTGTAATGGAGTATCGGGTATGGATTGATGATTTCTTTAGTCAGTCCATTACCCTGGGGGTTTATCTCTATACCATTCCTTCCCCATTCTTTTTGGAGGATCCTTGTCATCCTACCCCTACCCCTTTGGAGGTTATTTTAACTGTTTATCCTTTAGAACCTCTTCTGGTGACCTGGGAAGATTTCATTCCCATTTTAGTTGGGCGAGCATTTGCTATCGGGATTCATCATCAGCTCGCCAACATCCTAGGTTACCTATTTTCTAGGCCAACTTTGCTTTCCTCATTTTTAGGGCCTATTTCTGCAATTCTTGAACCTGATTTGCAGGTTCTTCGGCTATTCAGCCCAGCTTTGACCCAGGTAATATCCTTCTATGCAATGAGGACATTGCAGATTTTAGGCATGGGGGGGTGTACTTGGGGATATACATAGCATAATTGCGTACATTTGTACATATAAAAAAAAAAAAAAAAAGTTTTGAGCTTAATTGGCTAAGTCCTGCATTCTTAAGCAAATCAGAACTCTAGCGCAGACTAAATTAATTCTAGGGTCAAACTTTAGAAGCTAAATAAGCTACTAGCTTTAGACCTTTAGGGTCCTTTGTGGACTTAAAAACTTAAGTAGGAGTTAAGTTGCGGACCATTCTTCAAGAGGTTGAGGAAGGGAAGCTAGGGTTTGAGTTAAAAGGTGGGGTAGTACCTGGAGTCTTATTCTACCTTTTGGTTTACGGGTCCTTGTAACCCAAGCATCCAAATTGTTCACACTTGGTCTGGTAATTAACTTAATTTCTGAAAAGAGATTTGGTTCTCTTAGTTTTGACTTAAGAAAGGCTTGAAAACATATTTTGATTGGAAGAGTTCCCGCCGCAGGAGAGGTCGAGTATATACTCACCTTGAGGATACGATGGTAACATATTACCTCCTCGGCGCTTGTCTCTTAGGATATCCATCCTACTGGGGGCATGTAAGCGCATTGCGCGGTTCAGGTACCATGGGCGGCCCTATCTCGAAGTGCCGATTGCCATAGGCCTGAATTCGCTTAAGAAATCCATGGGCGATACTATCTCGAACTGTCGATTGCCAGGAGTTCTTGGGGTCGTTATGGGCGGTGCTATCTCGAAGCATCGAAAGCCAGGCACCCTTCGACGTATGGTAATGGGGACAATGAATCCGACACAGGCTGTGTGGATAGCTGATCTGAGGTTAGACTTAGAAGAATCAAACAAAAAAAAAAAAAAAAAAAAAAAAATATATATATATATATATAAAAAAAAAAAATTCCTTTAACTCAAATAACTCGGACCAATGCACAAGCACGGATGCTTTAATCTCAGGGATCAATAAACTTTAGGGTAGAGTCAGAAATCAGGGAAACTTGTGCTGGCAACTCGTCTTTAGCCGACCTAGTCTGTAACTTAGCAACTACTTAGGAACCTTGGGTTTAGAACCTGAACTTAATATGCTTCTGAAGGAAGACTAAGTGAGTTGACTAGTCTACTTAGAGTGCTAGGTTTCGCTTAATTTTGCTAGGGACTAGCAAAAACTAGGCATGGGGGTATTTGATTAGCCCATAGTTGTGGGTTATTTAAGTACTTAAGTGCCTACACATTAGGTTAATTCTAACATTTATTTAGTATAAATTAGGATGTAAATAGATTAATTCATAGTTTTAATCTAATTACATAATCCATACATTGCATTCATATCTTAAGTGCATTTAGAATTAGCTTAGAATAGCATTCATCTAATTAGATAACCAATTAGGTATATTGTTTTTATTAACATAGAAGTTGAGGGTCTATACATAAATAATCCTAATATTTTAATAATATTTGCTTTATTCGTCTTCTTTCAGAACGGCTGGCTGCCGCTCCAACGCCCGGCTGCTGCAGTGATGAAGCCATTCAAGGGGGAGCGGATGTGGTGGATCTGGTCGGCGGCTGATTTCAAAATTGTTCAAGACACTATAAAAGGAGCACGGAAGCTGCCGGCTGCAGCAGGCCTCCGCCACCGACTCACCACTATGCAGAGAGATCCTCTCTCTTCCATCCACACTGCCGGCCTCTATCGTGGCGGCGAGTCTCCACCACCGTGGGCGTGTGGTGTGACAGGCCACACCGCCATCCGGAGCTCGCCCGCATTACCGTGAGCACATCAGCGTGCATCTTCCTCGCCGTCATCACCGACCACCGTCACCAACCTACTGATCAGCCACCCTCTCAGTAACTTAAGACGTCTGGGAAATTTCCCAGACGTCTGAAGTTACCCGCTCACTTCACCGCACACGCCTGAAGTCGCCTGCAGACCCCTTCCCGCACCTGCAGAACCTTCAGCGCACCCACGTCCGTCAACCTTCAGCTCAAACACGCACAACCGCCTGCAGTCCACGCCGTTCACCACTGTGTCTGCAGAACCGCGCAAGCGCCCTCCTACAGACCACCGCCACGCCTCCGCGCGCCAGCGCCCTCAGCAGACCCTCCGCACGCCCACGCACAGCCATCTGCAAACCGCCAGCAACCGACCTCTGCAGCTTCCACCGCACACGCCTCCGCGCGCCAGCGCCCGCCTGCAGACCACCGCAGCCACGCCTCCGCGCGCCAGCGCCCTCCGCAGACCCTCCGCGCGCCCACGCACAGCCACCTGCAGAACCGCCAGCAACCGACCTCTGCAGCTACCACCGCAGCCACGCCTCCGCGCGCCAGCGCCCGCCTGCAGACCACCGCAGCCACGCCTCCGCGCGCCAGCGCCTTCCGCAGACCCTCCGCGCGCCCACGCACAACCGCCTGCAGCACCTCCGCCGGAGCTCGTCCGGCCACCTCCGGCCGCCGCGCGACTCGCCGTCACCACCGATTCGAAGCCCTTGATCCAAGGGACCTCCGCCGAGCTTCCCGCGCCCAGCCATCGGCTCCTCGTCGCGCAAGACAACGGGGAAAAATTCCCCTGTTTTGCTACAGTAAAGCATTGATTAAAATTTACATTTTCTTCCATTGCCAGATTTTATTCATATTCTATTCAGTCTGCATTGCGGAAAATATCCTGTAGTTTATCATAATTGCCATTTCAGCATTATTTCTTGCTTAAACCTTAATCTAAAGGCAATCTTGGCTTGGTTCTTGTCCAGATTGACTCCGAACAAACATTTTTAAGTGGCGCGAATTTTATTACGTTATTGCCTCCCTGTGGAAATGACCCGCTCCTCTGCGAGTGGTTATTTCTTATTAAAAATTGATTAGTCGATTTTTCCACCACATTAAACTACAAACGACTTAAAAGCGAAGGATCGACACGGTCAGAGGACACCATGCTGGGATGCTGGATCAACCCTACTTCTCTCCAAGGGTCAGCATAAGCTACATTGGCCACCCCTCATTCTCTTCTCGACCACTCCAAGGCCATCGGGGACCACCCCTGAATGCCCTCTATTCTTCTAGCTCTAGATCATGCTCTTCATAATTTTTATTGCTTTCATTTACTGCTTAGTAGAGTAGTCTTACTTCTCCCCCAATGATGCATGTGAAATCCCCCTGTTGATTCTTGTATGCAATCGTTTTCTGGTAGTTAGATTTAATTTTAAGCATTCATTTATAGGCTTTCCTCTAGATTTCCTTGTGCAACAACTCTCCCACGATGAATGAAATATCATTATATATATATATATATATCTCTTATGTGTTTGAAATCACCTTGAGCTAAATGATTATCATATTTGCATGATTTAAATGCCTGTTCTTTAACTGCCTATATATTACACACCCGCATGTCGTTTAAATAAAGTAGAGTGGCTTTAAGATCGATTTCAAAAATAAAAACAATGCCTCCTAGAGACGAACGACCGGGACTCAAAGTCTCGTTAGTTTCAAATCAATATCTTTGTTGGATCGTAATTCACAACTATACTACGACCCTTTTATCAAAAATGCGATCTACGACCTCCCAACAAAATGGCGCCATTGCCGGGGAGGCAGCGTCATTTTCTATGATTTTGATCTTGAAACTATCACTGAAAAATCTCTCTCTGCTTTGTTTTTTTTTATGTGCAGGAAAAATGGAAAAGAACAGGATCTACGCACACAACGAGCGCAGAAAAGAAACCAGGTGCACATCACATTCTCTTAAATTAGGTTTATTTACTGAACCCTAGGACTAGATCTACATCCTGCAATTTCTTTTGAAATAAAAAAAGGATGATTTTTCTCATTTTCGTAAAAAAAAATATATATATATATATAAACAAAGAGGAGAAAAATTTTGAAAAAAATCTATAGTAGGTTCCCTTTTGAATATAGGTTAAAAAAGAAAAAAGAAAAAAAGAGATATTTTCATTGAATCTTTTGAAAAAATTATTTTTGAAAAAAAAAAGAGTGCAAAAGATTAAAAAAAAAGCATTTTTGGTGGAAGGCTTGAATTTCAAGTTCAAACCTCTTTAAAAGCTTTTCCACCACTTTCTGATTTTCGGCCAGATTTCAAATCTCACTTAAAAATTCGATTGCCGAAAAATTCGTTAGCGAAAAATTCTCAAATTCGGCCTGAACTTTCATTTTCAAACCATCTTTCAAATGCCATCATTACTTTGAAAAACACTTAGTATAAAATTTTTAAAAATTCACCAAGTGCACGGGGGTCAGATTGACCCAGATTCAAAAATTTTCAAATTTCCAAAAGTGATTCAGAGCAATCCGCGAATCTGTTTTGACTAAAAATGGTGGGGTTTGAAAGATGATATAATTGGCTTTATTTTCCATATTTTTCCCTAATTTTTGAAGATCATTTGATAATGTTTCAAAGCAAAAAATCGTCCAGGGGTCAAAGTTCCAAATCTGACCCCATGATATTGAAAATTTCCTAAAAATTCGGTTGAAATAGTAAAAATTCCAAAAAAATATTCTCTCAAAAAGTAATTGAAGAAGGAATCTACTCGCAAAATTTCAAATTAATTGGATTCCAATTATTATTAGAGAATCAACATTATTTCTATGGTCTGTTGAAATAGAGAAAAATCCTAAAAGTTCATGCAACTTAGGTTGAACCATTAGGGTCACAAATAGAGACCACACTTTTGGCTAACCTAGACTTAATCAATTCTAGTTAGCCGGTGAGCTTGGTCACCTTGTGGGCCACTCACCATAAACCCCACTGAAGAAAACGGGTTAAAAACTGATTTTAAAACACGAAATCAACCCGAGTTCGTTGTCGTACTACTGAATGAGTTTAATCTCTCTTGCCAAACCTAGTGACTAAGTCTACGGGGTAGTGTCAAATGACCGCGGCTCGGGGGTCAACGGAACTGGAGGCGTAAGCCAAAGGAAGAACCTTCCCCTTAGTCCCCTCGTAACCAGACTAGCTGGGTTAGCTTGAGAGGCGGGATTCACTTTTCAGTCGATTGTACGACGAACTTATCTTCAGGAATTTAAATCCATAACGAAAAATCTGGTCACCAGATCTATAAGGACCATTTGATTGACAGGGCCTTAGCCTTGTCCTGCGTGGCTACACCAACCCAGGGGTTGGGCGGTGTATGCACGGAAGGAGGTCACTTCGACCTCACTTGGTTGGACCTTGGGAGCCGCTCCCAAGGAGGCGAGTCACTTCTTCTATCTGTTGAGCCGTGATGGCTAACATTCGATCTGGACCTAATCAGGATCCATAAGAGCTGGACCCACGAGCTTATCTGAGAGCTCGGGTCACTGAATCAGCTCAACCTTGGGATCAAAACCCAAGGTGGCGAAGATGACTTTTCGCTTTGCCTGATCCTTCTCCTTAGGTTACCGAAATGGTTAACCCATATCCTAACCCTGGATATGATGACCCATACCAGTCGGTCACTCAAAGGATCGTATCTTATAACCCAGGATATGGATTTCATACTCCTGCTTCTCACCCATGGAACATGGGTAGACCTGATTCACCCCCTGGAACCCCTGAAGAGCTACCGATGCATATATGGCCACATTATAGAATACAGAGAGCAATAGCGAGTGCTAAGGAAAAGCCCGCATCCTATCTATGTGAATCCAGGCTATCATTGAGCCGAACCAAAGACAAAGCCGGATTCTACATCAACAAGCTGTGATGGAGCTCCTTCAGGAAACATCAGAGATAACAAGGCGAATGGGACAAAATCGGGAAACTTAAGAACTATTGCTTTTGAGATATCAAGTTTAAAATAGCATTGAAGACCTCAAAGAATCTGAAACAACTACGCCGGAAGAACACACAGAAGATTCTCTGGAGCAGATGCCCGAAGATCACTCAGGGGAAAAAGAATCTAGCATGAGACAGGAGCAGGAAGTATGCCGAATGGGTTCATCTGAAATTGAGGAGGAAAGGACTTATATCTCCAGGACTGAGTCGCAATCAGATTATCCTGAATCCTAGGAGACACCTATCGGGTTAGATGACCCAATCAAGACAAGGGAAGTAGATCCAATTGAGGATATGGATCTTGAGGCAAGCATTACATGCGACACTACTAATCAATCTAGGCCACTTCCCATTGTAGGTGAACCTGTGCTAGAGCCAACATCTTCTGATCGGCACTCTTCTTCTTTCACCTACATCCCTAATTCGAATATTAGAGATTCTGAGAGGACACTTTCTATCCCTATTCCAAACATCCGAAAACCAAAAGTAGCTATGGATGCTTTGACCGAAGAAATAAATATGCTACCTGATTAGCCCATAGTTGTGGGCTATTTAAGTATTTAAGTGCCTACACATTAGGTTAATTCTAACATTTATTTAGTATAAATTAGGATGTAAATAGATTAATTCATAGTTTTAATCTAATTACATAATCCATACATTGCATTCATATCTTAAGTGCATTTAGAATTAGCTTAAAATAGCATTCATCTAATTAGATAACCAATTAGGTATATTGTTTTTATTAACATAGAAGTTGAGGGTCTATACATAAATAACCCTAATATTTTATTAATATTTTCTTTATTCGTCTTCTTTCAGAACGGCTGGCTGCCGCTCCAACGCCCGGCTGATGCAGTGAAGAAGCCATTCAAGGGGGAGCAGATGTGGTGGATCTGGTCGGCCGCTGATTTGAAATTTGTTCAAGACACTACAAAAGGAGCAGGGAGGCAGCCGAGCTCAGGAGGCCTCCGCCACCGACCCACCACTGTGCAGAGAGAACCTCTCTCTTCCACTCCACACTGCCGGCCTCTACCGTGGCGGCGAGTCTCCACCACCGTGGGCGTGTGGTGTGACAGGCCACACCGCCATCCGGAGCTCGCCTGCATTACCGTGAGCACCTTAGCGTGCAACTCCCTCGCCGTCGTCGCAGACCACCACCACCGAGCTACTGATCAGCCACCCTCTCAGTAACTTAAGACGTCTAGGAAATTTCCCAGACGTCTGAAGTTACCCGCTCACCTCCACTTCCTCAGCCTGCACTCTCCAACCGGCCACCAGACCGCCTGCGCCCTCCACCGCTCACCGGCTGCAGACCTGCGCACGCCTGCAGATCAGCCCGCGCTCTCCTCCAACGCCTGCAGACCAGCCTGCAGCATCCTCCAACAGCCGCCTGCAGCTTCCACCGCACATGCCAACCGCCTGCAGCTACCACCGTGAAAGCGCCATTCACTCGCGACTGCAGAGTCCTTCGCCCACGTGCCTGCACCCTCCAACAGCGCCTGCAGTCCACGCCGTTCACCACTGCGCCTGCAGAACCGCTAGGAACCGACCTCTGCAGACCCTCCGCCCACGCCAGCTACCACCGCGCAAGCGCCCTCCTGCAGACCACCTCCCACGCACAACCGCGCGCCCTCCTACAGACCCTCCGCGCACCCATGCACAACTGCCTGCAGACCGCCCAACCGACCACCGCGCACACCAGCCGCACACGCCAGCCGCAGCAGCCACCCCCGCAGCAGCAGCAGGCGGCGGACTTCACGCCAACAGGCTGCGCAAGCTGCCGGCTGCAGCACCTCCGCCGGAGCTCTTCTGGCCACCTCCGACCGCCACGCGACTCGCCGCCACCACCGATTCGAAGCCCTTGATCCAAGGGACCTCCTCCGAGCTTCCCACGCCCGACCATCGGCTCCTCGTCGCGCAAGACAACGGGGAAAAATTCCCCTGTTTTGCTACAGTAAAATGTTAATTAAAATTTACATTTTATGCCATTGCCACATTTTAATCATATTCTATTCACTCTGCATTGCGGAAAATATCCTGTAGTTTCTCATAATTGCCATTTCAGCATTGTTTCTTGCTTAAACCTTAATCTAAAGGCAATCTTGGCTTGGTTCTTGTCCAAATTGACTACGAACAAACATTTTTAAGTAGTGCGAATTTTAATACGTTATTGCCTCCCTGTGGATACGACCCGCTCCTCAGCGAGTGGTTATTTCTTATTAAAAATTGATTAGTCGATTTTTCCACCACATTAAACTACAAACGACTTAAAAGCGAAAGATCGACCGGTCACTACCTGAGGCAGGAATTATTGAGGAACCCAATGCATATGAGGGTAAAGCTTTGAGCAGAATGAGCTGGAGATGCACCTATCATCCTAGTCAATCTAACAGATGGCTCGACTCTAAGCCTGAAGAGTTAGCCTCTAATGAATCAGAGATGGGTACTGATGAGGACGAAGTAATTTCTGACGAGGATTTCAGTGACCTCCCCACAGATTTTCTACTTTCACGGATACCCCCATATGACCCTGAGCCTGAAGAGTCAGCCTCTAATGAATCAGAGATGGGTACTGATGAGGATGAAGTAATTTCTGACGAGGATTTCAGTGACCTCCCCACAGATCTTCTACTTTCACAGATACCCCTATATGACCCAGAGCCTGGAGAGGGAATGATCTTTGATGTCAATTATCATTATGAGGATCCCTATGACTCAGATTTTGGTTCTGAGATACATGTTGATCTACTCCCTCAGCAACTTCCTGCTAAATTGTGGGACATGATAAATCAGCTAAATCAACATCATGATCCCACCTCTGATTATCCTTTATTTTCCACTACCACTCCACACTTTCTTATAGCTAGACTTTTTGGAGTAGGGGTGCACAATCAGCTGGTTCACATCTCTGGACCACTGATTCTGGGAGCATACGAGCATATCTTTCTCTTAATCTTAGCCAGCTCCTATGCTAGAAATGACACATCTGATTGAGTTTTCGCCCAGCTGGAGGCGTTAAACTCAGCACATATAGATACCATTCACCCTACATTCCACCATCATTTATATATAACCATTTTTATACATAGCATATTTTTGTGTTAGCATATTTCCCTTTTATATTGCATATTAACAGGTTGGCCGGTGCTGAATAAATTTCAGGAGCAATTACAGGTGATTTCTACCCATTCTCTCCCTGCAGCATTTATTTTCTTTTACATTCATGCATGAGGACAAGCAAGAACTTAGGCATGGGGGGGTAGATACAGAAAAACTGAAAAAAAATTTTTGCCAACACTTAGGAAAACCTCGGAGCTGCATGCAAAACATACTTTTGGACCTTAAATAAAAGAACAACCGACTCCACCTCCAGTGCTCTCATTGGAGCTAGAAATCGTTCACAACAACTAATTCCGACTCACCTGCTCACCTTTTGTTCTAAATTTACGGTCAAGCTGATTGTAACCCGATACGGGAAATTTACGAAGCACAAATTATATGTGGTTACATGTTTATAGAATATATAGATATTGCATTCATGAATAAGATTATTTTATTAAGAGAATGCATTAGGGATTTTATCCTTTAGTTGATTCCTGTAATCTGGAATCTAGTACAACTTTTCACACACACGTAGAATTTGCAATGGATTCACGGTGATGGCTGATAAACGTCTTCAGTTTGTCGAGAAGCAGTGCTTCTTTTCCTGAACCCTTGGACAATGTTTCGGGAGTCAGGCAGATTTTCCTCCTAAAATCCACCATATAGTGTGAGAGAGTAGAGTGTATTGGTGCTCTAAGATTAGTGCAAGGAATCTGGAATCCTAGATAATTAGGTAATGATACTCTGAGATTAGACATAGTTTTCGCTCTCGGTTCCTGCGTATACATTTTTGTGCGAAATTGTGAGAGCCACCGAATAAGGCAAATACGCAGAGAGCGACTTTTCATAAAACTAGGGCTAACGTGGATGGTTACGACCATTCTTTACGGAATCCTCAGCTGAAGGAGGGTATTGATGTCAAGGTCAGAAATACATAGTCCTATCCGTCTCTCCTGGTGCCGTGAGTAGGCACTTCCACCAAATAAGCCACCCAATGTCTCTTGAGTACCACCAATCCCTAATAATGCCTCCTCAATAAAGTTCATGGATGTATGCCAGTTGTGCTATGCTGAAAAGCAAAAATTAATTAAAAAAAAATGAAGAAAAAGAAAAAGAAAAAGAATGATGAAAAGAAAGAAAAACTAAAAAAAAAAATTAGAAAAAGAAGAAAAAGCAAAGAAAAGAATGAATATTTAGTGTTTATTTCATTGAGGCAATACCACCAAATAAAATTGAGCTCCACCAAATATGGCCTTAACCTATTTTTCTTGTGTTTCTGACTGCCTGAATAATGGCTGAGGAATCCTGACTTAGTGTTAGGGTTATGAGAACTCAATTAAAGTGTTAATGCCTAGCGAGACCACCAAATATAGATCCTATGTGTGAATCTGGTGAGGTTGTGAGCTCTAAGAAAAAGAAAGAAAAGAGCAAGAGAGAATGAATACAAAGGAATTAAAGAGAGCATAGTTTTTCTCGTCTTTCTCTAAGTTAAGTTACTTAGTAATTCGGGAATTTGGATTCTGTAGTACTAGTCTCTATGTAGCACCAAGTGAGAATGAGCCACCAAATATATAATCCTTTCCCTCAGAGACTCTCTACCTAAGCCTAAAGCCAGGGTGGAATTCATAAAATATCTTGAATACCCCGAGGGAAGAAGTCCGCCAATCCCGCTAGAATTTTTACTAGGGGTCAAGTACAGGCTTTAGAGGTGTATTAGTTTTCACTCAAATCCATTGCAAAAGCTACATAGCTGCACTTTCAAGATTGTCTAGATTTCTAGAGCATAGGATGAAAATAAAGAGGAGAAAAATCTCTATGAAAACACTTGATAAAATAACCAGTCCCTTAGGGACCCTTGCTGTAAATAATTTAGTCTTTCATTTGCTAGGGACTAGCTAGATTTAGGCATGGGGATATGATTGCGCAGCAATCATAGGTCTTAATTGGACAAGATTAAACTAGGACTTAGCATAAGTCAGGGTTATTCACGCATACATATGAATTGTCTGCATCTTTACTGCTTTCCTTTAGCTATGCATGAAATAATGTTATAATGTGCTGATTAAGTGCATTACGTCAATTGCAGGCAATAAGCTGATCAGGAGCTGGATCTGACGCTGGATTAGGAATAACAGGAGTTGTAGCAGAGCTGGAGCAGAAGGCCTAGTTTAGATGGAGGAATAATAATGTAAGGGGGTTAAAGGTTTTCTATTCTATTAAGTAGAAATAAAGTAGTAAAATGTGAGGAGCTTAGGTCCATCCTAGCCCTAGGATAGCCTAGAGACTTCCCCAAGCCTTAGCCACCCTTAGATTAGGTCACAACACCCTAGGAAGCCCTAAAACCCTAGTTCCAACCCTTATCTGGATGTCCAAATAAGTTATAGGACGTCCAGGACCCTTATCCAACTCCCGCACACTTCAAACCCACTTCTGCAGTGTTATTGGACGTTCAGACACTTTGTCAGACGTCCAATTTCTGCAGAATACCCAAAACAGAACCCGAAATCCTTCCTGACTCTGATTGGACGTCCAGACAACAAGTCTAGACTTCTGATTTTTGAGTATAAGATGTCTGATTCTATTATTAGATGTCTGATACTGCTCTCCAATTCCTATTTTGAGATTTAAGCCTTGTTCTTGGATCTCTAAGTCCCTAAATCCAATTCCAACCCCATAGGAACCTAAATTAAGGTGCCCTAACCCTAGTACATCACCTCTAGACCTCTATAAGGACCTAATTAGGTCCTCACTAAACCTAATTGACTTGGATCTTAGTCAATTCCATCAGCCTATTCAATTGGACTCATTGAGTCCAATTGAGCCCTGATCTCAGCACACACTGTCCAATTGGACTCAGTGAGAGTCCAATTGACCTAGACCTGACTTAATTGAGTTGTTTTACTCTCAATTAAGTTTTCACACACCCAATTAAACTTGTATTAAGTTTAATTGCACTTTACCTTAGTGAATTAAGGTTTATAACCCTAATTTGAGACCTACCTAGAACTAAACCCACTAGAACCCAACCTAATCAACCTAGCCACCTAAGTTTCGACCCACACACACCCACACACACCATCCACACGAAAATATCTAGCCTAGAGTTCTTTAGAACTCTCTATCATGTGTGGTTGCCTTGGTTGCCAAAAATAGCAACCAAGAGCCATTCAATTTTCAGATCCACATTTGGTGGATCTAAAAACCACCATCCACCCTCTCTCTCTCTCTCTCCCATGAGCTTCCACCATAAGCCTTCTATATAATTCCATAATTCTCTAGAGAGCTTCCATTAGGTCTATAAAAAGACCCCTTGGGTGGCCATTGGCACCCATTCACTCCCTTGGCAATTGCTCTCCATTGGTGCCATTCACGCCACCTCCACTTAGTCACTCACTCCACCTCCACGAGCCCACTACCACCACCATGGAGGACACCATGCCGAGATGCTGGATCAACCCTACTTCTCTCCAAGGGTCGGCCTAAGCTACATTGGTTGCCCCTCATTCTCTTCTCGACCACTCCAAGGCCATCGGGGACCACCCCTGAATGCCCTCTATTCTTCTAGCTCTAGATCATGCTCTTCATAATTTTTATTGCTTTCATTTACTGCTTAGTAGAGTAGTCTTACTTCTCCCCCAATGATGCATGCGAAATCCCCCCATTGATTATTGTATGCAATTGTTTTCTGGTAGTTAGATTTAATTTTAAGCATTTATTTATAAGCTTTCCTCTAGATTTCCTTATGCAACAACTCTCCCATGATGAATGAAATATCATTTTATATATATATATATATATCTTATGTGTTTGAAATCACCTTGAGCTAAATGATTATCATATTTGCGTGATTTAAATGCTTGTTCTTTAACCACCTATATATTACGCACCAGCATGTTGTTTAAATAAAGTAGAGCGGCTTTAAGATCGATCTCAAAAACAAAAACAACGCCTCCCAGAGACGAACGACCGGGACTCAAAGTCTCCTTAGTTTCAAAACAATATCTTTGTTGGATGGTATTTCGCAACTATACTACGACGCTTTTATCAAAAATGCGATCTACGACCTCCTAACACCCGCTTTGTCGTGAATCTCGAGGTCAAATTCTTGCAATAGTAAGATCCAGTGGATTAATCGAGGTTTCGCATCCTTCTTTGCAAGGAGATGCCTCACAGCTGTGTGATCTGAGTAGATGATAACACGAAAACCTAGAAGATAAGATTTGAATTTTTCCAGGGCAAATACTATGGCTAACAGCTCTTTCTCAGTAACTGTGTAGTTACACTGAGCCTCATCAAGTGTTTTGCTAGAGTAGTAAATGACCATAGGTTTCCCGTCAATTTTCTGCCCCAATACCACTCCTACAACGAAATCAGAGGCATCGCACATGATCTCAAAGGGTTTAGACCAATCAGAGCTCGCACATGATCTCAAAGGGTTGAGACCAATCAGAGGATTGTAGGATCAAGGCTTGGGTAACTCAGCCATGGAGGATTTCAAATGCTTGAGTGCATTCCTTGAAGATTTCGAAAGGTACATCCTTAGAGAGAAGACTGGTAAGGGAGCACACAATTTTTGAAAAATCAGGGATAAATCGACGGTAAAAACCAACGTGCCCTAGAAAAGATCGGATGTCCTTGATCGAGCTAGGCATAGGGAGTTTGGAAATCAAGTTCACCTCTGCTCAATCAACTTGGATGCCTTTCTCTAAAATCAGATGTCCCAGGACAATTCCTTCAGGCACCATGAAATGGCCCTTTTCCCAGGAAAGACCAGATTCACGTCAATGCACTGCCTGAGGATTTGGACCAAGTGCAGGAAGCAATTGTCAAATGATGCTCCGAATACTGAAAAGTTATCCATGAAGACATCCAGATAATCACCTACCATATCTGAGAATATGGCAAGCATGCACCGCTGAAAAGTTGCGGGTGCATTGTAGAGACCGAACGACATCCTTCGAAACGCGTATGTCCCGAAGGGGTAGGTGAATGTGGTCCTTTCTTGGTCCTCAGGATGGATTGCCACGTGGTTATAACCGGAGCACTCATCCAGAAAGTAGAACCTATTTCCTGCCAGTTTCTCGAGGATCTGATCAATAAACGATAGTGGGAAATGATCCTTCTTCATTGAGGAATTGAGTCTTCTGTAATCAATGCAGACTCTCCACAAGTTAGCCACACAGGTTGATATGACTTCTTCGGTTTCAGTCGTAATGACGGTGAGTCCTGCCTTCTTAGGCACAACCTGGATTGGACTCACCCACCGACTGTTGGAGATTGGGTAGATGATCCCTGCATCTAACCACTTAATGATCTCCTTTTTCATGACC
This sequence comes from Thalassia testudinum, assembly GCA_037157565.1. Classification (NCBI taxonomy): domain Eukaryota; kingdom Viridiplantae; phylum Streptophyta; class Magnoliopsida; order Alismatales; family Hydrocharitaceae; genus Thalassia; species Thalassia testudinum. The sequence goes on along the minus strand of JAZHRO010000031.1, from coordinate 217,833,369 downwards.
TCCTACAGATTAGGATTCAAACGTCTCTGCATTTCTCGCGAAGGTCATGTGCCCTCTTTGGTGTAGATTTGATGTGTGCAATAAGATGGCTAATGCCAGTCAAATCATCGAGAGTCCATCCAATGGCTCTACAATATTGCTGGAGAACAATAACCAGATGGGATTCCTAGTCACGTGTGAGTCTGGAGTTGATAATCGCAGGAAATGTTTGATTGAAACCCAAAAAGATGTATTTCAGATGGTTAGGAAGAGGCTTGAGTTCCAGAATGGGGTAATCAACAGCAATGGGCGGTTTAGGGTGTGTGTCAGGAGCAAGGGAAGGAGTTATGGTTGTATCTAGATCAGGGTTAGACTCCTCTATTTGTGGGTTTTGATCTTCTAGTGGTTGATCGGGAATAATCAGGTTGTCCTCGATATACGGTTCATCAACCATGGCTTTGATATCACATATTTGTTCTATAACACCGTAATTAATCCCTTGTTGGGCCTTAAAGATGTCAATCTTCAGTGTTTGGTTCCCAAATTTCAGTTCTATTTGGCCCTCCTCATAGATTATATTGGCCCTAGCAGTGGCCAGAAAAGGTCTCCCTAGTATAATCAATGTATCCCTTGGGTTTTCAGGTGCATCCATATCCAAGACTATAAAGTCCACCAGGAAGTAGAAATCATGTACCCTGACGATGACATCCTTGAGTATTCCTTTAGGTGACTTGATGGATCGATCAGTTAACTGCAACGTCATCTCTGTCAGTTTAAGCTCAGATTCTTCAAGGTGGTCAAGGAGGGATGTAGGTATTAGGTTTATGGAGGCACCTAGATCTAATAAGGCTCTGTCGAATTGGGTATCACCAATAGTACATGAAATCAGGGGAGTACCTGGGTCTTTAGCGTTAGGTGGGAGTTTGCTCAAGATTACAGAGCTGGCTTGCTCTGACAGTACGATCGGACTCCCACTTTTGGTTCACGGCTTATGCTTGGGTGTACACACGTCTTTTAGAAATCGTGCGTAAGTCGATATGCGGTGGATTACATCCATCAAGGGGATGTTTATATGGACCTGTTCGAAGAGCTTGACCAGGTCCTCCTCAACAGCCATGGGTTTGGTTATCCTCCCCTTGGTCAAGGCCTCAGGAAATGGAACCTTGGTTGGTTCCTCTAGAATAGGTCCAGGTTCTTGATCTGGGATAGGGGTGTCCTGGATAACTATCCTTGGGCTTGGTTGACTACCAGGTTTGGAGTGGTTTGGATACGATGGGTCTTGAGTTGCTTTACCACTACGGGTTGTTACGGAGTTTAGTCCTGCCAGGTTTTGGTTTAGGGTTGGTAAAATAGGTGGTTGCTATTGAAATCCCACGTAAGATGTCAAAGCTTCCATCACATCGAGTGATGGAATAGAAGGGGCCTAATAAATCATGTCAACGTGGCCTGGATTTGGGTTCATAACGTGCCTCTGGGTCGGCATGTTATTTGGATTCAACAGAGGTTGCAAAGGGAGTGTGCCAGGTTGGCGGGAATTTGACATCTGGGCAAGTTGATTGCGAACCTCTGTGATCTCGTCCTTGTACTGTTTTTGTATTGTTGCATTCGTTTTCCCGTAGTTTGAAGGATAAGAGTCATTTGATCTACTTGGTTTGGCCCAGATTGATAGGTGGGGTTGGGTCAAGGTTGAGGAGGCTAATATGGACGAGGAGCTTGTGGATGGGGTTGATAAGGTGGTCTTTGATTCTGAGAATTTCCCACCCATAGGAAGTTGGGATGATTCCGCCATCCTAAGTTATAGGTATTGGAGAATGGGTCATTCTGGATGGTGTTGAGGTCCTCGCAGGTCCGAGGAGCCTCAGGAAAATCAGAGTATGAGGGTTTAGAGTTCCCCCAACTAGAATAGATTGGATCGGAGGTCCCTCCGATCCTGGAGTTAAACAGGGGTGGATACGGGTCCATCCCCTGAGAAGATCAGTGATAGATGTTCTGCACAGTTTCCCTTGCAAGAGGTGGCTGTGCAAATGAGTTTTGTGTAGAGATGGCTCATTGCAGATGCCGAGTCAGCTTGTCCACCTTCTTCTCTATGATAGAGACCTTGTCCAACTGACTGGCCATCAGTTCCAACTCGACGGATGCAGACCGACCCTACGTCTCATGTGCTCCCCTAGGATTCATCGATGCTCGGGCATTCGTCCGGTTGAATAAGCCCATGGAGTCATTATTGATGGAGTTCTCGCACATATTCTCGAGAATCTCCCACACCGTGTCTTCGTGTTGACCCATGATGTTTCCTCCGTAGGTTGCATTGATGAACAATCAAATGTCTTCACGGAGTCCCTGGTAAAAAGACTGAACATGTTCCCATTTAGGAACTCCGTGATGGGGGCACTTTCGCATGAGATCCAAGAATCAGTCCCATGCCTCAAGAAGAGGTTCTCTCGATTGTTGACTGAAGTAAGTGATCTGGTGGCGCAAGGCATTTGTCTGGCCAGCGCGGAAGAACTTTTTCAAAAATTCAGACTTGAGTTCAACCCATGTGTTGATCGGACATGTTTGAGTCTGATACCAATGAGCAGCTTTGTCCATGAGGGAGAAGGAAAACATCTTCATGAGAAGAATATCCCGATTTTGTACATCTGACTCGAATGTCTAGGCCAGATGTTTGAGTTGTTTGATGTGCTGGAAGGGATCCTCGAAGTTAAGCCCATGGAATTTTGGAATGGCATGAATCATATTGGGCTTGATTTCAGAATCAGGACCTCCAGCCATATTTGGACTCGAGGCTCGATCGCCACCGCAATGGGATTATAGTGATCTCGCATCATAGGATGTTGCAACGGGTTTACAAAGTTCTGGAATATATCATTCAAACGCTGAAGTTGGTGTTCAAGGTTGTTCTCTTCTTCAATTGGTTGTGCCATGATGGAAGGAGAACTTGGTTCTGATGAATCAGAGGAGTGATCTATGTGGTGGGGTTGTTGCACAAACACAGCCGTCGAGGCTTGGCCTCGGTGGGAGTGGATTTCTAAAGGAGGTCTTAAGGATGGTCTTAAGGACCTCCTACCAAACATGCACTGAAGGATTAGACGAGATTAGAATGTGATGGACCCAATCGAGACACCCAAAAAATTTGGACGACTATAGAGGTTCGAGATGGATGATACCCCTTAGTCAGAAAAAGCCCTCAACCTAAGAAATACCTGGGCAGCTAGAGAGGGAGAGTCCTGCAAAGACCCCTGCACGGTAGAGCATCCCCATGAGTTACAGGGTTTCCCCTACCCGACCTCTCTTGTCATTGAGATTCTAGGTAGACCAGAATGGAGACCTTGACCTCTTAAGTCTACCACTTTTAATTAAGATCAAGGTGCTTAGGGTTCCACTTGAACTTTACATATTTTAAGTGCAAAAAGAGACCTAATTTCAATGTTGGTTGACCTAATGGGTCAACTTCACCTCTTTGTTCTTTGAGAGCTTTTAGGTCCTCTCTTTTAGGGTTCAAGTGACTTAAGAGCTTGATTTTTTCTTTTTTTAAGGTTTCTCTTCGATAAGTCTTTTCAATCAAGGCTTAGGCACACCTCTCTTTGAAAAAATTTGCTTCTTTCTTAGAGAAGATGTGTCTCTAAAAATCCTAGATTGGAATCCTTAAGTTGGCTCTAATTGTTCTAACTTAGTTGCCACAGAGGTGGTATCTAAGGCTTAATCAAGAAGGTGCTAGCCCTAGTTACCTTAAATGGATGCACAATTCAAAATGTGTTGAAATTAAAATCAGGAAACTTTGGTGGATTAACTAGATATGAAAAGCAGGTAGCCCTAAATTGATTTTTTTCATTGTTTTTCCTTTTCAGAATTGAGGGGATTAAGAGAGAGGGCTAATGAGAAATTACCTGCCCCTGGTGTGGTTGTTGTGCGGCTGTCTTCTTTTCCTCCCCTGAAACAATCACAACAGAAGAAATAGATCAAGTTAGTATTGAATCAGAAGTTGTGATCAAAGTTTCTAAATTGCCTGTTGCTCCCTGACAACGACACCAAAATGTTTGTCGAAAGCGAAATCGGGTTTATAATAATTGCATTGTAGTATAGCCAAAATCACTTTGAAAACAAATGAAAGTTTATTACTCGAAAAATATGAATCCAAGGTTGAACACAAGGAGCAAATTGGGATTTGAAAACTAACACAACTTTCAACTTTATAAAATGTAATGATCAATCAAAATTATGGAACAAGAAAAATGGTTTCAATGTATATAGAAGCTCAAAAATATAAAGATGGATGTAAAAATCAGATAATTCTTTTTCAATCTCTCTTGTTTTTGTCTTGAGCTTTCTATGTTCTTCTTCTTCTTCCTTCTTCCTTCTCTAGTTCTTCTTATTCTCTGATTCATCTCTTTTCTTCTTCTATCTCTTTCTTTCCTCTAATTGCTGGCCTTGGCTTCTTCTTTCTTCTTTCTCTTTCTTTGCTTCTGACTTCAGCCGAGCCTTTTTTTCCTTTACTTTTCTACTGAGGCTTCTTCTCCTTCCTTCTTCCTTCTTCTTCTTCCCCTGCGACTTCACCCTTAGCCACTGCTGTGGCTTCTTTCTTCCTCTTCTTCCTTGGCTTTGCCCTTTTATTTCCCTAGAGAGAAAACCTAACCCCTACCCTCCCCGTGAACTCTCCTCTCTTTCTTCTCTCTTAGGCTTGCTCTCCCAGAGCCTTTCTTAGGTAAACGGGTCGAGTTAGCGTGCCCATGACCAATGATGAGAACCTCATCATGAGCCATAACTAGCTCATTTTGATCCAATAAAGAAGATAAAAGCTCCTACATAACCGAGAAGAAGGCTTAACTGAAGGAATAAGTGCTCTGAGAAGAAAACATGAAATAAAGGCTAAAACTACAATTTTACCATTGCAGTACATAAACATGATTTCTCAGAGGCAAAACATAGGTCAAATGGGCTAAATGAGATAAAAAGTGGGTTGAGTCAATCAGAAATGTGTTTATGTGCAATCTAGGAATTAAATGACACTTGATAACCCTAAAACAGACCCACTTAAATTAACAAGGTTCTAGTCAGGATAAAAATCAATTAAACCCTCTAAAAATCATGGAAAAATATCCTCTAGGGTTTAGAACACTCAATTTGGCCTTTGGAACCCAGTTTGACCTAGATTAGGGTCCTAGCACATTAATTGACCTAATTTGGGTTTTTACGCAAAATATCCAGTCAGACGAGGTCAAACCTAAAATCCAACTTCACCATTGGATTCCTTAGGTTCAAATTAGGTTTATACCAAAATTTCGACCCAAGGGGAGGCCATCTTGACCTACTTTGCAATTTAGTACACCCAAATCACAATTTGGTCCCTATCTTTTGAATATCTTTGCAGAAAGCCCCTAAGTTCCTCGCCACCTTTGCAATCAGGTCTTGCCGCCATTGTTAGGGCAGAACCGATCTCCAGCGAGGTTTAGAGAGGGATTCCTCCCCAATCCCTCAGAGATTCCCTCCCAGAAATGGAAGGGAGATTCTCTGAGGAATTCCCTTCCTTCTAAAGCCAATTACAATCTCTGGTGTGAACCCAATCTCTCGTGCGAATGCACGAGAGATTTGGGTATCCACCCTCTTTCCATCTCCGACGAGCCGGCAGAGATTGATTGCGCGATCTCCACACACTAGAAGGTTCGGCAAACACCTATAAAAGGCTCCCCAGACCCAGCGGCAGATCCTTAGCTTGATTTTGACGGAGATTCCCCCAAATTTCCCTCTCTCCCATCTCCGGCCAAGAGACCCACAAGCTTCGGCGACCTCCTCCCCTCCTTCTCGTCGCTCTACTGCCATACCAGTAGCAGAGTCAACTTCGCCACTTCCTCCTACGTCGCGCCATACCAAGCGCACGTGCCCCTGACCTCATCCTCGTCGCCGCTCCCTCCCTCAGGGTTCTTCTTCCCCGATGACAGCAGTTACGCGCCGTCCACTCCACTGCCTCCCTTCCTTCCAAATCACTCCAGATACCCTCTCCATCCTCTCCTCTCTCTTTTCCCCGTGCTATTTTATCTAATTACCCCCCGACAGTGCCTGAACACCTCCATCTTCCTCGCCTCCGACCGACCTCCGGTGAGCCGCTCCCACCACTCCGCCCCTCCACACGGCTCGCCAACACTCTCATAAGCTCCGCCTCACCACCAGGAGCAACTTCCGCCCATCCATCATCCTTCTACACCTCCACCATAGTCCCCCGAACAACCGCACACTTCCGGCCACAGGTTGACCTAGGCAAGCACGCCTAGGCCATCCTGCGGCCTGCAGCACCGCGCATCATCTTCGCCGTGCCACGGCGAAGGTGCCCAACCAGTCTGATTGGGCCAATAGGCCGTGCTTGTGTATGACAGGTTTCAGCTCCTACCGCCATTGACGGTTGAAGCAACAAGCAGCTTCGCAGCAGCTCCAGGTGTCAGATCTCCCAGGTTCCAGGCGCAGCAGGTTCACGCGAGTCTTGCAAAGCCCTCGGGGCCAGCAAGTCGCGCTGCGAAGCTCCCAGCCTTGGCCATAGCACGAAGAGAGCTCTGCGGGCGTGCATGGAATTGGGACAGATCAGATAGTCCCACATTGTGGAATCGCAACGCACAAGTATGGTTTAAATTATTTTTGTGCTTTATGCTCACTGCCTCCGAAAGCACAGGGGTGAGGTCCCTCACCTGACCCACGCCTGCCTCGTCCGCGGTTTCACCTCACGGATCTGGCGGGATCCGACCCAACCCAAACCTACGCACTCCTCGCGCATCACCCACCTGCAGGTGTGCCTAGTCCCAGGTGCGAATCTGACCCGATTACCCGTTTGGCTCTGGGAGAGCATCCTTGAGCGAATTACAGAGAAAGAGAGAGACGTTTGGGTAGTGGGACAGGGGTAGGTTTTGCATTGGTTGTGGTTTGCGTAGGAAAGAAAGAGCAGAGGAAGAAGCGAACACTTAACCACTGCAGCAAGGGAAGAAAAGAAGGAAGAAGAGGTTGAGTGTAGCAGAGAAAGAAGGAGAAGCCCTCGCAGAGAAGACAAGGAAGGAGAAAACTTCGAAGGAAAAGCACAAAGAAGGAACAGGAGCAGAAGAAGAAGGAACTCTGAAGAAAGGAAGCTGAGCAAGGCAGAGATCTGAGAGAAGGAAGGACTGCAGAAAAGCCCAAAAAGAAAAGGAAGACAAGCGAGGAACAAAGGCAGGAAGAAGAAGCCTTCGCAAGAAAAGAAGCAGAGAAGACAAAGAAGAACAAGGCAGAAGAGAGAAAGAAGATTACATTTAAGATGTCTGATATAGAAATCAGACGTCCAATTCTATTTTCTTTTAGAAATTCTTTTTATATAACTCTCTCTTTTAATCAATTACTTTCATTTAGATGTTGCATTCTTTGGTTTTGAAAGTACTGAGATTGCTCCCTGTGTTCGACCTCGGAGACTCCCATTTTTTGAGTAATAAAATTCTCTATATTTGTTTGAACGTTTTTTCGGTTATACTATAACGTGATATTCTCTTTAAAACCCGCACAAAAGCAGACGAACATTTTGGCGCCGTTGCCGGGGAGCAATGGGCACTTTTAAAGCTTTTGATTACAACTTTTCTATCCAATATTTGACCTAACTTCTCTCTTTTGTTGTTTTCAAGCAGGGAAAGCAAAACAAAAAGGAAAGAACAATAACTGCACAACAGACTCTCCAAGGAACAGGTAATTTCCATAAGCCCTCCATCTTGACCCTCTCAAAATCTAAAAAGGAAAAAAAGAAAAAAAATCAACTTAGGGCTACCTGTTTCATATTTAGTAACTCATCAAGTTGCCTGATTTTCATTTCAACACATTTTTGTCTGTTCATCCAACTAAGGCAACTAAGGCTAAAACTTTCTTGATTGAGCCCTAGGTGCTAGTTTCTGTGGCAACTAAATTGGACCCACTAGAGCCAAGTTAGGGATTGCAAAGCTAGGGTTTTTAGAGACACATCTTCTCTGAAACAAAGAAACAAATTTTCCAAAAAGGGGTGTGCCTAAACTGTGTTTGAAAAGATCTATACAAGAGGAACCCTAAGCAAATCAGGCTGTTAATCCGCTTGAACCATAAAAGAAAGGACCTAAAAACTCTCAAAGGAACAAAAGGTGAAGTTGATCCCTTGGGTCAACCAACCTTAAAATTAGGTCACTTTTTCACTAAAAATACCTAAAAGTTCAAGTGGAACATTAAGCACCTTGATCTTAAAGTAAAAAAGGTAGACTTAAGAGGTCAAGGTCCCCATTCTGGTCTACCTGGACTCGCAGTGACAAGAGAGGTTGCATGGGGGAAACCCTGTAACTCGTGGGGATGCTCTACCGTGTAGGGGTCTTTGCGGGACTCTCCCTCTCTGGCTGCCAAGGTATTTCTCAGGTGGACAATCTTCTGATCTAGGGGTCCATCTGCCTCGAACCTCTATAGTCACCCAACAATTTTTGGGTGTCTTGATTGGGTCCAGCACCTTCTAAATCTCATCACATCCTTCGGTGCATGTTCAGTAGGAGGTCCTTAAGGCCACCCTTAAGACCTCCTTTAGAAATTCACTCTCGTTGAGGCCAAGCCTCGACGCCCTTGTTTGTGCAGCAACCCCACTATATAAATCTTTCATCTGATTCAGACCCCGGTTCTCCTTCTTCGTCCATCATGGCACAACCCATTGAAGAGGAGAACAACCTTGAACACCAACTTCAACGCCTGAACGATCTCTTTCAAAACTTTGTAAACCCACCGCAGCGACCTATGATGTGAGATCACTATAATCCAGCTGCGGTAGCAATCGAACCCTGAGTACGAATCCCAATTGGAGGACCTAATTCTGAACTGAAGCCCAATATGATTCATGCCATACCGAAGTTCCATGGGCTTAACTCTGAGGATCCATTCCAACACATCAAACAACTCAAGCATCCGGCCCAGACCTTCGGGTCAGATGTACAAAACAGGGATATCCTACTCATGAAAATGTTTTCGTTCTCCCTCTTGGATAAGGCCGCACATTGGTATCAAACTCAGACCCGTCCGATCAACACATGGGAGGAATTGCAGTCTGAATTTTTGAAAAAATTCTTCCCCGTTGGCCGGACGAATGCCTTGTGCCACCAGATCACTCATTGCACTCAACAACCAGGAGAACCTCTTCATGAAGCTTGGGATCGATTCCTAGATCTCATGCGAAAGTGCCCCCATCATGGAGTTCCTAAGTGGGAACAAGTCCAGTCTTTTTACCAGGGACTCCGTGAAGATATTCACTTATTCGTCAATGCAACATGCGGAGGAAACATCATGGGTCAACACAAGGACACGGTGTGGGAGATTCTCGAAAACATGTGTGAGAACTCCATAAATAATGACTCCATGGGCTTATTCGACAGGACGAATGCCCGCACATCGACGAATCTAAGAGGGACACATGAGATGTAGGACCTGTCCACTTTCGTCGACTTGGAAATGATGGCCAGTCGGTTGGACAAGGTTTCTATCATAGAAAAGAAGGTGGACGAGCTAACTCGACATTTGCAGCAAGCCACCTCTACGCAAAACTCTTTTGCACGACCGAAACTGTGCAAAACATAATCACCAATCTGCCAAGGGGATGGACCCATATCCACCCCCGTCTGCCTCTCGGACCGGAGTGACCTCCGATCCATTCTACCTGAGTTGGGGGAACTCTAATCCCTCATATTCTGACTTTCCCGAGGTTCTTCAGAACTGCGAGGACCTCAACACCATCCAGAATGACCCATTCTCCAATACCTACAACCCTGGATGGCGAAATCATCCTAACTTTCAGTGGGCGGGAAATTCTCAAACACCACCATATCAACCCCGTCCACAAGCCTCTCGTCCATTTCAGCCGCCTCAACCTCGGCCCAATCCCACCTACCAATCTGGGCAAAACCAGGATCAAATGACTCTTATCCTTCAAGCACTGGCTGACATTCAAAAGACAAATGCGGCAATGCAAAAACAGCACAAGGACGAGATCACAGAGGTTCGCAACCAACTGGCCCAGATGGAAAATTCCGGCCAACCTGGTACCCTTCCCTCGCAACCTCTGCCCAACCCAAATAACGTGCTAACCCAGAAGCACGTTATGAATCCAAATGCAGGCTAAACACATGTGATTTATCAGGCCCCTACTGCTCCATCGCCAGACGGGATGGAAGCTTCAACATCGTATGCGGGGTTTCAGTAGCAGCCACCCCTCCTACCTAACCCAAATCAGGCCGGATTGAACTCTGTAACAACACGTAGTGGTAAAACAACCCAAGACCCACATTATCCGAACCACTCCAAGCCTGATAATAGCCAAGACCCTAGGATAGTTATCCAAGATACCACTGTCCCAGATCAAGAACCTGGACCTATCCTAGAGGAACCAACTAGGATCCCATTTCCTGAGGCCTTGACCAAAGGAAAAAGAATAACCAAACCCATGGCTCCCGAGGAGGATCTGGTCAAGCTCTTTGAACAGGTCCAGATAAACATCCCGTTGATGGATGCAATTCGCCACATACCAGCTTATGCAAGATTCTTGAAAGACATATGTACACCTAAACGTAAGCCACGAACCAAGGATGGGAATCCAATCGTACTGTCAGAGCAAGCCAGCTCTGTCACCTTGAGCAAACTCCCACCCAAGGCTAAAGACCCAGGAACTCCCTTGATTTCTTGTAAAATTGGTGAAACCCAATTTGATAGAGCCCTACTAGACCTAGGTGCCTCCATAAATTTAATACCTACATCTCTCCTTAACCACCTTGAAGAATCTGAACTTAAACCCACTGAGGTGACATTGCAATTAGCCGATCGATCCATCAAGTCACCCAAAGGAATACTCGAGGATGTCATTGTTAGGGTACGAGATTTTTATTTTCCAGTGGACTTCATAGTACTGGACATGGATGCACCTAAGAACCCAAGGACACACCAATCATATTAGGGAGACCCTTCTTGGCCATTGCTAGGGCCAACATAAACTCCGAAGAGGGCCAGATAGAATTAAAATTTAGGAATCAAAACATGAAGATTGACATTTTCAAGGCCCAACAACGGATTAATTGCGGTGTTATACAGGAAATATGTGATGTCAGAGCCTGGTTGATGAATTGCATATAGAGGACAACCTGATTACCCTTGATCAACCACTGGAGAATCAAAACCCACTAGCAGAGGAGTGCGAACATGATCTAGACACACCTATGACTCCTACCATTGCCCCTGATACAAACCCTGAACCACTTGCTGCTGCTGACAACCCTGTCATGGAACTCAAACCCCTTCCCGAACATCTGAAGTACGTCTTTTTGGATTCAAATAAGACGTTTCCTGTGATTATCAATTCTTGACTCACACCTGACCAGGAACTCAGTTTGATTTCTGTTCTCTAGCAACATCGTAGAGCCATTGGATGGACTCTCGATGATTTGACTAGTATAAGCCCTTCATACTGCACACATCGAATCTACACAGAAGAAGGTGCACGACCTTCAAGAGAAATGCAAAGACACCTAAACCTTAATCTACAAGAGGTCGTGAAAAAGGAGATCATAAAGTGGTTAGATGCAGGGATCATCTACCCGATCTCCGACAGTCGTTGGGTGAGTCCAATACAAGTTGTGCCTAAAAAGGCAGGACTTACCATCATCACGACTGAAATCGGAGAAGTCATTCCAACCCGAATAGCTAACTCGTGGAGAGTCTGCATTGATTACAGAAGACTCAATTCCTCCAGGAAGAAGGATCATTTCCCACTACCGTTCAGTGATCAGATCCTAGAAAAACTAGCCGGAAATAGGTTCTTCTGCTTTCTTGACGGGTACTCCGGTTACAATCAGGTGGCAATCCATGCAGAGGACCAAGAAAAGACCACATTCACCTACCCCTTCGGGACGTACGCGTTTCGAAGGATGCCATTCAGTCTCTGCAATGCACCCGCAACTTTTCAGCGGTGCATGCTTGCCATATTCTCAGATATGGTAGGTGATTATCTGGAAGTCTTCATGGATGACTTTTCAATTTTTGGACAATCATTTGATGATTGCCTCCAACACTTGGTCCAAATACTCAGGCGATGCATTGAGGTGAATTTGATTCTTTCCTGGGAAAAGAGCCATTTCATGGTGCCTGAGGGAATTGTCCTGGGACATTTAATCTCGGAGAAAGGCATCCAAGTGGATCGAGCTAAGGTTAACCTGATTTCCAAGCTCCCTATGCCTAGCTCAATTAAGGACATTCGATCTTTTTTGGGTCACGTCGGTTTTTACCGTCGATTTATCCCTGATTTCTCCAAAATCGCGCACCCCCTGACCAATCTTCTCTCCAAGGATGTGCCTTTCGAGATTTTCAAGGAATGCACTCAAGCATTTGAGATCCTACGTGACCGAGTCACCTAAGCCCCGATCCTACAGTCCCCTGATTGGTCTCAACCCTTTGAGATCATGTGTGATGCATCTGACTTTGCTGTAGGAGTGGCTCTGGGGCAAAAAATTGATGAGAAACCTGTGGTCATTTACTACGCCAGTAAAACATTGGATGAGGCTCAGCATAACTATACGGTTACTGAGAAAGAGCTGCTAGCCGTAGTATTTGCCCTGGAAAAATTCAAATCATACCTTCTAGGTTCCCGTGTTATCATATACTCGGATCACACAGCTGTGAGGCATCTCCTTGCAAAGAAGGACACGAAACCTCAATTAATCCGATGGATCTTGCTATTGCAAGAATTTGACCTCGAGATTTGCGACAAGGCGGGAAAGCAGAATGTGGTAGCTGATCACTTGTCCCGCCTTCCTTCTGAAATAATCGACCCTTCCGGACTTATTACAGAACATTTCCCTGATGAGCACCTCTTGACTATTAGTACAAGTCTTCCATAGTTCGCTGATATAGTTAATTACCTGGCATCACATCAGATTCCGCCCGATTGGCCGAAGGCCAAAAAGGACAAATTGCGTTCCGATGCCAAGTATTACCTATGGGAAGACCCGTATCTATTCTGCATTGGTGCTGATCAGATAATTCGATGGTGCGTCACGGAAGTGGAAATCAAAGACATACTCTCATTCTGCCATGACCAGGCATGCGGTGGACATTTTTCAGGACATAAAACCGCATCAAAAGTCCTCCAGTGTGGCTTTTACTGGCCCACAATTTTCAAGGATGCATACGATCACTGTAAGGCATGTTCCCATTGCCAGACTCTGGGCAACATGAGCCATAAAGACATGATGCCTCTACAGCCGATCTTGGTATGCGAAATTTTTTATATTTGGGGGATTGATTTCATGGGACCCTTCCCGATCTCGGCTGGCTTCGAATACATCTTACTCGTAGTTGACTATGTTTCCAAGTGGATACAAGCCATTCCGACCCGAACCAACAATCATAAAGTTGTTATAAAATTCCTTCATCAAAACATTTTCTCAAGGTTCGGGATTCCACGGGCTATAATTTCCGACGGATGGACCCATTTTACAAACGCTCAGTTCAGGTCACTGATGACCAAATACGGGGTGTCACACCGAATCTCTACTCCTTACCACCCCCAAACTAATGGTCTAGCTGAGCTATCTAACCGAGAGATCAAGAAGATCCTTCAGCTTACTGTTCGACTTGATAAAAAAGATTGGTCTTCTCGGCTTCCAGAAGCATTCTGGGCCTATAGGACCGCCCACAAGACCCAACTAGGAATGTCTCCCTTCAGACTAGTGTACGGGAAGGCATGTCACCTCCCCTCGAATTGGAGCATAAAGCCTATTGGGCAGTACGGACTTGTAATCTAGACCTTTCTAAGGCTGGAACCCACAAAAGACTTCAAATGAGCAAGATCGATGAATTATGCCACGATGCGTATGAGAACTCGCGAATTTACAAGGAATGGGTTAAAGCTTTTCACGACAAACACATTTCTAGAAAGGTCTTTCATCCTGGTCAAAAGGTTTTACTCTTTGATGCCAGACTCAAATTATTCCCAGGAAAGCTAAGATCCAAGTGGGTCGGACCCTACCTAGTCCGACAAATCTTCAGAAATGGAGCCATTGAAATCAGCCCACCCAGCCATGATTCTGAACCCTTTGTCGTGAACGGTCAGAGACTCAAGCCGTTCATTGACATGACCAATATAGTTTTGGCTGAGTCATCCTTTACCCTCCATTCCTCTTGAGCTCATTGCGCCCAGCCGATGGCGTAAAACTCAGCGCTTAACGGGAGGCAACCCGTCATTCTTTGAAAAACCCGAAACCTTTTCTGACATCTCTATGCGGAACTCATATTGCACTTTAGGGTTCATCCATTAGAATAGCCAACTTCACCTCAGGTATACCTACCCGAGATTAGAAATCGTTCGCAACAAGTCACTTCGACCCATTCACTCACCACACACCTGTCTTAATGCATGAACTAAGCTGAATTCGAACCCACCTAATTTACAATGGGGACATTGCAAATCTTAGGCATGGGGGGGTATGAAAGTGCAAAATGTCAGAAAATTCATATAAAGAAAGGGTTTCATAAAAAAAAAAAAAGACTTGATAGAGGGGAGGAACAATTCAGGGTCATACAAATGAGAGGAGGAAAAGAAAGAAAAATGACAAAAAGTAGAACAAAATGAAAATGAAAAGAAACAGTCATTAGTAAAAGATTAAGGGGTTAACTGAAGTTCTAGACCAAATCAAGAAAAAAGAAAAGTGCTACGGAGACATAACAAGAGTTTAGCGGGAATGCTGGTCCTAGGCCTCTTAGGCTAGAATCTTTAGCTTAAAAATTCACGTATCCATTAAAATCTAGATAATCCTCAAGAGGTTGAGGAAAATGCGAAGCTTGAGTATTAGGTCTAAGGCTTAGGAAGTATTTGGCCTCGTTAACCGACTTCCGGTTTGCAGGATTCGGTAACCTAAGCACCCCAAATCCACACACAGCCTGGTTCAGTGCGCATAAACATCCAAATCACGCGAAAAGCATTTAATGTTCTGAAAAAGTCACCTAGATAAAGAGCAGCCAATCAACACAAATTGATTTTGACGAGTTCCCAGCACGGAGAGGCGGGAAATTCCCCTCTTAGATGCGTAACAACATAGCGTCTCCTCGGTGCTTGTCTCTTAGGATATTTAAATATCCTACTGGGGGCATGTAAGCACTCTGTTGGTTCAGATACCATGGGTGGCATTATCATGAAATGTCGATCGCCAGGGTCTGAATTCGGCCACGGAACGCCATGTGCGGGATTATCTCGAAATCTCGAAAGCCAGGGTTCTGGGGGTTGCCATGGGCGGGATTATCTCAAAATCTCGAAAGCCAGGGACCCTTGAGGATTGATGATGGGGACGAGGAATCCGATACGGACCGTGTTGAGAAGCTAATCCGAAGCTAGAAATAAAAAGAAAAGAGAGAGAAAATCTCTCCAAACAAATAATCTTCTATCTCTCTCTTACAAAAAATGTACTGTAAAACTGAACCTAGGCTAAAAAAATGTCTCAAGCACGGGTGCTTTAACCGCGGAGTCCAACAAACCCTAGGTTAGTTTCTGTGGGCCGTAGAAACCTTTGCGGAGGACTGAGGCTAAAGCGGGTCAAGTCCAGATTTTGGTTGGTACGTGAGTACCTCTAGGCCTATTTTCGACATTCCTACCTAATCACAAAAGAAAAGGAGAAGCACTTATCATGATTGTTGACAGACACTCAGGGTCTAGAATGAAAGTTAAAACTTTGAAATTTTGATAAGGGACTAGCAAAAGATAGGCATGAGGGTATGATGAGAACCTCATCATGAGTCATTACTAGCTCATTTTGACCCAATAAAGAAGATAAAAGCTCCTACATAACCGAGAAGAAGGCTTAACTGAAGGAATAAGTGCTCTGAGAAGAAAATATGAAATAAAGGCTAAAACTGTAATTTTACCATTGCAGTACATAAACGGGATTTCTCAGAGGCAAAACATAGGTCAAATGGGCTAAATGAGATAAAAAGTGGGTTGAGTCAATCAGAAATGGGTTTATGTGCAATATAGGAATTAAATGACACTTGATAACCCTAAAATAGACCCACTTAAATTAACAAGGTTTCGGTCAGGATAAAAATCAAGTAAACCCTCTAAAAATCATGGAAAAATATCCTCTAGGGTTTAAAACACTCAATTTGGCCTTTGGAACCAGTTTGACATAGATTAGGGTCCTAGCACAATAATAGACCTAATTTTGGTTTTTATGCAAAATGTCCAGTCAGACGAGGCCAAACCTAAAATCCAACTTCACCATTGGATTCCTTACGTCAAAATTAGGTTTGTACCAAAATTTGGACACAAGGACAGGTCATCTTGACCTACTTTGCAATTTAGTACACCCAAATCATAATTTGATCCCTATCTTTTGAATATCTTTGCAGAAAGCTCCCTATGTTCCTCGCCACCTTTGCAATCAGGTCCTGCCGCCATTGTTAGGGCAGAACCGATCTCCGGCGAGGTTTAGAGAGGGATTCCTCCCCAATCCCTCAGAGATTCCCTCCCAGAAATGGAAGGGAGATTCTCTGAGGAATTCCCTTCCTTCTAAAGCCAATTACAATCTCTGGTGTGAACCCAATCTCTCGTGCGAACGCATGAGAGATTTGGGTATCCACGCTCTTTCCATCTCCGGTGAGCCGGCGGAGATTGATTGCGCGATCTCCACGCGCTAGAAGGTTCGGCCAACACCTATGAAAGGCTCCCCAGACCCGGTCGCAGATCCTCAGCTTGATTTTGACGAAGATTCCCCCAAATTTCCCTCTCTCCCATCTCCGGCCAAGAGACCCAGAAGCTTCGGCAACCTCCTCCCCTCCTTCTCGTCGCTCTGCTGCCATACCAGCAGCAGAGTCAACTTCGCCACTTCCTCCCACGTCGTGCCATACCAAGCGCTCATGCCCCTGACCTCATCCTCATCACCGCTCCCTCCCTCATGGTTCTTCTTCGTCGACGACGGCAGTTATGCGTCGTCCACTCTGCTGCCTCCGTTCCTTCCAGATCACTCCAGATACCCTCTCCATCCTCTCCTCTCTTTTCTCCCTGCTATTTTATCTAATTGCCCCTTGACAGTGCCTGAACACCTCCATCTTCCTGGCCTCCGACCGACCTCCGGTGAGCCGCTCCCACCACTCCGCCCCTCCACACGACTCACCAACACTCTCATAAGCTCCGCCTCACCACCAGGAGCAACTTCCGCCCATCCATCATCCTTCTACACCTCCACCATAGTCCCCCGAACAACCCCACACTTCCGGCCACAGGTTGACCTAGGCAAGCACGCCTAGGCCATCCTGCGGCCTGCAGCACCGCGCATCATCTTCGCCGTGCCACGGCGAAGGTGCCCAGCTAGTCTGATTGGGCCAATAGGCCGTGCTTGTGTATGACAGGTTTTAGCTCCTGCCGCCATTGACAGTTGAAGCAGCAAGCAGCTTCACAGCAGCTCCAGGTGTCAGATCTCCCAGGTTCCAGGTGTAGCAGGTTCACGCAAGTGTTGCGAAGCCCTTGGGGCCAGCAAGTCACGCTGCGAAGCTCCCAGCCTTGGCCATAGCACGAAGAGAGCTCTGCGGGCACGTGTGGAATTGGGACAGATCAGATAGTCCCACATCGTGGAATCGCAACGCGCAGGTATGGTTTAAATTATTTTTGTGCTTTATGCTCACTGCCTCCGAAAGCACAGGGGTGAGGTCCCTCACCTGACCCACGCCTGCCTCATCCGCGGTTTCACCTCACGGATCTGGCGGGATTCGACCCGACCCAAACCTACGCACTCTCGCGCATCACCCACCTGTAGGTGCGCCTGGTCCTGGGTGCGAATCCGACCCTATTACCCGTGTGGCTCTGGGAGAGCATCCTTGAGCGAATTGCAGAGAAAGAGAGAGACGTTTGGGTAGAGGGACGGGGGTAGGTTTTGCATTGGCTGTGGTTTGTGCAGGAAAGAAGGAGTAGAGGAAGAAGCGAACACTTAGCCACTGCAGCAAGGGAAGAAAAGAAGGAAGAAGAGGCTGAGTGTAGCAGAGAAAGAAGGAGAAGCCCTCGCAGAGAAGACAAGGAAGGAGAAAACTTCGAAGGAAAAGCAAAAAGAAGGAACAGGAGCAGAAGAAGAAGGAACTCTGAAGAAATGAAGCTAAGCAAGGCAGAGATCTGAGAGAAGGAAGGACTGTAGAAAAGCCCAAAAAGAAAAGGAAGACAAGAGAGGAACAAAGGCAGGAAGAAGAACCCTTCGCAAGAAAAGAAGCAGAGAAGACAAAGAAGAAGAAGGCATAAGAGAGAAAGAAGATTACATTTAAGACGTCTGATATAGAAATCAGACATCCAATTCTGTTTTCTTTTAGAAATTCTTTTTATATAACTCTCTCTTTTAATCAATTACTTTCATTTAAAAGTTGCATTCTTTGGTTTTGAAAGTACTGAGATTACTCCCTGTGTTCGACCTCGGAGACTTCCATTTTTCGAGTAATAAAATTCTCTATATTTGTTTGAACATTTTGTCGGTTATACTACAACGTGATATTCTCTTTAAAACCCGCACAAAAGTGTACGAACAACTAGGCCCATAGGTGTGTGTGGTGGGCGAGGAGTGCGCAGGTAGTCGGGTCAAATACCAGGTCTACGGAGCGTGGGGCACGGACGAGGCATGATTGGGTGAGTGGGACCTCACCCCATGTCAGGTGGCGATAAGCCCCTGACAGTTTTTCAATTTATGTTGCGTCTCCTGCTCACAGACCTCTAAGGTGGGACTAAATGTCCCACCCGCTTCTTGCGAGCGCCTGCAGCAGATCTTCACTTGATTGCTAAGGCTGTAGGGCTTTGGCCTTCAATTGATGGGCTGAAGCTGTTCACGAAGGGAAACCGCACGTCTGGGACTTGGACTCCTGGCACCTGGAGGTGAAGCTGACGCTAGCAAGCTCCTTGAAGCTCGCTTTAATGGCAGGAAAAGCACCTATACCTATTGACATGAATATAGCCTCACGGTCTTGTCAAATTACTCAGAAGGCTTCGTCGTGACATGATGAAGGTGGCCCAGGTGTCGATGTGGCGTGGGACGGCCTGGGCATGCGTACGTTGGTCATTTTGTGGTCGTGGAGTTGGGTGTGTTCGGGGGGAGTGAGTGGAGGTTGTGGCGGTTAATGGAGAGGGGGAACATGATCAGTGGGATGAGGCGATGCTTCCGAGGTGGTTGGCAAGGTGGGTGGGTGCATGGAGTGGTGGATGCACCTCATTGGTGGTCTGCCAGAGGTGGAGAAGATGACCGTGATATGTGGTTGTCGAGGCGTGAAATTAGAAAGAGATAAGGGGAAAAGAAAGAGTAGAGGAAGGGGAGTTATCTGCAAGGTGCTGGACGATGGAGGAGCAGAGGGGGCGAACAACGTGTATATCCCATCGCTGGAGACGAGAGCAAGAGAGGCGCGGATGCAGGTGTGGTGCGACGCGGACGAAGGAGGTGGAGACAACTATGCCACTGGTATGGTGGCAAAGCGATGAGAAGAAGGAGGAGGAGTCATCGGATCTTCTCGAGCTTTTTGGCCAGAGGAGAAGAGAGGAAGATGGGGTATTCTCAGGCCAAAACAAGATTGAATTGATCGGGAGGATCTGGGGTCGCTTTTATAGTTGCGGGTAGAGGGTGTTATGCTTGGAAGGCAAGCTTCCAAGCACGGCAACCTTGCCAGACTTGGAAGGTCGAGAGATACCCAAATCTCTCATGCATTCGCATGAGAGATTGGGTGGAAATCAGAGCTCATGATTGGGTTCATACGAACAGGAATTCCTTAGAGAATCTCCCTTTCAAATTTGAGAGGGATTCGCTGAGGAATCAAGAAGATATCCCCATTGAATCCTCGCTGGAGTAGGATTCCTTCGCTGTAATGGTGGAGGGACCTAATTGCAAAGAACGACGAGGAAGCTAGGGGAGTGTCTGCAAGGGTTTTCGAAAGCTAGGGGCATAAATATAATTGGGTTGGACTGTTTTGCAAAGTAGATCAAGGTGAACTCCCCTTAGGTCCAAATTTTGGTATAAACCTAATTTGGACCTAAGGAATCCAATGGTGAAGTTGGATTTTAGGTTTGACCATGTTTGACTATGCATTTTACAAAAAAACCTAATTTAGGTAAATATTTGACTAGGACCCCTATTTAGGTCAAAATAGGTTCTAAAGGCCAAATTGAAGGTTCTAAACCCTAGATGATATTTTTATATGAATTTTAGAGGGTTTAGTTGAATTTTATTGTGACCAGAACCTTGTTAAATTAAGTTGGTCTATTTTAAGGTTACAAGAAGTCATTTAATTTCTAGATTTCACATTAACACTTTTCTGATTGAACCAACCCACTTTTTATCTTGTTAAGACCAATTGACCTATGTTTAGTCCCTAAGAAATCCCGTTGTTGCACTACAATGGTAAAATTACAGTTTTACCCTTTGTTTCTTACTTTTCTCTTAGACTGATTATTCCTTGAGTTAGGCCCTTCATTTGGTTATGTAGGAGCTTTTGTTCTTTTTTCTAGGTCAAAATGAGCTAGTTAGGGCTCATGATGGTGTTCCCATCACACCACTCTTCTGATTTTAAACTTAAAAGGACCATCTAGCACTATCTACTCTTAAGGTTTCACACTAGGGTAGAGCACACATGCATTTCCATTCATAAAGGAAATCTATCAAACAAATGGTATTTGCAAAACCCTTGTGTGCCTCATCAAAACCCTTGATTAAGATATTAACTCAAGTGAACCCTAAAACTAATTAATACAAGCATTTTGAACCTTAAAATTCACTTCATCGTAAAAAGAAATTACTTGTGAACCCCTTACCTATGCACTTTACACATTTGAAAATCAATCTTAAGGGCAACACCCCCTAATGCCCATCATATTCCAAAAGTATATTATGACTGAACCTAAAACTGAGTAGACATGCCCTAGGCAGGACTAATCTTCTTGGGGACTTGAAATTAGATTGGGCTAAGGCTAAGGCCTTGTCTACTTGGACCCACTGGTGACAAGAAAGGTCGGTACGGTAACTACGTTAACCTTTAGTGGTGTCCTGCCGTGCGGGGTGTCCTAGGGGGTCCCACCCTTCTGGCCAGCCATGTAATTCAAGGGTTGACCTAACCTAGTCATGTTTTGGGGAACCAGGATTAGGTCTATTTAGGGTTTACCCTCTAAGGATTAGTTTGATTACTTGCATTGAAAGGGTGGGGTATTCTCTAATCTGTCTTCTCCCTCTCATCTACGACATTATTCTAGTGCATGCAAGGTAGAAGATCTCTACATCCTAATTTGCTACCACCTTTAGAAAGAATTCCTAGGAGAAGACCTGTTTGTCCAGAATCTGAATCTGAACCCTCTGCAATGGCTAGTCACCATATGGAAGATGAGATTGAAGAGAAAGAACAAAATCTGGATCCAATGACTCTTCTAAAATGGCAGATCACTAAGTAAGGACAGCGTCATGATAGATAAATAGAGGTCATAGTGCAGGCCATTACTCGATTCCAAAACGGAACAGTAGACCGGCCTCTCCATGATTTTTGCAATCCTCCTGTAGCCCAACCTGAACCTTTTGTCAAGGTACCTCAGGATGGGGATGATTTTGAACTCAAACAACAGATCATCAGTCTAAATCCACACCTCCATGGCCGTGAGTCTGATGACCCCTTCCACTACCTTGAAGAACTTCTACACATAGGTAGGACCTTTAGCCCTAGGAACATAAATGAAGGTACTTTAATGATGAAAATGTTTGCATTCTCCTTAAAAAATAAAGCTGATCATTGGTTGAGGACTATTGGTAGACCAATACTAACATAGGAACATTTAAGAAGCACATTCCTAAAAAATTTCTTTCCCATAGGAAAAACCAATGCCCTTAGATGTGCCATTACAACCTTTAACCAGAACCTTGGGGAACAACTACATGAGGCTTGGGAGAGATTTAATGATTTGGCTAGGAAATGCCCTCATCATGGGATTCCGAAGTGGCACTTGACCAACATTTTTTATTATGGGTTAAGTGACAATTTGAAGAATTTTGCTGATGCAACATGTGGGGGCAATTTCCTAAGCAAAGATGCTAAGGGTGCTTTTCAATTATTTAAGAATATGAGTGAAAATTCCCTCAACAATGCCTCAATGTCCGCCTTTAATAAAGCAAATCAACCAAGTGGAGTTTATGAAGTTAAGGATAATTCAAACTCGGTTGATTTAGAGCTAATTACACAATGATCGGACAAGGTGTAACTCGTGGGAAAGAATGCAGAAAGTTTGGATAAGAAACTGGACAACCTTTTGAAGGGCAGGAGTTCCTTAGGTACACACTCCAAGTTAAATCCTATGCCTACCCAAGAAGTTCCTATGTTAACCCATACCCAACTCTCCAACCCTTTAGGTCAGGAAATGGTGCACAATCTTAATGACCTGACCTTGGCTCCATTTATGAGCCAACTCTACTTGGACCCATCTCTTTCTGGTTACCAAGGAGGGACTTTGATGCCCTCAAATTCTGAACTAGGCATCCTGATGTAAACATGTTTACACTACCTAAGATGTCTATCTATGCATGTTCTTAAGCATAGAATTGTATTGCATACTATAAATATTGCATAACATGCATCATCTTGCATTTAGATTAGTTTGAATAGAATGGAGGTTAATTGTCTCTTTTTATGGTCAGGGATAGGGCGACTATTTATCGGGGCCTCAGATCGAAGATCCAACCGTACGGATCTGATCAAGGCGATGATTGGAGTTCAACGACTCCAAGATCACCCTAATCGGATATCCGTAGCATATGATAGAGATTGAGGAACCCTAGAAGATCAAGGGCCAAGATGTGTTAATCCGCACTTCAGATGACAAATCCGACCACACAGATGGATTTAGATCAACGATCGCAGCCTAATGATGCAAAAATAGATCCAATCCGACATCCGTGGCACCATCTACAACTAATAGAAGATGGATGACCTAGATGATGCCACGTGGCACCATCCAGACCCTCCAAATCACTCGTTGCCCTACCTTCTCATCCAACGGCTGATAGTTGATCAAGTTACCTCCCTCAAGCCACATTTCATATGAGAGGAATTCCACATCTAATCTCAACAGTCAAATCAAGATCCAACGGTTAGCATTAAATATCACGTGAACGCTCCTCTATTCCTAGCCACATGCGTAGCGCAGTGGATAAGACCTTACGCGCGTGAGGACGTGGGGTCGAAACCCACTGCGCCTTCAAATCAGAAATTAACACACGTAGGTGCGGGCAAAATCCACCCTAGGATTTTGAGCATGCGGCAACGAGCACGCCACGTGGTGTGACGGATGAGTTGCGTGGCCACAGGTGTGCGCAGCGGCTGAATTCAAAGTGGCGCAGGTGTAATATAGGACGTCCGATCGTGCGATCGGACGGCTAATATGAGATGAACATGGTGCGGGCGAAATCCACCCTAGGATTTTGAGCATGCAGCAACGAGCACGCCACGTGGTGTAACGGATGAGTTGCGTGGCCACAGGTGTGCGCAGCGGCTGAATTCAAAGTGGCGCAGGTGCAATATAGGCCGTCCGATCGTGCGATCGGACGGCTAATATGAGATGAACATGGAGATGCATTGAGGCAGCTGGAGATGAGGAGGACGGGAGCGCGTATCTTTAGCCCACGTTCAGGCCTTTAGTGACGGATTTATCCGTCACTAAAGGTCTTGAATTAATGGTTTTCAAATTGGAATGACCAAAATGCCCCCACTCCTTGCAACTATAAAAGGAGACCCCGTCCACATGAAATTCTCATCCCTTCTCTTCTCTCCCTCTTCAAAGCTCAAGAGAAGCTCGTCCCACACCCGGGATGCTTCTCGCGAGGTAAAGTCAATTTTTCGTCCCCTTTCAGAAGCAGATCCCGCGACAACGATGACGTGCTGCCCTGTTCCCATTCTTCCGCTCTGTCCTTCATCCCGACGTCGTCCCATGCGACCGTTGAGGAGGATATTTCTCTCTCCATTCTTTTAATACTTTCTAGAGTAGATTTACTGCTTTCTAGTGTAATCGTTTTCTATTTTCTAGTCATAATGTTTAGTGAAACAAACAATCTTTTTAATGATGAATTCCATGTTCATTCTACATCTTGTTTTGGTTTCTATTTGTAATATTCTCTCTCTCTCTTACTCTCTCTCTCTTCTATTTATTGTAAATAGTTAGATAGTTCTAATCAATTAATTTACTTCGTGACAAATAAATCAAACGCATGTTTTTAAATCAAACGTCCGCTTCCCTGTGTTCGACCCGGGATTTCCATTCCGGTATAAATTTTATTTTTTGAACATGAGTTCTTCGTTTTCATACTATGACGATAGGTTTTTCAAAAACCAAACACATTAGCATAGCAACCCGTTCAACATTTTGGTGCCGTTGTTGGGGAGGCGATGCTCTTTGATTTTTTCTTCGGATTTTCTAACTTATAAATCATTTACCTCACTTCTCTCCTTTCTTATTGTGATTACAGGTACTCTATCGAGACGAGCAAAAGTGGTAGATTGGAGTAAAGTACTGTGGAAGGTTTTGTAAGTTATCCCCTACCTCCCACCCATTAGATTTCATTTCACCACATAATAACACAAACATCAATCAACCTAGGTGTTCTTATAAACTCTAAGGTTAGATTGTTTGTTATTTGACACCCACACCCACCCCAACCTCCATATTTAAAAAGAAAATTAAAAAAAAAATCTCACAGAGGTACACAACCTCATCTGATTTTCAAACTCAACCAGTAAACCGATCTTTGGAGCCAGTACATGCATCCAAATATATAATTGAGTAGAAATCAGATTAGGTAATCACTTGTATGCCTAATTAAGTGGTGCAACAGGCCAATTGTTTGAGTTGGTTGGGCTGCACCACTTCAATTAAAATCAACTCATCAAGTAGCTGCCATTTAGGTTCAACTATTAGGGATTTACCAGGCACTCCACATTCTTTTAAGTTTTAAAGGAAAACATCTTCACCAATGCTTTCAAAACCTGGTGTGCCAACAAAACTTGTTTGAAAATACCTGAAGTTGAATCCTAAAAGCTACTAAGCAAGATTTGAACCCTAAAATTCACCGCATCAAAAGTAATCTTGCTTGAAAACCACTGGTTGTGCACGCACACACAAATCAATCAATCATTAAGGGCACAACCCATATAAAGGGCCCATCACATTCCAAAGCACATTCAAATATTTGTATTGCAGGGCGCCTTTCTTCCTCCCATCTCTCATGAATCCTTCCGCATATTACAAATATTCTCACTCTTTCCCTTTTGTTTTGAATTATCCTCAACATGACGATTATCTCAACTCATACTGTAATAAACCATCAGTTAGTTGGGATAACTCGGATTGGGGATACAGTTCCGGACCTCCGTGTTTAGGGTCTAACCTTGAACACTATGATTGTGATTTCTATCTTTCTCAGAGCCACATCGATTATAGATCATCAACCTTTCATGAACAACCTAATACAATCTACAATCAAGAAGGATACACTGATCCTTACCCATCCTCTGATTACACTGCCTTTAGGTCATCACCACCTTTTGAACAATCTGAAATGACCTATTATCAAGAAGGGTATAACGAATCTCAATTCGTTAATTCCCCTACATTGATCCCAAACCCGCCCAACCCTGAACCAACTAATTTGGTTCAGGGTAACCAGGTTCAAGATAATGTTCTGGCTAACTTGAGGAATATCATACAATCTTTATAAGTTTAGCTAATACCTTGCATTGAGAGATTGGAGCCCCTAATTGAAATGATTGATGATTTGAACAAGTATTTGTTGGATTGGCTCCAGGATGTTAAGGATATGAACCCAGGTGAGTTTCTACTTGGGAAGTTAGCAAAATTGAGGATGAGATTTGTGGTTGCTTTAGTTTAGTTGTGGGATGATTCCCAGGATGAACTCTTTCCAAGGAAGCCAATGTCAGAATCGGCTCAGGCACCTATTGGGGGGAACATGTGTTACGAGGCTGACCAGATTGAATTAGAGCAACCAATTAAGGAAGATTTGATTTCTTCACCTGAGATCCCTGAGTTGGGGTACAAGGAAACATATGTCTCCTTGGAAAAGAAAGTGACAGATGATTTTGGGACATACATTAATACGGATCTTGACTTCTTTGATTCTGATGGTGAAGATTCAAGTTGTGAAGTCTCACACGAGTTTACAGAATATGATTTTTGTGAGACGATTGGGCCTGAGGAATCTGATAGATCAGTTGATAGCCCAATAATTGACGATGCTGATCCTATTGGGGCTCACATTACGGATCCAGAATCGCATTTTCTAGAGGATTCAATCTAATGCCCTGATTGTCAGTTACACCCCATTGAGCTTATCGATGATTCTATTTCTGAGATAATTAGACCCAAGTCAATTTTGATTCAGCGACATCATTTAGACTTGGAGATTTCAGATGGGGTGATTAATATGCAAGAGGTCCTAGAATTTGACATGCTGAATAAGGATAGGAGTCGGGAAATTTTGATTTGGGAAGCAAGTTCTGGAGGAAGTAGAAGACTGAGTCAAAGGGTTCCTATTAAGCTGAAACCATCAAACTAGAACCCTTACAACACTTGTTCTGAGGATGTCAAACCCAAGCACACATTCAATGATTATCCTTTTGAGCTTGAGTTCTCTATAACCTGACTCTTTGGTCTTGTGTTGCATCCTCATAAATCGCAGGCTCAACCCCACTTGCATACTAATTTTAGGTTTTGTGTAATTTTTATCTAGAACCTGAGATATTCTCGACTGTGGGGTATTGGTTTGCACCACAATCTGGTGCACATCTGTGGACCTCTGCTGACAAGTCAGAGGTTTCTTCTGTTTATTCTAATTTGACCTGCATCTGTGAATTCTTTATTTCTCTTCTTTATATAGTGTGCCTAGCTGAAGGCACTAAATTCAGCACATATACATTTCTTTTTAGTTTTTATCTCACAGCGGACCTGACATTCACGCAATTCAGGTGCTTTCTACGCTATTCCACTATGTTTTATGTCTTTTCAATACAATGAGGAGATTGCATTAGATAGGCATGGGGGGGTGGGTATTCATCTATGAATTTATTCGTCAGCTCCGTAGATTTATTTTATTTTCTTTTATTTAAAAAAAAAATGGAATTAGGAAAGAGAACTAAGGTTTAAGAAAATTTTCAATCTTAAGAAATACTACATTATGATTTGAACACAAAGAAACTTCAAGTCTTTTGACTTAATCAGGCTGTGTATCCACTAAAATGTGGATTTATTTTTCGAGTCCTCGCCAACCTGAATTCTATTTTAATTGGGGTAAATAAGTTTGGGTGATAAGTACACGACTTATCAATCCACCCTCTGATTTGAGGGAACTTTGAGTTTTTAGCATCTACACACTTTCTTTGCACTGACTCATTGTTCGGCGATTCTTACGGAAATTGGGTAGCTAATGAACCTTCTAGGGTGATATGGCTAGCAAGTTATCATGTGTAACAGCCCATAGGTAGGTTGTCTAGAGCCCAGTCACTAGACCTTTCTTTTTTTGTTGCCTTTAGGTAAATCTTAGACTAGGGAAGCCACCTACTTAAAAAAAAAAATCAAAAAGAAAAGGAGAAAAGAAAAAAAGAAATAAGACACACTTCGCCGCACGAGTATGGCTGGCAAGTTGTCGGTGGTAACAGCTCATCGACCGGTTGTCCAGAACCTAGCTCAATAAATGCACTGAAAATTCACAAAACACTTAGGAAGAAGCAGAGAAGTAGAATAAATCAGGGAGATATACACTGGATTCACCCTTGTGTTGACCCCGTAAAAAAATAAAAGTAGGGAGAAAGCTACCAGTTGTAAAGATACACCTTTAGGCAGAATTTTTTTTTAGGTCACCTAGAGGCGTAGAAATCCGAAGTCCGTTTTAACTGCCGGTCAACAAGTCTATCACATTCACAATAAGATGCTTCGAACTTAAGGTTCTCATCAAATCTTGGGTGAGTTGAATAGATGTAGAAAGCCACTCTTAAATCCTAAAACTTGAAAATCCAAAAAAAATTAGAGAAGAAGAAAAGGAGAAAAATAAAATTTTCTTTGAATAAGGCGAGGGCTTGAGGCAGTTTGCATTTTGGCACATACTCGGGCACTGTTGTGTCTTTGAAAGTTCAGATCCTAAGTAGATATTTTCTTAATGATTGAAAATAACTCAAACCCAAATAATCCAACCTGATTCTTTTATAAATAGCATATAGTTTTTGCTAGGGACTAGAAAAAGATAGGCATGGGGGTATGATGTAAACATGTTTACACTACTTAAGATGTCTATTTATGCATGTTCTTAAGCATAGAATTGCATTGCATACTATAAATATTGCACAACATGCATCATCTTGTATTTAGATTAGTTTGAATAAAATGGAGGTTAATTGTCTCTTTTTATGGTCAGGGACAAGGCGACTATTTATTGGGGCCTCAGATCGAAGATCCAATCATACGGATCTGATCAAGGTGACGATTGGGGTTCAACGACTCCAAGATCCCCCTAATGGGATATCTGTAGCATCAGATTGAGACTAAAGGAACCCTAGAAGATCAAGGGCCAAGATGGTGTTAATTCGTACCTCAGATGACAAATCCGACCGCACAGATGGATTCGGATCAACGATTGCAGCCTAACAGTGCAAAAATCGATCCAATCCGACATCCGTGGCAACATCAACAACTAATAGAAGATGGACGGTCCAAATGATGCCACGTGGCACCATCCAGACCCTCCAAATCACTCGCTGCCCTACCCTCTCATCCAACGGCTGATAGTTGATCAAGTTACCTCCCTCAAGCCACATTTCATAAGAGAGGAATTCCACATCTAATCTCAACCGTCAAATCAAGATCCAACGGTCAGCATTAAATAGCACGTGAATGCTCTTCTTGTGATATACACGTGCGTAGCGCAGTGGATAAGACCTTGCGGTGTGAGGATGCGGGGTCGAAACCCACTGCGCCTTCAAATCAGAAATTAATGCACGCAGGTGCGGGTGAAATTCCACCCTTGGATTTTGATCATGCGGCAACGAGCGCGCCACGTGGCGTAATGGATGAGCTGTGTGGCCGTAGGTGTGAGCAGCGGTTGAATTCAAAGCGACGCAGATGCAATATAGGTCGTCCGATCGTGCGGTCGAATGGCTGATATGAGATGAACGTGGAGATGCGTTGAGGTAGCCAGATATGAGGAGGCGGGGAAGCACGTATCTTTAGCCCACGTTTAAGCCTTTAGTGACAGATTTATCCGTCAGTAAAGGTCCTGAATTAATGTTTTTCAAATTGGAATGACCAAAATGCCCCCACTCCTTGCAACTATAAAAGGAGACCCCCTCCACATGAAATTCCCATCGCTTCTCTTCTCTCCCTCTCCAAAGCTCAAGAGAAGCTTGTCCCACACCCGGGATGCTTCTCGCAAGATAAAGTCAATTTTTCGTCCCCTTTCAGAAGCAGATCCTACGACGACGATGATGTGCTACCCCGTTTCCATTCCTATGCTTCGTCCTCCTTTGTCCTGCTCCGTCCTCCTTCATCCAGGCATCGTCCCGTCCAGCTCGTCCTCCAAGCGATCGTCGAGGAGGATATTTCTCTCTCCATTCTTTTAATTCTTTCTAGAGTAGATTTACTGCTTTCTAGTGTAATCGTTTTCTGCTTTCTAGTCATAATGTTTAGTGAAACAAACAATCTTTTTAATGATGAATTCCATGTTCATTCTACATCTCATTTTGGTTTCTGTTTGTAATATTCTCTCTCTCTCTTACTCTCTTTATCTCCTCTATTTATTGTAAATAGTTAGATAGTTCTAATCAATTAATTTACTTCGTGACAAATAAATCAAACGCGTGTTTTTAAATCAAACGTCTGCCTCCCTATGTTCGACCCGGGATTTCCATTCTGGTATAAATTTTATTTGTTGAGCATGAGTTCTTCGCTTTCATACTACGACGACAGGTTTTTCAAAAACCAAACACATTAGCGTAGCAACCCATCGTTCAACACATCCCGATGCCTAGTTATCCTGAGGATGTGAATGCACTCCAGGGTTACACTAGAAATGATCCCTATTCAAACACTTACAACC
The DNA here is from genome assembly GCA_037157565.1 of Thalassia testudinum. Lineage (NCBI taxonomy): Eukaryota > Viridiplantae > Streptophyta > Magnoliopsida > Alismatales > Hydrocharitaceae > Thalassia > Thalassia testudinum. The sequence goes on along the minus strand of JAZHRO010000031.1, from coordinate 217,803,274 downwards.
CTGGATGGCGCACCTATCCTAACTTTGCTTGGTCAAGTCAGAAACCCACCCAGGGTCCTAACTTGATTAAGCCAAACACTTACAGGCAACCCACTAGGTACACACAACCATGCACATATTAGACACAACCTACTCAGGAAAACCAGCCCTCTAATCTGAGTCTAGTCCTCAAGGAAATGCAAAAAATTTATCTTAGACATAAGGAAGAAATAAATCAATTGAGGACAGAATTGACGAGACAACTAGACCAGCTAGTTGATGTTAGACAACACAGGATGCTACCATCCCAACCCGTCCCCAACCTGAGGAACTTCAATAAGGTTAACTAGAACAACACACAGGAGCAACAGGCACATATAGTTCAACCTACTCCCCAACACCCACCTAGCTTTGTTAACCCCAACTCAACCCAGGCTTAGCCTAACTTGCCAAACCCATCTCACCCTTCTAAGCCTAATGCCTATGCCTGTGTTGTCAATTTGAGAAGTGGGAAACAAATCCAAGATCCTTATCCTTCTACATCGAAATCTTACCAAGATCTTGAGGAGCCTAAATCTGACCTGGGAGACTAAGCTAATCTAGAAAACAAGACTCAAGATTTGAATACTCATTATTTCTCTCAAGCACCTTTTCCTGAAGCCTTGAACAAATCCAAGGAAAAGAAAACCAATCAATATAAGGAGTGGCTTGAGATTTTAGAGCAAGTCTAGGTAAATATAACACTCCTTGAAGCCATTGAAAACATCCAAGCTTATGCAAAATTTCTGAAGGAATTATGCACACTAAAACGCTAGGCTAAATCATAAAAAAGGGTCACAGTCTTTGAACAAGCTAGTGCCATCATCTTAAACAAGCTCCCTCCTAAAAAGAAAGATCTAAGGACCCCCTTAATTTCATGTGAGATAGATGGTTTTGTCTTGGATTGAGCCTTGCTAGACCTTAGTGCCTCCATTAATCTAATCCCCACAGAATTATATGAAGAGTTGGATTTAGGTCCCTTGCAACACACTGATGTTACCCTTCAACTTACTAATAGGTCAACCAAGACTCCAAAGGGACTTTTACAAAACATGATTATAAAAGTTACGGATTTTGAGTACCCTGTGGACTTTCTTGTTTTAGATATGGAGGCATCAGAAAACTTGAACCATACCCTAATAATCTTAGGAAGACCATTCTTAGCCATAGCCAAGGCCCTAATCAACTGTGAGATGGGGATTACGCAAATCACTTCCGGAAGGAAAACTTGTCAACTCAATATCTTTAAAGCTTCCCAAAAGAATAAGGTGAATTGTGTTTCCATTGAGGTCGTAGGAACAATTGAAGAAGTTTTGGCAATTCACTCTAAAGATGATCCAAATCCTGCCAAATCTCAAGATCAACACAAGAGGCAAGAAAGTGGTGTACTTGAGGATGATTCCGATCTACCACCTCCCATAAAAAATGAAATGGAAAAAGACATTAGTGAGATCAAGAAACTCTTGGGAGTATCTTATGATGAATTAGATGACAACATAAAGAATCCTCAATACATCCACCCTAAAATTCAAGAACTATTGAACTTTGAAGGGGTTCAAGACATTGGACAATCTAAGGACATGAACCAGCTAAACAAAGAAACAACTCCAGAAAAAGAAGCTCAAATCATGATGGACTGGGGAAGAAGTTACACTCCAACTGGTTCAAATGGATGGCTTGAATATGAGGAAGAAATGACCTTTGATGAGGAAGAAGTAATTTCTGATGAGGATTTTGACGAATTTAGCATAACTCTACCTTTGTCCTCATATGACATAGAGCCTAGAGAATTCATGATTTTTGACATCAACTACCATTATGAGGATCCTTATGATTCTGATTTAGAACCAGATTTAAACCTCAATCATGATTTCAATCCAAACCCTTTACCACCTCTTCTTGAATTATGGAACCAGATTAATGAATAGGCTCTGCTTCTTGAACCTCATCTATCTGACCCTATTGTCTATCTCAAATCAAAAAAACTCTTCGGAGTAGGACTACTCATCAGTTGGTCCGCATTTGTGGATCACTGATTCTTGGACCAAACGATCATATCTTTATACTAATTCTGAATCTCTCAGCGATAGCCATTACTCCTCATGACCCACAATATTGAATTACATACTTCTTTGGGGTTTAAGATCGGTAAATTACATTAAATTTAGAGCTGGCTGGGAGGCAACCCAGTATTCATTATAGGTAGTTTTGCATCCAAGCTGACCTGGATTAACAAGCTCAATCAGGTGATATCCCCTCCTCTTGCTTATTATATTTTGATTTTCTTCCATACATTTCAAAGAGGACATTGTAATGAATAGGCATAGGGGGGTGGACATTGCATGTCTTATTTTTATGTCAAAAGAAAAAATTGCATTTAGGAATATAGAATTTTTATCAAAAAGGCTTTATTAGGGATTTATTCTTAAGTTGATTCCTAAACTTAGAATCCAATATAATTTCTTACTTATATGTAGAATTTGCAATGGATCCTCTGTGAAGATCGATAGACATCTTTAGTTTGTCAAGAAGAAGCAATGCTTCTTCTCCTAAGCCCTTGAACAATAATTAGGGAGTCAGGAAAACTATCTTCTAGTAGTTCCACCAAACAAGTGTGAGGTGAGAGTAGAAAGTCTACTGGTGCTCTAAGGCTAGTATAAGGAATCTTAAATTCCAGATAATTAGATAATGATATTCAGAGTTAGGCATAGTTTCTCTCTCTTGGTTTCTACATATAAATTCTTAGTGCAAATCTTTTGAGAGCCACTAAATAAGGCAAATGCGTAGAGAGCGGGTTCTGATAAAACTAGGACTGAGGGGATAGTCATGACCATCCTTTATGGAATCCTCTGCTGAAGGAGGGTATTAGCATCAAGGTCAGAAATACGCTGTCCTATCATTCCTTTCCTGATGTCGAGAGTAGGCACTTCCACCAAATAAGCCACCCGATCTTCTTGAACATCCCCAATCCCACATAATGCCTCGTAAATAAAAGTTCATATGCTATACTGCGTTGCGTTAGTAGATATATGAATGTGAAAAAGAGAGAAAAGAAGAGTAAAAGAAAAAAAGGGAGAAAAGAAAAAAATTTATATACATATATAAAAAAAAATGAAGAAAAAGAAAAATATATATTTATATACATGGAAAAAAATTTAGAAATAAAAAGAGCAAAAAAAAGAGTTTATGACTTTAGAATTTGGTTTAAGTATATTGAGGCAACAACACCGACTAACATCAATGAACGTGTTTGCATAAAATCATTTGTTGTAGCATGTTTTACGACGTCAATTTTAAATAGAATTTTCACACATGAGTTTACGTCTCAAACACAAGGAGGCAAAAATCCAAATCGTTTACTCACTTCAATGTCATGAAAATGCATCATACCAAATGCATTGTTTTATTTTCGCTTGTAAAAAGAATAGAGAGGAAGAGAAAGAGAAGGAGAGAGATAGGGTTAGAGAATCATGATAACGATATGAGAATAGCTAACTATGGAAGAAGCAAAAATCATGATGACAAAATAAAGAATCTATTGCATGAGTGAATCGATTTTACAACTACAATGATAGACGAAAGCTTAAGAAACACAAATAATAGACTAAAAACTAGGTAAGGAGAAAGGCTAGCCAGCCACCATGGTGGGAAAGGCTTCCATCGGTGGCTCAGCAACTCCAAGGATGTGCTTTTAGCTTTAGAAGATGGTGGGAGATCTTGGGTGGAAGATGGACAAAAGTAGAAAGGGGTAGGCCCTTTTATAATGGAGGGAGAAGGCCAAAAATCATCCTCGGGTCTACAGCGACATTCAAAGTGTCGCTGAAGACCCACGCCAACCATGTTGCCAAATGTCGCTAAAGGTCAGCACCAGCCACACACATGCCCACGCTCTGCTGTCGCTGAGGTTGGAAGCGATGTGGCCATTGGATCAGAAGTGGACTACTGAGATGGCGCGAAGATCGAGCCTCATGATCGAGCGTGAGATGGCGTGTCCAAAGGTGTGTTGATGGGCACATCTTGCACCTGCACTCATCTGTGCCTCCACATGGCCTCATCTCTGCCACTCGTGCGTGATCGGGCGATCAAAATTCAGGGGCTTCTCTTCTGCGGCCAATTAGAGGAGCTTGGGAGAGTCGAACCTGCGCCACAGCTATGCGAGATCCTCTTGAGACCGTTGCGCCATGAGCCAAAGATGTTGCGGTTTTGAATTAAGATGTTGTGGTTTTGAATTAACCCCAGCCGGTGGTCAAGCGATCCTAGCCATTGGATTTTCATCCAATGGTTAAGATTGTGCGATGAAGTCTCTCTCAAAGAAGGGCAGGCGACATGGCATCACAAGAGCCGTTGGATGGGCATCCAACGACCCAGATCTTGTGGGGGGAGATGCCTTTGAGGAGGAGCGGCTGCTGCTGGCTGGTGTTGGGCGGTCTAGATGGCGCAACGTGGCGCCATCTGGGTCATCCATCTTCTTTTTGTTGCAGAGGGTGCCATGGTGCTCGGATCGAGATGATTTCCATGTTGTCAGACTGCGATCATCGCTATGGATCCATCCGTATGGTCAGATTTTTCATCTGAAGCCTGTAAGGATGTCACATTGTCCCCTGGCCATTGAACTTCCTTGGACTTGTTATGGGAGCTACGGAGGTTAGATCGAGATGATTTTGAGTCTGTTGGACGCCGTTCATCAATCCGGATCCATCCGTACGATTCGATTGCTCATCTGAGACCTGTTTCAATTTGCACTTGCGCACAAGGTCACTAAACATTGATTCTAAGTAATTTTAAATGTATAAATAATGCAATATGCATGCAATGCTCCCAAGCCTACTATAATATGACATTATCGCACAAGTACCTTCAAAATTGACTTTAATTGGTAATATTAACATTGATAATTGTAGAGTCATCATACCCCCATGCCGACCCTTTACTAGTCCTTGGCAATGTTTAACCTAAATGGTATTTACAAAATAAAACAAGGAATTGATTACTTCGGTAGAAGTTATTTGTCAACAGGGGAAATTTCTACCAAGAACCTAACTTGCAAAGACTCAACAGTGCCTGGGTTTTTGCCAAAATGCCAACCACCCGAGTCCTCGCCTTATTCTCTATAGAAACAATTTTTTTTTTCTTTTCATCTTTTCTAATTTTTTTTGGATCTTTGGAGTTGAGGATTTTAGGATAACTTTTTAGGACTACCCAATCCACCCAAGACTCGGAAAGAACTCTTAGTACTAAGCATCTTATTATGAAAGTGATAGACTCACTCAATGGCAATTGAAACAGACTTCGATTTTCTATGCACCTAGGTGACCGAAAAGAGAAAATGTTGCCTAAAGTTGTATCTATCTGACTGGTAGCTTTCTCCCTACTTTTTATTTTGTGGGGACAACACAAGGGTGAATGCAGTGTATACCTCCCTGGATTATGCTACTTCCCTGCTTCTTCCTTAAGTGTTTTGGAATTCTTGTGCAGTTTATGAGTTGGGATCTGGACAACTGGCCAATGGGCTGTTACCTAAGACAACTTGTCAGCCATACTCATGTGGTGAAGTGTGGCTTATTTCTTTTTTTCTTTTCTCCTTTTCTACTTTCCTATTTCTCTCTTATTTTTTATTTTTATTTTTAAACTGGTGGCTTTCCTGATCTAAGATTTACCTAAAGGTAGTAGTGAAAGACAATGGTCCTATGGCTGGGCTCTAGGCAACCGGCCAATGGGCTGTTACCCACGACAACTTGCCAGTCATACCACCCTAGATGGTTCATTAGCTACCCAATTTCCATTGGAACCACCGATGAGTGAGTCAGTGCAAAACATGTGTAGATGCTTAAACTAAAAATCCCCTCAAATCAGAGGGCTGGTTGATAAGTCGTATAGTTATCACCTTACTTTATTAACTAGATTAATAGGAGTTATGGTGGCGAGGACACGAGACCAAGTCCACATTTTAGTGGACACCCGAACTTATTAAGTCTGAAGACTTAAAGATTCTACGTGTTTAGGTCTCTAACGTATCATTTCCTAAAGTTGACAAGCTCCTAATACCTAAGGTTTCTTTTGCTTTTTCTTTTTGATATAAAAAGAAATTAGTTCAAGTTGACAATTTGTACTCAGAACATATGAATTACCACCCCTCATGCCTAAGTTAGACGATGTCCTCATTAGAAAATGAATGTATGCAAGGGAGTAAGGAAAAAATTACCTGAGTTTCAACAGTTAATCCGGTCAGCTTGAATCCTCTGGGTTGCCTCCCAGGAAATGCTGAGTTCATTACCTTCAGTTGGGCATAGTGCATAAACAACAAGGGATAAATCACTTGAATGGTCTGGGTCAAGAAAGGGAGGACATAATTGTCCAGACCCAGAATCAAAAGTCTGCGGAAGTAGACTAGATTATGGTGCAGTCCCATCCCTAAGGGATGAGAACTCTACAAATGGTGTAACATGCATGCCCGTGTCTGTTCCTCTCTTAATCTGTGGGCATGCAGAGAAGTTGATTTAGATGAGTGCAACCTGAATCTAAAATGTCGGACACTAAAGATGTAGGTTTTGTAATTAGCTTGTGTCCCTTTAAAGTTATAATCCCTCAAAGTTATATCGATTCCAATGAATTCGGGTTGCAGGATTTCAATTCTGATAGGGCATGTAAGAAAATCAAGAGTTTGACAATGAGCCCTAAGATCAATCATGAGGTCTCTCTCCAATGAAAAATCCATCCCTTCTTCAACTAGGGTTTCATTGTTTATTCCTTTTAAATCCTTAACCCCTAGAATATTATCTTCAACCTCTTTCATATCATACTCAATTTTCGAGGTTGCATTAGAGGTAGGGCTAATTTCATCCTCTTGCTCAGATTCTTTCCCTTAGCCCTCCTCTAAACTTGTGATGGGGGTTTCAAATGATTTGAAATTGATTACTTCAGAATTGTAATCCCACTCCCCATCTTCAAATTTAGATGTCTCTTCCACCAAATCACTTTCCTCGGGAAGATTAGATTTGGATTCAAAGACATCAACCCCCAAATTCTCAGTTTCCTCTTGATGTTTGTCCTCAACTCTCCCCAAATCATGTTCTAAGGAGTCCTTAATGACATTTTCTAATGAGTTGTCCAACACCGAGGGAGTATCAATGGTTGACTGAACCAATTTTGGGCAAATAAGTGTACTCCAATCGATTACCATGGGGCCTTGCTTCATGAATTTATTAAAAGGGGTTGCTTGCAACAATGTTCTTTGGCCCTGTTCATCCAGTTGTTGGAACATATCAATCATGGCTTCTTTCCCCTCAATTAATTCTTGATTCTGTCTATGTAACTCCAACTAAAGGTTATCAAGAACTGACTGAGTGCCATTAGGTTTCCCTTGGATTTCCTCCTTAGCATTCCAATCAGAGTTTGGAGGGTATGGTTGAGAGTGTGCATTAGAGTCCGTACTAGGGTTTAGGTTCTTGGGTGGGTCCTCTATTCTATCATTTTCAGGGTCCAATTCCCAAAGAGGCACCATTTTCTGTTTAGTCCTACTCCAGAATAATTGAGGTTCTAAGTCCTCCCAATCAAATTCTTCATCAGGAGTCCGTAGTAGGGTTTGATCATTCATGATTTGCACAGGTTTATGATCATCATTTGATTTCCATTTTTCTGAAATACCTTCCAATCCATAAGTCAAGTTGGAGAGATCCTTGAATTCAGATGACCTATCTTGGTTAGGGTCCTAGGAAGGGTAGGGGTCTTGGTGTTCTCCTAGAGTGTAGGTCCTATCAGATTGAATAGTGGGTGGGTGGGACCTAAAAGAGGAGTCATCATAAGGAGAATCAAGATAAGGATCCCCAAGGTTTGGATCGTAACCCTGGGTGGTTGGGTTGGATGTATCCAAATAGGAAGTTGGTGCGGGTTGAGTAAAATTGGGATAAGAGGGGTCTTCTAGATACTTATGTCCTAGATTATATCCCGAACTAGGTGATTGGTTGTCCCAAGTAAATTGTCGATACAGTCTACTTGGGTTAGAATATAAATCATGTTGGGGGCAGTTTGGGAAGGATGGATAAGCATTAAAATCCATGGATGGATCTGGGAAGAACAGACGAGAGAATTATGTGTGCACAATCATGCAAGCAAAACTAAGCCCTACAGTGTACACCTAGGCGACTTACGCCTCAAAAGTTGATTCCAACCACACGGTGAATTCAATGTTGTCCTTACTCCTGAAAGTGGTAAAGTTGGGAAGGCAAAGCAGGGGAATCGTGTCCTGAAGGTTGCTAATTATGCCAAACCCTGGCTTGCTTAAGTCGTTTGACAATCGGGCCTCCCAACTCAGCACCTTTTGGAGTATGCAGACGTCACTAATTCACTATGCTTTTAGGAAAATATCCTAAAACGAACTCAATGTTTCCTAGGGCCAACGTCTACTTAATTTTTAGGGCTAGGTCAGTGCTTGTGCTCAATGATTAGGTCAAGGGCGTTAGGGGTGTTAATGCCCTTAAAATTTCAGTTTAAGTCATGTGCACAATTGGGTGCAAGGACCCAATGCCAAAACAAGTGTTCTTTAACAAGCAAGATTAAGATGTGTGATTTTTAAAATTTGAATCTTGCTTTAATGGATTTAAAATTTCACTTTTTTACACATTCAAACAAGGCACAATTGTATAGTCACAGGGTTGGTGAAGATTGATTTTATTTAAGACCTTTTTTGTGACAATAAAGTTTAAAACTCCCTAGTGTGGAAGATCCTAGGGTGTACAGCTTCTACTCAATGAATCATTTTTTAAGATTTTGCAAAGAAGGGTCCAATCATTTTCTATCCTGACTAAAATCAAATGATATTTTCAACAAAATTAATTTCAAAATTTTTTGAGGACGATAGACCACCCAAATTCATGTTTTTTCAAGAGGAGGTCAATCTGTCCAGAACTTCTAGATCAGTGCACAAGTTTAATATCTTGATCAGAACAAGCACTAATAAATTTCAAATGCAAAAGTATTCTTGATATGAAGTGAAGATAATTTCAAGATCTTTCTAGGAATATAAATCTCCCATAAATCCAAGCTATGTGGAGTTTGCAGTAGCAAGAACAACCCATAGATCTCAAGAAATTAGGACAACCTTGCCCACTTCCAGTAGTGAATTTCTCACGGCCAAAGCACAAAAATTATGGCTTTGAAATTTGAGGTGGAGTTTGCTTACTAGAAGGATCACCTCTAAGATTTTTCTTAAAATTTTTTAGAGATGTTAAGCATCCTTTAATCGTGTCCTCAACCCAAATCCAGAAAATGATATTGAGAAGATCACGGGTTGAAGGCTTAATGGTGGTGTTTTCTTTGACAGACAAAAGAGAGGACTTTTTTTAGAACACCACCATTTTTTTCTTGGTCCAAGGATGACAACTTACCTTTTGAATAATGGGAAGAGAAGATCAAACCTTCAGGTTGATGATGGTCTTCTCTTACGCTTCCTTTAATCCACCTAACTCGTACTCCTCTTGTTACCGATGCATGAGATTCCTGTAACCACAAGAAGAGAGAGAAGAGCAAGCTAGATAACACGAATACAATTAATTCCCAAGAAAATGAAAGTGAATAAATGATCCATTGCCTCCTTGGCAACAATGCCAAAAACTGACATCAACAAATGCGTTTGTGTAAAATTGTTCGCTGTAGCACATTTTAAGATGCCAATTTTAAATAGAGGTTTCAGATTTGAGTCCAAGTGTCAAACACAGGGAGGCAAAAATCCAAATTATTTACTCGCTTCAATGTCATGAAAATGCATGATACCAAATGCGTCATGTTGTTTTCGCTTGTAAAAAGAATAGAGAGGAAGAGAGAGAGATAGGGAGAGAGAGAGAGAAGGAGAGGGATAGGATTAGAGAATCATGATAATGATGCAAGAATAGCTAACTACATAAGAAACAAAAATCCTGATGATAGAATAAAGAATCTATTACATGAGTGAATTGATGTTACAACTACAATGATTGATGAAAGCTTAAGAAACATAAATAATGGGGTAAAAACTAGCTAAAGAGAAAGGATAGGTAGCCACAGCGGTGGGAAAGGCTTCCATCAGTGGCTCAACAACTCCAAGGATGTGCTCTTACCTCTAGAAGAGGTGGGATCTCTTGGGTGGAAGATGGACAAAAGTGGAGGGGGGTTGGCCCTTTTATAATGGAGGGAGAAGGCCATAAATCGTCCTTGGGTCAACAGCAACATTTAAAACATTGCTGAAGACCTGCACCAACCATGTCCCCAAATGTCGCCAGTCATGCACACGCCCATGCTCTGCTGTCGCCTGAGGTTGAAAGCGCCACGGCCATTAGATCAGAAGTGGACGATTGATATGGCATGGAGATCGTGCCTTCTGATCGTACGTAAGATGGCACGTCCAGAGGTGCGTCGATGGGTGAGTCGTTCATCTGTGCTCATCCATGCACCCACGTGGCCTCATCTTGGTTGCTCGTGGGTGATTGGACGGTCTAAATTAAGGTGCTTCTCTTCTGTGGCCAATTAGAGGATCCTGGGAGAGTCAAACCTACGCCACGACTGTGCGAGCTCCTCTCGAGGCTGCTGCGCCATCAGCCAAAGATGTTGCGATTTTGAATTAACCATAGCCGGTGGTCAAGCAATCCTAGCAATTGGATTTTCATCCAACAATTAAGATCGCGTGATGGAGGCTCTCTTGAAGAAGGGTAGGCGACGTGGCTTCACAAGAGTCATTGGATGGGCATCCAACAACCCAGATCTCGTAAGGGGAGACACCTTTGAGGAGGAGCGGCTATTGCTGGCCAGTGTTGGGTGATCAAGATGGCGCTACGTGGTGCCATCTGGGTCGTACATCTTCTTTTTTGTTGTAGAGAGTGCCATGGTGCTCGAATCGAGATGATTGTCACATTGTTGGACCACAATCATTGCTCCAGATCCATCCATATAGTTGGATTTTTCATCCAAAGCTCATAAGGATGTCTCATTGTCCCTTAGCCATTGATCTTCCTTGGACTTGTTGTGGGAGCTACAAAGGTCAGATCGAGATGATTTTGAGTCCGTTGGACTTCGTTCATCAATCTGGATCCATCCGTATAGTCTGATTGCTCATTTGAGACCTGTTCCAATATGCACTTTCACACAAGGTCACTAAACATTGATTCTAAGTAATTTTAAACGTAGAGATAATGCAATATGTATGCAATGCTCCCAAGCCTACTACAATATGACATTATCGCACACTACCCTCGAAATTGACTTTAATTGATAATATTAACACTGATAATTGTAGAGTCATCACCTACCACTCTCACGATCCACCAAATGCAGCCTTGACCAACTTTTTTGTATTTCTAGCTGCCTGAGTACTGGCTGAGGAATTCTAAGTCATAGGGTTATCAGAACTTAATCAAACTGTTAATGCCAAGAGAGACCACCAAATATACTAACATATCTGGTGAGATTGTGAGCTCAAAAAGAAAGAAAAGAAAAGAGAAGAAAGAAGAAAAGAAAAAGAAAAAGAGAAAGAGAGAATGAGTACAAAGGAACTAAAGGGAGCACAATTTCTTTGCCTCTCTTTGAGTTGATTTATTTAGAAGTCTGAAAATCTTGGTTCTAAAGTACTAGTCTATATGTAGCACCAGATGAGTATGAGCCATCAAATACAAATCTACTTGACACAAAGTATCTTCTACCTAAGCCAAAAGCCAGGGCTAAATTTATAGATTACTTTATAAGCCCGAGGGAAGAAGTCTACCTATCCCAGTAGAATTTTACTAAGGGTCAAGTACGAGCTTTAGACATGGATTGGCTTTTCACTTGGATCCGTTACATAATAATACACTTTCACAGCTGCCTAAATTTCTAAAGTCTTCGATAAAAATAAAAGAAATAAATCTCTAATCAAACTCTTGATAAGAAATCTATCATATAGGATCACTTTGCATTTAGTCATGCATTTGCTAGGGACTAGCAAGATTTAGGTATGTGGGTGTGATTGCATAGCAATCATGCAACCTAAACCACCTGAATTAAGTTAGATTCTAGCATAACTTAGGAACAATGTATGCATAAGTGTTGTAATTCGTATAATAGTTAGTTTATTAACTACATAAATAATATTGTCATTTTATTCACTAAAAGAGAGATATAATCAGTTGCAAATGATTGTGGCCACAAATGACACATTAGACCGTACAGATCTGATCAGGACGACAACGAGAGTCCAATGCTTTTGGAATCATCTTGATTAGACATCCATAGCATCATATGCAGCCCATAAAAGATTAGAAGCCAAGGAGCAAAAGACAGAAATCTGAACCTTAGATGTCAAATCCGATCACACGGATGGCTCCGAATCGATGATCATAGTACAATGGTGCAAAAATCAACCCGATCAGAGGCCTACATCACCATTTATTAAGAAGAGAGGATGGATGACTAACGTGGTTCATGCGCATGTGTTTGGAAGTGCCGTTATAGTTTGTACTTGCGACGTCGGTTTTAAAGTAAAGAAACGGATGTGAGTCCGAGTGTAGGTCTAAGGGAGGCGTGAAAATCAAATTTTTCTTGTCACTTATTGTCATGAAAATCGTGGGGTTTTGCTTGCGAAAATGTGTGGGTGAAAAGCGAGAGAGTGAGAGGGAGAGAGAGAGAGATTAGGGTTAGAGTTGTTTCATTTGTAACATGCAATTTAAAAAGAAAATAAAGCAAGTAATTGAATAGAAAATAACTTCATTAATCATGCAGCTTTAGTTCATGAATTACAACATTAGATACATGCTTAAACATAAATAAAGTAAAGCTTAAAAGAAGGGAAGAAAGAGAGAGAGGGAGGGCAGCGAGGCAGCCACGGTGGTGGAGAGGGCTCCATCGGCGGCTTGTCGTCTCCAGCGATTACAAAAGAGCTTAAAGGTAGCTAGGAGAGGGGTAGAGTAGTTGCAAGTGGAGTTAATGCCTTGAATGGGTGGTTGGAAGGGGTTTAAATAGGGAGAGGGGCTTTCCAAATGAAGAAGGGGTTTTAGCGACATCCAGGACATCGCTAAAACCCTTCCCGAAACATCGGTGAAGCCCCTTGCCCGTCGGTCACTCGCCCGTAGCCGTTCTTCCTCACGCCCGATCCGTGTGCGTGGCATGAGAATCGTCCGATCGAAGATCAGACAGCTGAGGTCTTCGCACGGGCGTGCTCGGATCGCGCCTTGAGTGCGTGTGCGCGCAGGCGTTGTCGACCAGCTTGTGTGCCCGCATGCCTGATCGCCGCCTGAGGACGCGCTGCGTGGCGCGATTGTCACCGTTCGCGTGCGGATCTACGGCCTTAATCAGCCGCGCCTGCTCGAACAGCGAATTAGGCAGCGTGTGGGGTCTTGAACGCCCGCCACTACCTTTGCGAACAGCGCGTAGCCCGCTGTGCTACTGGGTTGGATTGTCACGCGGAGGAGGCGAGGCGTGTGGGCGTGGGGCGTTGCGGATCCGTGCGATGGAGGATCAACGACCGAGTTGCGTCCCTTGGTGGAGGAAGTGAGGGTGTACTGCGCGTGGAAGGGCGGATGTGGGCACGGTGAGGCTGACACATGGTGGCCCCATGGCCGTTGATCATCAGATCAATGGTCAAAACTTCTTGGACCCATTGTGGGAGCTCCGGATGTTGGATTTGGCCGATTTTGAGTCCGTTGGACTCCGTTTGTCGTTCTGAATCCATCCGTGTGGTCCGATTGATCATCTGAGGTCTGCTTTGATAAGTTCTTGTACAAATGGCCATTAATACTATTTTATAAGCAATCTTGACATATGATGCATGCAATGCTCCCATTCTACTTATGTTGTGTTATCTGTGCCTTTTATTCTTAAGATGGGCCCTATTTAACAGAATTATCACCCCAAGATGCAGTGCTATCATACTCCCATGCTTACTCCTTGCTAGTCCCTAGCAAGGTTTATTCTAGCCTTTATTTTCTGTCAAAATTTAAGAAGTAATTACTTAGACACTTCGTCACTTGTCAATAGGAGGAAATATACCAACATCTTAATCTACAAAGACCAAGCAGTGCCTGGGTGTCTGCCAAAATACGAATCGCCTGAATCCTTGCTTTCATATATGTAAATATACATATGTATATTTATATATATTTTAGATTTTTTTGGAATTCAGAGTGGGTTGGTAACTTTTTACGGCTACCCAACCCACCCAAAACTCGGTCTAAACCCTAAGTGCTAAGCATCTTGGTGTGAAGATCGTGATAGGCTTACTCAACGGTAATTCAGACGGACTTCAGGTTTCTACGCCCCTAGGTGACTGGAAGAAGAAGTATTTTGCCTGAAGGTGTATTTGTTCGATTGGTAGCTTTCTCCCTATGTTTGTTTTAATTGGGGTCAACACAAAGATTTTTCCAGTGTATATCTCCTCGGCTTGTACTACTTCCCCGCTTCTTCCTTAAGTGTTTTGGTTCTTTTTGTGCAATTACTGAACTGGGCTCTGGACAACCGACCAATGGGCTGTTACCCATGATCACTTGCTAGCCATACTTGTGCGGTGAAGTGTGGTTTATTTTGTTTTCTTCTCTCTCTATTTTTTTTTTTGTAGGTGGCTTCACTGATCTCAAATGTACCTAGAGGCAATGAATAAGAGGTGATCCCGTGGCTGAGCTCTGGACAACCTGCCAATGGGTTGTTACCCACGACAACTTGCCAGCCATACCACCCTAGAGAGTTCATTAGCTACCCAATTTCTGTCAAACTCTCCGAGGAGTGAGTTTGTGCAAAAATGTGTCCAGATGCTTAGACTCAAAGTCCTTCTGAGTTAGAGGGTGAGTTGATAAGTCGTATACTTATCACCTTATTTAGTAGGTGGATTAGAGTAGCTTAAGGTTGTAAGGATTTGAGGCTAAGTCCATATTTTAACAGACACAAGGGCCGATTAAGCCTGAAGGCCTAAAAAGTCTAAGTGTTCAAGTTCTTTTTGTATTATTTCCCACTATTGACAAGTTTCTAATGCCTAAGTTTCTTCCTAAATTCAAAATCTTTCTTATTTTATTTTATTCAGACTAATTAAATGAGCTCAAGATTGCATAATTTACCACCCCCCATGCTTAATTTGGACAATGTCCTGATTGGCAAATACATGGATGCAACAGGGGTTCAAAAAGATATTACCTGAGTGACGTAAAATACCGGATCAGTCTGAATCGTCTGGGTTGCCTCCCAGGAAGCATTGAGTTTAATGCCTTCGGCTGGGCATAGTGCACCAACAGGAATGGTTTGGGTCAAGGAGGTATGTACAAAATCAGCCAGACCCAAAATCAGAAGTCCACAGATGCGAACAAGGTTGTGGTGGAGTCACGTTCCTAAGGGGCGGAAATTTTGCAGTAGATGTACCATGCATGCTAGTGTCAGATCCTCTCTTAGTCTGCGGGCATGCAAAGAAGTTGATGTGGACAAGCACACCCCGAATATGACATGCCAGACACTAAAGATGTAGGTTTTATACTCAGCTTGTGTCCCCATAAAATTGTAATCCGTCAAAAGTGTATCAATTCTAGTGCATTCGGGTTGTGGGATCTTTATTCTGGTAGGGCAGGTAACAAAATCAAGAGTTTCATTATGAGCCCTACAATCAAGCATGAGGCCTCTCTCCAAAGATGAATCCATCTCTTCTGCAACTATGGTTTCATTGCTCATTCCCTCCAAGCCCTTGACCTCAAGAATATTTTCTTCAACCTCCTTTGTATTAGATTCACTGTTTGAGGTTGTATTAGAGGTAGGGCCAATTTCATCCTCTAGTTCATATTCTTTTTCTCGGCCCTCCTCCAAATTTGTGATGGGGATTCCAACTGATTCATAATCGATTTCTTTGAAATTGTAACTCCATTCCCCATCTCCTATGTTGGCTGTTGTTCCCACCGGATCACTTCTCTTGGGCCAATTAGATTCGGATTCCAAGGCATCTCCCCTCACATTCTCAGTTTCCTCCTGATGTTTGTCCTCAATGCTCCCCAAATTATGTTCCGAGGAATCCTCACTGACCTTATCCATTGAGCTGTCCAACTCCTGGGGGGTGTCAATGTTGGACTGAACCAAATCAGGGTTACTGGGTGTAGTCCAATTGATCATGGTAGGTCCTTGCTTTACGAATTCCATGAATGGCATTGTGTGCAACAGCTTTCTCTGGCCTTCTTCCCCTAATTGTTGGAACAAATCCAACATGGCATGTTGCCCTTTAACCAATTCTTGATTCTGTCTATGTAATTCTAACTGGAGGATATCAAGAATTGATAGGGTGTCATTTGGTGTCCTTTGGATTTCCTACTTGAAATCCAGCTTAAGAGAGTGTGGTTGTGATCAGAATCCATACTGGGGTTTAGGTTCTTGGGTGGGTCCTCTATTCTATCATGTTCAGGGTCCAGTTCTTCAAGAGGAACCATTCTCTATTTGGTCCTACTCCAGAATAGTTGAGGTTCTAAGTCCTCCTCCCAGTCAGATTCTTCATCAGGGGACCAAATCAAAGGTTGATGATCTTGAGCTTGCCTAGATTTCTGATCATTCTCTGATTTCCATTTGTCTAGGATTCCTTCCAATCCAAAGGTGAAGTACGAAAGGTTGTTAAATTCAGATGACCTTTCTTGGTTATTTTCCTGAGAAGGGTAGGGTTCTTGGTGTTTTCCTAGAGTGTAGGTCCTATGAAAGTGGTTAACAAGCGGGTGGGACCTAAATGATGAGGTGTCGTGAGAATCAAGATATGGAGCCCTACTATTTGAATCATACCCTTGAGTGGATATGTTAGGTGTATCCCAATAATAGGTTGGTGCGGTTTGGTCATAACAGGAACAGTTGGGCCAAGAGGGATATTCTAGGTCATACCTCTAACTTGGTGGTTGGTTAGCCCAAGTAGGCTGTGGATATGGTCCTCTTGGGTTAGCATACAAATCATGTTATGGGCAGTTTGGGTAAGATGGATAGGCATTGAAATCCATGGTTTAGAAGAAATGGAGGGATGCGAGAAGAATAGGTGAGAGAGAGTTGTGTGTTCAACCAAGCAAACAAGCCTAATCCTTATGGTGTATTCCTTAGGGGACCTAGAAATCTCCAAAAGGGTGATTAAGTCCATAAGCACTGGAATCCCCTTCCCAAAGCTAATCTAGCCAGGTGATTACGAGGGGATTGCAGGGAAGGTTCTTCCTTTGGCTTGGGCCGCTAGTTCCATAGACCCCACAACCACAGTCGTTAGACTCTGCCCCGCAGCCTAGTCATCAGATTCTACGAAGGGAATGAAAGCCAAGTGCCCAACGAAGAAAACCTCACCTCTCGAGAATTAACTCAGTGCTGCCTAGGGCACGTCTACTCAGTTTTAAAAGGGCTAGGATAGTGCTTGTGCTAGGGTTATGTGATGAGGCGTTGATTGGGGTGGTGCCTCTTAGTTTTCCACTTTCAGTGTATGTGCTTCTATCAAAACATGACTTTCAAGCAATGATTCTTTTCAAGATGTGGTGGCTTTTAGTGTTTCATTCTTACTTTAGTATCTTTTAGGATTGACGTGTCTTAATGTTTTCAGACAAGTTTCAGTGGGCACGTCAAGTTTTGCACACAATTTGGTGAAAGTAGATTTCCTTTTATTGTGTAAAGGCTCTAAAATCCTAATGTACTCATTCTAATGATCATGCAGCTTTTATTAGATGAGTCATTTTTAGGTTTGAGTGGTGTGACCCAAGTCAATCCAAGGTAGCTTCGCAAACACCACTCAGAAAGAGAAAAAAACACTCCAAGAATTTATTCAGAATGTTAGAGTGTACATTTTTCTGCTGGGTGATGTGTTAAGGATGTGGGTCAGGTAATAATATACCATGCCAATTTTTTTTAATTTTACAATTTTTTTAGTTTTTCAAGCAAGTAATTAGTCATGAGTGAAGAACTACTCACTACCAATCCTTGTTGTACCTACTCCTTTGTTACCGTCATGGGTTGTGCTGCTTTGCCGTCCAAGCGCCGAATTCTTGCAACCATCAAGTAAAAGGAGACAAGGCGTTAGACGATGTGAGAATGGATGTAAAATGGAAGTGACAAAACAAATCCGTTGCCTCCCCGGCAACGGTGCCAAAAACTGATGTGGTTCATGCGCGTGTGTTTGGAAGTGTCATTATAGTTTGCACTTGTGACGTCGGTTTTAAAGTAAAGAAACCGATGTGAGTCCGAGTGTCAGTCTCAGGGAGCCATGAAAATCAGATTTTTCTTGTCACTTATTGTCACGAAAATCATGGGGTTTTGCTTGCGAAAAGGCACGGGTGAAAAGCGAGAGAGAGAGAGAGAGGGAGAGAGAGAAAGAGAGAGAGAGATTAGGGTTAGAGTTGTTTCATTTGTAACATGCAATTTAAATAAAAAATAGAGCAAGTAACTGAATAAAAAACAACTTCATTAATCATGTAGCTTTAGTTCATGAATTACAACATTAGATACATGCTTAAACATAAGTAAAGTAAAGCTTAAAAGAAGGGAAGAAAGAGAGAGAGGGAGGGCGGTGAGGCAGCCACGGTGGTGGAGAGGGCTCCGTCGGCAGGTCATCCTTGAGTGCTGATCGCCGCCTGAGGATGCGCTGTGTGGCGCGATCGTCACCGTTCGCGTGCGGATCTATGGCCTTAATCAGCCGCGCTCGCTCGAACAGCGAATTAGGCAGCGCGCACGATCTCGAACACCCGTCGCTGCCTTTGAGAACAGTGCACAGCCCGCTGCGCTACTGGGCTGGATTGTCGCTGATAAACGCCAGTTTATCATCATTTTTATGCTTTAAAACTAACCTAGCTCTTAGGATTTTACTCTGCAAACGGGTTTTTGGGCTGCATTTAGGCATAAATTAGGATAGGCATGCATTGCATTTTTTATTGTCATTTTAATGAGTTTTTGTGAGTGCTAGGGATGTACAGATGCACAGATCCCTAAAACCCTAGCACTCAAGAAGGCAAATGGTGAAGGAGAAGCCCAGACTAGCTGGAACTCAGCCTAATCCAGCTCACCTCAGCTTGATCTAGCTCACCGCAGCTGGAACCTAGCTTACTTGAACTAGGGTTAGCTCATCCCAGCTCCATTCAGCTAATCTCAGCTGGGTGGCAGCTCAAGAGAGTTCACCTTAGCTCACCCTAGCTCAAGTCAGCTCAGATCCAGCTCAACTTAGCTGAGTCTAGCTCATCTCAGCTCCCACTAGTTCACAGGGAGCTCTAGTTAGCTCGGCTAAGTTGACAGGAGTTCACCCCAGCTCAGATCCAGCTACATCCAGCTCCACTCAGCTCCAACCAGCTGAAGAAGAATTCATCCCAGCTCAGGAAGCTCAAGTCCAGCTCACAGGGACTCAGCTTAGCTCAACTCAGTTGAGCTAAGCTACCTTAGCTGCCTCAACCAGCTTGATTCTCCCCAAGAGCACCAGACCCAGCTCACCTTAGCTCATTTTGGTAGAAGCTAGCTCACTTTAGCTTGGCTTAGCAACTAGCAAAGAACTAGCAAGCTAAGCTAGCTAGAGTAGCCCCATGCCAGCTCCAGCTCCAGCTCCAGACTTCTTCTCCTCAGCTCCCTCCTCCAAACCCTAGCTCCAACACCTTCTCCTCTACTCCTCCATTAGCTAAGCTAGCTTAGCTTAGCTTAGCTTAGCAATGCTCCAACTTCCTTGGCTTGTACTACCCCAAAAACCCACCTACCAACTCTACCCAACTAACTCCACCTAAGCTCCACATGAGCTAACCTACTTGGCACCAACCTAACCTACCCACCACCTCCAAAAGACACCTAAAAGTGGCGCCAAAAACTACCCATAACCACCCCTTAGTGGCGCCACTTTTCCCTCCAAAATCCCCCCTCATCTCCACCACACAATCTCCCTTGAACCCATCTCCACCATCCACCTAACCCCCCTTCTAGAAGACCCCATGTTGGCGCCAACATGGTGGTGTCTCTCCACCACCAAAAGACACCAACACCACCATAACCACCCCCTTTAACACCCCTTGGGTTGGCGCCAACTCACCCTAGCCATAGGATCACCAACCACCCTCATCCTTCCATCCTAGCCCTCCATTTCAAGGGGCACCTTAACCCCCCATCCTATTCTATAAAAAGCCACCACCTACCACCATTTTGGGGCATCCTCCCTTAGTATATTTTCTACCTAAACCACCTATACCTACGGCCAAGAAGAAGGAGTAGAGAAGGAGATTAAAGGGGCACATCACCAGCCCTTTTGGTGCCTTCTTCTCCCCACTCTCTTCAACTTGAGCCACGCCAAGGAGGAGGACTCTCCCACTTCAAGGAGGACGGCCAGGCAAAGGAGAAAAGCTTAGGGTGGACGTCCACCCTTGGAGAGAAACTTAGGGCACGCCCCCTTAGGGCTTGCCTTGGAGGTCATCACTTTGGCGGAGTACTGCAAGGAAGGAGTTGAAGGATTCTTTTCAAGCTTGGGAGCCACCAACCTTGGAGTAAGAAGCCCTCTTCTTCACCATCTATTTAGAGGATTTGTGTTTTCTTTCTTTATTTCAATTATCTAGTAGTAGAAGCATTCCTCTACTAGGCATTTTTGTTAAACACTTTATCAATTATCTAGTTGCCTTCTTCGCATATCTTGTTTGCATTTCTATTTGCTTATTTTCAGCATTCTTCACTTCCTCTCCCTAATTATTCTAGGCCTCCACTTGCTTAGAGTGAGCTTAGGGAGAGGCTCTACTTTCCACTTTAGAGTAGTTTACTTAATTGGAAGTGTAAACACTTTTCCCGCCATAATTTCGCATGTTGCCTTATTTCAAAAATAAAAAAAAATGGTATATTGAAAATTACCAAAAGAAAGTTGAGATATATTCCAATCAAGAGAATCAATTTTGCAACCATATTGCCTCCTTGGACGACCCTAGATACTTCCCTATCTAGGATTATAAATTTAAGAGCGAAAGCGGATTTACGCGTTACAACGACGTATTTTAACAAACCGCGTATTTTCGCTATCACTTTTTGGCGCCGTTGCCGGGGAGGCACGGCTTTGCATTAACTCATTTTCTCTTGCTTGAAGTGGATCTCATCCCCTTCTCTTTCTTTCTTTTGTGTGTGCAGGAACTACAGCGGGAAAGCGGGAATCTGGAAGCGAGAGCTTAAAGATCCTTTTCTTCCCGCGAAAATTCAGGTTGGTTCCTCTTTCTAGTCACATAATTAATTAAAACTACCAAAAATATATTAAACTTGGCTTTCAGGACCCTAAACACTTAAATTAAGTGGAGTGGTGCATTTTAAAATCATTGTTTGCTTGTATGCTTTTTTAGCACCATTCCATTGCAAGTATTGGTGTTCTATTTTTCGGGTCTAGATTTCTGTCCAGACTTGAAAAATCAATTCCTAACACCACAGGCCTCCTAAAATCATAAAATTTCATAAAGTGATTCCCAATTAAGTTTGGAACATCTGTTCAAAATTTCAGATCAATTGGATTTGTATTTAATTTTTAAAAATTCGTGGATTACAGAGGGGTCACACCCTCTAATCTTCCTATTTTGCTACTGTCCGTGAATTTTCAGAATTTTTATACTCATCCAATTTTTGTGAAATTTATCTTGTTGGAATCCCTGTGAAATTTTACATATCATATAAAATCATAAAAATTTTCTGAGGTCGGTGGAAATACTGAAAAATCTATAATACCCACGGGTATTATTTCTGGACTTTGACACCAGTACAATTAAAAATTCAAAACTATTATCAAAAAAATTCCTAAAATCTTACAAAAATCTTTTCTGGAATCCTTGTTTGATTTTCTTCAAAGTAGTGGTGTTGTTTGACTTTGTTGAACGTATTTACGAACCTACGCTAACGTGTTTGGTTTTGGAAAACCCGTCGTAGTTCGAAAGCGAAGGATTCGTGTTCAACAAATAAAATTTATACCGAAATCAAAATTTCGGGTCGAACAAAGGGAGGCGAACGTTTGATTTAAAAACTTCGCGTTTCTTTTTATTTTGTCACGAAGAAATTCAATTTAAACTATCTAAGTATCTACAACAAATAAAAGAGAGAGAGGGAGTAAGAGAGAGAGAAAGAATACTGTACATGGAAATCAAAATGAGATGTAGAATAGACAAGGAATTTATCATAAAAGAGTTCTTTCGTTACAACTAGAAAACATAAAACAATTACTCTAGAAAGCATTAAAAGAATGGAGCGAGAAATGTCCTCCTCGACGATCGCTCGGAGGACGAATAGACTACTCTAGAAAGCAGTAAATCTATACTAGAAAGCAGTAAAAAGAATAGGGAGAGAGAATCCTCCTCGACGGTCGCTTGGAGGACGAGCCGGACGGGACGACGCCTGGACGAAGGAGAACGAAGCAGGACGAAGGAGGACAAAGCAGAAGAACGGGAACGAAGCAGCACGCCGTCGTCGTCGCGGGATCCACTTCCGAAGGGGGATGAAAATTTGGACTTTATCTCGCGAGAAGCATCCCGGGTGTGGGACAAGCTTCTCTTGAGCTTTGGAGAGGTAGAGAGGAGAAGGAAGGGATGAAAATTTCGTATGGAGGGGGTCTCCTTTTATAGTTGCAAGGAGTGGGGGCAAAATGGACATTACATCTTCAAAATAATAAATAAGGGGTCTTTAGTGACGGATAAAACCGTCGCTAAAGCCCCGCCGTCGCCGTCGCCGCCGCGCCCACGCGCGCCCGCTCGGTTGGCCGCGCGCGTAATGCCTACGCACGCCGCTTGATTTTCAGCCGTCCGATCGCGAGATCGGACGGCTTAAAATCGCGCCTTCACCGCCGCCGCCCGCCCGCCTGCGCGTACGATAGCGCGTTCACCAGAGCGTCCAATTGAGCGTCGGCGCTATCGGGCGTGCGCGGCCGTTGGATCGCGATCGTGCGGTCAATTGGAGCGCGCCCGCCAGCCTCAGAAATCGCTTGGCGAGGCTCGAACGCGCGCCAGCGCCTCGCGATAAGGCGCTGGACCGCTGCGCTGCCTCGCCCAAATGGTCGTGCGGATGCTTTTAAAACGATGCGTCCACAGCCGTTGGATTGAGATCCAACGGCGGAGAGGGGATGGGTGCGCGGTCTTCATAGAGTGTAGGCGGCTGTTTGGGCGGCCGGGATGGTGCCACGTGGCGCCATCTTGGCCGTCCATCTTCTGGAAGTTGTAGATGGTGCCACGGATGTCGGATTGACTCGATTTTTATGTCGTTCGGCTGCGATCGTCGATCCGAATTCATCCGTGTGGTCGGATTTTCCATCTGAAGTGCGGATTTACACCATCCTGGCCCTTGATCTTCTAGGGTTCCCCGGTCTCTATCTGATGCTACGGATGCCTGATTAGGGCGATCTTGGAGTCGTTGAACTCCAATCGTCGCCCTGATCATATCCATACGGTTGGATCTTTGATCCGAGGCCCCGATAAAATATTTGCCCTGTCCAAGCACATAAAAGGAGACAATTAACCTCCATTTTATTAAAACTACTCTAAATGCAAGATGATGCATGTAATGCAATATTTATATCATGAAATGCAATCCTATGCTTAAGAACATGCATAAATATACATTTTAAGTAGTGTAAATGTGTTTAAATCAGACTTGTTTGGACCACTACTTAATTCTGAAAGCTAAAAATAATTCATTGGTAGTTAAATTTCTGTCTCAGGGATAATTTGTTTAGGGTTTCTTCTTTCTCTTTAGAGACTCAATTAAAAGGAAATATACAATCACACATACAACTTTTCTTTCCTTTGATTGTGAACTTTCAAACTTGTTTGAAAACATAAAGAGAAAAACCCTAAAATTCATTTAATTAAATCACATCGTAAAAGACAAAAATGTCAAAAAAAAAATTGTGTGACAACTTGATTTTCATTGGAGCCACTCTCCAATTCCTGCACACACACAAAAAAATCAAATAACAGGGCAACAACCCAATAAACGCCCTCCACATTCCGTGTGCACTATAGAATCCTAGACCTAATTAAAATTTGTACCAACTTGACCCCTAAGGCTTTATCAACTTAGGCTTGCTATTTAGGTCTTAAGTTTTCTTTAGTTAGTACCAATTCTGTCATCTATATCTGGTGTTCAGGCTGAGGGGCCGTGTCAAACGACCAGGCGCGGGTTTGTACAAGCACCTGGGGTTTTCCCTGGGAAACGTTTGGGCCCAAACCTCCCCTTAAGCAACTTGGCTAGATTTGTTGATAGAACGGGTATTCACTATTGACTACTTATTTCCTATATAGACCAAGTCTTAGGTTATTATTAGGGAGTCACAATTAAGTTAGGTCTAGTTTTTGTTTGTTTGAATTGCACACTTTCTCTCATCTCCATCTCTTCTCCTCCCCTCCCGTTTCTTCCATTTTGCACGGGCAGCGGTCCAAAACTCCACACTTGGAGGGACCACTTGATTTTGCCTCCCCAAGAAAAGACTTTTCTGCATTCTTCCTCTTCTTTTAAAATGGAAAATAAAAATTGGTCCTCTAACCCACATGCTAATTTTTCTTTCCCCTATTCTTCCACCCAGGAGCTTCTTAATCAGGCCCCTCCACCTAATTTCTACTCTATCATGACTCAGCTACAAGTTAAGCAACAACAGTTGCATAAGGATTTAACAAACCTGGCCAACCAAGGGAATCCTGCCACACCTGCCCAAGCTCCACACATTCCACATCTCACCCCTTTTAACACCCGCAAGAGAGAAAATCTGCATAAATCCCATGCTGAGTATAATTGTTATTCTGAGGCTTTCTATGGTTCAACAGGGAATTATGTTTATCCCAATCATCACCCCACCCAAAATGTCCCTACCATCCAGGAGAAATTGAAAAATTCCTCTAATGGGGGGGATTATCCGACCCACTCCTGGACCAATTCGGTTCCACACCAACAACAGAACCCGTTTGGAGGGTATGGTTCAAATCATACTTATCAATCTGGGCAATCTCAAGAAGACATTAATGCCCAGATGATGAAAACCTTGCAGGAGTTACAAAGAAAAACAAAGGAAACAACCCATCTTATTGACGTGCCTTCGTGCGTGTGTGTTAAGAGGTGTCGTTATAGTTGCACTTGACACGTCGGTTTTAAAAGAAGTAAACGGAGGTGAGTCCGACTGTCGATCTCAGGGAGGCGTGGAAATCGGATTTTGTTTACCACTTGTTGTCACGACAAAGGCGGAGTTTTGCTTGCGAAAGAGACGGTTTTGAAAAGCGAGAGATAGAGAGAGTTTAGGGTTAGAAAGCTCTTGGTTTTGATCATGCACTTTAAACAGAAATTAAAATGGCAACTAAATGGAAAATAATTTCATTAACATGCATTCATAGTTCATGGTTTACAATATTAAATACATGCTTCAACAAAAGTAAATGAAAGCTTAAAAGAGAGAGAGAGAGGTAGAGAGAGAGTGGAGAGCGACGAGGCAGCCACGGCGGTGGAGGAGGCTCCGTCGGTGGCTCGTCGTCTCCGGCGATTACAAGAGTGCCTAAGACTAGCTAGGAGAGGAGTGGAGTAGTTGCAAGTGGGAGAGGATGCCTTGAATGGTGGTAGAAGGGGGTTTAAATAGAGTTAAGGGCTTCCTAAAAGAAGAATGTGCTTTAGCGACATCCAGAACGTCGCTAAAACTGCTTCCAGATATGTCGGTGAAGGCCTTCTACCGCCGGTCAGCCGCCCGCCCCTCTCTCTCTTCAGGCGCGATCCGTGGCTGTCGAACGAGAGCCGTCCGATTGATGATCGGACGGCTGAGATCCTCCCGCGCCTGCGCTAGGATCGCGCTTCGGGCGCGCGTGCGCGCGCGCGTTTCCGCCCGGCGTGCGCGCGCGCGTGGGAGGTGGGGCGCTGTCGTCGCGTCGCGTGGCGCAATCCTAGCCGCTCGCTTCTGATCGCGCGGCTCAATTTTGCCGCGCCCTTCCCCCGCAAGTGATTTTCGCTCCGCGCGATTCGAACGCGCGTTGCCGCAACGCGGGCGTGCGCGCTAACCGTTGCACCACGCCCGCGCTTTGTCGCGGCGACCGCGGGCGAGCGCGCGGATCTCGGCCGTTCGATCGAAGATCAACGGCCGAGATGCGTCCTTGGCTGGCTTGAGGGTGTGCGGGCGGCGGGGGCGGGGCGACGTGGCGCATTCTAGGCCGTTGATCTCCAGATCAACGGTCAGGATTTCTTGGGCCCATTGTGGGAGCTCCGGATGTCGGATTTGGCCGATTTTGAGTCCGTTAGACTCCGTTCGTCGTCCTGAATCCATCCGTGCGGTCCGATTGCTCATCTGAGGCCTGCTTTGACAAATACTTTACACAAATGGCCATTAATACAGTTTATAAGCAATCTTGGTACTTGATGCATGCAATGCTCCTATTCTACTTTATGTTGTGCCTTTTATTCTAAAGATGGGCCATATTCAACCTAATTACTACCCCCTTGCGTGGTGTTATCATACCCCCATGCTTACTCCTTGCTAGTCCCTAGCAAGGTTTATTCTAGCCTTTATTTCTTTGGCGAATTCAAGAAGTAATTGCTTAGGCACTTCGTTACTTGTCAATAAGAGGAACTATACGAAGATCTTAATCTACAAAGACTAAGCAGCGCCCGGGTGTCTGCCAAAATACGAATCGCCCGAATCCTTGCTTTGTATATATAACTATACTTATGTATACGTATATATCTATATATGTCTTTTTAGAATTTTTAGAATTCAGTGTGGGTTGGTAACTTTTTACGGCTACCCAACCCACCCAAAACTCGGTCAAAACCCTAAGTGCTAAGCATCTTGGTGTGAATGTTGTGATAGACTTACTTAACGGTAATTGAGACAGACTTCGAGTTTCTACGCCTCTAGGTGACCGGAAAAGAAAATAAATTTTTGCCTGAAGGTGTATTTGTTCGATTGGTAGCTTTCTCCCTGCGTTCATTTTACTTGGGGTCAACACAAGGATTTTCCAGTGTATATCTCCCTGGCTTGTACTACTTCCCCGCTTCTTCCTTAGGTGTTTTTGGTCTTCTTTTTTTGTGCAATTATTGAGCTGGGCTCTAGACAACCGACCAATGGGCTGTTACCCACGATCACTTGCCAGCCATACTTGTGCGGTGAAGTGTGGTTTATTTTCTTTTCTTCTTTTCCCTTTTTTTTTTTTTTTTTAATTATTGTTTTTTTTTTACGTAGGTGGCTTCCCTAATCTCAAATGTACCTAGAGGCAGTGAAAAAGAAATGGCCTATGGCTGGGTTCTGGACAACCTGCCAATGGGCTGTTACCCATGACAACTTGCCAGCCATACCACCCTAGAGAGTTCATTAGCTACCCAATTTCTGTCAAAATCTCCGAGAAGTGAGTCTGTGCAAAAATGTGTGTAGATGCTTAGACTCAAAGTTTTCCTGAGTTAGAGGGTGAGTTGATAAGTCGTATACTTATTACCTTATTTATTAGGTGGATTAGAATAGCTTAAAGTTGCAAGGGTTCGCCGCTAAATCCATATTTTAATGGACACCAGGGCTAATTAAGCATGAAGGCCTGAAAAGTCTAAGTGTTTAAGTTCTTTTTGTATTATTTCCCACTATTGACAAGTTTCTAATGCCTAAGTTTTTCTTCCTAAATTCATTTTTTTTTTTTTTAATCAATTAATTTATTCATTCAGACTGATTAATTAAGCTCAGGGTTATGCAGTTTACCATCCCCCCATGCTTAAGTTGGACAATGTCCTCATTGGCAGATGCATGGATGCAAAAGGGTTCAAAAAGATAGTACCTGAGTGACGTAAACTACCAGATCAGTCTGAATCCGCTGGGTTGCCTCCCAGGAAGCGCTGAGTTTAACGCCTCCAGCTGGGCGGTGCCTGGTGTCAGCCCTCAACAAGGGTGACACTTTCCTTGGGGGGTACCTGGGCCAGGAAATGCTTCAATCTTTGACCATTGACTGTAAAGGTGTGCCCGGTATTAAGATCGGCGATTTCGACTGCCCCATTGGAATAGGGCTTGACCACCCGAAATGGTCCTGTCCATTTGGACCTAAGTTTCCCTGGAAAGAGTTTCAAGCGTGCATCAAATAGCCAGACTTGTTGGTTTGGCTCAAAGGTTTTCCTATGAATGAGTCGGTCGTGGACGGCTTTCATTTTCTCCTTATATAGCCGACTATTGTCAAAGGCGTCCCGACGAATTTCTTCAAGCTCAGATAATTGAAGAGTCCTTTGCGCACCAGCTAACTGGGGATCCATGTTACATTGCTTAACAGCCCAGTAAGCCCGGTGTTCCAATTCGACAGGGAGATGGCAAGCTTTGCCAAAGACCAAGCGGTAAGGTGACATGCCTATCGGGGTCTTAAAAGCGGTCCTGTATGCCCACAGGGCATCATCAAGTCGTGTGGACCAGTCTTTCCTGTCAGGTCTCACAGTCTTCTGTAAAATGTTCTTGATTTGTCTGTTTGAGACCTCAGTCTGCCCATTTGTTTGTGGATGATACGGGGTGGCAATGCGGTGGTTTGCCCCGTATTTTCTAAGTAGGGCACGGAACTGGGAATGGATAAAATGGCTTCCACCATCACTGATCATGGCCTTGGGTATTCCAAAATGGGAAAAGATGTTCTTCTTTACAAAGTCCATGACCGTCTTGTGATCGCATCGTCGGGTGGCGACGGCTTCAATCCATTTGGAAACATAGTCTACCGAGACCAAGATATACTCAAAGCCGTTGGATGGTGGAAAGGGGCCCATAAAATCGATACCCCAAACGTCGAAAATTTCGACAATCAAAATGGGCTGAAGGGGCATCATATCTTTTTTGGTCATTGTCCCTAGTGTTTGGCATCGTGAGCAAGTCTTGGCAAAGATGTGTGCATCCTTGAATAGGGACGGCCAATAAAATCCAGACTGCAAAACTTTTGCAGCTGTTTTCTTGCCAGAGAAATGGCCGCCACATGCTTGGTCATGACAAAAGGAAAGCACACTCTGAACCTTGTCTTCGGGGAGGCACCTCCTGATGATCTGATCAGCACAGAGGCGAAACAGCATGGGATCATCCCAGAAATAGTGCTTGGCCTCAGCCAAGAACCTGTCCCGTTGCTGTTTGGACCAGCTGTGCGGGGTTTGTCCTATAACCAGGTAGTTGACATAGTCAGCATACCATGGCATTTTCTTGTCTTGCACGGCTAGGATGTGTTCATCAGGGAAGGTATCAGATAGAGGTAGGGAGGGTCCAATGTGGTCTGGATGAAGTCTTGACAGGTGGTCAGCCACCACATTTTTCGATCCGGCCTTGTCTTGGATTTCCAGGTCAAATTCCTGCAAAAGCAGGATCCATCTGATGAGCCTGGGTTTTGCGTCCTTTTTGGCCAACAGGTGCCGGATGGCTGAATGGTCGGTGTAGATAGTCACGTGGGATCCCAGCAAGTATGATCGGAATTTTTCCAGTCCAAAGACTACAGCAAGCAACTCTTTTTCTGTGACCGTATAATTACGCTGGGCCTCGTCCAACGTTTTGCTTGCGTAGTAGATCACCACGGGCTTCTTGTCTTGCCTTTGTCCCAGGACAGCGCCTATGGCAAAATCTGATGCGTCACACATAATCTCAAAATCCTGGGACCAGTCTGGGGGTTGAAGTACAGGTGCGGTGGAGACTAAGTCCCGGAGGGTATGATAAGCCTGGGTGCAATCAGGAGACATGTGGAAAGTTGCGTCGTTGGCTAGAAGGTCGGTCAAGGGTTTGGAAAGTTTGGAAAAGTCTTTGATGAACCTTCGGTAGAAGCCAACATGTCCTAGGAAAGAGCGAATCTGTCGGACCGAACTAGGTGGAGGAAGTTTGGAAATTAAATCAACCTTAGCTCGATCTACCTCGATGCCCTTATGCGAAACGATGTGTCCGAGGACAATTCCTTCTTGAACCATAAAATGGCTCTTTTCCCAACTTAACACCAAGTTAACCTCGATACATCGTTTCAGGATTTTCTCCAAGTTGCTCAAACAATGGTCGAATGAATTCCCGAATATAGAGAAATCATCCATAAAGACCTCCAAGTACTCACCCACCATTTCTGAAAAAATGGCTATCATGCAACGCTGGAAGGTCGCGGGTGCATTGCATAACCCGAACGGCATTCGACGGAATGCAAACGTGCCATACGGGCAAGTGAATGTGGTCTTTTCCTGATCTTCCGGAGCAATTGCGACTTGGTTATATCCTGAATATCCATCCAGGAAGCAAAAATACTTCTACCCTGCCAATCTTTCAAGGATTTGGTCAATGAATGGCAAGGGGAAGTGGTCCTTCTTAGTGGCTTCGTTAAGCTTCCTATAATCAATACACACCCGCCATGCGGTGGTGGTGCGGGTGGGAATGGATTCGCCATGATCATTAGTGACAACAGTGAGCCCAGCCTTCTTTGGAACCACTTGAGTGGGGCTCACCCAGGGGCTATCAGAGATAGGGTAGATGATGTCGGCGTCGAGCCACTTGATAATTTCTTTTTTAACGACCTCCCGCATGTTAGGGTTTAACCGTCTCTGCATCTGGCGGGAAGGTCGGGCCCCGTCTTCCAGGTAAATCTTGTGGGTGCAATAGGTGGGGCTAATTCCTCTTAGATCTGAGATGGTCCAACCAATGGCGGCCCAATGTTCTGAAAGAGTTGCAGTCAACCTTAGTTCCTGATCCTTGGTTAGATGGGAATTAATAATCACTGGGAAGGTCTGGCCAGGTCCCAAGAAGACGTACTTGAGATTCTCCGGCAATGGTTTAAGTTCAGGTGCGGGTGGGACCACAGTCGATGGGAATGGAAAGGGCGGTAGTTGATCAACATTGATTTCTTCAAATGGTGTCATGTGATGATACTCAGCCTTACAGAGGTCCACAGGTAATGATGGTGACGAGTCAGAACTACGGGTTTGGTGGTCTGAGACAGAATTGAGGGTAAGGCATTCCTCGATTAAAGTTTCCACGGGATCATGTTCCTCAATGTAATCACAATCAAAAGACTTTGTTGCCCGGAAGATATCTAATTGCATTTTCCTGTCTCCGAAGGCGATTTCCATACATCCCGTGTCGCAATCGATGTTTGCTTTAGCCGTGGCTAAGAAAGGTCTGCCTAAGATTATGGGTGCGTTCTGTAATTTTTCAGGGACTTCCATGTCGAGCACCAAAAAGTCGACTGGGAAATAGAAGTCCTTGACCCGTACAATCACGTCCTCGACAACCCCCTTCGGGGTTTTCACTGATCTATCCGCCAGCTGGATGGTGACAGGGATTGGTGCCAGCTCCCCAAAACCAAATTGGCGGTACAAGGTTGTGGGAATTAGGTTGATAGAAGCACCTAGGTCCAGGAGCGCTCTATCAAATGTCATGTCCCTGATGTTACAGGAAATCAGGGGTGCTCCTGGGTCAGTTCGTTTGAGTGGAAGGTTGCTTGATATCACGGAACTGGCTTGCTCAGAGAGTACAACCTTCCTAGGTGCTTGAGGTCTCGGCTTACGCTTGGGTGTACAGGCATCCTTTAAGAACTTGGCGTAAGCGGGGATGTGTTTGACAACTTCTAGAAGCGGAATATTAATCTGTACTTGTTTAAAAATTTCCATCAGCTCCTCAGTTTCCACAGTATTCTTTTTTCTCTTGATTGTTTCCAAGGCCTCAGGATAGGGTGTCTAGATTGGTTCCATGTTTGGGTCCTTGGTTGGTGCTTCTTCTAAGTCGGGTAAAGTCTCGGGGAGAGTCGGCCATTTGGGATCCTGGGTTTTGGTGCCGCTTCTCAAGGTCACCGCATTCGCCGAGGCATTGGGGCCATGGGGTGATCCTTGAGAAGATGAGGATGAAGAGGCGCCAAACCCAGGAGGTGTTTGTGGAGCCGGTTGGACCATATGAGCCTGCCCGGGGTTGCCTTGGAACCCTTGCGAATTGGGGCCTCTGTTAATTATGTTTCGCGGGTTTGGTTGTGGTTGGGAAGGTAGAGATCCTTGCTGTTTACAGTCCAAGAGTTGGCTTAACTGTCCCTTTACCAAGGCCATTTCTTCCTGATGTTTTTGGTTCATGTCAGCCATCATCTTTATTAGGGTGTCCATTTGGTTTTGTGGGGGAGGGGCCGCCCTATTTTGGTTATATTGGGGTCTAACTGGTGGTCCTTGCTGATAGGGGGCAACTGTGGCTGTTGGTTTGGCCTGGGCTGGTTTTGGAATTGCGGTAGTTTCTGGTTTGTCCAACCAAAGTTGGGGTGATTACGCCAGCCGGTGTTGTAAGTGTTGGAGAAAGGGTCAGGTTTTGCATATCCTTGGACGGCTTGCACATCTTCTAGAATAGCCGATGTTGATGAAGAAGGAAGGGAGTAATCAAGGGTCGAGGGAGCAAAGGTTCCTCCTTGGAACATGGTTGGGGGTTGTTCCAGGTTTAGTTGGGTGAAGGGTTGGACCAGGTCAACATTATGTGCTCCTTTTGCTAGGGTGAAAGTCTGCAAGGGGTTCCTGGTCTGGTTTAGAAGCTCATCAATCTTCTTGTCCACCAATTCCACTCGATCCAACTTTTTGGCAATAATGTCCATGTCAACCATTCCAGAATTTGCTTGCACCTCATAAATCCCACCACGGGGTTGACTGGATCTGTTAAACTGGTTCATGGAGGCATTGTTGAGCGAATTCTCGCTCATAGACTCAAAGAGCTCAAACGCGCTCTCCTCGTCTTTGTTTAGGAAGTTTCCCCCGCATGAGGCATCGACGAAGTTCCGTAGGTTGCTATCCAGATCGTGGTAGAAGATCTGGGCCAATTGCAACCTTGGAACTTCGTGGTGTGGGCATTTCCTCAAAAGTTCATTGAATCTTTCCCATGCCTCATGAAATTGTTCCCCACCCTGGAGTGTGAAGGTAGTGATAGCTCTTCTGAGGGCATTGGTCTTTCCTATGGGGAAGAATTTCTTTAAAAATGCATGCCTCAGTTCCTCCCAGGTGGTGATGGGTCTACCTAGGGTTCTAAGCCAATGAGAAGCCTTGTCTCTTAATGAGAAAGGGAACATCTTGATTAGAACAATATCAAGGCTAATGTTCCTAGGTTTTACTGTTCTTGCTATGCGGTCGTGATCTTCTAGGTGCTGAAAGGGGTCTTCATTTGAGCTTCCATGAAAGTGGCTCTGGATTAGACTTAATACATTAGGTTTTAGCTCAAAATCATCTCCCCCTTCGGGGATCCTAAGGTGTGGCTCGACTCTAATGGCAGAAGGGTTATAGAAATCACGGAGGGGTCTTGGCTGGTTCTGAAATGGTGGTAAATCAAGTGGTGGTTGTCCTGGTATGTCATTGAAAGGTGGTGGTTGTTCTTGCGGGTTCTGTAACCGTTGTATGGCTTGCATGATGGTGTGGATTTGTCGTTGCTGAAGCCGATGGTTAGCATTGATTTGAGCCTGGATAGCATCTGGTGGGGGTTGATCTTCAGCCTCATCTACCCTAGGTTCAGCCATGTTTTCAACAGAATTACGTCGCCTAGATTCCTGCCCCAAAACACACAATTCGGGATGCAGTGAGCGCCTCCCGTGCATACACTAGAGAAGAACTGGAGGGGATGCGGAGGGCGACAGATGCGAGAAATGTGTTTCAATCAAGCACGCAAGCCTAATCCTTATGGTGTATTCCTTAGGAGACCTAGAAATCTCACAAAGGGTGATTAAGTCCGTAAGCACTGGACTTCCCTTTTCAAGGCTAATCTGGCCAGGTTGATTACGAGAGGATTGCAGGGAAGGTTCTTCCTTTGGCTTACGCCTCCGGTTCCATAGACCCCACAACCACGGTCGTTTGACACTGCCCCGCAGCCTAGTCACCAGATTCTACCAAGGGAATGAAAGCCAAGTGCCTAGCAAACAAAACCTCACCTTTTGAGACTTAACTCAGTCCTGCCTAGGGCACGTCTACTCAGTTTTAAAGGGCTAGGATAGTGCTTGTGCTTAGGGTGATGTGATGAGGCGTTGATTGGGGTGGTGCCTCTTAATGTTCTACTTTCAAAGTGTGTGCTTCTAGCAAAACATGATTTTCAAGCAAGGATTTGTTAAGATATAGTGTCTTTTTAGTGTTTCATCCTTACTTAAGTACTTTTTAGGGTTGACGTGTCTTAATTTTTTCAAACAAGTTTCAGTGGGCACGTCAAGTTCTGCACACAACTTAGTGAAAGTATATTTCCTTTTATTTTGTAGAGGCTCTAAAACCCTAGTGTACTCATCTTGATAATCATGCAGCTTCTATTAGATGAGTCAGTTTTAGGGTTGAGTGGTGCGGCCCAGGTCAACTCACGGTGGCTTCGCAAACACCACTCAAGAGAGAAAGAAAAGAACACTCCAAGAATTTGTCCAGTATATTAGAGTGTACATTTTTTTGTAGGGTGGTGTGTTAAGAATGTGGGTCAAGCAATCATTCGCCACGCCAATTTTTTTCAGTTTTTATGATTTTTTTAGCTTTTTCACGCAAGCAAACAATGAGAGAGAGAGAGTACTCACTATCGGTCCTCGAGGCGTCTACTTCCTTGCTACCATAGTGGAATGCGTCGCTTCGCCGTCCATGCGCCGAATTCCTGCATCCGTCAAGTAAAAAGGAAAGTAGGGCATTAGACGATATGAGAATGAAGGTGGAATGGAGGTGATAAAACAAATCCGTTGCCTCCCCGGCAACGGCGCCAAAAACTGACGTGCCTTCGTGCGTGTGTGTTAAGAGGCGTCGTTATAGCTGCACTTGATACGTCGGTTTTAAAAGAAGTAAACGGAGGTGAGTCCGAGTGTCGATCTCAGGGAGGCGTGGAAATCGGATTTTGTTTACCACTTGTTGTCACGACAAAGGCGGAGTTTTGCTTGCGAAAGAGACGGTTTTGAAAAGCGAGAGATAGAGAGAGTTTAGGGTTAGAAAGCTCTTCGTTTTGATCATGCACTTTAAACAGAAATTAAAATGGCAACTAAATGGAAAATAATTTCATTAACATGCATTCATAGTTCATGGTTTACAATATTAAATACATGCTTCAACAAAAGTAAATGAAAGCTTAAAAGAGAGAGAGAGAGGTAGAGAGAGAGTGGAGAGCGACGAGGCAGCCACGGCGGTGGAGGAGGCTCCGTCGGTGGCTCGTCGTCTCCGGCGATTACAAGAGTGCCTAAGACTAGCTAGGAGAGGAGTGGAGTAGTTGCAAGTGGGAGAGGATGCCTTGAATGGTGGTAGAAGGGGGTTTAAATAGAGTTAAGGGCTTCCTAAAAGAAGAATGTGCTTTAGCGACATCCAGAACGTCGCTAAAACTGCTTCCAGATATGTCGGTGAAGGCCTTCTACCGCCGGTCAGCCGCCCGCCCCTCTCTCTCTTCAGGCGCGATCCGTGGCTGTCGAACGAGAGCCGTCCGATTGATGATCGGACGGCTGAGATCCTCCCGCGCCTGCGCTAGGATCGCGCTTCGGGCGCGTGTGCGCGCGAGCGTTTCCACCCGGCATGCGCACGCGCGTGGGAGGTGGGGCGCTGTCGTCGCGCCGCGTGGCGCAATCCTAGCCGCTCGCTTCTTATCGCGCGGCTCAATTTTGTCGCGCCCTTCGCCCGCAAGTGATTTTCGCTCCGCGCGATTCGAACGCGCGTCGCCGCAACGCGGGCGTGCGCGCTAACCGTTGCGCCACGCCCGCGCTTTGTCGCGGCGACCGCGGGCGAGCGCGCGGATCTCGGCCGTTCGATCGAAGATCAACGGCCGAGATGCGTCCTTGGCTGGCTTGAGGGTGTGCGGGCGGCGGGGGCAGGGCGACGTGGCGCGTTCTAGGCCGTTGATCTCCAGATCAACGGTCAGGATTTCTTGGGCCCATTGTGGGAGCTCCGGATGTCGGATTTGGCCGATTTTGAGTCCGTTAGACTCCGTTCGTCGTCCTGAATCCATCCGTGTGGTCCGATTGCTCATCTGAGGCCTGCTTTGACAAATACTTTACACAAATGGCCATTAATACAATTTATAAGCAATCTTGGTACTTGATGCATGCAATGCTCCTATTCTACTTTATGTTGTGCCTTTTATTCTAAAGATGGGCCATATTCAACCTAATTACTACCCCCTTGCGTGGTGTTATCACTTATTAACAATCTCAATGATCAAATTGGGGATATTCCGACTCAAAGACCTGCAGGACACTCACCATCCCAACCCACACCAAACTTTATTAATCACAGGAACCAACACCCGAGTGTCTACCAACATCAGAACCACATGATTCGGCCTCCTATTAACCCAATATCACAGCACCTACCCAGTTTCTTTCAACATCAGGCCCCCTACCTCCTCTCAGTGAACACCA
Organism: Thalassia testudinum; assembly: GCA_037157565.1. Taxonomy (NCBI): domain Eukaryota; kingdom Viridiplantae; phylum Streptophyta; class Magnoliopsida; order Alismatales; family Hydrocharitaceae; genus Thalassia; species Thalassia testudinum. The sequence continues at coordinate 217,767,074 of JAZHRO010000031.1, read as the reverse complement.
AGCTGCATTTGCAGAGACTATGAGGAGTGAGGAAACCACCATGGATTTAAGGCCTTCTCAATCAAATGATGAAACTGATTCTCAACCAATGCAGATTGACCCCCCTAACCTTAATAAGGAAGAAGAAAAAGAAAACCCAAAAACACTTGATTCAAACCCTATTTCCCACTCTCAAAAACTGCAATCCAACAATCCAAAATCAGAGCCCTCTGACCACAATTCTTTGGATTTATTTGAGCAAGTCGAGAGGAATATTCCCTTCCTAGATTCCCCCCATGCCTCTAAAGAATTTACTGCAAAAGGGCATGATCAGAATCTAGAAAGGTTGGTCCTTTCAAAGACAGCAAACTCAGTTTTTCAGAGCAAGCTGCCTTTCACAAAAAAGGACCAGGGCACATCACTTATCTCAATTGTCATAAGTGACACCATTTTTCGTGCCCCTCTCGACTTAGGTACCTCTAGTAATCTCATCCCCCCTGTCTTATTTGAGGAATTTCGATTCAGTGATTTAAAACCTACCAAGGTTCAATTTCAATTAGAAGATCGATCTACCATTCAACCGCGGGGAGTTGTTGAGGATAGTATTATCAAGGTCCGGAATTGTCTATTTCCGGTAAATTTTCTAGTCCTTGACATAGAGGTACCCAAGGCTCTCATTAATGCCATCCTTGGAAGACCTTTTCTGATTATGGCAGCAGCTAATATCAATTCTCATTCTGAGAAAATGAATATAAGTTGCAGTAATCAGACCTTCTCATTAGATTTATTTCAAGCTTCCAAGAGGTCCATTAATCACAAAATTTTTGAGGACACTGATAATAAAATGGAAGCAGTATTTGAAATGTCTATGTTGATCCAATCTCATTCATCTTTGACCACTATTGATCTAGATTTTTTTGATTCTTATTCTAAGGATAGTTATGTGGTCCAAGACTTTCCAGATCAACTAGGGTTTGACTTTCCCCCTTTTCATCTTCCTGAAACATCCACACTAACTTCACACACCCTACATCCCATTGACTCCATTCCCCATCCCTTTCCATTGGACCTATCACTCGACCCACCAGAATCTGGCAATTTACAAGCACTTAAACCATGGCCAGATTCGGGTCACTTTTCCATTTCTCTATTTTATTTTGATCCCTTTATCTTTACCACTCATCTTTTTAGGGATCTTGAGGAAGACACTTTTATTGTGGACATTCAAGTGTCCAATTATTTACATGATTTTCCGTCTTCTGTGCATACCTTCATGCCCGGCTGAATGGCGTAAAAGATAGCACTGGATGGGAGGTAACCCATCATTTTTTTCTTGCTTTTCCTTTTTCTTCTTTTTCCAGGTTTTATTCATCCTAAACCCGACCGTTCTTCACTAAGGTAATTCCTTTTCCCTCCTAATGCATGAGGACATGGCATATCTTGAGCATGGGGGGGTGTTTTTAAATTTTTACGATCGATTTAGGATGTTTAAAACCTAAAAGCATGCAATTTTCTTTAATTTATTTCCTGCTTGCATACCCAAAAAAAAAAAAAATGTTGAAAACTTTTTGAGGAAAAATTTTGAAATCAGGACTAAGGTCGAAAAATTCACTTCTGGTACAATGGGATTTAATCTTTAACAAACTAAGGATGAGGATATGGATCTGATCATTAGAATTCCAGGGTCTATTTTAGACTAGATCAGATATCCTTCTCTAAAATTCTACCTGAACTCATGATAGTTCAGGTGACTTGATCCTATTTTGTAATATGGAAAGTATTTGACTTAGTTTTTGATTCAAAAACCTGCGGTTCTTGAGAAACTTCTTGTGTCAATTTTGACACACAAGCCAACACTTAAAAATAACTAAAAATTTGAAAAAACTCCCTTGTTTGGATTTAGTAAAAGTCTGAAGCAGATCATTGGTTTGAGTTCCCACTGTCGAGAAGAAGGAAAAAACCTTCTTTGAGGACACGATGTCAACATGTTACCGCCTCGGCGCTGCTCTATATCTATATTTCATATCTTTAGACGGAGCATTAAAGCGCATTTCAGCAGCTCAAGTGTCTTGGACGGTGCTCTACCTATAGCATCGGAGCAAGAGCTTGAGTTTGTTTGGAGCGCCCCTTGTCACCGCATCGTGTTTTGGGGTTGTGAGCTCCGGGGTGGTGTCATGGACAGTGCTATCCCGAAGTACTGGCGCCAGAGCCCCCTCGAGGAATGGTAACGGGAATGATGATACCGACACATCTGTTGTAAGACTAAGCTAAAAATAAGCATGGGGGAGAGAAAAAAAAAAAATAATAATAATAATAACACGTCCTTATAAAGGTTGGCTTTTCACAAGCACAGACACAAGGTTTTAAAGGAATTTGCAAGTTGCGAATCAGATTCACGAGCCAGAAAAATCCTAAAAACAAACATTTCAAGTCATCTGAATTAACAAGGGGTTAATATGTGAATTTTCTGAGGATATATTGATCCCGTTCTATCTAATGGTTGGATCCAAAAACAAATCCTGATGTTTATCTTCAACAAATCCCGTATCTCCTGTGTTTTAATCTACCAAGGTCCCTTAATCTCTTTTTCTCCTCAAAAGTCAAAAAAAAATTAGATTTCCCAAAAATTCCATTTTCCAAAAAAAATTAATGTTTTGCTAAGAGACTAGCAAAAGATAAGCATGGGGGTGTGATAAACGCCAGTTTATCATCATTTTTATGCTTTAAAACTAACCTAGCTCTTAGGATTTTACTCTGCAAACGGGTTTTTGGGCTGCATTTAGGCATAAATTAGGATAGGCATGCATTGCAATTTTTATTGTCATTTTAATGAGTTTTTGTGAGTGTTAGGGATGTACAGATGCACAGATCCCTAAAACCCTAGCACTCAAGAAGGCAAATGGTGAAGGAGAAGCCCAGACTAGCTGGAACTCAGCCTAATCCAGCTCACCTCAACTTGATCTAGCTCACCGCAGCTGGAACCTAGCTTACTTGAACTAGGGTTAGCTCATCCCAGCTCCATTCAGCTAATCTCAGCTGGATGGCAGCTCAAGAGAGTTCACCTTAGCTCACCCTAACTCAAGTCAGCTCAGATCCAGCTCAACTTAGCTGAGTCTAGCTCATCTTAGCTCCCACTAGTTCACAGGGAGCTCTAGTTAGCTCGGCTAAGTTGACAGGAGTTCACCCCAGCTCAGATCCAGCTACATCCAGCTCCACTCAGCTCCAACCAGCTGAAGAAGAATTCATCCCAGCTCAGGAAGCTCAAGTCCAGCTCACAGGGACTCAGCTTAGCTCAACTCAGTTGAGCTAAGCTACCTTAGCTGCCTCAACCAGCTTGATTCCCCCCGGGAGCACCAGACCCAGCTCACCTTAGCTCATTTTGGTAGAAGCTAGCTCACTTTAGCTTGGCTTAGCAACTAGCAAAGAACTAGCAAGCTAAGCCAGCTAGAGTAGCCCCATGCCAGCTCCAGCTCCAGCTCCAGACTTCTTCTCCTCAGCTCCCTCCTCCAAACCCTAGCTCCAACACCTTCTCCTCTACTCCTCCATTAGCTAAGATAGCTTAGCTTAGCTTAGCTTAGCTATGCTCCAACTTCCTTGGCTTGTACTACCCCAAAAACCCACCAACCAACTCTACCCAACTAGCTCCACCTAAGCTCCACATGAGCTAACCTACTTGGCACCAACCTAACCTACCCACCACCTCCAAAAGACACCTAAAAGTGGTGCCAAAAGCTACCCATAACCACCCCTTAGTGGCGCCACTTTTCCCTCCAAAATCCCCCCTCATCTCCACCACACAATCTCCCTTGAACCCATCTCCACCATCCACCTAACCCCCCTTCTAGAAGACCCCATGTTGGCGCCAACTGAAATTCCCTACCAGGAGGGGTGACGTAATAAAATTGCGGAATTGAATATATAAAGCAATATCACAAAAATCAATCGCACAAGTACACAAGTAATTTTAGGTGGAAACCCAAACCGGGTGAAAACCACCACCTAACCCTCTCGAGTTAGGATTTTCCGATCAACCTAGTTGATCAAAATCCACTAAACCGAATCACTTAAAACGAGGGTGATTCAACCTCAGTACAACCACGCTACAAGTACGAGGGTAGCGTTCCTCAACCCCTTCTCTCCACGAGAAGGATTTTGTCCCACGAGGGAGACGGGAATTCGCAAAGCGAATACCCAACCAAAATACAAAGATAAAGTAAAACAACAAACCTATAGAGCCAACAAAGTAATTAACCTAAGCTTCTATAGGATTTAGGAAACTCCCCTTTGCAAGGAGTGCGTCGATGATGACGCGGTGCGTGTGCCACGCGACGGCGCTACGTCGCTCTCGTTATCAATAGCGGGAGAGCGGGCGCGCGAAGGCTTGATGCTCTCAAGAGAATGAAGTTTGAGCCTAGAGAGCAAGGGCCTCAATTGGACACAAAAGAGTGGAACTAAGTTGCTTAGGTGTGTCTCTTGTTTCTCTTAGTGTGTATCTTGTGTGTTTTTGTTTACAAAGGTTCCCCTCTATTTATAGAGGACTTAGGAAGGCTTTGGAAGGCTTGGAAAAGCTTCCATAGCCGTTGGGTGCAAAACCCAAGAGAATCAGGCCGAAATCAGGACAATGATTACACTTCACAGGGTTATCAGATGTCTAACTCTGGCATCAGACGTCTGGAAGGCCACTTTAAGACGTCTGATTCCAAGGTCAGACGTCTGATTCTGTGCGGGTTTCTCCCTGACTTGAATCAGATCTAAACAGGGTTTTTGTACAAGTCCATCAGACGACATAGAGGACGTCTGGCACTAAGTCTGGACGTCTGGAAACCTACTTTTACCGTGGGAATTGATTTCCAAACGTTGCAACGGCTAGAAAATCTCTGAGAAGAGATTTTGGGTCAGCCGAGGCAAAACGGTCATTTATCAGACGTCTGTGAAGTCCTATGGACGTCTGATAAGGCTCTAACGGTCATATTCTTGAGTGTCTTCTAAGCCAGCCAACGGTCCACTAACTGGACGTCTGGCAAAGTCATCAGACGTCTCCTAAGACGTCCGGTATAAGGTCTGGACGTCTGAATTCATCAGACAGAACTAACTATGTCCAGCCTAACAGTTATCAGACGTCTGAAACAACAGTCAGACGTCTTAAAATCCTTTATCAGACGTCTGATTCGTGAATTAGACGTCTGGAAAGTCAGTTTTAACCCTATATTGGTTTTCTAAGTGTTCTACAGAAAACCTACGTATCCTAGGGTTGTGCAGGTGTTCCTAGGACTACTGTTAGGGTTCTTTGAGGCTCTTTAACATAATGTCTAAGGAAAATAAAGAGCAAGAAAATAAATACAAGAGATACATGAAAGGATAAAAAAGAATCTATCCTATTCTTCTTGTCTTCCATCTCCAATCTTTCGCTCCACGCGAACCTCCTCTATTTTCCGTCAAGCTCCTCCAATCCGTCCTGGATGCGAGCTCGAGTTCCGTCTAAACACGTCTTCATTTGCAATTGACCTGAAATCTAGGACTCAAATTGCAAATGTTAAATAACACGTGTTTTGTTATCATCAAAACAAATGATCATGGTGCTCTAGCACCAACAATCTCCCCCTTTTTGATGATGACAAAACCGTAAATAATAATGCATAAAAATCCTCCCCCTTTTTGACATTATCAAAAAGGTTTGATTGATTTTATATTTCCTATTACTCCCCCTTAAAACATGCTCTTCTATTTATTTTTAACAAAGGTAATGTCCTCCCCCTTTTTATAACAACAAGATAGCCATTATTTTTCTCCCCCTTACTAAAGGAAATTTAGCTAACTTGTATCTCCCCCTTAAAAATTGACAATAAGCTCATCATTTTTAACTCCCCCTATCTAAATGCTTATAAAAAGGATAGGGTTAAGAATTTTACCTCACCTACCATGGCCAATAAAATGGCCCGAATGGTGGTGGTGGATGCCACATCGGATGGGGCTCCCATCCGTAGCTTGGAGGCCCGGGCATCGGCGCCGGTCTCCAATCTGGTGGTCGACGTGCGGCGGGTCCGTCGTTTGTTCGCCGTCTCGTCGGTCTTCTTCTTCTCCTCCTTGGTCTACTCATTGGTTCTCCCAACTTAAGTTGACCAGCCTTGAGCTTGTAGGTCCAGTCCTTTATGTTGTAGTCATCCCTGAACCCTACAAAACAAGATTCTAATTTTTTCTTTGGTATCCAAGTGGGCTTGGATCCGGATTTGTTAGCGGGTCTCCTTGATGGAGATCCTTTCTCAACCTTAGGGCTATAAAAATCATCTACTTTGTTGATTAGTTTGTTAGAGCTTTCCCTAAGACATGCAATTTCTCTTTCTATAGTATTTATCTTAGTCTTTAAATCAGAAATTTCTATTTTTAGACTATCATTTTCCTCAATCAATTTATTATTTTCATTGATGAGGTCTTGATTTTCTAATAATAGGTTATTATCCTTAGGACTAGTTTCTATGTCCTTGAGTTGTTTTTCTAACCTATCATTTTCATTTCTAAGAAAACTAAGGTTCTTTTTAATGCCTTTATTTTCTACCCTAAGTGATTTACTAATCTCAAAAAGTTCATTAAATGCTTCTTGAAGATCGAGATTTACCTCGTTGTCTGAGTCGCTTTCGCTTTCGCTGTCGCTTCCTCTGGCCATGAAACCGAAGCAAGCGGTTTCTTCTTCTATGGTCTTCTCTTCTTCTTCTTCCTCCGAGCTAGAATCGTCCCAAGTGGCTTGGAACGCCTTCTTCTTAGATTTCTTCTCCTTTTCCTTCTTCTTCTCCTTTTTGAGAAGAGGGCATTCTGGTCGCAGATGCCCTTTCCCGTTGCAGTGGTAGCAACGTCTCGGGCTTTCCTTCTCCTTTTTCTGTTTCTTTAATTCCCTACAAAACTTGGAAAAATTTTTAAGTAAAATTCTAAAGTCTTCATCGTCGGAACTTACCTCGCTATCCGACGTGGCTCTAAAGGCGAGAGTCTTCTTTAGTTTAGGCTCCGGTGTATCCTTCTTCTTCTGCTTCAACTTAGTCTCGTAGGCCATCAGATTGCCTAGGAGATCTTCCATGTTGAGCTCCTCCATTTCGTTCGCCTCTTCGATGGCGGTGACTTTCTGTTCCCATTCCGGTCCAAGGGAACGAAGAAGCTTCCCTTGAAGCTCCCCGTTGATGAAAGTCTTCCCTAAAGCTTTCAAGTTATTTACTATGAGAGTGAACCTAGTGTTCATCTCACTTAAAGTTTCGTTAGATTTCATAGAAAAAGCCTCAAATTCTTGTGAAAGTAAATTGAGTTTAGAAGTTTTTACCTTAGAGGTACCTTCATGAGTTACCTCGAGTGTGTGCCAGATCTCGTATGCGGTGGCGCATTGCGAGATTCTGTTGAACTCCTCCGGGCTGAGCGCGCAATACAACGCGTTCATTGTTTTCGCGTTGAGAGAGAGCTCCCGGATCTGCTGCTGCGAGTATCCTCCAGCGGGTTTCTCTGGGATGTCGAAGGGGGTCTCGCACCTGGCCCAGACTGTGAAGTCGGTGGCTTGAAGCCACGTCTTCATCCGCAACTTCCAGTAGGTGTACTTGTTCCCATCAAAGTAGGGCGGACGGGTTGTGGACAGCCCCTCGGAAATCCTGCTTGTGGAACAGCTTCCCTCCATGTGATCTTTCCGCAGATGTTACTCCTGTCGGCGGAAAACCTGCTCTGATACCAATTGAAATTCCCTACCAGGAGGGGTGACGTAATAAAATTGCGGAATTGAATATATAAAGCAATATCACAAAAATCAATCGCACAAGTACACAAGTAATTTTAGGTGGAAACCCAAACCGGGTGAAAACCACCACCTAACCCTCTCGAGTTAGGATTTTCCGATCAACCTAGTTGATCAAAATCCACTAAACCGAATCACTTAAAACGAGGGTGATTCAACCTCAGTACAACCACGCTACAAGTACGAGGGTAGCGTTCCTCAACCCCTTCTCTCCACGAGAAGGATTTTGTCCCACGAGGGAGACGGGAATTCGCAAAGCGAATACCCAACCAAAATACAAAGATAAAGTAAAACAACAAACCTATAGAGCCAACAAAGTAATTAACCTAAGCTTCTATAGGATTTAGGAAACTCCCCTTTGCAAGGAGTGCGTCGATGATGACGCGGTGCGTGTGCCACGCGACGGCGCTACGTCGCTCTCGTTATCAATAGCGGGAGAGCGGGCGCGCGAAGGCTTGATGCTCTCAAGAGAATGAAGTTTGAGCCTAGAGAGCAAGGGCCTCAATTGGACACAAAAGAGTGGAACTAAGTTGCTTAGGTGTGTCTCTTGTTTCTCTTAGTGTGTATCTTGTGTGTTTTTGTTTACAAAGGTTCCCCTCTATTTATAGAGGACTTAGGAAGGCTTTGGAAGGCTTGGAAAAGCTTCCATAGCCGTTGGGTGCAAAACCCAAGAGAATCAGGCCGAAATCAGGACAATGATTACACTTCACAGGGTTATCAGACGTCTAACTCTGGCATCAGACGTCTGGAAGGCCACTTTAAGACGTCTGATTCCAAGGTCAGACGTCTGATTCTGTGCGGGTTTCTCCCTGACTTGAATCAGATCTAAACAGGGTTTTTGTACAAGTCCATCAGACGACATAGAGGACGTCTGGCACTAAGTCTGGACGTCTGGAAACCTACTTTTACCGTGGGAATTGATTTCCAAACGTTGCAACGGCTAGAAAATCTCTGAGAAGAGATTTTGGGTCAGCCGAGGCAAAACGGTCATTTATCAGACGTCTGTGAAGTCCTATGGACGTCTGATAAGGCTCTAACGGTCATATTCTTGAGTGTCTTCTAAGCCAGCCAACGGTCCACTAACTGGACGTCTGGCAAAGTCATCAGACGTCTCCTAAGACGTCCGGTATAAGGTCTGGACGTCTGAATTCATCAGACAGAACTAACTATGTCCAGCCTAACAGTTATCAGACGTCTGAAACAACAGTCAGACGTCTTAAAATCCTTTATCAGACGTCTGATTCGTGAATTAGACGTCTGGAAAGTCAGTTTTAACCCTATATTGGTTTTCTAAGTGTTCTACAGAAAACCTACGTATCCTAGGGTTGTGCAGGTGTTCCTAGGACTACTGTTAGGGTTCTTTGAGGCTCTTTAACATAATGTCTAAGGAAAATAAAGAGCAAGAAAATAAATACAAGAGATACATGAAAGGATAAAAAAGAATCTATCCTATTCTTCTTGTCTTCCATCTCCAATCTTTCGCTCCACGCGAACCTCCTCTATTTTCCGTCAAGCTCCTCCAATCCGTCCTGGATGCGAGCTCGAGTTCCGTCTAAACACGTCTTCATTTGCAATTGACCTGAAATCTAGGACTCAAATTGCAAATGTTAAATAACACGTGTTTTGTTATCATCAAAACAAATGATCGTGGTGCTCTAGCACCAACACCAACATGGTGGTGTCTCTCCACCACCAAAAGACACCAACACCACCATAACCACCCCCTTTAACACCCCTTGGGTTGGCGCCAACTCACCCTAGCCATAGGATCACCAACCACCCTCATCCTTCCATCCTAGCCCTCCATTTCAAGGGGCACCTTAACCCCCCATCCTATTCAATAAAAAGCCACCACCTACCACCATTTTGGGGCATCCTCCCTTAGTATATTTTCTACCTAAACCACCTATACCTACGGCCAAGAAGAAGGAGTAGAGAAGGAGATTAAAGGGGCACATCACCAGCCCTTTTGGTGCCTTCTTCTCCCCACTCTCTTCAACTTGAGCCACGCCAAGGAGGAGGACTCTCCCACTTCAAGGAGGACGGCCAGGCAAAGGTGGAAAGCTTAGGGTGGACGTCCACCCTTGGAGAGAAACTTAGGGCACGCCCCCTTAGGGCTTGCCTTGGAGGTCATCACTTTGGCGGAGTACTGCAAGGAAGGAGTTGAAGGATTCTTTTCAAGCTTGGGAGCCACCAACCTTGGAGCAAGAAGGCCTCTTCTTCACCATCTATTTAGAGGATTTGCGTTTTCTTTCTTTATTTCAATTATCTAGTAGTAGAAGCATTCCTCTACTAGGCATTTTTGTTAAACACTTTATCAATTATCTAGTTGCCTTCTTCGCATATCTTGTTTGCATTTCTATTTGCTTATTTTCAGCATTCTTCACTTCCTCTCCCTAATTATTCTAGGCCTCCACTTGCTTAGAGTGAGCTTAGGGAGAGGCTCTACTTTCCACTTTAGAGTAGTTTACTTAATTGGAAGTGTAAACACTTTTCCCGCCATAATTTCGCATGTTGCCTTAGTTCAAAAACAAAAAAAAATGGTATATTGAAAATTACCGAAAGAAAGTTGAGATATATTCCAAGCAAGAGAATCAATTTTGCAACCATATTGCCTCCTTGGACGACCCTAGATACGTCCCTATCTAGGATTATAAATTTAAGAGCGAAAGCGTATTTACGCGTTACAACGACGTATTTTAACAAACCGCGTATTTTCGCTATCAGTCGCGCAAAGGTGGCGAGGCGTGCGAGCGTGGGGCGCTGCGGAGCTGTACGATGGAGGATCAACGGCTGAGATGCGTCCCTTGGTGGAGGAAGTGGGGGCATGCTGTGTGTGGAGGGGTGGATGCGGGTGCGATGAGGCTGACACATGGCGGCCCCATGGCCGTTGATCATCAGATCGACGGTCAGAACTTCTTGGGCCCATTATGGGAGCTCCGGATGTCGGATTTGGCCGATTTTGAGTCCGGTGAACTCCGTTCGTCGTTCTGAATTCATCCGTGCAGTCCGATTGCTCATCTAAGGCCTGCTTTGACAAGTGCTCATACAAATGGCCATTAATACTATTTTATAAGCAATCTTGACATATGGTGCATGCAATGCTCCCATTGTACTTATGTTGTGTTATCTGTGCCTTTTATTCTTAAGATGGGCCCTATTTAACAGAATTATTACCCCAAGATGCATGGTTATCATTGACGACGATGGCGTCACATGGTGCCATCACAGTCGCCCCTCGTTGCATCCCAATCTCTAAAGAAGCCCTCCTCACGCATTGTGGGTTGTTGGATCATCATCCAACAACCACCATGTGCCCACGTCACCCCCGCCCCCACGCTCCATCAACTGAGAAGATATCTCAGCCATTGGATCTTCATCCAACATCTGAGGGTAGTCGAGTGAGAAATGGTAAGAGCGATAAACTGCGGTTATAGCATAGCAAAGAACGAGCATGAATCGAAGAGCAAGACACACATTCGAAACCGCCTGGGAGGTGAAATCAGAAGGCGGTGAGGGGCAGGTGTAATCCAACCGTGGGATCTTCAATCAGCAGTGCAAATGCTAACGTGTGGGCTGATCAGAGGCTTCCGCAGTTGCATGCAAGAAGAGACGCACGCACTACGTGCGATCTCACGTGCTCTCTTCAACAAAGACGATGTGGGTGAGATTTCGATTGGACGGCCAAAATCAAAAGGTGCATGATTTGAATGTGCGGGTGCATGTGAGGGAGAGAAAAGAGAAGCCAAAGCATAAAGAAGAGGAAGGTGTAGCAATAGTCGTGCGATGGTGATCCGAATGCTCGGGCGCACCATGTGTCAAGCGCAAGTTAAATCCGAGCATAGAAGGTGCACATGAGGTTATTTTGAGGCACAATCAGAGCCGCTGATCTCTCGATCTACGGATCTGATCAACCTAGAGTTGTTGCACGGCTTTAAGAGATAAAATGCCTTCTTTGCTTTCATCAAAGCTATAAAAGAAGACCCGGGTCCCCTGTTGATCATATCTTCCACTAGAACTCCCATCAAATATAACTCCAACCTCTCTCCCTCTCTACAACTCCTCTCTGGACTTCATCCCAGTGCTCTAGATCTGAAGTGCTGCTGCACTTCCCACAAGAATCCTACAAGTGGCATCGTCATCTACTTTCTCTCTATCTTTCTATCTCTCTCTCTCTCTTTTTCTATCTCTCTATAGCATAGTTATTTCTATTCCTAGTTGAAAAACTATTTCCAAATAAAATTCTGATTATCTGGATATTTGATGCCTATATATATACTTGTATAAATATATATATAATCATTTAGAACGACTCTCTGAAAGGCTTTTACATAGAAATCGCGTTTGCTTCCCTGCGAATGACTCGTTATTCACCGAATTTTATAAATATTATTTATTTTATCGCGATTCACACTACAACGATAAGACTTAATCTTTTACGCGTCTCACGAGCGAATAGAAACTGAATCCTAATATGCATGAGGTGGAAAAAAGGAGATCATTAAGTGACTTGACATTGGCATTATCTACCCTATCTTCAATAGTAACTGAGTTAGTCCTATACAACTTGTTCCAAAAAAGGCAGAACTAACTGTAATCACCAATGAGAAAGGGGAAAATATTGCCAGTATGATTGCTTCTTTTTGGCAGGTGTGCATTGATGACCGTAAAGTAAATATCACTGATAGGTCTACTTTAGTGGAGATTAATTGTGCCTAAGAACAATCAATTCTAAGATTAAATTAGACCTTCAGCATATAGTATATTAAAAAATTAGTTGAGTTGTGATTTATTCATGGATAATTATTTGATGTAGTGTAAGTTACATAGAATTAATTATTTATTGATGTGTGTACTTATATTTCCTATGGGGAATAATTGGAATGATATTTTGCAATTATGAGAGAAGTTTTATAAAAAGAAAATCTATAAGGGATCTTTTTATTTCTTTTATTAAACTCTTGTTCATTTTTTGGACTTGTTGAAAAAGAAAAACAAGAGAGGACAAAATCCCACCGCCACCGTCTCTTGGGGAAGGATTCAAAAAATAAAAAGGCACGCAAAGAGGGACTACCCTTCGTCTTCTTCCTCCCCTCTGGGGACGAGAACAGATCACCCACCTCCGCTCCTACTCCCGCTCGTCTTCTTCCTCCCACGGGCAGAATGGGGGACCCAACAGAGGGCGCCACCACCTTCGTTCCCGAGGGGAAGCCGGACCCCCTCTCAGTCTTCCTCCTCGACCTGCGGGGACGTGAACAAAGGACAGCCCCTCAGCCACAGCCACCAACGCCCTCTACGCTTGCCACGACCATGCCTCGTCTCGGCCAAGAGCCTCACTGCAACCTTTATGCCCCGGCTTCCAAAAGAGGACCGCCCTCGATCTCTCAGGGCCACTGCCCTCTCCTCCACTTCTGCCTCTCTCGACAGCAACACCGCGCGCTCAACCTCCTCTCATGACCGACACCACCACCATGCTTCATCTTCTCCGCCTCGGCTCTAGCGTCATCAACCGCGCCGATCACAACAGCTTGACTGCGACCTCCTCGCTCTGCTAGCTACCACAGCCCACGACCGTACCTCCTCCGCTCGCTACGACCGTGCTTCCTCCCCCGCCTCGCGGGTAGCAGGGACAGTCTCCTCGACTGCGACCTCGTCAACACTGCGGGCCACCACCTCCAAGACCTCCACGCTCCAGCAGCAACCGCACGACTCCCTGCATCCTCACTATTGCCTCGACGCGCATAGTAGCAGGGGCAGATTCCTCGACATCGCCCCTGCTCCTCACCACTACTACGAGTTCTCCATCGCATCCTCGACGCACTGACCACGAGCACGCATCTACAGCGTCTACACCGCATTTGTTACCACGTCTCCGACCTCTACAATCTCTCCACCGTGATTCTACACCGTGACCGTGTGTCCCTCGTCACCATGGTTGGTGGTGACAGCACAGATAACCACCACTGCGACTTCCGGGATCGTGTTTCTCGTGGGAAATGTGGTGATAGCACACTTAGCCCACATGTCATCTTCTTCGTCAACTGCGTCCGCTATCGCATATTCCTACTGCGACTACGTCTTCATTTCGATTATGCAGTTTGCTTTGACTTGTCTATCATATTTGATTTAATTCTCTTATTATTATTAGAATTACTACTTGTCATTGTATTTGAATACTGAACCTACTTGCATTTATATACCTCCCAGTTGAAACGACATTATTTTACATGATTCAATGTTGATTAGAATTTTATATGGATGATGAGACGTATATTTGAGTTGACTACATATTTGATACATTCTCATTTGATTATCTATTGATTCAAGTAATTTTTCGTCACGATTTATACTATGCGATGACACTATATTTCATCGATTATCATATTTTTAGAGAAAACCTTAGATCAACCGCCATGAAGAGGATCATTTTCCGCTCCCATTTATTGATCAAATCTTGGAGAGTTTGCTGGATAGGAATATTATTATTCTCTTGATGGATATTTTGGATATAATCAAGTAGCAGTGTACCCTGAAAATCAAGAAAAGACAACATTCACCTGCCCCTTCAGAACCTTTACTTTTCAAAGGATGCCCTTCAATCTTTGTAACACACCTGCAACTTTTCAAAGGTATATGCTTGTAATATTTTCTGACTTGGTAGGTGATTTACTTGTGATTTTTATGGACAGCTTCTCCATTTTTTGAGATGCTTTTGATTTATGCCTTAAGAATCTTGATCGAACTCTCCAAAAATGTATGGAGGTCAATTTATTCCTCAACAGGGAGAAAAGTTACTTCATGGTCTAGGAAGGTATCGTCCTAGGTCATGTTATTTCTAAAGATGGAATCGTAGTAGACAAAGCTAAAATCGATACAATTTCTAGACTTTCCTCGGCCAATTAAACAAATCACATCATTTTCAAGGCATGTGGGATTCTATTGTCGGTTCATCAACGATTTCTCTGAAATCTTCGAACCCTTAAGTCAGCTTCTCACCAAAGACCAACCTTTCACCTTTAATGATTAATGCTTAAAGAGTTTTAATAAATTGAAAAAGGAAGTCACCGAGGCACTAGTTTTATAGGGCCCTGATTGAAATCACCCATTCAAATTAAGGACAAATGCCTTAGATCTTGCTGTTGGGGTGGTGTTAGGGTAGCTCATTGATAGGAAGTTCATTGTGATCTATTATTCCAACAAAATCTTAGATGATATACAATAGAATTATACTATCACTAGGAAGAAACTTCTTGCCATTGTGTTTACACTAGAAAAGTTCTGGTCATATTTGTTGGGGTCGCATGTTATTGTTTATATGGACCACTCAGCATTAAAATACTTGTTGAACAAGAAAGATGCAAAACACTGCCTTATTCGATGAATCTTTCTACTCCAAGAATTTGACCTGGAAATTAGGGATAAGGAGGGTTTGCAAAATGTAGTGGCCGATCATCTCTCTCATCTCATGACGAATGACATGCTTAACCCATCAGATATATTTCTAGACGAAACCCTCCTAGCTATCTATGGCATCCCCTGGTTTGCTACTATAGCAAACTACTTGGCAACTGGACGAGTTCCTTCTGATTGACCCAAATCCAAAAAGGATAAGTTCTTTGCCAACATTAAATATTATTTTTGGGAGGAGTGATGAGAAGCTCATCATGGTCTCTAATTACCCCTAATTAACTAGTCTTCCTAGATAATTAGCTAGAAATATGAAAATATATGGGTTAATTATTAAATAAGGGATAAATAGTAAAGGACCTTAAAATAAGTTAAAAATGCTATATCATCATCCAATTAGTATTATTAATAATTTAATTAGTAATTTGACTTGAAATATTATCAGTAATTTATCTAATTAATGTGTTAGTTAACTTAAGTACAATTTATATCTATGTATGTAATAACTTAAGTAACATTACTTAATTAAATAAATTAATCTAAAAAGGTCAAAAATGTAAATTCAAGGTCTAAATATAATAATTGTCTTCTTTATAATCATATATAAAAAGTTCAAAACGATTTAAATTAAATAAACCTTGAAAACCTTAGTTTACATTTTAGCCTTTATATTTTATTTCAATCGAGTCCTTATTCTTCATTTAGGTCCTCAGCTTTCGTTACAAATAAATCCCTGAAACTTCTTTCATTCTTCAGCCTTCTGGACGGCTGACGATAGGATGTGCTTCCACCATCTGATCACCACATATCCGATGCCATTCCTTCCTCTCCAAGCTCCTGGAGTTTGTGCTCACCATCTCCTTTTCATCCACCAGTCTGGATGAAGCTGTAATCCCATTTTAGGGTTGGAGATAACCTCACCGGCATCGGAGAAGACGCCAGTGGTTACTCCACTCCTAGCCACTTCTCCGTCCAGATTCAACCTCCTTCTCAGCTGCCGCCACCTATAAATACCCCTCCACACCCTCGATTTTCACCAAGTTAGTTCCCTTCCCTCTTCTTCACTGAGCTAATTGATAGGCTATTCTTTCCAAACTCCGGCAACCTTCCTCCGCTTCATCTGTCTTCCTCTGTCCATCTTTGATCGCTTTGGTTCTTCGCAGAAGTCAGCCAAGTCTTCTGACGAAGCGCTGACTAGGAGTTCTTCTACTTCACTTCACAAATGCCCGCCGGACTTCTTTCGTCAACCCTCTGATTTCCTCCTCCGTAAAGGACAATCGACGGAGATCTCCTGCCTCCGTCATCTAGGTAACAGTAGGTTAGGTAAGTAGATTAGTTAGGATAGTTAGGTAGATTAGATAGTTGTAATGTTAGTTTTTCATTCATCTTCTCCAGCTCCGGTGAGCTCCTTGAGCTTGTCAGGTGCAATCTCTTATCTTTTTAAGTCATCAATCACTTTTTCTAACCTTTCATGAACATTTCTATCATCTTTAATCATTGAATTGATCACCTATTCGCCTAAACCACCTCCACCAACTGCTCCTGCTGTCCATGGCAAAAGTGGTTGAGCTTACTCCACCTCCACTGGGGCTCTCCACCACTTATCCATCACTTAAGGGCCCCCATCCTCACTTTAATTTAAGTAATTACCATCTATAACTTAAACATGCAATTTAATTTAATCTCCTGAGCTTGCTGTCAATGGCGACTCAGGAGGATTTCAAATCATTAATTGTCCATCTATAAACCATCGTAAATACCTTTTGACTTGTTTTCTCCACTCAATTGAGTGGGAAAACAGGTCCTGAGCCTAATCAAACTCAAAACTTATCTACTGTGAATTCACTACTTAATTTTCATTTTAATGAATAAATGACGAAATTAATGTGTTCCTGAGGTTCGTTGTGACCTCAGGAAGATTTTTAAATCATTAATGGCATAATTTGACATCATCTGTACATTTTAGCCTTTTTCTGGACTCACCGGAGCTTCGGCGAGCTTTGACGAGTCAAACGAGCTTTTCAGCCTATAGAACTCAGTGTGAAGCTCTAGATCATTGATTTGAAGTTCACTGATCATGTTGAGGCAATTTGTTTGGGGTTTTAATGTGTGGAGTTTCTGTTAGATCTTCATCTTCTCCAACTCCGACAGAGTTGGTGATGTCTGATAGTTAGGTTTAAGTCTCATTTAAAAGGTCTAAAAGCATCAGTGACTTACCCTGAGACTATTTCCATGAGTCAATCACTATAAATGACTTTCGTTTGTTCTGTCGAACAAACTCCTTTAGAATCTCAGGCGATAGGGCTGGAACCATAGGAACCTTAATTGAAACATCATTTTAAGGGTCTGAATCCTTTCTTGTGGTTAAAGAAAAGATGATTTAGGATTTAATTTCCTTTGAAATGGTTTAATTGAGAAAGTCAAAATTTAAGGCTTCATAGTCAACCTTAAGTCTGATTCTTGGATTTTGGATTCAAACAGAAAAATTCAAGAGTCTAATCTATTGCTGGGATGTTTGTAAATGATTCAGATGAAATTTGGATGAGCTCTAATGGATTCTTTGGTAGAAATTGATTTTTGTCAGTTTGGGTTGTTTTTGAACCCAAACTGACGACAATAGGATTATGATGAGATTCAAGTGGATAATCTGCCCAGATAATTTCTTAACAACCTCTAAAGGTTGTTTGAATAGATTAAATAGGTCTTTAGCCATCTGTTGGACCTTTCATAACTTGAATTGTAGTTCTAAAGTTCCCTAGCGAAGCTTTTTAGCTTCTGCACCTTCCCTGAAGCTCCTTAGAGCTCATTTCCTTCACCAACAGCTGCGGAATCATCTTCTAAACCTATTAACACCTCATCTGGAGGTCAAATGTCCTTCTGTAGACATTAGAGCTGAAAACTCCATTCTGAAGGCTACAATGGCTGTAGTGAACCCAGGTCTTTTGCCCTTCAAATCGAAGAGCTAAACCTTCCCTGAGTATCAAATTGGTACTCCAATCATGTAGAACAACCTAAGCTTTCTAGCAAGCTTTCATTTGCTTGGAACGGAGCTCTGAGCTGGATGGAATCATCATCTGAAGTCTAGACTGGGAAGGGGAAACATAGCCCCACATTGGTGGAACTAAAGTAGTTGCCTAGGTATAAAACTAATTTGTGTTTAAGGTTCTCAGTCGACAGCACAGGGCGTAAGAAAGATCATGGGCATATGGGTGTGTGTGTGGGCACGTGCGGTGCGCATGCCCGGGTGTGTGCGCTTGCGGGCATGCGAGTATGGGCCCGCGAGGGTGTGTGCATGGGGCCGAGGAGGCCGTGAGCTGGATGGGCTCGAGACTATGCGAACCAAAAATAAACCAAACTAAATAAAAACCAAGCTTGGACCTAGTAGGGTCTGGTCCCACCTTGAGAAGGGTGCTGTGTATGCTCAACCGGTCCAAGTTGCCAATCAAAAACCTAATTTTTGGGTTCAAAGGTTTAAACCAGTTCAGTTCAGAAGATCTGCAAGGGTTCAGAAAGAAAGAATGAAAAGGTTCAGAAGAAAAGGAGACGAAGAAAAGGAAAGGAAGAGAAGGAGAAGAAAGGGAGAGCTCGTAAGGAAAGAAAGGTAGACATGCAAAAGAGCTAGAAAAAAAAATAACAGGCAGAGAAGAAAGAAAGAAAAGAAAGAGAAGAAGACTTATATAAGAGGAGCTCGAGAAAGATTAAAAAGAAGATTAAGAGATAAGTAAAGAGAAAAGAGAGAGAGATAAAAAGGAAAAGAAGAAGAGAAAGAAAGAGGTTGAAGACAAAGAAGAAAAGAATAGTGGTTTAATTTCTTGCATTTTATTAATTCCTTTTGAGCTTAATGTTGTAATAAGGCATATTTTCATTAGAATTACTTTTTCTTGCCTTAATCTCTTGAAATTAAAGGAAATAAACATGTTTACTTGTTGTCAAAGATCATTTGTGTAAATGTGTTTTCTTATGGAATTTTGCATATTCTTTTAATTTGAAATCCTTAAGAAAAATTCATGTTCTTAAAATAAATTTAATTATACTTTCCATAAGTAGCTTAGATGGTGAATTCAAATTAAGTTATGCCTCCTAGCGAACCACCTGGACTCAACCAGTTAAAAGAAATAAAATATAAAATGTTAGGTTAACTTGACCCTATATTACTTAATCGACATAAATTCAAGTTGACCTAAGCTACTTTCTTTTGCACATAATTAAGCACAATTAACTTAATTAACTATATTGAGAAAGATAACCACCAAGGAGCTCGATTTGTTCTGCATCTGTGTTGATCAGGTCATCAGATGGTGTGTTCTGCAATGGCTTGCGATGGATACTTTTCGGGCAAGAAAATTGTAGCCAAAATTCTAAATTTAAGATTCTTTTGGCCAAGCATATGCAAAGATGCTCAAGACTTTGTTCTGTCCTGTGTGCTTTGCCAGAGCATCGGCAACATTACTCAAAAGGATATGATGCCCCTTATTACTATCTTAGAAGTTGAAATTTTTTATGTATGGGGCATCAACTTCATGGGATCATTCATCAACTCTTGTGGCTTGGTACTTATACATTTTAATCACTGTCGACTACATATTAAAATGGATTGAAGCAGTATCCACCTACACCAATGATCTTCAGGTTGTCACAGAATTCATCAAGAAAAATATCTTTTCAAGATTTTGAGTACCTAAGGCCATAATCAGTGACGAAGGATCTTATTTCACCCGCTTTCATTTTCTTCAGCTTCTATCTAAATATGGGGTTAACCACAAAATCTCTACTCACCACCCCCAAACTAATGGTTAACCAGAAGTTTCAAACTGGGAAATTAAAAATATTCTTCAAAAAATAGTTTGTCCCGATTGCAAAGACTGGTTCAGTAAGCTAGATGATGGGAACACTATCATGGAGCCCTAATTAGCTCATTTTGACCCAAAGAAGAGAACGAAAGCTCCTACATAACCAATTGGAGGTCCTAATTCCATGAATAACCATTCTGAGAGGAAAATAAGAAACAAGGGGTACAACTGCAATTTTACCATTGCAGTACAACAACGGGTTTTCTCATGGGCTAAACACATGTCAAATGGTATTAACAATATAATAAGTGTGTTGAATCAGACAGAAAAGGATTCATGTGAATTCATCTGACCCTAAAACATACCCACTTGATTTAACAATGTTCTGGTTAAGGTAAAATTCACCTAAACGCTCTAAAAATCATAGAAAATATTATCTAGCGTTTAGAACCTTCAATTTGGTCCTTGGAACCTATTTTGACCTAAATTGGGGTCTCAAACAAATATTTGCCTTAAATTAAGTTTTTACGTAAATTACCTAGCCAAACGTAGTCAAACCCAAAATCCAAATTCATCATTAGATTCCTTAGGTCCAAATTAGGTTTGTACCAAAATTTAGACCTAAGGGGAATTCATCTTGACCTACTTTGCAAATAGGTCCAACCCAACTGCATTTCTACCCATACCTTTTTCAAACCTCTACAGAGACCCCCTTAGCTTCTCCTTTGTTCTTTGCAATTAGGTCCCTTTGCCATTATAGCTGAGGGAATCCTACTCCAGCAAGATTTCGAGGGTAAGATCTCCCTGATCTCTGATATTCTCTGAGAAATCTCCTCCAGTATGAACACAATTTGAGGCTCTGCTTGGTACCCAATCTCTCAAGTGAACACATGAGAGATTCGTATCCCTTTCTAGTTTCCATCTCCGATGAGCTTTCCATGCTTGGAAGCTTGGCTTCCAAGCACAAATCCATCCTCCACAGCCTATATAAGCATGCCCTAATCACCTCGCATCTCCCACGCTTGAAATTGACCGGAGAATCCCTCAAATTCGTCTCTTCCTCCTCCAGCCAGTGGCTCAGCAAGCTCCAGCGACCTCCCTTTCTCTCCCAGGTCACTTAGCCACAATACTAGTGGTAGGTTCTGATGGCGATTTCACGCGGTTTGTTAAAATACGTCGTTGTAACGCGTAAAACCGATCAACTCTTAAATTTATATTCCTAGATAGGGGAGTATCTAGGGTCGTCCAAGGAGGCCAAATGTTTGCAATAGTGATTCTCTTGCTTGGAATACAATCTCAACTTTCTTTTTGGTATTTTTCAATATATCATTTTTTTGTTTTAAATTAAGACAACATGCGGAATGGTGACGGGAAGGTGATTTACACTTCAATTTAAAATACTACTTCTAAGTGGCAAGTAGAGCCTCTCCCTAAGCTCACTCTAGGAAAGTGGAAACCTAGAATAATTAGGGAGAGGAAGTGAAGAATGCTGAAAATAAGCAAATAGAAATGCAAACAAGATATACGAAGAAGGCAACTAGATAATTGATAAAGTGTTTAACAAAAATGCCTAGTAGAGGAATGCTTCTACTACTAGATAATTGAAGTAAAAGAAAACACAAATCCTCTAAATAGATGGTGAAGAAGAGGGCTTCTTTCTCCAAGGTTGGTGGCTCCCAAGCTTGAAAAGAATCCTTCAACTCCTTCCTTGCAGAACTCCGCCAAGGTGATGACCTCCAAGGCAAGCCCTAAGGGGGCGTGCCCTAAGTTTCTCTCCAAGGGTGGACGTCCACCCTAAGCTTTTCTCCTTTGCCTGGCCGTCCTCCTTGAAGTGGGAGAGTCCTCCTCCTTGGCATGGCCCAAGTTGAAGAGAGTGGGGAGAAGAAGGCACCAAAAGGGCTGGTGGTGTGCCCCTTTAATCTCCTTCTCTACTCCTTCTCCTTGGGCGTAGGTATAGGTGGATGTAGGTAGAAAATACACTAAGGGAGGATGGGAATTATGTGGTGGTATGGTAGGGTATTTATAGGATGGGAAGGGGGGTGGTTATGGTGTTTTTTTGGAGGGAAATGAAGGGGTGCTTGGTTATTTTTGGAGGGAAAAAATGGGAGGGAAATGAAGAGGTGCCTTGGTTTTCCCTCCAAAAATACCTTCTAGAAGGCAATTTTGGAGGGAAAAAAATGGAGGGTGGAGATGGGTTTTGATGGTGGATGTAGGGTGGTGATGGAAGGGATAGTTGGCACCAAAATAAAGTAGGAGTAGGTGGTCTTTTTGCTGGAGCTTAGGTAGTAGGGTAGTAGGGTAGTAGGTTTTGGTGCCATGGAGGTGGACTAGCTAAGTTAAACAGCTTAGCTAGCTTAGCTAGTAGGGAGTAGAGTTGGAGGCATTTGGAGCTAAGGTTTTCAGGGAGAAGAGTTGGAGGTATTTATCTTGAGCTGCACTAGAGCTGGTGGCTGCTGAAGAGAGCTGGAAGGAGCTACCTTAGCTAGCTTAGCTTGCTAGTTCTTTGCTAGCTACTAAGCCAAGCTAAAGCAAGCTGGCTTCTGCTAACAGGAGCTGAGGTGAGCTGGGTCTAATGCTCCCGGGGAGGATCAAGCTGGGTGAGGCAGCTAAGGTATCTTAGCTCAACTGAGTTGAGCTAAGCTGAGTCCCCGGGAGCTGGACTTGAGCTTCCTAAGCTGGAATGAAGTCATCTTTAGCTGGCCGCAGTTGAGTAGAGCTGGATGTAGCTGGACCTGAGCTAGGGTGAACTCCAGTCAACTCAGCTGAGCTAGCTAGAGCTCCCTGTGGACTAATGGGAGCTGAGATGAGCTAAACTCAGCTAAGTTGAGCTGGATCTGAGCTGACCTGAGCTAGGGTGAGCTAAGATGAGCTCTCTTGAGCTACCATTCAGCTGAGATGAGCTGAATGGAGCTAAGAAGAGCTAACCCTAGTTCAAGTAAGCTAGGTTCCAGCTGCGGTGAGCTGGATCAAGCTGAGGTGAGCTGGATCAAGCTGAGGTGAGCTGGATTAGGCTGAGTTCCAGCTAGTCTGGGCTTCTCCTTCACCATTTGCCTTCTTGAGTGCTAGGGTTTTAGGGATCT
The DNA here is from genome assembly GCA_037157565.1 of Thalassia testudinum. Lineage (NCBI taxonomy): Eukaryota > Viridiplantae > Streptophyta > Magnoliopsida > Alismatales > Hydrocharitaceae > Thalassia > Thalassia testudinum. The sequence goes on along the minus strand of JAZHRO010000031.1, from coordinate 217,744,056 downwards.
ATATATCTGTACATCCTTAACACTCACAAAAACATATTAAAAAGATAATAAAAAATGCAATGCATGCCTAACCTATTTTATGCCTAAATGCAGCCCAAAAACCCTTTTGCGGAGTAAAATCCTAAGAGCTAGGTTTGTTTTAATGCATAAAAATGATGATAAACTGGCGTTTATCAGGTTCCTCTTCCCCCTGCTCGTCTGCATCGCGCCGCACCTACCGACGCCTTTGCAGCCCTTCATCGCCGCTGTTCTCCCCCCACTAAGTGCTTCGTCTCCAGCGACGCCAATACAAGCCAGCCGCCATCCCTACCTCCCCGTTCATCTCTTTATGCCCAGATAAGTTCCCTTTTCCCTTCTAATCCTTTTCCCCTCTTTATTTCATGAAAATACCCTATGACGCACTCCATCACCATTACCCTCTCCACCTCTGGCCAGACCTCCGGTGAGGCATCCCCGTCGCTCCGCAACTCCATCAGCCACGCCAACCATCCCTTAGGCTTCACAACAATTCACTAAACATAAACCCTTACTCCATACACGCTATCACTCACCCACAAGGGCCCCCGAACACACCTACTCAGATGCACATAGGGTGCTCTAGGCACGCGTACTTAGGCAACACCACGCCATTTGCAAGCTTTCTGAGCATTCTGATGTGGCTGCAAGGCCATTTGCAAGCTTTCAGGTATAGAAGGGTCACCGTCATTGATGACCATAAGAAGCTTGCTTGCGAGCTTCTCTAGGTCTGCCTGCTCCCGGCCAATAGTCCCAGGTTGTGCGGAAATCCCTAGCGCACAATTCCAGGTAGCCAATTGTCCTTGAAGGCCAAAGCATCAGCTGCAATCAATCGAAGACCCCTGCTGTAGGCATGCATGAAGGGAGGTGGGAAGATAGTCCCACCTCAGAAACTCTTGAAGCGTCGCACCCAAATAAATTGAAAAAGTGCATAGGCTTTATCACCTCATAACCATGGGGTGAGGTCCCACGCACCTTCACCTGCCTCATCCGTGACCTTGCCTCTGCGGACTTGGTGTGACCCGTTTACTTGACCCTGCAATCCTCGCCCACCACCACACGTCGGTGGGCCTAGTCTCGGCCACGTGCTCGAGCCGATTACTTGAGACGGTGGCTCTGGGAGAGCGAACCTAAGAGAGAAAGAGGAGAAGAGAGCACCTACAGGTAGGGGTAGGTTTTGCTCTTACAGGGAAAGGAGAAGAAGAAGAAGCCAAGGAAGAAGGCAGAGGCCAGAGAAAGCTAAGGAGAAGATAAGGTTGAAGACGAAGAAGTTGAAGTCAAAGAGGATAAGGAGTTGAAGAGCTGAAGAAGAAAGAGAAAGAAAGAGAAGGAGAAGGACTGAAGGTAGAAGCAGAAGGAGCCACCAGAGAAAGAGAGAAAGAAAAAGAAAGAGAAGCAGCTGAAACAATCAAAGGCAGAGAAAGGCAAAGGCACAAAAAGAATAGAGAAGAAAAGATGAAAGTGATCAGCCAGAGACAGAGATCAGAGAAGAGAAGAAGGAAGAAAAGCACAGCACTATAGCAACCATAGTTTAAGACGTCTGATTCATCAATCAAGACATCCAATTTTTGTGCTTGTTTACGTTGATTTCTTTAATCTTGTGTGTCTACATTATTTCACTATAACTCTGGTTTTCATTGCATATTATATTCAATTTCTCAAGTTGTGCTCTTGATTTCTAAACCCTAATTTTCTCCCTGTGTTCGACCTCAGACTTAAGCTTCAAGTAATAAAGTCTATTTGTTTTCAAAGTGATTTCGACTATATTACAATGCTTTATTTTAAAACCCGATTTCTCTTTGCAAACATTTTGGCACTATTGTCGGGGAGCAACGGGCGATTTAGAAATCTTGATTACAATTACTGATTTGGTACTAACTTGATATATCTCTTTTGTTGTGATTGTTTCAAGGGAGAAGAATCAAAGGAAGATGGTCGCATAGCAAACACACTCGGGACAGGTAATCTCTGATTAGTCCTTTCTCTTAAGCCCCCCATTCTGAAAAGGAAAAAACAAGATAAAATCAATTAGGGTTACCTACTTTCCATCTCTAGTTAATTCACCAAAGTTGCCTGATTTTGATTTCAACAACAAATACTGATTCGTTCTCCCATTTAAGGTAAACTAGGGCTTCCACCTTCTTGATTGAGCCATAAATACCATATTTTGGCAACTAAATTGGATCAAAAGTAGAGCCAAATTAAGGTTTTCAATTTAATTCTTTAGAGACACATCTTTATATGCAAGAATCAACTCTCCAAAAAGAGGTGTGCCCAAGCCTTGGTTGAAAATACTTATTCAAGGAAAATCCTAGAAATTTAGGTTCTTAATCTCACTTGAATCCTAAAGAAAGGACCTAAAACTTCTCAAAGGACAAATAGGTGAAGTTGACCCCCTTGTTGGGTCAACCAACCTTGAAATTAGGTCACTTTTGCACTCAATACATCTAAAGTTCAAGTGAAATCTTAAGCACCCTTGCTCTTAAATAAAACTGGTAGACTTAAGAGGTCAAAGTCCCCATTCTGGTCTACCTGGAACATCAGTGGCAAGAGCGGTCAGGTGGGGAAAACTTTGTAACTCGTGGGGACGCTCTACCGTGTAGGGGTCTTTGCGGGACTCTCCCTCTCTGGCTGCCCAGGTATTTGTTAGGTGGATGGCTTTCTGACTAAGGGGTATCATCCGCCCTGAACCTCTATAGTCATTCAAATTTTTGGGTGTCTTGATTGGGTCCAGCACATTCTACTCTTGTCCAAACCATCGATGCATGTTTGGTAGGAGGTCCTTAAGACCATCCTTAAGACCTCCTTTAGTGATTCACTCCCGCCGAGGCCAGGCCTCGACGTCTGTGTTTGTGCAGCAACCCCACCACATAGACGTCTCCTTTGATTCATCAGAACCAAATTCTCCTTCTTCCATCATCATGGCACAACTAGTAGAAGAAGAGAATATTCTTGAGAACCAACTCCAATGCCTGAATGATTTGTTTCAAGCCTTTGTAAACCCGCTGCAGCGTCCTATGATGTGAGATCACTATAATCCCGCTGCGGTGGCGATCGAACCTCGAGTCCAAATCTCGGCTGGAGGTCCTGATTCTAAACTAAAGCTCAACATGGTTCATGCTATTCCAAAATTTCATGAGCTTAATTCCGAGGATCCCTTCCAGTACATCAAACAACATAAACATCTGGCCCAAACCTTCGGGTTAGATGTCCAAAATCGGGATATCCTTCTTATGAAGATGTTCTCCTCTTTCATGGATAAAGTAGTTCACTGGTATCAGGCTCAAATGCGTCCAATCAACACATGGGTGATTGCGCAGCAATCTTAGGTCTTAATTGACCTAGATTAGGCTAGAACCTAGCATAAGTCAGGGTTATTCACGCATGCATAAGAATTATCTGCATCTTTACTGTTTTACTTTAGCTATGCATGAAATAATGATATAATCTGCTGATTAAGTGTATTATGTCAATTGCAGGCAATAAGCTGATTTGGAGCAGGATCTGAAGCTGGATCAGGAATAACGGGTGTTGTAGCAGAGCTGGAGTAGAAGACTTAGATTAGATGTAGGAATAATGATGTAAGGGAGTTAAGGTTTTCTATTCTATTAAGTAGGAATAAAGCAGTAAAATGTGAAGAGCTTAGGTCTATCCTAGCCTTAGAATAGCCTAGAGACTTCCCCAAGCCTTAGCCACTAAAGGCCTCTCTAGAGAATTCCATAATTCTCTAGAGAGCTTCCCTTAGGTCTATAAAAAGACCTAAGGGGTGGCCATTTGCACCCATCCACTTTTTGGCCATACTTGCTTGGCTTCATCCACCTCCACTTAGGCTAGCCACCACCATCTCCACTCCATCTCCACGAGCTGAGCACCACCATGAAGGACACCATGCCAAGATGCTGGATCACTCCTCCAACCTCTCTCCAAGGGCCAACCTAAGCTCCATTGGCTGCCCCTCTTTCTCCTCTCCACCACTCCAAGGCCATCGGAGCCCACCTTCGAATGCCCTCACTTCTGATAGATTAGTAGCTAGCTCTTTACAATTACAACTTTTATTTATTGCTTTGTAGTGTAGCCCTTATTCTCCCCCAATGATGCATGCAAAATTCCCCTGCAGATTCTTGTATGCGATCGTTTTCTGATAGCTAGCTTTACATTTTTAAGCATTCATGTACAAGCTTTCCTCTACATTTCATGTTGCAAACACTCTCCAAATGAATGAATGAAAAATATATTTTCTATATAAATATGTCTATGTGTTGAGAATCACCATGAGCTCATTGCAATACCTTTTGCGTGATTAATGTTGCTTGTTTTTAATTCCTAATATTCTTGCAACTAAGCATGTCGTACTTAAGTACGTAATAAACATAAACCAGCGTGTGATTTTAAACAGAGTAGAGCGGTAAAAGATCAAATTCAAAAGTAAAACAAACACCTCCCAGAGACGAACGATCGAGACTTAAGTCTTGTTATCTTTTATTGAATATCTTTGTTTGATCGTATTGTGCACTATACTATGACATTTTCCTATCAAAATGCACTCTACGCATATCGAACAAATGGCACCGTTGCCAGGGAGGCAACCTCATTTTCTTTGATTTTGATCTTTTAAGCTATCATTGAGAAATCTCTCTCTGCTTTGTTCTTAATGTGCAGGACAACATGGAAAAAAAATAGGATCTGCGCACACGAGTGCAAAAAAGAAAAAATCAGGTGCACGTCATCTCCCCTTTAGATTAGGTTTCCTTTTTGAAGTCTAGGAGTAGATTTACTTTCTGCAAGTTCTTTTGAAAAAAAAAAAAAATTTAGTCAATTTCATGAAAAAGAAAAAAAGATAAAAAAAATTTGAAAAAAAAATCTAGATTAGGTTTCTTTTTGAATCCTAGGTTAGTTTAAAAAATAAAAAGTAAAAAAAAAGAAATATTTTCTTTGAATCCTCTGAAAAATTCTTTTTGAAAAAAAAAATTTGCAAAAGTTTTCAAAAAAAAAAAATAATTTTGGTGGAAAGCTTCGATTTCAAACCCAAAACCTTCTTTAAAAGCTTTTCCACCATCTTCTGATTTTCAGACAGATTTCAAGTCTGACTTAAAAATTCGATTTCCAAAATGTTAGTAAGAAAAAAATTCTGAAATTTAGGTCAAACCTTCATTTTCAAACCATCCTTCAAATGCCACCATTTTTTTTTAAAAATATTTGAAGTATAAAATTTTTAAAAATTCATGAAGTGTACGAGGGTCAGACTGACCCAGATTCCAGATTTTTCAAATTTCAAAAAGCAATTCTGAGCAATCCACAAATCTGTTTTGACTAACAATGGTGGGGTTTGAAGGGTGATCTCGCTGGCTTTATTTTCCATATTTTTTCTGAATTTTTGAAGGTCAATTGATACTATTTCAAAGGGAAAAGCCGACTAGGGGTCAAAATTTCAGATCTGACCCTCTGACATTCAAAAATTTCTAAAAATTTGATTGAAATAGTAAAAATTTAAAAAAAATTTTTTGAAAAGATAATTGTAAAAGGAATCTACTCGCCAAATTTCAAGCTAATTGGATTCCAATTGTTGTCAGAGAATAAACCTTACTTTTGTGGTCTGCTGAAATAGAACAAACCCTAGAAGTGCATGAACCTTAGGGTTGAATCTTTTGGGTTACAATTTAGAAACCACACTTGGACTAACATAGACTTAATCAAGTCTCTTACTTAGCCGGTGAGCTTGGTCACCTTGTGGGCCACTCACCAAGAGTAAACACCACTAAAGAAACCAGGCTAAAATAAATTTTAAAACATGAAATAAAACCCAAATTCGTTGTCATACTACTAGGTGGTTTCAAACTATTGGCTGGGTTAGCAAAGAGGTAGGAATCGCTTTTAGTCAGTTGTACAATGAATTTCTTCAGGAATTAAATCCTAAAATGAAAAAATTCAGTCATCTGATTCATAAGGACCACTTGATTGACAGGGCCTTAGCGTTGTCTTGCTTGGCTACACCAACCCACGAGTTAGGTGGTGTATTCGAGGAAGGAGGCACTTAGACCACACTTGGTTGGACCTTGGGAGCCACTCCCAAGGAGGCGAGTCACCTCATCGGAATTATCTTCTCCCTCCACTTCTTCTACTCCCAGAGCCACCATGGCTAATCTTGGACCTGGACCTAGACCCGGTTAGGATATCAAAAATTTGGACCTGATGGCTCGTCTAGAAGCTCGGGTGGTCGAATCCGAGGAGTGACATCGGTAGAGCATGGATCTCATCTTAACGGTGCTTGACAGGATGCTGCACCTGCTGCAAAGAGAACAACTACGGGATTTCTATGACCGAGCCGCACAAATCGTCGCACCACTAGTCAGAATTTCTGTAGGTAGAGACGTGTTTGAGCTCAAGCCCAATGTGATGGGGTTGATCAGCACTCACTTCTATGGGAACTCAAGCGAAGATCCATTCTAGCACCTTGAGGACCTGAGTCGACTCGCTGAAACGATTCGACCCAGGAATATTGATCGTGAGATTGTTCTAATGAAGCTTTTCCTGTTCTCTCTGAGGGACAAAGCTTCATACTGGTTCAAGACCATTGGGAAGCCAATTGGAACCTAGCCGGAATTACGACATGAATTCCTGCAAAAGTTCTTCGCAATCGGTTGAGCAAACACAATGCAGCGTGCAATCATGACTTTCTCCGAGGGAGCTAGGGAGAAGTTACATGAAGCTTGGGATAGATTTCATGACCTTCTCCGAAAATGCCCGCACCATGGTATACCCAGATGGCACCTAGCTTAGATGTTTTACCATGGGCTTAATGACACACATCGGTATCTGGCCGATGCATCTAGTGGCGGGAATTTCCTCGCAAATGACAAGAACAGCACATTTGAGTTGTTTGAATCATTAGCGGAGAACTCGATGAATGCTGCATCCATGAACTAGTTCCAGCGGCCTAGTCAGTAGCAGGTTGGTGTCCACGAGGCTCACACTGAGTCTATTCTAGCTGACATGGATATCATCGTCAAGCAGCTAGATAGAATAAACCTAATTGAGAAGAAGATTGACCAGATCAGTAAGGGTCAATCTGGCTTGAGCTCTGCCGCTTCAAGACCCTCCTATGCACCCTGAGCCCCTCCTGCTCGAGTTAATCTACTCACTCGGGATGCATATTCTCCCTATTTACGAGATCCTGCATATCAGGATCCTTTAAACAATCCAGATCTGGCACCTTACTACCAGGGTTACGCACCACCAGTAGATTATAATGCGTATCCCTTTGACGGATATATGTCTCAGACATCTTCGACCTACAAGGACGTCAGTGCTATCCAAGGATATGGGCGTAATAACCAGTATTCAGAGACGTATAACCCTGGTTGGCGCCAGCATCCGAACTTCTACTGGTCTGGTAATTCACAGAGACCACATCAAGATCCGTACTACCAGACCAGGCAATACGGGAATGCGCAAAACACGTACCCTAGGCAGCAGCCATTCCCGTCTTAGTAACAGCAACCTCGTTCTTTATACCAGCCTTTGCACCAAGTTGCCAGTCACCCTCCAAAGCGGGCTGACCCTTTAGAGGCATTGAAAGAGGAGCGGCAAGAATCAATGTGGAAATCTACACAAGATAGCTTGCAGATTATGACGGTGATGGCTGATCAGATATAAACCATACAGAACACACAGAACCAGCTATTGCAGGAGCATAGGACTCAGGGAGCCTTGCCCTCCCAACCCATCCCAAATCCTCGATATGTGCAGAACCAGGGCACCCCGCCTAGGTTTCAGGCACCACAGGGACAGGCACACGCCATATTACAGGCGCCTCCTGCACCACCTGGTTATGCACAAGGCCAGCTGCCTTTGCAGAACCCTGCGTATTCTGCCCCTTCCGCTCCCCCACCACCTCATGGACAGTAAGCCGATGCACATGTTGTCTCTTTGAGGAGCGGACGGAAGACATTCGACCCACCAAATAGGTAGGCGGATCCTGATTTTTTCCACCCTTTGCCGCAGGCAGGTTCGACTACTTCATCTCAGGAGCTACTTGCGGTAGATAAGGGTAAGAGGCCACTTTACCTTGAGATTCTCGTCCCTTTTCCTGAGGTTCTGACACAAAATGTAGTACGAAAAAAGGACACATCGAATTTTGAGGACTTGAAATCAATGTTTAAGGAAGTACATATTTAGGTCCCCCTCCTCGAGGCAATCGATCACATTCCCACTGTCACTAGGTTCTTCAAGGACTATTGTACCCCGAAGCGACAGCTGAGAATTGGACGACAGGTAGTATTGTCGAAAGAGGTTAGCTCCGTGATTCTAGCTGACTTACCGCCGAAGAAGAAAGACCCTGGTAACCCACTCATATCCTACTTCTTGAAAGAATCTCCATTTGATCGGGCCCTTTTAGATCAGGGTTCGTCCATCAACCTAACTCCCACTATCGTATTTGATCGATTTCGATTTGGGGAGTTGAAGCCCACCTTAGTCACGATTCAGCTAGTTGACAGATCAGTCAAAACATCGAGGGGGGTGGTGGAAAATGTGATGGTGAAAGTTCGCGTGTTCTGCTTTCCCGCGGATTTTTTTGTTCTTGATATGGAAGTTCCTCCTAATATCCGAGATGCACCAATTATTTTGGGTCGCCTGTTTCTAGTGATAGCCTGAGCAAACATTGATTGTGCATCTAGGTGTATAGAGATAGCCCTAGGCAATGAGCGACTTTGACTGGACATATTCAGGGTAGCAAAGAACTTCGACTGTGATCGAATAGAGGAGGATGGTGAAGACGAAGATGCGGCATACTGTGGTCACATTGGGCTCCTTTGTGATGACCTAATGTCTCATTCGTCTACACTATCAGGGTTCTTGGACCTCGATCCACACAGGACTGAGACCACTGCACTACACATATCTCCCCAAGGATTTGACTGTTTAGGGTGTGCTTCTGACCACAGCACCCCTGAATCCAGCTATCCTGATCCACACATTACTGAATCACCCCTGTTGTTGCAGGAAGACATGACTACAGCTAACGGGCTTCCCGTTAACACAGTCACAACAGATTATTTCACAGGGAGAGACTCAGCGGGAATTCACATGCACATGGATCAGCAGATTCCCACCCTCGATTCTGCTCCTCCCACTCTTATTTCTGACTATGACCCACCCGTGATTGAATTGAAGCCCTTAGCTGACTCACTCAAGTATGTGTTCTTGGGCGAAAGTGAGACATACCCAGTCATTATCAATGCCCACTTAACCCAAGAACAGGAGCATCAACTGATTTCTACGCTGCATGACCATAGGGTTGCTATCAAGAGGAGTATTGCTAACCTCCGCGGTATTTGCCCCTCGTATTGCACTCATCACATCTACACGAATGAGGGGGTGAAACCTTTGAGACAACCTCAAAGACAGCTTAACTCGAATATGCTAGAGGTTGTTAAGAAGGAGATCATCAAATGGTTGGATGCAGGTTTGTATATACAATCTCAGACAGCAAATGGGTGAGTCCGATCCAGATAGTGCCCAAGAAAGTAGGGCGAATCCATCCCAACACGCACTGTGACATCTTGGCGGGTCTACATCGACTATCGAAAACTGAACACAGCTACCCAGAAGGATTACTTTCCTTTGCCGTTCATTGATCAGATCTTGGAATAGTTAGCCGGACGTAGTTTCTTCTTCTTTCTGGATGGATACTCCGGGTATAATTAAGTAGCGATTAGCCCAGAAGATCAAGACAAGACCACATTCACATGCCCCTTTGGAACATTCACTTTCAAGCAAATGCCCTTTGGCCTCTGCAACGCACCAGCGACATTTCAACATTGTATGATGGACGTCTTCTCTGACATGATTGGGGACTATGTGGAGGTATTCATGGATGACTTCTTCGTTTTCAGAGATGATTTCACATCTTGTCTTGATAACCTCACCAAGATCCTGAAATGGTGTATTGAGGTGAACCTAGTACTATCATGGGAGAAAAGCCATTTCATGGTGAGGGACGGCATAGTACTAGGGCACAGGATCTCCAAAAATGGACTCGAGGTTGATCGAGCTAAGTCTGAGATTATTTCCCACTTACTGCCACCTAGCTCGGTCAAGTAGATCAGATCATTCTTGGGCCACATCGGATTCTATCAGAGATTTATACGTGATTTCTCAAAAATCGCACGGCCTTTGACGAATCTCCTTGTTGTCGATGTCCCCTTTGAATTTGATACCTCGTGTCTTAGCACCTTAGAGACTTTACGAAGCATTGTTTTCGACTCCCCGATTCTCCAACCACTCGATTGGTCGCTTGATTTCGAAATGATGTGCGACGCTTCTGATTTTGCCGTTGGTGCTGTTTTTGGCCAGCGTCGGGAGAAATAACCCTTCGTCATATACTATGCTAACAAGACGCTGAATGAGGCTCAGCGTAATTACACTATCACCAAAAAAGAACTGCTAGCAGTAGTATTCGGTTTGGAGAAATTCAGATCGTACTTATTAGGGTCCAAGGTCATCATTTTCACTGACCACTCCACCCTCTGGCATTTGTTGGCAAAGAAGGATGCCAAACCATGACTCATTAGATGGATCCTTCTATTGCAAGAATTTGACATTGAAATCTGTGACAAAGTCGGAAAGCAGAATGTTGTGGTGGATCACCTATCCAGATTGGACCTAGACCACATTCCCTACTCCCTGCCTAATCCATGAGCAATTTCTAGATGAATCTCTTTTGGCAGTTAATTCTGTTGAGCTCCCCTGGTACACGGATATCGCAAACTACCTTGCTGTAGGCAAGATTCCCATGAATCTATCCAAGGACTAGAAACTCAAATTCACTGCAGAAGCCAAATATTACCTCTGGGATGACCCACTGCTCTTCCGCATTGGAGCGGAACAGATTATTCGAAGATGCATCCCAGCTTCTGAGATCCCCAGTGTGATCTTTCTGCCATAATGATGCTTATGGTGGCCATTTCTCGGGATGAAAAATCGCTGCAAAAGTTTTGCAGTCAGGATTTTTCTAGCCAACAATCTTCAGAGATACACACGAATATGCCCAACACTGCAAACGATGCCATTCGGTCGGTTCTATGACTAGGAGAGACATGATGCCACTCCAGCCCATCATGATTGTAGAAGTGTTCGATGTCTGGGGCATCGATTTTATGGGTCCTTTTTCAAACTCGCATGGCTTCGAGTATATATTACTAGCCATTGACTATGTCTCGAAGTGGGTCGAGGCCATCTCGGCGAGACGGACTGACCATAAGACCATCATTTCTTTCGTACAGCGGAACATCTTCGCGAGATTCAGAATACCCCGTGCTTTGATTAGGGACGGGGGAAGCCACTTCAGGTCATTACTAAAGAAATATGGGGTACATCACCGTATAGCCACCCCGTATCACCTGCAGACCAATGGGCAGGCTGAAGTGTCTAACCGTCAGATCAAGCTAATTTTCCAGAAGATGGTTGAACCAGACAGGAAGGACTGGTCCGACAAATTAGTTGATGCACTCTGGGCATATCGGATCGCATATAAGGCCCCACTCGGAATGTCGCCGTATCGCATGGTATATGACAAGGCTTGTCACCTTCCTGTAGTACTGGAACACCGTACCTTTTGGGTAGTGTGAAAATGAAACCTTGACCTCAATGCAAGAGGTCAAGAATGGAACCTCCAGCTCAGCGAATTAGAAGAGATCCAGCGGGAGGCCTATGAGAACGCATTGATATACTAGGACAAGACCAAGGCCTTTCATGACCGCCACATCCTGAGGAAAGCATTCACGCCCAACGAGCAAGTCTGGTTGTTTTATTCATGATTAAAACTATTCATAGGGAAGCTCAAGTCCAAATGGACTGGCCCGTATGTTATGATCCAACCATATCGTAATGGGGCAGTCCAGATCAAGGATCCAAAATCTGGGCATATAGCCACGGTAAATGGCCAGCACCTTAAGCCATTTTTGGCCCAGGAACCTCCTCCACCTGATGAGATTGTTCATCTTATTGAGGACGTGTGATTGAATTCTCACCCAGCTGGAGGCGTTAAACTTAGCACATATAGATACCATTTACTCCACATTCCACCATCATTTATACATAAGCATTTAGCATATTTTTTTCTATTATAATATTTTCTTTCTGTATATTGCTTATTGACAGGTTGGCCGATGCTGAATAATTTCAGGAGTAACTACAGGTGATTTCTACCCATTCTCTCCCTGTAGTACTTATTTTCTTTTATATCCATGCATGAGGACATGCAAGAACTTAGGCATAGGGGGGTAAATACAACAAAACTAATATTTTTTTGCCAACATTTAGGAAAAACCTCAGAGCTGCATGTCAAACGTACTTTAGGACCCTAAATAAAAGAACAACCGACTCCATCTCCAATGCTCGCATTGGAGCTAGAAATCGTCTGCAACAACCATTTCCGACTCACCCGCTCACCTCTTGTTCTAAATTTAGGGTCAAGATGAATGTAACCCGATACGGGAGTTTCACGAAGTACAAATTATACGAGGTTACTTGTTTAAGAAAATATATATATTGCATTCATGAATAAGATTATTTTATTAAGAGAATGCAATAGGAATTTTATCCTCTAATTGATTCCTGTAATCTGGAATCCAGTATAATTTTTCACACACACATTGAATTTGCAATGGATTCATAGTGAAGGCCGATAAACGTCTTTAGTCTATCGAGAAGATGCAGTGCTTCTTTTCCTGAACCCCCGAACAGTGTTTTGGGAGTCAAGCAAATTTTCTTCCAAAAATCCACCAAATAGTGTGAGATGAGAGTAGAGTGTACTGGTGCTCTAAGACTAGTGAAAGGAATTTGGAATCCTAGATAATTAGGTGATGATACTCAAAGATTAGGCATAGTTTCCGCTCTTGGTTCCTACATATACATTTTTGAGTGAATATTGAGAGCCACCAAATAAGGCAAATACGTGGAGAGCGAGTTTTTATAAAACTAGGGCTAAGGTGGATGGTTACGACCATCCTTTACGGAATCCTCAGCTAAAGGAGGGTATTGATGCCAAGTTTAGATATACATCGTCCTATCCATCTCTCCTGGTGCCGTGAGTAGGCACTTCCACTAAATAAGCCATCCAATGTCTCTTGAGTACCACCAACCCCTAATAATGCCTTCTCAATAATGTTCATGGATGTGTTATGTTAAAAAAAAAGAAGAGGTGAAATGAAAAAAAAAGAAAAAGAAAGAAAAACTGAAAAAAATAGAAAAGGAAGAAAAAGCAAAGGAAAAAAAAGAGTGAATAGTTAGTTTAGTTGCATTGAGGCAATATTACCAAATAAATTTGAGATCCACCAAATATGGCCTTAACCTATTTTTTTGTATTTCTAACCACATGAATACTGGCTGAGGAATTTCGACTTAGTGTTAGGGTTATGGAAACTCAATTAAAGTGTTAGTGCCAACTGAGACCACCAAATACAGATCATATGTGTAAATTTGGTGAGGTCGTGAGCTCTAAGAAAAAGAAAAAGAAGAGAAAGAGAGAATGAATATAAAGGAATCAAAAGAGAGCATAGTTTTTCTTGTCTTTCTCTAAGTTGAGTTACTTAGTAATCTGGGAATCTAGATTCTGTAGTACTAGTCTCTATATAGCACCAAGTGAGAGTGAGCCACCAAATATATAATCTTTTCCCTCAGAGATTCTCTACCTAAGCCTAAAGCCAGGGTGAAATTCATAGAATATCTTGAATACCACGAGGGAAGAAGCTCGCCTATCCTGCTAGAATTTTTACTAGCGGTCAATAACAGGCTTTAGAGGTGTGTCAGCTTTTCATTCGAATCCGTTGCAAAAACTACATAGCTGCACTTTCACGATTGTCTGGATTTCGAGAGCATAGGATGAAAAAAAAAGGAGAAAATTCTCTAAGCATACACTTGATAAAATAATCAGTCCCTTAGGGACCCTTGCTGTAAATAATTTAGTCTTGCATTTGCTAGGGACTAGCAAGATTTAGGAATGGGGGTATGATTGCGCCGCAATCATAGGTCTTAATTGACCTAGATTAGGTTAGAAATTAGCATAAGTCAGGGCTATTCACGCATGAATAAGCATTATTTGCATCTTTACTACTTTACTTTAGCTATGCATGAAATAATGATATAATGTGCAGATTAAGTGTATTATGTCAATTGTAGGTAATAAGCTGATCTGGAGCAGGATCAGGAATAACAAGTGTTGCAGCAGAGCTGGAGCAGAAGACTTAAATTAGATGTAGGAATAATGATGTAAGGGAGTTAAGGTTTGCTATTCTATTAAGTAGGAATAAAGTAGTAAAATGTGAAGAGCTTAGGTCCATCCTAGCCCTAGGATAGCCTAAAGACTTCCTCAATCCTTAGCCACCCTCAGATTAGGTCACCGCACCCTAGGAAACCTTAAAACCCTAATTCCAACCATTATCTGGACGTCCAAATGAATTATAGGATGTCCAGAACCCTTAGCCAACTCCCGCACACCTTAAACCTACTTCTGCAGTGTTTTTCGACGTCTTGACACTTGGTCAGACGTCAAATTTCTGCAGAATACCTAAGATAGAACCTTGAATCCTTCCTGACTCTGATTGGATGTCTGACACTATTATTAGACGTCTGATACTACTCTCCAGTTCCTATTTTGAGATTCAAGCCTTGATCTTGGATCTCTAGGTTCCTAAACCCAATTCTAACCCCATAGGAACCTAAATTAAGGTGCCCTAACACTAGTACATCACCTCTAGACCTCCCTAAGGACCTAATTAGGTCCTCACTAAACCTAATTGACTTGGATCTTAGTCAATTCCATCAGACCATTAAATTGGACTCATTGAGCCCAATTTAGCCCTTATCTCAGCACACACTGTCCAATTAGACTCAGTGAGAGTCCAATTGACTTAGACCTGACTTAATTGAGTTGTTTTACTCTCAATTAAGTTTTCACACACCCAATTAAACTTGTATTAAGTTTAATTGCACTTTACCTTAGTGAATTAGGGTTTACAACCCTAATTTGTGACCTACCTTGACCTAAACCCACTAGAACCTAACCTAATCAACCTAGCCACCTAGGTTTCGACCCACACACACCATCCACACGAAAATATCTAGCCTAGAGTTCTCTAGAACTCTCTACCATGTGTTGTTGCCTTGGTTGCCAAAATTAGCAACCAAGAGCCATTCAATTTTTTGATCCACATTTCGTGGATCTAAAAACCACCATCCACCCTCTCTCTCTTACTCTCCCACGAGCTCCCACCAAAGGCCTCTCTAGAGAATTCCATAATTCTCTAGAGAGCTTCCCTTAGGTCTATAAAAAGACCTAAGGGGTGGCCATTTACACCCATCCACTTTTTGGCCATACTTGCTTGGCTCCATCCACCTCCACTTAGGCTAGCCACCATCATCTCCACTCCATCTCCACGAGCTGAGCACCACCATGAAGGACACCATGCTAGGATGCTGGATCACTCCTCCAACCTCTCTCCAAGGGTTGGCCAAAGCTCCATTGGTTGCCCCTCTTTCTCCTCTCCACCACTCCAAGGCCATCGGAGCCCACCTCCGAATGCCCTCACTTCTGATAGATTAGTAGGTAGCTCTTTAGATGTACAACTTATATTTACTACTTAGTAATGTAGCCCTTATTCTCCCCCAATGATGCATGCAAAATCCCCCCGTAGATTCTTATCTGTGATCGTTTTTTGATAGCTAGCTTTAGATTTTTAAGCATTCATGTACAAGCTTTCCTCTACGTTTCATGTTGCAAACACTCTCCAAATGAATGAATGAAAAATATATTTTCCATATATATGTCTATGTGTTGAGAATCACCATGAGCTCATTGCAATATCTTTTGCGTGATTAATGTTGCCTGTTTTTAATTCCTGATATTCTTTCAACTAAGCATGTCGTACTTAAATACGTAATAATCATAAATCGACGTGTGATTTTAAACAAAGTAGTGCGGTAAAAGATCGAATTCAAAAGTGAAACAAACGCCTCCCAGAGATGAATGACCAGGACTCAAGTCTCATTATCTTTTATTGAATATCTTTGTTTGATCGTATTGCGCACTACACTGCGACGTTTTCCTATCAAAGCACGCTCTACGCATACCGAACAATGGGTTGAACTACAATTTGAATTCTTGAAAAGTTCTTCCCAGTTGGTCGGACGAATATCTTACGACACTAGATCACACACTTCACCCAGCAATCTGGAGAACCTCTTCGTGAAGCATGAGACCGCTTCTTGGATCTCATGCGAAAGTGTCCCCATCACAGAGTTCCTAAATGGGAACAAGTCCAGTCTTTTTACCAGGGACTCTGTGAAGACATCCGCTTATTCGTCAATGCAACCTGTGGAGGAAATATCATGGGTCAACACGAAGACACTGTGTGGGAGATTCTCGAGAATATGTGCTAGAACTCCTTCAATAATGACTCCATGGGCTTATTCGACTGGACGAATAACCGTGCATTGATGAATCCAAGGAAAGCACATGAGATGCAGGGCCTATCCACATCCGTTGACTTGGAATTGATGGCCAGTCGGTTGGAGAAGGTCTCTATCATTGATAAGAAGGTGGATGAGCTGGCTCGACATCTGCAGCGAGCCACCTCTGTGCAAAACCCATTTGCATAGCCACCTTTTGGGAGGGAAGCTCTGCATAACATTTATCACCGATCTTCTCAAGGGATGGACCTTTATCCACCCTCGTCTGACTCTAGGACTGGAGGAAACTCCGATCCGACCTACTCTAGTTGAAGAACTCTGAACCCTCATACTCTGACTTTCCTGAGGTTCCTCAAACCTGTGAGGACCCCAACGCCATCCAGAATGACCCATTCTCTAACACCTATAAACCTGGATGGCGGAATCATCCCAACTTCCTGTGGGCAGGAAATAATTAGAATCAAAGACCACCTTATCAACCCCATCCACAAGCTCCTCGTTTGTATCAGCCGCCTCAGCCTTGGCCCAACCCCACCCATCAATCTGGGCTAACTCAAACAGATCAAATGACTCTTATCCTTCAGACTCTCGCTGACATTCAGAAGACAAATGCAGCTATGCAAAAGCAGCACAAGGATGAGATCATAGAGGTTGGAAATCAACTCGTATAGATGGTGAATTCCCGCCAACCTGGCACACTCCCTTCACAACCTCTACCGAATCCGAATAACGTGCTGAACCAGAGGCATATTATGAACCCAAATCCTAGCCAAGCCCACATGATTTATCAGACCCCTTCTATTCCATCACCCATTGGGATTGAAGCTTCGACATCGTATGTGGGATTTTAGCAACAGCCACCTATTTTACCAACTCCGAACCAAAACCAGGCAAGACTGAATTCTGTAACAACCGATAGTGGCAAAGCAACACAAGACCCACCTTATCCAAGCCACTTTCAGCCTGGTAGTAACCCAAGTTCTAGGATAGTTATCCAGAATACCCCTGTCACAGATCAAGAACTTGGACCTATTCTAGAGGAACCATCCAAGGTTCCATTTCCCAAGGCCTTGACCAAGGGAAAAAGGACAAACAAACCCGTAGCTCTGGAGGAGGATCTGGTCAAGCTCTTTGAACAGGTCCATATAAACATCCCGTTGATGGATGCAATCTGCCACATACCGTCTTACGCATGATTTCTTAAAGATGTGTGTACACCCAAGCGTAAGTCGCGAACCAAAAGTGGGAGTTCAATCGTATTGTCAGAGCAAGACAGCTCTGTAATTTTAAGTAAACTCCCATCTAAGGGAAAAGACCCTGGTACTCCCCTGATTTCCTGTACCATTGGTGATACCCAATTTGACAAAGCTCTATTAGATTTAGGAGCCTCCATAAACCTAATACCTACATCCCTCCATTACCACCTTGAGGAATTTGAGCTTAAACCGACAGAGGTGACATTGTAGTTGGCTGACCGATCTATTAGGTCACCGAAAGGAGTTCTTGAGGATGTCATTGTTAGGGTGTGGGATTTCTATTTCCCGATGGACTTTGTAGTCTTAGATATGGATGCTCAAGAAAACCCAAGGGATACACCAATTATACTAGGGAGACCCTTTCTGGCCACTACTAGGGCCAATATAAATTGTGAGGAGGGCCAAATTGAACTTAAATTTGGGAACCAAATACTAAAGATTGACATCTTTAAGGCCCAACAAGGGATTAATTGCGGTGTTATAGAACAAATATGTGATATCAAGGTTGTGGTTGAGGAACCGTATATTGAGGACAACCTGATTACTTCCAATCAGCCACAAGAGGATCAAAACCAGCAATCAGAGGAGTCTGAACCTGACTTAGATACACACATAACTCCTTCCCTTGCTCCTGACACACACCCTGAATCGCTTGCTGCTACTGATAGCCCTGTTCTGGAACTTAAGCCTCTTCCCGACCATATGAAGTATGTCTTTTTGGGTTCCAATAAGACATTTCCTGTGATTATCAACTCCAGACTCACACCTAACTAGGAATCCCATCTGATTACTATTCTCCGGCAACATTGTAGAGCCATTGGATGGACTCTCGATGATTTGACTGGTATTAGCCCCTCTTACTGCACACACCGTATCTACACCAAAGAGGGTACACGACCTTCCTGTGAAATGCAGAGACATCTGAATCCTAATCTGCAGGAGGTCGTAAAAAAGGAGATCATCAAGTGGTTAGATGCAGCGATCATCTACTCGATCTCCGACAATCGGTGGGTGAGTCCAATCCAGGTTGTGCCTAAAAAGGTAGGACTCATCATGATTACGACCGAAATCGGAGAAATCATACCGACCCGTGTGGCTAACTCGTGGAGTGTCTACATTGATTACAGAAGATTCAATTCCTCCACGAAGAAGGATCATTTCCCAATACCGTTTATTGATCAGATCCTCGAGAAACTGGCGGAAAATAGGTTCTTCTACTTTTTGGATGGGTACTCTGGTTATATCCAGGTGGCAATCCATCCTGAGGACCAAGAAAAGACCACTTTCACATGTCCCTTCGGGACGTACGCATTCCGAAGGATGCCGTTCGGTCTCTGCAATGCACTCGCTATTTTCAGCGGTGCATGCTTGCTATATTCACAGATATGGTAGGTGATTATCTGGAAGTCTTCATGGATGACTTTTCAATATTTGGAGAATCATTTGATGATTACCTCCTGCACTTGGTCCAAATCCTCAGGTAGTGCATTGACGTGAATCTGGTTCTTTCCTAGGAAAAGAGCCATTTCATGGTTCCTGAAATAATTGTCCTGGGAAATCTCATATTAGAAAAAGGCATCTAGGTCGATCGAGCCAAGGTGAACTTGATTTCCAAACTCCCTATGCCTAAATTGATCAAGGACATCCGATCTTTCTTGGGGTACGTCGATTTTTACCGTCGATTCATTCCTGATTTCTCAAAGATCGTGCACCTCCTGACCACTCTACTTTCTAAAGATGTACCTTTCGAAATCTCTAAGGAATGCACTTAAGCATTTGAAATCCTCCATGATTGATTTCCCCATGCTCAAATCCTACAATCCCATGATTAGTCTCAACCCTTTGAGATCATGTGCGATGCATCTAATTTCGTTGTAGGAGAGGTACTCGAGTAGAAAATTGACGAGAAACCAGTGGTCATCTACTACTGATTAGCCCATAGTTGTGGGTTATTTAAGTACTTAAGTGCCTACACATTAGGTTAATTCTAACATTTATTTAGTATAAATTAGGATGTAAATAGATTAATTCATAGTTTTAATCTAATTACATAATCCATACATTGCATTCATATCTTAAGTGCATTTAGAATTAGCTTAGAATAGCATTCATCTAATTAGATAACCAATTAGGTATATTGTTTTTATTAACATAGAAGTTGAGGGTCGATACATAAATAACCCTAATATTTTAATAATATTTGCTTTATTCGTCTTCTTTCAGAACGGCTGGCTGCCACTCCAACGCCCGGCTGCTGCAGTGATGAAGCCATTCAAGGGGGAGCGGATGTGGTGGATCTGGTCGGTGGCTGATTTCAAAATTGTTCAAGACACTATAAAAGGAGCACGGAAGCTGCCGGCTGCAGCAGGCCTCCGCCACCGACTCACCACTGTGCAGAGAGATCCTCTCTCTTCCATCCACACTGCCGGCCTCTACCGTGGCGGCGAGTCTCCACCACCGTGGGCGTGTGGTGTGACAGGCCACACCGCCATCCGGAGCTCGCCCGCATTACCGTGAGCACATCAGCGTGCATCTTCCTCACCGTCGTCGCAGACCACCACGCAAGCTACTGATCAGCCACCCTCTCAGTAACTTAAGACGTCTGGGAAATTTCCCAGACGTATGAAGTTACCCGCTCACCTCCACTTCCTCAGCCTGCACTCTCCAACCGGCCACCAAACCGCCTGCGCCCTCCACCGCTCACCGGCTGCTGACCTGCGCACGCCTGCAGATCAGCCCGCGCTCTCCTCCAACGCCTGCAGACCAGCCTGCAGCATCCTCCAACAGCCTCTGCAGCTACCACCGCCACGCCTCCGCGCGCCAGCGCCCTCCGCAGCCCCTCTGCAGCTTCCACCGCACAGCCATCTGCAAACCACCGCGCAAGCGCCCCCTCTGCAGCTACCACCGCACACGCCAGCGCCCGCCTGCAGACCACCGCAGCCACGCCTCCGCGCGCCAGCGCCCGCCTGCAGACCACCGCGTAGCGCCCTCAGCAGACCCTCCGCGCGCCCACGCACAGCCATCTGCAAACCGCCAGCAACCGACCTCTGCAGCTACCACCGCAGCCACGCCTCCGCGCGCCAGCGCCTTCCGCAGACCCTCCGCGCGCCCACGCACAACCGCCTGCAGCACCTCCGCTGGAGCTCGTCCGGCCACCTCCGGCCGCCGCGCGACTCGCCGTCACCACCGATTCGAAGCCCTTGATCCAAGGGACCTCCGCCGAGCTTCCCGCGCCCAGCCATCGGCTCCTCGTCGCGCAAGACAACGGGGAAAAATTCCCCTGTTTTGCTACAGTAAAGCATTGATTAAAATTTACATTTTCTGCCATTGCCAGATTTTATTCATATTCTATTCAGTCTGCATTGCGAAAAATATCCTGTAGTTTATCATAATTGCCATTTCAGCATTATTTCTTGCTTAAACCTTAATCTAAAGGCAATCTTGGCTTGGTTCTTGTCCAAATTGACTCCGAACAAACATTTTTAAGTGGCACGAATTTTAATACGTTATTGCCTCCCTGTGGAAACGACCCGCTCCTCTGCGAGTGGTTATTTCTTATTAAAAATTGATTAGTCGATTTTTCCACCACATTAAACTACAAACGACTTAAAAGTGAAAGATCGACTCGGTCAAATGGCGCCGCTGCCGGGGAGGCAACAGACGAAATAATTTTGCCTAATTTTATTTTGATTATTTGTCATTTGCACAGAGATTTGACCATTCATTATTTTCTTTTCTGTGCGAGAAATTTTGTGCAAGAATCAGCCACTGTGAGAGGCGACCCTTGACGTTGCCAGACGAGAAGTGGACAAGCAATTTTGAAAGGAGGAGAAGGACGAGGACGCGACGGACACCACTGTATTTAATCGCTAATTTAATTAGAATAGAATTAAGACTGAAGACTTAATTTTTCATTACAGTTAGTTTGAAACCCTTGTTCTGGGGCATATTTTGAGGGTTTGTTCCCTGATTTTATTTTGGACCCGTGTTGGGTAATTTTTGGGACCCTGTTCCCTTTTCTTTAGATTTAGGTTTATTTTTTTTTTTATTATTTCTTTTATTTGCTTGTGCATAAGTAGCTCTAAAAAAATAGAAAAAGAAAAAAAAACGAGCTGCCTGCTAGAAGCTGCTTGCCCTAGGACGAACCATTTAGGTCTGTATGAGCAGCCTCTAGATTTGCTTTTCTGCATTGCGTGCATTTTTGCATCGAAGATCGCTGGAGGCAAGGTACGCATTCTCTTACTTTGCATCCTATTTTTGATCACGCATTGCATTTGGGATTTAATGCAAAGACCACCTAATCTGTACTGAATAAATCTAACAAGTGGTCACATTTTTTTTTAGAAAAAGGACTAATTAGAGGAAAGGACATTTTAAAAACCAAGGATTTCATTTTCAAACTTGGCGTGCGATTCAAAGTTTAAAATCTTTTACGGTGTATGCACACTTATTTCACTTGCACCACGACACGCTTCTAGACACTCCTTAGGTTTGGAAATACTAGGACAAGAGCCCTCCTTTCGTTGGATTCTGAAGTGTTCGGAACTTGAGATCAAAGGTTTTGTAAATCCAAAGAAGGGGATACCCTGTCACGGATTTTTGGGGGTAGTTGAGGAGCACCACGAAAGCACAGCTTCAAAGGAAGGCTTAGGCCTACTTGCATCCCTCGATCTTCCGTCTTTGGATTTACTTGACCATTTGAGATTTAGGGAAGATTACCTAAGTTCCAACTAGGTCTTTTTAGGCGAGCCGTAGGTTGACAATAGGCACGTAATTGATTGGGTAACTTGTTTTGTCACCTACAATTTGAATTAAATTCAAAAGCCTAAATCTGTAAAGACCAAACAAGTCCGTTTGAATTGTGTTTGTAGTGCATGCTTGGTAGGCGTTCTCTTAGGAGACAACTTGTATTTGATCCTGAACCAGAAAGAATCCTAAGAAAAGACCTCCCAAGGGTAGAAATGGCCGGTCAAAGGAGCCTTAAGGAATATTTCATCCCAACCAACCAAGCTGGCCCAGCACTACGTAGACCTGGAGGGGATAATCCATATGAGATCAAAAGTAGTACCATATCCTTGCTACCCTCCTTTTATGGTACTACTAGGGAAGATCCTTACAGGCATATTGAGGAATTCACCGAGGTCTGTTCCACGGTGAAGCTGCAGGGCGTTACTGATGACGCTCAAATGCGGACCCTTTTTCCCTTCTCCCTAAAGGACAAAGCCAAGTATTGGTATCACACCCTTGATAATTTAAATACTTGGGATGCCCTTAAAAAGGAGTTTTTGAAGAAGTACTTCCCCATGAGCAAAACAAATCACTTTAGGAGGGAAATCATGAGTTTTGCTCAAAAGGATGGGGAAGCTTTCCATGATGCGTGGGAGCGCTTTAACGATTTGCTGAGACTTTGCCCACATCACCAGGTGCCTAAATGGCAACTGGTTGAAAGGTTCTACACCGGAGTTAATGATTCTCATAGGCAAACTGTGGATGGTGCCTGTGCAGGAACCTTTCTATCTAAGACTGAGGATGAAGCTTGGAACTTATTTGATACTTTGAGTGAGAATTCTATTCACTTGAATTCTGCCTACATGGATAGAAAGCCCACTCTCATGCAAAGAAAGTTGGAGGCGAATGAAGCAAGGGAAACCCAGAATTTAGCTTATCAAATTCAATTACTGAATCAAAACATGGAAAGGCTTATGTCGAACCCGAGTTCATTCACACCTAACACCTCCACATCCCAAGCTTCCGAATGTGTAATTTGTCAAGGCAATACACACGCCACTGTGGATTGCCACTTAGCCTCCCAATTCCCTGAGCTTGTACAAGCAGATTTGAATGCCGCTCAAGGGTTCCGTCCAAGACCTCGTAATGATCCTTTCTCCAACACTTATAATGAGGGATGGAGGAACCACCCAAACTTTTCATGGAGACAAGGAAATGTCTCAAATTCAGGGAATTACAAACCGCAATCCTTTCAAAACCATCAAATGAACCAACCTCAGACCTTTGCCCAACCTAAAACCTCTGAGATGGATGAATTGAAGGCGATATTGAAAACTATGCAAGAAAGTCAAAGTGCCATCATCCAATCTCATGACAAGGCTATACATGAGATGAAATCACAAATTGGACACCTTGTTGAGGCCGTTAGACAGAGGGAGACTGGGAAGTTTCCAAGTGCTGCTGAGGAAAATCCTAAAGGAAAAGGGATTGTCTTTAGGGAGCATGCTCAGTCGGTGACTATTCTGAGGAGTGGGAAAGAAATTTCCAAACCCGATGCTCCTATAGTCTCACCCCCTAAAAAAACATCCACCCCGACTTTCACCCCCACCGAAGAAGATTTGCCCAAATCTCCTCCGCTTGAAATCACCTCACCGGAAGAAGTTGCCCCCGTTCCACCCCTTACTCGACATGACAACCCTTCCACCCAGAGATCGAGAGTGCCATTTCCAGAGCGCTTATCCACCTCTGGGCAGACTTCTGCTGGCTCATCTGGAGCCAAAGATAAGACGGATGAGATTATGGAAACTTTCAAGCAAGTGCAGATTAACCTGCCTTTGCTTGAAGCTATCAGGCAGATTCCGTCTTATGCCCGCTTCTTAAAGGACTTGTGCACGAAAAAGCGGCAATCTAGAAAACAGGTCCAGTCTAAAGTTGTCCTGCCTGATTCTGTTAGCTCAATTGTTCAACATGGCACACCTCCGAAACTTAAGGACCCAGGGGCCCCATATATCTCTGTAGTTATTGGTGACTTACAAATTGATGAGGCTCTGCTTGATCTGGGTGCGGGGGTGAACATCCTTCCGAGCTATGTATATGAACAACTTGGGGGAGGCAATCTGAAGCCTAGCCCTGTAGTCCTTCAAGTTGCTGATCGATCACTTAAGACACCACGGGGAATTTTGGAAGATGTCCTCGTAAGAGTGGAGGATTTCTTTTTTCCCGTTGACTTCTTAGTTTTGGACACTGACCCTACCAACAAGCCAACCAAACCCTCCATCATTTTGGGCCGCCCCTTCCTTGCAACTTCCCATGCTTCAATTAATTGCAATACTGGGGCATTGAAAATGGGCTTTGGGAATAGGAAAATCCGGCTTAATGTGTTTGATGCTTACAAACAAGCTGGACTTGAGGATTGTTCTCAAGTTGAGGTGATAGATGACCTGATTGAAGAGGCAACTCCTGCAATGTTATGTGATGACCCCCTTCAGCATGTCATGCTAAATGAGCATTCCCATCTCTTGGAGGAATGTGAAGGGGATATACTAGAACTAGAGGAATTGCTAGGAGTTTCTGCTGAGTCTCTTCCCCCATCATTTCCGCTGAAGGCAGATTTGCTACCTGAGATGGGGACATCTATTATGAAACCCTCAACCATACAAGCCCCCAACCTTGAGTTGAAACCCCTCCCTGACACTCTCAAGTATGTTTTCCTAGGTGCCAATGATACGCTCCCAGTTATCATTTCGACTGTGCTGTCTGAGGCACAGGAGGGAGCCTTGATTGAATGCCTGTCTAGGCATAAGGAAGCTATTGCTTGGAGCATTGCTGACATTAAGGGTATAGACTCTACACTCTGCATGCACCACATTTATACTGATGATTCCATCAAGCCTTTTAGGGACATGCAGAGACGTCTGAACCCTAATATGAGGGAGGTTGTAAAAAAGGAAATCCTGAAGTGGTTGGACGCTGGGATCATATATCCCATTGCTGATAGTAAATGGGTCAGTCCCATTCATGTGGTGCCAAAGAAGGCAGGCTTTACTGTGGAACTCAACGACCAAGGTGAACAAGTTGTCACTAGACCCTCAACTGGATGGAGGGTCTGTATTGATTACCGCAAGCTGAACACCGCTACCCAGAAGGATCACTTTCCTTTGCCTTTTATTGATCAAATTCTCGAAAAATTGGCAGGGAATAAGTATTATTGCTTTCTCGATGGATATTCTGGGTACAATCAGGTGGCAGTCTTTCCTGATGACCAGGAAAAGACGACATTCACGAGTCCTTACGGTACTTTTGCATTCAGGCGTATGCCGTTTAGATTATGTAATGCCCCTGCAACTTTCCAGCGGTGTATGATGTCTATCTTTTCGGACATGATTGACGAGTGTGTCGAAGTATTTATGGATGACTTCTCTATTTATGGCTCGTCTTTCGACCAGTGTCTCCTGCACCTGGAGAATGTGTTGAAACGATGTAAGGAGACTGGTTTAGTCCTCAGCTGGGAGAAAAGTCACTTCATGGTACAGAAAGGAATTGTACTTGGGCATGTTGTATCTGAGCAAGGTTTGGAAGTAGATAAAGCCAAGATTGATTCTATTTCCAAACTTCCATTTCCTACGAATGTCAAACAGATTAGATCCTTTCTGGGCCATGCTGGCTTTTACAGGCGCTTTATTAAAAATTTTAGTAAGATTTCTAGGCCACTTTGTGACTTATTGGCGAAGGAATCTTCCTTCAGTTTTGATTCAAAGTGTGCCGAGGCCTTTCAAACTCTAAAGGAGGCCTTGATCTCTGCGCCTGTTCTCCAAGCTCCTGATTGGGCACTCCCCTTTGAGCTTATGTGTGATGCTTCGGATTATGCAGTGGGAGCAGTCCTTGGACAAAGGGTTGAGGGAAGACCTCATGTGCTGCATTATGCAAGCAAGACTTTAACTGAACCTCAGCAAAACTACACCGTCACTGAAAAAGAATTACTTGCTGTAGTTTTTGCTCTGGAGAAGTTTAGGTCTTATTTACTTGGGTCTAAGGTGGTTATTTTTACTGATCATGCAGCAGTGAAACATCTCATTGCTAAGAAAGATTCTAAGCCACGTCTAATTAGGTGGATCTTACTCCTTCAAGAATTTGACTTGGAAATACGTGAAAAGAAAGGAGTAGAAAATGTTGTGGCTGACCACCTGTCTCGTCTTCCTCTTAACGACTCTATTTCTGAAGACATTCGCGAGACATTCCCCGATGAAACTCTGATGGCGGTAACACCAACTTTACCTTGGTATGCAGACATTGTAAATTACTTGGTCACTGGACAAACTCCTGGCTCTTGGGATAAGCAGAAAAGAAAGAGATTCATTTCTCAAGCAAGATATTTTCATTGGGAAGAGCCAGAATTATTTAGAATTGGACAAGACCAAGTTTTGAGACGTTGTGTGCCTGAAGAGGAACAACAAAGTGTGCTGACATTTTGCCATACATTTCATTGTGGAGGACACTTTGGTGCTAAGAAAACTGCTTTTAAGGTTCTCCAGTCTGGTTTTTGGTGGCCTTCCTTATTTAAGGATTCTCATAATTTTGTTAAGGCCTGTATTAGATGTCAACGGACTGGAACGATTGGGAAGAAGAATGAAATGCCTCAACATCATATTCAATCTGTTGAAATTTTTGATGTGTGGGGAATTGACTTTATGGGCCCCTTCCCGTCGTCCCATGGTTTTGAATATATCTTGGTGGCAGTTGATTATGTCTCTAAATGGATAGAGGCCATTCCGACGTGCACAAATGACCACTCTGTGGTTTTGAAATTTGTGAAGGCCAATATCATATCCCGTTTCGGCTGCCCCAAGACTATTATAAGTGATGGGGGACCTCATTTCCGAAACCACCACTTCAATCGGTTAATTAAGAGTTTGGGAGTGACTCACAAGGTTGCTACCCCTTACCACCCTCAGACAAGTGGTCAGGTTGAAGTATCAAATAGGGAGATAAAAAATATTTTGGAAAAGACCGTTAGACCTGATAGGAAAGATTGGTCCCAAAAGCTCGATGATGCTTTGTGGGCTTATCGAACGGCCTATAAGACCCCTTTGGGTACTTCTCCCTTTCGGATTGTGTATGGAAAAGCGTGCCATTTACCTGTTGAGTTGGAACATAAAGCACTTTGGGCTATTCGAAGTGTTAACATGGATTTAGAGAAGGCAGGTAAGGCACGATTTCTAGAATTGAGCTTGAGGAGCTGAGGAATGATGCTTATGACACCTCTCAAGCTTATAAAGAAAGAACTAAGGTCTTGCATGACAAGTTTATTCTTCGAAAGACCTTTGAACCCAACCAACAAGTCTGGCTTTTCAATTCCAGACTTAAGCTTTTTCCTGGGAAATTAAAATCTCGTTGGGATGGGCCTTACATAATCACCAAAGTATTCCCCCATGGAGCTGTGGAGATCAAAAATCCTTCCTCTTCAGCAACTCCCTTTATCGTCAACGGTCAACGATTAAAACCGTACATAACTTTAGATGGCCATCTAGTTGACGAAGTCACTCTTGAGGAGCCTTAGCTCCTACTATTCTCCGCCTCAGGTAATATCTTCCTTTAGTTATTTTTGATTTTCAATGAGGACATTGTTTGAACCAGGCATGGGGGAGAGGACCTGAGGCATTTTGTTTATAGCATGCATTTATAAAAAAAAAAAAAAGAAAGAAAAAAAAGAAACGAAAAGAAAAGAAAAAAAATATATATATATATATAAAAAAAAAAAAAGAAAAAGAAAAAGAGGTTTTGAGCTTAACTGGCTAGATCTTGCCGTCTTAAGCAAATCAGAACTCTAGGGTAGACTAAGTTAATTCTAGGGTCAAACTTTAGAAGCTAAATAAGCTACTAGCTTTAGACCTTTAGGGTCCTTTGTGGACTTAAAAACTTAAGTAGGAGTTAAGTTGCGGACCATTCTTCAAGAGGTTGAGGAAGGGAAGCTAGGGTTTGAGTTAAAAGGTGGGGTAGTACCTGGAGTCTTATTCTACCTTTTGGTTTACAGGTCCTTGTAACCCAAGCATCCAAATTGTTCACACTTGGTCTGGTAATTAACTTAATTTCTGAAAAGAGATTTGGTTCTCTTAGTTTTGACTTAAGAAAGGCTTGAAAACATATTTTGATTGGAAGAGTTCCCGCCGCAGGAGAGGTCGAGTATATACTCACCTTGAGGATGCGATGGTAACATATTACCTCCTCGGCGCTTGTCTCTTAGGATATCCATCCTACTGGGGGCATGTAAGCGCATTGCGCGGTTCAGGTACCATGGGCGGCCCTATCTCGAAGTGCCGATTGCCATAGGCCTGAATTCGCTTAAGAAATCCATGGGCGATACTATCTCGAAGTGTCGATTGCCAGGAGTTCTTGGGGTCGTTATGGGCGGTGCTATCTCGAAGCATCGAAAGCCAGGCACCCTTCGAGGTATGGTAATGGGGACAATGAATCCGACACAGACTGTGTTGATAGCTGATCTGAGGTTAGACTTAGAAGAAGAAAAAAAAAAAAAAAAAGAAAAAAAAATTCCTTTAACTCAAATAACTCGGACCAATGCACAAGCACGGATGCTTTAATCTCAGGGATCAATAAACTTTAGGGTAGAGTCAGAAATCGGGGAAACTTGTGCTGGCAACTCGTCTTTAGCCGACCTAGTCTGTAACTTAGCAACTACTTAGGAACCTTGGGTTTAGAACCTGAACTTAATATGCTTCTGAAGGAAGACTAAGTGAGTTGACTAGTCTACTTAGAGTGCTAGGTTTCGCTTAATTTTGCTAGGGACTAGCAAAAACAAGGCATGGGGGTATTTGATTAGCCCATAGTTGTGGGTTATTTAAGTACTTAAGTGCCTACACATTAGGTTAATTCTAACATTTATTTAGTATAAATTAGGATGTAAATAGATTAATTCATAGTTTTAATCTAATTACATAATCCATACATTGCATTCATATCTTAAGTGCATTTAGAATTAGCTTAGAATAGCATTCATCTAATTAGATAACCAATTAGGTATATTGTTTTTATTAACATAGAAGTTGAGGGTCTATACATAAATAATCCTAATATTTTAATAATATTTGCTTTATTCGTCTTCTTTCAGAACGGCTGGCTGCCGCTCCAACGCCCGGCTGCTGCAGTGATGAAGCCATTCAAGGGGGAGCGGATGTGGTGGATCTGGTCGGCGGCTGATTTCAAAATTGTTCAAGACACTATAAAAGGAGCACGGAAGCTGCCGGCTGCAGCAGGCCTCCGCCACCGACTCACCACTGTGCAGAGAGATCCTCTCTCTTCCATCCACACTGCCGGCCTCTACCGTGGCGGCGAGTCTCCACCACCGTGGGCGTGTGGTGTGACAGGCCACACCGCCATCCGGAGCTCGCCCGCATTACCGTGAGCACATCAGCGTGCATCTTCCTCGCCGTCGTCGCAGACCACCACGCAAGCTACTGATCAGCCACCCTCTCAGTAACTTAAGACGTCTGGGAAATTTCCCAGACGTCTGAAGTTACCCGCTCACCTCCACTTCCTCAGCCTGCACTCTCCAACCGGCCACCAAACCGCCTGCGCCCTCCACCGCTCACCGGCTGCTGACCTGCGCACGCCTGCAGATCAGCCCGCGCTCTCCTCCAACGCCTGCAGACCAGCCTGCAGCATCCTCCAACAGCCTCTGCAGCTACCACCGCCACGCCTCCGCGCGCCAGCGCCCTCCGCAGCCCCTCTGCAGCTTCCACCGCACAGCCATCTGCAAACCACCGCGCAAGCGCCCCCTCTGCAGCTACCACCGCACACGCCAGCGCCCGCCTGCAGACCACCGCAGCCACGCCTCCGCGCGCCAGCGCCCGCCTGCAGACCACCGCGCAGCGCCCTCAGCAGACCCTCCGCGCGCCCACGCACAGCCATCTGCAAACCGCCAGCAACCGACCTCTGCAGCTACCACCGCACACGCCAGCGCCCGCCTGCAGACCACCGCAGCCACGCCTCCGCGTGCCAGTGCCTTCTGCAGACCCTCCGCGCGCCCACGCACAACCGCCTGCAGCACCTCCGCCGGAGCTCGTCCGGCCACCTCCGGCCGCCGCGCGACTCGCCGTCACCACCGATTCGAAGCCCTTGATCCAAGGGACCTCCGCCGAGCTTCCCGCGCCCAGCCATCGGCTCCTCGTCGCGCAAGACAACAGGGAAAAATTCCCCTGTTTTGCTACAGTAAAGCTTTGATTAAAATTTACATTTTCTGCCATTGCCAGATTTTATTCATATTCTATTCAGTCTGCATTGCGGAAAATATCATGTAGTTTATCATAATTGCCATTTCAGCATTATTTCTTGCTTAAACCTTAATCTAAAGGCAATCTTGGCTTGGTTCTTGTCCAAATTGACTCCGAACAAACATTTTTAAGTGGCGCGAATTTTAATACGTTATTGCCTCCCTGTGGAAACGACCCGCTCCTCTGCGAGTGGTTATTTCTTATTAAAAATTGATTAGTTGATTTTTCCACCACATTAAACTACAAACGACTTAAAAGCGAAAGGTCGACTCGGTCAACTACGCTAGTAAGACACTTGACGAGGCTTAGCATAACTACACAGTTATGGAGAAAGAGCTGCTAGCCGTAGTATTTGCCCTAGAAAAAATTCAAATCTTATCATCTGGGTTCCTGTGTTATCATTTACTCAGATCACACAGTTGTGAGGCATCTCCTGGGGAAGAAGGACGCGAAACCTCGATTAATCCGCTGGATCTTGCTGTTGCAAGAGTTTGACCTCAAGATTCGTGACAAAGCAGGAAAATAGAATGTGGTAGCTGATCACTTGTCCCGCCTTCCTTCTGAGATCATCGACCCTTCCGGACACATCACAGAACATTTTCCTGATGAGCAACTCCTAGCTATCAATATAGGGCTTCCATGGTTTGCTGATATAGTAAACTACCTGGAATCATGTCATATCTCGTCCGATTGGCTGAAGGCCAAGAAGGACAAATTGCTTTCCGATGCGAAGTATTACTTTTGGGAAGACCCATATCTTTTTTGCATCGATGTTGATCAAATCATTTGACGATGTGTCGCAAAAGTGGAAATTCAGGACATATTGTCTTTCTGCCATGACAAGGCAAGTGGTGGACATTTTTCTGGTCATAAACCACAGCAAAAGTCCTCTAGTGCAGCTTTTATTGGCCCACGATTTTCAAAGATGCATACAATCACTATAGGGCATGCACTCGTTGCAAGACCTTAGGCAGCATGAGCCATCGTGATATAATGCCCTTACAGCCGATTCTCGTATGTGAAATCTTCGATGTGTGGGGGATTGATTTTATGGGACCCTTCCCTATTTCAGACATCTTCGAGTACATTCTACTCGCTGTTGACTACATGTCCAAATGGATCAAAGCCATTCCGACCTGAACCAATGATCATAAAGTGGCTATCAAATTCACTCATCAAAACATCTTTTCACAGTTTGGGATTCCACATGCTATAATCTCTGATGGAGGGACCCATTTTACTAACGCTCAGTTCAGGTCACTGATGACTAAATACAAGGTGTTGCACCAAATCTCTACTCCGTACCACCCCCAAACTAATGGTCTAGCTGAGCTATCAAATCGGGAGATCAAGAAAATCCTCTAGGTTACTGTTCAACCTGACAGGAAAGACTGGTCATCCAGACTTCCAGAAGCTTTGTGGGCTTATAGGACCACCCACAAAACCCAAGTAGGTATGTCTCCATTCAGATTAGTGTACGGGAAGGCATGTCACCTCCCCGTAGAATTGGAGCACAAAGCCTATTGGGCAATACGGAACTACAACCTAGATCTTTCTAAAGCAGGAACCCACAGAAACCTTCAAATGAGAGATATCGATGAATTACGCCACGACGCGTATGAGAACTTGCAAATTTACAAAGAGTGGGTTAAGGCCTTTCACAACAAGCACATATCCAGAAAGATCTTCTACCCTGGTCAAAAAGTCCTACTCTTTAATGACAAGCTTAAACTATTCCCTAGAAAACTACGATCAAAATGGATCGGACCTTACCTCGTCCGACGAATCTCGGAAATGGACCCATCGAGATCAGTCCACTCAGCCATGATTCAAAACCTTTCATCATGAACGGTCAGAGACTCAAACCGTTCATTGACTTGACTGATACAAATTTGGATGAGATATCCTTTACCCTCCATTCTCCCTAAACTCATTGCACCCAGCCAAAGAAGTAAAACTCAGCGCTTAACAGGAGGCAACCCATCATTTTTGAAAAATCCGAAACCTTTCTTGACATTCCTATGCTGAATTCATATTGCACTTTAGGGTTCATCCATTACAATAGCCGACCCCACCTCAGGTACCCGTACCCGAGTTTTGAAATCGTTCGCAATAGTCACCTCGACCCGTTCGCCCACCCAAACCTGTTCTAATGAATAATCTAAGCTAAACTCGAACCCACCTAATTTACAATGGGGACATTGCAAATCGTAGGCATGGGGGGGTTTGAAAGTGCAAAACACAATGAAAACTCATCTCACAAGAAAAGGTTTCAACAAAAAAATCACATATCACAAAAACACGAAAAAAATGAAAAAATCTTGAAAAAGAACAAAAAATTCTGAGGGGAGAAAATTTTGAGGCCATACAAATCATGAGGAGAAAAAGGAGAAAAGTGAAAATGTCAAAAAAAGAGCACAAAATGAAAAGAAAAAAAGAAGGGATAGTCATTAGTAAGAAATTAATGGATTAACTAAGTTCTAGGCCATATCAAGAAAAAGAAAATGAAAGGAAAAAATGTGCTAATGAGACACAAAAGAGATTAGTAGGAATGCTGATCTTAGGCCTCTTGGGCTAGACTCTTAGGCTTAAAAATTCAAGTATCTGCTAAGATCTGGATAGTCCTCAAGAGGTCGGGGAAAATGTGAAGCTTAAGTATTAGGTCTAAAGCTTAAGGAGTATTCGGCCTCATTAACTGACCTCTGGTTTGAGGGACTCGGTAACCTAAGCACCCCAATCCACACACAGTCTAATTCAGTGCTCATAAATATCAAAATCACGCAAAAGCATTTAATTATTCTGGAAAAGTCACCTAGATTAGGAGCGGTCGATCAACACAAGTTGATTTGGATGAATTCCCAGTGCGGAGAGGCAGGAAATTCCCCTTGAAGATGTGCAATAACATATCGTCTCCTCGGTGCTTGTCTCCTAAGATATTTACATATCCTACTGGGTGCATGTAAGCACCTTGTGCTGGTTCAAATGCCATGGCCGGCATTATCACGAAATGTCGATTGCTAGGGTTTGGATTTAGCTACAGGACGCTATGGGGGAGATTATCACAAAATCTCAAAAGCCAGGGTTCTGGGGGTTGCCATGGCCGGTGCTATCATGAAGAATCGATTGCCAGGGACCCTTTGAGGATTGATGATGGGGACGAGGAATCCGATACAGACCGTGTTGAGAAGCCAATTCGAAGCTAGAAATAAAAAGAAAAGAGAGAGAAAACTCTCCAAAAAAAGAAAATCCTTTGTCTCTATCTAACAAAAAATACACTGCAAACTGAATCGAGGCTAAAATATGTTACAAGCACGAGTGCTTTAACCGTAGAGTCCAACGAACCTTAGGATAGTTCCTGTGGGCCTTAAAAACCTTCACGGCGGACTGAGGCTAGAGTTGGTCAGGTTCGGATCTTGGTTGGTACTTGAGTACCTATAGGCCTACTATTGGCATTCTAACCTAATCAAAAAGAAAGAAAGTACTTGTCATAATCTCTGAACATCAAAGAACTCATGGTCTAGAATAGAAGTTAAAACCTTGAAATTTTGCTAAGGGACTAGCAAAAGGTAGGCATGGGGGTATGATGGGAACACCATCATGAGCCCTAACTAGCTCATTTTGACCCAAAGAAGAGAACAAAATCTCCTACATAGCCAATGACGTGCTAAAGACGTGTTTGTTTAAAAGGATCTGTATAGTTCACACTCGCAACATCGGTTTTAAAAGAAGAAATGGACGTAAGTTCGAGAGTCGATCATAGGGAGGCATGAAAATTGGATTTTCTTTGTCACTTAATGTCATGGAGATAATGATTTTTTTTTGCTTGTGAGAAGACGTGGGAGAAAAATGAGTGCAAGAGAGGACGAGAGAGAGAGAGAGAGTATGGTTAGAATCTTTTAAATCATAGCAATCACTCAAATCATGCTGGAGAACAACATCAATACTATATTAAACATGCAATTCGAGTTTTACAAATACAACGATAGCTAAATGCTTAAACAAAAGGAAGGTAAAGCTAGACTAAAGAGAGAGAGAGGGGAGATGGCGAGGCGGCCATGGTGGTGGAAGGAGGCTCCGTCGGCGGCTCGTCGACTCCGTTGACTATAAGAGATGCTAAAGGAGGCCAGGAGGGTGTTACAACACTTGCTAAGTGAATTGAATGCTTTACATGGGTGGTTGGGAGGGGTTTATATAGGAAGAAGAAGTTTCTATTTTAAGTATGGGTTTTAGCGATGACCGAGACGTCGCAAACCCATGCTAAAAGCATCGGTGAAGCCCCCTACCCAACGGTCTCATGTGCATGCTGTTCTTCTACATGCGCGATTCGTGTGCGTGTGCTACGGGCCTTCCGATCGCAAATCGGACAGTTGAGATCGTTCGTGGGGTGCGCCTTTAGATCGCACCTGCTGCGCTCGCGCCTCGCGCGTCATCGCGGCCATCTGCATTGGATTCGTGGGATTGCGCCACATCGCCTACTGCCGAGCCGCTTGATCGCACATCGAAGGACGTAATCGCGTGCCTCGAACCCACCTTGATTTTGCGCTGTGGTAGGCACCTCGAACTCGTGCCTACTGTGCGGGGTGAGACATGTACCACTGTGCTATGCCTGCTGCTTTGTCGTGGAGGTGAGCTGCTGGCGAAGTGCGGGCGACCATTGGATGAAGATCCAATGGTTGTGAGCTATTGCAGCTGAGGATGCTGCGGTTGTGGTGAGCGAGGGGCACGCGCGTCTTAGCCATCCAATCAAAGATCGGATGACTTAAAGTTGCGCTGCGCGGTGCGGTTGGTTGAGGGGAACGGTGATGCTAACATGTGGTGGCCTTATGATCGTTGATCATCAGATCAATGGTCAGAACTTCTTGAGCTAATTGTGGGAGCTCCAGATGTCAGATTTGGTTGATTTTGAGTCTGTTGGACTCCGTTCGTCACTGTGAGTCCATCCGTGCAATCCGATCACTCATCTGAGGCTTGTTTTGACATGTATTTGTACAAATGATCGTTAATAATGCACTATAAGCAATATTGATGTGCAATGCATGCAATGCTCCTATTCCTATTTATGATGTGTCCTCTGTGGATTTTACCCTTAAGACCATCCCCTTTTGGCAGAATTAACATTGTAAATGTAATGTTATCATACCCCCATGCTTACACCTTGCTAGTCCCTAGCAATGTTTATTCTTGGCCATTATTTCCAGTCAGAATCCAAGAAGTAATTACTTAGACATTTTGTTGCTTGCCAATAGGAAGAAATATACTAAGATCCTGATCCATAGAGACTAAATAGCGTCTAGGTGTCTGCCAAAATATGAATCGCCTGAATCCTTGCTTTAAGGCATGTACATATATATATATATTTATTTTTCATCTTTTCTCATTTTTAGATCTTTGGAGTTAAGAGTGTGTTGGTAACTTCTTACAGCTACCCAACCCACCCAAAACTCGGAAAAGACTATAAGTGCTAAGCATCTTGGTGTGAAGATCGTGATAGACTCACTCAACGGTAATTTAGATAGACTTCGGGTTTCTACGCCCCTAGGTGGCTGAGAAAGGAAGTGCTTTGCCTGAAGGTGTATTTGTTCGATCGGTAGCTTTCTCCCTACGTTTGTTCTACTTGGGGTCAACACAAGGATTTGTCTAGTGTATATCTCCCTAGTTTGCTCTACTTCCCCACTTCTTCCTTAAGTGTTTTGGGTCTTTTTGTACATTTAATGAGCTGGGTTCTGGACAACCGACCAATGGGTTGTTACCCATGATCACTTGCTAGCCATACTCATGTGGTGAAGTGTGGCTTATTTTGTTTTTTTTTTTTCTTCTTCTTTTTATTCTTTTTTAGTAGTAGGTGGCTTCCCTGATCTCAAATTTACTTAGAGGCAATAAAAAGAAGGTGGTCCCGTGGCTGGGCCTTGGACAACCTGCCAATGGGCTGTTACCTATGACAACTTGCCAGCCATATCACCCTAGAAGGTTCATTAGCTACCCAATTTTTGTTAGAATCTCCGAGGAGTAAGTCTGTGCAAAAATTTGTGTAGATGCTTAGACTAAAAGTCCCTCTAAGTTAGAGGGTGAGTTGATAAGTTGTATACTTATCATCTTATTTTATTGGTGGATTGGAATAAATTAAGGTTGCAAGGATTTGACGCTAAATCCATATTTTAATGGACACCAGGGCTGATTAAGCCTGAAGGCCTGAAAAGTCTAAATGTTCAAGTTCTTTTCTTATTGTTTCCCACTATTGACAAATTTCTAATGCCTAAGTTTGTCTTCCTAACTTCAATTTTTTCTTTTATTCTATTCATACCGATTAAATGAACTCAGAATCATGAAATTTACCATCCCCCCATGCTTAAGTTGAACAATGTCCTCATTGACAAATACATGGATGCAACAGGGGTCAAAAATATATTACCTGAGTGAAGTAAAATACCAGATCAGTCTGAATCTTCTGGGTTGCCTCCCAGGAAGAGCTGAGTTTAATGCCTCCAGCTGGGTGGTACTTCATGTCATCCTTTAATGAGGGTGACAACCTCTTTTGGGGGAACCTGGGCGAGGAAGTGTTTCAATCTCTAGCCATTGACTGTGAAAGTGTGCCAAATATTTGGATCAGCGATTTCAACTGCCCATTGGAGTAGGGCTTGACTACCCTAAATGGTCCAGTCCACTTGGACTTGAGCTTCCCTGGAAAGAGTTTTAGATGGGCATCAAAAAGCCAAACTTGCTAATTAGGCTCGAAGGTTTTTCTATGGATGAGTCGGTCGTGGATGCCTTTCATTTTCTCCTTCTATAGCCGACTATTCTCAAAAGTGTCCTGATGAATTTCCTCGAGCTCGGAGAGTTGGAGCATCCTCTACGCACTGGCTTACTGGGAATCCATGTTACATTGCTTAATGGCCCAGTAAGCCCGGTGTTCCAACTCGACAGGAAGGTGGCAAGATTTGCTAAAGACTAGACGATAAGGCGACATACCTATCAGGGTCTTGAAAGTGGTCCGGTTTGCCCACAGGGCATCATCCAGTCGTGCGGACCAGTCCTTCCTGTCAGGTCTCAAAATCTTTTGTAGAATATTCTTGATCTGCCTTTTTGAGACCTCGGCCTACCCATTTGTTTGCGGATGATACGGGGTAGCAATGCAGTGGTTAACCCCGTATTTCTGACTAGGGCACGTAATTGGGTGTGGATAAAATGACTTCCACCATCACCGATCATGGCCTTTGGTATTCCAAATCGGGAAAAGATGTTCTGCTTAACAAAGTCCATGACAGCCTTATGATTGCATCAGTGGGTGGCGACAGCTTCAATCCATTTGGAGACATAGTATATAGAGACTAAGATGTACTCAAAGCCGTTGGATGGTGGGAAGGGGCCCATAAAATTAATACCCCAAACGTCAAAGATCTCGACAATCAAAATGAGCTGGAGGGACATCATGTCTTTTCTGGTCATGGTCCTCAGAGTCTGGCAGTGAGAGCAAGTCTTAGCGAAATTGTGTGGATCCTTAAATAAGGAAGGCCAGTAAAATTCAGACTACAGAACCTTTGCAACCATTTTCTTTCCTGAGAAGTGGCCACCACAAGCTTAGTCATGACAAAAAGATAGCACATTCTGAACTTCGTCCTTAGGGATACACCTCCTGATGATCTGGTTGGCACAGAGGCAAAACGGCATGGGATCATCCCAGAAATAGTGCCTGGCCTCGGCCAAGAACTTGTCCTATTGCTGTCTGGACTAGCTCTGCAGGGTCTGTCCTACAACCAGGTAGTTGACATAGTCAGCATACCAAGGTAGTTTCTTGTCTTGCACAGCCAGAATGTGCTCATCAGGAAAGGTGTCAGATAAAGGCAGGGAGGGCCCAATGTGGTTTGGGTGGAGTCTGGATAGTTGATCAGCCACCACATTCTTTGATCTGGCTTTGTCGCGGATTTCCAAATCAAATTCTTGCAAAAGCAGGATCCATCTGATGAGCCTAGGCTTCGCATCCTTTTTAGCCAATAGATGCTGGATGGCTAAATGGTCCGTATAGATGGTCACATGGGAGCCCAGAAGGTAAGATCGAAACTTTTCAAGTCAAGAAACTACAGCGAGCAGTTCTTTCTCTGTGACCGTATAATTTCGTTGGGCCTCATCCAACGTCTTGCTCTTGTAGTAGATCACCACGGGTTTCTTGTCTTGTCTTTGTCCCAGGACCGCACCTATGGCAAAATTTGATGCATCACACATGATCTCATAGCCTTGGGACCAATCCGGGGGCTAAAGTACAGGTGCTGTGGAGACAGTCCCTGAGGGTGTGGTAAGCCTAGATGCAATCAGAGGTCATGTGGAATAGGGCGTCATTGGCCAGAAGGTCGGTCAATGTTTAGAAAGCTTGGAGATGTCTTTGATGAACCTTTGGTAGAAGCCAATGCATCCAAGGAATGAACGGATTTGCCAGACCGAGCAAGGTGGCTGAAGCTTGGAAATCAAATCAACTTTAGCTCGATCCACCTCAATGCCCCTTTGTGATACGATGTGATCGAGGATGATTCCTTCTTGAACCATGAAATGGATCTTTTCCCAACTTAACACCAAATTAACCTCGATACATAATTTTAGGATTTTCTCCAAGTTGCTCAAATAGTGGTCGAATGAATTCCCAAATATAGAGAAATCATCCATAAAGACCTCCAGGTATTCACCCACCATTTCTGAAAAATTGGGTAGCATGCAATGCTGAAAGGTAGCAGGTGCATTGTGATTAGCCCATATTTGTGGGCTATTTAAGACTTTAAGTGCCTAGACATTAAGGTAATTTTAACATTTAGATAGCATAGATTAGGATGTAAATAAATTAATTCATACTTTTAGCTTAAGTGCATAATTCATGCATTTAGAATTAACCTAGGGTTGCATACATTTAATTAGTTAATTAATTAGGTGCACTATTTTAATTAACATAGAAGTTAAGGAGTTATGTATAAATAACCCTAATTATTTTATTCTTTTTCTTCTTCTTCTTCTTCTTTGCAGGTAACTCCTCGATCTCCATCTCCTCCTCCTGCGCATCACATTGATTTAACGGTAGTTTTTGAATTTCAAATCTTTGTAGCCGTGGCTACAAAAGAGGAGGGGCTGCCATTCAAAGGGAGGCCACCACCCCTTTCTTCCTTACAGTGGGTAGAGAACCTTGCTTCTCATCCATTCCATACCACCGACCTCCCATCACGGCAGTGCGACTCCACCACCGTAAGCGTGTGGGGTGACAACCCACAACGCCAAGAGTCCCCGCAACAACTCCTACCTCATGCCATCTGACCCTGTCCGCACCTTCATCTCCAGTCCACCCACGCTCCAGCACCCCAGCCCCACCGTGCTGCCCCTCCTCGGGGCTCCCTGTAGCACCTGCAGCTGGTGCCATCGACCCCCCCGCACATGCTTGTGCATCCCGCAGAGCATG
Source organism: Thalassia testudinum (assembly GCA_037157565.1). NCBI lineage: Eukaryota > Viridiplantae > Streptophyta > Magnoliopsida > Alismatales > Hydrocharitaceae > Thalassia > Thalassia testudinum. The sequence goes on along the minus strand of JAZHRO010000031.1, from coordinate 217,703,875 downwards.
GCCCCTCTAGGCGCCCACGCCTTGCGTGCGCCTGCAGTGCCCACACGCTACCCCTACTCGCACCTGCAGCACACGCAGCTAGCAGCAACAACCTCCATCGTCGCCACTTCTTTCCTCGAGTAGGTCGGCTCCAACCACCATCCATCGAGCCGCCACCATCGTCAGGTGCGGATTGGGGAGGGCTACCTCTGGTGGCCAACTCGCCTTCCATCTCTCCTTCATCCGTGCACAAGCTCCACCTGAAGCTAATCCCCTGTTTCATTCTCAATTAATAATTACATTTTATACCATTGCCACAAAAATGAATTTTGTTTTATCATTATTTTATTATGGTGAATTTATGCCTTCATGCTCATGCTTCTAGGAAATTGTTAAACCTTGTTATTCATCTCTATGTGCATTGAATTTAATTTTGAATGACATTTTCGTATGCATGCAAGTGCATAGTACATGGCATACCCTTGCACATGGATAATTTTCTGACGTAAAAATTACATTCACACCTTTTGACTTCTCCATAAATTTAAGGTTTACTTTCAGACCTACACAGGCATTGTTTGATCTGGTGAAAAGTTTAGCGAACTTGATTTTGACTTAATTGCGAGTTTAACTAAGCCATTGCCACCCTGTGGACACGACCTGCTCTCCTGTGAGTGGTTTAATTGTAATTTTAATTATTTTGTTAAGCGATTTTCCACCACTTCGATCCTACAACGACAAATCATCTTAATACATTATTTGTAAGCGAAAACTGACTTATCAAATGGCGCCATTGCCGGGGAGGCAATAGACACAATAATTTCACCATATTTTTATTTATGATTATTTCTCATTGCATAGTGATCTGACCATTTATTATTTTTTCTTTGTGAAGAATTTGAGAAAGGAATTTGAGTGAGGAATTTGAGAGAGGTGACAGGCACATCTGGGAGACGACATCGACCTTGAGCGACGCCTACATGCGGGGAATACGAAGGAGACCTGGTTCACACCACCATAGGAGATTCTCTGTTTCATAAGTTTTATTTCTGTTTTCTCGCCCTTGTAGTAATTGGGTTTGATTTTCGGGATCCTGTTCCCTTTTCTTTAGATTTAGGTTTTTAATTTATTTTGTGGATTGTTTACCCTTAATTTGCTTGTGCATAAGTAGCTTAAAAAAAAAGAAGAAAAAAGCACGAGCTACCTACTAGAAGTTGCCAGCTTTTAGGTCGAATCATTTAGGACTGAATGAGCAGCATCTAGATCTAATTCTTGTCTTGCATATTGCATGAAGAATGCTTGAATTAGGTATGCACTTCTAACTTCGCATTTCTACCTGTCATGCAAATGCATTTGGATTAATTTTTAGACCACATAATCTATCTTGAAGTGATCTAATAAAGTGGTCACATTTAATTCTTGAAAAAGGAATAATTAAAGGAGGGACATTTAAAAATCATGGACTTGATTTTCAAACGTGGCATGCGATTCAAAATTCAAAATCTTTTTACGGTGTATGCACACTTATATCTCTTGCACCACAGCACGCATTTAGACACTCTTAAGTCTTGGAACTACTAGGACAAGAGTCCTCCTACCGTTGGATTCTAAAGTGTTTGGAACTTGAGATCAAAGGTTTTGTAAATCCAAAGAGGGGGATACCCTGTCATGGATTTTTGGGGGTAGTTGAGAAGCACCACGAAAGCACAGCTTCAAAGGAAGGCTTAGGCCTACTTGCATCCCTTGATCTTCCGTCTTTGGATTTGCTCTACCATTTGAGATTTAGGGAAGAACACCTAACCTCCAACTAGGTCTTTTTTTTTAGGCAATTTGAAGGTTGACAATGGGCGCGTAATTGATTGGGCAACTTGCTTTGTCACATATAATTTGAACTAAAGTCAGAAGCTTAAATTTGTAAGGACCGAACAAGTCCTTTTGAATTGTGTTTATAGTGCATGCTTGATAGGTGTTCTCTTAGGAGACAACTTGTGTTTGATCCTGACCCTGAAAGAATCTTAAGAAGAAACCTTCCAAGGGTAGAAATGGCCGGTAAAAGGAGCCTTAAGGAATACTTCATTCTAACCAATCAAGCTGGCCCTACACTACGTAGACCTGGAGGGGACAATCCTTATGAGATCAAAAGCAGTACCATATCCTTGCTACCCTCCTTTTATGGTACTGCTAGGGAAGACCCTTACAGGCATATAGAGGAATTCACTGAGGTCTGTTCCACGGTGAAGTTGCAGGGCATTACTGATGATGCTCAAATGTGGACCCTCTTTCCCTTCTCCCTTAAGGACAAAGCCTAGTATTGGTATCACACCCTTGATGAAATTAACACTTGGGATGCCCTGAAGAAGGAGTTTTTAAAGAAGTACTTTCCCATGAGAAAAACAAATCACTTTAGGAGAGAAATTATGAGGTTTGTTCAAAAGGATGGGGAAGATTTCCATGATGTGTGGGAGTGCTTTAATGACTTGCTGAGACTTTGCCCACATCACCAGGTGCCTAAGTGGCAACTGGTTGAAAGGTTCTACACTAGACTTAAATGATTCGCATAGGCAAACAGTGGATGGTGCCTGTGCAGGAACCTTTCTATCTAAGACTGAGGATGAAGCTTGGAACCTTTCTGATACGTTGAGTGAGAATTCTATTCACTTGAATTCTTCCTACATGGATAGAAAAACCACTCTCATGCAAAGAAAATTGGAGGCGAATGAGGCAAGGGACACCCAGAATTCAACCTATCAGATTCAATTATTGAATCAAAACATTGAAAGGCATATGTCGAGCTTGAGCCAATTCGTATCTAACACCTCCACATCCCAAGCTTCTCAATGCTCCATTTGCCAAGGCAATACACATGCCACTGTGGACTGCCACTTGGCCTCCCAATTCCCTGAGCTTGTACAAGCGGATCTGAATGCCGCTCAAGGGTTCCACCCTAGACCTCGTAATGACCCTTTTTCCAACACTTATAATGAGGGATGGAGGAACCACACAAACTTTTCATGGAGACAAGGAAATGTCTCAAATTCAGGGAATTATAAATCACAATCCTTTCAAAACCATCAAATGAACCAACCTCAGACCTTTGCCCCACCTAAGACCTCTGAGATGGATGAAGTGAAGGCAATGTTGAGAACTATGCAAGAAAGTCAAAGTGCCATCATCTAATCTCATGAGAAGACTATACATGAGATGAAATCACAAATAGAAAACCTTGTTGAGGCTGTTAGACAGAAGGAAACTAGGAAGCTCCCCAGTGCTGTTGAGAAGAATCCTAAAGGAAAAGGGATTGTCTTTAGGGAGCATGCTCAGGCTGTGACTATTCTGAGGGGTGGGAAAGAAATTTCCAAACCCGATGCTCCTATAGTTTCACCACCTAAAAAACCATCCACCTTGACTTTCAACCCCACCGGAGAAGACTTGCCCAAATCTTCTCTACTTGAAATCACCCCACCGAAAGAAGTTGCCCTCGTTCCACCCCTTACTCGACATGACAACCCTTCCACCTAGAGATCGAGAGTGCCCTTTCCAGAGTGCTTATCCACCTCTGGGCAGACTTCTGCTGGCTCATCTGGAGCAAAAGATAAGATGGATGAGATCATGGAAACTTTCAAGCAAGTGCAAATTACCTACCTTTGCTTGAAGCTATCAGGCAGATTCTGCCTTATGCCCGCTTATTAAAGGACCTGTGCATGAAAAAGCAGCAATCTAGGAAATGGGTCTAATCAAAAGTTGTCCTGCCTGATTCTGTTAGCTCAATTGTTCAACATGGCACACCCCCGAAACTTAAGGACATAGGAGCCCCGTACATCTCAGTCGTTATTGGCAACTTATAGATTGATGAGGCTCTACTTAATCTGGGTGCGAGGGTGAACATCCTTTCGAGCTACATGTATGAACAACTTGGGGGAGGCAATCTGAAGCCTAGCCCTGTAATCCTTCAAGTTGCTGATCATCACTTAAGACACCATGGGGAATTTTGGAAGATGTCCTCGTAAGAGTGGAAGATTTTTTCTTTACCGTTGACTTCTTGGTTTTGGACATTGACCCTACCAACAAGCCAACCAAACCCTCCATCATTTTGGGCTGCCCCTTCCTTGCAACTTTGCATGCTTCAACCAATTGCAATACTGGGGCACTGAAAATGGGCTTTGGGAACAGGAAAATCCAGCTTAATGTGTTTGATGCTTACAAACAAGCCAGACTTAAGGATTGTTCTCAAGTTGAGGTGATAGATGACTTGATTGAAGAGGCAACCCCTACAATGTTATGTGATGACCCCCTTCAGCATGTCATGCTAAGTGAGCATTCTCATCTCTTGGAGGAATGTGAAGGGGATATACTGGAACTTGAGGAGTTGCTGGGTGTTTGTGCTGAGTCTCTTCCCCCATCATCTCTGCCTAAGGTAGATCTGCTATCTGAGATGGGGACATCTATTATGAAACCCTCAACCATACAAGCCCTCGACCTTGAGTTGAAACCCCTCCTTGACACTCTCAAGTACGTCTTCCTAGGTGCCAATGATACGCTTGCCGTTATCATTTCCGCTGTGCTATCTGAGGCATAGGAGGGAGCCCTGATTGAATGCTTGTCTAGGCACAAGGAAGCTATTGCTTTGAGCATTGCTGACATTAAGGGTATAGACTCTACACTCTGCATGCACCACATTTATACTGATGATTCCATCAAGCCATTTAGGGACATGCAGAGACGTCTGAACCCTAATATGAGGGGGGTTGTTAAAAATGAAATCCTAAAGTGTTTGGACGTTGGGATCATATATCCCATTACAAATAGTAAATGGGTAAGTCCTATTCATGTGGTGCCAAAGAAGTCCGACTTTACTATGGAATTTAATGACCAAGGTGAACAAGTTGTCCCTAGACCCTCAACTGAATGGAGGGTCTGCATTGATTACCGCAAGCTAAACATTGCTACCCAGAAGGATCACTTTCCCTTGCCTTTTATTGATCAAATTCTCGAGAAATTGGTAGGGAATAAGTGCTATTGCTTTCTCGATGGATATTCTGGGTACAACCAAGTTGCAGTCTTCCCTGATGACCAGGAGAAGATGACATTCACGAGTCCTTACGGTACTTTTGCATTCAGGCATATGCCGTTTGGATTATGTAATGCCCCTGCAACCTTCCAGCGGTGTATGATGTCTATTTTTTTGGACATGATTGATGAGTGTGTTGAAGTGCTTATGGATGACTTCTCCATTTATGGCTCGTCTTTCGACTAGTGTCTCCTACACCTGGAGAATGTGTTGAAGCGATGTAAGGAGACTGGTTTAGTCCCCAGATGGGAGAAAAGTCATTTCATGGTACATAAAGGAATTGTACTTGGGCATGTTGTGTCTGAGTGAGGTTTGGAAGTAGATAAAGCCAAGATTGATTCTATTTCCAAACTCCCATTGCCCATGAATGTCAAACAGATTAGATCCTTTCTGGGCCATGTCGGCTTTTATAGGCGCTTTATTAAAATTTTTAGTAAAATTTTTAGGCCACTTTGTGACTTGTTGGCGAAGGAATCTTCCTTCAATTTTGATTCAAAGTGTATCGAGGCCTTTCAAACTCTGAAGGAGGCCTTGATCTTTGCACCTATTCTCTGAGCTCCTGATTGGACACTCCCATTTGAGTTGATGTGTGATGCTTTGGATTATGCAGTGGGAGCAATCCTTGGACAAAGGGTTGAGGGAAGACCTCATGTGCTACATTATGCCAGCAAGACTTTAACCGAACTGCAGCAAAACTACACCGTCACTGAAAAAGACTTACTTGCTATAGTTTTTGCTCTGGAGAAGTTTAGGTCTTATCTTTTTGGGTCTAAGTTGGTTATTTTCGCTGATCATGCGGTAGTGAAACATCTCATTGCTAAGAAAGATTCTAAGCCACGTCTGATTAGGTGGATCCTACTCCATCAAAAATTTGACTTGGAGATACGTGAAAAGAAAGGAGTAGAAAATGTCATGGTTGACCACCTGTATCGCCTTCCACTTAATGACTCTCTTTCCGGAGACATCCATGAGACATTTCCTTTCGAAACCCTAATGGTGGTAACACCAACTTTACCTTGGTATGCTGATACCGTAAATTACTTGGTCACTGGAGAAACTCCTGGCTCTTGGGATGAGTAGAAAAGAAAGAGATTCATTTCCCAAGCAAGATATTTTCATTGGGAAGAGCCTGAATTATTTAGAATTGGACAAGACCAAGTATTGAGACATTGTGTACCTGAAGAGGAACAACAAAGTGTGCTGAGTTTTTGCCATTAACTTCATTGTGGAGGACACTTTGGTGCCAAGAAAACTGCTTTTAAGGTTCTCCCGTACGATTTTTGGTGGCCTTCGTTATTTAAGGATTCTCATAATTTTGTTGAGGCCTATATTAGAAGTCAACGGACTAGACCATTTGGGATGAGGAATGAAATGCCACAACACCCTATTCAATTTGTTGAAATTTTTGATGTGTGGGGAATTGACTTTATGGGACCCTTCCTTTCATCCCATGGTTTTGAATATATCTTGGTGGCAGTTGATTATGTCTCTAAATGGATAGAGGCCATTCCTACATGCACAAATGACCACTTTGTGGTTTTGAAATTTGTGAAGGCCAATATCATATATCATTTCGGCTGCCCCAAGACCATTATAAGTGATGGGGGACCTCATTTCCGAAACCACCACTTCAATTGGCTAATCAGAAGTCTGGGAGTGACTCACAAGGTCGCTACCCCATACCATCCTCAGACGAGTGGCCAGGTTGAAGTGTCGAGTAGGGAGATAAACTATATTTTAGAAAAGATCGTTAGACTTGATAGGAAAGACTAGTCCCAAAAGCTCGATGATGCTTTATGGGTGTATCGAATGGCCTATAAGACCCCTTTGGGTACTTCTCCCTTTCGGATTGTGTATGGGAAAGCATGCCATTTACTCGTTGAGTTGAAACATAGGGCACTTTGGGCTATTTGAAGTGTTAACATGGATTTAGGAAAGGAGGGTAAGGCATGACTTCTGGAATTAAGTGAGCTTGAGGAGTTGAGGAATGATGCATATGACACCTCTCAAGCTTATAAAGAAAGAACTAAGGTCTTGCATGATAAGTATATACTTCGAAAGACCTTTGAGCCCAACCAACAAGTCTGGCTTTTCAATTCCAGGCTTAAGCTTTTTCCTGGGAAGTTAAAATCTCGTTGGGATGGGCCTTACATAATCACTAAAGTGTTTTTGCATGGAGCTGTGGAGATTAAAAGCCCTTCCTCTTCAGCAACTCCCTTTATCGTCAATGGTCAACGGTTAAAACCATACATTACTTTGGATGGCCATCTAGTTGACAAGGTCACTATTGAGGAGCCTTAGCTCCTACCATTCTCCACCTCAAGTAATATCTTCCTTTAACTATTTTTGTTTCCAATGGGGACATTGTTTGAACCAGGCATGGGGGAGAGGTCCTGAGGCATTTGTTTTTAGCATGTCTACATTTTGCATTCATTCATGCATATTTCATTAAAAAAATAAAAATAAAAATATATATAAAAAAAAAGTTTTGAGCTTAACTGGCTAGGCCCTACATTCTTAAGCAAATCAGAACTCTAGGTTAGACTAAGTTGATTCTAGGGTCAAACTTTAGAAGCTAAGTGAGCTACTAGCTTTAGACCTTTAGGGTCCTTTGTGGACTGAAAAACTTAAGTAGGAGTTAAGTTGCGGACCATTCCTCAAGAGGTTGAGGAAAGAAAGCTAGGGATTGAGTTAAAAGGTGGGGTAGTGCCTGGAGTCTTGTTCTACCTTTTGGTTTATGGGTCCTTGTAACCCAAGCATCCAAATTTCACACACTTGATCTTGTGTAAGTGATCACCTTAGTTCCTTTCTTAAAAGAAATTTGGTTCTCTTAGTTTTGACTTACAAGAGGCTTGAAAACACAATTTGATTGGAAGAGTTCCTATCATAGGAGAGGTGGAGTATATACTCACCTTTGGGATGCGATGATAACATATTACCTTCTCGGTGCTTGTCTCTTAGGATATCCATCCTATTGGGGGCATGTAAGCGCATTGTGTGATTCAGGTACCATGGGCAGCCCTATCTTGAAGTGCCAATTACCACACGCCTGAATTCGCTTAAGAAATCCATGGGCGATACTATCTCGAAGTGTTGATTGCCAAGAGTTCTTGGGGTCGCTATGAGTGGTGCTATCTCAAAGCATCGAAAGCCAGGCACCCATCGAGGTATGGTGATGGGGACAATGAATCCGACATAGACCGTGTTGATAGCTGATCCGAGGTTAGACTTAGAGGAATCAAACAAAAAATATATATATTATTCAAAAAAAAAAATCCTTTTTCCTTTCTAGGTTGGCAATCATACCAACGTCAAATAACTCAGACCAATGCACATGCACGGATGCTTTAATCTCAGGGATCAATAAACCTTAGGGTAGAGTTACAAATCAGGGAAACTTGTGCCTGCAACTCGTCTTTAGCCGACCTAATCTGTAACTTAGCAACTACTTGGGAACCTTAGGTCTAAAGTCTGAACTTAATATGTTTCTAAAGGAAGACCGATTAGGTTGGCTAGTCTACTTGGAGTGCTAGGTTTTGCTTGAATTTGCTAGGGACTAGCAAAAAAAACTAGGCAAGGGGGTATTTGATTAGCCCATATTTGTGGGCTATTTAAGTATTTAAGTGTCTAGACATTAAGTTAATTTTAACATTTAGATAGCATACATTAGGATGTAAATAAATTAATTCATATTTTTAGCTTAAGTGCATAATTCATGCATTTAGAATTAACTTAGGGTTGCATACATTTAATTAGTTAATTAATTAGGCGCACTATTTTAATTAACATAGAAGTTAAGGAGTTACATATAGATAACCCTAATTATTTTATTCTTTTTCTTCTTCTTCTCCTTCGCAAGTAACTCCTCTCTCTCCGCCTCCTCCTACGCATCACATTGATTCTACGGTAGTTTTTGAATTTCAAATCTTTGTAGCCGTGGCTACAAAAGAGGAGGGGTTGCCGTTCAAAGGGAGGCCACCACCCCTTCGTTCCTCATTGTGTGTAAAGAACCTTGCTTCTCATCCATTCCATACCATCGGCCTTCCACCGCGGTAGTGCGACTCCACCACCATGGGCGTGTGGGGTGACAGCCCACACCACTAAGAGTCCCTGCAACTCCTCCCGCCTCGCGCCATCAGACGCTACTCGTACCTTCATCTCCAGTCCACCCACTCTCCAGCACCCATGCCTGCGCCTTCATCTTCAGCACCCATGCCACCGCGCGCCATCTACCCATCGCGGGCCATCTGCCCACCGTGCGCCTTCACCAGCCAACACGCCCGCGTGCCCTTCAGCCTGTAGAGCACCCTCCAGCAATGCCTAAACCATGCCCAGCCGCACTGCACTGCCCCTCCTCGCGCCTCCTTGCAGCACCTGTAGCCGGTGCCATCATACCCCCTTCCTGCGCCTATGCACCCCACAGAGTGCCACCCCTCCACGCGCCCACGCCCCATGTGTGCCTGTAGCGCCTGCAGTGCCCACGTGCTGCCCCTCCTTATGCTTGTAGCATGTGCGGCCAGTAGCCAAAACCTCCACTACCGCCACTTATTTCCTCAGATAGGCCAGCTCCAACCACCATCCATCGAGTCGCCACCACCGTCAGGTGTGGATCGGGGAGGGCTACCTCTGGTCGCTAACTCGCCTTCCATCTCTCCTTCATCCGTGCACAAGCTCCACCCGAAGCTAATCCCTTGTTTCATCTTCAATTAATAATTACATTTCATTACATTGCCACAAAAATGAATTTTGATTTATCATTATTTTATTGTAATGAATTTATGCCTTCATGCTTATGCTTCTAGGAAATTGTTAAACCTTGTTATTCATCTCTATGTGCATTGAATTTAATTTTGAATGACATTTTCGTATGCATGCAAGTGCATAGTAAATGGCATACCCTTGTACATGGATAATTTTCTGATGTAAAAATTACGTTCACACCCCTTGACTTCTCCATAAATTTAAGGTTTACTTTTAGAGCTACACAGGCATTGTTTGATCTGGCGAAAAGTTTAGCGAACTTGATTTTGACCTAATTGCAAGTTTAACTAAGTCATTGCCTCCCTATGGACACGACCTGCTCTCCTCTGAGTGGTTTAATTGTAATTTTAATTATTTTGTTAAGCGATTTTCCACCACTTCGATCCTACAATGACAAATCATCTTAATACATTATTTGAAAGTGAAAATTGACTTATCATGTTGCACAACCTGAACGGCATTCGACGGAATGCAAACGTGCCATACGGGCAAGTGAATGTTGTCTTCTCTTGATCTTTAGGAGCAATTACGACTTGGTTATATCCTGAATATCCATCCAGGAAGCAAAAATACTTTTGCCCTGCCAATCTTTCAAGAATCTAGTAGATGAATGGCAGGGGGCAATGATCTTTCTTGGTTGCTTCATTGAGTTTCCTATAATCAATACACACCCGCCATGCGGTGGTGGTGCGGGTTGGGATGGATTCTCCACACTCATTGGTGACAACGATGAGCCTGACTTTCTTCGGAACAACTTGAGTGGGTCTCACCCAGGGGCTATCAGAGATGGGATAGATGATGTCAGTGTCAAGCCATTTGATAATTTCCTTCTTAATGACCTCCCGCATATTTGGGTTTAATCATCTCTGCATCTGACGGGAAGGTCATGCCCCATCTTCTAGGTAGATCTTGTGGGTGCAATAGGTGGGGCTAATTCCTCTTAAATTTGAAATAGTTCAGCCGGCAGCCCTATGTTCTGATAGGGTCACTGTCAATCTAAGTTCCTGATCCTTAGTTAGGTTTCCATTGATAATTACGGGGAAGGTCTGGTCAGGGCCCAGGAAGGCATACTTGAGATTCTTGGGTAGCAGCTTCAATTCAGGCGTGGGCGGAACAATGCTTGATGGAAAGGGGAAAGGCGGGATTTGATCAACATCAATTTCCTAAAATGGTGTTGGTTGATGGTAATCAGCTCTATAGAGGTCCATGGGTATAGATGGTGATGGGTCAGAACAGTCGTTACAAGATTGGTAGTTCGAGACAGAACTAAGGGTGAGGCATTCCTGGACCAAAGGTCCCATGGGATCATGTTCCTCAATGTAGTTGCAATCAAAAGACTTGGTCGCCCGGAAGATATCCAACTGCATTTTCTTGTCTCCCAAGGTGATTTCCATGCATCCCGCGTCACAATCAATGTTTGCCTTAGCTGTAGCTAAGAAGGGTTTGCCTAGGATGATGGGTGTGTTCTGTAGTTGTTCAGGGACTTCCATGTCGAGCACTAAGAAGTAGACCGAAAAATAGAAGTCCTTGACTTGCACAATTACATCCTCGACAGCCCCCTTTGGGGTTTTCATAGATCTATCAGCCAATTGGATAGTAATAGGTGTGGATGTCAACTCTCCGAATCCAAATTGGTGGTATAGGGTTGCCAGAATCAGATTAATGGAAGCACCTAAGTCTAGGAGTGCTCTTTTAAATGTCATGTCACTGATATTGCAAGATATCAGGGGTGCTCCTAGGTTAGTTCGCTTGAGCGGAAGGTTGCTTGATATTACAGAACTTGCTTGCTTTGAGAGCACAACCTTCCTAGGTGCTTGAGGTTTTGGCTTACATTTTGGTGTATAGGCATCCTTTAGGAACTTGGCATAAGCTGGAATGTGCTTGATGACTTCGAGAAGCGGAATATTAATCTGAATCGGCTTAAAGATTTCCAGAAGCTCCTCAGTTTCCACAACACTTTTCTTTTTCTTGATTGTCTCCAAGGCCTCGGGATATGGTGTCTGAATGTGGGTAGGATTTATTTCTAGGTCCTTGGGCTTTTCCTATGCCTCTTGTGAGTCAGGTATTTCAGAGGGTGAAGTCACTGGAAGAGTTGGCCATTTGGGATCCTGGGTTTTGGTGGCCACTTCTCAAGGTTACTGCATTTCCAGAGGTGTTAGGACCATGGGTTGATCCTTGAGAAGATGAGGCAGAAGAAGCACCAAACCCAGGATGTGTTTGTGGGGCGGGCTGGACCATGTGAGCCTGCCTGGGATTGCCTTGGAACCCTTATGAATTAGGGCCTCTGTTAATCATGTTTCGCAGGTTCGGTTGTGGTTGGGAAGGCAGGGATCCTTGTTTATCGTCCACCAGCTAGCTTAACTGTCCCTTCACTAAAGCCATTTCCTCCTGGTGTTTTTGGTTCATTTCATCCATCATTTTTATCAGGGTGTCCATTTAGTTTTGTGGGGGAGGGGCTACCCTATTTGGATTATATGGGGGTATAACTGGTGGTCCTTGCTGATAGGGGACAAGTTTGGTTGTTGGTTTGACTTGGGCTGGTTCTAAAATTGAGGTGGCTTCTAGTTTGTCCAAGCAAAGTTTGGGTGATTACGCTAGCCGGTGCTGTAAGTGTTGGGGAAAGGGTCAGGTTTGGAATAACCTTGGATAGCCTGTACATCTTCAAAGATAGCAAATGTCGAGGGGGAGGGAAGAGAGTAATCAAGGGTTGAGGGAGCAAAGGTCCCTCCCTGGAACGTGGTTAGGGGTTGTTCCAGGGTCATTTGGCTTAGTGGTTGGACCAGGTCAACATTGTGAGCTCCCTTTGCTAGGGAGAAGGTCTGTAACGGGTTCCTGGTCTGGTTTAGTAATTCATCTATCTTTTTATCTACCAATTCCACTCGATCCAATTTCTTAGCAATGATATCTATGTCAATCGTCCCAGAATTTGCTTGTACCTTGATGTAAACATGTTTACATTACATAAGATGCCTATTTATGCATGTTCTTAAGCATAGAATTGCATTACATACTATAAATTTTGCACAGCATGCATCATCTTGCATTTAGATTAGTTTGAATAAAATAGAAGTTAATTGTCTCCTTTCATGTTCAGGGATAGGGTGACTATTTATTAGGACCTCGGATCGAAGATCCAACCATACAGATCTGATCAGGCCGACGAATGGAGTTCAACAACTCCAAGATCACCCCAATCAGATATCTGTAGCATCAAATAGAGACCGAGGAACCCCAGAAGATCAAGGGCCAAGATGGTGTGAATCCACACTTCAGATGACAAATCGGACTGCACGGATGGATTCGGATCGACGATCGCAGCTTAACGGTGCAAAAATCAACTCAATCCGACAACCGTGGCACCATCTACATCATCCAGAAGATGGATGGCCAAGATGGCGCCATGTGGTGCCATCTCAGCTGCCCAATCGGCCGCTGCACTCGCCGCTCCTTCTCTTCTTCAATATGATCATCGCTTCTCCACAGTTGGATGATCATCCAACGGCTGTGGGCCCGCATGCACAAATATTAAGCAAGACGCAAACGCACTGATAGCACGTTGGTCGAATGTGCTCGTGAGAAGGCGAGGTGCGCGTTCGAGCCTTGAGGAGCGGCAGCTGAGGCATGGCAAGTGGGCGTAATTGAGAGCTCGATTGCGATTGAGCAGTTGCGCACGCTCAATGGCGCTCACGCTCCATCAGATGCTCGCAAGTAACGTGAGATTAGATGCGGGCGAGCTTGCGGTTGTGGCGCGGCGAGGATGCATCTCAGCCATTCAATCTCACGATCGAACGGTTGAGATTTCAAGAATGTGAATGAGAGTTGCACTTGAGGAGGTAAGCGGGCACGTGCGCGTCGCACCCACTATGCCCACATTCGGACCTTTAGCGATGGATTTATCAATCACTAAAGGTTCTGAATTAATGATTTTCAATTTAAAAAGATCAAATTGCCCTCACTCATTGCAACTATAAAAGGAGACCCCCTCCATACGAAATTCTCATCCCTTCTTTTTCTTCTCTCCCTCTCTAAAGCTCAAGAGAAGCTTGTCCCACATCCAGGATTTTTCTCAAGAGATAGTCAAATTTTCCCTCCCATTTCGGAAGTGGATCTCGCGACGATGATGATGTGTTGCCCTGTTCCCGTTCTTCCCACTTCGTGAAATTGCACTAGAGGGGGGGTGAATAGTGAAATTATATAGTATTGTAATACAACAAATTCAATCACACAATATACTCAATTATTTTTAGGTGGAAACCCAAGATGGGTGAAAACCACCACCTAAGCCAATCTCTTGACTTAGGATTTTCGATCACAAGGTGATCAATCCACTAACCACACTACTTAAACGAGGGTAGTGTACCTCAATTACAATTCCCACCTCCGATCCCTAAACGGAGGTTTCTCTCTTCAAGATGAAGAGACGGGGACCCGACAGGCCGGATACCCAAAATACAGAAATTAACAAGTAAAAATAATACCTATAGAGCACCCCAATAATTTAGTTGCTTTCTTATCTACTAAGCATGAAAAGAACTCCCTGATGATTTGCAGAACCGAGCGAGCCGGGAGTATGGATTTGCCCTTTGATCAGAGTATTAGCACAGCACAAGGGCAAGATGGAGCTTAGAGTAGTGAGCAAGAGATTTTTCTAATGGAATTGTATCTCAAGAGGTGTGTATTGCCAAAGAAGAGTTGTAGTCTATTTATAGGCAAGTTTGGAACCTTCAAGAACACTTGGGAGAGCTCTTCTAGCCGTTGGAGACAAATCCCAAGAGTTTAGGACGAAATCCACACAAAATCAGGGTAATGATGATTCTGACAGCAACATCAGACGTCTAATTATAGGATCAGACGTCTTATAGGACGTCTGATTTTTCCTATGGTCGTCTAATCTTGCAGGACATCCTTAACGGACTCTATTGGATCAAAAGAAGGACGTCTGATATTATGTCATAAGACGTCTGATTAGTTTACTGGATGTCTAATGAATGGTGCATTCGTTCCTGTTATCATCGGATCCAAACAGGGTTCTAGGTTTAAAGGATCAGACGTCGTTACGGACGTCTGAGGACATTACCAGACGTCTGGAAACCTAAATACTCTTCCTTGCTACTTCTGCCAAAAGATTATGTGGCCGTAGAGAGATACGCACAGAAAATCATGGCCAACGGTTCAAAGACAGACGTCTGGAAGTGTGTCAAGACGTCTGGAAACTGTTTTTGCCTACGGAAAGTCTAATGGTTAGTATGAGGACGTCTAGGTAAAGAATTAGACGTCTGTGAACGGTTATCGACGTCTGAAAGTGAAGTCCTTCGACTGATGTTTATGAGGAGACGAACAAAGGCAGAAATATTTGAAATTAGACGTCTGATAAACATGTCAGACGTCTTATGATGGAAAATCAGACGTCTGGACTTTTTACTGGACGTCTGATAAAAGTATAAGTGTTGGGTTTTTGTTTCTAATTTATCCTAAGTGTAGAGAGCCTAAGTTAGCTATTTATAGGTTATGTTTGGGGGCTCTTTACAATATTTCTAGACTCAAATAAGATGAAAATTACAACCTTTGAAAGTTTACATGAAAAAAGCCTAAGACCTAATACTTATGCTACTCGTCTTCACGCTTTTAATCTCCCGTCTTGGAAAGCTTTTTGAAATCCTGCAAATATGTTATTATAGAGAGAAAACAATATGCTACGCTTTATTTATTATTTCATTTTCTACATTTTGTAAAATCATCAAAATATTATATATGAGTAGTTGAACTAACAATCTCCCCCTTTTTGATGATTTTCAAAATATAGCTGTAGGTTCCTCTTTCCTCCCCCTAAAGGTTGTACTTAATAGCCTTTATCTATTTAAGAAGGTTGTTTTTATATTATTCCTTAATTTCTTACCTACATTCTTCTCCCCCTTTTTGAATATCATCATGAAGGGTTGTTAAAGGGAGTTGAATTCTAAACTACAAGAGTGATATCTACAAAGTAGAGTGCATGAGTAAAACTGCATGTTTAAAAGATGACAAGGCATTAAGGAAAATTTATTAGGAATAGAAATATTTAAGCATGGACTAGCTATTTGTTCCCAAAAATATTAAGTACAGGGTCAAGACCCCTTAATACAAACTTAGAATAAAAGATAGAAAAATAGAAGCACTAAAACTATTCTTCTTGATCTTGGCGGCGGCGACGACGAGCGGGTCCTTGTCCTATCTGCAAATTTTGAACATCTGATCTAAGTTCGTCGATGTCGCGTCGCATGCTTCCCATGTAGGTGTACATCTCGCCGGTTCGACGCTGCAGGAGGGAGATGCCGGAGGAGAGGGAATCTGTGGCTGGATCCGATGCTTCATCAAAGCTCGAGCGGGGAGCTTCTATTTGAAGGGGCCGTGGTTCATGGAAGTCTGGAAAGGGTGGAAGGGGCTCTTCTTCCATGGGTTCGTTGGCGGGCTCAAGATGTTCTCTAAGTATATGCATCTTGGCGGCTGTGGCCCGGTTGTAAGGCTCAATTTTCTTGTCAACTGCTTGGTTAGTTATGGAAATCCGATGGGATGAAAAGATTTTGGATAGAATAGACCCAAACGGAAGTGATGCCCCATGGTCCTCATTCATGACGCGAACAATGAGGCGGCAATAATTGAAAGGAATATGACGAACGGCCGCAAAAAGGAGCGCCTTGTGTTGGCGCGAGATGTAATCAAAACCTCCTGATTTGTTTAGGAGGTCCCACCCAAAAATGCGAGAGAGTAGACGTGGAAGGGGTTTGAGATTTTTGCACGGTAGAGTGCCAAGGTTTTCAACATATTTTTTCGGGAGAACTAACTCTTGATTGATGATTTCTGGGTCGTATTGCCTCAGAATGTCATTGAAATCATTTCCCTCATTGGGGATGGCTAGAAGGTCAGAGATAGTTTCGGATGTGATGTGTATTTCACGACCAAATAGGCGGGTATGGAGTTCAAGTTCATCGTTGCTGTAGTCCTCAACGATGTTGGCATAAAAGAGACGGCAAAGATCAGGGAACACACCAAGAGTTCCAATGCCGGAGTGGAATTGACGGTCAAAATATTGAAAAAGATGGAGAGTTTGGAAGTGTTCCCGAAGGTTCAAATGGGCAAAATCATTCCAAACAATAAAACGAGGGCATTTAACTTTGGCATTCGCGAAACGACGAAATCGCTGCCTAGCGATGTCACCCCACAATTGATCTGCCAAATAAGTGGAAGAGGAACTGGAAGATCCCTCAACTTGCTTCCTACGGGGAGGCATATTTGGTGGAATGGGTGGTTAGGTTTAGGAAAAATGAGTGGTGCGTTGAGGATAGAATACCTGCAAAAAAAGAAACAACCATTCAACCAAACAACATTCACCCAAAACATAGTTTCAAACACTGCAATCATCATGAAAAAATATGTGGCAGTATGCCTTGAGGAAATACAACCTGCCATGTAGTTGTGGCAATATACCTTTGGATGCAAGCCACTAAAATGTCAGCTTGATCCTCATGAGGTAATACCCTTGCCATGGAAGATGCAGCTAGGGCTAACAGGGTTTTCTTGACCAAGGGTTAGGGTTCTAAGGCTGATAATGATATGAAATGCACATGTAGGTCAAGTGAATCAAGAAGGAGAACTAGATGCTACAAGGATGCTGCAAGGTCGTGGGTAAAAGATCGTGGAGGCGCCCTAGGAGTGGAGAGGATATACCCACGGGAGGAGGGAAGCCTCCAAATGCGCGGTCGAGAGGCAGGGAGGACGCGCGCAGAGGAGCAGCAGTTCCGTCAGTCATCGAAGAGGCGCGACGGTCGTCTGGCTGCGAGCAGAACTTCGCCAACTGCTGCTGTGGGCCGTCAGGTGTGAGGGAGAGCGGCGTGCAGATCTTGTGTGGGGTAGGGATTTTGGACAGGAGAGTGGGACCTTTGCGAAGGGGATCTTATATCCCAAGGTCACCGAGCAAGTCTCCCCCTGAAGTTGGGGAGATTTGCATTTCAAACCGTCTAGAGAAAAGCCGCGATGCGCAGATTTTTCCCCGATCAGACGTCTGTCAACGATGTCAGACGTCGGGATTTGCCAGAGGGATTTTAGCCCATTTCAGGGAGACGTCTGTTTTATTCATCAGACGAATAATCAGACGACTAATTCTAATATAGACGTCTGATTTCTGCAGGAATCCTCCCCAGCAAAAAGATTTATTCTCCAGGTTGTCGTCTGATTTCTTACTCAGACGGCAATGAAGACGTCTAAATTTAATATTAGACGTCCGATTTCTGCAGACAGACCTTCCTGGATTTTCATTTAAAGTTACAGGGTCGTCCGCTTTTCCTGTCAGACGATCCCTACGACGTCTAGCCACATATTCAGACGTCCGACAGGCAGTACATGTTCTGTCTCCGAGATAGACGTCTGTCAACACATTTGGATGACAATTCAGACGTCTGTGTGGTGTACCAGACGTCTGATATGACTGTTTTGTTATATAAAATCGTCGTCCGTCCCAGATGTTTAGACGACGAATTTTAATGTATAAGACGTCTGATTATTTAATCAGACGTCTGAGATTGGACAGAGTGTGCATTTGGATGTTTGAATGAAGGCTTAGTGAAATCAAGGTTCAATCTATGCTCATGACAAAAGAGGTTCCATTAAATCACTAAATTCTTCAAATATCACTTAGCTTACATATGCCTAGTTTCCTACGTATATAGTTAAAGCGATCATAATTCAAAGGTTTAGTGAAAATATCAGCTAATTGCAGTTCAGTACAAATAAATTCAACTTCGATTTCTCCCTTAAGTACATTGTCTCTCAGGAAGTGATGTCGAACATCAATATGTTTTGTGCGAGAGTGATGTACGGGATTTTTCGAGAGGTTGATAGCACTAGTATTGTCACATAATATTTTTATCTTATTAAATATCAAGTTAAAATCCTTCAAAGTACTTTTCATCCAAAGCACTTGGGAACATGCTAGTGCAGCGGCTATGTATTCAGCTTCTGTAGTTGATAAAGCTACACTAGATTGTTTCTTTGAGAACCAAGAGACTAGTGATTCGCCTAAGAATTGGCACGTCCCACTAGTACTCTTCCTATCAGTGCGGCTACCTGCGTAGTCCGCATCGCTATATGTAACTAAGTTGAATTGTGGACTCCTAGGGTAGAATAAGCCATAATCAGATGTGTCAACTAGATATCTAAATATTCGTTTTACAGCATTTAGGTGTGATTGTTTAGGATTTGATTGAAACCTAGCGCATAAGCAGGTACTAAACAAAATATCAGGTCTACTGGAAGTTAAATACAGTAAAGATCCAATCATGCTACGATAGAGCTTTTGATCTATGGTCGTACCTGATTCGTCCAAGTCTAAGGAAGTTGTGACACTCATAGGAGTGTTCTTCCCTTTACTTTTGTTCATATCAAATCTCTTCAACATCTCCTTTGTGTATTTAGATTGACACACAAAGGTTCCAATTTCGAGCTGAGTGATTTGCAAGCCCAAGAAAAACTTGAGTTCACCCATCAAACTCATTTCGAATTCTTCCTGCATAATTTCTGAAAACTTTCTACACATAGATTCATTAGTAGCACCAAATATAATATCATCTACATATATTTGAACTAATAAAATGTCTTTTCCTTTTCTTTTAATGAATAATGTGGAATCAGCTTCCCCTATAGAGAATTTTGCATTTAACAAGTAGTCTTTGAGCCTTTCATACAAAGCTCTAGGAGCTTGCTTTAGACCATATAGTGCCTTGTTTAATTTGTAGACAAAATGAGGCTTATCATGAGACTCAAAACCAGGAGGTTGTTTTACAAAAACTTCCTCCTTAATGAATCCGTTAAGAAACGCGCTCTTAACGTCCATTTGAAAGAGTTTAAAGACAAGAAAGGCGGCATAAGCAAGAAGCATGCGAATTGATTCGAGTCGAGCTACGGGAGCGTAGGTCTCATCAAAATCAATTCCTTCTTCTTGGTTGTACCCTTGTGCTACCAACCGAGCCTTATTTCGAATAACTATACCGGATTCATTCAACTTGTTCCGGAATACCCATTTGGTACCTATTACCGTTTGCCCTTCAGGCTTAGGTACTAGATCCCAAACTTCATTCCTTTGGAATTGGTTGAGTTCCTCCTGCATGGCCATCATCCAAGTTTCTTCGGCGTATGCTTCCTCGACACTCTTCGGTTCAACTTGAGATACAAAGGCGGAGAGACCAAAGGTGCAACTAAAACGAGATCGGGTTTTAACGCCATCAGAAACACTTCCAATGACTTGACTTTCGGGATGATCCCTTTGATATATCCAATCTTTTGGAAGATTATGGATATTGGAGTTTGGAATGTTAGACACATCAATAGTAGAATCATCTTCATCATCCATATTGACTCGATCAATGGAGGAATGAGGAGATTCATCGAAGGAGACATGAAGGGTTTCCTCCACTATTAATGTGGTCTTGTTAAAAACCCGATATGCCTTACTACGTGAGGAGTAACCAATAAAGATGGCTTCTTCACCTTTGGCATCAAATTTATCTAAATTAGAGCGGGTATTCAAGACAAAACATCGACATCCAAAAACTTTAAAATAACTAATTTTGGGTATTTTCCCATAGTATAGTTCAAAACAAGTTTTTCGCAATCCGGATCGAATTAAGGTGCGATTTAACACGTAACAAGCCGTGTTAACCGCCTCAGCCCAAAAGTACTTCGGTAACCCCGAGTCTATGAGCAATGTTCGAGCACACTCTTGAAGAGTACGGTTCTTTCTCTCAACCACCCCATTTTGTTGAGGTGTTCGAGGACAAGAGAACTCATGAGCAATACCATGCTCTTGACAAAAATCATCAAACAAGGAATTTTCAAACTCACCCCCATGATCACTACGGATACGAGTGATTTGGTAGCCTTTTTCAGTTTGAATTTTCCTACAAAAAATAGAAAAGACGGAAAACACTCCTTCTTTAGATCTCAAGAAGGGGACCCATGAAAACCTTGAAAAATCATCTACAATTACAAGGCAATATTTGCATCCACTGAGGCTCTCATATTTTGTTGGTCCAAACAGATCTAGGTGAAGTAGTTCTAAAGGTCTTGATGTGGATATAACTTCTTTGCTTTTAAAACTAGATTTTATAATCTTACCAAATTTACATGAATCACAAACAAGCTCATTTAAAAATTTTCTTTTAGGAAGACCTCGGACTAGTTCATGTTTAGCTAATTTTTGAACCAGCTTCATATGAACATGTCCTAGTCTTTTATGCCATATACTTAACTCATCATTTGCTATAAGACATTCATAAGTGCCATTTTTATCAAATTCTACAACATAAATGTCTTTAAATCTAGTTCCCTTAAGAAGGGTTTCATTGGTTAATGCATGCATAATTTCAAACATTTTAGAAGTAAACACTACTTTAAAACCCTTATCACATATTTGACTTACACTTAAAAGATTATGTTTTAGTCCTTTAACTAGAGAAACATTTGAGATGGGAGAGAGAGGGTTACCTATTTTACCAAGGCTAATAATATGGCCCTTGTGGTTGTTGCCAAATGTAACTGTTCCTCCATCCGTAGGTTGGAGGTCCAAAAATAGGCGCTTGTCTCCTGTCATATGTTTGGAGCATCCGGAGTCCATCACCCATCGGCCTCCTTGGTGGTGGTGGTCTCCTTGTCTTCCTCCTTGTAGAACTTCTTCCTCCTACAAAAGATCTTCGATGGTGACTTGGTGTTTCTATAGGTCTTTCTAATTTGAGTCGTCCATCCTTCATTTTGTATATCCAATTTTTGACATTATGATGTCCTTTCATCCCTACAAAACAAAGTGAGAGTTGTCTTTTCGGTATCCATTGTAAAGTGGATCTGTATTTGTTAGTGTTCTCCTTTAGAGGAGGGTCCTTTTTCGGCTCACTTTGACTAGGCTCATAAAAGCCTAATCCAAATTTACTTGAGGAAGGTTTTTGATGGGCAATGAGTTTGTCCAAGTTATCTTTCCCCTTTGTAAATTTGGCTAGGTCCTCAAGAAGTTGGTTTGACTTTTCTTTGAGATGATTTATCTCTATTTTCATTATATCTAGTTTATCTTCTAATGCCCTAATCTCTACTCTAAGTAAGCCATTTTCATCCTTTTTAAAATAGTTTGATTTTTCAAGCACATGGATTTTGTCGAGTAATTCTTCTCTATCTAAAAATTTTTGTTCACTCATTGCTGTATACAAATCATTTGTTAATGACTCTTTCTCAATCATTAGATTTCTTATTTGCATATTTAAAGCAGTGGTTTCTTTTGTAAGAATTAGATTTTTTTCTTCAAGATCATTGATTAATCTCTTATTTTCTAACTTTTCTTCTTTTAAAGCCTTGCTTTGGGTTTTAGTTTTCTTAAGATCTATATATAATGAATCAAAGGCATCTTGTAATTCATCCAAAGAGTAGGGGTTTACCTCAGGTTCCTCAGATTCAGACTCGGAACCATCATTTGTTGCCATTAGTCCCAAGCATGCCGTTTCTTCATTTGTTTCCTCCTCCTCTTCTTCTTCGGAGGTGGAGTCATCTCACGTTGCTTGAAACGCCTTCTTCTTGAATCCTTTCGGTTTGGAGATCTTCTTGTAGTCAGAAGGCTTCTTGGGTTTCTTCTCATCATCCCTTTTGAGTAAGGGACAATCTTTCCTTATGTGACCTCTCTTTTTGCAATTATAGCAAATTAGAGGATCTTCTTCTCTTTTCCTTCCCTTGATCTCTCTTCTATTTCTGAGAAACTTTTTAAACTTTTTAGCTAATAAAACGAATTCTTCGTCATCGGTACTTACCTCATCATCCGAAGTCGCTTTGAAGGCTAAGGTCTTCTTCTTTGGCTCCGATGAGATTGATTTCTTCTTTTGCTCCATTTTTGATTCGTAAGCCATGAGATTCCCAAGTAGATTTTCCATGTCTAGATCCTCTACTTGGTTGGCTTCTTCTATTGCCGTTACCTTTTGCTCCCACTCAGGACCAAGGGAGCGAAGGAGCTTCCCTTGAAGCTCCCCCTTTATAAATGTCTTTCCTAAAGACTTGAGATTATTCACGATTAACGTGAATCGGGTGTACATGTCCCCAAGTCTTTCATTCTCCTTCATAGAGAAAGCTTCGAATTCCTGCGATAACAAGTTTATCTTTGAGGATTTAACTTTAGATGTACCTTCGTGAGTAACCTCCAAGGTTCTCCAGATCTCGTGGGCGGTTTCGCATTGGCTGATGCGGTTGAATTCCTCCGAGCTGAGAGCACAGTAGAGTGAGTTCATTGCCTTGGCATTCAGTCCAAGGTGATGGATTTGCTCCACTGTGTAACCAGTTTCTGGTTTCTCGGGAATGACGTATGCGGATTCGCATTTCTCCCAAATGGAGAAATCGTTGGCTTGAAGCCACATCTTCATTCTCAGCTTCCAGTAAGTGTAGTTGGTTCCTTCGAAGAGTGGTGGTCGAGTGGTGGATTGCCCCTCCAATCTGCTTGTGGAAATGGCCTTCCCCTCCATGTGATCTTTCCGCGGATGTTACTCCTGTAGGCGGAAAACCTGCTCTGATACCAAATGAAATTGCACTAGAGGGGGGGTGAATAGTGAAATTATATGGTATTGTAATACAACAAATTCAATCACACAATATACTCAATTATTTTTAGGTGGAAACCCAAGATGGGTGAAAACCACCACCTAAGCCAATCTCTTGACTTAGGATTTTCGATCACAAGGTGATCAATCCACTAACCACACTACTTAAACGAGGGTAGTGTACCTCAATTACAATTCCCACCTCCGATCCCTAAACGGAGGTTTCTCTCTTCAAGATGAAGAGACGGGGACCCGACAGGCCGGATACCCAAAATACAGAAATTAACAAGTAAAAATAACACCTATAGAGCACCCCAATAATTTAGTTGCTTTCTTATCTACTAAGCATGAAAAGAACTCCCTGATGATTTGCAGAACCGAGCGAGCCGAGAGTATGGATTTGCCCTTTGATCAGAGTATTAGCACAGCACAAGGGCAAGATGGAGCTTAGAGTAGTGAGCAAGAGATTTTTCTAATGGAATTGTATCTCAAGAGGTGTGTATTGCCAAAGAAGAGTTGTAGTCTATTTATAGGCAAGTTTGGAACCTTCAAGAACACTTGGGAGAGCTCTTCTAGCCGTTGGAGACAAATCCCAAGAGTTTAGGACGAAATCCACACAAAATCAGGGTAATGATGATTCTGACAGCAACATCAGACGTCTAATTATAGGATCAGACGTCTTATAGGACGTCTGATTTTTCCTATGGTTGTCTAATCTTGCAGGACATCCTTAACGGACTCTATTGGATCAAAAGAAGGACGTCTGATATTATGTCATAAGACGTCTGATTAGTTTACTGGACGTCTAATGAATGGTGCATTCGTTCCTGTTATCATCGGATCCAAACAGGGTTCTAGGTTTAAAGGATCAGACGTCGTTACGGACGTCTGAGGACATTACTAGACGTCTGGAAACCTAAATACTCTTCCTTGCTACTTCTGCCAAAAGATTATGTGGCCGTAGAGAGATACGCACAGAAAATCATGGCCAACGGTTCAAAGACAGACGTCTGGAAGTGTGTCAAGACGTCTGGAAACTGTTTTTGCCTACGGAAAGTCTAATGGTTAGTATGAGGACGTCTAGGTAAAGAATTAGACGTCTGTGAACGGTTATCGACGTCTGAAAGTGAAGTCCTTCGACTGATGTTTATGAGGAGACGAACAAAGGCAGAAATATTTGAAATTAGACGTCTGATAAACATGTCAGACGTCTTATGATGGAAAATCAGACGTCTGGACTTTTTACTGGACGTCTGATAAAAGTATAAGTGTTGGGTTTTTGTTTCTAATTTATCCTAAGTGTAGAGAGCCTAAGTTAGCTATTTATAGGTTATGTTTGGGGGCTCTTTACAATATTTCTAGACTCAAATAAGATGAAAATTACAACCTTTGAAAGTTTACATGAAAAAAGCCTAAGACCTAATACTTATGCTACTCGTCTTCACGCTTTTAATCTCCCGTCTTGGAAAGCTTTTTGAAATCCTGCAAATATGTTATTATAGAGAGAAAACAATATGCTACGCTTTATTTATTATTTCATTTTCTACATTTTGTAAAATCATCAAAATATTATATATGAGTAGTTGAACTAACAATCTCCCCCTTTTTGATGATTTTCAAAATATAGCTGTAGGTTCCTCTTTCCTCCCCCTAAAGGTTGTACTTAATAGCCTTTATCTATTTAAGAAGGTTGTTTTTATATTATTCCTTAATTTCTTACCTACATTCTTCTCCCCCTTTTTGAATATCATCATGAAGGGTTGTTAAAGGGAGTTGAATTCTAAACTACAAGAGTGATATCTACAAAGTAGAGTGCATGAGTAAAACTGCATGTTTAAAAGATGACAAGGCATTAAGGAAAATTTATTAGGAATAGAAATATTTAAGCATGGACTAGCTATTTGTTCCCAAAAATATTAAGTACAGGGTCAAGACCCCTTAATACAAACTTAGAATAAAAGATAGAAAAATAGAAGCACTAAAACTATTCTTCTTGATCTTGGCGGTGGCGGCGACGAGCGGGTCCTTGTCCTATCTGCAAATTTTGAACATCTGATCTAAGTTCGTCGATGTCGCGTCGCATGCTTCCCATGTAGGTGTACATCTCGCCAGTTCGACGCAGCAGGAGGGAGATGCTAGAGGAGAGGGAATCTGTGGCTGGATCCCATGCTTCATCAAAGCTCGAGCGGGGAGCTTCTATTTGAAGGGGCCGTGGTTCATGGAAGTCTGGAAAGGGTGGAAGGGGCTCTTCTTCCATGGGTTCGTTGGCGGGCTCAAGATGTTCTCTAAGTATATGCATCTTGGCGGCTGTGGCCCGGTTGTAAGGCTCAATTTTCTTGTCAACTGCTTGGTTAGTTATGGAAATCCGATGGGATGAAAAGATTTTGGATAGAATAGACCCAAACGGAAGTGATGCCCCATGGTCCTCATTCATGACGCGAACAATGAGGCGGCAATAATTGAAAGGAATATGACGAACGGCCGCAAAAAGGAGCGCCTTGTGTTGGCGCGAGATGTAATCAAAACCTCCTGATTTGTTTAGGAGGTCCCACCCAAAAATGCGAGAGAGTAGACGTGGAAGGGGTTTGAGATTTTTGCACGGTAGAGTGCCAAGGTTTTCAACATATTTTTTCGGGAGAACTAACTCTTGATTGATGATTTCTGGGTCGTATTGCCTCAGAATGTCATTGAAATCATTTCCCTCATTGGGGATGGCTAGAAGGTCAGAGATAGTTTCGGATGTGATGTGTATTTCACGACCAAATAGGCGGGTATGGAGTTCAAGTTCATCGTTGCTGTAGTCCTCAACGATGTTGGCATAAAAGAGACGGCAAAGATCAGGGAACACACCAAGAGTTCCAATGCCGGAGTGGAATTGACGGTCAAAATATTGAAAAAGATGGAGAGTTTGGAAGTGTTCCCGAAGGTTCAAATGGGCAAAATCATTCCAAACAATAAAACGAGGGCATTTAACTTTGGCATTCGCGAAACGACGAAATCGCTGCCTAGCGATGTCACCCCGCAATTGATCTGCCAAATAAGTGGAAGAGGAACTGGAAGATCCCTCAACTTGCTTCCTACGGGGAGGCATATTTGGTGGAATGGGTGGTTAGGTTTAGGAAAAATGAGTGGTGCGTTGAGGATAGAATACCTGCAAAAAAAGAAACAACCATTCAACCAAACAACATTCACCCAAAACATAGTTTCAAACACTGCAATCATCATGAAAAAATATGTGGCAGTATGCCTTGAGGCAATACAACCTGCCATGTAGTTGTGGCAATATACCTTTGGATGCAAGCCACTAAAATGTCAGCTTGATCCTCATGAGGTAATACCCTTGCCATGGAAGATGCAGCTAGGGCTAACAGGGTTTTCTTGACCAAGGGTTAGGGTTCTAAGGCTGATAATGATATGAAATGCACATGTAGGTCAAGTGAATCAAGAAGGAGAACTAGATGCTACAAGGATGCTGCAAGGTCGTGGGTAAAAGATCGTGGAGGCGCCCTAGGAGTGGAGAGGATATACCCACGGGAGGAGGGAAGCCTCCAAATGCGCGGTCGAGAGGCAGGGAGGACGCGCGCAGAGGAGCAGCAGTTCCGTCAGTCATCGAAGAGGCGCGACGGTCGTCTGGCTGCGAGCAGAACTTCGCCAACTGCTGCTGTGGGCCGTCAGGTGTGAGGGAGAGCGGCGTGCAGATCTTGTGTGGGGTGGGGATTTTGGACAGGAGAGTGGGACCTTTGCGAAGGGGATCTTATATCCCAAGGTCACCGAGCAAGTCTCCCCCTGAAGTTGGGGAGATTTGCATTTCAAACCGTCTAGAGAAAAGCCGCGACGCGCAGATTTTTCCCCGATCAGACGTCTGTCAACGATGTCAGACGTCGGGATTTGCCAGAGGGATTTTAGCCCATTTCAGGGAGACGTCTGTTTTATTCATCAGACGAATAATCAGACGACTAATTCTAATATAGACATCTGATTTCTGCAGGAATCCTCCCCAGCAAAAAGATTTATTCTCCAGGTTGTCGTCTGATTTCTTACTCAGACGGCAATGAAGACGTCTAAATTTAATATTAGACGTCCGATTTCTGCAGACAGACCTTCCTGGATTTTCATTTAAAGTTACAGGGTCGTCCGCTTTTCCTGTCAGACGATCCCTACGACGTCTAGCCACATATTCAGACGTCCGATAGGCAGTACATGTTCTGTCTCCGAGATAGACGTCTGTCAACACATTTGGATGACAATTCAGACGTCTGTGTGGTGTACCAGACGTCTGATATGACTGTTTTGTTATATAAAATCGTCGTCCGTCCCAGATGTTTAGACGACGAATTTTAATGTATAAGACGTCTGATTATTTAATCAGACGTCTGAGATTGGACAGAGTGTGCATTTGGATGTTTGAATGAAGGCTTAGTGAAATCAAGGTTCAATCTATGCTCATGACAAAAGAGGTTCCATTAAATCACTAAATTCTTCAAATATCACTTAGCTTACATATGCCTAGTTTCCTACGTATATAGTTAAAGCGATCATAATTCAAAGGTTTAGTGAAAATATCAGCTAATTGCAGTTCAGTACAAATAAATTCAACTTCGATTTCTCCCTTAAGTACATTGTCTCTCAGGAAGTGATGTCGAACATCAATATGTTTTGTGCGAGAGTGATGTACGGGATTTTTCGAGAGGTTGATAGCACTAGTATTGTCACATAATATTTTTATCTTATTAAATATCAAGTTAAAATCCTTCAAAGTACTTTTCATCCAAAGCACTTGGGAACATGCTAGTGCAGCGGCTATGTATTCAGCTTCTGTAGTTGATAAAGCTACACTAGATTGTTTCTTTGAGAACCAAGAGACTAGTGATTCGCCTAAGAATTGGCACGTCCCACTAGTACTCTTCCTATCAGTGCGGCTACCTGCGTAGTCCGCATCGCTATATGTAACTAAGTTGAATTGTGGACTCCTAGGGTAGAATAAGCCATAATCAGATGTGTCAACTAGATATCTAAATATTCGTTTTACAGCATTTAGGTGTGATTGTTTAGGATTTGATTGAAACCTAGCGCATAAGCAGGTACTAAACAAAATATCAGGTCTACTGGAAGTTAAATACAGTAAAGATCCAATCATGCTACGATAGAGCTTTTGATCTATGGTCGTACCTGATTCGTCCAAGTCTAAGGAAGTTGTGACACTCATAGGAGTGTTCTTCCCTTTACTTTTGTTCATATCAAATCTCTTCAACATCTCCTTTGTGTATTTAGATTGACACACAAAGGTTCCAATTTCGAGCTGAGTGATTTGCAAGCCCAAGAAAAACTTGAGTTCACCCATCAAACTCATTTCGAATTCTTCCTGCATAATTTCTGAAAACTTTCTACACATAGATTCATTAGTAGCACCAAATATAATATCATCTACATATATTTGAACTAATAAAATGTCTTTTCCTTTTCTTTTAATGAATAATGTGGAATCAGCTTCCCCTATAGAGAATTTTGCATTTAACAAGTAGTCTTTGAGCCTTTCATACAAAGCTCTAGGAGCTTGCTTTAGACCATATAGTGCCTTGTTTAATTTGTAGACAAAATGAGGCTTATCATGAGACTCAAAACCAGGAGGTTGTTTTACAAAAACTTCCTCCTTAATGAATCCGTTAAGAAACGCGCTCTTAACGTCCATTTGAAAGAGTTTAAAGACAAGAAAGGCGGCATAAGCAAGAAGCATGCGAATTGATTCGAGTCGAGCTACGGGAGCGTAGGTCTCATCAAAATCAATTCCTTCTTCTTGGTTGTACCCTTGTGCTACCAACCGAGCCTTATTTCGAATAACTATACCGGATTCATTCAACTTGTTCCGGAATACCCATTTGGTACCTATTACCGTTTGCCCTTCAGGCTTAGGTACTAGATCCCAAACTTCATTCCTTTGGAATTGGTTGAGTTCCTCCTGCATGGCCATCATCCAAGTTTCTTCGGCGTATGCTTCCTCGACACTCTTCGGTTCAACTTGAGATACAAAGGCGGAGAGACCAAAGGTGCAACTAAAACGAGATCGGGTTTTAACGCCATCAGAAACACTTCCAATGACTTGACTTTCGGGATGATCCCTTTGATATATCCAATCTTTTGGAAGATTATGGATATTGGAGTTTGGAATGTTAGACACATCAATAGTAGAATCATCTTCATCATCCATATTGACTCGATCAATGGAGGAATGAGGAGATTCATCGAAGGAGACATGAAGGGTTTCCTCCACTATTAATGTGGTCTTGTTAAAAACCCGATATGCCTTACTACGTGAGGAGTAACCAATAAAGATGGCTTCTTCACCTTTGGCATCAAATTTATCTAAATTAGAGCGGGTATTCAAGACAAAACATCGACATCCAAAAACTTTAAAATAACTAATTTTGGGTATTTTCCCATAGTATAGTTCAAAACAAGTTTTTCGCAATCCGGATCGAATTAAGGTGCGATTTAACACGTAACAAGCCGTGTTAACCGCCTCAGCCCAAAAGTACTTCGGTAACCCCGAGTCTATGAGCAATGTTCGAGCACACTCTTGAAGAGTACGGTTCTTTCTCTCAACCACCCCATTTTGTTGAGGTGTTCGAGGACAAGAGAACTCATGAGCAATACCATGCTCTTGACAAAAATCATCAAACAAGGAATTTTCAAACTCACCCCCATGATCACTACGGATACGAGTGATTTGGTAGCCTTTTTCAGTTTGAATTTTCCTACAAAAAATAGAAAAGACGGAAAACACTCCTTCTTTAGATCTCAAGAAGGGGACCCATGAAAACCTTGAAAAATCATCTACAATTACAAGGCAATATTTGCATCCACTGAGGCTCTCATATTTTGTTGGTCCAAACAGATCTAGGTGAAGTAGTTCTAAAGGTCTTGATGTGGATATAACTTCTTTGCTTTTAAAACTAGATTTTATAATCTTACCAAATTTACATGAATCACAAACAAGCTCATTTAAAAATTTTCTTTTAGGAAGACCTCGGACTAGTTCATGTTTAGCTAATTTTTGAACCAGCTTCATATGAACATGTCCTAGTCTTTTATGCCATATACTTAACTCATCATTTGCTATAAGACATTCATAAGTGCCATTTTTATCAAATTCTACAACATAAATGTCTTTAAATCTAGTTCCCTTAAGAAGGGTTTCATTGGTTAATGCATGCATAATTTCAAACATTTTAGAAGTAAACACTACTTTAAAACCCTTATCACATATTTGACTTACACTTAAAAGATTATGTTTTAGTCCTTTAACTAGAGAAACATTTGAGATGGGAGAGAGAGGGTTACCTATTTTACCAAGGCTAATAATATGGCCCTTGTGGTTGTTGCCAAATGTAACTGTTCCTCCATCCGTAGGTTGGAGGTCCAAAAATAGGCGCTTGTCTCCTGTCATATGTTTGGAGCATCCGGAGTCCATCACCCATCGGCCTCCTTGGTGGTGGTGGTCTCCTTGTCTTCCTCCTTGTAGAACTTCTTCCTCCTACAAAAGATCTTCGATGGTGACTTGGTGTTTCTATAGGTCTTTCTAATTTGAGTCGTCCATCCTTCATTTTGTATATCCAATTTTTGACATTATGATGTCCTTTCATCCCTACAAAACAAAGTGAGAGTTGTCTTTTCGGTATCCATTGTAAAGTGGATCCGTATTTGTTAGTGTTCTCCTTTAGAGGAGGGTCCTTTTTTGGCTCACTTTGACTAGGCTCATAAAAGCCTAATCCAAATTTACTTGAGGAAGGTTTTTGATGGGCAATGAGTTTGTCCAAGTTATCTTTCCCCTTTGTAAATTTGGCTAGGTCCTCAAGAAGTTGGTTTGACTTTTCTTTGAGATGATTTATCTCTATTTTCATTATATCTAGTTTATCTTCTAATGCCCTAATCTCTACTCTAAGTAAGCCATTTTCATCCTTTTTAAAATAGTTTGATTTTTCAAGCACATGGATTTTGTCGAGTAATTCTTCTCTATCTAAAAATTTTTGTTCACTCATTGCTGTATACAAATCATTTGTTAATGACTCTTTCTCAATCATTAGATTTCTTATTTGCATATTTAAAGCAGTGGTTTCTTTTGTAAGAATTAGATTTTTTTCTTCAAGATCATTGATTAATCTCTTATTTTCTAACTTTTCTTCTTTTAAAGCCTTGCTTTGGGTTTTAGTTTTCTTAAGATCTATATATAATGAATCAAAGGCATCTTGTAATTCATCCAAAGAGTAGGGGTTTACCTCAGGTTCCTCAGATTCAGACTCGGAACCATCATTTGTTGCCATTAGTCCCAAGCATGCCGTTTCTTCATTTGTTTCCTCCTCCTCTTCTTCTTCGGAGGTGGAGTCATCTCACGTTGCTTGAAACGCCTTCTTCTTGAATCCTTTCGGTTTGGAGATCTTCTTGTAGTCAGAAGGCTTCTTGGGTTTCTTCTCATCATCCCTTTTGAGTAAGGGACAATCTTTCCTTATGTGACCTCTCTTTTTGCAATTATAGCAAATTAGAGGATCTTCTTCTCTTTTCCTTCCCTTGATCTCTCTTCTATTTCTGAGAAACTTTTTAAACTTTTTAGCTAATAAAACGAATTCTTCGTCATCGGTACTTACCTCATCATCCGAAGTCGCTTTGAAGGCTAAGGTCTTCTTCTTTGGCTCCGATGAGATTGATTTCTTCTTTTGCTCCATTTTTGATTCGTAAGCCATGAGATTCCCAAGTAGATTTTCCATGTCTAGATCCTCTACTTGGTTGGCTTCTTCTATTGCCGTTACCTTTTGCTCCCACTCAGGACCAAGGGAGCGAAGGAGCTTCCCTTGAAGCTCCCCCTTTATAAATGTCTTTCCTAAAGACTTGAGATTATTCACGATTAACGTGAATCGGGTGTACATGTCCCCAAGTCTTTCATTCTCCTTCATAGAGAAAGCTTCGAATTCCTGCGATAACAAGTTTATCTTTGAGGATTTAACTTTAGATGTACCTTCGTGAGTAACCTCCAAGGTTCTCCAGATCTCGTGGGCGGTTTCGCATTGGCTGATGCGGTTGAATTCCTCCGAGCTGAGAGCACAGTAGAGTGAGTTCATTGCCTTGGCATTCAGTCCAAGGTGATGGATTTGCTCCACTGTGTAACCAGTTTCTGGTTTCTCGGGAATGACGTATGCGGATTCGCATTTCTCCCAAATGGAGAAATCGTTGGCTTGAAGCCACATCTTCATTCTCAGCTTCCAGTAAGTGTAGTTGGTTCCTTCGAAGAGTGGTGGTCGAGTGGTGGATTGCCCCTCCAATCTGCTTGTGGAAATGGCCTTCCCCTCCATGTGATCTTTCCGCGGATGTTACTCCTGTAGGCGGAAAACCTGCTCTGATACCAAATGAAATTGCACTAGAGGGGGGGTGAATAGTGAAATTATATGGTATTGTAATACAACAAATTCAATCACATAATATACTCAATTATTTTTAGGTGGAAACCCAAGATGGGTGAAAACCACCACCTAAGCCAATCTCTTGACTTAGAATTTTCGATCACAAGGTGATCAATCCACTAACCACACTACTTAAACGAGGGTAGTGTACCTCAATTACAATTCCCACCTCCGATCCCTAAACGGAGGTTTCTCTCTTCAAGATGAAGAGACGGGGACCCGACAGGCCGGATACCCAAAATACAGAAATTAACAAGTAAAAATAACACCTATAGAGCACCCCAATAATTTAGTTGCTTTCTTATCTACTAAGCATGAAAAGAACTCCCTGATGATTTGCAGAACCGAGCGAGCCGGGAGTATGGATTTGCCCTTTGATCAGAGTATTAGCACAGCACAAGGGCAAGATGGAGCTTAGAGTAGTGAGCAAGAGATTTTTCTAATGGAATTGTATCTCAAGAGGTGTGTATTGCCAAAGAAGAGTTGTAGTCTATTTATAGGCAAGTTTGGAACCTTCAAGAACACTTGGGAGAGCTCTTCTAGCCGTTGGAGACAAATCCCAAGAGTTTAGGACGAAATCCACACAAAATCAGGGTAATGATGATTCTGACAGCAACATCAGACGTCTAATTATAGGATCAGACGTCTTATAGGACGTCTGATTTTTCCTATGGTCGTCTAATCTTGCAGGACATCCTTAACGGACTCTATTGGATCAAAAGAAGGACGTCTGATATTATGTCATAAGACGTCTGATTAGTTTACTGGACGTCTAATGAATGGTGCATTCATTCCTGTTATCATCGGATCCAAACAGGGTTCTAGGTTTAAAGGATCAGACGTCGTTACGGACGTCTGAGGACATTACCAGACGTCTGGAACCCTAAATACTCTTCCTTGCTACTTCTGGCAAAAGATTATGTGGCCGTAGAGAGATACGCACAGAAAATCATGGCCAACGGTTCAAAGACAGACGTCTGGAAGTTTGTCAAGACGTCTGGAAATTATTTTTGCCTACGGAAAGTCTAACGGTTAGTATGAGGACGTCTGGGTAAAGAATTAGATGTCTGTGAACGGTTATCGACGTCTGAAAGTGAAGTCCTTCGACTGATGTTTATGAGGAGACGAACAAAGGCAGAAATATTTGAAATTAGACGTCTGATAAACATGTCAGACGTCTTATGATGGAAAATCAGACGTCTGGACTTTTTACTGGACGTCTGATAAAAGTATAAGTGTTGGGTTTTTGTTTCTAATTTATCCTAAGTGTGGAGAGCCTAAGTTAGCTATTTATAGGTTATGTTTGGGGGCTCTTTACAATATTTCTAGACTCAAATAAGATGAAAATTACAACCTTTGAAAGTTTACATGAAAAAAGCCTAAGACCTAATACTTATGCTACTCGTCTTCACGCTTTTAATCTCCCGTCTTGGAAAGCTTTTTGAAATCCTGCAAATATGTTATTATAGAGAGAAAACAATATGCTACGCTTTATTTATTATTTCATTTTCTACATTTTGTAAAATCATCAAAATATTATATATGAGTAGTTGAACTAACACTTCGTCCTCTTTCGTCCTGCTCCATTCCCTGTCTTCTAGGCGTGATCTCATCTGGCTCATCCTCCAAGCGACAATCGAGGAGGATATTTCTCTCTCCATTCTTTTTAATGCTTTCTAGAGTGGATTTACTGCTTTCTAGTGTAATCATTTTCTCCTTTCTAGTCGTAATGAGTAGTGTAACAAACAATCTCTTTGATAATAAATTTCATGTTCATTCTACATCTCTTTTTTGGTTTTTGTAATATTCTCTCTCTCTTATATTTATTGTAAATAGATAGTTTCTAATCAATTATTTTGCTTTGTGACAAATAAAGCAAAGACATATTTTTAATCAAATGTCCGCCTCCCTGAGTTTGACTTGGAATTTCTATTCCAGTACAAATTTTATTTGTTGAACACGAGTTCTTCACGTTCAAACTACGACGATAGGTTTTTCAAAACCAAATACGATAGCATAGTAACTCGCAGCTTCAACATTTTGGCGCCGTTGCTGGGTAGGTGACGCTCTTTGATTTTTCTTGCATTTTCCAACTACTAATCATTTACCTCACTTCTCTCCTTTCTTATTGTGATTGCAAGTACTCTTTTGAGACAAGCAAAAGCAGTAGAATGGAGCAAAGTGCTGTTGAAGGTTCTATAAGTTATCCCCCACCTCCCACCCATTAGTTTTCATTTCACCATGTAATAACACAAACATCAATCAACCTAGGTGTTCTTATAAACTCTAAGGTTAGTTTTGTTTGTTTGTTTGACACCCACACTCGCCTCAACCTCCATATTTAAAAAGAAAAAAATAAAAAAAATCTTACAGAGGTACACCACCTCATTTGATTTTCAAATTCAACCGGTAAACCGATCTTTGGAACCGGTACACACATCCTAACACATAATTGAGTAGAAATCAGATTAGGTAATCACTTGTGTGTCTAATTAAGTGGTGCAACAGGACAATTGTTTGAGTTGATTGTGCCGCACCACTTCAATTAAAATCAACTCATCAAGTAGCTGCCGCTTAAGTTCAACTCTTAGGGATTTACCAGGCACTCCACATTCTTTTCAGTTTCAAAGGAAAACATCTTCACCTGTTTAGGGATAACTCAGATTGGGGATACAGTTCCGGACCTCCATGTTTAGGGTCTAATGTTGAACACTATGATTTTGATTTCTATCCTTCTCAGAGCCACATTGATTATAGATTCCACCCTTTCATAGACAACCTAATACGATCTACAATCAAGGTGGATACACTGATCCTTACCCATCCTCTGATTACACTGCCTTTAGGTCATCACGACCTTTTGAACAATTCGAAATGACCTATTATTAGGAAGGGTATAACGAATCTCAATTCGTTAACTCCTCTACATTGATCCCAAACCTACCCAACCCCGAACCAACTCACCTGGTTCAGGTTAACCAGGTTCAAAGTAAGGTTTTGGCTAACTTGAGGGATACCATACAATCTTTAGAAGTTCAGCTAATACCTTGCATTGAAAAATTAGAGCCCTGATTAAGATGATTGATGATTTGAATAGGTATTTGTTGGATTGGGTCCAGGATGTTAATGATAAGAACCTGGGTGAGTTCCTACATGGGAAGTTAGTGAAATTGAGGATGAGATTTGTGATTGCTTTAATTTAATCGTGGGATGATTGTCAGGATGAACTCCCTTCAGGAGAGCCAAGGTCAGAACCCGCTCAGGCACCTGTTGGGGGGACACGTGTTACGAGGCTGACCAGATTGAATTAGAGTAACCAATTAAGGATGATCTGATTTCTTCACCTGAAATCTCTGAGCCAGGGTACGAGGAAACGTATGTCTCCATGGACTAGAAAATGACAGATGATTTTCGGACATACATTAATACAGATTTTGATTTCTTTGATTTTGATGGTGAATATTCAATTTGCGAAGTCTCACGTGAGTTTACAGAACATGATTTTTGTGAGATGATTGGGCCTGAGGAATTTGATAGATCATTTAGTTGTCCAATAACTGAGAAAACTGATCTTATTGGGGCTCACATTATGAATCTAGAATCGCATTTTTTGGAGGATTCAATCCAATGCCCTGATTGTCAGTTACACCCCATTGAGCTTATTGATGATTCTGTTTTTGAGATTATCAGACCCAAATCAATTCTGATTCAGCCACATCTTTTAGACTTGGAAATTTCAGAAGGGTGATTAATATGCAAGAGGTCCCGAAACTTGACATTCTGAATGGGGAGAACAAAAGTTGGGAAGTTTTGATTTGGGAAGCAAACTTTGGAGGAAATAGAAGACTAAGTCTAAGGGTTCCAATTCATTTGAAACCATCAAACCAAGACCCTTATGACATTTGTTCTGTGGATGTTCAACCCAAGCACACATTCATTGATTATCCTTTTGATATCGAATTCTCTGTAACTTGACTCTTTGGTCTTGGGTTGCATCCTCATAAATCGTAGGCCCGACCCCGCTTGCATACTGATTTTAAGTTTTGGGTAATTTTTATCCAGAACTTTAGATATTCTCGATTATGGGGTATGGGTCTGCACCAAAATCTGGTCCACATTTGTGGACATCTGTAGGTAGGTTAGAGGTTTCTTCTTTTTATTCTAATTCTGACCTGCACCTGTGAATTCTTTATTTCTCTTCTTTGTATAGTGTGCCTAGCTGAAGGCACTAAATTCAGCACGTATATAGCTTTTTTAGTTTATCTCAGAGTGGACTCAACATTCACGCAATTCAGGTCTTTTCTACTCCATTCCACTCTATTTTATGTCTTTTTAATATAATGAGGACATTGTATTAGATAGGCATGGGGGGGTGGATATTCTTCTCTGAATTTATTCATCATCTCTGTAGATTCATTTTATTCTCTTTTATTTATATATATTAAAAAAAAAATTGGAATTAGGAAAGAGGACTTGGGCTTAAGAAAAAATTTCAATCTTAGGAAATATTACATTAGGATCTGAACACGAAGATCCTTCAGGTCTTTAGACTTAATCAGCCTGTGTATCCACTAAAATGTGGATTTATTTTTTGAGCCTTCGCCAACCTACATTCTATTTTAATTTGAGTAAATAAGTTTGGGTGATAAGTACACGACTTATTAACCCGTCTTCTGATTTGAGGGAACCTTAAGTCTAAAGCATCTACATACTATCTTGTCATTGACTCATTATCCGACGATTTTAACGGAAATTGGGTAGCTAATGAACCTTCTAGGGTGATATGGTTGACAAGTTATCGTGGGTAACAACCCATAGGTAGGTTGTCTAGAGCCCAGTCACTAGACCATTCTCTTCTTGCAACCTTTAGGTAAATCTTAGATCAGGGAAGCCACTTACTTAAAAAAGAGTAAAAGAAAGTCAAAAAGAAAAGAAAAAGAAAAGGAGAAAAGTAAAGAAAACAAAAGAAATAAGCCACACTTCGCCACACGAGTAGCTGGCAAGTTGTCGGTGGTAACAGCTCATCGATCGGTTGTCCAGAACCCAGCTCAAGAAATGCACTTAAAATTCCCAAAATGCTTAGGAAGAGTGGAGAAGTAGAATAAATCAGGGAGATATACACTGAATTTATCCTTGTGTTGACATCATAAAAATAAAAGTAGGAAGAAAGCTACTGGTTGTAAAGGTATGCCTTTAGGTAGAACTCTCTTTTTATGGTCACCTAGAGGCATAGAAACCCGAAGTCCGTTCTAATTGCCAATCAACGAGTCTATCACATTCATAATAAGATGCTTAGAACTTAGGATTCTAATCAAATCTTGGGTGAGTTGAATGGCCGTAGAAAGCCACTCTTAAACCCTAAACTTGAAAATCCAAAAAAATTAGAAAAGAAGAGAAAGAGAAAAAGAAATTTTTCTTTGAATAAGGAGAGGGCTTGACGTGGTCTGCATTTTGGCAGATACCCAGGCACTGTTGCATCTTTGAGAGTTCAGATCCTAAGTAAACATTTTCTTAATGTTGAAAATAACTTATGCCCAAATAATCCAACCTAATTCTTTTATAAATAGCATGTAGTTTTTGCTAGGGACTAGCAAAAGATAGGCATGGGGGTGTGATGTAAACATGTTTACATTACATAAGATGTCTATTTATGCATGTTCTTAAGCATAGAATTGCATTACATGCTATAAATATTGCATAGCATGCATCATCTTGCATTTAGATTAGTTTGAATAAAATGGAGGTTAATTGTCTCCTTTTATGTTCAGGGACAAGGTGACTGTTTATCAAGGCATCGGATCGAAGATCCAACCGTACAGATCTAATCAAGACGACGATTGGAGTTTAACAACTCCAAGATCGCCCTAATCAGACATCTATAGCATCAGATAGAGATCGAGGAACCCTAGAAGATCAAGGGCTAAGATGGTGTGAATATACACTTCAGACAACAAATCTGATCGCATGGATGGATTCGGATCGATGATTGTAGCCTAACGGCATGAAAATCGACTCAATCCGACAACCGTGGCACCATCTACATCATCGAGAAGATGGACGGCCAAGATGGTGCCATGTGGTGCCATCTCAACTGCCCAACCAGTCGCTGCCCCCGCTGCTCCTCTTCTTCAATCTGATTGTCGCTTCTCCACCATTGGATGATCATCCAACGGTTGTGGGCGCACGCGCACAAATCTTAATTGCGACACAAACGCGATGATAGTGCGTTGGTCGAACTTGCTCGCGAGAAGGCAAGGCACGCGTTCGAGCCTTGAGGAGCGGCGAGCAGGCACGATTGAGCACTTGATCGCGATCGAGCGGCTGTGCTCGGTCAATAGCGCTCACGCTCTATCAGACTCCCTCATGTAACGTAGGATCAGATGCGGGCAATGATGAGAGCCTCATCATGAGCCATAACTAGCTCATTTTGACCCAATAAAGAAGATAAAAGCTCCTACATAACCTAGAAGAAGGCTTAACTGAAGGAACAAGTGCTTTGAGAAGAAAACATGAAATAAAGGTTAAAACTGCAATTTTACCATTGCAGTACATAAACGGGATTTCTTAGAAGCAAAACATAGGTCAAATGGTCCAAATAAGATAAAAAGTGGGTTGAGTTAATCAGAAATAGGTTTATGTGCAATCTAAGAACTAAATGACACTTGGTAACCCTAAAACATACCCGCTTAAATTAACAAGGTTCCGATCAGAATAAAAATCAAGTAAACCCTCTAAAAATCATATAAAAACATCCTCTAGGGTTTAGAACACTTAATTTGGCCTTTGGAACCTAGTTTGACCTAGATTAGGGTCCTAGCTCTTCAATTAACCTAATTTGGGTTTTTACGCAAAATGTCCAGTCCAACGAGGTCAAACCTACAATCCAACTTCACCATTGGATTCCTTAGGTCCAAATTAGGTTTCTACCAAAATTTGGACCTAAGGAGAGGTCATCTTGACCTACTTTGCAATTTAGTACACCCAAATCACAAATTGGTCCCTATCTTTTGAATACCTTTGCAGAGAGCCCCCTAGGTTCTTCTCCTCCTTTGTAAACAGGTCCTGCCACCATTGCTTGGGCAGAACCGAGCTCCGGCGAAGTTTCGAGAGAGATTGCTCTCTAATTCCTCAGAGATTCTCTCCCAGAAATGGAAGGGGGATTCTCTGAGGAATTCCCTTCCTTCTAAAGCGAATTACAATCGCTGGTGTGAACCCAATCTCTCATGCGAACGCACGAGAGATTTGGGTATCCACCTTCCTTCCATCTCCGACGAGCCGGCAGTGTTGATTGCACGGTCTCCACGCGCTGGTAGGTGCGGCCAGCACCTATAAAAGACACCCCAAACCCTGCCGCAGAAGGCAAGCTTGATTTTGACGGAGATCCCTTCCAAATTCCTCCCTCTCCCATCTCCGGCCAAACGACCCACAAGCTCCGGCGACCTCCTCCCCTCCTTCTCGTCGCTCTGCTGCCATACCAGCAGCAGAGTCCTCTCCGCCGCTTCCTCCAGCGTCGCGCTGTACCCCGCACGCGCGCTTCTGACCTCATCTTCGTCGCCGCTTCCTCCCTCAGGGTCTTTCTTCCCCGACGACGGCAGTTACGAGCCGTCCTCTCCGCTGCCTCCCTTCCTTCCAGACAACCCCAGATACGTTCTCCATCCTCTCCTCTCTCTTTTCCCCCAACTATTTTACTTGATTACCCCTCGACAGTACCTAACCGCCTCCATCTTCCTCGCCTCCGACTGCACTCCGGCGAGCCGCCCACACCACTCCGCCACTCCACACGGCTCGCCAACCACCTCGTCAGCTTTGCCTCACCACCAGGAACTCGCTCTACCCCACAACTTCCACTCCAGACCTCCATAATCACCCCCCGACCAACCCACCATCTCCGGCCACAGGTTGACCTAGGCACGCACGCCTAGGCCGACCGGCAACCTGCAGCATCACCCACCGCCTTCGCCATGCTACGGCGAAGGTTTCCAGCTATTCTGATTGGGCCAATAGGCCATTCTGTTGGATGTCAGGTGTACGCCCCAGCCACCATTAACAGCCGGAGCAGCAGGGAGCTTGGAGCAGCAGCAGGCGTCAGGCTTCCCAGGCGGCAGGTGCAGCAGACTCTCGCAAGTGTCGCGAAGCAACCGAGGCCAGCCAGTAGCGCAGAGGAATCAACAGCTTGGGCAATCGAGCGACAAAACTCTACGGGCGCACGTGAAGGCGAGACCAGATAGTCCCACATCGTGGGATTGCAACAATCAGGTACCATATAAGTTGTTTTTGTGTTTTTGTCTTAGTGCCTCTGTTAGCACAGGGGTGAGGTCCCTCACTGCCCTCACACGCCTCGTCCGTGGCTTGACCTCGCGGATCTAGCGGATCCGACCAGACCTAGACCTACGCACTCCTCGCGCATCATCACTTGCCGGTGCGCCTGGTCCCAGGTGCGAGCCCGACCCAACTACCCGTGTGGCTCTGGGAGAGCGTCCGTGAGTGAATTGCTTGAGAAAGAGAGACGCTTGGGTAGGGGGATGGGGGTAGGTTTTTGCTACTGTGTGGTGTGTGCAGGAAGGAAGAACTGACGAAGGCAGCGAACACTTAACGGCTGCAGAATAGGAAGAGAAGAAAGAAGAGGCTATGTAGCAGTGAAAGGAGAAGTCTTCGCAGAGAAGAAGAAGAAGGAAGACAAGGCAGAAGAGAGAGAATAACGAAGAAGAAGACAAGGGAAGATTGCAAAGAGATCAGAAGAAGAAGAAGAAGAAAGGCAAGACAGGAGCAGAAGGAAAGATACAGAAGCAAAGATAGGAGAAGCGCCACGAAGAAGAAGAGAGAAAGAGAGATCACATTTAAGACATCTGATACACAAATCAGACGTCCAATTCTACTTTTTTTTTCCAAATCCTTTTTAAAATTCTCTCTTTGAATGAATTATATTTGCATTTAACAGTTGTATTCTTTGGTTTTACAAAGTACTGAGATTGCTCCCCGTGTTCGACCTCGGATACTCTAGTTGTTCGAGTAATAAAATTCTTTATATTTGTTTAAACATTTTGTCAGTTATACTATAACTTAATACGCTTTAAATCCACACAAAATCATTGAGAACAGGCAAGCATGTGGTTGAGGTGTGACGAGGATGCATCTTAGTCGTTCGATCTCACGATCGAACGACCGAGAATTCAAGAACGTGAATGAGCGTTGTGCTTCAGGAGGCGAGCGGGCATGCGCGTGTCGCTCCCACTACGCCCACGTTCAGACCTTTAGTGACAGATTTATTCATCACTAAAGGTCCTGAATTAATGATTTTCAATTTAAAAAGATCAAATTGCCCTCACTCCTTGCAACTATAAAAGGAGACCCCCTCCATACGAAATTCTCATCCCTTCTTTCTCTTCTCTCCCTCTCGAAAGCTCAAGAGAAGCTTGTCCCACACCTGGGATGCTTCTCAAGAGATAAACTCAAATTTTCACCCCCATTTTGGAAGTACATCCCACGACGATGAGATGCTCCCCCGTTCCCGTTTTGCCCGCTTCATCCTCCTTCGTCCTGCTCCATTCCTCATCTTCCAGGTGTCGTCCCGTCCTGCTCATCCTCCGGGCGACCGTCGAGGAGGATATTTCTCTCTCCATTCTTTTTAATGCCTTCTAGAGTAGATTTACTGCTTTCTAGTGTAATCATTTTCTGCTTTCTAGTCGTAATGAGTAGTGTAATGAATAATCTCTTTAATAATGAATTCCATGTTCATTCTACATCACTTTTTTGGTTTTTGCAGTATTCTCTCTCTCTCTTCTATTTATTATAAATAGATAGATAGTTTCTAATCAATTATTCTACTTCATGACAAATAAAACAAACACATATTTTTAATCAAACGTCCGCCTCCCTGAGTTCGACCTGGGATTTCTATTCTAGTACAAATTTTATTTGTTGAACACGAGTTCTTCACTTTCAAACTACGATGACAGGTTTTTCAAAACCAAATACGATGGCGTAGTAACTCGTAGCTTCAACATACCTCATAGATCCCACCACGGGGTTGACTGGATCGGCTAAACTGGGTCATGGAGGCATTGTTGTACGAATTCCCGCTCATAGACTCAAAGTGCTGAAGTGCGCTCTCCTCGACTTTGCTCAGGAAGTTTCTCTCGCATGAGGCATCGATGAAGTTTCGAAGGTTGCTGTCCAGACCATGGTAGAAGATCTGGGCTAATTGCCACCTTGGTACTTCGTGGTGTGGGCATTTCCTCAATTGTTCATTAAATCTTTCCCACGCCTCATGGAACTGTTCCCCGCCCTGGAGTGTAAAGGTAGTAATGGCTCTTCTGAGGGCATTGGTTTTTCCTATGGGGAAGAATTTCTTTAAGAATGAATGCCTCAGTTCTTCCTAGGTGGTAATGGGTGTACTTAGGGTTTTAAGCCAGTAAGATGCTTTGTCTCTCAGTGAGAAGGGGAACATCTTAATAAAAACAATGTCAAGGCTAATATT
The DNA here is from genome assembly GCA_037157565.1 of Thalassia testudinum. Taxonomy (NCBI): domain Eukaryota; kingdom Viridiplantae; phylum Streptophyta; class Magnoliopsida; order Alismatales; family Hydrocharitaceae; genus Thalassia; species Thalassia testudinum. The sequence goes on along the minus strand of JAZHRO010000031.1, from coordinate 217,660,549 downwards.
CCTAGGTTTTACAGTCTGGGCCATCCGGTTAAGATCCTCCAGGTGCTGGAAGGGGTCCTCATTTGAGCTTCCATGGAAGTGGCTCTGAATCAGACTTAGGACGTTTGGTTTCAGCTCAAAATCATCTCCCCCATTAGGGATCTCAAGGTGTGGCTTGATTCGAATAGTGGAAGGGTTGTAGAAGTCGTGGAGGGGTTTAGGTTGGTCCTGGAATGGTGGTGGATTAAGTGGTGGTTGTCCTTGCAGGCCTTGGAAAGGTGGTGGTGGTTGCCCCTGTGGGTTCTGCAACCGATGTATGGCTTACATAATGTACGGATTTGTTGCTGCTAAAGCCGGTGGTTTGCGTTGATCTGGGCCTAGATGATGGCCATTGTGTTTGGTGGGGGTTGGTCCTCAACCTCATCTATGCTAGGTTCAGCCATGTTTTTAGCAAAGTCAGGTCTCTTAGATTCCTGTCCCAAAGAAAACAACTCGGGATGAAGTGATCGTCTTCCGTGCATACACTAGAGAAGAACAGGAGGGGATGCAGAGAGCGACAGATGCGAGAAGTGTGTGTGCGCAATCGAGCAAATAAGCCTAGTCCTTATATTGTATTCCTTCGGGGACTTAGAAATCTCCAGAGGGGTGATCAAGTTCGTAAGCACAGGACTTCCCTTCCAAAAGCTAATCTGGCCAGGTTGATTACGAGGGGATTGTAGGGAAGGTTCTTCCTTTGGCTTGCACCATCGGTTCCATAGACCCCACAACCGCGGTCGTTTGACACTTCCTCGCAGCCTAGTCACCAGATTATACTAAGGGAATGAAAGGCAAGTGCCCAACGAGCAAAACCACACCTCTTGAGACTTAACCCAGTCCTGCCTAGGGCATGTCTACTCTGTTTTAATGGGGCTAGGACAGTGCTTGTGCTTGGGTTATGTGATGAGGCATTGATTGGGGTGGTGCCTCTTAGTTTTCCAATTCCAATGTGTGTACTCCTATCAAAACATGGTTTTCAAGCAAGGATTTTAAGATGTGGTATCTTTTAATGTTTGTCCTTACTTTTGTGTCTTTTAGGGTTGACGTGTCTTAATGTTTTCAGACAAGTTTCAAGTGGGCATGCCAAGTTTTGCACACAATTGGTGAGAGTAGATTTCCTTTGATGTGAAGAGGCTTTAAAACCCTAAAGTTCTCATCCTAATGTTCATGCAACTTCTATTAGATGAGTTATTTTAAGGGGTGAGTATTGCGGCCCATGTCAATTCACGGTGGCTACACGAGCACCACTCAAAAAGAAGGAAGAACACTCCAAAAAGGTTAGGTCATTAAAAAATGGTAGAGTGTATATATTTTTTTGTTGGGTGATGCATTGAGGATGTGGATCAAGCAATCATGCACCATGCTAATTTTTTTTCGATTTTACAATTTTTTTTTAGAATTTTATTTCTAGGCAAGCAAACAACCACGGGTGAAGCATTACTCACAATCGGTCCTTGTTACACTTACTCCATCTCTACCGTCACGAGTTGCACTACTTCACCATCCAAGCGCTGAGTTCCTACAACCATCAAGTAGGAGAAATTGCGTTAGATGACGTGAGCATGGATGTAAAATGGAAGTGACAAAATAAATCTGTTGCCTCCTCGAAAATGGCACCAAAAGCTGACATGCTATAGACGTGTCTGTTTAAAAGGATCATTATAGTTTGCACTCACAATGTCGGTTTTAAAAGAAGAAACGGACGTGAGTCCAAGTGTCGATCATAAAGAGGCGTGAAAACTGGATTTTCTGTCACTTAATGTCAAGGAGATAATGGTTTTCTTTGCTTGCGAGAAGACGTGGGAGAAAAATGAGTGAGAGAGAGGAAAAGAGAGAGAGAGTAGGGTTAGAATCTTTTAAATCATAGCAATCACTCAAATCATGATGGAGAACAACATCAATACTATATTAAACATGCAATTTGAGTTTTACAAATACAACGATAGCTAAATGCTTAAACAAAAGGAAGGTAAAGCTAGAGTAAAGAGAGAGAAAGAGAGAGGGAAGATGGCGAGGTGGCCACGACGGTGGAAGGAGGCTCCATTGGTGGCTCGTCAACTCTGTTGACTATAAGAGATGCTAAAGGAGGCTAGGAGGGTGTTACAACACTTGCTAAGTGAATTGAATGCTTTACATGGGTGGTTGGGAGGGGTTTATATAGGAAGAAGAGGTTTCACATGCTAAAAGCGTCAGTGAAGCCCCCTATCCAACGGTCTCGCACTTGCGCTGCTCTTCTTCATGCTCGATCCGTGTGCACACGTTGCGGGTCGTTTGATCGCAAATCGGACGATCGAGATTGCTCGTGGGGTGTGCCTTTGGATCTTTCCTGCTGCGCTCGTGCCCTGCTCATCATCACGGGCGTCTGCATCGGATGAGCGGGATTGCGCTGCATCGCCTGTTGCTGAGCTGCTTGATCGCTCATCGATGACCTTAATTGCGCGCCTCGAACCTGCCTTGATTTTGCATTGCGGTGGGTGCCTCGAACCCTTGCCCTACTGTGCAGGGGCGAGGCACGTACCGCTGCGCTACCCCTGCTACTTTGTCGCGGAGGTGAGATGCTGGCGCAGTGCGGCCGATCGTTGAATGAAGATCCAATGGTTGTGAGCTGCTGCAGCTGAGGATGCTGCGGTTGTGGGGAGAGAGGGGCACACGCGTCTCAGCCATCCGATCGAAGATCGGACGACTTAAAGTTGCATTGCAGGTGCGGTTGGTTGAGGGGTGCGGTGATACTGACATGTGGCAGCCTTATGACCGTTGATCATCAGATGAATGGTCAGAACTTCTTGGGCCAATTGTGGGAGCTCCGGATGTCGGATTTGGTTGATTTCGAGTCCGTTGGACTCCGTTCGTCGCTCTGAGTCCATCTGTGCGATCTGATTGTTCATCTGTGGCCTATTTTGACATGTACCTATACAAATGGCTGTTAATAATGCACTATAAGCAATCTTGATGTGCAATGCATGCAATGCTCCTATTCCTTTTTATGATGTGTCCTCTGAGCATTTTACCCTTAAGACCATCCCCTTTTGGTAGATTTAACATTGTAAAATGAAGCGTTATCAACCAACTGGAGGTCCTAATTCCATGAATAACCATTCTGAGAGAAAAATAAGAAACAAGTGGTAAAACTGATCTCTCAAAGAATCCCCTTCAAAATTGAAAGGCAGATTCTCTGAGAAATCTCCTCCAGTATGAACACAATTTGAGGCTCTGTTTGGTACCCAATCTCTCATGCGAACGCATGAGAGATTTGGGTCGCTTTCTAGTTTCCAACTCCGACGAGCTTGCCATGCTTGGAATCTTGGCTTCCAAGCACTAATCCATCCTCCAAGACCTATATAAGCATACCCTAATCACCCCGCATCTCCCATGCTTGAAATTGGCTGGAGAATCCCTCAAATTCATCTCTTCCTCCTCTGGCCAGTGGCTCAGTAAGCTCCGGTGACCTCCCTCTCTCTCCCTCGTCGCCTAGCCACAATACCAGTGGCAGGTTCCTCTTCCCCCTGCTCGTTTGCGTCGCACCACACCCATTGATGCCTCTGCAGCCCCTTCGTCATTGCCGTTCTCCCCCCACTAAGTGCCTCGTCTCCAGCAATAGCAATACAAGCCGGTCGCCATCCCTGCCTCCCCCTTCATCTCTTTACGCCCAGATAAGTTCCCTTTTCCCTTCTAATCCTTTTTCCCTCTTTATTTCTTGAAAATTCCCTTCGACGCACTCCATCACCATCACCCACTGCACCTCCGGCCAGACCTCCGGTGAGGCATCCCTGTCGCTCCGCACCTCCATCCGCCTTGCCCACCATCCCTTAAGCTCTGCAACACTTCACTGAACATAAACCCTCACTCCATACATGATATCATTGACCCACAAGGGCCCTCGAACACACCCACTCACACGCACATAGGGTGCCCTAGGCACGCGTACTTAGGCAACACCATGCCACGCCGACCCCCGCAACACATTCACCGTGACTCGGTGAAGCCTTTTGAGCATTCTGACGTGGCCGTGAGGCCGTTTGCATGTTTGCTGGTATAGGAGGGTCGTCGTTATTGACAACCGTAAGAAGATTGCTTGCAAGCTTCTCCAAGTCTACCCGCTCCAAGCCAACAGTCCCAGGTTGTGTGGAAATCCCTTGCGCATAGCTCCAGATAGCCAATTGGCCTCAATGGCCGAAGCATTAGTTGCAATTAGTTGAAGACCTTTGCTGTAGGCATGCATGAAGGGAGGTGGGAAGATAGTCCCACCTCAGAAACTCTTGAAGCGTCGCACCCAAATAAAGTAAAAAAGTGCATAGGCTTTATCACCTCATAACCACGGGGTGAGGTCCCACTCACATTCACCCGCCTCATCCGTGACCTTGCCTCTGCGGACCTGGCGTGACCCGTTTACCCGACCCTGCACTCCTTGCCCACCACCATACGTCGGTGGGCCTGGTCCCGAGTACGTACCCGTCCCGATTACCTGAGACAGTGGCTCTGGGAGAGTGAACCTAAGAGAGAAAGAGGAGAAGAGAGTGCATGCGGGTAGGGGTAGCTTTTGCTCTTGCAGGAAAAGGAGAAGAAGAAGCCAAAGAAGAAGGCAGAGGCCAGTGAAAGCTATGGAAGGAGAAGGAAAGGCTGAAGAGGAAGAAGCTGACGTTAGAGAGGCTAAGGAGTTGAAGAGCTAAAGAAGAAAGAAAAAGAAAGAGAAGGAGAAGCACTGAAGGTAGAAGCAGAAGGAGCCGCAAGAGAAAGAGAGAAAGAAAAAGAAAGAGAAACAGCTGAAGGAATCAAAGGTAGAGAAAGGCTACGGCTTGAGAAGAACAGAGAAGAAAAGAAGAAGAAGAAACTGAGCAGCCAGAGATAGAGATCAGAGAAGAGAAGAAGGAAGAAAAGCACAGCACTGTAGCAACCATAGTTTAAGACGTTTGATTTATCAATCAAGATGTCCAATTTTTGTGCTTGTTTACATTGATTTCTTTAATCTTGTGTGTCTACATTATTGCATTATAACTCTGGTTTTCATTGCATACTATATTCAATTTCTCAAGTTGTGCTCTTGATTTCTAAACCCTAATTTGCTCCCTGTATTCGACCTCGAACTTAAACTTTGAGTATTAAAATCTATTTGCTTTCAATGCGATTTCGACTAGATTACAACGCTTTACTTTAAAACTTGATTTCGCTTTGCAAACACTAGACGACTCTTTTTGGGCTTATTAAACCGCTTTCAAAACTCTAATTGGCATGTCATCGTTTCACCTCATTTACGACAAGGCATGCCTTCTCCTAGTAGAACTAGAACAAATAGCTTTTTGGGTGATCAAACAATTCAATTCTGACTTGTCTAAAGCTAAAAAATGCCATAAATTACAATCAACAATATTGTTACAAATTCATCATTTTTCTTACAAAAATGTGCAACTTAACGAAGATCAAACAAAATGTTTTCATGAGAAAAATATATCATTTGGAAAACCATTAAACCAAATCAGCATGTTTGTCGTTTCAATTTTCGATTACGGATTTTTCCAAGGAAGTTAAAATCTAAATGGATCAACCCATACATCGTCCTTCAAACTCACCTACATGTCGCTATTGATATTTTGGATCCTAAATGAATATATCATTAATAGTCAATGGCCAGTGATTGAAACCCTAACTCAACAATTCTCTAAATCAACATTTGATTCCTAAGATTTATATGACATTCCTGATACTATTAATATCCTTGTTTTGATATAACAAAATTATGTTTTTATTGTGAACTAACCCTTATTGCTTAAATCATATTATAGCATGGATATGCCACGTCCTTGAGAGTAACACCATCAACCATCATAACTAACCTAATTTAACCAAAATCTAGTGATAAATGCTCCTTAATAACAATCAAAAGGTCGTAATTTAGTTTTGAGATGAATGCAAGAAGAAGATGGGAAATTCTGTTAATTCTACTATTTTAATGAATAATCACGAATGCAAATTAACTGAGGGGTTAATTAGTGCATAATCTATGGTCAAATGAACTTAACTTCCTAAGAAGAGGGCTTGAACTGACTAAATTAGGGTTTTATGGGATTTGAAGATTATTTTACCAATAAAAACCCTAATTACAGCCTCACTTCAACTAATTTGGTTCTAGTGGAAGTAAATGTAATCAAAACCTCCTAAAATCATTAAAAAATATTCTATGTGGTTTGGAAGCTTCACTTGGACCAAAGGGCCCATTTTGTCAAAAAATAGAGACTTAGTTTGGAATTACTTCACTCTTGGTCTATAGTGTAAATTACCCAATTAAACATTGTCAAAAACCAAATCTAAGTTAACCATGAGATTTCATGGGTCCAAATTAGGTTAACCCCAAATTTGAGTCCAATCAAAGTTCATCTTGACCTAGTTTACATTCTAGCCCAGTTTACTCTGATTATTACACAAAACACCTTAGTTTTTATTCTTTCTTGCAAACAAGTCCTTCCGCTACCTTCTTCCTCCAAACAAGGCACTATCCAGTAGGGGAGAACGTACCCAAAACCTAAGTCTTTGATTGAAGATTTCCTCTTCAATTCAACCCCAAATCCCTTCAAATTTGGAGAGATTGGTCGCAAGATCGTCCTCTATCAATTAATCACAATCTCATACCGTAATTTGGAGCATATGAGCTCCAACGAACTCGATATTCACGGATCACAACTTGCCAAAATCATAAGCCATTCTTGTAGAATTAAGCCATTTCGTTGCGAAATCATCCTCTATTTGAGCTCTAGCTTGTTTCCAAGTCAAAATTAGTCGCCAAATCTGGTGACCTCCTCCATCCACCTTCTTCCATGCATGCATTCGGCCAATGAGCACCACCTTCTTCTTCCTCATCTTTGTCTAATGCCAACCGACCATAGTTAGGTCACCTTAGCCCCTTCTTCATCACCGTTCTCCCCCACTGGAGCTACCTTCATCCTTACGTCCAACCAACCAACATCAAACTTGATTCTTCCCCAATTCGTCCAATTAAGTAGTTCTTCCTCCTCTTCTCTTCTCATAAATTGAGTTAGACACTTTACAATTAGGTTTTAGCCCTTCTTCCTCGACATCCCTCTTTTTCTTCCTCACTGCCGGCGAGAGTTTTGGCAAGCTCAAGCTGCTTCTTGATATAGATTTTACGCAGTTTGTAAAAAGTGAGTTTTTGTCATTTGAGACATGTAAAACTGATCAACTTTTAAAATTTATAATACCTAGATAGGATTAGAATTTAGGGTCGTCCAAGGAGAACAAATTGTTAACCACAAGAATTGATTCTCTCTCTCTTCCCCCTCAAATACACACTTATGTTTTTTTAATTTTGATTTACATTATTTTTAGGGTTTTTAGAAACAATCAGGTATTTTGATGTGAAGATGAACTAAAGATTAAGCCTATCACTAAACCTAAGTGACAAGAAGAAGTCTTCTCTTCTAAATTCACCCTAGACAAGTGTACCTAGGGTAATTAAAAGAAGAAGATGTGGTGCACTAATTAACTAATAGCATGAAAAACACATTAACATCAAAATAGAAATTGGAAGGCAAATTGAAATCTTGTATTGGCAGAATTTGGAATACATGTAGAGGAATGCTTCTTGCAATAACAATAAACTACTGGCTAATAAAAAATATCAAGTAGAAGGTATAGAAGGGAGGAATCCTCTGGTAGAAGTTCTGGATGGTTCTTGCTCCAAGTGTGGTTGCCCCACACTTGAAAAGAGTTCTCTTTAGCTTCTTCTTCCTCCTCCAAGCTATCTCCTCAAGGTGGGTGTCAACCACCTTGTTCCTTCTCTTGCCTAGTCATCCCTACTATGTTGATGACCTCTTCCTTGGAGTGGCATAAGGGAGAAGAAAGAAAGGAAGAAAGCACAAAGGGGGTAGGCAGGTTGGCCCCTTGATCTTCTTCTCTTCTTCTTCCTTGGCGTGGGATATGCTGGAGTAATGGTGGACCTAACTAATGGAAGAGATGGAAATTATGTTGTGGTAGGGTAGGGTATTTATAGGATGGGAAGGGTGGTGGTTATGGTATTTTTTGGAGGGAAATGAAGAGGTGCATGGATATTTTTTGAAGGAAAAATGGGAGGGAAATGAAGAGGTGCCTTGGTTTTCCCTTTAAGAATACATTCTACAAGGTGTTGATTTTGGAGGGAAAAAAAATGGAGGGTGGAGATGGGTTGAAGGGGTAGCTGTAGGGTTGGATTTCAAGGGTTTTGAAGGGAAAATGTTGGCGTCATTTCTAGGTGGGTTTAGAGGGAATTTGGCGGTGTCTCTTGGTGGTAGAAAGGGGTGAAGGGATGCAATTGGTTGGTGCCAAGATTAAAGTGGAGTGGTGGTAGCTTTGATGGACATAGGTAAGGTTAGTTGGTGGAGCTTGGTAGATAGGTTTTAAGGTTAGGTTTTGGTGGCCAAGGAGGTGACTAGCTAAGATAATCTAGCTTAGATAGCTTAGCTAGTAGGGAGTAGGGTAGAGTGGTAGAGGGAGCTAGGGATCTGGTGGTGATGAGCTGGAAGTAGTTGGACGGAGCAGTACTGGAGTTGGTGGCTGCTGCAGACAACTGCAAGGAGCTAGCTTAACTGCCTTAGCTTGGTAGTTCTTTGCTAGCTGCTAAGCCAAGCTAAGTTAAGCTGGATTCTACTGATATGAGCTGAGGTGTGGGTTTGGTCTTCTCGGAGAATACCTAGCTTGCTGGAGTAGCTAGCCTAGGTCAAATAGCTCAGTTCAACCAAGTTGAGCTAAGTTTGGTCTCCGAGAGCTGGACTTGAGCTGGCCTGAGCTGGTTGAGGTCATCTTCGGTTGAATAAGTCTAGCTAGTTGATGGCAGTAGCCAGTCATAGTCATGTTCAGCTTCCAGTGAACTATTCTGAGCTAGAGGAGCTAGGGTCAACTGACTTGAGCTAGTTTGAGCTGCCATCCAACTGAGGTGAGCTGAATGGAGCTGAGGTGAAATAGCTAGAGCTAACATTCAGCTGCGATGAGCTGAATGGAGCTAGGGATGAGTTGATCCAGCTAGAAGGAGTTGGGATCCAGTAGGGATGAGCTGGATCTAGCTGGGATCCAGCTGAAATGAGTTGGATCTAGCTAATAAGAGCTTCTTCATCTTATGCCTTCCTAAGTGCCATGGTATGTGGGATCTGACTTTATATCTATCCCTAACACTCAAGTGAATGTATCAAAAAGATAATAAAATGCAATGCAAGCCTATCCTAGGTAAATGCCTAAATGTAGCCAAAAATCCCATTCGAGAAGTTAAAACCCTAAGAGCTAGATCTGTTTTAGGGCATAAGAATGATGATAAACTGATATTTAATACTCCCCTATGCTTATCTTTTTCTAGTCTCTTAGAAAAACTATTTTCTCAAAATGAATTTTTGGGAAAGGCTAATTTTTTTACTTTTAAGGAGAAAAAGATTACAGGGCCTTGGTTGATTTAAAGTATGAAAGGTATGGGATTTGTTAAAGATAAAATATCAGGATTCATCTTTGGATCCAAGAGTTAGAAGAATTGCGATCAATGTATCTTTTAAAAATTAGTAAGTTAACTCCTTGTTAATTCAAATGACCCAAAATCGTTTTACAGTTAGGATTTCCTTGACTCTTGAATCTGACTCGCAACTTGCATAATCTTTTAAAACCTTGTGTCGGTGCTTTGTGAAAGCTAATGATTATAAGGATAATTATAAGGTTGCATTTTTCAAACTTTTTTTTTTTGCTCTCCCCCATGCTTACTCCTAGGTTAATCCTACACAGATGTGTTGGGATCATCGTTCCTGTTACCCATCCTCAAGGGGGCTCTAGCACAAGCGCTTCAAGATAGTACTGTCTAAGACACTACCCAGGAGCTCACAACCCCAAAACATAATGTGGTGCTGATATAGACACATCTATTTAGGTTAAAATGTCTATTCATGCATGTTCCTAGGCTTAGATTTGCATTTCATATTATAAATATTACATAGCATGCATCATTTTGCATTTAGAGTAGTATATATTTTGTGCTAATTAGGTCCTTTTTATTATCAAGAGGGAGGAAGACTTATTTCAAGGCCTTGGATGGACGATCGGACCATACGGATTTGATCAGGACTACGATTGGGGCCTAACGCCTTCGAAATCGTCTAGATTAGAGTCTCGTAACATTATACAAAGATTGAGGAAGATCAACAGCCAGGGACAATGCGACATCCATAAGAGCTTCGAATGAAAAATCTGACGGTACGAGTGGATCCAGAACAACGATCATAGTTTGGCAGCGTGAGAATCATCTCGATCTGAGCACCGTGGCACTCTCTACAATAAAATGAAGATGGACAACCCAGATGGCGCCACGTGGTGCCATCTGAACTGCCCCTGGGCATCCGCAGAACTTCCTCTTCCTCCAAGCGAGCAATCTCCACCATTGATTTTGCATCCAATGGTTGAAGCGATTGAGCCACAAAACATAGCCGCGACCATCTGACTCCTGTAGCATATTGGTGAAGCGCTCTCCACTCAACCAGCTGCCGCGAGACCGAGCCCCACCGAAGCTCTTAATCCATCAATTGAGCGCATAAAGCAGCGCATGACTAGCCACAGTGTAAGCATGCATGTGTGCAGGAGCATGCATAGCCAGCGTAGCGCCAGCCCAGCAGCACACGCACGTGACATGAGGTGCATGATGCACAGACTAGCTGCATGTTGGTGAGTGTTTGGTTGGCGCCAGCCTACAGTGATGCTTGAGGTGGACCTATAGTGATGCCTGAGGTGGACCTACAGTGACGCTTACAACCATTGCTAATTGTTCGCAAGTGCAAGGATAGTTGCGCACGCCAGTGGGCATGAGCTGGCTACAGCGACACCTACAGTGACGTCGTGCAGTTCGCTAATAGTCCCATGCCTATTTTAGCCTCTTCTCCTCCACTATAAAAGGACCTACACCCCCTCCCTTCCAAGCCATCTCTACCTACTCTACTCCCACGTACTCCCAAGCTCTAGCAAGCCTACCAACGCTCTGTTAGAGCTTACTCTCAAGCTCCTAAGGTACCTATTAGTGTAACAAAACTCTGCCCCACCAAGTACTCCACCATCTTCCCATCCCCATTCATAGGTCGCCTTGGAGCCGTCCTTCCACCACCATTCCGATAGCAGATCATCTCCGCCTTCTCACCTCCATTCCAGAGTTGCACTGAAGCTTTCCTATACTCGATGTCCTCCCGCTTCTCACTTCTGTCGTCCTGCTTCTCAACTTCTTCGTCCGAGCTTTCGCCAGGCGCCGTTGTCTTACTGAACAGCCGCTTCGGGAGATTTCTTCTCACCTCCCTCTCTTTTTATGTTTTCTAGATTATTGTAATTGACATTTATGTAATATATCATATTTGATTCTATCTCTCTCTTGTGATTATTTTTTTTTTTTATTTCAAAAACAAAAAAAATAACAAAACCACAAAACACCAAAAGGAAATAAATCGAAGCGCTGTTTTCATACAAAGTAGACGTCACTTCCCTGTGTTCTACCCAAGGCTCCCTTAGAGTTTCAGTATAAATTATATTTGATCATGAGTTTTGCAAGTACGATGACGGGTTACTCGTAACCCTGATTTCAAACACGCGAAACCCATGCGATCATTTTGGCGCCGTTGCCGAGGAGTTAACGAAATTTACTTTATTGTTTTCTGTGCTTCTTTGCATTTACATAGCACTAACCCCACTTATCTCTGATCTATTGTCTTGCAGGTACCCAAGCATGGAGATGTAAGTGCAGTAGACCGGAGTAAAGTGCGGGTAGAGTGCTTTGTAAGTGTCCCCCACTTCCCCACCCACTAGTTCATTTTACCATACTAATAACTCAAACCCAAATCATCCTAGGTGTTTTTTTATAAACCCTAGGATAGATTTGGTTGTTTGTTTGCCACCTCCACTCATCTACCCTCGCATATATTAAAAAAAGGAAAAAAATATACTCTTCTCTCGTGAGATTTTCTGAAAGCTACGCACTTAACACCCACAACTTTTCACCCTAAGGTGCACAATCACATCGATTCTACCACTTAACTGGGATCTGACCTGTGGACCCGATACACTTAACTCAACAAACAAATAAGTGAGTAGAAATCTAATTAGGTTGAGTTAGTGGTGCAATAGGCCAATTGCTTGAACTGTTTGGGCCGCACCACTCAATCTAAAACTGATCCATCAAGTAGCTTGCCACTTAGGTTGATCCTTAGGGCTGAACCAGGTACTCCACATTATTTTTTACTTTTAAAGGAACATATCATCACCCGTGTTCTCAAAACTTGGAGTGTTATACTAAACCATGATTGAACCAACCTAAGAATTAAACCCTAAAAGCTACTAAACATGGTTAAATCATAAAAGACACATCATCAAATAGCCTTGTTTGCAAACCCTGGTTGTGCACGTGCACACATTTGAATCAATCATTAAGGGCACAACCCATCTAAAGGGTCCATCACATTCCAAGAGCACAATCATCCCAAGAATAATTAAAATTGAGTAGATGTCGGCCTTAAGGATTGGTTCACTCTTCGGGGCTCAGACTAAGATATTTTTTTGATTAATTTGCTTTTGCTAGTCCATCTGAGGTCTATCTAGGGGAGTAGCATCAAACTACCACGACTGTGGAGTATACTAGGAATCAAAGCGTAAGCCAAAGGAAGAAACTTCTCCCCAGTCCCTCCTTCTAACTGGTTGGATTGACCAGATAAAAGTAGACCAAATCATTTATAATCTCAAGATGGCTCCTGAGAGTCTGTAAGTCTTTAGGCTAACCCACCTAAGGATAGGGTTGATTTCATGTACTGCAGGGCACCTTTTTCTCTTCTGTTTTCCCTTCTACTCCATGATTGTGCGAGTTTCGCGTGTTTGAAATCAGGGTTACGAGTAACCTGTCGTCGTAGTTGTAAAAATTATGATCAAATAAAATTTATACTGAAACTCCAAGGGAGTCCCAGGTCGAACACAGGGAGGTGACCTTTACTTTGTATGAAAATCGTGCTTCGATTTATTTCTTTTTGGTGTTTCAAGGTTTTGTTATTTTTTTTTCTTATTTTTGAAATAAAATTGCAATCAATCACAAGAGAGATAAAATTGAATCTGATATATTGCATGAATGTCAATTACAATAATATAGAAAACATAAAGAGAGAGGGAGGTGAGAAGAAATCTCTCGAAGCAGCTGTTCGGTGAGACAATGGCACCTAGCAGAAGCTCGGATGAAGGAGTTGGGAAGCACGATGACAGAGGTGAGAAGCAAGAGGACGTCAGGTAGAGTAAAGCTTCAGCACAACTCCAGAATGGAGGTGGGAAGACGGAGATGGTCTGCTACTGGAATGGAGGTGGGAGGATGGCTCCAAGGTGACCTATGAATGGGGATGGGATGTTGGAGGAGCATTTGGTGGGGTAGAGGTTCGCTATACTAATAGGTGCCTTGGGAGCTTGAGAGTAAGCTCTAATAGAGCGTTGGTAGGCTTGTTAGAGCTTGAGAGAAGGTGGGAGTAGAGTAGGTAGAGATGGCTTGGAAGGGAGGGGGTGTTGGTCCTTTTATAGTGGATGAAAAGAGGCTAGAATAAGCATGGGACCATTAGTGATCTCCAATCCGTTATTGGAAGTGTCGCTGTAGGCTGCTCACGCCCACAGCTAGCTTTGCTGGCGTGTGAAGAATTAGCGATGGTTGTAAGCATTGCTATATGTCTACCAAGCTGTCACTGAAGGTCGGCACCAATCGAGCACATGCCCGCCCCATGCACGCTACGCTGTCCCGCCTCATGTGCGCGTATTGTGTGGCAACCCCGCTAGTGTGCGCGGTGGCATGTGCTGGTGTGTGGGCACGTGTGCACTGCTGGTGCTTGCTGGCGCTGCGCATGCGTTGGCTAGATTGAGATTGTGGGGGCGCTGCGCGGATTCAAACCCGCACCCCTCCCTTGCGAACCACTGCTCCCACCGTTGTGCCACGTCCGCATGTGCGTCGCGAGGAGTTGCGGCCACATGGTGAGGGCGAGCTCTCAACCATTGGATTTTTAGTGAACAACTGAGATCACTTGATGGGTGGCCTTTGTAGATGTGGCGGGTGGCTTTGGGTGCTCCAGATGGTGCCACATGGCACCATATGGACCGTTCAACCTTCATTGCTTGGAGAGGATCCCACGGTGCTTGGATCAACCTTCATTTCTATGTTGTCGGACTGCGATCGTCGCTTTGGATCCATTCGTATGGTCGGATTTTTCATCTGAAGTCTATAAGGATGTCGCATTGCCTCCTAGCCATATAAAGTGAAGGAATTAATAAACAAAACATACAACTATCCTAAGTGCCATGCAATGGATGTTATGCAGTATTTAGAACATGATATGCAATGCTAAGCCTAGGAAACTATCATGAATAAGCATTTTATCATGAATTCATGTGTGTTTATCATACCCCCATGCATACTTTTTGCTAGTCTCTAGCAAAATTAGCTTAAATGCTATTTATAAAAGTAGAATTAGGATTCGATCTCTTAGGCATAATTTGTTGGTTGTTTTAGGAACTTTCAACCCAAGACCTTGTTATGAAGACTCGACAGTGCCTGGGTGTCTACCATAATGCAGGCCGTCCAAGCCCTTGCCTTATTTGAGAAATTTTTTTTTCTTCATTTCTAATTCTTTTGTACTTTTGGAGTTTGAGAGTTCCGAGATAGCTTTTCACGGCTACTCGACCCGCCAAAGACTCGAAAAGGACTCTAAGTGCTAAGCATCTTGTGAAAATAGTGAAAGACTCACTTAGTGACCGTTAAAATGGACTTCTGGTTTCTACGACCCTAGGTGACCATGCTTAGAGGTTTGTCTTTCCCAATGGTAGCTTTCACCCTACTTTTATTTATGGGGTCAACACAAGGGCGAACCTAGTGTATATCTTGGTTTATTCTACTTCCCTGCTTCTTCCCTAAGTGTTTTGGGAATTATTGTATATTTTTTTGTGGGCTGGGTTCTGGACAACAGGCAATGGGTTGTTACCCATGACAACTGACCAGCCATGCTCATGCGGTGAAGTGTGGTTTTATTATTTATTTTTTTCTTTTTAAAGTAGGTGGCTTTCCTAATTTAAGATTTATCTAAAGGTAGTACAATGAAAATTGTCTTATGACTAGGCTCTGGATAACTGGCCGATGAGCTGTTACCACCAACAACTTGCCAGCCATACCACCCTAGATAGTTCATTAGCTACCCAATTTCTGAAGAAATCGTCGAAAAGTGAGTCAGTGCAAAAAAAAGTGTGTAGATGCTTAGGCTTAAAGCTCCCCCAAATTAGAGGGTGGGTTGATAAGTTGCCTACTTATCATCCCAATTTATTTACCAAATTAAAATGAATTTTAATTGGCGAGGAATTGAGACTAAGTCCACATTCGAGTGGACACCTGGTCTAATTAAGCCCGAAGACCTGAAGAGTCTAAGTATTCAGGTCTCAAAGTATCAATTCCTAAAGTTTGGAACTCTTAATGCCTAAGTTCTCATCTCTTAATTTTATTTTATTTTTTATCTTTTTATAATAGAATCAAATAACAGGAAATTACTGTTATTGCTGACAAAAAGATTATAAGATATATCCACCCCCCATGCTTATCTATTGCAATGTCCTCATTGTTAAAAATGAAAGCATGCAGGAGAGTAGAACTGGAAGAATAACACTTGGTTTCCATGAGACTCTGGTCAGCTTGGAACAATCTTTACATGTGTTGAGTTTAGTGCCTTCAGCTCAGCGATGATCAACCCACGGTGGTTAAGGCAAGGTAAGAGCAACCTTGTCCGAGATGGGTTCAGGGAGCACATGGTCAACAAAGGGTTTGAGATGCTATCTGTTGACCTTGAAGATATTACCTATATTTGGGTCAGAGATTTGAACAACTCTGTTAGGGAAAATCCACTCAATAATGAATGGGCCATCCCACTTAGACTTGAGTTTTCTGGGGAAAAGCTTCAATCAAGAATTGAAAAGCCAGACCTTCTGGTTCGGGTTAAAGCTCTTATGTGAAATCATTTGGTCTTGGAGAGCTTTGGTCCTTGCCTTATAGATTCTGGAATTTTCATAAGCATCATTTCGAAGCTCCTCCAACACAGATAGTTGGAGTTTCCTGATTTTCCTGGCCAACTTTAGGTCAAAATTACACTTCTTGATGGCCCAAAATGCCCGGTGTTCAAGTTCTACGGGTAAGTGACATGCCTTACCAAACACCGTATTGAATAACTTCAGGAGCTCCTCATTGTTGTCTATGGTTTTCTTCTTCCTAGTTTTCAATAAGGCCTCAGGGAACGGGTTATGGGTGGTATTTTCAATTTTTGGTCCCTAGGCCTTATTGTCTTCTTCAACCTCCTCCTCTCTCATGCTCTGACTTCTAGAAGGTAAATCAAGATTCTTGGTCTGCTTCCCACTTCTCAAGGTGACAGAGTTTGCAGAGGCATAAGGGTTTGGGTCTTGAGGTGGGTTAGTGAAGATTGGAGGGCCTTGGTTGGTCATGTAACCAGAAGAAGAAGAAGATGAGGGACCCTGCTTAACCACCAAGCATGTGCGTGTGGGTCCCTTTGATTCCCATCCCCTTGGGCTCAATTGCCCTAATTTTGCAAATTGCGGGTCCCTTTGATTCCCATCCCCTTGGGCTCAATTGCCCTAATTTTGCAAATTGCGTAGGTTGGGTACGGGTTGAGATGGTTGAGATTTGGGTTGTCGGGTGTTAGCAATTAACCCAGATTGCAAGTTATCCAATGATGTCTTCATTTGCTGCATATGCTAAAGCATGGACCCTTGCATTTCTACCATCTGCCAGTTTAACTAAGCCAGCCCTGCATATTGTTGGGCATTCCAATATGGCTAAGTAACCGATCTCGGGGGCAACTAGGTGTATACTTGAACCTAACCCATAGGTCTTTGAGATGCATAGTTGCTCGGTTGAGTTTGGGTTTTGTTTGCACCTCAAAACATGCCTGTAATAACGCCTTCTTGTGCTATTTTCTAGCATTAACATTGCATAATAGGATCCTGTAATCGCATTTGTAAAAACACTTGCATGCATGCATTTAATCAAGAGAGGAAGAGGAGTGAAACAATCGCCTGCATAGTTACATTTTTCTTCAAGTGCCTCCTTGCAAAATCACCCTCTTTTTATTTTTCCTCTTGATTTCTTCTTTTCTCTCCTTCCCGCGGCTGCATCCTTCCCGCGGCTGCACTCTTCCCGCAGCTGCATGCAGCAGCCACGTAGCACTTCTTCCCGTCACTTCTCCCTGCCAACGCCGCTCCCTATAGCTGCAACTCGCACACCCTCTCCCTGCTGCAGCCGGCACGCCACTCTCCCCTCCTCTATAAGTAGCTGCAGCTTCATCCTCGCGACGCAGCTGCTGCAGCAACAAAAACCCGCAGCCATCTTCTCCACCGCTTTCCCCTCCCATACGTCGGCCCTCTGTCGAGGAAGCACCCGGCGAGCAAGAGAACCCACTGTGGTGCACACCACCACAGTGGGAGCACCACCGCCCAGCTCTTCGACGAGCCGGTGGGCGTGGTGCATTCCCTCGCTTCATTTTTTCTCTTTAACGCCATTGCCGCCGCTCCAAGCTTCGAAGCTTGAAGCCATGGCAGCAGCAGCCCAGCAGCAGCAGCAGCAGGTCCTCCCGCTCCTCCGCGACCGTCCCCGCAGTCGCTCACTGCCTCCGCGCGCGTCTGCAGGGCGTTCCCCGCCTCCGTCTCTGTTCTGTCCGCCTCGCAGTTGCACCTGTAGCCGTCCGCCGCGCGCACTGCAGCGGCCGGTTACGGCCTCGCGCCGACCCCCGAGACCCTCCGCGACCCTCCGCGACCACCGCAGAACCTCCTCCATGCTCGCTCCTCCGCTCCATCGCCCGCTCGTCGCCTTCGCGCAGGGTTCTGCAGGCCTACAGAACCCTGCGCGAAGGCACGCCCGCACCCGCCGTCTTCAGACGTCCGCCTCCGCCTTCAGACGACGCGGCGTCAGACGTCCGCCGCCGCGAGCAGACGTCTTAACTCGCTGCCATCGTCCGCACTCGCGATCTCTCCCGCCTGCTCTTTCTCTCTCTGGCGCTCTCTATCTCTCTCTCTCTCTCTCCCGCTCTCTCTCTCTCTCTCTCTCTCTCTTTTTCACTCACTCACAGACACACACTACACCAACACACACACATCTTCACCGACACACACACACACCCACACACACACTTACACTATACGTATAGTTATATATAGTAACATTTATATACATACATATATATATATATACATACATATATCTATTATATATATATACTTATATACATAGTATATCTATATAGTTATGTATACATACATATATATATAATATATCTCTATATATATATATATACATGTATATATATATCTATATACTTATACATATACTTATATATATATACATATATACTTATATACATATATATATATACATATCTATATACTTATATATATACACACATATATATATATATCTAGATACATATATACTTGTATACATATATATATATATACATATATATAGTAATATATATATATACTTATATACATATATATACACATATATATATCTATATATATATATATCTATACATATATAACTATACATTTATATATATATATAGATATATTTACTTATATACATACATATGTACATATACTTTCATGTTATTTATTATACGCTGTATCGCGGGGATATCTGCACCAGTTGCTGATATTCCCTGATACACGCGTACAAAAAAAGCGTGGTCCCATACATCATCCATCCTCCATCCACACTCCACGCGGCACATAGTCGTGTTGGTTGCGTCTCTCTAGACGTCAACTGACTCGACATAGTGCTACACTCCATCGTCACCTCCACCCCCACCCCTTTATATATATACTACATATAAATATATATCTATAGCTACTATATTTACTTTCTATCTGTTAGCTTCCTTCTTAGTAAAAAGATAAAAAAAGGTATAAAAGTGAAAAGATAATCTTTGATTTGCAGGTACCCCGTCTTGCAAGTAGCAAGACGTGTTTTGAAACTCTGTTTTGGCTAAAAGCCAAGGACACAATTTTGAGGGTGTGCCTCAAGAACAAGGATTACCAGAAAAAAAACCTAAATAAGAAAAATACCAAAAACAGAATAAACGAACGGAAGAGACGCGTTTTAAGGAAAACGTAGAAACTCGACTTGAACCCCACTTCCCTGAGTTCGACCCTGGGCCTAAAAGTGACAAGATAAAATCAATTAGGCCAGGTTAAAAATTTTGTAAAGAGATGGTTAGGTCTGAATTAGGTTAACCACTATACACATTTCAACGATAAAAATATCATATTAACAACCTATCCGGGCCGACCATCATAACTTTTCTGGCGCCGTTGCCGGGGAGGTGCGCCTTCGAGTAAGTTTCTATCCAAATCCTTTCAATTTTTCTCTTCCCTCTTCACGGGTATTGTTGTTTTTGGTGTGCAGGTGAACCTGGTGGAAGGAGAAGAAGGCTGACGAAGTCGAGGACGTGAGCAGATCCAAGGCGGGAGCGAGAGCGTGAAGACGTCGACATCGCATTGGAGCTTCGCACACGTTGTCGAACAAGTAGGTTTTCTTTTCTCATCAAATTAGGGTTAACTTGCCACCACAATAAAAAAAAAAAAAAAAAAATTTAAAACTAAAACTAGAAAAACTTCTTGGGATTTCTTGAGGGCAAGTGGATTAAAATTCACTTGATTGATTGGTTGTCTTCACTCCCACTGCCCCGGGATTTCCCGCCTTACTTCTCATAGTGAAAATCCGAGAATCTTGATTCTTAGATTTTTTGCCGTGGGAAGTATTCTTTGAGGCAAAGAAAACGATTGCTTGTATCCCTCTTTTGCCTCACTTATCTTTAATTCAGGATCACATTTTTGGTGGGGAGACTTGGAATTGAGTTGATTCCAACCCCACCACGACTTTTCAAACTTGCCTGTGATTCGATCCTGAATACTTCAACCCCAACAATTTTATTTTCTTTATCTTTTGGTTGAAGCCTTGTGTGTGGAAATCATTTCTGGTGATTGGGAGCACTTGAATTGAAGTGCTTTGGCTCCCTGTCACATTGATATAAAACTGATTCGTTCATCCACACTTAGAAATCTCCATTTAGGGTAGCCCATTGCATTTTAGGATGCATTAACTAACTGATAATTGAAGAAGGGTTTCTTGGGTTTTAGAAGGAAAACCTGTATTTTTGCAAAAACCCGGAGATTGGTTGAATTGGTAATTCAGCAAAACCCTAAAATTCATACTACTTAAGGCTGAACTCTAAAAACCATTCGCCAATAAAAACTTCAATTCGGGGAGATTTCCCCATTGCATGCTTGTTCTTACACACTCTTAAAATCAATCACTTGGGCATTACCCGTAAACAATGCCCTTCACATTCCAAAAGCACTTGACCCTAAGCCTCTAATTAAAACTGGTAGTAACTTGACCCTTACTAAGGATTGGAGGTCTAACTACCTGTGTGTAGCGACTACGTGCTGGTGAGAGTTCCCGCGTGCTATCGGGTGTCTAAGACTGGGGCAAACGGCCTTTCAATCTGGCCCGGTGGTTCCGCGGTGCTCGCATTCGGTTCCGTAGTTCGTGATAGTAGGTAACTTAGATCTTTAGGTCTAAGGGCACACTGTAGAGGTTAGGAACTTGACTGTATTGATTTGTAATCAAGTGTACCTTTGCGGCGTCATTTCTCTCATCCATTTTCCCTTCTCATCTCCCCAATTCTTCCTGCGGTAGTGCATGTTTGGGAGGAGGTCACAAAACCCTGAACTATTTGAATTGACTGATAAATCTAGAAAACAAGTCGAATCATCCTCCTCCTCCACAAACATGGCTGCACGCCCACCCCCAAATCCCGAGGGAGGAAACCGCCCTCAGAACCCACCAGGTGGTGGAGCCTTAGATCCCATAACCCGCCTCCAAGCCCAAATGGAAATGTATAATGAGCAAATCGAAGCCATTCGAGAAACATTGGAGGAAATGCAGAACCCTCCCGAACGGGAGGAGCCTAGGTCTCTTAGCTCTTATCAGAATCCCACTGCTACAGAGACCATAGGACAAATTCGGGTCCCCATGGGCGGGGACGACTTTGAATTAAAACCAAACATAATTGGCCTAATCAATTTTCACTTTCATGGTCTTGCAAGTGAAGACCCATTTCTCCACTTGGAAGACCTAACCCGACTTGCTGAAACCGTTAAACCAAGAAATGTCGGGTTATCTATAGTCCTCATGAAGATGTTCCCGTTTTCATTACGGGATAAAGCGTTGCAATGGTTACGCACCCTTGGGAGAACCATCCAGTCTTGGGAAGAGATGCGAACAACGTTTCTCAAGAAGTTCTTCCCAATTGGGCGGACCAATGCGCTTCGCCGTGCTATCACTTCATTTACGCAACAAAACGGCGAACAATTTCATGAGGCATGGGAGAGGTATAACGACCTCCTCAGGAAGTGTCCGCACCACGGTCTGCCTAAGTGGCATATAGCCCAAATTTTCTACTATGGGCTAAATGAGACTTTGAAGCAGATTGCAGACGCTTCCTGCGGAGGGAACTTTATGAATAAAGACATGAATGGAGCATTCGAGCTGTTTGAAAATATGAGTGAAAAGTCGATGAACAATGCTTCCATTGTCACCTTTAATCGTACCAGCCAGCCCCGAAATGTCCACGAAGTTGACACGGGACCCTCCCATTCATCCACTGATCTAAGCCTTATTGCACAAAAACTGGATGAAGTCTCCGTCGTGCACAAGAAGCTGGACGAGCTTCTGGCCAACCCCGCCCGATCTATGGCAAACACCACCTCTTCACCACTTCGTCACAATCCAAGTTCTTCTAATACCAGGCTTATCCCGAGAAACCCCGTTAGACCTTCCTTACCGAGTGTCGCGCCAAGTGACTCGGTAAGTCATGTGGAACTGGCTTCTGCGAGCCAGTATTTCGACACGGAGGACCAAGCCTCCGTGTGCTCAGATGCATATCTACATGCGGACGCATCTTCTGGCATAGAAGATGCTTGCGCCCTGGGGGACAACCCGTTCTCTGCCACTTATAACCCAGGGCGGCGTAATCATCCGAACTTTGCATGGTCCAACAACCCGCAGCGCCAAAACCCCGCGGGTGGACCAATGCGACCGTCTGCACCCATCATCCCAAGGGTCCAGTTTAATCCTATGGCAAATCCGCCATCAGGCCCTTGCGTACCACAAACTGAACACGCATCAAGCCCTCTTGACAAATTGATGCGAATGATGACGGAAATGTCAAAGCGCCATGAAGAGAACATGACCTCTCTTCAGCACCAATTGGCGCAGCAGAATGCCGAGATCAGTCAACTACGCATGGCGACTCGATCTCAGGGCACTCTTCCCGCCCAACCTGTTCCAAACCCGCGAAATTTCGTGCCCCGTGGTTCTCAACCACAGGTACGACCTTCTCAGGGACAGGTTAATCAAGTTCTGCAAGCTCCGAGCATTCCACCGGGATTTCAGGCTAATCCTGCTGCAGCACCACACTCTTATATCCCCATTGCAAACCCTCCTCCACCGTATGATCCCACTGGACCCGCATCGTCCAATGCTATCACTACGAGGAGTGGTAAGCAGACCGTCGATCCGCCTCGACCTGATCCTGGCCCATCTTCTTCTTCGCCCTCTCATTCGGGATGCATACCGCATTCGCGAGAGGATGATGCACCAAAACTTGTGCCAGAATCAGTCCCATTCCCTGAGTCTCTACTAAGGGAGCCAAAAGGCAAAAAGAAAAATACGCAGGCCTTTGACAACCTACGTAATTTGTTCAGGGATGTAGAAATCAAGGTACCCCTGCTCGAGGCAATCGACCACATACCTACTGTCGCTCGATTTTTCAAAGACTACACAACACCCAGGCGACAGTCAAAGAAGACTAAGAATCCGGTGGTTCTCCCGCCTCATGCGAGTTGTGCTATACTGTCAAACTTATCCCCGAAGTAGAAAGATCCGGGCACACCACTGATTTCCTGTAGCATCCAAGGCTGCAGTTTTAACCGTGCCTTGCTTGATCTAGGATCTTCCATCAATCTCATACCGACCATCATGCTCAAAAAATTTTCCTCGGGAAATCTGAAACCCACCCCTGTCACGTTACAGTTGGCAGATCGTTCTGTCAAAATCCCGAAGGGTGTGGTGGAAGACGTGGTGGTTAGGGTCAACAGTCTCTGTTTTCCTGTTGACTTTCTTGTTTTAGATATGGAAGTTCCTAGTTCACTTTATGATTGTCCGATCATCCTCGGTCGACCTTTCTTGGCCACAGCCCGCGCCCACATCGACTGCGAGTCGGGCTATATTGAGATTGCCGTTGGATCTGAGAAGCTCAAGCTTAACATATTCAAGGCAGCCAAGAACTTTGATTGCGATTGCATTGAGGATGACACGTCTGACGAGGACATGGCCGTCAGCGTGTGTATCGGACTAATTGGGACCTATTCGGACTGCTGCGGATTACCTATAAACACTTATAACTGCCTGACCAACGCATACTGTGACGTTCCCCAATCCCTCCCTTGTCCAGTACCTTCTCCTGGCCAGACTTCTGACGAGGTTTTCTCCGCTTCCCATACCTCGTGGTCTGAGTCACATCCGGGCTACTCACTATCGGTCCACACTCATGAAGACCGAATTGCCCTTTCTTCCCCGCCAAATCAGGCGGATTTACAAATCCACACTGGGACCTTGAGCCCATATACTTCTCACTGGGGCTATTCATTTTTGGATCCATCTATCCAAGAAGCCCCTCTTCTTGGCCAATCTGAAGGCCAGTTTCTTCCTCCTAACTTGTTCTCCTACCCGTCTGGGACACTCTCATCCCAAGAAATGCCAGATCCTTCCCCATCCACTCCCGAGCTAAAAGTGCTGCCTAATACACTCAAGTATGTTTTCCTGGGACCAAATGAAACGCTCCCTGTAATCATCAGTTCAAAATTAACCATGGAGCAGGAGTGCAAACTAACTAAGGTCCTCCTAGAACACAAGGCAGCTATTGGATGGTCTTTATCAGACTTATCTGGTATTAGTCCCTCCTACTGCACTCATCGTATATATACGGAGGAGGAGGCTCGACCTTCTCGCGAGATGCAGCGACGTCTCAACCCTAACATGCGGGAGGTCGTTAAGAATGAAATCATTAAGTGGCTGGATGCGGGTATAATCTACCCGATCAGCGATAGCCCCTGGGTGAGTCCGATTCACGTTGTGCCCAAAAAGGCAGGACTCACCATCCGTGTCAATGACAGGGGCGAATCCATCCCTACACGCACTCCTACATCTTGGAGAGTGTGTGTAGATTATAGGAAACTCAATGCTGCAACCAAGAAAGATCACTTCCCGCTACCATTTATTGACCAAATCCTGGAGCGGTTAGCGGGAAATAAATTTTTCTGCTTCCTGGATGGATTCTCAGGATATAACCAGGTGGCAATAGACCCCCGAGACCAAGAGAAAACCACTTTTACCTGCCCTTTCGGCACCTTCACCTTTAGAAGGATGTCGTTCGGACTTTGTAACGCGCCAGCAACTTTCCAGAGATGCATGCTGGCGATATTTCATGACATGGTGGGTGACTTTCTCGAGGTCTTCATGGATGACTTTTCAATCTTTGGACCATCTTTCGACGAATGTCTTGCCAACCTGACTCGCATCCTTAGGAGATGTATTGATGTAAACCTCATGCTTTCCTGGGAAAAAAGTCATTTTATGGTGCACGAGGGAATTGTTCTTGGACATATCATCTCCGATAGGGGTATCGAGGTTGACAGAGCTAAGCTCGATATCATTGCTGATTTACCTGTGCCTGGTTCTGTCCAACAAATCCGCTCCTTCTTGGGACACGTCAGTTTCTATAGGAGATTCATCAAAGACTTCTCCAAAATTTCTCGACCCTTAACTCATATCCTATCAACCGATGTGCCCTACGACATGGGCCCTGACTGTATACAAGCATTCACGCAGCTGCGTAATGCTGTCACCAAGGCCCCTGTTCTCCAGCCGCCTGATTGGTCCCTCAACTTTGAACTTATGTGTGACGCTTCAGACCTTGCAGTCGGAGCCATCCTGGGACAAAGACGCGATAGACACCCCTTCGTGGTATACTACGCCAGTAAGACGTTGGACGAGGCCCAGCGTAATTATACTACCACTGAAAAGGAACTACTGGCAGTCGTCTTTGGGCTGGAAAAATTCTGTTCTTACCTTCTGGGCTCTCACGTTATTGTTTTCACTGATCACGCGGCCATTCGCCATCTCATGCACAAGAAGGATGCCAAGCCTAGACTGATTCGTTGGATCCTTCTGCTCCAGGAATTTGACATTGAGATTCGTGATAAGGTCGGAGCCCAGAATGTTGTGGCTGATCACCTTTCCAGACTGGACCCTGACCATATTGGACTTACTTTGCCAATTAATGAAGTTTTTCCTGATGAGCACCTATTGGCAATAAATGTGGCAAGTGGACCGTGGTATGCCGACATTGCCAATTACCTTGCTTCTGGATCTCTTCCACGTGGCTGGCCTAAAAACCAGCGCGAGCGTCTCATGGCAGAAGCAAAGTATTATTTCTGGCATAATCCACTTCTTTTTCGGATAGGTGCTGATCAAATCATCCGTCGCTGTATTCCTGACAGTGAGTTCCCCAGTGTGCTATCCTTCTGCCACGATCAGGCCTGTGGAGGCCATTTCTCTGGGAGGAAAACTGCAGCCAAGGTGTTGCAGTGCGGTTTCTTTTGGCCCTCCCTTCACCAGGACGCGCACACTTATGCCAAACATTGCACTAGGTGCCAGTCATTAGGGTCAATGGCACGTCGTGACATGATGCCCTTGCAACACATCCTAGCTGCGGAAATCTTCGACATCTGGGGAATTGACTTCATGGGTCCCTTTCCTCCATCCAACGGCTTCGAATTCATCCTCGTGGCCGTCGACTATGTTTCAAAATGGATCGAGGCTATTCCCGCGCGCCGTGCTGACCATGTTATCTCCACCCGATTCGTCAAAGACCATATCTTTGCGCGTTTTGGGATCCCTCGGGCCATTATCTCGGATGGAGGAAGCCACTTTACCCATGCTTCTTTTCGGGCACTTCTGAGGAGGTACGGAGTCCACCATCGTATCGCATCCCCGTATCATCCTCAGACGAACGGCCAGGCGGAAGTGTCGAACCGGCAAATCAAGCAGATTCTCCAGAAAACGGTTCGGCCTGACCGTAAGGATTGGTCCGACAAGCTGACTGACGCACTTTGGGCGTATCGGACCGCCTTCAAGGCTCCCCTTGGTATGTCTCCATATAGAATCGTTTACGGGAAGCCTTGTCATTTGCCTGTGGAGTTGGAGCACCGCGCTTATTGGGCGGTTCGCCAATGTAACCTCGACCCAGACTTGTGTGAACGAGAAAGGAAACTCCAACTCCAAGAGCTGGAAGAGCTCCGTCGTGAAGCCTATGATTCTGCTCTAACCTTTAAACAGCGCACTAAGGCTTTTCACGACAGCCATGTTCGGCGGAAGGAATTTGAGCCATCTCAGCAAGTTTGGCTCTATAATGCCCGACTCAAATTCTTTCCTGGGAAATTAAAGTCCAAATGGACTGGTCCTTTTCTGGTCTCAAGAACATTCCCCAATGGGGCCGTCGAAATCGAAGATCCCAAATCTGGGCGTAAATTTACGGTCAACGGGCAGCATTTGAAACCCTATCTGACTCATGAACCTGCCCCCGTTGGAGAAACCGTTGCCCTACTGGAGGGTAACTAACTCTTTGCCTCATTCTGAGTCCAGCTGGGGACATTAAATTCAGCGCTTGTTGGGAGGCACCCTAACAGCACTCACCATCCACCATCACTTTTCACACCTCTATCGCAATCACTTCACTTTTCTCTTCACCACCCACCATCCACCCACCCTTCCACCCTGATCTATACCCTGAACCTCAGCTCTTGTTACCCGATCTTCCATCCTTCCTCTGCCTTTCCCTGCATGCATATGAGGACATAGCATTGTTTGGCATGGGGGGGTGGATAGGCATCCATAGGATCCGGGTATGTTATGGTATCATACAGTTCCCACCTATTTATAAATATGCAAAAAAAAAAAAAAAAAAGAAGAAAAGAAAAGAAGAAAAAATAAAAAAAAAATATATATTATAATAAATGGTGTTTAATAATGATCTTGAAGCTGAAACAAAAAGGCAATAAGTGTTTATGGATATTCAACCTCTGTTTTGAAGACTTTCCAGGCCACAAAAGATTGATTCGCTTAGGCTCGGCTTAATTCACTTAAAGCATTGACAAAATAGATCAAGATCTCTCCTAACTAAGGATGTATTCTTGTACCTGAGACACCAGTACAGGATCCGTTGGTTTGCTTTTTCTTGAGAGCTTAAGTAAACTTGGTTCACACTACACATATCAGGAAAGACCAGGTGAACATAAGATCCAACCCTAGTGTTCATTAGGGAAGGTGGAGTCCTTACCTGTGTGCGCAGGTAGACCTTTTATCCCAAGCTTTAGTCTTGTGTTTAGGAGCGACTCTTTCCACCAAAAAGAAACTCTCCC
This sequence comes from Thalassia testudinum, assembly GCA_037157565.1. NCBI lineage: Eukaryota > Viridiplantae > Streptophyta > Magnoliopsida > Alismatales > Hydrocharitaceae > Thalassia > Thalassia testudinum. Next base: position 217,632,934 of record JAZHRO010000031.1, on the reverse strand, counting down.
ACCAAAAAAAAAAAAAAAAGTGTGCTTCAAAATGTGTTGTAAGAGATATACTGACACGTGTTTCGAAAAAAAAAAAAAAAAAAAATAGAAAAGAGATGTTTCAAAAGAGTAAGTATATCTCATAAATGTCTGTATACTTTGTTTTTCGGTGAGTCACACAAAAAAAAAAAAAAAAATCAGAAAATGGGAGTTGAGTTTTACGTCATCATCTTAAGGGTCAATTCGAAGACATGAGCTGAAACTGGGACCAACCTGTACTTAAAAATTCGTGAAACCCTGGGATTGAGTCTTAATGTTCATCTGGTCAGTCTTGATCCATCACTATGCACAAACCATAACCTCTTGAGCTCTCGAGTACGGCAAAAACCTCCTGGGTCCTGGAAATCGTACTTAAGGTTTAAATATCAAGAGTCCTGGTTAGTTGAGAGATGATCTATGTCATGTGAGACTTAAAGTACTGGTATTCTTCTTTACAATTGGTTCTCACAATATTCCATAGTAAACACACCTGTATCACCTCAGAAGAAAATCTTCAGCTTAAGATCATTTCTAAATACTATTTTGCTAGGGACTAGCAAAAGATAGGCATGGGGGTATATGTTTGCACCTCAAAACACGCCTGTAATAACGCCTTCTTGTGCTATTTTCTAGCATTAACATTGCATAATAGGATCCTGTAATCGCATTTGTAAAAACACTTGCATGCATGCATTTAATCAAGAGAGGAAGAGGAGTGAAACAATCGCCTGCATAGTTACATTTTTCTTCAAGTGCCTCCTTGCAAAATCACCCTCTTTTTATTTTTCCTCTTGATTTCTTCTTTTCTCTCCTTCCCGCGGCTGCATCCTTCCCGCGGCTGCACTCTTCCCGCAGCTGCATGCAGCAGCCACGCAGCACTTCTTCCCGTCACTTCTCCCTGCCAACGCCGCTCCCTATAGCTGCAACTCACACACCCTCTCCCTGCTGCAGCCGGCACGCCACTCTCGCCTCCTCTATAAGTAGCTGCAGCTTCATCCTCGTGACGCAGCTGTTGCAGCAACAAAAACCCGCAGCCATCTTCTCCACCGCTTTCCCCTCCCATACGTCGGCCCTCCGTCGAGGAAGCACCCGGCGAGCAGGAGAACCCACTGTGGTGCACACCACCACAGTGGGAGCACCACCGCCCAGCTCTTCGACGAGCCGGTGGGCGTGGTGCATTCCCTCGCTTCATTTTTTCTCTTTAACGCCATTGCCGCCGCTCCAAGCTTCGAAGCTTGAAGCCACGGCAGCAGCAGCAGCAGCAGGTCCTCCCGCTCCTCCGCGACCATCCCCGCAGTCGCTCACCACCTCCGCGTGCGTCTGCAGGGCGTTCCCCGCCTCCGTCTCCGTTCTGTCCGCCTCGCAGTTGCACCTGTAGCCGTCCGCCGTGCGCACTGCAGCGGCCGGTTACGGCCTCGCGCCGACCCCCGCGACCCTCCGCGACCACCGCAGAACCTCCTCCACGCTCGCTCCTCTGCGCCATCGCCCGCTCGTCGCCTTCACGCAGGCCTGCAGAACCCTGCGCGAAGGCGCGCCCGCACCCGCCGTCTTCAGACGTCCGCCTCCGCGTTCAGATGACGCGGCGTCAGACGTCCGCCGCCGCGAGCAGATGTCTTAACTCGCTGCCATCGTCCGCGCTCGCGATCTCTCCCGCCCGCTCTTTCTCTCTCTGGTGCTCTCTATCTCTCTCTCTCTCTCTCCCGCTCTCTCTCTCTCTCTCTCTCTCTCTTTTTCACTCACTCACAGACACACACTACACTAACACACACACACACACCCACACACACACTTACACTATACGTATAGTTATATATAGTAACATATATATACATACATATATATATATATACATACATATATCTATTATATATATATACTTATATACATAGTATATCTATATAGTTATGTATACATACATATATATATAATATATCTCTATATATATATATATACACGTATATATATATCTATATACTTATACATATACTTATATATATATACATATATACTTATATACATATATATATACATATCTATATACTTATATATATACACACATATATATATATCTAGATACATATATACTTGTATACATATATATATATATATACATATATATAGTAATATATATATATACTTATATACATATATATACACATATATATATCTATATATATATATATCTATACATATATAACTATACATTTATATATATATATAGATATATTTACTTATATACATACATATGTACATATACTTTCATGTTATTTATTATACGCTGTATCGCGGGGATATCTGCACCAGTTGCTGATATTCCCTGATACACGCGTACAAAAAAAGCGTGGTCCCATACATCATCCATCCTCCATCCACACTCCACGCGGCACATAGTCGTGTTGGTTGCGTCTCTCTAGACGTCAACTGACTCGACATAGTGCTACACTCCATCGTCACCTCCACCCCCACCCCTTTATATATATACTACATATAAATATATATCTATAGCTACTATATTTACTTTCTATCTGTTAGCTTCCTTCTTAGTAAAAAGATAAAAAAAGGTATAAAAGTGAAAAGATAATCTTTGATTTGCAGGTACCCCCGTCTTGCAAGTAGCAAGACGTGTTTTGAAACTCTGTTTTGGCTAAAAGCCAAGGACACAATTTTGAGGGTGTGCCTCAAGAACAAGGATTACCAGAAAAAAAACCTAAATAAGAAAAATACCAAAAACAGAATAAACGAACGGAAGAGACGCGTTTTAAGGAAAACGTAGAAACTCGACTTGAACCCCACTTCCCTGAGTTCGACCCTGGGCCTAAAAGTGACAAGATAAAATCAATTAGGCCAGGTTAAAAATTTTGTAAAGAGATGGTTAGGTCTGAATTAGGTTAACCACTATACACATTTCAACGATAAAAATATCATATTAACAACCTATCCGGGCCGACCATCAGGTTTGTTGCCCTAGACATTTCCAGGAGAAGTTAGGGTGGTTCCTCCAACCCGAGTTATAAGTGTTGGAATACGGGTTGGACCTAACATTCTCCTGCATTGCATGCACATCCTCATAGGCCGAGGATGGAGAGAAGAAAGGATCAGAAAAACTGGGATCAAAGGCCCCAGTTTGGAACCCATAAGGTTTTGAGAAATCCTGGCTCATAGGTTGAGTCGATTCAAGTTGTTCACGAATTCCCACCCTGTGGGAGCTCGTGAGGAATGGAATCCTGAATTCTGGGATTGAGTGGGTATAGAAGTGTTTCCTGAATTCCCAAACATCCATTCTCTTAGCAACCAAGTCCGTTTTATCCAGTTTATTACAAATCAATTCCATGTCAAATGAATGAGAATCCTAGATCTCATTAGCACTTGACCTGGGTTGTTGGGACCAGTTGAATGCATCCATGCAGGCATGATTAATTGAGTTCTCACTCATATCCTCAAATAGGTCGTATGTGCTATCTGCATCCCTGTTGAGGAAATTGCCTCCGTAGGAAGCCTCCACGGGATTACGGAGTTGCTCCACCAACCCGTGATGGAAAATCAGCACGAGTTGCCATTTTGGCACCTTATGGTGTGGACATTTTCTCAAAAGTTCCTGGAATCGCTCCCAGGCACCATGAAACGGTTCCCTCGGCCGCTGGGCGAAAGTGGTAATCGCCCGTCGCAAGCCATTGGTCCTTCCTATAGGGAAGAATTTCTTCATGAAAGTCGACCTAAGTGCAGCCCAAGTTTCTTTTAGCCTTCCTATGGTCCGATACCAATGTGCGACTTTATCCCTGAGAAAGTGGGGGAAGAGCCTCATGATCATTTGCTCTTCGTTCACATTCCTTGTTTTGGTGGTCTAAACCAAAGTGGTAAGATCCTCCAAGTGCTGGAATGGGTCCTCCGAGCCAAGCCCATGAAAATGCTTAATCAAGGTTAAGACTTGGGGCTTGATTTCTATATCTCCTGTAGGAATCATGATGTCAGGACATTCCCCATAGTTTGAAGGATCATAAAAATCCTTCAAGGGCCGAGCACCCTGACCATTCATACATTGGAACCATTGCTGCATCTGCTGCATTTCTTCCAACTGCCTTTGAATTAGCTCCTGCTAGTTTGGGAGCGGGGGAGGTGGTTGTTAATCAGCCATGGGATCTGCTTGTCTAAAGCTCAACCTTCTCCTCCGGGAATGGTCTAAAGGTCCTTCCAATCTAGGGTTCAATGACCTCCTTCCAAGCATGCACTGGAAGGAAGTCGAAAATATGGGGAATAAAGGGAATCCTACAGCACAAGAATACAAGCCCATCCTTAGGTTGGGTAGCCTAAAGGTCTATAGACTCTTAGAATCCATCCTAAGATTATGGACGATTTACTTTACTTATGTCCAGGCAATCCAACCAGTTAGAAGGTGGGACTAGGGAGAAGGTTCTCCTTTGGATTGTTCCTCTGGTTCCTAGTGTACCCCCCAGCAGTGGTCGTTTGATGCTACTTCCCTAGCTAGACATCAGTGCAGGGTCTACTCAATTTTAATTAGGTTAATCGTGAATAATCTCAATCTGGATCCCGTAGAGCAAACCAGTCCTTAAGGCCAACGTCTACTCAATTTTAATTAGGCTTGGGACAATGGTGCTTCTGGAATGTTATGGGTCCTTAATGGGTTGTGCCCTTAATGATTTGTTTGAGAATGTGTGAATGTGCACAACCAGGAGGTTTTCAAGTAAGATTATTAATAATGAGGTGAGTTTTAGAGTTCGAATCTTGCTTAATAGCTTTTAGGATTCAAATATTAGGTGCTTTCAGCCAAGTTTTGTGAGACAAACCAAGTTTGTTTTTAAAAGAATGTGTTTAAGTATCTTCCTTTAGAAATCAAGAAAAATATGTAGTACATGGCTTGACCTAATTATTGAATCCTATGAGGCAGCTACAAAATTAGCCTCTTTTAGATTAGGTGGTGCGGCCTAAACAATTCAATCAATCATCTGAAATGCACCACCGATTAAGGCACACAAAAAGGTGATGAACCTAATATGATTTCTATTCTCTTATGTGTTGACTTCGTGTATCGGGTCCATAGGTCGGAATCCTAGTTGAGTAGATGAAAACCAAGTCAGGTTATGTGCCTCTGATATAGGTGTATAAAGTGTGTAAATTGATTCATACCACAGAAAGTATCTTTTATTTTTTTATTAAAAATGCGGGGGTGAGGTGGGTGAAGGTGGCAAACAAGACAAACAATTCTATCCTAGGGTTTATGCAAACACCTAAGTAGATCAAGTCTTGGTTATGGGTATGGCGAAATGAAACCAGTGGAGGGGGAATGCAGGGGACACTTACAAAACACTCACCCGCACTTTACTCTGGTGTACCACTCTTGGATCTCCATGCTAAGGTACCTGCAAGACAGTAGATCAAAGACAAGCGAGGTTAGTGCTATGTAAATGCAAAGAAGCATGGAAAACAATAAAGTAATTTCTATTGCCTCCCTGGCAACGGCGCCAAAATGAACGTGTGAGTTTCGCGTGTTTGAAATCAGAGTTACGAGTAACCCATCATCGTAGTTGCAAAACTCATAATGAAATAAAATTTATATCGAAACTCCAAGGGAGTCCCGGGTCGTACATAGCGAGGCAACGTTTACTTTGTATGAAAACCGTGCTTCAATTTATTTCTTTTTGTTGTTTTAGGGTTTTGTTACTTTTTTTTTTGTTTTTGAAATAAAATGACAATCAATCACAAGAGAGAGATAGAATTGAATATGATATATTGCAAGAATGTCGATTACAATAATATAGAAAACATAAAGAGAGAGGGAGGTGAGAAGAAATCTCCCGAAGTGGCTATTCGGTGAGACAACAATGCCTGGCGAAAGCTTGGATGAAGGAGTTGGGAAGCAGGATGATGGAGGTGAGAAGCGGGAGGACGTCAGGTAGAGGAAAGCTTCAGTGCAACTCCACAATGGAGGTGAGAATACGGAGATGATCTGCTACCGGAATGGAGGTGGGAGGACGGCTCCAAGGCGACCTACGAATGGGGATGGGAAGTTGGAGGAGTACTTGGTGGGGTAGAGGTTCACTATACTAATTGGCACCTTGGGAGCTTGAGAGCAAGCTCTAATAGAGAGTTGGTAGGCTTGTTAGAGCTTGGGAGTAGGTGGGAGTAGAGTAGGTAGAGATGGTTTGGAAGGGACGGGGTGTTGCTCCTTTTATAGTTGATGAAAAGAGGCTAGAATAGGCATGGGACCATTAGTGACTTCCAAGCCTTCGCTAGAAGTGTCATTGTAGGCAGCTCACTCCCGCTCACGCCCATAGCTAGCTTTGCTGGGGTGCGAAGAAGTAGTGATGGCTGTAAGCATCGCTATATGTCTGCCAAGCTGTCATTGAAGGCTGGCGGTAACCGAGCACGAACCTGCCCCATGCGCACTACGCTGTCCTGTCTCATGCGCACTGCTGGTCAGTGTTGGAGCTGTGCATGCACTGGCTGGATTGAGAATGGGGGGGCTGTGGGGATTCGAACTCGCGCCCCTACCTTGCAAACCGTCGCTCCTACCATTGTGGCATGTCCGCATGTGCGTCATGAGGAGTTGCAGCCATGTGGCAAGGGCGAGCTCTTAGCCACTGTCTTTTCATTCAACGGCTGAGATCACTTGATGGGCATCCTATGGAGATGTGGCGAGTGGCTTTGGGCACTCCACATGGTGCCACGTGGCACCATCTAGACCGTCCACCCTTCATTTCTTGCAGAGGATGACACGGTGCTTGGATCGAGGTGATTTCAACGTTGTTAGATTGCGATCATTGCTTTGGATCCATCCGTACGGTCAGATTTTTCATCTGAAGTCCGTAAGGATGTTTCATTGCCTCCTGGCCATATAAAATGATGGAATTAATATACAAAACATACGACTATCCTAAATGCCATGCAATGGATGTTATGAAGTATTTATAACATGATATGCAATTCTAAGCCTTGGAACTATCATAAATAAGCATTTTATCATGAATTCATGTGTGTTTATCACTCCTCAATGTATCCTTCCACATCTTTTACACATTTCCAATCCTATCCTCTTACCACCATTTATCCCAAGGATGATTACTCTTCCGACTTTACTTGTAATTACCCATGTACTAGTTGGGATGACTTTGATTGGGGATATGAATATGAACCTCAGTGTCTAGGGCCTAACCCTAGACAACAAGACTACGATTACTATCTTCTCAAAGCTTCAAAGATTATAGATCTCCACCCTTTGATGACCAACCTGATCAGATCTACAACCATGAAAGATATGCTGATTATAACACCTACCCTCCCCAGTATTCCATTGAAAATAGGCCATCTCCATTCTTTCAACAACCTGAAATGACCTTCTATCAGGGAGGGATTTGAGAACCTTGATATCTTGACTCCCCTAGATTTAACCCAAACCCACCAAAACCTCGGTTTAGGTGAACCAAATCCAAGATACAATGTTGGCTAACTTGAGAAACACCATCTAATCTTTAGAAGCTCAGCCAACACCATGCACTGAAGCATTGGAGCCTATGATTAAAATGATTGATGAGTAGAATAGCTCTTTATTGGATTTGCTCCAAAGCATTAGGGATAGGGACCTGGGTGAGTTTCTTCTTGGGAAGTTGTCGAGGTTGAGGATGAAATTTGTGGTTGCACTGGTCAAATCTTAGGATGATTCTCAAGATGAACCCTCTTCAGGAGAGCCAATGTCTGAACCTGCTCAGGCACCTGTCGGGGGGGATACATATTCTGAGATTGGAGATGACCAGATTGGTCTAGAGCAACCACTTGAGGATGAACCGATTGATTCACCCGAGATCCTCAAGTCAGGAAACGAAGAAAATTATGTCTCCTTGGATCATGAAATGATATATGATTTTGAGACATATATAAATGAGGATCATGAATTGTTTGATTCTAAGGGTGAAGAATCTCATAGTGAAGTCTCACTTGAGCGAAAGGAAAATGATTTTAGTGAGACAAACGAGCTTAAGGAATCTGATAAGTCATTTGATAGCCCAACTATTGAAGATTCTAATTCAGTTGGGGTTAACTTGGAGGATCCAAATCTTGATGATTCAATCAGTGACCCCATTCCTCTTCTGCACCCCAAAGAGCTGACTTTTGGGATCATTGTGCCCAACTCAATCTTGATTCAACCACAATTTTTGGACTTGGGTAAATCTTGTGGGGTGAGCGGTATGTTAGAGGTTTCGGAACTTGAGCACTTGATGTTGGAGGATAGAAATGAAGAAATGAAAATTTGGGAGGTTAATTTTAAGGGAAAACAAGTTTGGATTTAAGGGTTTCTGTTGACCTAAAACCACCTACTTTCTACCAAGACCCTTACCCTATCTTTCATGTGCGACCCATGCCTGGAATAATTGACTATCTTTTAGAGCTGAACGCTAAGTGGACATCTGAACCTATTAAACCATCATTACTCATTGTCCGAAACTTTGGTCTTGGGTTGCACACCATTAAATCGTAGGCCCAACCCTGTAAATACTACAATCTTTGGTTTTGGGTGATTTTCATCCAGAACCTTAGAATGACTCGATCCTGGGGCATGGGTTTGCGCCATAACTTGGTCTACATCTGTGGACATATTCTATTGGCAGGTTTGAGGATCAATATTTTTATTTTGATTCTGACTTGCACTTGTGAATTCTCAATTTCTTCCTTATATGTATTTTATGCCTAGCTGAAGGCGTTAAATTTAGCATGTGTTTATATTTCACATTCTTTGTAGAGCTGATCGAATTTCTCATGATGTTTAGGTGATATTCTGTTTACTCCACCCTTTTCATGTCTTTCTTTTAAAAATGTGGACATTGCATAATTTAGTTATTGTGGGGTGGATAATCAATTCTTGAGATCATTTTGTTAACTCCATAGAATTTCTTTTAATTCTTATAAAAAAATTTTGAAAATTCGAAAAAGAAGAAAAAAAGAATTAGGAGAGGAGAACTTAGGCATTTGGAAGTTATTAACTTTACGAAATGATACGATAAGACCTAGACACTTAGACTCTTCAAGTCTTCGAGCTTAATTAGCCCGAGTGTCCACTCGAATGTGAACTTAGTCTTGAGTCCTCGCCAATTAAAATTCTTTCTAATTTGGTAAATAAATTGTGATGATAAGTATGAGACTTATCAACCTGCCCTTTGATTTGGGGGGACTTTAAGCCTAGACATCTACACACCTTTTTTACACTGCCTCACTTTTTGATGGTTTCTTTGGAAATTGGGTATTTAATGAACTATCTAGGGTGGTATGGCTGGCAAGTTATTGGTGGTAACAGCTAATCGGCTTGTTGTTTAATGCCCAGTCACAAGACCATTTTCATTGTACTACCTTTAGGTAAATCTTAGATTAAGGAAGCCACCTACCTAAAAGAAAAGAAAAATAAATAAAAAAATAAAAAAAAGGAGAGAAAAAAAAAGTAATAAAAAATCGCACTTCACCGCACGAGTATGGCTGGCAAGTTGTCGTGGGTAATGGCCCATTGGCCTGTTGTCCAGAACATAGTTCACAAAAAATGTGCAATAATTCCCAAAACACTTAGGGAAGAAGTGGGGAAGTAGAATAAACTGGGGAGATATACATTGGGTTCACCCTTGTGTTGACCCCATAAATAAAAGTAGGGAGAAAGCTACCATTCGGAAAGATAAACCTCTAGGCAAGGTCACCTAGGGTCGTAGAAACCTGAAGTATGTTTTAACGGTCGCATTTTCGAGTCTTGGGCTGATTGGGTAGCCGTAAAAAGTTATCCCGGAACTCTCGAACTCCAAAAGTACAAAAAATTAGAAAATAAGAAATAAAAGCAAAAAAAATGTATCTTCCCTTTTCAAATAAGGCGAGGACTTGGGTGGTCTGCATTCTTGCAGACACCCAGGTATTGTTGAGATTTCATTGTTTAGAACCTTTGTTGAAATTTTCTATTGTTAATAAATGACTTAGGCCTAAGAGATTTAATCCTAATTTTTTTTTTTAATGCATAGCATGTAGTTTAATTTTGCTAAGGGCTAGCAAAAGATATGCATGGGGTATGATATAGACACATCTATTTAGGTTAAAATGCCTATTCATGCATGTTCCTAGGCTTAAATTTGCATTTCATGTTGTAAATATTGCATAGCATGCATCATTCTGCATTTAGAGTAGTTATATATATTTTGGGTTAATTAGGAGCTTTTTATGGTCAGGAGAGAAGAAGACTTATTTCAAGGCCTCAGATGGACGATCGAACCGTATGGATTTGATTAGGACGATGATCGGGGTCTAACGCCTCCGAAATCATCTAGATCGGAGTCCTATAGCATCAGACGAAGATTGGGAAAGATCAATAGCTAGGGGGGGAATGTGACATCCATACAATATTTGGATAAAAAATCTGACCATACGGATGGATCTGGAGTAACGATTGCAGTCCGGCAGTGTGGGAATCATCTCGATCTGAGCACCGTGGCACCGTCTACAACAGAATGAAGATGGATAGCCTAGATGGCGCCACATGGTGCCATCTGAACCACCCCTAGGCATCCGTAGAACTTCCTTTTCCTCCGAGCGAGAGACCTCCATCATTGATTTTGCATCCAATGGTTGAAGCGGTTGAGCCTTAAAACGTAGCTGCGACCATCTAACTCCTGTAGTGCATTGGTGAAGCGCTCACTGCTCAACTAGCTACCATGGGATCGAGCCCCATCAAAGTTCTCAATCCATCAATTGAGCGCATGACACAGTGCATGGCCAGCCACAGCGTAAGCATGCATGCGCATAGCCAGCGTAGTGCCAGTGTGCAAGCATGCGTGTGCGACCAGCGGCGCACGATGCGTGGACCAGTTGCATGTGGGTGAGTGCTTGGTTGGCGCTAGCCTACAGCGACACCTGAGCTAGACCTACAACGATGTTTACAGCCATTGCTAATTGTTTGTAGGCGCAAGGCCAGCTGCACGTGCTAGCAGGCATGAGTTGGCTACAACGATACTTATAGTGACGTCCTGGAGGTCTCTAATGGTCCCATGACTATTCTAGCCTCTTCTCCTCCACTATAAAAGGACCTACACACCCTCCCTTCGAAGCCATCTCTACCTACTTTGCTCCCACCTACTCCCAAGCTCTAGCAAGCCTACCAATGCTCTGTTAGAGCTTGCTCTCAAGATCCCAAGGCACCTATTAGTGTAACAAAACTTTGCCCCACCAAATACTCCTCCATCTTCCCATCCCCATTCATAGGTCACCTTGGAGCCGTCCTCCTACCTCCATTTCGGTATCAGATCATCTTCGCCTTCTCACCTCCATTCTGGAGCTACGCTGAAGCTTTCCTCTACCTGACGTCCTCCTACTTCTAACCTCTATCATCCTGCTTCCCAACTCCTTCCGAGCTTTTGCTAGGCACCGTCGTCTAGCCGAATGACCGCTTTGGGAGATTTTTTCTCATCTCCCTCTCTTTTTATGTTTTTTAGATTATTGTATTTGACATTCTTGCAATATATCATATTCGATTCTGTGTCACTCATGTGATTGCTTTTTTTTTTTTCAAAAACAAAACCACAAAACACCCAAAAAAAAAAAAATAGAAGCGTAGTTTCCATACAAAGTAAACGTCGCCTCTTTGTGTTCGACCTGGGACTCCCTTGGAGTTTCGATATAAATCATATTTGATCACGAGCTTTGCAACTACGATGACGGGTTAGTCGTAACCTTGATTTCAAACATGCGAAACCCATGGGATTAGGTGTAAAGGGGTGCTCCAAGCGAACTCAAGCTCTTGCTCCAACACTATGGGTAGAGCACTGTCAAAGACACTTGAGCTGCAAAATGCCCCTTAATGCTCCGTCTAAGCATAGGAAATACAGATATTGACCAGCACCAACGGGGTAACATGTTGACATTGCATCCTCAAAGGGGGCATTTTCCTCCTTCTTGGCAGTGGGAACTTAACTGAATCATCTACTTCGAATTTCACTAAGACTAATCAAGGGGTTTTTCTAAAATAATTTTTAGCTGTTGGATGTGTGTGAAATTTAGCACAAGACTTTTTGCAAGAGTCACAAGTTTTTGAGTAGGAAACTAAGTCAAGTAATTTCTAGGTTACAAAAAGAGATCAAGTCACCTGAATCATCACAAGTTTAGGTGGAATTTGAAGAAAGATACTTGAACTAGTCTAGGGATAGACCCAGAAATACTAAAAATTGGATCCGCATTCTAGTCCCTAGTTTATTAAAGATTAAATCCCATTGTACCTAAAAATGAATCTTTCAACCTTAGTCTCGATTTTCAAAATTTTCCTCAATGAGTTTTATGATTTTTCTATAGTGAGATGCATGCGAAAGAAAAGTTGCATATTTTTTGGTTTTGAAAATTCTGAATTGATCGTAAAAATTTAAAAACACCCCCCCATTCTTATAATATGCAATGATCACATGCATTAGGAGGGAAAAGAGATCACCTTGGTAAGAGCTGGTCAATTTCAGGATGGTCAAAACCTGGGAAAAGAAAAGAAAAAAGAAAGTAGGAGAAATGATGGGTTACCTCCCATCCAGTGCTATCTTTTATGCCTATTCACCCGGGCATGAAGTGATGCATGGAAGACGGATAGTCATGTACAAAATTGGACACATGAATGTCATTGTGAAAAAGGTCTTCCTCGGGATCCCCTAAAAGATGATTGGTAAAAATATGGGGATCAAACTGAGGTGGAAAAATGGAAGGATGACCCGAGTCTTGCCAAGGTTTGAGTTCATGATAGATGCCATACTCAGTCGAGTCTGATTGTAGATCTAAGGGAAAGGGAGTGGGAGAGAAGTCGGTGTGATGAAGGGTGGGTGGTTCAGGTGGAAAATTAGGAAGATTTGAAGAATGAAGGTCAAACCCTAATTGATCTGAAATGTCTTTGACAACATAATCATATTTAGAATATGAATCAATAAAATCTGGATCAATGGTCCTCAAAGCAGAGTCGGAATTTATCAACATAGATTTCTCAATTACTGCTTCCATTTTATTATCAGCGTCCTCAAAAAATTCATGATCAATGGACCTCTTGGAAGCTTGGAAAATATCTAATGAGATAGTCTGGTTACCGCAACTTATATCCATATTTCTGGAATGACAATTGATATTAACTTTTGCATTAATCAGAAAAGGTCTTCCAAGGATGACAGGGGCATTTTTGAGAGCCTCAGGTACCTCTATGTCAAGGACCAGAAAGTCAACTAGAAATAGACAATTTCGGACCTTGACAATAATATCCACGACAACTCCCCACGATTGAATGGTACATCAGTCAGCCAATCGAAATTGAGCCTTAATAGGTTTTAATTCAGCAAATCGAAATTCGTCGAATAAGATTGGGGGAATGAGATTAATAGAGGCACTTAAGTCAAGAGGGGCACGATAAAAGGTGGTGGCATTTATGACAACCAAAATGAGTGGTGCACCCGGGTCCATTTTCATGAGAGGCAACTTTCTTTGTACAACTTAGCTCCCTGTCTCAGAAAGGACCACCCTTCCTAGATTTTGGGCCTGCTGCTTTGGAGTACACATTTCTTTCAAAAATTGAGCATAGGTAGGGAATGCATCTAGGATGGGGATGTTAGTCTCAGCTTGCTCAAATAAGTCCAAAAGATCTTGTTGAGAGAGCTTTGATTTCTTTCTCTTAAAAGGATTGGATTGCAATGCTTGAGGTAAGGAATAGGATTTGAATCTTGTGTTTTTGGTGTTTCCTTTTCTTCTTCCTAATTGGGGTTAGGAGAGTCACTTTGCATAGGTTGAGAGTGGGTTGCATTTGTTTGATGTGAAGGCCCTGAATCAGTGGTGGTTTTCCCACTCCTCAATGTATCTGCATGTGTAGTTTGGTTATACTTGGGAGGAGGTGGGGGGCCGATTGTTCATAGAAACCTGGTTGGTGCTGAGGTATCGAGTTAATGGGAGGCTAATTAGTGTGGTTCTGATTTTGATTTCCACCTGGATGTTGGTTCCTTTGATTGACAAGGCTGGGTATGGGCTGGGATGGTAAATGTCCTACAGGTCTCTGGGTCGGAGTAACCTCAACTTGATTATGGAGATTGTTAATAACATGGGTTACTTCTGACATCTTGCTTTGTATTCCCTACAAGGTTTTCATCATCTGGGCATTGGTGTCTTCTTGGGATGGCCTAGGTTGATAGAAAGTCTGATTTGAACCATACCCTCCAAATGAGTTTTGTTGTTGGTGAGGAACCAAATTGGTAAAGGAGTGAGTCAGGTAATTCTTCCAATTAGAGGAATTTTTAAATTGCTCTTGGAGGGCGGAAATATTTTTAGTGGGGCTATGATTTGGATATGTGTAATTCCTCGATGAACCAAAAAATGCCTCAGAATATTGATTATACTAAGTAAAGGTAGTATTTAGATTATGCAAATTTTCTCTCTTTGGGATGTTAGATGGGGTTAGATGTGGCACCTGTGGAGCTTGGGTAGGTGTGGCAAGTCTCCCTTGGTTGTTATAGCCCTAGTCAATTATTGTTGATTAGCTTGTAGTTGAGCCACCTGCTCAGCTATCATGGAGTAAAGATTAGGTGGGGGGGTTGATTAGGTAGCTCTAGGGCAGGTAGATAGGGGATGGAAAGATCAACGTGTTGATTAGATTGTGGGTTAGAGACCTATTTTGTTTTTCCATTTTTAAAATGCAAAGAAGAGGAAGAATGCATGAAAAGTCTTTTTGTGTGGGGGCAAAATAAAGTGGTCCCTCCAAGTATGGAGTTTGGGACCACCGCTAGTGCAATAATGGAAGAAACCAGTAGGAGAAGAGGGAGGATGAGAGAAGTGTGCAATCAAGTAACAAAATTCTAGACTGAACTTAAATGTGACTCCCTAAAAATTAACCTAACACTTGGTCTATCTAGGAAATAAGAAATCAACAGTGGTTATCCATTCCCTCAACAAATCTAGTTATGCTGAATAAGGGGAGGGTTGGGCCCAAGCATGTCCCAGGGAAATTACTGGGGGCATGTATAAACCCATGCCTAGTTGTCTAACACAACCCCTCGGCCTAACACCAGATATAGATGAAGGAATTGGTATCAACTAAAGAAAACTTAAACCCTAAATAGCAAGCCTAGGTTGATGAAACCTTAGGGGTCAAGTTACTACAAAATTTTAATTAGGTCTATGAGCTTAAACTGCACAAGGAATGTGATGGGCGTTGATTGGAATAATGCCCGATTATTTCCTTTTTTTGGTGTGTGTGCGAATTGGGCAGGAAGTGGTGCCTAAGCCAAATAAAGTAGGTCAGCAAACAAGGATTTTTGTTGAACTGTTTAAGGGTTTTGATTAAGATTTAAAGTCTTTTAAAATTCTCACTTATTAATGATTCAAACAAGGTTTTCATGTTCCACAAAATAATATCAAACAAGTTGTTATTGGTGGAGGTCAATTCCTTTAAAATTGATGTAACTTGGAATTCCTAGCTATGCAACTCCTAAAAATGAGTCTCGTTTTGAAATCTTTTTAGGTGGTGGTCCAAACAAGACAAACAACACCACCACTTGATATCAAATTGTTGACAAGGCAAAATCGGGTTTTAAAATAAAGCATTGTAATATAGCCAAAATCGCTTTGAAAACAAATGAATTTTACTACTCGAAGTTTTAAATATGAGGTCGAACACAAGGAGCAAATTGGGGTCTAAAAATCAAGAGCACAACTTTTAAATTTGATATAATATGCAATGAAAAATGAGAGTTACAATGCAATAAATGTAATTAGATCCACAAGAAATCAATGTATCTAGAAGCACAAAAAATATGAACGTCTGATGTGAAAATCAGACATCTTAAATGTGAAATTGCTATAGTGCTTCTCTTCTTTAATTTCTGTCTGATCTCCTCCTTCTTTCTTTTCTTTCTTCTATTCTCTGTCTCTGACGGCCTACTTCCTTCTTGACTTCTTCTCTGATCTCTTCTTTCTTCGCTCTGGCCCTTGCCTTCTTCATCCTCTTCATTCTCCTTTCCTGTTGTCCCTGACTTCAGCTCTTCTTCAGCCTTGCTCCTCTTCTACTTTGCCTTCTCCTTCCTTAGTTGCTCAAGCTGCCTCTTCTTCTTCCTTGGCTCCCTCTTCTTCTTCTTTCTTTGGCTTCCTCTTTTTCTCCTGAGAGCAAAATCTACCCCTACCCTCCACGCGATCTCTCCTCTTCTTTCTCTCTTATGCTCACTCTCCCAAAGCCTTCTTGGGTTAACAGGTTGGGTATGCATGCTCGGGACTAGGCACACCAGCGTGCATGGTGTGCGAGGAGTGCATGGGTTAGTCGGGTATATGGGTCAGGGCCAGGTTCACGTGGTGTGGGATCAAGGCGAGGCGGTGGGTGAGTGGGACCTCACCCCGTGGTCAGGAGGGGATAAGCCCCTGACACTTTTTCACTTTATATCACAACACCCGTTCACTATCTTCCGAGGTGGGACTAAATGTCCCACCTTCCTCGCAGGTGCCCGTAGCAGACGTTCACCTCAAATTGTAGCAACTGCATGGACGCTTGCTGCCAATAGCTGGGATGGAGATGTGCACGAAGGAGGTTCGTGCGACCTGGTATTTGGAGCCTGGGGCATGGAGTCCTAGAACAAGCTTGCAAGCAAGCTTCGTCCTCCATCAATGGAAACTAAGACCTGAACCCTGTTAGCAAGCAAATGGCCTTGCGGCCTCGTCAAAACACATAGGGAGCTTTGCCTGAACACGGCGAAGGTGATACGGTGGTCGGCATGGCGAGGGGTGGCTTGAGCGTGCGTGCTTAGGTCACCCTGTGCGTGCGAATATGGGTGTGTTCAGGGGGTGTTCTGGGAGTGTGTCGTGATGAATGGAATGAGGGGTTTGTGTCAGTGAGGTGTGGCGTAGCTGATGAGGTAGTTGGCGAGGTGGATGGAGGCATGCAGCGGCGGGAACACCTCGTTGGTGGTCTGATCGGAGGTGGAGAAGGGGGAGGTGGTTTACGAGCGTCGAGGCGTAATAGCAGAAATAAATGGGAGAAAAATGATGAGAAGAGAGAGAGAACTTATCTGAGGGTGGTTAGAGTGGAGGAGCAAGCCGGTTTGTACTGCCGTTGCCGGAGGCAAAACTCCCAGTGGAAGGAGGACGGCGACGACGAGAGGGTAGCAAGAGCATCGGCTGGTGCGGCGCGACGTGGGCGAAGGGGATAAAGGTAACTCTGCCACTGGTATTGTGGTAGTGGGACGAGAGAGAGGGAAAAAATTCACCGGAGCTTACTAGGTGGTTGACCGGAGGCGAAGAGAGGAATTGGGGGGTATCTCAGGACAACTCAAGCTTTGCTTTTGTGGAATGATCTGGGCACAGTTTTATAGCCCTTGGAAAAGGGTCTTGTGCTTGGAAGCCAAGCTTCCAAGCACGGAAACCTCGCCTGAGATGGAACGTTAAAAAGACCCAAATATCTCATGCATTCGCATGAGAGATTGGGTACAAATTAGGGCTTCAAATTAGGTTCACATGAGAGATTTCTCAGAGAATCTCCCTTTCAAATTTGCAAGGGATTCTCTGTGGAATCGTGGAGTTCTTTCCCTCGAATCTTCACCGGTGTAGGATTCCCTCTGCTATAATGGTGGAGGGACCTAATTTCAAAGAATGACGAGGAAGTTAGGGGGGCTTCTGTAAAGGTTTTCAAAAGTTAGGGGTAGAAATGTTTGGGCTGGACCTGTTTGCAAAGTAGGTCAAGGTGCATTCCCCTTAAGTCCAATTTTGGTACAAACCTAATTTGGACCTAAGAAATCTAATGGTGAAGTTGGATTTTTGTTTTGACCATGTTTGACTAGGCAACTTACACAAAAACCCAATTTAAGGCAAACAATTGACTGAGACCCCAATTTAGGTCAAAATAGGTTTTAACAGCCAAATTGAAGGTTCTAAACGCTAGAGGATATTTTTCCATGAATTTTAAAGGGTTTAGGTGAATTTTATCCTGACTAGAACCTTGTTAAATTAAGTGGGTCTGTTTTAGGGTTATAAGAAGTCATTTAATTCCTAGATTTCACATGAACCATTTTCTATTTGAACCAACCCACTTTTTATCTTGTTAGGACCATTTGACCTTTGTTTATCCCATGAGAAATCCCGTTGTTGTATTGCATTGGTCAAATTGCAGTTTTACCCCTTATTTCTTGCTTTTCGTTTAGAAGGGTTATTTCTTGAGTTAGGACCTCCAATTGGTTATGTAGGTGCTTTTGTTCTCTTTTCTATGTCAGAATGAGCTAGTTAGGGCTCATGATGGTGTTCCCATCATACCCCCATGCATAGCTTTTGCTAGTCCCTTAGCAAAATTTTAAGGTTTTAACTTTTATTCTAGACCATGAATTCCTTTCACAAATTATGATGAGTGCTTTTTCCTTTCTTTTTGATTAGGTTGGAATGCCGATAGTAGGCCTAGAGGTACTCAAGTATCAACTAAGCTCCTGACCTGACCAACTCTAGCCTCGATCCTCTACGAAGGTTTTTAAGGCCTGTAGGAACTATCCTAAGGTTCGTTAGACCACGCAGTTAAAGTACCTGTGCTTGTAACGTATTTTAGCCTCAATTTAGTTTGCTGTGCATTTTTTTGTAAGAGAGACAGAGGATTTATTTGTTTGGAGAGTTTTCTCTCTCATTTCTTTTTTATTTCTAGCTTCAGATTGGCTTCTCAACACGGTCTGCATTGGATTCCTCATCCCCATCATCAATCCTCGAAGGGGCCCTAGCATTCGATGCTTCGTGATAGCACTGCCCATGGAAACCCCCAGAACCCTGGCTTTCAAGATTTCGAGATAATCTCACCCATGGCATTTTGTAGCTAAATCCAGACCCTGGCAATCGACATTTTGTGATAATGCTACCCATGGCATCTAAACCAGCATAGGGTGCTTACATGCCCCTAGTAGGATATGTAAATATCCTAGGAGACAAGCACTGAGGAGACGATATGTTATTACGCATCTTCGAGGGGAATTTCCCACCTCTCCACGCTAGGAACTCATCCAAATCAACTTGTGTTGATCGGCCGCTCCTAATCTAGGCGACGTTTTCAGAACATTTAAATGCTTTTACATGATTTTGATAGTTATGCGCACTTAACCAGACTGTGTGTGGATTGGGGTGCTTAGGTTATCGAGTCCCGCAAACCAAAGGTCAGTTAATGAGGCCGAATACTCCTTAAGCCTTAGACCTAATACTCAAGCTTCGCATTTTCCTCAACCTCTTGAGGACTATCTTGATCTTAGCGGATACTTGAATTTTTAAGCCTAAGAGTCTAGCCCAAGAGGCCTAAGATCAGCGTTCCTTCTAATTTCTTTTGTGTCTCATTAGCACTTTTTTCCTTCATTTTTCTTTTTCTTGATCTGGTCTAGAACTTCGGTTAATCCCTTAATTTCTTACTAATGACTATCTCTTTTTTCTTTTTCATTTCGTGCTCCTTTTTTGACATTTTTCTCTTTTCCTCCTCATTTTCTCCTCATGATTTGTATAGCCTCAAAATTTTCTCTCACCTCAGTATTTTTTGTTCTTTTTCAAGATTTTTTTCATTTTTTTGTTTTTTTTGTGATATGTGATTTTTTTGTTGAAACCATTTCTTGTAAGATGAGTTTTCATGGTATTTTGCACTTTCATACCCCCCCATGCCTACAATTTACAATGTTCCCATTGTAAATTAGGTGGGTTCGAATTCAGATTAGATCATACATTAGAACAGGTTTTGGGTGGGTGAACAGGTCATGGTGACTGTTGCGAATGATTTCTAGACTTGTGTATGGGTACCTGAGGTGGAGTCGGCTGTTGTAATGGGTGCACCCTAAAGTGCAATATGAATTCAGCATAGGAATGTCAAGAAAGGTTTCGGGTTTTTCAAGCATGGCGGGTTGCCTCCCGTTAAGTGCTGAGTTTTACGCCATTGGTTGGGCGCAATGAGCTTAGGGAGAATGGAGGGTAAAGGATATCTCAGCCAAATTTGTATCGGTCAAGTCAATGAATGGTTTGAGTCTCTGACTATTCACGACAAAAGGTTCGGAATTGTGGTTGAGTGGAATGATCTCAAAGGGTCCATTTCCAAAGATTCGTCGGACGAGGTGGGGTCCGATTCATTTTGATCGTAGCTTTCCTGGGAATAGTTTAAGCTTGGCATCGAAGAGTAGGACCTTTTGGCTAGGATGGAAGATCTTTCTTGATATGTGCTTGTCGTGAAAGGCCTTAACCCACTCTTTGTAAATTCACTAGATCTCATACGCATCGTGGCGTAGTTCATCGATCTCGCTCATTTGAAGCTTTCTATGGGTTCCTGCCTTAGAAAGATCTAGGTTTCAATTTCATACTGCCTAATAGGCTTTGTGCTCCAACTTGACGGGGAGGTGACATGCCTTCTCGTACACCAATCTGAAGGGAGACATACCTAATTGGGTTTTGTGGGTGGTCCTATAAGCCCACAAAGCTTCCGGAAGTAGGGTTGACCAGTCCTTCCTGTCAGGTCGAACAGTAACCTGGAGGATTTTCTTGATCTCCCGATTTGATAGCTCAGCTAGACCATTAGTTTGGGGGTAGTAAGGAGTAGAGATTCGGTGTGACACCCCGTATTTAGTCATCAGTGACCTGAACTGAGCATTAGTGAAATGGGTCCCTCTGTCAGAAATTATAGCACGTGGAATCCCGAACCGTGAAAAGATATTTTGATGAATGAATTTGATAACCACTTTATGATCATTGGTTCGGGTAGGAATGGCTTCAATCCATTTGGACATGTAGTCAACGGTGAGTAAAATGTACTCGAAGTCGTCCAAGATAGGGAAGGTGTTGAATGCACGAACCGCTACGCTAACGTGTTCGGTTTTGGAAAACCTGTCGTTGTAGCTTGAAAGCAAAGAATTCGTGTTCAACAAATAAAATTTATACCGAAATGAAAATTGCGGGTCGAACACAGGGAGGCAGACGTTTGATTATTTGTCACGAAGTAATTCAATTTAAAACTATCTAATTATTTACAATAAATAAAAGAGAGAGAGAGGGTAAGAGAGAGAGAGTATTACACATGAAAATCAAAATGAGATGTAGAATAAACAAAGAATTTATCATTGAGGAGATTGTTCATTACAACTAGAAAGCATAAAACAATTACACTAGAAAGCGATAAATTTACTCTAGAAAGCATTAAAAGAATGGAGGGAGAAATGTCCTCCTCGACGATTAACAAAACTACACAAGAAAGTAGTAAATCTATTCTAGAAAGCAGTAAAAAAAATAGGGAGAGAGAAATCCTCCTCGACGGTTGCTTGGAGGATGAGCCGGACGGGACGATGCCTGGATGAAGGAGAATGAAGCAGGACGAAGGAGGACGAAGCTGAAGAACGGGAACGAAGCAGCACGCCGTCGTCGTCGCGGGATCCACTTCCGAAGGGGAATGAAAATTGGACTTTATCTCGCGAGAAGCATCCCGGGTGTGGGACAAGCTTCTCTTGAGCTTTGGAGGGGTAGAGAGGAGAAGGAAGGGATGAAAATTTCGTATGGAGGGGGTCTCCTTTTATAGTTGCAAGGAGTGGGGGCAAAATGGACATTACAACTTCAAAACAATAAATGAGGGATCTTTAGTGATGGATAAATCCGTCACTAAAGCCCCAACGTGGGCGTAGCTTCCGCGCTCATGCGCACCTCCTCGGCTGCCCACTCATCAACGTACACGCATGTCCAGCGATCCTCAGTAGTCCGATCGCGAGATCGGACGGCTTAAGTCGCACCTTCTCCCGCTGCATTGTGCGCCCGCCTGCACGTCCGATTGCGCTCTGTGCCACACGTTCAATCGCGCGTCGGCGCTATTAGGCGCACTCGGCCGTCCGATCTCCATCTGACGCTCCACGCTCCCGATAGCTTGCGCCCGATTTGAGGCTTGCGAGACTCGATCCCGCGACGTCCGCTTCGCCCGCGGCTGCGTCTCCGCTACGCTACGCCGTCGAGAAGGTCTCAAGGATGATTTTAAAGTGCCGCATCCACAGCCGTTGGATCGAGATCCAACGGTGGAGAGGGGGCAGGTGCGCGGTCTTCATGGAATGTAGGTGGCCATTTGGGCGACCGAGATGGCGCCATCTTGGCCGTCCATCTTCTGGAAGTTGTAGATGGTGCCACGGATGCCGGATTGACTCGATTTTTGTGTTGTTAAGCTGCGATCGTCAATCCGAATTCATCTATGTGGTCGGATTTGTCATCTGAAGTGTAGATTTTCACCATCTTGGCCCTTGATCTTCTAGGGTTCCCCAGTCACTATCTGATGGTAAAGATGTCTGATTAGGGCGATCTTAGAGTCGTTGAACTCCAATCGTCGCCCTAATCACATCCATACGGTTGGATCTTTGATCCGAGGCCCCGATAAAATGTTTTCCCTGTCCAAGCACATAAAAGGAGACAATTGACCTCCATTTTATTCAAACTACTCTAAATGCAAGATGATGCATGTTATGCAGTATTTATATCATGAAATGCAATCCTATGCTTAAGAACATGCATAAATAGACATTTTAAGTAGTGTAAATGTGTTTACATCATACCCCCATGCCTATCTTTTGCTAGTCCCTAGCAAAAACTATATGCTATTTATAAAAGAATTAGGTTGGATTATTTGGACCTAAGTTATTTTCAATCATTAAGAAATTGTCTAGTTAGGAACTGAACTTTCAAAGACACAACAGTGCCCAGGTACTAGCCAAAATGCAGACCGCCTCAAGCCCTCGCCTTATTCAAAGAAAAATTTCTTTTTCTCTTTTACTCTTTTCTAATTTTTTTGGATTTTCAAATTTTAGGGTTTAAGAGTGGCTTTCTACGGCCATTCAACTCACCTAAGATTTGATGAGAACGCTAAGTTTTAAGCATCTTATTTTGATTGTGATAGACTCGTTGACCGGTGATGAGAGCCTCATCATGAGCCATAACTAGCTCATTTTGACCCAATAAAGAAGATAAAAGCTCCTACATAACCTAGAAGAAGGCCTAAATGAAGGAGTAAGTGCTCTAAGAAGAAAACATGAATTAAAGGTTAAAACTGCAATTTTACCATTGCAGTACATAAATGGGATTTCTCAGAAGAAAAACATATTTCAAATGGACTAAATAAGATAAAAAGTGGGTTGAGTCAATTAGAAATGGGTTCATGTGCAATTTAGGAATTAAGTGACATTTGGTAACCCTAAAAAAGACCCGCTTAAATTAACAAGGTTTCAGTCAGGATAAAAATCAAGTAAACCCTCTAAAAATCATGGAAAAATATCCTCTAGGGCTTAGAACACTTAATTTGGCCTTTGGAACCTAGTCTGACCTAGAATAGGGTCCTAGCTCATTAATTAACCTAATTTGGGTTTTTATGCAAAATGTCCAGTCAAACGAGGTCAAACCTAAACTCCAACTTCACCATTGGATTCCTTAGGTCCAAATTAGCTTTGTACCAAAATTTGGACCTAAGGGGAGGTCATCTTGACCTACTTTGCAATTTAGTACACCCAAATCATAATTTGGTCCCTATCTTTTGAAATCCTTTCAGAGAGCTCCCTAATTTCATCGCCACCTTTGCAATCAGGTCCTGCCGCCATTGTTAGGGCAGAACCAACCTCCGGCGAGGTTTAGAGAGGGATTACTCTCTGATTCCTCAGAGATCCCCTCCCAGAAATGAAAGGGAGATTCTCTGAGGAATTTCCTTCCATCTAAGGCCAATCACGATCTCTGGTGTGAACCCAATCTATCGTGCGAACGGATGAGGGATTTGGGTATCTAACCTCTTCCTTCTCAGGCGAGCCATTAGAGACACAAGCGTGCCCTCCACGCTCTGAACACCCAGCCCAGTGCCTATAAAAGAACCCATACCTTCGGCCGCTCAATTTTAGCTTGACTTGCCGGACGTCCACCTGCAAATCGTCTCTTCTTCTCCGGCCAAGAACCCAGCAAGCTCCGGCGAGCCCCCATCCCCTCCCTCTTCTCTCTGCCACAAAACCAGTGGAAGAGTCATCTTCCTGACTCTCCTCCGCATCGCGCAATGCCAGTGCACACCGCCTCAGCCCCATCGTCGTCGCCGCCTTCCTCCGTTGGGCAACTTCTTCTCCGGCGAAAGTAGGTACAACTGTCTGCCTCTCCGTCCCCTTCGTCCCTATAAGTAGGTTAGAATTGTTCTCCATCTTCCCCTCTCTCTTTTCCCCCTTTTATTTCATTTAATTGACCCTCGACCATCGCTGACCACCTCCATCTTCCTCGGCTCCGACCGACCTTCGGCAAGCCGCATCCACCATTCCGCCCCTCCACACAGCTCGCCAATCATCTCATAAGCTCCGCCTCACCACAAGGAACAATCTTCGCCCCTCCACTGCCACTCCACACCTCCACAGTAGCCCCCCGAACACACCCACACATCCGGCCACAGGTTGACATAGGCACACACGCCTAGGCCATCCCACGGCCTGCCGCATGGCTCACCACCCTCACCGTGCCACGAAGAAGGTGCCCAGCTGGTCTGATTAGGCCAATAGGCCATGCTTGTGTTTGACAGGATTTCAGTCCTGCTGCCATTTACGGTTGAAGCATCTTCGCTGCAGCTCCAGGCGTCAAGTCTTCCAGGCTTCAGGCGCAGCAGATTCGCGCAAGTAGTGTGAAGCCCTCGGGTCCAGCAAGGAGCGCTGCGAAGCCCGCAGCTTTGGCAATTGCACGAAGAATGCTCTGCGGGCGCGCGCAAGATTGGGGCAGGCCAGATTGTCCCACATCGGCGAAACGCAACGTGCAGGTATGCTTTAAATTGAATTTGTGTTACCTGCTATTCACCTCCGAATGCACAGGGGTGAGGTCCCTCACTTGACCCACGCCCGCCTCGTCCGTGGTTTCACCTGGCGGATCTGGCGGGATCCGACCCGACCCATCCTGAGCACTCCTCGTGCATCACCCACCTGCAGGTGCGCCTGGTCCCAGGTGGGAGATCCGACCTGAATACCCGTGGCTCTGGGAGAGCATCCTTGATGGAATTGCACAGAGAGAGAGAGACATTCGGGTAGAGGGGAAGGGTTATGTTTTTCTTCCACCTCTCTGTGCAGGCAGACTAAGCGTTGAGCGACTTAGCCGCAAGGAGAAGCAGAAGAGACTAAGCGAAGAAGACCAAGGGAGGAGAAGACTTCGTGAGCAAGGCAGAGAAGAAGAAAGAAGAGACCAAGGCAGAAAAAGCCTTTGCAGAAAGCCAACACAGAATCAGAAGAAGATCAAGGCAAGAAGAAGACCTATAGATCCGAAGAGAAGAAGAGCCTACGAAGAAGAAGGCAGAAGGAAAAAGAGAAGAGAGACTGCAGAGAAAGAAGAGGCCAAGTGAAGACTGCAGTAGAAAGAAAGCATATCAGAAGAAGAAGAATAATCAAAGAAGGGAAAATACTTTTAAGACGTCTGATCTTGGGATCAGACGTCCAATTTTACTCTTTTGCCCGAATTACTTTTTAAATACATTTGAAGTAAAGTTTTGAGTAAATTAGAGTGTTCAATTACATTTGAGATTAGTAGTAAATTCCAATTGCTCCCTGTGTTTGACCTCGGATACTCCGGTTTTCGAGTAATAAAAATTCTTTATTTGTTTGAATGCTTTGTCGGCTATATTACAACGTGACATTCTTTAAAATCCCAAAAAAGCGTACAAACAAAATGGCGCCGTTGTCGGGGAGCAACGGGCAATTTATCACTAGTCTCTACATTCTTTTTATCATATTGAACACTAACTTTCCCTATGTTGCTTTGTTTTGATCTTGCAGGTATTTCATGAGAAAATCCCTCCCGCAAGTCAACCACTCCAGGGCAGGTAATTTCTTCCTTAAATCATCCCCTAATTCTAAAAAGACAAAAGGAAGAAAATCAATTTAGGAATCAATTGCCTTCTCTATATAGTAATCACCATTTTTAAGGCAAACGTTTCCTAATTTTGCGAAAATTTTTTCAAATGTTCTTGAAGTTGGGGTGATTTTTAAATTCTATCCCACAAATTCATGTGCCTAATAGGAATAATGCTTAATCTCTGTGGACAACACATTTCTTGCTTTCAAGTCCAAAGAGAACCTTTTCAAAAAGAAAAAAAGGATTGGAAATAGAACCAAATTAGGATTTCTACAGTAGGATCTTGGAGTGATAGTCACACATGCCTGCATAAAAGGAAATAAACCTCCCGCATCAGTGTGTCACCCAAGCCCTTGATTGAAGAGATATTAACATGACAAACCCTAAAAATTGAGCTCTAAAATCACTTGAATCTTAAAATTTCTGGACCAAATAACCTGGGAGTCAAATCAGGGTGATCTCTAGGCTTTAAACCTAGAATCATTCTGCCATCCATAGGACAGGTCAGATGAAGTTGACCCTTTGAGTCAACCAACCTCTAAATTAGGTCACAACATCAAACTATCTAAAGTTCAAGTGAGAACCCTAAAGCACCTTTGAAATAAAGTGGTAGACTTAAGAGGTCAAGGTCCCCATTCTGGTCTACCTGGAATCTCAGTGACAAGAGAGGTCGGGTGGGGGAAACCCTGTAACCCGTGGGGACGCTCTACCGTGTAGGGGTCTTTGCGGGACTCTCCCTCTCTGGCTACTCAGGTAATTCTCAGGTGGACAATCTTCTGATCCAGGGGTCCATCCGCCTCGAACCTCCATAGTCATCCAAACATCTTTGGGTGTCTTGATTGGGTCAAAAACATCTCCAGTCCCTCATCTTTTCTCTTTAGAGCGCACATACACATTTTCAGTGGGACTCGTTATTCAGATCTGATCGCTTCATAACTTGATTCTACATCATGATTCAAACTCTGATTCTACATCTTGACTCCACCACCTGATCCAAATATGCAGCCAAACCACTTAGGTCTACCATTTGAGAAACCTGAATATCAGAGATCCATGAGAGATAAAATGATTGAGGATGCCATGAAATTCTATGGAAATGAAGAAACCTCAACACCAGTAGAAAACATTCAGGTTGATGTCCCAACAACCACAACCTTTATCATAACTTGTGCCTAAGTACTATTAGCAGAAGCCACAAAAGGATCAACCCGTGACTTGATCATTATTGCATACATTGAGATAGAAAAACTGCACAATATTGAATACCTTCAATGTATGACAAATCCTTGACTTTGGAAACAACACCAAGATCGTCTTGAAAAACGAGAAGAGATAATGAGATTAGTAAAACAAGTTATTGACCAGAAATACCCGTATATACCACAAACAGAGGAGGAACTATCTTGGGACAACATCAAGGATAAATCTGATCTCGGGTTTGAGGCACAAAATGGTTGTGGATTCCCAACCCAAATAGAATATAACGTGCCTGATATTGAAGAAGGTTGGGAAGCTCCAAATACAGGAAAATACAATGTGGAGCCCATTTTAGAATCCCAAGACTCCTGCAAGAATGAGAGTAGAATTGAACCTCTTGAGGGTATAAATTCCATCCCTTATTCTGATAAGGTAACCCTCGAAGGTTATTCAGACCTAGATTCTAGTAATTCAACCCACATCCTAAGCCTAGAACCTAGATTTGAAACATATTTTGAAGACTCCAAGGCC
This sequence comes from Thalassia testudinum, assembly GCA_037157565.1. Classification (NCBI taxonomy): domain Eukaryota; kingdom Viridiplantae; phylum Streptophyta; class Magnoliopsida; order Alismatales; family Hydrocharitaceae; genus Thalassia; species Thalassia testudinum. The sequence continues at coordinate 217,605,358 of JAZHRO010000031.1, read as the reverse complement.
CCATATGAAGAAGATCAATCTTTTAATGATGAATATGATTTTGGGCCGCGTTTGATGAATATCCCTCGCCAACCTCCTCAGAGGAACGAATCAATTTTTCGGAAGTCATGCCAATCTACGACACAGAAACCTAGGAGTTGGACGAGCGGGGTTTCAATTGGGTCTGCCCTACTAACTTAGAACCTGAGCCTCTACCAGATAAGGATACCCTTTTAAGCTCAGAATTCACATTTAGGATAGACCCTAGTCAGGCTGCTGAGTATACAACATATGATTTATTCTATGGTGGAACTCATGATCTGGAATCTCATTCGAATGTTGATTTTCGCAAACTCTCCAACGATTTCGAATCTGACCATAACATCGGAGAAAATCTGCTTCCTGATTATAACAAGCTAGTCTTCTTTGAAGCCACCTGCTCCACATATACAGAACCAATCAAAACCCGTTCCCTACCCCGACCCACAACCGGACTCAATTTCTATTCCGATTCACCTCTCATTGAGCCGTTTGCAGATGATTCAACTACATATTTATACCGGGTATCGGGCATTGATTAGACCAAAAATCAAGAGCCAACATTCTGTGATCACCCCTGTAGGGATTCCACACCTTACATTGATTATTTTTCGGAACCCTACTTTGACCAGGCTGATTCGATTCAGCCTAAACCCGAGTTTTCACTTCCATATCCATCAGAACTTCACTGCATATGGTGGGTTCCGCATTTGTTGATCCACATCTATCAACCCACCAGACTTATTGGGTTCGGGCTGCATCATCAGCCCACTGATCTGAACAAGCACCTGGTTGGACCAACCAGGCTCCTAATCAAGGTGCTTGTTTTCCAAAACTCCACTGATTTGACCACTCCCTCTCCACCCCATTTTTCGCTCGGCTGAAGGCATCAAATTTAGCGCTTAACGGGAGGCAACCCGTCATCCCAAAAATAGAGACCCATCTGATTATCCGTCCGTACTCCACGTCTATTGCACCTTGAGTTCAGCCTTAGACAATTGATCCCACCTCTGGTACACATATCAGAGCTTGAAATCATCCGCATCATTCATTTTCAAACCATTCACCCACCTGATGTGTCCTGTTCTAAGTCCCTGACCTCAACACTAATTCACACCCTCTGTTTACAATGAGGACATTGCAAAACTTAGGCATGGGGGGGTGATAAAGTGCATACATACAGAACCAAGAAAAAATCAATAGGATTCTCACACAAAAAAAATACATATATGTCAAAAACACAAAAAAATTGAAAAATTATGAAAAAGAATAAAAAAATGGGCGAGGGAGGAAATTTTGTAAGGCACATATTCACAAGGAGAAAAAGAGTAAAATGACAAAAAGGAGCACAAAATGAAAAAGAAAAAGAAATAGTCATTAGTAAAAGATTAAGGAATTAACTGAAGTTCTAGACCAGATCAAGAAAAGAAATAAAAGAAAAAGTGCTAAGAAGACATAACAAGTGATTAGCGGGAACGCTGGTCTTAGGCCTCTTGGGCTAGATTCTTTAGCTTAAAAATTCACGTATCCGTTAAAATCTGGATAATTCTCAAGAGGTTGAGGAAAATGCGAACCTTAAGTATTAGGTCTAAGGCTTAGGAAGTATTCAGCCTCGTTAACTGACCTCCGATTTGTGGGATTCGGTAACCTAAGCACCCCAAATTCACACACAGTTTGGTTCAGTGCGCATAAACATCAAAATCATGCAAAACCGTTTAAAGTTTTGAAAAAGTCACCTATATTAGGAGCGGCCAATCAACACAAGTTGATTTGGATGAGTTCCCGACGAGGAGAGGCGGGAAATTCCCCTCGAAGATGCGTAACAACATATCGTCTCCTCGGTGCTTATCTCTTAGGATATTTAAATATCCTACTGGGGGCATGTAAGCACTTTGCTGGTTCAGATACCATGGGCGGCATTATCACGAAATGTCGATCTCCACGGTCTGAATTCGGCCACGGAATGCCATGGGCGGGATTATCTCGAAATCTCGAAAGCTAGGGTTCTGGGGGTTGCCATGGGCGGGATTATCTCAAAATCTCGAAAGCCAGGGACCCTTGAGGATTGATGCTGGGGACGAGGAATCCGATACAGACCGTGTTGAGAAGCTAATCCGAAGCTAGAAATAAAAAGAAAAGAGAGAGAAAAGCTCTCCAAGCAAATAAATCTTCTATCTCTCTCTTACAGAAACGCACTGCAAACTGAACTTAGGCTACAAATGTCTTAAGCACGGGTGCTTTAACCGCGGAGTCCAACAAACTCTAGGTTAGTTTTTGTGGGCCATAGAAACCTTTACGGAGGACTGAGGCTAAAGAGGAACAGGTCTGGATTTTGGTTGGTACTTGAATACCTCTAGGCCTATTGTCGGCATTCCTACCTAATCACAAAGGAAACAGAAAAGCACTTACACTCAGGGTCTAGAACGGAAGTTAAAACCTCAAAATTTTGCTAAGGGACTAGCAAAAGCTAGGAATGGGGGTATGATGAGAGCCTCATCATGAGCCATAACTAGCTCATTTTGACCCAATAAAGAAGATAAAAGCTCCTACATAACCTAGAAGAAGGCCTAAATGAAGGAGTAAGTGCTCTGAGAAGAAAACATGAATTAAAGGTTAAAACTGCAATTTTACCATTGCAGTACATAAACGGGATTTCTCAGAAGCAAAACATACGTCAAATGGTCTAAATAAGATAAAAAGTGGGAGGATTCAATCAGAAATGGGTTCATGTGCAATTTAGGAATTAAATGACATTTGGTAACCCTAAAACAGACCCGCTCAAATTAATAAGGTTTCGATCAGGATAAAAATCAAGTAAACCCTCTATAAATCATGTAAAAATATCCTCTAGGGTTTAGAACACTTAATTTGGCCATTGGAACCTAGTCTGACCTAGAATAGGGTCCTAGCTCATTAATTGACCTAATTTGGGTTTTTACGCAAAATGTCTAGTCAAACGAGGTCAAACCTAAAATCCAACTTCACCATTGTATTCCTTAGGTCCAAATTAGGTTTTTACCAAAATTTGGACCTAAGGGGAGGTCATCTTGACCTACTTTGCAATTTAGTACACCCAAATCATAATTTGGTCCCTATCTTTTGAAATCCTTGCAGGGAGCTCCCTAATTTCATCGCCACCTTTGCAATCAGGTCCTGCCACCATTGTTAGGGCAGAACCAACCTCCGGCGAGGTTTAGAGAGGGATTACTCTCTGATTCCTCAGAGATCCCCTCCCAGAAATGGAAGGGAGATTCTCTGAGGAATTTCCTTCCATCTAAGGCCAATCACGATCTCTGGTGTGAACCCAATCTCTCGTGCGAACGCACGAGGGATTTGGGTATCTAACCTCTTTCCTTCTTCAGTGAGCCATCAGAGACACAGGCGTGCCCTCCACGCTCTGAACACCCGGCCCAGTGCCTATAAAAGAACCCATACCTCCGGCCGCTCAATTTCAGCTTGACTTGCCCGGATGTCCACCTCCAATTTGTCTCTTCTTCTCCGACCAAGAACCCAGCGAGCTCCGGTGAGCCCCCCCTCCCCTCCCTCTTCGCTCTGCCACAAAACCAGTGGCAGAGTCATCTTCCTGACTCTCCTCCACGTCGTGCAATACCCGCGCACGCTGCCTCAGCCCCATCTTCGCCGCTGCCTTCCTCCACTGGGCAGCTTCTTCTCCGGCGACAGCAAGTACAACTGTCTGCCTCTCCATCCCCTTCGTCCTTATAAGTAGTTTATAATTATTCTCCATCTTCCCCTCTCTTTTTTCCCCCTTTTATTTCATGTAATTGCCCCTCGACCATCGCTGACCACCTCCATCTTCCTCGCCTCCGACCAACCTTCGGCGAGCCGCTCCCACCATTCCGCCCCTCCACACGGCTCGCCAATCATCTCATAAGCTCTGCCTCACCACAAGGAACACTCTCCGCCCCTCCACTGCCACTCCACACCTCCACAATAGCCCCCCGAACACACCCACACATCCGACCACAGGTTGACCTAGGCACGCATGCCTAGGCCATCCCACGGCCTGCTGCATGGCTCACCACCTTCTCCGTGCCATGGCGAAGGTCTGCAGGTGATTTGATTAGGCCAATAGGCCCTATTCGTGCATGACAGTATGCCAGCTGCTGTCGCCATTGACGACGGTTGAAGAAGCTTCAAGCCAGCTCCAGGCGTCAGGTCTTCCAGGCTTCAGGCGCAGCAAATTCGCGCGAGTAGTGCGAAGCCCTCGGGTCTAGCAAGGAGCACTGCGAAGCCCACAGCTGTGGCGATTGCAAGAATCGTCTGCGGTCGCACGCGAGATTGGGGCAGGCGTGATAGTCCCACATCGAGGAGATATGAGGAGAGGGTATGCTTTAAATTGATTTTGTGTTATATGCTCGTTGCCTCCGAACGCACAGGGGTGAGGTCCCTCACCTGACCCATGCCCACCTCATCCGCGGTTTCACCTCGCGGATCTGGCGGGATCGGACCCGACCCTAACCTGAGCACTCCTCGCACATCACCCACCTACCAGTGTGCCTAGTCCCGGGTGCGAGATCCGACCCGAAGACCCGTGGCTCTGGGAGAGCGTGCATGAGTGAATTGCAGAGAGAGAGAGACGCTCGGGTAGAGGGGAAAGGTTAGGTTTTGCTTCCCTGTGTGCAGGCAGGTCGGCAGTGAAGAGAGGAGACTTAGCCGCAAGGAGAAGAAGGAAGAAGAAGCAGAAGAAGAGGCTGAGCAAGGCAGAGAAGAAGAAGAAAAAGAGACTGCTGAGAAGAAGAGAAAAGAGAAGGAAGAAAGAAAGGACTGTAGAGCCAAAGAAGGAGAAGAAAGAAGAGACCAAGGCAGAAAAAGCCTTCGGAGAAAGCCAACACAGAATCAGAAGAAGATAGAAGGAAGAACAGAAGACCAAGGAAGAGAAAGAAGCAAGGCAAATGAGAGGCTGCAGAGAAAGAAATATCAGAAGAGAAGAATAACACTTTTAAGACGTCTGATCATAAGATCAGACATCCAATTTCATTTCTTTTGTCATAATTACTTTTAACCGCATACATTCATATTTGAATTAAAGTTTTGAGTAAATTAGAATATTCAATTACATTTGAGATTAGTAGTAAATTCCAATTGCTCCCTGTGTTCGACCTCAGATATTCCAGTTTTCAAGTAATAAAAATTCTTTATTTGTTGACAACGCTTGATCACCTATACTACGATGTAATAACTGTTAAAACATGATCGAGCAGTGTCGCCTCAACAACCGGTAATTAAAACGAACTTCGGATTTCTACGCCTCTAGGTGACCTCAAAAAGACTTCTGCCTAAAAGTGTATCTTTACAACCGGTAGCTTTCTCCCTACTTTTATTTTTTTACGGGGTCAACACAAGGGTGAATCTAGTGTATATCTCCCCGATTTATTCTACTTCTACGCTTCTTCCTAAGTGTTTTGGGAATTTTTAGTGCATTTTCTGAGCTGGGTTCTGGACAACCGGTCGATGAGCTGTTGCCACCGACAACTTGCCAGCCATACTCATGCGGCGAAGTGTGGCTTATTTCTTTTTGTTCTTTTCTCCTTTTCATTTTGATTTTTTTTTTTTTTTAAATAGGTGGCTTCCCTAGTATAAGATTTACCTAAGGGTAGGAAAAAGAGAAAGGTCTAGTGACTGGGCTCTGGACAACCTACCTATGGGCTGTTACCCATGATAACTTGCCAGCCATATCTCCCTAGAAGGTTCATTAGCTACCCAATTTCCATTAAAATCGCCGAACAACGAGTCAGTGCAAAGAAAGTGTGTAGATGCTTAAGACTCAAAATTCCCTCAAATCAGAGGGCGGGTTGATAAGTCGTGTACTTATCACCCAAACTTTATTTACTCTAATTAAAATAAAATTCAAGTTGGCGAGAACTCGAAAAACAAATCCACATTTTAGTGGATGCACGGGCTGATTAAGTTCAAAGACCTGAAGGGTCTTTGTGTTCAGATCTTAATGTAGTATTTCTTAAGATTGAAAATTTTCTTAAACCCAAATTCTCTTTCCTAATTCTGATTTTTTTTTATACATAAAAAATAATAAAACAAATCTACGGAGCTGACGAATGAATTCAGAGATAAATATCCACCCCCCCATGCCTATCTAATGCAATGTCCTCATTGTATTAAAAAGACATAAAACAGAGTGGAAAAGCATAGAAAGCACCTGAATTGCGTGAATGTCAGGTTTGCTCCGTGATGAAAACGAAAAAGAACTGTATATGTGCTGAGCTTAGTGCCTTCAGCTAGGCACACTATACAAGGAAAAGAAATGAAGAATTCACAAGTGCAGGTTAGAATTAGAATAAACAGAAGAATCCTCCGACCTATCAACAGAGGTCCACAGATGTGGACCAGATTGTGGTGCAGACCCACACCCCATAATTGTGAATATCTTAGGTTCTGGATAAAAATTACCCAAAACCTAAAATCAGAATGCAAGTGGGATCGGGCCTGCGATTTTTGAGGATGCAACCCAAGACCAAAAAGTCGGGTTACAGAGAATTGAAGCTTAAAAGGATAATCGTTGAATGTGTGCTTGAGTTGAACATCCTTGAAACAAATGTCGTAAGGGTTCTAATTTGATGGTTTAAGCTTAAAAGGAACCCTTCGACTCAATCTTCTATTTCCTCCAAAATTAACTTCCCAAATCAGAACTTCCCAGCTCCTATCCTCCTCATTCAGCATATCAAATTCCAGGACCTCTTGTATATTCATCACCCTGTCTGAAATCTCCAAGTCTAAATGATGTGGCAGAATCAAAATTGACTTGGGTCTAATTATCTCATAATTAGAATCATCAATAAGCTCAACAGGGTGTAATTGATAATCAGGGCATTGAATTGATTCCTCCAGAAAATGCGATTTTGGATCCGTAATGTGTGCCCTAATAAGATTAGTGTCCTCAGTTATTGGGCTATCAAATGATCTATTAGATTCCTCTGGCCCAATCGTCTCACAGAAATCGTGTTCAGAAAACTCGCGTAAGACTTCACAAGTTGAATCTTCACCATCAAGATCCGTATCAATGTATGTCCCAAAATCATTTGTCACTTTCTGTTCCAAGGAGACATATGTTTCCTCGTAACCCGTCTTAGGGATCTCAGGTGAAGAAATCAGATCATCCTTAATTGGTTGTTTTAATTCAATCTGGTCAGCCTCGTAGCACGTGTCCCCCCAACAGGTGCCTGAGCGGGTTCTGTCATTGGCTTTCCTGAAGAGGGTTCATCCTGGGAATTATTCCAAGATTGAATCAAAGCAACCACGAATCTCATCCTCAATTTCGCTAATTTCCCAAGTAGAAACTCACCCGGGTTCTTATCCTTAACATCCTGGAGCCAATCCAACAAAGACTTGTTTAAATCATCAATCATTTCAATCAGGGGCTCCAATCTCTCAATGCAAGGTATTGGCTGAACTTCTAAAGATTGAATGATATTCCTCAAGTTAGCCAGAACCTTACCTTGAACCTGGTTAACCTGAACCAAATGAGTTGGTTCAGGGTTGGGCGGGTTTGGGCTTAATGCAAGGGAATTAACAAATTGAGATTCGTTATACCCTTCCTGATAATAGGTCATTTCAGATTGTTGAAAAGATGGTGATGACCTAAAGGCAGTGAAATCAGAGGATGGGTAAGGATTGGGGTATCCTTCTTGATTGTAGATCGTATTAGGTTGTGCATGAAAGGAAAACGATCTGTAATCGATGTAGCTCTGAGAAGGATAGAAATCAGAACCAAAGTGTTCAGGGTTAGACCCTAAACACGGGGGTCCGGAATTGTATCCCCAATCCGAATTATCGTAACTAACTGATGGTTGATTACAATACGAGTTAGGATAATCTTCATGTTGATAATTCACAATAGGAGGGAAAGAGTGGGAATGCGTGAAATATGTGGAAGGATTCATGAGACACGGGAGGAAGAAAGGCGCCCTGCAATTCAAACAATCAAACCTGTCCTTAAATGGGTTAGCCTACAGACCTACAGACTCCCAAAACCCATCTTGAGATAAAGGAACGATTTGATATACTCCTGCTTGTTCAATCTAACCAGTTAGAAGGAGGGACTGGGGAGAAGGTTCTTCCTTCGGCTTGCGCCTCCGGTTCCTAGTGTACCCCCCAGCCGCGATCGTTTGACTCTGCTCCCCTAGCTAGACATCAGATTGAATAGTGGAAACAGACTAATCGAAAATAATCTCGTTCTGGGTTCTGAAGAGCGAGTCCAATCCTTAAGGCCAACGTCTACTCTGTTTTATTTAGGGCTAGGTTTGAATGTGCTTTGGAATGTGATGGGCCCTTTAAATGGGTTGTGCCCTTAATGATTGATTGATTTGTGTGTGCGTGCACAACCAGTGGTTTTCAAGCAAGATTTTTTTTGATGTGGTGAATTTTAAGGTTCAAATCTTGCTTAGTAGCTTTTAGGATTCAACTTTAGGTATTCTCAAACAAGTTTCATTGGCACACCAAGTTTTACAAGCACGGGTGAAAATGTTTTCCTCTGAAGCTTAAAAAGAATGTGGAGTGCCTGGTAAATCCCTAAGAGTTTAACCTAATTGGCAGCTACTTGATGAGTTGATTTTAATTGAAGTGGTGCGGCCCAAACAACTCAAACAACTGGCCACAAATGCACCACTAAGTTAGGCACACAAAGATGGTTAACCTAGAATAATTTCTACTCTTTTATGTGTTGCTTTATGTGTACCGGTTCCACAGATCAGAACCCGGTTGAGTAGAAACAAATCAATTTGGTTAAGTGCCTTTGAATGTGGGTGTACGTTGTGTGTTTGTTGAAAATTGCCCCACAGAATTATCTTTTTGTTTTTTTTGTTTTTATATAAATGAAGGTGGAATGAATGTGAGTGAGAATCCAAACAACCAAACTATTCCTAGGATTTATGCAAACACCTAGGTTAATTGGAATTTGGATTCAATGTGGCGAATGAAATCGATGGAGGGGGAAAGAATGGGGGATAACTTACAAAACCTTCCACAGCACTTTACTCCAATCTACCACTTTTGCTCGTCTCAAAAGAGTACCTGCAATTACAATAAGAAAGGAGAAAAGTGAGGTAAATGATTTGTAAGTTACAAAACACGAAGAGAAATCAATGAGCGTCGCCTCCCCAGCAACGGCGCCAAAATGTTGAACGTATACGAACACTACGCTAACGTGTTCGGTTTTGGAAAACCTGTCGTTGTAGTTTGAAAGCGAAGAATTCGTGTTCAACAAATAAAATTTATACCGAAATTAAAATTCCGGGTCGAACACAGGGAGGCGGACGTTTGATTTAAAAACTACGCGTTTCATTTTATTTGTCATAGAATAATTCAATTTAAAACTATCTAATTATTTACAATAAATAGAAGAGAGAGAGAGAGTAAGAGAGAAAGAGAATATTACACAGAGAAATCAAAATGAGATGTATAATAAACAAGGAATTCTTCATTGAGGAGATTGTTCATTACAACTAGAAAGCATAAAACAATTACTCTAGAAAGCGATAAATTTACTCTAAAAAGCATTAAAAGAATGGAGGGAGAAATTTCCTCCTCGACGATTGCTTGGAGGATAAACAAAACTATACTAGAAAGCAATAAATCTATACTAGAAAGAAGTAAAAAGAATAGGGAGAGAGAAATCCTCCTCGACGGTTGCTTGGAGGACGAGCCGGACGGGATGATGCTTGGACGAAGGAGAACAAAGCAGGACGAAGGAGGACGGAGCTGAAGAACGGGAACGAAGCAGCACGCCGTCGTCGTCGCAGGATCCACTTCCGAAGGGGAACGAAAATTGGACTTTATCTCGCGAGAAGCATCATCGGGTGTGGGACAAGCTTCTCTTGAGCTTTGGAGGGGTAGAGCGGAGAAGGAAGGGATGAAAATTTCGTATGGAGGGGTTCTCCTTTTATAGTTGAAAGGGGTGGGGGCAAAATGGACACTACAACTTCAAAACAATAAATAAGGGGTCTTTAGTGATGGATAAATCCGTCACTAAAGCCCCAACGTGGGCGTAGCTTCCGCGCCCACGCGCGGCTCCTCGGTTGCCCGCTCATCAACGTACACGCACGTCCAGCAATCCTCAGCCGTCTGATCCCGAGATTGGACGGCTTAAGTTGCGCCTTCTCCCGCTGCATTGTGCTAAGTCCCGCACGTCCGATTGCGCTCTGCGCTGCGCGTTCAATCGCGCGTCAGCACTATTGGGAGCGCGCGGTCGTCCGATCTCTATCTGACGATCCACGTGCTCGATAGCTTGTGCCCAATTTGAGGCTTACGGGACTCGATCCCGCGACCTCCGCTTTGCCCGCGGCTGCGTCTCCGCTGCGCTACGCCGTCGAGAAGGTCGCAAGGATGATTTTAAAGCGCCGCATCCACAGCCGTTGGATCGAGATCCAACGGCGGAGAGGGGGTGGGTGCGCGGTCTTCATGGAATGTAGGTCGCCATTTGGGTGGCCGAGATGGCGCCATGTGGCACCATCTTGGCCGTCCATCTTCTGGAAGTTGTAGATGGTGCCACGGATGCCGGATTGACTCGATTTTTGTGTCGTTGAGCTGCGATCGTCGATCTGAATTCATCCGTGCAGTCGGATTTGTCATCTGAAGTGCAGATTTTCACCATCCTAGCCCTTGATCTTCTAGGGTTCCCTGGTCACTATCTAATGCTACGGATGTCTGATTAGGGCAATCTTGGAGTCGTTGAACTTCAATCGTCTCCCTGATCACATCCATACGGTTGGATCTTTGATCCGAGGCCCCAATAAAATGTTTGCCCTGTCCAAGCACATAAAATGAGACAATTAACCTCCATTTTATTCAAACTACTCTAAATGCAAGATGATGCATGTTATGCAGTATTTATATCATGAAATGCAATCCTATGCTTAAGAACATGCATAAATAGACATTTTAAGTAGTGTAAATGTGTTTACATCAACGCCATCGTCGTCAAGGGATCCACTTCTGGAGGGGGACGAAAAGTTGGACTTTATCTCGCGAGAAGCATCCTGGGCGTGGGACAAGCTTTTCTTGAGCTTTGGAGGGGTAGAGAAGAGAAGGAAGGGATGAAAATTTCATATGGAGGGGGTCTCCTTTTATAGTTGCAAGGAGTGGGTGCAAAATGGACATTACAACTTTAAAATAATAAATGAGGGGCCTTTAGTGACGGATAAATCCGTCACTAAAGCCCGCAATGTGGGCGTAGCTCCCACGCCCACATGTGCCTCCTCAGCTGCCCGCTTCGTCAACGCATACACATGTTCTTCGATTCTCAGCAGTCCAATCGCGAGATCGGATGGCTTAAGACGAGTCTCCGCCCACTTGCCGTGCGCTCGCCTGGCGCGTGCGATCACGCATCCATGCCGCTCGTTCAATCACGCGTGATCTCGATTGAGCGCAGACGGCCGTCCGATCGCGATCCAACGCCCGCCCGTGCTTAATCGCCCGCGCCTTCCAGCCCTTCACTGCGGCTCGAACCCGCGCCCGCCACTCGCGTAAGCGCACTCGACCGCTGTGCTACGAGGCGCGGATGGTCGAGAGGGTGCTTTTAGGCGCGGCTGATCACAGCCGTTGGATCAAGATCCAACGACGGAGAGTGAGTGGGTGCGGGATCTTCAGAAGTTGCATGTGACCGTTTGGGTGGCCGAGATGGCACCACGTGGCACCATCTTGACTGTCCATCTTCTGAAAGTTGTAGATGGTGCCACAGATGTCGGATTGACTTGATTTTTGTGTCGTTCGGCTGCGATCGTCAATCCGAATTCATCCATGCGGTCAGATTTGTCATTTGAAGTGCAGATTTACACCATCCTGGCCCTTGATCTTCTAGGGTTCCCCGATCACTATCTGATGCTACGAATGCCTGATTAGGGCGATCTTGGAGTCATTGAACTCCAATCGTTGCCCTGATCACATCCATACGGTTGGATCTTTGATCCGAGGCCCCGATAAAATGTTTGCCCTATCCAAGCACATAAAAGGAGACAATTAACCTCCATTTTATTCAAGCTACTCCAAATGCAAGATGATGCATGTTATGCAATATTTATATGATGAAATGCAATCTTATGCTTAAGAAATTGCATAAATAGACATTTTAAGTAGTGTAAATATGTTTACATCAGAAGGGTCCCATAAAATCAATCCCCCATATGTTGAATATTTCGCATACCAGAATCGAGTGTAAAGGCATCATATCACGATGGCTCATGTTACCTAAGGTCTGGTGACGAGTACATGCCTTACAGTGATTGTACACATCTTTGAAAATTGTGGGCCAATAGAAGTTGCACTAGAGGACTTTCGTTGCGGTTTTATGACCTGAAAAATGTCCACCGCATGCCTGGTGATGGAAGAAAGACAATATGTCTTGAATTTTCATTTTCACGACACATCGTTGAATTATTTGATCAGCACAATGTGGAAAAGAAATGGGTCTTCCCAGAAGTAGTACTTGGCTTCATAAAGCAATGGCCTTTGACCAATCGGACGGGATCTGATGCGATGCCAGGTAGTTTACTATATTAGCAAACCATGGAAGCCCTGTATTGATAGTCAGAAGGTGCTCATCCGGAAAATGTTCTGTGATGGGTCCGAAAGGGTCGATGATTTCAGAAGGAAGGCGGACAAGTGATCAGCTACCACGTTCTGTTTTCCCGCTTTGTCATGAATCTTGAGGTCAAATTCTTGCAACAATAAGATCAAGCAGATTAATCAAGGTTTCGCATCCTTCTTTGCAACGAGATGCCTCACAGCTGTGTGATCCGAGTAACTGAATTTTTCCACGATAAATACTATGGCTAGCAGCTCTTTCTCAGTAACTGTGTAGTTACACTGAGCCTCATCAAGTGTCTTGCTAGCGTAGTAGATGACCATGGGTTTCTCGTCAATTTTCTACCCCAGTACTGTTCCTACAGCAAAATCAGATGCATCGCACATAATCCCAAAGGATTGAGACCAATCAGGGGACTATAGGATCGGGGCTTGGGTAACTCAATCACGGAGGATTTCAAATGCTTGAGTGCATTCCTTGGAGATTTCAAAAGGTACATCCTTAGAGAGTAAAGAGGTTAGGGGACGTGCGATTTTCGAGAAATCAAGAATAAATAGACAGTAAAAATCGATGTGCCCTAGAAAAGATCGAATGCCCTTGATTGAGCTAGGAATAGGGAGTTTGGAAATCAAGTTCACCTTAGCTTGATCGACTTGGATGCCTTTTTCTGAAATAAGATGTCCCAGAACATTTCCTTCAGGCACCATGAAATAGCTCTTTTCCTAGGAAAGAACCAGATTCATGTCAATGCACCGCTTGAGGATTCTGACCAAGTGCAAGAGACAATCATCAAATGTTTCTCTGAATACTAAAATGTCATCCATGAATACTTCTAGATAATCACCTACCATATCTGAGAATATGGCCAGCATGCACCGTTGAAAAGTAGTGGGTGCATTGCAGAGACCGAATGGCATCCTTTGGAATGCGTATGTCCCGAAGGGGTAGGTGAAAGTGGTCTTTTCTTGGTCCGCAGGATGGATTGCCACCTGGTTATGACCGGAGTACCCATCTAAAAAGTAGAAGAACCTATTTCCTGCTAGTTTCTCGAGGATTTGATCAATAGATGGGAGTAGGAAATGATCCTTCTTCATGGAGGAATTGAGTCTTTTGTAATCAATGCAGACTTTCCACGAGTTCACCACACGGGTCTATATGACTTCTCTGGTTTTAGTCGTGATAACGGTAAGTCCTGCCTTCTTAGGCACAACCTAGATTGGACTCACCCACCAATTGTCGGAGATCGGGTAGATGATCCCTGCATCTAAACACTTAATAATCTCCTTTTTCACGACCTCCTATTGATTAGGATTTAAACGTCTTTGCATTTCTCGGGAAGGTCGTGTGCCCTCTTTGGTATAGATACTGTGTGTGCAGTAAGAGGGGCTGATACCAGTCAAATCATCGAGAGTCCATCCAATGGCTCTACAATGTTGCTGGAGAAGAGTAATCAGACGAGATTCCTGGACATGTGTGAGTCTAGATTTGATAATCACAGGAAACATCTAATTGGAACCCAAAAAGACATACTTCAGATGGTTGGGAAGAGACTTGAGTTCCAGAATGGGGTTATCATCAGCAGCGGGTGGTTCAGGGTGTGTGTTAGGAGCAAGGGAAGGGGTTATGGGTGTATCTAGATCAGGGTCAGACTCCTCTAATTGCGGGTTTTGATCTTCTTGTGGTTGATTGGGATTAATCAGGTTGTCCTTGATATACGGTTCATCAACAACAGCCTTGATATCACATATTTGTTCTATAACACCACAATTAATCCCTTGTTGGGCCCTAAAGATGTCGATTTTCAGTGTTTGTTTCCTAAATTTTAGTTCAATTTGGCCCTCCTAGCAGTTTATATTGGCCCTAGCAGTGGCGAGAAAGGCCCCCCTAATATAATTGGTGTGTCACTTGGGTTTTCAGGTGCATCCATATCCAAGACTACAAAATCCATCGGGAAATAGAAATCTTGTACCCTAATGATGACATCCTCAAGTACTCCTTTAGGTGGCTTAGTAGATCGATCAACTAACTGCAATGTCACCTTTGTCGATTTAAGCTCAGATTCTTCAAAGTGGTCAAGGAGGGATGTAGGTATTAGGTTTATGGAGGCACCTAAATCTAATAAGGCTCTGTCGAATTGGGTATCACCAATGATACATGAAATCAGGGAAGTACCAGAATCTTTATCCTTAGGTGGAAGTTTGCTCAAAATTGCAGAGCTAGCTTGCTCTGACAGTACGATCAGACTCCCACTTTTGGTTTGTGGCTTATGCTTGAGTGTACACACGTCCTTCAGAGATCATGCGTAAGTCGGTATGTAGCGGATTGCATCCATCAAGGGGATGTTTATATGGACTTGTTCAAAGAGCTTAACCAGATCCTCCTTAGGAGCCACAGGTTTGGTTATCCTCTTTCCCTTGGTCAAGGCCTCGGGAAATGGAACATTGGTTGGTTCCTCTAGAATAGGTCCAGGTTCTTGATCTGGGATAGGAGTGTCCTGGATAACTCTCCTAGGGCTTGGGTTACTACTAGGCTTAGAGTGACTTGGATAAGGTGGGTCTTGAGTTGTTTAACCACTACGGGTTGTTATGGAGTTTAGTCGTGCCTAGTTTTGGTTTGGAGTTGGTAAAATAGGTGGCTGCTGCTGAAATCCCGCATAAGATGTCGAGGCTTCCATCGTGTCAGGTGATGGAATAGAAAAGGCCAGATAAATCATGTGGGCTTATCCCGGATTTGGGTTCATAACACGCCTTTGGTTTGGCACGTTATTTGGATTCGGCAGAGGTTGCGAGGGGAGTGCGCCAGGTTGGCGGGAATTCGCCATCTGGGCGAGTTGATTGCGAACCTCTGTGATCTCATCCTTGAGCTATTTCTACAAAGCCACATTCATCTTCTGAATGCCAGCCAGTGTCTAAAGGATAAGAGTCATTTGATTTGTTTGGGTTGGCCCAGATTGGTAGGTAGGGTTGGGCCGAGCCTGAGGTGGCTGAAATGGATGAGGAGCTTGTGGACGGTGTTGATAAGGTGGTCTTTGATTCTGAGTGTTTCCCACCCACAGGAAGTTGGGATGATTCCGCCATCCAGGATTATAGGTATTAAAGAATGGGTCATTCTGGATGGCATTGAGGTCCTCGCAGGTCTGAGGAACCTCAAGAAAATCAGAGTACGAGGGTTTAGAGTTCCCCCAAGTAGAGTAGATCAGAACGGAGTTTCCTCTGGTCCTAGAGTCAGACGGGAGAAGATCGATGATAGATGTTCTACACAGTTTCCCTCCCAAGAGGTAGCTGTGCAAATGGGTTTTGCGTAAAGGTGGCTTGCTGCAGATGTCGAGTCAGCTAGTCCACCTTCTTCTCTATGATAAAGACCTTGTCCAACCGACTAGACATCAATTCCAAGTCGATGGATGCAGACAAGCCCTGTGTCTCATGTGCTCCCTTTGGATTCGTCGATGCGCGGGCATTTGTCCAGTCGAATAAGCCCATGGAGTCATTATTGATGGAGTTCTTGCACATATTCTTAAGAATCACCCACACAATGTCTTCATGTTGACCCATGATATTTCCTCTGCAAGTTGCATTGACAAATAAGCGAATGTCTTCACTGAGTCCCTAGTAAAAAGACTAGACTTGTTCCCATTTAGGAACTCCGTGATGGGGACACTTTCGCATGAGATCCAAGAAACGATCCCATCCCTCGTGAAGAGGTTCTCTAGATTGCTGAGTGAAGTGTGTGATCTGGTGGCGCAAGGCATTCGTCCGACCAACGGGGAAGAACTTTTTCAGAAATTCGGACTATAGTTAAACCCACGTGTTGATTGAATGCATCTGAGTCTGATACCAATGAGCTGCCTTGTCCATAAGAGAGAAGGAAAACATCTTCATAAGAAGAATATCATGATTTTGTACATCTGACCCGAAGTTCAGGGCCAGATGTTTGAGTTGTTTGATGTACTGGAAGGGATCCTCAGAGTTAAGCCCATGAATCTATGGGATAACATGAATCATGTTGGGCTTGAGTTCAGAATCAAGACCTCCAGTTGGGATTTGGACTCGAGGTTTGATTGCCATCGCAGTAGGATTATAGTGATCTCGCATCATGGGATGCTGTAGCGGGTTTACAAAGTTCTGAAATAGATCATTCAGGCACTGGAGTTGGTGTTCAAGGTTGTTCTCTTCTTCAATTGGTTGTGCCATGATGATTGAAGA
This sequence comes from Thalassia testudinum, assembly GCA_037157565.1. Taxonomy (NCBI): domain Eukaryota; kingdom Viridiplantae; phylum Streptophyta; class Magnoliopsida; order Alismatales; family Hydrocharitaceae; genus Thalassia; species Thalassia testudinum. The sequence continues at coordinate 217,588,585 of JAZHRO010000031.1, read as the reverse complement.
AGAACTTGGTTCTGATGAATGAGATGAAATGTCTATGTGGTGGGGTTGCTACATAAACACAGATGTCGAGGCTTGGCCTCGGCAGGAGTGGATTGCTAAAGGAGGTCTTAAGGATGGTCTCAAGGACCTCCTACCAAACATGCACTGATGGTTTAGATGAGATTAGAATGTGCTGAAACTAATCAAGACACCCAAAAAAATTTGGATGAATGAATATAGAGATTCGAGGCAGATGATACCCCTTAGTCAGAAAAGCCATCCACCTGAGAAATCCTGGGTAGCCAGAGAGGGAGAGTCCCACAAAGACCCCTACATAGTAGAGCATCCCCACGAGTTACAGGGTTTCCCCAACCCGACCTCTCTTGTCACTGAGATTCCAGGTAGACCAGAATGGGGACCTTGACCTCTTAAGTCTACCACTTTTATTTAAGATTTAAGGTGCTTAGGGTTCCACTTGAACTTTAGATGTTTTGAGTGCAAAAGTGACCTAATTTCAAGGTTGGTTGACACAACAAGAGGTTAACTTCACCTAATTGTCCTTTGAGAGCTTTAGGTCCTTTCTTTTAGGGTTCAAGTAAAATTAAGAGCTTAAATTTTTAGGGTTTCTCTTGAGTAAGTGTGGTGTCAGACCCGAATAGGTTGTTAATATGGTGATTTTATTGTTGAAGTGTGTATAGTGGTTAACCTAAATCGGACCTAACCATCTCTTTACAAAATTTTTAACCTGGCCTATTTGATTTTATCTTGGTCACTTTTAGGCCCAGGGTTGAACTCAGGGAAGTGGGCTTACAAGTCAAGTTTCTACGCCTTTTTTAAAACGAATCTCTTTCGTTTGTTTATTTTGTTTTTGGTGTTTTTCTATTTAGATTTTTTTTTTGGTAATCTTTGTCCTTGATGCACACCCTCAAAATTGGGTTCTTGTCTTTGAGCCAAAACAGGTTCCAAAACGGGTTTTACTATTCGCAGGATGGGGCACATGCAAGTCAAAGATTATATTTTCTCTTTTATATATTTTTTTTATCTTTTTATGGGCATGCAAGAGAAATAGAAATAAAGTAAATATAGTATAGATATAGATGTATATACTATATATGTAAAAAGGGGTGGGGGTGGAGGCGGAGATGGAGTGTAGCACGGTGTCGAGTCGGTCATCGTCTAGAAAGACGCAACCAACAGGATGAAGTGCCGCATGTAAGGTGTAGGATGGATGGTGGAAGATGAATGCGAACACACTTTTTGTACGCGTGTATTGGGGAATATCAGCAACCGGTGCAAATATTCCCGCGATACCACGTATGGTAAATAATGTGAAAATATATCTATATATGTAAATATATCTATATGTATATATGGTTATATATAGGTATATATATGTATATATGTATGTGTATATATATGTATATATGTATATATATAAGTATATGTATATATGTATGAAGCTATATGTACAGATAGATATAAGTATAGATGTATATATATATATATATATAAATAGATATGTATGTATGTATATAATACTATATAGATGTATATATATATATATGTATATATATATATATAATAATATATGTATAAAGGCATATGTATCTAGATATGTATATATATGTATATATGTATATATAGTTATATAGATATATATGTATATATGTATGTATATGTATATATGTATAAGTATAAGTGTATATATATGTATATATATATATATATAAGTATATAGATGTATATATATATATATGTGTATATGTATGTAGACTAATACATTTTTATATAAGTACTAATATATGTATAGATATATGTATATTCATATATATGTATATGTATATAAGTATATGTATATATGTAAATATATATGTATATATATATAAGTATGTAGATATATGTATATATATATGTATGTATACTAACACATAAGTATATAAGTACTACTATATGTATAAATATAAAATATATATATGTATATATATATGTATATAAATATATGTATATATATATCAATATATATATGTATACGTTTATATATATATGTATATAATAGTGTATTGGTGTGTGTGTGTGTGTGGAAGTGTGAGTGTATGTGTGTGTGAGTGTCGGTAAAGAGAGAGTGAGAGTGTTGTGAGAGAGAGTGAAAGAGAGAGAGAGACAGAGCGGGTGAGAGAGGGCTGGAGAGATGGTGCTGCTGGAGTTGAGGACTGAAAGTTTAAGTTGTCCGCAGCCTCAGAAGCATCATCTGATCCATGTGCGCACGTGCAGGTGCGTATGAGCGCAGAGAGAAGCGCACTGGAGGGAGTGGCCGCAAGCAAAGGAGGCCGCAACGCACCGTCCTGCGTGGAGAGCAGGCACTGGCGCTCGCAGGCGCACACGGAGAAGGAAGCGGGCGAAGGCAGGCACTAGGAGAGGGCTGGCGCATGCAGACATACGCGAGCAGGTGCGAGTGACGCGGGCGGAGATGCGTGCACGGGCGAAAGGCGGTAGCGGCGTGCCGGGTGACCGGTAAAGTGAGAAACTCACCGGTCACCCCACTGTGGCCACAGTGTCACGCAGAAACGCGTGAACAATGGCTACAGAGGTTGGGCGAGCCGCGCGATCGAGAGCTACTGGTTCTATGAGTGCGGCCAGCTTGCGGCTGGCGCGTGCGGGCTGGCATGCGAGGAAGAAGGTTTGCACCGACAGGTTGCGGGCGCGGAGAAGTTCACGACAGAGTGGAGAAGCGGGGGGCGATGATGTCTGCAAGCACGCATGGAAGCTTGCGAGTGCTGCAGGGGTGCGCTAGGGTGCTTGGCCGGCTGCTGCAGAGGTGCACAATTGCTGGTTGCAGGCGGAAGAGAGAGCGCGATAGAGTAAAGAAGCAGGAGGCGGAGAGGCCTGCAGGCGTGCGCGGAGGCGAGGGTGGCCTGCAGGCTTGCGCGGAATCGGCTGGGGCTGCTGCTGCTGCTTCCTTGCCGCTGCTGCTGGAGCTTTGAGCTTCAAGCTTGAAGCCTGCGGCAATGGCTGAAGTGGCGTGGAAGGTGAAAACAGTGAAGAAGGTCGCCACGCCCACCGGCTCTTTGAAGAGCTGGGCGGTTGTGGTTTCATGGCGGTGGGTGCTCACCACAGTGAAGACTCCTATCCGTCGGTTGTCTCCGAGGAGGGCTGGCATGTGGAGGGAGAGGGAGGACATGGTGGCCTGGAAGGAGAAGTGTTGTGGGTTCTTTTGGCGTGGAGGACCAGGCTCGCTTTGCAAAGGAGGAGCCATGGCTTTTTTATAGAAGAAGAAGCCATGCACGGCCATGCCCTGGCTATGCATGGCTCATGCATGGCCTCGGCAGGGAGAGGCAATGGCAGGGAAGGGCTAGAGTAGGGTTGGCACGAGGAGAAAGGTGTTGTCCCATGCAGCCGCGGGAAGAGATTCATAATCAAGTGAAATAAAAATAAAAAAGATGGTGAATTTTGTGAAGCAGCACTTGAAGAAAATGTAAATTGCAAGGGCACTTATTTCATTCTCCTCCCATCTCAATTAAATGCATGCATGCATGTATTTTTACAAATGCGACTATGGAACCCTAACATGCACTAGTAATTCTAAGAAATAGCACAAGATGGCACAATTGCTGGTGTATTTTTGCAGTGCAATCATACCCCCATGCCTATCTTTTGCTAGTCCCTAGCAAAACATTTTTTTGTATTGTATTTAGAAATGATCTTTAAGCTAAAGATTTTCTCCTGAGGCAACATAGGTATGTTTATTGTTGGATATTGTGAGAACCAATTGTAGAGAAGACTACCAGTACTCTAAGTCTCACATGACAAAGATCTTCTCTCAACTAAATAGGACTCTTGATATTTAAACCTTAAGTACGATTTTCAGGACCTAGGAGGTTTTTACCATACTTGAGTGCTCAAGAGATTATGGCTTGTGCTTAGTTAAGGATCAAGACCGACCAGATGAACATTAAGACTCAAGACCAGGGCTTCACGAATTTTTAAGTAAAGGTTGGTCCCAGTTTCAGCTTGTGTCTTCGGATTGACCCTTTAAAAGATGATGGACACTCAACTCCCATTTTCTGACATTTGTGGCTCACAAGAAAATAGGGTATTTGTGACTTTCCCTAAAGAACTTTTTAGGGTAGAGATTTTACAGCCATTTGCGAGATATACTGACTTATTTGCATTTTTTTTTTTGAAACACCTGTCAGTATATCTCTTACAACTTTATTTGGAGGAGCACACTTTTCTTTTTGGTGGGAGAGTTTATTTTTGGTGGAAAGAGTCGCTCCTAAACACAAGACTAAAGCCTGGGATAAACAGTCTACCTGCGTGCATAGGTAAGGACTCCACCTTCCCTAATAAACACTAGGGTTGGATCTTATGTTCACCTGGTCATTCCTGATATGTGTAGTGTGAACCAAGTTTACTTAAGCTCTCAAGTAAAAGCAAACCAATGAATCCTGTAATGGTGTCTCAAGTACAAGAATACGTCCTTAGTTAGGAGAGATTCTGATCTATTTTGTCAATGCTCAAGTGAATTAAGCCCGAGCCTGAGTGAATCAAGCTTCTGTGGCCTGGAAAGTCTTTAAAACAGAGGTTGAATATCCATAAACACTTATTGTATTTTTGTTTCAGCTTTCAGATCATTACTAAACACCATTTATTATTATTATTATATATATATTATATATATATTTTTTTTCATTTTCTTTTTCTTGCATATTTATAAATAGGTGGGAACTGCTTGATACCATAAAATACCCAGATCCTATGGATGCCTATCCACCCCCCCATGCCAAACAATGCTATGTCCTCATATGCATGCAGGGAGAGGTAGAGAAAGGACGTAAGATCGGGTAACGAGAGCTGAGGTGTAGGGTATACAGTAGGGTGGAAGGGTGGGTGGATGGTGGGTGGTGAAGTGAAAAGTGAAGAGATCGTGATAGTGGCGTGAAAAGTGATGGTGGATGGTGAGAGGTCTGGCATTTCATGGGACGAGAGTGTCCCAGGCGGATCGGAGAACAAGTCGGGAAGAAGAAGTTGGCCCTCAGATTGGCCAAGAAGAGGGGCTTCTTGGATAGATGGATGCAAAATGGGACAGCCCCAGTGAGTAGGATATGGGCTCAAGGTCCAAGTGTGGAGTTGCAAATCAGCTTGATTTGGTGGGAAAGAAAGGGCAATCCGGTCTTCAAGTGTGTGGACCGGTGGTGAGTAGCCCGGATATGACTCAGACCACGAGGTATGGGAAGCGGAGAAAACCTCTTCAGAAGTCTGGTCAGGAGAAGGTACGGGAATAGGGAGGGATTGGGGAACGTCACAATATGTGCTGGTCAGCCAATCGCCAATGTTTTCAAGTAATTCGCAGCAGTCAGAGTAGGTCCCAATTGGTCTGATACACGCGTTGATGGCCATGTCCTCGTCAGATGTGTCATCTTCGATACAATCGCAATCAATGTTCTTGGCTGCCTTGAAGATGTTAAGCTTGATCTTTTCAGATCCAACGACAATCTCAATACAGCCCGACTCGCAGTCGATAAGGGCACGGGCTGTGGCCAAGAAAGGTCGACCAAGGATGATCGGACAGTCAGAAAGTGAACTAGGAACTTCCATATCTAAAACAAGAAAGTCAACAGGAAAACAGAGACTATTGACCCTAACCACCACATCTTCCACCACATCCTTCAGGATTTTGACAGAATGATCTGCCAACTATAACGTGACAGGGGTGGGTTTCAGATTTCTCAAGGAAAATTTTTCGAGCATGATGGTCGGTATAAGATTTATGGAAGATCCTAGATCAAGCAGGGCACGGATAAAATTGCAGCCTTGGATGGTACAGGAAATGAGTGGTGTGCCTGGATCTTTCTACTTCGGTGGTAGGTTTGACAGTATAGCACAACTCGCATGAGGCGAGAGAACCACCGGATTCTTAGTTTTCTTTGACTGTCTCCTGGCTGTTGTGTAGTCTTTGAAAAATCAGGCAACAGTAGGTATGTGGTCGATAGCCTCGAGTAGGGGTACCTTGATTTCTACATCCCTGAACAAATTACACAGGTTATTAAAGGCCTGCGTGTCTTTCTTCTTGCCTTTTGGCTCCCTCAGTAGAGCCTCAGGGAATGGGACTGATTTTGGCACCAATTTGGGTGTATCGTCCTCTCGCGAATGCGGAGCGCATCCTGAATGAGGGGGCGATGAAGAAGAAGACGGGCCAGGATCAGGTCGAGGCGGATTGACGGTCTGCTTACCATTCCTCGTAGTGATAGCATTGGACGATGCGGGTCTAGTGGGATCATACGGCGGAGGAGGGTTCGCAATGGGGACATAAGAGTGCGGTGCTGCAGCGGGATTAGCCTGAAATCCCGGTGGAATGCTTGGAGCCTACAGAATTTGATGAACCTATCCCTGAGAAGGTTGTACCTATGGTTGAGGACCACGGGGTATGAAATTTCGCAGGTTGGGAACAGGTTGGGCGGGAAGAGTGCCCAGAGATCGAGTCACCATACGTAGTTGACTGATCTCAGCATTTTACTACGCCAGTTGGTGCTGATGAGAGGTCATGTTCTCTTGATGGAGCTTTGACATATCCGTCATCATTTGCATCACTTTGTCAAGAGGACTTGATGCATTTTCTGCTTGTGGTATGCAAGGGCCTGATGGCGGATTCGCCATAGGATTAGACTGGGCCCTTGGGATGACGGGTGCGGACGGTCGCATTGGTCCACTCGCGGGGTTTTGGCGCTATGGGTTGTTGGACCATGCGAAATTCAGATGATTTCTCCACCCTGGGTTATAAGTGGCAGAGAATGAGTTGTTCCCCAGGGAGTAAGCGTCTTCTATGCCAGAAGATGCATCCGCATGTAAATATGCATCCGAGCACACGGAGGCTTGGTCCTACGTGTCGAAATACTGGCTTGCAGAAGCCAGTTCCACATGACTTACCAAGTCGCTCGGTGCGACACTCAGTAAGGAAGGTCTTACGGGGTTTCTCAGGATAAGCTTGGTGTTGGAAGAATTGGGATTGTGACGAAGTGGTGAAGTGGGGGTGTTTGCCATAGAACGGGTGGGGTTGGCCAGAAGCTCGTCCAGCTTCTTGTGCATGATGGAGACTTCATCCAGTTTTTGTGCAATAAGGCTTAGATCAGTGGATGAATGGGAGGATCCCGTGTCAACTTCGTGGACATTTCGGGGCTGGCTGGCATGACTAAAGGCGACAATGGAAGCATTGTTCATTGAGTTTTCACTCATATTTTCAAACAATTCAAATGCTCCATTCTTGTCTTTATAAAGTTCCCTCCGCAAGAAGCATCTACAATCTACTTTAAAGTCTCATTTAGCCTGTAGTAGAAAATCTAGGCTATATGCCACTTAGCCAGACCGTGGTGCGGACACTTCCTGAGGTCATTATACCTCTCCCATGCCTCATGAAATTATTCTCCGTTTTGTTGCGTAAATGAAGTGATAGCACGGTGAAGCGCATTGGTCACCCGATTGGGAAGAACTTCTTGAGAAACACTGTTCGCATCTCTTCCCAAGAGTGGATGGTTCTCCCAAGGGTGCGTAACCACTGCGACGCTTTATGCCGCAATGAAAACAGGAACATTTTCATGAGGACTATAGATAACTTGACATTTCTTGGTTTAACCATTTCAGCTAGTCGGGTTAGGGCTTCTAAGTGGAGAAAAGGATCTTCACTTGCAAGACCATTAAAGTGAAAATTTATTAGGCCAATTATGTTCGGTTTCAGTTCAAAGTCGACCTCGCCCATGGGGACCCGAATTTGTCCTATGGTCTCTGTAGCAGCGGGATTCTGATAGGAGCTAAGAGACCTAGGCTCCTCCCGTTCGGGAGGGTTCTGCATTTCCTCCAATGTTCCCAAATGGCTTCCATTTGCACATTATACATTTCCATTTGGGCTTGGAGGTGGGTTATGGGATCTAAGGCTCCACCACCTGGTGGGTTCTGAGGGTGGTTTCCTCCTTTGGGATTTGGGGGTGGGAGTGCAGCCATGTTTGTGGAGGAGGAGGACGATTCGGCTCATTTTCTAAAGTTATCAGGCAATTAAAACAGTTCAGGGTTTTGTTACCTCCTCCCAAACATGCACTACCGCAGGAAGAATTGGGGAGATGAGAAGGGAAAAGAGATGAGAGAAATGACGCCGCAAAGGTATACTTGATGACAAATCAGTACAATCAAATTCCTAACCTCTACAGTGTGCCCTTAGACCTAAAGATCTAATTTACCTACTATCACGGACTACAGAACCGAATGCGAGCACCGCGAAACCACTGGGCCAGATTGAAAGGCCATTTGCCCTAGTCTTAGACACCCGATAGCACGCGGGAACCCTCACCAGCACGTAGATGCTACACGCAGGTAGTTAGACCTCCAATCCTTAATAAGGGTCAAGTTACTACCAATTTTATTTAGAGGCTTAGGGTCAAGTGCTTTTGGAATGTGAAGAGCATTGTTTACGGGTAATGCCCAAGTGATTAATTTTCAGAGTGTGTAAAACAAGCATGCAACGGGGAAATCTCCCTGAATTGAAATTTTTAATTGGTGAATGATTTTCAGAGTTTAGACTTAAGTAGTATGAATTTTAGGATTTCACTGAAATACCAATTCAACCAATCTCCAAGTTTTAAGAGAATACATGTTTTCTTCTAAGCCCAACAAACCCTTCTTCAATATCAGTTGGTTAACGCATGCTACAATGCAATGGGCTACCCTAAATGGAGATTTCTATGTGTGGATGCACGAATCAGTTTTAGATTAGTGTGAAAGGGAGCCAAAGCACTTCAATTCAAGTGCTCCCAATCACCAAAAAGATGTCCACACAAGGCTCAACCAAAAGATAAAGAAAATCAAATCGTTGGGGTTGAAATGTTTGGGATAGAATCTTAGCCAAGTTGAGAAGTCATGGTGGGGTTGGAATCATCTCAATTCCAAGTCTCCCCACCAAAAAGGTGATCCTAAATTGCAGGTAAATGAGGCAAAGAGGGGTGCAATCAATCTTTTTATGTTTGCCTCAAAGAATACTTCACACGGCGAAAAATTCAAGAATCAAGATTCTTGGATTTTCACTATGCGAAGTAAGATGGGAAATCGCGGGGCGGTGGGAGTGAAGACAATCAATCAAACAAGTGAATGTTAATCCACTTGCCCCAAGAGATCCCAAGAAGTTTTTCTAGTTTCTTAGTTTTTTCTTTTTATTATTATTAAGGTGACAAGTTAACCCTAGTTGCTAAAAGAAGAAGACCTACTTGTTCAGCAACGTGTGCGAAGCTCCAACGCAGTGTCGGTGTCTTCACGCTCTCGTTCCTACCTTGGATCTGCTCACGTCTTCGACTTCGTTTGCCTGCCTTTTCCTTGCAACAGGTTCACCTTCACACCAAAAACAGAGACACCCGTTAGGAGAGAAGAGAAATATTGAAAGGAATTGAATAGAAACTTACTTGAAGGTGCACTTCCCCAGCAACGGCGCCAGAAAAGGCGTGGTGTCGGACCCGAAAAGGTTGTTAATATGGTGATTTTATAGTTGAAGTGTGTATAGTGGTTAACCTAAATCGGACCAAACCATCTCTTTAGAAAATTTTTAACCTGGCCTATTTGATTTTATCTTGGTCACTTTTAGGCCCAGGGTCGAACTCAGGGAAGTAGGGTTACAAGTCAAGTTTCTACGCCTTTCCTATAACGAATCTCTTCCATTCGTTTATTGTGTTTTTGGTGTTTTTCTATTAAGATTTTTTTTCTGGTAATCTTTGTCCTTGATGCACACCCTCAAAATTGGGTTCTTGGCTTTGAGCCAAAACAGGGTTCCAAAACGGGTTTTGCTATTCGCAGGATGGGGTACCTGCAAGTCAAAGATTATCTTTTCTCTTTTATATATTTTTTTATCTTTTTATGGGCATGCAAGAGAAATAGAAATAAAGTAAATATAGTATAGATATAGATGTATATACTATATATGTATAAAGGGGTGGGGGTGGAGGCAGAGGAGTGTAGCACGGTGTCGAGTCGGTAGTCGTCTTGAAAGATGCAACCAATAGGACGAAGTGCCGCGTGTAAGGTGTAGGATGGATGGTGGAAGATGAATGCGAACATGCTTTTTGTACGTGTGTATCTGGGAATATCAGCAACTCGTGCAGATATTCCCGCGATACCATGTATGGTAAATAATGTGAAACTATATCTATATATGTATATTTGTAAATATATCTATATGTATACATGGTTATATATAGGTATACATATGTATATATATATGTGTATATATATAAGTATATGTATATATGTATGTAGCTATATGTATAGATAGATATATGTATAGATGTATATATATATATATGTATGGATGTACAAAATACCATATAGATGTATATATATATATATGTATATATATATATATATGTATATATATATATGTAATAATATATGTATATCGGTATATGTATCTAGATATGTACATATATGTATATATGTATATATAGTTATATAGATATATATGTATATATGTATGTATATATATATATATGTATAAGTATATGTATGTATAAGTATATGTGTATATATATGTATATATATATAAGTACACAGATGTATATATATATATGTGTGTGTATATGCATGTAGACTAATACATTTTTATATAAGTACTAATATATGTATAGATATATGTATATTTATATATATATATATATATATGTATCTAAGTATATGTATATATGTAAATATATATGTGTATATATATATAAATATATATATATATAAGTCGGTAGATATATGTATATATATATGTATGTATACTAATACATAAGTATATAAGTACTACTATATGTATAAATATAAAATATATATATATATATGTATATAAATATATGTATATATATATCAATATATATATGTATACCTATATATACATATATATATATAATAGTGTATAGGTGTGTGTGTGTGTGTGGAAGTGTGAGTGTATGTGTGTGTAAGCGTCGGTAAAGAGAGTGAGAGAGTGTTGTGAGAGAGAGTGAAAGAGAGAGAGAGACAGAGCGGGAGAGAGAAGGTTGGAGAGATGGCACTGCTGGAGTTGAGGACTGAGCGTTTAAGTCATCCGCAGCCTCAAAAGCGTCGTTTGATCCACGCGCGCACGCACAGGTGCGTATGCGCGCAGAGAGAGGCATGTTGGAGGGAGTAGCCGCATGCAGAGGAGGCCACAGCACACCGCATTACGTGGAGAGCAGGCTCTGGCATTCGCAGGTGCACGCGGTGAAGGAAGCGGGCCAAGGAAGGCGTTGGGAGAGAGCTGGCGCATGCAGACGTACGTGGAACGGTGCGGGCGACGCGGACGGAGACGTGCGCACAGGCGAACGGCGGTAGCGGCCCGTAGGGTGACCGGTAAAGTGAGAAACTCACTGGTCACCCCACTGTAGCCACAGTGTCGCACAGAAATGCGTGAACAGTGGCTACAGTGGTCGGTCGAGCCGCACGACCGGGAGCTGCAGGTGCTGTGAGTTCGGCCAGCACGCGGCTAGCGCACGTGGGCTGGCGTGCGAGGAAGAAGGTTTGTGTTAGCCGGTTGCGGGCGCGGAGAAGTTCGCGACAGAGCGGAGAAGCGGGGGGCAATGGTGTCTACAGGTGCATGCGGAAGCTTGCGAGTGCTGCAGGGGTGTGCTGGGGTGCTTGGCCGGCTGCCGCAGAGGCGTGCAATGGAAAATTGCGGGCGAAAGAGAGAGCGCAACATAGCGAAGAAGCGAGAGGCGGAGAAGCCTGCAGGTGCGCACGGAGGCGAGGGCGACTTGCAGGCTTGCACAGAATGGGCTGGCGCTGCTGTTGCTGCTGCTGTCTTGTTGCTGCTGCTGGAGCTTGGAGCTTCAAGCTTGAAGCCTACGACAATGGCTGAAGTGGCGTGGAAGGTGAAAACAGTGAAGAGGGCCACCACGCCCACCAGCTCTTTGAAGAGCTGGGCGGTGGTGGTTTCAAGGTGGCGGGTGCTCACCACAGTGAAGACTCCTGTCCGCCAGGTGTCTCCGAGGAGGGCCAGCCTGTGGAGGGAGAGGGAGGAGACGGTGGCCTGGAAGGAGAAGTGTTGTGGGTTCTTTTGGCGTGGAGGACCAGGCTCGCTTTGGAAAGGAGGAGCCGTGGCTTTTTTATAGAGGAAGAAGCCATGCACGGCCATGCCCTGGCTGTGCATGGCTCATGCATGGCCTCGGCAGGGAGAGGCAGCTGTAGGGAAGGGCTGGAGCAGGGAATGGCGCATGGAGAAAGGTGTTGTCCCATGTAGCTGCGGGAAGAGATTCAAAATCAAGTGAAATAAAAATAAAAGAGATGGTGAATTTTGTGAAGCAACACTTGAAGAAAATGTAAATTGCAAGGCCACTTATTTCATTCTCCTCCCCTCTCAACTAAATGCATGCATGCATGCATGTATTTTTGCAAATGCGACTATGGAACCCTAATATGCACATGTAATGCTTCGAAATAACACAAGATGACACAATTGCAGGTGTATTTTTGTGGTACAATCAGTAAGTCTTTTCAATCAAGGCTTAGGCACACCTCTTTTTGGAAAATTAATTCTTGCTTAGAAAAGATGTGTCTTTAAAGCCCTAAATTGGAATCCTTAATTTGGCTCTAATTGTGGTCCAATTTAGTTGCCACAGATATGGTATCTAGGGCACAATCAAGAAGGTGGTAGCCCTTGTTACCTTAAATGGATGCACAATTCAATATTTGTTGAAATCAAAATCAGGCAACTTTTGTGAATTAGCTAAATATGGAAAGCAGGTAGCCCTAAATTGATTTCTACTTTGTTTTTCCTTTTCAGAATGAGGGCATTAAGAGAAAGGGCTAACTAGAGATTACCTGCCCCAGGTGTGTTTGTCGTGCGGTTGTCCGATTTTGAATCTTTTCCCCTGAAACAGTTACAACAAAAGAGATAGATCAAGTGAATATTGAATTAGAAATTGTGATCAAGATTTGTAAATCACTCATTGCTCCTCGGCAATGGTGCCAAAATGCTGACAAGGCGAAATTGGGTTTTAAAATAAAGCATTGTAATATAGCCAAAATCGCTTTGAAAGCAAATGAATTTTATTACTCGAAGTTTTAAATTCGAGGTCGAACACAGGGAGCAACTTGGGGTCTAAAAATCAAGAACACAACTTCCAAATTTGATATAATATGCAATGAAAAATCAGGGTTATAGTGTATGAAATGTAATTAAATCCACAAGATATCAATGTATATAGAAGCACAAAAAATATGAACGTCTGATGCGAAAATCAGATGTCTTAAATGTGAAATTGCTACAGTGCTTCTCTTCTTTGATTTCTATCTGATCTCCTTCTTCTTCCTCTTCTTTCTTTTATTCTCTATCTCTGACGACCACCTTCCTTCTTGACTTCTTCTCTGTTCTCTTCTTTCTTTGCTCTGGCCCTTATCTTCTTCGTCCTCTTCTTTCTCCTTTCCTTCTGTCCCTGACTTCAGCTCTTCTTCAACCTTGCTCCTCTTCTGCTTTGCCTTATTGATGAGTGGCTACTCATCATAGCTAAAAGGCCGAAATTAAGCTAGATACTAAGCAAAACAATATCAAATTAACACATAAAAAGGGTTAAGTGTGGGAATTAAAGAAAAGACCTAAAACTTTTAATGTGTGTTAAAATCTCCTAATTAGGTCACAAAAATGAGATATTCTGAAAACTAAAGAACAAATGATGATCCATGCATCAATTGAACACATAAACAAGTTTGAAAAGACAAATCAGAAGTAAAATCAATGTCTTAAATGTTCAATTAAGCACATGTAAAAATTTGAAAGCAATTGGACATCATTTAGGCTTAGAAATAAATAGATTACAATTAGGTCCTTCATGCATTACATTTCTACCCTTCAAAACTCCTTCTTGGACCTTTTTGCAAGCCGTAGGGACCCTTCTGTATGACTGCAGGGCCCTTGCGGTTATAGTTCTTCTCACTTTTGGACCTGCACGCTATTCTTCTACCCCTTCGTTTAAGGGTCTTCCTGCAAGTTTTCCCTCATTTCAGAGAGAAGCCTGTGTTCTTCACGCGCACTGTAGCGCGCGAAGAACACAGCCATTCTCGACCGTCCATCGCACTTTTGATCTCGATCTGCGGCTGGAATCAAATGGAACCTTCGCGCGATTCGGTGCGTACGTTCACCTCTCTTCCCAGATCTCATCTGACGGTCAGATCTCTCTCTTGACTCGCCGCGCGCTCTACCCATCTCATCCTCACCGCCGGCCTGATTCTGATTAACCTCACCCTTGCGGTGATCTCAGTCACTGAGCTGCTATTTAAGCACCTCAGTGGTGTCGCGCGCAAGGGATCGCTCCCTCCTACATCTCTCAGCGATCAATTCTTCCACTCCAGTCTCTCCTCCTCATCTAGACCCTGATTTCACAGCCACCGGCTGTGGAATCATCGCCTGCTCTCGACCCTCCTCGTCGCTAAGGACCTCGTAGCACCTGAGGACGACCCTGGAGTCTCACTAGCAGACTCTTCCCTCCGCTGGAGTCACCCTCCTCCTTTCTTCCTCCTTAGCCGCCGGCTAAGGACCCATAGGTCCCATTCTTCCTTTTAGTTTACTTTTTAATTCTGCACAAGTAGTTGTAGATTTAGTTTGCAGTAGTTTAGAATAGATTTAGTTTTAATTGTTAGTGTTTAATGTTAGCTGTAGTTAGATTAGTCTTAGGAGTAGAATTAGTATTAGATCCCCTCCCTCACCTCCTCTGATCAGTCCAGATCAGAGGGGAAGAATCATCTGTTCACTGTTCAATTTATCTCCCTCTTCATGTTTTGTTTTTCCCATCATCCAGATTCTGATTCTTGTTTTTTTCCTTTTAACGACGAATTTTTCACCAATCACCCACACATCCTGACCCAATTTCAGATCTGATGGCGGACTGCCTCAGATCTGAAAGTGGCGTCACAAGCACCATTTGGGGCTTCTCACTCACTCCATTTATTTCACAAAAGCCCCTCTGTTTTAAATGGATTGCCTCAGTTTGTCAGAGCACTTTTGATCTGGATTTTAAAGGATTTTTACTCTCTGAAATGTTTTGACAGATCTGACAAATTGAAAGGATTTTTGGTTTTCATTGTAGGCAAGGATTCTGAGAAGTTCTCTGGTGACAGAGAACCAATCAGAAGAGCCTTTCATGATTCTGTTTATACTTTGTTTTGAATGCATTCACCAGCTTCCATTAAATTTCCTTAATGCATTCTTAGTCTCTTTTTGCTATTTCAGAACTGCCATGCACTATTTGTGTTGATGATCATTTCTGGATGGTGATTCTCTAACCTAAGGAGTTTTCCATACTCCTTAAGGTTGCAAGAAACTGGGATTGTGTTTCTTTGGTTTTAATTGATTGAGCTAAGTCTTCCTTCATGCTGTCTATGGCATTAGGAAGACTAACTCAATGCCATTTGCTATTTTGATCTGAAAGGATGCTTCTGATAAGGTTTTTTTTCCTAATGAGTATTTGAGCTAAATTTACATGAGATTTTCGTGAGATTTAAACCCCTTTCAGATTTGGATTTCAACTCTGTAAATTGTAGTTTATTTTGAATTCTATCTTACTCCCAGTTACACAGCAATATGCTGCATTTAGCAGCTACATTCCCCTCTTCTCTAAACTCCCCTCTTCTCTAAGTTTCCCTCTTCTCTGTAGAATACTTCCCCCCCTCTTCAAGTGGACTAACTGCAGCAGCAGTTAGCCATTTGACAGTGGCTTAAGCCACTGCCACTGTAAATAACACTAAAACAGCACATTGTTCTCTTCTCCATCTCCTCTGACAGTAGCTGAAGCTGCTGCCTAAACTCAAATAAAAAAAAAAATCAATCAACTCTAATTCCCTAACTTTATACAAAAGGCTAATGGCATAGACTTATTTTAAAACTATAAATACACCCATTCATAGTATTATAACTATAGCATATCAGTTAGATACATAGTTATACTGTAAATATGTATAAAACCTGTACAGAAATTCGTATACATATGTAATCTATGTAAAAATATGTATATATACTAATCTAGTATGTATGTATCTACTGATCTATGTATATATATATGTACAGATTTATATTTACTGATTTAGTAGCTAAGTTAATAGGTTAGAGCAATAATCAAGTAAATAAATCTATAAACTTGGGAATATATATATATATATGTATATATTAAGTAATTTAAGTTAGTCAAAGTATAATTATACCTAGTATAACTTACTGTAACTTAGTTTTAATTATAAACTACACAGAATTGCTATTTTAGCCTAAATAAAACATAAATAAATTCATAAAAATACAATAAAAATATGTATTAAATACTTAAGTATGTAAGTTAAAACTGTTTAAGGTCAATTAGACCATTTACTAATTATTTTATAAGTAATTAACTATTTAATCACCTAAATCAACCTGTATAATCAGCCTAGTTTAGCGAATTTATTTATATAGTAAATATATTTAAAATTCAAAATTAATTAATCAATTATGTAGTATTATGTAAATATTTTATTTACCATATTTTATTTTATTTTTTTTATAATTTATGGCCCCCAAATCGAGGGCCAAAAACGCGCACAGACGCAGCTGCGTCTGGTTTCCAGCGCACGATGTGGCGCTGGAATAGCGCCACATCGTGGGCTGCAAACGAAACACAGCTATATAAATAGAATTTATGCTATAGCTTAGTTAGTCGTCATGGCGCCGGGCGCCCGAAACTTCACCTGTTCCGTCTGATCCGATAACCCGATTCTGATATGTGCTGAATACTGAATGCGTGATTCCTATGTGGGGCTGGGAGCCCGAGTGTGTGCGAACTTATTGAAGGCGTTGGGCTGAGGCCCTGCGCTGATACGAAAACGTAATTAAGCACCTAATCTGAGATTAGGGCGCTCTTAGTAGAGGTCTGGTCCCACCCTAAGGGTGCTGTGTATCCCTCGAAAAGCGCGCCCGCTAATTAAACGCATTTTACACTAAGGACTCTCCACCGCAGCCTCTGAAAGACTACACAGAACAAAATGAAAGGACAGACGACTTAAAAAAAAAAAGAGATAACACGAGATAACAACAGAAAAGACTGTGTACATATGTAAAATTAAACGCACATAATTACTAACAGAATAAAATGACACTATTAATGTCGCTAAAGACCTCAGTTTGCTTCTTTAGGTTGTATATAGTGTTTTCTGAGATTTAGCGACGTTTATATCTGTCACTAAAACTGATATATATGTCACTATAAATAAATGACTAGTAAGTTAAGTTTTTACACTATGGTATCCTAATGTAGTATGAACTAACATATTAGTGTTAATAGTATAACTTGTAAATACATAGTTTAGAGTATAATAATAGATTGTTTGATGCTTGTTCATAGTTAGCATTTTTGCAAGCACTTCTTAGTAACTAGGTAAATAAAACATTCATTCATTCTTTAAATGTAAAGTTTCTTTTTGAATAAGAAGACAATTTTGGAGATAATCAAAGAGTGACCGAATTAAATTCAATAAATTGCCTCCCAGAGAACGACCTGGAACAAAACCAGTAAAAATTAGATAAATAAGCAAATGATAATAATGGTTGTAATGACTGGAACTCACCCATACTCACCACTATACGACATCCTTAATGTTATATTATACACCCTATACTACAACGACATGATCAACAATTATTACCAACAAACATTTACAATCATTACACCATCATAATTTTGGCGCCGTTGCTGGGGAGGCAACGCTCTTTGCATCAAAATTTTCTTTTCATTCTTTTGTATATAGAAATCATTCATTCATTCATTGTAATTGCTTTTATTTTCCATTGAATTAATTGTGTATACATTCCTTTATTCTTTTACTAATCATTTGTTTTTTCCACAGCACTTGAGGAGGAGTGTCGTCTTCCTGGTGGAGTCGCTGCGCTCCAGATCCGTCTTCCTGGTGGAGTTTTGCCTCGAAGTAGCTGTAGGATTTTAGTATTAGTTTTAGTATAGATAGTTTTAGGTTTATTGATTAGGAGCAATTGTTAGTCATAAGTTGTGAGAGCTTGTTCTCACACAATTTTTGTAATAATTCTGGACTATCTGGACCTTATTTCTTTATCTTCTTAATTTCTTTCCTTACTTTTGAATTGCATATAAAATTTTTCAGAAAAATCAAAAAATCAAAAAAAATCAAAAAGACCTCATACTTATCTAGCAGCAGCATAACCTCAGGCATCCATTTTTAGGATTGCATTTCATTCCTGCTAGATTTTAATTCAAGTCAAATCTGCATTAGAAGATTGCTGGAGTCAGGTACGCATTTCTTACCTAACTCTAACTCCTGCCATATTTGCATTTGACTTAAAATTAAAGAAGACCACTACTTGTTCTGAATTTAGTAAAAAGTGAAACGAGCAGCATAGAAAACACATTTTAATCACTTCAATTAAATCAAAAAGGAGATAGCAAAATTGGGTGAAACCATGTTTGAGATCTTAATCGCCTTGTGTTGAATGTTATCGTGCACACAGCACGATCACTTAAGGCCACAATACACGGGTTTCTACCTCATCTTTCTGCAACCACAGGATCTGGATCCGCACGCTCAGTCTAATCCAGATTCCCAGTGGATTTTAGAGGTCTGCACTTCGCTAGGTTTATCTTAGGATACGTACAATTGCTTGAAACAATTGTTTGCGTATAACATACTTTGCGTAGCAGCCTCTAGGAAAAATTTTCTCCGATTCATTTCGATTGATTGGTCTTCTTTAATTGAGATTTTATTGGGATTCTTCTGTTTTATTGTGAACGTTAAAAATTTTTTCCCATTGAGTTGGATCGAATTAGAGTAAACGGGATTTCAAAAAAAAAAAAAAAAAAAAAAACCAACTCAATGGAAGGTAGGAGATCCCAAAACCCAGAACTTGTACTCCCCTTGGGTACTGCTACCCAAGCTACTGCATCATCTTCTTTGCCTTCCACTTCTAATCCCTTACCTCCTGAGTCTCAAAATACTTTCCACAATCCCCCTCGCCAAGAGGATGATCTTGATTCTTCACACTTTGAGGATTTTGAAGAACTTCCTCCAGACTTAGTTGCACATCCTCTACCACAGCAACCACCTATCCCTAGGTTCCAACCTCCACCTTATCCTAATCATCCTAATCCACCCCCGGAGAGAGGACCTATGCCTCATCTTCAGCACCTTTTCGATACACAACTACAAATGAATACCTTAACCCAACAGGTGCAACAGCTTGCTCAAGCTGTAAATCTATTAGCTAACCCCCAACCACAACCACTTCAACCTAGAAATCCTCAGGCACCACCCCAACCCCGTAGACCTCAACTACGAGATTATTATAATCCCGCAGTTGCCCAACCAATGCCTGTGGTACGTTATCCCAATGGGGGTCGTGCTGCTGAACTGAAGCCGAACATTATAGCACTCATTCCTCACTTCCATGGACTTGCTTCTGAGGACCCTTTTCAGCATTTAGAGGAGCTGAAGAATCTTGCCCAAACTTTGGGTCCGCAAGGACATGATCAGCACACGCTTTTGATGAAAATGTTCTCCTTTTCATTAAAAGATAAGGCAGCCTTTTGGTTTAGAACACTTGCACGGACTACACCTATAGATTCTTGGGCTTCTTTAGAACATGAGTTCTTAAAGAAGTACTTTCCTGTAGGCCGCACTAATGCCTTAAGGCGTGCCATCACTACCTTCACCCAGAATTCAGGAGAACCTATGCACGAGGCTTGGGAGAGATTCCATGAGCTTTTGAGAAAATGTCCCCACCATGGTGTCCCACGCTGGCAACAGGTTCAGATCTTCTACCATGGGCTCCATGATGACACACGGAATTTTGTAGATGCCGCTTGTGGAGGCAATTTCCTGTGTCGGGACGAGGACTCAGCCTTTGAGCTCTTTGAAGGCATGGCCGAAAACTCTATTAATAATGCTTCAATGAGCGTGTTTAATAGAAAGTCCTCACATTCCCACTCACACACGGGGGTACATGAAGCCCAATCCAGTAGCAAAGACTTAGAGATAGTGGCTAGTCAACTGGATAAAGTGGGCTTAATCGAGAAGAAAGTAGATGAAGTATGGAAATTTCTCTCAAAACACCCATCTTCTTCTTCTCAGTCACCAGCACAAAACACTTCTTCTCAGTTTCCCACAGGGAGGGAAACTGTGAATAACCTTTCTGTGACACAAACTGCATTACCGGATTTTCCATTTCCATATCCTTCACCGGTTGGAGGAACCTTTGTTCCTCCCTTCACTGACTTCCCTGCACCTTCTAGAGCTTCGGAGGAGCTTCATGCCATTCACAATGATCCTTTCACACAAACCTATAACCCTGGATGGCGTAATCATCCAAATTTCTCGTGGTCGGGAAATTCACAAAGACCTCCTTTTCAACAACCTTCTGCACCACCATTACACAACCCGATCCGAGCACCACCTCCACAATCACACGGATATCCACCTCGTACCTACCAGCAACCCCAACCCAGGCCCACCCAATACTCTCAATCTGGGCCTACACGAGATGACCAGTTGGGGTCTATCATGAAAGCTCTTGCTGATATGCAACAACAGAATATTGCTATGCAGCAGAGACAGGACGCGGCCTTAGCTGAGATGAGAGCCCAGCTATAACACTTGACGGAGTCCCGTCAACCACATTCACTCCCATCCCAAGCACAACCCAACCCTAGGAACATACCTGCTCAAAGGTATGTCCAACCTAGACCAGCACTGCAAAACCAAACACATGACATTTCACAAGCAGTGCACAACACTGAATTCTTCACTGACTCAAATTCTTCTCTTGCACAAACGCAACCACCTCTGCTACCTAACAATGATTTACCATCTACCTCTAGAGCTGAACTAAATGCCATAGTCACTAGGAGTGGTAAATGCACACTAGATCCACCTCTTCCAACACCTACCACTTCTAGTTCTGCTCCTCCACTTCCTACTTCTCCTCTACCTATAACTGAACCTCTCACAACTCCAGTACCTTTTCCTGAAGCTTTAAAGAAGAAGGAGAAAGGAAAGAAAAAGACCTGTGTGGCACCTGAGGAGGATTTGCTTAAGCTCTTTGAGCAAGTCCACATAAACATCCCCTTGTTGGATGCAATCCGCCACATCCCTCTTTACGCTAAGTTTTTAAAAGACCTATGTACACCTAAGAATAAAGCAAGAATTCAAAAAGGGAGTAGTCCAATCATTCTCTCGGAACAAGCTAGTTCCATCATCTCTAGTACCCTCCCAACTAAGATGAAAGACCCAGGCACCCCTCTCTTATCCTGCATGATAGGTAACACCACATTCAATAGAGCACTACTTGACCTAGGTGCTTCCATCAATCTTATCCCAACCTCTCTACTGACACATTTTGAGGTTGGCAATTTGAAGCCAACCAAGGTGTCCCTGCAATTAGCTAACAAATCAGTTAAGACACCTCAGGGAGTGTTGGAAGATGTCATAGTGCGGGTCAAGGATTTTTACTTCCTATAGACTTTATAGTCCTTGACATGGAAGTACCTGAAGATATCCAGAATACACCTATCATTTTAGGAAGACCTTTCTTGGCTACGGCCAAGGCAAACATCAATTGTGAGGAGGGCCTTATAGAATTAAAGTTTGGAGATCAGAAAATAAAAATTGATATTTTTCAGGCCCAAAGAGGACCAACCTGTAGTTTAATTGAAGAAATCTTCTCCCTGGATTCATTGGATCAATTGGTTGAGGACACCTTGATCAATTCATTAAATTTAGAACCTCAACACTCTTTGGACTCTGACTTGACTTCCACTGAGATACCAAATTTAGAGACTGAGGACCTTCCTCCCATTCCATTAGTATCTCTAGGATCTCCTGAAACTTTCACACCTGCTCCTTCTGATCCTGTGCCTGTTGAACTCAAACCTCTTCCTGACTCTCTCAAATATGTTTTCTTAGGACCTGATCAGACCTATCCGGTGATTGTTAACTCTTCCCTTTCTTCTGATCAAGAGTCACGACTCTTATCTGTCCTAAGAGCACATAGGCAGGCTATAGGATGGAGCCTTTCTGACCTTACTGGCATCAGTCCTTCTTATTGCACACATAGGATTTTCACTGAAGAAGGATCTAGACCTACTAGACAGCCCCAGCGTAGATTAAACCCTACATTACAAGAGGTGATAAAAAGTGAAATGATTAAATGGCTGGACAATGGAATTATCTACCCAATTTCTGACAGTAGATGGGTAAGTCCTGTTCAGGTTGTGCCAAAGAAGGCCGGACTTACCATCATCACCACTGATTCTGGAGAAGTCATCCCTACACGCATTGCTAGTTCGTGGCGAGTATGTATAGATTACCGAAAACTCAACCAAGCCACGAAGAAAGATCATTTCCCTTTGCCCTTCATTGATCAAATACTAGAAAGAGTGGCAGGGAATAGATTTTTCTGCTTTTTGGATGGCTATTCAGGATATAATCAGGTGGCAATTCACCCCGATGATCAGGAGAAAACGACATTCACCTGCACCTACGGAACCTTTGCATTCCATAGGATGCCTTTTGGATTGTGCAACGCACCTGCTACATTCCAGCGGTGTATGTTTGCAATCTTTTCTGACTTAGTAGGCGATTGTTTAGAAGTCTTCATGGATGACTTCTCGGTCTTCGGGAGCACATTTGATGCATGTCTAGACCACCTGACCAAGGTCCTGCAAAGATGCATTAATGTTAATCTGGTACTTTCCTGGGAGAAATCTCATTTCATGGTAACTGAAGGACTTGTATTAGGTCACCTTATTTCTGAGAGAGGAATTGAGGTTGACCGCGCGAAGGTAAAGTTGATTTCTGATTTACCACTACCTTCGTCGGTTAAGCAAATTCGATCTTTCCTCGGGCATGTTGGTTTTTATCGCCGCTTTATAGCGGATTTCTCGAAAATAGCCCGACCTCTCACTACTCTCCTCTCTAAAGACGTAGACTTCCAGATCTCTGACGATTGTGTTCGTGCCTATACGACACTTCGTGATCTGATTACCAAGGCACCCATACTGCAACCCCCGAATTGGTCTCACCCTTTTGAGATCATGTGTGATGCCTCTAATTATGCAGTAGGAGCTGTCCTTGGTCAAAAATTGGACGGGAAACCCACAGTCATCTATTACGCTAGCAAGACCTTAGATGAAGCTCAGAGGAATTACACCGTCACGGAAAAAGAACTGCTAGCTGTAGTATATGCACTGTAAAAATTCAGACCTTATCTTTTAGGTTCCCACATTATAGTCTACACTAACCACACGGCAGTTCGATATCTTCTCGCCAAGAAGGACGCGAAATCTCGTCTGATTAGATGGATCCTACTTTTACAGGAATTTGATTTAGAGATTCGTGATAAGGCTGGAAAGCAGAATGTGGTAGCTGACCACTTATCCCGCCTTCCTTCTGAAGCGATTTCTCCTTCTTTACCCATCTCTGACCACTTCCCTGATGAGCAATTGCTGGTCATTCATTCTGATCTTCCCTGGTATGCTGACATTGTCAACTACCTGGCTTCTGGACTCATCCCCACTAATTGGGTCCGACATCAAAAAGATAGACTTAGATCCGAGGCCAAGCACTATTACTGGGAAGAACCTTGGCTTTTCAAGCATTGTAAAGACCAGATCTTTAGGAAGTGCATCCCTGATAAGGAGATTAGAAGCATCTTATCATTCTGCCACGACCAGGCATGCGGCGGTCACTTCTCTGGCAAAAAGACCGCTGCAAAGATTTTGCAGAGTGGTTTCTATTGGCCCACAATCTTCAAGGATGCACACGAATATAGCAGGGCATGTTCACGCTGTCAGTCTCTTGGTAGTATTGGCCGCCGAGACATGATGCCCTTGAATCCGATCATGGTGTGCGAAATCTTTGACATTTGGGGCATTGACTTCATGGGACCTTTTCCTAAATCTTATGGCTTCGAGTACATATTGTTGGCAGTTGAGTATGTTTCAAAATGGATTGAAGCCATCCCCTCAAGGACTAATGATCATAGAGTTGTGACACAATTTGTTCAAGATTTCATCTTCTCTAGATTCGGGGTACCTAAAGCCATCATTAGTGATGGAGGGTCTCATTTTAGAAACACACATTTTCAGTCCCTACTGCAAAAGTATGGGGTGTCACATAGGATTGCTACATCTTATCACCCTCAAACCAATGGACTTGCTGAATTATCTAATCGGGAGATCAAAAAGATTTTACAGACTACCATCCGACCTGATAGAAAGGATTGGTCTTCCCGCCTTTCTGATGCGTTGTGGGCATATAGGACAGCCCACAAAACCCCTTTAGGCATGTCTCCTTTTAGACTTGTGTACGGGAAACACTGTCATCTTCCTGTCGAATTAGAGCACAAAGCCTATTGGGCCATCAGAAAGTGTAACTTAGACTTAGAGAAGGCCGGTGATCTTAGGAAATTACAAATGTCTGAGCTCGATGAATTAAGGAATGAATCTTATGAAAGCTCAAGGATGTATAAGGACAAACTTAAGGCCTTCCATGACCGTCACATTCTTAGGAAATCTTTTCACCCTGGTAAAAAAGTCCTTCTCTTCGACTCTAGACTGAAACTCTTTCCTGGGAAGTTAAGATCAAAATGGATTGGACCTTTCAAAATCTTGAGATTATTTGATAATGGAGCCGTTGAGATCACTGAACTTGACAAATCTGAACCCTTTATTGTTAATGGACAAAGACTGAAACCTTTCATTGAGCCGCATGATCTCAGACTTGTCAATTCCACCATTTCGCTCCTACATTTTGAGCTACCAAACTAAGTTTTCGCCTAGCTGACGGCGTTAAACTTAGCAAACACCTACCCTTGTATATAGCAGTTTTACACCTTTCTTACTCTTGCCTTTATTTGCATATAGTGTCTACCCTTGCATTCTGAGCATACATTCATTGACACACATGTCATGCATTTCACTTCCTAGCCCGACTGTTCACTCTGATCCTAGATCAGACTTAAAATCGTCTGCACAGAGATTGTATCTCCTCATTCCGACTTCCTTTCATCACCCAGTCTAGGATAGTGAAAAGCAGAGCATGCATTTGCATCCACCCTTTCATTCAATGAGGACATTGAAACATTTAAGCATGGGGGGGTGTAAATGGTAAACCATTTAAACCAAAATGCAATTGTAGACACAACTATAGTACATATAGTATTATCAAAAAATTATATACTTCAAAAAATTGAAAAATTTTGAAAAAATTTTTGAAAAAAAATTACAAAGCTAAAAATACAAAAAAATAACAAATCAGAAAAATTCCAAAAATACAATAAGGGACATGTACTTCATTATCAAAGGAGGACATTCATTTCAAGAGGGGAGGGAGAGAAAGAAAAAGAAAAAGAAAAAGAAAGAAAAGATAAGTGATCTTATAGCTGAAATAAAAAAATAAAAAAAAATAATAAAAATAATAATAGAATAAGTGTCTATGGACATTCAACCGTTACTGGTTTGACCTGCCGGGCCATAGAAGCTTGGTACAAGCTTAGGCTTAATACACTTCGAGCCTTGACAAGATAGACCACAGTCTCTCCTAACTTTAGGATAATTCTTGTACCTGAGTCACCAGTACAGGATTCGTTGGTTTGCTTTGACTTAGGAGTCTAAGTAACCTTGGCTTACACTACACAGTGTCAGGAAAGACCACTTGAACCTAAGCCTCAACCTTTGTGTTCATTAGGGAAGGTGGAGTCCTTACCTGTGCGTGCAGGTAGACTCTTTGTCCTAATCTTTAGTTTTGTGTCTAGGAGAAGCTCTTTCCACAAAAGAAATCCACTCACCAAATACAGTGCGCTCTACCAAATAAGTTTCGGAGACATACTGTTCAAAAAAAAAGAAAAGGGGGTCAAGTATGTTCTCCAAAAAGTCTGAAAAACTACTCTTCCACCAAAAATGTTTTCAGGGTTCAAAACAATACCCTGTTTATCAAAAAAAAAAAAAAAAAAATCTTCTCTGAGCCACAAATACAATAAGGGTTGTGATTGAATACCATCAATTTTTGAGAGTCATCCGAAAACATGAGCTGAAGTTAGGACCAACCTGGACTTAAAAAGAAGTGAAACCCCGGGAATGAGCCTTAGAATTCACCTGGTTAGTCCTGACTTATCACAAAGCACAGCCATAACTTCATAGCATTCTGAGTCTCTGTAAAAACCCCCTGAGTCCTGGAATTCGACTTAAGGTTTAAATATCAAGAATCCTTGTTGGTTGAGAGATGGTCTATGTCATTTAAGCCTCGAGTTCTGGTAGGTTATCCTCAGTAACCAGGTTCTCACAATGTCCAAAAACACAGTTGGTTTATTGAAAAAAATTTTTTCAACTTAAAGATCATCATAAAACACTTAAAAATTTTTGAAAAAGAAAAAAAAGATATCTTTACACACTTACCTTGCTGATACTTAAATTGCCCTACACTTCAACAGATTGTTTGCTAAGGGACTAGCAAAACGTAAGCATGGGGGTATGATGAGTGGCTACTCATCATAGCTAAAAGGCCGAAATTAAGCTAGATACTAAGCAAAACAATATCAAATTAACACATAAAAAGGGTTAAGTGTGGGAATTAAAGAAAAGACCTAAAACTTTTAATGTGTGTTAAAATCTCCTAATTAGGTCACAAAAATGAGATATTCTGAAAACTAAAGAACAAATGATGATCCATGCATCAATTGAACACATAAACAAGTTTGAAAAGACAAATCAGAAGTAAAATCAATGTCTTAAATGTTCAATTAAGCACATGTAAAAATTTGAAAGCAATTGGACATCATTTAGGCTTAGAAATAAATAGATTACAATTAGGTCCTTCATGCATTACATTTCTACCCTTAAAAACTCCTTCTTGGACCTTTTTGCAAGCCACAGGGACCCTTCTGTATGACTGCAGGGCCCTTCCGGTTATAGTTCTTCTCACTTTTGGACCTGCACGCTATTCTTCTACCCCTTCGTTTAAGGGTCTTCCTGCAAGTTTTCCCTCATTTCAGAGAGAAACCTGTGTTCTTCACGCGCACTGTAGCGCGCGAAGAACACAGCCATTCTCGACCGTCCATCGCACTTTTGATCTCGATCTGCAGCTGGAATCAAATGGAACCTTCGCGCGATTCAGAGCGTGCGTTCACCTCTCTTCCCAGATCTCATCTGACGGTCAGATCTCTCTCTTGACTCGCCGCGCGCTCTACCCATCTCATCCTCACCGCCGGCCTGATTCTGATTAACCTCACCCTTGCGGTGATCTCAGTCACTGAGCTGCTATTTAAGCACCTCAGTGGTGTCGCGCGCAAGGGATCGCTCCCTCCTACATCTCTCAGCGATCAATTCTTCCACTCCAGTCTCTCCTCCTCATCTAGACCCTGATTTCACAGCCACCGGCTGTGGAATCATCGCCTGCTCTCGACCCTCCTCGTCGCTAAGGACCTCGTAGCACCTGAGGACGACCCTGGAGTCTCACTAGCAGACTCTTCCCTCCGCTGGAGTCACCCTCCTCCTTTCTTCCTCCTTAGCCGCCGGCTAAGGACCCATAGGTCCCATTCTTCCTTTTAGTTTACTTTTTAATTCTGCACAAGTAGTTGTAGATTTAGTTTGCAGTAGTTTAGAATAGATTTAGTTTTAATTGTTAGTGTTTAATGTTAGCTGTAGTTAGATTAGTCTTAGGAGTAGAATTAGTATTAGATCCCCTCCCTCACCTCCTCTGATCAGTCCAGATCAGAGGGGAAGAATCATCTGTTCACTGTTCAATTTATCTCCCTCTTCATGTTTTGTTTTTCCCATCATCCAGATTCTGATTCTTGTTTTTTTCCTTTTAACGACGAATTTTTCACCAATCACCCACACATCCTGACCCAATTTCAGATCTGATGGCGGACTGCCTCAGATCTGAAAGTGGCGTCACAAGCACCATTTGGGGCTTCTCACTCACTCCATTTATTTCACAAAAGCCCCTCTGTTTTAAATGGATTGCCTCAGTTTGTCAGAGCACTTTTGATCTGGATTTTAAAGGATTTTTACTCTCTGAAATGTTTTGACAGATCTGACAAATTGAAAGGATTTTTGGTTTTCATTGTAGGCAAGGATTCTGAGAAGTTCTCTGGTGACAGAGAACCAATCAGAAGAGCCTTTCATGATTCTGTTTATACTTTGTTTTGAATGCATTCACCAGCTTCCATTAAATTTCCTTAATGCATTCTTAGTCTCTTTTTGCTATTTCAGAACTGCCATGCACTATTTGTGTTGATGATCATTTCTGGATGGTGATTCTCTAACCTAAGGAGTTTTCCATACTCCTTAAGGTTGCAAGAAACTGGGATTGTGTTTCTTTGGTTTTAATTGATTGAGCTAAGTCTTCCTTCATGCTGTCTATGGCATTAGGAAGACTAACTCAATGCCATTTGCTATTTTGATCTGAAAGGATGCTTCTGATAAGGTTTTTTTTCCTAATGAGTATTTGAGCTAAATTTACATGAGATTTTCGTGAGATTTAAACCCCTTTCAGATTTGGATTTCAACTCTGTAAATTGTAGTTTATTTTGAATTCTATCTTACTCCCAGTTACACAGCAATATGCTGCATTTAGCAGCTACATTCCCCTCTTCTCTAAACTCCCCTCTTCTCTAAGTTTCCCTCTTCTCTGTAGAATACTTCCCCCCCTCTTCAAGTGGACTAACTGCAGCAGCAGTTAGCCATTTGACAGTGGCTTAAGCCACTGCCACTGTAAATAACACTAAAACAGCACATTGTTCTCTTCTCCATCTCCTCTGACAGTAGCTGAAGCTGCTGCCTAAACTCAAATAAAAAAAAAAATCAATCAACTCTAATTCCCTAACTTTATACAAAAGGCTAATGGCATAGACTTATTTTAAAACTATAAATACACCCATTCATAGTATTATAACTATAGCATATCAGTTAGATACATAGTTATACTGTAAATATGTATAAAACCTGTACAGAAATTCGTATACATATGTAATCTATGTAAAAATATGTATATATACTAATCTAGTATGTATGTATCTACTGATCTATGTATATATATATGTACAGATTTATATTTACTGATTTAGTAGCTAAGTTAATAGGTTAGAGCAATAATCAAGTAAATAAATCTATAAACTTGGGAATATATATATATATATGTATATATTAAGTAATTTAAGTTAGTCAAAGTATAATTATACCTAGTATAACTTACTGTAACTTAGTTTTAATTATAAACTACACAGAATTGCTATTTTAGCCTAAATAAAACATAAATAAATTCATAAAAATACAATAAAAATATGTATTAAATACTTAAGTATGTAAGTTAAAACTGTTTAAGGTCAATTAGACCATTTACTAATTATTTTATAAGTAATTAACTATTTAATCACCTAAATCAACCTGTATAATCAGCCTAGTTTAGCGAATTTATTTATATAGTAAATATATTTAAAATTCAAAATTAATTAATCAATTATGTAGTATTATGTAAATATTTTATTTACCATATTTTATTTTATTTTTTTTATAATTTATGGCCCCCAAATCGAGGGCCAAAAACGCGCACAGACGCAGCTGCGTCTGGTTTCCAGCGCACGATGTGGCGCTGGAATAGCGCCACATCGTGGGCTGCAAACGAAACACAGCTATATAAATAGAATTTATGCTATAGCTTAGTTAGTCGTCATGGCGCCGGGCGCCCGAAACTTCACCTGTTCCGTCTGATCCGATAACCCGATTCTGATATGTGCTGAATACTGAATGCGTGATTCCTATGTGGGGCTGGGAGCCCGAGTGTGTGCGAACTTATTGAAGGCGTTGGGCTGAGGCCCTGCGCTGATACGAAAACGTAATTAAGCACCTAATCTGAGATTAGGGCGCTCTTAGTAGAGGTCTGGTCCCACCCTAAGGGTGCTGTGTATCCCTCGAAAAGCGCGCCCGCTAATTAAACGCATTTTACACTAAGGACTCTCCACCGCAGCCTCTGAAAGACTACACAGAACAAAATGAAAGGACAGACGACTTAAAAAAAAAAAGAGATAACACGAGATAACAACAGAAAAGACTGTGTACATACGTAAAATTAAACCCACATAATTACTAACAGAATAAAATGACACTATTAATGTCGCTAAAGACCTCAGTTTGCTTCTTTAGGTTGTATATAGTGTTTTCTGAGATTTAGCGACGTTTATATCTGTCACTAAAACTGATATATATGTCACTATAAATAAATGACTAGTAAGTTAAGTTTTTACACTATGGTATCCTAATGTAGTATGAACTAACATATTAGTGTTAATAGTATAACTTGTAAATACATAGTTTAGAGTATAATAATAGATTGTTTGATGCTTGTTCATAGTTAGCATTTTTGCAAGCACTTCTTAGTAACTAGGTAAATAAAACATTCATTCATTCTTTAAATGTAAAGTTTCTTTTTGAATAAGAAGACAATTTTGGAGATAATCAAAGAGTGACCGAATTAAATTCAATAAATTGCCTCCCAGAGAACGACCTGGAACAAAACCAGTAAAAATTAGATAAATAAGCAAATGATAATAATGGTTGTAATGACTGGAACTCACCCATACTCACCACTATACGACATCCTTAATGTTATATTATACACCCTATACTACAACGACATGATCAACAATTATTACCAACAGACATTTACAATCATTACACCATCACTTATCCTTCCTTAGCTACTCAGGTTGCCTCTTCTTCTTCCTTGGCTTCCTCTTCTTCATCTTTCTCTGGCTTCCTCTTTTTCTCCTAAGAGCAAAACCTACCCCTACCTTCCCTGTGATCTCTCTTCTTCTTTCTCTCTTAGGCTCGCTCTCCCAGAGCCTTTTCGGGTTAACGGGTAGAGTATGCGCACCCGGGACCAGGCCCATCGGCATGCATGATGGGCGAGGAGTGCACGAGTTAGTTTGGTATACGGGTCAGGGCCAGGTCCACGTGTCGTGGGGTCACAGACGAGGTGGTGGGCAAGTGGGAACACACCCTGTGGTAAGGAGGCGATAAGCCCATAACACTTTTTCACTTTATATCACAGCACCTGTTTACTATCTTCTGAGGTAGGACTAAATGTCACACATTCCTCGCAGGCACCCGCAGCAGATGTTCACCTCAAATTGTAGCAGCTACGTGGACGTTCACTGCCAATAGCTGGGCTGGGGTTGTGTGCGAAGGATGTCCGCACGACCTGGAACCTGGAGCCTGGGGCTTGGACTCTTAGAACATGCTTGCAAGTAGGCTTCATCCTCCATCAATGGCAGCAAAGATCTGAACCATGTCAGCAAGCAAACGGCCTTACGGCCTGGTCAAAAAACGCAGGGAGCTTCGCCTGAACATGGAGAAGGTGGTACGATGGTTGGCGTGGTGCGGGGTGGCCTGAGCGTGCATTCCTAGGTCACCCTGTGCGTGCGAATATGGGTGTGTTCAGGTGGTGTTCTGGGAGTGTGTCATGATGAATGGAATGAGAGGTTTGTGTTAGTGAGGTGTGGCAGAGCTCGTGAGGTAGTTGGTGAGGTGGATGGAAGCGTGGAGTGGTGGGAACACCTCGCTGGTGGTCTGACCAGAGGTGGAGAAGGTGGAGGTGGTTTACAAGCATCGAGGCGTAATAGCAGAAATAAATGAGAGAAAAAGATTAAGAAGAGAGAGAGAACATATCTGAGGGTGGTTTGATGAAGGGAGATGTGGAGGACGCAGCCGACACGTACTGCCGTTGCTGGAGAGGACGGCAATGACGAGAGGGTAGCAGGAGCGTCGGCTAGTGCGGCGCGAAGCAGACGAAGGGGATAAAGGTAACTCTGCCACTAGTATTGTGGTAGAGTGATGAGAGAGAGGGAAAAGAGTTTCCGGAGCTTGCTAGGTGGTTGACTGGAGGGGAAGAGAGGAATTGGGGGGTATCTCAGGCCAATTCAAGCTTAGCTTCTGCGGAATGATCTGGGCACCCTTTTATAGCCACTGGCAGATGGTCTTGTGCTTGGAAGCCAAGCTTCCAAGAACGGCAACTTCTCCGGAGATGGAAGGTTAAAAAGACCCAAATCTCTTATGCGTTCGCATGAGAGATTGGGTACAAATTAGGGCTTCAAATTAGGTTCACATGAGAGGAGATTTCTCAGAGAATCTCCCTTTCAAATTTGAAAGGGATTCCCTAAGGAATCAGGGAGTTCTTTCCCTCAAATCCTTGCCGAAGTAGGATTCCCTCCGGTGTAATGGTGGAGGGACCTAATTTCAAAGATCGAGGAAGTTAGGTGGGGTTCTGTTAAGGTTTTCAAAAGTTATGGGTAGAAATGAAATTGGGCTGGACCTGTTTGCAAAGTAGGTCAAGGTGAATTTCCCTTAGGTCCAAATTTTGGTACAAATCTAATTTGGACTTATGGAATCCAATAGTGAAGTTGGATTTCTGGTTTGATCACGTTTGACTGGGAAATTTACACAAAACCTAATTTAGGGCAAACGATTGACTGAGACCCCAATTTAGGTCAAAATAGGTTGTAAGGGCCAAATTGAGGGTTCTAAACCATAAAGGATATTTTTTCATGAATTTGAGAGGGTTTAGGTGAATTTTACCTTGACCAAAACCTCGTTAAATAAAGTTGGTCTATTTTAGGGTTAAAGGAATTCATTTAATTCCTAGATTTCACATGTACCTTTTTCTATTTGAACCAACCAACTTTTTATCTTGTTAGGATCATTTAACCTATGTTTAGCCCATGAGAAATCTCGTTATTGTACTGCAATGGTAAAATTACCATTTTACCCCTTGTTTCTCAATTTTCTTTTAGAAGGGTTATTCCATAAGTTAGGACCTCCAATTAGTTATGTAAGAGCTTTTGTTCTCTTTTCTGAGTCAAAATGAGATAGTTACGGCTGATGATGGTGTTCCCATCACAAATCAAACAAGGAATCCAAAAATAATTTTTCTAAGCTTTTAGAAAATTATTTGGTATTTTTTTGGAATTTTTCTTTTTATTAGTGTTAAGAGTCAGAAATGATATATTCAAAGAATTAGTTTTACAGAAACTTCAAATGGCCTCAAAAATTTTTGACAGTTTTATATGATGTAGATAATTTCTCACTTTTTCTATCAATATAAAATTCACCCAAATTTGATGAGAAGAAAAATTTATAAAATTCACAGATTGTAAGAAAATAGTAAGAAAATAAGGCCTGACCATTGTTCAGTCTATGAAACTTTTATTTTTTTCTATTCAATAAGATTGCTTGAAAATTTGACTCAAGGTTTCTGACTCAAAGGGACTTCCTTGGATGAAAGTTGGTAATTTTAGGATGGTCCTAGGTGCCCAAACCTGATTTTTGAAAATTAAGACAGAAGTAGATTTTCAAAAATTAGACAACAATAAGGCAAAGGTGGTGGAAAAATAAAGTAAATAAGCAACAAAATAAATTTTAGGGTTCCACCACCCTTAATTTTTCTTATTTTTGATTTTTTTGATAATTTAATGATTTTTTAAAGAGATTTTATTCATGTTTTCGATACGAAAAGGCCTGGGGTACTAACTTGAAGTATGTGAGAAGAAAAGAAACTTGAAGCTTCCACTCCAACTGCTCCAAATCCTACTCCCGCTCTTGATTCGCACCTAAATCCATAACAAACAAAATTTCGTGAAGATCAAGCAAGTAAGAGTGAGATTCATTGTGTAACTAAGCCATGCCTCCCTGGCAATGACAACAAAAAGTGATGTAAGAAATACTCAGTTTGTTAATTATACGAAATAGTGTCATTGTACACGTAAACCTGCAATCAACCTTTAAATTTCTAAAGCTTAGATAGTGGTGAGTATCTAGGGTCATCCAAGGAGGCCTAATTGTTAATTACAAGATTTGATTTTCTCTCCCTCCGATCTCAAATGCACACTTATGGTTTTTTTATTTTGATTTATATTGTTTTTGTGGAATTTAGAAACAATCTGGTATTTCGATGTGAAGATGAACTAAAGATTAATCCTATCACTAACCCTAAGTGACAAGAAGAAGTCTTCTCTTCTAAACTCACCCTAGGAAAGTGTACCTAGGGTAATTAGAAGAAGAAGATGTGGTCGACTAATTAGGTAATAGCATGAAAAGCACATTAACATCAAAACATAAATTGGAAGGCAAATTGAAATCTTGTATTGCTAGAATTTGGAATACATCTAGAGGAATGCTTCTTGCAATAACAATAAACTACTAGCTAATACAAAATATAGAGTAGAAGATAAAGAAGAGAGGAATCCTCTACCAGAAGTTCAGGATGGCTCTTGCTCCAAGTGTAGTTGCCCCACACTTAAAAAGAGTTCCCCATAGCTTCTTCTTCCTCCTCCAAGCTGTCTCCTCAAGGTGGGCGTCAATCACCTTATTCCTTCTCTTGCCTGGCCGTCCCCTCTATGTAGATGACCTCTTCCTTGGAGTGGCACATGGGAAAAGAAAGAAAGGAAGAAGGCACCAAGGGGAAGGTAGGTTGCCCCCTTGATCTTCTTCTCTTTTTGTTCTTCCTTGGCGTGGGATATGGTGGAGTAATGGTGGACTTAACTAAAGGAGGAGATGGAAATTATGTTGTGGTAGGGTAGGGTAATTATAGGATGGGAAAGAGGGTGGTTATGGTATTTTTTGGAGGGAAATGAAGGGGTGCTTGGATATTTTTGGAGTGAAAAATGGGAGGGAAATGAAGAGGTGCCTTGGTTTTCCCTTCAAGAATACATTCTAGAAGGTGCTAATTTTAGAGGAAAAAAAAATGGAGGGTGGAGATGGGTTGAATGGGTAGGAGTAGGGTTGGATTTCAAGGGTTTTGAAGGGAAAATGTTGGTGCCATTTTTAGGTAGTTTTAGAGGGAATTTGGTGGTGTATCTTAGTGGTAGAAAGGGGTGAAAGGATGCATACAGTTGGTGCCAACATTGAGGCAGAGTGGTGGTAGCTTTGGTGGACATAGGTAAGGTTAGTTGGTGGAGCTAGTTAGGTAGGTTTTAAGGTTAGGTTTTGGTGGCCAAGGAGGTGACTACCTTAGCTAAGATAGCTTAGCTAGCATAGCTAGTAGGGAGTAGGTTAGAGAGGTAGAAGGAACTAGGGATTTGGAGGTGAAGAGCTGGAAGTAGTTGGAAGGAGCTATACTGGAGTGGGTGGCTACTGAAGAGAATTGCAAGGACCTACCTTAGCTGGCTTAGCTTGCTAGTTCTTTGCTGGCTACTAAGCTAAGCTAAGATGAGATGGCTTCTACTGATATGAGCTGAGGTGAGCTGGGTCTGGTCTTCCCGAAGAATACCAAGGTAGCTGGAGTAGTTAGCCTTGGTCAAGTAGCTCAGCTCAACCAAGTTGAGCTGAGTTAGGTCTCTGGGAGCTGGTCTTGAGCTGGCCTGAGTTGGTTGAGATCATCTTCAGCTGACTAGGTCTAGCTAGTTGATGGCAGTAGCTAGTCCTAGTCTGGTTGAGCTTTAAGTGAATTGTTCTGAGCTAGAGGAGCTGGGATCAACTGACTTGAGCTAGTTTGATCTATCGTCCAGCTGAGGTGAGCTGAATGGAGCTGAGGTGAACTAGCTAGAGCTACCATTCAGCTAAGATGAGTTGAATGGAGCTAGGGATGAGTTGATCCAGCTAGAAGGAGCTGGGATCCAACTGGGATGAGCTAGATCTAGTTAGGATCCAGTTAAGATGACCTGGATCTAGCTGGAATGGAAATGATAAGAGCTTCTTCTTCATCTTCTTCCATCCTGAGTGCCAAGGTATGTGGGATCTGACTTTATATCTATCCCTGACACTCAAGTAAATTTATCAAAAAGAAAATAAAATTCAATGCATGCCTATCCTAGGAAAATGCCTAAATGCAACCCGAAAACCATTTGCGGAGTTAAAACCCTATGAGCTAGATTTGTTTTAGGGTGTTAGAATGATGATAAACTGACGTTTATCACTTCTCCATGCCACGATACACCAAACCACATCCACCATAAGCACCACAACAACTCAAAAAGAAAAAGCCCTCAAGAAATTGGGGCTTTTGACTCTCCGAGCCCTCTACTGGATGCCATCATCTGCAAGCACCTTCACTACGTTTGTCTGGCCATCACACAACACCAATC
This sequence comes from Thalassia testudinum, assembly GCA_037157565.1. Lineage (NCBI taxonomy): Eukaryota > Viridiplantae > Streptophyta > Magnoliopsida > Alismatales > Hydrocharitaceae > Thalassia > Thalassia testudinum. The sequence continues at coordinate 217,552,473 of JAZHRO010000031.1, read as the reverse complement.
ACCAAATCAAGACCAACACTACATTCGTTACCACATGGTGAAGGTCTTTAAGTATCTAATTGGGGCAAAAAGCCCATGCTTTTGTTTCAGGTATCTTGCCGATTGTGCCTTCTTCTCCAACATCGTCCATCATGTGTAATAGGCCAAGTCCTCACTCCCTCTTGCTACAAATTCATCTGAAGAAGATCTCCATGCCATTGGATGCAAGATCTAAAGGCTACATTACACCAATCAAGCCATGCCTCCTCGCTATAGCTTACGAAGAAGGCAAAGGAGGAAGAGACCTCTTTACTCTCACATTGTGGATGAAAAGGTGATAAACGCCAGTTTATCGTCATTCATATGCCTAAAACAGAACTAGCTCTTAGGGTTTAAACACCCTAAATAGGTTTTTGAGCTGCATTTAAGCATTTACCTAGGATAAGCATGCATTGCATTTTAGTTCTATTTTTTATGTGTTTACTTGAGTGTCAGGGATAGATAGAATGTCAGATCCTACATACCTTGTCACTCAGGAAGGTAGAAGAAGAAGAAAAAGCTCATTTCAGCTGGATCCTAGCTAGATCCAACTCATCCTAGCTGGATCAACCTATCTTTAGCTCCATTCGGCTCATCTCAGCTGAATGGTAGCTCTAGCTAGTTCACCTCAGCTCCATTCATCTCACCCTAGCTGGATGACAGCTCAAACTAGCTCAAGTCAGTTGATCCCAGCTACATTCCAGCTCTTCCAACCCAGAACAGTTCATTGGAAGCTCAACCTGACTAGGACTAGCTACTAGCTAGACCTGGTCAGCTGAAGATGACCTCAACCAACTCATGGTAGCTCAAGTCTAGCTCTCGAAGGATCAACTCAGATCAACTTAGTTGAGCTGAGCTACTTGACCTAAGCTAGCTATTGAAGCTAGCTAGGTATTCTTCGGGAAGACTAGACCTAGTTTACCTGAGCTCATATCAGTAGAAGCGAGCTCATCTTAGCTTGGCTTAGCAGCTAGCAAAGAAATAGCAAGCTAAGCCAGGTAAGGTAGCTCCCTATAGCTATCTTCAGCAGCCACCAGCTCCAATGTTGCTCAAGACAACTTCCTCTGGTTCCTCTCCCTCAAAACTTTAGCTCCCACTATCGCCAACCCTACTCCCTACAAGCTAAGCTAGCTTAGCTTAGCTAAGACCACTTCCATGATACCGAAAACCTAACCCTAACACACCCAACTTAACTCGACCTCACAACTGTTAACCAGCGAAATCGAGGTTATAAATGCTGTGTAGTAGTATAGGTCTAAATTGCTTGAAAATAGATAAAATTTATAACTCATATGAAAGTCTAAGGTTGTTCGTTGGGATAAAATAGGAATTCAATCGCTAATCTTGATTAACAAGTAAATGAGCACAAGAAATAAGCCAATAAATTACTCAAAAATGATAATCAATGTAAAGCTTGAGTTTAACAATAAGTATGCATGGCAAAAAGAATCTAGAAGCAAAAACAATGGTGATTTAGATCACCAATTATTTAATTTAAGTATATATGCATTGAGTTCAAATAATGCAACACTACCATCAACCATTAAACTTAGATACTTAAATAACCAGATAAAGCCTTAACTATTAGACAACTGAGTCATTTAATCAGACGGCCTATCCAATAGATCCTACAGTGCTAGAGAAGCACTATTCTTCTTCTTCCTCTTCTTTTATTTCTTTCCTTCTGCTTCTGCTATTTTTTTCTTCTTCTTTCTTAGGCTTCCTCTCCTTCTTCCTTCTCTTCTCTATGGCTGATCTTCCTCTTCCTTCTCTTCTTGCACAAGCCTTCTTACTTCTCTCTCTTTTGTCAAGCCTTCTTCCTTCTCCTCTTCTTTCTTCTTCATGCATAGAGGGAGGCAATCCCTCCTGCTACCAAGTGTCACAGAGAGAAAAACCCCCTGACCCCACTCTCTCTCTGGGATCCTCTTCCTTGCCTTCTCAAGGCCCTTCACAGTATCAAGTTATCATGTTAATGGGCACACACACAATCGAGACCAGGCTCACCGGCAGTGGGTGGTGAGCGAGGAGTGCTTAGCTTAGACGAGTAATCGGGTGAGCGCCAGACCCGTGTGAGTAGTGTCACGGGTGAGGCATGCATGGGTAAGGTGGACCTTACCCTCATGTTAGGAGGTGAAGAGGCTAAGGCAGAAAATCAATTTATGCACCTCTACTTGGCTGCCCAATTCCTAGGTGCGACTAAAGTTCCTCCCTTCCTTGTGTGTGCAACTGCAGGTACTCCTTCCTCAATTGGAGTGTGAGTGTGCCCTAGCATCTTCAATTGGTTGTGTAGGAGGCTTCCTGGGAGTAAACCGCACTACCTGGGGGTGGTATTGGCGAAGAACACGGCCAGAGGAGCATTAATGCTATCATCTATGGAGGCGAAAATGGCGGAGGATGGTGTTGACCTAAAACATGAAATAGGGCCTCACGGACACATTAGAATGTCTTGTAAGCTTCGTCGAGGCACAAAGAATGTAGTGGTGGTGGTTCTGTGGCATGTGGAAGTTAGTCAAAGTCGGGGAAGGAAGTCGGTGATGGGTTTGTTCAGTGGAGTGATTGGGTGGATGATGGAGTGTGATAGGTTAGGGCTTTTGTGTAGGATGGTGACAACCTTCCTCTATAGTTCTATTATTTCGTCGTAGTATAGTATAGAGAAGTGATTACCAGTTTAATACAATTTGTTACTCGGAAATAAAAGAGTTCCCGAGGTCGAACTCAGGGAGCAAACTGTATTCTAGAGATACAAATTCTTATTACAAAAATATTACAAAAATAAAGAGAGAGAGAGAGGGAGAGATAAAAATTTGGTTTCTTCTTTCTTCCACTTTGTTTTCTCTTCTCTTTGGCTTTTGGTTTTTCTTCTTTGTTTATCTCCTGGTGGTCTTCTTCTTCTGCCTTCTGTTCTTCTTATTTCTTCTCTTCTTGAGAGCTCCTCATCTTCTTTTCTTTCAGTTCTGCCTTTCTTCAGCTTCTCCTTTCTTCTTACTGCCTCAGCTGTAAAGCTTTTCTTCTTGCGATCCCTTGCTCAGTGGCACGACGTCTTCATTCTCCTTCTTTCTCTGCAGTCCTTTTACTGCAGGGCGTCGTCTGATTTTCCAATCAAACGACTTAAATCGCCGCTGCTACAGTGCTCCACCTTCTTTCAGTCTTCGTCGGCCTTCTTCTTCTTCTTCTCTTCTTCCATGGTTCTTCTTCTTTGTTTACCTGTGCCTGCACACTTCAAAGTTTACGTCAATGGGCAAAACCTACTCTACCCCCCCCCCCCGGCGTCACTCTCTCTCAGAATTCGCTCTTAGGAAAGCTCTCCCAGAGCAACCGGGTAAATTGAGTACGCGGGTCGCGCCCGGGTCTAGGCCCACCGGCGTGCGGTGGTGGGCGAGGAGTGCAGGTTGTGCTAATCGGGTCGGAGCCAGGTCCGCGGGGCGTGAGCGCGGACGAGGCCGGGTAATCGGGCGGGTGAAGGGGACCTCACCCCGTGTGCTGAGGCGATAAGGCTTATCCACAAAAACAATTTAAACGGTGAAAGAGTTGCGAGGCTTACCGATGTGGGACTAAACTGAGGCCTCTCCTCGCGTGCGCCTGCTGGAAGACCGCGGCCTTGATTCTGCAGTTGCAGCTTCGATTTTCGTTGGTTGCTGGCTGGCTGCCTTCGCAGGAGTCTCCGTAATCTGCAGCAGCTGGAGACCTGGAGTCCTCAAGCCTGGAGCACGGGAGAAGCTGCTTCAATGTGGTGTTAATGGCGTTCGAGCCTCAGAACCTATTGGACACGAATATGCCCTCTCGGCCTGATCAAACTACTGGGGAACCTTCGCCATGGCACGGCGAAGGTGTTGAGCTGTGCGGCAAGCCGCAAGGCGGTGTCTGGCGGCAGCCCTAGGTCGGACTGCAACCAGAGAAATGGGTTTGTTTGGGGGAGCGTTACGGAGGTGTGGAGTGGCAGTGGAGGGGTGGGGGGTGCTCAGTGTGATGAGGCGGAGGTTCGGTGAGGGCCGGCGAGGCGTGTGAGGCTGTGGAGCGATGGGGGCATCTCGCCGGAGGGTGGCCGGAGACGAAGGGGGTGACGATGGTCAGGGTCGGTCGAGGGCTTAATTGAACAAATTGAAACCGGGGAAAGAAAGAGGAGAGGAAGGGAAGTAGTTCTAACTTACTTGCAGGGACGAAGGGGGAGCAGCAGGGCGACAGTTGTATCGACTGTCGCCGGAGAAGGAGATGCCCAGGGGAATGGGCGGCGGCGAGGAGAGGGCTGGAGAGGCGCCAGCTGGGTACGGCGTGGCGCGGGAAGTGTGAGGGGGGGGCAACCCTGCAGCTGGTAGTGCGGCAGAGCGACGAGGAGGAAGAGGAGAGGCCGTCGGATCTGGAAGGCTTCCTGTCGGAGTGGGAAGAGAGGAAGTGGGGGTCTTTCTCCGTCAGGACCGAGCTCCGAAGAACGGTGGAGCGACGGGGGCATTTATAGGGACCGAATCAGAGAGGAAGGCGGAGGGAGATGACGTGTCTCCCTCGCCGGAGGACGTCGGAGATGGAAACCCATACCGTCTGTGCGTTCGCACGGCCGGTATGGTGGGTTACAGCGATCAGGGGGTGTCCCTGCGACGGCTGACGACGCAGGGCACCCCTGGTTTACTTGCCAGACCCTCCCCCTCACCCTGCTCGGTGCCATGCTCCGCGCAAGGTCGCCGGAGCATGGTGCTGGCAGGTTTTGCAGGGTGGACCTGAATGCGAAGAACGAAGGAGAGTTAGGGGCCAAAATGCGAGGGTCCAAAAGTTGAGGGCCAAAAAGTAAATATATGAGGACTGTTGTCAACGTTTCTGTGCGGATTTAAAGGCGTATTACGTTGTAGTAGAACCGACAAAACGTTTAAACAAATAATTTTATTACTCGAACAACTAGAGTATCCGAGGTCGAACACAGGGAGCAAACTCAGTACTTTGTAAAACCCAAGAATACAACTGTTAAATGCAAATATAATTGATTCAAAGAGTTTTTAAGAAAGATATAAAAAAAATAGAATTAGACGTCTGATTTATGTATCAGACGTCTTAAATGTGATCTTTCTTTCTCTTTTTCTTTTTCTGCTTTGCCTTTCAGATCTCTTTGCAATCTTCCCTTGTCCTTCTTCTTCTTCTCCTGCGAAGACCTCTAACCTTTCTGTTTTCCTCCTTCGCCTGCGAAGACTTCTTTCTTTCTTCTTCTTCTGTCTTGCTTCTCCTTTCTTCGTTGCCTTCTTCTTGTTCTTTGTCTTGCTTTCTTCTTCTTCTTTGTCTTGCTTCTCCTTTCTTCTGCAGCGGCCACGTCCTTCTCCTGCAATCAACCTGCCTGCACAGGGGAACAAAACCTAACCCTTCTCCCTCTACCCGCGCGTGTCTCTCTCTCAAGCAACTCACTCTAACCGCTCTCCCAGAGCCACAGTCTCAATCGGGTCGGATCGTACCCGGGACCAGGCGCACCTGCAGGTGTGTGATGCGCGAGGAGTGCGTAGGTCTAGGTCGGGTCGGATCCGCCAGGTCCGCGTGGTCAGGCCGCGGACGAGGCGGGTGGGGTTAGTGAGGGACCTCACCCCTGTGCTTTCGAGGCAGTAAACGTATATCACAAAAAACCTTTATACCATACCTGTGCCTTGAGATTCCACGATGTGGGACTAAACGTTCCGCCCTTCCTTTGCGTGCGCCCGCAGACTCTCGTGTGCAATTGCCCACGCTGAAGGCCCTGCTGCTGATCCTTGCTGAACTCAGTCACCTCACAACACTTGCGAGAGTCTGCTGCACCTGCCGCCTGGGAAGCCTGACGCCTGCTGCTGCTCCAAGCTTCCTGCTGCTTCGACTGTTAATGGCGGCCGGAGCGTTTACCTGAACTTCCACAGAACGGCCTATTGGCCCAATTAGAATGGCTGGAAACCTTCGCCGTAGCACGGCGAAGGCGGTGGGTGATGCTGCAGGTTGCCTGTCGGCCTAGGCGTGCCCGCCTAGGTCAACCTGTGGCCGGAGACGGTGGGTTGTTCGAGGGGTGGTTATGGAGGTCTGGAGTGACAGTTGTGGGGTGGAGCGAGTTCCTGGTGATGAGGCGGAGCTCACGAGGTGGTTGGCGAGCCGTGTGGAGTGGCGGAGTGGTGTGGGCGGCTCGCCGGAGTTCGGTCGGTGATGTGGAAGATGAGGGTGGTCAGCGTCGGTCGAGGGGTAATCAGATGAGATAACAGGGGGAAAAGAGAGAGGATAGGATGGAGAGGAGTTCTAACCTAATTGTAAGGACGAAAGGGGACAGAAGGCGGACAGCAGTACTTGCTGTCGCCGGGGAAGATGACGCCCAGTGGGGGAGAACGGCGGCGACGATGGGGCTGAGGCGGCGTGCGCTGGTACTGCGCGACGCGGAGGAAGGTCAGGAAGTTAACTCTGCCACTGGTTTTGTGGCAGAGCGAAGAGGGAGGGGAGGGGGGCTCGCCGGAGCTAGCTGGTGTATTTGGCCGAGCAGGAGGAGAGGAATTGAAGGGGGAAACTCGGCCAAATCAAGCTCAAGGTGAGTGGCCGGGTCCGAGGGGTGTTTTATAGGTGCTGGACTTGGTGTGCAGGGCGTGAAGGGCACGTAATTGCCTGAGGTTGGTCGCCGGAGATGGAAAGGAGTTAGGATACCCAAATCTCTCGTGCGTTCGCACGAGAGATTGGGTTCACACCAACGATTGTGATTGACTTTATGAGGAAGGGAATTCCTCAGAGAATCCTCCTTCCATTTCTGGGAGGGAATCTCTGAGGGATTAGAGAGCAATCCCTCTCCGAACCTTGCCGGAGTTCGGTTCTGCCCTAGCAATGGCGGCAGGACCGGTTTGCAAAGAAGGCGAGGAACCTAGGGGGCTCTCTGCAAGGATATTCAAAAGATAGGGACCTCTTTGTGATTTGGGTGTACTAACTTGCAAAGTAGGTCAAGATGACCTCTCCTTAGGTCCAAATTTTGGTATAAACCTAATTTGGACCTAAGGAAACCAATGGAGAAGTTAGATTTCAGGTTTGACCTCGTTTGACTGGATATTTTGCGTAAAAACCCAAATTAGGTTAATTGAAGAGCTAGGACCCTAATCTAGGTCAAACTAGGTTCCAAAGGCCAAATTAAGTGTTCTAAACCCTAGAGTATGGTTTTCCATGATTTGTAGAGGGTTTACTTGCTTTTTGTTCTAACCGGAACCTTGTTAATTTAAGCGGGTTTGTTTTAGGGTTACCAAGTGTCTTTTAGTTCTTAGATTGCACATGAACCCATTTCTGATTGACTCAACCCACTTTTTATCTCATTTAGACCATTTGACCTATGTTTTGCCTCTGAGAAATCCCGTTTATCTACTGCAATGGTAAAATTGCAGTTTTAACCTTTATTTCATGTTTTCTTCTTAGAGCACTTGTTTCTTCAGTTAGGCCTTCTTCTAGGTTATGTAGGAGCTTTTATCTTCTTTATTGGGTCAAAATGAGCTAGTTATGGCTCATGATGAGGCTCTCATCATACCCCCATGCCTAGCTTTTGCTAGTCCCTTAGCAAAATTTCAAAGTTTTAACTTCCGTTCTAGACCCTGAATGTTGTCAACAATGATAAGTGCTTCTCCTTTTCTTTTGTGATTAGGTGGGAATGCCGACAATAGGCCTAGAGGTACTCAAGTACCAACCAAAATCCGGACCTGTTCCACTTTAGCCTCAGTCTTCTGCAAAGGTTTCTACGGCCCACAGAACCTAACCTAGGGTTTGTTGGACTCCGCGGTTTAAAGCACCCGTGCTTGAGATATTTTTAGCCTAAGTTCAGTTTGCAGTGCGTTTTTTGTAAGAGAGAGATAGAAGATTTATTTGTTTGGAGAGCTTTTCTCTCTCTTTTCTTTTTTTTTATTTCTAGCTTCGGATTAGCTTCTCAACACGGTCTGTATCGGATTCCTCGTCCCCATCATCAATCCTCAAAGGTCCCTGGCTTTCGAGATTTCGAGATAATCCCGCCCATGGCAACCCCCGGAACCCTGGCTTTCGAGATTTCGAGATAATCCCGCCCATGGCGTTCCGTGGCTGAATTCAGACCCTGGCGATTGACATTTCGTGATAATGCCACCCATGGTGTCTGAACCAACAGAGTGCTTACATGCCTCCAGTAGGATATTTAAATATCCTAAGAGACAAGCACCGAGGAGATGATATGTTGTTACGCATCTTCGAGGGGAATTTCCCGCCTCTCCGCGCTGGGAACTCGTCCAAATCAACTTGTGTTGATTGGCCGCTCCTAATCTAGGTGACTTTTTCAGAATATTAAACGCTCTTGCGTGTTTTGAATATTTATGCGCACTGAACCAGACTGTGTGTGAATTTGGGTGCTTAGGTTACCGAATCCCGCAAACCGGAGGTCAGTTAACGAGGCCGAATACTTCCTAAGCCTTAGACCTAATACTTAAGCTTCGCATTTTCCTCAACCTCTTGAGGATTGTCCAGATTTTAACGGATACGTGAATTTTTAAGCTAAAAATCTAGCCCAAGAGGCCTAAGACCAGCGTTCCCGCTAATCTCTTGTTATATCTCTGTAGCATTTTTCTTTTCTTTTTCTTGACTCGGTCTAGAACTTCAGTTAACCCCTTAATCTTTTACTAATGACTTTTTCTTTTCCTTTTGTGCTCCTTTCTTTATTTTTGCTCTTTTTTGTCATTTTTCTTTCTTTTCCTCCTCTCATTTGTATGACCCTGAATTGTTCCTCCCCTCTATCAAGTCCCCCTTTTTTTTTTTTTTTTTTTTTTTTTTTTTTTTTTTATTAATGAAACCCTTTCTTGATATGACTTTTCTGACATTTTGCACTTTCATACCCCCCCATGCCTAAGATTTGCAATGTCCCCATTGTAAATTAGGTGGGTTCGAATTCAGCTTAGTTCATGTGTTAGGACAGGTGTGTGGTGAGTGAATGGGTCGAAGCGACTTGTTGCGAACGATTTCTAATCTCGGGTAGGTATACCTGAGGTGAAGTCGGCTGTTCTAATGGATGAACCCTAAAGTGCAATATGAATTCCGCATAGCGATGTCAGAAACGGTTTCAGGTTTTTCAAAGAATGACGGGTTGCCTCCCGTTAAGCGCTGAGTTTTACGCCATCGGCTGGGCGTAATGAGCTCAAGAGGAAAGGAGGGTAAAGGATGACTCAGTCAAATCTATATCGGTCATGTCAATGAACGGCTTGAGTCTCTGCCCATTCACGACAAATGGTTCAGAATCGTGGCTGAGTGGGCTGATTTCAATAGCTCCATTTCCGAAGATTTGGCGGACTAGGTAGGGTCCGACCCACTTGGATCTTAGCTTTCCTGGGAATAGTTTGAGTCGAGCATCAAAGAGTAAAACTTTTTGACCAGGATGAAAGACCTTTCTAGAAATGTGTTTGTCGTGAAAAGCTTTAACCCGTTCTTTGTAAATTCGCGAGTTCTCATATGCGTCGTGGCGTAATTCATCGATCTCGCTCATTTGAAATCTTCTGTGGGTTCCAGCCTTAGAAAGGTCGAGATTACAGGTCCGTACTGCCCAATAGGCTTTATGCTCCAATTCGACGGGGAGGTGACATGCCTTCCCGTACACTAGTCTAAAGGGAGACATTCCTAATTGGGTCTTGTGGGCGGTCCTATAGGCCCACAATGCTTCCGGAAGCCGAGAAGACCAATCTTTTCTATCAGGTCGAACAGTAACCTGAAGGATCTTCTTGATCTCTCGGTTAGATAGCTCAGCTAGACCATTAGTTTGAGGGTGGTAAGGAGTAGAGATTCGGTGTGACACCCCGTATTTGATCATTAGTGACCTGAACTGAGCGTTTGTAAAATGGGTCCCTCCGTCGGAAATTATAGCACGCGGAGTCCCGAACCTTGAGAAAATGTTTTGATGAAGGAATTTTATAACGACTTTATGATTGTTGGTTCGAGTCGGAATGGCTTCTATCCATTTGGAAACATAATCAACTGCGAGTAAAATGTATTCGAAGCCATCCGAGGTAGGAAAGGGTCCCATGAAATCAATCCCCCAAATATCAAAAATTTCGCATACCAAGATCGGCTGTAGAGGCATCATGTCTCTATGGCTCATGTTGCCTAGAGTCTGGCAACGGGAACATGCCTTACAGTGATTGTATGCATCTTTGAAAATTGTGGGCCAGTAGAAACCACACTGGAGGACTTTCGATGCGGTTTTATGTCCCGAAAAATGTCCACCGCATGCCTGGTCATGGCAAAATGAGAGTATGTCTTTGATTTCCACTTCCGTGACGCATCGTCGGATTATCTGATCAGCACCAATGCGGAAGAGATACGGGTCTTCCCATAGGTAATACTTGGCATCAGAACGCAATTTGTCCTTTTTGGCCTTCGACCAATCGGGCGGAATCTGATGTGATGCCAGGTAATTAACAATATCGGCGAACCATGGAAGACTTGTACTGATAGTCAGGAGGTGCTCATCAGGAAAATGTTCTGTAATAGGTCCGGACGGATCAATAATTTCAGGAGGAAGGCGGGATAAATGATCAGCTACCACATTGTGCTTTCCCGCCTTGTCGCGAATCTCGATGTCAAATTCTTGCAACAGCAAGATCCAGCGGATTAATCGAGGTTTCGCGTCCTTCTTGGCTAGGAGATGCCTCACAGCTGTGTGATCCGAGTATATGATAACACGGGAACCCAGAAGGTATGATCTGAATTTTTCCAGGGCAAATACTACGGCCAGCAGCTCTTTCTCAGTAACCGTATAGTTACGCTGAGCCTCATCCAGTGTTTTGCTGGCGTAGTAAATGACCACAGGTTTCCCATCAATTTTCTGCCCCAAAACCGCTCCTACAGCGAAGTCAGATGCATCGCACATGATCTCAAAGGGTTGAGACCAATCAGGGGACTGTAGGATTGGGGCTTGGGTGACTCGGTCACGTAAGATCTCAAATGCTTGAGTGCATTCCTTGGAAATTCCGAAAGGCACATCCTTGGAAAGCAGATTGGTCAGGGGGCGCGCGATTTTGGAGAAATCAGGGATGAATCGACGGTAGAAACCGACGTGCCCCAAAAAAGATCGGATGTCCTTAATCGAGTTAGGCATAGGGAGCTTGGAAATCAGGTTAACCTTAGCTCGATCCACTTGGATGCCTTTTTCTGAGATTAAATGTCCCAGGACAATTCCCTCAGGCACCATGAAATGGCTCTTTTCCCAGGAAAGAACCAAATTCACCTCGATGCACCGCCTGAGTATATGGACCAAGTGTTGGAGGCAATCGTCAAATGATTGTCCAAAAACTGAAAAGTCATCCATGAAGACTTCCAGATAGTCACCTACCATATCTGAGAATATGGCAAGCATGCACCGCTGAAAAGTTGCAGGTGCATTGCAGAGATCGAATGGCATCCTTCGAAACGCGTACGTCCCGAAGGGGCAGGTGAATGTGGTCTTTTCTTGGTCCTCTGGATGGATTGCCACCTGATTGTAACCGGAGTACCCGTCAAGAAAGCAGAAGAATCTATTTCCCGCTAGTTTCTCGAGGATCTGATCAATAAAAGGTAGTGGGAAATGATCCTTCTTCGTGGAGGAATTTAGTCTTCTGTAATCAATGCAGACTCTCCACGAATTAGCTATTCGGGTAGGAATGACTTCCCCGGTTTCTGTCGTGATGATGGTGAGTCCTGCCTTCTTAGGTACCACTTGTGTTGGACTCACCCAACGACTGTCGGAGATCGGGTAGATGATCCCTGCATCTAACCACTTAATGATCTCCTTTTTCACGACCTCCTGTAGGTTAGGGTTTAGTCGCCTTTGCATTTCTCTTGAAGGTCGTGAGCCTTCTTCTGTATAGATTCGATGCGTGCAGTATGAAGGGCTTATACCAGTCAAATCATCTAGAGTCCATCCAATGGCTCTACGATGTTGCTGGAGAACAGAAATCAAACGGAGTTCCTGGTCAGGTGTGAGTCGAGAATTGATAATCACAGGAAACGTTTGATTTGAATCCAAAAAGACATATTTTAGATGTTCAGGAAGGGGCTTGAGTTCCATGACAGGATTGTCAGCAGCAGCGGGTAGTTCAGGGTTTGTATCGGGAGCAATGGTAGGAGTCATAGGTGTGTCTAGATTGTGTTCGCACTCCTCTGTTAGCGGTTTTTGACTTTCTAGTGGTTGATCAGGAATAATCAGGTTGTCCTCTATGTGCAATTCATCAACCACGGCTTTGACATCACAAATTTCCTCTATAACCCCGCAATTAATCCCTTGTTGGGCTTTGAAAATGTCGATCTTCAGATTTTGATTCCCAAATTTTAATTCTATCTGGCCCTCTTCGCAGTTTATATTGGCCCTAGCAGTGGCCAGAAAGGGTCTCCCTAATATGATTGGTGTGTCCCTTGGGTTCTTAGGTGCATCCATGTCCAGTACTATGAAGTCCACTGGGAAATAAAAATCTCGTACCCTAACAATGACATCCTCGAGTATACCTTTGGGTGACTTGATGGATCGATCAGCTAACTGCAATGTCACCTCAGTGGGTTTAAGTTCAGATTCTTCAAGGTGGTCAAGGAGGGATGTAGGTATTAAATTTATGGAGGCACCTAGGTCTAGTAGGGCTCTATCAAGTTGGGTTTCACCAATTTTACAAGAAATCAAGGGGGTTCCTGGGTCTTTAGCCTTGGGTGGGAGTTTGCTCAGGATGACAGAGCTGGCTTGCTCTGACAGTACAATCGGATTCCCATCCTTGGTTCGCGGCTTACGTTTAGGTGTACATATGTCTTTCAAGAATCTTGCGTAAGCCGGTATGTGGCGGATTGCATCCATCAACGGGATGTTTATCTGGACCTGTTCAAAGAGCTTGACCAGATCCTCCTCAGGAGCCACAGGTTTGGTTGTCCTTTTTCCTTTGGTCAAGGCCTCAGGAAATGGGATCCTAGCTGGTTCCTCTAGGATAGGTCCAGGTTCTTGATCTGGGACAGTAGTATCTTGGATGACTACCCTAGGGTCTTGGCGATTATCAGGCTTGGAGTGGTTCAGATAATGTGGGTCTTGTGTTGTTTTACCACTGCGTGTTGTTACAGAGTTTAATCCAGCCTGACTTTGGTTTGGGTTAGGTAGGAGAGGTGGCTGCTGCTGAAATTCTGCATAAGATGTAGAAGCCTCCATCCTGTCTGGTGATGGAGTAGCAGGGGCCTGATAAATCAAATGTGCGTGGCCTGGATTTGGATTCATAATGCGCCTCTGGGTCGGCACATTATTTGGGTTGGGCAGAGGTTGCGAAGGAAGGGTGCCAGGTTGGCGAGAATTTGCCATCTGGGCCAGTTGGTTGCGAACCTCTGTGATCTCGTCCTTGTGCTGTTTTTGCATTGCCGCATTCGTTTTTTGAATGTCAGCCAGCGTTTGAAGGATAAGAGTCAGTTGATCCTGATTTTGCCCAGATTGGTAGGTGGGATTGGGCCGAGGTTGAGGCGGCTGATATGGACGAGGAGCTTGTGGGCGGGGTTGATATGGTGGTTTTTGAGAGTTTCCCGTCCACTGAAAGTTAGGATGATTTCGCCATCCAGGGTTGTAGGTATTGGAGTATGGGTCATTCTGGATGGCGTTGAGGTCCTCGCAGTTCTGAGAAACCTCAGGAAAGTCAGAATACGAGGGTTCAGAGTTCCCCCAACTCGAGTAGACGGGATCGGAGGTCACTCCGGTCTGGGAGGTAGACGGGGGTGGATAGGGGCCCATCCCCTTGGCAGGTTGGTGATAGATGTTTTGCACTGTTTCCCTTGCCAGAGGAGGTCGTGCAAAAGAGTTTTGTGCAGAGGTGGCTTGCTGCAAATGTCGAGTTAGCTCGTCCACCTTCTTTTCTATGATAGAGACCTTGTCCAACCGACTGGCCATCAATTCCAGGTCAACAGAAGTGGACAGGTCCTGCGTCTCATGTGTCCCTCTTAGATTCGTCGATGCGTGGGCATTCGTCCTGTCGAATAAGCCCAAGGAGTCATTGTTTATGGAGTTCTCGCACATGTTTTCGAGAATCTCCCACACCGTGTCCTCGTGTTGGCCCATGATGTTTCCTCCACATGTTGCATTGACGATTAGACGAATATCCTCACGGAGTCCCTGGTAAAAAGACTGGACTTGTTCCCACTTAGGAACTCCGTGATGGGGACATTTTCGCATGAGATCTAGGAATCGATCCCAAGCTTCGTGAAGAGGTTCTCCCTGTTGTTGAGTGAAATGAGTGATCTGGTGGCGCAAGGCATTCGTCCGGCCAACAGGGAAGAATTTTTTCAAAAATTCGGACTGTAATTCCTCCCAAGTGTTGATCGGGCGGGTCTGAGTCTGATACCAGTGCGCGGCCTTGTCCAAGAGGGAGAACGAAAACATTTTCATGAGTAGGATATCCCGGTTTTGTACATCTGACCCGAAAGTCTGGGCCAGATGCTTGAGTTGTTTAATGTGTTGGAATGGATCCTCAGAGTTAAGCCCATGGAACTTTGGTATGGCATGAATCATATTGGGCTTTAGATCAGAATCGGGTCCTCCAATTGGGATTCGTACTCGGGGTTCAATTGCCACCGCAGCGGGATTATAGTGATCTCGCATCATAGGTCGCTGTGGTGGGTTTACAAAGTTCTGAAAGAGATCGTTCAAGCGTTGAAGTTGGTGTTCAAGGTTATTCTCATCTTCAATGGGTTGTGCCATGATGGGAGAAGGAGGAGAATCAGGGTCTGAATCAGATGAAAGATTTATGTGGTGGGGTTGCTGCACAAACAAGGGCGTCGAGGCTTGGCCTCGGCGAGAGTGAATTTCTAGAGGAGGTCTTAAAGGTGGTCTTAAGGACCTCCTACCAAACATGCACCGGAAGATGTGATGAGATTAGAAGGTACTGGACCCAATCAAGACACCCAAGAATTGTTGGGTGACTATAGAGGTTCGGGGCAGATGGACCCCTGGATCAGAAGATCGTCCACCTGAGAAATACCTGGGCAGCCAGAGAGGGAGAGTCCCGCAAAGACCCCTACACGGTAGAGCGTCCCTACGGGTTACAGGGTTTCCCCCACCCGACCTCTCTTGTCACTGCGGTTCCAGGTAGACCAGAATGGGGATCTTGACCTCTTAAGTCTACCTTTTTTATTTTAAGATCAAGGTGCTTAATGTTCCACTTGAACTTTTAAGTATTTTGAGTGCAAAAAGTGACCTAATATTAAGGTTGGTTGACCCGAGGGATCAACTTCACCTTTGAGAGCTTTTAGGTCCTTCCTTTTATGATTCAAATGAATTATCAGCCTGATTTGCTTAGGGTTCCTCTTATAAATATTTTCAAACACGGTTTAGGCACACTTCTTTTTGGAAAGTTTGTTTCTTTATTTTAGAGAAGATGTGTCTCTAAAAACCCTAGCTTTGCAATCCTAACTTGGCTCTAATGGGTCCAATTTAGTTGCCTTAGAATTTAGCACCTAGGGCTCAATCAAGAAAGTTTTAGCCCTAGTTGCCTTAGTTGGATGACAGACAAAAATATGTTGAAATGAAAATCAGGCAACTTGATGAGTTACTAAATATAAGACAGGTAGCCCTAAGTTGACTTCTCCCTTTTTTTTTTTTTTTTTTTCCTTTGGATTGTGAGAGGGTTAAGGGGGAGGGCTTATGGAGATTACCTGCTCCAGTCTGTTGTGCAGTTGCTATTCTTTCCTTTCTGTTTTGCTTTCCCTGTTTGAACACAACAAAAGAGAAGTTAAGTCAGATATTAAATAGAAAAGTTGTACTCAAAAGCTTTACAAGTGCCCGTTGCTCCCCGGCAACGGCGCCAAAATGTTGTCAACGTTTCTGTGCGGATTTAAAGGCGTATTACGTTGTAGTAGAACCGACAAAACGTTTAAACAAATAATTTTATTACTCGAACAACTAGAGTATCCGAGGTCGAACACAGGGAGCAAACTCAGTACCTTGTAAAACCCAAGAATACAACTGTTAAATGCAAATATAATTGATTCAAAGAGTTTTTAAGAAAGATATAAAAAAAATAGAATTAGACGTCTGATTTATGTATCAGACGTCTTAAATGTGATCTTTCTTTCTCTTTTTCTTTTTCTGCTTTGCCTTTCAGATCTCTTTGCAATCTTCCCTTGTCCTTCTTCTTCTTCTCCTGCGAAGACCTCTAACCTTTCTGTTTTCCTCCTTCGCCTGCGAAGACTTCTTTCTTTCTTCTTCTTCTGTCTTGCTTCTCCTTTCTTCGTTGCCTTCTTCTTGTTCTTTGTCTTGCTTTCTTCTTCTTCTTTGTCTTGCTTCTCCTTTCTTCTGCAGCGGCCACGTCCTTCTCCTGCAATCAACCTGCCTGCACAGGGGAACAAAACCTAACCCTTCTCCCTCTACCCGCGCGTGTCTCTCTCTCAAGCAACTCACTCTAACCGCTCTCCCAGAGCCACAGTCTCAATCGGGTCGGATCGTACCCGGGACCAGGCGCACCTGCAGGTGTGTGATGCGCGAGGAGTGCGTAGGTCTAGGTCGGGTCGGATCCGCCAGGTCCGCGTGGTCAGGCCGCGGACGAGGCGGGTGGGGTCAGTGAGGGACCTCACCCCTGTGCTTTCGAGGCAGTAAACGTATATCACAAAAAACCTTTATACCATACCTGTGCCTTGAGATTCCACGATGTGGGACTAAACGTTCCGCCCTTCCTTTGCGTGCGCCCGCAGACTCTCGTGTGCAATTGCCCACGCTGAAGGCCCTGCTGCTGATCCTTGCTGAACTCAGTCACCTCACAACACTTGCGAGAGTCTGCTGCACCTGCCGCCTGGGAAGCCTGACGCCTGCTGCTGCTCCAAGCTTCCTGCTGCTTCGACTGTTAATGGCGGCCGGAGCGTTTACCTGAACTTCCACAGAACGGCCTATTGGCCCAATTAGAATGGCTGGAAACCTTCGCCGTAGCACGGCGAAGGCGGTGGGTGATGCTGCAGGTTGCCTGTCGGCCTAGGCGTGCCCGCCTAGGTCAACCTGTGGCCGGAGACGGTGGGTTGTTCGAGGGGTGGTTATGGAGGTCTGGAGTGACAGTTGTGGGGTGGAGCGAGTTCCTGGTGATGAGGCGGAGCTCACGAGGTGGTTGGCGAGCCGTGTGGAGTGGCGGAGTGGTGTGGGCGGCTCGCCGGAGTTCGGTCGGTGATGTGGAAGATGAGGGTGGTCAGCGTCGGTCGAGGGGTAATCAGATGAGATAACAGGGGGAAAAGAGAGAGGATAGGATGGAGAGGAGTTCTAACCTAATTGTAAGGACGAAAGGGGACAGAAGGCGGACAGCAGTACTTGCTGTCGCCGGGGAAGATGACGCCCAGTGGGGGAGAACGGCGGCGACGATGGGGCTGAGGCGGCGTGCGCTGGTACTGCGCGACGCGGAGGAAGGTCAGGAAGTTAACTCTGCCACTGGTTTTGTGGCAGAGCGAAGAGGGAGGGGAGGGGGGCTTGCCGGAGCTAGCTGGGGTATTTGGCCGAGCAGGAGGAGAGGAATTGAAGGGGGAAACTCGGCCAAATCAAGCTCAAGGTGAGTGGCCGGGTCCGAGGGGTGTTTTATAGGTGCTGGACTTGGTGTGCAGGGCGTGAAGGGCACGTAATTGCCTGAGGTTGGTCGCCGGAGATGGAAAGGAGTTAGGATACCCAAATCTCTCGTGCGTTCGCATGAGAGATTGGGTTCACACCAACGATTGTGATTGACTTTATGAGGAAGGGAATTCCTCAGAGAATCCTCCTTCCATTTCTGGGAGGGAATCTCTGAGGGATTAGAGAGCAATCCCTCTCCGAACCTTGCCGGAGTTCGGTTCTGCCCTAGCAATGGCGGCAGGACCGGTTTGCAAAGAAGGCGAGGAACCTAGGGGGCTCTCTGCAAGGATATTCAAAAGATAGGGACCTCTTTGTGATTTGGGTGTACTAACTTGCAAAGTAGGTCAAGATGACCTCTCCTTAGGTCCAAATTTTGGTATAAACCTAATTTGGACCTAAGGAAACCAATGGAGAAGTTAGATTTCAGGTTTGACCTCGTTTGACTGGATATTTTGCGTAAAAACCCAAATTAGGTTAATTGAAGAGCTAGGACCCTAATCTAGGTCAAACTAGGTTCCAAAGGCCAAATTAAGTGTTCTAAACCCTAGAGTATGGTTTTCCATGATTTGTAGAGGGTTTACTTGCTTTTTGTTCTAACCGGAACCTTGTTAATTTAAGCGGGTTTGTTTTAGGGTTACCAAGTGTCTTTTAGTTCTTAGATTGCACATGAACCCATTTCTGATTGACTCAACCCACTTTTTATCTCATTTAGACCATTTGACCTATGTTTTGCCTCTGAGAAATCCCGTTTATCTACTGCAATGGTAAAATTGCAGTTTTAACCTTTATTTCATGTTTTCTTCTTAGAGCACTTGTTTCTTCAGTTAGGCCTTCTTCTAGGTTATGTAGGAGCTTTTATCTTCTTTATTGGGTCAAAATGAGCTAGTTATGGCTCATGATGAGGCTCTCATCAAGGACCAAAGTGTAAGGTTGGTCAAGAAGGTTTCTTGTTAGGCTCAAGTTTTTATACATGACTAATTAGGACCTAAGGAATCTGATGGTGAATTTTATTTCTATATTAAACCTTGTTTGACTGGTCAATTTACGTAAAAACTCAAATTATGTTATTAATTGGGTATGGTTCTCAATGTAGGTCAAGATGGGTTCCTAAGGTCAAATTGAAGGTTCTAAACCCTAGAGAGTATTTTTCTATGAATTTTAGAAGGTTTATTCCATTTTTGCTTTTCCTTGAACCTCGTGAATTGAAGTGGGTTTGTTTTAGGGTTACAGATTATCATTTATTTCCTTGGAATTGCTGTAGCCCTTGCCAGATCATCTCATCCCACTTTTATTCTTATTAGGTTGCTTTGACCTATGTTTGGACCCTGAATTATCCTGTATGCAGATTATACTGGTAAAATTGCATTTTTACCCCTTATGACTTATTTTCTCCTTAAACTCAGAATTCTCTGAGTTAAGCCTTTCCTTGAGTTATATAGGAGCTTTTATCCTTTGTATTAGGTCAAAATGAGCTAGTTATGGCTCATGATGAGGTTCTCAACATACCCCCATGCCTAGCTTTTGCTAGTCCCTTAGCAAAAACTTAAGGTTTCAACCCTTGTTCTAGACCATGAAGTTCTTAATAGCTTTAGATAAGTGCTTTTTCATTTGAGCTCAGATTAGGTTTGAATGCTGACCATAAGCCTAAAAGGTACTCTAGTACCAATCAAGATCCAAATCTGTCTAGCCTTAGCCTTAGTCCTTAGCAAAGGTTTTTAAGGCCCACAAGAACTAACCTAAGGTTTATTGGACTTTGTGGTTAAAGCACCCGTGCTTGAAATGATTTTAGCCCTGGCTCAGTTCGCAGTGCATTTTGTAAGAGAGAGATAGAAAGTTAATTCGTTTGGAGAGTTCTCTCTCTCTCTTCTTTTTTTTTTTTTTTTTTTAGCCTAGGATTGGCTTTTCAACACGGTCTGTATCAGATTCCTTGCTCCCATCATCAATCCTCAAGGGTTCCTGGCGATCGATGCTTTTAGATAGCACCGCCCATGGCAACCCCCGGAACCCTGGCTATTGAGATTTCGAGATAATCCCATCCATGGTGTTCCGTGGCTGAATTCAGACCCTGGCAATTGACACTTCGAGATAATGCCATCCATGGAATATGAACCAGCAGAGTGCTTACATGCCCCCAGTAGGATATGTAAATATCCTAAGAGACAAGCACCGAGGAGAAGATATTTTGTTACACATCTTCGAGGGGATTTCCCGTCTCTCCGCGCTGGGAACTCGTCCAAATCAACTTGTGTTGATCGGCCGCTCCTATTCTAGGTGTTCTTTTCAAAATTTTGCGACGCTTCTACGTGATTCTGATTTTTACGCTTACTGAACCAGGCTGTGTGTGAGGTTAGGGTGCTTAGGTTACTGAGTCCCGTAAACCAAAAATTAGTTAACGAAGCCAAATACTTCCTAAGCCTTAGACCTAATACTTCAGCTTTTCATTTTCCTCAACCTCTTGAGGAGTGTCCAGATCTTAATGGGTACTAAGAGTCTATCCAAGAATGCCTAAGGTTTGCGTTCTTACTAATCTCATTATGCACTTTTAGTTATTTTCTTGAATGAGGTCTAGAACTTAGGTTAATTCCTTAGTTCCTTACTAATGACTATCACTTTTTTCTCATAATTTTGTGCTCCCTTTTTTTCCTTTTGTTTCTTTTTCTCTCATTTTTTTTTTTTTTTTTCACAAAATTTCCTTCTCCGCTTTTCCTCTTATTCTTTTTCAAAAATTTTTTTAATTTTTATGGTGTTTTTGGCATATGTGAATTTTTTATTTGAAACCTTTTCTTACAAGTTTTGCACTTACATACCCCCCCATGCCGAAGATTTGCAATGTCCTCATTGTAACCTAGGGGGTTTTTATTTAGCTTAGTTCATTCCTTAAGATAGAAATTTGGATGCGTGAATGGGTCGAGTTGAATTTTTGCGGACGATTTCTAATCCCAGATGCAAGCACCTGAGGTGGGGTCGGCTGTCTACAAGGGTGAACCTTAAGTGCAAAAAGGTGTCAGAAAAAGTTTTGGATTTATAGGAAAATGACGGGTTGCCTCCCGTTAAGCACTGAGTTTTACGCCATCGGCTGGGCGCAATAAGCTCAAGGGGAATGGAGGATATAAGATGCTTCAGCCAAATCAGTAGAAGTTTCATCAATGAACGGCTTGAGTCTCTGACCATTTACGATGAAAGGTTCAGAATTGTGGCTGAGTGGACTGATTTCGATTGCTCCATTTCCAAAAACCTGTCGAACCAAATATGGTCTGACCCACTTGGATCTCAGTTTTCCTGGGAAGAGTTTTAGTCGGGCATCAAAGAGTAGGACCTTCTGACCAGGATGAAAGATCTTTCTCGAGATGTGTTTGTCGTGGAAGGCTTTAACCCGCTCCTTGTAGATTTGTGAGTTCTCGTACGCGTCTAGGCGTAATTCATCGATCTCGCTGATTTGGAGTTTTCTATGGGTCCCAGCCTTGGAAAGATCTAGATTACAGTTCCGTAGTGCCCAATAGGCTTTATGCTCCAGTTCTACGGGAAGGTGGCATGCCTTTCCGTACACCAGTCTAAAGGGAGACATGCCCAATTGGGTCTTGTGGGCGGTCCTATAGGCCCACAATGCTTCTGGAAGTCGGGACGACCAGTCCTTCCTGTCAGGTCGAACAGTGACTTGCAGGATTTTCTTGATCTCCCGATTAGACAGCTCAGCTAGACCATTAGTTTGGGGGTGGTAAGGAGTGGAGATTCGGTGAGACACCCCGTATTTGGTCATCAGTGACGTAAACTGAGCATTTGTGAAATGGGTCCCCCCATCAGAGATTATTGCACGAGGAATCCCGAACCTTGAGAAAATGTTTTGATGAATGAATTTGAGAACGATTTTGTGATCACAGGTTCGGGTCGGTATGGCTTCGATCCATTTGGACACATAGTCCACAGCCAACAGAATGTATTCGAAACCATCCGAAACAGGAAAGGGGCCCATAAAATCAATCCCCCAAACATCAAAGATTTCGCATACTAGAATTGGTTGCATAGGCATCATGTCGCGATGGCTCATGTTGCCCAAAGTCTGGCAACGACTGCATGCCTTGCAGTGATTGTATGCGTCTTTGAACAGTGTGGGCCAATAAAAGCCGCACTGGAGGACTTTTGATGCGGTTTTATGCCCGGCGAAATGGCCACCGCATGCCTGGTCATGGCAGAAATAGAGGATATTGTTGAATTCCTCTTCCGGGACACATCTCCGGATGATCTGATCGGCACCTATGCAGAAGAGGTACGGGTCTTCCCAAATGTAATACTTGGCATCGGAGCGTAATTTGTCCTTCTTGGCCTTCGGCCAATCGGACGGGATCTGATGAGATGCCAAGTAATTTACTACATTAGCAAAGCATGGAAGGCTAGTACCAATAGTCAGCAGGTGCTCATCGGGAAAATGTTCAGTGATGGGTCCGGAAGGGTCAATTATTTCAGAAGGAAGACGGGACAAGTGATTAGCTACCACATTTTACTTTCCCGCTTTGTCGCGAATCTCAAGGTCAAATTCTTGCAACAGCAAGATCCATCAGATTAATCGAGGTTTCGCGTCCTTCTTTGCAAGGAGATGCCTCACAGCTGTGTGATCCGAGTATATGATGACACGGGAACCCAGAAGGTACGATCTGAATTTTTCTAGGGCAAATACTACAGCAAGCAGCTCTTTCTCAGTAACCGTATAGTTACGCTGAGCCTCATCGAGTGTTTTGCTGGCGTAGTAAATGACCACAGGTTTCCCGTCAATTTTCTGCCCCAAAATCGCTCCTACAGCGAAGTCGGATGCATCGCACATGATCTCAAAGGGTTGAGACCAATCAGGGGACTGTAGGATCGAGGCTTGGGTGACTCGATCACGCAGGATTTCAAATGCTTGAGTGCATTCCTTGGAAATTTCGAAAGGAACATCCTTGGAGAGAAGAGTGGTTAGGGGGCGTGCGATTTTTGAAAACTCAGGGATAAATCGTCGATAAAAATCGACATGCCCTAAAAAGGAACGGATGTCCCTGATCGAGCTAGGCATAGGAAGGTGAGAAATCAGATTGATCTTAGCTCGATCCACTTGGATACCTTTTTCCGAAATTGAGTGTCCCAGGACAATTCCCTCAGGCACCATGAAATGGCCCTTTTCCCAGGAAAGAACCAAATTCACATCGATGCACCGCCTGAGTATCTGGACCAAGTGTTGGAGGCAATCGTCAAATGATGCTCCGAAAACTAAAAAGTCATCCATGAAGACTTCCAGATAATCACCTACCATATCTGAGAATATGGTAAGCATGCATCGCTGAAAAGTAGCGGGTGCATTGCAAAGACCGAAAGGCATCCTTCGGAAAGCGTATGTTCCGAAGGGGCAGGTGAACGTGGTCTTTTCTTGGTCCTCAGGATGGATTGCCACCTGGTTATAACCGGAGTACCCGTCAAGAAAGCAGAAGAACCTATTTCCCGCAAGTTTTTCGAGAATTTGATCAATGAAGGGTAGTGGGAAATGATCCTTCTTTGTGGAGGAATTGAGTCGGCGGTAATCTATACAGACTCTCCACGAGTTGGCTAATCGGGTAGGAATGATTTCTCCGATCTCAGTCGTTATAGTGGTGAGTCCTGCCTTCTTGGGCACGACCTAAATTGGGCTCACCCAACGACTATCGGAGATCGGGTAGATGATTCCGGCATGTAACCACTTGATGATCTCCTTTTTCACGACCTCCTGCAGATTGGGGTTTAAGCATCTCTGCATTTCACGAGAAGGTCGTGTGCCCTCTTCTGGATAGATATGATGAGTACAATAAGAGGGACTTATTCCAGTCAAATCATCGAGAGTCCACCCGATGGCTCTGCGATGTTGCTGGAGGACAACAATCAGACGGGATTCCTGTTTAGGACTGAGGTTGGAATTGATAATCACAGGAAGGGTCTGATTAGAACCCAAAAAGATGTATTTCAAGTGAGCAGGAAGGGGTTTCAGTTCGAGGATGGGGTTATCAGCAGCAGCGGGTGGTTCAGTATAGATGTGAGGTTCAAGGGTGGGAGTTACTGGGTTATTCATATCTGGATTCGACTCCTCTGTTTGCGGGTCAAGATCCTTCTGTGGTTGATGAGGCATAATCGAGTCATTCTGGAAGTGTGATTCATCAACCAAAGTCCTGATGTCACAAATTTGTTCGATGACGCCGCAATTAATTCCTTGTTGGGCCTTAAATATATCAATTTTCAGTGTTTGATCTCCAAACTTAAGCTCTATTTGGCCCTCCTCACAGCTGATGTTGGCTCTAGCAGTAGCCAAGAAAGGTCTCCCTAGAATGATTGGTGTATCCCTAGGGTTCTCAGGTGCGTCCATATCTAGGACTATAAAGTCCACTGGGAAATAGAAATCTCACACTCTTACGATAACATCCTCGAGAATCCCTTTTGGTGACTTTATAGATCGATCTGCTAATTGTAATGTCACCTCGGTTGGTTTTAGCTCAGATTCTTCTAGATTGTCAAGTAAGGATGTGGGTATCAAGTTTATGGATGCACCCAAGTCTAACAATGCTCTATCAAATTGGGTACCACCTATCTTGCAGGAAATCAGGGGAGTACCAGGATCTTTTGCCTTGGGTGGGAGTCTACTGAGGATTACAGAGCTGGCTTGCTCTGACAGAACAATTGGGCTCCCTCCCTTGGTTCGCAGCTTACGCTGGGGTGTACATATATTCTTTAGAAATCGTGCGTAAGCTGGTACGTGGCAGATTGCATCCATCAAGGGGATGTTTATGTGGACCTGCTCGAAGAGCTTGACCAGGTCCTCCTCAGGGGCCACGGGTTTGGTGGTCTTCTTTCCCTTGGTCAAGGCCTCGGGAAACGGGATCTTGGTTGGTTCTTCTAGGATAGGTCCAGGTTCTGGATCTGGGACAGTGGTATCTTGGATAACTATCCTAGGGTCATGGTTATCAGGCTTGGAGTGGTTTGGATAATGCGGGTCTTGAGTTGTTTTACCACTACGTGTTGTTACAAAATTTAATCCGGCCTGATTTTGGTTTGGGTTTAGGAAGAGGGGTGGCTGCTGCTGAAATCCAGCATAAGAAGTTGAAGCTTCCATCTCGTCTGGAGATGGAGCAGTAGGGGCCTGATAAATCCATTGTGCGTGGCCTAAATTTGGATTCATAACGCGCTTCTGGGTTGGCACGTTATTCGGGTTAGGAAGAGGTTGGGAAGGGAGTGTGCCTGGCTGGCGAGAATTTGCCAACTGGGCCAGTTGAGTTTTAACCTCTGTGAGTTCGTCCTTGTGCTGTTTTTGAATAGCCGCATTCGTTCTTTGAATGTCAGCCAAAGTCTGAAGGATTAGGGACATTTGATCCTGATTTGGCCCTGATGGATAAGTAGGGTTGGGCCGAGGCTGAGGCGGCTGGTAATGACGAGAGGGCTGTGGGCGGGACTGAAAAGGTGGTCTTTGGGTTTGGGAATTTCCCGCCCACTGAAAATTGGGATGGTTTCGCCATCCAGGGTTGTAAGTGTTGGAGAATGGGTCGTTCTGGATGGCGTTGAGGTCCTCGCAGGTCTGAGGAACCTCTTGAGAATCAGGGAAAGGGGGCATGGAGTTCCCCGGGCTGGTGTAGAAAGGATCGGATGATCCTCCGATCCGAGAATCAGATGGGGATGGATATGGATCCATCCTAGGGGAAGATCGGTGAAGGATGTTTTGCACAGCCTCCTGTGTGGAAGGAGGTTGTGCAAAGGGGTTATGCGCGGAGGTGGCTCGCTGCAAGTGCTGAGTCAGCTCATCCACCTTCTTCTCAATGAATGAGACCTTGTCCAATCGATTGGCCATTAATTCCAGGTCGACTGATGCGGACAGGCCCCGCGCCTCATGTTCTCCCTTAAGATTCGTCGCTGCGCGGGTATTCGTCCTGTCGAATAATCCCATGGAGTCATTGTTGATGGAGTTCTCACACATGTTTTCGAGAATCTCCCATACGGTGTCTTCATGTTGACCCATGATGTTTCCTCCGCAAGTTGCATTGACGAAAAGGCGGATGTCCTCACGGAGTCCCTGGTAAAAAGATTGGACTTGTTCCCACTTAGGAACTCTGTGATGGGGGCACTTTCTCATGAGATTCTGAAAACGATCCCATGCCTCATGGAGAGGTTCTCCTGATTGTTGAGTGAAGTGTGTAATCTGATGGCGCAAGGCGTTGGTCCGACCAACGGGAAAAAACTTTTTCAAAAACTCGGATTGAAGTTCTTCCCAAGTGTTGATCAGCCGGGTCTGAGTTTGATACCAATGGGCGGCCTTGTCCATAAGAGAAAAGGAGAACATCTTCATGAGAAGAATATCCCGATTTTGCGCATCTGATCCAAAAGTGTGGGCCAGATGCTTTAGCTGTTTGATGTGCTGGAAGGGATCTTCAGAATTAAGCCCATGGAATTTAGGTATAGCATGAATCATGTTGGGCTTTAATTCGGAATCAGGTCCTCCAGTCGGGATTCTGACTCGAGGCTCAATGGCCACCGCAGCAGGATTGTAGTGGTCCCGCATCGTAGGACGCTGTGGTGGGTGCACGAAGTTTTGGAAGAGGTCATTGAGTCGCTGGAGCTGGTGCTCCAGATTATTTTCTTCCTCAACTGGCTGAGCCATGATGGGGCAAGAAGAAGAACTTGGTTCTGAATCAGAAGAGAGAATAATGTGAGGGTGTTGCTGCACAAACACGGGCGTCGAGGCTTGGCCTTGACGAGAGCGAATTTCTAAAGGAGGTCTTAAGGGTGGTCTTAAGGACCTCCTTCCGTACATGCAATGTTGGAAGAGGTAAGTTTAGAAGGTGCTGGACCCAATCAAGACACCCACAAATGTGTTGGGTGACTATAGAGGTGCGGGGCAGATGGACCCCTTGATCAGAAAGATCGTCCACCTGAGAATTACCTGGGCAACCAGAGAGGGAGAGTCCCGCGAAGACCCCTACATGGTAGAGCGTCCTCACGGGTTACAGGGTTTCCCCCACCCGACCTCTCTTGTCACTGCGGTTCCAGGTAGACCAGAATGGGGATCTTGACCTCTTAAGTCTACCAATTTTTATTTTAAGATCAGGGTGCTTAAGGTTTCACTTGAACTTTAGTCTTTTAAGTGCAAAGAGTGACCTAATTTATGGTTGGTTGACCCAAGGGGTCAACTTTACCTCTTGTTTCCTTTGAGAGCTTTTAGGTCTTGTCTTTTAGGGTTCAAGTGTTTTAGAGAGCCAATTGTTTTATGTTCTCTTCGGATAGGTATTTTCAGACAAGGGCTTGGGCACACTTCATTTGGTTTTCTCAATTCTTGCTTAAGGAGTGTGTCTCTAAATCCCTAGTGTTGGATCCTAGGTTGGCTTTACTTGGTCCAGTTAGCTCTTTGTTGGGTAATTAGGGCTCAAGCAAGAATGTGTTAGCCCTTAAATACCCTTAATAGTGTGCAAGAGTAATGAGTTGAGAACATGCAACTTTTATGGTTACTAAGTATAGAAGACAGGTTAGCCCTATATTGCTTGTTCTTTTCTTTTCTTCCTCTTTAGAGTTTAGGGGTTAATAGCGAGAGGAAAAAATTTTTACCTGTCCTCGGAGTGGTTGTCGTGCGGTTGCTTGTCTTCTTGATTTCCTGTAGCTGCACAAAAGGGAGGAGATTATCAGAAATTAAAAAAAAAAATAGGAATGTTTACCTCTAGAATAGCCGTTGTTCCCCGGCAACGGCGCAAAAAACTGCTGACAGCCTTCCTCTATAGTTCTATTATTTCGTCGTAGTATAGTATAGAGAAGTGATTACCAGTTTAATACAATTTGTTACTCGGAAATAAAAGAGTTCCCGAGGTCGAACTCAGGGAGCAAACTGTATTCTAGAGATACAAATTCTTATTACAAAAATATTACAAAAATAAAGAGAGAGAGAGGGAGAGATAAAAATTTGGTTTCTTCTTTCTTCCTCTTTGTTTTCTCTTCTCTTTGGCTTTTGGTTTTTCTTCTTTGTTTATCTCCTGGTGGTCTTCTTCTTCTGCCTTCTGTTCTTCTTATTTCTTCTCTTCTTCAGAGCTCCTCATCTTCTTTTCTTTCAGTTCTGCCTTTCTTCAGCTTCTCCTTTCTTCTTTCTGCCTTAGCTGTAAAGCTTTTCTTCTTGCGATCCCTTGCTCAGTGGCACGGCGTCTTCGTTCTCCTTCTTTCTCTGCAGTCCTTTTACTGTAGGGCGTCATCTGATTTTCCAATCAGACGACTTAAATCGCCGCTGTTACAGTGCTCCACCTTCTTTCAGTCTTCGTCGGCCTTCTTCTTCTTCTCTTCTTCCATGGTTCTTCTTCTTTGTTTACCTGTGCCTGCACACTTCAAAGTTTACGTCAGTGGGCAAAACCTACTCTACCCCCCCCCCGGCGTCACTCTCTCTCAGAATTCGCTCTTAGGAAAGCTCTCCCAGAGCAACCGGGTAAATCGAGTACGCGGGTCGCGCCCGGGTCCAGGCCCACCGTCATGCGGTGGTGGGCGAGGAGTGCAGGTTGGGCTAATCGGGTCGGAGCCAGGTCCGCGGGGCGTGAGCGTGGACGAGGTCGGGTAATCGGGCGGGTGAAGGGGACCTCACCCCGTGTGCTGAGGCGATAAGGCTTATTCACAAAAACAATTTAAACGGTGAAAGAGTTGCGAGGCTTACCGATGTGGGACTAAACTGAGGCCTCTCCTCGCGTGCGCCTGCTGGAAGACCGCGGCCTTGATTCTGCAGCTGCAGCTTCGATTTTCGTCGGTTGCTGGCTGGCTGCCTTCGCAGGAGTCTCCGTAATCCGCAGCAGCTGGAGACCTGGAGTCCTCAAGCCTGGAGCGCGGGAGAAGCTGCTTCAATGTGGCGTTAATGGCGGTCGAGCCTTAGAACCTGTCAGACACGAATATGGCCTCTCGGCCTGATCAAACTACTGGGGAACCTTCGCTGTGGCACGGTGAAGGTGTTGAGCTGTGCGGCAAGCCGCAAGGCGGTGTCTGGCGGCAGCCCTAGGTCGGACTGCAACCAGAGAAATGGGTTTGTTTGGGGGAGCGTTACGGAGGTGTGGAGTGGCAGTGGAGGGGTGGGGGGTGCTCAGTGTGATGAGGCGGAGGTTCGGTGAGGGCCGGCGAGGCGTGTGAGGCTGTGGAGCGATGGGGGCATCTCGCCGGAGGGTGGCCGGAGACGAAGGGGGTGACGATGGTCAGGGTCGGTCGAGGGCTTAATTGAACAAATTGAAACCGGGGAAAGAAAGAGGAGAGGAAGGGAAGTAGTTCTAACTTACTTGCAGGGACGAAGGGGGAGCAGCAGGGCGACAGTTGTATCGACTGTCGCCGGAGAAGGAGATGCCCAGGGGAATGGGCGGCGGCGAGGAGAGGGCTGGAGAGGCGCCAGCTGGGTACGGCGTGGCGCGGGAAGTGTGAGGGGGGGGCAACCCTGCAGCTGGTAGTGCGGCAGAGCGACGAGGAGGAAGAGGAGAGGCCGCCGGAGCTGGAAGGCTTCCTGTCGGAGTGGGAAGAGAGGAAGTGGGGGTCTTTCTCCGTCAGGACCGAGCTCCGAAGAACGGTGGAGCGACGGGGGCATTTATAGGGACCGAATCAGAGAGGAAGGCGAAGGGAGATGACGTGTCTCCCTCGCCGGAGGACGCCGGAGATGGAAACCCATACCTTCCGTGCGTTCGCATGGCCGGTATGGTGGGTTACAGCGATCAGCGGGGTGTCCCTGCAACGGCTGACGACGTAGGGCACCCCTGGTTTACTTGCCAGACCCTCCCCCTCACGCTGCGCGGCGCCATGCTCCGCGCAAGGTCGCCGGAGCATGGTGCTGGCAGGTTTTGCAGGGAGGACCTGAATGCGAAGAACGAAGGAGAGTTAGGGGCCAAAATGCGAGGGTTCAAAAGTTGAGGGCCAAAAAGTAAATATATGAGGACCAAAGTGTAAGGTTGGTCAAGAAGGTTTCTTCTTAGGCTCAAGTTTTTATACAAGACTAATTAGGACCTAAGGAATCTGATGGTGAATTTTATTTCTAGATTAAACCTTGTTTGACTGGTCAATTTACGTAAAAACCTAAATTAAGTTATTAATTGGGTATGGTTCTCAATGTAGGTCAAGATGGGTTCCTAAGGTCAAATTGAAGGTTCTAAACCCTAGAGAGTATTTTTCTATGAATTTTAGAGGGTTTATTCCATTTTTGCTTTGCCTTGAACCTCGTGAATTGAAGTGGGTTTGTTTTAGGGTTACAGATTATCATTTATTTCCTTGGAATTGCTGTAGCCCTTGCCAGATCATCTCATCCCACTTTTATTCTTATTAGGTTGCTTTGACCTATGTTTAGACCCTGAATTATCCTGTATGCAGATTATACTGGTAAAATTGCATTTTTACCCCTTATGACTTATTTTCTCCTTAAACTCAGAATTCTCTGAGTTAAGCCTTTCCTTGAGTTATATAGGAGCTTTTATCCTTTGTATTAGGTCAAAATGAGCTAGTTATGGCTCATGATGAGGTTCTCATCATAGGAGGATGAGGCAAAGGTTATGCGGCGGTCGGTGAGGTGGATGGAGGGGTGTAGTGGCATATACGCCTTGCTAGAGAGGTCACCGGACATGGGAAAGATAAGGGTGAGCGATGGCATCGAGGGT
Organism: Thalassia testudinum; assembly: GCA_037157565.1. Classification (NCBI taxonomy): domain Eukaryota; kingdom Viridiplantae; phylum Streptophyta; class Magnoliopsida; order Alismatales; family Hydrocharitaceae; genus Thalassia; species Thalassia testudinum. The sequence continues at coordinate 217,522,305 of JAZHRO010000031.1, read as the reverse complement.
TATTTTTGGCTTTTTGAAGAAGGAAACTAACCTAAGGACCTAAAGAAGCTAATATAACCCTAAGTTAATGGATGAAAGAGGGAGAACGGCACCAGCATTGGTAGGCTAGTGTTGGGGAAGAAGATGCTTCGGTGATGGGGACGGCGACGATGACGGAGAATTGAGGATGCCCGCTGGTATGACGTGACGTGGAGGAAGGTGAGGAAGAAGAATCTACTGTTGGTATTGTGGTCAGACGATGAGAAGAGTCGAAGGGAGTCGTCGGAGCTAGAGGAGCTATTCGATAGAAATAGGAGAGAGGAAATTGGGGATTTTTCGATTCAAATCAAGTCTAGGGAATTCGCTCTGATCTGGGGGTTCTTTTATAGGCCTCTGGAGGGAGTATTAAGCTTCGGAAGCAAGCTTCCCAAGCTTGGAATGTCACTGAAGTTCAAATATTGAAGGATACATGAATCTCTCATGCATTCGCATGAGAGATTGGGAAGGTTTTAGGTCTCATGGATGGGTGCAAAAGGAAAGAGGACTCCTCAAGGAATCTCCCTTCCAATTTTGGAAGGGATTGATTGATCAGAGGAGTTCTCTTCAATCAAAGGTCATTAGAGTTGTAGGAATAGAATTTCATGGCTGCAGGGACCATTTAGTGAAGAAGACAACAAAATTGGAGTTTATTTGCATGGAATTCAAAATGTTAAGGATCTAAATGAGATAAAAAGAATCTTATTGGACCAAAATGCAAACTTGGTCAAGATGATCTCAGATTGAGCCTAAATTTTTGTATACCCTAATTTGGACCCAAGGAATACAATGGTGAAGTTAGATTTATGTTTTGATTTAGTTTAACTGGGTAATTTATGCAAAAACCAAAATTAGGGTAAATGTCTGTCTAGGACTCTATTTTGGGTCAAGACGGGTTCTGATGGTCAAATCAAGATTACCAAGCCCTAGAGAATATTTTTCTATGAATTTTAGAGGGTTTAGGTGAATTTTATCCTGGCTAGAACCTCAGTTAATTAAGCAGGTCAGTTTTTAAGATTTCAGAAGACCACTAATTCCTATAATGCATGAAAACACTTTTCTATCTGTTCTAACCCACTTATTAAACTCTTAAGACCATTTGACCTTTGTTCCACCCCTGAGAGGACCCGTGGTTATTCTATTTTTGTGATAGAATGGTAAATTTGTAGAAATAACGCTATATTCTTATTTTCTTCTCAAATCAATGTTTTGTGCCCTTAAGACCTTCTGATGGATATGTAGGAGCTTTTATTGACTTAATCATATCAAACTGAGCTAGTTAGGACTCATGATGGTGTTTCCATCATACCCCCATGACTAGCTTTTGGTAGTCTCTTAGCAAAATCTCATGGAATCAACTCAAATTCTAGACCATGCCTTTTTATGCTCAAATTTCTGATGTGTGCTTTCTTTTGTAAATTAGGTCAGAATGCCAATAGTAGGAGTAGAAGTACTCAACTACCAACCAAGATCTGAGCTTGACCAGCTCCAGCCTCAATTCACTTCTAAGGCTCTCAGGAACTAACCTAAGGTTCGTTGAACTCTGCAGTTAAAGCACCTATTCTTTAAACATGTTTAGTCTCGATGCAGTTTGTAGAGCATTTTTGTACGAGAGAGGAAAAAGATTTTTTTGTTTTTGGAGAGTTTTCTCCCTCTTTTCTTTCTTTATTTCTAGCTTTGGATTGGCTTTACAATACGGTTTGTATTGGATTCCTAGCTCCCACCATCAATCCTCGCATGGTCCCTGGCAGTTAATGCTTCTGGATAGCATCGCCCATGGCAACCCCGGAACCCTGGCTTTCAACACTTCGAGATAGTGCCACCCATGGCATTTTGTAGCTAAATTCAAGCACTGGCAATTGACATTTTAGGAAAATCTTGCCCATGGCACCAGAACTAGCACAAGGTGCTTATGTTCCCCTGAAAGGATATTTAGATATCCTAAGAGAAGCACCGAGGAGACGGTATATTATTGCACATCTTCGAGGGAAATTTCTCGCCTCTCCCACCTAGAACTCTTCTAAATCAACTTGTGTTGATCAGCCACTCCTAATATAGGTAGCTTTTCAAAACAAAATTAATGCATTTGCTTGATTTTGATAATTAAGCACACTGAACAGACTGTGTGTGGATTAGAGTGCTTAGGTTACCGAGTCCCGCAAACCAAAGGTTAGTTAACAAGGTTGAATAATCCCTAAGGCTTACACCTAATACTTAGGCTTTGTGTTTTCCTCAACCTCTTGAGCACTATCCAGATCTTAACGGATACATGAATTTTTAAACCTAAACACAAGCCCAAGAGGCCTAAGATCAGCGTTCATACCAACCTCTGTGTCTCTTAGCACTTTTTGTCTTTGATTTCTTTCTTTTGATTTGGTTTAGAACTTAAATAAATCCCATAATCTTTTACTAGTGACTTTTTGTTTCAAATTGTACTCCTTTTTGACATTTTAAATCACCTCTTCTCTTTTCCTCCTCAAGAATGATATGCAATTGATCGCATGGGTTTTTCAAGTTAGAAATCAGGGTTCCAAGTAACCCATCGTCGTAGTTGTAAAACTCATGGTCAAATCAAATTTATGCCAAAACTCCAAGGGAGTCCTGGGTCGAACATAGGGAGGCAACACTTACTTTAACTGAAAATCGTGCTTCGCTTTGTTTCATTTTGGTAATTTAGGGTTTTATTATTTTTTTGTATTTTTTGAGAAGAGGACAAGTAGAATGAATCACAAGATAGAAATGGAACAAAAATGATATATATATCAATCCAATGTCGATTACAATAAACTATGAAAGCATAAAAAGAGAGTGCATGCGGATTGTGCGGAAGCTCGCTGGTGTGCGTTGGCATGTGTTGGCATGCGTGTGCTGCTGGTGCGTGCTGGTATGCATACTCAATTGAGAATGGGGGGGCTATGGGGATACGAACCCATGCCCCTCCCTTGCGAACCGCCGCTCCACCCGCTGCACCAAGCCTTCATATGCGTTGTGAGGAGGAATTTATAGCTACGTGGCATGGCGAGCTCTCTGCCGTCGGATTTGCATCCAACGGCTAAGATTACTTGATGGGCAGCCTTTGAAGATGTGGCGGGTGGCTGTGGGTGCACCAGATAGTGCCACGTGGCACCATCTGGACCTTCCACACTTCATTACTTACAGAGGATGCTACGGTGCTCAGATCGAGGTGATTTCTAAGTTGTCGGACTACGATCGACTCTTCGGATCCATCCGTACGGTTAGATTTTTCATCCAAAGTTTGTAAGGATGTCGCATTTCCTCGTGGCCATTGATCTTCCTTGAACTTCATACAATGCTACGGTTCCCTGATCTATGGATTTCGGAGGCGTTAGACTTTGATCATCGTCTTAATCAGATCCGTATAGTCTGATCTTCTATCCGAGGCCTTGAAATAAGTCTTCGTCTCACTTGACCATAAAAAGGACCTAGTTAACCTAAAATATATATGATGGGTCGGCACAGATAGGTTGTTAATATGATGATTTTATCGTTGAAATATATATAGTGGTTAACCTAATTTGAACCTAACCATCTCTTTACATAAATTTTTAACCTGGCCTACTTGATTTTATCTTGTCGCTTTTAGGCCCAGGGTCGAACTCAGGGAAGTGGGGTTCAAGTCGAGTTTCTACGTTTTCCTTAAAACGCGTCTCTTCCGTTCGTTTATTGTGTTTTTGGTATTTTTCTTATTTAGGTTTTTTTCTGGTAATCCTTGTTCTTGAGGCACACCCTCAAAATTGTGTCCTTGGCTTTTAGCCAAAACAGAGTTCCAAAACACGCCTTGCTACTCGCAAGACGAAGTACCTGCCAGTCAAAGATTATCTTTTCTCTTTTATGTATTTTTTTTTTTACCTTTTTACTAAGAGAGAAGGCAAACAAACAGAAAGTAAATATAGTATCTATAGATATATATATATATATATGTATTATATCTATAAAGGGGTGGGGGTGGAGGTGACGATGGAGTGTAGCACTATGTCGAGTCAGTCGACGTCTAGAGAGACGCAACCAACACGACTATGTGCCGTGCGTAGTGTGGATGGATGATGGATGATGAATGCGAACACGCTTTCTGTACACGTGTATCGGGGAATATCAGCAACTGATGCAGATATTCCCGCGATACAGCGTATAGTAAATAACGTGAAAATATATGTACATATGTATGTATATAAATGTATAAGTATATATGTATAGATATATATAGATATATATGTATATATATATAGGTGTATATGTATATATGTATATAGCTATGTATATATGTATATAAGTTTATATATATAATACTATATAGATGTATATATATATATGTATATGAGTATGAGTATATAGATATATATACGTATATATATATATATATATATATATATATATTATATATATATGTATGTATACAAAACTATAGATATTACTATGTATATAAGTATATATATATATATATAGATATATGTATGTATATGTTATATATAGATGTATATAAGTATATATGTGTTACTATAAGTGTGTGAGTGTGTGTGTGTGCGTCGGTGAATGTGTGTGTGTGTTGCTGTGAGTACAGAGAGAGAGAGAGAGAGAGAGTACGTGAGAGAGAGCAGAGAGAGCCAGACAGAGAGAGAGTGGGCGCGCCTTCGCGTAGGGTTCCTGCAGGCGTGCCCGAAGGCGACGGGCGGGCGAAGGCGTGGAGGAGCGAGCGTGGAGGAGGTCTGCAGGTGGTCGCGGAGGATCGCGGAGGGTCGCGAAGGTCGACGCGAGGCCGTAATCGGCCGCTGCAGTGCGCGCGGCGGCCGGCTGTGGGTGCAATGCGGGGTGGACAGAACGGAGACGGAGGCGGAGACGGAGGTGGGGAAGGTCGCGAAGGAGGCGGGGGGTGCTGCTGCTGCTGCTGTCGCCGCGGTTTAGCTGCTGCTGCTGCTGCTGCTGCTTCAAGCTTTGGAGCTTGAAGCGGCAGCAATGGCGTGGAGACGAAAACGAAGAGAAAAGAAAACACCACGCCCACCGGCTCGTTGAAGAGCTAGGCGGTGGTGCTCCCACTGTGGTGGTGTGCACCATAGTGGGTTCTCCTGCTCGTCGGGTGCCTCGTCGATGGAGGGCCGGCGTATGGGAGGGGAGAACGGTGGAGAGGAAGGTGGTGGCTGTGGGGTCTTTCCAGCAGCTGCCCTTGCGAGGATGAAGCTGCAGCTACTTATAGAGGAGGGGAGAGTGGCGTGCCGGCTGCAGCAGGGAGAGGGTGTGCGAGTTGCAGCTATAGGGAGCGGCGTTGGCAGGGAGAAGTGACGGGAAGAAGTGCTGCGTGGCTGCTGCATGCAGCTGCGGGAAGAGTGCAGCCGCGGGAAGGGTGCAGCTGCGGGAAGGAGAGAAAAGAAGAAATCAAGAGGAAAAATAAAAAGAGGGTGATTTTGCAAGGAGTCACTTGAAGAAAAATGTAACTATGCAGGCGATTGTTTCACTCCTCTTCCTCTCTTGATTAAATGCATGCATGCAAGTGTTTTTACAAATGCGATTACAGGATCCTATTATGCAATGTTAATGCTAGAAAATAGCACAAGAAGGCGTTATTACAGGCGTGTTTTGAGGTGCAAACAATATACAACTACTCTAATTGCAAAATGATGCATGTTTTGCATTATTTATAACATGAAATGCAAATCTAAACCTAAAAACATGCATGAATAGGCATTTTAACCTAAATAGATGTGTCTATATCATACCCTTATGCCTATATTTTGCTAGTCCTTAGCAAAATTAAACTACATGCTATTTATAACATCAAAACTAGGATTAAATCACTTAGGCCTAAGTCAATTATTGGCAATAGAAAATTTCAACAAAGTTCCTAAACTACGAAAACTCAACAATACCTGGGTGCCTGCCAAAATGCAAATCGCCCAAGTCCTTGCCATATTTGAAAAGGGAAGATACATTTTTTTATTAGTTTTCTTCTTTTCTAATTTTTTTATACTTTTGGAGTTTGAGAGTTCCGGGATAACTTTTTACGGCTACTCGACTCGCCCAAGACTTGAAAAGGATTCTAAGTGCTAAGCATCTTGTGAAAATAGTGAAAGACTCACTAGGCAGCTGTTAAAATAGACTTCGGGTTTCTACAACCCTAGGTGACCTTGCCTGAAGGTTTATCTTTTCGATTGGTAGCTTTCTCCCTACTTTTATTTATGTGGTCAACACAAGGGCAAACCTAGTGTATATTTCGCTGGTTTATTCTACTTCCTCTCTTCTTCCCTAAGTGTTTTGGGAATTATTGTGCATTTTCTTTTTTGAGCTGGGTTTTAGACAACCAGCCAATGGGCTGTTACCCACGGCAACTTACCAGCCATACTCGTGCGTGAAGTGTGATTTTGTTTATTTTTTTTATTTTTTCTCCTTTTTATATATATATATTTTCTTTTCTTTTTCTTTTTTTTTGAAGTAGGTGGCTTCCCTGATATAAGATTTACCTAAAGGCAGTATAACGAAAATGGTCTTGTGACTGGGCTCTGGACAACCTTCTGATGAGCTATTACCACTGACAACTTGCTAGCCATACCACCCTGAATAATTCATTAGCTACCCAATTTTCGAAGAAACCACCGAAAAGTGAGTCAGTGCAAAAAAAAGTGTGTAGATGCTTAGGCTCAGAGTCCCCCCAAATCAGAGGGCGAGTTGATAAGTTGCATACTTATCATCCCAATTTATTTACCAACTTAAAATGAATTTTAATTGGCAAGGACTCGAGACTAAGTCCACATTTCAGTGGACACCCTGGCTAATTAAGCCCGAAGACCTAAAGAGTCTAAGTGCTTAGGTCCTCTTGTATCATTTCCTAAAGTTAATAACTTCCAAATGCCTAAGTTCTCTTTTCCTAATTTCTTTCTTTTTTTATCTTTTTCAAATTTTCAATTTTTTTTATTTTATAAGAAACTAAAAGAAATTCTACAGAGTTAACAAAATGATTTCAAGAATTGATTATCCACCCCCCATGCCTACATGATTCAATGTACTTATTGTAAAAACCAAGAGATGAAAAGGGTAGAGTAAACAGAATATCACCTGAACATTATGAGGAATCTGGCCAGCTCCACAAAGAAAGTGAAATATAAACATGTGCTAAATTTAATGCCTTCAACTAGGCATAAAACACATACAAGTGCAGGTTAGAATCAAAATAAAAATATTGATTCTCAGACCCACCAATAGAAGATGTCCACAAACGTGGACCAGATTATGTTGCAGACCCATGCCCTAGGGTCGAGTGGTTCTTAGGTTCTGGATGAAAATCACCCAAAATTGAAGGTTGTCAGGTTTGCGGGGTCGGGATTGCAGTTTTGTGGTGTGCAACCCAAGACCAAAGTGTCAGACAACGGGTAAAGATGGTTCAATAGGTTCGGATGTCCACATGACGTTCAGCTTAGAAAAATAATCAGTTATTTTAAGCTTAGGTTGCACATGAAAGATATCGTAAGGGTCCCAGTAGAAAGTAGGTGGTTTTAGGTCCATAGGTACCTTTAGATCCAAAATCAAAGTTCCCTTAGAATTAGCCTCCCAAATTTGTACTTCAACAATTCTATCCTCTAACATCAAGAACTTAGGCTTCGGGACCTCTAGCATATCATTCACCCCATATGATTCACCTAAGTCCAGAAATTGTGGCTGAATCAAGATTAACTTGGGCATAATGATCTCAGAAGTCAGCTCTTCGAGGTGCGGATGAGGAATGGGGTCACTGATTGAATCATCAAGATTCGGATCCTCTAAGTTAACCCCAACCAAATCAAATTCCTCTATTATCGAGCTGTCAAATGGTTCATCAGATTCCTTATTCTCGTTTGTCCCACTAAAATCATTTTCCTTATGCTCAAGTGAGAATTCACCTAAAGATTCTTTACCCTCAGAGTCATAGAATTTATGATCCTCATTTATATATGTCTCAAAATCATAAATCATTTCATGATCCAAGGAGACAATTTTCTTCGTTTCTTGACTTGGGGATCTTGGGTGAATCAATCGGTTCATCCTCAAATGGTTGCTTTAGACCAATCCAGTCATTTCCAGTCTTAGAATATGTATCCTCCCCGACAGGCACCTAAGCGGGTTGAAACATTGGCTCTCCTGAAGAAGGTTCATCTTGAGAATCATCCCAAGATTTGACTAGTGCACCACAAATTTTATCCTCAACCTCAACAACTTCCTTAGAAGAAACTCACCCAGGTCCCTATCCCTAATGCTTTGGAGCAAATCCAATAAAGAGGTATTCAGATCATCAATCATTTTGATCATAGGCTCCAATGGTTTAGTGCATGGTGTTGGCTGAGCTTCTAAAGATTGGATGGTGTTCCTCAAGTTAGCCAACACCCTATCCTGGATTTGGTTCACCTGAACCAACTGGTTCGAATTAGGTTTGGGTGGTTTTGGGTTAATCCTAGGGGAGTCAAGATGTCGAGGTTCTCGAGTCCCTCCATTATTATAGGTTATTTCAGGTTGTTTAAAGAATGGTGGTGACCTATATTTAGCATAATTTTGGGGATGGTAAGTGTTATAATTAGCATACCCTTCATGGTTGTAGATCTGGTTAGGTTGATCATCAAAGGATGGAGATCTGTCATCATTATTGCTTTGGGAAGGATATTTATCATAGTCTTGTCTATGGTTAGGCCCTAGAAATTGAGGTCCGGATTCATATCTCCAATCAAAGTCATCTTGGCTAGTGGATGGGTAATTACAAGTCAAGTCAGGATAGTAATCATCTTGGGGATAAGTGGTGATAGGAGGATAGGATGTGAAATGTGTGTAGGATGTGGAAGGGTACATGTAGAAAAGGAGGGAAAATGTAGAAGAGAAAATGTGCCTTGTAATACAATCAACCAAACCTTCCCTTATGTGGGCAGCCTAAAGACCTACAGACTCCCAAAACTCATCTTGAGATTATAAACAATTTGGTCTACTTTTATCTGGTCAATCCAACTAGTTAAAAGGAGGGACTGGGGAGAAGGTTCTTCCTTTGGCTTACACCTCCGGTTCCTAGTGTACCCCCCAGCCACGGTCGTTTGATGCTACTCCCCTAGCTAGACAACAGATGGACCAGCAAAAGCAGATTAATAAAAAAAAATCTAATTCTGAGCCTCGAAAAGCGAATCAATCCTTAAAGCCAACGTCTGCTCAGTTTTAGTTAGGCTTAGGATATCACGCTCTTGGAATGTGATGGGCCCTTAAGATGGGTTATGCCCTTAATGATTAGTTGAAATGAGTGTGCGTGCACAACCAGGGTTTGCAAACAAGGTTATTTGATGATGTGTCTTTTAGGGTTTAACCTTGTTTAGTAGCTTTTAGGGTTTAATTCTTAGGTTGGTTCAATGAAGGTTTAGTAGAGCACTCCAAGTTTTGAAAACACAGGTGATGATATGTTCCATTAAAAATCAAAAATAATGTGGACTACCTAGTTCAACCCTAAGAATTAACCCTATGTGGCAAGCTAGTGATGGATTACTTTTAATTTGAGTGGTGCGGCCCAAACAAATCAATCAATTGGCCTATTTGCACCACAGATTAAGGCACACAATGTCATAGCCTAATCAGATTTCCACTCACTTATGTGTTTTGATTTGAAGTGTACCGGGTCCATAGGTTAGATCCTGGTTACGTGGTAGAATCAAAGCGGAGTGGTGCGCCTTAAGTTGAGAGTTTTAGGTATTAAGATGTGTCTCTTTCAAAAATCCCACAATAAGATAACACTTATTTTTATTTTTATTTTATTTATGTGGATGGCGAGGTGAGTGGAGGTGGCAAACAAACAACCAAATCTATCCTAGTGTTTATAAAAAGCACCTAAGTTGATTTAGGTTTGAGTTATTAGGTTATGAAATGAAAACTAAGGTGGGGGTGGTGTGGGGGATACTTACAAAACACTCTACCTGGACTTTACTCTGGTCTACCGCACTTGGATCTCCATGCTAGGGTACCTACAAGACAATAGATCAGAGATAAGCAAGGTTAGTGTTTTGTAAATGCAAAGAAGCACATAAAACAATAAAGTAAATTCCGTTGCCTCCACGGCAACAATGCCAAAATGATTGCACGGGTTTTGCGAGTTTGAAATTAGGGTTACAAGTAACCCGTCGTCGTAGTTACAAAACTCATGGTCAAATAAAATTTATACTGAAACTCCATGGGAGTCCCGGGTCGAACACAGGGAGGTGACATTTACTTTAACTGAAAACCACGCTTCACTTTGTTTCTTTTGGAAATTTAGGGTTTTATTTTTGTATTTTTTGAAAAGTGGACAAGCAGAATGAATCATGAGATAGAAATAGAACAAATATGATATATATATCAATCCAATGTTGATTACAATAAACTATGAAAGCATAAAAAGAGAGGGGGTGAGAGGAAATCTCCTGAGTCAGCTGTTCGATGAGACAACGGTGCCTGGAGGAAGCTCAGACGAAGGAGGTGAGGAGTAGGATGATAGAGGTGAGATGCAGGAGGATGTAAGGTAGGGGAAAGCTTTGGCATGGCTCCAGAATGGAGGTGAGAAGGTGGGGATGATCTGCTACCAGAATGGAGGTGGGAGGACAGCTCCAAGGCGACATACGAATGGGGATGGGAAGAGGGATGAATATTTGGTGAGGCAGAGGTTCGCTACACTAATAGGAGCCTTGGAAACTTTAGAACAAGCTCTAATGGAGCATTGGTAGCTTTGCTAGAACTTGGGAGTAGGTGGGAGTAGAGTAGGTAGAGATGGCTTGGAAGGGACGGGGTGTAGGTGCTTTTATAGTGGAGAAGAGGCAAAAATAGGTATGAGACCATCAGTGACATCCAGGCCATCGGTGAAAGCGTCATTCTAGGAAGCTCATGCCCACTCACACCCACAACTGGCTTTCCTGTCGTGCGAAGAACTAGTGACAGCTGTAAGTGTCGCTGTAAGTCCAGCTCATGCGTCGCTTTAGGCTGGCACAAATCGAGCACACACCCACCCCATGCTTCGCTGGCACTGCTTACACTGTGCCCATTCATGCACGCTAATTGCGCAGCAACTTGCTCGTGCGCGCTAGCGTGTGCTGCTGTGCATTGATGTGTGCACTCGATTGAGAATGGGGAGGGCTACAGGGATTCAAACCTGTGGCCCTCCCTTGCGAACCACCACCCCACCCACTGCGCCAAGCCTTCATGTGCGTCGCGAGGGGGAATTTGCAACTGCATGGTGCGGTGAGATCTCAGCTATTGGATTTACATCCAACGACTAAAATCACTTGATGGGTAGCCTTTAAAGATGTAACAGGTGGCTGTGGGCGCTCCAGATGGTGGCACGTGGCACCATCTGGACCGTCCACACTTCATTGGTTGTAGAGGATGCCAAGGTGCTCAGATCGATGTGATTTCTATGTGTCAGACTGCGATCGATGCTTTGGATTCATTCGTATGGTTGGATTTTTCATCCGAAGTTCGTAAGGATGTCGCATTGCCTCGTGGTCGTTGATCTTCCTCGGACTTCATACGATGCTACAGTTCTCCGATCTAGACGATTTCAGAGGCGTTAGACTCTGATTGTCATCTTAATCAGATCCGTACGGTTCGATCATCCATCTGAGGCCCTGAAATAAGTCTTCTTCTCTCCTGACCATAAAAAGGACCTAGTTAACCTAAAATATATACAACTACTCTGAATGCAAAATGATATATGTTATGCAATATTTATGACATGAAATGCAAATCTAAGCCTAAGAACATGCATGAATAAGCATTTTAACCTAAATAGATGTGTCTATATCAGCAATTTAATCTTTCAAAATTTCCTCCCTTCTCCATTTTTAATTTTTTAATTTTTTACTTTTTTGGTCTTTTGGAATATGTATTTTCTTGTGAGAAGCCTTCAGAACTTTGAATTTTTGTATGTTTGAAACTTACCACCCCCCCATGCCTAAGTTTTGCAATGTCCTCATTGTAAATGGAGGGTATGAAATAGTTTTGGGTTTAGGAATTAGAATAGGAGAATTAGGTGGGCGAACGAGTCAGGAATGATTGTTGTGGATGATTTGAAGCTCTGATATGAGTACCAGAGGTGGGATCAACTGTTCTAAAACTGAACTCAGAGTGCAATAGACAAAAAGTACAGAAATGATAGAAGGATCTCAGGTTTTTGGATTGACGGGTTGCCTCCCGTTAAGCACTAAATTTAATGCTTTCGGCCGAGCAGAGAATGGTATGGAGGAGTGGTCAAATTAGATGAATTTTGTAAAATAAGCACCTTGATCAATATCCTGGTTGGTCCAACCCGGGGCTTGTTCATATCAGCAGGTAGATGATGCAGCCCAAACCCAATCAATCTGGTGGGTTGATAGATGTAAATCAAGAGATGCGGTGCCCATCAGATACTATGGAGCTCAAAAGGATGTAGAAGTGAAAAATTAGGATTTGGCTAAGCCGAGGCAACCTAATCAGAATAGGGATCCTCAAATGAAAATGAATCAGTGGAGTATGTGAGATCCCTACAGGAGTGATCTGAGAAGGATGGGGCATGATTTGTAGTCTAATCGATGTTTGACACCCGATTAAAAGGTGGAGGAGAATCATCTGCATCCGGCTCATTGAGAGGAGAGTCAGAGTAGAAATTGTGTCCGGTTATGGGTCAGGGTTGAAAATGGGTTTGGGAAGGTTCTCTATGTGTAGGAGAGGTGGTTTCTTTCATATTATTGACCTCAGTGTCAGAATCAAAGGATGGGTTGTAGTTGCTGAGGTTGTAGATTGACTCGTAATCATCAGGAAACAACAAATCTCCATTATTAAAGTAAGATTCAAAATCGTCGGAGAACTTCCGAGAAACATGTTCTAAATCTGATTTAGGATCAGAGGTTCCACCACAGAGTAAATCAAAAGACGTAGAATCAGCAACCTGACTTGGATCTAGCCTATTGTTAGATTCTGAGCTAAAAAAGGTGTCCCTATTCGGCATAGGCTCGAGTTCTTTGCTTGTAGGGAAGACCCAATCAAATCCCAACTCTTCCAACTAAGTTTCTGTATCATTGATTAGTGTGGCTTCTGAAAAATCAATCTATACCTCTGAGGAGTTTGGAGAGGTGTACTCATCAAATGTAGGCCCTAAATCATAATCTAGATTCGAAATCTGATTTGTTTTGCATAGGTCCTTACAATCATCCCAACAAGGTTCAAATCTAGATTCTAGGTTAAGGGTGAGGGTTGGATGACTAGGATCTTGATTGGGCTCTATAGGGATGTTAGAATTGCTCTCGAGAGTCACCTTATTAGAATAAGGGACAGAATTTCACCCTCAAGATGTTCTGATTCAATCTTGGTTTCACAGGTGCCTGGAACATTAGTGCATGGTAGGGTTGGCATGTAATCATGATCACCTATAATCGGATCTTCCCCACCCATTTCAAGATCAAGCATGCCCATTGCTATGAAATTTGAATTGGAATTCCTCTGGGTTGGGGATCCGTAATAAGCTTGATTATTAAACCCAGGATTTAGGAGATTGTGATGGTTAATCCAAGATGTCGCAAGGGTGTACTGATGCCTATGATCGATAGCACATTTCAACATCTACATTACCTTGTCTCTTTCTTCAAGGTCATCTCGGTGTACTTTCCATAATGATGGCTCAAATCTACACAAGATATACTCATCATTATGCCATCTCTCAATTTCTCGATATTTTGGCATGAGAACATCCCAAGTTGCCTCGTTTTCTAGCTGTGTCAAAATTAGCTGTGCTTGTTCTAAAATGAATGTTGTTGTGTTTGACACATTAACCTGTTTATCCTTAAACGGGTCTGCTAACATGTCAGGTTGCATTTTTGAATCAAAATGGTGGAATCAAGATGTAGAATCAAACTCAAAATTAGATTGGAAGCTGATCAGATCTGAAAGAGATCCTTAAGGTGATATGTGTATGTGCTCTAAATAGAAGGGATGAGGGACTGGATGTGAATTTTTTTTCCTTTTTGACCTAATCGAGGCACCCAAAGATGTTTGGACGACTAAGGCAATTTCAAGGTGGATGATACCTTTGAATCAGAAATTCACACACCCGAGAATTACCTGGGCAGCCAGGAAGGGAGAGTCTTGCAAAGACCCCTACACGGTAGAGCATCCCGACGGGTTACAGGGTTTCCCTCACCTGACCTTCCTTGTCACTAAGGGTCTAGGTAGACTGGAATGTACGAACTTAAGTCCTTGACTCTACCAATTTTATGTCCTAATTTGTGCCTTTGATTTCAATTGATTAGAAGTTAATTTAGCTTGTGACCTAATTTGGAGGTTGGTTGGCCTAAAATGTAGACCAACATCACCTAACTTGCCTTAAACATGGCAGAATGAGATCTAGGTCAAGACCTAGAAATCACCTTGATTTGACTCTTAGGTTATTAGGCCCAAGTATTTTAGGGATCAAGTGAATTTAGAGCCTGATTTTAGGATTTTTATGATTAGATCCTTTTTATCAAGGGCTTTGGTAGCACACAAATATGGGTGGGTTTGCTTTCTTTTATGTAGGCAAGTGTGAACTAGCACTTCAAAACCCTAGAATTGACACCCTCATTGACTTTATTCTGCATCCAATTTGATCTTAAAATGTTCTCCTTAGACTTCAAACAAGAAGTGCACAGTCCAAGAAGGTTAGAAATTAAGCGTAGTTTCTAATAAACATAGGAAATTTGGGGTAGGATCTCTAAATAGAATTGCTTCAACTTCAATGAGATTTGAAAAGAAAATTTTGCAAATCAGGAAACTTGCCTTCTAAATGATAATTATTATGAGAAATAAGGCAGGTGATTCCTAATTGATTGTCTCCTTTTTGTCTTCCCAAGATTAGGAGGTTGATTAGGGAAGAATAGAGAAGTTACCTGCCTTGGAGTGGTTGATTTGTGTGAAAGATGTCCTCGAGAAGTACCTCTCAAAATCACAAGAAAGCAAATAGGGCAAGTCAGTGCTAAAATATAATCAAATAATACAGAGAATAGTGATGAATTAAGCATTGCTCCTCGACAATGACTCCAAAATGTTAACCAGCAAAATTGAGGTTATAAATGTTGTGTCGTAGTATAGGTCGAAATTGCTTGAAAATAGATAAAATTTATAACTCAGATGAAAGTCCGAGGTCATTCGCTGGGAGCAAATAGGAATTCAATCGCTAATTTTGATTAACAAGTAAATGAGCATAAGAAATAAGCTAATAAAATACTCAAAAATGATAATCAATGTAAGGCATGAGTTTAACAATAAGTTTGCATGGAAAAAAGAATATCAAAGCAAAAACAATGGTGATTTAGATCACCAATTATTTAATTTAAGCATATATGCATTAAGTTAAAATAATGCAACACTACCATCAACCATTAAACTTAGGTACTTAAATAACCAGATAAAGCCTTAACTATTAGACAACTGAGTCATTTAATCAGACGGCCTATCCAATAGAACCTACAGTGCTAGAGAAGCACTATTCTTCTTCTTCCTCTTCTTTTATTTCTTTCCTTCTGCTTCTGCTATTTTTTTGTTCTTCTTTCTTAGGCTTCCTCTCCTTCTTCCTTCTCTTCTCTGTGGTTGATCTTCTTCTTCCTTCTCTTCTTTCACAAGCCTTCTTCCTTCTCTCTCTTTTGTCAAGCCTTCTTCCTTCTCCTCTTATTTCTTCTTCATGCAGAAAGGGAGGCAATCCCTCCTGCGACTAAGTATCACAGAGAACAAAATCCCCCTGACCCCGCTCTCACTTTCTTTCTCTCTCTGGGATCCTCTTCCTTGCCTTCTCAAGGCCCTTCATAGTATTAGGTTATCGTGTTAACGGGTACACGTGCACCCGAGGCTAGGCTCACCGGCAATGGGTGGTGAGTGAGGAGTTCTTAGCTTAGGCGGGTAATTGAGTGAGTGCTAGACCCTTGTGAGCAGTGTCACGGGTAAGGCGTGCGTGGGTAAGGAGGACCTCACCCTCGTGTTATGAGGCGAAGAGACTAAGGCAAAATAGGGCCTCACGGCGATGGCGGAGGATGGCGATGGCGGAGGATGGTGTCGACCTAAAACATGAAATAGGGCCTCACGGCCACATTAGAATAGCTTGTAAGCTTCGCCGAGGCACGACGAATGTAGTGGAAGTGGTTCTGTGGCATGTGGAGGTGTGTGGAGGTCGATCGGAGTCGGGGAAGGAAGCCGGTGATGGGTTTGTTCGGTGGCATGATTGGGTGGATGATGTAGTGCGATAGGTTAAGGCCTCTGTGTGGAAGGATGAGGCGATGGTTATGCGGTGGTCAGGGAGGCGGATGGAGAGGTGTAGTGGTGTATACGCCTCACTGAAGTGGTTGCCCGAGGAGGGGAAGACGAGGATGAGCGGCGGTGTCGAGGGTTATTTTTGGCTTTTTGGAGAAGGAAACTAACCAAGGACCTAAAAAAGCTAATCTAACCCTAATTTAGTGGATGAAAGAGGGAGAATGACACCGGCATTGGTAGGTCGGCACCGGGGAAGAAGATGCCCCGGTGATGGGGATGGTGACGACGATGGAGAATTGAGGATGCCCACTGGTAGGGTGTGATGCGGAGGAAGGTGAGGAAGAACAATTTGCCACTGGTATTGCTGTTGGATGACGAGAGGAGTCGAAGGGAGCCACCGGAGCTTGAGGAGCTATTCACCCAAAATAGGAGAGAGGAAATTAGGGATTTTTCGACTGAAATCGAGTCTAGGGAATTCGATCTGATCTGGGGGTTCTTTTCTGGGCCTCTGGAGGGAGTTTTGAGCTTGGGAAGCAAGCTTCCCAGGCTTGGAATGTTGCCGAAGATGGAATTTTGAAGGATACCTGAATCTCTCATGCATTCGCATGATAGATTGTGAAGGTTTTGGGGCTCATGGACAAGTGCAAAGGAAAGAGGACTCCTCAAGGAATCTCCTATCCAATTTTGGAAGGGATTGATTGATCAGAGAAGGAGTTCTCTTCAAATCAAAGCTCGCCAAAGTTGTAGGAATAGGATTTCATGGTGGTAGGGACCTTTTTGTGAAGTAGACAACAAAGCTGAGGGCTATTTGTGAGGAATTCAAAATGTAAGGATCTGAATGATATAAAAAGAGTCTGACTGGACCAAAATGCAAACTTAGTCAGGATGACCATAGATTGGGTCCAAATTTTAGTATGAACCTAATTTGTACCCAAGGAATCGAATGGTGAAGTGAGATTTAGGTTTTGACCTAGCTTGTCTAGGTAATTTATGCAAAAACCCAAATTAGGGCAAATATCTATCTTGGACTCTATTTTGGATAAAGATGAGTTCTGATGGTCAAATCAAGCATACCAAATCCTAGAGAATATTTTTATATGAATTTTATAATGCCTAGGTGAATTTTATTCTGACCAAAACCTCAGTTAATTAAGTGGGTCTTTTTTTAGGGTTTTAGAATTCCATTAATTCCTATAATGCATGAAAATCCTTTTCTGTCTGTTCTAACCAACTTATTAGACTCTTAAGATCATTTGACCTTTTTTCCACCCCTGAGAGAACCTGTGGTTATTCTATCTTTTTGATAGAATGGTAAATTTATAGAAATAACCTTGTATTCTTATTTTCTTCTCAAATCAATGTTTTGTGCCGTTATGACCTTCTGATGGATATGTAGGAGCATTTATTGAAGTAATTAGATCAAATTGAGCTAGTTATGGCTCATTATGGTGCTCCCATCAACAACCTTACTGAGCTCCACCAACTACTCTACCTAAGCTTCCCTACTCCTAACCTATTTTTGGTACCAACAGTAGACACCCCATGGACCCTTGACCACCACCAAAAGCCACCACAAAAAGTGGCGCCAACCCACTATAACTACCCCTTGTTTTGGTTCCAAAACAAGGGGGAAATCCTAGCCGTACACATCACCTTCCAAGCCATCTCCACCATCCCTTTTCCCTCCAAAACCAACCCTTCTATAACCTGTCCCCTTTGGCATGAAAAGCATGCAACCTTACATCCATGAACATCCACCAAAGGGTGGATTCCACCCATAACCACCACCTCCTACAACCCCTGAGATGGTGCAAACTCTTGGTGGCCATAGGATCACCTAACTACCTCCACCATTCAATCATAAGCCTACATCCAAAGGTCATGCCAACCCCCTCCTCCATTCCTATATCTACCCCCCTTAACCACCACCATAATCTCATATCCTCCCTTAGTTTAATTTCTGCTCATATCCACCTACACCTAAGGCCAAGGAAGAAGAAGTGAAAAAGATCAAGATGGCAACCTACTCACCCCATTTGTGCCTTCTTTGTCTCTCTTCCTCTTCCTTATGCCACGCCAAGGAGGAGGAAACATTCATCTAGGAAGGACTGCCAGGCACAAGGAGGAGCAAGGTGGTTGAGGCCCACCGTGGAGGAAGGCTTGGAGGAATATCAACTTGGAAGCACAGAGGAATTCCTTTCAAGCATAGGAGCTGCTGTGCTTGGAGCAAGGACCACTCCTTCACCATCTTTGGAGGACTTTTCTTCATCTCTATTTTTTTGTATTAGCTAGTGTAGTTTCTCTTTTTCTTGTAAGAGGCATTCAGCTACTTGTTGTCAACTCTACTAGAAATACATGTTTTCAAATTTGCCTTCCAAGTTCATGTTCTATTTTAGAGCATTTTTTTTCTTTCATAACTTTTAGTTGTAGTGCACACCACACTCTCTTCTAATTACCCTAGGTGTACTTGCCTAGGGTGAGCTTAGAAAAGAGGGTTTCATTCTTGTCAGTTAGGTTTAGTGATAGGCATAGTTATGGCGTAATTTTAATCTTCGCTTCAAAAACCCTATTGTTTCCAAAACTCTAAAAATAACAAAATTAAAATACAAAAAGAAAAAGCGTAGATTTAAGAGGTGAGAGAGAGAATCAATTCATGTTATTAATAATTTAGCGTCCTTACACGACCCTAGATACTCCACTATCTACGTATTATAAATTGTAAAAGTTGATTGGGGATTTACGCGTATAATGACAGTATTTCACATCACTTTTTGGTACCGTTGCTAAGGTGACATGGCTTAATCACATTATTTTACTTGCTTGATCTTCCCGAAATTTTATTATTTTGACTTAGGGTGCGAATTAGGAGTGGGAGTGGGATTCGGATTCGCTTCGAGCAGGAAACTTCAAGTGAATTTGTCTTCCTACGTATTTGAGGTTAGTACCCCCAATCATCTCTTATATCATCATCAAAATCTCTTTGAAACAAATCTTTAAATTTAAGAAAAAAATCAAAACAAGAAAAATTAAGGGTGGTGGAACTCTAAAACCTATTGTGTTGATTGTTTACTTCATTTTTCCACTACCTTTACCTTATTGGTGTCTGATTTTTGAAAATCTAGACTTCTGTCTTCACTTTCAAAAATCATTTTTGGGCACATAGGAGCTTCCTAAAATCCACTAAATTACACTCAAGGAAGCCCCTTTTAGTTGAGAACCTTGAGGCCAAGTTTCAAGTAATTTTCCTAAATAGAAAAAATTAAGAAATTCATGGACTAAAAAGGGGTCAGACCTTGTTTCCTTACTATTTTCTTACTATTCGTGAATTTTATAAATTTTTATACTCAACAAATTTGGGCAAACTTTATATTTATAGAAACCTTGAGAAATTATCTACATCATACAAAATTCTCAAAAATTTTTCAGGCCATTTATGATTTCTTCATAATTAATCCCTTGAATCTATCATTTCTAAGTCTTGACACCAGTAAGAAGAAAAATAACAAATAATTTCATAAAATCATAAAAAAATCATTTTTGGATTTCTTATTTGATTTTCTTTCTGGTGGTCATCCTTTTTTTCCATGTTTGGGCAACAACCTAAAAAGTTTTTTTAAAACAAGATTCATTTAGGAGCTGCATATATAGGATTTTCCGACTTTAAGGCTTATACTTTTCTCTCTTAGTCACATCAAATTTTGAAGGAATTGACCTCCACCAAGTACAACTTGTTTGCTATTATTCTGTGGAATGTTGATGCATCTTGATCGTGTTTTAACAATTAGTTACGTCATAGTATAGGTGACCAAGCATTGTCAACAAATAAAAGTTTATTACTCGAAAACCTAAGTATCCGACATCGAACACAGGGAGCAATTGGAATTTATTACTAATCTCAAGAATGTAATTGAACACTTAATTACTAAAAACTTAATTCAAAATATATAAATGCACGAGTTTAAAAGTGAATTGTAGCAAAAAGAAGGAATTTGGACGTCTGAGCATAGGATCAGACATCTTAAATGATGTTTCCCTTGTTCTTCTTCTTCTTATTTTCTTCATTTCTTCTTTGTGCTTCTTCTTTCTTCTCTGCAGTTGCCTTGCTTCTTTCTTCTTATTTTCCTCTATCTTCTGCCTTGCTTCTTTCTTCTCCTACAGTATCTTTCTCCTTTTCTTTACGAGTCTTCTTCTCTTTAGCTCTGATTTCTCTTCTTCTTCCTTCCTTGGTTCTATTTCCCTTGCCTTCAGCTTTTCTTCTTCTTCTGCTTGTCTTTACCTTTCTTTATTTCTTCTTCAGTTCCTCTTCTCTTTTTCTTTCACCTCTTCCCTCTGCCTTACCTTTCTCTTTTTCCTCTACGAAGGCTTCCTTCCTTCTTCTTTTCCTTTGCTAGCAGCGACTAAGTGTCAGCTTTGCTTCCCCCTTCTACCTTCCCTGCAAAAACCAAAGAGGAGCAAAACCTACCCCTCTACCCACACCCGCGTCTCTCTCTCTCTATGTATATCACTCTTCAGCACACTCTCCCAGAGTCGGGTAAATAGGTCGGGTCGTGCGCCCGGGTCCAGGCACACCGGCGTGGGTGTGGTGCATGAGGAGTGCTCAGGAGGGTGTCGGGTTGGGTCGCCAGATTCGTGTGGTGAGCTCACGGACAAGGCAGTGAGTATAGGTGAGGGACCTCACCCCAAATGTAATCGGAGGCAATAAGTGCATAGCATAAAATCAATTTAACCCACTCCAGCACCCTATAGCTTACCGAGGTGGGACTATTGTTCCACCGTTCTTTCGCGCGCACCCGTAGGAGAGCATTCTCCAATTGCAGCACTGCAGGCTTCGCGGTGCCACTCCATGGAACAGATGCCTACACGAGGCCTCCTCGAGTTAGCTGGACCAGGACTCCTGGAGCATTGTTGGCTGAGACGAGCTTGCGACCTCCTCGAGTCACCGTTAATGGTGGCTGGAGCGTGAAACCTGTTGGACACAAAAAGAGCCTTGCAGCTTAATCAGACCACAAGCTAGGTGGCAAGCCGCGGGGTGGCCTAGGCATGCGTGCCTAGGTTACCCTGTGGCCAGCCGAATGGGTTTGGTTAGGGGGCTGTTGTGGCGGTGTAGAGGGTCTGTGGATGAGTGGAGGATGTTCAGTGAGGTGAGGTGGAGGTTATGCGATGGTCGGTGAGACATGTGGGTCTGCGGAGTGATGGGAGCATCTCGCCGGAGCGTGGCCGGAGATGAAGAAGATGGTGGTGGACAGCGGCGGTCGAGGGGTGTTTGGTGAAATATGATGAGGGAAATGAAAGAGGAGAATGAGAAGAGCAGTTCTAACCTAACTAAAGGGACGAAGGGGGCGAGAAGGCGGCTGGCAGTACCTGCTGTATCGAAGAAGAAAGCATCCAGTGGAGGAAGACGGCGATGACAACGGAGCTAGGGAAGCGCATGCGGGTGTTCTGCAATGCGGAGGAGGATGAGGAGGATGGCTCTACCACTGGTTTTGTGGTAGAGCGATGAGGAAGAGTAAGGGGGCTCGCCGGAGCTCGCTGGACCCCTTGGCCGGAGGGGAAAAAGAGGAAATTGAGGTAGAATTCCGGCCAAGTCGAGCTGAGGAGGTGCGGCCGGAGAAGAGGGTTAATTTATAGGCACAGGTAGGGACTCCTGTGCTTGGAAGCCAAGCTTCCATGTGTGGGAATCCTCGCTGGCGATGGAAATAGTTAAGGGACCCAACTCTCTCGTGCGTTCGCACAAGAGATTGGGTGTAAATCAGGGATCATGATTGAGTTCAGATGGAAGGGAATTCCTCAAAGAATCTCCCTTCCAAATCTGGGAGGAGATCTCTGAGGAATCAGAGAGTATTTCCTATCTATTCCTTGTCGAGTAGGATCTCTCCCCAATAATGGTGGAGGGACCTGCTTGTAAGAGTGGCGAGGAAGCTAGGGGGGTGTATGCAATGGCTTTCAAAAGATGGGGACCAAAATGTTGTTGGGTGTACTAATTTGCAAAGTAGGTCAAGATGACCTCCCTTTAGGTCTAAATTTTGGTACAAACCTAATTTGGACCTAAGGAATCCAATTGTGAAGTTGGATTTTAGGTTTGACCACGTTGGCTAGACATGTTGCGTAAAAACCCAAATTAGGTCAATTGATGAGCTAGGACCCTAATCTAGGTCAAACTAGGTTCCAAAGGCCAAATTGAATGTTCTAAACCCTAGGGGATATTTTTCCATGAATTTTAGAGGGTTTACTTGATTTTTATCCTGACTAGAACCTTGTTGAGTTAAGCAGGTCTATTTTAGGGTACCAGATGTCATTTAATTCTTGGATTGCACATGAACCCATTTCTGATTGCATCAACCCACTTTTTATCTTATTTAGACCATTTAACCTATGTTTTGTCTCTGAGAAATCTCATTTATGTACTGCAATGGGAAAATTGCAGTTTTAACCAAAATTGCAGTTTTAACCTTTATTTCATGCTTTCTTCTTAGAACACTTATTCCTTCAATTAAGCCCTCTTCTAGGTTATGCAGGAGCTTTTATTCTCTTTAGTAGGTCAAAATGAGCTAGTTATGGCTCATGATGAGGCTCTCATCATACCCCCTTGCCTAGCTTTTGCTAGTCCCTTAGCAAAATTTCAACATTTTAACTTCTGTTCTAGACCCTGAGTGTCTATCATCAGTTATGATAAGTGCTTCTCTTTTTCTTTTGTGAGTAGGTCAGAATGCCAACAATAGGCCTAGAGGTACTCAAGTATCAACCAAAATTCGGAGCTAACCTGCTTTAGCCTCAGTTCTCTGCAAAGGTTTTTAAGGCCCACAGAAACTAACCTAGGGTTCGTTGGTCTCCACGATTAAAGCACCTGTGCTTGAGACATTTTTCTAGGCTAGGTTCAGTTTGCAGTGCATTTTTTGTAAGAGGGAGACATAAGATTTATTTGTTTGGAGAATTTTCCCTCTCTTTTCTTTTTATTTCTAGCTTCGGATTGGCTTCTCAACACAGTCTGTATCGGATTCCTCATCCCTATCATCAATCCTCAAGTGTCCCTAGCAATCGATGCTTCGAGATAGCATCGCCCGTGGCAACCCCCAGAACCCTGGCTTTCGAGATTTTGAGATAATCCTACCTATGGCGTTCCGTGGCCGAATTCAGACTTTGGCGATTGACATTTCGTGATAATGCCACCCATGGTATCTGAACCAGCAAAGTGCTTACATACCCCCAGTAGGATATTTAAATATCCTAAGAGACAAGCACCGAGGAGATGATATGTTGTTACGTATCTTCGAGGGGAATTTCCCGCCTCTCCGGATCGGGAACTCATCCAAATCAACTTGTGTTGATCGGCCGCTCCTAATCTTGGTGACTTTTTCAGAACGTTAAACTCTTTTGCGTGATTTTGATATTTAGGTGCACTGAACCAGACTGTGTGTGAATTGGGGTACCTAGGTTACCGAATCCTGCAAACCGAAGGTCAGTTAACGAGGTCGAATACTTCCTAAGCCTTAGACCTAATACTTAAGCTTCGTAATTTCCTCAACCTCTTGAGGATTATCCAGATTTGAGCGGATACATGAATTTTTAATCTAAAGAATCTAGCCCAAGGGGCCTTAGACCAGCGTTCCTGCTAATCTCTTTTTGTGTCTCCTTAGCACTTTTCTTTTCATTTTTCTCTTTTCATGATCTGGTCTAGAACTTCAGTTAATCCCTTAATTTCTTACTAATGACTACCTCTTTTTCATTTTGTGCTCCTTTCTGTCATTTTTGCTCTTTTTCTCCTCCTTATAATTATGTGGCTTACAAAATTTCCTCCCACCTCCATTTTTTATTCTTTTTCATAATTTTTCAATTTTTTGTGTTTTTGACATATGTGAATTTTTTTGTGAGAATCCTTCTGACTTTTTCTTGGTTCTGTATGTAATCACTTTATCACCCCCCCATGCCTAAGTTTTGCAATGTCCTTATTGTAAATGGAGGGTGTGAAATAGTGTTGAGGTCAGGGACTTAGAAGAAGATACATCTGGTGGGTGAATGGGTCGGAAATGACTGATGCGGAAAATTTCAAGCTCTGGTACGTGTACAAGAGGTGGGATCAACTGTTTAAGGCTGAACTCAAGGTGCAATGGACATGGAGTACGGATGGATAATCAGACGAGTCTATATTTTTTGGAATGACGGGTTGCCTCCCATTGAGTGCTAAATTTGACGCCTTCAGCCGAGCGGAAAATGGGGTGGAGATGGAGTGGTCAAATCTGTAGAATTTTGTAAAACAAGCACCTTGATTAACAGCCTGGTTGGTCCAACTAGGTGCTTGTTAAGATCAGTGGGCTGATGATGCAGCCCAAACCTGATAAGTCTGGTGGGTTGATAGATGTAGATCAACAAATGCGGAACCCACAATATGCAATGTGGCTCAGATGGATATGGAAGTGAAAACTCGGGTTTAGGCTAAGTCGAATCAGCCTGGTCAAAGTAAGGTTCCGAAAAATAATCAGTGTATGGTGTGGAATCCCTACAGGGGTGATCAAAGAATGATGGCTCCTGTTTTTTGATCTGATCAATACCCGATACCTGGTATAGATATGGAGTTGAATCATCTGTAAACGGCTCAGTGAGAAGTGAATCAGAATAGAAATTGAGTCCTGTTGCTGGTCTGGGTAGAGAATGAGTTTTGATTGGTTATGTATTTGTGGAGTAGGTGACCGATCGATCTTTCGCTTTTAAGTCGTTTGTAGTTTAATGTGGTGGAAAAATCGACTAATCAATTTTTAACAAGAAATAACCACTCGCAGAGGAGCGGGTCGTATCCACAGGGAGGCAATAACGTATTAAAATTCGCGCTACTTAAAAATGTTTGTTCGTAGCCAATTTGGACAAGAACCAAGCCAAGATTGCCTTTAGATTAAGGTTTAAGCAAGAAACAATGCAGAAATGGCAATTATGAGAAACTACAGGATATTTTCCGCAATGCAGAGTGAATAGAATATGATTAAAATGTGGCAATGGCAGAAAATGTAAATTTTAATTAACGTTTTACTGTAGCAAAACAGGGGAATTTTTCCCCGTTGTCTTGCACGACGAGGAGCTGATGGTCGGGCGCGGGAAGCTCGGAGGAGGTCCCTTGGATCAAGGGCTTCGAATCGGTGGTAGCGGCGAGTCGCGCGGCGGTCGGAGGTGGCCGGACGAGCTCCGGCGGAGGTGCTGCAGCCGGCAGCTTGCGCAGCCTGTTGGCGTGAAGTCCGCCGCCTGCTGCTGCTGCAGGGGTGGCCGGTTGGGCGGTCTGCAGGCGGTTGTGCGTGGGTGCGCGGAGGGTCTGCAGGAGGGCGCGTGGTTGTGCATGGGCGGTGGTCGGCAGGAGGGCGCTCGCGCGGTGGAAGCTGTAGGCGGTTGGCGTGTGCGGTGGAAGCTGCAGGCGGCTGTTGGAGGATGCTGCAGGCTGGTCTGCAGGCGTTGCAGGAGAGCGCGGGTTGATCTGCAGGCGTGCGCAGGTCTGCAACCGGTGAGCGGTGGAGTCCAGGGTGAAGGTGAGTGGGTGAACTTCAGACGGGTGCGCCGGTGGTTGCGCGTGGAGATGGCGAAGGCTGCAGGTGCAGGGAAGGTGGTGTGAGCGGGCGTGAGGGCTGGAGGTTGTGCACGCCTTGCATGCGGTTGGAGATGATCGGGCTGCTGCGGCGTGGGTGGTGGAAGTGAAGTGAGAGGACGGAGATTGCTGCTGGAGTGGGGGTGGACTTCAGACATCCGGGAAATTTCCCGGACGTCTTAAGTGACTGAAAGGGTGATTGCACGGTGGCTCGGCGGTGGTGGTTTGCGACGACGGCGAGGAAGATGCACGGTAGG
Source organism: Thalassia testudinum (assembly GCA_037157565.1). NCBI lineage: Eukaryota > Viridiplantae > Streptophyta > Magnoliopsida > Alismatales > Hydrocharitaceae > Thalassia > Thalassia testudinum. The sequence goes on along the minus strand of JAZHRO010000031.1, from coordinate 217,496,247 downwards.
GTGCTCACGGTGATGCGGGCGAGCTCCGGATGGCGGTGTGGCCTGTCACACCACACGCCCACGGTGGTGGAGACTCGCCGCCACGGTAGAGGCCGGCAGTGTGGAGTGGAAGAGAGAGGTTCTCTCTGCACAGTGGTGGGTCGGTGGCGGAGGCCTTCTGAGCTCGGCTGCCTCCGTGCTCCTTTTGTAGTGTCTTGAACAATTTTGAAATCAGCCACCGACCAGATCCACCACATCCGCTCCGCCTTGAATGGCTTCATCACTGCAGCAGCCGGGTGTTGGAGCGGCAGCCAGCCGTTCTGAAAGAAGACGAATAAAGAAAATATTATTAAAATATTAGGGTTATTTATGTATAGACCCTCAACTTCTATGTTAATAAAAACAATATACCTAATTGGTTATCTAATTAGATGAATGCTATTCTAGGCTAATTCTAAATTCACTTAGGATATGGATGCAATGTATGGATTATGTAATTAGATTAAAACTATGAATTAATCTGTTTACATCCTAATTTATACTAAATAAATGTTAGAATTAACCTAATGTGTAGGCACTTAAATACTTAAATAGCCCACAACTATGGGCTAATCAAATACCCCCATGCCTAGTTTTTGCTAGTCCCTAGCAAAATTAAGCGAAACCTAGCACTCTAAGTAGACTAGTCAACTCACTTAGTCTTCCTTCAGAAGCATATTAAGTTCAGGTTCTAAACCCAAGGTTCCTAAGTAGTTGCTAAGTTACAGACTAGGTCGGCTAAAGACGAGTTGCAAGCACAAGTTTCCCTGATTTCTGACTCTACCCTAAAGTTTATTGATCCCTGAGATTAAAGCATCCGTGCTTTTGCATTGGTCTGAGTTATTTGAGTTAAAGGAATTTTTTTTTTTTTTAATATATATACTTTTTTTTTTTTTGTTTTATTCTTCTAAGTCTAACCTCAGATTAGCTATCAACACGGTCTGTGTCGGATTCATTGTCCCCATTACCATACCTCGAAGGGTGCCTGGCTTTCGATGCTTCGAGATAGCACCGCCCATAACGACCCCAAGAACTCTTGGCAATCGACACTTCGAGATAGTATCTCCCATGGATTTCTTAAGCGAATTCAGGCCTATGGCAATCGGCACTTCGAGATAGGGCCGCCCATGGTACCTAAACCGCGCAATGCGCTTACATGCCCCCAATAGGATGGATATCCTAAGAGACAAGCACCGAGGAGGTAATATGTTACCATCGCATCCTCAAGGTGAGTATATACTCGACCTCTCTTGCGGCGGGAACTCTTCCAATCAAAATGTGTTTTCAAGCCTCTCTTAAGCCAAAACTAAGAGAACCAAATCTCTTTTCAGAAATTAAGTTAATTACCAGACCAAGTGTGAAAAATTTGGATGCTTGGGTTACAAGGACCCGTAAACCAAAAGGTAGAATAAGACTCCAGGTACTACCCCACCTTTTAACTCAAACCCTAGCTTCCCTTCCTCAACCTCTTGAAGAATGGTCCGCAACTTAACTCCTACTTAAGTTTTTAAGTCCACAAAGGACCCTAAAGGTCTAAAGCTAGTAGCTTATTTAGCTTCTAAAGTTTGACCCTAGAATTAATTTAGTCTACGCTAGAGTTCTGATTTGCTTAAGAATGCAGGACTTAGCCAGTTAAGCTCAAAACTTTTTTTTTTTTTTTTATATGTACAAATGTATGCAATTATGCTATGTATATCCCCAAGTACACCCCCCCATGCCTAAAATCTGCAATGTCCTCATTGCATAGAAGGATATTACCTGGGTCAAAGCTGGGCTGAATAGCCGAAGAACCTGCAAATCAGGTTCAAGAATTGCAGAAATAGGCCCTAAAAATGAGCAAAGCAAAGTTGGCCTAGAAAATAGGTAACCTAGGATGTTGGCGAGCTGATGATGAATCCCGATAGCAAATGCTCGCCCAACTAAAATGGGAATGAAATCTTCCCAGGTCACCAGAAGAGGTTCTAAAGGATAAACAGTTAAAATAACCTCCAAAGGGGTAGGGGTAGGATGACAAGGATCCTCCAAAAAGAATGGGGAAGGAATGGTATAGAGATAAACCCCCAGGGTAATGGACTGACTAAAGAAATCATCAATCCATACCCGATACTCCAATACAGAAAATATTGGTCTGTTAAGCCCCCTAGTCAGAACAAAAATGAGCAATTCTCTAAGGCAAGGATCGTCTAGGGTGTCCAAGTTACGAGGTTGTGGGATGGCCATAAGATCTAGGTTGGGTTTAATCAGCTTGGTGTCCATCCCAAACACTCTTTCTAAATCCTCAATTTCATCCCTAGCATTCCTTGCACCATCACGTGGATCTTCCTGCTCTTCATCAGGAGTCACAATTTCGCTTTCAGATATAAGAGAATCAGAGGGTGACTTCGAAGTGAATGAAGGCAGGTTGGAAGCAACAGATCTAGGGATTATCCTATTAATGTCATCCCCAGGTTTTTGTTCTTTACTCAAATCTTCCCCGGAGTCTATATGTGAATCCACATAAATCTTAGAAATTGCTTCCAAATTTTCCATCATTTTATCATGAGGAGAAATATCATCAATGGGTGTGCCAAGGAAACCTAATTTGGTCAAATTTGTGACATCCTCAGGGGCTAACTCTTCAAATAATACATAATCACCCTTAGTGTCACTCCAAATCTTGAATGTAGGTTCCTCATATAATTCATCTTCCTCCTCATCACACAATTCATCATGTACCCGAGGTCTAGAATCATTTAATATCTCAGCAGATCCCCTAGGGTGCTCTATCTGAGGTAAATTATTTACATTGGTTACATCAGACTCCTCGGATAGGTCAATTTCTTTAGGGTTAGGTTCCCTAAGGGTGGGTTTGAGTTCCATATCGTGATCAGATGGGAGGGTAGGATTAACAACTTGACTTTGACCCACTTCATCAAATGTCACGAAAATACTATCATCTGGGTCGAGGTCTTCCAATGGTACCATCATTCCCTTCTTTTGACTCCAATATAATTCAGGTGGATACTCAACCTTATCATCATCTTCCTCGGGTTGCCACCTTTCTTCATCCAATGCATAGCTACTTTCATGTGTATTTTCCTCCCACCTAAAGTGTAGATCTCTCAAGGAAGTGTCATCTAATGGGGAGGTTTCAAAATCGATCCTCGAAAAGTAGCTATTCTCCCCAGAATTTCCCTTCAACTTAAAGTGTAGCTTTCCCACGGGAGATGCATCTATTGTAGAGGGGTGTACGTCATCGTCAATGGGGCAGATTGGGTGGCTAATTTCATCTCTTTCTTGTTGGCCTGCTCTCAAAGATTCTCCTAACAATTCACTCATTTCATTTTGCATTTTCTGTATTTCCATCTTCAAAGAGGAGAGGTCATTTCTATCATAAGAGAAGTCAGGCTCAGGCTTATAGTACTCAGGAGTGTTTGTCCAACCATTATAAGTTTTCAGGGAGGGTGGGTTGGGTATTTCTTTGGTATGTGAGATATTGGGCAAAGCAAATCCCGCTCCTGAGTTCTGCTCACTAATTTGGGGCTTAACTAGGCCAATACTCCTATAATAGGAGTAAAACGGATCCCAATGATTGTCATTATGTCCATCAAGGAATGGACCATCTCGGCGTCTGGGATCGAAGGATGCAGAGTGGGGGTGAGGGTGTGGGCAAGATGTGAAAGGATGAAAATCAATGTGGTCCATTCTAACTCACACTTCAATCAGAATTCCCCAAGCAAGACACAATTCAAAAAGGACCTTTTAGGTCTTTCCAAATTTAGGCTTTTGATTTTAAGTCAGATTGCAGGTGACAATACAATTTGTTCAATCAATTTACGCGCCTATTGTCGACCTACGGCTCGCCTAAAAAGACCTAGTTGGAGCTTAGGTGTTCTTCCCTAAATCTCAAATGGTCAAGTAAATCCAAAGACGGAAGATCGAGGGATGCAAGTCGGCCTAAGCCTTCCTTTGAAGCTGTGCTTTCGCGGTGCTCCTCAACTACCCCCAAAAATCCGTGACAGGGTATCCCCCTCTTTGGATTTACAAAACCTTTGATCTCAAGTTCCGAACACTTCAAAATCCAATGAAAGGAGGGCTCTTGTCCTAGTATTTCCAAACCTAAGGAGTGTCTAGAAGCGTGCCGTGGTGCAAGTGAAATAAGTGTGCATACACCGTAAAAGATTTTGAACTTTGAATCGCACGCCAAGTTTGAAAATGAAATCCTTGGTTTTTAAAATGTCCTTCCTTTAATTAGTCCTTTTTCTAAAGAAAATATGTGACCACTTGTTAGATTTATTCAGTACAGATTAGGTGGTCTTTGCATTAAATCCCAAATGCAATGCGTGATCAAAAATAGGATGCAAAGTAAGAGAATGCGTACCTTGCCTCCAGCGATCTTCGATGCAAAAATGCACGCAATGCAGAAAAGCAAATCTAGAGGCTGCTCATACAGACCTAAATGGTTCGTCCTAGGGCAGGCAACTTCTAGCAGGCAGCTCGTTTTTTTTTTTTTTCTTTTTTTGTTTTTTTTTTAGAACTACTTATGCACAAGCAAATAAAAGAAATAATAAAAAAAAATAAACCTAAATCTAAAGAAAAGGGAACAGGCTCCCAAAAATTACCCAACATGGGTCCAAAACAAAATCGGGGAACAAACCCCTCAAAATTTGCCCCAGAACAAGGGTTTCAAACTAACTGTAATGAAAAATTAAGTCTTCAGTCTTAATTCTATTCTAATTAAATTAGCGATTAAATACAATGGTGTCCGTCGCGTCCTCGTCCTTCTCCTCCTTTCAAAATTGCTTGTCCACTTCTCGTCTGGCGACGTCAAGGGTCGCCTCTCACAGTGGCTGATTCTTGCATAAATTTTCTCACACAGAAAAGAAAACAATGAATGGTCAAATCTCTGTGCAATTGACAAATAATCAAAATAAAATTAGGCGAAATTATTGCGTCTGTTGCCTCCTCGGCAACGGCGCCATTTGACCGGTCGATCTTTCGCTTTTAAGTCGTTTGTAGTTTAATGTGGTGGAAAAATCGACTAATCAATTTTTAATAAGAAATAACCACTCGCAGAGGAGCGGGTCGTATCCACAGGGAGGCAATAAAGGATTAAAATTCGTGCCACTTAAAAATGTTTGTTCGGAGTCAATTTGGACAAGAACCAAGCCAAGATTTCCTTTAGATTAAGGTTTAAACAAGAAACAATGCTGAAATGGCAATTATGAGAAACTACAGGATATTTTCCGCAATGCAGAGTGAATAGAATATGATTAAAATGTGGCAATGGCAGAAAATGTAAATTTTAATTAACGTTTTACTATAGCAAAACAGGGGAATTTTTCCCCGTTGTCTTGCGCGACGAGGAGCCGATGGTCGGGCGCGGGAAGCTCGGAGGAGGTCCCTTGGATCAAGGGATTCGAATCGGTGGTGGCGGCGAGTCGCGCGGCGGTCGGAGGTGGCCGGACGATCTGGTGGAGGTGCTGCAGCCGGCAGCTTGCGCAGCCTGTTGGCGTGAAGTCCGCCGCCTGCTGCTGCTGCGGGGGTGGCCGGTTGGGCAGTCTGCAGGCGGTTGTGCGTGGGTGTGCGGAGGGTCTGCAGGAGGGCGCGCGATTGTGCGTGGGCGGTGGTCGGCAGGAGGGCGCTTGCGCGGTGGAAGCTGCAGGTGGTTGGCGTGTGCGGTGGAAGCTGCAGGCGGCTGTTGGAGGATGCTGCAGGCTGGTCTGCAGGCGTTGCAGGAGAGCGCGGGTTGATCTGCAGGCGTGCGCAGGTCTGCAGCCGGTGAGCGGTGGAGTGCAGGCTGAAGGTGAGCGGGTGAACTTCAGACGGGTGCGCCGGTGGTTGCGCGTGGAGATGGCGAAGGCTGCAGGTGCAGGGAAGGTGGCGTGTGCGGGCGTGAGGGCTGGAGGTTGTGCACGCCTTGCATGCGGTTGGAGATGAGCGGGCTGCTGCGGCGTGGGTGGTGGAAGTGAAGTGAGAGGACGGAGATTGCTGCTGGAGTGGGGGTGGACTTCAGACGTCCGGGAAATTTCCCGGACGTCTTAAGTGACTGAAAGGGTGATTGCACGGTGGCTCGGCGGTGGTGGTTTGCGACGACGGCGAGGAAGATGCACGCTAGGGTGCTCACGGTGATGCGAGCGAGCTCCGGATGGCGGTGTGTCCTGTCACACCTCACGCCCACGGTGGTGGAGACTCGCCGCCACGGTAGAGGCCGGCAATGTGGAGTGGAAGAGAGAGGTTCTCTCTGCACAGTGGTGGGTCGGTGGCGGAGGCCTTCTGAGCTCGGCTGCCTCCGTGCTCCTTTTGTAGTGTCTTGAACAATTTTGAAATCAGCCGCCGACCAGATCCACCACATCCGCTCTAGTTTAATGTGGTGGAAAAATCGACTAATCAATTTTTAACAAGAAATAACTACTCACAGAGGAGCGGGTCGTATCCACAGGGAGGCAATAACGTATTAAAATTCGCGCTACTTAAAAATGTTTGTTCGTAGTCAATTTGGACAAGAACCAAGCCAAGATTGCCTTTAGATTAAGGTTTAAGCAAGAAACAATGCTAAAATGGCAATTATGAGAAACTACAGGATATTTTCCGCAATGCAGAGTGAATAAAATATGATTAAAATGTGGCAATGGCAGAAAATGTAAATTTTAATTAACGTTTTACTGTAGCAAAACAGGGGAATTTTTCCCCGTTGTCTTGCGCGACGAGGAGCCGATGGTCGGGCGCGGGAAGCTCGGAGGAGGTCCCTTGGATCAAGGGCTTCGAATCGGTGGTGGCGGCGAGTCGCGCGGCGGTCGGAGGTGGCCGGACGATCTGGTGGAGGTGCTGCAGCCGGCAGCTTGCGCAGCCTGTTGGCGTGAAGTCCGCCGCCTGCTGCTGTTGCGGGGGTGGCCGGTTGGGCGGTCTGCAGGCGGTTGTGCGTGGGTGCGCGGAGGGTCTGCAGGAGGGCGCGCGGTTGTGCGTGGGCGGTGGTCGGCAGGAGGGCGCTTGCGCGGTGGAAGCTGCAGGCGGTTGGCGTGTGCGGTGGAAGCTGCAGGTGGCTGTTGGAGGATGCTGCAGGCTGGTCTGCAGGCGTTGCAGGAGAGCGCGGGTTGATCTGCAGGCGTGCGCAGGTCTGCAGCTGGTGAGCGGTGGAGTGCAGGCTGAAGGTGAGCGGGTGAACTTCAGACGGGTGCGCCGGTGGTTGCGCGTGGAGATGGCGAAGGCAGCAGGTGCAGGGAAGTTGGCGTGAGCGGGCGTGAGGGCTGGAGGTTGTGCACGCCTTGCATGCGGTTGGAGATGAGCGGGCTGCTGCGGCGTGGGTGGTGGAAGTGAAGTGAGAGGACGGAGATTGCTGCTGGAGTGGGGGTGGACTTCAGACGTCCGGGAAATTTCCCGGACGTCTTAAGTGACTGAAAGGGTGATTGCACGGTGGCTCGGCGGTGGTGGTTTGCTACGACGGCGAGGAAGATGCACGCTAGGGTGCTCACGGTGATGCAGGCGAGCTCCGGATGGCGGTGTGGCCTGTCACACCACACGCCCACGGTGGTGGAGACTCGCCGCCACGGTAGAGGCCGGCAGTGTGGAGTGGAAGAGAGAGGTTCTCTCTGCACAGTGGTGGGTCGATGGCGGAGGCCTTCTGAGCTCGGCTGCCTCCGTGCTCCTTTTGTAGTGTCTTGAACAATTTTGAAATCAGCCGCCGACCAGATCCACCACATCCGCTCCCCCTTGAATGGCTTCATCACTGCAGCAGCCGGGCGTTGGAGCGGCAGCCAGCCATTCTGAAAGAAGACGAATAAAGAAAATATTATTAAAATATTAGGGTTATTTATGTATAGACCCTCAACTTCTATGTTAATAAAAACAATATACCTAATTGGTTATCTAATTAGATGAATGCTATTCTAAGCTAATTCTAAATGCACTTAAGATATGAATGCAATGTATGGATTATGTAATTAGATTAAAACTATGAATTAATCTATTTAAATCCTAATTTATACTAAATAAATGTTAGAATTAACCTAATGTGTAGGCACTTAAATACTTAAATAGCCCACAACTATGGGCTAATCAGTAGGTGGCTTCAAAGAGAATTGGCTTGTTATAATCAGGAAGCATATTTTCTCCGATGTTATGTTCAGATTCGAAATCGTTGGAGAGTTTGCAAAAATCAAAATTTGAATGAGATTCAAGATCATGAGTTCCACCATAGAAATAACTCATATGCTGTATCTTCAGCAGCCTGACTAGGGTCTAGCCTAGATGTTAATTCTGAGCCTAAAAAGATGTCCCTATCTGGTAGAGGCTCAGGTTCTAAGCTGGTAGGGCAGACCCAATTGAAACCCCACTCGTCCAACTCCTCAATTTCTGTATTGTAGATTAGCATGACTTCCGAAAAATCAATTAGTTCCTCTGAGGATGTTGGTGAGGGATATTCATTAAATAGAGGCCCAAAATCATTTTCTTCATTGAAAGGTTGATCTTCTTCATATAGGGCCTTGAAATCTTCCCAATAGGTTTCAGATCTAGATTCTGGGCTTAAAGTGTGGGTTGAATTACTAGAATCTTGGTCTGAATAACCTTCGAGGGTCACCTTATAAGAATAAGGGACGAAATTTACACCCTCGAGAGGTTCAGTTCTACTCATTATTGCAAGAGTTTTGGGATTCTAAGCCTGGTGAATCATGGTCTAGAGTAGGCTCAACATTACGTTTTCCTGCATTTGGAGCTTCCCAACCTTCTTCAATATCAGGCACATTGTACTCTATCTGGGTTGGGAATCCACAACCATTTTGTGCCTCAAACCTGAGATAAGATTCATCCTCGATGTTGTCCCAAGATGGTTCATCCTCTGTTTGTGGCATATACGGGTACTTCTGGTCAATAATTTGTTTTACTAATCTCATTACCTCTTCCTGTTTCTCAAGATCATCTTGGTGTTGCTTCCAAAGTCGAGGATTTGTCATGCATTGAAGGTATTCAAGATTGTGCAGTTTTTCTATCTCAATGTACCCTGTGATGAGCAAGTCACGGGTTGATCCGTTTGTAGCTTCTGCCAATAGTACTTGGGCACAAGTTAAGATAAAGGTTGTGGTTGTTGGGACATCAACCTGAATGTTTTCTATTGATGTTGAGGTTTTGTCTTCTTTCTCATAGAATTTCAGGGCATCCTCAATCATCCTATCTCTCATGGATCTCCGATATTTAGGTTTCTTGAATGGTAGTCCTAAATGGTGTGGCTGCATATTTGAATCATGTGGTGGAATCAAGATGTAGAATCAGAGTTTGAATCAAGGTGTTGAATCAAGTTATGAAGCGATTAGATCTGAATACAAGTCCCACTGAAAATGTGTGTGTGTGCTTTAAAGAGAAAAGATAAGGGACTGGAGATGTTTTTGACCCATTCAATACACCCAAAGACATTTAGATGACTATGGAGGTTCGGGGTGGATGGTACCCCTGAATTGGAAGGTCATCCACCTGAGAATTACTTGGGCATCCAGAGAGGGAGAGTCCTGCAAAGACCCCTACATGGTAGAGCGTCCCCATGGGTTATAGGGTTTCCCCCACCCGACCACTCTTGTCACTGAGTTCCAGGTAGACCAGAATGAGGACCTTGAACTCTTAAGTCTATCACTTTTATTTCAAAGGTGCTTTAGGGTTCTCACTTGAACTTTAGATGTTTTGATGTTGTGACAAAATTTAGAGGTTGATTGACCCAAGGGGTCAACTTCACCTGACCTGTCCTATAGATGGCAGAATGATTCTAGGCTTGGGAGCTAGAGATCACCCTGATTTGACTCCCAGTTTATTAGGTCCAAGATTTTAAGATTCAAGTGATTTTAGAGCTCAATTTTTCTTAGGGTTTGTCTTGTTAAGATCTCTTCAATCAAGGGCTTGGGTAGCAGACTGATGTGGGAGGGTTCATTTCCTTTTATACAGGCATGTGTGAACTAGCACTCCAATACCCTACTGTAGAAACCCTAATTTGGTTCTATTTCCAATCCTCTTTTTCGCAAAAATTCTCTTTGGACTTAAAAGCAAGAAGTGTGTTGTCCGCAGAGATTAAGCGTGATTTCTATTAGGCACATGAATTTTGTGGGATAAAATCTAAAAAAATCGCTCCAACTTCAAGAAGATTTGAAAAATTTTTTCGCAAAATCAGGAAACGTTTGCCTTAAAGATGGTGATTACTATAGAAAGAAGGCAATTGATTCCTAAATTAATTTCTTGCTTTTGTCTTTCAAAGCTTAGGCGATAGTTTAAGGAAGAAAAGAAATTACCTGCCCTGGAGTGGTTGCCTTGTGGGAGGGATCTTCTTGTGAAATACCTGCATGATCAAAATAAAGCAAAGTAGGGCAAGTTAGTGTTCAATATGATAAAAAGAATGTAGAGACTAGTGATAAATTGCTCGTTGCTCCCTAGCAACGGCGCCAAAATGTTGACGCGTCTTGATCGTGTTTTAATAATTAGTTATGTCGTAGTATAGGTGACCAAGCGTTGTCAACAAATAAAGTTTATTACTCAAAAGCCTAAGTACCTGAGGTTGAACACAGGGAGCAATTGCAATTTATTACTACTCTCGAGAATGTAATTGAACACTTAATTACTCAAAACTTAATTGAAAATATATAAATGCACGAGTTTAAAAGTTAATTGTAGCAAAAAGAAGGAATTTGGATGTCTGATCATAGGATTAGACTTCTAAAAAGATGTTTCCCTTGTTCTTCTTCTTCTGATTTTCTTCCTTTCTTCTTTGTGCTTCTTCTTTCTTCTCTGCAGTTGCCTTGCTTCTTTCTTCTTATTTTCCTCTGCCTTCTGCCTCGCTTCTTTCTTCTCCTGCAGTATCCTTCTCCTTTTCTCTGCGGGTCTTCTTCTCTTTGGCTCTACTTTCTCTTCTTCTTTTTCCTTCCTTGGTTCTGTTTCCCTTGCCTTCAGCTTCTCTTCTTCTTCTTCTGCTTGTCTTTACATTTCTTTATTTCTTCTTTAATTCCTCCTCTCTTTTTCCTTTGCCTCTTCCCTCTGTGTTGCCTTTCTCTTTTTCCTCTACGAAGGCTTCCTTCTTCTTCTTTTCCTTTGCTAGCAACGGCTAAGTGTTAGCTTCGCTTCTCCCTTCTGCCTTCCCTACACAAACCAAAGAGGAGCAAAACCTATCCCTCTACCCACACCCGCGTCTCTCTCTCTGTGTGTATATCACTCTTCAGTAGGCTCTCCCAGAGTCAGATAAACGGGTCGGGTTGCGCGCCCAGGTCCAGGCGCACCAGCGTGGGTGTGGTGTGCGAGGAGTGCTCAGGAGGGTGTTGGGTTGGGTCGCCAGATCCGTGTGGTGAGCTCACGGATGAGGCGGTGAGTATAGGTGAGGGACCTCACCCCAAGTGTAATCGAAGGCAACAAGCGCTTAGCATAAAATCAATTTAACACACTCCAGCACCCTACAGCTTACCGAGGTGGGACTATTGTTCCACCATTCTTTCGCGCGCACCCGCAGGAGAGCGTCCTCCAATTGCAACACTGCAGGATTTGCGGTGCCACTCTCTAGAATAGATGCCTTCGTGATGCCTCCCCGAGTTAGCTGGACCAGGACTCTTAGAGCATTGCATGCTGGGACAAGCGTGCGACCTCCTCGAGTCACCGTTAATGGCGGCTGGAATGCGAAACCTGCCAGACACAAAAAGAGCCTTGCGGCTTAACCAGACCACAGGAGCACCTTTGCCGTGCCACGATGAAGGTGAGGCGCTAGGTGGTATGCCACAGGGTGGCCTAGGCATGCGTGCATAGGTCACCCTGTGGTCGGCCGGATGGGTTTGGTCGGGGGCCTGTTGTGGTGCTGTAGAGGGTTTGTGGATGAGTGGAGGATGTTTGGTGAGGTGAGGCGGAGGTTATGCAGTGGTCGACGAGACGTGTGGGGCTGCGGAGTGATGGGAGCATCTCGTCAGAGGGTGGCCGGAGATGAAGAAGATGGTGGTGGACAGCGGCGGTCGAGGGGCATTTGGTGAAATAAGATGAGGGAAATGAAAGAGGAGATAGAGAAGAACAGTTCTAACCTAACTTAAGGGACAAAGGGGGCAAGAAGGCGGCTGGCAGTACTTGCTATCTCCAGAGAAGAAATCGTCCAGTGGGGGAAGACGACGGTGACAATGGAGCTAAGGAAGCGCGCGTGGGTGTTGCGTGACGCGGAGGAGGATGAGGAGGACGGCTCTGCCACTGGTTTTGTGGCAAAGCAACGAGGAAGAGTAGGGGGGCTGGCCGGCGCTCGCTGGATCCCTTGGCCGGAGGGGAAAAAGAGAAAATTATGGTAGAAATCTGGCCAAGTCGAGCTGAGGAGGTGCGGTCGGAGATGAGGGTTAATTTATAGGCACAGGCAGGGACTCCTGTGCTTGGAAGCCAAGCTTCCAAGTGTGGGAATCCTCGCTGGAGATGGAAACAGTTAAGGGACCCAAATCCCTCATGCGTTCGTACGAGAGATTGGGTGCAAATCAGGGATCACGATTGAGTTCAAATGGAAGGGAATTCCTCCGAGAATCCCCCTTCCAAATCTGGGAGATCTCTGAGGAATCAGAGAGTATTACCTCTCTATTCCCCGCCAGAGTAGGATCTCTCCCCAATAATGGTAGAGGTACCTGCTTGTAAGAGTGGCGAGGAAGCTAGGGGGATGTATGCAATGGCTTTCAAAAGATAGGGACCAAAATGTAATTGGGTGTACTAATTTGCAAAGTAGGTCAAGATGGCCTCTCTTTAGGTCCAAATTTTGGTACAAACCTAATTTAGACCTAAGGAATCCAATGGTGATGTTGGATTTTAGGTTTGACCATGTTTTACTAGACATGTTGCGTAAAAACCCAAATTAGGTCAACTGATGAGGTAGGACCCTAATCTACGTAAAACTAGGTTCCAAAGGCCAAATTGAATGTTCTAAACCATAGGGGATATTTTTCCATGAATTTTAGAGAGTTTACTTGATTTTTATCTTGATCGGAACCTTGTTGAGTTAAGCGGGTCTATTTTAGGGTTACCAGATGTCATTTAATTCCCGGATTGCACATGAACCCATTTCTGATTGCATCAACCCACTTTTTATCTTATTTAGACCATTTGACCTATGTTTTGTCTTCGAGAAATCCTGTTTATGTACTGCAATGGTAAAATTGCAGTTTTAACCTTTATTTCATGTTTTCTTCTCAGAACACTTTTCCTTCAATTAAGCCCTCTTCTAAGTTATGTAGGAGCTTTTATTCTCTTTAGTAGGACAAAATGAGCTAGTTATGGCTCATGATGGGGCTCTCATCATGGAACATCAAAACCTTTTTTGAACATTTAACAAGAGAGAATCCTAAAAGACACTAATTCCTGATTAAAACCCTAAAACACTTCAACAAAAAAAAAGTCCTTATTTGCAAATCCATTTGATTTGGCTTAGGCACCACTTCCCACCCAATTTGCACCCACATGAAAAAGAAATAACAGGCATTATCCCAACCAATGCCCATCACATTCCTTGTGCACTTTAAGCTCCTAGACCTAATTAAAAATTTGTAACAATTTGACCCCTAAGGTTTCATCAAACTTAGGCTTGCTACTTAGGCTGTAAGTTTTCTTTAATTGGTATCAATTCCTTCATCTATCTGGTGTCAGGTTGAGGGGTCATGTCAAAGGACCAAGCACGAGTTTTCTACAAGCTTCCAGTGATTTTCCTAGGACATTCTTGGGCCCAACCCTAACCTTATTCAGCTTAGCCAGTTTTATTGAAGGAACATGCATTCACTATTGATTTCTTATTTCCTAGGTAGACCAACTCTTAGGTTAATTTTTAGGGAGTCACATTTAAGTTGGGTCTAGAATTTTGCTACTTGATTGCACACTTCTCTTATCTCTCCCTCCTCTCCTCCCCGTTTCTTCCACTACTGCACGAGCGGCGATCCCAAACTCCACACTCCTCGTTTCTTTTCTCCTCGTTTCTCCAAACTACACTCGCTCTCGGTTCCTGCGTATACATTTTTGCGTGAAATTTTGAGAGCCACCAAATAAAGCAAATACGTTGAGAGCGAGTTTTCATAAAACTTAGGCTAGGGTCGATGGTTACAACCATTCTTTACGAAATCATCGGCTGAAGGAGGGTATTGATGTCAAGGTCAGAAATACACCATCTTATCTATCTCTCCCGGTGCCGTGAGTTGGCACTTTCACCAAATAAGCCACCCATTGTCTCTTGAGTACCACCAATCCCTAATAATGCCTCCTCAATAAAGTTCATGGATGTGTGCTAGTTGTGTTATGTTAAAAAAAAAGAGAAAGGAAAAATTTTTTAACATAGAAAAAAAATTGATGAAAAGAAACAAAAATTGAAAAAAATTAGAAAAAGAAGAAAAAGCAAAGAAAAAAGAATGAATATTTAGTGTTTATTTCATTTGCATTCAGGCAATACCACCAAATAAATTTGAGACCTACCAAATATGTCCTTAATCTATCTTTCTATGTTTCTGATCGCCTGAATACTGGCTGAGAAATTTTGACTTAGTGTCAAGGTTATGAGAACTCAATTAAAGTGTTAGTGCCAAGTGAGACCACCAAATACAGGTCATATATGTGAATCTGGTGAGATTGTGAGCTCTAAGAAAATGAAAGAAAAGAAAAGAAAAAGAAAAAGAGAGAATGAATACAAAGGAACCAAAGAAGTGCATAGTTTTTCTTGTCTTTCTCTAAGTTGAGTTATGTAATAATTTAGGAATCTAGATTCTATAGTACTAATCTCTATGCAGCACCAGTTGAGAATGAGCCACCAAATATATAATCTTTTCCCTTTAAGATTCTCTACCTAAGCTTAAAGCAGGGTGGAATTCATAGAATCTCTTGAATACCCCAAGGGAAGAAAATTGGCCTATCACACTAGAATTTTTACTGGAGGTCAAGTACAGGCTTTAGAAGTGAATTAGTTTTTCACTCGAATCTGTTAGAAAAGCTACATAGCTATATTTTCATGATTGTCTGGATTTCTAGAGCATTGGATGGAAACAAAAAGGAGAAAAATCTCTAGGTATACACTTGATAAAATAATCAATCCCTTAGGGACCCTTTTGTGAATAATTTAGTCTTGCATTTGCTATGGACTAGCAAGATTTAGGCATGAGGGTATGATTGCGCAGCAATCATAGGTCTTAATTGACCTAAATTAGGCTAGGACTTAGCATAAGTTAGGACAGTTCATGCATGCATAAGCATTACTTGCATCTTTACTGCTTTCTTCTAGCTATGCATAAAATAATGCTATAATGTGCTGATTAGGTGCATTATGTCAATTACAGGTAATAAGCTGACCAGAAGGTAGATGTAATGCTGGATCTTAAGAATAAAGAATAACTGGAGTTACAGTAGAGATGGAGCAGAAGACCTAGAATAAGATGTAGTAAACAATAATGTAAGGGGTTGAGGTATGCTATTCTATTTAAGTAGGAATAAAGCAGTAAATTATGAAAGAACTTAGGACCATCCTAGCCTTAGGATAACCTAGAAGCTTCCCTAAGCCTTAGCCACCCTTAGATTAGGGCACCACACCTTAGGAAACCTTAAAACCCTAATTCTAGCCTCTATCTGGATGTCAAAATAAGTTATAGGACGTCCAGAACCCTTAGCCAACTCCCGCACACCTTAAACCCACTTTTACTGTATTATTGGATGTCCAAACACTTGGTCAGATGTCTAATTTTTGGAGAATAGCAAGACAGAACCTAGAATCCCTCCTGACTCTGATTGGACATCCAGACAACAAGTTTGGACTTCTAATTTTTCACTATAAGATGTTTGACGCAATTATTGGACGTCCAGAACTACCGTCCAGACCCTGTTTTGAGATTCAAGCCTTGATCTTGGATCTCTAGCTCCCTAAACCTAATTTTGAACCCCTAGGAATCTAAATTCAGGTGCCTTAACCTTAGTACATCACCTCTAGACCTCCCTAAGGACCTAACTAGGTCCTCACTAAACCTAATTGACTTGGATCTTAGTCAATTCCATCAGCCTATTCAATTGGACTCATTGAGTCCAATTGAGCCCTGATCTTAGCATACACTATCCAATTGGACTCAGTGAGAGTCCAATTGACCTAGACCTGACTTAATTGAGTTATTTTACTCTCAAGTAAGTTTTCACACACCCAATTAAACTTGTATTAAGTTTAATTGCACTTTACCTTAGTGAATTAGGGTTTACAACCCTAATTTGAGACCTACCTTGACCTAAGCCCACTAGAATCTAGCCTAATCAACGTAGCCACCTAAGTTTCGACCCACACACAGCCACACACACCATCCACACGAAAATACCTAGCCTAGAGTACCCTAGAACTCTCTACCATGTGTTGTTGCCTTGGTTGCTAAAATTAGCAACCAAGAGCCATTCAAATTTTAGATCCACATTTGGTGGATCTAAAAACCACCATCCATCCTCTCTCTCTCACTCTCCCACAAGCTCCCACCATAGGCCTCTCTAGAGAATTCCATAATTCTCTAGAGAGCTTCCCTTAGGTCTATAAAAAGACCTAAGGGGTGGCCATTTGCACCCATCCACTCCACCTCCATCTCCACGAGTAGCTTTGCCATGGCCTCCACCACCTCCACGCCAAGATGCTGGATCACATCTCCAACCTCTCTCCAAGGGCCCACCTAAGCACCATTGGCCTCCCCTCCTCCTCTCAACCACTCAAAGGCCATCGGAGCCACCTTCGAATGCCCTTATTTCTACTAGACTAGATTATAGTTCTTCTTAGAATTACATGCTTTATTTACTACTTAATAGTGTAGTTTCTTACTTCTCCCCCAGTGATGCATGCAAAATCCCCCCATAGATTCATGTATGCAGTCATTTTCTGGTAGCGAGTAGTTTTATTTCCTTGTAGAAGCATTCCTCTACCTGTGCTCTGCAACTCTGATATCATCATCATCTTTTATATATATAAATATATATGTCGAAAATCACCATGTGCCTAGTTATCATCTTTTGGTGTGTTTGAAGTTGCATGTTTTAATTACTATCGTTTGGCAACTAGCATGTCATACATCAATATGTAAATCACCATAAATCGGCATGAAATTTTAAGCAAGTAGAGCGAAAGAGATTGATTTCAAATCTGCATTTCCATAAATGCCTCCCAAAGACGAATGACCGGGACTCCAAGTCTCGTTATCTTTATAAATATTTTTATTGATTGTATAGCACACTATACTACGACGTTTTTTCTTATCAAAAATGTGCTTTATGATCCTCAACAGAGACCTGCAGACATTTACCTTCTCAACCCATGCCCAACCCTAATAATAAAGGGAATCATTATCAGGGCAGAAATCAAAACCACCATAACCAGACTCCCATTAGTCCTATGCTTTAGCAGCCGTCAAGTTTTCCACAACAGGCCCCCCCACCTCCTTCAAGTAATAATCCAACTGCACATGCAGTTACATTAAGGAGTGGGAAAACTACCACTGATCCTAGGCCTTCCCAGCAACCTAATGATACCCCTATCATTCCCATGCAAATTGACTCTCACCCCCTCACTCAGGAAGAAGAAACACAAAAACCACATTCATGACTCCTGTCCCATTTCCCTATGCTCTCTACTCCACAACCAACAAAAAGAAGAAATCTAAGCTCACGACTGAAGAACTCATGGATTTATTTGGGCAAGTTTAGATCAATATTCTTCTCCTAGATTCATCAAGTATATACCTGCCTATGCCAAATTTTTAAAGGATGTCTGTACTCTTAAAAGGCAGACGAAAAATCTAAGAAGAGTGCCATCATACCGAACCAACTATCTCCTAAGATTCAAGACCTAGGCACGCCTTTGATTTCAGTAAGTATTGATGACACCACTTTCAACCGTGCTCTTTTTGATCTCAGTGCCTCAGTCAATATTATCCCCACGATTTTATTTGATGAATTTATGATCGGTGATATGAAACCTATTGACGTTACCCTATAATTAGCCAACTAATCTAGAATCAAACCCTATGGGATTGTTGAGGATGTTATTGTCAAGGTCCAAAATTATATCTTTCCTGTAGACTTTTTGGTACTTGATTTTGATGTACTAGAATCTTTGATTAACGCCCCAATAATACTTGGAAGACCTTTTTTGGCCACAGCAAAAGCAAATATAAATTGCCATGCTGGCAAAATGAATATCACTTGCACGGGCCAAACTATCACTCTTGATATTTTCAAATCCTCCAACAGATTCCATGATAATGAAGATTTTTTCGAGGACTCAGACACAAAAATATCTAATTTGGTGGAAACAATGTTGATAGATACCCTTCCCGACCATAATTTTTTCAAGGATTCTAACTCTAAATTAGTGGTTAGCTGATAAACACCAATTTATCATCATTCTTATGCCCTAAAACAAACCTAGCGCTTAAGATTTTAACTTCGCAAATGGGTTTTTGGGCTGCATTTTGGCATCAATTATGTTAGGCAAGCATTGCATTTTTTATTATATATTTAATACATTTGTTTGAGAGTTAGGGACAAATAGATTGACAGATCCCTAAAACCATTGCACTCATGAAGGCAATTGGCGAAGAGGAAACTCATTCCAGTTGGGACTCAGCCAATTCCAGCTCATCATAGCTGAATACAAGCTCACTTGGGTTACGGTTAGCTCCATTAATCTCCATTCAGCTCATCTTAGCTGAATGGTAGCTCAAAGTAGCTCATCTTAGCTCACCCTAGCTCACCCTAGCTGAAGTCAGTTTAGATCCAGTTCAACTAAGTTGACAGGAGTTCACCTTAGCGCAAAACCAGCTACTTCCAGCTCCACTCAACTCAAGTCAGCTGAAGATGACTTCATACAGGTTAGGCCTGCTTAAGTCCAACTCCCGGGGACTCCACTTAGCTTAACTTACTTGAGCTAAGCTACCGTAGCTACTCCAATTAGCTAGGTCCTCCCTAGGAAAATTAGACCCAACTCACCTCAGCATATTTTAGTAGAATCTAGCTTACTTTAGATTGATTAGTAGCTAGCAAAGAACTAGCAAGCTAAGCTAGCTAAAGTATTTCCTTGCAGCTCCCTTCAGCAGCTCTCAGCTCCAGTTTAGCTCCAGACATTCTTTCCTTAGCTCCTCCTCCCTAAACCCTTGCTCCATCCCACCTCCTCCTCTAGTCAACTATTACCTAAGATAGCTTAGCTTAGCTATATCTCAGCTCCCATTGGCCTTCAACCACCTACAACCTAACTCCACCTCATCACCTAACAAGCTCCACCAAATATCCCTAAACCTAGTCCACCTAAGCTCCTAGTCCTAAACCTACTTTGGTGCCAACTCCTATACACCCCTTCACCCCATAACCTCCACCAAGAGACACAAAAGTTGGCATGAAAAATCACCCCTCAACCACCTTGATTTTTGGCACCAACCTCTCCCTCCATCTTAGCCATCCATTTACCACCAAACACATCCCAACCCTCCTTTTTTTTGGCACCACACATGACCCTTCTAGAAGCTCCACCTTTGGTGCCAATTTGATGTGCCTCTCCAACCCTTAACCACCGATAACTACCCCCCTTAGCATCCATAAGGTTGGCGCCAACTATCCTACACCCTAGGATTCCCATAACCACCTTTAACTACCCACCAAATCCTAATCCTATCCCTCCAAATGTTGGCACCAACCCTTAACCCATAACCCCAACAAAAAGTGGTGCCAACCCCATCTAACCCAACCATAACCACCACTCAACACACCCCTACATATGGTGCCAACCAAATCTAAGCCTTCATCCATTACCTACCATCCTAAGCCTTCATCCTAACATTACACCTACACCACATTCCACTTAACCCTAAGCCTACCATGGTTGGCGCCAACCATCACCCTCTCTATTCCTATAAATATCGCCTAACTACCACCAAAAAAAAGATCATCCTTTGGCTTGATATTCTCTACCTTCATTCCACCATACTCACAACCAAGAGAAGGAGAAGAAGAAGATCAAGGGGACACTCTGTCCCCTTGGTGCCTTCCCCTCTTCCCCTCTCTCTTGTTCCACCACTAACCAGAGGAGTAGCCAGGCAAGGAAGACCTTAGGAGGTGGACTTGAGGGTGGTGCATGCCACCCTAGGAGGAGATTTGTGGGTGGAGATCACCCATCTTTGGAGGAGCAAGGGCATGCCCCCTAATTGGCCCATATTTGTGGGTTATTTAAATATTTAAGTGCCTTGACATTAAGTTAATTTTAACATTTAGATAGCATAAATTAGAATGTAATTAAATTAATTCATATTTTTAGCTTAAGTGAATAATTCATGTGTGGCATCCATATCTAATTGCATTTAGAATTAACCAAGGATTGCATACATTTGATTAGTTAATTAATTGGTGCATTACATACATTATTTTAAATAAAATAGAAGTTAAGGAGTTATGTATAAATAATCCTAATTATTTATTATTTTTCTTCTTCTCCTTTTTGCAAGGTAACCGCTCCGTCTTCGCCTCCTCCTGCGCATTCACTCGATGGTGGCCTGTTTAAATTTCAAAATCTTTGTAGCTGTGGCTACAAAGGAGGAGGAATGGCTGCCATTCAGAGGAGGCCACCACCCCTTTCCTCATTGTGCGGAGAACCTAATTTCTTATTTGCTTCTCACCATCGACCTCAATTGCGGCAGCTCGACTGCACAGTGGGCATGTGGTGTGACAGCCAACACCGCCAATCATAGTCCCTGCATTACCGTGCTTCTTCATCAGCTCCTCAACCACCAACACCATCCTAGTGCACGTCCCATTCCAAGTGTAGGAACTGCCCTCCAGCACCCACCACTTGCCTGCCCCTCGCAGCAACCCGCCCATGCACAGAGCGCACTGCACCTCTGCCTGAGACTCCCTTGCTGCACCTCTGCTAGCAGCAACTCCCCTCGGTGTGCCTCACTTCCTCCCGCACGCACCACTTGCAGCACCGCCCTCCAACTCCATAGCATGCAGCACTGGCCTTCAGCTCCACCCTGCACAGTCACCTCCTGCAGCAGCACCATTCCCACGCCAGCACCTCAGCCTCCAACACACACAAAGCGCTTCTCTGCGCACGTCTGCACCTTCGCTCGAGCGCCCTCCAATAGCTCAGCCTTCGTGCCCTCCAACTGCTCCACTTGGGTGTAGAGCGCACCGCACTATGCACGTGCATCCCCCTGTGCTCCTCCTCACCTCTAGCCATGCGTTGAACTGCTACACCAGTAGAGCAACAACCACCGCCAACCACTGCTCGCTACCCTACCGTCGGCTCCGACCACATTTTCCACGAGACCACCACCATTGGAAGTGGCTTGACTCCTCCCTCCAGCGAGCTCCTCCTCTCCGGCCATCAACCCTCGTGTGCGCTCACGGCAAGGAAACGTTTTCCCCTATTTTGCCTCGTATTTGTTTTCACGTTGCAATGCCATTGTGGATTCAATAAATTTTAGGTTATTGTTATTATAGTGGTAGTCATTTTATAAAGAAGGCCCTCCTCTTTTGCATTATTATTATTTCAGCATATCATGTCATAGATTAACCTAATCTAAAGGGCATTTTAACTTGATTTTTTTGGGGGAAATAAATAGTGAACATTTGTCTATAACCTGTGCAACTTCAAATAGGCTATTACCTCCCTGTGGATACAACCCACTCTCTCGAGTGGTTTATTTTAATTATTTTGTTAAGCGATTTTCCACCACTTTGATACTAAAATGACAAATCATCTTAATCATATTATTCGAAAGCGAAAACCATCTTACCAAATGGCACCGTTGCTGGGGAGTCAATGAGCCTGTTAAACTAACATTCATTTATTTATTGATTCACACATTTTATTTGGGGCTCATTTCAATTCAATTATCTTTTTGGTGCGAGGTACGCGTATTTGGAGACATCTTGTTGCACTAGCCTCAGAGATTAGGCAATCCTTGACATCGTTAGAAGAGTCGCAACATTGGGAGAAGGAGCATCACATCTGCCTTTGCAATGCCTTGGTGGACCTTGTTTCCACCGCTGGAGGAGAAATCTTGAGGACCACATCTTCATCTCACCCATTTAGTTGTAGATAGTTTTTACTTTTCTTTCTTCTCTTTATTTTAGTACATTCATTTGGAAAGGCCTTATTCTAGGGTACATTTTTAGGGGTTTGTTCCCCGTCATTGTTTTAGGCCCCTACATGGGTAATTTTCGGGAGTCTATTCCCTTTTCTTTAGATCTAGGTTTTCTTTTGTGGGTTGTTTATCTTTTCTTTGTTTATGCATAAATATATTTATATAAAAATTAAGAAAAAAATAAAACAAAACATGAGATGCCTGCTCCTAGGTCCTATCATTTAGGATTGAATGAGCAGCATCTAGATCTAATTTCCTATCTTTCATATTGCATGAAGAATGCTGGAATAAGGTATGCACTTCTAACTTTAGATTTCTACCTGTCATGCAAATGCATTCAGATTAATTTCAAGACCACGTAATCTATACTGAATAGATCTAACAAGTGGTCACATATTTTTCTTGAAAAAGTACTAATTAAAGGAGGGACATTTAAAAAACCAAGGACTTGATTTTCAAACTTGGCGTGTGGTTCAAAATTCAAACTCAAAACTTTTACAGTGTATGCACACTTATATCTCTTGCACCATGGCACTCATTTGACACTCCTAGGTCTTGGAACTACTAGGACAAGAGCCCTCCTACCGTTGGATTCTGAAGTGTTCGGAACTTGAGATCAAAGGTTTTGTAAATCAAAAAAGGGGGATACCCTGTCACGGATTTTTGGGGGTAGCTAAGAAGCACCGCAAAAGCATAGCTTCAAAGGAAGGCTTAGGACTACTTGCATCCCTCGATCTTCCATCTTTGGAGTTGCTCTACCATTTGAGATTTAGGGAAGAACATCCTTCGAAATGTCTTTTTAGGCATTTCGAAGGTTGACAATAGGCACGCAATTGATTGGGCAACTTGCTTTATCACCTAAAATTTGAACTAAAGTCAAAAACCTAAATTTGTAAAGACCGAACAAGTCCTTTTGAATTATGTTTGTAGTGCATGCTTGGTAGGTGATCTCTTAGGAGACAACTTGTGTTTGATCCTAAACCTGAAAGAATCTTAAGAAGGAACCTCCTAAGGGAAGAAATGGCTGGTCAAAGGAGCCTTAAGGAATATTTCATTCCAATGAATCAAGGTAGCCTAGCACTACGTACACCTGGAGGGGACAATCCTTATGAGATCAAAAGTAGTACCATATCCTTGCTGCCCTCCATTTATGGTACTGTTAGGGAAGACCCTTACAGGCATATAGAGGAATTCACCAAGGTTTGTTCCACGGTGAAGCTGCAGGGTGATGGGAACACCATCATGAGCCTTAACTAGCTCATTTTGACCTAGAAAAGTGAATAAAAGCTCCTACATAACCAAGTGAAGGGTTTAACTCAAGGAATAACTGGGTTGAAAGAAAAGGAAGAAATAAAGGGTAAAACTATAATTTTACCATTGTAGTACAACAATAGGATTTCTTATGGGTTAAACATGGGTCAATCGATTTTAACAAGATAAAAAGTGGGATGGTTCATCAGAAAAGGGTTAATGTGAGATCTGGGAATTAAATGACATCCGATAAGCTTAAAACAAACCCACTTAATTCAACAAGGTTCTAGCCAGGATAAAAATCAACTAAATCATCTAAAATTCATGGAAAAATATCCTCTAGGGTTTATAACCTTCAATTTGGCCTTTAGAACCTATTTTGACCTAAATAGGGGTCTTAGTCAAACATTTACCCTAAATTGGATTTTTTTGCAAAATGCCCAGTCAAACATGGTCAAACCTAAAATTCAACTTTACCATTGGATTCCTTGGGTCAAAATTAGGTTTATACTAAAATTTGGACATAAGGGAAGTTCACCTTGACCTAGTTTCCAAAATAGTCCAACCCAAGTACTTTTTTTTTTGTAAAAGAAAGGAATGCTATCGAGTCACCGATAGCAAAGCAGGAGAGCTTTTCTTAATAAAAAATGAAACAATTACATATTCGAACCCCATTACTGTATGAGACTCCAAAAATAATTTACAATCTTATCCACATTCATTGGGGCCTCCTGAAAAACACACTCGTTCCTAGCCCTCCATACAGACCATAACATAGCCACCATAGGTAAACATGGCTTATTCCCTTCCATAAGATAACACCACAGATTCTCCCATGTGGGAAGGGAATCATTACATACTCTACTCCAGATATAATCAGTGATCACACACAAAGAAAAAATATGAGTGCTAGAATCATTATGCATCCCACATAGGTGGCAAAACTGAGTGGGAGCTCCCATTCTTTTGTTCCTCAGATCTCCAGCAATCAGACCATCCATTCTGTAGAGGCACAAAAAAATTTGTAGCTTCAGTGGTATTTTTAATTTCCATAACTTTTTCCCCACCTCATCAAGTTCCACCATCCTGGAAGAATTAATCAACTTGTCATAGGCAGCCGTAGAAGAAAACTTACCCTCCCATTTGTATGTGTCATATTCATGAGGCATGGGTTTGAAGGCAGCAAGTTCTTGCATGAGACATTCATTCTCTGCTCATGTCCTTATTTCATGATCATTCCACATAGCATTATTAAACAACCACTGCTCAGACTTTGCATCCCAATAATCAGACACCACAACATTTTTATCCGAAGCTGCTGCATAAGCAAGGGGGAACCTGCCTTTAATCACCCCCCTAGATGCCCAATTCACCAACCAGAAATTGAAGCTTTTCCCATCACCTAATACGGATTTGAACAAACTCCAATTATCCCTCAGGGCACGCACCACTGAAGACCAAAAAGGAGATGGTTTATGTGGGTTTAGGCGATTCTTCTCATCATTGGCAGCCCCAAAACTATCCTGAACTATTTCTGTCCACATCCAACCCAATTACTTTTATGCCCCTAACTTTTGAAAACCTTATAAAAACCCCCTAGCTTCTTCATCATTCTTTGCAATTAGGTCCCTTCACCATTACAGCAGAGGAATCCTATTCCAGCGAGGATTCAAGAGGGAGATCTCCTTGATTCCTCAGAGAATCCCTCTCAAATTTGAAAGGGAGATTCTTTGAGGAAGTCCCGATCGTGTGAAACCCATTTTGCGCTCAGATTCCCACCAAATCTCTCATGTGAACGCATGAGAGATATGGGTATCTCTCGACCTTCCAAGTCCGGTGAGATTGTTGTGCTTAGAAGCTTGCCTTCTAACCACAAGGCCCTCCCCCCGCGACTATAAAAGACGCCCCAAGTCCTCCTGACCATCCTAAGCTTGATTTGGCCTAAGAATCCCCTAGAATTCCTCCTTTTCCCTCTCCAACCAAGAAGCCCGCAAGCTCCGGTGACTCTTCCTCCCTCTTCTCGTCACTCTACCACCATACCAGTGGCAGAGTCTTCTCTGCCTCATTCTTCCATGTCGCGCCATACCTACGCCCACGTCTTCGTCCCTCTCATCGTCCCAGCCTCTTCATCTCAGGGCCTTCATTTCTGGCGACGGCAGATATGCACTGTCCGCCCTCTTCTTCCCCCATTGTCCAATCACTCGCAGATAAGTTCCCTTCTCCCTTCTCTTCATTTTCCCCCTCTTTATTTCCTAAAACAACCCTCGACCACCACAGACCACCCTCACCTTCTTCACCTCCGACAGACCACCGGCGAAGGTGCATCCACCACTCCATACACCCACACGCCTTACCAACTACTGGAAAAGCATTGCCACCACCCACTGATCATCTTCCACCTCTCCATTGACTGCCACACGCACCATACATAGCCCTCGAACAACCCCACATTCACGGCCACAGAACGACCTAGGCACGCATGCCTAGGCAATCCCACACCACGCCACCCACTGCGTCACCTTCACCGTGTCACGGCGAAGCTTCCCAAGTGTTTTGTAGGGCCGTGAGGCCGTATTCATGAATGACAGGTTGGACCCCCGTCCGCCATTGGAGTAGGAGCAAAGCTTGCTTGCAAGCTCGCTCTAAGTAGCCCCGCTCCAGGAGACCGATTCCAAGGTGCGAGGAACTCCTTTGTGAATGGCTTGCACCAGCAATTGGAGTCCCAGGGCACCATAGCTTCAGCAATCAGGAGACACCCTCTGCGGGTGCAAGCAAAGGAGCAAGTGGGAGTTTTAGTCCCACCTCGGTAAGTTTCAAGCTGCCTGTGTGATATAAGTTATTTTTGTGCTTTAGGTTCTTTGCCTTCTGACATGGGGTGAGGTCCCCTCACCCACTCACCTCACCCGTGCCCACCACTATGCGAACCTGGCTACCTGACCCGATTACCTAGCACTCCTCGGGCATCACCCACACCGGTGCGCCTGGACCTGGGTGCGCTAAACTTGACCCGTTTACCCGAGAAAGGCTCTAGGAGAGCAAGCCTAAGAGAGAAAAGAGAGAGAGCATTCGCGGGGGAGGGTAGGGGTAGGTTTTGCACTTCTGTGAAGGGAAAGGAAGAAGGAAGAGGCTAAGGAAGGAAAGCTGAAGAAGAAAGAGCTACAGGGGAAGCTAAGGCAAAGAAAGAACCAAGGAAGGAGAAGGCATAGCTGAAGAAAGAAGCAGACTCTGAAGGGGAAGCCAAAGAAGAGAAGGAAGGAGTCGTAGAGAAGGCAGAGCTAAAGGCACGGTTAAAGAAGAAGAAAGCTGAAGAAGGAAGGAGAAGTCAGAGAAAGAAGAGAGAAGGCAGGGCTAAAGTCAAAGAAAGAAGAGCAAAGAAGAAGACATAAGAGGAAAGAAAGAAGAGAAGAAAGAGAAGCTAAGGCTAGCATGCAAAGAAGAAGGAAGAAGAGAGCTCAATCAAATCCAAGGAAGAAGAAGAAGCCAAAGTCTGAAGCAGAGAAAGAAAAAGAAGAGAAAGCCTAATCTAGAAGCATCTGATTTTTACATTTATTCATATTTTTAAGCTTCTATATACATTGAAACTAGTTCTATTGCTTCATAATTTGGTTGAACATCTCATTTGATTAAATTGAAGTTGTGTTCTTAGCTTTTAAATCCCAATTTCCTCCTCGTGTTTGACCTACGATTCTTAGTTTTTCGAGTAATAAATTCTCATTTATTTTTTGAAGCGATTTCAACTATACTGCAATGCAATATTTACAAACTTGATTTTGCTTTCACATAAACATTTTGGCACCGTTGTTGGGGAGCAATGGGCACTTTAGAAACTTTGATCACAACCTATGATTCAGTACTAACTTGCTCTATTTCTTTTGTTGTTATTGCTTCAGGGGAAGAAAAGAAAACAACTGCACAACAACCACACTAGGAACAGGTAAATTCTCATTAGCCATTTCTCTTAATCCCCTCAATTTTGTAAAGGAAAACAAAGAAAAAATCAATCTAGGGCTACCTGCTTTCCATATCTAGTAATTCATCAAAGTTGCCTACTTTTAATTTCAACACATTCTTGAATTGTGCATCCATTTAAGGTAACTAGGGCTAGCACCTTCTTGATTAAGCCCTAGATACCATCTTTGAGGCAACTAAATTAGACCAAATAGAGCCAACTTAAGGATTCCAATATAGGGTTTTTAGAGACACATCTTCTCCAAGCAAAGAATCAAAATTTTCAAAAGGAGGTGTGCCTAAGTCTTGTTTGAAGAGATTTATCCAAGAGAAACCCTAAAGAAAATCAAGCTCTTAACTCACTTGAATCCTAAAAGAAAGGACCTAAAAGCTCTTAAAGGACAAAGAGGTGAAGTTGACCCTTTGGGACAACCAACCTTGAAATTAGGTCACTTTTTGCACTCAAAAGATCTAAAGTTCAAGTGGAATCCTAAGCACCTTGATCTTAATTAAATGTTGTAGACTTAAGAGGTCAAGGTCCCCATTATGGTCTACCTGGAATCTCAGTGACAAGAGAGGGCAGGTAGGGGAAACCCTGTAACTCATGGGGACTCTCTACCGTGTAGGGTTCTTTGCAGGACTCTCCCTCTTTGGCTGCCCAAGTATTTCTTAGGTGGACGACCTTTCTAAGTAAGGGCTATCGTCCACCCCGAACCTCTATAGTCACCCAAATTTTTTGGGTGTCTCGATTGGGTCCAGCACATTCTAATCTCATCTAATCCTTCGGTGCATGTTTGGTAGGAGGTCCTTAAGACCATCCTTATGACCTCCTTTAGAAATCCACTCCCGCCGAGGCCAAGTCTCAATGCCTGTGTTTGTGTAGCAACCCCACCACATAAATCTCTCCACTGATTCATCAGAATTGAGTTCTCCTTCTTCCATCATGGCACAACCAATTGAAGAAGAGAACAACCTTGAGCACCAACTTTAGCGCTTGAATGATCTATTCCAAAACTTTCTAAATCCGCCGTAGCGTCCTATGATGCAAGATCACTATAATCCTGCTGTGGTGGCAATCGAGCCTCAAGTCCAAATCCCAGCTAGAGGTCCTGAATCTAAACTCAAGCCCAACATGATTCATGCCATACCAAAATTCCATGGGCTTAACTCTGAGGATCCCTTCGAGCACATCAAATAACTCAAACATCTGGCCCAGACCTTTGGGTTAGATGTACAAAATCGGGATATTCTACTCATGATGATGCTTTCTTTCTCCCTCATGGACAAGGCTACTCATTGGTATCAGACTCAAACACATCTGATCAACACATGGGTTGAACTCCAGTCTGAATTTTTGAAAAAGTTCCTCCCCATTGGCCGGACGAATGCCTTACACCACCAGATCACTCACTTCACTCAACAATCGGGAGAACCTCTTCATGTGGCATGGGACTATGATTGCACAACAAAAATACACCAACAATTGTGCCATCTTGTGCTATTTCCTAGCATTTCCAGCGCATATTAGGTAGCCATAGTCGCATTTGTGAAAATACATGCATGCATTTATTTGAGAGGGGAGGAGAGTGAATAAAATGGCCTTGAAATTAGCATTTTCCTCAAGTGCTACCTCGTAAATTCACCATCTTTATTTTTATTTCTATTTGACTTTGAATTTCTTCTCTGCGGCTGCAAGGCATGGCTTGATCTTCTTCACGCCACTCTTTGCAGCAAGCTTGCCCTGCTAGCCGCATGCACAGCCATGCATAGCCAGGGCATGGTTGTGCTTGCCTTCTTCCTCTTTAAAAAGGGCACGGCTATCTTCTTTACAGGGGAGGCCTGGTCCACCCAACACAGCAGCTTCCCTTCCATGCCGTCTCCTCCCCTCTCCCCTCCATACGTAGCCTCTCTTCCTCTTGAAGAGCTACACTGTGGGCAGTAGTGGCTCACAGTGGTCGACATCCACCACTGTGAGTCCCACCACCGCCCAACTCATCAAAGAGCCGGTGGGCGTGGTGGTTCCCTTCGCTGTTTCACCCGCTCAATGTTCTTCTGCCACTGCCACAGAGTCGAGGTCTGAAGCTCCGCAGCAGTAGCAGCAGCAGCAGCCCGCGTACACGTAGGCACCGACCGTAGCCTCCTTCCGCACATGCAGACGCCTTCCCGTGCGCCAGTGCCCGCTGCACCGGCTGCAACCGGCTGTTCAGAGAGCACGGCACTGTAGCTACTGTTCACGCTAGAGAGCGTGACACTGTAGCTACTGTGCGGTTATCGGAAAGCTTCTCACTTATTCGGTCACCGCACGCTCTCTCTAGCCCGCAATAGCTTCCAGCCCATTCCCGCTCCACGCGTGCGCCCGCTCCCTTGTACTCTAGCGCCTGCACCCGTCTGCACCCGCATCTTCACCCTCTCACGCCAGCGCCTTCGCCCGCACCCTCCTCAGCACGCAGCGTGATGAGCTGCGGTCCGCAGTGCACTTCGCTGCAGTTCCTCCCACGCCCACTCCCTCCAGTGCGCACCTGCGCGTGCGCATGCACGCTCCTACGCGCACCATCAGACGACGGCTGAAGCATCCAGACGGCCTAACTTGTCGCTTCTTCATGCCAGCAGACGCTCTCTCTCTCTCTCTCTCTCGCTCTCTCTCACAGCACTCTCTCACTCACATACACACACACACACTCTCTCGTACACACGCTCACTCACTTATACACTACTATATACTTATATATATACATATACATATATGTATTTATATATATATTTATATACATATATATATATATATATATATATATATACATATCTATACTTATATTAGTAGCTATATAACTAAGTATATGTATATATACATATATATACACATATATTTATACATATATATATATATATACAAATATACATACATATATACATATATCTATAACTATAAATACATATATATATGTATATCTATCTACATATATCTATATACATAGATACTTATACTAATATATGTATATATATACATATACACATATATATAGCTGTATACATATATTTCTATATATATACATATCTATATCTATATATATAGTTATATATTCATACATATATAAACAATTATAAATATATATATATACATATACATACATCTATCTATACATATATTTACATATCTATATATACCTACATAGATATATATATATACATATATAGGTACACATACACCTATATAATTTTAACCATATATATATATATATAGATATATATTTACCTATATACATATATATATATATATTTTTTTTTTTTTCATATCACCTACCATACGTCGTATCGTGGGAATATTCGCATCAGTTGCTGATATTCCCCGATACACGTGCACAGAAAGCATCTCCGCGCACACCTTCCACCCATCCATCCTACAGTACTTGCGGCACTTCGTCCTGTTGGTTGCGTCTTCCTAGATAACGATCAACTCGACACTGTGCTATACGCCATTTCCACCTCCACCCCCACCCCTATATCATATATAATATATACATATATATTTACCTTATTTCTACTTCTCTTTCCTACCATTAAAAAGATTAAAAAATATACAAAAGAGAAAAGATAATCCCTAACTTGAAGGTACTCAGTCTTGCGAATAGCAAGACCAGTTTTGAACCCTAATTTGGCTCAAAGCCAAGAACATAATTTTGAGGGTGTACCTCAAGGACAAAAATTATCAGAAAAAAATATTAAATAGAAAAACACCAAAAACATAATAAATGAATGGAAGAGATTCACTGTAGGAAAGGCATAGAAACTTATTCACCTGTAATCCACTTCCCTTAGTTCGACCCTGGGCCTAAAAGTGACCAAGATAAAATCAAATAGGCCAAGTAAAAGAAATTTTGTAAAGAGATGGTTAGGCTCGATTTTGGTTAACCACTATACTCATTTCAACGATTAAATCGCCATATTAACACACCTATCCGGGTCCCGACCAGACTGATTCTTGGATCTCATGCAAAAGTGCTCCCATCACGGAGTTCCTAAATGGGAACAAGTCCAGTCTTTTTACTAGGGACTCCGTGAAGACATTCGATTGTTCGTCAATGCAACCTACGGAGGAAACATCATGGGTCAACATGAGGACACGGTGTAGGAGATTCTTGAGAATATGTGCGATAACTCCATCAATAATGACTCCATGGGCCTATTCGACTGGATGAATGCCTACGCATCGACGAATCTTAGGGGAGCACATGAGACGTAGGGCCTGTCCACATCCGTCGACTTGGAGCTGATGGCCAGTCGGTTGGACAAGGTCTATCATAGAGAAGAAGGTGGACGAGCTGACTCGACATTTGCAGCGAGCCACCTCTGCGCAAAACTTGTTTGCACAGCCACCTCTTGTGAGGGAAACTGCATAGAACATTTATCACTGATCTTCTCAGGGGATGGACCCGTATCCACCCGCGTCTAACTCCAGGACCTGAGGGACCTCCCATCCACTCCATTCTAGTTGGGGGAACTCTAAACCCTCATACTCTGATTTTCCTGAGGCTCCTTAGACCTGCGAGGATCTCAATGCCATCCAGAAAGACCCATTCTCCAATACTTATAACCCTGGATGACGAAATCATCCCAACTTCCTGTGGGCGAGAAATTCTCAGAATCAAATAGCACGTTATCAACCCCGTCAACAAGCTCCTCGTCCATATCAGTCGCCTCAACCTTGACCCAACCCCACCTATCAATCTGGGCCAAACCAAGCAGATTAAATGACTCTTATCCTTCAAACTCTAGCTGACATTCAAAAGATGAATGCGGCAATACAAAAATAGCACAAGGATGAGATCACAGAGGTTCGCAATCAACTCGCCGAGATGGCAAATTCCCACCAACCTGGCACACTTTCTTCGAAACCTTTGCCGAATCCAAATAACATGCCGACCTAGAGGTGTGTTATGAACCCAAATCCAGGCCACGCCCACATGATTTATCAGGCCCTTGCTGTTCCATCACCCGATGGGATGGAAGCTTTGACATCTTACGTGGGATTTCAATAGCAGCCACCTATTTTCCTAATGCGAAACCAAAACCAGGCAGGACTAAACTTTGTAACAACTCATAGTGGTAAAGCAACTCAAGACTCCCCTTATCCAAATCACTCCAAGGCTGGTAGTAACCCAAGCCCTAGGATAGTTATCCAGGATACCCCTATCCTAGATCAAGAACCTGGACCTATTCTAGAGGAACCAACCAAGGTTCCATTTCCTGAGGCCTTAACCAAGGGAAAGAGGATAACCAAACCCGTGGCTCCTGATGAGGATCTGGTCAAGCTCTTTGAACAGGTCTAGATAAACATCCCCTTGATAGATGCAATCCACCATGTACCGGCTTATGCACGATTTCTAAAGGACGTGTGTACACCCAAGCATAAGTGACGAACCAAACGTGGGAGTCCGATCTTACTGTCAGAGCAAGCCAACTCTGTAATCTTGAGCAAACTCCCACCTAAGGCTAAAGACCTAGGTAGTCCGCTGATTTCATGTACTATTGGTGATACCCAATTCGACAGAGCCTTATTAGACCTAGGTGCCTCCATAATCCTAATACCTACATCCCTCCTTGACCACCTTGAAGAATTCGAGCTCAAACCAACAGAGGTGACATTGCAGTTAGCCGATCGATCCATCAAGTCACCTAAAGGAGTACTCGAGGATGTCATTGTTAGGGTATGGGATTTCTACTTCCCAGTGGATTTTATAGTCCTGGATACGGATGCACCTAAGAACCCAAGGGATACACTGATTATACTAGGGAGACCTTTTATGGCCACAACTAGGGCCAATATAAACTATGAGGAGGGCCAAATAGAACTAAAATTTGGGAACCAAACACTAAAGATTAACATCTTTAAGGCCCAACAAGGGATTAATTGAAGTGTTATAGAACAAATATGTGATATCAAAGTCGTGGTTGATGAACCGCATATCGAGGATAACTTGATTATTCCCGATCAACCACCAGAATATCAAAACCCACAAACAGAGGAGTCTGAACCTGATCTAGATACACCCATAATTCTGTCCCTTGTTCCTAACACACACCCTGAACCGCCCATTGCTATTGATAACCCCGCCCTGGAACTCAAGCCCCTTCCCGACCATCTAAAATACGTCTTTTTGGGTTCCAATCAGACGTTTCCTATGATTATCAACTCCAGACTCGCACCTGACCAGGAATCCCATCTGATTACTGTTCTCCAGCAACATCGTAGAGCCATTGGATGGACTCTCGATGATTTCACTGGCATTAGTCCCTCTTATTGCACACATCGAATCTGCACCGAAGAGGGCACACGACCTTCGTGAGATATGTAGAGACATTTGAACCCCAATCTACAGGAGTTTGTGAAAAAGGAGATCATTAAGTGGCTAGATGCAGGGATCATCTACCCGATCTCCGACAGTCAGTGGGTGAGTCCAATCCAGGATGTGCCTAAGAAGGCAGGACCCACCATCATTACGACTGAAATCGAAGAGGTTATACCGACCAGTGTGGCTAACTCGTGGAGAGTCTACATTGATTACAGAAGATTCAATTCCTCCACGAAGAAGGATCATTTCCCACTGCCGTTTAGTGATCAAATCCTCGAGAAACTGGCGGGAAATAGGTTCTACATTCTTGATGGGTACTCCAGTAATAACCAAGTGGCAATCCATCCTGAGGACCAAGAAAAGACCACTTTTGCTTGCCCCTTCGGGACGTATGCGTTCCGAAGGATGCCATTCAGTCTCTGCAATGCACCTGCAACTTTTCAGCGGTGCATGCTTGCCATATTCTCAGATATGGTAGGTGATTATCTGGAAGTCTTCATGGATGACTTTTCAGTATTTGGAGCATCATTTGATGATTGCCGCCAGCACTTGGTCCAAATCCTTAGGCGATGCATTGACGTGCACCTGGTTCTTTCCTAGGGAAAGAGCCATTTCATGGTCCCTGAAGGAATTGTCTTGGGACATTTGATTTTAGAGAAAGACATCCAAGTCGATCGAGCAAAGGTGAACTTGATTTCCAAACTCCCTATGCCTAGCTCGATCTAGGACATCTGATCTTTTCTGGGGCACGTCAATTTTTATCATTGATTTATCCCTGATTTTTTGAAAATCGTGCGCCCCCTGATTACTCTTCTCTCCAACGATGTACCTTTTGAAATCTCCAAGGAATGCACTCAAGCATTTTAGATCCTCCATGACTGAGTTACCCAAGCCCCGATCCTACAGTCCCCTGATTGGTCTCAACCCTTTGAGATCATGTGCGATGCATCTGATTTCACTGTAGGAGTGGTTTTGGGGTAGAAAATTGACGGGAAGCCCGTGGTCATCTACTACGCTAGCA
The DNA here is from genome assembly GCA_037157565.1 of Thalassia testudinum. Taxonomy (NCBI): domain Eukaryota; kingdom Viridiplantae; phylum Streptophyta; class Magnoliopsida; order Alismatales; family Hydrocharitaceae; genus Thalassia; species Thalassia testudinum. Next base: position 217,461,583 of record JAZHRO010000031.1, on the reverse strand, counting down.
AAACACTTGACGACGCTCAGTGTAACTAGACAGTTACTGAGAAAGAGCTACTAGCTGTAGTATTTACCCTGGAAAAATTCAGATCTTATCTCTTGGGTTCCTATGTTATCATCTACTCGGATCACACAACTATGAGACATCTCCTTGCAAAGGAGGATGCGAAACCTCAATTAATCCACTGGATCTTGCTGTTACAAGAATTTGACCTCGAGAATCGTGAGAAAGTGGGAAAATAGAACGTGGTAGATGATCACTTGTCCTGCCTCCCTTCTGATATCATCGACCCTTCTAAACCCATCACGGAACATTTTCCTGATTAGCAACTTCTGACTATCAGTATAGGGTTTCCATGGTTTGCTGATATAGTAAACTACTTGGAATCACATCAGATCCCATCCGATTGGCCGGAGGCCAAGAAGTACAAATTGCTTTCCGATGCCAACTATTACTTTTAGGAAGACCCATATCTTTTTCGCATTGGTGCTGATCAAATAATTCGGCGATGTGTCGTGAAAGCGGAAATCCAAGACGTACTCTCTTTCCGCCATGACCAAGCATGCGGTGGACACTTTTCAGGGCATAAAACCGCAGCAAAAGTCCTCCAGTGCGGCTTTTACTGGCCCACAATTTTCAAGGGAGCATACAATCACTGTAAGGCATGTACCCATTGCCAAACCTTGGGCAACATGAGCCATCGTGATATGATGCCCTTACAAACGATTCTGGCATGCGAAATTTTTGACATTTGGGGGATTGATTTTATGGGACCCTTGCCTATCTCGGACGACTTCGAATACATTTTACTCACTGTAGACTATGTGTCCAAATGGATCGAAGCCATTTCGACCTGAACCAATGGTCATAAGTTGTTATCAAATTCATTCACCAGAACATCTTCTCACGGTTCGGGATTCCACATGTGATAAGTTCTGATGGAGGGACCCATTTCACAAACTCTCAGTTCAGGTCATTGATGACCAAATACGGGGTGTCACACTGAATCTCTACTCCTTACCACCCACAAACTAATGGTCTAGCTGAGGTATCAAATCGGGAGATCAAGAAAATCCTCCAGGTTACTATTCGACCTGATAGGAAGGATTGGTCATCTTGGCTTTCGGAAGCTTTGTGGGCTTATAGGACCGCCCACAAGACCCAATTAGGTATGTCTCCCTTCAGACTGGTGTACGGGAAGGCGTGTCACCTCCCCATCGAATTGGAGCATAAAGCCTATTGCGCATTACAGAACTACAACCTAGATCTTTCTAAGGTTGGAACCCATAAAATCTTCAAATGAGCGAGATCGATGAATTACGCCACGATGCTTATGAGAACTCGCGAATTTACAAAGAGTGGGTTAAATCCTTTCACAACAAGCACATATCTAGAAAGATCTTTCATCCTGATCGAAAGGTCCTACTCTTCAATGCCAGACTCAAATTGTTCCCAAGAAAAATACGATCAAAATGGATCAGACCCTACTTTGTCCAATGAATCTTTAGAAATGGAACCATTGAGATCAGTCCACCCAGTCACGATTCTGAACCCTTCTTAATGAACGATCAGAGACTCAAACCATTCATTGACGTGACCGATACAAATTTGGTTGAGATATCCTTTTCCTCCATTCTCCTTCAGCTCATTATGCCCAACCGATGACGTAAAACTCAGCGCTTAACGGGAGGCAACCCGTCATTCCTGAAAAGCTCAAAACCTTTCTTGACATGTCTATGATGAATTCATATTGTACTTTAGGGTTCATCCATTAGAATAGCCGACTCCACCTCAGGTACCCATAGCCGAGTCTAGAAATCGTTCGCAACAGTCACCTCGACCCGTTCGCCCACCCAAGACCTGTGCTAATGAATGGACTAAGCTGAATTCAAACCCACCTAATTTACAATGGGGACATTGCAAATCATTGGCATGGGGGGGTATGAAAGTGAAAAACATCATGAAAACTCATATCACAAGGAAAGGTTTCAACAAGAAAAAAAAATCATCACATATCACAAAAAACACCAAAAAATGAAAAAATCTTTAAAAGAATAAAAAAATTGAGGGGGGGGAGAGAATTTTTGAGGCCATACAAAACATGAGGAAAAGAGCAAAGTGACAAAAAAAAGGAACACAAAATGAAAAAGAAAAAGAATAGTCATTAGTAAGAAATTAAGGGATTAACCGAAGTTTTAGATCACATCAAGGTAAAGAGAATAATAGGCAAAAAGTGCTAATGAGACTTAAAAAGTGATTAGTAGGAATGCTGATCTTAGTCCTTTTGAGCCAGACTCTTAGACTTAAAAATTCAAGTACCTGCTAAGATTTGGATAATCCCCAAGAGGATGGGGAAAATGCGAAGCTTAAGTATTAGGCCTAAGGCTTAGGGAGTATTCGACCTCGCTAACTGACCTTCGGTTTACAGGACTCGGCAACCTAAGCATCCCAAACCACACCAATCTGGTTCAGTAAGCATAACTATCAAAATCACGCAAAAGCATTTAAATATTTTGAAAATAGTTGCCTAGATTAGGAGTGACCGATCAACATAAGTTGATTTGGACGAGTTCCCAATATGGAGAGGCGGGAAATTCCCCTCGAAGATGCATAACAACATATCGCCCCCTTGGTGCCTGTCTCCTAGGATATATACATATCCTACTAGGGGCACGTAAGCACTCTGCTTGTTTAAATACCATGGTCGACATTATCACGAAATGTCGATTGCCAGGGTATGGATTTGGCTACGAAATGCCATGGGCGAGGTTATCTCGAAATCTTGAAAGCAAGGGTTCTGGGGGTTGCCATGGGCAGTGCTATCATGAAGCATCGATTGCCAAGGACTTTTGAGGATTGATGATAGGAACGAGGAATTCGATACAGACCATGTTGAGAAGCCAATCTGAAGCTAGAAATAAAAAGAAAAGAGAGAGAAAACTCTCCAAACAAATAAATCCTCTCTCTCTCTTACAAAAATGCACTGCAAACTGAACCGAGGGCAAAATATATCTCAAGCATGGGTGCTTTAACCGTGGAGTCCAACGAACCTTAGGATAGTTCCTGCAGGCCTTAAAAACCTTCGTGGAGGACCGAGGGTAGAGCTGGTCAGTGATTGCGCAGCAATCATAGGACTTAATTGACCTAAATTAGGCTAGGACTTAGCATAAGTTAGGGTAGTTCATGCATGCAAAGGCATTATTTGCATCTTTACTGCTTTCTTTTAGCTACGCATAAAATAATGCTATAATGTGCTGATTAGGTGCATTATGTCAATTACAGGTAATAAGCTAGATCTAAAGCTCGATCTGAAGCTCGATCTGTAGAATAGAAGAATAACGGTGTTGCAGTAGAGCTGGAGCAGAAGACCTAGATTAGATGTAGTAGATAAAAATGTAAGGGAGTTAAGGTATGCTACTCTATTAAGTAGGAATAAAGCAGTAAAATGTGAAGAACTTAGGTCCATCTTAGCCCTAGGATAGCCTAGAAACTTCCCCAAGCCTTAGCCACCCTTAGATTAGGTCATCGCACCTTAGGAAACCTTAAAACCCCAATTCCAACCTTTATCTGGATGTCCAGATGAACTATAGGATGTCCAGAACCCTTAGCAAACTCCCACACACCTTAAACTCACTTCTGTAGTGTTATTGGATGTCCTGACACTTGGTCAGACGTCCAACTTATGCAAAATACCCAAGACAAAAGCTTGAATCCTTCCTGACTCTGATTGGATGTCCAGACAACAAGTCTGGACTTCTAATTTTTTAGTATAAGATGTCTGATTCTATTCCTAGATGTCTAGAACTATTCTCCAGTTCCAGTTTTGAGATTCAAGCTTTGATCTTAGATCTCTAGCTCCCTAAACCCAATTCCAACCCTATAGGAACCTAAATTAAGGTACCCCAACCCTAGTACATCACCTCTAGTCCTCTCTAAGGACCTAATTTGGTCCTCAGTAAACCTAATTGACTTAGATCATAGTCAATTAGCATTGCCTAGTCAATTGGACTCATAGGGTCCAATTGAGCTCAAATCTCAACCCACACAAGTCCAATTGGACTCAGGGAGAGTCCAATTGACCGAATCCCAACCTAATTGAGTCAGTTCACTCTCAATTAGGTTCACACCCATTCAATTAAACTTGTGTTAAGTTCAATTGCAATTCCTCCTTAGCAATTAGGGTTTGCAACCCTAATTTATGGCCTACACCAACCTAAACCCCTTTGGACCTAACCTAGACCACTTAGCCACATAGGGCACGACCACACACTAACACACACACACACCCATTCATGCGGACACACTCATCTACAGTTTTCTAGAACTCTCTTCCAAAGGTGGCGCCACTCTTGGTTGCCAAAATTAGTAACCAAGAGCCATTCAAATTGACATCCACTTTTTATGGATCTAGGAACTACCTATCCCTCTCACTTGGTTGGCCACTTATGGGGATCTCTCTAGAGAGTTCCACACTTCTCTAGAGAGTCTCCCTTAGGTCTATAAAAAGACCTAGGTGGTGGCCATTTGCACCTATCCCATTCTTGGCACTCATTCACACTTAGGTTGGCTACATTCATCTCCATTCCACCTCCACGAGTTGTGCACCATGGCTGCCACCATCTCCATGCCAGGATACTGGATAACCTCTCCAACCTCTCTCCAAGGGCTAGCCTAAGCACCATTGGCCACCCCTCCTTCTCCTCTCAACCATTCAAAGGCCATTGGAGCCCACCTCTGAATGCCCTTATTTTCTGCTAGATTAGTAGCTAGTTCTTCATATTTACATGCTTTCAATTACTACTTAGTAGTGTAGCTCTTATTCTCTCCCAATGATGCATGCAAAATTCTCCCATAGATTCATGTATGTGATCGTTTTCTGTTAGCTAGATTGATGTTTTTAAGCTTTCCTCTATAAGCTTTCCACGAGTTCCATGTTGCAAACACCATGATGAATGAATGAAAGATCTTTTATATATATATATATTTGTGTTAAGAATCACCTTGAGCTTATTGCAATATATTTTGTGTGATTAAAGTTGCTTGCTTTTAGTTTTGATATTCTTGCAACTAACCATGTCGTGCTTAAATAGTAATAACCATAATCCACCATGTGATTTTTGGCAAGTAGAGCAAGAAAGATCGATTTCAAATATGCATAAATGCCTCCCAAAGATAAACGGCTGAGACTTAAGTCTCGTTATCTTTATATAAATATTTTTTTGTTTGATCGTGTTGCGCACTATACTACGATGCTTTTTCCATTCAAAATACGCATTATGAGTCACAACAAATGACGGCATTACCGAGGAGGCAACATCATTTTTTTTTATTTCGATCTTTTGAACTATTGCTGACAAATATTCCTCTACTTTATTTTTCGATGTGTAAGACAATACAAGAAAAATGAGATCTGCACACACAACGTGTGCGGAAAAATTTCGAGGTGCACATCACACCTTCTTTTGGCTTGTTTTTTTTTGTGAACCCTAGGTTAGATTTCCTTCTAGCAATTTTTTTTTTTTTTAAACAAAAAGCTTATTCATTTTCATGAAAAAAGGAAAAAAAAATCAAGTAAAAGAAAAAGCTAGGTAGTTAGATTAAGTTTCCTTTTGAATCCTAGGTTAGTTTGAAAAAGTAAAAAAAAAAATGAAAATCCATTAAAAAAAATCCTTTTCGAAAAAAGAATTATATTTTTTAGAAAATTTTTTGAGAAAAAACAATATTTTTGGTGGACAGCTTGAATTTGAAACTCAAACACTTTTTAAAATCTTCTCTACCACCCTCCGATTTTTGGCCAGATTTCAAGTTTCGATTAAAAAATTCAATTGCCAAAAAATTTATGAGAAAAAAATTTTGAAATTTGGGTTAGACCTTCGTCTTTAAATCATCTTTCAAACGGTATTACTCATTTGAGAAAATTCCAAATAAAAAATTTTTGAAAATTCGCAAAGTGTAAGGGGTCAGACTGACACCGATTTAATATTTTTCGAAATTCAAAAAGTAATTTTGAGCAATCCGAAAATTTATTTTGTCTAAAAATGGTGAGGTTTGAAAACTGAGCTCATTGGCTTTAATTTCCATATTTTTTCCAAATTTTTGAAAACCATTTGATACTGTTTCACTTCGAAAAATCGATCAGGGGTCAAAATTCCTAATCTGACCCCTTGACATTTAAAAATCTTTATAAATTCGATTGAAATAGTAAAAATTATAAAAAAATATTCTATGAAAAGACAATTGAAAAGGAATCTACTTGATAAATTTCAACTTATCTGGATTCTAATTTTTTCCAGAGAAGTATTTTTATGTCGTGGCCTACTAAAAATAAGAAAAAAAAACCCCTAGAATTGCATGAACCTTAGGGTACACCTTTAGGGTTACAATCTAGAGACTACATTTCGGAGAACCTAGACTTAGTTAAGTCTAGTGTTTAGCTGATGAGCTTGGTCTCCTTGTGGGCCACTCATCACAAACCCCAACTGGAGATAAACGGGCTCAAATTAATTTTAAAACACGAAATCAACCCGAATTCATTGTCATACTACTGGGTGTTTTCAACCTCTCTTTGCCAAACCTGGTGACTAGGTCTGTGGGGTATTGTCAAACGACCATGGCTTTGGGGTCAACGGAACCAGAGGCGTAAGCCGAAGGAAGAACCTTCCCCTTAGTCCCCTCGTAACCAAACTGGTTGGGTTAGCTTGAGAGGTGGGAATCACTTTCAGTTGGTTGAACGACGAATTTTTTCTTCAGGAATTCGAACTTCCAAGGAAAAATCTGGTCATCTGATTCATAAGGACCATCTGATTGATAGGGCCTTAGCCTTGTCTGGCTTGGCTACACCAACCTAGGGGTTGGGTGGTGTATGCAAGGAAGGAGGTCACTTAGACCTCGACTAGTTGGACCTTCGGAGCCACTCCCAAGGAGGCAAGTCACTTCGCCTAGGCCATCTTCTCCCCCACCCTCTTCTTCTATCTGCTTAGCCGCAATGGCTAACCCTGAATCTAGACCTAATCAGGATCCAGAAGAGCTGGACCCACGAGCTTATTTGAGAGCCTGGGTCATTGAATCAGCCCAACCTTGGGATCAAAACCCAAGGTGGTGAAGACGACTTTCGCTTTGCCTGATCCTTTTCCTCAAGTTATCGAAATGGTTAACCCATATTCTAACCCTGGATATTATGACCCATACCAGTTGGTCCCTCAAAGGACCACATCTTATAGCCCAAGAAATGGATTTCATACTCCTGCTTCTCACCCATGGAATATGGGTAGACCTGATTCACCCCCTGGAACCCCTAAAGTACTACCAGTGCATATGCGACCGCATTATAGAATACAGAGAGCTGTAGCTAGCGCTAAGGAGAAGGTCACATTCTATCTGCACGAAATCCAAGCTATCACTGAGCTGAACCAAAGACAAAGCTGGATTTCGTATCAACAAGCTGTGATGGAGCTCCTTCATGGAACAACAGGGATAACAAGGCTAATTGGACAAAATTGGGAAACACAAGAACCACTGCTTTTGAGATATCAAGTGGAAAATAGCCTTGAAGATCTCGAAGAATCCGAAACGACTACGCCAGAAGAACACACAGAAGATAATTCAGGGGAAGAAGAATCCATCTTGGATATGAGACAGGAGTAGGAAATATTCAGAATGGGTTCGTCTGAGAACTCCATTGAAGAAATTGCGGAGGAAAGGACTGATATCTACAGGACTGAGCCACAATCGGATGTCCTGAATCCCGGGAGATACCTCTTGGGTTAGATAACCCAACCATAATAAGGGAAGTAGATCCATTTGAGGATATGGATCCTGAGGCAAACATTACATGTGATACTACTGATCAGCCTAAGCCACCTCCCATTGTAGGTGAACCTATGATAGAGCCAACATCTTCTGATATGCACTCTTCTTCCTTCACCTACATGCCTAATTAATATGTTGGAGATTCTGAGATGACACTTTCTATCCTTGATCCTAGCATCCGAAGACCAGAAATAGCTATGGATGATTTAACCGAAGAAATAAATATGCTACCTGAGGAAAGAATTACTGAGGAACCCAATGCATACGAGGGTGAAGCTTTAGAGTAGAATGAGCTGGGGATGCACCTATCATCCTAGTCAATCTAATGGATGGCTTGACTCAGAGCCTGAAGAGTTAGCTTCTGATGAATCAGATATGAGTACGGACGAGGACGAAGTAATTTCTGATAAGGATTTTAGTGACCTCCCTACAGATCTACTTTCACGGATACCCCCATATGACCCAGAGCCTAGAGAGGGCATGATCTTTGATGTCAATTACCGTTATAAGGATCCCTATGACTCAGATTTTGGTTCTGAGATACATGTTGATCTACACCCTTAGCAACTTCCTGCTGATTTGTGGGACATGACAAATCAGCTAAATCAACATCATGATCCCCCCTCTGATTATCCTGTATTCTCCACCACTACTCCACACTTTCTTATAACTAGACTTTTTGGAGTAGGGGTGCACAATCAGCTGGTTCCCATCTCTGAACCACTGATTCTAGGATCATACGAGCACATCTTTCTCTTAATTTGGACCAGCTCCTATGCTAGAACTGATACATCAGATTGAGTTTTCACCCAGTTGGAGGTGTTAAACTCAGCATCTACCCCACATTCATCCATCTCCTTATACATACTCGCTTTATACATAGCATATTTTTCTTTTAAGCATATTTCTCTTGCATATTGCATACTGTTAGGTTGGCTGGTGCTAAACATTAAAGTTCAAGAGCAATTCCAGGTGATTTCTACCCAATTACTCCCTGCTATATTTATTTTCTTTTATAGTCATGTGTAAGGACATGCAAGAACTTAGGCATGGGGGGGTAGATACGACAAAATTGAAAATTTTTTTGCCAACATTTAGGAAAACCCCAGAGCTGCATGTCAAATGTACTTTAGGACCCAAAATGAAAGAACAACTGACTCCACCTTCAATGTTCGTATTTGAGCTAGAAATCATCTACAACAGCCACTTCCGACTCACTCGCTCACCTCTTGTTCTAAATATAGGGTCAAGCTGAATGTAACCCAAAAGGGAAATTTCATGAAGTACAAATATAAGAGGTTAATTATTTATAGCATATATACATATTGCACTCATGAATAAGATTATTTTATTAAGAGAATGCATTAGGGATTTTATCCTCTAGTTCATTCCTATAATCTAGAATCTTGTATAATTTTTCACACACACGTAGAATTTGTAATGGATTCACAGTGAGGGCTGATAAGCATTTTTGGTTTGTTGAGAAGAAGTGGTGCTTCTCGTCCTGAACCCCTGGACAATGTTTTCAGAGTTAGGCAAATTTTTCCCCAAAAATCCACCAAATAGTGTGAGATGAGAGTAGAGTGTACTGGTGATCTAAGATTAGTGCAAGGAATTCAGAATCTGAGATAATTAGGTGATGATACTTTGAGATTAGACACAGTTTTCGCTCTCAGTTCCTGCGTATACATTTTGTGTGAAATTTTGAGAGCCACCAAATAAGGCAAATACACGGAGAGCGAGTTTGCATAAAACTAGGGCTAAGGTGGATGGTTATGACCATTCTTTATGGAATCTTCGGCTGAAGGTGGGTATTGATGTCTAGGTCAGAAATACATCGTCCTATCCATCTCTCATGGTGCCGCGAGTAGGCACTTCCACAAAACAGGCCAGCCAATGTCTCTTGAGTACCACCAATCCCTAATAATGCCCCCTCAATCAAGTTCATGGATGTGTGCTAGTTGTGTATATGTTGAAAAAAAAAAACTGAAAAAGAGAAAAAAATTAGAAAAAGAAGAAAAACAAAGAGAAAAACAAAGAGAGTGAATATTTAGTGTTTATTTTTATTGCATTGAGGCAATACCACCGAATAAATTTGAGATCCACCAAATATGACCTTAACCTATTTTTCTGTGTTTTTGACCCCACAAATACTAGCTGAGGAATTTTGACTTAGTGTTAGGGTTATGGGAACTCAACTAAAGTGTTAATGCCAAGTGAGACCACCAAATACAGGTCATATAAGTAAATATGGTGAGATTGTGAGCTCTAAGAAAAAGAAAGAAAAGAAAAGAAAAAGAAAAAGAAAGGGAGATAATGAGTACAAAGGAACCAAAAGAGAGAATAGTTTTTCTTGTCTTACTCTGATTTGAGTTACTTGATAGTCCGATAATGAAGATTCTGTAGCACTAATCTCTATGTAGCACCAAGTGAGAGTAAGCCACCAAATAAACACTTGTTTCCCTCAGACATCCTTTATCTAAGCCTAAAGCCGGGGTGTAATTCATAGAATATTTTGAATACCCTGAGGGAAGAAGTCCACCTATCCCGCTAGAATTTTTACTAGGTGTCAAGTACAAGCTTTAGAGGTGAATCAGTTTTTCACTCGAATCCGTTGCAAAAGCTACATAGCCACACTTTCACTATTGTCTAGATTTTTAGAGCATAGGATGAAAACAAAAAGGAGAAAAATCTCTAGGCATACACTTGACAAAGTAATCAATCCCTTAGGAACCCTTCTACGAATAATTTAGTCTTGCATTTGCTTGGGACTAGCAAGATTTAGGCATAGGGGTATGATTGCGCAGCAATCATACGTCTTAATTGACTTAAATTAGGCTAGGACGTAGCATAAGTTAGGGTAGTTCATGGTTGCATAGGCATTATTTGCATCCTTACTGCTTTCTTTTAGCAATGCATAAAATAATTCTATAATGTGCTGATTAGGTGCATTATGTCAATTACAAGTAATAAGCTGGATCTAAAGCTGGATCTGGAGAACAGAAGAATAACGGTTGTTGCGGTAGAGCTGGAGCAAAAGACCTAGATTAGATGTAGTAGATAATAATGTAAGGGAGTTAAGGTATGCTACTCTATTAAGTAGGAATAAAGCAGTAAAATGTGAAGAACTTAGGTCTATCCTAGCCCTAGGATAGCCTTGAAACTTCCCCAAGCCTTAGCCACCCTTAGATTAGGTCACCACACCTTAGGAAACCATAAAACCCTAATTCCAACCTTTATCTGGATGTCCAAATGAATTATAGGTCGTCGAGAACCCTTGGCCAACTCTCACACACCTTAAACCCACCTCTGTAGTGCTATTGAATGCCCAGACACTTGGTCTGACGTCCAATTTCTATAGAATAACCAAGACAGAACCTTGAATCCTTCCTTACTCTGATTGGATGCCCAGACAACAAGTCTGGAATTCTGATTTTTGAGTATAAGACGTCTAATTCAATTCTTGGTCGTCTGGAACTATTATCCGATTTCTGTTTTGAGATTCAAGCCTTGATCTTGGATCTCTAGCTCCCTAAACCCATTTCCAACCCCATAGGAACCTAAATTAACGTACCCCAACCATAGTACATCACCTCTAGACCTTCCTAAGGACCTAACTAGGTCCTCAGTAAACCTAATTGACTTAGATCATAGTCAATTACCATTGCCTAGTCAATTGGACTCATAGGGTCCAATTGAGATCAGATCTCAACCCACACAAGTCCAATTGGACACAGGGAGAGTCTAATTGACATAAGCCCAACCTAATTGAGTTAGTTCACTCTTAATTAGGTTCACACCCAGTCAATTTTGCAATTCCTCCTGAGCAATTAGGGTTTGCAACCCTAATTTAAGGCCTACACCAACTTAAACCCCTTTGGACCTAACCTAGACCACTTAGCGACATAGGGCACGGCCACACACTCACACACACACACCCATTCATGCACACACACTCATCTACAGTTCTCTAGAACTCTCTTCCAAAGGTGGTGCCACTCTTGGTTGCCAAAATTAGTAACCAAGAGCCATTCAAATTGTAATCCACTTTTTATTGATTTAAGAACTACTTCTCTCTCTCACTTGGCCAGCCACTTATGGGGCTCTCTCTAGAGAGTTGCACACTTCTCTAGAGAGTCTCCCTGAGGTCTATAAAAAGACCAAATGGATGGCCATTTGCACCCATCCTATTCTTGGCACTCATTCACACTTATGTTAGCTACATTCATCTCCATTCCACCTCCATGAGTTGTGCACCATGGCTACCACCATCTCCACGCCAGGATGTTGGATCACCTCTCTAACCTCTCTCCAAGCACCGGCCTAAGCACCATTGGCCTCCCCTCCTTCTCCTCTCAACCATTCAAAGGCCATCGGAGCCCAACTCCGAATGTCCTTATTTTCTACTAGATTAGTAGCTAGTTCTTCATATTTACATGCTTTCATTTACTGCTTAGTAGTGTAGCTCTTATTCTCCCCCAATGATTTATGCAAAATCCCCACATAGATTCATGTATGCGATCATTTTCTTTTAGCTAGATTGATGTTTTTAAGCTTTCCTCTATAAGCTTTCCACGAGTTCCATGTTGCAAAGACCATGATGAATGAATGAAAGATCTTTTATATATATATATCTCTATGTTGAGAATCACCATGAGCTTATTGCAATATATTTTGTGCGATTAAAGTTGCCTACTTTTAACTTTTGATATTCATGCAACTAAGCATGTCGTGCTTAAATAGGTAATTACCATAAACCACCATGCGATTTTAGGCAAGTAGGGCGAAAAATATTGATTTCAAATATGCATAAATGCCTCCCAGAGACGAACGACTGGGACTCAAGTCTCGTTATCTTTATATAGATACTTTTCTGTTTGATCGTATTGGTCACTATACTACAATGCATTTTCCCATCAAAATGCGCTTTATGAGTCACAACAGTCAAGTCTGGATCTTAGTTGGTCCTTGAGTACCTCTAAGTCTACTATCAGCATTCTAACCTAATCAAAAAGAAAAAGAAAAAAAACACCTATAATAAATTATGATAGAAATCATGGTCTAGAACAGAAGTTAAAATCTTAAAATTTTGCTAAGGGACTAGCAAAAGCTAGGCATGGGGGTATGATGGGAACACCACCATGAGCCCTAACTAGCTCATTTTGACATATAAAGGAAAATAAAAGCTCCTACTTAATCAAGTGAAGGGCCTAACTCAAGGAATAATTAGGTTGAAAGAAAGGCAAGAAACAAAGGGTAAAACTGTAATTTTACCATTGCAGTACAGCAACAGGATTTCTTAGGGGTTAAACATGGGTCAATCGGTCTTAACAAGATAAAAAGTTGGATGGTTCAATCAGAAAAGGGTTAATGTAAGATCTGGGAATTAAATGTCATCCTGTAACCCTAAAAGAAACCCACTTAATTCAATAAGGTTCTGGTCAAGATAAAAATCAACTAAACCCTCTAAAATCCATGGAAAAATATCCTCTATGGTTTATAACCTTCAATTTGACCTTTAGAACCTATTTTGTCCTAAATAGGGGTCCTAGTCAAATATTTACCCTAAATTGGGTTTTTATGAAAAATACCCAATCAAACATGGTTAAACCTAAAATCCAACTTCGCCATTGGATTCCTTGGGTCAAAATTAGATTTATACCAAAATTTGAACCTAACAGGAGTTCACCATGACCTACTTTGCAAAATAGTCCAACCTAATTACATTTCTGCCCCCAACATTTGAAAACCTTGCAAAAACCCCTAGCTTCCTCATCATTCTTTGCAATTAGGTCCCTTCATCATTACAGCAAAGGAATCCTACTCTGGCGAGCATTCAAGAGGGACGTCTCCTTGATTCCTCAGAGAATCCCTCTCAAATTTAAAAGGGAGATTCTCTAAGGAATTTCTGATCGAGTGAACCCCATTTTGCGCTCAGATTCCCACCCAAACTCTCATGCGAATGCATGAGAGATATGGGTATCTCTCAACCTTCCAAGTCTGACGAGGTTTCCATGCTTGGAAGCTTGCCTTCCAAGCACAAAGCCCTATGTCCGTGACTATAAAACATGCCCCAAGTCCTCCCGATCATCCTAAGCTTGATATGGCTGAAGAATCCCTCAGAATTCCTCCTTTTCCCTCTCCGGCCAAGAAGCCTGCAAGCTCTAGTGACTCTTCCTCCCTCTTCTCATCGCTCTGCTACCATACCAGTGGCAGAGTCTTCTCCCACTCATTCTTCCGCGTCGCACTATACTTACACCCGCATCTTCATCCCTCTCGTCGTTGTTGCCTCTTCATCTCAGGGCCTTCGTCTCCGGCGATGGCAGATATGCGCCCTCCGCTTCCCCCTTCATCCATTGACTCGCAGATAAGTTCACTTCTCTCTTCTCTTCATTTTCCCCTTCTTTATTTCCCAAAACAACCCTTGACCACCACAGACCACCCTCACCTTCTTCACCTCTGACAGACCACCGGTGATGGCACATCCACCACTCCATACACCCACACACCTTGCCAACTACTGTAGAAGCACCACCACCATCCACTAATCAACTTCCACCTCTCCATCGACTACCACACGCACCAAACACTTCCCCCGAACTACCCCACATTCACGGCCACAGAACGACCTAGGCACGCATGCCTACGTCATCCCACACCACGCCACCCACTGCACCACCTTTGCCATGTCATGACGAAGCTTTCCAAGTGTTTTGACAGGGCTGTGAGGTTGTATTCGTGATTGACAGGTCGAACCCCCATCTGCCATTGGAGTAGGAGCAAAGCTTGCCTGCAAGCTCACTCCATGTAGCCCCACTCAAGGAGACCAATTCCAAGGTGCACGGAAGTCCTTTGCGAACGACTTGCACCAGCAGTTGGAGTCCCAGGGCACCAGAGCTCAGCAATTAGGAGACACCCCCTACGGGTGCACACGGAGGAGCGGGTGGGACTTTTAGTCCCACCTCGGTAAGTTTTGAGCTTCCTGTGTGATATAAGTTGTTTTTATGTTTTAGGCTTTTTGCCTCCTAAGATGGGGTGAGGTCCCCTCACCCACTCGCCTCGTCCGTGCCTACCACTACGTAGACCTAGCTGCCTGACCCAATTACCCAGCACTCTTCGCGCATCACCCATGCTGATGCACCTAGACCCAGGTGCGCTAAACTCGACCCATTTACCTGAGAAAGGCTCTAGGAGAGCGAGCCTAAGAGAGAAAAGAGAGAGAGAATTCACGGGGGAGGGTAGGGGTAGGTTTTGCACTTCTATGCAGGGAAAGGAAGAAGGAAGAGGAAGCTGAAGAAGGAAGAGCTAAGGAAGGAAAGCTTTAGAAGAAAAAATTACAGGGGGAAGTTAAGGCAAAAAATGGACCAAGGAAGGAGAAGGCACAATTGAAGAAAGAAGTGGACTCTGAAGGGAAGCCAAAGAAGAGAAGGAAGGAGCCACAGAGAAGGCAGAGCTGAAGGCGCGGTTAATGAAGAAGAAAGCTGAACGAAGGAGAAGTTAGAGAAAGAAGAGAGAAGGCAGGGCTGAAGTCAGAGAAAGAAGAGCAAACAAGAAGACATCAGAGGAAAGAAAGAAGAGAAGAAAGAGAAGCTAAGGCCAGCACACAATGAAGAAGGAAGAAGAGAGCTCAAGAAAATCCAAAGAAGAAGAAGCTAAAGTCTGAAGCAGAAAGAGAAAGAAGAAGAGAAAGCCTAAGCTAGAAGCATTTGATTTTTACATTTATTCATAGTTTTAAGCTTCTATATACATTGAAACTAGTTGTATTGCTTCATAATTTGGTTGAACATCTCATTGATTAAATTGAAGTTGTGTTCTTAGTTTTTAAATCCCAATTTGCTCCCCGTGTTTGACCTCGGATTCTTGGTTTTTTGAGTAATAATTCTCACTTGTTTTTCGAAGCGATTTCGACTATACTGCAATGCAATATTTACAAACCCAATTTTGCTTTCGCATAAACACAGGCGTTACTGATGATGCTCAAATATGGACCCTCTTTCCTTTCTCCCTCAAGGACAAAGCCATGTATTGGTATCATACCTTTGATGATATTAACACTTGGGATGCCCTGAAGAAGGAGTTTTTGAAGAAGTACTTCCCCATGAGAAAAATAAATCACTTTAGGAGGGAAATTATGAGCTTTGCTCAAAAGGATGGGGAAGCTTTACATGATGCATGGGAGTGCTTTAATGACCTGTCGAGACTTTGCCCACATCACCAGGTGCCTAAGTGGCAACTGGTTGAAAGGTTCCACACCGGACTTAATGATTCGCATAGGCAGACTGTGGATGGAAGGAGCCTTTCTATCTAAGACTGAAGTTGAAGCTTGGAACCTTTTCGATACTTTGAGTGAGAATTCTTTTCACTTGAATTCTACCTACATGGATAGAAAACCCTCTCATGCAAAGAAAGTTGGTGGCGAATGAGGCAAGGGACACCTAGAATTTAGCCTATCAGATTCAATTGTTGAATCAAAACATGGAAATGCTTATGTCGAGCCTGGGCTAATTTGTATCTAACACCTCCACATCCCAAGCTTCTGAATGCTCCATTTGCCAAGGCAATACACACGCCACTGTGGATTGCCACTTGTCCTCCCAATTTCCTGAGCTTGTATAGGAAGATCTGAATGTCACTCAAGGGTTTCATCCTAGACCTCGTAATGACCCTTTTTCCAACAAGTATAATGAGGGATGGAAGAATCACCCAAACTTTTCCTGGAGACAAGGGAATGTTTCAAATTTAGGGAATTATAAACCACAACCCTTTCAAAATCAAAAAATGAACCAACCTCAAACCTTTGCCCAACCTATGACCTCTTAGATGGATGAATTGAAGGCAATGTTGAGAACTATGCAAGAAAGTCAAAGTGCCATCATTCAATCTCATGACAAGGCTATACATGAGATGCAATCACAAATAGGACACCTTGTTAAGGCTGTTAGACAAAGGGAAACAAGGAAGCTTCCCAATGTTGTTGAGGAGAATCCTAAAGGAAAAGGGATTGTCTTTAGGGAGCATGCTCAGGCAGTGACTATTCCGAGGAGTGGGAAAGAAATTTCCAAACCTGATGCTCCTATAGTCTCACCCTCTGAAAAAACCATCCCCCTCAACTTTCACCCCCATCAGACAAGACTTGCCCAAATCACCTCTGCTTGAAATCACCTCACCGGAAGAAGTTTCCCTCGTTCCACCCCTTACTCAACATGACAACCCTTCCACCCGAAGATTGGGAGTGCCCTTTCTAGAGCACTTATCCACCTCTGGGCAGACTTCTGTTGGCTCATCTGGAGGCAAAGATAAGATAGATGAGATCATTGAAACTTTCAAGCAAGTACAGATTAACCTGCCTTTGCTTGAAGCTACCAGGCAGATTTTGTCTTATGCATGCTTCATAAAGGACCTGTGCACGAAAAAGTGGCAATCTCGAAAATAGGACCAATCAAAAGTTGTCCTGCCTGATTCTATTAGCTCAATTGTTCAACATGGCACACCCCCGAAACTTAAGGACCTAGGAGCCCCATACATCTCAGTGGTTATTGGTGACTTACAGATTGATGAAGCTCTACTTGATCTAGGTGCGGGGGTGAACATCCTTCCGAGCTACATGTATGAACAACTTGGGGGAGGCAATCTGAAGCCTAGCCCTGTAATCATCTAAGTTGCTAATCGATCACTTAAGACACCGTGGGGAATTTTGGAAAATGTGCTCGTGAGAGTGGAGGATTTCTTTTTCCCCGTTGACTTCTTAGTTTTGGACACTGACCCTACCAACAATCCAACCAAGCCCATCATCATTTTGGGCTTCCCCTTCCATGCAACTTCGCATGCTTCAATCAATTGCAATACTGAGGCATTGATAATGGGCTTTGGGAACAGGAAAATCTGGCTTAATGTGTTTGATGCTTATAAACAAGCCAGGCTTGAGGATTATTCTCAAGTTGAGGTGATAGATGACCTGATTGAAGAGGCAACCCCTGAAATGTTATGTGATGACCCCCTTCAACATGTCATGCTAAATGAGCATTCCCATCTCTTGGAGGAATCTGAAGGGGATATACTAGAACTTGAGGAGTTGCTGGGTGTTTATGTTGAGTCTCTTTCCCCATCATCTCTGCCCAAGGTAGATATGCTACTTGAGATGGGGACATCTATTATGAAACCCTCAACCATACAAGCCCCCGACCTTGAGTTGAAACCCCCCCTGACACTCTCAAGTACGTCTTCTTGGGTGCTAATGATACGCTCCTCATTATCATTTCGGCTGTGCTATCTGAGGCACAAGGGGGAGCCCTGATTGAATGCATGTCTAGGCACAAGGAAGCTATTGCTTGGAGCATTGTTGACATTAAGGGTATAGACTCTACACTCTGCATGCACCACATTTATACTGATGATTCCATCAATCCATTTAAGGACATGCAGAGACGTCTGAACCATAATATGAGGGAAGTGGTTAAAAAGGAATTCCTGAGGTGGTTGGACACTAGGATCATATATCCCATTGCAGATAGTAAATGGGTAAGTTCTATTGATGTTGTGCCAAAGAAGTAGGCTTTACTGTGGAATTTAATGACCAAGGTGAACAAGTTGTGACTAGACCCTTAATTGGATGGAGGGTCTGTATTGATTACCGCAAGCTGAACACCACTACCCAGAAGGATCACCTTCCTTTGCCTTTTATTGATCAAATTCTTGAGAAATTGGCAGGGAATAAGTACTATTGCTTTCTCGATGGACATTCTCGGTACAACTAGGTTGCAGTCTTCTCAGATGACCAGGAGAAGACGATGTTCATGAGTCCTTACGGTACCTTTGCATTCAGGTGTATGCCACTTGGATTATGCAATGCCCCTACAACCTTCCAGTGGTGTATGATGTCCACTTTTTTAGACAGGATTGACGAGTGTGTTGAAGTGTTTATGGATGACTCTCTATTTATGGCTCGTCTTTCGACCAGTGTCTCCTGCACCTAGTGAATGTGTTGAAGTAATGTAAGGAGACTGGTTTAGTCCTTAGTTATGAGAAAAGCCACTTCATGGTATAGAAAGGAATTGTACTTGGGCATGTTATGCTTGAGCGAGGCTTGGAAGTAGATAAATCCAAGATTGATTCTATTTCCAAACTCCCATTGCCCACGAATGTCAAACAAATTAGATCCTTTTTGGGCCATGCCATCTTTTATAGGAGCTTTATTAAAAATTTCAGTAAAATTTCTAGGCCACTTTGTGACCTATTGGTGAAGGAATCTTCCTTCAATTTTGATTCAAAGTGTGCCGAGGCGTTTCAAACTCTGAAGGAGACCTTGATCTCTGCATCTATTCTTTGAGCTCCTGATTGGACACTCCCATTTGAGCTGATGTGTGATGCTTCGGATTATGTAGTGGGAGCAGTCCTTGGACAAAGGGTTGAGGGAAGACCTCGTGTGCTACATTATGCCAGCAAGACTTTAACCGAACCATAGCAAAACTACATCATCACTGAAAAGGAATTACTTGCTGTAGTTTTTGCTCTGGAGAAGTTTAGGTTTTATCTTTTTGGGTCTAAGGTGGTTATTTTCATTGATCGTGCGGCAGTGAAACATCTCATTATTAAGAAAGATTCTAAGCCATGTCTGATTAGGTGGATCCTACTCCTTCAAGAATTTGACTTGGAGATACATGAAAAGAAAGGAGTAGAAAATGTTGTGGCTGATCACTTGTCTTGCCTTCCACTTAATGACTCTCTATCTGGAGACATTCGCGAGACATTTCCTGATGAAACCCTTATGGTGGTAATACCAACTTTACCTTGGTATGGTGATAACATCAATTACTTGGTCACTGGAGAAACTCTTGGCTCTTGGGATGAGCAGAAAAGGAAGAGATTCATTTCCCAAGCTAGATACCTTCATTGGGAAGAGCCTGAATTATTTAGAATTGGACAAGACCAAGTATTGAGACGATGTGTACCTGAAGAGGAACAACAAAGTGTGCTGAGTTTTTGCCATGAACTTCATTTTGGAGGACACTTTGGTGCTAAGAAAACTGCTTTGAAGGTTCTCCAGTACAGTTTTTGGTGGCCTTCATTATTTAAGGATTCTCATAATTTTGTTAAGGCCTATATTAGATGTCAACAGACTGGAAGGATTGGGAAGAGGAATGAGATGCCTCAACACCCTATTCAATCTGTTGAAATTTTTGATGTGTGGGGAATTGACTTTATGGGCCCCTTCCGTTCATCCCATGGTTATGAATATATATTGGTGGCAGTTGATTATGTCTCAAAATGGATAGAGGCCATTCCTATGAGCACAAATGACCACTCTATGGTTTTGAAATTTGTGAAGGCCAATATCATATCTCGTTTTGGCTGCCCCAAGACCATTATAAGTGATGGGGGACCTCATTTCCAAAACCACCACTTCAATTGGCTACTCAGGAGTCTGGGAGTGACTCACAAGTTCGCTAACCCTTACCATCCTTAGATGAGTGGCCAGGTTGAAGTGTTGAGTAGGAAGATAAAGAACATTTTATAAAAGACCATTAGACCTGATAGGAAAGACTGATCCCAAAAGCTTGATGATGCTTTGTGGGCATATTGAACGGCCTATAAGACCCCTTTGAGTACATCTCCCTTTCGGATTGTGTATGGGAAAGCATGCCATTTACCCATTGAGTTGGAACATAGGGCACTTTGGGCTATTCGAGGTTTTAACATGGATTTAGAAAAGGCGGGTAAGGCACAACTTCTGGAATTTAGTGAGCTTAAGGAGTTGAGGAATGATGCTTATAACACCTCTCAATCCTATAAAGAGAGAACTAAGGTTTTGCGTGATAAGTATATCCTTAGAAAGACCTTTGAGCCCAACCAACAGTCTGGGTTTTCAATTCTAGACTTAAGCATTTTCCAGGGAAATTAAAACTTCGTTGGAATGGGCCTTACATAATCACTAAAGTGTTTCCACATGGAGTTGTGGAGATTAAAAGCCCTTCCTCTTCAGCAACTCCTTTTATCGTCAACGGTCAACGGTTAAAGCCATACGTTATTTGGATGGCCATCTAGTTGACGAGGTCACTCTTGAGGAGCCTTAGCTCCTGTCATTCTTCGCCTTAGGTTATATTTTCCTTTAACTATTTTCTTTCCAGTGAGGACATTGTTTGAACCAGGCATGGGGGAGAGGACCTAAGGCATCTGTTTATAGCATGTCTACATTTTGCATTCATTCATGCATATTGCATTCAAAATATATATATATGTATATATATCATGTACTATTGAGCTTAACTGGCTGGGCCCTGCATTCTTAAGCAAACCAGAACTTTTGGTTAGACTAAGTCGATTCTAGGTGTCGAACTATAGAAGCTAAGTGAGCTACTAGCTTTAGATCTTTAGTGTCCTTTGTGGACTTAAAAACTTAAGTAGGAGTTAAGTTGCGGACCATTCCTCAAGAGGTTGAGGAAGGAAAGTTAGGGATTGTGTTAAAGGCTGGGTAGTACCTGGAATCCTGTTCGACCTTTTGGTTTACGAGTCCTTGTAACCTAAGCATCTAAATTTCACACACACTTGGTCTTGTGTAAGTGATCACCCAAATTCATTTCTTTAAGAAAAGTTGGTTCTCTTAGTTTTGACTTAGGAGAAGCTTAGAAACACAATTTGACTAGAAGAGTTCCTGCCCCAGGAGAGGTGGAGTATATACTTACCTTGAGGATGCAATGATAACATGTTACCTCCTCGGCGCTTGTCTCTTAGGATATCCATCCTACTGGGGGCAGGTAAGCGCATTGTGTGGTTCAGGTACCATGGGCGGCCGTATCTCGTAGTGCTGATTACCACAGGCCTGAATTCACTTAAGAAATCCATGGGTGATACTATCTCGAAGTGTCGATTGGCAGGAGTTCTTGGGTTCGCTATGGGTGGTGCTATCTCGAATCATGGAAAGCCAGACACCCTTTGAGGTATGGTGATGGGGACAATGAATCTAATGCAGACCGTGTTGATAGCTAATCCAAGGTTAGACTTAGAGGAATCAAACAAAAAAATATATATTAAAAAAAAATTCTTTTTCCTCTCTAGGTTGGCAATCATACCAACCTCAAATAACTCAAACCAATGCACATGCACGGATGCTTTAATCACAGGGATCAATAAACCCTAGGTTAGAGTTAGAAATCAGGGAAACTTGTGCCTGCAACTCATCTTTAACCGACCTAATCTGTAACTTAGCAACTACTTGAGAACCTTAGGTCTAAAGTTTGAACTTAACATGCTTCTAAAGGAAGACCGATTGGGTTGGCTAGTCTACTTGGAGTGTTAGGTTATTTCTTAGATTTGCTAGGGACTAGCAAAAATCAGGCATGGGGGTATTTGATTAGCCCATATTTGTAGGCTATTTAAGTATTTAAGTGCCTCTCGATATTAAGTTAATTTTAACATTTAGATAGCATACAATATGATGTAATTAAATTAATTCATATTTTTAGCTTAAGTGCATAATTCATGTGTGGCATCCATATCTAACCTAGGATTGCATACATTTGATTAGTTAATTAATTAGGTGCATTACATACATTATTTTAATTAACATAGAAGTTAAGGAGTTATGTATAAATAATCCTAATTATTTTATTATTTTTCTTCTTCTCCTTTTTGCAAGGTAATTGCTCCGTCTCTGCCTCCTCCTGTGCATTCACTCGACGGTGGCCTGCTTGAATTTCAAAATATTTGTAGTTATGGCTACAAAGGAGGAGGAATGGCTGCCATTCAGAGGAGGCCACCACCACTTTCCTCACTGTGCAAAGAACCTAGTTTCTCACCCGCTCCTCACCACCGGCCTCAACTGCGGCAGCACGACTTCACCACAGTGGGCTTGTGGTATGACAGCCCACACTGCCAATCAGAGTCACTACATCACCGTGCTTCTTCTTCATCAGCTTCTCCACCACCAGCACCATCCCCGTGCACGTCCCTTTCCAAGCGCAGGCACCGCCCTCCAGCACCCGCCGCATGCCTGCCCCTCGCAGCAACCCACCCATGGGCAGAGCACACTGCACCTCCGCCTGAGCCTCTATTGCTGCACCTTTGCCAGCAACAACTCCCCTCGTCGCGCCTAACCTCCAGCTGCATGCACCACGTGCAGCACCACCCTCCAGCACCATAGTGCATAGCACCTCCCTTCAGCTCCACGCACGCAGTCACCTCCTGCAGTAGTGGCATTCCTGCGCCCACCCCTTTGCGTGCATCCACACCTCTACCTGCAGCATGGACCAAGCACTTCTCTGCACGCATCCGCACCTCCAACCGTGTGCCCTCCAGCAGCTCAGCCTGCGCTCCCTCTAGCGGCTTCGCCAGAGCACAGGGTGCGCCGCACCATGCGTGTGCATCCCCCTGTGCTCCTCCTTGCCTCAAGCCTTGTGTTGAACTGCTACACCAGTAGCCACAACAACCACAACTGACCACTCCTCACCGCCCCGCCGTCGACTCCCACCACCATTTTCCACGAGACCACCACCATTGGAAGCGGCGTGGCTCCTTCTCCCTTTGGCGAGCTCCTCCCCTTCGACCATCACCCCTCGTGTGCACTCACGACAAGGAAATGTTTTCCCCTATTTTTCCTGCCTCGTATTTGTTTTTACATTGCAATGCCATTTTGGATTCAATAAATTTTAGGTTATTGTTATTATAATGGTAGTCATTTTGTTAAGAAGGCCCTCCTCTTTTGCATTATTATTATTTCAGCATATCATGTCATAGATTAACTTAATCTAAAGGGGATTTTAACTTGATTTTTTTGGGGGAAATAAATAGTGAACGTTTGTCTATAACCTGTGCGAGTTTAAATAGGCTATTGCCTCCCTGTGGATACGACCCACTCTCTCGAGTGGTTTATTTTAACTGTTTTGTTAAGCAGTTTTCCACCACTTTGATACTAGAATGACAAATCATCTTAATCATATTATTCGAAAGTGAAAATCGTCTTACCACCCCCCAAGGGCTTGCCAAGGAGGACACCATTTTGGAGTAGCTATTCAAGGAAGGAGAAGAAGGAAAACATCTTTTTAAGCCCAGGTGGAGCTGAGCTTGGAGCAAGAATCCTCTCTCTTCTTCACCAACATCATCATAGGAGGATTTTTGTTTTCTTTTATTTTCATTTGTTAGAGTAGAAACAGTCCTCTACTTTTACTTTGTAAAACAAATTTTCTCAATTAAAGTTGGCTTTCTTCAATTGTGTTGCATCTTTCTTTGTGGTTTCTAGCAATTTTCACTCTCTCTCTAATTACCCTACACCTCCACGTGCCTAGGGTAAGTTTATAGAGAATAATAGCTTGTCACTTCAGTTTTAGGATTTGCAATTTAGGTGTGTTTGTTTCCCTGATTTCAATTGTGTATTTGCCCGTTACTTCAAAATACAAAAAAGTCTTACATTAAAAATTCCCAAAAAGAAAGTTGATTTCCTCTTTGTTAAGCAAGATTTTTAAAATTGCATTTCCACCTCCTTGGATGACCCTAGATACCCTACTATCTAGGTTTTAAAAATTTTGAAACCGATTACGAAATTATGTGTTGCAACGACTTAAACTCTAGTTTTAACAAATCATTCATTCTTCTCATCATCAGCGAAATCCATGACTTGGAGCCTTGTCTTCCATTAAAATCTCTTCCAGACTATCCATCTGACCCAACCACTATATTTTCACCCCACCCTTGCACACGAACTTCACCTAAACCTCATCATTTCTCTCTCACTCCCTTTCCATTGGACCTACTACCAAGCCTACCCGAGTATGGAAATCATCATGAACTCAAACTATGGCCAGACTTGGGCCGTTCTTACATTTTTCCATCTCATTTTCATCCCTATATTTTTTACCAATCATCTTTTAGGGGATCAAAAGGAAGAACTTTTTCTTGAGGGCATTCATGTGTCCAATTTTCTACATGATTGTCCATCTTCCGTGCATCACTTCATGCTTGGCTAAATAGGCGTAAAAGATAGCACTAGATGGGTGGTAACCCATCGTTTTTCCTTCTTTCCTTTTCTCTTTCTTTTTTTAGCTTTTGACCATCCTAAACCCAACCACTTTTCACCAAGGTGACCTCTTTTCCCTCTTAATGCATGAGGACATTAGATTTCATAAGCATGGGGGGGTGTTTTTCAATTGTGATGATCGATTTAGGATTTTCAAAATCTAAAAATATGCAATTTTTCTTTCACATGCATCTCATTATAAAAAAAAATGTCATAAAACTCTTTGCCGAAAATTTTTGAAAATCGAGACTAAGGTTGAAGGATTCATTTTTTGGTATAATGGGATTTAATCTTTAGCAAACTCAGGACTAGAATGAGGACCCAACTTTTAGAATTTCTGGGTCTATTCTTAGACTAGGCTAAGTATCTTTCTCTAAATTCTACTTGAACTCATGATGATTCAGGTGACCTGATCTCTTTTTGTGACCTGGAAATTACTTGACTTAGTTTTCGACCGAAAAGTTTGGATCTCTTGCAAAAATTCATGTGTCAAATTTTTCACACAGCCAACACCTAAAAATAAATTAGAAAAATTAGAAAAGCCCATTGTTTAATCTTGGTAAAATCCAAAGTAGATGATTGGTTTGAGATCTCGCCGCTGAGGAGGAAAATGCCCCTTTGAGGACATGATGTCAACCTGTTACTGCCTCAGCATTGCTCTATATCTATATTTCATATTTTTAGATGGAGCATTAAGGCACATTTTGTATCTCAAGTTTCTTAGACGATGCTCTACCCATAGTGTTAGAGCAAGAGCTTGAGTTTGCTTGGAGTGCCCCTTTACACCACATTGTGTTTTGGGGTTGTGAGCTCCTGGGTGGTGTCTTGGAGAGTACTATCTTGAAGTGTTGGTGCCAGAGCCCCCTAAAGGATTGGCAATGGGAATGATGATCCAGACACATCTATTGTAGGATTAAGCTAGGAGTAAGCAAGGGGGAGAAGACAAAAACAAAAGAGTTTAAAAAACACAACCTTATAAATATCCTTATAAATGTTGGAAATGTTTTAAAAGATTGTGCAAGTTGCGAGTCGAATTCAAGAGCCAAGCAAATCCTAACTACAAAATGATTTCGGGTCATTTGAATTAACAAGGAGTTAACTTGTGAATTTTTGAAGGATACATTGATCTCGATTCTTCTAACTCTTGGATCTAAAGATGAATCCTGACATTTAATGTCTAACAAATGCTGTACCTTTCATGTTTTCAATCAACCAAGGTCCCATAATCTTTTTCTCCTCAAAAGTAAAAAAATTAGACTTTCCTAAATATCCATTTTGTGAAAATAGTTTTGCTAAGAGAGTAGCAAAAGATAAGAATGGGATCTGATAAATGCCAGTTTATTATCATTTTTATGCCCTAAAGTAGATCTAGCTCTTAGGGTTTTAACTTTGCAAACATACTTTCGAGCTGCATTTTGGCATTTACCTAGGATAGGCATACATTACATTTTAGTTGTATTTTTGATGTGTTTACTTGCATGTCAAGGATAGATAGAAAGTTAGATCCTACATAACTTGGCACTCAGAAAGGCAGAACATGAAGAAGAAGCTCATTTCAGATGGATCCCAGCTAGATCCAGCTCATCCTAGCTAGATAAACTTATCTTTAGCTCCATTAAGGTCATCTCCGCTGAAGGGTAGATCTAGCTAGTTCGCCTTAGCTCCATCCAGCTCGCCTTAGCTACATAGCAGCTCAAACTAGCTCAAGTAAGTTGCTCCCAGCTCCATTCCAGCTCCTCTAGCCCAGAACAGTTCACTAGAAGCTCAACCTGATGAAGACTAGCCACTACCTAGACCTGGTCAACTGAAGATGACCTCAACCAGCTCAGGCTAGCTCAAGTAAAACTCTTGGAGGATCAACTCTGCTCAACTTACTTGAGCTAAGCTACTTGACCTAAGCTAGCTATTCAAGCTTGCTAGGTATTCTCTGGGAAGGCTAGACCTAGCTCACCTCAGCTTATATCAAGAGAAGCCAGCTCATGTTAGGTTGGCTTAGTAGCTAACAAAGAATTAGCAAGCTGAGGCAGTGAAGGTAGCTCCCTGTAGCTCTCTTCAGCAGCCACCAACTCCAGTGCAACTCAAGACAGCTTCCTCCAGCTCCTCTCCCTCAAAACCCTAGCTCTCTCTACCTCCAGTCGTACTCCCTACTAGCTAAGCTAGCTAAGTTGGCTTAGCTTAGCTAAGACCACCACCATGGCACCAAAAACCTAACCCTAGCTCACCCAACTTAACTTCAGCTCGCAAGCTTACTAAGCTACACCAACTAGGCCACCTAAGCTTCTCTACTCCTAACTTAGTTTTAGTACCAACAATAGGCACCCCTTGGCCCCTCAACCACCACCAAAAGCCACCACTAAAAGTGGTGCCAACCCACCATAACAACCCCATGTTTTGGTGGAAAAAGGATGGGGTAATCCTAGCCCTACACATCACCTTCCAAGCCATCTCCACCATCCCTTTTCCCTCCAAAACAAGCCCTTCTAGAACCTACACCCTTTTTCTCCAAAAGCATGCACTCTTACACCCATGAACGTCCACAAAAGGGTGGATTCCACCCAAAACCACCACCTCCCACAACCCTTGAGATGGCGCCAACTCTTGGTGGCCATAGGATCACCTAACTACCTCTACCATTCAATCCTAACCCTACATCCAAAGGTCATGCCAACCCCCTCCTTCATTCCTATATCTACCACCCTTAACCACCAACATAATCTCATATCCTCCCTTAGTTTAATTTCTATTAATATCCACCTACACCTATGGCCAAGGAAGAAGAGAAGAAGATCAAGAGGGAAACCTACCTGCCCCCTTGGTGCCTGATTGCATTTTTCCATGGTTTATAAAAGTAATGTTTTAAGTAGCTGCAATGCACAAAAATAGATTCGCTTTTGAATTTATAAGCCTAGATAGGGAAGTATCTAAGGCCATCCAAGGAGGCAATATGCTGCAAAATCGAATATCTTGCTTGGAAATGAAAATCAACTTTCCTTTTGGTCTTTTCAAATTTATATTTTTTATGTTTTGAAATAACGCAGGTGATACGTGACTTATTCACGGAAAAGCAACTAACACCAACAATCACTAAGGTAGAAACTAAGTGACAAATAATTCTTCTCCCTAAGCTCACCCTAGGCACGTGGAGGCCTAGAGTAATTAGGGAGAGGGAGTGAAGAGTGCTAGAGACAAAGAAAACAAATGTGACAAGAATTGAAATGAAGGCAACTTGAATTGATAGAAACTTGTTCTACACAAAACACGTAGATGAATGCTTGTACTCTACTTGAAAATGCAAGAAAATAAAAGCACAAATCCTCTAGATAAAAATCATGAAGAAGATTGGGCTTCTTGCTCCAAGCCAAGCAGCTCCTTGACTTGAAAAGTGGGCCCCTTCTTCTCCTTCCTTGAAAGGCACCTCTAGGAAGGTGTCGTCCAAGATAGTTGCAAGCCCAAGGGGGGGTGTGCACTTGCTTCTCCCAAGGGTGGACATCCACCCAAAAGGCTCCTCCTTTGCCTGGCCGTCCTCCTAGTTATGGAATGCTCCTACTCCATGGCATGGCACAAGGTGAAGGAATGAGAAGAAGGCATCAAGGGGGCGAGTGATGCGCCCCCTTATTCTTCTTCTCTCTTCCTTCTCCTTGGGCGTAAGGTGTAGGTGGAAAAACTAAAGAGAGGATGATTTATGATAGTGGGGGTATATATAAGGTTTAGGAGGGGAGGGGTTGGGGTGGACACATGTAGGGCTAGGATGGGATTGCAAGGTGGTTAAGGGTGGTTATAATGATCCAATGGAGGGGGATATTTGGTGCCACCTAAAGTGGTGCAAAGGGGGTAGTTATGGTGGACAAAGGACACCTAAAAGTGGTGCCACTTTTGGCTTCTAGAAGGAGGTGTTTTGGAACCAAGAATCAAGGGTGGAGATGAGTTGGTTGGTGAAGTATAGGGTAGTGAGTGGAGGTCATTTTGGTGCCAAAAGGAGGGGGTTCTAGAAGGGTTAGTTGGAGCCAAAATAGGTGTCACTTGGTGGTGATTGAGGGGTGAAAGGGTGGCTAGGTGATGGCGTCAACTTGGAGTATGGTGGAGCTAGCTTAGGTGAGCTTAGGTAGGGTTTAGTTGGTGGAGCTAGTTAAATAGGGTTTTAGGGTATTGGATTGCCAAGGGAGCTGGAGCTTAGCTATCTTAGCTCGTAGTAGAGTATAGGAGGCAGTTGGAGCTAGGGTTTGAGGGAGGAGCTGGACAGAAGAAGTCTGGAGCTGAACTAGAGCTGGCAGCTGCTGAAGAGGGTGGCATGGAGCTAGTTTAGCTGGCTTAGCTTGCTAGTTCTTTGCTAGCTGCTAAGCCAAGCTAAAGCAAGCTGGCTTCTGGTGAAAGGAGCTAAGGTGAGCTTGGTCTGATGCTCCCGAGGAGGACCTAGCAAGTTGAGGTAGCTAAGGTTGCTTGGCTCAACTATGTTTAGGGAAGCTGAGTCCTCGGGAGTTGGACATGAGCTTCTTGTGATAGGATGAAGTCATCTTCAGCTAGCTGGAGTTGAGTGGAGCTGGATGTAGCTGGTCTTGAGTTGAGGTGAACTGCAGTTAACCTAGTTGAGCTAGCTAGATCTCCCAGTGAACTAATGGGAGCTGAGATGAGCTAGACTCAGCTAAGTTGGGCTGGATCATAGCTGACTTGAACTATGGTGAGCTAAGATGAGCTCTCTTGAGCTGCCATTCAGCTGAGATGAGCTGAATGGAGCTAGGATGAGCTAACCCTAGTTCAAGTGCACTGGATTCCAGCTATGGTGAGTTGGATCAAGCTGAGTTCTAGCTAGTTTTAGCTTCTCCTTCAGCGGTTGCCTTCCTGAGTGTTAGGGTTTTAGGGATCTGACAATTGTTAATCCCTAACACTCACAAAAACACATTAAAAAGGTAATAAAATATAGAATGCATGCCTAACATAATTGATGCCTAAGTGCAACCCAAAAATCTATTTGCGGAGCAAAATCCAAAGAGCTAGATTTATTTTAATACGTAAGAATGATGATAAACTAGCTTTTATCACACCCCCATGCTTATCTTTTGCGAGTCTCTTAGCAAAACTTCAATTTCTACAAAACAAAAATTTTGGGAGATCTATTTTTTTTAACTTTTGTGGAGAAAAAGATTACGGGGCCTTGGTTAATCTAAACATGGGAGGTATGATATTTGTTAAAGATAAACATCGGGATTTATTTTCAGATGTAACAATTTGACAGAAATAGGATCAATATATCCTCCAAAAAATTCACATATTAACCCCTTGTTTATTCAGATGACTTAAAATTTTTACTTTTAGGATTTTTCCAGCTCTTGAATCTGATTTGCAACTTGCAATAACCATTAAAATCATGTGTTCGTGCTTGTGAAAAGGCAATATTTAAAAGGGCATATTTTTGGTTTGAAACATTTCTTTTCTCTCTCTCCCCCATGCTTATTTTTAACTTAGTCTTACAATAGATGTGTCTGGATCATCATTTTCGTTACCAATCCTCGAGGGGGCTCTAGCGCTAGTACTTCGAGATAGCACTATCCGTGACACCACCCAGGAGCTCACAACCCCAAAACACAATGCGGTGTAGAGGGGTGCTCCAAGCAAACTCAAGCTTTTACTCCGATACTACAGGTAGAGCACTATCCAAAACACTTGAGCTGCAAAAATGCAGTTTAATGCTCTATCTAAAGATATGTAATACAGATATAGAGTAACACTGAGGCAGTAACATGTTGACATCGTGTTTTCAGAGGCATTTTCCTCCTCGACAGTGGGAACTGAAACTAATGATCTACTTCAGACTTTTACTAAGGCCAAACAAGGGGGTTTTTTTAATTTTTAGTTGCTTTTAAGTGTTGGCTTGTGTGTGAAATTTGACACAAGAAGTTTTGCACAAGATGCAAGTTTTTGAATCAGAAACTAA
Source organism: Thalassia testudinum (assembly GCA_037157565.1). Classification (NCBI taxonomy): domain Eukaryota; kingdom Viridiplantae; phylum Streptophyta; class Magnoliopsida; order Alismatales; family Hydrocharitaceae; genus Thalassia; species Thalassia testudinum. The sequence continues at coordinate 217,430,846 of JAZHRO010000031.1, read as the reverse complement.
GCCAGGTACTTTTCATGTTACAAAAGAGGATCAAGTCACCTGAACTATCCTGAGTTCAGGTGGAATTTTAGAGAAGGATATCTGATCTAGTCTAAAGGTAGACCCTGAAATTCTAATGATTAGATTTGTATCCTTATCCCTAGTTTGTTAAAGATAAAACCCCATTATACCACAAGTGAGCTTTCAACCTTAGCCTTGATTTTGGAATTTTCCTCAAAAAGTTTTCAACATTTATTTATTTTGGGGATGCATGCAGGAAAATGAAACAAAATGACAAAAGAAAAATGCATGTTCTTAGGTTTGAAAATCATAAATCGATTGTCAAAATTTAAAAACACCCCCCCATGCTTATGATTTGCAATGTCCTCATGCATTAGGAGGAAAAAGGGATCACCTTAGTGAAAGGCGGTTAGATTTAGGAAGGTCAAAGCCTGGAAAAAGAAAGAAAAAAGGAAAGCAGGAAAAAATGATGGGTTACCTCCCATCGTGTGCTATCTTTTACGCCTATTCAGTCGGGCGTGAATGTATGCATGGGAAAATGGATAATCATGTAAATAGTTGGACACTTGGATGTCCTTAACAAATGTGCCTTCCTCAAGATCCCTAAAAAGATGATTGATAAAGAAATAGGGATAAAAAAAAGGAAAAATGGAAGAATGACCCGAATCTGGCCATGGTTTAAGTTCATGTAAAATGCCAGACTTGGGTGGGTCGGGTGGTAAGTCCAATGGAAAGGGAGGGATAAAGGAGTCAATGAATTGTAGGTTGGGTGAAGTTAGTGTGGATGTTTTTGGTGAAAAATTTGAAAGACTAAAAGAGAAAAAGTCAAACATTGGTTGATCTGAAAAGTCTTGGACCACAAAATCATCCTTGGAATAGGAATCAATAAAATTGAGATCCTGATAGCGGATTACGCGTGATTTGTAAAAGCGGGTTTTCAATGTCGTTGTAACACGCGAATGCGCATACGCTTTTAAATTTATAAACCTAGATAGGGGAGTATCTAGTGTCATCCAAGGAGGCAAAAATTGCAATTCAATTCTCTTGCTAAAAGCACATCTCAACTTTCTTTTTGCTATTTTAAATATGTAATTTTTTTTGTTTTGAAAACATCAGGGCAAATGCGAATTGTAACGTAAAGTACTAACACCTACAATTGCTTAACTACAACTTAAAAGATAGATATATCTTCTTCCTAAGCTCACTCTAGGCAAGTGGAGGCCTAGAGTAATTAGGAAGGAGAGGTGAAACAAGTGCTAGAACCAAAAGTAACAATTGCAATAAAAAGCTAAAAGAAGGCAATTTAATTGACTAGAATGAGTGTTCTTTTCAATGACAAGTAGAGGAATGCTTCTACTAGAACTAAACAAATCTGAAAGCAAGAAAAGAAACACAAATCGTCTTGCAAAAATGGTGAAGGGAGTCTTCTTGCTCCAAGCCTAGCTGCTCCTTGGCTTGAAAAGAGGGCCTCCTTCTTCTCCTTCCTTGAGAGCTCCTCCAAGGCGGAAGCTTCCACCTTCAATGCTCTCTCCAAGGGGTGGGTGTGCACCACCCTCAAAATATCCTCCAAGGTGGCGTGGACCACCTTCAGGATCTCCTCCAAAGATCTTCCTTGCTTGGCTTCTCCTTTGGCTGGCGTGACCCAAGAGAGAAGGGAAGAAGGGAAGGCACCAAGGGGACAGAATATCCCCTTAATCTTCTTCTTCTTCTCCCTTGCACGTAGGCTTCTAAGTGGAATATGAGAGTGAATTTGCTAGCCAAGGATGTCTTGAATGGTGGTGGGTAGTGGTCTTTTTATAGGGTATGATGGGGGGTTAAGGTGCCCCATGAAATGGACTGCTAGGGTGGAAGGATGGAGGTGGTTAGTGATCCTATGGACAAGGGTGTGTGGTGCCAACCCAAGGGGTGTTAAAGGGTGTGGTTAGGGTGGTGTTGGTGGCTTTTGGTGGTGGAGAGACACTACCATTTTGGCGCCAACCTAGGGTCTTCTAGAAGGGGGATTAGGTGGATGGTGGAGATGGATTCAAGGGGAATTGTGTGGTGGAGATGAAGGGGAATTTTGGAGGGAAAAGTGGCGCCATCAATGCGGTGGTTAGGGTGGTTTTGGCGCCACTTTTAGGTGTATTTTGGAGGTGGTGGGTAGGCTAGGTTGGTGCCAAGTAGGTTAGCTTATGTGGAGCTTAGGTGGAGCTAGTTGGGTGGAGTTGTTAGGTGGGTTTTTGGGGTGGTACAAGCCAAGGAAGTTGGAGCATAGCTGAGCTAAGCTAAGCTAAGCTAAGCTAGCTTAGCTAATGGAGGAGTAGAGTAGAAGGTGTTGGAACTAGGGTTTGGAGGGAGGAGCTGAGGAGGAGAAGTCAGGAGCTGAAACTGGAGCTGGCTGCTGCTGAAGAGGCTGGCATGGAGCTACTCTAGCTGGCTTAGCTTGCTAGTTCTTTGCTAGCTGCTAAGCCAAGCTAAAGTGAGCTAGCTTCTACCATAATGAGCTAAGGTGAGCTAGGTCTGGTGCTCCCGGGGAGGGTCAAGCTGGTTGAGGCAGCTAAGGTAGCTTAGCTCAACTGAGTTGAGGTAAGCTGAGTCCCCGGGAGCTGGACTTGAGCTTCCTGAGCTGGGATGAGTTCTTCTTCAGCTGGCTGGAGTTGAGTGGAGCTGGATGTAGCTGGATCTGAGCTGGGGTGAACTCCTATCAACTCAGCTGAGCTAGCTAAAGCTCCCTGTGGACTAGTGGGAGCTGAGATGAGCTAGACTCAGCTAAGTTGAGCTGGATCTGAGCTGACTTGAGCTAGGGTGAGCTGAGATGAACTCTCTTGAGCTACCACTTAGCTAACATTAGTTGAATGGAGTTGGGACGAGCTAACCCTAGTTCAAGTGAGCTAGGTTCCAGTTGTGGTGAGCTGGATCAAGCTGAGGTGAGCTGGATCAAGTTGAGTTCTAGCTAGTCTGGGCTTCTCCTTCACCATTTGCCTTCTTGAGTGCTAGGGTTTTAGGGATCTATATAGCTGTACATCCCTAACACTCACAAAAACATATTAAAAGGACAGTAAAAAATGCCATGCATGCCCAACCTAATTTTTGCCAAAATGCAGCCCAAAAAACCCATTTGCGGAGTAAAATCCTAAGAGCTAGGTTTGTTTCAATGCATAAGAATGATGATAAACTGGCATTTATCAGATCCAAGGTGGTTAGAGCTGAGTAGGACTTTATCAACAAAGATTTCTCACAAACTGCTTTCATTGTGTTATCAGTGTCCTAAAAAATTTTTTGATCAATGGACCACTTGGAAGCTTGAAATAAATCTAATGAGAAAATTTGGTTACCGCAACTTATATTCATTTTCCCAGAATGATAGTTGATATTAGCTGTTGCATGATAAACACACATGAATCCATGATAAAAATGCGTAGTTGTGATAGTTCCTAGGCTTAACATTTCATACTATGTTATAAATACTGCATAACATCCATTGCATGACATTTAGGATAGTTGCATATTATGTACATTAATTCTTCCATTTTACATGGCCAGGAGGTAGTGTGACATCTTTACTGGTTTTGGATGAAGAATCTAACTATATGGATGAATCCAGAGTGACGATTGCAATCTGCCAACGCAAAAATCACCCTGATTAGAGCTCCATAGCACCCTCTACAAGAAGAAGAAGATGGACGGTCTAGATGGCACTATGTGGTGTCATCCAAACCACCCAACATGAATGCAGCCACCCCAGCACTCATGCATGGAGAGATCTCAGCTGTTGGTTCTCAATCCAATTGCTGAGAGGTGCCTTAACCGCTCAACAGCACCAACCCTCCACTCGAGAAATCGCAGCTTTGGTGCATTGGTGAAGACACACGCTTGCAAACCGTGAGCACGAGTTTGAGCTGCAGCGGGGGGAGGCAATCTCGCGAAGAGCGAGTGCAATCGAATCGCGCCCGTTGGGTGTCATCTAGCGGTGGAGGTGTCACCACGTGGCAACACACGATGGGCGTTGATGCAGCATGCGATCGTCAATGCACCCCGAGAATGCACCATCTCACGCACGATCAAGAGGCACGATCTCCACGCTATCTCAGCCATTCACTTCTGAATCCAATGGCCGCAGCGCATCCAACCTCAGCAATAGGAAGCAAGCGAGTTGGCGCAACCTTCAGCGACATCCTAGTAGACATTTAGTGATGCTTACAACCATCACTAATTGCTCGTAGGTGCAAGGCCAGCTGCATGCGTGAGCAGGTGTGAGATGGCTACAGCAACACTTGAGCTAGACATTCAACGACATCCTGGAGGTCGCTATTCGTCTTATGCCTATTCTAGCCTCTTCTCATCCATAATATAAAGACCTACACCCCCTCTCTTCCAAGGTATCTCTACCTACTCTACTCCCACCTACTCCTAAGCACTAGAAGCATACCAACGCTCCGTTAGAGCTTACTCTCAAGCTCCCAAGGCTCCTATTAGTGTAATGAACCTCTACCCCGCCAAATATTCCTCCATCTTCCCATCAGCATTCATAGGTCTCCTTGGAGCCATCCTCCCACCTCCATTTCGGTAGCAAATCATCTCCACCTCCTCACCTCCATTCTGGAGCCACACTGAAGCTTTCCTCTACTCGACATCCCTCGCATCTCACTTCCGTCGTCCCTCTTCCTAACCCCTTCCAAGCTTCCGCTAGGTGCCATCGTCTCTCCGAACAACCACTTCGGGAGATTCTTTCTCACCTTTCTATTTTTTTATCCTTTCCAGATTATTGTAATAAACATTTGTGTAATATATATCATATTTACTTCTATATCCATTGTGATCCATATTGTTTTCTTTCTTTATAAAAACAAACAAAAAAAAACTAAAACACCAAAAACAAACAAAATGAAATGCGGTTTTCGAATTAAGTAAACGTCTTTTCCCTATGTTCGACCTGGGGCTCCCTTGGAGTTTCGGTAAAATTTTATTTGATAATGAGTTTTGCGACTACAATGATGGGTTACTCTTAACCCCGATTTCAAACATGCGAAACACGTGCGTCATTTTGGCGCCGTTGCCAGGAGGCAATGGAATTTACTTTCTCATTTTCTATGCTTCTTTGCATTTACATATTACTAACCCCACTTATCTCTGATCTATTGTCTTGCAGGTACCCTAGCATGGAGATCCAAGTGCAGTAGACTGGAGTAAAGTACAGGTAGAGTACTTTGTAAGTGTCCCCCACATTTCCCCTCCACTAGTTTCATTTCGCCACACTCATAACCATGACCAAATCTACTTAGGGGCTTGCATAAAGCCTAGGATAAAACTGTTTGTCTTGTTTGCCACCTCCACTCATCTCACCCCCGCATTTTATAAAAAAAACCAAAAAGATACTTTCTGTGGGACAAATCAATATACACACTTTATACACCCACAATTGAGGCCATAACCTGACTTGATTTTCATCTACTCAACCAGGATTCCAACCTATGGAACCGGTACACCGATTTAACACATAAAGGAGTAGAAATCAAATTAGGTTAATCACCTTTCTGTGTGCCATAAGCGGTGGTGCATTTGGGCTAATTGATTGAATTCTTGGGCTGCACCACCCAATTTAAAACTGCTTCCATTGTGTTATCAGTGTCCTAAAAAATTTTTTGATCAATGGACCACTTGGAAGCTTGAAATAAATCTAATGAGAAAATTTGGTTACCGCAACTTATATTCATTTTCCCAGAATGATAGTTGATATTAGCTGTTGCATGATAAACACACATGAATCCATGATAAAAATGCTTAGTTGTGATAGTTCCTAGGCTTAACATTTCATACTATGTTATAAATACTGCATAACATCCATTGCATGACATTTAGGATAGTTGCATATTATGTACATTAATTCTTCCATTTTACATGGCCAGGAGGTAGTGTGACATCTTTACTGGTTTTGGATGAAGAATCTAACTATACGGATGAATCCAGAGTGACGATTGCAATCCGCCAACGCAAAAATCACCCTGATTAGAGCTCCATAGCACCCTCTACAAGAAGAAGAAGATGGACGGTCCAGATGGCACTATGTGGTGTCATCCAAACCACCCAACATGAACGCAGCCACCCCAGCACTCATGCATGGAGAGATCTCAGCCGTTGGTTCTCAATCCAATGGTTGAGAGGTGCCCTAACTGCTCAACAACACCAACCCTCCACTCGACAAATCGCAGCTTTGGTGCATTGGTGAAGACACACGCTTGCAAACCGTGAGCACGAGTTTGAGCTGCGGTGGGGGGAGGCAATCTCGCGAAGAGCGAGTGAAATCGAATCGCGCTCGTTGGGTGTCATCTAGCGGTGGAGGTGTCACCACGTGGCAACACTCGATGGGCGTCGATGCAGCATGCGATCGTCAACGCACCTCGAGAATGCACCATCTCACGCACGATCAAGAGGCACGATCTCTACGCTATCTCAGCCATTCACTTTTGAATCCAATGGCCACAGCGCATCCAACCTCAGCAATAGCAAGCAAGCGAGTTGGCACAACCTTCAGCGACATCCTAGTAGACATTTAGTGATGCTTACAACCATCACAAATTTCTCGTAGGTGCAAGGCCAGCTGCATGCGTGAGCAGGTGTGAGATGGCTACAGCAACACTTGAGCTAGACATTCAACGACATCCTGGAGGTCGCTATTGGTCTTATGCCTATTCTAGCCTCTTCTCATCCATTATATAAAGACCTACACCCCCTCTCTTCCAAGGTATCTCTACCTACTCTACTCCCACTTACTCCTAAGCACTAGAAGCATACCAACGCTCCGTTAGAGCTTACTCTCAAGCTCCCAAGGCTCCTATTAGTGTAATGAACCTCTACCCCACCTAATATTCCTCCATCTTCCCATCAGCATTCATAGGTCTCCTTGGAGCCATCCTCCCACCTCCATTTCGGTAGCAAGTCATCTCCACCTCCTCACCTCCATTCTGGAGCCACACTGAAGCTTTCCTCTACTCAACATCCTCCCGCATCTCACTTCTGTCGTCCCTCTTCCTAACCCCTTCCAAGCTTCCGCTAGGTGCCATCATCTCTCCGAACAACCACTTCGGGAGATTCTTTCTCACCTTTCTATTTTTTTATCCTTTCTAGATTATTGTAATAAACATTTGTGTAATATATATCATATTTACTTCTATATCCATTGTGATCCATATTGTTTTCTTTCTTTATAAAAACAAACGAAAAAAACTAAAACACCAAAAACAAACAAAATGAAATGTGGTTTTCGAATGAAGTAAACATCTTTTCCCTATATTCGACCTGGGGCTCCCTTGGAGGTTCGGTAAAATTTTATTTGATAATGAGTTTTGCGACTACAATGATGGGTTACTCTTAACCCCGATTTCAAACATGCGAAACACGTGCATCATTTTGGCACCGTTGCCAGGAGGCAATGGAATTTACTTTCTCATTTTCTATGCTTCTTTGCATTTACATATTACTAACCCCACTTATCTTTGATCTATTGTCTTGCAGGTACCCTAGCATGGAGATCCAAGTGCAATAGACTGGAGTAAAGTACAGGTAGAGTACTTTGTAAGTGTCCCCCACATTCCCCCTCCACTAGTTTCATTTCGCCACACTCATAACCAAGACCAAATCTACTTAGGGGCTTGCATAAACCCTAGGATAAAACTGTTTGTCTTGTTTGCCACCTCCACTCATCTCACCCCTGCATTTTATAAAAAAAACCAAAAAGATACTTTCTGTGGGACAAATCAATATACACACTTTATACACCCACATTTGAGGCCATAACCTGACTTGATTTTCATCTACTCAACCGGGATTCCAACCTATGGAACCGGTACACTGATTTAACACATAAAGGAGTAGAAATCAAATTAGTTTAATCGCCTTTCTATGTGCCATAAGCGGTGGTGCATTTGGGCTAATTGATTGAATTCTTGGGTCGCACCACCCAATTTAAAACTATTTCATATTGTAGCTGCCCTAGAGGATTCAATAAGTAGGTCAAGCTAGGCACTCCATATTTTTCTTGATTTGTAAATTAAAATACTTGAATTTGTGATTTCAAACTTGGTTTGCCTCGTGGAAATTTGGTTGAGTATACCTAATTTTTTAATCCTAAAAGCTACTAAGCAAGATTCGAACCCTAAAATTCACCTTATCCTCAATAATCTTGCTTGAAAACATTTTTGTTGTGCACATACACACATTCTCGAACAAATCATTAAGGGCACAACCCATTGAGGGCCCATCACATTCCGAAAGCACTAAATATCCCAAGCATAACTAAAATTGGTTAGCGTTGGCCATAATGACTGATTCTCTCTTCAGGGCCCAGATTGAGATTATTAACAATTAACCTACTTATACTAGTCAATCTGATGTCTAGCTAGGGGATAGCATCAAACGACCATGGCTAGGGGTTACAATATGAATCGGAGGCGCAAGACAAAGGAAGAACCTTCTCTCTAGTCCTCCTTCTAACTGGTTGGATTGACTAGATAGAAGTAGAGTAAATCGTCCATAATCTTAGGATGGATTCTAAGAGTCTGTAGACCTTTAGGCTACCCAACCTAAGGACAGGCTTGTATTTTTTGTGCTTCAGGGTCCCTTCTCTTCCTCGTCCTTCTGACTTCCTTATAGTGTATGCTTGGAAGGAGGTCATTGAACCCTTGTTTGGAAGGACCTATTGACCATTCCTGGAGGTGGAGGTGGAGGTTGAGTTTTAGCCAAGTAGATCCCATGGTTGATCAACAACCACCTCCCCCACCCCCGAACCAGCAAGAGTTGATTCAGAGGTAGTTGGAGGAATTGTAGCAGATGCAGCAATGGTTCCAACGAATGAATGGTCAGGGCACTCGGCCCTTCAAGGGTTTTTATGATCCTTCAAATTATGAGGATCGTCCCGCTGTTGTGATCCCCACCGGAGATGTTGAGATCAAGCCCTAGGTTTTGAGTCTAATTAAACATTTTCGCAGGCTTGGCTTGGAGGACCCATTCCAACATTTTTAAGACGTGATCACTGTGGTTAAGACCACCAAATCACGGAATGTGGATGAAGAACAGATGCTCATGAGGCTTTTCCCCATTCACTTAGGGATAAGGCTACACATTGGTATCGTGCCATTAGAAGACTGATTGATACCTAGACAGCTTTGAAATCGACCTTCCTGAAGAAATTCTTCCCAATTGGGCGAACCAATGCATTGCGATGGGAAATTACCACTTTGCCCAGTGGCAGGGGGAACCATTTCATGGGGCCTGGGAGAGATTCCAAGATCTGTTGCGGAAGTGTCCACACCACGAGGTGCGTAAATGGCAACTTGTGCAGATTTTTTATCACGGGTTGAATGATCAACTCCGTAATCTTGTGGATGCTACTTGTGGAGGCAATTTCCTCAATAAAGACGCAGATAGCGCATATTATTTGTTTGAGGAAATGAGTGAAAATTCTTTAAACCACACCTCCACGGAAACCTTCAACCAATCCCAACAAACTAGATCAAATGCCAATGAGGTCCAAGATTCTCATACATCTGATATGGAATTGATCTGCGATAGATGAGATAAGATGGATCTGGTTGCTGAACGAATGGAAGAGTGGATGTCTAGAAACTCTAATTTTTCTAGATCCACTCAATTCGAGGGATCGAGATTCTATTCTTCACAAGCTCCTATGGGATAGGAGTTTGTGAACTAGCTGGAGTCAGCTCGACCTTTGGGACAACTCTTCTCAGGACCTTATGGGTTCCAAATTGGGGCCTTTGATCCCAGTTTTTCTGATCCTTCTTCATCCTCATCTTATGAGGATGTTCAGGCTGTGCAAGAGAATGTTAGGTCCAACCCATACTAGAATTCCTATAATTCTAGTTGGAAAAATCATCTTAACTTCACTTGGAAAGATCAAGGGTAGCAGACCCAATATCGACCCCACAACTATGTACCACAAAAACCAGTGCGTCAAGGTCATGTATATACTTAGTTGACCTTGAATCAGGTTAATCAGTCCATGTGGAATGCTCAACAACCTGTCGGGCAGGCTGATTTAAACCTGAAAATGGTAGACATGCAAAGGTCAATGCTCCAGCTCATGCAATAAATTAAAACTTCGCTGGATACCTTGCAATCTGGACTTGGTGCAAACAACCGACAGCCTAGATTTCTACCATCACAACTTGTACCAAACGCAAGGAATGTACAGAATTGAGGCATTGGGCCTCTAGGGTTTGGTAATAATGGGGAGTCATATGCTTAAGCTCATGCCATCTATCAGGCTACCCCAACCCCTCCTGGAGTGAACCAAGTTCCCACCATAATGAATTGGGAGCCTCCTATTTTGCATAACCCTCCCCAAGGCACTAACCAACAGCATTTTACCATGGCAAACACCATCACCTTAAGGAGTGGTAGTAGACACAAGGGACCTACTCAACCCCATGACAACACCATTAGGCCCCATAGTAAGAATTCTACACTCCCAACTAGGAATGTGATCAACAAAACATCAGAGTCTGATTTGGGAGTATGCTGATGTATGGACAAATAGAAAAAGCCAGAGGAGAAATTGGAGGAAAGGATGTCCTTACTTTAGGCTTTCAAATTGACAATCATTTTACTCCTTGCGGCTATTTGATCAATCCCTACCTACACCATAGTGATTGCGCAGCAATCATAGGTCTTAATTGACCTAAATTAAGCTAGGACATAGCATAAGTTAGGGTTATTCATGCATGTATACGCATTATCTGAATCTTTACTGCTTTCCTTTAGGTATGCATAAAATAATGTTATAATGCACTGATTAAGTACATTATGTCGATTGCAGGGAATAAGCTGATCAGGAGCTGGATCTGAAGCTGGATTAGGAATAACCGGAGTTGTAGCAGAGCTGGAGCAGAAGGCCTAATTTAGATGTAGGAATAATAATGTAAGGGGGTTAAAAGTTTTCTATTCTATTAAGTAGCAATAAAGCAGTAAAATGTGAAGAGCTTAGGTCCATCCTAGCCCTAGGATAGCCTAGAGACTTCCCCAAGCCTTAGCCACCCTTAGATTAGGTCACAACACTCTAGGAAGCCCTAAAACCCTAGTTTCAACCCTTCTCTGGAGGTCCAGATAAGTTTTAAGACGTCCAGGACCCTTAGCCAAATCCCGCACACTTCAAACCCACTTCTGCAGTGTTATTGGATGTCCAGACACTTTGTCAGACGTCTAATTTCTGCAGAATACCCGAAACAGAACCCGAAATCCTTCCTAACTCTGGTTGGACGTCCGGACAACAAGTCTGGACTTCTGATTTTTGAGTATAAGACATCTGATTCTATTATTAGACGTTTAATGCTGCTCTCCAATTCCTGTTTTGAGATTTAAGCCTTGATCTTGGATCTCTAGGTCCCTAAACCCAATTCCAACCCCATAGGAACCTAAATTAAGCTGCCCTAACCCTAGTACATCACCTTTAGAACTCCCTGAGGACCTAATTTGGTCCTCACAAAACCTAATTGACTTGGATCTTAGTCAATTCCATCAGCCTATTCAATTGGACTCATTGAGTCCAATTGAGCCCTGATCTCAGCGCACACTGTCCAATTGTACTCAGTGAGAGTCCAATTGACCTAGATCTAACTTAATTGAGTTGTTTTACTCTCAATTAAGGTTCCACACACCCAATTAAAATTGTATTAACTTTAATTGCACTTTACCTTAGTGAATTAGGGTTTATAGCCCTAATTTGAGACCTACCTTGACCTAAACCCCCTAGAACCCAACCTAATCAACCTAGCCACCTAAGTTTCGACCCACACACACCCACACACACCATCCACACGAAAATATCTAGCCTAGAGTTCTCTAGAACTCTCTACCATGTGTGATTGCCTTGGTTGCCAAAAATAGCAACCAAGAGCCATTCAATTTTTAGATCCACATTTGGTGGATCTAAAAACCACCATCCACCCTCTCTCTCTCACTCTCCCACGAGCTCCCACCATAGGCCTCTCTAGAGAATTCCATAATTCTCTAGAGAGCTTCCCTTAGGTCTATAAAAAGACCTCTTGGGTGGCCATTTGCACCCATTCACTTCCTTGGCATCCATTCCACTTAGAAAAGCCACTTCCATCTCCACTCCACCTCCACAAGTTGAGCACCACCATGGAGGCCACCATCTCCACGCCAGGAAGCTGGATCAGCTCCCCAACCTCTCTCCAAGGGCCGGCATAAGCTCCATTGGCTGCCCCTCCTCTCAACCACTCAAAGGCCATCGGGGACCACCCCTGAATGCCCTTCCATTCTGATAGATTTAGATTATGCCCTTAGTATATTTACTGCTTTTATTTACTGCTTAGTAGTGTAGTCTTACTTCTCCCCCAACGATGCATGCGAAATCGCCCCATCGATTCTTGTATGCGATCATTTTCTGGTAGATAGATTTAATTTTCAAGCATTTATGTACAAGCTTTCCTCTAGATTCCTTGTGCAACAACTCCCAAATGAATGAATGAAAACACATTTTTATATATATATATATATATCTCTATCTGTTTGAAATCACCATGAGCTTAATGATTGCTATTATCTTTTGCGTGGTTAATGCTGCCTGTTTCTAACTCTTAATATTCTTGCAACTAAGCAAGTCGTACCTAAATACGTAATAATCACTAACCGACATGCGATTCTAAACAAAGTAGAGCAGCAAAAAGATCGATTTCAAAAGTAAAAGCAACGCCTCCCAGAGACGAACGACCGGGACTTAAGTCTCATTATCTTTAGAAATCAATTTTTGACGAACATTTTTGTGCGACTATACTACGATTTCCGATGACTTTCAAATGCGCGAAAATGGCTTTCTGTCAAATGGTGCCGTTGTCGGGGAGGCAACGCCATTTTTCTTGATTTCGATCTTTTAATCTATCACTGACAAATCTACCTCTACTTTGTTTTTGATGTGCCGGACAACACGGAACAAAAACGGGATTTGCGCACACAACGAGTGCGGTGAATAAAAATCAGGTGCACATCATCTATCTTAGATTAGATTTCTCTTTCTGAACCTTAGGAGTAGATTTACTTGCTACAATTTCTTTTGAAAAATTCTTTGTGAAAAAAAAAAAGATTTTTCTCATTTTCTTGAAAAAGAAAAAAAATCAAAAAGAAAAATTTTAAAAAAAAAAATCTAGATTAGGTTTCCTTTCAAATCTAGGTTACTTTAAAGGAAAAAAGAAAAAAAAATTTTCTTTGAATCTTTTGAAACATATTTTTTGAAAAAAAAAGTGCAAAATTTTTGAAAAAAAAAACCTCCTTTTTGGTGGAAAGCCTAGATTTGAATTCAAACCTCTTTAAAAGGCTTTTCCACCATCTTCTGATTTTCGGCCAGATTTCAAATCTAAATTAAAAATTCGATTGCCAAAAAATTCGTTAGCGAAAAATTTTGAAATTTAGGCTAAACTATCATTTCCAAACCATCTTTTAATTTCCACCATTACTTTGAAAAAATTCCAAGTATAAAATTTTTAAAAATTCGCAATGTGCACGTGGGTTAGATTGACCCAGATTCAAAATTTTTCAAATTTCAAAAAGCGATTGCGAGCAATTCATGAATTTGTTTTGACTAAAAATAGTGGGGTTTAAAAGATGATCTCATTATCTTTATTTTCCATATTTCTCCCGAATTTTTGAAGATCATTTGATACTATTTCAAAGCGAAAAATCAACCAGGGGTCAAAATTCCAGATCTGACCCCTGATATTCAAAATTCCCTAAAAATTCGGTTGAAACAATAAAACTTCCAAAAAAATATTCCCTGAAAAACTGATTGAGAATGGAATCTACTCAAAAAATTTCAAATTAATTTGATTCCAATTATTAGTAGAAAATCAACATTAATTTTGTGGTCCGGTGAAACAAAGAAAAACCCTAGAAGTGCATGCAACCTAGGTCAAACCCTTAGGGTTACAACTAGAGACCACACATTGGGCTAACTTAGACATAATCAAGTCTAGTTAGCCGGTGAACTTGGTCACCTTGTGGACCACTCACCACAAACCCCACTGAAGAAAATGAGTTAAAATTAACTTTAAAATATGAAATCGACCTGAGTTCGTTGTCGTACTGCTGGGTGAGTTTAATCTCTCTTGCTAGACCAGGTGACTAAGTCTGTGGGGTAGTGTCAAACGATTGCGGCTCTAGGGTCAACGGAACCGGAGGCGTAAGCCAAAGGAAGAACCTTCCCCTTAGTCCCCTCATAACCAGACTGGCTGGGTTAGCTTGAGAGGCGGGATTCACTTTCTGTCGGTTGTACGACGAACTTATCTTTAGGAATTTAAATCCATAACGAAAAATCTGGTCACCTGATCTATAAGGACCATTTGATTGACAAGGCCTTAGCCTTGTCCTACGTGGCTACGCCAACCCAGGGGATGGGCGGTGTATGCACGGAAGGTCACTTCGACCTCACTTGGTTGGACCTTGGGAGCCACTCCCAAGGAGGCGAGTCAGCTCGCTCGGATCATCTTCTCCCCACATTTCTTCTACTCCAAGAGCCACCATGGCAAATCCTGGACCTGGACCTAGATCGGGTTAGGACATTGAGAATCTGGACCCGATGGCTTGTCTGGAAGCCCGGGTCGCTGAATCTGAGGAGCGACAACAGCAGAGCATGGATCATATTCTGACGGTGCTTGACAGGATGCGGCACCTGCCAAGAGGAGAACAATTGCAGGATTTTTTCGACCCAGCCGCACCTATCGTTGCGCAGCTAGTCAGAATTCCCGCAGGCGGAGATGCGTTTGAGCTCAAGCCCAATGTAATTGGGTTGATCAGCACTCATTTCTACGGGAACTCAAGCGAAGATTCATTCCAGCACCTTGAGGACCTGAGTCAACTTGCTGAAATGATCTGACCTAGGAATATTGATCTCGGGATTGTTCTGATGAAGCTTTTCCCGTTCTCTCTAAGGGACAAAGCTTCATACTTGTTCAAGACTATTGGGAAGCCAATTGGAACCTGGCCGGAATTATGACGTGAATTCTTGCAAAAGTTCTTCCCAATCGGTCAAACAAATGCAATGCGACGCGTAATCACGACTTTCTCCCAGGGAGCTGGGGAGAAATTACATGAAGCATGGGATAGATTTCATGACCTCCGAAAATGCCCACATCATGGTATACCCAGATGGCACTTAGCTTAGATTTTTTACCATGGGCTAGATGACACACATCGGTATCTGGCCGATGCATCTAGTGGCGGGAATTTTCTCGCAAAAGATGAGAACAGCACATTTGAGCTATTCGAATCATTAGTGGAGAACTCGATGAATGCCGCATCTATGAACCAGTTCCAGCGGCTTGGTCAGCAGCGGGTTGGTGTCCACGAGGCTCACACCAATTCTATTCGAGCCGACATGGATATCATCGTCAAGCAGCTGGATAGAATGAACCTAATTCAGAAGAAGATTGACCAGATCAGTCAAGGTCAATCTGACTCTAACTCTGTCACCGCAAGATCCTCTTATGCACCCTGAGCTCCACCTGCTCGAGTTAATCTACTCACTCAGGATGCACCTTCTCCGTATTTATGAGATCCCGCATATCAGGATCCTGTGAATAATCCAGATCTAGCACCCTACGACCAGGGTTACGCACCACCCGCAGATTATAATGCGTATCCCTTTGACAGATATACATCTCAGACATCTTCGGCCTACGAGGACATCAGCGCTATCCAAGGATACGGGCGTAATAACCCGTATTCAGAGACATATAACCCTGGTTGGCGGCAGCATCCGAACTTCTCCTGGTCTGGTAATTCACAGAGACCACATCAAGATCCACACTACCAGACCAAGCAATACGGGAATGCACAAAACACATATCCTAGGCAGTAGCCATTCCCGCCTCAGCAGCAGCAACCCCGCTTGTTATACCAGCCGCTACACCAAGCTGCCAACCACCCTCCAAAGCGGGCCGACCCTTTGGAGGCGCTGAAAGAGGAGTTGCATGAATCGATGAGGAAGTCTACACAAGATAGCTTGTAGATAATGAAGGCGATGGCTGATCAGATTCAGACCATACAAAATACGTAGAACCAGCTATTGCAGGAGCATAGGACTCAGGGAGCCTTGCCCTCCCAACCCGTACCAAATCCTCTATATGTACAGAACCAGGGCGCCCCACCTAGGTTTCAAGCACCGCAGGGACAGGCACACGCCATACTATAGGCGCCTCTTGCACCACCCGGTTACGCACAAGGCCAGTCGCCTTTGCAGAATCCTACGTATTCTGCCCCATCCGCTCCCACACCACCTCATGGATAGCAAGCTGGTGCACACGCTGTCTCATTGTGGAGCGGAAGGAAGACATTCGACCCACCACCTAGGCAGGCGGGTTCTGATTTTTCTCACCCTTTGCCACAGGCAGATTCGACTCCTTTAGCATCTCAGGAGCCACCTGTGGTAGATAAGGGCAAGAGGCCACTTAACCCTGAGATTGCCATCCCTTTTCCTGAGACTCTAACATGAAATATAGTACGGAAAAAGGACACGTGGAATTTCGAGGACCTGAAATCGATGTTTAAAGAAGTACATATTCAGGTCCCCCTCCTCGAGGCTATCTATCACATTCCCGCTGTCGCTAGGTTCTTCATGGACTACTATACCCCAAAGCGACAACCGAGAATTGGACGACAGGCGGTACTGTCAAAAGAAGCTAGCGTCGTGATTCTAGCTGACCTACCACCAAAGAAGAAAGACCCTGGCACCCCACTCATATCTTGCTTTTTGCAGGATTCTCCATTTGATCGGGCCCTTCTAGATTTGGGTTCGTCCATCAACTTAAGTCCCACCGCCGTATTTGATCGATTTCGATTTGGGGAGTTGAAACCCACCTCGGTTACGATTCAAGCTTTCCTCTAGATTCCTTGTGCAACAACTCCCAAATTAATCAATGAAAACACATTTTTATATATATATATATCTCTATCTGTTTGAAATCACCATGAGCTTAATGATTTCTATTATCTTTTGCTTGGTTAATGTTGCCTGTTTCTAACTCTTAATATTCTTGCAACTAAGCATGTCGTACCTAAATACGTAATAATCATGAACCGGCATGCGATTCTAAACAAAGTTGAGCGGCAAAAAGATCAATTTCAAAGTAAAAGCAACGCCTCCCAGAGACGAACAACCGGGACTTAAGTCTCATTATCTTTAGAAATCAATTTTTGACGAATGTTTTTGTGCGACTATGCTACGATTTCCGACGACTTTCAAATGCGCGAAAATGGCTTTCTGTCACATAGGTTTACTGAATTCATATAAAGCAAAGCGTAGAGCGGAATCTGAAAACATTAGGAGAGTAGTCTTGTCTGATAACACAAGCACACTGATCTTAAAAATTCTATCTTCTAAGAAGCAGGACCCGAGAGCCCCACTGATTTCCTGCACAATAGGAAATATCACTTTTGACTGAGCCCTTCTCGAGTTGGGCACTTCCATTAATGTGATCCCCACCTCACTGCACATGGAATTAGGTCTATGCTACCTGAAACACACTGACATAACCTTGCAGTTAGCCGATAGATCCATTACAAAACCAAGGGGTATTTTGGAGGATGTTTTAGTCAAGGTTAATGATTTACATTACCCTGCTGATTTCATGGTCCTGGACATGGAAGCACCAAAACAATCCAACCACACCCTGATTATTTTGGGAAGACCTTTCTTGGCTACCACCAAGGCAAGGATTGATTGTGAATGGGGAAATATATAAATGGCCTCTAGGAATAAAATGAATCAATTTAATATTTTTGAGGTCTCAAAGAATGATAAAATTAAGTGTGGTTTGATAGAGGAGCTTGGCAGAATAGAGGAGGTAATGGCCATACATACCTTAGACAACCTTTTAATGGCCAACTCAACCCAAACTCAGGAAGAAATTCACATGGTTGCAAGGATAATTGAGGATAATAATGAAATATAACAAACTGTGGCAACCCGGGATGAGGAAGATATTTATGAATATGGAAATTTGTTGGATGATTCACAGGATCAAGTTAAAACCCAACAATGTCCTCATCCTGAATTTTTAGAGTTTGAGGTTCAATGTTTGGGTGGGAATCATGAAGATCAGGATGGTTGGATTAAGCACCCAAATTGTGAGGATGAAATTGAACTTTGGGGAGAAACTCTTCAAATATTAGATATTCGAGAGTACCCACAAAACTCCAACTCATCACCAAACCCTCACCATCCTTTTTCACCCAGCCATTGCACAAATTCTATATCCACCCACACCTCCTCTGTAATGAATCAACAAAACTCCTGTTGAAGACCGTTTGGGCTCTCCCTGCACCACCAGCTTACCACTTTCATTGATCATCTCTTTAGCAAGCCCATTTTTACCCTACGGGACCCATATCTAGGGGCACAGAAACTGTGTTATTGTAGCCTCAATGTTAGTTTTCTTTCTTGATTGAAGACATCACCAAGCAGAAGGCATTGAACGCAGCACGTGTAAAGACTATTCCGAGCTGACCTGAATCTCACAGAAACCTGGTGCTATTCTTCCACTTCTACTCTCTTACATGCTTTAATTTTTAACAATGAGAACATTGCATTAGCTAAGCATGGGGGGGTGGATATTTGTTATGAATCTGTTTGTTAGCCGTAATAGTAATTTCCTATTTTTCATCTTAAAAAAAAAAAGTTAGGAGACGAAAGCTTAGGCATTAGGAGTTGCAAACTTTAGGAATTGATACTTTGGGACTTGAATACTTAGAATCTTTTGGTCTTCGAGCTTAATTAGACTGGGTGTCCACTAGAATGTGAAATTAGTCTTGAGTCCTTGACAAGTAATTCTATTTTAATTGGTCAATAAATTGGGGTGATAAGTATACGACTTATCAACCTGCCCTCTGATTTGGGGGGACTTTAAGTGTAAGCATCTACACACATTTTTTGCACTGACTCACATTTCTAAGGTTTCTTCAGAAATTGGGTAGCTAATGAACCATCTAGGGTAGTATGGCTGGCAAGTTGTCAGTGGTAACAGCTCATCGGCCGGTTGTCCAGAGTCCAACCACAAGACCATTTTTGTTGTACTGCCTTTAGGTAAATCTTAGATGAAAGAAGTCACCTACTTAAAAAAAAAAAACAAATAAAACCACACTTCACCGCATGAGTATGGCTGGCAAGTTGCCGTGGGTAATATCTCATTGGTCGGTTGTCCAGAGCTCAGCTAATAAAAATGCATAATAATTCCCAAAATGCTTAGGGAAGAAGCAGGGAAGTAGAATAAACTGATGAGATATACACTGGGTTCGCCCTTGTGTTGACCCCATAAATAAAAGTAGGGAGAAAGCTACTGTTCAAAAAGATAAACCTTTATGCAAGGTCACCTAGGGTCGTAGAAACCTGAAGTCCGCTTTAACGGCCGACTAGTGAGTCTTTCACTCTTTTCACTGCATGCTTAGCACTCAGAGTCCTTTATGAGCCTTGGGTGAGTCGGGTAGCCGTAAAATGTTATCCTGGAACTCTCAAACTCTAAAAGTTGAAAAAAAAATCGTGTATCTTCTCTTTTCAAATAAGGCGAGGGCTTGGATGGTCTGCATTCTAGTAGACACCCGGACACTATTGAGTTTTTTTGTAATTAGGTCTTGGGGTTGAGATTTGCTAAAGCAATCGACGAATTTTTCCTAAATAATCAAATCCTGATTCTACTTTTAGACATAGTGTTTAGGTTAATTTTGCTAGAGACTAGCAAAAAGTAAGAGTTAATTTTGCTAGGGACTAGCAAAAGGTAAGCATGGGGGTATGATAAACACACATGAATTCATAATAAAAATGCTTATTTATGATAGTTCCTAGGCTTAGCATTGCATATCATGTTATAAATACTACATAACATCCATTGCATGGCATTTAGGATAGTTGTATATTATGTACATTAATTCTTCCATTTTACATGGCCAGGAGGTAGTGCGACATCTTTACAGGTTTTGGATGAAGAATCCGACTATACAGATGAATTTGGAGTGGCAATTGCAGTTCCTCAATGTGAAAATCACCCCGATCAGAGCTCCATAGCACCATCTACAAGAAGAAAAAGATGGACAATCCAGATGGCACCACATGGCGTCATATAGACCGTCGAACATGAACCGTAGCCACCCCAGCACTCTTGCATGGAGAGATCTTAGTTGTTTGATCTCAATCCAATGGCTGAGGGGCACGCTATCCACACGATAGCACCAACCCTCCACTCAACAAACCGCGGCTTTGGCACATTGGTGAAGACATGTGCTCGCAAACCACGAGCGCGAGTTCGAGCCGTGGTGGGGGGAGGCTATCTCGTGAAGAGTAGGCGCAATCGAATTGTGCCCATTGGATCTCATCTAGCAGTGGAGGCATCACCATGTGGCACCATTCGATGGGTGCGGATGCAGCACGCGCCCATCGACGCACCTCGAGAATGCACCATCTCACGTGCCATCAGGAGGCACGATTTCCGCGCCATCTCAGTCATTCACTTTTGAATCTAATGGCCGTGGAGAATCCAATCTCAGAGACAGTAAGCGGGCAAGTTGGGTCAACCTTCAGTGATAGCCTCGCGGACATTTAGTGATGCTTACAGCTGTCACTAATTGCTCGTAGGCACAAGGCGAACTGCGTACGTGAGCAGGCATGAGCTGGCTACAATGACACTTGAGTTGGACCTACAGTGATGTCCTGTAGGTCACTATTGGTATTATGCCTATTCTAACCTCTTCTTATCCACTATATGAAGACCTACACCCCCTCCCTTCCAAGGTATCTCTAACTACTCTACTGCTACCTACTCCTAAGCTCCAGTAAGCCTACCAACACTCCGTTAGAGCTTACTCACAAGCTCCCAAGGCTCCTATTAGTGTAACGAACCTTTGTCCCACCAAATATTCCTCCATCTTCCCGTCACCATTCATAGGTCACCTTGGAGCTATCCTCCCACCTCCATTCTGGTAGTAGATCATCTCCACCACCTCATCTCCATTTCGGAGCTACACTGAAGCTTTCCTCTACCTGACGTCCTCCTGCATCTCACCTCTGTCATCCCACTTCCCAATTCCTTCTTCCAGGCTTTCACTAAGTGCCATCGTCTCGCTGAATAGCAGCTTTGGGAGATTCTTTCTCACCTCTCTCTTTTATTATGCTTTCATGATTATTGTAATAAACATTTGTGCAATATATATCATATTTGCTTCTATCTTCATTGTGATCCATATTATTTTCTTACTTTATAAAAATAAACAAAAAAAAATTAACAAAACTAAAACACCAAAAATAATCAAAATGAAGCGCAGTTCTCCAATTAAGTAAACATCGCCTCCCTGTGTTCGACCTAGGACTCCGTTGGAGTTTCGGTAAAATTTTATTTGATAACAAGTTTTACGACTACAACGATGGTTTACTCTTAACCCCGATTTCAAACATGTGAAACACATGCATCATTACGATAATCTAAAAGGGTCTTCCAAGGATGGCATTAATGAGAGCCTCAGGTACCTCTATGTCGAGGACTAGAAAATTCACCAGAAATAGTAATTCCAAACCTTGTCCATACTATCCTCAAAAATTCCCCGCAATTGAATGGTAGATTAGTCTTCCAATTGAAATTGAACCTTAATAGGTTTAAAATCACTGAATTGAGATTCCTTGAATAAGACCGGGGTATTGATATTAGTGGAGGTACCTAAGTTGAGGGGTCGCAAAAAAAGGTGGTGTCATTTATGACAACCAAGATGGGTGATGTGCCCGAGTCCTTTTTTATGAAAGACAACTTGCTCTGAAAAACTGACCTTGCTATCTTAGAAAGGACCACCCGTCCTAGATCTTGGGCTTGCCGTTTTAGAGTAAACCATTCTTTCAAACATTTAGCAAAGGTAAGGGTGGCATCTAGGAGGGGGATATTCTTCTCAATTTGCCCAAATAAGTCTGAAAGATCTTGGTGAAAGGGCTTTAATTTTTTATTAGAAAGATTGGATTACAGTGTTTGAGAGTTAGAAGTAGGATTTGAATTAAGTGTTTTTGGGATTTCTTATTCTTCTTCATGATTGAGGTAAGGAGTGTCAATCTACTTAGGTTGAGAGTGGGTTTCATTGGTTTGATTTGAAGGCCCTAAATCAGTGGTGGTTTTCCCACTCCTCAATGTTTTTGCATACGCAGTTTGATTATCACTGGGAGGAGGTGGGGGGCCTGTTGTTGAAAGAAACCTGGTTGGTGTTGAGATATTGGGCTAATAGGAGGTTGAACAGTGTCGTTATGATGTTGGTGTCCACCTGGGTGCTGGCTCCTATGATTAAAAAAGTTTGGTGTGGGCTAGGATGGTGAGTGTCTTACAAGTCTTTGGTTCGAAATGACCCCAAATTGATCATTGAGATTATTAATAGCATGGGTTATTTCCATTGGTTTTCTTTGCATCTCCTGTAGGGTTTTCAACATATGGCCATTGATGTCTTCTTGGGATGGCCCAAATTGATAAGTTGATTTTGAACCATAACCTCCAAACAAGTTTTGTTGATGAGGAACCAGATTGGTCCAGGATTGAGCCAGATAATTCCTCCTATTAGAGGAATTTTTCAATTGCTCCTAGAAGGTGGGGACATTTTGGGTGGGGTGATGATTGGGATAAATATAATTCCCCGTTGAACCATACAAAGCTCGGAATAGTAATTACACTTAGCATGGGAATTATGTAGATCTTCTCTCTTTTGGGGTGTTAGAAGGGGTGAAATGTGGAATGTGTGGAACTTGGGTAGGTATGGCAGGACTCCCATGGTTGGCTAGGTTTGTTAAATCCTTATGCAACTGTTGTTGCTTAACTTGTAGCTGAGCCATTATGGAGTAGAAATTAGGTGGGGAGGGCTAATTAAGAAGCTCTTAGGTGGGCAGATTGGGGAAAGAATAATTAGCATGTAGGTTAGAGGACCAATTTTGATTTGACATTTTTAAAGAAGAGAAAAAATGCAGGAAAAGTCTTTTTGGGGAGGCAAAATCAAGTGGTCCCTCAAAGAGTGAAGTTTTGGACTACCATCTGTGCAAAATGGAAGAAATGGTAGGGGAGAAGAAGAGTTGGAGATGAGAGAAAGTGCATGATTCAAACAAATAAAATTCTAGAACTAACTTAAATGTGACTCCCTAGAAAATAACCTATGACTTGATCTACCTAGGAAATAAGAAATCAATTGTGAATACCCGTTCTATCAACAAATCTGGCCAAGTTGCATAAGGGGAGGGTTGGGCCCAAGCATATCCTAGGAAAATCCCCAAGGGCTTATGTAAACCTGCGCCTGGTCGTTTGACATGGTCTCTCAGCCTGACCCTAGATATAGATGACAGAATTGATATTAACTAAAGAAAACTTAAGACCTTGATAGCAAGCCTAAGTTGATGAAACCTTAGGGGTCAAATTGCTACAACTTTTAATTAGGTTGAGGAAACTATAGTGCACACAGAATGTTGAGGGCATTGATTGGGGTATTTCCCTATTTTTTCAATTTTTTCTGTGTGTGTGCAGGAATTGGAAGGTGATTCCAATGCAATTCAAGTTATCACACAATTTGATGTATTTCTGTAATTTAGGATTTGATTTAGGTTAATGTGTTTTAGGGTTTCCATTTTAAGGTTTCAAACAAGTTTTGAAATCCATAATCAAAGAGAAATCAAGTTGTATGGGTGAAAATAGATTTCCTTTTTAAGCTAGGTTTCTAGAAATGGGAAGAAAACCCTAATTCAATAGATCTTAAGATAGAAAATTAACTACTAATGAATTTGTTTTAGGCTTTCTGTGTTAAGTAGTGGTCCAAACAAATTGAACAACACCACTACTTTATGTCCAATCAAACAAGGACTCTAGAAAATATTTTTTTTATGATTTTAGGAATTTTTTTGATATTTTTAAAGAATTTTTCTTAGTGTTGGTGTCAAAGTCTAGAAATTATACCCATGGGCATTTTGAACTTTGAGTACCACCACCGGCCTCCAAAAGATTTTGTAATTTTATATGATATGTAAAATTTCACAAGGATTCCAGAAACCTAAATTTCAGAAACATTGGATGAGTACAAAATTCCTAAAATTCGCGGACAATAGCAAAATAGGAAGATTAGAGAAGATGACATCTCTACAGTCAATGAATGTTTAAAAATTAAATACATATCCAATTAATCTGAAATTTGGAACAGATGTTCCTCACTTGATTTGGAGCCACTGGGTGAAATTTCAAAACTTTTAGAGCCCTGTGGTGTTGGGAATTGATTTTTGAAGTCCGGATAGAAGTCTGGATATGAAAATCAGAACACCAACACTTGAAGTGGAGTGGTGTTAATTAGTGCAAACAAGCAACAAACGGGTTTGAATTTGCACCACTCCACTTAATTAGGATATTTAGGGTCCTGAAAGCCTAGTTTAGTATTTTTTTTGGTAGTTTTTTAAAGGTTTATGTGACAAGGAAAGAGAAACCAACCTGAAATCATTGGAAGAAAAGGAACTTTTATCTCTTGCTTCCAAGTTCATGCTTTCTTCTTGTAGTTCCTACACACACAAGAGACAAGAGAGGTAAGGGGATGAGATCCACTTCAAGCAAGAGAAAGATGATAAAGCAAAGTCGTGCCTCCCCAACAACGGTGCCAAAAAGTGTTTGCATTTTTACGTGGTTTATAAAAGTAATGTTTTAAGTCGCTGCAATGCCCAAAAATGGATTTGCTTTTGAATTTAAAAAACTAGATAGGGAAGTATCTGGGGTCGTCTAAGGAGGAAATATGTTGCAAAAATTGAATCTCTTGCTTGGAAATGGAAATCAACTTTCTTTTTGGTCTTTTCAGATTTATATTTTCTTTGTTTTGAAATAATGAAGGTGATATGCGAATTGTTGACGAAAAAGCAACTAACACCTACAATCACTAAGCTACAACCTAAGTGACAAATAATTCCTCCCCTTAAGCTCACCCTAGGAATGTGAAGGCCTAGAGTAATTAGGGAGAGGGAGTGAAGAGTGCTAGCGACAAAGAAAACAAATGCGACAAGAATTGAAATGAAGGCAACTTGAATTGGTAGAAAATTGTTCTACTCAAAACACATAGAGGAATGCTTCTACTCTACTTGAAAATCCAAGAAAATAAAAATGCAAATCCTCTAGAAAAAAATGGTGAAGAAGAGGGGGATTCTTGCTCCAAGTCGAGTAGCCAATTGACTTGAAAAGAGGGCTCCTTCTTCTCCTTCCTTGAAAGGCTTCTCCAGGAAGGTGTCCTCCAGAATAGTTACAAGCCCAAGGGGGGGGTGTGCACTTGTTTCTCCCAAGGGTGGACATCCACCCTAAAAACTCCTCCATTGCCTGGTCATCCTCTTAGTGATGGAATGCTCCTACTGCTTGGCATGGCACAAGGTGAAGGAATGAGAAGAAGGAACCAAGGGGTTAGGTGATGTGCCCCCTTATTCTTCTTCTCTCTTCCTTTTCCTTGGCAGTGGGTAAGGGTGGATGTAGGTGGAAAAACTAAAGAGAGGATGATTTTATGATGGTGGTTAAGGGGAGTATATATAAGGTTTAGGAGGAGAGGGGTTGGTGTCGACACATGTAGGGCTAGGATGGGCTTACAATGTGGTTAAGGGTGGTTATAATGATCCAATGGAGGGGGATATCTGGCGCCACCTAAAGAGGTGCAAAGGGGGTAGTTATGGTTACCAAAGGACACCTAAAACTGGTGCCACTTTTGGCTTGTAGAAGAAGGTGTTTTGGCACCAAGAATCAAGGGTGGAGATGGGTTGGTTGGTGAACTGTAGGGTGGTGATTTGAGGTCATTTTGGCACCAAAAGGAGGGTGTTCTAGAAGGGTTAGTTGGCACCAAAATAGGTGTCTCTTGGTGGTGGTTGAGGGGTGAAAGGGTAGCTAGGTGGTGTCGCCAAGTTGGAGTAGGGTGGAGCTAGATTAGGTGAGCTTAAGTAGGGTTTAGTTGGTGGAGCTAGTTAGGTAGGGTTTTAGGCTATTGGATTGCCAAGGGAGCTGAAGCTTAGCAAAGCTAAGCTGACATAGCTAGTTTAGCTCGTACTAGAGTAGAGGACGAGGCAATTGGAGCTAGGGCTTAAAGGGAGGAGCTGGACAGAAGAAGTCTGGAATTGAACTGGAGCTGGCAGCTGCTGAAGAGGGCGGCGTGGAGCTTGTTTAGCCAGCTTAGCTTACTAGTTCTTTGCTAGCTACTAAGCCAAGCTAAAGCAAGCTGGCTTCTGCTGAAAGGAGCTGAGGTGAGCTGGGTCTGATGCTCCAAGAGAGGACCTAGCTAGTTGAGGTAGCTAAGGTAGCTTAGCTCAACTAAGTTGAGCTAAGCTGAGTGCCCGGGAGTTGGACTTAAGCTTCCTGAGATAGGATGCAGTCATCTTCAGCTGGCTGGAGTTGAGTGGAGCTGGATGTAGCTAGTCTTGAGCTGAGGTGAACTGCAGTCAACTTAGCTGAGCTAGCTAGATCTCCCAGTGAACTGATGGGAGCTGAGATGAGCTAGACTCAGCTAAGTTGAGCTGGATCTAAGCTGACTTTAGCTATGGTGAGCTAAGATGAGCTCTCTTGAGCTACCATTCAGCTGAGATGAGCTAAATGGAGCTTGGATGAGCTAACCCTTGTTCAAGTGCACTGGATTACAGCTATGGTGAGCTAGATCAAGCTGAGTTCCAGCTGGTTTGAACTTCTCCTTCACCAGTTGCCTTCTTGAGTGCTAGGGTTTTAGGGATTTGGCAATCAATTAATCCCTAACACTTTGAAAAACACATTAAAAAGACCATAAATGCATGCCTAACCTAATTAATTCCTAGATGCAACCCAAAAACCCATTTGCAGATCAAAATCCGGAGAGCTAGATTTGTTTTAATGCATAAGAATGATGATAAATTGGCGTTTATCAGTGCCTTCTTCCTCTCTCTTCCTCTCCCTTGTGAGATTCTAGGGAGGAGGAAACTTTCATCTAGGAAGGACTGCCAGTCAAGAGGAGGAGCAAGGTGGTTGACTCCCACCTTGGCGGAAGGTTTGGAGGAATATCAAATTGGAAGCAAGGATCAATTCTTTTCAAGCACAGGAGCTGCTGTGCTTGGAGCAAGGACCACTCCTTCTTCACCATCTTTGGAGGACCTTTCTTCTTCTCTATTTTTTTTGTATTAGCTGGTGTAGTTTCTCTTTTTCTTGTAAAAGGCCTTCAACTACTTGTCATCAACTCTACTAGTAATATAGGTTTTCATATTTGCCTTCCAAGTTCAAGTTTTAATTTAGTGTGTTTTTTTTCATTCATCTCTTTTAGTTGTAGTGCACACCACACTCTCCTCTTCTAATTACCCTAGGCGCACTTGCCTAGGGTGAACTTAGAAGAGAGGGTTTCATTCTTATCACTTAAGTTTGTTGATAGGCATAGTTCTAATGTAATTCTGATCTACGCCTCAAAAACACGATTGTTTCCAAAACCCTAAAAATAACATAACTGAAATGCAGAAAGAAAAAATACAGATTTGAGAGGCGAGAGAGAGAATCCATTCATGTGATTAACAATTTGGCCTCCTTTCATGACCGTAGATACTCCATTATCTAGGTATTGTAAATTATAAAAGTTGATTGTAGACTTACGCATACGACACTATTTCGCATCTTTGACAAAATGCGTGTTTCCCACATCAAGAGGCTTATTTTGGAAATAAAAGGGTTTTCACCTCTTAGTTGTTCGTCCAAGTTGCAAGGGGTCGGGTCCCCATCCCATCTACCACGATACTACACACACACCTGCCCCCGCACGTGAAGGTTTGGGCCCCACTCTAATTGGTTCTTGGGTTCAGTCTCGGTCAAATTTTGGGTCTAATTATCTAAGGCTCTTAGGCTGAATTGGGCCAAGCTTTAGACTAATCTATGATGGGCTTTGGGCAGGATTCTATGCATTCTTTGAAAGGTTCTTTTGTTGAGAAAAGGGTAAGTGTTGAGGGATTTAAGCTGAGTTGAAAAAATCACATTTTTTAGCCTCACACTTACATTTCTTTTTGAAGATTTGATATCAATATTAATTGAATAATCCATTTATTTTGCATCAACCTATTGTGCACTATTATATTTAATTTATATGTGCATGATTAGTGGTTAATTGCGATCATTTTGGCTCCTTTAGATGACCTCGGACTCACATTTGAGCTTATAAATTTAAATGCTAATTCGCTTTTGTTGACTATACTACGACGTATATTTAAAATCAACAAAAGTGTGACTAACATTTTGGCATCGTTGCCGAGGAGCAACGCATAGTTTCATCACTAGTCATATTCATGTTGGTTCAATTTCTAACTTGACTTTGATTGTTTCTAGGTGAATCATGCACTCAGGTTCATCTGCTCGGAGCAACCACACCAAGAGTAGGTTAGTCATTTTGCCTTCTTCCCTAATACCTCTCTATCTTGGGAAAATAAAAAAGGTGATGAAAAAGAATTAGGAATTCAATCCTACCTTCATTTCTAGAGTCATCATTTCAAATAAGAATTTTCCTGATTTATCTTGATTAATTGTGATCAGATTTGATTTGAATGGATGCAGAATACCCAATTCCTTGCTACTTGCACCTATTAGGGACGTAAAGCACCTTAGACTATTCACCTTCTTGTTTGAGTCCAAGGTGCCATATCTGGAATCAATTTAGACTTGGAATAGAGCGAATTAGGGTTTGCACTAGGGTTTGAAGTGCTAGTGCAGACTTGCCATCTATAATGGAAATAGAACTTCCCAAATTTGTGTACTACCTAAGCACTTGTTTAAGTTGATCTTAACATCAAAGCCTAAAATCATGGCTCTAAATTCACTTGAATAGTAAAAGTTGGGACCTGATAACCTATTGAGATTCAAATCTGGGTGGTTCGAGTAACTTGACCCAAATTCCATCCTCAACTTTAGGGTAGTTCAGGTGAACTAGGTTCACTTGGTGAATCAACCAACCTCAAATTAGGTCACAATTTGAATCAACTTCTAAATTCAAGTGAAAATACAAGGCACAATTAGGCCTAAAATTGGCAAACATTGGGCTCAATTCGCACATTTTGATCTACTAGGATCTGCGCTAAAAAGGAAGGTGGAGCGGGGGAAACCCTATAACCTGTGGGAATGCTCTACCATGTAGGGGTTTCTCCCTTCCTGGTTGTCCAAGTACTTCTCGAGTGTGTGGTTTTGATCTAGAAGTCCATCTGCCTCGAACTACCATAGTCATCCAATTCTTTTGGGTGCCTTGATTTGGTCCAGAACATTTCCAGTACCTCATCTCTTCTAGAGTGCATGTACGGGAGGAGTTCTTTGAGAATTGTCTTGAGACCTCCATTAGCAAGGCATACCCATCAAGGTTAGACCCCAACCCACTTATTTGGGTCTCCTTCTGATCTATTCGATATTTGTTCTGATCAACCTACATCTGATCCCAGTTCTCCATCCTTTACTTCCATGGAGAACCCAAAACAAGAAGGGGTGATATTCAACACTAGTAGGACCAGTTGCAGACTCTTACTGACCTGATTCATGCACTGGCCACCCCTTACCTCATCCACAGATGCGAGATCATTATAATCCCGTACCTATGGCAATTGAACCTAGGGTGTAGATTCTGGTTGGGTGAGTTGATACTAAG
Organism: Thalassia testudinum; assembly: GCA_037157565.1. Lineage (NCBI taxonomy): Eukaryota > Viridiplantae > Streptophyta > Magnoliopsida > Alismatales > Hydrocharitaceae > Thalassia > Thalassia testudinum. Next base: position 217,401,218 of record JAZHRO010000031.1, on the reverse strand, counting down.
TTCAAGCCGAATATTATCAACTTGATTCCCTACTTTCATGGATTGGGCTCTGAAGAGCCTTTCCAACATATCCAAGAATTGAAACATCTTCCCCAGACTATCAGACCAAATATTCAAAATTGGAACACCTTGCTCATGAAAATGTTCCCCTTCTCTTTGAAGGATATGGCTGCCCATTGGTATCAATATCTAACTTGATTGATCAACACCTGGGAGGGTTTGCAATCTATATTTCTCAAAAAATTCTTTCCAATAGGGTGCACTAATGTCCTGAGGCACCAAATCACGCATTTCACATAGAATGCGAGGGAACCACTTCATGAGGCATGGGATCACTTTCTGGATCTCATGCAAAAATGCCCTCATCATAGAGTTCCTAAATGGTAACAAGTCTAGTAATTTTAGTAGGGACTCTATGAGGATATCCGATTATTTGTCAATGCAACCTATATAGGCAACTTCATCGGTAAAGGTGAAGACATAGTTTGGGAGATTCTCAAGAACATGTGCGAGAACTCCCTAAACAATGAGTCTATCGGTATGTTCAACTGGACGACTATCCATGCATTGAAAAATGCACGAGGGACACATGAAACACGAGACCTATCTGCATCCTTCGATCTAGAGTTAGTGCCTAGTCAATTGGATAAGGTCTCCATCATCGAGAAGTTGGACGATTTGAAATGCTAACTCTAGAGAGCCACTTCTTCTCAGTAAAACACGTATGCACGTCCCCCCATAGGGAATGGATGCATATCCACCAGCATCTATCCTTGGTTTCAGAGGGAACTCCAAATTGTCCAACTCTAGTTAGGGGATCTTTTGAAGTCTCGTATTCTGATTACTCTAGAGCTACTCAATTGGGGGATCTTTGAACCACTATATTCTGATTACTTTAGAGCTACTTAACCCTGTGATGAAAGCCACTCCATCAAGAATGATCCGTTCTCTAACTCATACAACCTTGGATGGCCCAGTCATTTGAATTTCACTTGGTTAGGAAGTAATCAAAATCATTTTTCCTCAATTCCAATCCCAACCACAACATTTCTGACCATATTAGCCCACTCATCCTAGGCCTAACGCGGACTTTAAAACTAGCCTTAGCAAGGAAGACCAGATGAGCTCAATTTTATAGACATTGGCTGATTTGCAGAAGACCAATGCTGCCATGTAGAGGCAGCGTAATGCAGAGATTACAGAGGTTCATAATAAACTCTCATAGATGGCTGGGACTCGGCAGCCTAGTGCACCTCTACTGATTCCAAACAATGTGCCATACTAGTGGCACGTTGTAAACCCAAATCAGGGCCAAGATCATTACATTTATCAGGCCCCTTCTGCACCTCCACCTAATGGGTCGAAAGCTTCTATTTCATATATGGGATATCAGTAGCAACCCCTTATCCTGCTAGCTCGAAATCCAAACAAGGCAGGCCTAAACTCCGTCACTACACGTACAGGTAAAACTACCCAAGACCCACCTTATCCTAGCCAATCTAGTTCGAGTAGTTCACAACCTAATCCCATGATGGTTATCAAAGACAAATCTATGAGAGCCTAAACCAATCTTGGAAAAAACTAAAGAGGTTCCATTTCTTGAGGCCTTGACTAAAGGAAATGGGAAATCCAAACCTGTGGCACCTGAGGAGGACTTGGTCAAGCTCTTTGAGCAAGTCCAGATAAGCATTCCTTTGGTTGATGTGATCCTCCACATACCGATTTATGCACGATTTCTAAAAGACTTGGCTACACCAAAGTGTAAGACATGGAAGTAAGACGGGAGTTCGATTGTTTCGTCAGAGCAAGTTACCTCTATTATCTTGAGTAAACTCTTGCAAAAGAAAATGATGCTAGCACTACTTTGATCTCCTGCAAGATAGTGAACCTTGAGTTTCATCAGGCTTCATTGGATTTAGGAAAATCCATAAACTTAATTTCTACCTCCCTACTAGATCACTTTAAGGAAACTAAGCTCAAACCAACAGAGGTAACTTTTGAATTGGCTGACAGATCAATTAAGTCACCACGATGATTTCTCAAGGATGTTCTACTTAGGGTAAGAGATTTCTATTTGCCGATGGATTTTATCATTTTGGACATGGATACTCAGAATCCAAAAGATACACCAATCATCTTGGCGAGACTGTTCCTAGCAACTGCTAAGGCGAATATCAATTTCTAAGAGGGTCAGATTGAGTTAAAATTCGTGGGATAAAACAATGAGGAGCAATATTTTTATGACCCAGAAAGTAGTAAACTGTGGGGCAATTGAGGAAGTCGGTAACGTAGGGTCTTTGGTTGAGGATCCGAGTCCCGAAGTGAACCCAATTCTATAAGGAACTTGATTGCTAAATTTTCATGGTTTTTATAAATGGGGGTTTTATTGTCATTGCAACGTGCAAAATCGATCAGTTTTTAAATTTATATTTCCTCAATAGTGGTGTTCTCTAGGGTTGTTGAAGGTGGCCAATTTGTTAGTCAAATAAGTGATTCTCTCTCTCGTCTCTCAAATCAACACTTCTCTTTTTGTATTTTGATTTTTGTAAATCTTTATGTTTGGAAATAAGCGGGATACGAATGCGAAGGTAGACTATGCTAAAGAAACTTGCCTAACAACGGGAACCTAAGTGAGAAGAGAAGTCTTCTATTCTATGCTCACCCAAGGCAAGTGTGCCTAGGGTAATTAGAAGAGAGATGTGGTGCACTAAAATAAATAAAGTTATTACTTGAAATTGAAAATTCAAGAATGAAGAAAGACACTTCGCTATTAAGAAGAAATGTTTACAAAATATCTAGGGAGCTCAACTAGGTAGATGTTCCACTTGGTTAATCCCTAGGTAGATGAATGCTTAACAGGAATTAAAATACAACAAAATAAAAGATAGAAAGTTCTGCCGAGTAGTTGAGGCAGCCTTCGCACCAAGAATGGTAGCTCCTAGACTTGACGAAGAATTCCTTCTAGCTCCTTGAGTTGCTCCTCTCAAATGTGGACGTCCTCCACCCTTCTTTCCTCTTGCCTGGCCATCCTCCCTAGATGAAAGCTTGCTACCTGGCGTGGCACAAAGAAGCAGAGGGAAGAGGAAGAAGTTACCAAAGGAGAAGGTAGGTTGCTCCCTTAATCTTCTTCTCTCCTCCTTTCTTAGGCGTGGGATGTATGGCGGCTATAGATGTTTGCTAGGAGGAAGAATTGTTGCTTGCCAAGGATGGTTTGAATCGTAGGATGGGGGTCTTTTTATAGGCTAGTATGGATGGTGGTTAGGAAGCTTCCTTGTCACCATGTGAAAGGGTGCCAAGGAGGGTGGGCTAGATGGTGGTTAGGAAACTTCCTTGGCAACATGTGAAAGGGTGCCAAGGTGGATGGTTAGGAGGCTTCCTTGGTGCCATGTGAAAGGGTGCCCGGGAGTGTATTTTAGGCACCAATGGTTGGTGGTTTTAATGTAGGTGGACGACCATTAAGGTGGAGGGGGAGTAGGGTAGGAGTTGGATTTGAGTTGGATCCAGCTGAGTTGAGCTGGGGTCCAACTACTAGAGCTTCTGTCTTCACAAATGTTCCAAGTGCCTTCCATACTGCCAGGGTTTCTCTAATTTCCAATGCATTCATCCCTGGTAATCAAAAGGAAACTACATGAGATAATGTGAAATGAATGCTAATGTATGCTCTAAACTCTAAATGCACATGCATGCTAAATGCAATGATATAATGCAATGCAATGGACAAAATCTTAGGAACTAGATGTGAATGGATTCTAAGGATGATGATAAACTGGCGTTTATCAGACCTCAACCACAAGATGTTAGCCCACAGATTATGGAGCCTAAATCTATTTTAGATCTATCCTTGGCTTCCACCTTATCTTCTGAGGCCAACCCCGAACCCCTACCCGCTGCTGATAACCCAGTTCTAGAGTTGAGACCTCTCCCGGACCATCGAAACTGCATGTTTTTGGGTTCAAATCAGATGTTTTCAGTGATTATCAACTCTTGACTCACTCCTGATAAGGAAACGAAGCTAATTTCTATCCTCCAATAGCGTTGTAGAGCCATTGGTTGGACTCTAGATGAGTTGACTGGAATAAGTGCCTCTTATTGCACTCATCACATCTATACTGAAGAGGGCTCATGACCTTCTCGTGAGATGTAGAGAAGACTTAACCTGAATCTTTAGGAGATCGTGAAAAAGGAGGTCATTAAGTGGCTCGATGCAAGAATCATCTACCCCATCTTTGATAGCCACTAGGTGAGTCCCATTCAAGTTGTACATAAAAAGGCAGGACTCACCATGATTACAACTGAATCTAAAGAAACCATCCTAACATGAATTGCAAACTCTTGGAGACTCTATAAAGACTATTAGAAACTGAATAAATCCACAAAGTAGGACCATTTTCCTCTCCCGTTTATTGACCAGATCCTAGAAAAGCTAGCAGGAAATCGATTTTTCTATTTTCTGGATGGGTACTCTGGGTATAGCCAAGTGGCAATCCATCCCGAAGATCAGGAGAAGACCACCTTTCCCAACCCCTAGGGTACGTATGTGTTCTGTAGGATGCCACTTGGGCTATGCAATGCGTAACCCTTTGAGATGACAAGCGAGTGTGTTTGCGCTTTCGAGATACTACCCAATCGAGTAACCCAAGCTCCAATCTTACAATCTTCTGACTTGTCAGAACTATTTGAGTTCATGTGTGAAGCATCTGACTATGTAATAGGGGTGGTACTTGGACAAAAAATCAATTGGAAATTGGTGGTAAAATATTATGGCAGCAAGACATTAGATGAGGCTCGACGTAATTTACCGGATGAGGATCTTCGGAGCATTGATGCTGGACTTCCCTGGTATGCCAATATTGTCAACTATTTGGCATCGAACCAGATCCTATCTTATTGGCCAAAAGCCAAGAAAGACAATGGATTTCAGATGCCAAATAATACGTCTAGGAAGATCCACACCTCTTCTGCATCAGTGCTAATCAAATCATCTGGATATGCATTCACGACTCTGAGATCAATGATATATTATATTTTTGTCAAGACTAGGCCTGCGGTGGCCATTTCTCTGGCCACAAAACCGTAGTGAAAATCCTCTAGTGTGGCTTTATTTGCCCACAGTCCTCATGGATGCACACAATTATCATAGGGTATGTGCTCATTGCCAGACCTTAGGCAACATGAGCCATTGCGACATGATGCCTAATGTAGAAACAATTATTGAGGATGAAATGCCTATTCATGCATATTCCTAGGCTTAGATTTGCATTTCATATTATAAATATTGCATAGCATGCATCATCCTGCATTTAGAGTAGTTGTGTATATTTTACATTAATTTCATCCTTTTTATGGACAGGAGGGAAGGAGATTTATTTTAGGGCCTCAGATGGATGATCTGACTGTATGAATCTGATCAGAACGATGATTGGAGTTTAACGCCTTCGAAATCATCTAGATCGAAATCTTGTAGCATCATATGAAGTCTAAGGAAGATCAACAGCTAGGGGGCAATGCGACATCCATACAAACTTTGAATGAAGGAACTGACCATTTGGATGGATTCAAAGTGACGATCGCAGTCCCGTAACGTTGAAATCACCTCGATCAAAGCACCGTGGCACCCTCTGCAACAGATAGAAGATGGATGGCCTAAATGGTGCCACGTGGCGCCATCTCAGTCGCCCAAAATTGTCCAATAGTGCTCGCCCACACCACTCCTCATTTGCGACCACCATTCCCAACCATTGGATCATGATCCAACAGTTGAGAAGCCTTCACACCACTCTCATCTTCACAACACAAAGGATGTCTTAGCACATTGGCTAAGCACTCTTTGTAAATCAAATGGCACAAGGTCGAATCCCGCTGATGTGCCCTCGCCACAGCAATTGAAATTCTGCTGCTGGATCTTCATTGAGTGACCACGATGCTTCCACGCAGCGCAATCCAGTGGGCTAGATTCACACACGTGTGTGATCACGCAAAATCACATGCATGATCGTATGCGGGTGCAAACTTAAGACGTCAATTGGCATTGTCAGTCATCTGATACCGATCCAGCGATGCATGTGCCTCTCTTCGACACCAGCAGTATGCGCCTTCAAAGGGCACGATCAGTAGGTATGCCTGAGCCTTCAGATCTTAATCGAATGGCAGGAAGGAGATCCAACAGATGCCAGTAGAGATAGAGCACGAGTACCAGCAGGTTTTAGCGACATTTGGGGCATTGGTTGGCATGGATATTCAGTGTCGCATTTGATGTCACTATAGCCCTTAGACAGATTTCCTCATCTTCCCTTCGCTATAAAATGATCCCTACACCTTCCCATCCTCTTCATCTCTTCCATTCTTCCTCTCACCACCTCCAAGGCTCTAGAGAGAGCTTGTCCCAAGCCTGGGATGGTCCTCTAGAGTAGAATCAAATATTTTCCCTCTCATCCCCATTCGTGGAGCTTCCTGTGGTCAACCTCTTTCCTCCCTTCAGGAAGAAGATGCTCGCCGTGACGTCATCCTGCCCCACCCTCCATCCTCTAGCTCCATCCTTGTTCGTTCAACTCCTCACCACTTTCCTCCAGGCGACGTTAGAGCGAGCCATCCTCTGAGCAACTATCGAAGGGGATTCTCTCACCTATATCTTTCTTTTTGCTTTAATAGTGTAATCTTTCTTGCTTAGTTGTAGAAAACATTTGCTTTAGTAATATATGTGATTGTTTCTCTCTCTCTCTCTTAAATTTTGCAAATAGATTAGTTAGATAAGAATTCATCAACCTAATCTCTTGCTTGCTAAAAATAGCAAAAAAAAAGAAAAGACAAAAATGAAAAAAACAAATAAAAGCGAAATGCATATTTTTCGAAACCAAACGTTCGCCTCTTCGTGTTCGACCCGGGACTCACCTTTGGAGTTTGGGTTATAAATTTTATCTAATGGATGGATTTTCTAGCGAATCGAACTATGACGATGGGTTTTCCAAAATCCAATCCTTTCCGCATGCAAATCCACCATAATCATTTTGGCACTATTGTTGGGGATGCAACTCTCTTTGGTTTTTTCGCATTTTCCTTCATTACTTACATATTTTTCTAACCTATCTTTCTTCTTCGATTTATTGTCTTTCAGGAACCCTGTCGAGGAGTTGAAGGTGGTAGATTGGAGTAAAGTGCTGGTAGAGGCATTTGTAAGTTTTCCCCCACTTCCCAACCCACTAGATCATTTTGCCACCTTAATAATCAAGACCTAATCTTCTTAGGTGTTTTGATAAACCCTAGGATAGAAATTATTTATCTTGTTTGTCACTCCACTCACCTCGCCATCCACAAATTAAAAAATTAAAAAAAAATTATCTGATTCTGGGATTTTCTGAAAGAGACACATTAACACCCATAACTTTCGACTTAAGGCACACCAGTTCACATCAATTCTACCACTTAACCGAAATCTGTCCTGTGGATCCAGTACACCCTAACTCAACACACCAATAAGTGAGTAGAAAATTTGACTAGGTTAAGACTTTTTGTGTGCCTTAACTAAGTGGTGCAACAGGCCAATTGATTGAGCTACTTGGGTCGCACCATTGAAATTAAAATTGATTCATCAAGTAGCTTGCAACTTAGGGTTGATTTTAAGGGCTGAACCAGGCACTCCACATTATTTTTTTGATTTCTAAAGGAATATATCATCATCGGTGCTTGCAAAACTTGGAGTGTTCTCTTGAACTTGATTGAATACACCTAGGATTAAACCCTAAAGGCTACTAATCAAGGTTAAACCCTAAAAGACACATCATCAAATAACCGTGTTTGCAAACCCTGGTTGTGCACGCACACACATTTGAATTGATCATTAAGGGCACAACCCATCTAAAGGGCCGATCACATTCCAAGAGAACAATCATCCCAAGCCTAATTAAAACTAAGTAGACATTGGCCTTAAGGATTAATTCGCTCTTCGGGGCTTAGGCTGAGATTTTTTTCGATTAATCTGCTTCTGCTGGTCCATTTGAAGTCTAGCTAGGGGAGTAGCATCAAACGACTGCGGCTGGGGGGTACACTAGGAACTAGAGGCGCAAGCCAAACGAAGAACCTTCTCCCCAACCCCTCCTTCTTGTTTGATTGACTGGAAAAAATATACCAAATCAGTTAGAATCTCAAGATGGTTCCTGGGAGTCTGTAGGTCTTTAAGTTAACCCACCTAAGGGCAGGGTTGATTGCTTGTATTGCAGGGCTCCTTTCTCTCTTTTGATTTCCCTCTTATTCTTCCATGTTTCCTTCCACATCTTACATTCATTTCCCATCCTACCCTCCTACCAACACTTATACCCAAGATGATTACTATCCCGACTCGGCTTATGACTGCCCACCTCCTAGCTGGGACAACTTTGATTGGGGATATGAATTTGGACCTCGGTGTCCAAGGCCTAACCCTAGACAATAAGACTATGATTACTATCCTTTATAGAGCTACAATGATTATAGATCTCCATCCTTTGATGACTAAACCAACATAACATACAATCAGGAAGGATATGTTGATTATAACACCTACTGTCCCCTGTATTCCACTGAATATAGGTCACCACTATTCCTTTAATAACATGAGATGACCTACTACCAAGGAAGACCTCAAGAACCTCAATATCTTGACTCCCCTAGATTTAACCCGAACCCACCCAACCCTGAACCAAACCTTTCGGTTCAGGTGAACCAGGTCTAAGACATGGTGTTGGCTAACTTGAGGAACACCATCCAATCTTTAGAAACTCAGCCAATACCATGCATAGAAGCATTGGAGCATATGATCAAAATGATTAATGACCTGAATAGCTCTTTATTGGATTTTCTCCAAAATGTTAGGGATAGGGGCCTGGGTGAGTTTCTACTTAGGAAATTATCGAGGTTAATATGCATACATCTAAATAGCCAAAAATGTCTTTTTATGCATGTTCTTAGTATTATAGTTGAATCATACAATATAAATATTACATAACATGCATCATCTTGCATTTAGGTTAGGTTGTGTAAATTTTAGGTTAATTTTCCTTTTTTGTGGTCAGGTAACAGGGAGACTTTTAATTGGGGCCTCGGATCGATGATCCAACCGTATGGATCTGATCAGGGCAACGATTAGAGTTCAATAGAGCGACGAGGAGGAGGAGGAGGAACCGCCAGAGCAAGAAAGCCTTTGTCGGAGTGGGAAGAGAGGAAAGGGGGGGATTTCTCCATCAGAACCGAGCTCCCGAGAGCGGTAGAGCGTCGGGGGTTTTTATAGAGGCAGAAACAGAGAGGAGGGCGGAGGGAGACGACGTGCCTCCCTCACCGGAGGACACCGGAGATGCAGACCCATACCGTCCGTGCATTCGCACGGGCGGTATGGGCGATTGCAGCGATCAGGGGGGTGTTCCTACGACGGCTGACGTCGCAGGGAACCCCAAGTTGACTTGGCAGGGGGTCCCCCTCACCCTGCGCGGCGCCATGTCTCGCGCAAGGTCGCCAAAGCATGGTGCTGCTCGGGGTTTTGCATGGAGGACCCAAATGCAAAGAACGATGAAGAGTTAGGGGCCAAAATGCGAGGGTTTGAAAAGTTGAGGGCCAAAAAGTAAAGTTGGTCAAAAAGGTTTCTTCTTAGGCTCAAGTTTTTATACAAGACAAATTAGGGCCTAAGGATTCTGATAGTGAATTTTATTTCTAGATTAAACCTTGTTTGACCGATCAATTTACTCGAAAACCCAAATTAAGTTTTTAATTGGGCATGGTTCTCAATGTAGGTCAAAATGGGTCCCTAAGGCCAAATTGGAGGTTCTAAACCCTAGAGATTATTTTTATATGAATTTTAGAGGGTTTATTCAATTTTTTATTTGCCTCGAACCTCATGAATTGAAGTGGGTTTGTTTTTAGGGTTACAGGGTGTCATTTAATTCCTTGGAGTTGCTGTAGCCCTCTTTGAGTCATCTCATCCCACTTTTCTTCTTATTAGGTTATTTTGACCTATGTTTGGACCCTGAGTTACCCTATTTTCAGATTGAATTGGTGAAATTGCATTTCTACCCCTTAGTTTCTATTTTCTTCTTAAACTCAGAATTCTCTGAGTTAAGCCTTTCCTTGAGTTATGTAGGAGCCTTTATCCTTTGTATTAGGTTAAAATGAGCTAGTTATGGCTCATTATGAGGTTCTCATCAGCTAGCGAGCACGCGTCCTGAGTCGTTGATCTTTGATCCAACGACGATGAAGGAGGCTGCATCGCCTCTTAGTTGGCGTTGAGAGGGATTAGGCACAGTGCGTTTAAGCCATCTGATCTCGTGATCGGATGGCTGAGAATGTGCGTACGTGTGCATGCATTGAGGCACAGGGAGAGGAGGAGGCATGACGTGCACGACAGCTATGCCCACAATCTAGGCTATAGTTACGATTTTATCCATCACTAAAGGCCCTGGTTTAATGTTTTTAAAGTAAAATGACCTATTTGCCCATTCAAACCTCACCTATAAATAGCCCTATGACCACCACATTTTCTTCATGCCTTCCTATCTTCTCTCATCCCCTCCAAAGCTCCAGGAGCTTTCCTCAAACCCTGGATGCTCCTCTAGAGTAAAAATTAAAATTCTTCCACCTTCTCCCCCCTTCATGGAACATCCTATGATTTTCCTCTCCCTTCATTTGGGAGCAGATCCCATGACGACGACGATGTCCTGCCTCGCCCCCAGTTACTCCCACTTAGTCCTCCTTCCCACTCCATCCTATATCTTCCAACCGTCGCCCCATTCGGCTCGTCCTCCAAGTAATCATCGAGGAAGATACTTCTCTCTTCATTCTCTTTATTGCTTTCTAGAGTAGATTTACTACCATCTAGCGTAAATTTCCTGCTTTCTAGTTGTAATGATTAGTGTAATGAATAGCAATTGATGATGAAAGCCATGTTTATTCTACATCTCATGTCTTTATTTGTAATATTTTCTCTCTATCTTCTATTCTTTATTCTTTAAGCAGATAGCTAATTTAGATTCAATTCGATTAGCTAATCTACTTCGTGACAATTAAACAAATGCTGTTTTGAATAAAATGTCTGCCTCCCTATGTTTGACCTGGAATTTCTTTATGAATTTTGATAAAATTTTATTTATTGATGAATTGCTTCGCAAATCGAACTACAACGATGGGCTTTCAAATCCAACTCCGATTACGTAGTTTTCCGTATTCAATGGAGGTTGAGGATGAAATTTGTGGTTGCCCATGTCCAATCTTGGGATGATTCTCAAGATGAACCCCCTTCAGGAGAGCCAATGTCTGAACCTACTCGGGCACCTATTGAGGGGGATACATGTTCTAAGATTAGGGATGACCAGGTTTTGCTAGAGCAACCCATTAGGGATGAATCGAGTTTCTCACCTAAGATCCCAGAGCAAAGGAATAATGAAAAATTTCTCCTTGGACGATGAAATGACATATGATTTCGAGGCATATATAAATGAGGATCATGAATTCTTTGATTCTGAGGGTGAGGAATCTCTTAGTGAAGTCTCATTAGAGCTTAAGGAGAATGATTTTAGTGAGACTAATGGGCTCGAGGAGCAAGATGAACCATTTAATAGCCTGATTATTGAGGATTGTGATCATGTTGGGGCTAACTTGGACGATTCGAATCCTGATGATTCAATCAGTAGCCCCATTGCTCAGCCACACCCTGAAGAGTAGAATTATGATATTCTTGAGAGCACCAGACCCAAGTCAATCCTAATTGAGCCACAATTGTTGGACTTTGGTACTTTAGATGGGGTGTACAATGATTTGGAGGTCCTGGAAAAATTGATTTTAGAGGATAGGAATTTGGTAATGAAAATCTGGAAGGCTAACTCAGAGGGAAACACGATTTTGGATCTAAGGGTTCCTATTGACTTGAAACCACCTACTTTCTACCAAGACCCTTATGATATCTTTCACGTGCAACAAAAGCTCGAAATAATTGATTATTTTTCTGAGTTAAACATTATGTTGACATCAGAACTTAGTTAATAAAATCTACCTTTTGTCTGACACTTTAGTCTTGGGTTGCACACCACAAAACTGCAGGCCCAGCCTCGCAAATACAACAATCTTAGGTTCTGGGTGATTTTCATCCAAAACCTTAGAACCACTTGATCCTAGGGCATGGGTCGACACCACAACTTGGTCCACATCTGTGGACATCTTTTGCTGGCAGGTCTAAGGATTAATCTTTTGACTTTGATTTTGACCTGCACCTCTCAACTTTTAATGCCTTCTTTACTTGTGAATCGTGCTTAGCTAAAGGAAATAAAATTAGCACATGTGTATATTCCACGTTCTCTATAGAGCTGACTGAATTTTCATGATATTCAAGTGATATTCTGTTTACTCCACCCTTTTCATGTCTCTATTTCTACAATGAGGACATTGCATCATTTAGGATGGCGGGGTGGATACTTCATCCTAAAATTATTTTGTAAGCTCTGTAGAATTTCTTTTATTTTCTTTAAAAAAAATTGAATATTCAAAAAGACAAAAAAAGAAAAAAATAGAATTAGGAGAAGAGAACTTAGGCTTTTGGAAGTTATTAACTTTAGGAAATGATACGATAGGACCTAAACACTTAGACTCTTTAGGTCTTCGGGCTTAATTAGCCCAGGTGTTGATTGCACATCAATCATGCAACCAAAAACACCTAAATTGAGCTAGATTCTAGAATAACTTTGAGTCAATGCATGCATAAGCATCATAATTTGCATACTAGTTAATTTATTAGTCATATAGATAATATCATCATTTTATGGCCTAAAAGAGAGATGACTTTAATCGTAGATGATTTCAAGTTGTAGATGTCAGATCAGACCAGACAAATCTGACTAGAACAACGACGGAGTCGAACGGTTCCGAAATCGTCCCGATCAGACAACCAGAGCATCATGTGTAGTCCATAGAAAAACGATGATCATGGAGCCAAAGGATAAAGATCAGAGCCTCGATGAAGATTCCAATAGCATGGATGGATCCGGATCGACGATCATAGTCTAATGGTGTAAAAAAAGGAAAAGAAGATGGACGGCCATGATGATGCCACATGGAACCATCACAGCCGCTCCCTCACCACCGCCCCATCTAGGATGGCTGCGCTGCATGTTGTGGGTCGTTGGATCTTCATCCAACAACCACAAGCGCACCAGATTGCCCGCCCAGACCAAATCAGAATAAAGATAAACAAATGCATATATATAACAAGAGGTTTGCATAGTGCATTGGATCATGTGCACACATGTAGCCACGAGATGCGGGATCGAGCTCATGCGCTGTACGAAATTGAAGTAGCTACGCACGGGTGCGATGGTGCAATTGTGAGGCCACGTGGCACGATTAAAGCACACCGCGATCGAACGCACATATAACACGCGATCCAACGTGTTTTTCAAACAAACGTAGCGAGACGCATGCGTTAAGCCATCTAATCAAAAGATTGGACGGCTGACATTGAGAAGGGATTAAGGCTTGAGCGGCAAGAAGGAAAAGACGAAGGCGCGAGTGAGGGGGGTCCAGAGATGTGCGATCATCATCCGACAATGCACGGCGTGCCACGTGTCACCATAAGAACGAATTTGAGCATAGAAGGCCTTTTGAAGGCTATTTTTAGGCCAAATTAGAGCCGTTGATCTCCTGATCAATGGATCTGATTATCCAAGGGGTTGTTGCACAAGATTATTGGCTGAAATACTCTTTTTTCCCTCCACAAAAGCTATAAAAGAAGGCCTAGCACCCCCCAGTTGAAGGCATCCACTTAGAACCTCTTTCTTCCATCAACTCCAGACATATTCTGTCTTCTCTACAACTCACTGTCCCTCTGCAACTCTGCTCAACTCTGTCCCGGTGCTCTGGATTTGAGGTGCTACCGCATCTCGTAGAAGCATCCCGCAAGCAGCGTCGTTTCTCTGCCACTTTCTTCTATCTCTCTTTCTCTCCCTTTCTCTCTTTCTCCCTATGTATCTTTACTTTTTGCATAGCAATTTCTATTATGAAAAACTCTTTATCAATGTAAGGAAATCTAATCTTATGAATATTTGATGCATCTATATATATATACATATATAAATATCTTGTTAGAACTAGTTTCATTGAAAAGCTTCCATTAAAAATCTAGATTGCCACCTTGCGAATGACCCGATACTCACCGATTTTATAAATATTATTTTTCATCGTGTTTTCATGCTATACTACAACTAAACAACTTTTAAATGCGATCACGTGCCGAATAGGCGTACACTCGAATGTGGACCTAGTCTCGAGTCCTTGCCAAGTAATTGTATCTTAATTTGGTAAATAAATTGGGGTGATAAGCACACGACTTATCAACCCACCATCTGATTTGAGAGGACTTTAAGTCTAAGCATCTACACACTATTTGCACTGACTTACTTTTCGGCGGTTTCTTCGGAAATTGGGTAGATATTGAACTTTTTAGGGTAGTATAGCTAGCAAGTTATTATGGGTAACAGTCCATTAGCCGATTGTCTAGAGCCTAGCTAGATGGCCATACTCATTCTACTGCTTTTAGGTAAATCTTATATCAGGGAAGCCACCTACTTAGAAAAAGAAAAGAAATGGTACTTAAAATAAAGTAATAATAAGAGAAAAAAGGATAAAAAAATAGAGAAGTAAACCACACTTCACCGCACAAGTATGGCTGGCAAGTAGTCTTGGGTAACAGTTCATTGGCTGGTTATCTAGAGCCCAGCTCACAAAAATGCACAAATAATTTCCAAAACACTTAGGAAAGAAATGGGGAAGTCGAATAAACTGGGGAGACATACACTAGGTTTGCCCTTGTGTTGACCCCATAAAAAAATAAAGTAGCAGAAAGCTATAGTTCAAATGTATCTGGGGTTGTAGAAACTCGAAGTCCATTTTAACGGTTTCCTAGTGAGTCTTTCACTCTTTTTACTACATGCTTAGCACTTAGAGTCCTTTTCGAGTCTTGGGTGGGTCCGGTAGCCATAAAATGTTATCTCGAAGCTCTCAAACTCCAAAAGTTCAAAAAAATTAGAAAAGAAAAAAAAATGTATCTTGCCTTCAAAATAAGGCAAAGACTTGGGCTGTCTGGATTCTGCTAGGCACCTAGGTACTATTGAGTTTTCGTAGTTTAGGAGCATAGTTGAAATTTTCTATTGTTAATTATGACTTAGGTTTAAGTGATCGAGTCCTAATTATGTTTTTATGCATAATGAATGGGTCAATTGTTCACTTTTCAGGTCGTTTGTAGTTTTATGTGGTGGAAAAATCGACTAATCAATAATTAAAATAAGCACTCGCAGAAGAGTGGGTCGTACCCACAAGGAGGCAATGACGTATTTAAATTCACACCGGTTCAAAAGGTATGTTCGTAGTTAACCTCGACAAGAATCGAGCCAAATTTGCCTTTAGATTAAGATAGAATCAAGAAAATATGCTGAAGAGGCAATTTTTAACAACTAGAGGACATTTTTTGCAATGCAGATTCAATAAAATATCAATAAAAGTTGGCAATGGTAGAAAATGTAATTATTAATGGGCATGTACTGTAGCAAAACAGGGCATTTCTTCCCCTTGGCCATGTGCGAAGAGGAATGAACGGCCGGAGGTGTGAAGCTCGGAGGAAGTTCTTTGGACCGAGGGCTTCGCAGCAGTGGTGGCAGCGACTCACAAGGTGGCCAGAGCCAACCGGACAGAGCTCCGACGAAGGTGGCTTTTGATGGTGGTTGCACCTGTTGGAGGAGGGTCGGCTGTGCGCGCGTGAAGGTTGCTGCAGGTGGTGCATGCGGGCACTACTGTTGCGGGCCCGCGAGATTTGAGCGCGCTAAAGGTGATGCGGGTGCACGCACTGGTGGAGGCACTGTGGGTGGCGGCAGGGGGGCTCTGCAGATGGTAGGCATAGGCGCGCTGGAGCAAGCAGTACTGTTGGCGGAAGGTGTGGGTGCATGAGAGTTTAGCGCTGCTGCATGCTGCTGGCGGGGGTGCTGCCAGGAGCGAGCGCGGGCTTGGCACTGCAGGGGAGTGCGCTGAAGCGCTGGCAAACGTGCGCCTATTGGAGGTGGTGTATACGCATGCAGGAGAGGAGTTGGTGGCCGATGCTACAGGGTGCGCGCGTGGAGGCGGATGCTGCTGCAGGCGGTGCGCGGTCCGCAGGCGCATTGGAAGGGAAGCGGAGCAAGGGTGCTTGCTGCTACAGACTGGAGAGGTATGCATGGGCTGGTGGTTGGTGCTAGAGGTGATGCGGGCGAGGGCTGGTAGTTGGTGCTGGAGGTGATGCAGGTGAGGACTGGCGGTTGGCGATGGAGGTGAAGTGCAGCACAGGTGGTTGCTGCTGGAGTGTGGGGGAGTGTCGAAGCTTCAGACGTCCGGGAAACTTCCCGGACGTCTTAACTAACAGAGGAGTGAAATTGCAGTAGCGGTTTTGGAGGTTGTTGGTGATGACAGCGAGGGTGGCGCACTCCGAGGTGCTCACAGTAATGTGGACGATCTCCGGATGGCGGTGTGGCCTGTCACACCACATGCCCATAGTGGTGGAGGCTCGTCGCCGCGGTTGAGGCCGGCGGTGGTGAAATGGACTAGATGGACTCTCTGCATAGTGTGGATTGTTGGGGTGGAGGCCTACTCCGCTCGGCAGCCTCTCTCTTTTTGTCGCTACCAGCATGAATTTGAATGGAGAGGCAGGAGCAGATCCACCTTCTCCGCTAATCCATGATTGTAGGCTTTAGTGCGACAGGTGGCGTTGCAGCAGCAGCCGAGCTGTTGCTGAAAAGAACAAGAATAAAAGATATTGTTAAAATATTATGATTATTTATATACAAACCCTCAATTTTTATGTTAACTTAAATTAATAAATACAATGCACCTAATTGGTTAACTAATTAATTGAATGCAATTCTAAGTTAATTCTAAATGCATTTAAATTATGAATGCAATGCATGAATTATGTAATTAAATTAGAAATATGAATTAATCTATTTACATCATAATTTATGCTAAATAAATGTTAGAATTAACCTAATGTCTAGGCACTTAAATACTTAAATAGCCCACAAATATGGGCTAATTAAATACCCCCATGCCTAGTTTTTGCTAGTCCCCAGCAAAATTGAGTGAAACCTAGCACTCCAAGTAGACTAGTCAACCCAATTGGTCTTCCTTCAGAAACATGTTAAGTTCAGACCCTAGACCCAAGGTTCCCAAGTAGTTGATAAGTTACAGACTAGGTCGGCAAAAGACGAGTTGCAAGCACAAGTTTCCCTGATTTCTGACTCAACCCTAAGTTTTATTGATCCCTGAGATTAAAGCATCCATGCTTGTGCATTGGTCTGAGTTATTTGAGTTAAAGGAAGAAGTTTTTTCTTTTATAATATATATTTTTTTTTTGTTCGATTCTTCTAAGTCAAACCTTAGATCAGCTATCAACACGATCTGTGTCAGATTCATTGTCCCCATTACCTTACCTCGAAGGGTACCTAGCTTTCGATGCTTCGAGATAGCACCGGCCATAACGACCCCAAGAACTCCTGGCAATCGACACTTCATGATAGTATCACCCATGGATTTCTTAAGCGAATTCAGGCCTATGGCAATCGACACTTCGAGATAGGGCCACCCATGGTACCTGAAACGTACAATGCACTTACATGCCCCCAGTAGGATGGATATCCTAAGAGACAAGTGCCGAGGAGGTAATATGCTATCATCGCATCCTCAAGGTGAGTATATACTCCACCTCTCCTGCAGCGGGAACCCTTCCAATCAAAATGTGTTTTGAAGCCTCTCCTAAGTCAAAACTAAGAGAACCAAATCGCTTTTAAGAAAGAAAGAAATTAAGTTAATTACCAGACCAAGTGTGTGAAATTTGGATGCTTGGGTTACAAAGACCCGTAAACCAAAAGGTAGAACAAGATTCTAGGTACTACCCCACCTTTTAACTCAAACCCTATCTTCCCTTCCTCAACCTCTTGAGGAATGGTCCGCAACTTAACTCCTACTTAAGTTAAGTCCACAAAGTACCCTGAAGGTCTAAAGCTAGTAGCTCATTTAGCTTCTAAAGTTTGACCCTAGAATTAATTTAGTCTACCCTAGAGTTTTGATTTGCTTAAGAATGCTGGACCTAGCCAGTTAAGCTCAAAACATTTTTTTTTTTTTGATGCATGCTATAAACAAAATGCCTTAGGTCCTCTCCCCCATGCCTGGTTCAAACAATGTCCTCATTGAAAACAAAAATAGCTAAAGGAAGATATTACCTGAGGCGGAGAATGGTAGGAGCTAAGGCTCCTGAAGAGTGACTTCGTTAACCAGATGGCCATCTCAAGTTATGTAAGGTTTTAACCGTTGACCATTGACGATAAAGGGAGTTTCTGAAGAGGAAGGATTTTTAATCTCCACAGCTCCATCCAGAAATACTTTGGTGATTACGTAAGGCCCATCCCAACGAGATTTTAACTTCCCAGGAAAAGCTTAAGTCTAGAATTTAAAAGCGAGACTTGTTGGTTGGGCTCAAAGGTTTTTCGAAGTATAAACTTATCATGCAAGACCTTAGTTCTTTCTTTACAAGCTTGAGAGGTGTCACAAGCATCATTCCTCAACTCCCCAAGCTCACTTAATTCTAGAAGTCATGCCTTACCTGCCTTCTCTAAATCCATGTTAACACTTCGAATAGCCCAAAGTGCCTTATGTTCCAACTCAACAGGTAAATGGCATGCTTTTCCATACACAATCAGAAAGGGAGAAGTACTCAAAGGGGTCTTATAGGCGTTCGATAAGCCCACAAAGCATCATCGAGCTTTCTGGACCAGTCTTTGCAATCAGGTTTAACGGTCTTTTCCAAAATAGTTTTTATCTCCCTATTTGACACTTCAACCTGGCCACTTGTCTGAGGATGGTAAGGGGTAGAGACCTTGTGAGTCACTCCCAGACTCCTGATTAGCCAATTGAAGTGGTGGTTTCGGAAATGAGGTCCCCCATCACTTATAATAGTCTTAGGGCAGCCGAAACGGGATATGATATTGGCCTTCACAAATTTCAAAACCATAGAGTGGTCATTTGCGCGCGTAGGAATGGCCTCTATCCATTTAGAGACATAATCAAGTGCCACAAAGATATATTCATAACCATGGGATGACGGGAAGGGGCCCAAAATGTCAATTCCCCACACATCAAAAATTTCAACAGATTGAATAGGATGTTGAGGCATTTCATTCCTCTTCCCAATCATTCCAGTCCATTGACATCTAATACAGGCCTTAACAAAATTATGAGAATCCTTAAATAAGGCCACCAAAAATCGGACTGGAGAACCTTAAAAGTAGTTTTCTTAGCACCAAAGTATCCTCCACAATGAAGTTCATGGCAAAAACTCAGCACACTTTGTTGTTCCTCTTCAGGTACACAACGTATCAATACTTGGTCTTGTCCAATTCTAAATAATTCTAGCTCTTCCCAATGAAAATATCTTGCTTGAGAAATGAATCTCTTTCTTTTCTAGTCATCTTAAGAGCCAGGAGTTTGTCCAGTGACCAAGTAATTTACAGTGTCTGCATACCAAGGTAAAGTTGGTGTTACCATCATCAGAGTTTCATCAGGAAATGTCTCGCGAATGTCTTCAAAAAGAGAGTCATTAAGAGGAAGGCGAGACAGGTGGTCAGCCACAACATTTTCTACTCCTTTCTTTTCACGTATTTCCAAGTCAAATTCTTGAAGGAGTAGGACCCACCTAATCAAACGTGGCTTAGAATCTTTCTTAGCAATGAGATGTTTCACTACTGCATGATCAGTAAAAATAAGCACCTTAGACCCAAGCAGGTAAGACCTAAACTTCTCCAGAGCAAAAACTATAGCAAGTAATTCTTTTTCAGTGACGGTGTAGTTTTGCTGAGGCTCGGTTAGAGTCTTGCTTGCATAATGTAGCACATGAGGTCTTCCCTCAACCCTTTGTCCAAGGACTACTCACATTGCATAATTCGAAGCATCACACATAAGCTAAAATGGGAGTGTCCAATCAGGAGCTTGGAGTATAGGTGCAGAGATCAAGGCCTCCTTTAGAGTTTGAAAGGCCTCGGCACACTTTGGATCAAAACTGAAGGAAGATTCCTTCACCAACAAGTCACAAAGTGGCCTAGAAATTTTACTAGAATTTTTAATAAAGCGCCTATAAAAGCCAGCATGGTCCAGAAAGGATCTAATCTGTTTGACATTCGTAGGCAATGGAAGTTTGGAAATATAATCAATCTTGGCTTTATCTACTTCCAAACCTTACTCGGATACAACATGCCCAAGTACAATTCCTTTCTATACCATGAAGTGACTTTTCTCCCATCTGAGGACTAAGCCAGTCTCCTTACATCGCTTCAACACATTCTCTAGGTGGAGGAGACACTGGTCAAAAGACCACCCATAAATGGAGAAGTCATCCATAAACACTTCAACACACTCGTCAATCATGTCCGAAAAGATAGACATCATACACTGCTGGAAAGTTGCAGGGGCATTACATAATCCAAACGGCATACGCCTGAATGCTAAAGTACCATAAGGACTCGTGAATGTCATCTTTTCGTGGTCATCAGGAAAGACTACCCCCTGATTGTACCCAGAAAATCCATCAAGAATGCAATAGTACTTATTCCCTACAATTTCTCGAGAATTTGATCGATAAAAGGCAAAGGAAAGTGATCCTTCTGGGTAGCAGTGTTCAGCTTGCGGTAATCAATACAGACCCTCCATCTAGTTAAGGGTCTAGTGACAACTTGTTCACCATGGTCGTTGAGTTCCACAGTAAAGCCTGCCTTCTTTGGCACCACATGAATGGGACTGACCCATTTACTATCAGCAATGGGATATATGATCCCAGCATCCAACCACTTCAGGATTTCCTTTTTTACCACCTCCCTCATATTAGGGTTCAGACGTCTTTGCATGTCCCTAAATGGCTTGATGGAATCATCAGTATAAATGTGGTGCATGCAGAGTGTAGAGTCTATACCCTTAATGTCAGCAATGCTCCAAGCAATAGCTTCCTTGTGCCTAGACAGGCATTCAATCAAGGCTCCCTCCTGTGCCTCAGATAGCACAGCCGAAATGATAATGGGGAGCGTATCATTGGCACCTAGGAAAACATACTTGAGAGTGTCAGGGAGGGGTTTCAACTCAAGGTCAGGGGCTTGTATGGTTGAGGGTTTCATAATAGATGTCCCCATCTCAGGTAGCAGATCTACCTTCGACAGAAATGATGGGGGAAGAGACTCAACAGAGACATCTAGCAATTCCTCAAGTTCTAGTATATCCCCTTCACATTCCTCCAAGAGATGGGAATGCTCATTTAGCATGACATGCTGAAGGGGGTCATCACATAACATTGTAGGAGTTGCCTCTTCAATCAGGTCATCTATCACCTCAACTTGAGAACAATCCTCAAGTCTGGCTTGTTTGTAAGCATCAAACACATTAAGCCAGATTTTCCTGTTCCCAAAGCCCATTTTCAATGCCCCAGTATTGCAATTGATTGAAGCATACGAAGTTGCAAGGAAGGGGCTACCCAAAATGATGGAGGGTTTGGTTGGCTTGTTGGTAGGGTCAATGTCCAAAACTAAGAAGTCAACAGGAAAGAAGAAATCCTCCACTCTTATGAGGACATCTTCCAAAATTCCTCGTGGTGTCTTAAGTGATCGATCAGCAACTTGAAGGATTACAGGGCTAGGCTTCAGATTGCCTCCCCCAAGTTGTTCATACACATAGCTCAGAAGGATGTTAACCCCCGCACCCAGATCAAGTGGAGCCTCATCGATTTGTAAGTCACCAATAACTACAAAGATGTATGGGGCTCCTGGGTCCTTAAGTTTCGTGGGTGTGCCATGTTGAACAATTAAGCTAACAAAATCAGGCAAGGCAACTTTTGATTTGACCTGTTTTCTAGATTGCCGCTTTTTCGTGCGTAGGTCCTTTAAGAAGTGAGCATAAGATGGAATCCACCTGATAGCTTCAAGCAAAGGCAGGTTAATTTGCACTTGCTTGAAAGTTTCCATAATCTCGTTCGTCTTATCTTTGGCTCTAGATGAGGCAGCAGAAGTCTGCCTAGAGGTGGATAAGCGCTCTAGAAAAGGCACTCTCGATCTCTGGGTGGAAGGGTTGTCATGTCGAGTAAGGGGTGGAATGGGGGCAACTTCTTCCGGTGAGGTGATTTCAAGCGGAGAAGATTTGGGCAAGTCTTCTCCAGTGGGGGTGAAAGTCGGGGTGGATGTTTGATTGCACAGCAAAAATACACCAACAATTGTGCCATCTTGTGTTATTTCCTAGCATTGCCAGTGCATATTAGGTAGCCATTATCGCATTTGTAAAAAATTCGCGCATGCATGCATTTGAGACGGGAGGAGAGTAAAATAAATGGCCTTGTAATTTACAAATTCTTCAAGTGCTGACTCACAAAATCACCATCCTCATTTTTTATTTAACTTTAAATTTCTTCTTCTCCGTAGCTGCAAGGCATGGCCTCTTCCTCCTTGTGCCATTCCCTGCAGCAGCTTGCCCTGCAATCGCATGCATAGCTAGAGAATGGCTGTGCTTGCTTTCTTCCTCTTCAAAAAGGTCACGGCTTTCCTCTTTGAGCCGAGCCTGGTCCACCCACACGAACAACACCTTCTTCTCCAGGCCGTCTCCTCCCCTCTCCCCGCCATACGCAGCCTCTCTTCTCCTTGAAGAGCTACTCTGTGGGTAGAAGCACCTCACAGTGGTGCACAACCACCACTGTGAGTCCCACCATCGCCCAGCTCATCAAGAGCCGGTGGGCGTGGTGGTCTTCTCCTCTCTATTTCGCCATTCAAGCCAACCCCGCCATTGCCACTGGAGCTTCAAGCTTTGAAGATCAACCGGCCACCGTCTGCCGCACGCAGGCCACCGCTCGCCTGCACGTAGGCCACCGCACGCACCTGTAGGTCACCCGCACCCCTCCCCGCGTGCCCTGTCGTGAAGCTTCGCTCGTGGCCCAGCCCTCTCTGTGCTCGCTAGCAGCCGGCGTAGACCTTCTGCGCGCGCGCCAGCTCACGCAGCGAATCCCGCACTCACAGCACCGAGCATAGGCAGTTGCGTGAGCCGACCGTGCACTGTAGCCACTGTTCACACGAGTCAGCGGAACACTGTGGCTACAGTGCAGTGACCGATAAGTTTCTCACTTATCCGATCACTCAGTTTGCCGCGAGCATCTACAGCCCTCTCCCGCGTATGTCTGTGCCCACTCCCGCGTTCGCCCGTGCCCGCTCCTTCACCCGCACCTGCCCACTTCAGCGTCTGTGTCTACCTGCACTTGCCTCACCGCACAGCGCAGTGCGCTGCGGTCTCTCCCCCACGCCTTCTCCTACACGGCAATGCATGCGCTTGGCATCAGACGTCGGCCACTAGGCTCCGGACGGCTTAACTCCAGTGCCATCTTCAGCAGACGCTCTCTCTCTGTCTCTCTCACAGCACTCTCTCACTCTTGCAGACACACACACACTCTCGTACACACACACCCACTCACTTATACACTAATATATACTTATATATATATACATACATATATATATTTACATATATATATCTATATATACTTATATCTATACATATAGTAGTACCTATATAACTAAGTATTAGTATACAAACATACGTATATATATATATATATATATATACATATATATTTACATATATACATATACTTATGTACATATAAATATATATATATATATTATTACCCATATAACTAAGTATAAGTATAGATACATATATATATATATACATCTATATAGTTACATATACATAAATATACATATATATATATATATATATCTATACATATATCTATCAATACATATATTTACATATCTATATATATATATACATATATACCTACATATACCCTTATATAGTTATAACCATATATATATATATATATATATATACATATAGATATATATATTTACATATATACATATACATATATATATTTTTTCATATCACCTACCATACATTGTATCACGGGAATATCTGCACCAGTTGTTGATATTCCCCTTTACACGCGTACAGAAAGCGTGTTCGCACTCATCTTCCACCAATCCATCTTACACTCCACACGGCACTTCATCCTGTTGGTTGTGTCTTTCTAGACGACACCGACTCAACACCATGCTACACGACATCTCCACCCCTACCCCTTTATACATATATAATATATAGATATATATATACTATATTTACTTTATTTCTGTTTCTCTTTCCTGCCATTAAATGGATAAAAAATATATAAAAGAGAAAAGATAATCCTTGACTTGTAGGAACTCAGTCTTGCAAAGACTAGTTTTGAAACCCTAATTTGGCTCAAAGCCAAGAACCTGATTTTGAGGGTGTACCTCAAGGACAAGAATTATCAAAAAAAAATCTTAAATAGAAAAACACCAAAAACATAATAAGCGAACGAAAGAGATTCGTTGTAGGACGGTGCAGAAACTTATTCACTTCTAATCCCACTTCCCTTAGTTCGACCATGGGCCTAAAAGTGACCAAGATAAAATCAAGTAGGCTTGGTTAAAAATTTTTGTAAAGAGATGGTTAGGCTCGATTTTGGTTAACCACTATACACATTTCAACAATAAAATCACCGTGTTAACACAACCTATCCGGGTCCGACCACACGCCTATTTTCATGGTGCCGTTGCTGGGGAAGTGCGCATTCAAGTAAGTTTTTACTCCATTCCTTTAATTTTTCTCTTCTCACACCCTTCTCTTCAAGGGTGTTTTTGTTTGTTGCTGTGCAGGTGAACCTGTTGCAAGGAGAAGACAGGCAGACAAAGTTAGAGATGTGGGCAGATCCAAGGCGGGAACGAGAACGTGAAGTCACCATCACCGCACTGGAGCTTCGCACACATTGCTGAACAAGTAGGTCTTTCTTTCCTAGCTACTTAGGTTAACTTGTCACCTTAATAAAAAAAAACTAAAACTAAAAAAAAATTTCTTGGGATCTCTTGAGGCAAGTGGATTAAAATTCACTTGTTTGATTGTTTGTCATCACTCCCACCGCCCCGAGATTTCCCGCCAAACTTTGTATAGCGAAAATCCAAGAATCTTAATTCTTGAATCTTTCACCGTGTGAAGCACTCTTTGAGGAAAAAATAAAAAGATTGATTGCCTTCCCTCTTTGCCTCATTTATCTGCAAATTCGGGATCACCTTTTTGGTGGGGAGACTTGGAATTGAGTTGATTCCAACCCCACCACGACCTTTCATGTGCCTAAGATTCGATCCTGAATACCTCAACGCCAACAATTTGATTTTCTTTATCTTGTGGTTGAGCCTTGTGTGTGGACATCATTCTGGTGATTGGGAGCACTTGAATTGAAGTGCTTTGGCTCCCTTTCACACTAATCTAAAATTGACTCGTGCATCCACACATGGAAATGTCAATTTAGGGAAGCCCATTGCATTTTAGCATGCATTAACCAATTGACATTGAAGAAGGGTTTGTTGGGCTTAGAAGAAAACTTGTTTTCTCTCAAAACCCGAAGAATGGATGAATTGGTAATTCAGCGAAATCCTAAAATCCATACTACTTAAGGCTGAATTCCAAAAACCATTCACTAATTCAAACTTCAATTCGGGAAGATTTCCCCGTTGCATGCTTGGTTTACACACTCTAAAAATTAATCACTTGGGCATTACCCGTAAATAACGCCCTTCACATTCTAGAAGCACTTGATCCTAAGCCTCTAACTAAAACTAGTAGCAACTTGACCCTTATTAAGGATTGGAGGTCTAACTAACTACGTGTAGTGCCTACATGCTAGTGAGGGTTCCCGCATGCTATCGGGTGTTTAAGACTGGGGCAAACGGCCTTTCAATCTGGCCTAGTGGTTCTGCGGTGCTCACATTCGGTTCCGTAGTTCGTGATAGTAGGTAACTTAGATCTTTAGGTCTAAGGGCACACTGTAGAGGTTAGGAATTTGATTGTACTAATTTGTCATCAAGTGTACCTTTGCAGCGTCATTTCTCTCATCTCCTTTTCCCTTCGTATACCCCCAATTCTTCTGCGGTAGTGCATTTTTGGGAGGAGCTCACAAAACCCTGAAATGTGTGAATTGTTTGATAATTTTAGAAAAGAAGCCGAATCGTCCTCCTCCTCCACAAGCATGGCTGCACGCCCACCCCCAAATCCCAAGGGAGGAAACGACCCTCAAAACCCACCAGGTGGTGGAGCCTTAGATCCCATAACTGGCCTCCAAGCCCAAATGGAAATGTATAATGAACAAATTGAGGCCATTAGGGAAACATTGGAGGAAATGCAGAACCCTCCCGAATGGGAGGAGCCTAGGTCTCTTAGCTCCTATCAGAATCCCGCTGCTATAGAGACCATAGGACAAATTCGGGTTGCCATGGGTGGGGACGACTTTGAACTGAAACCTAACATAATTGGCCTGATAAATTTTCACTTCCATGGACTTGCAAGTGAAGATCCTTTTCTCCACTTGGAAGACCTAACCCGATTAGTTGAAATAGTTAAACCAAGAAATATCATGTTACCTATAGTCCTCATGAAAATGTTCCCGTTTTCATTGCGAGATAAAGCGTCGCAGTGGCTATGCACCCTTGGTTGAACCATCCACTCTTGGGAAGAGATGCGAACAGCATTTCTCAAGAAGTTCTTCCCAATCTGGCGAACCAATGCGCTTTGCCGTGCTATCACTTCATTTACGCAACAAAACAACGAACAATTTCATGAGGCATGGGAGAGATATAATGACCTCCTCAGGAAGTGTCCGCACCACGGTTTGCCTAAGTGGCATATAGACCAGATTTTCTACTATGGGCTAAATGAGACTTTGAAGTAGATTGTAGATGCTTCCTGCAGAGGGAATTTCATGAATAAAGACGAGAATGGAGCATTCGAATTATTTGAAAACATGAGTGAAAACTCAATGAACAATGCTTCCATTGTCACCTTTAATCATACCAGCCTGCCCTGTAATGTCCACGAAGTTAACACGGGACCCTCCCATTCATCCACTGATCTCAGCCTTATCGCACAGAAATTGGATGAAGTCTCCGTCGTGCACAAGAAGCTGGATGAGCTTCCGGCCAACCCCGCCCATTTTATGGCAAACACCCCCACTTCACCACTTCGTCACAATCCCAATTCTTCCAACACCAGGCTTATCTCGAGAAACCCGGTAAGACCTTCCCTACCGAGTGTTGTGCCGAGCGATTCGGTAAGTCATGTGGATCTAGCTTCTGCGAGCCAGTATTTTGACACGGAGGACCAAGCCTCCGTGTGCTTGAAAGTGTATTTGCATGCGGACACGTCTTCTGTCATAGAAGATGCTTGCGCCTTGGGGAACAATCCGTTCTCTGCCACTTATAACCCAGGGTGGCGAAATCATCCAAACTTCGCATGGTCCAAGAACCCGTAGTGCCAAAACCATGCAGGTGGACCAATGCGACCGTCCACACCCGTCATCCCAAGGGCCCAGTCTAATCCTATGGTAAATCCGCCATTGGGTCCTTGCGTACCGCAAGCAGAACATGCATCAAGTCCTCTTGACAAATTGATGCGAATGATGACGAAAATGTCAAAGCACCATGAAGAGAACATGACCACTCTTCAGCACCAATTGGCGTAGCAGAATGTTGAGATCAGTCTACTACGCATGGCGACTTGATCTCAGGGCACTCTTCCCGCCCAACCTGTTCCCAACCCATGAAATTTCGTACCCCATGGTCCTCAACCACAGGTACGACCTTCTCAAGGTTAGGTACATCAAATTCTGCAGGCTCCGAGCATTCCACCGGGATTTCAAGCTAATCCCGCTGCAGCACCTCACTCTTATGTCCCTATTGTGAACCCTCCTCCGCCTTATGATCCCACTAGACCTACATCATCCAATGCGATTACTACGAGGGGCAGTAAGCAGACTGTCGATCTGGCTCGACCTGATCCTGGCCCATCTTCTTCATCGCCCTCTCATTTGGGATGTGCACCGCATTCGCGAGAGGATGATACACCCAAATTGGTGCCAGAATCAGTCCCATTACCTGAGGCTCTACTGAGGGAGCCAAAAGGCAAGAAGAAAGATATGCAGGCCTTTGATAACCCGCGTAATTTATTCAGGGATGTTGAAATCAAGGTACCCCTACTAGAGGCTATCGATCACATACCTACTATCGCCTGATTTTCAAAGACTACATAACACCCAGGCGACAGTCAAAGAAAACTAAGAATCCGGTGGTTCTCTCGCCTCATGCGAGTTGTGCTATACTGTCAATCTACCAGCGAAGCAGAAAGATCTAGGCACACCGCTTATTTCCTGTAGCATTCAAGGTTGCAATTTTAACCGTGCCCTGCTTGATCTAGGATCTTCCATCAATCTTATACCAACCATCTTGCTCGAAAAATTTTCCTTGGGAAATCTGAAACCCACCCATGTCACATTACAATTGGCAGATCGTTCTGTCAAAATCCCGAAGGGTGTGGTGGAAGACGTGGTGGTTAGGGTCAACAGTCTCTGTTTTCCTGTTGACTTTCTTGTTTTAGATATGGAAGTTCCTCGTTCACTTTCTGATTGTCCGATCATCCTTGGTCGACCTTTCTTGTCCACAGCCAGCACCCATATCGACTGCGAGTCAGGCTGTATTGAGATTGCCGTTGAATCTGAGAAGCTCAAGCTTAACATCTTCAAGGCAGCCAAGAACTTTGATTGCGATTGCATCGAGGATGACACGTCTGACGAGGACAATGCCGTCAGTGCGTGTATCGGACTAATTGGGGCCTATTCTGACTGCTGCGGATTACCTGTAAACATTGACGATTGCCTGACCGATACATATTGTGACGTTCCCCCATCCCTCCCTATTCCTGTACCTTCTCCTGGCTAGACTTCTGACGAGGTTTTCTTCGCTTCCCATACCTCTTGGTTTGAGTCATTTCCGGGCTACTCACTGTCGGTCCACACTCTTGAAGACCAGATTGCCCTTTCTCTCCCGCCAAATCAGGTGGAGTTGCAATTCCACACTAGGACCTTGAGCCCATATACTACTCACTGGGGCTATTCCTTTTTAGATCCATCTATCCAAGAAGCCCCTCTTCTTGGCCAATCTGAGGGCCAACTTCTTTCTGACTTGTTTTCTGATCCTCCTGGGACACTCTCGTCCCAAGAAATGCCAGACCTTTCACCATCCACTCCCGAGATGAAAGAGCTGCCTAGTACACTTAAATATGCTTTCCTGGTACCAAATGAAATGCTCCCTGTAATCATCAGTTCAAAATTGACCAGGGAGAAAGAGTGCAAACTAACTAAGTTCCTTATGGAACACAAGGCAGCCATTGGATGGTCCTTATCAGACTTAACTGGCATTAGCCCCTCCTACTGCACTCACCGTATATATACGGAGGAGGAGGCTCGACCTTCCTGCGAGATGCAGCGACGTCTCAGCCCTAACATGCGGGAGGTCATTAAGAAGGAAATTATTAAGTGGCTGGATGCGGGTATAATCTACCCGATCAGCGACAGCCCCTGGGTGAGTCCGATTCACGTTGTGCCCAAAAAGGCGGGACTCACCATCCGTGTCAATGATAGGGGCAAATCCATCCCTACACGCACTCCTACATCTTGGAGAGTGTGTGTAGATTATAGGAAACTCAACGCTGCAACTAAGAAAGATCACTTTCCGCTACCTTTCATTGACCAAATCCTGGAGCGGTTAGTGGGAAATAAATTTTTCTGTTTCGTGGATGGATTCTCAAGATATAACCAGGTGGCAATTGACCCCCGGGAACAAGGAAAACCACTTTTACCTGCCCCTTCGACACCTTTGCATTTAGAAGGATGTCGTTCGAACTTTGTAACGCGCCAACAATGTTCCAAAGATGTATACTAGCGATATTTCATGACATGGTAGGTGACTTTCTCGAGGTCTTCATGGATGACTTTTTGGTCTTTGGACCATCATTCGATGACTGTCTTACCAACTTGACTCGTATCCTTAGGAGATGTATTGATATAAACCTCGTACTTTCTTGGGAAAAAAGTCATTTTATGGTACACGAGGGAATTGTTTTCGGGCATATCATCTCCGATAGGGGTATCGAGGTTGATAGAGCTAAGCTTGATGTAATTGCTGATTCACCTGTGCCTGGCTCTGTTAAACAAATCCGCTCCTTCCTGGGACACGTCGGTTTCTATAGGAGATTCATCAAAGATTTCTCCAAGATTTCTCGACCATTAACTCATCTCCTATCGACCGACATACCCTTCGATATGTTCCTCGATTGCATACGAGCATTCACGTAGCTACGTAATGCTATCACCAAGGCCCCTGTTCTCTACCCACCTAATTGGTCCCTCGACTTTGAACTCATGTGTGATGCTTCCGACCTTGCAGTCAAAGCCATCCTGGGACAAAGACACAATAGACACCCCTTCTTGGTGTACTACGCTAGTAAGACGTTGGACGAGGCCTAGCGTAATTATACTACCACTGGGAAAGAACTTCTACCGGTCGTCTTTAGGCTGGAGAAATTCTTCACTTACCTTTTGGGCTCACATGTTATTATTTTCACCGATCACGCGGCCATTCACCATCTCATGCACAAGAAGGATGCCAAGCCTAGAATGATTCGTTGGATCCTTCTGCTCGAAGAATTTGACATTGAGATCCGCGATAAGGTCGAAGCCTAGAATGTTGTGGCTGATCATCTTTCCAGACTGGACCCTGACCATATTGGACTTATTCTACCGATTAACGAGATTTTTCCTGATGAGCACCTATCGGCAATTAATGTGGCAAGTGGATCGTGGTATGCCGACATTGCCAATTACCTTGCTTCTAGATCCCTTCCACGTGGCTGTCCTAAAAACCAGCGCGAGCGCCTCATGGCAGAAGTAAAGTATTATTTCTGGGATAATCCACTTCTTTTTTGGATAGGTGCAGATCAAATCATCCGTCGCTGTGTTCCTGATAGTGAATTCCCCAGTATGCTATCCTTCTACCACGATCAGGCCTGTGGAGGCCATTTCTCTAGGAGGAAAACTGCAGCCAAGGTGTTGCAGTGTGGTTTCTTTTGGCCCTCCCTTCACTAGGATGCACACAATTATGCCAAACATTGCATTAGCTGCCAGTCGTTAGGGTCAATGTCACGTCGTGACATGATGCCCTTACAACCCATCCTAGCTGCGAAAACCTTTGACATTTGGGGAATTTATTTCATGGGTCCCTTTCCTCCTTCCAACGGCTTCGAATTTATTCTCGTGGCTGTTGATTATGTTTCGAAATGGATCGAGGCTATTCCCACGTGCCGTGATGACCACATTATATCCACTAGATTTGTCAAAGACCACATTTTTGCTTGCTTTGGGATCCCTCGAGCCATTATCTCAGATGGAGGAAGTCACTTTACCCATGCTTCTTTCGAACACTTCTGAGAAAAAATGGAGTCCACCATCGTATTGCATCTCTGTATCATCCTCAGACGAATGGCCAGGTAGAGGTGTCAAACTGGTAAATCAAGCAAATTCTCCAGAAAATGATTCGGCTTGATCGTAAGGATTGGTCCGACAAGCTGATTGACACACCTTAGGCGTATCGGACCACCTTCAAGGCTCCCCTTGGTATGTCTCCTTATAGAATCGTTTATGGGAAGCCTTGTCATTTGCCCTTGGAGTTGGAGCACCGCGCTTATTGGGCGGTTCGCCAATGTAACCTCGACCCAGACCTGTGTGGTCGAGAAAGGAGACTCCAACTCCAGGAGCTGGAAGAGCTCCGTCGTGAAGCCTATGATTCTACCTTAACTTTCAAGCAACGCACTAAGGCTTATCACGACAGCCGTATTCAGCGGATGGAATTTGAGCCATCTCAGCAAGTTTGGCTCTACAATGCCTGGCTCAAATTCTTTCCTGGGAAACTGAAGTCCAAATGGACTGATCCTTTCCTGGTTTCGAGACCATTTCCTAACGCGGCCATTGAAATTGAAGATCCCAAATCTGGGTAGAAATTTACGGTCAATGGGCAACGTTTGAAACCCTATCTTACTCATGAACCTGCCCCCGTTGGAGAAACTGTTGCCCTGCTGGAGGGTAACTAATTTGTGCCTCATCCTGAGTCCAGCTGGGGATGTTAAATTCAGCACTCATTGGGAGGCACCCCAACAACACTCACCTTCCAGCATCACTTTTCACGCCACTGTCACGATCACTTCACTTTGCACTTCACCACCCACCATCCACCCACCCTACCACCCTGCTGTATACCTTGCACCTCAGCTCTCGTTACCCGATCTTTCGTCTTTCCTCTACCCTTCCCTGCATGCAAATGAGGACATAGCATAGTTTGGCATGGGGGGGTGGATAGGCATCCATAGGATCTGGGTATTTATGGTATCATGTAGTTTCCATCTTTCTATAAATATGTAAAAGAAAAAAAAAAATTGGTGTTTAGTAATGATCTGAAGGCTGAAACAAAAACACAATATGTGTTTATGGATATTCAACCACTGTTTTGAAGACTTTCCAGGCCACAGAAGCTTGATTCGCTCAGGCTCGGCTTAATTCACTTGAGCATTGGC
The DNA here is from genome assembly GCA_037157565.1 of Thalassia testudinum. Taxonomy (NCBI): domain Eukaryota; kingdom Viridiplantae; phylum Streptophyta; class Magnoliopsida; order Alismatales; family Hydrocharitaceae; genus Thalassia; species Thalassia testudinum. Next base: position 217,368,644 of record JAZHRO010000031.1, on the reverse strand, counting down.
AAGATAGATTGGAATCTCTCCTAACTAAGGACGTATTCTTGTACCTGAGACACCAGTATAGGATCCATTGGTTTGCTTCTACTTGAGAGCCTAAGTAATCTTGGTTCACACTACAAATATCAAGAAAGACCAGGTGAACATAAGATCCAACCCTAGTGTTTATTAGGGAAGGTGGAGTCCTTACCTGTGCGCTCAGGTAGACTTTTTATCCCAGGCTTTAGTCTTGTGTTTAGGAGAGACTCTTTCCACCAAAAAGGAACTCTCCCACCAAAAAGAAAAAGTGTGCTCCTCCAAATAATGTTGTAAGAGATATAGTGACACGTGTTTCAAAAAAAAAAAAGAAAAAAGAAAAAAAAAAAGAGATGCAAATAAGTCAGTATATCTCACAAATGTCTGTAAAGTCTTCCCCTACAAAAATTCTTTAGGGCAAAGTACAAAAACCCTATTTTCTTTTAGCCACAAATGTCATAAAATGGGAGTTGAGTTTTCCATCATCTTTTTAAGGGTCAATCCGAAGACACGAGTTGGAACTGGGACCAACCTGTACTTAAAAATTCGTGAAACCCTGAGCTTGAGTCTTAATGTTCATCTGGTCAGTCTTGATCCTTCACTAAGCTCAAGCAATAATCTCTTGAGCTCTCAAGTGCGGCAAAAACTTCCTGGGTCCTGGAAATCGTACTTAAGGTTTAAATATCAAGAGTCCTGGTTAGTTGAGAGATGGTCTATGTCATGTAAGACCTAAAGTACTGGTAGTCTTTTCTGCAATTAGTTCTCACAATATCCAACAATAAACACACCTATGTCGCCTCAGAAGAAAATCTTCAGCTTAAGATCATTTCTAAATACAATACAAAAATGTTTTGCTAGGGAGTAGCAAAAGATAGGCATGGGGGTATGATTGCAGAGCAAAAATACACCAACAATTGTGCCATCTTGTGCTATTTCCTAGCATTGCCAGTGCATATTATTTTGCCATTGTCCATTTGTAAAAAATTCATGCATGCATGCATTTGAGAGGGGAGGAGAGTGAAATAAATGGCCTTGTAATTTACAAATTCTTTAAGTGCTGACTCACAAAATCACCATCCTCATTTTTTATTTAACTTTGAATTTCTTCTTCTCCGCAGCTGCAAGGCATGGCCTCTTCCGCCTCGCGCCATTCCCTGCAGCAGCTTGCCCTGCAGCCTCACGCACAGCCATGCACAGCCAGGGCATGGCTGTGCTTGCTTTCTTCCTCTTTAAAAAGGGCACGACTTTCCTCTTTGAGCCGAGCCTGGTCCACCCACATGAACAACACCTTCTTCTCCAGGCCGTCTCCTCCCCTCTCCCCTCCATACGCAGCCTCTCTTCTCCTTGAAGAGCTACTCTGCGGGCAGGAGCACCACATAGTGGTGCACAACCACCACTGTGAGTCCCACCACCGCCCAGCACATCAAGAGCCGGTGGGCATGGTGGTCTTCTCCTCCCTGTTTCGCCATTCAAGCCAACCCTGCCATTGCCACTGGAGCTTCAAGCTTTGAAGCTCAACCGGCCACTGTCTGCCGCACGCAGGCCACCGCTTGCCTGCACGCAGGCCACTGCACGCGCCTGCAGGTCGCCCGCACCCCTCCCCGCAATCCCTATCGCGAAGCTCCGCTCGTGGCCTAGCCCTCTTCACGCTCGCCAGTAGCCAGTGCAGACCTTCTGCGCGTGCGCCAGCTCGCGCAGCGGCTCCCGCACTCACAACACCAGGTACAGGCGGTCGTGCGAGCCTACCGTGCACTGTAGCCACTATTCACGATAGTTAGCGGAACACTATGGCTACAGTGCGGTGACCAGTAAGTTTCTCACTTATCCAGTCACCCAACGCACCGTGACCATTTGCTACCCGTCCGCGAATGCCTACACCTGCTCCCTCGTACGTCCACGCCCGCTCCCGCGTACTCCTGCACCCGCTCCTTCGCCCGCACCTGCCTGCTTCAGCGACTGCGTCTGCCCGCACCTGCCTCACCGTGCAGTGTAGTGCGCTGCGGTCTCTCCCTCACGCCCGCTCATCCCTGCATGTGCCTCTTCGTGCGCCTATGCACCTGCGCGTCCGCTTGGCATCAGACGTCGGCCACTGGGCTCCAGACGACTTAACACTAGCATCATCTTCAGCAGATGCCCTCTCTCTCTCTCTCTCTCTCTCTCTCGCAGCACTCTCTCACTTCTGCAAACATACACACACACAGTCACGTACACACCCACCCACTTACTTATACACTAATATATACTTATATATATATCTACAGACATATATATATTTACATGTATACATATTTATATACATTTATATATCTATATATACTTATATCTATACATATAGTAGTACCTATATAACTAAGTATTAGTATACATACATACATACATATATACATATATATTTTCATATATACATATACTTATATACGTATAAATAAATAAATATATATATATTATTACCTATATAACTAAGTATAAGTATAGATACAAATATATATATATATATATACATATATACACATATACTTATACCTATATATATATACAAATATATATACATATATATATATCTATGACTATATATACATATATATATATATATATATATACACACATATCTATCTACATATATCTATATACATATATTATTATATATATATACATCTATATAGTTACATATACATACATATACACATATATATATATCTATACATATATTTACATATCTATATGTATATACATACATATATATATGCATATATAACTACATATACCCTTATATAATTATAACCATATATATATATATATACATATAGATATATATATTTACATATATACATATACATATATTTATATTTTCATATCACCTACCATACGGTGTATCACGGGAATATCTACACCAGTTGCTGAGATTCCTCGACACACGCGTACAGAAAGCGTGTTCGCACTCATCTTCCACCAATCCACCTTACACTCCACACGGCACTTCGTCCTGCTGGTTGCGTCTTTCTAGATGACGACCGACTCCACACCATGCTACACGCCATCTCCACCTCCACCCCCACCCCTTTATACATATATAATAAATACATATATATATATACTATATTAACTTTATTTCTATTTGTCTTTCCTGCCATTAAAAAGATAAAAAAATATATAAAAGGGAAAAGATAATCCTTGACTTGTAGGTACTCAGTCTTGCAAAGACTAGTTCTGAACCCTAATTTGGCTCAAAGCAAGAACTTGATTTTGAGGGCGTACCTCAAGGACAAGAATTATCTGAAAAAAATCTTAGATGGTAAAACACCAAAAACATAATAAGCGAACGAAAGAGATTCGTTGTATGACAGGTGTAGAAACTTATTCACTTCTAATCCCACTTCCCTGAGTTCAACCCTGGGCCTAAAAGTGACCAAGATAAAATCAAGTAGGCCAGGTTAAAATTTTCTGTAAAGAGATCGTTAGGCTTGATTTAGGTTAACCACTATACGCATTTCAACGATAAAATCACCATATTAACACAACCCATCTAGGTCCGATCATACCTTCTTTCAATGTTTTTTTAGGGGGTGAGACTATAGGAGCATCAAGTTTGGAAATTTCTTTCCCACTCATTAGGATAGTCACCGCCTGAGCATGCTCCCTAAAGACAATCCCTTTTCCTTTAGGATTTTCCTCAGCAACACTGGGGAGCTTCCCAGTCCCTCTGTCTAACGGCCTCAACAAGGTGTCCAATTTGTAATTTCATCTCATGTATAGCCTTGTCATGAGATTGGATGATGACACTTTGACTTTCTTGCATAGTTTTCAACATCGCCTTCAATTCATCCATCTCAGAGGTTTTAGGTTGGGCAAAGATCTGAGGTTGCTTCATTTGATGGTTTTGAAAGGATTGTGATTTGGAATTCCCTGAATTCTTGACATTTCCTTGTCTCCATGAAAAGTTTGGGTGGTTCCTCCATCCCTCATTATAAGTGTTGGAGAAAGGGTCATTACGAGGTCTAGGATGGAACCCTTGAGCGTTATTCAAGTTCTCTTGTACAAGCTCAGGGAATTGGGAGGCCATGTGGCAATCCATATTGCCGTGTGTATTTCCTTGATAAATTAAGCATTCGAAAGCTTGGGATGTGGAGGTGTTAGGTATGAATGAACTCGGGTTCGACATAAGCCTTTCCATGTTTTGGTTCAATAATTGAATCTGATAAGCTAAATTATGAGTGTCCCTTGCCTCATTCGCCTCCAACTTTCTTTGCATGAGAGTGGGCTTTCTATCCATGTAGGCAGAATTCAAGTGAATAGAATTCTCACTCAAATTATCAAATAAGTTCCAAGCTTCGTCCTCAGTCTTAGATAGAAAGGTTCCTACACAGGCACCATCCGCAGTTTGCCTATGCCAATCATTAAGTCCGGTGTAGAGCGTTTCAACCAGTTGCCATTTAGGCACCTGGTGATGTTGGCAAAGTCTTAGCAAGTCGTTAAAGCACTCCCACGCATCATGGAATGCCTCCCCATCTTTTTGAACAAAACTTATAATTTCCCTACTAAAGTGATTGGTTTTGCTCATAGGGAAGTACTTCTTCAAAAACTCCTTCTTCAGGGCATCCCAAGTATTTATATTATCAAGGGTGTGATACCAATACTTGGCTTTATCCTTAAGGGAGAAGGGAAAGAGGGTCTGCATTTGAGCATCATCAGTAATGCCCTGCAACTTCACCATGGAATAGACCTCGGTGAATTCCTCTATATGCCTGTAAGGGTCTTCCCTAGTAGTACCATAAAAGGAGGGTAGCAAGGATATGGTACTACTTTTGATCTCATACGGATTGTCCCCTCCAGGTTTATGTAGTGCAGAGCCAGCTTGATTGATTGGGATGAAATATTCCTTAAGGCTCCTTTGGTCGGCCATTTCTACCCTTAGAAGGTCTCTTCTTAGGATTCTTCCAGGTTCAGGATCAAACACAAGTTGTCTCCTAAGAGAACGCCTATGAAGCATGCACTACAAACACAATTCAAAAGGACTTGTACGGTCTTTACAAATTTAGTCTTTTGACTTTAGTTCAAATTGTAGGCGACAAAGCAAGTTTTCTAATCAATTACGCGCCTATTGTCAAGCTTTGAAATGCCTAAAAAGACATAGTTGGAGCTTATGTATTCTTCCCTAAATCTCAAATGGTCAAGTAAATCCAAAGATGGAAGATCGAGGGATGCAAGTAGGCCTAAGCCTTCCTTTGAAGCTGTGCTTTCACTGTGCTTCTCAACTACCCCCAAAAATCCGTGACAAGGTATCCCCCTCCTTGGATTTACAAAACCTTTGATCTCAAGTTCTGAACACTTCAGAATCCAACGGTAGGAGGGCTCTTGTCCTAGTCATTTCAAGACTTAGGAGTGTCTAAATGAGTGCTGTGGTGCAAAAGATATAAGTGTGCATTCACCGTAAAAAAAAAAAAAAAAAAATTGAATTTTGAATCGCACACCACGTTTGAAAATCAAATCCTTGATTTTTTAGATGACCTCCTTTAATTAGTCCTTTTTCTAGAAAATATGTGACCACTTGTTAGATCGCTTCAGGACAAATTTTGTGGTCTTCAAATTAAATCGAAATGCAATGCGTGATCAAGAATAGGATGCAAAGTAAGAGAATGCGTACCTTGATTCTAGCAATCAACGATGCAAGAATGCATGTAATGCAGAGAAGTAAATCTAGAGGCTGCTCATACAGACATAAATGGTTCGTCCTAAGGGCAGGTAGCTTCTAGTAGGTAGCTCATTTTTTTTTTTTAAACTACTTATGCACAAGCAAATAAAAGTAAACAATCCACAAAATAAACTAAAAACCTAAATCTAAAGAAAAGGGAACAGGCTCCCAAAAATTGCCCAACACGAGCCTAAAACAAAATCGGGGAACAAAGCCCTCAAAATATACCCCAAAACAAGGGTTTCAAACCAAATGCAATGAAAAATTAAATCTAAAGTCTTAAGTCTACTCTAATCAGATTAGCGACTAAATGTACAATGATGACCGTCGCGTCCTCGTCCTTCCCCTTTTCAAAGTAACTCGACCAATTCTCCTCTGGTGACATCAACGGTCGCCTCTCATGATGGCTGGTTCGTCGCACAAAATTTCTCGCACAGAAAAAAAAAAAAGGTCAAATCACTATGAAATTGAGAAATAATCAAAATAAAATCAGTTGAAATTATTGCATCTGTTGCATCCCTAGCAACGATGCCATTTTGAATAGGTCGATTGTTCGCTTTTCAAGTCGTTTGTAGTTTTATGTGGTGGAAAAATCAACTAATCAATAATTAAAATAACCATTCGCAGAAGAGCGGGTCATATCCATAGGGAGGCAATGACGTATTTTAATTCGCACTGGTTCAAAACATATGTTCGTAGTTAATCTCGATGAGAATCGAGCCAAATTTGCCTTCAGATTAAGGTAGAGTCAAGAAAACATGCTGAAATGGCAATTTTTAACAACTAGAGGATATTTTTTGCAATGCAGATTCAATAAAATATCAATAAAAGATGGCAATGGTAGAAAATGTAATTATTAATGGGGCATGTACTGTAGCAAAACATGGGATTTCTTCCCCTTGGTCGTGCACGAAGAGGAATGAGCTGCCGAAGGTGTGAAGCTCGAAGGAAGTTCTTTGGACTGAAGGCTTCACAGCAGTGGTGGCGTCGAGTCACGAGGTGGCCAGAGCCAGTCGGACGGAGCTCCAATGAAGGTGGCTTTCGACGGTGGCTGCACCTGCTGGAGGAGGGGCTGCTATGTGCATGCGAATGTTGCTGCAGGTGGTGCACGTTAGCACTGCTGTTGCGGGTGCACGAGAGTTGAGCTCGCTGAAGGTGATGCAGGCGCACGCACTGGTGGAGGCATTGCAGGTGGTGGCGGGGGGGGCGCTGTAGACTGTAGGCGCAGGCGCGCTGGAGCGGGCGCTGCTGTTAGCGGAGAGGGTTTGCAGGCAGAAGGTGCGGGCGTGCTAGAGTTGAGCACTGCGACAGGCTACTGGCGGGCATGCTGTAAGAAGCCGGTGTGGGCTTGGCACTGCAGGGGAGCGCGCTGAAGCGCTGGCGAACGTGCGCCTGCTGGAGGCGGTGTATACACACGCAGGAAAGGAGTTGGTGGCCGGTGCTGTAGGGTGCACGCGTGGGGGCAGATGCTACTGTAGGCGGTGCGTGGTCCACAGGCACGTTGGAAATGAAGCGCAGCAAGGGTGGTTGCTGTTGCAGACTGGAGAGGCGTGTGTGGGCTGGTGGTTGGCGCTGAAGGTGATGCGGGAGAGGGCTGGCGGTTGGCGTTGGAGGTGAAGTGCAGCAAGGGTGGTTGCTTCTGGAGTGGGGGGGAGGGTCGAAGCTTCAGACATCTGGGAAACTTCCCAGACATCTTAACTGACTGATGGGTGAAATTGTAGTAGTGGTTGTGGAGGTTGTTGGTGATGACGGCAAGGGTGGTGCATTGCGAGGTGCTCACAGTAATGCGGACAATCTCTGGATGGCAGTGTGGTTTGACACACCACACGCCCACAGTGGTGGAGGCTCATCGCCACGGTTGAGGCCGGCGATGATGAAATGGACGAGATGGACTCTCTGCACAGTGTGGATTGTTGGGGTGGAGGCCTACTCTGCTCGACAGCCTCTCTCGTCTTTTTGTAGCTGCCTACATGAATTTGAATGGAGAGGTGGGAGCAGATCCACCTTCTCCGCTAATCCATGAATGTAGGCTTTAGTGCGGCAGGTGGCGTTGCAGTAGCAGCCGAGCCGTTGCTGAAAAGAAGAAGAATAAAAGATATTCATAAAATATTATGGTTATTTATATACAAACCGTCAATTTTTATGTTAACTTAAATTAATACATGCAATGCACCTAATTGGTTAACTAATTAAATAAATGCAATTTTAAGTTAATTCTAAATGCATTTAAAATATGAATGCAACGCATGAATTATGTAATTAAATTAGAAATATGAATTAATCTATTTACATCCTATTTTATGCTAAATAAATGTTAGAATTAACCTAATGTCTAGGCACTTAAATACTTAAATAGCCCACAAATATGTGCTAATCACATAACATAATTTAATTTTGCTAGACTAGCAAAAGATAGGCATGGGGTTATGATGTAGACACAATTATTGAGGATGAAATGCCTATTAATGCATGTTCCTAGGCTTACATTTGCATTTCAAGTTATAAATATTGCATAGCATGCATCATCCTGCATTTAGAGTAGTGTATGTTTTAGGTTAATTATGTCCATTTTATGGCCAGGACGGAAGGAGATTTATTTCAGGGCCTCGGATGCACGATTTAACCATACGAATCTGATCAGGATGATGATCGAAGCCTAATGCCTCTGAAATCGTCTAGATTGGAATCTCGTAGCATCATATGAAGTCCGAGGAAGATCAATGGCCAGGGGGCAATGTGACAACCATACAGGCTTCAAATGAAAAATCTGACCGTATGAATGGATTTGTAGTGTCGATCATAGTCCAGCAATGCAAAAATCACCTCGATCCAAGCACCATGGCACCCTCTACAACAGATAGAAGATGGATGGCCCAGATGGAGCCATGTGTTACCATCTAAGCCATCAAACATCGACCAGCAACGCTCGCCCACACTACTCCTCATCCGTAACCTCCATTCCTAGCCATTGGATCTTGTTCCAATGGCTGAGAGGCCTTCGCATCGGCTCTCCCCTTCGCGACACAAAGGAGGGCTTAGCACATTGGCTAAGCACTCTCCGTAAATAAAATGGCATGGGGTCGAATCCTGCTAAAGCATCCTCGCCATAGCAATTGAAATTCAGTCGTCGGATCTTCATCGAGCGACCATGAAGCTTCCACGCAGCGCAAACCCATGGGCTAGATTCGCACACGCATGCGATCATGCAAATTCACACTCACAATTGTACACGAGCGCAAATTTACGATGTTTGTTGGCATTGTTAGCAATCTGATACCAATCCAGCGGTGCACGCACCTCTCTTTGACGCCAATAGGATGCACCTTCAAAGGGCACGATCAGCGGGTGCACCTGAGCATTAAAATCTTTATTGAACAGCGGGAAGGTGCTCCAACAAGTGCCAGCAAAGATAGAGCATGAGTGCCAGCAAACTTTAGTGACATTTGGGGCTTTGGTTGGTGTGGATCTTCATCGACACATTTGATGTCGTTATAGCCCTTCGTCGAATTTCCTCCTCTTCCCTTCAGTTTAAAAGGACCCCTATAGCTCCCCTTCCTCTTCAACTCTTCCTTTCTTCCTTTCACCTCCTCCAAGTCTCTTGAGAGAGCTTGTCCCAAGCTTGAGATGCTCCTCTAGCATAGAATCAAATATTTGGCCTCCTCTCATCCCCATTCATGGAGCATCTTGCGGCCATGCTCTCACCTCCCTTCAGGAAGAAGATCCTTCTTCGCGATGCCATCCTGCCCCACCCTTCATCCTCCAGCTCCATCCTTGTTTGTCCCACTCCTTACCACCTTCCTCCAGGCGATGTCAGAGCGAGTCATCCTCCAAGAAACCATCAAGGGGGATTCTCTCATCTATATCTTTCTTTTTATTTGCGTAGTGTAATCTTTCCCACTTTCTTAGTTGTAGAAAGCATTTGCCTCAGAAATATATGTGATTGTTTCTCTCTCTCCCTCCTATATTTTTCAAGTAGATTCGTTAGATAAGAATTCATTGACCTAATCTCTTACTTGCTAAAAATAACCAAAAAATTAGAAAAGACAAAAATGAGAAAAGCAAATAAAAGTGAAACACGTATTTTCAAAACAAAACATTCGCCATCTCATGTTTGACACAGGACTCACCTTTTGAGTTTCGATTATAAATTTTATCTGATCGATGGATTTTATTACGAATCGAACTATGACGACTGGTTTTCCAAAATCCAGTCCTTTCCACGTACAAATTTGTTGTAATAAAGGCCCTTGAACTCGATTCTCGTGTATGAAATTTTCAACATTTGGGGGATTGATTTCATGGGTCCTTTCTTGAATTTGAATGGTTTCGAATACGTCCTTCTAGCTGTGGAATACGTGTTTGGTCGGGCATGTTTTGCATGTTAGAAATCAAGGTTACGAGTAACCCGTCGTCGTAGTTGCAAAACACGTCAATCAGATAAAATTTATACCGAAACTCCATGGGAGTCCTGGGTGGAACACAAGGAGGCAACACTTACTTTATTTGAAAATCATGCTTCTATTCGTTTCTTTTTGGTATTTTAGGATTTTGTTATTTTTTTGTATTTTTGCAAGAAGAAAAAAGCAAACGTATCACAGTATAAAGATGTGGAACGAAAATGGTATATATATCAATCCAACTTCTATAACAATCTACTATGAAAGCATAAAAAGAGAGGGGGGTGAGAAGAAATCTCCTGAATCGGCGGTTCGGCAAGATGACGGTGCCTGGCGGAAGCTCGGACAAAGGAGGTGAGGAGCAGGATGATAGAGGTGAGATGCAAGAGGACGTTGTGTTGAGGAAAGCTTCGGCGTGGCTCCAAAGTGGAGGTGAGAAGACAGAGTTGATCTGCTACCGGAATGGAGGTGGGAGGATGGCTCCAAGGCGACTTATGAAGGGGGATGGGAAGTTGGAATATTTGGTTGGGCGGAGGTTTGCTACACTAATAGGAGCCTTAGGAGCTTGAGAATAAGCTCTAATGGAGCATTGCTAGGCTTACCAAAGCTTGGGAGTAGGCGAGAGTAGAGCAGGTAGAGATGCCTTGGAAGGGAGGGGTGTATGTCCTTTTATTGTGGAGGAGAAGAGACTAAAAATGGATAAGGGACCTTTAGCAACTTGCAGACCGTCGCTGGAAACGTTGCTCTAGATAGCTCACATCCATTCACTCCCTTAGCTGGTTCTGCTAGCTTGCAATGAAATAGCAATGGCTGTAAGCATCACTATAGGTCAAGCTAGTTGTCGCTGAAAGGTGGCCCCAACCATGCTTGCACCCACACTGCATTGCCTTGCCTATCACACGCGTTGATCACACGGTGCCCTACTGTGTGCGCGCTACCATGCGCTGCCGTGCACGTGCGCACATGTGCTGCCATGCGTTAGTGCATTGCATGTGCTACCACTGTTGCTGCTGCATACGACTGATTTGAGATTGGGAGGGGGCTGTAGGGATTCAAACCCATGCCCCTTCCTTGTAAACCACCACGTCAACCAATGCGCTAGATCTTCCCTTGCGTCACGAGGAGCAGCTTGGTGCAAACCCTTCCCAGCCGTTGGATCCTGATCCAATGGCTAGGATTGGGCACAGATGAAGGAATTAGGTGGTGCTGTTGACCGGTGTTGGGAGGCCTAGATGGCGCCACATGGCGCCATCAAGGCCATCCATCTTCTTCTTCTTGTAGAGGGTGCCACGATGCTTAGATCGAGATGATTCTCGCAATGCCGAACTGTGATCGTCGCTTCGGATCCATCCATATAGTCAGATTTTCCATTTGAAACTTGTAGGGATGTCGCATTGCCCCCTAGCCATATAAAATGAAGGAATTAATTTACAAAACATACAACTATCCTAAATGCCATGCAATGGATGTTATGCAATATTTATAACATGATATGCAATGCTAAGCCTAGGAACTATCATAAATAAGCAATTTATCATGAATTTATGCGTGTTCATCATACCCCCATGCTTATTTTTGCTACTCCCTAGCAAAATTAACCTAAATGCTATGTATAAAAGTAGAATCAGGGTTAGAGTATTTAGGCAAAATTCAGTGATTACTTTAGAAAATCTCAACCCTAAGACCTAATTACAAAAACTCAATAGTGCCTGGGTACCTGCCAGAATGTAGATCGTCCAAGCCCTCGCCTTATTTGAGAAGAGAAGGTAAAATTTTCTTTTTCTTATTTTTCTTCTTTTCTAATTTTTTTTGTGATTTTGGAGTTTGAGAGTTACGGGATAACTTTTCACGGCTACCTGACCCACCCAAGGTTCGAAAAGGACTTTAAGTGCTAAGCATCCTGTGAAAATAGTGAAAGACTCTCTAGATGGCTGTTAAAATGGACTTCGGATTTCTACGACCCTAGGTGACCTTGCCTAAAGGTTTATCTTTACAATCGGTAGCTTTCTCCCTACTTTCTTTTATATAGGGTCAACACAAGGGCGAACCCAGTGTATATCTCCCCAATTTATTCTACTTTCCCGCTTCTTCCGTAAGTGTTTTGGGAATTATTGTGCATTTTTTTTTGTGAGCTGGGTTTTGGCCAACCGGCCGATGAGCTGTTACCATCGACTACTTGCCAGCCATACTCGTGTGGTGAAATGTGATTTTATTTTTTTTTCTCCTTTTTATATATATTTTTTATTTCATCAGTGTCTAAATGGAATGAGGCTATTTGAACTTGAACCAATGATCATAAAGCAGTAATCAAATTCATTCATGAGCACATCTTTTCTCGATTCGGTGTCCCACGTGCAATCATCTTTGATGGAGGGACCTACTTCGTGAATGTGCACTTCCAGTCCCTAATGAAGAAATATGGGGTGTCACAACGTATTTCGACTCCATATTACCTACAGACTAATGGACTTTCTAGCTTTCCAACTGGGAGATCAAGAAAATTCTTCAGGTCACTGTTTGACTCGACAAAAAGGATTGGTCGACCTGACTTTTGGAAGCATTTTGGGTGTTGAATCGAAAAATCGTCGCAAATCGAAGTTGGTATTGAAAACCCATCGTTGTAGTGTGATTTACGAGGAAATCCATCAACAAATAAAATTTACCAAAACTCAAAAAGAATTCTAGGTTTAACACAGGAAGACTATGTTGATTTGAAATCCGCAATTGTATTTTTCTATTGTTTTTGTTTAGAAAGTGAGATAATCACAACGAATTTGATATTAATAATAAGAGAGAGAGAAAGAGGGAGAGAAAGAGAACAAACACTTAATAATACAGAAAATATTTTTACAACTATAAAGGAGAAAATATTACAGAAAGAAAGTTGGAAATATTAAAACTAGAAAGTAGTAAAATCTACTCTAAAAAGTAATAAAGAGAAAGGTGGAAGTTATCCTCCTCGATAGCTGGTTGGAGGACAAGGTGACGCTTAGAAGATGGTGGACAAAGACGGAAGATAGAGAACGAAGTAGGAAGAATTGGGGGTGAGCCAAGGCATCGTCGTCGCGAGATCAACTTCTGGAATGAGGGTGAGAAAACTTTGATTTTAACTCTATAAGAGCTTCCTGGGTTTGGGACAAGCTTTTCTAGAGCTTTGGAGAGGGAGAGAGGTGAAGGAAGGGATGAATGAATTGTGGGTGGCGTAGGCATTTTTATAGGTGTAGAGGTTGGGGGCAAACAGGTCATTTCAAGTTAAAAAATTAATGTTGGGGCCTTTAGTGATGAATTTAAGCGTCACTAAAGACCCTGAACGTGGTCTTAGCTCATGTGCATGCGCCGCCTCTTCCTCTCCCAGGCTCAAAAATGCTCGCACACATCTATGCTCTCTCGGTCATCTGATGAGGAATCAACGACCCAGAATGCACTATCAAGTGCCTGGACAAATCATGCCTCTCGCACGTGAGATCGGATGTGGGATCAGGCGTCATCATGTGTGTGCAACCAATTGATCCATCAGAGCCGTTGGCGCTTGATCAGGCGGTTTGATTTTGCACTCGCAGGTGAGAAGGAAGGTGCAACGTGGCTATTCGAACGTGCGCTCCTTGTGGCAGAACACCCTAACCACTATGCTACACAATAGTTTGAGGCACGTGGAGGCTTTTTTGCATAGCCAACCTCGACAGTTGGATCTTCATCCAATGGTCAAGATCAATCATTGATGATTGCTTAGAGTGGTGGAGTGGGAGGCCTTGGTGAGCATTAGGCAGCTGGGATGGTGCCACATGGTGCCATCTTGGCCGTCTATCTTCTGTGAGTTGTAGATGGTGCCACGGATGTTGGATTGGACCAATTTTAGTGTCATTGGGCTGCGAACGTCGATCTAAACCCATCCGTGCTATCAGATTTGTCATCTGAAGTGTGGATTTACAACATCTTGACCCTTGATCTATGATCTTCCTCGGATTATATCTGAAGCTACGGAAGTCCGATTAGGGTGATCTTGGAGTTGTTGAACTTCGATCGTCGTCTTGATCAAATCCGTATGGTTGGATCTTCAATTCGAGGCCCTAATTCAATGTCACCCTTTCCCTGGCCACCAAGAAGAAGAAATTACTATACAATTTGTACAATTTGACCTAAATGCTTGATGATGCATGTTTTGCAATATTTACAATGAGTGATGCTTATATGACACTAAGAACATGCATTAATAGACATTTTTGGCTATTCAGATCTATGTTCATCACACCACCATGCCTATCTTTTGCTAGTCCCTAGCAAAAACTATATGCTATTTATAAAAGAATTAGGTCAGATTTCTTGGGCAAAAGTTATTCTTCAACACTAGGAGATTTTTACTAAGGACCTGCACTACAAAGACACAACAGTGATTGGGTGTCGGCCAAAATGCAGACCACCTCAAGCCCTCACCTTATTCAAAGAAGGATCTTTTTCTTCTTTTCTATTTTTTTTTTGGATTTTTGAGTTTAGGGTTTCAGAGCAGCTTTCTACAGCCACTCAACCCACCCAAGACTCAAAGAGAACCCTAAGTTCTAAGTATCTGTATGTGTGAAATGTGATAGACTTACTGATCGGCGTTTAGGATGGACTTCGGGTTTCTACGGCCCTAGGTGACCATGAAAAGAAATTCTACCTAAAGTTGTATCTATTCGATCGATAGCTTTCTCCCTACTTTTATTTTTATGGGATCAACGAAAGGGCGAACTCGGTTTATATCTCCACGGCTTATTCTACTTCTCCGCTTCTTCCTAAGTGTTTTGGAATTATACGTGCATTTCTTAAGCTGTGTTCTAGACAACCTACCAATGCGCTATTACCCACAATAACTTGCCAGCCATACTTGTGTGGTGAAGTGTGTCTTATTTCCTTTTCTCTTTTCTTTTCTCCTTTTCTATTTTTTTCTTTTCCTTTTCGATATTTTTCTTTTCTCTTTTCTTTCTTTAAGTAGGTAGATTCCCTGATCTAAGATTTACCTAAAGGCAGTAGGAAAAGAATGGTCGTGTGATTGGGCTCTGGACAACCATCCAATGGGCTATTACCCACAATAACTTGCTAGCCATACCAACCTACAAGGTTCCTTAGCTACCAATTTCCATTAAAATCGTCGAAAAGTGAGTCAGTGCAAATAGTGTGTAGATGCTTAAACTTAAAATCCCCTCAAATCAGAGGGTGGGTTAATAAGTCGTGTACTTATCACCCCAACTTATTTAACCAAATTGAAGTAAATTCAAAATGGTGAGGACTCGATAAACAAATCAACATTTTAGTGGACACCCAGGCTGATTAAGACTGAAGACCTAAAGGGTCTAAGTGTTCAGATCCTATTGTATTATTCCCCAAGGTTGAAAAGTCCTAATGCCCAAGTATTCTTTCCTAATTCAATTTTTTTTAATAAAGACAAAAATAAGTATAATTTAGAAGAATTCCACAGAGCTGACAAAATGATTCAGAAATGAATCCACCCCCCCATGCGTAGCTAATGCAATGTCCTCATTGAAAATAAAATGCATGAGAAGCAGGGTAGAATGAAGAAAATATCACCTGCATTCTATGATGCTCAGGTCAGCTCTGAGTCAGACTATACAAGTGCTGAGTTTATTGCCATCAGCTAGGTGATGTCCAGCCAAAGAAGTCACATTAAGGTTAAAACAACCTTATTGGAGACAGGTTCTAGAATAACACGGTCAACATAAGGATTCAGACATTGTCTGACCTAAAAAGAATTACCCATCTTTGGGTTAGAGATCTCAACGACTTCATTGTGAAATATTCGATCAATGATGAACGGGTCGTCTCACTTTGACCTAAGCTTGCTGGTAAAGAGCTTAAGTCGAGAATCAAAGAGGCAGACCTTCTAGTTCGGCTTAAAGCTCTTACGGGAAATTAGTTGGTCATGAAGAGCCTTGGTTTGAGCATTATAGATCTTGGAATTCTTGTATACATCATTTCTAAGCTCCTCCAACTCAGATACTTGGAGCATCCTGGTCTTTCTAGCTAAACTCAAATCTAAGTTGCACTGCTTGATTGCCCAAAATGCCCGATGTTTAATCTCTATAGGTAAATGGCATGCCTTCCCATATACCAGACGAAACGATGCAATGCCGATAGGAGTTTTGTACGCCGTACGGTAGGCCCAAAGAGCATCCTCAAGCTTTTGAGTATAATCTTTTCAATCGGACCTAACCATCTTCTGCAGGACGTTCTTAATCTCCGGATTGGAGATCTCGGTCTGTCCCATCGTCTGAGGGTGGTAAGGTGTGGAGATTCTGTGATTTACCCCATATTTTTCCAGTAAAGTATGGAACTGGGCATTTACGAAGTGAGTACCACCATCACTGATGATAGCCGTCAGAATCCTGAACTAACTAAAGATGTTCTTTTTGACGAAATCGATGACCATTGTGTGGTCATTGGTTCGGGTGGGAATAGCCTCGATCCACTTGGACAAGTAATCAACAACAACAAGAATGTACTGGTGTCCAAATGAAGGGAGGAAGGGTCCCATGAAATCGATGCCCCAAACATTGAAGATTTTAATGGGAAGGATTGGGTTTAGAGGCATCTTATCTATGTTGGTTATGCTCCCAAGTGCCTAGCATCGGGAACACATCCTCGAGAATTCCTGGGCATCATTGAATAAATACAGCCAATAGAATCAAGATTGCAATATATTTGCAGTCGTCTTTCTCCCTGAGAAATGTCCACCACAAGCAGATGCCTGGCAGAACTCAAGTATACTTCGGGATTCATTCTCCAGAACACATCAGCGAACAAACTGATCAGAGTTGATGCGGTACTGTTTAAGGTCCTCCAAGAAGTAATATTTGGCCTCAGATTTAAGTCTATCTTGTTGTTGCTTGGTCGAATCCTGAGGGATTTGACCAATGACCAAATAGCTTATTCTGTCTGCAAACCATGGGGTTTGGACACTTAACACTACAAGAATAGTCTCGTTTAGAAAAGTATCAACAATCGAAATATCCAAATGAGGAGAATCACTTAGAAGTCTCAAAAGATGATCCGCCACCACATTCTGTGCCCCGAATTTATCTTTGAATTCAAGAATGAATTCTTGAAGCAGAAGAATCCATCAAATGAGCTAGGGTTTGGCATCCATTTTGTCCAAGAGATTTCTCGAGGCCAAGTGGTCATTGTAAATTATGACATGGGACCCTAAGAGATAAGCCCTAAATTTCTCCAAAGCATATACTATTGCTTGCAACTCCTTCTCAGTAACGGTATAATTCCTCTGGGCCTCGTCCAGAGTTTTGCTAGCATAGTAGATGACAGAGGGCTTTCTGTCGATTTTTTGACCCAAAATAGCCCCGTCTGCATAATCAGAAGCGTCGGTCATGATCTTAAATGGGGCTATCCAGATCGGTGGTTGTAGCACCAGAGCACAAGTGACTGCCATTTTAAGAAAATTAAATGCCTTGCAGTACGATTCATCAAATTCAAATGGTGTATCTTTGGAAAGAAGGTTGCTCACCCTTTGAGAGTGAGCAACCTTGAAGAAATCCTTGATGAACCTCTGATAGAATCCCACATGAGCAAGAAATGATCGAATTTGTTTGATAGATGTCGGAGGGGAAGTTTGGAAATAGCATCAACCTTAGATTTGTTAACTTCAATTCCCTGTTTAGAGATTACATGACCCAAGACGATACCTTCTTATGTCATGAAATGGCTCTTTTCATAGCTAAGGACCAATCTTGTTTTGATGCATCTTTTCAAGATCAATTCGAGATTAGCTAGGCAAGAATCAAATGATTCTTTGAAAATAGAGAAATCGTCCATGAAGACTTCCATAAACTCTCCTACCATGTTAGAGAATATAGCTAGCATACAACTTTGAAAAGTCGCAGGTGCATTGCATAAGCCGAATGGCATTCTACAGAAAGCAAAGGTTCCATAGGGGCAGGTGAAAGTCATTTTCTCCTGATCCTCAGGATGGATAGGGACTTGATTGTATCCCAAGTAACCATCTAGGAAACAGAAGTACTTTTGCTCGACTAGACTTTCAAGAATTCGATTGATGAAGGGCAAGGGGAAATAATCCTTTTTCGTTGCTATGTTCACCTTCCTATAATCGGTACAGACCCTCCAAGTGGAAGCTGAATGAGTTGTGATAGATTCTTCTTTCTCGTTAGTCACAACGGTAATCTCGACTTTCTTAGGAACAATTTGCACGGGACTTACCTAAGGTCTATCTAAGATCGGATAAATGATTCCTATGTTGAGCCACTTAATTATTTCTTTCTTGACCACTTCTCGCATATTAAGGTTTAGTCTCCTCTGCATCTGGCTTTAAGGACAAGATTCATCTTCCATGAAAATTCTGTGATTGTTGTAAGATGGCTCAATCCCTCAAAGGTCAAGAATAGTGCAACCAATTGCCTCTTTTTGTTCTTTTAGGACCTTGATCAGTTTAATCTCCTACTCCTTAGTCAATCTTGCACTGATAATCGCAGGGAGCATCTTTTTAGGTCATAAAAACTGATATTTCAAACTCTTAGGCAATGATTTCAATTCAAGCTAGGCCGGGTCTAAGATGGAAGGTAAGGATGATGCTGATGAAGATTCATTAGGAGGAAGAGGTTGAAAGTGAATAAAATAAATAACCTCTTCGGAATGTGGCAGGTTTGCCACAGAGGGTTGCGGGTTATATTCATCAAGACAGGAGGAACTTTTAATTATAGAAAAAACCATACATGTCTCAACATTTAAGTTATCTTCCTGGAGTTCCTCTAAAAATCCACAATCCTCAAATTTATTAATCGTCTTGAAAATATCCAATTTCAATTTTCGATCCCCAAAGGCAATTTCCATGCTACCGCTCTCATAGTTGATATTGTCCTTAGCGATACCCTGGAACGGACACCCAAGAATGATGGGTGTGTTCTTCAAATTCTTAGGTACATCAATGTCAAGGACAAAGAAATCTATAATAAAATAGAAGTCCATAACCTTGACAATAACATCCTTAATAATGCCTCTCAGATTTGTGACCGAATGGTCTAACAACTACAGTATTGCTGAGGTCGGTCGAAGTTCACCTAATCCGAACTTCTCATAAAGAGAAGTCGAAATTAGGTTAATGGATGCACCTAGATCAAGGAGTGCCCTACCAAAGATGTAATCTCTGATAACACATGAAATCAAAGGGGCACTTGGATCTCCCTTTTTCAGTGGAAGGTGATGAAGGATAACAAAAGTAGCCTGCTCAGAGAGTATCACCTTCCTCAGAATAGATTCCCTTAGCTTACACTTCTGAGTGCATAAATCCTTTAAGAATTTAGCATAAGCCGGTATGTGTTTGATAGCATCGAAGAGGGGGATATTGATTTCAACATTCTTGAATATATTCAAGAGCTCCTCGTTACTATCAACAAGCTTCTTCTTCTTAGGTTTAATCAAGGCCTCAGGAAAAGGAATATGAGTCAGATCTTCGGAATCAGGTTCCTGAGCCTTGATTTCCTGTTAAGAATTCTCCTTTCTTTCCTTAGGCTCACCAAGATTTTCTTGACTAGAGCAGGGTAGGTGTGGGTCTTGAGTTTGCCTTCCACTCCTCAAAGTAACAAAGTTGGCAGATGCATACGGGTTTGGGTCTTAGGGAGGGTTAGGAAAGATCGGAGGGGCTTGATTAGCCAAAAACCTTGGATTTGATGAAGAAGTGGAATAGGAAGGACCCTGCTCAACCACCTGAGCATGTTAGTGTGGGTCCCTTTGATTCCCATACCCTTGGGCTTGATTGCTTTGATTCTGTATGTTGCACAGGTTGGGTACGTGTTGAGATGACAAAGATCCGGGCTGACGGGTGTTAGCAATGAGCCTGGTTTGCAAGTTGTTTAGTGAGGTTTTCATTTGTTGCATGAGCTGGTGCATAGATCCTTGCATCTCTACCATCTGACTATTCAAATTAGTGTGCCCTACGGGTTGACGAGCATTCCAAATTGGCTAATTGGCCTGATTCGGGGACAGCTTAGTATAAACATGACCATGATCCTTGCAACGATGCCAGAATGTTGAATTGGAAAATCGTCGCAAATGGAAGTTGAGTTTTAAAAACCTAATGTTGTAGTGTGATTTGCTAAGAAATCCATTAACAAATAAATTTTACCGAAACTCGAAAAGAATTCTAGGTCGAACATAGGGAGGCTACATCGATTTGAATTCCACGATTATAGTTTTTTGTTATTTTTGTTTAGAAAGTGAGATAATCACAATAAATTCAATATTAACAATAAGATAAAGAGAGAGAACAAACACTTAATTCATAGGATCCGAGTACAAAATTGTCAGCTTAAACTAATTTCTTTTCATAAAAAAAAATTAAAATTAGGAAAAGAAAACTTAGGTATTAGAAGCTTGTCGACTTTAGGAAATGATACGTTAGAGACCTAATCACTTAGACCCTTTAGGTCATAGAACTTAAACAATCCGGGTGTCCACTAAAATGTGGACATGGTCTCGAGTCCTCGCCACCTTAATGTATATTAATCTGGTCAATAAAGTACGGTGATAAGTTTACGACCTATCAACCTGCCCTATGATTTGGAGGGGATTTTTAGTCTAACCATATACACATGTATTTCACTGATTCACTCATCCGTAGTTCTAACAGAAATTGTGTAGCTAATGAATCTTCTAGGGTGGTATGGCTAGAAAGTTATCGTGGGTAACAGCCCATTGGCAGGTTAAGAGCCTAGCCACAGGACCATTCTCTTTCACTACTACCTCTAGGTAAATCTTAGATCAAGAAAGCCACCTACCTAAAAAAATAAAATAAAATAGAAAAGCAAAAAAGAAATAAGAAATAAGCCACACTTCACCGCATGAGTATGGCTGGCAAGTTGTTGTGGGTAACAGCCCATTGGCCGGTTGTCCAGATCTCATCTCATAAAATGCACAAGAATTCCAAAACACTTTAGGAAGAAGCGGGGAAGTAGCATATTCTAAGGAGCTATACATTGGGTTCACCCTTGCGTTTACCCCACAAAAATAAAAAGTAAGGAGAAAGCTACCAGTCAAATAGATACAACTTTAGGCAACATTTTTTTTCTTTCGGGCCACCTAGGGGCGTAGAAACCCAAAGTCAATTTTAATTGTCGTTGAGTGAGTCTATCACTATCACAATAAGATGCTTAATACTAAAAATCCTTTTCGAGTCTTGGGTGGATTGGGAAGTGTTAGTTGCTCTAAAATGGGTTTTAAATCGTAACGTTGCAGTATAGGTCGAATCAGTGCAAAAAATAGGTAAAGTTTATAATTTGAATATCAGAAATGAAGTTTGAGGTCGTTTGCTAGGAGCAGGTCACAAATATAAATATTAAGATCACAATTCTAAGCAAGAATATATGAAATTGAAGCACTAATAAGATGAATATATAAGGGCAATAATCAATCTACCAAAAATGTCGAGATAAAATGGTGATTTGAATCACCAAATTATCATATTCACAATGATATTCAATGAAGCAATCAATATTAGTTGATCAAATGTCATGCAATAAGTGCACTGCACTTCTGTTGGCACTGCTCTTCTTTCTCCTTCTTCAACTCCTTCTCTTCTCTTTCTTTGCCTTGGCTCGTCTCCAGCCTTTCGTTCTTCTTCTTTTTCTCTTCACACATAGAGGGGGGTTTCTTCTTCAAATGGCTAACTGTCAATCGTTGATCTTCAGGGAAAAACCCCCCAAACCCCCGCACTCTCTCTTTCTTTCTCACTCTGGGATTTGCTCTCCCAGCGACTTGCACGGTACCGAGCAACCAGATTTGGATCTAAGCGCACCTGGGACCAGGGCTGCGGGTGTAATATCGCAGTTGAGGTGTGAGTATAGGTTAAGCGAGTAAGCTGTGAGCGGGTAATGGGGACCCGACCCTTGTGTACTGGGTAGAGAATGTGTAGCACAAAATTGTCGTATGCAACTTCGACTACTTGGTGGCTTCCGAGGTGGGACTAAAGTCCCACCTTCCTTCTCTCGTACAACAATAGGGAGAAGCTTTGTCAATTGCGGATGAAGATGTGGTCAGCAAATCCAATTGACCGGCTAGTTGTGATCTTGGGAGAGTTTCGCATGTCCTGATGATGCTGCTTGGAATTTGTGAGACCTTGAGTGAGCTTCGACTGAGCTTGAAACTTCCTGGTAATGGTGGCTACACCCTAGGTACCTGAAATCCAAGATACGGCCTCTCAGCTCTACCAGCAAAGCTCAGGTGGATCATCGGACGTTGAGGAATGTAACAGTGGAGGTGGCATTGCATGCGAGTGGATGTGGAGGCTGTCGACCTTGCGGAATTTGTGTGAAAGTGTGTGAGTCAGGGGAGGCAATAGAGAGGCCAATCCCCTCAATTACTTGAGGGGTTTTGGTCGGTGGGTTGAGGCGACGGTGGGGAGCGTGGAAGCGGCATAGTTGGGCTAGTGTGGAAGCTGCTAGGGCTTGCTGGAGGTACGTCAGCGAGGTGGAAGACAAAGGTTGTTAGGGCAAGTCGGCAGTTGAAACGGGCTTAGGAATGCACAAAAATGGCAAGTGGAAGATGAGGCATCGATAAGGCTAAATAGCAGATGAAGTAAGGTAGAGGCCGTGCCAGTTGTGGTATGGTTGGCACCGGGGACAAAGGTTGCTTTGGTGGGAAAGAAATGGCAAGGAAGATGGAGGGAGAGACGCCCACTGGTATGGGGTGGCACAGAGGAAGACAAGGAAGATGAATCTATCGCCAGTATTGTGAATGGATAATGAGGGAGGTTGGGAGGAATTGCCGAAGCTCGAGGAGCCTTTTGGCTGGAAGAGGAGGGACGAACGTAGGGAATTTCTAGCCAAAATCGAGCCTAGGGAACTCGACGAGGTCTGGGGGTCCTCTTATAGGGGTCTAGAGGGCAAAAAGAACTTGGAAGCCAAGCTTCCGTGCTTGGAAGGTTCGCCGAAATGGGATACCCATCACTTTGATGGATACGCATGAGAAATTAGCCGAGATCTAGAGTTTCAGATATGGCTGAAAAGGAAGGGAATTTCTTGACGAACTTCCCTTTCAAAACTGAGAGGGATTCGTCAACGAATTGATGAGAAGTTCATCATGGTCTCTAATTACCCCTAATTAGCTAGTCTTCCTAGTTAATTAGCTAGAATATGTAAATATATGGGTTAATTATTAAATAAGGGATTAATAGTAAAGGACATTAAAATAAGTTTAAAATGCTATATTATCATCCAATTAATATTATTAATAATTTAATTAATAATTGGACTTGAAATATTATCAGTAATTTATCTTATTAATGTGTTAACTAGCTTAAGTACAATTTATACCTAAGTATGTAATAACTTAAGTAACATTACTTAATTAAATAAATTAAGTTAAAAAGGTTAAAAATGTAAATTGAAGGTCTAAATATAATAATTGTCTTATTTATAATCATATATAGAAAGTTGAAACAGATTTAAATTAAAATAAACATTGAAAACTTGAGTTAACATTTTAGTCCTTTTATTTTATTTCAATCGGGTCCTTATTCTCCACTTAGTTCCTCAGCTTTCATTACGATTAACTCCCTAAAACTTCTTCTTTCCTTCTTCAGCCTTCTGGACGGCTAACGACAGGAGGTGCTTACTGATAAACGCCAGTTTATCATCATTCTTATGCATTAAAACAAACCTAGCTCTTAGGATTTTACTCCGCAAATGGGTTTGTGGGCTGCATTTAGGCATTAATTAGGTTAGGCATGCATTGTATTTTTTATTATCTTTTTGATGTGCTTTTGTGAGTGTTAGGGATATACAAGTTGCCAAATCCCTAGAACCCTAGCACTCAGGAAGGTAATTGGTGAAGGAGAAGCTCTCACCAGTTGGAACTCAGCTTAATCCAACTCACCATAGCTGGAATTCAGCTCACCTGAACTAGGGTTAGCTCATCCAAGCTCCATTAACTCATCTCAACTAAATGGCTACTCAGGGAGCTCATCTTAGCTCACCCTAGCTCAGGTCAGCTCAGATCCAGTTCAACTTAGCTGAGTCTAGCTCATCTCAGCTCACATTAGTCCACAGAGAGCACTAGCTAGCTCAGTTGAGTTGATTGGAGTTCACCCCAGCTCAGGTCCAACTACATCCAGCTCCATTCAACTCCAGCCA
The DNA here is from genome assembly GCA_037157565.1 of Thalassia testudinum. Taxonomy (NCBI): domain Eukaryota; kingdom Viridiplantae; phylum Streptophyta; class Magnoliopsida; order Alismatales; family Hydrocharitaceae; genus Thalassia; species Thalassia testudinum. The sequence goes on along the minus strand of JAZHRO010000031.1, from coordinate 217,344,405 downwards.
GCTGAAGATGAATTCATCCTAGCTCAGGAGGCTCAAGTCTAGCTCCCGGTGACTCAGCTTAGCTCAACATAGTTGAGCTAAGCTACCTTTGCTACGTCAACCAGCTTGATCCTCCCCAGGGGCACCAGACCCAGCTCACCTCCACTCATTATGGTAGAAGCTAGCTTACTTTAGCTTGGCTTAGCAGCTAGCAAAGAACTAGAAAGCTAAGCCAGCTAGAGTAGCTCCATGCCACCCTCTTCACCAACTGACAGCTCCAATTCAAGCTCTAGGCTTCTCCTCCTCAGCTCCTCTCTTCAAACCCTAGCACCAATACCTCCTCCTCTACTCCTTAGCTAGCTAAGCTAAGCTAAGCTAAGCTAAGCTAGCTTAGCTTAGCTTACCTTAGCTTAGCTACCAACCAGCTCCTTGGCCATCCTCCACCTTCAACTTAAGCCTAGCTAGCTCCACCAACTAAGCATACCTTGTGCACCTAAGCTACCTATCCTCTAATCTATTTTGGTGACAAGATGGACACCTCCTGGCCCTTCAACTACACCCAAAAGACACCTTGTTTTGGTTCCAAAATACCCTTCTAGAAGCCCTCCATTTGGCGCCAAAACACCCCCACATCATGGCCCTACACATAACCCTACAACCCATCCTACCCACCCACCTACCCGTCCTTCTAGAACCCTACTTGGAGCCACCAAAGCCCCCTTCTAGAAACCATTTTGGCGCCAACTTCAAGGGGTGCCACCACCCATAACCACCACCTAGGTGCCCCATGGGTTGGCGCCAATTACCCTTAGCCATAGGATCCCCAACTACCTCCCATATCCTATCCTAGCCCTCCATTTCAAGAGTCACCTTAACCCCTCATCCTACAGTATAAAAAGACCACTACCCACCACCATTCAAACCATCCTTGGCTAGCAAATTTCCTCTCATACTCTACCTAGTGCCCACGCCCAAGAGAGTAGAAGAAGAAGAAGAAGAAGATTAAGGGGATATTCTGTCCCTTTGGTGCCTTCCCCTCTCCCCTTCTCTCTTGAGTCCACGCCAGCCAAAGGAAGAGCCAGGCAAGGAAGACCATTGGAGGAGGTCTTGAAGGTGGTCCATGACACCTTGAAGGAGAACTAGAGGGTGGTGCACGCCCACCCTTGGAGGAAGGACTTGAGGTGGAGAGCATCCACCTTGGAGGAGCTTTCAAGGAAGGAGAAGAAGGAGACCCTCTTTTCAAGCCAAGGAGCTACTAGGCTTGGAGCAAGAAGACTCCCTTCTTCACCAGATTCTACAAGAGGATTTGTGTTTCTTCTATTGCTTTTATATTTTACATTTCTAGTAGAAGCATTCCTGTACTTCTCTTTGTAAGAGAACACAAATTCTGCTTAATTAACTTGCCTTGTTTTAAATTTCTTGTTGCAATTGTTACTTTTGTTCTAGCACTTGTTCTACTTCCACTCCGTAATTACTCTAGGCCTCCACTTGCCTAGAGTGAGCTTAGGTAGTGGACATTTTCATCTCTTAAGTTTTAGCTTAGCATTGTAGGTGTTAGTACTTTTCCGTCACAATTCACACTTTGCCCTTATTATTTCAAAACTAAAAATATATATATATTTAAAATAACAAAAAGAAAGTTGAGCTCGATTTCCAAGCAAGGGATTTAATTTTGCAAGCATTTGGCCTCCTTGGATGACCCTAGATACTCCCCTATCTGGGATTATAAATTTAAAACTGTATGCAATTTGGCTTGTTACAACGACTCAAAAGCCCGCTTTTACAAACCATGCCAAACTTCGCTTCACTTTTTGGCACCATTGCTGGGGAATGGTGTAAAAGATAGCGCAGATTAGAGGTAACCCACATTTCTTTTCCTTCTTTCCTATTTCCTTCTTTCAGGTTTTGACTATCCTAAGCTGACCGCCCTTCACTAAGGTGATCCCTTTTCCCTCCTAATGCATGAGGACATTGCATATCTTAAGCATGAGGGGGGTGTTTTTAAAATTTGAAGATCAATTTAGGATTTGCAAAACTTGAAAATGTGCATTTTTCTTTAGTTATTTTATTTTCCTACTTGCATACCCAAAAAATATAAAAATGTTGAAAACTTTCGAGGAAAAATTCTGAAATTGATACTAAGGTCGAGAAACTCACTTTTGGTACAATGGGATTTAATCTTTAACAAACTAGGGACAAGGATGTGGATCTGATCATTAGAATTTCAAGGTCTATTTTAGACTAGATCACATATCCTTCTCTAAAAATTCCACCTGAACTCATGATAGTTCAAGTGACTTGATCCTATTTTGTAATATGGAAAGTATTTGACTTAGTTTCTGATTCAAAAACTTGCATTTCCTCAAGAACTTTATGTGTCAATTTTCACACACAAGCCAACACTTAAAAAATAACTAAATATTAGAAAAACTCCCTTGTTTGGACTTAGTAAAAGTCCGAAGCAAATCATTGGTTTGAGTTCCTTTCGCCAAGAAGGAGGAAAATGCCCCTTTGAGGATGCAATGTCAACATGTTACCCCCTCGAAGCTGCTCCATATCTATATTTCATATCTTTAGACGGAGCATTAAAGCACATTTTAGCAACTCAAGTGTCTTGGACGATGCTCTACCCATAGTATCGGAGCAAAAGCTTGAGTTTGCTTGGAGCGACCCTTTACACCGCATTGTGTTTTGGGGTTGTGAGCTCTTAGGTGGTGTCATGGACAGTGCTATCCAAAAGTACTGGTGCTAGAGCCCCCTCGAGGATTGGTAACGAGAATGATGATCCTGACACATCTGTTGTAAGACAAACTAAAAATAAGAATTGGGGAGAAAAAAAAAATTCTAAACCAAAAACACGCCCCCATAAATGTTTGTTTTTCACAAGCATGGACACAAGGTTTTAAAGGATTTTGCATGTTATCAATTAGATTCACAAGCCAAAAAAATCCAAAAAACAAAAATTTCAAGTCATTTAAATTAACAAGGGGTTAATTTGTGAATTTTCTTGATGATATATTGATCCCTTTCTTGTTTAATGGTAGGATCCAAAAATAAATCCTGATGTTTGTCCTTAACAAATCTCGTGCCTCCTGTGTTTAGATCAACGAAGGTCCCATAATCTTTTTCTCCTCAAAATTCAAAAAAATTAGATTTCCCAAAAAATTTTATTTTCCAAAAAATTAAATTTTTGCTAAGAGACTAGCAAGATAAGCATGGTGGCATGATAAATGCCAGTTTATCATCATTGTTATGCATTAAAACAAAACTAGCTCTTAGAATTTTACTTAGCAAATGGGTTTTTAGGCTGCATTTAGGCATTAATTAAGTTAGGCATGCATTGCATTTTTTATTATCTTTTTGATGTGTTTTTGTGAGTGTTAGCGATATACAGGTTGCCAGATCCCTAGAACCCTCACACTCAGGAAGGAAATTGGTGAAGGAGAAGCTCTCACTAGCTGGAACTTAGCTTAATCCAGCTCACGATAGCTGGAATTCAGCTCACTTGAACTAGGGTTAGCTCATCCTAGCTCCATTCAGCTTATCTCAACTGAATGGTAGCTCAAGAGAGCTCATCTTAGCTCACCCTAGCTCAGGTCAGCTTAGATCTAGCTTAACTTAGCTGAGTCTAGCTCATCTCAGCTCCCATTAGTGCACAGGGAGCTCTAGCTAGCTCAATTGAGTTGACTGGACTTCACTCCAGCTCAGGTCCAGATGCATCCTGCTCTATTCAACTCTAGCCAGCTGAAGATGAATTCATCCCAGCTCAAGATGCTCAAGTCTAGCTCCCGGGTTCTTATCTTAGCTCAACTTAGTTGAGCTAAGCTACCTTAGCTGCCTCAACCAGCTTGATCCTCCCCGAGAGCACCAGACCCAGCTCACCTCACCTCATTATGGTAGAAGCCAGCTTACTTTAGCTTGGCTTAGTAGCTAACAAAGAACTAGCAAGATAAGCCATCTAAAGTAGTGATGAGAACCTCATCATGAACCTTAACTAGCACATTTTGACCTAATAAATTGAACAAAAGCTCCTACATAACCTAATGGAAGGCCTAAATCAGGGAATTGTTGATCAAAGAATAAAATATTATACAAGGGGTAAAACTGCAATTTTACCATTACAGTGCATGAATAGGATTTCTAAGGATCTAGACACAGGTCAAGTGAACCTAACAAGAGAAAAAGTGGGATGATTTGGTCTGAAATGGGTTATGACAAAACCTGGGAATTAAATGACATCCTGTAACCTTAAAATAAATCCACTTTAATTCATAAAGTTCCAGGTAGGATAAAAATCAACTAAACCCTCTAAAATTCATGAAAAAATATCCCTTAGGACTTAGAACCTTCAATTTGGCCATTGGAACCTATTTTTACCTAGATTTAGGACCATGCCCAATTTTTGACCTAATTTGGGCTTTTGTGCAAAATGTCTAGTCAAACACGGTCAAACTTAAAATCAAACTACACCATTGGATTTCTTAGGTCTAAATTAGATTTATACCAAAATTTGAACCTAAGGGAAGGTAGTCTAGACCCACTTTATGAAATGGTCCTCAATAATTACTTTTTGACCCTTAACTTTTTGAAACCTTGCAATTACCCCATCAACTTTCCTGTCATTTCCTTCAATTCGGTCCTTCTGCCAACCGCAGCAGCAGGCCATACCTCCGATGACTTTGCGCGGAGGATGGCACCGCACATGCATGGGGAGCCGGCCCCAGATTTGAAAGGGAGACTCCGTGCGATGTCCCCTATCGCATGGGCCGGCTCCCATGCCTGTCGTCTGTCATACCTCTCGTGCGAATGTGCAAGAGGTATGAGTCTCCATCTACCATACCTCCTGTGAGGCTTTTCCCACTACTCTCGCATGCCTGCTGGCCTGCGCTCGCCTATTTAAGGAGCAGCACCCTCAGTTGCATCCTTCAAGCTTCGTTTGGCCTGAGATCCCTCCTCCTATTCGTCTCCCACCAACTCCGACCAACTGCCAGAGCTTCCGGTGACTCTCCCTCTCCTCTCTCATCGCCTTGCCACCATACCAGTGGTAGGGTTAACTCCACAATCTTCTGCTACACCACACCGTACCTGCGGGTGCCTTCCAGCCCCTCTTCCTCATCGACATTCTCTCCCCCTGGCACCATCTTCTCCAGCGACGGCAGCACCGGCCGCTTGCCACCTCCACATCCCTTCACTCTGATCTCACAGTTAAGTCCCTCTCACCCTCCTCTTTATTCCCCCTCTACCAATTTGCTATTTCAACCCCTTGACAATTGCAAGCCACCACCATCTCCTCCACCTCCGACAGATCACCGGCGAGGTGTCTCTGTCACTTCCCCACACCCATCCACCTCGCCAGACCCCTCAGAAGCATCACCACCTCTCACTAATCACCTCTCACCCTTTCACCCACCGCGCCATCTACTGAAACCCTTCCTCGAACACACCCACCTGCACGCACACAGTTTGACCTAGCCACGCACTTACGGCCACTGTCACGACATGCCACCACTCCCATCACATTTGTCGTGCTCTAGTGATACTACCTGAACGTCCTGACATGGTAGAGGGGTCATTTTACTGATTTTAGGTGTACGCCCCCTTCTTCCATTAACGAGCAAGCTTCAAGCTTGCTCGCAGGCTCGCTCTAGGTACCCTTGTCCTAGGTTGAAGTCCCAGGCTATGCAGAAGAGCCTTACGCACGGTCCCAGGTCCCCAATTGAAGATGCGAGCCTTGCATCTTACTACAATTGGAAGGGCACTCCCTGCTGCGGCACGTGAGAAATGAGGGGTGCGGATAGTTCCACATCGGCAGCTGTTAAAGCCACGCACTCGCATAAATTGAAAAAGTGATTAAGGCTTATCGCCTCAATCACACAGGGTGAGGCCCTCTCACCCACTCACCCAGCCTCATCTACGAGCACCCCCTGCGGACCTAGCCCAACCCATTTACCAAAGCCTTGCACACCTCACCCACCACCGCATACCGGTGGGCCTGGTCCTGGGCACGTTACCCAACCTGCATACTCGAGTAGGCTCTGGGAGAGCGAACCTTGGAGTGAAACTAAGAGAGATGTGGAGAGGGTATGGGTTAGGTTTTGCCTAATCATGCTTGTGCAGGGAAGCTGAAGAAGAAGAAGGAGGAAGAGGAAGCAGGAGAAGAAGTGGCTGTGGACTTAGCCACGAAAGCAGCTGTAGCTGAAGAGTGGAGAAGAAGAAGGCTCAGGAGCAGAAGCAGAGGAAAAGGAAGAGAAAGAAGACAGAAGCTGAAGCAAAAGAAGTGGAAGGGGAGAAACCAACTGAAGAAGAAGGAGAAGCCAACTGAGGAAGCAAGGAAGAGGAAGCTGTCACAAAGAAGAAGGCCAAGCAAGGAAAAGAAGAAGAGAAGAAGAAAGAGCAGAAGCAGAGAGACGTGCACTGTAGCAAGTGGCTACCTAAGGCGTCTGATTCCCAGAATCAAACGTCTAAAGACTGAAAGAAGAAGAGAAAGAAGGACAAAGAAGAAAAGAGAAGAAACATTTTCCTCTCTCTAGTCGTTCATTTGTAAAATAGTGTATCATTGTAAATTTTGATTCTCTATGCTTCTAAAATCAAGCTTTCTTCCTGAGTTCGACTTCAGAGAATTTATGAACTATGCGAGTAATAAAAAATCAAACTGACCACGAACAAGTATCTCCATGACACCCTCTTCAGTAGCTGCTAGCTCCAATTCAAGCTCCAGGCTTCTCCTCCTCAGCTCCACTCTTCAAACCCTAGCTCCAATACCCCCTCCTCTACTCCATAGCTAGCTAAGCTTGCTTAGCTTAGCTTAGCTTAGCTTAGCTACCAACTAGCTCCTTGGCCATCCTCCACCTTCAACTCAACTCTAGCTAGCTCTACCAACTAAGCTTACCTAGTCCACCTAAGCTACCTAACCTCTGCTCTACTTTGGCACAAAGATGGACACCTCCTAGCCCCTCAACTACACCCAAAAGACACCTTTTTTTTGCGCCAAAATACCCTTCTAGAAGACCTCCCTTTTGGTGCCAAAACACCCCCACATCATGGCCCTACACATAACCCTACAACCCATCCTAGCCACCCACCTACCCCTCCTTCTAGAACCCTACTTGGTGCCACCTAGGGCCCCCTTCTAGAATCCATTTTCGCACCAACTTCAAGGGGTGCCACCACCCATAACCACCACCTAGGTGCCCCATGGGTTGGCACCAATTACCCTTAGCCATAGGATCCCCAAGTACCCCCCATATCCTATCCTAGCCCTCCATTTCAAGAGTCACCATAACCCCTCATCCTACATTATAAAAAGACCACTACCCACCACCATTCAAACCATCCTAGGCTAGCAAATTTCCTCTCATACTCTACCTAGAGCCCACGCCCAAGAGAGAAGAAGAAGAAGAAGATTAAGGGGATATTCTGTCCCTTTGGTGCCTTCCCCTCTCCCCTTCTCTCTTGAGTCCACGCCAGCCAAAGGAAGAGCCAAGCAAGGAAGACCTTTGGAGGAGGTCATGAAGGTGGCCCATGCCACCTTGAAGGAGAACTAGAGGGTGGTGCACTCCAACCCTTGGGGGAAGGACTTGAGGTGGAGAGCATCCACCTTGGAGGAGCTTTCATGGATGGAGAAGGAGACCCTCATTTCAAGCCAAGGAGCAGGTAGACTTGGAGCAAGAAGACTCCCTTCTTTACCAGATTCTACAGGAGGATTTGTGTTTCTTCTATTGCTTTTATATTTTACATTTCTAGTAGAAGCATTCCTCTACTTCTCCTTGTAAGAGAACACAAATTCTACTTAATTAAATTGCCTTCTTTTTAATTTCTTGTTGCAATTATTACTTTTGTTCTAGCATTTGTTCTGCTTCCACTCCTTAATTACTCTAGGCCCCGACTTGCCTAGAGTGAGCTTAGGTAGTGGACATTTTCATATCTAAAGTTTTAGCATAGCATTGTAGGTGTTAGTACTTTTCCGTCATGATTTGCACTTTGTCCTTATTATTTCAAAACTAAAAATATATATATATTTAAAATAACAAAAAGAAAGCTGAGCTCGATTTCTAAGCAAGGGATTTAATTTTGCAAGCATTTGGCCTCCTTGGATGACCCTTGATACTCCCCTATCTAGGAATATAAATTTAAAAGCGTATGCGATTTAGCATGTTACAACGACTCAAAAACCAGCTTTTACAAATCACACCAAACTTTGCATCACTTCCACCGTCTGATCACCGTGTATCTGACGTCATTCCTTCTTCTTCAAGCTCCTGGAGCTTGTGCTCACCATCTCCTCTTCATCCACCGTTTGGTAGCATGCTTTCACTCAACTCAGTAATTAAGTTAATTTCACTTAATTAAGAGTAGAAGAAGTCACTTAGGTTAACTCGAAATTGTGTCGATTGTGTAGTATAGGGTCGAACTAACCTAACATTTTAGAAACTTTTACTGGTTGAGTCTAGGTCTTTCATAGCGAGGTATAGTAATTTTCTCCAAATTCACCAATTCTCTTTTATTTCTCTATAAGTTTACGAGGTATAACTAAGTTGATTTTTAAAACATGAATTTTGTCGAAATATTTAAACAATAAAGAATATACAAAATTCCATATGAAAAACATATTTACTCAAAATGATGTTTGTTTTCCAATTTTATTTGAAAAGAAATTAGAGAAATTAAAAGTATTCTATTAAAACATGCCTTTTTACAATTAAAACAAATTCAAAAAGTAAATAAAATGATACAAGAAAGGATTTTCTTCATTTATTTTCTTTAGCCTCTTATCTTCTTTCTTTCTTTTATTTTCTTCTCTATCTCTTCTTACCTTTCTTCTTCTGTTTCTACCGTCACTTCCTGCCTCTTATTTTCTTTCCCTTAGTCTTTTCCTACCATAGTTCGTTCCTTAGTAATGCTTGTGCTCCTAGTTCCTTTTGTGCCTTTAGCTTCAACACTTAACTTTAGCGTTCAGCTCTTTCCTTAATGCTTGTTCTCCTTTGTTTAGCTGCTGCCTTCTGCACTTAGCTTAACATTAACATCCTTCAACGGCTCCTCTTTCAATTCCCTTAGACTTTCAGCTGAACTGGGTTTTTTCACTTTTTTTAACAAAAATTTATTTTATTTGCAGCGAGGTCCTTTCAAGGATACACATCACCCTGAGACCAGGGTGGGACCAGACCCTACTCGATCCTCGCCTAATCTCAATTAGGTTCGTCTTCGATTTATTTCAAATCGGTTCATAGTCTCGAGCTAATTCGGCTCAACCCAGCCTCCCAGGCCTCTCACCCTCCCAGGGCACATTCGCTCATGCCCCCAAGGGCGCACACCCGCAGGCACACAAGCCCGCACACACACACACATGCACATGCTCAGATAGGATCAGATCAGTAATTGGTGAGCCGAGTGCTAACGACTGAAGAGGGCATACAACAAATTGCTCTTATTACCATGCACGCACTCAGAAACTAGCAATGTGGGACTAACATAACCCCTTCCAGACCCAACTTCAAATGATCATAACTTTCTACCCAGAGGTCCAAATCGAGTGATTTCAAGTTTGTTAGAAAGCTCTAAGATATATATACGCAATTGCAAGGTCAATTTACGGTTTTGAAGATGTTTTCCTCTTCAAATTGAATGATGAAATCAAGGGTTCCTATGGGTTATTAAATGCCTGGAAGTGATTCTAATGTCACAGAGTCCTCAGATGGACTTTTCTTTCTTATTTTAAGGTTTGTACAAGATATACATGTGATTCCACATCTGTTAGAGTAGTCTTTAAGCTCTCAAGACCTTCAGACAATGTACAGAAGGTTGAAGCTTCCTTGAAAGCTTCAAAGTTCGAATTTAAGACTTTAAAATAGGTAAACAGACATAGAGAAACATCTCTAATCGAATTAAACAAGTTCTAAGGGTTATAACAGATTAATCTGAGTAGGATTCAAGTTCAAATTTCAACAAAATGCTTCTCCTATTAGTTTGGGTTTGAAAGTAACCCAAATTGATAGGATTCAAACTCTCACTAAATAAATCATCTGAGCTCACTTTATTCTCTCTCAGACCATTCAACAAATTCTCAAAAATAGTTTAATCTCCTCAATACCTCAATTCGAGCTCAGAAACAAAGTTTCCTCCTCAGGTTTGACTATAAAGGCCTCAATTTTGACTTTCAGTTCAAAGCCTTCTCCCAAGAAATTAAAGCCTCAATTAGAGTCTCCTCAACATTAGAAACTTATTTAGATCTTCAAGTAGGTGTTCTAACCTTGATTTCTAGGGTTTCAGGCTCGTCGCCTGAGGTTCAAAATGTGTTTGTTCGATAGAGTAATTAGAAGGTTGTTATAGCATTCTAAGAGTTTAAATAGCTTCAGTGCATTGCACTGAAGCTTCTGAATTCCATAAATGCTTCTTATGTCTCTTTATCAAACTTCTCCAACTCCGCCAGAGTTAGAGAAGATGAAGTTCAATCTTTTGCTCCAAACATTAAATCTTCAAACAAATATCCTTAAGACAATCAGTGATCCTCATTTTATCATTCTGGAGCTACTCAACAAGTTTCACAGGCTGAAAAACAGTTTTGGCTCGCCAAAGCTCGCTGGAGCTCCGATGAGTCCAGAAAATGTAAAAAGTATGCACAGATTATTAAAACTTGCTATTTTTGATTTAGAAAGGATTCCAAGGTTACAAGGAACCTTAGTGTCACATTTAATTCTTCATTTGTCCATTAAAATTAAGATTTGATAGTGAATTTGTTTCTTTAAAAATTTGATTTGAGATAAGCTCAGGACTTGTCTAACCACTCAATTGAGAGGTTAAAACAAGTCAACAGATGTTTATATTCATAAATATATATTTAATTTAAGATTTAAACTGTTCCTGAGCTACCATGGATAGCGAGCTCAGGAACATAATTATATTTGGGCGTTTAATTTATATGTGAAATTAATATGTATTATAGTGTCGATTAGGGTTCATAAGTGTGCATAGATGATGAAAAACCCTATGAAGGTGGAATTAGGTCGATTACCATCACCATGGACAGTGATAGTAGTCGGTGAAGGTGGAATATGAATTAGGCGATTAGGTGATTCAATTAGCGATTAAGTGATTTAGAAGTGATTGTGAAAGATAAAGGTGGATAGTGATTTAAATAGACAAGATTAAGTCTCTAGCGAGCTCAAGGAGCTCGCTGGAGTTGGAGAAGATGAAACTAAAATATGAAATTAACTCTAATCTAACTACCTAAACTAACTAGCTAAGCTAGCCTACTCCTACTCCTACTCCTAATCTATTGTTACCTAGACGAAGGGGTCAATAGGGTTCCTTTGAAGGTTCATAGTGGACGATGAAATCAAAGGGTGGAAGAAAGATCTGCAATGAAAGATTTGAGGTAGAGCGGAGGATTCCTTGGGTCAGCACCTGTGTCAAAGATGTGGAAGACCATAGCGGATCTCCTCGGCTGATTAAGATGGATGGAGGAAGTCGGAAATTGGAATGGAAAGTCGCTGGAGTTTTGGACGAATAGCCTATCTAAGTCGGCTATAGTGTTAGAAGAGGGAAGGGAACCAACTTGAGTAAAATCCAAGGTGTGAGGGGGTATTTATAGCAGTTGGCGGCGAAGAGAGTGGCAGGGTCTGGAGGAAGAAGGAGCTTGAGGAGCTTAACCTCCGTCATCGTCTCCGACGACGGTGAGGTTATCTCCCACTAAGAAATAGGATTTTCGATTAATCTAGACCGGTGGATGAAGTGGAGGTGGTAAGCGCAAGTTGCAAGAGCTTGGACAAAGAAGGTTAATGTCGGCAGGGCGGTAATCGCGCGGTGGGGTGACTCTTTGTCACCAGCCGTTCATTCGACTGAAGAAGAAGAAGAAGACGAAGAGGGATTTAAATGAAATAAAACTTAAGGACCTATGTGAGAAATAAGGACCCGATTGTAATGAATTTTAAGGACCAAAATGTAAACTCAGGTTTTGAAGGTTTATTTTAATTTAGATCTTTTTCAACTTTTTATATATGTTAGTAAATAAGGTAAATATTATGTTTACACCTTGAATTTACATTTTTGACCTTTTCAGGTTAATTTATTAGATTAAGTAAAATCACTTAAGTTATTACATACATAACTATACATTACATTTAAGTTACTTAACTTATTAATTGAGGGAATGATTAATAGATTTTGAGTCAAATTATTAACTATATTATTAATATGTTAATTAAATGATAAAATGTCATTTTTAACTTATTTTAAGGTCCTTTACTAAATATCCCTTATTTTATAATTAACCCTTATATGTTCATAACCTTGGCCAATTAACTAGGAAGACTAGTTAATTAGGGGTAATTAGAGATCATGATGAGTGCCTCATCACCGGTCTAGATGAAGCTGTAATCCCATTTTAAGGTTGGAGATAACCTCACCGACGTTAGAGAAGACGTCGGTGGTTACTCCACACCAAGCATCTTCTCGGTCTAGATTCAACCTCCATCTCAACCGCCGCCACCTATGAATACCCCTCCATACCCTCGATTTTCACCAAGTGAGCTCCCTTCCCTCTTCTTCACTGAGCTAATCGATAGGCTATTCTCTCTAAACTCCGACGACCTTCCTCTGCTTCATCCATCTTCCTCCATCCATCTTTGATCGCTCTGGATCTCTGTCGAGGTCAGCCAAGTCTTCTGATGAAATGTTGACTAGGAGCTCCTCTGTTTCACTTCACAAATGCCCATTTGATTTCCTCCTCCGTTAAGGACCATCGACGAAGATCTCCTTCCTCTTTGTCCAGGTAATAGTAGATTAGGTAAGTAGATTAGTTAGGTAGATTAGATTGTTGTAATGCTAGTTTCACATTCGTCTTCTCCAGCTCTGGCGAGCTCCTTGAGCTTGTCAGGAGCAAATTTCTTGTCTTTTGAAGTCATCGATCACCTTCTTAAAACTTTCATGAACATTTCTATCATCTTTAATCACTGAATTGATCATCTATTCATCCAAATCACCTCCAACTCCACCTACTGCTCCTACTATCCATGATAGTAGCGGTTGAGCTTACTCTACCTCCACTAAGGTCCTCCATCACTTATCCATCACTTAAGGGCCATAATCCTCACTCTAATTTAAATAATTACCATCTATAACTTAAACACCCAATTTAATTTAATCTCCTAAGTTCGCTGTCAATGGTGGCTGAGGAGAACTTCAAATCATTAATTATCCATCTATATGCCATCGCAAATGCTTTTTGACTTATTTGTTGGAACCTTGTTCCACATCTTGTTTTGGTGTTAACAAAATTATTATGGATTAATGTTTGCATTAAGTGTTTTTCAGATTTAGGTAGTGGAGTACCCAAGGGAGGGGAACCACTATACATCTTATGCATTTTTTGTGGTTTGATTATTTGTGAAAATTGTCTTGTTATTACTGATTTTGTTCTTAAGCTTTTGTGTTCATATTCCATAGATCCTCTATCAAGTTGTATCAGAGCAGGTTGCGAGAAGACGTAACAAATCAACTCGCAATGGCATCTACAACAAGGCATATTGAAGGACAATCATCTGCCTGTCCTCCCTATTTCGATGGGATGGACTACGGGTATTGGAAGAGGAGGATGCAAATCTTCCTCAAAGCCATGGATGAAGATTCGTGGACTCTCATTCAAGAGAGGTACATGGATCCGCGGTCGCAAGGAGTGGCATGGACAGCGGATCAAAAGAAGAAAATTGTGGGAAACGCGAAGGCGATGAACACACTATTGTGCATTGTCAACGGAAGAGTTTAACTGAATTTCAGCATGTGAATCCGCATACGAAATTTGAAACACTCTCGAGGTCACCTATGAACATACGACTAAGGTTAAAGAAACCCGTATTTCTATTCTAACAGAAGAATATGAGTGTTTCAGGATGACGAAAGGAGAGTCAATCAATGATATGTACACGAGGTTTGGAGAGATCGTGAACCCCACGAAGAATCTTGGACTCAAGCTGAAAGAAGAGCAGCTTGTAAGAAAGGTTTTAAGATCACTTACAAGTGATTGGTCTCGAAAGACCACAGCCATCGAAGAGGCGAAAAACCTTTCTACCCTCTCCTTGGATGATCTAATTGGAAGCCTCATGGCATATGAAGTCCAATTGGAGAATATGAAGAAGAACAAGGAGAAGGCAACATGCAAGAAGAAGAGCATTGCTTTTAGAGCAATCAAGGAGGACACAGATTCAAGCACCTCAGAATCTAAAGATGAAGAGAAGAAGATACTCACAAGAAAGTTCCAGAAATTTCTTCAAAAGCAAGGTAAGAAAGTGAATAAAATTTCATCTAATATTGTTTGCTATGAATGCAAGAGAAAGGGTCACCTACGAAAGGATTGCTCCATAAACAAGGAGGACAATAGGAAAGAAATAAAGGAGCTCAAGAAAAAGAAAGCATTTAAAGCAACATGGGATGATAGTGACTCGAACATGGACACTGACTCCAGCGAATCGGAATCCGAAGATGAGGTCGCATATCTTTGCTTAGTGGAAACTTCAGAAGATACGAACAATGAGGTAAACCTTGATTTTTCATTTGAAGAATTATTAAAAGCATATGAAGAGCTATATCATAAAGCTAGGTTATTTAAAAAAGAAAATAAGGTTTTAAAGAATAATTGCCAAACATTAGAATTAGACAAGTCATGTTTAGAAATAGAATTAGAAATGTCAAAGGAGATTAACTCACAATTGCATGCAAAAATAGTAGAGTTAGAGGACATTTATGAACATTTTGAGGGAACTTTAAATAATTTATAAACAACAACTAGGTTAAATATAGAATTTTGTGATGATCTAAAAGTAAGGTTTAAAATTAGAAAGAATACACAAAATCAATCACATGCATCTAGGCATGCATGGATGTATCAAAAGGCTAAAAATCCCAAGAATTATAGATCTAATACTAAAAAGGTCTATAAATCTCTAGATTTGAAAGGTGCTAACTCTAAAGGACCCAAAAGAAAATGGGTACATAGAAAAAATATTTATTTTGCAGGAATAGATTAAAGAGATCAGTGGGTGTTCAAGGCACACAATGGAACATTTCAACCTTTCTATAGGTTGAATGGAGATCAAGAACGATGGCCTAATGGAGCTTGGTACCCACATTCATCATTTTACTATTGATAAACTTTATGGTATGATATTTCTTCATTTTTTTGTGATTAACAAAAGCAGGGAGAAAAATAAAGGGCAAATAGTAATATTTTTAGGGCGAGCTTATATTGAGGCGGAGGATTAAAGTGAAAATTTTTCCCTCATATAACATTTTTAATTTTTTTTTAACTATCTATTTGCAAGATAGTTTTGTCAATACCAAAAAGGGGGAGATTGTTGGAACCTTGTTCCACATCTTGTTTTGGTGTTAACAAAATTATTATGAATTATTGTTTGAATTAAGTGTTTTTTAGATTTAGGTAGTGGAGTACCCAAGGGAGGGGAACCACTACACATCTTGTGCATTTTTTGTGGTTTGATTACTTATGCAAATTGTCTTGTTATTACTGATTTTGTTCATAAGTTTTTGTGCACATATTCCATAGATCATCTATCATTTTTTCTCCACTCAATTGAGTGGGAAAATAGTTCCTGAACATAATCAAACTCAAAACTTGTCTACTGTGAATTCACTGCTTAATTTTCACTTTAATGAATAATTGACGAAATTAATGTGTTCCTAAGGTTCGTTGTGACCTCAGGAAGCTTTTTGAATCATTAATGGCATGTTTTAATAGCATCTATACATTTTAGCCTTTTTCTAGACTCACTAGAGCTTCGGCAAGCTCTAATGAGTCAAAACAAGCTCTTCAGCCTACAGAACTCAGTGTGAAGCTCCAGATCATTGATTTGAAGTTCACTGATCCTATTAAGGTAGTTTATTTGAGGTTTTAATGTCTGGAGCTTCTATTAGACCTTCATCTTCTCCAACACTGGTAGAGTTGGAGATGTCTGATAGTTAGGTTTAAGTCCCAATTAAAAGGTCAAAAAGCATTAGTAACTTACCATGAGACTATTTCCACGAGTCAATTCCTGTAAATGACTTTGGTTTGTTTTGTCGGACTAACTCCTTTAGAAGCTCAAGCGATAGGCCTAGAACCCTAGGAACCTTAATTGAAACATCACCTTTAAGGCTCTGAATCCATTCCTGTGGTTAAAGAGAAGATGACTAAGGCTTTAATTTCCTCTAAAATGGTTTAATTCAGAAAGTCAAAATTCGAGGCTTCATAGTCAACCTAAGTCTGATTCTTGGATTTTGGATTCAAATAGACAAATTGAAGAGTATAATTTGTTGCTGGGATGTTTGTGAATGATTTAGATGAGATTTGGATGAGCTCTGATGGATTCTATGTAGAAATTGATTTCTATCAGTTTAGGTTATTTTTGACCTAAACTGATGACAGTAGATTTGTGATGAGATTCAATTGGAAAATCAGCCCAGACAGATTCTTAACAACCTCTAGAGGTTGTTTGATTTGATTCAATAGGACTTTAGCTATCTGTAGGACCCTTCAGAACTTGAATTGCAGTTCTGAAGCTCCCTGGAGAAGCTTTTAGCTTTTGCACCTTCCCTGAAGCTTCTTAGAGCTCATTTCCTTCGCCAACAACTATGGAATCACCTTCTGAACCTATTCAACACCTCATCTGGTGGTCAAATGTCCTTAGGCAGACCTTAGAGCTGAAAACTCCATTGTGTAGGCTACAATGGCCGTAGTGAACCCAGGTCCTTCACCCTTCAAATCGAAGAGGTAAACCTTCCCTAAGTATCAAATTGATGCTCAAATCGTGTAGAACAACTTAAGACCTTTCCAGTAAGCTTCCATTTGCTTGGAATGGAGCTTTGAGCTGGTTGGAATCATCATGTGAAGTTCGAACTGGGAGGGGGAAACATTGACCCACATCAGTGGAACTGGAGCGGCTGCTTGGGTATAAAACTAATTTGCATTTAAGGCTTCTCAGTCGACAGCGCAGGGCATAAGAAAGGAACATGAGCATATGGGTGTGTGTGTGGGCGCGTGCTATGTGCATACCCGGGTGTGTGTGAGCCTATGGGCATGCTAGTGTGGGCCCATAAGGGCATGTGCATGGGCCTGTAAGGCCGCGAGCTGGATGGGCTCGAGACTATGCGAACTAGAAATAAATCAAACTAAATAAAACCAGGCTTGGACGTAGTAGGGTCAAGTGCCACCTTGAGAAGGGTGTTGTGTATTCCCGACCAGTTCAAACCACCAATCAAAAACCTAATTTTGCATTCAAAGAGTTAGACCAGTTCGGTTAAGAAGGATTACAAAGGTTCAAAAGATCTGCAAGGGTTTCAAAAGAATGAATGCAAAGGTACAGAAGATAAGGAGGAGAAGAAAAGGAAAGGAAGAGAAGGAGAAGAAACAGGCACGAGGGCTAAAGAGAAATTATAGGTAGAGTATGAAAGAAAGGAAAGAAAGGGAAGATGTGCATAAGAGGAGCTCGAGAAAGATTAAGGGAAAAGATTAAGAAGAAGATTAAGTGATAAGTAAAGAGAAAGGAGAGAGAGATAAAAAGGAAAAGAAGAAAAGAAAGAAAGCGGCTGAAGACAAACAAGAAAAAAATAGTGGTTTAATTTCTTGCATTTTATTAATTCCTTTTGAGGTTAAAGTTGTAATAAGGCATACTTTCATTAGAAATAGTTTCTCTTGCCTTAATCTCTTGTAAATAAAAAGAAATAAAAAGAAATAAACATGTTTACTTGTTTATAAAAGAAAATCAATTGTGTAAATATGTTTACCTTATGGAATTTTACATATTCTTTTAAATAGAAATCATTAAGCAAAATTCATGTTCTTAAAGTAAATTTAATTATACTTTCCATAAGTACTTTAGATTTAATGGTGAATTCTAACTAAGTTATCCCTCCCAGTGAACAACCTGGACTCTGTAGGATCTCAAGATAATATGTAATATATATGGCTGTCTATGCGCACAAAATCTCAAACACAATGTTAGTAATAAAAAAAGAGTTGCACAAAATACAATCACAGAAATTTGTGCAAGATATATAGTGGTTCCCCTCTCTTGGGTACTCCACTACCTAAGCCTCCCAGCTTAGGGTTTTTAACCCGATTCTCTCAACCCCGAGAGAATCAATTTACTAACTAAGGTAATTAACGGGTTACCTCAACCCAAGTACAATAACCGGTTTGTTAAAACCCAACGAGCAAATGCTCAAATACAAAAAAAGTACAGGTGTAAGAAAGACTAATCTTACAACTAAGTTCCTAAGCCTCTCAACTATATATAGAATAATATTACTGATTTGAGAGCCTAGAAAGAACATGATTCGCTTAGTAGATGCACAAAAAAAGTGCGTTGTTGAGCTTAGAAGAATACTGTGAGAGTGGATGGCAAGCTTCTTTCTCTCTTGTGAATATGGTGGGAATTTGAAATTCTAGCTCTAGGATTTTCTCTTCTCTTTTCTTGTGTCTCTTGTATGCAAACAAAGAGTCCTAGGGTCATTTTATAGAGTTTAGAACCTAGGATACTTGTCTACTAGGCGTTGGGAATTAATTCCCAATGTTAATATTGTTGGAATTAATTTTCTAGCCATTTTGTTTTGAGCCATCGGCTACCTGGTACCGGTACTAAAGTACCTGTACTGGTACTCATTGCTTCCAGATTTGGGTTTCAAACTCTTAACACAAATCTGTAACCCACTTGTAACAGTACTCATGATTAGTACCGGTACTCGTTCCCTCCAGTACCCATACTGATCATGAGTACCGGTACTTGCAGGGTACAGGTTTGTTTCTTGACAAAATCCAAGCCTGTAACTCAGATGTACTGATACTAAACTTTAGTACCGGTACATGTGGGTTAACAATTACCTTTTCTAAGTGATTTAATCAATTACGTTCTTTGAAAATGTTCGCAATATAAATCCTAATTTATCTCTAATTGATTTTACAATCTATGTTACATTCTCTTATTAAGAGGCATACAATCTATTGAAATAAAATCTAAACTACAGAAACTAAGGTCGAAGATGATCTTTTTCTCCTCGACACATCCTTGTCATCCTCCATGACATGATCTTTTTCTTCTCACCATCATGCCTCCATCATTTCTTGTTTGCCTTGCTCTTTCACCTAAATCTGAAAAACACTTAATGGCAAACATTAATCCATAATAATTTTGTTAACACCAAAACAAGATGTGGAACAAGGTTCCAACAATCTCCCCCTTTTTGGTGTTGATAAAACTATCTTGCAAATAGATAATTAATAAATTCAGCAATGTTATATGAAGGAAAAATTTTCATTTTAATCCTCCCACTCAATATAAGCTCGCCCAAAAATTATTACTATTTGCCCTTAATTTTTCTCACCCTTTTTGTCAATCACAAAAAAAATGAAGAAATATCATACCATGACGTTTACCAAAAGTAAAATGATGAATGTGGGTACCAAGCTCTATTTGGCCATCGTTCTTGATCTTCACTCAACCTATAGAAAGGTTGAAATGTTCCGTTGTGTGCCTTGAATACCCACTGATCTCTTTGATCTATTCCTGCAAAATAAATATCTTTTCTAGGTACCCATTTTCTTTTAGGTCCATGATTGTTAGTACCTTTCAAATCCTTAGGTTTATAGATCACTTTAGTGTTAGATCTATAATTCATAGGATTCTTTACCTTTTGATAAATCCATACATGTCTAGGTGCATGTGATTTATTTTGTGTATTCTTTCTAATTTTAAACCTTGCTTTTAGATCATCACAAAATTATGTATTTAGCCTAATTGTTGTTTTAAAATTATTTAATGTTTCCTCAAAATGTTCATAAATGTCCTCTAGTTCTACCATTCTTGCATGCAATTGTGAGTTAGTCACTTTTGACATTTCTAATTCTATTTTCAAACATGACTTTTCTAATTCTAATGTTTGGTAATTATTCTTTAAAACCTTATTTTATTTTTTAAATGACCTAGCTTTATGATATAGCTCTTCATATGCTTCTAATAATTCTTCAAATGAAAAATCAAGGTTTACCTCGTTGTCCGTATCTTCTGAAGTTGCCACCAAGCAAAGATGTGTGACCTCATCTTCGGATTCCGATTTGCTGGAGTCGGTGTCCATGTCGGAGTCGCTATAATCCCATGTCACTTTAAACGCTTTCTTTTTCTTGAGCTCCTTTATTTCTTTCCTATTGTCCTTCTTGTTTACGGGGCAATCCTTTCGTAGGTGACCCTTTCTCTTACATTCATAGCAAACAATATCAGATGAAATTTTATTCACTTTCTTACCCTGCTTTTGAAGAAATTTCTGGAACTTTCTTGCGAGTATCTTCATCTCTTCATCTTCAGATTCCAAGGTGCTTGAATCTGAGTCCTCCTTGATTGCTCTAAAAGCAATGATCTTCTTCTTGCTTGTTGCCTTCTCCTCATTCTTCATCATATTCTCCAATTGGACTTCATATGCCATGAGGCTTCCAATTAACTCATCTAAGGAGAGAGTAGAAAGATCTTTTGCCTCTTGGATGGGTGTGGTCTTTGGAGACCAATCGCTTGTAAGGGATCTTAAGATTTTCCTTACAAGCTGCTCCTCCTTCAGCTTGACTCCAAGATTCTTCACTGGATTCACGATCTCTCCAAATCTTGTGTACATCCCTTTGATGGTTTCACCTTCTACATCCTGAAACACTCATAGCTTTCTGTTAGAATAGAAATATGTGTTTCTTTAACCTTACTCATACCTTCATAGGTGACTTGCAATGTGTTCCATATCTCGTATGCGGACTCGCAAGAGGAGATACGGTTAAACTCTTCTCTTAATAACACACAATAGAGTGCATTCATCGCTTTCGCATTTCTCGCGATCCTTTTCTTTTGTTTTATAGTCCAGACAACACCTTCCTGTGGCTTCGGATCCATGTACTTCTCTTGGATAAGCATCCATGAGTCTTCATCCATGGCCTTGAGGAAGATTTGCATCCTCCTCTTCCTGTCTTCATATTCTATCCCATCACAGTAGGGAGGACATGTGGATGACTGTCCTTCAGTGCGCTTGACTGGAGATGCCATTGCGATAGAGAATCTTACTTCTTTTCGCAACCCACTCTGCTACCACTTATAGGATCTCAAGATATATGTAATATATACGACTATCTACGTGCACAAAATCTTAAACACAATGCTAGTAATACAAGAAGATTTGCACAACATACAATCACAGAAATTTGTACAAGATATATAGTGGTTCACCTCTCTTGGGTACTTCACTACCTAAGCCTCCCAGCTTAGGGCTTTTAACCAGATTCTCTCAACCTCGACAGAATCAATTTACTAACCGAGTTAATTAATGGGTTACCTCAACCCAAGTACAATAACAGGTTTGTTATAACCCAACGAGCAAATGCTCAAATACAAAAGTACAGGTGTAAGAAAGACTAAACTTACAACTAAGTTCCTAAGCCTCTCAACAATATATAGAATAATATTATCGATTTGAGAGCCTAGAAAGAACGTGATTCGCTTCGTAGATGCGTAAAAAAATTGCCTCGTTGAGCTTGCAAGAATTCTTTGAGAGTAGATGGCAAGCTTCTTCTTTCTCTCTTGTGAATATGATGGGAATTTGAAATTCTAGCTCTAGGATTTTCTCTTCTCTTTTCTTGTGTTTCTTGTATGCAAACAAAGAGTCTTAGGGTCATTTTATATAGTTAGGACCTAGGATACTCAACTATTAGACGTTGGGAATTAATTCCCAACGTTCATATTGTTGGAATTAATTTTCTAGCCATTCTGCTTTGAGCCAATGGCTACCTAGTACCGGTACTCGTTGCTTCTAGAGATGGGTTTCAAACTCTTAACATAAATCTGTAACCCACTTGTACCGGTACTCATGATTAGTATAGGTACTCGTTCCCTCCAGTACCGGTACTGATCTTGAGTATCTGTATTTGCAGGTTACAGGTTTGTTTCTTGACAAAACCAAAACCTGTAACTCACATGTACCAGTACTAACTTTAGTACCGGTACTTGTGTGTTAACAAGTACCTTTTTTAAGTGATTTAATCAATTACGTTCTTTGAAAATGTTCTCAATATAAATCCTAATTTACCTCTAATTGATTTTACGATCTAAGTTACATTCTCTTAAGAGGCATACAATCTATGAAAATAAAATCTAAACTACAGAAACTAAGGTTGAAGATGATCTTCTCCTCGACACATCCTTGTCATCCTCCATGATGTGATCCTTTTCTTCTCACCATCATGCCTCCATCATTTATTATTTTCCTTGCTCCTTCACCTAAATTTGAAAAACACTTAATGGCAAACATTAATCCATAATAATTTTGTTAACACCAAAACAAGATGTGGAACAAGGTTCCAACAGACTCAACTAGTTAAAAGAAATAAAATCTAAAATGTTAGGTTAACTTGACCCTATACTACTTAATCGACATAAATTCAAGTAGACCTAAGTTACTTTCTTCTGCACATAATTAAGCCCAATTAACTTAATTAACTATGTTGAGAAAGATAACCACCATTTTAATGGCGCCGTTGCCGGGGAGGTAATATTTTGCTTCATTTTAATTTACCAAAACATTCCCTTGCATAACTTTATTTAATAACCATTTTAATAGCATCGTTACCGAGGAGGTAACTGTAATTATATTCTTCATTGGAGCTATTTTTAGTTATTTTGTACTAACTAGTTTTTATTTTATTTTCTGTCTTCCTTTCAGGTTTACCTTTGTGGGTATTCTCAGGAAAGAAGGCAAGTTTCTCTTTTTCTATTTTGTTTTTCACTATACATACTGTTGGAAGTATACTTTCCTTATTCTTTAGTTTAGTTGTATTGTTGCATTTAGTCAGTAAAAAATTTAGAAAAATGCAAAAATACATAATTCCTGACTAGCAGCAGCATGTTATAGGCATATACTCTTAGGAGTTCATTTACCTGCTAGTAACTTTACGATTTGACTTGGGAAAATTTCTACTATTGTTCTCGCATCAACAGGAAAACACGTGAAAAACCACGTAGATCCCTATCCTGGAGTTAATATCAAGACCACATATTCTTTGAAAATACTTAAAAAGCAGTCACTTTACTTCTTTCTATCATATTTTTGCAAAGATTAAGTAAAAAAAGAGGATAAATAAAAATTGTGACTTAAATCTATTTACAGAATGCATGTGGGTTTTATCGCTATCATCTGTTGCATCTATCGGGCACACAGCACGATCACTAGAGTCACACGAGTCTAAATTTTCTATCTCTCCTCTTTGCACCTCTTAGGCCTTTGGTCGAAGATCA
This sequence comes from Thalassia testudinum, assembly GCA_037157565.1. Lineage (NCBI taxonomy): Eukaryota > Viridiplantae > Streptophyta > Magnoliopsida > Alismatales > Hydrocharitaceae > Thalassia > Thalassia testudinum. The sequence continues at coordinate 217,321,126 of JAZHRO010000031.1, read as the reverse complement.
ACAAGTCTGTCTCACTACTAGAGCCCTGGGGAGCCAGTAGTGAGCGGTCTCGATCCTAAACCTTAGGCCTTTGAGCTTTAAGGATACGCACTTGCATAGACAAAGGTTTAGGATGTGTATTTTGATGTTGATAATATACTTGTTTGCATCCAAAGTATTTTCCGTATTCTAGGACTCTCTTCTTTTCGTTGAAAGAAGAGAAAAACTCACTTTTTCACGCTATTTTGCAGGTTTTGTTGCCGCTAATTTTTGGTGGTGTGAGTGTTCCTTTGCACATCCTTGAATCAGCCTCTTGTAACTTCGTTGACAAGTGCTACTAAGCCGGTTGCAGCTAAGCAAGCAATTAAATTCCCACTTGATTCATCTATTTCTATGGATCATTTACAAAATCAGAATCCTGAGATCCCTTCTTCTTCAATTCAAGGGAGATGCCGCCTTTTGACATTCATGAGGTGCTCCTAATCCAGAACCTTAGATTGCTTAAACAAAATCACCAAATCATTCTTTTAACTGCAGCTTTGAATAATTTGCAAATTCTTCAAGCCCGTCCTCCACCTCAACCTGAGGCAGGTTTTGACCTTCCTGATTTACCGATTCCTTATCCTAGGCCTCTACTCGAAGACTACTATAATCCATCTGATGCACAAGTAGAGCCTAATGTTAGGATTCCCATTGGGGAAAATGACCCAGAATTAAAGCCAAACATTATAGGTCTAATACCACATTTTCATGGATTTGCATCTGAGGATCCATTCCAAGATATTGAATATCTTAAAAATCTATCTCAAACTCTTGGACATCAAAATCAAAATAGGGAAATCCTACTCATGAAGATGTTACCTTTTAGCCTTAAAGATAAAGCTAGATATTGGTATAGAACTATTTCAAGACCAATCTCAACTTGGGCTGAACTCGAATCTGCATTCTTGCAGAAATTCTTTCCCATTGGTCGAACGAATGCATTAAGGCGAGCAATCACAACTTTTAATCAAAATCAAGAAGAACAAATTCATGAAGCGTGGGAATGCTTTCATGAATTACAAAGGAAATGCCCACATCATGACATCCCTCGTTGGCAACTAATGCACATCTTCTATTATGGATTGCAAGAAGGCATTCGCAATCTAGTCGATGCCTCTTGTGGAGGGAACTTTCTCAATCACGACGTAGAATCCACTTCAGAATTATTTGTAGGGAAGGCGGAGAACTCGATCAACAATGCATCCATGTTGAAATTTATGTAGGGCATGAATACAGCACATCAAAATCTGCAAAAGGGCATTCATGAGATAGGTAATCCATCCAATTCAAACGATTTGGAAATTATTGCAAAAAAATTGGATAAAGTCGACATCGTAGCAAAGCATCTTGATGAGGTCAGAAATACTATGAAAACTCTTACACCACTACTTGCTACGTAAAATCCCACGCATTCACCTGTTTCGCAAATTCCCACGGGGAGGGAATTTGTGAATAATCTAGATTCTAGAGAATCATCTTCCTTGGGTTTTCTATCTACTGCACCAAGCCAAGGAGGGACCTTTGTCCCACAATCTTTCCCACCCTTTCCTGTTGTAGAAAACATGCCATATCTTTTTGGTTTACATGCCATCCAGGAAAACATTCCAAGATCAAGTCCTTATTCTAATACCTATAATCCTAGATGGAGAAACCACCCAAATTTCTCTTCAGCTTATCAAAATCAAAGACCAAATTATCCAAATCAAACCCATCTAAACCCTTCTCCATTGCCTTCTCAGCAACCAAATGTGAGGCCTAATTCCATGAGTATGTAGAATTACTCTGGGCCAATTAGAGATACGTAGCTCAACCAGATTTTATGAGCTATGACAGAGAGTCAGCAACAAAATACTGAAGCTCTCGCTGAGATTCGAAGGCAATGTAAGGTAGAATTGGCTGATTTCCGAAATCAAATCACGCTTTTGGTTGAATCTCATTAGCCAAGTTCTCCTCCATCTTTGCTAATTACAAATCCTAGGAATTTGCAAAACCCTAGGCAACATTAAGGCCAAGTACATTTCATTAATCAGGCCTTTGTTCTAATCAGAACCCATCCTCTGTACTTCCTAAAAATAATCCACCAAACCTGCATCAGAAACCTTTATTGTATCAAAATGACCCACCTATTATTGAGAATCAGAATTGACTCTACTGATCTTCTGAACTTGGTTGGAATCACTTCTTATATTGCCTCAATCTTTAATATTTTACATCTTAACCTAAATTAGATCTGATCTTCACATGATTCACTCTTATCTTTCTAAGATTTTTATATAAGAATCTAATTTTTGTTCTATGAGATCTATTTTAGGCAATCTCTGGGCGAGTTTTTACTAGGTGGTTTTATTTGTTTCTCTATTTTTGAACCAATTCTTCCACAACTCCTTTATTTTTACCATGCATACTCTTTTTAGGAGTTCTTTACTAGAGTTTACGTCTAGTTGAAGGTGCAAAACTTAGCATTTTGTACATAGCTGCTTCCTATTTTTCACACTTTTCCCATACATTTTTCTGATTTTTCACTTCATCTTACACTGATTACCTTCATTTAGTATGACTGTCCACTCTAACCTTTGGTCAGAATTGAAATCGTCCGCACAGAGATCTTTGATCTCCTCTATCCGACACCCTATACTAAATGAAGTGTAATATCTTTTCACCCTTCTTAGAATGAGGACATTGTAAAATCTTATGTTGGAGGGGTGTGAAGTGGAATTTTCACTTCAAGTGTGTGTAGAGAAAATTTAAAAAAAAAACACACATAAAAATTACATACCCACGAAATTTTAAACAATGGAAATACCAAAAATTCTAAAAATTTTGAAATCAAAAATGTCATAAAAATTTGAAAAAATTTAAAAAAATTAATAAAAAATTGTAAAATTTTATAAAACATAAAAATAAAAATATATAAATACAAAAATTTGGAAATTGAGAAATTATGAAAATAATAAAAGAGGTGTTTACATCTAGAATATAAAAAAGAAGAAGAAAGAAAAACTATATTTATATCAATAATTAAGAGCTTAATCTTTCTTTTAGGTCAAAAACCAAAAACCTAAATGATGAGAGCCTCATCATGAGCCATAACTAGCTCATTTTGACATAATTAGGAGAATAAAAGCTCCTACATAACATAGAAGAAGGCCCAAATGAAGGAATAAGTGTTTTGAGAAGAAAACATGAAATAAAGGTTAAAACTGTAATTTTACCATTGCAATACATAAACGGGATTTCTCAGAGGCAAAAAATCGGTCAAATGGTCTAAATGAGATAAAAAGTGGGTTGATTCAATCAGACATGGGTTTATGTGCAATCTAGGAATTAAATGACATTTGGTAACCCTAAAACAGACCCGCTTAAATCAACAAGGTTCTCGTCAAGATAAAATTCAAGTAAACCCTATAGAAATTATGGAAAAATATCCTCTAGGGTTTGGAACATTCAAATTGGCCTTTGGAACCCAGTTTGACCTAGATTAGGGTCCTAGCTCATTATTTGACCTAATTTGAGTTTTTATGCAAAATGTCCAGTCAAACAAAATCAAACCTAAAATTCAACTTCACCATTGGATTCCTTAGGTCAAAATTATGTTTGTACCAAAATTTGGACCTAAGGGGAGGTCATCTTGACCTACTTTACAATTTAGTACACCCAAATCACAATTTGTTCCCTATCTTTTGAAAATCATTGCAGAGAGCCCCCTAATTTCCTCGCCACCTTTGCAATCAGGTCCTTCCACCATTATTGGGGCAGAATCCTTCTCCGGCGAAGATTAGAGAGGGAATACTCTCTGATTCCTCAGAGATCCCCTCCCTGAAATGGAAGGGAGATTCTCTGAGGAATTCCCTTCCATCTGAGGCTAGTCGTGATCCCTGATGTGAACCCAATCTCTCGTGTGAACGCACAAGGGATTTGGGTATCTACCCACTTTCCTTCTCCGGCGAGCCGTCAGAGACAAAGGCATGCCCTCCAAGCTCTGAACACACGACCCAATGCCTATAAAAGAACCCCCAAACCCGACCGCTCAATTTTAGCTTGACTTGGCCGGACTTCCACCTCAAATTCTTCTCTTTCTTTTCCAGCCGAGGGTCTAGTGAGCTCCGGCGAGCTTTCTCTCCTTTCCTCTTCGCTCTGCCACAAAACCAGTGGCAGAGTCACCTTCCTGATTCTCCTCCGCATCGCGCAACACCCGCGCACGCCGCCTCAGACCCGTCGTCGCCGTCATCTTCCTCCATTGGGCAGCTTCTTCGGCGACAGCAGGTACAACTGTCTGCCTCTCCGTCCCCCTTCGTCCCAGTAGTTAGGTTTAAACTATTCTCCTCTATCCCCTCTTTCATTCCCCTCACCTTATTTCATCAATCGACCCTCGACCGTCGCTGACCACCGCCATCTTCCATCCCTCCGGCCAACCTCCTGCGAGTTGCCCCCGTTGCTCCACACTTCCGCATGGATCATCTACCAACTCAGAGGCTCCGCCTCACCTCACCGAACAACCTCCGCCCATCCACCATCCCTCTACACCTCCACCACAGTCCCCCGAACACACCCACACCTCCCGCCATAGGTTGACCTAGGCACGCACGCCTAGGCCATCCTGCAGCCTGCTGCATGGCTCACCACCTTCGCCGTGCCACGGCAAAGTTCAGCAGGTGGGTTGATTAGGCCGATAGGCCGTATTCATGCATGACAGGATCGAAGCTTCTGCCGCCATTGACGGTGACACGGAGCAGCTCCAGGCTTCAGGACGTCCAGGCTTCAGGTGCTGTGGACTCAGGCAAGCGCTGCGAAGCCATCTGATCCAGTAATCAACACCAACTGAGGCCGCAGCTGTGGCGATTGCATGAAGGTCTTCTGCGGGCTTGAGCGAAAGCAGGGCAGGACTAATAGTCCGACATCGTGAAGTTACAAGCGGCTGAAGAGGTATAAAGTGATTTTGTGTTATTAGCTCTTTGCCTCCAAACGCACAGGGGTGAGGTCCCTCACCTTACGCACGCTCGCCTCGTCCGCGGTTTCATCTCACGGATCTGGTGGGCTCCGACCTGACCCTATCTGAGCAGACCTCGCGCATCACCCACTCGTCGGTGCGCCTGGTCCCAGGTGCAAAATCCGACCCGATTACCCGCGGCTCTGGGAGAGCGTCCTTTGAGTGATTTGCAGAGAGAGAGACGTGCGGGTAGAGGGAAAGGGGTAGGTTTTGCTCCCTTGTGTAGGCAGAGAAGAGACTTAGCCACAGAAAGGAGAAGAGAAGGAGCAGAAGAAGAAGAAACTCTGAAGAAGAGGCTGAGTGAGGTAGAGAAGAGAAGGAAGAAAGATGGACTACAGAGAAAAAGAAGAAGACAGAAGTGAAAAGAAGCAAAGGTAGGAAGAAGATCAAGGAAGAAGAAGACCAGTAGATCAAAAGAAAAGAAAAGAAAGGCCAAGACAGAAGACAGAAAGAAGATAGAAGAGAAAGAAGCAAAGTGAAGGCTGTAGAAGCAAGAAAGCAAGATCAGAAGAAGAAGAATAATCAAAGAAGGGAAAACACTTTTAAGACGTCTGATCTTGTGATCAGACGTCCAATTTTACTCTTTTACCTGGATTACTTTTTAAATGCATTTCAATTAAACTTTTGAGTAAATTAGAGTGTTCAATTACATTTGAGATTAGTAGTAAATTCCGATTGCTCCCTGTGTTCGACCTCGGATACTCTGATTTTCGAGTAATAAAATCTTTTATTTGTTGACGACGCTTGATCACCTATACTACGACGTAATAACTATTAAAACACGATCTAGCTGGTCTCACTTCAACACTAAAGAATATCTATATATATAAGAGCATTAAATCCTTATTTAGATTCTTACTTATAACATTTTGTAAAAACACACTTTTATTTGTAAAATCTTAAAGCAAGATTTTATTTGAATTAGAATCTTTAAACCTTAAAGCTTTGTTTTCTTCTATTCTTACCTTGAAATTAAGAAACTAAGGTGCATTAAGTTTTAAACTTAAGTTTTGGAATTAAATTGTAACTTTTTAATCAATTGGCTTAAGTAATCCTTTCGCTTTTTAAATATTTGATTTTATCATCAAGTTAAGTAGAAAGGCTAGATATTCAGAGTTAATTAGGTAGAGAGCTGGTAGAATCTTAGTCTTCAAGTCTATCAGGCTATAGTTAGCTTAGTCAACTAAAGGACATTTGGCTAGACTTGGTGAGTTTTTGTCTTGGCAAATCCTATAGGAGGAAACTAAAAGTTTAAAGAACCTGAGAGTGAATGGCATTATTGTCCAAGCTCTGGTTTGAGAGCTAACTAACCTAAACATTCAAAAATCACACACATAGAATTGTCCTGATGGCATCTGAGACCACGAAAACACAAAGGTTAAGAGAGATTCTAAATCCTCTTTAGTCCAAGGAATTCCGTTGGGCAGTTCTTGAAAGGGTGAAGGATGTGCCACTCACCAAGAAAAAGGATTTGGAGTATAAAGTTAGTAAGAAAAATGAGAAGGGGGAGAAAAATAAAAAATAATAAAACACCCTGCAGTTAAGTACCTCGCTACAAATGGGTACTTATGCAATTTTTCCATTAAAAATAAATCATCTCAGTATAAATAGATGCTACCCTTCCTTCCATCAAATAAAAGAACACCTCGCTACATATGGGTGTTCTAACCTATAGAAAAAGTTAAAAAAATATGGAGATAAAAATTTGGAATAAGAGACCTAGTGGTCCATCGTGGAGATATACTCAAAAAATGTTGACCTTGGGATAGAAAACTGGTGAGGAGAAAGCAACCAAACCTGAGTAAGGCCAAGCCAAAGGCTTGAATTGGAATAATCTGGATTGGAAATTGATGTCCTATGATCTAGATTTTTGCAAATTTGGATGCCTTTAGGACAACTCTCTTCACAAGCATGGATGTTTTAAAATCATAGCTACTGAACCTTGGTATTGTGAAATGAAGCCTAAGAAATTGGGTTTTGAGAATTTGCAGTTGAGACTTAATGGAGAAGGATTGACAAAATCCTAGGTCTAGAAGTTTGTCCTTAGTGCTGTAGCTTGGTAGATTAAAGTTTTACTACTCTAAGTTTGATTAATGATGAATATCTAGTTAATTTGCTTAAACTTAGATTGATAGAAATCAGATGTCATAAACAATGGATTAACTTAAGTCTATTGAGCTTTTGAGTTAAAATTTAATTTCCAACTCTTAGGTTTTGTTTTCTTAAAACACTTTGAATTCTAAGTTTTTAAGGGTTAAGAATGGTTACAAATAATAAGTGATTTTTGAGATTCTAATTTGTGATAAAATTCATGTTAACAACTCTATTTTTAATAAAGTGTGTTTTGAAGATGTTTTCAGTTTTAAGTCTAAGTAAGGAAATTTTCACAAATTGCCATATATATTAGTTATATATATTTTTTATAAAAATATAAAAAAAAAATGTAAAAGAAAATATATTCTGACCTAAGCTTTCCTCTACTTGGTTCCTATGTACATTAATTTAAACCAAAGTGCTTCAAATCATCATATTTTTATTTAATTTTGCTAGGGACTACCAAAACTTTGGCTTGGGGGTATGATGAGAAGGTCGTCATGGTCTCTAATTATCCTTAATTAACTAGTCTTCCTAGTTAATTAGCTAGAAATATATAAATATATGATTCAATTATTTAATAAGGGATAAATAGTAAAGGACCTTAAAGTAAGTTTAAAATGCTATATTATCGTCCAATTAGTATTATTAATAATTTAATTTATAATTAGACTCGAAATATTATCAGTAATTTATCTAATTAATGTGTTAACTAGCTTAAGTACAATTTATACCTAAGTATGTAATAACTTAAGTAACATTACTTAATTAAATAAATTAAGCTATAAAGGTCAAAAATGTAAATTCAAGGTCTAAATAGAATAATTTTCTTATTTATAATCATATATAAAAAATTGAAAATAATTTAAATGAAAATAAACATTGAAAAGCTGAGTTTACATTTTAGTCCTTATATTTTATTTCAATCGGGTCCTTATCATTCACTTAGGTCCTCAACTTTCATTACGATTAAGTCCCTGAAACTTCTTCTTCTTCTTTCCTTCTTCAGCCTTCTGGACGGCTGACGATAGGAGGTGCTTCCACAGTCTGATCACTGCATATCTGACATCATTCCTTCGTCGTCATGGTCCTGGAGCTTGTGCTCACCATCTCCTTTTCATCCACCGGTCTGGATGAAGCTGTAATCCCATTTTAGTGTTGGAGATAACCTCACCGGTGTCGGAGAAGACACCGGTGGTTACTCCACTCCGAGCCTCTTCTCCGTCCAGATTCAACCTCCATCTCAGCCACCGCCACCTAAAAATACCCCTCCATACCCTCGATTTTCACCATGTTAACTCCCCTCCCTCTTCTTTACTGAGCTAACTGATAGGCTATTCTCTCTAAACTCCAGCGACCTTCCTCCACTTCATCCGTCTTCCTCCATCCATCTTTGGTTGCTCTGGATCTCTATAGAAGTCAGCGAGGTCTTCTGACGAAGTGTTAACTAGGAGCTCCTCTACTTCACTTCACAAATGCCCGCTGGACTTCTTTCGTCAACCCTTTGATTTCCTCCTCTGTTAAGGACCATTGACGAAGATCTCCTACCTCCTTCGTCCAGGTAACAGTAGATTTGCTAAGTAGATTAGTTAGGTAGATTAGATAGTTGCAATGCTAGTTTTGCATTCATCTTCTTCAGCTTCGGTGAGCTCCTTGGGCTTGTTAAGAGTAAATTTCTTGTCTTTTTAAGTCATCGATCACCTTCTTAAACCTTTCGTGAACATTTCTATCATCTTTAATCACTAAATTGATCATCTATTCGTCTAAATCACCTCCAACTCCACCAACTGCTCCTGCTATCCATGGTAGTAGTGGTTGAGCTTACACCACCTTCACTGGGGTCCTCCATCACTTATCCATCACTTAAGGGCCCTAATCCTCACACTAATTTAAGTAATTACCATCTATAACTTAAACACTCAATTTAATTTAATCTCTTGAGCTCATTGTCAATGGTAGCTCAGGAGAAGTTCACATCATTAATTATCCATCTATATACCATCGTAAATGCCTTTTGCTTGTTTTCTCCACTCAATTGAGTGGGAAAACAGGTCCTAAGCCTAATCAAACTCAAAACTTGTCTACTGTGAATTCACTTCTTAATTTTCACTTTAATGAATAACTGATGAAATTAATGTGCTCCTAAGGTTCCTTATGACCTCAGGAAGCTTTTTGAATCATTAATGGCACGTTTTAATAACATCTGTACATTTTAGCCTTTTTCTAGACTCACCGGAGCTTCGGCAAGCTCTGACGAGTCAAAACAAGCTCTTCAACCTATAGAACTCAGAGTGAAGCTCTAGATCATTGATTTGAAGTTCACTGATCTTGTTGAGGCAGTTTATTTGAGGTTTTAATGTTTGGAGCTTCTGTTAGACCTTCATCTTCTCCAACTCCGACAGAGTTGGAGATGTCTGATAGTTAGGTTTAAGTCTCATTTAAAAGGTCTAAAAGCATTAGTAACTTACCTTGAGACTATTTCCATGAGTCAATCACTGTAAATGACTTTGGTTTGTTCTATCGAACAAACTCCTTTAGAAGCTCAGGCAATAGGCCTGGAACCCTAGGAACCTTAATTAAAACATCATTTTAAGGGTCTGAATCTGTTCTTATGGTCAAAGAGAAGATGACTAACGCTTTAATTTCCTCTAAAATGCTTTAATTCAGAAAGTCAAAATTCGAGGCTTCATAGTCAGCCTTAAGTTTGATTCTTGGATTTTGGATTCAAATAGACAAATTGAAGAGTATAGTCTGTTGCTGGGATGCCTGTAAATGATTTCGATGAGATTTTGATGAGCTCTGATTGATTCTATGGTAGAAATTGATTTCTATCAGTTTGGGTTGTTTTTGAACCCAAGCTGACGACAGTAGATTTGTGATGAGATTCAATTGGAAAATCTGCCTAGAGAGATTCTTAACAACCTCTAGAGGTTGTTTGATTTGATTCAATAGGACTTTAGTTGTCTGTAGGACCTTTTAGAACTTGAATTACAGTTCTAATGCTCCTTGGAGAAGCTTTTAGCTTCTGCACCTTCCCTGAAGCTTCTTAGAGCACATTTCCTTCCCCAACAGCTACAGAATCACCTTCTGAACCTATTCAACACCTCATCTGGAGGTCAAATGTCCTTATGTAGACCTTAGAGCTGAAAACTCCATTCTACAGAATACAGTGTTCGTATTGAACCCAGGTCCTTCGCCCTTCAAATCGAAGAGCTAAACCTTCCCTGAGAATCAAATTGATGCTCCAATTGTGTAGAGCAACTTAAGAGCTTTCTAGCAAGCTTTCATTTGCTTGGAATGGAGCTTTGAGTTGGCTGGAATCATGTGAAGTTCGGACTGGGAGGGGGAAACATAGTCCCACATCGGTGGAACTGAAGCGATCGCTTGGGTATAAAACTAATTTGTGTTTAAGGCTTCTCAGTCGACAGTGCAGGGTGCAAGAAAAAAACATGAGCATATGGGTGTGTGTGGGCATGTGCAGTGCACATGCCCAGGTGTGTGTGCGCCTGTGAGCGTGCGAGTGTGGGCCCGTCAGGGCGTGTGCATGGGCTTAGGAGGCCGTGAGCTGGATGGGCTCGAGACTATGCAAACCGGAAATAAACTGAACTAAATAAAACCAAACTTGGACCTACAAGGGTCTGGTCTGACTCTGGGAAGGGTGCTGTGTATCCCTGACCGGTTCAAGCTGCCAATCAAAAACCTAATTTTTGGTTCAAAGAGTTAGATCAGTTCGGTTCAGAAGGATTACAAAGGTTAAGAAGATTTGCAAGGGTTCAAAAAGAAAGAATGCAAAGGTTCAGAAGATACAGAGGAGAAGAAAAGGAAAGGAAGAGAAGGAGAAGAAAGGTAGACAGGCACAAGGGCTAAAGAGAAATAACAGGTAGAGTAAGGAAGAAAGGAAAGAAAGAGAAGATGTGTATAAAAGGAGCTTGAGAAAGATTAAGGAAAAAGATTAAGAAGTAGATTAAGAGATAAGTAAAGAGAAAAGAGAGAGAGATAAAAAGGAAAAGAAGAAAAGAAAGAAAGAGGCAGAAGACAAAGAAAAAAAAAATAGTGGTTTAATTTCTTGCATTTTATTAATTCCTTTTGAGCTTGAAGTTGTAATAAGGCATATTTTCATTAGAAATACTTTCTCTTGCCTTAATCTCTTGTAAATAGAAAGAAATAAAAAGAAATAAACATGTTTACTTGTTTGTCAAAGAAGATCATTTGTGTAAATATATTTACCTTTTGGATTTTTGCATATTCTTTTAAATAGAAATCATTAAGCAAAATTCATGTTCTTAAAGTAAATTTAATTATACTTTCCATAAGTACTTTAGATTTAATGGTGAATTCTAATTAAATTATGCCTCCCAACGAATGACCTGGACTCAACCAGTTAAAAGAAATAAAATCTAAAATGTTAGGTTAACTTGACCCTATACTACTCAATCGACATAAATTCAAGTTGACCTAAGTTACCTTCTTCTACACATAATTGAGCACAATTAACTTAATTAACTGTGTTGAGAAAGATAACCACCAGGAATCAAGGAGAAAATGACAAATCAAGCTCGCCGGAGTTGTAGGATTACGATTTCATGGTGGCAGGGACCTATTTGAAGAAGGAGACGATAATGTTGGGGACTTGTTTGTAAAGGATTCAAAAGTTAGGGGCATGTGTGTGAGATAAAAGAGTCAGACAAGACCAAATTGCAAATTAGGTCAAGATGATTTCAGATTAGGCCCAAATTTTGTTGCAACCTAATTTGGACTTAAGTAATCTAATGGTGAAGTTGGATTTTGGTTTTGACCTAGTTTGACTTGTAATTCGCATAATTACCCAAATTAGGGCAAATGTTTGTCTGATACTTTGTTTTGGGTAGAGACGAGTTCCCATGGTCAAATTGAAGGTACCAAACCCTAGATAATATTTTTATATGATTATTAGAGGGTTTAGGTAAATTTTATACTGACCAGAACCTCAGTTAATTAAGCAGGTCTATTTTTAGGGTTTCAGATGTCATTTAATTCTTGAAACATGCAAAAACCCATTTCTATTTGTACTAACCCACTTGTTAGACTCTTAAGACCATTTGACCTTTGTTCAACCCTTGAGAAAACCCATGTTTATTTTGTTTTTCTGATAGAATGTAAATTTATAGAAATAACCCTGTATTCTTGTCCTCTTCTCAAATCAATGTTTTGTGCCCTTAAGACCTTCTAATGGATATGTAGGAGCTTTTATTGACTTAATTAGATCAAACTGAGCTAGTTATGGCTCATGATGGTGTTCTCATCTGGTAGCTGTAAAAGGTTACCCTGAAATCCTCAACACCAAAAATCTAAGAAAATTAGATAAGATGAAAAAGAAAAAATATATATTTTATTCTTTATAGAATAAGGTAGGGACTTGGGCGGTCAACATTTCGGCAAGCAATCCAAGCACTATTGAGTCTTTGTAAGTTAGGTTCTTAGTAGAAACTTCCTCCTGTTGACAAGTAACTTCTACCTAAGCGATCAATTCCTAGTTTTTGTTGTAAATAGCATTTAGATCAAACCTAACTAGGTACTAGCAAGGGGTGGGATGGGGGTAAGATGACTCTACAATTAAAAGTATTAATGACGCCAATTAGAGTAAATTTCAATGGTACTTGTGTGATAATGTTAGATTATAATGGGCTTCGGAGCATTGCATGCATATTGCATGATCTTTACATTTTAATCGCTTAGAATCAATGTTTAATGACCATGTCCACAAGTCCATTTTGAAATGGGTCACAGATGAGTGACTGGACCATACGGATGGATCTGGATTGATGAACAGAGTCGAATGGACCCGAAATCCCTTTGATTCGACCTTCGTAGCTCCCACAACAAGCTTAAGAAAGATCAACGGCCAGGCGGCAATGTGACATACCTTCGAGCCTTGGATAAAAAATTTAACCGTATAGATGGATCCGGAGCGACGATCGTAGTCCGACAGCTGGAGAAATCATCTAAATCTAAGCACTGTGGCACCCTCTACAATAAAAAGAAGATGGACGACCTAGATAATGCCACGTGGGGCCATCTAGGCCTCCCCTCACACCCCCTACAACACAAGGCACACAGCACGTGTAAAGCAGTAGTGCAGCAGCACGCACGTGGGAGCAAGGCAATGCAACAGCGAAGTGGTGTGAGTGGCAGCATGTGTGTGCACATGGAGCAGTGCACATTGGCATCTGCGTGATTGCACAGCAGCACGTGCGAGGAGCAGTGCGGCAACATCTGGGTGGACGCACCCACGTGCGACAAGGAATGCGAGGTGTGCGGAGTAGCTGGAGCATTGAAGGTGTGGGGGCAAGGGTGACGCATGTAGTGGACCTTTAGTAACACTTGCAGCTGTCATTGTTGACCCAAGGACAATTTTTGGCCTTCTCCCTCCATTATAACAGGGCCTACCCCCCTCCACTTTTACCAATAATCCACCCAAGAGATGCCACCACCTTCTAGAGCTCCAAGCAATGTCTTGAAGTCGTCAGGCCACCGGTGGAAGCTTCTCCACCACTGTGGCTGCCTCGACATCGTCTTCTTCGTTGTCTTAGTTTGATTTTATGTTATAGTGTAGTACATGTTTTTCATTTGAAGCATTCATCTATATTTTGTTCATCATAACATTTGATAATTTATAGAATACATCTTTGATATATTATTGGCATCATGATTCTCCAACCTTATTGCCCCCTCTCTCTATCCTCTCTCTCTCTCCCTCTCTCTCCCTATCTCTCTCTTTCTCGTTCTTTCCTTTTGCAAGCGAATGACAAGTGATATTTTTGTGACAAGAAAGTGATTAGAGGATTCAATATTTTGCCTCCCTGTGTTTGACACTCGGACTCACATCCTTTTATTTTTTATAAGTAAAATTGACGTCGTAAAATGCACTACAATGAACGGCTTTTATGCAAACACATCCAACAAAAGTCAGTTTTTCTTGGGGTGGTAATTCCTAGGATTTATGTACAAAATTGTCAGCTTGAACTAATTTCCTTTCACGAAAAAAAAGTTATAATTAGGAAAGAAAACTTAGGTATTAGAAGCTTGTCGACTTTAGGAAATGATACATTAGGGACCTAAACTCTTAGACCATTCAGCTCTTAGGACTTAATCAATCCAGGTGTCCACTAAAATGACGACTTGGTCTCGAGTCCTCATCAACTTAATGTATATTAATCTGGTCAATAAAGTAGGGTGATAAGTATACGACTTATCAACCCGCCCTCTGATTTAGAGGGGATTTTTAGTCTAAGCATCTACACACGTTTTACACTGACTCACTCATCGGTGGTTCCAACCGAAATTGGGTAGCTAATGAACTTTCTACGGTGGTATGGATGGCAAGTTGTCGTGGGTAATTGCCCATTGGCAGGTTGTTTAGAGCCCAGCCACATGGCCATTCCCTTTCACTACTGCCTTTATGTAAATCTTAGATCAGGAAAGATACGCACTTAAAAAAAAAAAGAAAATAGAAAAGGAGAAAAGAAATAAGAAATAAGTCACACTTCACCGCACGAGTATGGTTGGCAAGTTGTCGTGGGTAATAGCCTATTGGCTAGTTGTCCAGATCCTAGCTCATAAAATGCATAAGAATTCCAAAACACTTAAGGAAGAATTGTGGAAGTAGCATAATCTAGGGAGATATACACTGGGTTCTCCCTTGTGTTGACCCCACAAAACTAAAAAGTAGGGAGAAAGCTATCGGTCAGATAGATACACTTTTAGGCAACATTTTTTTCTTTCAGGTCAGCTAGGGGAGTAGAAACTCGAAGTCTATTTTAATTGCCATTGAGTGAGTCTATCACTATCACAATATGATGCCTAGTATTGAGAATCCTTTTTGGGTCATGGGTGGATTGGATAGTCGTAAAAAGCTGTCTTGAAACCCTCAACACCAAACGTCGAAAAAAATTAGAAAAGATAAAAAAGAAAAAAATATATGTTTACTTCTTTATAGAATAAGGTGAGGATTCAGGCAGTTGGCATTTCGGCAGGCAACCTAGCACTGTTTAGTCTCTGTAAGTTAGGTTCTTAGTGGAAACTTCCTCCTGCTGACAAGCAACTTCTACCTAAGCGATCAATTCCTAGTTTTTGTTGTAAATAGCATTTAGATCAAACCTTACTAGGGACTAGCAAGGGGTGGGCATGGGGGTAAGATGACTCTACAATTAAAAGCATTAATACCATCAATCAGATTCAATTTTGAGGGTACTTGTGTGGTAATGTCAGATTATAACGGGCTTGGGAGCATTGCTTGCATATTTCATGATCTTTACATTTTAATCGCTTATAATCAATGTTTAATGACCATGTGCACAAGTCCGTTTTGAAACAGGCCACAGATGAGCAATCCAACCATACGGATGGATCTGGATCGACGAATGGAGTTCAACGAACTTGAAATCACTTCGATCCTACCTCCATAGCCCCAACAACAAGCTCGAGAAAGATAAATGGCCAGGGGCCTCGGATGAAAAGTCCAACCATACAGAGGGATCTGGAGCGATGATGCAGTCCGGCAATGCGGGAATCATCTTGATCTGAGCACCATGGCACAGTCTACAATAGAAAGAAGTTAGACAGCCCAAATGGTGCCACAAGGTGCCATCTAGGTAGCCCCTCTTATGGGAACACCATCATGAGCTCTAACAAGCTGATTTTGACCCAGAAAAGAGAACAAAAGCTCCTACATAACCAAATGGAGGTCCTAACTCAAGGAATAACCCTTCTGAAAGAAAAGCAAGAAACAAGGGGTAAAACTGCAACTTTACCGTTGCAGTGCAACAACGGGATTTCTCATGGGCTAGACACAGGTCAGATAAAAGGTGGGTTGGTTCAAATAGGAAAGGGTTCATGTGAAGTCTAAGAATTAAATGACTTCTTGTAACCCTAAAACAGACCCATTTAATATAACAAGGTTCTGGGTAGGATAAAATTCACATAATCCATCTAAAATTCATAGAAAAATTTTCTCTAGTGGTTAGAGCCTTCAATTTGGCCCTTAGAACCTATTTTGACCTAAATTGGGGCCTCAGTCAAATGTTTGCCATAAATTTGGTATCTGTGTAAATTGCCCAGTTAAACGTAGTCAAACCTAAAATCCAAATTCACCATTGGATTCCTTAGGTCCAAATTAGGTTTGTACCAAAATTTGGACCAAAGGGGAATTCACCTTGACCTATTTTGTAAATAGGTCCAACCCAATTGCATTTCTACCCCTAACTTTTGAAAACCTCTACAAAAACCCCCCTAACTTCCTCATCATTCTTTGCAATTAGGCCCCTCCACCATTGCAGCGTAGGGAATCCTACTCCGGTGAGGTATCAAGGGAAAGAACTTCCTAATTCCTCAGAGAATCCCCTTCAAATTTGAAAGGGAGATTCTCTGAGAAATCACCTCCAGTTTGAACACGATTAGAGGATTGATTTGTCATCCAATTTCTCATGCATTCAAGAGATTTGGGTCACCTTCATCCTTCCAACTCCGGTGAGGTTTCCGTGCTTAGAAGCTTGGATTCCAAGCACAAGACCTCCTGCCAGGGCTTATAAAAGCCTTCCCAGATCATTCCACAGCTCCTAAGCTTGAATTTGGCTTGAGATACCTCCTAATTCGTCTCTTCCCCCTCTGGTCAACCACCCAGCAAGCTTTGACGACTCTTCTCTCTCTCTCTCTTGTCGCTCTACCATAATACCAATGGCAGGGTCCCATTTATGCTCTTCATCCATGTCGTGCTGCTTCAGTCAATGTCTCTACAACCCCCTCATCGTCGCCATCCTATTCCCATTAGGTCCTTCGTCTCCAGCGATGGCAAACACGAGCCGACCACCATCCCTACCCCCTTCGTCTTTAGATTAGGTTAGATAATTCCTCTTTCCCTCCTCTTCTTGTTCCCCCTCTTTATTTCTTAAACTATCCCTCGACGACACAAGCCACCACCACCTTCTCCACCTCCGGCCAGACCTCCGGCAAGGTGTTCCCGCTCCTCCATGCCTCCATCCACCTCACCAACTACCTCACGAGCACTACCACACCTCACTGACCCTAAACCCTCATTCCATTCACCGCGCCAAACCCCCAGAACGCCCCCCAAACACACCCACCTTTACACCCACAGGGTGACCTAGGCACGCACGCTCAGGCCACCCCACGCCACGCCGACAACCGTACCACCTTCGTCGTGTTCAGGAGAAGCTCCCTGCATGTTCTGACGAGGCCGCAAGGCTATTTTCTTACTAATAGGTTTGAGGCATTCACAACCATTGATGAAGCATGAAGCTTGCTTGGAAGCTTCATCCAGGACTCCAGGTAGTAGGCTCTAGGTCCTAGGTCACGTGGATTCCCTTCGCACACATCCTCAGCCTAGTAATTTGCGTCAAAGTCCATGCAGCTGTTGCAATTCGGGGAGACATCTGTTGCTAGCATTTGCAAAGAAAGGTGGGACAACATAATCCCACCACAGAAGTGTAGGAGCAGGCACAATGATATAAGTTGAAAAAGTCACAGAGGCTTATCACCTCCTGACCATGGGGTGAGGTCCCATTCGCCCTCACTGCCTAGTCCATGACCCCACTGTTCGCGGACCTGGCTCTGACTCGTATACCCGATTAGCTTGCACTCCTCTCCCACCATGCACGCTGGTGGGTCTGGTCCTAAGCGGGCATACTCGACCTGATAACCCGAGAAGTCTTTGGGAGAGCGATAATAAGAGAGAAGGAAGAAGAGAGATCGCAAGGGAGGGTAGGGGTAGGTTTTTCTCTCAGGAGAAGAAGAGGGAGCCAAGGAAGGAAAGGGCAGCAACCAGAGAAGCTAAGGAAGGAGAAGGCACAGCTAAAGAGGAGTAAGGCTGAAGAGGAGCTGAAGTCAGAGATAGAAGGAAGGGAGAAAGAAGAGGATGAAGAAGACAAGGGCCAGAGCAAAGAAAGAAGAAATCACAGAAGGAAGAAGGCTGTCAGTGATAGAGAATAGAAGAAAGAAAAGAAAAGAGAAGGAGATCAGACAGAAGACAAAGAAGAGAAGCACTGTAGCAATTTCATATTTAAGACGTCTGATTTTCAAAATCAGACGTCCATATTTTTTGTGCTTCTATATACATTGACACTATATTTCTTGCATTATAACTCTAATTTTTCATTGCATATTATATCAAATTTGAAAGTTGTGTTCTTGATTTTTAGACCCCAATTTGCTCCCTGCATTCGACCTCAGATTTACAATTTCGAGTAATAAAATTCATTTGTTTTCAAGCTATTTCAACTATACTATGGCGCATTGGTTTTACATTGATCTCGCTTCCCAAAAACATTTTGGCACCATTATCGGGGAGCAATGGGCAATTTAGAAATGTTGATCGTAACTTTTGATTCAATACTAACTTGATATAGCCACCCAGAAGATTCAAAAGAAGATAGCCGCACAACAACCACACTCGAGGTAGGTAATCTCTAATTAGCCTTTTCTCTTAATCCCCTCATTCTGAAAAGGGAAAAAGAAGATAGAAATCAATTTATGGCTACCTGCTTTCCATATTTAGCTAATTCACCCAACTTGCCTGATTTTTGATTTCAACAAAAATTGAATTGTGCATCCATTTAAGGTAACTAAGGCTACCACATTCTTGATTGAGCCCTAGATACCATATCTGTTGCAACTAAATTGGACCACAATTAGAGCCAAATTAAGGATAATTTATGATTTAGATACACATCTTTTCTAAACAAGAATCAACTATTCCAAAAAGAGGTGTGCCTAAACATTGATTGAAAAGACTTATTCAAGAGAAACCTTAAAACATCAAGCTCTTAATTTCACTTTAACCCTAAAAGAAAGGAGCTAAAGCTCTCAAAGGACAAATAGGTGAAGTTGACCCCTTGTTGGGTCAACCAACCTTGAAATTAGGTCACTTTTGCACTCAAAACATCTAAAGTTCAAGTGGAACCCTAAGCACCTTTGATCTTAAATAAAAGTGGTAGACTTAAGAGGTCAAGGCCCACATTCTAGTCTACCTGGAATCTCAGTGACAAGAGAGGTCGGGTGGGGGAAACCCTGTAACTCTTGGGGACGCTTTACTGTGTAGGGGTCTTTGCGGGACTCTCCCTCTCTGGTTGCCCTGGTATTTCTCAGGTGGATGGCTTTTCTGACTAAGGGGTATCATCCGCCCTGAACCTCTATAGTCATCCAAATTTTTTAGGTGCCTTGATTGGGTCTAGCACATTATAATCTCATCTAAACCATCAGTGCATATTTGGTAGGAGGTCCTTGAGACCATCTTTAAGACCTCCTTTAGCAATCCACTCCCGCTGCGGCCAAGCCACGACGTCCGTGTTTGTGCAGCAACCCTACCACATAGACCTCTCCTCTAATTCATCAGAACCGAATTCTCCATCCGTCATCATGGCACAACCAGATGAAGAAGAGAACAATCTTAAACACCAACTCCAGTGCCTGAATGATCTATTTCAAAATTTTGTAAACCCACCACAGCGTCCTATGATGTGAGATCACTATAATTCCGCTGTGGTGGCGAACGAACCTTGATTCCAAATCCCAGTTGGAGGTCCTGATTTTGAACTCAAGCCCAACATGATTCATGCTATCCAAAAGTTTCATGGGTTTAACTTCGAGGATCCTTTCCAGCACATCAAACAACTTAAACATCTGGCCTAGACCTTCGGGTCAAATGTACAAAACTGGGATATTCTTCTTATGAAGATGTTTTTCTTCTCTTTCATGGACAAGGCAACTCATTGGTATCAAACTCAGATGCGTCCAATCAACATGTGGGTTGAACTGCTATCTAAATTCTTGAAAAAGCTCTTTCCAATTGGTTGGACGAATGCCTTGTGCCACCAGATCACACACTTCACTCAGCAATTTCGAGAACCTCTTCATGAGGCACGGGACCGTTTCTTGGATCTCATGCGGAAGTGCCCCCATCACGGAGTTCATAAATGGTAACAAATACAGTCTTTTTACTAGGGACTCTGTGAAGACATTCACTTATTCGTCAATGCAACCTACAGAGGAAATATCATGGGTCAACACGAAGACACTGTGTGGGAGATTCTCGAGAATATGTGTGAGAACTCCATCAATAATGACTCCATCGGCTTATTCGACCAGATAAATGCCTGCGCATCGATGAATCCAAGGGGAGCACATGAGATGCAGGGCCTGTCTGCATCCGTCGACTTGGAACTGATGGCCAGTCGGTTGGACAAGGCCTCTATGATCGAGAAGAAGGTGGACGAGCTGACTCGATATTTGCAGCGAGCCACCTCTACGCAAAACCCTATTTGCATAGCCACCTCTTCGGAGGGAAACTGTGCATAACAACTATCACCGATCTTCTCAGGGGATGGACCCGTATCCACCCTCGTCTGACTCCAGGACCAGAGGAAACTCCGATATGATCTACTCTAGTTGGGGGAGCTTTGAACCCTCATACTTTGATATTCCTGAGGTTCCTCAGACCTGCGAGGACCTCAACTCCATCTAGAATGACCCAGTCTCCAATACCTATAACCATGGATGGTAGAATCATCCCAACTTCCTATGGGTGGGAAATACTCAGAATCAAAGACCAGCTTATCAACCCTGTCCACAAGGTCCTCGTCCATATCAGCCGCCTCAGCCTCGGCCCAACCCCACCTATTAATCTAGGCCAACCCAAGTAGATCAAATGACTCTTATCCTTCAGACTCTGCCTGACATTCAGAAGACGAATGCGGCTATGCAGAAACATTGCATGGACGAGATCCAAGAGGTTCTCAATCAACTCACCCAAATGGCAAATTCTCGCCAACCTGCCATACAACCTTCTCAATCTCTATCGAATCCAAATAACATGCCGAACCGGAGGCCCATTATGAGCCTAAATCTAGGCCAAGCCCACATGATTTATTAGGCCCCTTCTATTCCATCACCTGACAGGATGGAAGCTTCGACATCTTATGCAGGATTTCAACAGCAGCCACTTATTTTACCAACTCCAAACCAAAACCAGGAAGGAATAAACATTGTAACATCCCATAGTGGTAAAGCAACTCAAGACCCACCTTATCCAAGCCACTCTAAGCCTGGTAGTAACCCAAGGCCTAGGATAGTTTTGCTGGACACCCTTGTCCCAGATGAAGAAGCTGGACCTATTCTAGAGGAACCAACCATGGTTCCATTTCCTGAGTCCTTCACCAAGGGAAAGAGGATAGCCAAACCCATCGCTCCTAAGGAGGACCTGGTTAATCTCTTTGAATAGGTCCATATAAACATCTCCTTAATGGATGCAATCTGCCATGTACCGTCTTACGCACAATTTCTGAAGGACGTGTGTACACCTAAGCATAAGTCGCGAACCAAAAGTGGGAGTCCGATCGTACTATCAGAGCAAGCCAGCTCTGTAATTTTAAGCAAGCTCCCACCTAAGGCTAAGGACCCAGGTACTCCCCGGATTTCATGTACCATTGGTGATACCCAATTCGACAGAGCCTTATTAGATTTAGGTGCCTCCATAAACCTAATACCTACATCCCTCCTTGACCACCTTGAAGAATCTGAGCTAAAACCAAGAGAGGTGACCTTGTAGTTAGCTGATTGATCCATTAAGTCACCTAAAGGAGTACTCGAGGATGTCATCGTTAGGGTACGGGATTTCTATTTCCTGGTGGATTTTATAGTCTTGGATATGGATGCACCTGAAAACCCAAGGGATACACCAATTATACTAGGGAGACCCTTTCTGGCCACTGCTAGGGCCAATATAAACTGTGAGGAGGGCCAAATTGAACTAAAATTCGGGAACCAAACACTGAAAATTGACATTTTTAAGGCCCAACAAGGGATTAATTGTGAAGTTATAGAATAAATATGTGATATCAATGACGTGGTTGATGAACAGTATATCAAGGACAACCTGATTACTCCTGATCAACCACAAGAATATCAAAACCCGCAATCAGAGGAGTCTGACCCTGATCTATATACACCTATAACTCCTTCCCTTAGTCCTGACACACACCCTGAACTGCCCACTGCTGCTGATAACCCCGTTCTGGAACTCAAGCCTCTTCCCGACCATCTGAAGTACGTCCTTTTGGGTTCCAATCAGACGTTTCCTGTGATTATCAACTGCAGACTCACACTTGAGCAGGAATCCCATCTGATTACTATTCTCCATCAACATCATAGATCCAATGGATGGACTCTCGATGATTTGACTGGTATCAGCCCCTCCTACTGCACACACCGTATCTACACTGAAGAGGGCACACGACCTTCACGTGAAATGTAGAGATGTTTAAATCCTAATCTGCAGGAGGTCGTGAAAAAGGAGAACATTAAGTGGTTAGATGTAGGGATCATCTACCCGATCTCCGACAGTCGGTGGGTGAGTCCGATCCAGGTTGTGCCTAAGAAGGCAGGACTCACCGTTATCACAATTGAAACAGGAGAAGTCATACCGACACGTGTGGCGAACCCGTAGAGAGTCTACATTGATTACAGAAGACTCAATTCCTCCACGGAGAAGGATCATTTCCCACTCCCATTTCTTGATCAGATCCTCGAGAAACAAGCGGGAAATAGGTTCTTCTGCTTTTTAGATGGGTACTCCAGTTATAACCAGGTGGCAATCCATCTTGAGGACCAAGAGAATGTTTGTGCTAGAGCACCTCGATCAGTTGTTTTGATGATAACAAAACACATGTCATTTAACATTTGCACTTGAAGTCTTAGATTTCAGGCAAATTACAAATGGAGACGTGATTAAATGGAGTTCGAGCTCGCATCCAGGATGGATTGGAGGAGCTTGATGGAGAACAGAGGAGATTCGCGAGGAGCGATAAATTGAAGATGGAAGGACAAGAAGAATAGGATAGAGTTCTGTCTATTTCTTTCATGTACTTTTGTCTTTATATCCTTGCTCTTTTTTCCTTAGAACATCTTGCTAAAGAGCCTCAAAGTACCCTAATAGTAGTCCTAGGAACACCTGCACAACCCTAGGATACTTAGGTCTTCTGTAGAGAACCTAGAAAACCAATATAGGGTTCAAACAGCTTTTTCAGACGTCCAATCCCAAAAGTAGACGTCTGAATATATGTTTTAAGACATCTGACAGTTGATTCAGATGTCTGATAACACTTAGGCTAGACTTAGTTAGCTCTGTCTGATGAAATCTGACGTCTAAACCTTAAACCAGATGTCTTAGAAGACATCTGATGTTTTTTCCAGGCGTCCAATTAGTGGACCATTGGCTGGCTTAACAAACACTGAAGAATAAGACCGTTAGAGCCTTATCAGACGTCCTTTGGCCTTTCCAGACATCTGATAAATGACTGTTTTACCTCGGCTGATCCAAAATCTCTTCTCAGAGATTTTCTAGCTGTTGCAACTCTTGGAAATCCATTCCCTCAGAAAAAGTAGGTTTCCAGAAGTCCAGACATAGTGCCAGACATCCTGTATGTCGTCTAATGGACTTGCACTAGAACCCTATTTAGATCTAATTCAAGTCAGGAAGAAACCTGCCTAAAATCAGATGTCTGACTTCGTTCGCAGATGTCTTAAACAAATCTTCCTGACATCTGATGCCAGGATCAGACGTTTGATAACACTGTTAGTGTAATCATTGTTCCTGATTTCAGCCTGATTCTCTTGGGCTTTGCACCAAACGGCTATGGAAGCTTTCCAAAGCCTTCCAAAGCTTTCCTAAGGCCTCTATGAATAGAGAGGAACCTCTTGCACACAAACACATACCTAGATACACAAGACACACCTAGTAATACACTTTCACACTCTTTTGTATCCAAGAAAAGCTCTTGCTCTCCAAGCTCAAGTTCTACATCTTGAGAGCATCAAGCCTTTGCGCATCCGCTCTCCCGCCGTAGTTCACGAGAGCGACGTTGCACCGTCGCGTGGCTCACGCACTCGCGTCATCGATTCGAAGCACTCCTTGCAATGGGGAGTTTCCTAATTCCTATAGAAGCTAGGTTTAAATCTTTGTTGGCTCTATAGGATTGTTGTTATTTATCTTTGTTATTTAATTGGGTATTCACTTTGCAAATTCCCGCCTCTTTCGTAGGACAAAATCCTTCTCGTGAAGAGAAGCGGTTGAGGAACGCTACCCATGCACTTGTTGTGTGGTTGTAATTGAGGTTGAATCACCCGCGTTTAGGTGATTCGTTTAGTGGATTTGATCAACTTGGTTGATCGAAAAATCCAAACTCGAGAGGGTTAGATCGTGGTTTTCACCCAGCTTGGGTTTCCACCTAAAACTCTTTGTGCCTTTTGTGAGATTGGTATATATTTCATTTTGCATTTTATTACGTCACCCCCTCCTAGTAGGGAATCTACAATTGGTATAAGAGCAGGTTCTTGCGAGATCGGAGTAACACCTGGCAAGAAGATCATGGAGGGGAGCATATCTACAATCAGAATCTATGAAGGACAGTCCACCGTCCGACCACCCCATTTCGACGGGAGGGACTTCGGATAGTGGAAGTTGAGGATGAAGACGTGGCTCCAAGCCACTGAGTTTGAGATATGGGGATGTTGCGAAACCCCATATGAGATCCCGAAGGACCCCAAGGAGGCTACTCGTAGCTACAGATTCGAGAGCTTTCACTCAACGCAAAGGCAATGAATGCCCTGTATTGCGCGTTGATTCCGAAAGAGTTCGAGCAAATCCAAGAGTGCACTACCACCCACGAGATATGGGGGAAGTTAGAGGACACTCATGAAGAGGCGAGCTCAGAAGAAGAAGAAGAATCAGAGAAAAAGAATGAAACCACTTGCATGGGTTTCATGGCAATCGGAGAAAGCGACATTGACAGTGAAAGCGACTCCGACAATGAGGTAAACCCGGATTTACAAGACGCATTTAATGAGCTTTCTGAAGTTAGTAAATCATTAAAAATAGAAAATAATAGCATGAAAAGGAATCTTAGTTTTCTTAGAAGTGAAAATGATAGGTTAGAAATAAAACTTAAGGACCTAGAAAGTAGCTCTAGTCCTAAGGATAATAACCTGCTATTAGAAAATAAAGATTTAATCAATGAAAATACTAAATTGATTAAGGAAAATGCTAGTCTAAAATTCTAAATTTCTGATTGAAAGACTAAGATGAATATTATAGAAAATGAACTTGCATCTCTTAGGGAGAAGTCAAATAAATTGATAAATAGGGTAGATAACCTATATAGCCCTAAGGTTGAGAAAGGATCTCCGTCAAGAAGACCTGCTAACAAATCCGGATCCAAGCTCACTTGGATACCAAAGAAAGAATTGGAATCTTGTTTTGTAGGTTTCAGGGATAACTACAACACGAAGGACTGGACCTACAAGGTCAAGGCTGGTCAACTCGAGTTGGGAGAACCAAGGAGTAGACCAAGGAGGAGAACAAGAAGATCGACGAGACGGCGAACAAACGATGGACCCACCGCACGTCGACCACCAGACTGGAGACCGGCGTCAATGCCCAGGCCTCCAAGCTACGGATGGGAACCCCATCTGATGTGGCATCCACCACCACCATTTGGGCCATTTTATTGGCCATGGTAGGTGAGGTAAAAATTCTTTACCCTATCTTTTTATCATTAGCATTTAGATAGGGGGAGTTAAAAAATTATGAGCTAATTTTCAATTTTTAGGGGGCAGTTGCAAGTTAGCTAAATTTCCTTTAGTAAGGGGGAGAAAAATAATAGCTATCTTGTTGCTGCAAAAAGGGGGAGGACATTACTTTTGTTAAAGGAAATTCATAGGAGAGCATGTTTCAAGGGGGAGTTATAGGAAATTTAAAATCAATCAAACATTTTTTATAATGCCAAAAAGGGGGAGGATTTTTTTGCACTCTTATTTATGGCTTTGTCATCATCAAAAATGGGGAGATTGTTGGTGCTAGAGCATCGTGATCAGTTGTTTTGATGATAATAAAACTCGAGTCATTTAACATTCGCACTTGAAGTCTTAGATTTCGGGCAAATTACAAATGGAGACATGATTAGACGGAGTTCGAGCTCGCATCCAGGATTGATTGGAGGACCTTGATGGAGAACAGAGGAGATTTGCGAGGAGCGGTAGATTCAAGATGGAAGGACAAGAAGAATAGGATAGAATTCTGTCTATTTCTTTCATGTACTTTTGTCCATATATCCTTGCTCTTTTTTCCTTTGAAGATCTTGCTAAAGAGCCTCAAAGTACCCAAATAGTAGTCCTAGGAACACCTGCATAACCCTAGGACACTTAGGTTTTCTGTAGAGAACTTAGAAAACCAATATAGGGTTCAAACCGCTTTTTCAGACGTCTAATTCCAAAATTAGACATCTAAATATATGTTTTAAGACGTCTGATTGTTGATTCAGACGTCTGATAACATTTAGGCTGGACTTAGTTAGCTCTGTCTGATGAAATCAGATGTCCAGGCCTTAAACCAGACGTCTTATAAGACATCTGATGTTTTTTCCAGGCGTCCAATTAGTGGACCGTTGATTGGCTTAACAAACACTGAAGAATAAGACCGTTAGAGCCTTATCAGACATCCTTTGGCCTTTCCAGACGTCTGATAATTGATCATTTTGCCTCGGCTGACCGAAAATCTCTTCTCAGAGATTTTCTAGCTGTTGCAACTCTTGGAAATCCATTCCCTCAGAAAAAGTAGGTTTCCAGAAGTCCAGACATAGTGCCAGACGTCCACTATGTCGTCTGATGGACTTGCACTAGAACCCTGTTTAGATCTGATTCAAGTCAGGAAGAAACCCACCAAAAATCAGACGTCTGACTTTGTTCCCAGATGTCTTAAACTGATCTTCCAGTCGTCTGATGCCAGGATCAGACATTTGATAACCCTGTCAGTGCAATCATTGTTCCTGATTTCGGCCCGATTCTCTTGGACTTTGCACCCAACGGCTATGGAAGCTTTCCAAAGCCTTCCAAAGCTTTCTTAAGGCCTCTATAAATAGAGAGGAACCTCTTGCACACAAACACACACCTAGATACACAAGACACACCTAGTAATACATTTTCACACTCTTTTGTGTCCAAGAAAAGCTCTTGCTCTCCAAGCTCAAGTTCTACATCTTGAGAGCATCAAGCCTTTGCGCACCCGCTCTCCCGCCGTAGTTCATGAGAGTGACATTGCACCGTCGCATGGCTTACGCACCCGCGTCATCGATTCGACGCACTCCTTGCAAAGGGGAGTTTCCAAATTCCTATAGAAGCTAGGTTTAAATCTTTGTTGGCTCTATAGGATTGTTGTTATTTATCTTTGTTATTTGGTTGGGTATTCGCTTTGCAAATTTCTGTCTCCTTCGTGGGACAAAATCCTTCTCATGAAGAGAAGGGGTTGAGGAACGGTACCCTTGCACTTGTTGTGTGGTTGTAATTGAGGTTGAATCACCCTCGTTTAGGTGATTCATTTAATGGATTTGATCAACTTGGTTGATCGAAAAATCCTAACTCGAGAGGGTTAGGTGGTGGTTTTCACCCGATTTGGGTTTCCACCTAAAAATCTTTGTGCCTTTTGTGAGATTGATATTTTGTGAGATTGGTATATATTTTATTCCGCATTTTATTACGTCACCCCCTCCTAATAGGGAATCTACAATTGGTATCAGAGCAGGTTCTTGCGAGATCGGAGTAACACCTGGCAAGAAGATCATGGAGTAGATCATATCTGCAATCAGAATCTACGAACGGCAGTCCACCGTCCGACCACCCTATTTCGATGGGAGGGCTTCGGATATTGGAAGTTGAGGATGAAGACGTGGCTCCAAGCCACTGAGTTTGACATATGGGGATGTTGCGAAACCCCATACGAGATCCTGAAGCGACCCCAAGGAGGCTACTCGTAGCTGCAGATTCGAGAGCTTTCACTCAACCCAAAGGCATTGAATGCCCTGTATTGCGCGTTGAGTCTGAAAGAGTTCGAGCAAATCCAAGAGTGCACTACCACCCACGCGATATGGAGGAAGTTAGAGGACACTCATGAAGAGGCGAGCTCGGAAGAAGAAGAAGAATCAGAGAAAAAGAATGAAACCACATGCATGGGTTTCATGGCAATCGGAGAAAGCGACATCGACAGCGAAAGCGACTCCACCAATGAGGTAAACTCGGATTTACAAGACACATTTAGTGAGCTTTCTGAAGTTAGTAAATCATTAAAAATAGAAAACGATAGCATGAAAAAGATTATTAGTTTTCTTAGAAGTGAAAATGATAGGTTAGAAATAAAACATAAGGACCTAGAAAGTAGCTCTAGTCCTAAGGATAATAACCTGCTATTAGAAAATAAAGATTTAATCAATGAAAATACTAAATTGATTGAGGAAAATGCTAGTCTAAAATTAGAAATTTCTGATTTAAAGACTAAGATGAATACTATAAAAAATGAACTTGCATGTCTTAGGGAGAAATCAAATAAATTGATAAATAGGGTGCATAACCTATATAGCCCTAAGGTTGAGAAAGGATCTCCGTCAAGGAGACCCGCTAAAAAATCCGGATCCAAGCTCACTTGGATACCAAAGAAAGAATTGGAATCTTGTTTTCTAGGTTTCAGGGATAACTACAACAAGAAGGACTGCACCTACAAGCTCAAGGCTGGTCAACTCGAGTTGGGAAAACCAAGGAGTAGACCAAGGAGGAGAACAAGAAGATCGACGAGACGGAGAACAAATGATGGACCCTCCGCACGTCGACCACCAGACTAGAGACCGGCGCCAATGCCCAGGCCTCCAAGCTACGGGTGGGAGCCCCATCTGATGTGGCATCCACCACCACCATTTGGGCCATTTTATTGGCCATGGTAGGTGAGGTAAAAATTCTTTACCCTATCTTTTTATCATTAGCATTTAGATAGGGGGAGTTAAAAAATTATGAGCTAATTTTCAATTTTTAGGGGGGAGTTGCAAGTTAGCTGAATTTCCTTTAGTAAGGGGGAGAAAAATAATAGCTATCTTGTTGTTGCAAAAAGGGGGAGGACATTACTTTTGTTAAAGGAAATTCATAGGAGAGCATGTTTCAAGGGGGAGTTATAGGAAATTTAAAATCAATCAAACATTTTTGATAATGTCAAAAAGTGGGAGGATTTTTTTTGCACTATTATTTATGGCTTTGTCATCATCAAAAAGGGGGAGATTGTTGGTGCTAGATCATCGCGATCGGTTGTTTTGATGATAATAAAGCACGAGTCATTTAACATTCCCACTTGTAGTCTTAGATTTCAGGCAAATTACAAATGGAGATGTGATTAGACGGAGTTCGAGCTCACATCCAGGATGGATTGGAGGAGCTTGATGGAGAACAGAGGAGATTCGCGAGGAGCGATAGATTCAAGATGCAAGGACAAGAAGAATAGGATAGAATTCTGTCTATTTCTTTCATGTACTTTTATCTTTATATCCTTGCTCTTTTTTCCTTAGAATATCTTGCTAAAGAGCCTTAAAGTACCCTAATAGTAGTCCTAGGAATACCTGCACAACCCTAGGACACTTAGGTTTTCTGTAGAGAACTTAGAAAACCAATATAGGGTTCAAACAACTTTTTCAGACATCTAATTCCAAAATTAGACATCTGAATATATGTTTTAAGACGTCTGACTGTTTATTCAGAAGTCTGATAACATTTTGGCTGGACTTAGTTAGCTCTGTCTGATGAAATCAGACATCCAGGCCTTAGACCAGACATCTTAGAAGACGTCTGATGTTTTTGCCAGGCGTCCAATTAGTGGACCGTTGGTTGGCTTAACAAACACTGAAGAATAAGACTGTTAGAGCCTTATCAGACATCCTTTGGCCTTTCCAGACGTCAGATAAATGACCGTTTTGCCTCAGCTGACCCAAAATCTCTTCTCAGAGATTTTCTAGCTGTTGCAACTCTTGGAAATCCATTCCCTTAGAAAAAGTAGGTTTCCAGAAGTCCAGACATAGTGCCAGATGTCCTGTATGTCGTCTGATGGACTTACACTAGAACCCTGTTTAGATCTGATTCAAGTCAGGAAGAAACCCGCCTAAAATCAGACGTCTGACTTTGTTCCCAAATGTCTTAAACTGATCTTTCAGACGTCTGATGCTAGGATCAGACGTTTGATAACCCTGTCAATGCAATCATTGTTCCTGATTTCTACCTGATTCTCTTGGGCTTTGCACCCAACGGCTATGGAAGCTTTCTAAAGCCTTCCAAAGCTTTCCTAAGGCCTCTATAAATAGAGAGGAACCTCTTGCACACAAACACACAGCTAGATACAAAAGACACACCTAGTAATACACTTCACACTCTTTTGTGTCCAAGAAAAGCTCTTGCTCTCCAAGCTCAAGGTCTACACCTTTAGAGCATCAAGCCTTTGCGCACCCGCTCTCCCACCGTAGTTCACGAGAGCGACGTTGCGCCGTCGCGTGGCTCACCCACCCGCATCATCGATTCGACGCACTCCTTGCAAAGGGGAGTTTCCTAATTCCTATAGAAGCTAGGTTTAAATCTTTGTTCTCTCTATAGGATTGTTGTTATTTATCTTTGCTATTTAGTTGGGTATTCGCTTTGTGAATTCCCGTCTCCTTCGTGGGACAAAATCCTTCTCGTGAAGAGAAGGGGTTGAGGAACGCTACCCTTGCACTTGTTGCGTGGTTGTAATTGAGGTTGAATCACCCTCGTTTAGGTGATTTGTTTAGTGGATTTGATCAACTTAGTTGATCGGAAAATCCTAACTCGAGAGCGTTAGGTGGTGGTTTTCACTCGGTTTGGGTTTCCACCTAAAAATCTTTGTGCCTTTTGTGAGATTGATATTTTGTGAGATTGGTATATATTTTATTCCGCATTTTATTACGTCACCCCCTCCTAGTAGGGAATCTATAGAGAAGACCACATTCACCTGCCCCTTTTGGACATACATTTTCCGAAGGATGCCGCTCGGTCTCTACAATGCACCCGATACCTTTTAGCGGTGCATGCTTGCCATATTGTCGGATATGGTAGGTGATTATCTGGAAGTCTTCATGGATGACTTTTTAGTATTCAAAGAATCATTTGACGATTGTCTCCTACACTTGGTCCGAATCCTCAGGCGGTGCATTGACTTGAATCTGGTTCTTTCCAACGAAAAGAGCCATTTCAAGGTGCTTGAAGGAATTGTCCTGGGACATCTTATTTCAAAATAAGGCATCCAAGTCGATCGTGCCAAAGTGAACCTGATTTCCAAACTCCTAATTCCTAGCTCAATCAAGCACATACAATCTTTTTTGGGGCACGTCGATGTTTGCCGTCGATTTATTCCTGATTTCTCAAAAATCGCATCCCCCTGACCTCTCTACTCTCTAAGGATGTACCTTTCGAAATCTCCAAGGAATGCACTCAAGCATTTGAAATCCTCCATGACTGAGTTACCCAAGCCTCAATCCTATAGTCCCCTGATTGGTCTTAACCCTTTGAGATCGTGTGAGATGCATTTGATTTTGCTGTAGGAGCGGTACTTGGGCAGAAAATTGATGGGAATCCCGTGGTCATTTACTACGCTAGCAAGACACTTGACGAGGCTCAGCATAACTACATAGTTACTGAGAAAGAGCTGCTAGCCATAGTATTTGCCCTGGAAAATTTTAGATCTTATCTCCTAGGTTCCCATGTTATCACTTACTCGAATCACACTGCTGTGAGGCATCTCCTTACGAGGAAGGACATGAAACCTCAATTAATCTGCAGGATCTTGCTGTTGCAAGAGTTTGACCTTGAGATTCACGAGAAAGCATGAAAATAGAATGTGGTAGCTGACCACTTGTCCCGCCTTCCTTCTGAGATCATCGACCCTTCTGGATCCATCACGAAACATTTTCCTGATGAGCACCTTCTGACTATCAATACAGGGCTTCCATGGTTTGCCGATATAGTAAACTACCTGGCATCATATCAGATCTCGTCTGATTGGCCGAGGGCCAAGAAGGACAAATTGCTTTCCGATGCCAAGTACTACTTCTGGGAAGACCCGTATCTTTTTAGAATCGGTGTTGATCAGATCATTCGACGATGTGTCGCGGAAGTGGAAATTGAAGACATATTTTCTTTCTACCATGACCAGGAATGCGGTGGACATTTTTTAGGTCATAAAACCACAGCGAAAGTCCTCCAGTGCGACTTCTATTGGCCCACAATTTTCAAAGATGCATACAATCACTGTAAGGCTTGTACTCATTGCTAGGCCTTGGGCAACATGAGCCATTGTGATATGATGCCTTTACAGCTGATTCTGGTATGCAAAATCTTCGACATATGGGGGATTGATTTCATGGGACCTTCCCTATTCTAGGCGGCTTCGAGTACATTTTACTCGCTCTTGACTACATGTCCAAATGGATCGAAGTCATTCCGACCTAGACCAATGATCATAAAGTGGTCATCAAATTCAATTATCAGAACATCTTTTCACGGTTTGGGATTCCACATGCTACAATTTCTGACAGAGGGACCCATTTCACTAACACTCTGTTCAGGTCATCGATGACCAAATACGAGGTGCCACACCGAATCTCTACTCCTTACCACCCCCAAACTAATGGTCTAGCTGAGCTTTCAAATCGGGAGATCAAGAAAATCCTCCAGGTTACTGTTCTACTTGACAGGAAGGACTGGTCATCCTGGGCTCCAAAAGCTTTGTTGGCTTATAGGACAACCTATAACACAAAATTAGGCATGTCTCCCTTCAAATTGGTATACGGTAAGGCATGTCACCTCCCCATCGAGTTGGAGCACAAAGCCTATTACGCAGTACAGAACTGCAACCTAGATCTTTCTAAGGTAGGAACACATAGAAAGCTTCAAATCAGTGAGATCGATGAATTACGCCATGACGCGTATGAGAACTTGTGAATTTACAAAGTGCGGGTTAAGGCCTTTCACGACAAGCACATATCTAGAAAGATCTTCCATCCTATTCAAAAAGTCCTACTTTTTGATGCCAAGCTTAAACTGTTCCCAGGAAAACTATGATCAAAATGGATCGGACCCTACCTAGTCAAATGAATCTTTCGAAATGGAGCCATTGAGATTAGTCCACTCAGCCATGATTCAGAACCTTTCATCGTGAACGGTCAGAGACTTAAACCATTCATTGACTTGACCGATACAAATTTGGCTGAGATATCCTTTACCCTCCATTCTCCCTGAGCTCATTACACCCAGTCGATGGCGTAAAACTCAGCGCTTAATGGGAGGCAACCCATCATTCTTTAATAACCCAAAACCTTTCTTGACATTCCTCTGCTGAATTCTTATTGTACTTTAGGGTTCATCCATTAGAACAGCCGACCCCACCTCAGGTACCCATACCCGAGTCCAGAAATCGTTCGCAACAGTCACCTTGACCTGTTCGCCCACCAAAAACCTATTCTAATGAATGATCTAAGTTGAATTCGAACCCACCTAATTGACAATAGGGACATTGCAAATCGTAGGCATGGGGGTGTATGAATGTGCAAAACACCATGAAAACTCATCTCACAAGAAAAGGTTTCAATAAGAAAAATCACATATCAGAAGAAAAACACCAAAAAAATGAAAAAATCTTGAAAAAGAACAAAAAAGTACTGAGCGGACAGAAAATTTTGAGGCCATACAAATCATGAGGAGAAAATGAGGAGGAAAAGAGCAAAATGTCAAAAAAGGAGCACAAAATGAAAAAGAAAAAAGAGATAATCATTTGTAAGAAATGAAGGGATTAACCAAAGTTCTAGGCCATATCAAGAAAAAAAAAAATGAAGGAAAAGGTGCTAATGAGACACAAAAGAGATTAGTAGGAACACTGATCTTAGGCCTCTTGGGCTAGACTTTTAGGCTTAAAAATTCAAATATTCACTCAGATCTGGATAGTCCCCAAGAGGTTGGGGAAAATGCGAAGCTTAAGTATTAGGTCTAAGGCTTAAGGAGTATTCGGCCTCGTTAACTAACCGTTGGTTTGCGGGACTTGGTAACCTAAGTGAAAGAGCGATATTTGTTTTCGTTGTTAACTTTATCATAAAATGATGTGTCGTTGTATTTAATTGCGTGGTAGAAAATCGATTTTCAAAATATTTAAAATTTCAAAAACTAACCATGAAGAGTTAGGTCATCTCCATAGGGAGGAATTAGCCTAATAAATTCACAAGTTAAGGAATGCACAGTTCGCAAACTCTTCTGCAACTTTAATGTGAGGAAAATGCTATTTTAAATGAACTTTGCAATTTCTTTAAAAGTTCAGGAGTGTTTATGCAATTTTCACATCAGAAATTAAGCCTAAAAAATGTGTGTAAGATGCATGTGTACTGGCTTACCATGTGAATTCAACTTTCAAGCAATTCTAATTTGAAATTCAAGATAGAAACATGCACATAACACTAATATAATAATTTCAAGAAAATCTGAGTGCATCAGTGCAATGTGGCCAGAATAAAATATTAACATAACTTGACAATGGCATTGAATGTAATTTTTAATAGAGGTAAAAATAGAGGATCTCTCCTCTCTCCTCCTTACGTGTACGGCCGCACACGGTTGGCCGTGAGAATCGATAGGGAGGTGTGGCTTGACGAGAGCTACACAACGGTGGCAGTGGCGTGGCCGGAGGTGGCCGGAGACTACTGCTATGGCTGCGCTGATGCTGTGAAGGTGCTGGAGGCTACAGCACGCACCGGCTGTTGCAAGTGGCGGTGTGCGCCTGCTGGTAGTGGAGCGTACAGGCACGCACCAGGCGTGGAGAGGCATGATGGCGCTCTGCAGTTGGCACCTGTGGGTGCACAGCTGGGCGTGCGCCTGTGGGGAAGCTTGGTGCCGGTGCGGTGATGGTGCTGTGCCTGAGGGCGTAGGCACTCTGCAGTGGATGGGGGTGCAGGCGCTGCGGTGAGGTGCACCTGCAGTGAGGCGCACGATTGGGAGTGCCTGTGGGTGTGCTACTGGTGGACGGAGGTAGGTGCGCGGGCAGGGTGGCGTGAGTGCCTACAGTAGGGGTTGCTGGAGGGCTTGGTGTGCTAGAAAGGCAGGAAGGCACGGGGTTGCATGCTGCGTATGGCTGCAGGGGTGGCGTGTGCACACGGTGGACTGGAGAACTGCCTGCAGGCAGTGCAGGAGCAGCCCTACGGCCGTGCAAGGGCAGAGAGCCTGCGGGGGGGGCGGTGCTGCACCTGGGGGCTCTTGGGTGGGCGATGGCGCGGTGGCATGGCTAGGGCAGGAGGGGGTGGTGCATCTTCTCCACAGTGCATACTCTCTCGACAGTGGAGAGGAAGGAAATCCCCCTAGGGGGAGGAAGAAGAACCCGTCGAGCTAGAAGCCAATCCTTTCCTTTGCTCCCCTCCTCTTCTTTTCAACTTCTCCGTTGCGCCTCTGAGACTTAAGGGATTTTCAAATCCCTTAACTATCTCTGGCCGGCGGCTGTTGAGGGTTCCCTGGAGAATGGGGAAAAGAACAGCCGCTGGTGATTTGAAAAAGGGTAATTTATCCTTTTCCCCTCATTCATTTGCCAATTGCTTTTCCTACACATAAAAAGAATATATTAAGTTATAGAATAAATGTAAACCTAAATCATGATGCATGCAAACCTTCTATAACTTAATATAGTTATTAACAAACCTAAAAGACATAATTAAAGTTACTTAGGCGTAATATTAGTCCATTAAAATGGACTCATCAAATACCCCCATGCCTAAGATTTGCTAGTCCCTAGCAAAAATGAAAAATAATAGAAGTAATCAGAAGATTTCTTCTTTTCTTATTTCAAAACTTTAGAAATCTAGACAAATGTGATGTGCTGATAGCCTAGGTAACGGATCCAAGTGAAAGAGTCGATTCGCATTAGGAGTTCATACATCACCCTTGGCAAAAATTTCTGTCGAGATAGGCAACTACTTCCCTCGGGGATAAAGCAAACGATAATATGTAATTTGACCCTGGTGCTTGGCTTAGGTAGGAGATATTGAGTTGAATGGATTTGTATTTGGTGACACACACTCATATGGTGCTACATATAGTCTAGTACTGCAGACTCTAGCTCTCTAGACTATTAAACAAGTCAACTCTACGAGAGGCTACATAATTGTGCTCTCTTGATATTCCAGGGCACTCTCTCTTTTCTTTCTTTCTGAGATCATGAATCTCGCCAGATTTAGAAATTGCACTCACTATTTGGTGGCCTCACATGGCATCCACATTTCAATTAAAGTCCTAATAACTCTATAAGTAAGTTAGAGTTCTCAACCAGTATTCAGGCGATCAGAAATACTAGAAGGTAGGTATGGGTCATATTTGGTGGAATGCGATAGGTGTTCTGGTTCCTCAGAAACAGTGTTACATCATACACTTGGACTTTTTTGTTTTTTAATATAACTATTTCTTCTTTTTCTTCTTTTTCTACTTTTCTCTTTTCCTTTTTTTTTTAATATATTTTTTTTCTTGTTTTTGTTTCTTTTTCAATCAATCACAACACAATATGGACTTTTATTTACGAGGCATTATTAGGGATGATGATGGTCAAGAGGAAGTTGCGTGGCTTATTTGGTGGAAGTGCCTATTCTCAGCACCGGAAGGAAATGGATAGGATAGGCGTATTTCTAACCTTTGACACTATTACCCTCCTTCAGCTGAGGACTCTATGAAGGATGGTTGTAACCATCCACCATAGTTATAGCTTTATTAAGACTCAATCTCTGTGTATCTGCCTTATTTGGTGACTCTCAAGAATTCACACAAAATATGCACACAGGAACAGAGAGTAAAAACTATGCGTAACTCTAAAGTATCATCATCTAATTATCCAAAACTTAAGAGTCCTTGCACTAGACTTAGCGCACCAGTAATCTCTCCACTTTCTTCTCATAATATGAGGTAGATATATTAGAAGATAGTATGCCTGACTCCCTATGAACTGTCCAAGGGTTCAGTAGACTTACAAATGCTCATTGGTTTCCTTTAAGGATCCAATAACAAATCTACGTGTACGTGAAATAAATGTACTGGATTCTAAACTTAAGAAATAATTCCAGAAGAAGAACCTCCAATAACAAAGGTATTTTGCTAGGGACTAACCCATTCAGCTCAATTTTTTTTTTTTATACTAACCTAAATGCATAAATACTTCCTAAAAAGCAAATGCACTCCCCCATGCCTAAATCCTACAATGTCCCCATTGTAAAATTAAAATAGGAGAAAGGAAAAATATCACCTGACACGGTCTGCTGGTTTGCCTCCCAACAAGCGCTGTATTTTCTGTCAGCAGCCAGACTAAGAAGGAACCTATAAGTCTGGTTCCAAACAGAAAAGTTTAGGCCCTAAGAAAATGCGTAACAGCGCAGGCCTAGAAAACAGGTAACCACGGTTGTTGGCAAGCTGATGATGCAATGTAATTCCAAATGCTTGCCAGAAGAAATGAAAACAGAAAATCTCGTTGGCTACTTGGGGTGGTTGTTGAACGTTTACGAATCGCTACGCTAACGTGTTCGATTTTGGAAAACCTGTCGTTGTAGTTGGAAAGCGAAGAATTCGTGTTCAACAAATAAAATTTATACCGAAATTAAAATTCCTGGTCGAACACAGGGAGGCGGACGTTTGATTTAAAAACTACGCATTTCTTTTTATTTGTCACAGAATAATTCAATTTAGAACTATCTAATTATTTACAATAAATAGAAGAGAGAGAGAGAGAGTAAGAGAGAAAGAGAATATTACACAGAAAAATCAAAATGAGATGTAGAATAAATAAGGAATTTTTCATTAAGGAGATTGTTCATTTCACTCTTACAACTACAAAGCATAAAATAATTACTCTAGAAAGCGATAAATTTACTCTAGAAAGCATTAAAAGAATGGAGGGAGAAATGTCCTCCTCGACAATTGCTTTGAGGATGAACAAAACTACACTAGAAAGCAGTAAATCTATACTAGAAAGCAGTAAAAAGAATAGGGAGAGAGAAATCCTCCTCGATGGTTGCTTGCAGGATGAGCCGGATGGGATGACGCCTAGATGAAGGAGAAGGAAGCAGGACGAAGCAGAAGAATGGGAACGAAGCAGCACGCCATCGTCGTCGCGGGATCCACTTCCGAAGGGGAACAAAATTGGACTTTATCTCACGAGAAGCATCCCGGGTGTGGGACAAGCTTCTCTTGAGCTTTGGAGGGGTAGAGAGGAGAAGGAAGGGATGAAAATTTCATAGGGGGTCTCCATTTATAGTTGCAAGGAGTGGGGGCAAAATGGACATTACAACTTCAAAACAATAAATGAGGGGTCTTTAGTGACGGATAAATCCATCACTAAAGCCCCAACGTGGGTGTAGCTTCCGTGCCCACACGCGCCTCCTCGGATGCCCGCTCATCAACGTACACGCACGTCCAACGATCCTTAGCCGTCCGATCGCGAGATCGGACGGCTTAAGTTGCGCCTTCTCCCACTGCATTGCGCGCCCACCAGCGCGTCCGATTGAGCATCCGCGCCGCGCATTCAATCGCGCGTCGGCGCTATTGGGCGCGCGCGGCCGTCCGATCTCCATCTGATACTCCACTCGCCCGATAGCTTGCGCCTGATTTGAGGCTCGCTGGACTCGATCCCGTGACCTCTACTTCACCCGCCACTTCATGTCCGCTATGCTATGCGGACGAAAAGGTCGCAAGGATGATTTTAAAGCACTGCTTCCACAGCCGTTGGATCGAGATCCAACGACGGAGAGGGGGCGGGTGCGCGGTCTTCATGAAATGTAGGTGGCCATTTGGGCGGCCGAGATGGCACCACGTGGTGCCATCTTGGCCATCCA
Organism: Thalassia testudinum; assembly: GCA_037157565.1. Lineage (NCBI taxonomy): Eukaryota > Viridiplantae > Streptophyta > Magnoliopsida > Alismatales > Hydrocharitaceae > Thalassia > Thalassia testudinum. The sequence continues at coordinate 217,282,270 of JAZHRO010000031.1, read as the reverse complement.
TCTTCTGGAAGTTGTAGATGGTGCCATGGATGCCGGATTGAATCGATTTTTGTGTCGTTGAGCTGCGATCGTCGATCTGAATTCATCCGTGCAGTCGGATTTGTCATCTGAAGTGAGAATTTTCACCATCCTGGCCCTTTATCTTCTAGGGTTCCCCGGTCACTATCTGATGCTATGGATGCCTGATTAGGGCGATCTTGGAGTCGTTGAACTCCAATCGTCTCCCTGATCACATCCATATGGTTGGATCTTTGATCCGAGGCCCCAATAAAATGTTTGCCCTGTCCAAGCACATAAAAGGAAACAATTAACCTCCATTTTATTCAAACTACTCTAAATGCAAGATGATGCATGTTATGTAATATTTATATCATGGAATGCAATCCTATGCTTAAGAACTTGCCTAAATAGACATTTTAAGTAGTGTAAATGTGTTTACATCAGAGGTCTAGGAATAAGAAAGGGAATATGAAAAGAGGCCTCCTGAAATGGAATAAGAAGAGGATAACAAGAATCCTTCAAAGCAGGATGGGTTTTAAAAGATATACACATAATTATTTCAAACCCTTGAATGGAGAGAGTAAAAGTACAAGCATCAATCCATACTCGCCATTCTACCCTAGGATGTACTGGCCTGATATAGTCTCCAGAAAGAATGTACATGAGCAGAGATCTGAGCCAAGGATCGGTTAGGGAGTATAAGGGTTGTTTGTAGTGTTGGAAGGTAATGGTTAAGTCCAATGAGGGCTTAGTTGGTGTTAGGTCCAATTCCAACAATGATTCAGATTGTGTACACTCCCTAATAGTTGTAGACAACTTCAAGTTATCCTGCCTAGCATTAATTATCAGAGTCGTATTTGAATCAAGGGTAAACTCCAAATTACAACCTTTTGATGGCAGGGTCAAAATGTAAGAATCATTATCATTCAACTCATCCCTAGATTCATTTGGTTCACTCAAATATTTATCGGGGTGTATCTGTGATTCATTAGGAGTTGGATCAGTATCCTCAATTATTTCTAAAGGTGGATCAGTTTTAATATTTTGGAGGAAGCCTATATCATTGAATTCGTCATTCTTCTCGAGGTATAAATCCTCAATTGACGTGTTTTGTTCCCGAGTGTCTCCCATAAACTTCTCATTATTTTGTTTGTCCTCTTCTAATATCAACTCCTATTTTGATGGAGGATGACTCTCAAAAGAAGGAAGGAATTTGGATTTAATCATATTATTTCTATATTCTGGAGGTAAATCCTCAAATGATAAATAATTCTCCTGTGATTGACTCCAGATTTTCAGTCTAGGTTCCTCAGTTGGGCATCCTCATCCTCTGAATTAGACTCTTCATATCCCTGAGAACAGAATTGATCATCCTCTATTCCCTTAGGGTCACCTTCATTAGGTGCATTTGAATCCTCAGAATATTGAATGGTAGGTGTTGATTCCCTAAGTAGAGGGTCAGGAGTAAGCTCACTAAAAGTAGAATGGGATTCCACCAAATAATTAATAGGGGAAGTGATAGGAATAATACAACCTTGACCGGAGTTGGTAGGGGTAAGGAGAATACTGTCGTTGGGGTCAAGGTCTTCAAGAGGTAGCATCTTCCCTTGCTTTTGACTGCAATATAATTCAGGTGGAAAATCACTGTGATCGTTATCCTGTAGTGGCCACATCTCATTGGGAGAGTCTAAGTGATAGCTACCTAAAATTGGATCCCTATTGTCATTAGGTTCCTCAGAATTATTTTCATGATCATGGTTTATTGGGTAGGGATCAGGATTATTGGGAAGCATGTTGCTAAGTTGTCTTATTTCCTCATTTAACTATTGACTATTCCTCAACATCTCTCCCATTGATTCCATTATTTCCTTTTGTTGTTTTTGCATTTCTATCATAAAAGTGCAGAGGCTACTATTATCAAGTTGGGGAGGATAGTCAATTTCAGGCTCTGGTTTCCTAGGGGTATTGGTCCAACCTCGATATGGAAAATCATGAAGGGTGGGAGGGTTGGGTGTTTGCATGGAAGTAGGGATTTCAGGATTGGAAAATCCCGCTCCTTGGCTTTGCTCAAAAGTGGGAGTTATCAAGCCAGTACTCCCAGGGTAAGAATGAGAATGATCCCATGAATTGTCAATGTACCCATCAAAGGATGGATATGCTCGAAGCATGGGATCCTGATTAAAAGATGGGAAGTATTAACTCTGATAATCTGAATGATAAGAGTAAGAGTAATCCATTTCTTTAAGCAAAACAATTTTAACTCTCTTAGGATTTAGCAAACATTCATAATATAAGCAGAAAACTTCCTAGAGAGTTCTATTATCAAAGCGAACGCAAATTCAATGGGATCTATTTTTAGTAGATTGTAGGTCTTAGAGTTATATGTTTAGTTGGTGGCCAAACAAGTTTTGCAAAAATTACGCTTCCTAGGCCAACCTTCGCTGGTGCTTATAACCTACTCGCAAGGGATGGAAGTCTCGAATTGAGCCTACACACGAGGAACCGAAGTAACTTGGTGGATAAGCTTGTTGATTTCCTACTAACTTCCCTTGTGGTGCAAAAAAGGAGAGGTAGAAATTTATCTAGTGACCTTATGTGAGGTGCACAGTGTCTCAAGTGTGCAAGCATACGATCGTGTTTTGATTTTTTGAAATTCCACAAACAGGATCCTTTTGCACATAATTTTTAGTCACATATTTTAAAGTCCAACCTCTTAATAGTCCCAATTTTTTTTTAAAGTAACCACTGAATTAATTTGATTCAAGCACATTAGTGGTCTTAGATTTAGGTTCAATGCATATGCAAGACAAGTAATTAATGCTCAAGAGAAGACATACCTTACTCTAGCTTTCTTCATGTAATGTATGAATGCAATGCAATAAAATAAACTAGATGCTGCTCATTCAGTCCTAGATGATCGTCCTATAGATATGCAGCTTCTAGCAGGCAGTTCAATTTTTTTTTTTTTAATAATAATAACAAGCATACCTAATCTAACTAACTGACCGAAATGCAGTTCAAAACAGTTCAAATAATCCTATAATGTAAATAAATGGGAAAACGCTCCCAAAAATATGCTCCCACATACAAGAGCGATAAGAAATGAAGTGGCACTAGGAACACATTCCCAAAAATACCCAACAATGGCCCAAAAGACAGTAATTTAAATTCTAATGTCTATCTAATTGAATCTAACTAAGACCTACTGCCTAAATCAGAAATAGGCTTCTCCGTAAGCCTATATGAATGGGATCAAGGCCCACGTGTTCCTGTTGTCATCCTCCAGCTAGCGTCAAGGTCCACCAAAAAGATTCTCTCCACCGTATGCGCCCGTCGCATTCGCCACGTGTTTTTGCACAGAAGAAAATCCACAGTTAGTAGTTCAGAAAAGCTTTTAAAATAGAATAAAAATAACATAAAATTCCCAAAAAATTAATAGGCATTTTTCCTCCCCGGCAACGACACCATTTGAAAGAGCGATCTTCATTTTCGTTGAAAACTTTATCATAAAATGATGTGTCGTTGTATTTAATTGCATGGAAGAAAATCACTTTTCAAAACATTTAAATTTTCAAAAACTAACCACGAAGAGTTAGGTTGTCTCCACAGGGAGGAATTAACCTAATAAATTCACGAGTTAAGGAATGCACAGTTCGAAAACTCTTCTGCAACTTTAATGCGAGGAAAATGTAGTTTTAATTGAACTTTGCAATTTCTTTAAAAGTTTAGGGGTGTTTATGCAATTTTCACGTCAGAAAGTAAGCCCCAAAAATATGTGTAAGATGCATGTGTACTGGCTTACCTTGTGAATTCAACTTTCATGCAATTCTAATTTGAAATTCAAGATAGAAACATGCACATAACACTAATAAAATAATTTCAAGAAAATCTAAGAGCATCAGTGCAATGTGGTCATAACAAAATATTAATATAACTTGACAATGGCATTGAATGTAATTTTTAATAGAGGTAAAAATAGAGGATCTCTTCTCTCTCCTCCTCGCGTGTGTGGCAGCGCACGGTTGGCCTCGAGAATCAACAGGGAGGTGCGGCTTGACGAGAGCTACCCAACGGTGGTAGTGGCATGGCCGACGGCGATCGGCGGAGGTGGCCGGAGATTGCTGCTATGGCTGCACGGATGCTATGAAGGTGCTGGAGGCTGCAACGTGCACTGACAGTTCTGGGTGGTGGTGTGCGCCTGTTGGTGAGGTGCGCTGGTGGTGGAGCGTGCAGGTGCGCACCTGGCATGGAGAGGCGAGACGGTGCTCTGCAGTTGGCGCCTGTGGGTGCGCTGCTGGATGTGCGCCTGTGAGAAGCTTGGTGCAGGTGCGGTGATGGTGCTACGCCTGAAGGCATAGGCGTGTTGTAGAGGATGGGCTTCGGGAGCTGCGGTGAGGTGCGCCTGCAGTGAGGCACATGGTTGGGAGCACCTGTGGGTGCGCTGCTGGTTGACGGTGGTAGGCACGTGGGTGGTGTGGCATGAGCGCCTGCAGCAGGGGGCGCTGGAGGGCTTGGTGTGCTAGAAAGGCAGGAAGGTGCGTGGTTGTGCGCTACGTGTGGCTGCAAGGGTGGCGTGTGCATGCGGTGGACTAGAGAACTATCTACAGGCAGTGCGGGAGCAGCCCTTTGGGAGTGCAAGGGCAGAGAGCCTGCGGGCTCTTGGGAGGGCGATGGCGTGGTGGCATGGCAAGGGCAGGAGGGGGTGGTGCTCCTTCTCCACAGTGTATACTCTCTCCACACTGGAGAGGAATGATATCCCCCCAGGGGGAGGAAGAAGAACCCGTCGATCCAGAAGCCAATCCTTTCCTTTGCTCCCTTCCTCTTCTTTTTAACTTCTCCATTGCGCCTCCGAGAGTTAAGGGATTTTCAAATCCCTTAACTATCTCTGGCTGGTGGCTGTTGAGGGTTCCCCAGAGAATGGGGAAAGGAACAGCTGCCGATGATTTGAAAAAGGGTAATTTATCCTTTTGCCCTCATTCATTTGCCAACTACTTTTCCTACACATAAAAAGAACATATTAAGTTATAGAATAAATGTAAACCTAAATCATGATGCATGAAAACCTTCTATAACTTAATATAGTTATTAACAAACCTAAAAGACATAATTAAAGTTACTTTGGCGTAATATTAGTCCATTAAAATGGACTCATCACTAAGCACTCCAATCCACACACAGTTTGGTTTAGTGCGCATAACTATCAAAATCTTGCAAAAGCATTTAAGTGTTCTTAAAAAGTCGCCTAGATTAGGAGCGGTCGGTCAACACAAGTTGATTTGGATGACTTCTTGACTTGGAGAGGTGGGAAATTCCCCTCGAAGATGCGTAATAACATATCATCTCCTCGGTGCTTGTTCCCTAGGATATTTACATATCCTACCAAGGGCACGTAAGCACCCTATGCTAGTTCTGATGCCACGGGCGGCATTATCATGGAATGTCGATTGGTAGGGTCTGGATTTAGCTACAGAACACCATGGGTGCGATTATCTAAAAATCTCGAAAGCCAGGGTTCTGGGGGTTGCCATGGGCGGTGCTATCACGAAGCATCGATTGCCAAGGACCTTTCGAGGATTGATGATGGGGATGAGGAATCCGATATAGACCATGGTGAGAAGCCAATCCGAAGCAAGAAATGAAAAGAAAAGAGAGAGAAAACTCTCCAAACAAATAAATCCTCTACCTCTCTTTTACAAAAAGATGGATTGCAAATTGAACCGAATGCTAAAATACCTTACAAGCACAAGTGCTTTAACTGCGGAGTCCAACAAACCTTAGGATAGTTCCTGTGGGCCTTAAAAACCTTCGCGGATGATCGAGGCTAGAGATGGTTAGGTCTGGATCTTGGTTGATACTTGAGTACCTCTAGGCCTATTGTCGGCATTCTAACCTAATCAAAATGAAAAGAAAAAGCACTCATCATAATTTATGAACATCAAAGGAATTCATGGTGTAGAACAGAAGTTAAAATCATAAAATTTGCTAAGGGACTAGCAAAAGCTAGCATGGGTGTATGATGGCAACACCATCATGAGCTCTAACTATCTCATTTTGACCTAGAAAAGAGAACAAAAGCTGCTACATAACCAAATGGAGGTCCTAACTCAATGAATAACCCTTCAAAAAGAAAAGTAAGAAATAAGGGGTAAAACTGTAATTTTACCCTTGCAGTGCAACAAAGGGGTTTCTCATGGGCTGAACACTGGTCAAATGGTCTTAGCAAGATAAAAAGTGGGTTGGTTCAAACAGGAAAGGGTTCATGTGAATTCTAAGAATTGAATGACTTCTTGTAACCCTAAAATAGACCCATTTAATTTAACAATGTTTTGGCTATGATAAAATTCACCTAAACCCTCTAAAATTCATGGAAAAATATTCTCTAGGATTTAGAACCTTTAATTTGGCCCTTAGAACTTATTTTGACCTAAATTGGTGTCTTAATCAAATGTTTACCCTAAATTAGGTTTTTGTGTAAATTTCCCAGTCAAACGTGGTCAAACCTAAAATCCAAATTTACCATTGGATTCCTTAGGTTTAAATTAGGTTTTTACCAAAATTTATACCTAAGGGGAATTCACCTTGACCTACTTTGCAAATAGGTCCAGCCTAATTACATTTCTAACCCTAACTTTTGAAAACCAATTGAAAACCCCCTAACTTCCTCCTCATTCTTTGCAATTGGGTCCCTCCACCATTACAGCGTAGGGAATTCTACTCCGGCGAGGTATCAAGGGAAAGAACTCCTTGATTCCTCAGGGAATCCCCTTCAAATTTGAAAGGGAGATTATCTAAGAAATCTCCAGTTTGAACACGATTAGAGGCTTGATTTGGCACCGAATCTCTCATGTGAATGCATGGTAGATTTTTGTCACCTTCGACCTTCAAACTCTAGTGAGGTTGCCATGCTTGGATGCTTGTCATCCAAGCACAAGACCTCTTCCCAGGGCTTATAAAAGCCTCCCCAAATCATTCCGCACCTCCTAAGCTTGAATTTGGCTTGAGACACCTCCTAATTCGTCTCTTCCCCCTCCGATCAACGACCTAGCAAGCCCCAGCAACTCTTCTCTCTCTCTCTCATCACTCTTCCACAATACCAGTGGCAGGGTCCCCTTTAGCCTCTTCATCTGCATTGAGCCATGCCAGCCGACATCTCTAAACCCCCTCGTCGTCACCGTCCTCCTCCGACTGGGTCCGTGTCCAACGACAGCAAACACGAGCCGGTCGCCATCCTTGCCCCCTTCATCCTTAGATTAGGTCAGATAATTCCTCTCTCCCCCTACTTCCTGTTCCCCCTCTTTATTTCTTAAACTATCCCTCGACGCCACAAGCCACCACCACCTTCTCCACCTCTGGCCAAACCTCTAGCGAGGTGTTCCCACCGCTCCATGCCTCCATCCACCTCGCCAACTACCTCATGAGTACTGCCACAGCTCACTAACCCTAAACCCTTATTCCAATCACCATGCCAAGCCCCTAGAATGCACCCCAAACACACCCACCTTTGCACCCACAGGGTGACCTAGGCACACACGCTCAGGCCACCCCATGCCACGCTGACCACCGTACCACCTTCGCCGTGTTCAGGCGAAGCTCCCTATGTGTTCTGACATGGCCGCAAGGCCATTTTCTTGCTGACAGATTTGAGGCATTCGCCACCATTGACGAAGCACGAAGCTTGCTTGGAAGCTTCATCCAAGACTCCAGACACCAAGCTCCAAGTCCTAGGTCGTGCATATTCCTTTTACACACATTCTCAGTGCAGTAATTGGTGCCAATGCCCATGCAGCTGCTGCAATTCGAGCCAACATCTGTTGCTGGCATTTGTGAAGGAAGGTGGGAAAACATAGTCCCACCTCGGAAATGTAGGAGTAGACATAGTGATATAAGTTGGAAAAGTCACAGAGGCTTATCTCCTCCTGACGATGGGGTAAGGTCCCATTCACCGTCACTGCCTCGTCTGTGACCCCACCACCTGCGGACTTGACTTTGACCTGTATACTCGATTAGCCTGCACTCCTCTCCCACCACGCATGTCGGTGGGCCTGGTTCCGAGCATGCATACTTGACCTGATAACCAGAGAAGGCTCTAGGAGAGCGATCCTAAGAGAGAAGGAAGAAGAGAGATTACGGGGGAGGGTACGGGTAGGTTTTGCTCTCAGGAGAAGAAGAGGGAGCCAAGGAAGGAATGGGCGGCAACCAGAGAAGCTAATGAAGGAGAAGGCACGATTGAAGGGGAGTTGAAGTCAGAGATAGAAGAAAGGGAGAAAGAAGAGGAAGAAGATGACAAGGGCCAAAGCAAAGAAAGAAGAAATCGCAGAAGGAAGAAGAAGAATAATCAAAGGAGGAAGAAGGTCGTCAAAGATAGAGAGTAGAAGAAAGAAAAGAAAGGAGAAGAAGGAGATCAGACAGAAGACAAAGAAGAGAAGCACTGTAGCAATTTCATATTTAAGACATCTGATTTACAAAATCAGATGCCCATAATTTTTGTGCTTCTATATACATTGACATTATATTTCTTGCATTATAACTCTGATTTTTCATTGCGTATTATATCAAATTTGAAAGTTTTGTTCTTGACTTTTAGACCCCAACTTGCTCCCTGTGTTCGACCTCAGATTTACAATTTCAAGTAATAAAATTTATTTGTTTTTGAGCAATTTCAACTATTCTACAACGGATTGATTTTACATTGATCTCGCTTCGCAAAATCACCCTCACACCCCGAGCCGCACAAGGTGAGCATCGTGCGTAAAGCAGCAGTGCAGTAACACATGCATGGGACCAAGGCAGCACAGCAGCGAAGCGGCATGAGCGACAGCGTGAACGTGCGCGTGGAGCTACGTGCATTAGCATCTGCGCTTGCGTAGCAATGCATGCAGGGAGTGATGCGACAGTAGCAGTGAGAACCAGCATGCGCCGGTGCATGCAAGCGCGACAGGGAAGGCGAGGCGCACGATAAGGAACGTGAGGCGCACAGAGTAGCTGGAGCATTGAAGGTGCGAGCTTAAGGGCGACACATGCGGCGGGCCTTCAGTGATGATTGCAGTTGTCACTGTTGACCTGAGGACTACTTTTGGCCTTCTCCCTCAATTATAAAAGGGCCTACCCCCCTCCACTTTTGCCAATGATCCACCTAAGAGATACCACCACCTTCTATAGCTCCAAGCAAGGTCTTGAAGTCGCTGAGCCACCAATGGAAGCTCCTCCACCGCCGTGGCTGCCACAACGTCGTCTTCTTCTTTGTTTTAGTTTGATTTTATGTGATAGTGTAGTACATGTTTTTCATTTGAAGCATTCATCAATATTTTGTTTATCATAACATTTGATAATTAATAGACTACATCTTTGATATATTATTCGCATCATGATTCTCTAACCTTATTCCCCCTCACTCTCTACCTCTCTACCTCTCTATCTCTCTCCCTCTCTCCCTATCTCTCTCTTTCTCATTCTCTCCTTTTCCATGCCATTCGAAAGCGATATTTTTGTGACACGAAAACGATTAGCGAAATTCAATATTTTGCCTCCCTGTGTTCGGCACTCGGACTAACATCAAATTATTTTTCTAAGTGAAATTGACGTCGTAAAATGTGTTACAACGAATAATTTTTACACAAACGCATCTGATGAATGTTAGGGATACCGACTTGAGGCCTCTGATGTAAACACATTTATTGAGGGTAAAATGCCTATTCGTGCATGTTCCTAGGCTTAGATTTGTGTTTCATGTTATAAATATTGCATAGCATGCATCATTCTACATTTAGAGTAGTTGTATAAAATTTAGGTTAATTGCATACCTTTTGTGGTTAGGAGAGAAGAATATTTATTTCAGAGTCTCAGATTGACGATCCGACCATACGGATCTGATCATAACGATGATCGGAGTCCATGCCTCTAAAATCACCTCGATCGTAGTCCTGTAGCACCATATGTAGTCTGAGGAAGATCAACGGCCAAGGGATTAGGAGGCATAATTCGGAGCTTCAAATGACAAATTCGGCTGCGTGGATGGGTTCGAGTTGACGATCGTAGCCTAATGGTGTGAAAATCGACTCAATCTGACCTCTGTAGCAGCCCCTACAATAAGAAGAAGATGGACGACCCAGACTGTGCTAAGTGGCACAGCCCAGGCCACCTAGCGCATGCACGTGGCACCGGACACGCGCAGCAACGTGGGTGCGTGCGTGCGCGCAGCCGTGCATGAGCACAACGCAACGCCATCGCATGGGCACACGCGCATGAGTGGCAAAGTGCAGGGGTGCATAGTGCCAATTATGCATGGGCTGGACCTACAGCGACACATGAGCTAGACTTACAGCGATCCTTGTAGCCGTCGGTAATTCATTGCATGGCAGCAAAGCTAGCTTTGCCCACTAGTTGGCATAAGCTACCTACAGCGACATTTCCAACGATGGCCTGCATGTCACTAGTGGTCCCATACCTATTTTTTCCTATTCTCCCCCACTATAAAAGGACCTACTCCCCCTCCCTTCCAAGCCATCTCTACCTACTCTACTCCTACCTACTCCCAAGCTCTAGCAAGCCTACCAACACTCCATTAGAGCGTGTTCTCAAGCTCCCAAGGTGCCTATTAGTGTAGCAAACCTTTGCCCCACCAAATACTCCTCGAACTTCCCATCCCCCTTCATAGGTCGCATTGGAGCCATCCTCCCACCTCCATTCCGGTAGCAGATCATCTTCGTCTTCTCACCTCCATTCCGAAGCCACGTCAAAGCTTTCCTCAACCTAATGTCCTCCTGCATCTCACCTCCATCATCCTTCTCCTCACCTCCTTCATCTGAGCTTCCACCAGGCGCCATCGTCTCGCCAAAATGCCGATTCGAGAGATTTCCTCTCACCCCCCTCTCTTTTTATGCTTTCATAGTTTATTGTAATTGACATTGAAAGTAATATATATCAGATTTGTTCCACATCACTATCTTGTGATTCATTTGCTCGTCTTTTATTTCCAAAACACAAAAAAATAACAAAACCCTAAAATACCAAAAGGAAACGACTCGAAGCGCGATTTTCATGTAAAGTAATCGTTGCCTCCCTATGTTTGACCTGGGGCTCCATTGGAGTTTCCATATAAATTTTTTCTGATCGACATGTTTTGCAACTACGACGACGGGTTACTCGTAACCTTGTTTTCTAACTCATGAAACACGCCCGACCATTTTGGTGCTGTTGCCGGGAATGCAACGGAGTTTACTTTATTGTTTATTGCATTTCTTTGCATTTACATAGCACTAACCCTACTTGTCTTTGATCTATTGTCATGCAGGTACCCTAGCATGGAGATCCAAGTGCGATAGACTAGAGTAAAGTGCGGGTAGAGTGTTTTGTAAGTGTCCCCCACACCACCCCCACCTTAGTTTTCCTTCCATAACCTAATATCTCAAACCCAAATCAACTTAGGTGCTTTTTATAAACCCTAGGATAGTCCTAGCTATTTGTTTGCCTCCTCTGCTCACCTCGCCATCCACATAAATAAAAAGATAACAATAAAAAAAAAAGTGTTATCTGATTGTGGGATTTTCTGAAAGCTACACACTTAACACCCACAACTTCTTATCCTATGGCATACAATCACTTTGATTCTACCATTAAACCAGGATCTGACCTGTGGACCTAGTACACTTTAACTAAATACACATAAGTGAGTAGAAATCAGAATATGTTAAGCATTCTTGTGTGCCTTAACTAAGTGGTGCAATAGGCCAATTGATTAAACTATTTGGGCCACACCACTTAAGATAAAAGTGATTCATCAAGTAGCTTGCCACTTAAGATTGATTTTTAGGACTGAACTAGGCACTCCACATTTTATTTATAATTTTTAAAGGAATATGTCTACACCAGTGCTTTGAAAACTTGGAGTGTTCTACTGAACCTTGATTGAATATACCTAAAGATTAAACCCTAAAAGACACATCATCAAATAACCTTGTTTGCAAACCCTGGTTGTGCACACACACACATTTTAACTGATCATTAAGGGCACAACCCATCTAAAGGGCCAATCACATTCTTGAAGTGCCATTGTCCCAAGCCTAACAAAAATTGATTAGACATTGGCCCTAATGATTGGTTCATTCGTCGGGATCAAGATTGAGATTGTTCATGATTAACCTGCTTATACTAATCAATCTGATGTCTAGCTAGGGGCGTAGCGTCAAACGACCGTGACTGGGGGGTACACTAGGAAATAGAGGTTCAAGTCAAAGGAAGAACCTTCTCCCCAGTCCCTCTTAACTGGTTGGATTGCTTAGACATAAGTAGAGCAAATCGTCCATAATCGTAGGATGGATTCTGAGAGTCTGTAGACCTTTAGGCTACCCAACCAAAGGACAGGCTTGTATTTTTGTACTGTAGGGCTCCTTTCTCTTCTGATTTCTCTCCTTACTCCACAATGTATCCTTCTACTTCTTACACGCATTTCCCATCCTATCCTCCTACTACCACTTATCCGCAAGATGATTACTATCCCGACTTTACTTGAAATTACCCATCCACTAGTCAAGATGACTTTGATTGGGGATATGAATCCGAACCTCAGTTTCTAGGGCCTAACCCTGGACAACAAGACTATGATTATTATCCTTCCCAGAGCTATAATGATTATGGATCTCCATCCTTTGATGACCAAACCAACTAGATCTACAATCTAGAAGGATATCATGATTATAACACCTACCCTCCCCAGTATTCCACTGAATATAAGTCGCCACCATCCTTTGAACAACCTAGAACGACCTACTTTCAGGGAGGGACACGAGAACCTCGACATCTTGACTCCCCTAGATTCAACCCAAACCCACCAAAACTTGAATCGAACCAGTCGGTTTAGGTGAACCAGATCCAAGATAGAGTGTTGGCTAATTTGAGGAACACCATACAATCTTTAGAAGCCCAGCCAACACCATGCACTGAAGCACTGGAGACTATGATCAAAATGATTGATGAACTTAATAGTTCTCTATTGGATTTGCTCCAAAGTGTTAGGGATAGGGACTTGGGTGACTTTCTTCTTAGGAAATTGTCGAGGTTGAGGATGAAATTTGTGGTTGCACTAGTCAAATCTTGGGATGATTCTCAAGATGAACCCTCTTCAGGAGAGCCAATGTTTGAACCCGCTCAGGCACCTGTCGGGGGGGATACATATTCAGAGATTGGAGATGACCAGATTGGTCTAGAGCAACCCTTTGAGGATAAACCGATTGATTCACCCAAGATCCCCAAGTCTAGAGCAACCCTCTGAGGAATTCCCTTCCTTCTAAAGCCAATCAAATTCGCTGGTGTGAACCCAATCTCTCGTGCGAACGCACGAGAGATGTGGGTATCTTTCTTCCTTCCAACTCCGGCGAACCGGCTGACCTAATTGCGCGTCTTTCACGCTCTGATAGGAGCGGCCAGCACCTATAAAACACCCCTCGGACCCGGCCACTCATCTTAAGCTTGATTTTGACGGAGATCCCCTCCAAATTTCTTCTCTCCCATCTCCGGCCAAACGACCCACAAGCTCCGGCGACCGCTTTCCCTCCTTCTCGTCACTCTGCTGCCATACCAGCAGCAGAGTCCTCTCCGCCTCTTCCTCCCGCGGCACGCTGTACCCTGCGCGCAAGCTCCTGACCTCATCTTCGTCGCCGCTTCCTCCCCCAGGGTCTTTCTTCCCCGACGACGGCAGTCACGAGCCGTCCTCTCCACTGCCTCCCTTCACTCCAGACAACCCCAGATACGTTCTCCATCCTCTCCTCTCTCTTTTCCCCCTGTTATCTCCCTTGATCGACCCTCGACAGACGCTAACCACCTCCATCGTCTTCGCCTCCGACCGCACTCCGGCGAGCCGCCCACACCACTCCAGCCCTCCACACGGCTCGCCAACCACCTCGGAAGCTCCGCCTCACCTCCAGGAACACACTCCACCCGCCCACACCACTCCAGCCCTCCACAACCACCCCCCGACCAACCCACCATCTCCGGCCACAGGTTGACCTAGGCACGCACGCCTAGGCCGACCTGCGGCCTGCTGCACTGCCCACCGCCTTCGCCGTGCCACGGCGAAGGTCTCCATCTATTCTGATTTGGCCGAGAGGCGCGTTTTGTGTACGACAGGATTCGAGCTGCTGCCGCCATGGACGACCTCTGATGAAGCTCCCGCGAAGCTCCAGGCACCCGGTCTTCCAGACTACAGGTTCTGTATACGAACGCAAGTGTCACGAGGTGAACGAATCCAGCCGAGGAGCGCTAGCAGAGCCAGCAGCTGCGGGGCAATCGCACGACGAGGTTTCTGCAGGCGCGCGTGAAGGCGAGACCAGATAGTCCCACATCGTGGGATTGCAACCGGCAGGTACCGTATAAGTTGATTTTACGCTTTATTCTTATCGCCTCGAAAGCACAGGGGTGAGGTCCCTCACTGACCCCACCCGCCTCGTCCGCGGCCTGACCACGCGGACCTGGCGGATCCGACCCGACCTAGACCTACGCACTCCTCGCGCATCACACACCTACAGGTGCGCCTGGTCCCGGGTACGATCCGACCCGATTGAGACTGTGGCTCTGGTAGAGCGGTTAGAGTGAATTGCTTGAGAGAGAGACACGCACGGGTAGAGGGAGAGGGGTTAGGTTTTGTTCCCCTGTGCAGGCAGGCTGATTGCAGGAGAAGGACGTGGCCGTTGCAGAAGAAAGGACAAGCAAGACAAAGAAGAAGAAGACAAAGAAGAAAGGAGAAGCAAGACAGAAGAAGAAGAAAGAAAGAAGTCTTCGCAGGAGAAGAAGAAGAAGGACAAGGGAAGATCGCAGGAGAAGAAGAAGAAGGACAAGGGAAGATGGCAAAGAGATCCGAAAGGCAAAGCAGAAGAAGAAAAAGAGAAAGAAAGATCACATTTAAGACGTCTGATACATAAATCAGACGTCTAATTCTATTTTTTTTACATCTTTCTTAAAAACTCTTTGAATCAATTATATTTGCATTAAACAGTTGTATTCTTGGGTTTTACAAAGTACTGAGTTTGCTCCCTGTGTTCGACCTCGGATACTCTAGTTGTTCGAGTAATAAAATTATTTGTTTAAACGTTTTGTCAGTTCTACTGCAACGTAATACGCCTTTAAATCCGCACAGAAACGTTGACAACATTTTGGCGCCGTTGCCGAGGAGCAACGGGCACTTGTGAAGCTTTTGAGTACAACTTTTCTATTTAATATCTGACTTAACTTCTCTTTTGTTGTGTTCAAACAGGGAAAGCAAAACAAAAAGGAAAGAATAGCAACTGCACAACAGACTGGAGCAGGTAATCTCCATAAGCCCTCCCCCTTAACCCTCTCACAATCTAAAAGACAAAAAAAAAAAAGAAGTCAACTTAGGGCTACCTGTCTCATATTTAGTAACTCATCAAGTTGCCTGATTTTCATTTCAACATATTTTTGTCTGTCATCCAACTAAGGCAACTAGGGCTAAAACTTTCTTGATTGAGCCCTAGGTGCTAAATTCTAAGGCAACTAAATTGGACCCATTAGAGCCAAGTTAGGATTGCAAAGCTAGGGTTTTTAGAGACACATCTTCTCTAAAACAAAGAAACAAACTTTCCAAAAAGAAGTGTGCCTAAACCGTGTTTGAAAAAATTTATACAAGAGGAACCCTAAGCAAATCAGGCTGATAATTCATTTGAATCATAAAAGGAAGGACCTAAAAGCTCTCAAAGGTGAAGTTGATCCCTCGGGTCAACCAACCTTAATATTAGGTCACTTTTTGCACTCAAAATACTTAAAAGTTCAAGTGGAACATTAAGCACCTTGATCTTAAAATAAAAAAAGGTAGACTTAAGAGGTCAAGATCCCCATTCTGGTCTACCTGGAACCGCAGTGACAAGAGAGGTCGGGTGGGGGAAACCCTGTAACCCGTAGGGACGCTCTACCGTGTAGGGGTCTTTGCGGGACTCTCCCTCTCTGGCTGCCCAGGTATTTCTCAGGTGGAAGATCTTCTGATCCAGGGGTCCATCTGCCCCGAACCTCTATAGTCACCCAACAATTCTTGGGTGTCTTGATTGGGTCCAGCACCTTCTAATCTCATCACATCTTCTGGTGCATGTTTGGTAGGAGGTCCTTAAGACCACCTTTAAGACCTCCTCTAGAAATTCATTCTCGCCGAGGCCAAGCCTCGACGCCCTTGTTTGTGCAGCAACCCCACCACATAAATCTTTCATCTGATTCAGACCCTGATTCTCCTTCTTCTCCCATCATGGCACAACCCATTGAAGAGGAGAATAACCTTGAACACCAACTTCAACGCTTGAACGATCTCTTTCAGAACTTTGTAAACCCACCACAGCGACCTATGATGCGAGATCACTATAATCCCGCTGCGGTGGCAATTGAACCCCGAGTACGAATCCCAATTGGAGGACCCGATTCTGATCTAAAGCCCAATATGATTCATGCCATACCAAAGTTCCATGGGCTTAACTCTGAGGATCCATTCCAACACATTAAACAACTCAAGCATCTGGCCCAGACTTTCGGGTCAGATGTACAAAACCGGGATATCCTACTCATGAAAATGTTTTCGTTCTCCCTCTTGGACAAGGCCGCGCACTGGTATCAGACTCAGACCCGCCCGATCAACACTTGGGAGGAATTACAGTCCAAATTTTTGAAAAAATTCTTCCCTGTTGGCCGGACGAATGCCTTGCGCCACCAGATCACTCATTTCACTCAACAACAGGGAGAACCTCTTCACGAAGCTTGGGATCGATTCCTAGATCTCATGCGAAAATGTCCCCATCACGGAGTTCCTAAGTGGGAACAAGTCCAGTCTTTTTACCAGGGACTCCGTGAGGATATTCGTCTAATCGTCAATGCAACATGTGGAGGAAACATCATGGGCCAACACGAGGACACGGTGTGGGAGATTCTCGAAAATATGTGCGAGAACTCCATAAACAATGACTCCTTGGGCTTATTCGACAGGACGAATGCCCGCGCATCGACGAATCTAAGAGGGACACATGAGACGCAGGACCTGTCCACTTCTGTTGACTTGGAATTGATGGCCAGTCGGTTGGACAAGGTCTCTATCATAGAAAAGAAGGTGGATGAGCTAACTCGACATTTGCAGCAAGCCACCTCTGCACAAAACTCTTTTGCACGACCTCCTCTGGCAAGGGAAACAGTGCAAAACATCTATCACCAACCTGCCAAGGGGATGAGCCCCTATCCACAATCTGAACCCTCGTATTCTGACTTTCCTGAGGTTTCTCAGAACTGCGAGGACCTCAACGCCATCCAGAACGACCCATACTCCAATACCTACAACCCTGAATGGTGAAATCATCCTAACTTTCAGTGGGCGGGAAACTCTCAAAAACCACCATATTAACCCCGCCCACAAGCTCCTCGTCCATATCAGCCGCCTCAGCCTCGGCCCAATCCCACCTACCAATCTGGGCAAAATCGGGATCAATTGACTCTTATCCTTCAAACGCTGGCTGACATTCAAAAAACGAATGCGGCAATGCAACAACAGCACAAGGACGAGATCACAGAGGTTCGCAACCAACTGGCCCAGATGGCAAATTCTCGCCAACCTGGCACCCTTCCTTCGCAACCTCTGCCCAACCCAAATAATGTGCCGACCCAGAGGCGCATTATGAATCCAAATTCAGGCCACGCACATTTGATTTATCAGGCCCCTGCTACTCCATCACCAGACAGGATGGAGGCTTCTACATCTTATGCAGAATTTCAGCAGCAGCCACCTCTCCTACCTAACCCAAACCAAAGTCAGGCTGGATTAAACTCTGTAACAACACGTAGTGGTAAAACAACACAAGACCCACATTATCTGAACCACTCCAAGCCTGATAATCGCCAAGACCCTAGGGTAGTCATCCAAGATACTACTGTCCCAGATCAAGAACCTGGACCTATCCTAGAGGAACCAGCTAGGATCCCATTTCCTGAGGCCTTGACCAAAGGAAAAAGGACAACCAAACCTGTGGCTCCTGAGGAGGATCTGGTCAAGCTCTTTGAACAGGTCCAGATAAACATCCCGTTGATGGATGCAATCCACCACATACCGGCTTACGCAAGATTCTTGAAAGACATATGTACACCTAAACGTAAGCCGCGAACCAAGGATGGGAATCCGATTGTACTGTCAGAGTAAGCCAGCTCTGTCATCCTGAGCAAACTCCCACCCAAGGCTAAAGACCCAGGAACCCCCTTGATTTCTTGTAAAATTGGTGAAACCCAACTTGATAGAGCCCTACTAGACCTAGGTGCCTCCATAAATTTAATACCTACATCCCTCCTTGACCACCTTGAAGAATCTGAACTTAAACCCACTGAGGTGACATTGCAGTTAGCTGATCGATCCATCAAGTCACCCAAAGGAATACTCGAGGATGTCATTGTTAGGGTACGAGATTTTTATTTCCCAGTGGACTTCATAGTACTGGACATGGATGCACCTAAGAACCCAAGGGACACACCAATCATATTAGGGAGACCCTTTCTGGCCACTGCTAGGGCCAATATAAACTGCGAAGAGGGCCAGATAGAATTAAAATTTGGGAATCAAAATCTGAAGATCGACATTTTCAAAGCCCAACAAGGGATTAATTGCGGGGTTATAGAGGAAATTTGTGATGTCAAAACCGTGGTTGATGAACTGCACATAGAGGACAACCTGATTATTTCTGATCAACCACTAGAAAATCAAAAACCGCTAACAGAGGAGTGCGAACACAATCTAGACACACCTGTGACTCCTACCATTGCTCCCGATACAAACCCTGAACCACCCGCTGCTGCTGACAATCCTGTCATGGAACTCAAGCCCCTTCCTGAACATCTAAAATATGTCTTTTTGGATTCAAATCAAACGTTTCCTGTGATTATCAATTCTCGACTCACACCTGACCAGGAACTCCGTTTGATTTCTGTTCTCCAGCAACATCGTAGAGCCATTGGATGGACTTTAGATGATTTGACTGGTATAAGCCCTTCATACTGCACGCATCGAATCTATACAGAAGAAGGCTCACGACCTTCAAGAGAAATGCAAAGGCGACTAAACCCGAACCTACAGGAGGTCGTGAAAAAGGAGATCATTAAGTGGTTAGATGCAGGGATCATCTACCCGATCTCCGACAGTCGTTGGGTGAGTCCAACACAAGTGGTACCTAAGAAGGCAGGACTTACCATCATCACGACAGAAACCGGGGAAGTCATTCCTACCCGAATAGCTAATTCTTGGAGAGTCTGCATTGATTACAGAAGACTAAATTCCTCCACGAAGAAGGATCATTTCCCACTACCGTTTATTGATCAGATCCTCGAGAAACTAGCGGGAAGTAGATTCTTCTGCTTTCTTGACGGGTACTCCGGTTACAATCAGGTGGCAATCCATCCAGAGGACCAAGAAAAGACCACATTCACCTGCCCCTTCGGGACATACGCGTTTCGAAGGATGCCGTTCGGTCTCTGCAATGCACCTGCAACTTTTCAGCGGTGCATGCTTGCCATATTCTCAGATATGGTAGGTGACTATCTGGAAGTCTTCATGGATGACTTTTCAGTTTTTGGACAATCATTTGACGATTGCCTCCAACACTTGGTCCATATACTCAGGCGGAGCATCGAGGTGAATTTGGTTCTTTCCTGGGAAAAGAGCCATTTCATGGTGCCTGAGGGAATTGTCCTGGGACATTTAATCTCAGAGAAAGGCATCCAAGTGGATCGAGCTAAGGTTAACCTGATTTCCAAGCTCCCTATGCCTAGCTCGATTAAGGACATCCGATCTTTTTTGGGGCACGTTGGTTTCTACCGTCGATTCATCCCTGATTTCTCCAAAATCGCGCGCCCCCTGACCAATCTACTGTCCAAGGATGTGCCTTTCGGAATTTCCAAGGAATGTACTCAAGCATTTGAGATCTTACGTGACTGAGTCACCCAAGCCCCAATCCTACAGTCCCCTGATTGGTCTCAACCCTTTGAGATCATGTGCGATGCATCTGACTTCGCTGTAGGAGCGATTTTGGGGCAGAAAATTGACGGGAAACCTGTGGTCATTTACTACGCCAGCAAAACACTGGATGAGGCTCAGCGTAACTATACGGTTACTGAGAAAGAGCTGCTGGCCGTAGTATTTGCCCTGGAAAAATTCAGATCATACCTTCTGGGTTCCCGTGTTATCATATACTCGGATCACACAGCTGTGAGGCATCTCCTAGCCAAGAAGGACGCGAAACCTCGATTAATCCGCTGGATCTTGCTGTTGCAAGAATTTGACATCGAGATTCGCGACAAGGCGGGAAAGCACAATGTGGTAGCTGATCATTTATCCCACCTTCCTCCTGAAATTATTGATCCATCCGGACCTATTACAGAACATTTTCCTGATGAGCACCTCCTGACTATCAGTACAAGTCTTCCATGGTTCGCCGATATTGTTAATTACCTGGCATCACATCAGATTCCGCCCGATTGGCCGAAGGCCAAAAAGGACAAATTGCGTTCCGATGCCAAGTATTACCTATGGGAAGACCCGTATCTCTTCCGCATTGGTGCTGATCAGATAATCCGACGATGCGTCACGGAAGTGGAAATCAAAGACATACTCTCATTTTGCCATGACCAGGCATGCGGTGGAGATTTTTCAGGACATAAAACCGCATCGAAAGTCCTCCAGTGTGGTTTCTACTGGCCCACAATTTTCAAAGATGCATACAATCACTGTAAGGCATGTTCCCGTTGCCAAACTCTAGGCAACATGAGCCATAGAGACATGATGCCTCTACAGCCGATCTTGGTATGCGAAATTTTTGATATTTGGGGGATTGATTTCATGGGACCCTTTCCTACCTCGGATGGCTTCGAATACATTTTACTCGCGGTTGATTATGTTTCCAAGTGGATAGAAGCCATTCCGACCCGAACCAACAATCATAAAGCCGTTATAAAATTCCTTCATCAAAACATTTTCTCAAGGTTCGGGATTCCGCGTGCTATAATTTCCGACGGAGGGACCCATTTTACAAACGCTCAGTTCAAGTCACTGATGATCAAATACAGGGTGTCACACCGAATCTCTACTCCTTACCACCCCCAAACTAATGGTCTAGCTGAGCTATCTAACCGAGAGATCAAGAAGATCCTTCAGGTTACTGTTCGACCTGATAGAAAAGATTGGTCTTCTCGGCTTCCGGAAGCATTGTGGGCCTATAGGACTGCCCACAAGACCCAATTAGGAATGTATCCCTTCAGACTAGTGTACGGGAAGGCATGTCACCTCCCCGTCGAATTGGAGCATAAAGCCTATTGGGCAGTACGGACCTGTAATCTCGACCTTTCTAAGGCTGGAACCCACAAAAGATTTCAAATGAGCGAGATCGATGAATTACGCCACGACGCATATGAGAACTCGCGAATTTACAAAGAACGGGTTAAAGCTTTTCACGACAAACACATTTCTAGAAAGGTCTTTCATCCTGGTCAAAAAGTTTTACTCTTTGATGCTCGACTCAAACTATTCCCAGGAAAGCTAAGATCCAAGTGGGTCGGACCCTACCTAGTCCGCCAAATCTTCGGAAATGGAGCTATTGAAATCAGCCCACTCAGCCACGATTCTGAACCATTTGTCGTGAATGGGCAGAGACTCAAGCCGTTCATTGACATGACCGATATAGATTTGACTGAGTCATCCTTTACCCTCCTTTCCTCTTGAGCTCATTACGCCCAGCCGATGGCGTAAAACTCAGCGCTTAATGGGAGGCAACCCGTCATTCTTTGAAAACCCAGAAACCGTTTCTGACATTGCTATGCGGAACTCATATTGCACTTTAGGGTTCATCCATTAGAACAGCCGACTTCACCTCAGGTATATCTACCCGAGATTAGAAATCGTTCGCAACAAGTCGCTTCGACCCATTCACTCACCACACACCTGTCCTAACACATGAACTAAGCTGAATTCGAACCCACCTAATTTACAATGGGGACATTGCAAATCTTAGGCATGGGGGGTATGAAAGTGCAAAATGTCAGAAAATTCATATCAAGAAAGGGTTTCATTCATAAAAAAAAAAAAAAAAAAAAAAAAAAAAAAAGGACTTGATAGAGGGGAGGAACAATTCTGGGTCATATAAATGAGAGGAGGAAAAGAAAGAAAAATGACAAAAAGAGCAAAAATAAAGAAAGGAGCACAAAAGGAAAAGACAAAGAAAAAGTCATTAGTAAAAGATTAAGGGGTTAACTGAAGTTCTAGACCGAGTCAAGAAAAAGAAAAGAAAAAGGCTACAGAGATATAACAAGAGATTAGCGGGAACGCTGGTCTTAGGCCTCTTGGGCTAGATTTTTAGCTTAAAAATTCACGTATCCGTTAAAATCTGGACAATCCTCAAGAGGGTGAGGAAAATGCGAAGCTTAAGTATTAGGTCTAAGGCTTAGGAAGTATTCGGCCTCGTTAACTGACCTCCGGTTTGCAGGATTCGGTAACCTAAGCACCCAAATTCACACACAGTCTGGTTCAGTGCGCATAAATATTCAAAACACGCAAGAGCGTTTAATATTCTGAAAAAGTCACCTAGATTAGGAGCGGCCAATCAACACAAGTTGATTTGGACAAGTTCCAAGCGCGGAGAGGCGGGAAATTCCCCTCGAAGATGCGTAACAACATATCGTCTCCTCGGTGCTTGTCTCTTAGGATATTTAAATATCCTACTGGGGGCATGTAAGCACTCTGCTGGTTCAGATACCATGGGTGGCATTATCACGAAATGTCGATCGCCAGGGTCTGAATTCGGCCACGGAACGCCATGGGCGGGATTATCTCGAAATCTCGAAAGCCAGGGTTCCGGGGGTTGCCATGGGCGGGATTATCTCGAAATCTCGAAAGCCAGGGACCCTTGAGGATTGATGATGGGGACGAGGAATCCGATACAGACCGTGTTGAGAAGCTAATCCGAAGCTAGAAATAAAAAGAAAAGAGAGGGAAAAGCTCTCCAAACAAATAAATCCTCTATCTCTCTCTTACAAAAAAAAAAAAAAAACGCACTGCAAACTGAGCGTAGGCTAAAAATGTCTCAAGCACGGGTGCTTTAACCGCAGAGTCCAACAAACCCTAGGATAGTTTTTGTGGGCCGTAGAAACCTTTGCGAAGGACTGAGGCTAAAGCAGAACAGGTCCAGATTTTGGTTGGTACTTGAGTACCTCTAGGCCTATTGTCGGCATTCCTACCTAATCACAAAAGAAGCACTTATCATAACTAAGGACACTTTGGGTCTAGAATGGAAGTTAAAACTTTGAAATTTTGCTAAGGGACTAGCAAAAGCTAGGCATGGGGGTATGATGAGAGCCTCATCATGAGCCATAACTAGCTCATTTTGACCTAATAAAGAAGACAAAAGCTCCTACATAACCTAGAAGAAGGCTTAACTAAAGGAACAAGTGCTCTGAGAAGAAAACATGAAATAAAGGTTAAAACTGCAATTTTGCCATTGCAGTAGATAAACAGGATTTCTTAGAGGCAAAACATGGGTCAAATGGTCTAAATGAGATAAAAAGTGGGTTGAGTCAAGCAGAAATGGGTTCATGTGCAATCTAAGAACTAAAAGACACTTGGTAACCCTAAAACAGACCCGCTTAAATTAACAAGGTTTCGGTCAGAACAAAAAGCAAGTAAACCCTCTACAAATCATGAAAAAACATACTCTAGGGTTTAGAACACTTAATTTGACCTTTGGAACCTAGTTTGACCTAGATTAGGGTCATAGCTCTTCAATTAACCTAATTTGGGTTTTTACGCAAAATATCCAGTCAAACAAGGTCAAACCTGAAATCTAACTTCTCCATTGGATTCCTTAGGTCCAAATTAGGTTTGTACCAAAATTTGGACCTAAGGAGGGGTCATCTTGACCTACTTTGCAATTTAGTACACCCAAATCACAAAGAGGTCCCTATCTTTTGAATATCCTTGCAGAGAGCCCCCTAGGTTCCTCGCCTTCTTTGCAAACCGGTCCTGCCGCCATTGCTAGGGCAGAACCGAGCTCCGACGAAGTTTCGAGAGAGATGGCTCTCTAATTCCTCAGAGATTCTCTCCCAGAAATGGAAGGGAGATTCTCTGAGGAATTCCCTTCCTTCTAAAGCCAATCAAATTCGCTGGTGTGAACCCAATCTCTCGTGCGAATGCACGAGAGATGTGGGTATCTTTCTTCCTTCCAACTCCGGCGAACCGGCTGACCTAATTGCGCGTCTTTCACGCTCTGATAGGAGCGGCCAGCACCTATAAAACACCCCTCGGACCCGGCCACTCATCTTAAGCTTGATTTTGACGGAGATCCCCTCCAAATTTCTTCTCTCCCATCTCCGGCCAAACGACCCACAAGCTCCGGCGACCGCTTTCCCTCCTTCTCGTCACTCTGCTGCCATACCAGCAGCAGAGTCCTCTCCGCCTCTTCCTCCCGCGGCGTGCTGTACCCTGCGCGCAAGCTCCTGACCTCATCTTCGTCGCCGCTTCCTCCCCCAGGGTCTTTCTTCCCCGACGACGGCAGTCACGAGCCGTCCTCTCCACTGCCTCCCTTCACTCCAGACAACCCCAGATACGTTCTCCATCCTCTCCTCTCTCTTTTCCCCCTGTTATCTCCCTTGATCGACCCTTGACAGACGCTAACTACCTCCATCGTCTTCGCCTCCGACCGCACTCCGGCGAGCCGCCCACACCACTCCAGCCCTCCACACGGCTCGCCAACCACCTCGGAAGCTCCACCTCACCTCCAGGAACACACTCCACCCGCCCACACCACTCCAACCCTCCACAACCACCCCCCGACCAACCCACCATCTCCGGCCACAGGTTGACCTAGGCACGCACGCCTAGGCCGACCTGCGGCCTGCTGCACTACCCACCGCCTTCGCCGTGCCACGGCGAAGGTCTCCATCTATTCTGATTTGGCCGAGAGGCACGTTTTGTGTACGACAGGATTCGAGCTGCTGCCGCCATGGACGACCTCTGATGAAGCTCCCGCGAAGCTCCAGGCACCCGGTCTTCCAGACTACAGGTTCTGTATACGAACGCAAGTGTCGCGAGGTGAACGAATCCAGCCGAGGAGCGCTAGCAGAGCCAGCAGCTGCGGGGCAATCGCACGACGAGGTTTCTGCAGGCGCGCGTGAAGGCGAGACCAGATAGTCCCACATCGTGGGATTGCAACCGGCAGGTACCGTATAAGTTGATTTTACGCTTTATTCTTATCGCCTCGAAAGCACAGGGGTGAGGTCCCTCACTGACCCCACCCGCCTCGTCCGCGGCCTGACCACGCGGACCTGGCGGATCCGACCCGACCTAGACCTACGCACTCCTCGCGCATCACACACCTGCAGGTGCGCCTGGTCCCGGGTACGATCCGACCCGATTGAGACTGTGGCTCTGGTAGAGCGGTTAGAGTGAATTGCTTGAGAGAGAGACACGCGCGGGTAGAGGGAGAAGGGTTAGGTTTTGTTCCCCTGTGCAGGCAGGCTGATTGCAAGAGAAGGACGTGGCCGTTGCAGAAGAAAGGAGAAGCAAGACAAAGAAGAAGAAGACAAAGAAGAAAGGAGAAGCAAGACAGAAGAAGAAGAAAGAAAGAAGTCTTCGCAGGAGAAGAAGAAGAAGGACAAGGGAAGATCGCAGGAGAAGAAGAAGAAGGACAAGGGAAGATGGCAAAGAGATCCGAAAGGCAAAGCAGAAGAAGAAAAAGAGAAAGAAAGATCACATTTAAGACGTCTGATACATAAATCAGACGTCTAATTCTATTTTTTTTACATCTTTCTTAAAAACTCTTTGAATCAATTATATTTGCATTAAACAGTTGTATTCTTGGGTTTTACAAAGTACTGAGTTTGCTCCCTGTGTTCGACCTCGGATACTCTAGTTGTTCGAGTAATAAAATTATTTGTTTAAACGTTTTGTCGGTTCTACTGCAACGTAATACGCCTTTAAATCCGCACAGAAACGTTGACAACATCAGGCATACTATCTTCTAAGAGATCCACCTCATATTTGTGAGAAGAAAGTAGAGAGATTACTGGAGCGCTATGTCTAGTGCAAGGACTCTTAAGTTTTGGATAATTAGATGATGATACTTCAGAGTTAGGCATAGTTTTCACTCTCTGTTACTGTGTGCGTACTTTGTGTGAATTCCTGAGAGTCACCAAATAAGGCAGATACAAAGAGATGGAGTCTTAATAAAGCTATGACTTTGGTCGATGGTTATGGCCGTCCTTCATAGAATCCTCGGCTGAAGGAGGGTAATAGTGTCAAAGGTCAGAAATGCACCTGTCCTATCCATTCCTTCCCGATGCCGAGAATAGGCACTTCCACAAAATAAGCCATACAACATTCTCTTGACCATCATCATCCCTAATAATGCCTCATAAATAAAAGTCTGTGTCATATTATGTTGATTTAAAAAAAAGAAAGAAAAAAAAATAAAAGAAAAAGAAGAAACAGAAAGAAGAAAAAGAAGAAATAGTTATATTTATATAAAAAAAAGTTTGAGTTTATAATGTAACGTTATTTCTAAGGCAACAGAACACTTATCGCATTTCACCAAATATGACCCATACCTACCTTTTAGTATTTCTGATCGCCTGAATACTGGTTGAGAACTCTAACTTAGTTGTAGAGTTATTAGGACTTTAATTGAAGTGTGGATGCCATGTGAGGCCACCAAATAGTGAGTACAATTACTAAATCTGACAAGATTTGTGATCTCAGAAGGAAAGAAAAGAGTGAGTGCCCAAGAATATCAAGAGAGCACAGTTGTGTAGCCTCTCTCAAAGTTGACTTGTCTAATAGTCTATTAATCTAGAGTTTGTAGTACTAGATTACTTGTAGCACCAGATGAGTGTGTGCCACCAAATTCAAATCCATTCTACTCGATATCTCCTACCTAAGCCAAAAGCCGGGGTCAAATTACATATTATCTTCTGCTTTATCCCTGAGGGAAGTAGTTGCCTCTCCCGAGAGAAATATTTACCAAGGGTGAAGTATGAACTTCCAATGCGAATTGGCTTTTTCACTTGGATCTGTTACTTAGGCTTTTATCACGTCACATTTGTTTGGATCTCTAAAGTTTTGAAATAAGAGAAGAAGAAATCTTCTGATTATTTCTATTATTTTTCATTTTTGCTAGGGACTAGCAAATCTTAGGCATGGGGGTATTTGATGAATCCATTTTCATGGACTATTTAATTCAATTCTAACATTATATGTTGGTTAATAATCACATTTGTTCATTAAATAAGTGCATGCATCATTACTTGAGTTTTTATCTATTTTATTGCATTTTATAGTATGTAATTATTTTATGCTTTCTTGCTCGAATAATATTTGGAAGAAGAGGGAGGAGGATCAAATGTGGAAAAGAACAGGGGGGTGGAAAGATATTTTCCCCCACAAACAAATATCTCCACCAAACCCAACAAGCACCATCTAAAATTAGGAGGGGATTTTGAAAATCCCTAGAAGGGCGGAAGAGAGGAGTTAAGAGGAGGCGGAGCATAGGACAGGAGGGTCATCTTCTTCCTCCACCTTGAGGGGATAACCATCAACCTTGCAACCGTGCTTGCCCTGTGCACCAATCTTTCCACTGCAAATGCCCTTCTCCGCCTGCCCTCAACGTGCCTCCTACACTATCGCCTGCAGCGTGCCCCCTTTCGTGCCACCTCCACTGCACCGCACCCACCAGCCGCACCTGCATCCGCAGCTAGCAAACATGCGTTGCACCACGCCCCGCAGGCGCTGCACGCCAAGCGCCCACAAGTGCTCACCGCCCTTCACTGCCCCATGCAGGCACTGCTGACCAACCGTCCTTCACTATGCCGCGCCCTGCAAGCACCCCACCTCAGCCGCCCGCAGGCGCTCAGTGCCCTTGCGCACCAGAAGCTACTACACCACACCGCGCATGCACCAGCGCCCTGCTAGACCACTTGCAAGCGCCTGCACCCTTTCCACTGTAGGTGCCCACAGCAGCATGCCCCCCTCTAGTGCCGTTCACCGCAGGCACTCTCACACCATACACCCGTAGGCACTACCTCACGCCAGCCCGTAGGTGCTGCACCACCCTCTGCAAGCGCCCGCACCCTTGCCATCACCCGCAGGCATCCCTACACTGCACGACCCTCTGCAAGTGCCCTGCAAGTGCTGCAAAGGACTACCCCAGCGGCCTGTAGCACGCCTTGAGCGCACGCGTGCCCGGCGTGCAGCGATGTGGGCTGCAGCAGCAGCCTCCTCCTCCAACAGGCCAGCGGCCATCCTCCTTCGCCCGGCCACTGCCAGCCACCACCAGTTGCTGCATCACCACCATTGTGTAGCCCTCGTCGAGGCTCACCTCCCCGTCGACTCTCGCAACCAACCGTGCATGGCCGCACAAGCGAGGAAGAGTGAGGAGAAATCCTCTATTTTATTCCCCATTAATAATTACGTTCAATGCCATTGCCACCAAAATCAATTTTAATTTATGATTATTTTATTCTGGTGAAATTGTGACTGCATACTCATACTTGCTGATAATTGTGTGGTTATTGATATTCACATGTTTAACATTGGCTTTGGGATTAAAATGTGCACCAATTTTCACTAATACATGTCAATTGGAAATTACATAAAATTATCACATATTTGTTGAATATTTCAGTGAGGAAAAATTGCACGTATACCCTTATATTTATGAGTTATTGTGCATCTTCTTTCCATCGCATTTCATGTCAGATTTGATTATGGATTTCATACTTGATTGAAAGAATACGAAATAATTAAGTTTTTATTGCATCATTGCCTCCCTGTGGACACGATTTGCTCTTCTATGAGCAGTAATTCTTATTGCAATTATTTTGGTAAGCAGTTTTCCACCACTTTGTTATTAAACGACAGATCATCTTAATCACATTATTCGAAAGCTAGAACCGGCTTATCAGCAGCACTAGCGTGTGGGCGTGCGCGCACTCATGGCAAAGGGTGGGGGAGCATAATGCCAGCTACGCATGGGCTGGACCTACAGCGACGCATGAGCAGGACTTACAGCGATGCATGAGCTGGACTTACAGTGACACTTACAGCCATCAGTAATCCATCGCATGCCAGCAAAGCCAGCTGTGGCCACCAACGGGCATGAGCTACCTGCAACGACGTTTCTAGCGACATCCTGGATGTCACTAATGGTCCCATACCTATTTTTGCCTCATCTTCTCCACTATAAAAGGACCTACACCCCCTCCCTTCCAAGCCATCTCTACCTACTCTACTCCCACCTACTCCCAAGCTATAGCAAGCCTACCAACGCTCCATTAGAGTTTGTTCTCAAGCTCCCAAGGTGCCTATTAGTGTAGCAAACCTTTGCCCCACCAAATACTCCTCCCACTTCCCATCCCCCTTCATAGGTCGCCTTGGAGCCATCCTCCCACCTCCATTCTGGTAGCAGATCATCTCTGTCTTCTCACCTCCATTCCTGAGCCACGTTGAAGCTTTCCTTAACCCGACGTCCTCCTGCATCTCACCTCCGTTGTCCCGCTCCTCACCTCCTTCGTTCGAGCTTCCACTAGGCACCGTCGTCTCACAGAACAGTCGATTCAGGAGATTTTCACTCGCCCCCCTCTCTTTTTATGCTTTCATAGTTTATTGTAATTGACATTGGAAGTAATATATATTAGATTTGTTCCACATCTCTATCTTGTGATTCATTTGCTTGTCTTTTATTTCAAAAAGACAAACAAAATAACAAAACCTTAAAATACCAAAAAGAAATTAATCGAAGCGCAGTTTTCACGTAAAGTAAACGTCACCTCCCTGTGTTCGACTCGGGACTCACTTGGAGTTTCGATATAAATTTTTTCTGGTAGAAGTGCATTGCAACTACGACAACGGGTTACTCGTAACCCCAATTCTAACTCGTGAAACATGCCTGACCAGCCTCTTAGGCCTATATTGGGCTTAAACACTCTCGTATTTGTTAATATCTGACCTATTCCTCAAGTGGTTAAGGGAGTTGTGAAGCTAATGTAATAAGTTTAAGGCTTAGGGACTATTCAGTCTGGTTGTCTACCTTTTCGTTTGTAGGACTTGGCAACTTAAGCATCCACCACTCACACACTGGTCTAGCTTAGTGAGCTTAATGAAGAATAATGCCAAAAAGTGTTCTATTACGAGAAAGAAAAGGATTTCTCGAAGATTTGACTTAGGAGCAACTTGAAAATGCAAGTTGATTAGATGAGTTCCTGCCATTGAGAGGAGTAAATACTCCCCTTGAAGATGCATTATAACATATCATCTCCATAGTGCTTACCTCCTAGGATATCTAAATATCCTACCAGGGGCATGTAAGTGATGGTAACACTATCATTCGTTGTTGTTGGTGCAAGGGTACCACAATCATTAATTTTGATGATAGCACAACACTTGTGGTCTAACATTTGCATTTGAGTTTATAAGTTTCAGGATAACATAAATGGATGCAAGTGTGAAAAAACTCAAGTTCTCATCAACGGTGGATTAGAGGAGCTTGATGGAGGAGAAGGAGCTTAGCTTGGAGTGAGAGCTTGATGAAGGAAGGAATTGAAGAATAGGGTAGATACATTTGTTCATGTATTCTTTTGATTGTACTTTGCCCTTTTTCTTTGGAATTATTTTAAAGAGCCCAAAGTACCTTACCTTAGTCCTAGGAAACCTTACACGTCACTAGGTCTCTTAGTCAAACACTTAGAAAAATCAGAAAACCAAAATAGGTTCCAGACAGCCTGATCAGACGTCCAATCTAGACTTCAGATGTCTGATCTGTGACTTTAAGACATATAACCTTTTGTCCAGATGTCCAAACACCTAAGGCTAGACTTAGTGCATCTTATCCAATGATTTCAGATGATCAGCTTATAGTCAGACGACTTAGGAGACATCTAATGCCATTAATTTTTTTTTTGAAACATTGAGGTTTCCTATCATGTGCCGATAGCAATCCGGAGGGTAGTAGTCTAATGCCATTGATAGACGTCCAACAATAGGACTGTTGGACTATCAAGAGATAATCCTCGGAGATTACCCTATAATTAATTTTATAACACTCTCAGACTCCTATAGAGCATCCCAAACGTTTGATAAATAGACATTTGGCTAAGATCTGACCCAAATAACTTTTGTCAGAGGTTTTAGCCATTAAGACTCTCGGGAAATCCATTCCCACAGAGGATTGCCTTTCCAGATGACCTGACATCTTGCCAGATGTCCAACTTGTTGTCTGTGCAACAAGCCATTTCATCCCTATTTCCATATGGTGGAAACAAGGAGCAACCCATCTACAATTAGATGTCTAATTATCTGACCAGACGTCATAAAAGTGATTCTTAGATGTCCGTCTTGATCCAACCTAGTTCATATCATCCACTCTTCTAGTTCAAATGACCGATCCTTAGATCAGATAAAGACCCAGACGTTTAACCTTAATGCCAAACATCTAATAATCCTATCAAAATGATAATGACAATGATTTTGGCCTGATTTGCCTTAGATTTGTGTCCAATGGCTAGTTAGACCTTCTAAGACCTTCCTAAGGGTTCCTAAGCCATCTATAAATAGAGGAGGACGCTTCCTTTGTTACATACACCAATCATTGCTCTCCAAGATCTTCTAGCATACACTAGAGAGCACCATCTTCTTTGTGCACCCGCTCTCCTACCATTGCATACGGGAGCACCATCATGCCTTGTGTGGATCACGTTTACCGCATCACTAGCTGACATGCATCCATCAAAGGGATGTTTCTTTTTCCTCTAGTGGCTAGATTAACATTAGTACTTTGTGGCTCTATAGGATTTTTGTTATAGTTTCTTTGTTTGGTTTTCGTTTTGCGAATTCCTATCTCCATTATGATACAAAATACTCCTCCTGAAGAGGAGGAGATTGAGGTGCACTGCCCTCGTACAAAGTAGTGTCAGTTTGAGCTACTCTATCCTTGTGTATGTAGTGTCAGTTATAAGAGGTTGAACTACCTTTGTTTGAAGTAGTTTGCTAGTGGATTTGATCTACTAGGTAGATTGGGAAATCCTAAACTAAGAGGTTTAGGTGGTGGTTTTTACTCGGATTTGGGTTTCCACCTAAAATTCATGTGTGCTTCTAAGATTGCATATTTATGTGATTGATATTCTATTCCGCATTATGTCATTTATCATGCTCAATCTCATCCCCCCCGCATGGAATTACAGTCATAACTAACTGAAATTATTTAGAATTAAGTGTTAAATGCTCCTAAATGATCTTTTGAGGACCTTAATTCCATCTAAATTAAGTGTAAGAAGATAAGAAAATAGGGTTAATTTTTCCTTTTTTACTATTAATCACAAATGCAGGTTAATCAAGGGGTTGATCAGGGTGCATATAAGGTTAAATTAACTTAAATATCTAAGAAATGGGCTCATGCTGACTGAATCAAGGTTTCACACATTTCGAGGGTTAAAATATCATTAAAAACCCTAATTATCAATGGTACTTAAAGTGAAAGGATTTTGGTCGAAATAGATTCAATCTAAACCTCCTAAAAATCATTGAAAAATATTCCAAGTGGTTTGGCACCTTTAGTTTGACCATTTGAACCCATTTTGACCAAGAATAGAGATTCAGACGGGAATTTGCCATGATTTGGGCTTTTATGTAATTTACCCAGTCAAATGTGATAAAACCTCAAATCCAAGTTCACCATTAGATTCCTTAGGTCCAAACTAGGTTAAGACTGAAATTTAGACCTAATTAGAGTGTATCTGACCAAGTTTCCATTTTTGCCCATAAAATCTCTATTTTTCATATTCAAACCCCTAAGTTTCAAGTTCCCTTACAAACATGACCCTAATTTCTCGTCATCTTTGCAGAAATACCCCTGCCACCATTACAATTAGACAACATCAAATCCATGGTAGCTGACTTCAATCTCTGATTTCTCCTTCGATCTACGACCAAATCCTTCAAAACTTTGAAGGATGAATCCAAGGGGATTCTCTACCATGTGAACATAATCTTAGGCTCCCATATGTAGCATAGAGCTCTAGCGAGATCCAAAATGTCAGGGGTTCTCATTTCCAAAAGCACAACTCCAACTCATGATTTCCTTGCATTTGAAGCTCAATTTGTCCTCTATATAAACTCCTCCATGTCCTAGTCCTTAGCCAAGAATAGATCAGAATTCTCTTTTTTCCTCCTCCAGCCATCTTCTTCCTTCGATCTAGCGAGCTTCTTTGCCTCCCTCTTCCATGCTTTCATCTGACCATAGAGCAGTACCACCTTCTTCCCTTCTTCGTCGTGCACCTTGTTAGCCAAAGCAAGGGTGCCACCGACCTTGTCTTCATCGTCGTTTCTCTTGTCGACGACTTCATCTTCTCCACATCTAGTCGGCAAACGCCAGACATTTGATTATGCAGTAATCATAGGTCATAATCAGCCTAAATAATGTTAGAAACCTACCTTAATTTGTAAATATTGCATTCATATAATGCATACCATGCAATGCATCATTTTGCATTGATTACAAAGAATAAGGTGAGATTATCTTGTTATTTAATGCTTGTGTTGCTATTTGCAGGTAATAAGAAGATTCAAATAAAGCTAAGGTGCAAAATAAAGTGGAATTAAGCAAGGAAGAGGCAAAGAAAGAGAGAAGAAGATTGATCCAGACAGAGGAAAGAGGAGGATAGCCTTATCCCTACCCTTAGAAATCCTAGGACAACCTTCCTAAACCCAAAACAACTTCCATTAGGATATCTTGGCCTTAGAACCTAAAGTTCGGATATCACCATCCATATTTCCATCCACACTATCCTTGCCCCTACCCTAAACCTTAGACACCCTAGGAAACCAACTTAGAGACCCCCTAAAGCCATATACACATACATATCTCGGTAACTTAACCACACCCACATATGCACATACATTCACGCACATCACTATTGTATCCAAACTAAAAATCCCACACAACACATCCCACTCACGTACAAAATCCCACCAACTTCCTTATGTTATCTCTTGCGTAAGCCATAACCCATCCATGCACAAAACCTACGTATCGCACGGACCTTTCCATACAACAATTTCCCAACCACCACCTATTCCTATGTACACACACCCAACAACCAAACACATACCCACACATATTCACCAAAACACACCCACACACACAATCACGTACACACATACTTTCTTCTAGAAAGCCTATTTTAAGCCCTATTTTCCTCACCAAACTCCCCACAACAACCGGACCTCCACCAACTTGACTCTATCTCACTCATAAAAAGAAACCACAGAAATCCCATCGAATATTTGCCCCCTTTCCAACAATTTCCCTCATAAAGAAAATCCCACCGAATATTTTCGTCGATTATCCTCCACCACCGAACTCTCTCTCAACCCCTTTATACCCTCCACCGAATTTCTCCAGCGAAAAAAAAAATCCGATGCCCCATAAAGACCCCCCCTCCAACGTATACTCGACATCCTCTCTCTCTCACTCTCCAAATGCCCATTAGAACTTCCTCCTAAGTAGACCATATCTGTCTCCTTCCTCATCCACAATCCACCAAGGCCACCCTTGGTGGACTGTTGCTGCTTCGTCACACATTCCAAAGGTCACCAAGGATTATTCTTTGGTGTCTTCTTTCTAAAGATAATTTTTCTCATTAGTTTTCTTAGTTAATTTATAGTATATTTAGTTCTAGTAGTTCTAGTACTTATCTTATTGTTAAGCATTCAACTAGACGTGGAACCATTATATGATATCTGTAATGTTGATTTGCTTCAAGTCTCTCCTATTATTTCTTTCTAGTATCTATTCCGAGTAAAACAAAACTTGTACATTTTTTCGAACTCACTCAAGAGTTCTAGCAGAACAGAAGTCGTGGAAACTGAGACACGCATTTACATTTTATATCTAATTAACAAGTGTGCTCATTATCCGCGAAAATAAGAGTACAGGTGAGATAAATACTTTTGAGTTGAACATTCGACTACGTATTTAGGAGTTGAGTCTAGTTTAGGGGTCAAGTTACGATATCTATTTCAAAATCGCATCTTTCTGCCTTCCTGAGTTCGATTGGGACTTACCAAGTTCTTGTTATATTTTATTTGTCGACGTGTTTTCGCACTATACTACAACAGAGTATTTAAGAAAAAAATCATGATTTCATGTATTTAACAAATTGGCGACGTTGTTGGGGAGGCATGACGATTTTAAAATTGATATTTCATTAGTTGTCTTGTGCCTGTTCTATGCGTGCAGGTTCAAAGCGGGGATGGATCCTTGCACGTGTCGACCTGTGTTTGAAGAAGATAGGTACACATAGATTTCCTTTTGAGGTTTTCTATTCTACAAACAAAAAAATAATCATTTCCTGCTTTAAAGTCATAGAGTCAGTTAATCGAGTCTGCAATTTGCTTTGAATTTTGCTTTGAAGTTTTGATTTAAAAGAAAAACTAAAAAAAATTCAAAAATATAAAAATAAATTTTAAAGTTTGAATTTATGTTTATTTGATTATATTTTTGATAATTTTTTTGTCAAGGTTGACTAATAATAGTCATTTATCCTTTAAATACCCTTGAACTTATTTTTGGTAATTCGGCCAAGACTTGAAACCTACTTTTAAAATACAGTTGCCTAAAATACAGACCTTCAAAAATATTGAAATTTAGAGCATAACTGAAAAATCAAATTATCTTTCAAATGCCACCACTTTCATAAGGAAATTCGATTTGTAAAATTTTAGAAAATTCATACACTACATGAGGATCAGAATCAATTTTTTCAGAGTTTATCCAGACTTTTGAGAATTATTTCAACCTCTAGACAGATTAGATTGAGTTGAAATTTGTAGCATTTGAAAGCCATTGAAATCTACTTTGATCAGTAAAATTTCAAAATTTTTTGAGTAGTTTTGATATGATTTTGATTTGAAATAAATTATAAGGGTCAGATCAGACCATCTGACCCCCTACAGATATTAACATCACAACTATTTGTTTGGATAGTATAAAATGTTGGAAAAATATTCTCTGAAAACATAATTGTGAAAGGAAGTCACATACCAATTTTCATAATGTTTGGACTTTTGTACTTCTTTGGGGAATAGTTTTATCCAAGAACAGGGTCTGCAGGCCTTAAAACGTAGAAGCATAAACCCTAGGCTTCCACATTAGGGTTTACTTTTTATCCCAGTGCCTCCAACTAGACCTTAACCACTAGGCCAATAACTGATTAAGAAGGATTACGTAGTCACTTAACTTCTTCCTGCACTTTACATCGTAGCCTAGGACTCCTAACCAGCCATTGTGCTGGTTTATGCATGGTAGAAGGTCTCTAAGACCTATCCTAGTTGGTCCTTGGGAGCCTCCCCCAAGGCGGCTATTGATGAGACACTCATCATGATCTTTAATTACCCCTAATTAACTAGTCTTCCTAATTAATTAGCAAAGGTTATGAATATATAATTGTTAATTATAGAATAAGGGATATTTAGTTAAGGACCTTAAAATAAATTAAAAATGACATTTTATCATTCAAATAACATTATTAAAAATTTAGATAATAATTGGACTCGAAATCATACTAATCATTTCCTTAATTATTAAGTAACTTAAATATAATGTATAACTAAGTATGTAATAACTTAAGTAATTTTACTTAATCTAATAAATTAATCTAAAAAAGTCAAAGATGTAAATTCTAGGTGTAAACATAATATTTACCTTATTTACTAATATATATAAAAAGTTGAAAAAGATTTAAATTAAAATAAACCTCCAAAACCTGGGTTTACATTTTAGTCCTTAATTTTCATTACATTCGAGTCCTTATTTCTCACATAGGTCCTTAGGTTTTATTACTTCTAGATCCCTCTTTGTCTTCTTCTTCTTCTCCGGCGAAATGAACGGCTGGTGGCAGAGAGTCATGCTACCGCACGATCACCGCCCTGCCGACGTCATTCCTCTTTGCCCAAGCTCTTGCAGCTTGCGCTCACCACCTCCACTTGATCCATCGATCTGGATTAACCGAAAATCCTATTTTTCAGTGGGAGTTAGCCTCACTGTCATTGGAGACGACGACGGAAGTTAAGCTCCTTGAGCTTCTTCTTTGGCCAGACCTCGCTCCTCTCTTCACCGCAAAATGCTATAAATACCCCCTCTCACCTCTGATTTTAGCAAGTTGGCTCCCTTCCCTCTTCTAATATTGTAGCCGACCCAAAAGGCTATTCTTCCAAACCTTTGGCGAACGCCCATTCCATCTTCCAACTTCCTCCGTCCATCTTAAGTAGCTGAGGAAATTCACCGTGGTCTTCTGCACCTCTGACAAAGGTGCCGACCCTAGGATTCCTCTGCTCCACCTCAAATTCGCCTGCCGGAGCTCTTTCTTCAACCCTCTGATTTCGTCATCTGCCATGAAACTTTGGCGGAACCCTATTGACCCCTTCATCCAGGTAACAGTAGACTAGGAGTAGGAGTAGCAGTAGGCTAGCTTAGTTAGTTATTTTAGTTAGTTAGGTTAGAGTAATTGTAGAATTTAGCTTCATCTCTTCCTACTCCGGCGAGTTCCTTGAGCTCGCCAGAGACTTTAATTTTGTCATTTAGCTCACTGTTCACCTTCTTTTAACTTCCATGTTCATTTCTAATCCACTTAATCCATTAATTAGATCACCTAAATGCCTAATTCATATCTCACCTTCACCGACTACTTCATTGTCCATGGTGACAGAAGTCGGCCAAATTCCACTTTACCTGGGTTCTTTCATCACCTTCCATCACTAATGAACCCTAATCAACTTTATATTACCTATTACTATCATCTATAATTAAACGCCAAAATTTAATTTAAGTTTCTGAGTTCGCTATCCATGGCTGCTCAGGAACATTTCAAATTATAAATTAAATAAATATTTATGATTAATAACGTCTGTTGACTTGATTTAACTTCTCAATCGAGTAGTTAAATCAAGTCCTGAGCTTAAACTAATCAATCTTTTAAGAAACAAGCTTACTGTCAAACCTTATATTTCAATGAACAAACGAGGAATTTAATGTGATAAAGAAGTTCCTTGTAACCTCAGAATCATTTTTGGATTAAAAATAGTTAATTTTGTTAATCTGTACATGCATTTTGTATTTTCTGGACTAACCGGAGCTCCGGCGAGCTTCGGCGAGTCAAAGTTGAGTTATAGCCTCTAGAAGTTGCTAGGTGGCTCCAGAATGTTATTACATGCATTACTGATCATTTTTAAGAAATTTTCTTGATGTTTCAATCACTAGAGCTTAAGGTTTAACTTCATCTTCCCCAACTCCGGTGAGTTGGAGAAGACTGTTATAAGGGATTTAAGAAACACTTAAGGAGTTAAGAAGCTTTAGTGCGATGCACTGAAGCTATTTTAGCTTTTAAAACACTGTAACTTCACACTGAAGCTATTTTAGCTTTTAAAGCACTGTAACTAACACTGATTAATTCTGTCGAACAAACACCTATTTTAGTCCAGGCGGCGAGTCTAGAACCATAGGAATTAAGGATAGAACTCAAATCTAAAGATCTGAGTGAGTTCTAGATGATGAAGAGACTCTAATTGATGTGTTAATTTATTAGGAAGAAGCTTTAAACAGAAAGTCAAATTTTGAGCTTCTACAGTCAAACCTGAGTTTGATAATGGCATTCTGAGCTTGAATTGAAGAATTGAGATGTGGAAATTACTTCTGAGATTCTGTTTGATGTTTTTAGAAAGAGTTAGGTAAGCTCAGATGATGTTTTTAGTGAAGATTTTGTTCCTGTTAAGTTGGGTTACTCTTGAACCCAAACCAACAGAAGCACTATTCTGGTGAAATTCAAATCTAAAACCTACCCAGATTGATTAGTTAAAACCCTTAGAATTAATCTAAATTGATTAGGAACACTTTAAAGTGTCTATTACACAAATTGATATCTAAAAATTAACCTCTGAAGTTTTCAGAGAAGAGAAAAGCTTCTCTGCAGGTTCTGTAGGTCTCAAGAGCTTAAAATCCACTCTAATAGAAGCGAAATTGTTTATATAATGTATACAGACCTTTAAATAGATGAGATAAGTCCATCTGAGGAATTCCCTGAGTTAAAAACATTTCTAGGCTTGTTATTAAACCTGTAGAAACCCTTGATTTCATCCCTTAAATTGAAGTGCTAAACATCAATAAAACATTAAATTGACCTTAAAATTGAATAAATTACCCATAGAGCTTTCCAACGAACTTTAAATCATCGAATTTGGAGCTCTTGGTAGGAAGTTGTGATCAATTGAATTTGGGTCTGGAAAGGTTAACTTTGTCCCACCTCGGATATCCATGAGCATGCGCTTGGGTATAAAACTCTTTTGGTCCTACCGCTATGTAATCATAAAGCGCAAGGCGCATCGGTTCTGATTCTGATCTGATCTGAGCATTGTATATGAGTGTGTGGGCATTGGCCTGCGGTTGTGTGCGCCCTTGGGGGCGTGTGTGCGAATGTGAATATGTGCCCTGCGAGGGCGTGAGTTTGGCCTGGGAGGCCAGTTTGAGTCGATGTGGCTCGATAATGTGAACCAATAAATAAATAAACGACAACAAACCTAACCGAGACTAGGCGAGGATCGAGTAGGGTCTGGTCCCACCCTAGTCTCAGGGTGCTATGTATCCTCGAAAGGACCTCGCCGCAAATACAAGAACTTTTCGTTTAAAAAGTAAAAAAACCCAGTTCAGTTGAAAGGAAAAGAAAAGAGAAGCTGCTGAAGAAAGCTAAGTGCTAAAGGATGCAAAGGCTAAGGAAGAAAGGAGTGTGGACGCTAAGAACTGTTAAGGAAAGGCTAAGGAAGAAAAGAAAGAAACTAAGGGAAGAAGAGAAGGCAGGAACAACATAAGAAGAAAGAGAGCTCGACAGAGAAGAAAATAAAAGAGGGAGAAGAAACAAGAAAGAAAGAGAAGAAGATTAGAGGCTATAGAGGGATGAAAAATTAAATGAATTTTACTTTTTGTTCTTAATTGTAAAAGGCATGCTTTAGTTGGATAATTTTCTAATTGCCTTAATGAAATAAAATTAGAAAAAAAAAGTAGCATGTTTACTTGTTAATAAAGAATAACATTTTGAGTAAATATGTTTGCATATGGAATTTTGTATGTTGTTCATAGCTTAAATATTTGACAAAATTCATGTTCTTAAAAGTAAACTAGTTTTACCTCCTAAACTTAAAGAGATAAAAGGAAATTAGTGAATTTGGAGAAAAATTATTATGCCTCCCAGTGAACGACCTGGACTCAACCAGTAAAAATTTCTAAAATGTTAGGTTAATTCGACCCTATACTCCATAACTGCCACAACTTCGAGTTAACCTAAGTGATTTCTTCTACTCTTAATTAAGTGAAGTTAACTTAATTACTAAGTTGAGTGAAACACGCAATCATTTTAATGGCACCGTTGCCGGGGAGGAAATATTTTGATTCACTAAAATTTTAAAAAGGATTAATTGTTTAATTAGGAGGTATCTTGTAAATAGTTTTGTTTTTACTAACTTTTGTTTTAATTAGTGTGTTCTGTTTTGTTTTTATTTTATTTTCTGTCTTCTTTTCAGGTTTACCTTTGTGGGTAATCTCAGGAGAAGGCAGGATTTAGTTTTGCAATTTTCATTTCTTTGTAAATATTCTTAATCTACTGTTTATGCATTTAAAAATAAAAAAAATACAAATATACATCTCTATCTGACTAGCAGCAGCATAACATAGGCATACACTCTTAAGAGTGCATTTCCTACTAGTGTTAGGTACGATCTGAATTGGGAAATTTTTAAAACTGTTTTTCTTGCATCAGCGGGAAAACACGTGAAAACCCACGTAGATCCCTGTCTTTGAGATTTAAAAAGAACATATTTTTGTTTGGAAAGATATAAAAAGCGGCTATTGTAGTTTAATTGATATATTTCTGAAGAAGATTAACTAAAAAGAGGAAGTAAAATTGATGACTTAAATCTGCTTGTAGAATGCATGCGGGTTTTTATATCGATATCGTCTGTTGCATGCTATCGCGCACATAGCGCGATCACTAGAGTCACACGAGTCTATTTTTCTATCTCTCCTCTTTGCACCTCTTAGGGCTTTGGCCGAAGATCAACAAGTCCGTCTCACTACTAGAGCCCTGGGGAGCCAGTAGTGAGCGGTCTCGATCCTAGACCTTAGACCTTTGAGCTTTAAGGTACGCACCTGCGTAGTCACGAATTAGGATGCGTATTTTGATACTGTTACTCTATTTGTTTGCGTCAAGTTACTTTGCGTACTTTAGGAATTTCTTCTTTCCTTTGAAAGAAGAGCAAAACCCGCGTCTTTTGTGCTGTTTTGCGGGTTTCTTTTGTGCCTCTATTTTTGTATCGATGGTGTGTGTGTGCCTTTGCACATTTATTTTTCATTTATGAATGCAAGATGATCCATGCATCCGTCTCTTGTACCACCGCTGACAGGTGATCCTAAGCCGGTTGTAGATAAGCAACCAATGATTTTTCCGTCTGATCCATCTACTTCTATGGATCCAATGCAGAATCTTAATCCCGAGATCCCTTCTTCTTCTGGTCAGGGGGAGATGCCACCTTTTGTTGTTCATGAGGCGCTCCTGAACCAGAACCTTAGGATGCTAGAGCAAACAAGACAAATCAATTTATTAACAGCAGCCTTAAATAATCTACAAACTTTGCAAACCTGTTCTTCACCTCGACCTGAGGCGAGTTTTGAAAATCATGATTTACCGATCAATCATCCTAGGCCTCTACTTAGAGATTATTATAACCCATCTAATGCACAAGTAGAGCCTAATGTTAGGATTCCTATTGGGGAAAATGATCCAAAATTAAAGCTAAACATTATAAGTTTAATCCCCCACTTTCACGGATTTGCATCCGAGGATCCATTTCAACACATTGAAGATCTTAAAAATCTATCTTAAACTCTTGGTCCTCGAAATCAAAATAGGGAAATCCTACTAATGAAAATGTTCTCTTTTAGCCTTAAAGATAAAGCAGCTTATTGGTATAGAACTATAGCAAGACCAATCTCAACTTGGACTGAACTCGAATATGCATTTTTGAAGAAATTCTTTCCAATTGGTCGAACCAATGCTTTAAGGTGAGCTATTACTACTTTCAATCAAAATCAAGGAGAACCAATTCATGAAGCGTGGGAATGTTTTCATGAATTGCAAAGGAAATGCCCACATCATGACATCCCTCGTTGGCAACTCATGCACATCTTTTATTATGGTTTACAAGAGGGCATTCGCAATCAAGTCGATGCCTCTTGTGGAGGGAATTTTCTAAATTGCTACGCAGAATCCGCTTCAGAATTATTTGAAGGGATGGCGGAAAACTCGATCAATAATGCATCAATGTCGCAATTTTTGTGGGGTGTGAATACGAATCACCAAAATCCGCATAAGGGCATCCACGAGATTGGTAA
Source organism: Thalassia testudinum (assembly GCA_037157565.1). NCBI lineage: Eukaryota > Viridiplantae > Streptophyta > Magnoliopsida > Alismatales > Hydrocharitaceae > Thalassia > Thalassia testudinum. Next base: position 217,239,791 of record JAZHRO010000031.1, on the reverse strand, counting down.
TCCGTCTAGTTCAAAGGATTTAGAGATTACTGTAGAAAAATTGGACAAAGTAGACATCGTAGCAAAGCATCTCGACAAGGTTAGAAAAATAATGAAGAATCTTACGCCTCTACTTGCTACGAATCCCACTTATTTACCTATTTTGCAAATTCCCGCGGGGAGGGAATTTGTGAATAATCTGGATTCTAGAGATCCATCTTCCTTACATCCCATTCCCAGAAGCTTTGAAGAAGACTAGGAAACAAAAATGACCTCTTACATTAGATGAATATTTGATTAAGATTTTTGAACAGGTACATATTAATATCCTACTCCTAGATGCTATCAAACACATTCCGACTTACGTAAGATTTCTTAAGGAATTGTGTACTCCTAAGCATAAGTCGAAGAAAGGAAGCAGTGTTGTACTTTCAGAGCATGTGAGCTCTATTATTTCAAGTACTCTTCCTTTAAAAAAGAAAGACCCAGGATCTCCATTTATTTCCTATATAATTGGGGATCAGTGTTTTGATAGAGTCCTCCTAGACTTAGGAGCTTCTATTAACCTCATTCCTTTCTCTTTGGTAAAACATTTTCAAATAGAAAACCTTAAGTCTACCAACGTGACTTTACAATTAGCTGATAGATCCATTAAGTCACCAAAAGGAATGTTGGAGGATGTTCTTGTAAGGGTTCGGGATTTTTACTTTCCTGTAGATTTTATTGTTCTTGAGATGGAAGTACCCGAATACATTAGTCACACCCCAATTATCTTAGGGAGACCCTTTTGGCTACTGCAAAAGCCAACATTGATTGTGAATCAGGAAAGATTGAATTGAAATTTGGGGAGAAGACAATTAAGTTAGATATATTTAGAGCTTCTAGTGGATTTGATTGTGAATGGATTGAGGAAATAAAAGCAATAGAAGTTTTTGAGGATGACATTAGTTCTCTAGATTTAGAAGACACATCTTTTGATATCCTATACCCTCAAAGCAATGAAACATTATTGGAATCTTTACTAAATCCTGAATTTGACTCTGAATCTGAATCACTCTTCACAATTGAGAATCCCACCCCAAATCCTGCTGTTGATTCAACTCATATGCCTGAATTGAAACCATTGCCTGATAATCTTAAATATGTATATCTCGAATCTGATCAAACATATCCTGTAATAATCAATGCTTATCTCTCTGAATCACAAGAATCCAAATTGATTAAAGTACTTCGAGATCACAAGAAGGCAATTGGGTGGACTTTACATGATCTCACTGGGATTAGCCCCAATTTTTGTACTCATTGCATCTATATTGAAGATGGGGCACGACCTTCATGAGAAGCTCAAAGACGCCTAAATCCTAATCTAAAGGAGGTTGTTAAGAAAGAAATAATCAAGTGGCTTGATGCCGATATCATTTATCCTATATCTGATAGCCCTTGGGTGAGTCCAATTCAAGTGGTACCCAAAAAGGCAGGACTCACCATAATCAAAACTGAATCTGGAGAAACCATTCCCACACGAATTGTGAATTCGTGGTGGGTTTCTATTGATTATCGGAAACTGAATTCTGTTACAAGGAAGGACCATTTTCCTTTACCATTCATTGATCAAATCCTTGAGAGATTAGCTGGTAATAGGTTCTTCTGCTTTCTAGATGGTTACTCTTGATATAATCAAGTTGCAATTTATCTCGAAGATCAAGAGAAAATGACTTTCACCTGCCCCTTCGAAACCTTTGCTTTCCGAAGAATGCCATTTGGGCTTTGCAATGCACCCGCGACTTTTCAGTGTTGCACGTTAGCCATTTTTACCGAAATGGTGGGTGAATATATGGAGGTTTTTATGGATGATTTTTCAGTCTTCGGGGAGACATTTGATATTTGCTTGGATAATTTGTCGAAGGTTCTAAAAAGATGTATTGAGGTTAACCTTGTCCTTAGTTGGGAGAAGAGCCATTTTATGATTCCTGAGGTGTAACGACCCGGTTCTCGAGTCCCTACGAGACACGAGAACCGGACCGACTCGACTAATCCCAAGACCTAGTCGTCCAACGAGGAAGTAACCAAAAGACAGTAAAATAAACCACATTCAGCATGAATATAACTAACAGTAAGAAAGTACAGCAGTAAGGAAAGAAACTACTACAGTAGGTACCACCACAACAGTAGAACAACATTTATCATATAACAAGAACTGCAGGTAAAGAAGGTACAGCGGAAATAAAAACTACTCACTAGAACAGAAACAAAAGAGGTACAAAAGACTGTGGTAACTCTACTGGACCCTACTCGGCCCAGCGTCCTCTGCAGTCACCGACCTTGGCTGCTCAACACCTGGTCCTGAAAAAGGTAACGAGTGTAACACGTCAGCAAAATGCTGAGTAGAGTGGCAAACTAACTAAAGGCAACAGTAGAGTGTACAGTAGCTGTTATGTTCTATTACTTCCTTTATTCACATCTTTCAATTTTTCTCACTATTTCATTTATTTCTCAGATCCTTTACTTGATCTCGATTGTCCTCGTGGGAACGATCTTGATTGCTGTCTTTTCCAAAAGTAGAAGTAGCACATGGTGCTCTCCTGGCCGGGAGAGTCCCCCGTGGTGATCCTACCCTCAGTCAACCACCCCAAGGTCACTGACAGACGTAACGGTGACTACGGCACGCGCAATAAACGCACAGGTAGCTAGCCCGCACTGGCACGCGGTCAGTCGTTTCCGTTAACGGGTGCGCCCAAAGCATAGCACGGAACCAGGGCAGAGCCCTCTCAGTAACAGGGGTCCAACCCCTCCACAGTAACCAAACCGGGGCCTTGCCCCTCCACAGTCTGCGCACCCTCGCCTGACTACCCTGGTTTGCCCTAGTGGGCCTAACAAGTCGGTGAAGGAGGCTAGCGGAACCCCAGGGCCCGTGGGGTAGCTAGTACTCTCCTAACACTAGTAGCTCTCCTCGGTACTACGTACACGAGGGCCAACAAGTCGGTACAGAGCGGCCAATCCTAACCCCGGGTCCCTGGGGTGGCTGGCCCCACTCTGCACTAAACAGGTACAGGTACTTCCCTTGGTACTGCGTACCCAAGAGACAGTACAAACTACATCTCAGTTCCATTCCTTTTTCTTTACAGGAGTTCCACTCCTAATTCCCCGTAGGGTTCCAGCTCTTTATCTCAGAACATTATATGTTTCACTTTCCAGTTTCACGTTCTCACAATCCATGATCTCAATCATGTTCCTTTTTTCATAATAGGCAGCTGTTAATTCAATTTACAGGCAGCTTTATATTCCTTTCCATTTTTTCCAAGACTGCAGTATTATACATTCCACTAGTTTTTCCATCCTAGGGTTCATGCCACATCCTAGGATCTAGCATACAACTAGTTTCCAGCCCTAGGATTCATGCATCACCTAGGAGCTATCATTCCATACATTTCTCATTCCTAGGATTCATGCAATGTCCTAGATTCTAGTTATGGTTCCATACTTTAAGAGATTTTAATAATAAACTTAAGCCACTCTACCAGGTACAACGGGAGTAATGGGGGCGTGATCGGGAATCCCGCGTGCCTCCACGACTCCCAAGATTGCAACTGAACGAGGTCCTATCACAAGGATCAAACACAAGGAGTGTCTCAAAACAGTGTATAGCTACTGTAGAGGGGTAGAGGAATTAATTCTGAAAAGAACGCAACTCAAATCATGGAAAACGGAGCCCGAACGGGTCCTAATCGGGTCGAAAAAGACGATACCGTGCAAAATCAGACGTCTGGAACTTCTTCCAGACGTCTTAAACAGTGGATCAGAGAATTACCTGTTCAGTGTCGTTTCCCAGACGTCCAGAAGTCTGCGGGGACGTCTATCCTAGCTCCCAGACGTCCGATGGTCACCCTGGACGTCTGGAGGTCACTCCCATCGTCTGGTACAACTTCCAGACGTCTGATCCGCAAAGGATGGCGAATCAGCGAACCTACACACAGCCAACTCCCTCCCTTAGTATGGTCGGTCGACAGGAAGGAAGAAGAAAGCGGAATACACAACTTTCAGACGTCGGTATGAGCTACCAGACGTCGTCCTCGCCGTCTGCCTATCAACCCAGACGTCTGATTCTGGAAATTTTTCCAGAATCAGGGCACGACCCGGACTCTGCTCGCGACGCCGCCCGTGTCGCACCTCGCGCTCCTACTGCTCAGACTGCAGCAGGTCCCTCTCCGCGTCGTTCCGCGCCCCCTGCGGCCTCCGCCGGCCGGCCAAGCCGCTCCGGCGAGCTCGCCCTCACGGCAGAGCTCCGCCCTCGCACGCCGCGCCTCCTCCGCGCTCACTGCGGCCGCCGCTGCAGCCCTCGCGCTCGCTCGCTCTCGTGCACAGGAAGGAGAAGAAGAAGGAGACGGTGGAGACGGGAGGGGAGGCGTGGCCCTTTTAAGGCCGCGCGGAGAGGAGAGAGAGAAGGCGCGGCAGGCGTCTGCAGCCACAGAAGAAAAAGAGGGAATAACGAATATGCGGTCTGCGCGCGCAGGCGCGCAGACGACTCGCGGGTGTGGACGATAACGATTTTTTAGACGTCTGTAAACCATCCCAGACGTCTGGCAAGACGTCTGGATGTGATCCCAGACGTCTGGTCAGACATCTGGGCCACCTCCCAGACGTCTTAAAATACGTCCGGGGCACGCGTTCGTAACATGAGGGCATAGTGCTTGGTCATCTCATATTTGAGCGAGATCGAGCTAAGATCAATCAAATTGCAAATCTTCCAATTCATGACTCGATCAAAGGCATTAGATCATTTCTCGGGCATGTGGGATTTTATAGAAGATTCATCCTTGATTTTTCAAAAATTGCCCAACCACTCACCAACCTCCTCACAAAGGATGCGATTTTTGAGATGAATGAGTGTATTTTAGCATTTAAAACTTTGAGAGACAGAGTTACATAGGCTCCAATTTTGCAACCACCTAATTGGGATTTACCATTTGAAATCATGTGTGATGCATCAGATTATGCAATAGGAGTTGTTTTAGGATAGAAAATTGAGAAGAATCCGTTGGCAATTTACTATGCTAGTAAAACATTGAATGAGACACAAAGGAATTACACAGTTACAGAGAAGGAGTTACCAGCAGTAGTATTTGGATTAGAAATTTAGATCTTACATACTCGGATCTCAAATCTTAGTGTACTCTGATCACTCAGCTATTCGACACCTTATATCTAAGAAGGACACGAAACCTAGCTTAATCAGATGGATCTTGCTTTTGCAAGAATTTGACCTAGAAATTTGTGATAAAGCGAGTAGGCAAAATGTTGTTGTAGATCATCTATCCCATCTTCCTTCTGATACAATCGAATCATCTCCACCAATTACATAACACTTCCCTGATGAACATCTTTTGACTATATCCACAGATCTTCCTTGGTATGCAGATATTGTTAATTATTTGGCTACACATCAATTCCCGCAAGATTGGGACGGGAATCGCAAATCACGACTCAAAGCAGAAGCCAAATACTATTTTTGGCAAGATCCGTATCTTTCTAGACTTTCTAATGATCAAATCATCAGGCGTTGTGTCACCTCTTCTGAGATTGATTCTATCCTATCTTTTTGTCATGACCAGGCCTGTAGTGGTCACTTTTCTGGTAGAAAGACTGCTGCAAAAGTTTTGCAATGCGGGTTTTATTACCCCACGTTATTTGCAGATTCTCAAACTTATTGTAAGGCATGTAGTCGCTGCCAAACACTTGGTGGCATGTCTCGAAAAGACATGATGCCTTTGAACCCGATTCTAGTCTGTGAAATCTTTGACATTTGGGGCATAGATTTTATGGGTCCGTTTCCATCCTCTTTTGGCTTCCATTATATTTTACTTGCTGTAGACTATGTTTCTCGTTGGATTGAAGCCATACCCACACGCACAAACGACCATCGAGTTGTCATTCCTTTTATACAGAGTCATATTTTCGCTCGTTTTGGGGTACCTTGTGCTATTATTTTCGACGGTGGTTCCCATTTTATTAATGCCCAGTTTAAAACTTTACTTAGAAAATATGGGGTTACACATCATATTTGTACACCTTACCATCCCCAAACTAATGGGCAAACCGAGGTCTCTAATCAGGGTATCAAAAAGATCCTTCAAATGACAATCAGACCCGATAGGAAGGATTGGTCTTCCCGTTTAGATGAGGCTTTGTGGGCTTATAGGACTACCCACAAAACACCAATAGGCATGTCACCATGCAGACTTGTTTACGGGAAACCCTGTCATCTTCCCGTAGAAGTTGAACACAAGGCCTATTAGGCAATTAAAGCCTGCAATTTAGACCTCTTGAAGGCTGGTGAAAATCGTAGGTTGCAGCTTAGTGAACTAGAGGAATTACGTCATGATTCCTATGAAATTTCAAAGCTGTATAAGGAGAAACTTAAAGCCTTCCATGACAAATTCATTTCCCACAAATCCTTTGCACTTGGTCAGAAGGTGTTGTTATTTGATGGTTGTTTGAAGCTCTTCCCGGGTAAACTTAGGTCTAAATGGCAAGGACCATTTATTGTAGTTAGAGTCTTCGACAACAGAGCTGTCGAAATTACCGAACCCAACAAGGATCAACCCTTCAAAGTCAATGGTCAACGTCTTAAACCTTTCTTGGAATCACATCCATTAGATTTTGTTGGGGAATGTTACACGCTCCACTAGGGTTTTCTATCAATCCACCACACTTGTACATATCTGTTTCCTATTTTCATCCTTTTTGACTTTCTTATACACTTACTTTTAAAATTTCACTCCATAATTTTATTGATTACCTTATTTGGTCGGACTGACCACTCTGACCTTTGGTCAGACTTGAAATCGTCCGCAAAGAGATTTTTAATCTCCTCTTTTCGACTCCTTCCATCACCTTATACTAAATGAAGTTTAATATTTTTCACCCGTCTTACAATGAGGACATTGTAAAATTTTAGCTTGGGGGGGTGTTGAAGTGAAATTTTCACTTCAAGTGTTCAGAAATAAAAACACATAAAAGTTAAATATCCACGAAATTTAAAAAAAATAAAAAATTCTAAAAATTTTAAAAAATTTAAAAACTCAAAAATTTTAAAAAAATTATAAAAATTAAAAATCTTATATACATAAAAATAAAAATATATAAATACAAAAATTTGAAAAGAAAATCCATAAAAATAATAAGAGGGGAATATTCATTATCAATAAAGAAGAAAAGAAGAGGAATGTATATAAGTATATAATTAAAAGCTTTAATTTTCTATTAGGACAGAAGTTTTAAATGTAGAAAGTATATATAAGTATTAAAGAGCATTCAATTCTTAATTAGATTTTACTTAAACATTTTGTAAAAACAAACTTTTGTGTTTAAAATTTTTAAAATAAGATTTTATTTGAATTAAGGAATCTTTTGAATCTTTTGAAGATTTGTTTTTCTATTCTTACTTGAATGAAGAAACTAAGTGTATTAAGATTTTAAGCTTAAGTTTTGGAATTGAATTATAACTTTTTAATCAATTAGATTAAGTATTCCTTTTGATTTTTAAATTTTGATTTTATCATAAAGTTAAGTAAAAAACCAGATATTCAGAGTTAATTAAATAGAGAGTTGGTAGAATTTTAGTTTACAAAACATACAAGCTAGTGATAAATAACTAGACTTGGTAAATTTTGTCTTGACCGATACTATAGGAGGAAACTAAAAATTTGAAGAACCTAGGAGTAAAGGGTATTATTGTCGAAGCTCTGGCTTGAGAGCTAAGTAACCTAAACATCTAAAATTCACTAACATAGAATTGTCTTGTTGACATCTAAGACCACGAAAACATAGAGGTTAAGAGATCAATTCTGAATCCCCTTTAGTCCAAGGATTTCCGTGGGGTGGTTCTTGAAAGGGTGAAGGATGTGCCACTCACTTAGAAAAAGGATTTGGAGAATAATGGTAGTAAGAAAAATGAGAAGGGGGGAAAAGGAAAAAAGAAAAGAAAAAAGTAAATAAAACACCCTGCAGTTAAGTTCCTCGCTAAAAATGGGTACTTATGCAGTTTTTCCATAAATAAATAAAAGCATCTCGTTACAAATGGATGCTACTCTTCCTTCCATTAAATAAAAAGAATACCTCACTACAAATGGGTGTTCTAACCTATAGAAAAAGAAAAAAAGATATGGAGAAAGAAATATTAGGAATAAGAGACCCAGTGGTCCACCGGGGAGATATACACAAAAAGTGTTGACCTCGGGATAGAAAACTGGTGAGGAGAAAGCAACCAAACCTGAGTAAGGCCAAGCTAAAGGCTTGAATTGGAATAATTTGGATTGGAAAGTGATGTCTTAAAATCTGGATTTTTGCAACTTTGGATGTCTTTAGGATAGTTCTCTTCACTAAGCACAAATTTTTTAAAGTCATAGCTACTGAACCTTGGTGTTGTGCAGTGAAGCCTAAGAAATTGGGTTTTGAAGATTTTAAGTTGAGACCTAAAGGAGAAGAATTGACAGAATCCTAGGTCTAGAAGTTAATCATTGGTGTTGTAGGCTAGTAAATTAGAGTTTTACTACTCTAAGTTTGATTAATAATGAGTATCTGGTTAATTTGCTTAAACTTATATTGATAAAAATCAAATATCATAAACAAAGGATTAACTTAAATCTATTTGTGTTTTTGAGTTAAAATTTTATTCTCAATCCTTAAGTTTTATTTTTTTTAAAACATTTGGTATTCTAATTTGAGTTAAGAATAGTTACAAAGATTAAGAGATTTTTGAAGAATTCTAATTTTGAAAAAAATTCTTGTTTACAAATTGTTTTAAGTGTGTTTTGAAAATGTTATAAGTATAAGTCTAAGTAAGAAAATTTTCACACATGCTCTAAGCATTAATCATTTATATTAAACTTCAAAAAAAAAATTTCTGACCTAAGCTTTCCTCTACATACTAATTATAATAATTTAAACCCAAGTGCTTTAAATCATCATAGTCTTACTTAATTTTGCTAGGGACTAGCAAAACATTGGCTTGGGGGTATGATGAGACACTCATCATAATCTTTAATTACCCCTAATTAACTAGTCTTCCTAGTTAATTAGCTAAGGTTATGAATATATAAGGGTTAATTACTGAATAAGGGATATTTAGTTAAGGAACTTAAAATAAGTTTAAAATGACATTTTATCATTCAAATAACATTATTAATAATTTAGATAATAATTGGACTCGAAATCATACTAATCATTTCCTTAATTAATAAGATAAGTAACTTAAATATAATGTCTATCTAAGTATGTAATAACTTAAGTAATTTTACCTAATCTAATAAATTAATCTAAAAAGGTCAAAGATGTAAATTCAAGGTGTATACATAATATTTACCTTATTTACTAATATATATAAAAAGTTGAAAAAGATTTAAATTAAAATAAACCTTCAAAACTTGGGTTTACATTTTAGACCTTAATTTTCATTACAGTCGAGTCCTTATTTCTCACATAGGTCCTTAGGTTTTATTACTTCTAGATCCCTCTTCGTCTTCTTCTTCTTCTTCCCCAGCCAAACGAACGGCTGGTGGCAGAGAGTCGTCCTACCGTGCGATCACTGCCCTGCCGACATCATTCCTCTTTGCCCAAGCTCTTGCAGCTTGCGCTCACCACCTCACCTTGATCCATCGGTCTAGATTAACTGAAAATCCTATTTTTCAGTGGGAGTTAACCTCACCGTCGTCGGAGACAACGACGGAGGTTAAGCACCTTGAGCTTCTTCTTCGGCCAGACCTCGCCCCTCTCTTCGCCGCAAAATGCTATAAATACCCCCTCTTACCTCTGATTTTAGCAAGTTGGCTCGCTTCCCTCTTCTAATACTGCAACCGACCCAATAGGCTATTCCTCTAAACCTCCAGCGAACCCCCATTCCATCTTCCAACTTCCTCCGTCCATCTTAAGTAGCCGAGGAAATTCGCCATGGTCTTCCGCACCTCTGACAAAGGTGCCGACCCTAGGATTCCTCCGCTCCACCTCAAATTCGCCCGTCGGAGCTCTTTCTTCAACCCTCTGATTTCGTCGTCCGCCATGAAACTTCGATGGAACCCTATTGACCCCTTCGTCCAGGTAACAGTAGACTAGGAGTAGGAGTAGGCTAGCTTAGTTAGTTAGTTAGTTAGGTTAGAGTAATTGTTGAATTTAGCTTCATCTCTTCTAGCTCCGGTGAGTTCCTTGAGCTCGCCAGAGACTTTAGTTTTGTCTTTTAACTCACTGTTCACCTTCTTTTAACTTCCATGTTCATTTCTAATCCACCTAATCGATTAATTAGATCACCTAAATGCCTAATTCATATCTCACCTTCACCGACTACTTCACTGTCCATGGTGACAGAAGTCAGCCTAATTCCACTTTCACTAGGTTCTTTCATCACCTTCCATCACAAATGAACCCTAATCGACTTTATATTACCTATTACTATCATCTACAATTAAATGCCCAAATTTAATTTAAGTTTCTGAGTTCGCTGTCCATGGCCGCTCAGGAACATTTCAAATTATAAATTAAACACATTTATGATTAATAATGTCTGTGGACTTGATTTAACTTCTCAATCGAGTAGTTAAATCGAGTCCTGAGCTTAAAACAATCAATCTTTTAAGAAACAAGCTTACTGTCAAACCTTATATTTCAATGAACAAACGAGGAATTTAATGTGATAAAGAGGTTCCGTGTAACCTCAGAATCATTTTTGGATTAATAATAGTTAATTTTGTTAATCTGTACATGCATTTTGTATTTTCTGGACTAACCGGAGCTCCGGCGAGCTTCGGCGAGTCAAAGTTGAGTTACAGCCTCTAGAACTTGCTAGGTGGCTCCAGAATGTTATTAGATGGATTACTGATAATTTTTAAGAAATTTTCTTGATGTTTCAATCACTAGAGCTTAAGATTTAACTTCATCTTCCCCAACTCCGGTGAGTTGGAGAAGACTGTTATAAGGGATTTAAGAAACACATAACGAGCTAAGAAGCTTCAGTGCAATGCACTGAAGCTATTTTAACTTTAAAGCACTGTAACTAACACTGATTAATTCTATCGAGCAAACACCTATTTTAGTCCAGGCGGCAAGTCTGGATGCCTAGGAGTTAAGGACAGAACTCAAATCTAAAGATCTGAGTGAGTTCCAGATGATGAAGAGACTCAAATTGATGTGTTAATTTCTTAGGAAGAAGCTTTAAACAAAAAGTCAAATTTCTAGCTTCTACAGTCAAACATGAGTTTGATAATGGTGTTTTGAGCTTAAATTGAAGAATTGAGATGTGGAAATTACTTCTGAGATTCTGTTTGATGTTTCTAGGAAGAGTTAAGTAAGCTCAAATGATGTTTTCAGTGAAGATTTTGTTCCTGTTAAGTTGGGTTACTCTTGAACCCAAACCAACAGAAGCACTGTTCTGTTGAAATTCAAATCTAAAACCTACCTAGATTGATTTGTTAAAACCCTTAGAATTAATCTAAATAGATTAGGAACACTTTAAAGTGTCTATTGCACAAATTGATATCTGAAAATTAACCTCTGAAGTTTTCAGAGAAGAGAAAAGCTTCTCTGCAGGTTCTATAGGTCTCAAGTGCTTAAAATCCACTCTAACAGAAGAGGAATTATTTATATAATGTATACGAACCTTCGAATAGATGATATAAGTCCATCTGAGGACTTCCTTGAGTTAAAAACATTTCCAGGCTTGTTATTAAACCCGTAGAAACCCCTGATTTCATCCCTTAAATTGAAGAGCTAAACATCAATAAAACATTAAATAGACCTTAAAATTGAATAGATTACCCTTAGAGCTTTCCAACGAACTTTAAATGATCGAATTTGGATCTCTGGGTAGGAAGTTGTGATAAATTGAATTCGGGTCTGGAAGGGTTAACTTTGTTGCACCTCGGATATCCACGAGCATGCGCCTGGGTATAAAACTCTTTTGTTCCTATGGCTATGCAGTCGTCAAGCGCAAGACGCACCGGTTCCGATTCTGATCTGATCTGAGCATTGTATATGAGTGTGTGGGCATTGGCCTACGGCTGTGTGTGCCCTTTGGGGCGTGTGTGCGAATGTGAATATGTGCCCTGCGAGGGTGTGAGTTTGGCCTGGGAGGCCGGTTTGAGCCGATGTGGCTCGATAATGTGAACCAATAAATAAATAAATGACAACAAACCTAACCGAGATTAGGAGAGGATCGAGTAGGGTCTAGTCCCACCCTAGTCTCAGGGTGCTGTGTATCCTCGAAAGGAACTCACCGCAAATACAACTTTTGGTTTAAAAGGTAAAAAAACCTGGTTCAGCTGAAAGGAAAAGAAAAGAGAAGCTGCTGAAGAAGGCTAAGTGCTGAAGGATGGAAAGGCTAAGGAAGAAAGGAGTGCGAACACTAAGAAGTGTTAAGGAAAGACTAAGGAACAAAAGAAAGAAACTAAGGGAAGAAGAGAAGGCAGGAACAACATAAGAAGAAAGAGAGCTCGACAGAGAAGAAAATAAAAGAGAGAGAAGAAACAAGAAGGAAATAGAAGAATATTAGAGGCTGTAGAGAGATGAAAAATTAAATGAATTTTACTTTTTGTTCTTAATTGTAAAAGGCATGCTTTAGTTGGATAATTTTCTAATTACCTTAATGAAATAAAATTAGAAAAAAAAAAAGTAGCATGTTTACTTGTTAATAAAGAATAACATTTTGAGTTAATATGTTTGCATATGGAATTTTGTATGTTCTTCATAGTTTAAATATTTGACAAAATTCATGTTTTTAAAATTAAACTAGTTTTACCTCGTAAACTTAAAGAGATAAAAGGAAATTAGTGAATTTGGAGAAAAATTATTATGCCTCCCAGTAAACGACCTGGACTCAACCAGTAAAAATTTCTAAAATGTTAGGTTAATTCGACCCTATACTACATAACCGCTACAACTTCGAGTTATCCTAAGTGATTTCTTCTACTCATAATTAAGTGAAATTAACTTAATTACTAAGTTGAGTGAAACACGCAATCATATCTACTGTATGTGGGTGACACCTCTCGCCTACTTCCTCTTCTCTTCCTTCTTCCTCAGCTACAATGGTTGTGTAAAATCCACCTCTTCCTCCCCTTGAGGGTAATAAGGGCTAAATGATGTCCAAGGTTGAGGCAAGATTGGCTATACAAAATCAGCAGAACATTGTGAGGTTTGAGGCCATCCTCAACGCCTTAGGAAGGATGCAAAACCCCCCATGTGGAGATCAACTACAGGACCATTATGATCCGGTAGCACGTAATGTGTTACCTCAAGTCCTGATGCCCACAGATGGTGATGCATTCGAGTTAAAACCTAATGTGACAAGTCTAATTCAGAATTACTTTTATGGTAACTCGAATGAGGATCCATTCCAGCACCTCGAGGGTTTGAGTTGGATTGCTGAGACAGTCCAACCCAAAAATGTAGCCATTAGGATTGTTCTCATGAAGCTTTCCCTTTTTCTTTGAGGGATAAAGCTTCCTATTGGTTCAAGACCATAGGGAAGCCGATCTACTCCTAGGAAGAACTACATAGGGAGTTCCTCCAAAAAATTTTCCCTACTGGTTGCACTAAAGAGATGAGGCGAGCAATCACAACTTTCACCCAGCAGTCGAGTGAGAAGTTTCATGAGGCCTGGGAGCATTTTCATGATCTTCTGAGGAAGTGTTATCACCACTGGGTGCCTCGTTGGCACCTTACCAAGGTATTCTATCATGGGCTAGATGAGACACATCGATGTCTGGTCAATGCATCTAGTGGTGGGAACTTCCTTGCGAAGAATGAGGCAGGAGCTTTAGAGTTATTTGAGTCCTTGGTGGAAAACTCTCTTAATGCTACATCAATGAGGCAATTCTCAAGCCCTACTCAGCAGTGTGTATCCACCCATGAGGCCCAAGCTGAGTCAGCCTAGGTAGATATGGACATTAATATGAAAAAGCTGGATAGCATGGATCTGCTGCATGAAAAGGTTGATGAGCTTAGTCAGTCTTGTGCAGTGAAATCTAGGGTTTCGTATTCTGTGCTATCATCTATTCATCAACTACTCCATCTCGAGTATCTCCTACTGGACCTCATCTTCTTACTCAAGATGCATCTATCTACTTTTCTGCTGCTTCTTCATGGGCCCCTTCCTATAAGGAGACTATGAACAGTTTTGAGCTCGCATCTGTTGACTAGGCAAACCTTTATAGAGATGATATGATCCTTGATTCATATGATATTGGATGGTAACACCATCATTCGTCATAACCAACTTAAATTAGTTGGAATCAAGAGATAAATGCTCGTAAATTTTCAGTTGAGAACCATAATTCCACTCTGATCTATTTTGAGAAGATAATAAAATAGGGTTAATTCTGCTATTTTAATAGTACATCACAAATGTTGATTAACCATGGGGTCATTCATGTGTTAATTAGAGGTCAATTGACCATTAACAATGAAAAAGTGGGTCCACATTGATTAAAATAAGGTTTCATGCATTTCGAGGATGAAAGTGGGATTGCAAACCTTAATTATCAGCCCCACTTAAATTGAAGAGCTTCCAGTCACCATAAAATTAATATAAACCTCCTAAAAATCATTTTGAAATATTCTAAGAGGTTTATACATTTGGTTTGACTATCTAAACCCATTTTGACCAAAAATAGAGTTTCAGATGGGAATTTATCCTAATTTCGGATTTTCTACAAATTACCTAATCAAACGTGCACAAAACTCAAATCCAAGTTCACCATTAGATTTCTTTTCTCCAAATTAGGTTAAGACTAAAATTTGGGCCCAATCAGAGTCCATCTTGACCTAGTTTACAATTCAGTCCCTAAGGTCTTTGTTTCTCACAATTAGACCCCTAACTTTCAAAGTTCCTTAGAGATACCCCCTATCTTTCTCGTCGTCTTCACACTTATGTCCTTGCTGCCATTAGAGTGGGAACGCAACTTTAGGACAAGATTCAAGAGAGATTTTCTCTCTCAAATCAGCTCCAAATCCCTCCAAATTTGGAGGGATTCATGTTCACACGATAGAGAATCGAATCAACTAGGTTTTAGACATTTATTCGCTGCACAGAGTGCTAACAAACATGAGGAACTCATGGGTTACCTACCTTCTAAATTTGTTTATAGACTCGCGAGAATTGGGCATTTGAGGATCTAAGCTCCTATTTAAGTTGCCTAAGCTTCCATTGTCATCTCGAGCTAGGTTTCAGGCCAAAAACCTTCCTCCCCTCCTTCAACCATCTCTGACCTCAGCTCTAGCAACATCATCCTCCATCCTCCTATGGGCTCTCAACAATCAAATTTAGAGCGCCTTCTTCTTCCTTGCCATCGTCTGGGCCTGGTGGGCCAAAGCTAGGGCCTCCTACCCTCATTGTCCTCATTGCTTCCCTCGCCGGGGAACTTTGTCTCCTCCACGATTGGAAGCCACATCGACATGGATTCCCACCTCCTTCATCCTTCAGACTAGGTTTTATCTCTCCCTCTTCTTCTCTATCTTAGGTTTAGCCTCTTAGGGACTCAATTCCACCACTGAATCATTGCCTCCCTCATCCTCTTCCCCAACTCTAGCAGCAACTTCGACGAGTCCATGCCACCGCTCCACTCCACCAAATCCATTAGCTCCGCCTCACCTCCCTCATCAAGACCCCTCAACTAATTTCACTACACACTCACTCAACCTCTCCACCGGACAACCCACCACAGCACCACCTCCTTCGATGTCATCCAGCTGACATACACCACTAATCACCTTGCCACAACCATTGTCGCACTCCTCACCTCATGACGACCTTAATGAGCTATCTAATTGTAGCCTAGAGCTCGTATTCCATGTTTTAGGTCTTCATCGGATGCTTTACCACCATCATCAATTCTTCACCTCCGATGACTGTGCATTAATCATCTCCGACCTCGATTTCACCCTTAGAAGGTGTGCACAGATCTTACAAAGTTACCTCGGTGTGAGATTGGGGAACAACACTTGCAGCAATGCCAATTTGAGGGTGCTTCTTCAGCTCAGATGCAAGGAAGGAGAGAGTGGGATTTTAGTCCCACCTCATGCGCTTCAAAATCCTATATGCACATAAATCGAATCCTTACTATAAGCTCATTGCCTCTTCACCAGGGGTGAGGTCCCCATCTCACATGCTCCTAGTTGGTGGGCTTGGTCACTATTCATGACCCAATTAACCGTTACTATGCAAACTCGTATACTCAATTATAAATGAAGAGAAAATCTGAGGGTGGGGGATGGTTTTACCTCAAGTTATGTGCACACATGCCTCAGGATTCATGTGCACACACCAACACTTAGAGAAAATTGTAGTTGCTGAGGGTTGTGCTTGTGCTTGTGCTTGGTATTGACTCTGGGTACTATTGACATATTTGATATTTGGCTGACGTGGATATCTTGGTGCCAATGTGGCAAGTTGTTGGAAACACTGTTAGAATTTTTGAATTAGTTTGAGATTGTGATTACCTTGGGATATGTGCTTGATTGAGGGAATTAATTGGTGATTCAAGTCACCATGTTTAGGGTTTTATTATTCTTTTTATCTCAATGATTTTATAGATACATTTCAGCTTATCATTGAATACATTTTGGATTGATATTCATTGCATACTTCTATCATGAATTCTTATTCTCATTATTTATCACTGCAACTAGTATTTTGAATTACATTTTTGCTCCCTACGAATGACCTCAGACTCACATTTGATTTTTGAGCATAAATTTAAATGTCGTATTGATTTTCATCACTATACTACAACGCGATCTTTTTACAATGATTTTCGACACAACATTTTGGTGCTGTTGCAGGGGAGCAACGTGTAATTCACCATTAGTCATATCTTTTCTAAGCTAGTTACTAACTTTCCCTATCTGCTTTGCTGTGTTTTGTGAGGTACAACATGAAGAGATCTTCCGCACAGTCAACCTCTCCAAGGGTAGGTAAAATTTCTCTTCTTCCCTAATCACCTCCTAATCTTGTGAAGAGAAGAATGGAAACAAATTAATTCGGATCCACTTGCCTTATTTTCCAAGTAATATCACTTGAAGGCAAAGAGTTTCCTGATTTGCGAGATTTATTGAAATCTAACTGAAGTTGAGACTATTTGATTAGAAATTTCCCACCTTGATTTCCTGTACCTCTGAAGGATTTACGCTAAATTTCTTAACATCATGGACTACTCACTTTCTTGTTTTAGTCTAAGGTGTTATACTTGAAATCAAATTGGACTTGAAATAGAGCCAATTAAGGGAATTGATATTTCGACATTTATGTGCTACCCAAGCCTTTGTTTGAACTGATCTATCCAAATAAACTGCAAAATTAGGGCTTTAAATTCATTTGAATCATAAAATTTTGGGACCTAATAACCTAAGAATTAATCTAGGGTGATTTAGGTCTTGACCAAAATATCATCGCCAACCTTAGGATAGGCTTGGTGAAGTTGGTTCACCCTGTGAATCAACCAGGTTACAAATTAGGTCACAAATTGAAATAACTTCTAAATCTAGTGAAATTCAAGGTAGAGATTAGGACTAAAATTGCAAGAGTTAGGTCTCAATTCATTCATTCTGGTATACTTGGAACCTCAGTGATAAGGAAGGTCGGGTAGGGGAAATCCTGTAACCAATGGGGATGCTCTACCGTGTAGGGGTCTTTGCCGGACTCTCCCTTCCTAGCTACCCAATTAATTCTTTGGTGTGTGGATTTTTTATCAAAGAGGTCCATTTGCCTCAACAACCTTAGTCATCCAAAGATTTTTGGGTGCCTTGATTGAGTCCAATACACATCCAGTCCCTCATCTATTCTCTAGTGCACATAGACAGGAGAGGTCCCTAGGTCTGACCTAGAGGCCTCCATTAGTGCTGATCTCTTGGGGAAAATCTGATCTGATCAGATCAATTCAATCTGGACATGAAGTTGATTCTACATCCTGATCCGTCACTTAATTTGGAAATGCAACCTAACAACATGGGAAAGATTTTCAATAAACCTAAGTCCCATATGTGCATGAAAGAGAAAATGATCGAGCCTACGCTTAGACATAGGGAAGAATTTAGCAGGATCTCAGATCCATTTAGTAGAGTTGAGGTTAATGTGTCATAAACAACAAACCTCATTGTGAATCGTGCCAGAATGATGTTAACACAAATGATACATGGTTCAACCTGGGTTGTTCTCTTATCCCTATAAATTGAATTGGGGAAATTACATAACACTGAGTGTTTGTAATGTTTGTCAAATTCCCCACTTTGGGAAACACACCAAGATCTCATTGAGAAACATGGGAATATGCTAAATCTATTGTACGAGGCCATCAATTACAAATATCTCGATTCCCACCAAGAACTTTATGATGAATCTTGGAGCAATTTAAGGATCAATACAATTTCCCGAGCCTGGGTATGAAAATGAAGGTTGGTATGGACCCCTAACCCAAATGGAACCAAATTATGATTTTGTGCAAAATGACATACCTGATCATGATGTGGGTTGGGTGGATCAAGTTGCAGGTGTTCTCAATTATGAGCTTGCCAAAGGAAGTTGTGAAGCTGGTCCATCATGCCTAGACTTCCTAAACAGCTATGATGAGCTTGATGCAAAATCTCTTGAGGATATAACTCCCGCACCTTATCTTGTTAAGGTATTCCTCGAGAATAATTCTAACATCACAATTAAACCAAGTTCAGATTCTGGTGACGCAATTCCTATCCCTGACCGAGAATCTAGATCTGAGCCTATTTGGGATGATCATGAGGTCCAATATGATGAGAATCGGATTTTAGATCTAAATTATGATCTTGGGCCTATATTTGATGATTATATCTCTCCAGACTTCTTAGAAGAACGAATTGATTTTTTGGAAGTTAAATCAATTTATGATACAAAATTAGAGTTGGAATAGTTGAGATTTGATTGAATCTACCCTAGGTGCCCAGAACCCGAGCTTATGCCTAATAGCTATATCCCTGTGATCTTGGAATTTGAGACTAGGTTAGACCAAAGTTAGGTTGATAACTCCATGCATCTTGATTTATTCTATGGTGGAAATCCCAATTTTGAATCAGGTTCAGAAGTTGATTGTCGCAAATTGTCTAATGATTTCGAATCATACTCTAATTTCAGAGAACCATTGTTTCTAGATGATTATGAACCAATTTACAACCTCAGCATTCATGACCTATTCTTTGATTCTGACTTTGAGGTCCCTGATCCCAAGATCACCGATTCAAAATCATATTCCATTAATTTGGAAACATTTTGCTATGAAGTAAAAGAATCAAACACAGCAAGTGCCGAGAGTGTCTGCAATGAAGAATTTGAATCCTTTACTGACTCAGATTTCCATGATCCTATAAGCACTCTCCAAGCATTTACATTTGATTAAGATGAACATCTTGAGGAAGACTCTGTGGATGAACCGATCTTCAAATCAGTTCCTGAGGAGTCCATATCGCACCAAGATATTGAAGTAGCCACTCCACCTACAATGGCTTTCAAAACCCAATCCCAACCCCAACCCGCCACTGGAATCAATTTCTATTTTGACTCACCGCTTTCTGATCTGGTTGCATATGATTCACCACCATGATTTGATAGGGAATCAGATGTTGATCTAAATGATAACCACATTACATCCCCCTCTGATCCCACTAGCACAGTTCCCACATTTTTCGCTGATCCATTATCATTTGACGACTAACAGAATCCACTTTCAAGAATTTCAAAGTAATTGGAAATCGTAGTATAGTCACGCTAAAATGTTCGTCAAAAAATGATTTTGTAAAAATAACGAGACTTTGAGTCCCGGTCGTTCATCTTTGGGAGGCATTTGTCCAAATCTGAAATCGATCCTTTATCGCTCTACTGTATTTAAAATTGCACGTCGATTTCTAATCTTCGAATTAGAGTTTCACCACTTCTATTGTGAATTCTGATTACGTGCACATGTGTTACATAGATAGCAAAGGTGAAAGTATGAGTTTTGGTGTGCACAATTCTAGTTACGTGGTGGCTATTTATAGAAAATGAATTTATAGTTAGATCTTCTACATTTTCTGAAACTGACATGCTTGTTGCACAATATATATAAATGAAAAACAGGCAACTTGAATCACACAGATTAGATTGCAACCAATAAGCTCATGGTGATTTCCAACATGGAGACATGTATATAAAAATATATCTTTCATTCATTCATTTAGAGGATGTTTGCAACATGGAATGTAGAGGAAAGCTTGTAAAGGGAAGCTTGAGAAACACAAATCTAGCTAGCAGAAAATGATTTCATACAGGAATCTATGGGGGGATTTTGCATGCATCATTGGGGGAGAACAAGAAGTACACTACTAAGCAATAAACGAAAGTAGTAAAACTACAAAGAGCTAAGTTACCAATTTAGCAGAAAAGAAGGGCATTCGGAGGTGGGCTTCGATGGCCTTTGAGTGGTTGAGAGGAGGAGGAACGGCCAATGGTGCTTTGGCTAGCCCTTATAGAGTGGTTGGAGAGATCATCCAGCATCCTAGCATGGAGATGGTGGCTTCCATGGTGCAGAACTCATGGAGGTGGAGTGGAGGTGATATAGCTAACCTAAGTGGAATGGATGCCTAGAATGGGATGGGTGCAAATGGCCACCTTTTAGGTCTTTTTATAGACCTAAGGGAATCTCTCTAGAGAAGTGTGGAACTCTCTAGAGAGAGTCCCATGAGTGGCTGGCCATGGAGAGAGAGGGTAGTTCTTAGATCCATAAAAATTGGATCTAAGAATTGAATGACTCTTGGTTGCTAAATTTGGCAACCAAGTGTAGCGCCACTTGAAGAGAGTTATAGAGAACTCTAGATGGGTATGTGTGCATGAATGGGTGTGAGTGTGTGGTCATGCCCTAGGTGGCTAAGTGGTCTAGGTTAGGTCCTAAGGGGCTTGGTTAGGTGTAGGCCTTAAATTAGGGTTGCAAACCCTAATTGCTAAGGAGGAATTGCAATTAAGCTTAACCCAAGTTTAATTGAATAAGTGTGAACCTAATTGAGAGTGAAATACCTCAATTAGGTTGGGCTTTGGTCAATTGGACTCTCACTAAGTCCAATTGGACTTGTGTGGGTTGAGATCTGAGCTCAATTGGACCCTATGAGTCCAATTGACTTAGGTAATCGTAATTGACTATGATCTAAGTCAATTGGGTTTAGTGAGGAGCTAATTATGTCCTTAGGGAGGTCTAGAGGTGGTGTACTAGGGTTAGGGTACCTTAATTTAGGTTCCTACAGGGTTGGAATTGGGTTAAGGGAGATAGAGATCCAAGATCAAGGCTTGAATCTCAAAATAGGAACAGAACAGTTCCAGTTGTCCAGGAATGGAATCAGACGTCTTATACTCAAAAATCAGAAGTCCAGACTTGTTGTCTGGATGTCCAATCAGAGTCAGGAAGAATTCAAAGTTCTGTCTTGGGTATTCTACAGAAATTTGACGTCTGACCAAATGTCCAAACAACCAATAACACTGTAGAAGTGGGTTTAAGGTGTGCGGGAGTTGGCTAAGGGTAATGGACATCCTATAATTCATCTGGACATTCAGATAAAGGATGGAATTAGGGTTTAACTTTTCCTATGGTGTGGTGACTTAATCTAAGGGTGGCTAAGGCTTGGGGAAGTCTCTAGGCTATCTTAGGGCTAGGATAGACCTAAGCTCTTCACATTTTATTGCTTTATTCCTACTTAATATAGTAGCATGCCTTATTTCCCTTACATTATTATCCACTACATCTAATCTAAGTCTTCTACTCTAGCTCTACTGCAACACCCATTATTCCTGATCCAGCTTCAAATCTAGCCTTAGATCAAGCTCCAGATCCAGCTTATTACCCGTAATTGACATAAAGCACCTAATCAACAAATTATAGCATTATTTTATGCATAGCTAAAGGAAAGTAGTAAGGATGTAGATAATGCTTATGCATGCATGAATCACCCTAACTTATGCTAAGTCCTAGCCTAATTTAGGTCAATTAAGACCTATGATTGCTGCGCAATCATACCCCCTTTGCCTAAATCTTGCTAGTTGATAGCAAATGCAAGACTAAATTATTCACATAAGGGTCCTTAAGGGATTGATTATTTTTCAAGTGTATGCCCAGAGATTTTTCTCCCTTTTGTTTTCGTCCTATGCTCTAGAATTCCAGACAATCGTGAAAGTATAGCTATGTAGCTTTTGCAATAGATTCAAGTGAAAAACTATTTCACCTCTAAAGCCTGTACTTGACCCCTAGTAAAATTCTAGCAGGATAGGCGGACTTTGTCCCTCAAGGTATTCAAGATATTTTATGAATTTCACCCTAGCTTTAAGCTTGGGTAGAGAATCTTAAAGGTAAAAGATTATATATTTGGTAGCTCACTCTCGACTGGTGCTACATAGAAATTAGTACTTCAGAATCTAGATTCCTGAACTATCAAGTAACTCAACTCAGAGAAAGACGAGAAAAACTATACTCTCTTCTGGTTCCTTTGTATTCGTTCTTTCTTTCTCTTTTTCTTTTTCTTTTCTTTTTCTTGGAGCTCACAATCTTACTAGATTCACGCATATGACCTGTATTTAGTGGTCTCACTTGGCATTAACACTTTAATTGAGTTCTCATAACTCTAACACTAAGTCAAAATTCCTCAGCCAGTATTTGGGCAGTTAGAAACACAAGAAAAGTTGGTTAAGGCCATATTTGGTGGATCTCAAATTTATTTGATGGTGTTGCCTCAATGCAACTGAAATAAACACTAAATATTCACTCTTTCTTTCTTTGCTTTTTCTTCCTTTTCTAATTTTTTTCTCTTTTTCAGCTCTTTTTGTTTTCATCATTTTTTTTCTTCAACATATACACAACTAGCACACATCCATGAACTTTATTGAGGAGGCATTATTAGGGATTGATGATACTCAAGAGACATTGGCTGGCTTATTTAGTGTAACTGCCTACTCATGGAACTGGGAGAGATGGATAGGACTGTGTATTTCTAACCTTGACATCAATACCCTCCTTCAGCCAAGGATTCTGTAAAGAATGGTCGTAACCATCCACATTAGCCCTAATTTTTTGAGAACTCGCTCTCTGGGTATTTGCCTTATTTGGTGGCTCTCAAAATTTCACATAAAATGTATACACAGGAATCGAGAGCAAAAACTATGTCTAATCTCAGAGTATCATCACCTAATTATCTAGGACTTTGTATTCCTTGCACTAATCTTAGAGCACTAGTACACTCTACTCTCATCTCACACTATTTGGTGGATTTTTGGATGGAAATCTGCCAGACTCCCAGAGCACTGTACAACAGTTCAGGAAAAGAAGCACTGCTTCTTCTTGACAGACTAACGATTTTTATTAGCCTTCACCATGAATCCATTACAAATTCTACGTGTCTGTGAAAAGTTGTACTGGATTCCAGATTATAGGAATCAACTAGAGGATAAAATCCCTAATCCATTCTCTTAATAAAATAATCTTATTCATGAATGCAATATGTATATATGCTATAAACAAGTAACCTCGTATAATTTGTACTTCTTGAAATTCTCGTATCGGGTTACATTCAGCTTGACCCTAAATTTAGAACAAGAGTTGAGCGGGTGAGTCGGAAATGGTTGTTGCAAACAATTTCTACCTCCAATGCGAGCATTGGAGGTGGAGTCAGTTGTTCTTTTATTTAGGGTCGTAAAGTACATTTTGCATCCAGCTTTGAGGTTTTCATAAATGTTGGCATAAAAATTTTAAGTTTTGTTGTATCTGCCCCCCTGTGCCTAAGTTCTTGAATGTCCTCATGCATGAATAAAAAGAAAATAAATATAGTAGGGAGAGAATGGGTAGAAATCACCTGTAATTGCTCCTGAAAGTATACATTCAATACCGGCCAACTTGTCAGTATGCAATATGCAGAAAGAAAATATGCTTAAAGAAAAATATGGTATATATGAATATGTATAGGGTGATGGGTGCGGAGTAGATGCTGTCTATACATGCTGAGTTTAACGCCTTCAGTTGGGCTAGAATTCAATCACACATCCTCAATAAGATGAACGAACTCATAAGGTGGAGGAGTTTCTTGGGCCAAAAATGGCTTGAGGCGCTAGCCATTTACCATAGATGTATGCCCAGATTTTGGGTCCCTGATCTGGACTGCCCCATTAGGATATGGATGAATCACAACATACGGGCCAGTCCACTTGGACTTGAGCTTCCCTACGAAAAGTTTTAGTCACAAATCGAACAACCAGACTTGCTGGTTGGGCGTGAATGCTATCCTCCGGATGTGGCGGTCATGAAAGGCCTTGGTCTTGTCCTTGTATATCAACGCATTCTCATAGGCCTCCTACTGGATCTCTTCTAATTCATTGAGCTGGAGTTTTTGTTATTGACCTCCTGCATTAAGGTCAAGGTTACGTTTTTGCACCGCCCAAAAGGCGCAGTGTTTCAGCTCTATAGGATGGTGGCAGGCCTTGCCATATACCATACGATATGGTGACATTCCGAGTGGGGCCTTGTATCTGGTCCGATATGCCCAGAGTGCATCAACTAATTTATCGAACCAGTCCTTCCTGTCTGGTCTAATCGTCCTCTGGAGAATTAGCTTGATTTGACAGTTAGACACTTCAGCCTACCCATTGGTCTGCTGGTGATACAGGGTGGCTATACAGTGATGTACCTCATATTTCTTTAGTAATGACTTGAAATGGGAGTGGATGAAGTGGCTTCCCCCATCGCTAATCAGAGCGTGGGGTATTCTGAATCTCGCGAGGATGTATTACCGTACGAAAGAAATGATGGTCTTATGATTAGCCCATCTCGCCGGGATGGCCTCGGCCCACTTCGAGACATAGTCAACAGCTAGTAATATGTACTCGAAGCCATGCGAATTCAGAAAAGGGCCCATAAAATCAATGCCCTAGATGTCGAACACTTCTACGACCATGATGGGCTGGAGTGGCATCATGTCTCTTCTGGTCATAGAACCGACCGACTGACATCGTTTGCAATGTTGGGCCTATTCGTGTGTATCTCTGAAAATGGTTGGCCATAAAAATCCCAACTACAAAATTTTCGCAGCAGTTTTCCGTCCTGAGAAATGACCACCAAAAGCACCATTGTGGCAAAAAGATAACACACTGGGGATCTTTGAATCTGGGATGCAACTTTGAATAATCTGATCCACTCCAATGTGGAAGTGATTCACCCCAGAGGTAGAATTTAGTCTCCGCAGTGAATTTGAGCTTCTGGTCTTTGGATAGGTTCGCGGGAATCTTGCCTGCGGCAAGGTAGTTCGCGATATCCGTGTACTAGGGGAACTCAATATAATGAACTACCTAAAGAGATTCATCCAGAAATTGCTCGTGGATAGGCAGGGAATAAGGAATGTGGCCTAGGTTCAGTCTGGATAGGTGATCCGCCACAACATTCTGCTTTTCGACTTTGTCGCGGATTTCAATATCAAATTCCTGTAATAGAAGGATCCATCTGATGATCCGTGGTTTGCCATCCATCTTTGCCAACAAATGCCAGAGGGTGGAGTGGTCACTGAAAATGATGACTTTGGACCCAAATAAGTAAGATCTGAATTTTGCCAACCCGAATACCACTGCTAGCAATTCTTTTTCGATGACAATATAATTGCGCTGAGCCTCATTCAGCATCTTGCTAGCGTAGCGTATGAGAAAAGGTTTTTTTTCCTGACGCTAGCCTAAAACAGCATTGATAGCAAAGTTAGAAGCATCGCACATCATCTTGAAATTGAGTGACCAGTCGGGAGGTTGGAGAATCGGGGAATCAGAGATAGCGCTTCGTAAAGTCTCGAAGGTGCTGAGACACGAGGTGTCAAATTCAAATGGGACATCGGTAACAAGGAGATTCGTCAAAGATCGTGCAATTTTCAAGAAATCATGTATAAATCTCCGATAGAAGCCGACGTGACCCAAGAATGATCTAATCTGCTTGACAGAGCTAGGTGGTGGTAAGTGGGAAATAATCTCAGATTTAGCTCGATCGACCTCGAGTCCATTTTTAGAGATCCTATGCCCTAGTATTATGGCATCCCTCACCATGAAATTGCTTTCCTCCTAGGATAGCACCAGGTTTACCTCAATACAGTTTCAGGATCTTGGTGAGGTTATTAAGACAAGATACGAAATCATCTCCAAAAATGGAGAAGTCATCCATGAATACCTCCACATAGTCCCCAATCATGTCGGAGAAGATGGTCATCATACAAATCTAAAATGTTGCTGGTGCGTTGCAGAGGCCAAAGGGCATCCGCTTGAAAGTGAATGTTCCAAAAGGGCATGTGAATGTGGTCTTGTCTTGATCTTTCGGGCTACTCGCTACTTGATTATACCTGGAGTATCCATCTAGAAAGCAAAAGAAACTGCATCCGGCTAACCGTTCCAAGATCTAATCAATGAAAGGCAAAGGAAAGTGATCCTTCTGGGAAGCCGTGTTCAGTCTCCTATAGTCGATGCAGACCCGACAAGATGTCGCAATGCGAGTCGGGATGGATTCACCGTTATCATTTTTCACAACGGTGAGTCCTACTTTCTTGGGCACTATCTAGATCGGACTCACCCATTGGCTGTTAGAGATTGGGCATAAAATACCTACATCCAGCATATTCGAGTTAAGCTGTCTTTGGGGTTGTCTCGAAGGTTTCACCCTCTCATCTATGCAAATGTGATGAGTGCAATACGAGGGGCGAATACCATGGAGGTCAGCAATGCTCCACCCTATAGCAACCCTATGGTCTTGTAGTGTATGTTGGGGGAAAAATCATAGCTCGCATTTTTGATAAAAGCGTCGTAGTATAGTTGTGAAATACGATCCAACAAAGATATTTTTTGTAAAAATAATGACACTTTGAGTCCCGGTCATTCGTCTCTGGGAGGCGTTGCTTTTACATTTGAAATCGATCTTATCCAGCTCTACTTTATTTAGAATCGCATATCGGTTCGTGATTATTACGTATTTAAGTACGACATGCTTAGTTGCAGAATGGATAGACAATTAAGACAAGCAACTTGAATCACGCAAATATGATAGCAATCAATAAGCTCATTGTGATTTCATAACATGGAGACAAGTATATATATATATATAACATTTTTTTATTCATTCAGTGAGAGAGTTGTTTGCAACAGAACTATAGATGAAAGCTTATACATAAATGCTTGGAACGGAAATCTAGCTACCAGAAAATGACTGCATACAAGAATCAATGGGGCGATTTCGCATGCATCATTTGGGGAGAAGTTAAGACTATGCTACTAAGCAGTAATAAAAGCAGTAAACATACGAAAAGCAAAGCTACTAATCTAGCAGAAGGAAGGCCATTCGGAGGTGGTCTCCGATGGCCTTTGAGTGGTTGAGAGAAGAAGGAGGGGCGGCCAATGGAACTTAGGTCGGCCCTTGGAGAGAGGTTGGGGAGCTGATCTAGCTTCTTGGCGTGGAGATGGTGGCCTCCATGGTGGTGCTTAACTTGTGGAGGTGGAGTGGAGATGGAAGTGGCTAGCCTAAGTGGAATGAATGCCAAGGAAGTGAATGGGTGCAAATGGCCATCCATTGTGTCTTTTTATTGACCTAAGGGAAGCTCTCTAGAGAATTATGGAATTCTCTAGAGAGGCCTAAGGTGGGATCTCGTGGGAGAGTGAGAGAGAGAGGGTGGATGGTGGTTTTTAGGTCCAGCAAATGTGGATCTAAAAATTGAATGGCTCTTGGTTGCTATTTTTGCCAACCAAGGCAACCACACATGGTAGAGATTCTAGAGAACTCTAGGCTAGGTATTTCCGTGTGGATGGTGTGTGTGGGTGTGTGTGGGTCGAAACTTAGGTGGCTAGGTTGATTAGGTTAGGTTTTAGTGGGTTTAGGTCAAGGTATGTCTCAAATTAGGGTTATAAGCCCTAATTCACTAAGGTAAAGTGCAATTAAACCTAATACAAGTTTAATTGGTTGTGTGGAAACTTAATTGAGAGTAAAACAACTCAATTAATTTAGGGCTAGGTCAATTGGATTCTCACTGAGTCCAATTGGACAGTGTGTGCTGAGATCGGGGCTCAATTGGACTTAATGAGTCCAATTGAATAGGCTGATGGAATTGACTAAGATCCAAGTCAATTAGGTTTAGTGATGACCTAATTAGGTCCTTAGGGAGGTCTAGAGGTGATGTAATAGGGTTAGGGCACCTTAATTTAGGTTCCTATGGGGTTGGAATTGGGTTTTGGGACATAGAGATTCAAGATCAAGGCTTAAATCTCAAAATAGGAATTGGAGAGCAGTATCAGACGTCTTATACTCAAAAATCAGAAGTCCAGACTTGTTGTATGGACGTCCAATCAGAGTCAGGAAGGATTTCAGGTTCTGTTTTGGGTATTTTGCAAAAATTGGACATCTGACAAAGTGTCTAGACGTCCAATAACACTGCAGAAGTGGGTTTGAAGCATGCGGGAGATGGCTAAGGGTCCTGGATGCCCTATAACATATCTGGACATCCAGATAAGGGTTGGAACTAGGGTTTTAGGGCTTCCTAGGGTGTTGTGACCTAATTTAAGGGTGGCTAAGGCTTGGGGAGGTGTCTAGGCTATCCTAGGGCTAGGATGGACCTAAGCTCTTCACATTTTACTGCTTTATTTCTACTTAATAGAATAGAAAACCTTTAACCCCCTTACATTATTATTCCTACATCTAAACTAGGCCTTCTGCTCCAACTCTGCTACAACTCCCATTATTTCAGATCCAACTTCAGATCCTGCTCCAGATCCAGCTCCAGATCTACTTATTGCCTGCAATCGACATAATATACTTAATTAGCACATTATAATATTATTTTATGCATAGATAAAGTAAAGCAGTAAAGATGCAGATAATGCTTATGCGTGCATGAATTTCCCTAACTTATGCTAAGTTCTAGCTTAATCTAGGTCATTTAAGACCTATGATTGCTACGCAACCAATGTAGAAATCAATTCATGCTCCTATTCTTGGGTTAAGTGGGCATTGATAATGACTGGGTATGTCACACTTTCACCCAAGAACACATACTTAAGTAAGTCAGGAAAGGGCTTCAATTCAATCACGGGTCGGTCAGAGTCAGAAATGGGAGTGGGAGGAGCAAACTCGAGGGTGGGAATCTACTAATTCGTATGCACGTGAATTCCTGATAATTCACTTCCTATGAGATAATCAGTTGTGACTGTGTTAATGGGAAACTCGTTAGCTGTGGTCACATCCTCCTGCAACAATAGGGTCGAATCAATAGTGTGTGGATCAGGATAGCTGGACTTAGGGGTGTTGTGGTCAGAAGCACACCCGAAACAATTAGATCCTCGGGGAGATATGTGTAGTGTAGTGGTATCAGTCCCGCATGGATCAGGGTCCAAAAACCCTGATAGTGCAGATGAATGAGACATTAAGTCGTCACAAAGGAGCCCAATGTTACCACAGTATGTCGAATCTTCATCTTCACCATCCTCCTCTATTCGATCACAATCAAAATTATTTGCTACCCTGAATATGTCAAGTTGAATTTGCTCATTACCTAGGGCTATCTCCATACACCCGGATGCACAATCAATGTTCGCTTGGGCTGTCGCTAGAAATGGGCGACCCAAAATAATTAGTGCATCTCAGAGATTAGGAGGAACTTCCATATCGAGAATGAAAAAGCCTATGGGAAAGCAGAATCTGTGGACTTTTACAATCACATTCTCAACCACCCCCCTCGGTGTTTTTACTGATCTATGAGCCAGCTGAATCGTGGCTGAGGTGGGCTCTAACTCCCCAAATAAAAATCGATCAAATACGGCAGCAGGAGTTAGGTTGATGGATGAACCCAGATGTAGAAGGGCCCGATCAAATGGAGAATCCTGCAAGAAGCAGGATATGAGTGGGGTACCAAGGTCTTTCTTTTTTGGCAGCAAGTCGGCTAGAATCACGATGCTAGCCTCTTTCGACAGTGCCACCTGCCGTCCAATTCTCAACTGTCGCCTTGGGGTATAATAGTCCTTAAAGAACCTAGCGACAGCAGGGATGTGATCAATTGCCTCACGAAGGGGGACCTAAATATGTACTTCCTTAAACATTGTCTTCAGGTCCTCAAAATTCTGTGTGTGCTTTTTCCGTACTACATTCCACGTCAGAGCCTTAGGAAAAGGGACAAAAATCTCAGTGTCAAATGGCCTCTTACCCTTATCTACCATAGGTGACTCCTGAGATGAAGGAGTCGAACTCGCCTACGGCTAAGGGTGAGAAAAATCAACACCCGCCTGTCTATGTGGTGGGTCGAATGTCTTCCTTCCGCTCCTCAAAGAGACAACATGTGCATCGGCTTGCTGTCCATGAGGTGGTGGGGGAATGGAACGGGTAGACTATACGGGGTTTTGCAAAGATGGCTGGCCTTGAGAACAACCAGGTGGTGCAGGTGGCGCCTGTAATATGCCGTGTGCCTATCCCTGTGGTGCCTGAAACCTAGGTGGGGTGCCTTGGTTCTACACGTATCGAGGGTTTGGGATGGGTTGGGAGGGCAAGGCACCCTGAGACCTATGCTCCTGCAACAGTTAGTTTTGCATGTTCTGTATAGTCTGAATCTAGTTAGTCATCGCCTTCATTATCTATGAGCTATCCTATGTAGATTTCCTCATTGATTCTTGCAGCTCTTTCAGTGCCTCCAAAGGGTTAGCCCACTTTGGAGGGTGACTAGCAACTTGGTGCAGCAGCTGGTATAAAGAATGGGGTTGCTGCCTAGGGTACGTGTTTTGCGCATTCCTGTATTGCCTGGTCTGGTAGTTTGGATCTTGATGTGGTCTCTATGAATTACTAGACAAAGAGAAGTTCGGATGCGGGCGCCAACTAGGGTTATACATCTCTGAATTTGGGTTATTACACCCATATCCTTGGATAGCACTGACATACTGGTAGGCTAAAGATGTCTGAGACATATATCAGTCATGGGGATACGCATTATAATCTACGAGTGGTGCGTAACTCTGGTCGTATGGTGCCAGATCAGGATTTTTACGGGATCCTGATATGCAGGATAGCATAAATAAGGAGAAGATGCATCCCAAGTGAGTAGATTAACTCGAGCAGGAGGGGCTCGGGGGGCATAGGAGGGTCTTGAAGCGGTAGAGTTTATGTCAAATTGACCCTGACTAATCTGGTCAATCTTTTTCTCGACTAGGTTTATCCTATCCAGCTGCTTGACGATGATATCCATGTCAGCTCGAATAGACTCGATGTGAGCCTCATGGACACTAACCCACTGCTGACCAGGCCGCTAGAACTGGTTCATGGACGTGGCATTCATCGACTTCTCTGCTAAAGATTCGAACAACTCAAATGTGCTGTTCTCGTCATTTGGGAGAAAATTTTCGCCACTAGATGCATCGGCCAGATACCGATGTGTGTCATCCAGCCCATGGTAAAAGATCTGAGCTAGGTGCCATCTGGGTATACCATGGTGAGGGCATTTTCAGAGAAGGTTGTGAAATCAATCCAAGGCTTCATGCAATTTCTCCCCAGCTCCTTGGGAGAAAGTCGTGATTGCATGCCTCATCATGTTTGTTCGACCGATTGGGAAGAACTTTTGTTGTAATTCACGTCGTAATTCCATCCAGGTTCCAGTTGGCTTCCCAATGGTCTTGAACCAGTATAAAGCTTTGTCCCTCAGAGAAAATGGGAAAAGCTTCATTAGAACAATCCCAAGATCAATGTTCTTGGATCGAATCATTTTTGCGAGTCGACTCAGGTCCTTTAGGTGCTAGAATGGATCTTCGCTTGAGTTAGGCTTGAGCTCAAACACATCTCCGCCTGCGGGAATTCTAACTAAAGGTGCGACGTTGGTGCGACTGGATCATAGAAATCTCATAGTTGTTCTCCTCGCGGTGGATGCTGCATCCTGTCAAGTGTCGTCAAAATGTGGTCCATGCTCTCCCGATGCCGCTCCTCTGATTCAACCACCTGGGCTACCAGACGAGCCATCGGGTCCAGATTACCAATATCTTGACCTGGTTTAGGTCCATGTCTAGGATCAGCCATTGTGGCTATGGGAGTAGAAGTTGGGGGAGAAGTAGGTTAGGTGAGGTGACTCACCTCATTGGGAGTGGCTCCCAAGGTCCAACCAATTGAGGTCCAAGCAACCTCCTTCCTTGCATACACCACCCAACCCCTGGGTTGGTGTAGCCAAGCCAGATAAGGCTAAGCCCTGTCAAACAGATGATCCTTATGAATCAGATGACCAAATTTTTCGAATTAAGTTCTAATTCCTAAATAAAATTCGTCGTACAACCTACTGAAGCCGATTCCCGCCTCACGTCTTACCCAGCCAAGAGGTTGAAAGCACCCAGTAGTATGACAACGAATTCGGGTTTATTTCGTGTTTTCGACTTGATTTTTTTTAGCCCATTTTTCTTCAGTTGGGGTTTTTTGGTGAGTGGCCCACAAGGTGACTAATCTCACCGGCTAAGTACTAGACTTGATTAAGTCTAGGTTAGCCCAAATGTGGTCTCTAAGTTGTAACCCTAAAGGTGTAACCTAAGGTTCATGCAATTCTAGGGTTTTGTTCTTTTATTTTTTTTTTCTTCTTCAGCAGACCAAAAAATACAATTAGCTCTCTGACAAAATTTGGAATCCAATTAACTTCAAATTCAGTGAGTAGATTCCTTTTTCAATTATCTTTTAAGAGAATGTTTTTTTTGTATTTTTGCTGTTTCAAATGAATTTCTAGAGATTTTTGAATGTCAGAGGGTCAGATCTGGAATTCTAACCTACGATCAATTTTTTAGCTTTGAAACTGTATCAAATGACTTTCAAAAATTCAGGAAAAATATGGAAAATAAAGCCAATGAGATCAACTTTCAAACCCCACCATTTTTATTCAAAAACGATTCGCAGATTGCATGAAATTGCTTTTTGAAATTTGAAAATTTCCAATTCTGGGTTAGTCTGACCCCCTTGCACTTCATGAATTTTCAAATATTTTATTCTTGGAATTTTTTCAAGACAATGGTTCCATTTGAAAGATGGTTTGAAAATGAAGATTTAGCTCAAATTTCAGATTTTTTTGTCCACTAATTTTTCGGCAATCAAATTTTAACAAGAGACTTTGAAATCTGGCAGAAAATCAGAGAATGGTGGAAAAGCCTTTAAAGAGTGTTTGGGTTTGAAATCTAAACTTTCCACCAAAAATACTTTTTTTTTTTTTCAAGAACCTTTGCATGCTTTTTTTCTCAAAAGGATTTTTTTGTTCAAAGGATTTCCAAAAATAAATATATATATATATATTTATTTTTGCTCTTTCAAACTAATGTAGGACTCAAAAATAAACCTAATCTAGATTTTTTGATTTTTTTTTGAATTTTTTTCCCTTTTCACGAAAATGAATAAGTTTTTTTTTTTCAAAAGAAATTGCAAGGAGCAAATCTAATCCTTGGGTTCGAAAGAAAACCTAGCCTAAGAAGAGATGTGCACCTGATTTCTTTTTCCACACTCGATGTGTACGCAGATCCTATTTTTCTAGTGTTGTCCTACATGATAAGTCCACTTCTGTAGGCTATTATTTAGCTTAAGTACTATTTAATTATTTATTCTTAGTTGTTAATTAATTAGGAGTTATATGGCAACTCACCATGGCATGCATTTAATTTTATGCTTCAATTTTACATTTAATAGCATATGTTATGATAATATAATTTATTTGATAAATGCAGGTTAGATGCAAGAATCAGGAGCTAATTTTTACTTATATAAGACGACTAGGAGTTGGATTGGATGTCTGGAATTACTTTCACAAATTCGTGGCATTATATTTTTTTTAAGACGTCTGAAGCTCCAATTAAACATTTAAAGAAGGAACTGCCCGTGCTTATCTACCGTTCCAACCACTCGTGATCCTCACGAGTAGTTGGAGATACTTGCGGCCGAAGGAAAAGGAGGAGAGTTTGGTTCAAAAAGAAGTCGCGTCCACCGAGGAGAGGGTCTGACTGCCTTCCCCCTGGCGGGGAACTATCCTCCATCTCCACCACCGCGAAGGAAGCATGCACCGTGGTCTCTGTGCACTGCCAGTCTCTCACCGCCCACACTACGTGCTACAAGATCACCAACCTGCGTGCGCACACAGTAGATCCTGCTCTCCAGCCACGTGCGTACGCAGCCTCAGGCACACACAACCAACCCTGCATGCACTGTGTGCATGCCCGGGTGCCACCGCCCAACCTGCTTGCGCACCTTCTTCTTCGCCGGCAGGAAGGACCTAAGGCAGCCATAGCCGTACACGGTGCGCACGCCTGCGCGCACTGCACTGCTCGCCCGCGCTTTTCGCATGTGCAGGCATGCACGCGACGCCAGCAGTCTGCTTCGTCTTCTTCCTCCCAACAGGCCACCTACAACTCCACCTAAAGAACCCATCTGCCACCAGCCTACCCCACGTCGTGCAGCCCCCCTCCGGTCTCCGTTCTCGTTGCCGACACCACTGTTGAGATGCCCTCGCTCCACCATTGCTCCCCTCCTCTTCACGCCACCACTCAACGCCTGCGCACGGCCCCCTTAGGACCCACTGCTGCCGCACCTCTTCCTCATCGCCGGCAGCATCTCCGACCACCATATGCTGCCACACCACCACCGAAGTGTTCCTCTCCTCCAACCGAGCTTCTTCGATGACTCTTGCAGCCAGTCGTGCCTTCTCCTCCGCATGCGCACGAGGGGAACAAAATCCCCTATTTTGCTACAGTTATACGTCAATTAACATTTACCTTAAATGCCACTACGGAAGTTCCTACTCATTTATTTTTGGCATTACATTATTGTGGTGAAATTGCAAAGTCCTCCTTCTACTTCATCTAAATTATTTGCATATGCATATATCACATGAATGATTCAATGCATAGATGTTATGGTAAATATGTTATATTCTAGAAATCAGTATTTACATTATTTACTAGTATCAAGATCCCTTGTTAACAAAATATTATATGGTGGTGATTTTGCATCTAAACACCTACATTCTTGATTAATTGGTTAAAATGAGCAGTTATGTGAGAAAAAGATCGCATGAATTAGCATGCACACCCATTGAGTTTCTCGAATAAACGAGATACTATTTACTAGTTTAAATAGGCTAATTCCTCCCTGTGGAGACGACCTAACTATTCATGGTAAGATTCTGAAAATTAAAATGTTTTGAAAAGCGATTTTCTACCACACGATTAATACAACGACACATCATTTTATGTCAAAGTTTTCAATGAAAACGAAGATCCCTCTTTCATATGGCACCGTTGCTGAGGAAAAGTGCCTATTAATTTTTTTAGGAATTTTATGCTATTTTTATGCTATTTTGAAAGCTTTTCTAAATTACTAATAGTGGATTTTCTTCTGTGCAAGAACATGCAACGAACGCGACAGGCGCGCACGGCGGAGACGATCTTTTTGGTGGACCTTGACGCCACTTGGAGGCCAACAACAGGAACACGTGGGCCTTGTTCCCACATGCATGAGCTTACGGAGGAGGTTGTTTCTGATTTAGTCAGTAGATCTTAGTTAGATTTAATTTAGATAGACATTAAAATTTAATTTTTTTCTATTGGACCCTTGTCGGGTATTTTTGGGAACATGTTCCCAGTGTCTCTTTATTTCTTATCGCTCTTGTAGGCAGGAGCCTATTTTCGGGAGCATGTGTTGGTGCTAGAGCACCACGATCATTTATTTTGATGATAACAAAACATGTGTTATTTAACATTTGCACTTGAAGTCTTAGATTTCAGGTCAATTGCAAATGTAGACATGTTTAGACGAAGTTCGAGCTCGCATCCAGGATGGATTGGAGGAGCTTGATGGAGAATAGAAGAGATTCGCGAGGAGCGATATATTAAAGATGGAAGGAAATGAAGAATAGTATAGATTTCCTTCTTTTGTACTTGTTGTATTTTTCATTTCTTTTATTGCTCTTTATTTCCTTAGATAATTCATGTTAAAGAGCCTCAAAGTACCCTAACAGTAGTCCTAGGAACACCTGCACAACCCTAGGACACTTAAGTTTTCTGTAGAACACTTAGAAAACCAATATAGGGTTTAAACAGCATTTCCAGACGTCTGATAAAGTATTTTAAGATGTCTGACTGTTGATTCAGACGTCTGATAACTATTAGGCTGCACATAGTTAGTTCTGTCTGATGAAATCAGACGTCCAGACCATAGACCAGACGTCTTAGGAGACGTCTGATGGATTTGCCAGACATCCAATTAGTGGACCGTTGGATGGCTTTGCAGACAGCGTTGAATATGACTGTTAGAGCCTTATCAGACATCCATAGGACTTTCCTGACGTCTGATAATTGACCGTTTTGTCTCGGCTGACCCAAAATCTCTTCTCGGAGATTTTCTAGCCGTTGCAACGTTTGGCAATCCATTCCCACAGAAAAAGTATGTTTCCAGACGTCCAAACATAGTGCCAGACGTCCTATATGTCGTCTGATGGACTTGCACAAAAATCCTGTTTAGATCTGATCCAAGTCAGGAAGAGACCCGCCCAAAATCAGACGTCTGACCTTGGAATCAGACGTCTTCAAGTGAACTTCCAGACGTCTGATGAAATAATTAGACGTCTGATAAGCCTGTCAGAACAATGATTGTTCCTGATTTCAGGCTGATTCTCATGGGCTTTGTTCCCAACGGCTATAGAACTTTTCCTAAGCCTTCCAAAGCCTTCCTAAGGCCTCTATAAATAGAGGGGAACCTTTGCAACACAAACACACTACGAAACACCTAGAGACACCAAGATACACAAGAAACAATTTGTATTAGACTTTCCACTCTCTTGTGTCCTAGCTAGCTCTTGCACTCCAAGCTCAATCTCCATTCTCTTGAGAGCATCAAGCTGTTGCGCACCCGCCCTCTCACCGTTGTTCACGAGAGCGAAGTTGCGCCATCGCGTGGCTCACGCACCGCGTCATCAACTTGACGCACTCCTTGCAAAGGGGAGTTTCCTAATTCCTATAGAAGCTAGGTTTATAATTACTTTGTTGGCTCTATAGGATTACTTATTTATTTTATCCTTGTTATTTGGTTGGGTATTTGCTTTTCGAATTCCCATCTCCTTCGCGAGACAAAATCCTTCTCGTGAAGAGAAGGGGTTGAGGTACGCTACCCTCGTTTAAGTAGAGTGGTTGTATTGAGGTTGAATCACCCTCGTTTAAAGTGATTCGATTTAGTAGATTTTGATCAACTTGGTTGATTGGAAAATCCTAACTCGAGAGGGTTAGGTGGTGGTTTTCACCCGATTTGGGTTTCCACCTTTAAATTCTTGTGTACTTTGTGTGATTGCTTATTTGTAAGATTATATTTCAATTCCGCAATTATTACATCACCCCCTCTTGGTAGGGCTGGAAATTTCATTTGGTTTCAGAGCAGGTCTTGCGAGATCGGAGTAACACCCAGCAAAAGATCAAATGGAGGGAAGCACATCAGCGATCAAAATATCCGAGGGGCAGTCCACCGTCCGACCACCCTACTTTGACGGGAACAACTACAGCTACTAGAAGCTGAGGATGAGGATGCGGCTTCAAGCCACGGACTTTGCTCTATGGGGACGTTGCGAAGCCCCATACGAGATCCCGGAGTGACTCGACGCAGGATACTCGCAGCAGCAGATTCGGGAACTCTCGCTCAACGCGAAAACAATGAACGTGTTGTATTGCGCGCTCAGCTCGGAGGAGTTCAACAGAATCTCGCAATGCTCCACCGCATACGAGATTTGGCAGACACTTGAGGTAACTCACGAAGGTACCTCTAAGGTAAAAACTTCTAAAATTAATTTACTTTCTCAAGAATTTGAATCTTTTTCTATGAAACCTAATGAGTCTTTAAGTGAGATGAACACTAGGTTCACTCTCATTGTAAATAATTTGAAAGCATTAGGGAAGACCTTCATCAAGGAGGAGCTTTAAGGGAAGCTTCTTCGTTCCCTTGGACCGGAATGGTAACAGAAAGTCACCGCCATTGAGGAGGTGAACGAAGTAGAGGAGCTCAACATGGAAGATCTCCTAGGCAATCTAATGGCCTACGAGACAAAGTTGAAGCAGAAGAAGGATACACCGGAGCCCAAACTGAAGAAGAATCTCACTTCAGAGCTGCGTCGGATAGCGAGGTAAGTTCCGACGATAAAGACTTTAGAATTTTACCTAAAAAATTTTCCAAGTTTTGTAGGGAATTAAAGAAAGAGAAAAAGGAGAAGAAGGAAAGCTCGAGATGTTGCTACCACTACAACGAGAAAGGGCAGCTATGACCAGAGTGCCCTCTTCTCAAAAAGGAGAAGAAGAAGGAAAAGGAAAAGAGATCTAACAAGAAGTCATTCCAAGCCACTTGGGACGATTCTAGCTTGGAGGAAGAAGAAGAAGAAAAAGAAGAAACCGCTTGCTTTGGTTCCATGGCCAGAGGAAGCAATAGCGATAGTGAAAGCGGAAGAGACTCAGACAATGAGGTAAGTTATGATTTACAAGAAGCTTTTAATGAACTATTTGAGCTTAGTAAATCTCTAAAAATAGAAAACAAAAGCATGAAAAAGAATCTTAGCTGTCTTAAATCTGAAAATGATAGGTTAGAAATAAAACTTAAGGATCTAGAAGCTTGTCCTAAAAATGATAACCTATGATTAGAAAATCATAACCTCATCAATGAAAATAATAAATTGATTGAAGAAAATGATAGTTTAAGGTTAGAAATTTCTGACTTATAAACTAAGATGCATACTATAGAAAAAAAAATTGCATGTCTTAGGGAAAATTATAACAAATTAATCAACAAAGTTGATAATTTTTATAGGCAAAAGGTTGAGAAAGGATCTCCGTCATGGAGACCTGCTAATAGATCCGGATCCAATCCCACTTGGATACCGAAAAAAGAATTAGAATCTTATTTTGTAGGGTTCAGGGATAATTACAACACAAAGGACGTGACCTACAAACTCAAAGCTGGTAACTCAAGTTGGGGGAACCAAGGAGTAGACCAAGGAGGAGAACAAGAAGACCGATGAGACGACGAACAAACGATGGACCCGCTGCACGTCGACCACCAGATTGGAGACCGGCACCAATGCCCGGGCCTCCAAGCTACGGATGGGAGCCCCATCCGATGTGGCTTCCACCACCACCATTTGGCCCATTTTATTGGCCATGGTAGGTGAGGTAAAACCCTTTACCCTATCTTTTTATCATAAGCATTGAGATAGGGGGAGTTAAAAAATTATAAGCTAATTGTCAATTTTAAAGGGGGAGATATAAGGTAGCTAAATTTCCTTTAGAAAGGGGGAGAAAAATAATAACCATCTTGTTGTTATAAAAAACTGGGGAGGCATTACCTTTGTCAAAAGAAATTTATAGAAGAGCATGTTTTATGGGGGAGTTATAGGAAATGTAAAATCAATTAAACCTTTTTGATAATGTCAAAAAGGGGGAGGATTTTCTGCATTATTATTTATGATTTTGTCATCATCAAAAAAGGGGAGATTGTTGGTGCTGGAGCACCACGATCATTTGTTTTGATGATAACAAAACACGTGTTATTTTACATTTGAACTTGAAGTCTTAGATTTCAGGTCAATTACAAATGTAGACGTGTTTAGACGGAGTTCGAGCTTGCATCCAGGACGGATTCGAGGAGCTTGATGGAGAACACAAGAGATTCGCGAGGAGCGATATATTAAAGATGGAAGGAAATGAAGAATAGGATAGATTTCCTTCTTTTGTACATGTTGTATTTTTCGTTTCTTTTGTTGCTCTTTATTTCCTTAGATAATTCATGTTAAAGAGCCTCAAAGTACCCCAACAGTAGTCCTACGAACACCTGCACAACCCTAGGATACTTAGGTTTTCTGTAGAACAATTAGAAAACCAATATAGGGTTTAAACAACATTTCCAGACGTCTAATTCCAAAATCAGATGTCTGATAAAGTATTTTAAGACGTCTGACTGTTGATTCAGACGTTTGATAACTATTAGCCTGGACATAGTTAGTTCTATCTGATGAAATCAGACGTCCAGACCTTAGACCAGACGTCTTAGGAGACATCTGATGGATTTGCCAAATGTCCAATTAGTGGACCGTTGGCTGGCTTTGCAGACAGCGTTGAATATGACCGTTAGAGCCTTATCAGACGTCCATAGGACTTTCCAGATGTTTGATAATTGACCGTTTTGCCTCGGCTGACCCAAAATCTCTTCTCAGAGATTTTCTAGCCGTTGCAACGTTTGGCAATCCATTCCCACATAAAAAGTAGGTTTCCAGACGTCCAGACATAGTGCTAGACGTCCTATATGTCGTCTGATGGACTTGCACAAAAACCCTGTTTAGATCTGATTCAAGTCAGGGAGAGACCCGCCCAAAATCAGACGTCTAACCTTGGAATCAGACGTCTTAAAGTGAACTTCCAGACATCTGATGATGTAATTAGACGTCTGATAAGCCTGTCAGAGCAATGATTGTTCCTGATTTCGGGCTGATTCTCTTGGGGCTTCTTCCCAACAGCTATAGAACCTTTCCTAAGCCTTCGAAAGCCTTCCTAAGGCCTCTATAAATAGAGGGGAACCTTTGCCACACAAACACACTAAGAAACACCTAGAGACACCAAGATACACAAGAAACAATTTGTATTACACTTTCCACTCTCTTGTGTCCTAGCTAGCTCTTGCACTCCAAGCTCAAGCTCCATTCTCTTGAGAGCATCAAGCTGTTGCACACCCGCTCTCTCGCCGTTGTTCACGAGAGCGAAGTTGCACCGTCGCGTGGCTCACGCACCGCGTGATCAACTTGACGCACTCCTTGCAAAGGGGAGTTTCCTAATTCCTATAGAAGCTAGGTTTATAATTACTTTGTTGGCTCTATAGGATTACTTGTTTATTTTATCCTTATTATTTGGTTGGGTATTCGCTTTTCGAATTCCCGTCTCCTTCGCGAGACAAAATCCTTCTCGTGAAGAGAAGGGGTTGAGGTACGCTACCCTCATTTAAGTAGAGTGGTTGTATTGAGGTTGAATCACCCTCGTTTAAAGTGATTCGATTTAGTGGATTTTGATCAACTTGGTTGATTGGAAAATCCTAACTCGAGAGGGTTAGGTGGTGGTTTTCACCCGGATTGGGTTTCCACCTTTAAATTCTTGTGTACTTTGTGTGATTGCTTATTTGTAAGATTATATTTCAATTCCGCAATTATTACGTCACCCCCTCCTGGTAGGGCCGGAAATTTCATTTGGTTTCAGAGCAGGTCTTGCGAGATCAGAGTAACACCCGGCAAGAGATCAAATGGAGGGAAGCACATCAGCGATCAAATTATCTGAGGGGCAGTCCACCGTCCGACCACCCTACTTTGACGGGAACAACTACAGCTACTGGAAGCTGAGGATGAGGATGTGGCTTCAAGTCACGGACTTCGCTCTATGGGGACGTTGCGAAGCCCCATACGAGATCCTGGAGCGACCCGATGCAGGATACTCGCAGCAGCAGATTCGGGAACTCTCGCTCAACGCGAAAACAATGAACGTGTTGTATTGCGCGCTCAGCTCGGAGGAGTTCAACAGAATCTCGCAATGCACCACCGCATACGAGATTTGGCAGACACTTGAGGTAACTCACGAAGGTACCTCTAAAGTAAAAACTTCTAAAATTAATTTACTTTCTCAAGAATTTGAATCTTTTTCTATGAAACCTAACGAGTCTTTAAGTGAGATGAACACTAGGTTCACTCTCATTGTAAATAATTTGAAAGCATTGGGGAAGACCTTCATCAAGGGGGAGCTTTAAGGGAAGCTTCTTCGTTCCCTTGGACCGGAATGGTAACAGAAAGTCACCGCCATCGAGGAGGCGAACGAAGTAGAGGATCTCAACATGGAAGATCTCCTAGGCAATCTAATGGCTTACAAAACAAAGTTGAAGCAGAAGAAGAAGGATACACCGGAGCCCAAACTGAGGAAGACTCTCGCCTTCAGAGCTGCGTCGGATAGCGAGGTAAGTTCCGACGATGAAGACTTTAGAATTTTACTTAAAAAATTTTCCAAGTTTTGTAGGGAATTAAAGAAAGAGAAAAAGGAGAAGAAGGAAAACCCGAGACGTTGCTACCACTGCAACAAGAAAGGGCACCTACGACCAGAGTGCCCTCTTCTCAAAAAGGAGAAGAAGAAGGAAAAGGAAAAGAGATCTAAGAAGAAGTCGTTCCAAGCCACTTGGGACGATTCCAGCTTGGAGGAAGAAGAAGAAGAAAAAGAAGAAACTGCTTGCTTTGGTTCCATGGCCAGAGGAAGCAATAGCGACAGCGAAAGTGGAAGAGACTCAGACAATGAGGTAAGTTATGATTTACAAGAAGCTTTTAATGAACTATTTGAGCTTAGTAAATCTCTAAAAATAGAAAATAAAAGCATGAAAAAGAATCTTAGCTGTCTTAAATCTGAAAATGATAGGTTAGAAATAAAACTTAAGGATCTAGAAGCTTGTCCTAAAAATGATAACCTATGATTAGAAAATCATAACCTCATCAATGAAAATAATAAATTGATTGAAGAAAATGATAGTTTAAAGTTAGAAATTACTGACTTATAGACTAAGATACATACTATAGAAAAAGAAATTGCATGTCTTAGGGAAAATTCTAACAAATTAATCAACAAAGTTGATAATTTTTATAGCCCTAAGGTTGAGAAAGGATCTCCATCATGGGGACCCGCTAACAGGTCCGGATCCAATCCCACTTGGATACCGAAAAAAGAATTAGAATCTTGTTTTGTAGGGTTCAGGGATAATTACAACACAAAGGACTGGACCTACAAACTCAAAGCTGGTCAACTCAAGTTGGGAGAACCAAGGAGTAGACCAAGGAGGAGAACAAGAAGACCGACGAGATGGCGAACAAACGACGGACCCGCCGCACGTCGACCACCAGATTGGAGACCAGCACCAATGCCCGGGCCACCACGCTACGGATGGGAACCCCATCCGATGTGGCTTCCACCACCACCATTTGGCCCATTTTATTGGCCATGGTAGGTGAGGTAAAACCCTTTA
Organism: Thalassia testudinum; assembly: GCA_037157565.1. Lineage (NCBI taxonomy): Eukaryota > Viridiplantae > Streptophyta > Magnoliopsida > Alismatales > Hydrocharitaceae > Thalassia > Thalassia testudinum. The sequence goes on along the minus strand of JAZHRO010000031.1, from coordinate 217,196,742 downwards.
CCCTATCTTTTTATCATAAGCATTTAGATAGGGGGATTTAAAAAATTATAAGCTAATTGTCAAATTTAAAGGGGGAGATATAAGGTAGCTAAATTTCCTTTCGAAAGGGAGAGAAAAATAATAACTATCTTGTTGTTATAAAAAATTGGGGAGGCATTACCTTTGTCAAAAGAAATTTATAGAAGAGCATGTTTTAAGGGGGAGTTATAGGAAATGTAAAAACAATTAAACCTTTTTGATAATGTCAAAAGGGGGAGGATTTTCTGCATTATTATTTATGGTTTTGTCATCATCAAAAAGGGGGAGATTGTTGGTGCTAGAGCACCACGATCATTTGTTTTGATGACAACAAAACATGTGTTATTTAACATTTGAACTTGAAGTCTTAGATTTCAGGTCAATTGCAAATGTAGACGTGTTTAGATGGAGTTCGAGCTCGCATCCAGGACGGATTGGAGGAGCTTGATGGAGAACAGAAGAGATTCGCGAGGAGCGATATATTAAAGATGGAAGGAAATGAAGAATATGATAGATTTCCTTCTTTTGTACTTGTTGTATTTTTCGTTTCTTTTGTTGCTCTTTATTTCCTTAGATAATTCATGTTAAAGAGCCTCAAAGTACCCTAACAGTAGTCCTAGGAACACCTGCACAACCCTAGGATACTTAGGTTTTCTGTAGAACACTTAGAAAACTAATATAGGGTTTAAACAGCATTTCCAGACGTCTAATTCCAAAATCAGACGTCTGATAAAGTATTTTAAGACGTCTGACTGTTGATTCAGACGTTTGATAACTATTAGGCTGGACATAGTTAGTTCTATCTGATGAAATCAAACGTCCAGACCTTAGACCAGACGTCTTAGGAGACGTCTGATGGATTTGCTAGACGTCCAATTAGTGGACCGTTGGATGGCTTTGCAGACAGCGTTGAATATGACCGTTAGAGCCTTATCAGACGTCCATAGGACTTTCCAGACGTCTGATAATTGACCATTTTGCCTCGGCTGACCGAAAATCTCTTCTCAGAGATTTTCTAGCCGTTGCAATGTTTGGCAATCCAATCCCACAGAAAAGGTAGGTTTCCAGACGTCCAGACATAGTGCTAGACGTCCTATATGTCGTCTGATGGACTTGCCCAAAAATCCTGTTTAGATCTGATTCAAGTCAGGAAGAGACCCGCCCAAAATCAGACGTTGGACCTTGGAATCAGACATCTTGAAGTGAACTTCCAGACGTCTGATGATGTAATTAGACGTCTGATAAGCCTGTCAGAGCAATGATTGTTCCTGATTTCGGGCTGATTCTCTTGGGCTTTGTTCCCAATAGCTATAGAACCTTTCCTAAGCCTTCCAAAGCATTCCTATGGCCTCTATAAATAGAGGGGAACCTTTGCAACACAAACACACTAAGAAACACCTAGAGACACCAAGATACACAAGAAACAATTTGTATTACACTTTCCACTCTCTTGTGTCCTAGCTAGCTCTTGCACTCCAAGCTCAAGCTCCATTCTCTTGAGAGCATCAAGCTGCTGCGCACCCGCTCTCCCGCCGTTGTTCACGAGAGCGAAGTTGCGCCGTCGCGTGGCTCGCACACCGCGTCATCAACTCGACGCACTCCTTGCAAAGGGGAGTTTCCTAATTCCTATAGAAGCTAGGTTTATAATTACTTTGTTGGGTCTATAGGATTACTTGTTTATTTCATCTTTGTTATTTGGTTGGGCATTCGCTTTGCGAATTCCTATCTCCTTCGCGAGACAAAATCCTTCTCGTGAAGAGAAGGGGTTGAGGTACGCTACCCTCGTTTAAGTAGCGTGGTTGTATTGAGGTTGAGTCACCCTCGTTTAAAGTGATTCGGTTTAGTGGATTTTGATCAACTTGGTTGATCGGAAAATCCTAACTCGAGAGGGTTAGGTGGCGGTTTTCACCCGATTTGGGTTTCCACCTATAAATTCTTGTGTACTTTGTGTGATTGCTTATTTGTAAGATTATATTTCAATTATGCAATTATTACGTCACCCCCTCCTGGTAGGGACGGAAATTTCAGCATGTTCCCATTTATTTAGATTATAGGATTATTTGCATTGTTTGAACTGCATTTTGGTTAGTTAGACAGATTAGGTCTGTTTGTTTATTATTATTATTTAAAAAAAAAAATTAAACTGCATGCTAGAAGCTGCATATCTATAGGACGACCATCTAGGACTGAATGAGCAACATCTAGTTTATTTTTCCTGCATTGCATACATTCATTGCACGAAGAAAGCTGGAGTAAGGTACATCTTCTCTTGAGCATCAATTACATGTCATGCATATACATTGGACCTAAATCTAAGACCACTAAAGTGCTTGAATCAAATTAATTCAGTGGTCACTTTAAAAATTTGGGATTACTAAGAGGTTGGACTTTAAAATCTGAATGAAAATTGCGTGCAAAAGGATCCTATTTACGAAATTTCAAAAATCAAAACACGATCGTATGCTTGCACACTTGAGACACTGTGCACCTCACACATAAGGTCACTAGATAAATTTCTACCTCTCCTCTTTTGCACAAGGGAAGTTAGTCGAAAATCAACAAGCCTATCCACCAAGTTACTTCGGTTCCTCGTGTGTGGGCTCGATTAGAGACTTCCATCCCTTGAGAGTACGTTATAGGCACCAGCGAAAGTTGGCCTAGGAAGCGTAACTTTTTGTAAAACTTGTTTGGCCACCAACTGAACATATAATTCTAAGACCTACAATCTACTAAAAACAGATCCAATTGAATTTGTGTTTGCTTTGACAGTAGAACTCTCTAGGAAGTTTCTGCTTGTATTCTAAATTCTTCTAAATCCTAAGAGAGTTAAAATCATTTTGCTTAAAGAAATGGATCACCCTTACTCCTATCAGTTAGATTATCGGAGTCAATACTTCCCATCTTTTAATCAGGATCCCATGCCCCGAGCGTATCCATCCTTTGATGGGTACAATGATAATTCATGGGATCATTCTTATTCTTATCCTGGGAGTACTGGCTTGATAACTCCCACTTTTGAGCAGAGCCTAGGAGCGGGATTTTCCAACCTTGAAATCCCTACTTCCATGCAAACACCTAACCCTCCCACCGTTCATGATTTTCCGTATCAAGGTTGGACCGATACCCCTAGGCAACCAGAGCCTGAAATTGACTATCCTCCCCAACCTGATAATAGTGGCCTCTCCCCTTTTATGGTAGAAATGCAAAAGCAACAAAAAGAAATGATGGAATCCATGGGAGAGATGTTGAGGAATAGTCAACAATTAAATAAAGAAATAGGACAACTTAGCTACGAGCTTCCCAGTAATTTTGATCCCTACCCATACGACCCTGATCATGAAAATAATTCAGAGGAACCCAATGATAATAGGGATCTAATTTTATGTAGCTATCACTTAGACTCTCCCAGTGAGACACGGCCACTAGAGGAGAATGATCATAGTGATTATCCACCTGAGCTATATTGGAGTCAAAAGCAAGGGAAGATGGTACCTCTGGAGGACCTTGACCCCAATGATAGTATTCTCTTTACCCCTACCAAACTAGGTCAATGTTGTATGGTTCCTATCACTTCCCTTATTGATTATTTAGTGGAATCTCATTCTACCATTAGTGAGCCTACTCCTGACCCTCCACTTAGGGAATCAACACCTATCATTCAGTATCCTGAGGATTTAAATGCACCAAATGAAGGTGACCCTAACAGAATGGAGGATGAATTAGATCAAATTTGGTCTCAGGGATATGAAGAGTCTAATTTAGAAAATGAGGATGCCCCAATAGAGGAACTTGGACTGAAAATCTGGAGTGAATCACAAGGGAATTATTTATTATTTGAGGATTTACCTCCAGAGGATAGAAATAATATGATAAAATCTAGATTTCTCCCTTCTTTTGAGAGTCATCCTCCATCAAAATAGGAGTTGCTATTAGAGGAGGAAAAACAAAATAGCGAGAAGTTTATGGGAGACTCTCGGGGACAAAACACGTCAATTGAGGATTTATACCTCGAGAAGAATAACAAATTTAGTGATATAGGCTTGCTCCAAGACATTAAGGCTGATCCTCCTTTAGGAATAATTAAGGATACTGATCCAACTCCTAATGAATCACATATACACCCCGACAAAAATTCATGTGAACCAAATGAACCTGGGGATGAGCTGAATGATTCTGACATTTTGACCCTGCCATCAAAGAGTTGTAATTTGGAGTCTACCCTTGATTCAAGTATGACTCCGATCATTAATGCAAGGCAGGGTAACCTGTTGTCCACAACTGTTAGGGAGTATACACAATCTGAGTCATTGTTGGAATTAGACCTAACACCGATAAAGCCCTCATTGGACTTAACCATTACCTTCCAACATTACAAACAACCCTTATACTCCGTGACCGATCCTTGGCTCAGGTCTCTGCTCATGTACATTATTTCTAGAGAACATATCAGGCCAGTACATCCTCGAGTAGAATGGCGAGTGTGGATTGATGCTTGTACTTTTACTCTCGCCATTCAAGGGTTTGAACTAATAATGTGTATATCTTTCAAAACCCATCCTACTCTGGAGGATCCTTGTTATCCTGCACTTATTCCATTTCGGGAGGTCCCTTTTCATATTCCATTTATTATTCCTAGACCTCCCAAGGTAGCTAATGAGGTTCTTCGCTTTTATGTCTTCTGGCGAGCATTTGGTATTTCGTTGCATCATCAGCTCGCCAACATCTGTGGCTACCTGTTTTCTAGGCCCACACTGTTATGCATATCTTTAGGGCCTAACCTTGTCTATTTGGAACCATAGTTATAGGTTCCTTCTAAGTCTAGCTACTGACAGAAAATGCAGCGCTTGTTGGGAGGCAACCTAGTGGTCTGAATTACACCGTCATCAGGTGGTTTCTTTCCTTTCTCCTCCTATTTTAATTTTACAATGGGGACATTGTAGGATTTAGGCATAGGGGGGTGCATTTTGCATTGTAGGAAGTATTCATGCATTTAGGTTAGCATATAAAAAGAAATCTCTTTTCTTTAACTGAATGGGTTAGTCCCTAGCAGAATACCTTTGTCATTGGAGGTTTTTCTTCCCGAATTATTTCTTAAGTTTAGGACCTAGTACATTTATTTCACGTACATGTAGACTTGGTAATGGATCATTGAGGAAAACCAATAAGCATTTGTAGTCTACTGAACCCTTCGACAGTTCATAGGGAGTCAGGCATACTATCTTCTAGGAGATCCACCTCATATTTGTGGGAAGAAAGTAGAGAGATTACTGGTGCGCTATGTCTAGTGCAAGGACTCTTAAGTTTTGGATAATTAGATGATGATACTTCAGAGTTAGGCATAGTTTTCACTCTCTGTTACTGTGTGCGTACTTTGTGTGAATTCTTGAGAGTCACCAAATAAGGCAGATACACAGAGATGAAGTCTTAATAAAGCTGTGACTTTGGTGGATGGTTACGACCATCCTTCATAGAGTCCTCAGCTAAAGGAGGGTAATAATGTCAAAGGTCAGAAATACGCTAGTCCTATCCATTCCTTCCTGGTACCGAGAATAGGCACTTCCACCAAATAAGCAACACAATATCCTCTTGACCATCATCATCCCTAATAATGCCTCATAAATAAAAGTCTGTGTCGTATTATTTTGATTTAAAAAAAAAGAGAGGGAGAGAAAGAGAGAAGAAAAAAGAAGAAAAGGAAGAAATAGTTATATTACAAAAGAAAAAAATAAAGGTCCATGTTTATAATGTAACAGTGTTTCTGAGGGAACAGAACACCTATTGCATTCCACCAAATATGACCCATACCTACCCTTTAGCATTTCTGATCGGCTGAATACTGGTTGAGGACTCTAACTTAGTTGTAGGGTTATTGGGACTTTAATTGAAGGTGGATGCCATGTGAGGCCACCAAACAGTGAGTACAACTACTAAGTCTAGCGAAATTTGTGATCTCGGAAAGAAAAGAAAGAAAAGAGTGAGCACCTAGGAACATCAAGAGAGCATAGTTTTTTAGCCTCTCTCTGAGTTGATTTGTGTAATAGTCTAGAAATCTAGAGTCTGTAGTACTAGACTACATGTAGCACTAGATGAGTGTGTGCCACCAAATACAAATCCATTCAACTCGATATCTCCTACCTAGGCCAAAAGCTGGGGTCAAATTACAGATTATCTTCTACTTTTTCCCCGAGGGAAGTAGTTGCTTATCCCAACAACAATATTTACCAAGGGTGAATTACGAACTACTAATGCAAATTGGATTTTTCACTTAGATTTGTTGCCTAGACTATTATCAGCTCACATTTGTCAGGATCTCTAAAGTTTTGAAATAACAAAAGAAAAAATCTTCTGATTACTTCTATTGTCTTTCGTTTTTGCTCGAGACTAGCAAAACTTAGGCATGGGGGCATTTGATAAGTCCACTTGTGTGGACTATTATTTATCTTAAGTACTATTTAATTATTTGCTCTTAGTTGTTAATTAATTAGGAGTTATATGGTAATTCACCTTGGCCTACATTTAATTTTATGCTTCAATTTTACATTTAATAGCATATGTTATGATAATATAATTTATTTGATAAATGCAGGTTAGGTGCAAGAATCAGGAGCTAAGTTTTACTTATATAAGATGTCTGGGACGTGGATTGGACGTCTAGAATTACTGTCACAAATTCATGGCATTATATTTTCTTTAAGACGTCTGATGCTCCAGTTAGACGTCTGAAGAAGGAACCGCCCGTGCTTATCTACCATTCCAACCACTTGTGATCGTTGCGAGTAGTTGGAGATACTTGTAGCTGAAGGGAAAGGAGAGTTTGGTTCAAAAAGAAGCCGCGCCCACCGAGGAGAGGGTCTGATCCGCCTTCCTCCTGGCGGCGAACTATCCTCCATCTCGACCACTGTGAAGGAAGTGTGCACCGTGGTCTCTACACACTGCTAGCCTCTCACCACCCTCACCGCGCGCTACACCATCTCCAACCAGCATGCACACATAGCAGATCCCGCTCTCCTGCCGCATGCGTACGCAGCCTCAGGTGCACACAACTGGCCCCACGCACACTGTGTGCACACTTACGTGCCACCGCCCAGCTTGCTTGCGCACCTTCTTCTCCACCGGTAGGAAGGACCTAAGGCAGCCATAGCCGCACATGGTGCACATGCCTACGTGCACTGTGCTGCTTGCCCGCACTCTAGCTAGCGTGCTCATGCTCTTCGCATGCGCAGGCATGCATGCGACGCTAGCAGTCCGCTTCATCTTCTTCCTCCCAACAGGCCGCCAGCAACTCCACCTAAAGAACCCATCAGCCACCAGCCTACCCCACGTCGTGCGGCCCCCCTCCGGTCTCCTTTCTCGTCGCCGACAGCACTGTTCAGACGCCCTCGCTCCACCATTGCTCCCCTCCACTTCACGCCACCAACCGATGCCTGCGCACGGCCGCCTTAGCACCCACTACTACCGCACCTCTTCCTTGTTGCCAGTGGCATCTCTGACCACCGTAGGCTACCGCACCACCACCGCAGTGTTCCTCTCCTCTGACCCAGCTTCTCCGACGACTCTTGCAGCCAGCCGTGCCTTCTCCTCCATGTGCGAACGAGGGGAACAAAATCCCCTATTTTGCTACAGTGATACGTCAATTAATATTTACCTTAAATGCCATTGCGGAAGTTCCTATTCATTTATTTTAGGCATTACATTATTGTGGTGAAATTGCATAGTCCTCCTTCTACTTCATCTAAATTATTTACATTTGCATATATCACATGAATGATTCAATGCATAGATATTATGGTAAATAAGTTATATTCTAGAAATCAATATTTACAGTATTTACCGGTATCAAGATCCCTTGTTAACAAAATATTATATGGTGGTGATTTTGCATCTGAACACCTACATTCTTGATTAATTGGTTAAAATGAGCAGTTATGTAAGAAAAAGAATCGCACGAATTAGCATGCACACCCATTGAGTTTCCCAAATAAATGAGACACTATTTACTAGTTTAAATAGGCTAATTCCTCCTTGTGGAGACGATCGAATTATTTTTCGTTAGAGTCTGAAAATTAAAATGTTTTGAAAAGCAATTTTCTACCACGCAATTAGTACAATGACACATCATTTTATGTTAAAGTTTTTAACAAAAACGAAGATCGCTCTTTCACTGCATATCCAAAAATAAAGTAGAGGAAGATTTGTTAGTGATAGTTTAAAAGATCGAAATAAAAAAAAATGACGTTGCCTGTCCGACAATGGTGCCATTTGACAGAATCCGTTTTCACACATTTTGATGTCATCGTAAATCATAGTATAGTTGCATTAAAACGTTCGTCAAAAAATGATTTTGTAAAAATAATGAGACTTTGAGTCCCGGCCATTCATCTCTGGGAGGCATTTGCTCAAATATGAAATTGAACCTTTATCGCTCTACTTTATTTAGAATCGCACACCGGTTTCCAATCTTTGGATTAGAGTTTCACCACCTTAATTGTAAGTTCTGATTATGTGTGCATGTGTTACATAGATAACAAAGGTGAAAGTTTGAGTTTCAGTGCGCACAATTCTAGTTACGTGGTGGCTATTTACGAAAAATGAATTTATAGTTAGATCTTCTATATTTTCCAAAACCGACGTACTTGTTGCACAATATATATATAAATGAAAAACATGCAACTTGAATCACACAGATTAGATTGCAACCAATAAGCTCATGGTGAATTCCAAGTTAGAGACATGGATATAAAAACATATCTTTTATTCATTCATTCAGAGGATGTTTGCAACATGGAATGTAGAGGAAAGCTTTTAAAGGAAAGCTTGAAAAACACAAATCTAGCTAGCAGAAAATGATTGCATAGAGGAATCTATGGGGGGATTTTGCATGCATCTTTGGGGAAGAATAAGAACTACACTACTAAGCAGTAAATGAAAGCAGTAAACCTATGAAGAGCTAAGTTACTAATCTAGCAGAAAAGAAGGGCATTTGGAGGTGGGCTCCGATGGCCTTTGGGTGGTTGAGAGGAGGAGGGGCAGCCAATGGTGCTTAGGCCGGCCCTTGGAGAGAGGTTGGAGAGATGATCCAGCATCCTGGCATGGAGATGGTGGCTTCCATGGTGCACAACTCGTGGAGGTGGAGTGGAGGTGATGTGGCTAACCTAAGTGGAATGAATGCCAAGAATAGGATGGGTGTAAATGGCCACCCCTTAGGTCATTTTATAAACCTAAGGGAGTCTCACAAGAGTAGTGTGGAACTCTCTAGAGAGAGTCCCATGAGTGGCCAACCATGGAGAGAGAGGGTAGTTCTTAGATTCATAAAAAGTCGATCTAAGAATTGAATGACTCTTGGTTGCTAAATTTGGCAACCAAGAGTTGTGCCACTTGAAGAGAGTTCTAGAGAACTCTAGATGGGTGTGTGTGTGTGTGAATGGGTGTGAGTGTGTGACTGTGTGGTCGTGCCCTTGGTGGCTAGGTGGTCTAGGTTAGGTCCTAAGGGGTTTCGGTAGGTGTAGGCCTTAAATTAGGGTTGCAAACCCTAATTGCTAAGGGGGAATTGCAATTAAACTTAACCCAAGCTTAATTGAATGAGTGTAAACCTAATTGAGAGTGAAATAACTCAATTAGGTTGGGATTAGGTCAATTGGACTCTCACTAAGTCCAATTGGACTTGTGTGGGTTGAGATCTGAGCTCAATTGGACCCTATGAGTCCAATTGACTTAGGTAATGGTAATTGACTATGATCTAAGTCAATTGGGTTTAGTGAGGACTTAATTAGGTCCTTAGGGAGGTCTAGAGGTGGTGTACTAGGGTTAGGGTACCTTAATTTAGGTTCCTATAGGGTTGGAAATGGGTTTAGGGAGCTAGAGATCCAAGATAAAGGCTTGAATCTCAAAACAGGAATTGGAGAGCAGTTCCAGACGTCCAAGAATGGAATCAGATGTCTTATACTAAAAAATTAGAAGTCCAGACTTGTTGTCAAGTTGTCCAATCCGAGTCTGGAAGAATTCAAGGTTTTGTCTTGGGTATTCTGCAGAAATTGGACGCTTGACCAAGTGTCTGGAAGTCCAATAACACTGCAGAAGTGAGTTTAAGGTGTGAGGTAGTTGGCTAAGGGTTCTGGACATCCTATAATTCATCTGACCATCCAAATAAATGTTGGAATTAGGGTTTTAAGGTTTCCTAGGGTGTGGTGACCTAATCTAAGGGTGGCTATGGCTTGGGAAAGTCTCTAGGCTATTCTAGGGCTAGGGTGGACCTAAGCTCTTCACATTTTACTGCTTTATTCCTACTTAATAGAGTAGCATGCCTTAATTCCCTTACATTATTATCCACTACATCTAATCTAAGTGTTCTACTCTAGCTCTGCTGCAACACCCATTATTCCTGATCCAGCTTCAGATCCAACTCCAAATCTAGCTCCAAATCCAACTCCAGATCCAGTCCCAGATCCAACTTATTAGCTGTAATTGACATAATGCACCAAATCAGCACATTATAGCATTATTTTATGCATAACTAAAGGAAAGCAGTAAAGATGTAGATAATTCTTATGCATGCATGAATCACCCTTACTTATGCCAAGTTTTAGCCTAATTTAGGTCAATTAAGACCTATAATTGTTGCGCATTCAAGTACCCCTACTCTGATCAGGCTGAGCCAATTCAACTAACCCTGGATTCGTATTTCCACATCTATTTGAGCCATAAAGCATATAGTAGGCGCCATACCAATTGATTCATATCCAGCAATCCACCAGACTGATTGGGCTTGGTTTGCATCATCATCGTATTGATCTGGACAAGCACCTGGTTGGACCAACCAGACTACTCGTCATGGTGCTTGATCTACAAAATTCCTCCAATCTGACCACCCCTTCTCCTTGACCACCTTCTGCTCGGCTCAAGGCATTGAATTTAGTGCTTAATGGGAGGCAACCCATCATTCAAACAATCTGAGGCCCTTCTGACTATCTTTTGAGCTACACTCCTATTGCACTTTAAGGTTCAACTTTAGGATAGCTGACTCCACCTTTGATATTTGTATTAGAGCTTGAAATCATCCACAATAGTCATTCTGACCTATTCACCTACCCTTTGACCTTGTTCTAATCCTTGAACTAAGCTACATTCATACCCACCTGGTTTATAATGAGGACATTACAAAACATAGGCATGGGGGGTATTAAAGTGCAAAACAAATGGGACAAATAATTCTTTGAGGGGTTCTCACAAAGAAATATATATGCAGAAGAAAAAATGGAGAAAGGGGTGGAAAATTTTGTGAAATGAATGAAAAATCTTTTATGAGGAAGAAAAGAGGAGGAAATACAAAAAAATGACAAAGGAGCAAAATCAAAGAAAAATTGATAGTCTTACCAACTGATTATGGTATCTACCTAAGTTCTAGACCAAAATCAAAATAAGGATTAAGTTTTGAAGTGGTAGAGACAAGGAGATAAGTAAGCCTACCAACCTTAGGTCTCTTGGGCCTATTCTAGGGCTAAAACTTTCATGTATTTTCTAAAATCTAGATTAGTCCTTAAGATGTTGAGGAAAATGCAAAGTTGATGTATTAAGCTTAAGGCTTAGGGATTATTCGACCCCATTACCTACCCTTTAGTTTGCAAGACTTGGTAACCTATACACCCAAAAATCACACACTGGTCTAATTCAGTATGCTTAACGATGAAATAATGCCAAAAGTGTTCTGCTCTGAAAAAGGTTTTCCCAAATATCTGACTTAGGAATGGCTCGAAGACACAACTTGATTGGACGAGTTCCTAGTGCGAAGCGGTGGAATGAAAGATGCTCCCCTCGAAGATGCATAATAACATATCATCTCCTCAATGCTTGTCTCCTAGGATATCTAAATATCCTACCAGGGGCATGTAAGCACCATGTACTAGTTCAGGTGCCATGGGTGGGATTATCCCAAAATGTCGATTGGTAAGGCCTGAATTTAGCTACAAATTGCCATGGGTGGCACTCTCCTGAAGTGTTGAAAGCTAGGGTTCTGGGTTTGCCATGGGCGGTGCTACACTGAAGCATCGAAGGCTAGGAACCCTTGAAGGATTGATGGTGGGGACAAGTAATCTGATACAAATCATGTTTAGGGCCAAACTAATGTTGGATTTAGGAGAATATGAAAGAAAAGAGTGAAAACTCTTAGAATAAAAATCCCTCTCTATGTCTCTTACAAAAAATGCATTGCCAAATTAAACCTATACTCGATATGTCTATGCACGGGTGCTTTAACTGTTGGGCAGTTTTTGTAGGTCTTAGAAACCATCACGGTAGACCCAACATTGTGGCTGGTTAGGTTTGGATCTTAGCTGGTACTTCAGTACCTCTAGCCTTATTGTTGGTATCCTAATCTGATATCTAGAGAAGATACACAATCAGGCATCTTAACATTAGAAGCATGGTCTAGAGATCTTGTTCTTTCCATAGGATTTTTCTAGGGACCAACAAAAGTTAGGCATGGGGGTATGATGGTAACACCGTCATTCGTCATAACTAACTTAAAGTAGTTGGAATGAAGAGATAAATGCTCCTAAATGATTGCTTGAGAACCATAATTCCACTCTTATTTATTTTGAGGAGAAGATAGTAAAATAGGGTTGATTCTACTATTTTAATAGAGCATCACAAATGCAAATCAACCACGAGGTCATTAAGATTTAATTAGAGGTCAATTGAGCATTAACGAACAAAAAGTGGGTCCACACTGATTAAAATAGGGTTTCACGCATTTTGAGGAGGAAAATAGGATTGAAAACCTGAATTATCAGCCTCGCTTAAATTGAAGACGTGGTCAGGATAAAATCAATCTAAACCTCATATAATTCATTAAAAAATATTCTAAGAGATTTGATATCTTCGGTTTGACCATCTGAACTCATTTTGACCTAGAATAAAGTTTCAAATGGGAATTTACCTAAATTTAGGCCTCTCTACAATTTACCCAATCAAACATGGTTGAAACTCAAATCTAGTTCACCATTAGATTCCTTGGGTCCAAATTACATTAAGACCAATATTTTGGCCCAATTAGAGTCCATCTTGACTTACTTTGCAATTTAGTCCTTGAGATCTCTATTTCTCACAATCAGACCCTAAATTTCAAAATTCCTTATAGATACCTCCAATGTTTCTCATCATCTTCGCACATAGGTCCCTGCCGGCAATAGAGTGGGAACATACCTTCAAGCCGAGATTCAAGAGAGATTTTCTCTCTCAAATCAACTCCAAATCCCTCCAAATTTAGAGGGATTTATGTTTACACAATAGAAAATTGAATCAACTAGGTTTTAGCCTTTGATTCACTACACAAAGTGCCAGTGAACTCGAGGAATTCATGGGTTTCCTAGCTTCCAAATCTGTAAACAAACTCGCGAGAATTTGGCATTTGAGGGCGTGACCTCCTTGAGGGTCCTGCAGATCTTACTTGGCCACAAACACTAGATCAATTGTGATATCGATTATAATAAAAATATGGCACAAAAAAAAATTGACAATATACACAAGGATTTATAGTGGTGACCCTATGGGTAAAAATCACTCCGGAAGCCTCCTAGCTTAGGATTTTCCTGACTAGGCAATGCTAGTCAATCCACTAACATACCACTTGAATGAGGGTGGCATAACTTCTTACAAACCACTTCTCTTTCACCAACAAAGAGAAGTCACAAACAACATTGGAAATTCCAATACAAAGAATCCCAACAATGAATTGAATGAAGTACAATGAATACAGAAATTAATCCTATGGAACTTTAAGTTATTGAAATATGCAAACTGAGTTTTCCTTTCAGAAGCACAGAGCAACATGCTTTTGAAAAGCATAGTAGAATGAGGACTAAAGCACGAGGAAGAATTAAAGTGGAAGTGCTTTTTCTCTTTGATATGGTTTCCAAGATGTATTTTGAAATGAGGGGTGTGGAGCCCTATTTATAGGTGAAAATGAAGCATTGATGGAATATTGAGAAAAATCATTTTGAACCAAATTGGTCGATCAATATTCTTATTTTGATTAATCAATTGATTTGATCGACCGATTCTAATATTTTGGTCGATCAATATTATCTAGATGTTTATTTTATGACTTCAAAAGATTTATCTTTAATCCTGGGGTTCCTTACAGTAATTCTAGACTCAAGGAATATGAAAGAATTACACTGGCTAAAGATAATCTTCACTTTGATCCACGTAGAGGATGATTGACTTGATTTGTGCAAGCGTGATCATGAAAGATTAATTCACAATAGAACATAATTTTGTTTCATCAAAACAGAGGTATTAATATTCTCCCCCTTTCTTATGATAACAAAATTGCAATTATGCATGGAAGAAAATAAATAATAACTTTAGAATTACTCCCCTTATCGACATGCATATTTTAAAAAAGTGCTTCCACTCTAATTCTTCCTTGTGCATTCGTGCTCATTCTACTATGCTCTTCAAAAGCACATCACTTTATGCTTTTTAAAAAAAAACTTGGTTTGCATATTTCAATTTTATACATGCAATTTCTGTATTCATTTTACTTCATTCATTTCATTGTTGGGATTCTTTGTATTGGAATTCCCAACATTGTTTGTGACTTCTCTTTGTTGGTAAAAGAGAAGTGATTTCTGAGAGGTTGTGCCACCCTTGTTCAAGTGGTAAGTTAGTGGATTTACTAGTGTTGCCTAGTCGAGAAAATTCTAAGCTGGGAGGCTTAAGTAGTGGTTTCTACTTGTAGGGGTTTCCACTATAAATTTTTGTATATATTGTGGGATTATTTTTTTTGTGACATATTTTTATTATAATCGATATCACACTTGATCATGTGTTTGTGACCAAGTAAGATCCGCAAGACCCTCATTTGGTATCAAAGCTAGATCGTGAAGGCAACGTCGCACCTCACTTTCACATAGCCGCAACAAGTTTTATGGAGGGACAATCATTTTTCCAACCACCATTACTCAATGGATCAGATTATGGTTATTGCAAGAGAAGAATGCAAATTTTTCTTGAAGCAATGACTTTGTGATTTGGCATATCAATGAGTCCAAATATATGTCAACGAGGAAAGAAGAAAAAGAGTTAATGAAGGAAAGGAAGAAAGCAACAAATAATGCTAAAACCATGAATGCACTATTTTGTGCATTATCAAGAAAGGAATTTGACAAAGTTGCTTCATGCAAAAGTGCATATGAGATATGGAACCATCTCTCTATCATGCATGAACAAACCAATAACGAAGAAGTAACATGTGATGATTCCAACCCAAGTTTGGAATAAGCTATCAAGGAAGAAAGCCATGAAGATGGAGTTACTCATCTATGTCTCATGACACCAATAGAATCAAGCAAAGAGGTAAACTTTGACCTTACTTTAGATGAACTATTAGATGCATATGATTTATACAAATTGGCTAAAAATTAAAGAAGGAAAATAAGAAACTTAAGAACAAGTGTTCAAGTTTAGGACATGAAAAAGATGGTTTATCTCTAGATTTAGAAATTAAAAAAAGAGAATTAAATGAAACAAGAATTGTGAATGTAGAGTTCCATGAGAAAATCGAAGATCTCAAGGAACAATATATTCACTTTGAAGACACACTTAATCACCTTAAATATTCTACTGGAACATATGTAGAAAAATATGAGGACATTAAAAAGAAAAATCAAAAGAAGATTAGGCATGCATTTTTATATCAAAAGGCCAAGAGAAGAGAGTCTAATGGACCCTCTAACTTAAAAGGAATTAACAACCATGGACCCAAAATAATCTGGGTACCGAAGAAATTTGTATAAAATTATGTTGTAGCTTATGGAAAAGATGAACATGGAAATCACAATTGGAGAGGCAACCTTCAATAAGCCAATAATAATCAATTTGGCTATGAAAGATGGTGGAACCAACAATGTCAATGGATGCCAAATTTTTGGTGGAGATAGCCTTCACCTGGCTACTACTATTAGGCATAACTCCTTATACCTTGGCAGGTATGATTCCCAAAATTAAATCTTTATTACCTGCTTAGTTTTAAATAAGTTTTTAACATAAAATTGACTAAGCATTGAATTAATTAAATTGGGATAGAAACTTGATAGGGCGAGAAGAATAAAGAAAGTCAAACCTTGATAAGAGATCATTATTTGAGGGGGAGAATCAAGATCACTTTCTTAGTAGCATTTAGATAGCATATTTATCTATGTTGGACTGTATAACTCTAACTTTGCACTTGATTTTATAGACATCCTTCTAGACTATCATGAATTTTATGATCTCCTTATCATGAACTTGATAATTTTTCATATGTTGAACATGATTAATTTGACATCACGATTATTAGAATATTACTTGAAAAAGGAAGAGAAAAATGTCAATTTCATTCTTAGAATTTCAGTTGTTTAAGTATCATTGATAACAAAGTCATTTGATATATATCTTTTTGTTGATAACAAAAATGGGGAGTAAAATATGCATGTTGATAGGGGGAGTAGTTTTAAAGTAATTATTTATTTTCTCTCATGCATAATTGTAATTTTATTATCATCATAAAGAGGGCGAATGTTAATACCTCTATTTTGATGAAACAAAATTACATCTTATTGTGAACTAATCTCTCAAGATCACACTCTCATAAATCAAGTCGATTATCCTTTGTGTCGATCAAAGTGAAGATTATCTTTAGTCAATATGATTCTTTTATATTTCTTGAGTCTAGAATATTTTTGTAAAGAACCTCAAAAGATGTTTCAAACGTATTTCTGCATTTCATATAAAAACAAGTTTTTAGGGTTATTGATCGACCAACTAAATTAATTGATTGACCACACTCTTTGATCAACCAATTAATTTAGTTTGTTGATCAATAATCCTAAAAATATGTTTTTTATATGAAGTACAAAAATTAGTTTGAAACTTATATTGAGCTTCCTTACAAAAATATTCTAGACTTAAGAAATATAAAAGAATTACATTGACTAAAGATAATCTTCACTTTGATCCACACGGAGGATAATTGACTTGATTTATGCCAGCATGATCTTGAAAGATAAGTTCACAATAAAACATAATTTCATTTCATCAAAATAGAGGTATTAACGCTCCCTCTATTTAGGCTTCCAACATCCTTCGGAGCTAGGTTTCAGGTCGAAAACCTTCTTCCCTCCTCCTGTAGTCATCTTCGACCTCAGCACCAGCAGCATCATCCTCTTTCCTCCTATGGTCTCTCAATAATCAAATTGAGAGTGCCTTCTTCTTCCTTGCCTTCGTCTGTGCTTGGTGGCTGAAAGCCAGGGCCTCCTACCCTCATCGTCGCCGCTCCCCTCATTGGAGAACTTTGTCTCCTCCACGACTGGTAGCCACACCGACATGGATTCCCACCTGCTTCATCCTTTAGACTAGGTTCTATCTCTCCCTCTCCTTCCTTAGCTTAGGTTTAGCCTCTTAGGACCTCCATTCCACCACTGAATTGTCGCCACCCCCGTCATCTTCCCCAACTCTAGTAGTGACTCCAGTGAGTCCGTGCCACCGATCCACTACACCAAACCGCCCGCTACCAGATTCATTACTTCACCTCACCTCCCTCAAAAAAACCCCTCGACCAGTTTCACCACACACTCAGCCAACCTCTCCACTTGACAACCAACCACAACACCACTTCCTCTGACGACGTCCAGCCAACATACACCACCAATCACCTCACCACCACTGCCGTCGCACTCCTCACCTCTTGGTGGTCGGACCCAGTTAGGTTGTTAATATGGTGATTTTATCGTTGAAGTGTGTATAGTGGTTAACCTAAATTGGACCTAACCAACTCTTTACAAAATTTTTTTTTACCTGGCCTAGATTTTATCTTGGTCACTTTTAGGCCCAGGGTTGAACTTAGGGAAGTAGGGTTACAAGTCAAGTTTCTACACCTTTCCTACAACGAGTCTCTTCCATTCATTTATTGTGTTTTTGCTGTTTTTCTATTTAGAATTTTTTCTGATAAACTTGGTCCTTGAGGCACACTCTCAAAATTAGGTTCTTGGCTTTGAGCCAAATCAAGGTTCCAAAATGGGTCTTGCTATTCGCAAGATGGAGTACCTGCAAGTCAAAGATTATCTTTTCTCTTTTATATATTTTTTTTTATCTTTTTATGGGCATGCAAGAGAAATAGAAATAAAGTAAATATAGTATAGATATATATGTATATACTATATATGTATAAGGGGGTGGGGGTGGAGGCGGAGATGGAGTGTAGCATGGTGTCGAGTCGGTTGTCGTCTAGAAAGACGCAACCGATAGGATGAGGTACCGTGTGGAGTGTAAGGTGGATGGTGGAAGATGAATGCGGACACGCTTTTTGTACGCGTGTATCGGGGAATATCAGTAGCTGATGCAAATATTCCTGCGATACCACGTATGGTAAATAATGTGAAAATAAATATATATGTATATATGTGAATATATCTATATGTATATATGGTTATAAATATATAGGTATATATGTTGTTACATATATATATATGTATATATGTATATATGTATATGTATATATATATAGGTATATGTATAGATAGATATATAGATATATATATATATAGATGTATATGCCTCTATATAATACTATATAGATGTGTATATATGTATATATATATATATATAATTATATATGTATATAGATATATGTAGATAGATATGTATATATATATGTATATATATATATATGTATCTATACTTGTACTTAGTTATATAGGTAATAATATATAAATAGATATATGTATGTATATATATGTAAATAAGTATATATATGTATGTAAATATATATGTATGTATGTAAATAGACTAATGCATAGTTATATAAGTACTAATATATATATAGATATATGTGTACATATATATATGTAAATATAAGTATATATATCAGTATATATATGTATACGTATATATATATATGTATATAATAGTGTATAGCTGTGTATGTGTATGAAAGTGTGAGTGTAGGTGTGTAAGTGTCGATAAAGAGAGTGAGTGAGTGCCGTGACAGAGAGAGAGAGAGAGAGAGGGCGCTGTTGAGGGTTAAGGCATCTGAAGCTTCCAAGTGCCATCTGGAGGCTCCACATGCACGCGCAGGCGCGTATGCACGCGAGGGCATGTGCGCGGGGGGAGATGGGCGTGGAGAGGACCACAGCACCCAGCGCTACGAGGAGAGGTGTAGGCAGGCAAAGGAAGTGGGCGATGCGAGCAGGTGCAGGCGACACGGGAGAGCACTGGAGAAGAACGCGGGGCGATACATGGGCACGGGCGCTGGCCGGTCGCAGCACGACGAGTGACCGGTTAAGTGAGAAACTCACCGGTCAGCCCACTGTAGCCACAGTGTTCTGCAGAAACGCGTGAACAGTGGCTACAGTGGCTGGGCGAGCCGCGCAACAGGGAGCGGACGGTGGTTTGAGTGTGGGTGGCTTGTGGCTAGCTCGGCGCGTGCGTAGAAGAGGTGCGCCGGTTGGTGGCTTGCGGTCGGGACATCGCGACAGAGCGTGCGGAGAGGGCTGCTGGCATGCGTGGTCGAGGGCGAGGGTGATCTGCTACTTGCACGATGGCTTGCAGGTGCTACTGGGGTGCGCAGTGAGGCTTTGCCGGCCGCTGTAGAGGCGTGCGGTGGCCTGTTACATGTGAAGGAGCATGAGTGTAGTGCGAA
This sequence comes from Thalassia testudinum, assembly GCA_037157565.1. Lineage (NCBI taxonomy): Eukaryota > Viridiplantae > Streptophyta > Magnoliopsida > Alismatales > Hydrocharitaceae > Thalassia > Thalassia testudinum. The sequence continues at coordinate 217,177,049 of JAZHRO010000031.1, read as the reverse complement.
GAAGCTGGAGGTGAGGGCGCCTGCAAGCGCATGCAGAAGGCAAGGGCAGCCTGTAGGCTTGCGCGGAAAGGGCTGGGTGGCTGCTGCTGCATGCTACTACTGCCGCCTTGTTGCTGCTGTTGCGTGCAGAGCTTTGAGCTTCAAAGCTTGAAGCTCTCGCTCCAATGACTGGAAAGTGAAACGGGGAAGAAGGCCACCACGCCCACCGGCTCTTGATGAGCTGGGCGGTGGTGGTTTCACGGTGGTGGGTGTGCACCACAGTGAAGGCTCCTACCTGCAGAGTGTCTCCTCAGAGGAGGAGGTCCTGTGTATGGAGGGGGAGGGGAGGGGATGGTGGCCTGGAAGGAGAAGTTGGATTTTTGAAGTGGAGGACCAGGTTGTTTGCAAAGAAGGAGCTGTGGTCATTTTAAAGAAGAGGAAGCCATGCACGGCCATGCACGGCCATGCCCTGGCTATGCATGGCTCATGCATGGCATGGCAGGGAGTGGAGAGTAGGGAATGGTGTTGCAGAGCATGGCATGAGGAGGAAGGTGTTGCCATGCATTGCAGCCGCAGGAAGAAAGTCAAAAAATCAAAAAGAAAAAATAAATGGAGATGGAAATTTTGCGAAGTAGCACTTGAGGAAAATGTGAATTGCGAGGCCATTTTATTCACTCTCCTCCCCTCTCAATTAAAGGCATGCATGCATGTATTTTCACAAATGCGACTATGGAAACCTAATATGCACTAGTAATGCTAAGAAATAGCATAAGACGGCACAATTGCAGGTGTATTTTTGTGATGCAATCATACCCCTTTGCCTATCTTTTGCTAGTCCTTAGCAAAACAATATTTACAAATGATCTTTAAGCTGAAGATTTTCTTCTGAGGCGGCATAGGTGTGTTTATTGTTGGATATTGTGAGAACCAATTGCAGAGAAGACTACCAGTACTTTAATTCTTATGTGACATAGATTACCTCTCGACTAACCAGGATTCTTGATATTTAAACCTTTAGTACGATTTCCAGGGTCTAGGTGGTTTTTACCATACTCGAGAGCTAAAGAGATTATGGCTTGTGCTTAGTGAAGGATCAAGACTGACCAGATGAACATTAAGACTCAAGCCTAGGGTTTAATGAATCTTTAAGTACAGGTTGGTCCTAGTTTCAACTCGTGCTTTCGGGTTGACCCTTAAGAAGAAGATGGAAAACTCAACTCCCATTTTCTAACATTTGTGGCTCACAGGAAAACAGGGCATTTGCGACTTGCCCTAAAGAACTTTTTTAGTGTAGAGACTTTACAGACATTTGCGAGATATACTGACTTATTTGCATTTTTTTTTTGAAACACTTGTCAGTATGTCTCTTACAACATTATTTGGAGGAGCACACTTTTCTTTTTGGTGGGAGAGTTTCTTTTTTGGTGGAAAGAGTCACTCCTAAACACAAGACGAAAGCCTGGGATAAAAAGTCTACTTGCGCGCATAGGTAAGGACTCCACCTTCCCTAAAGAACAATAGGGTTGGATCTTATGTTCACCTGGTCTTTCTTGATATGTGTAGTGTGAACCAAGATTACTTAGGCCCTCAAGAAGAAGCAAACCAACGGATCCTGTACTGGTGTCTTAGGTAGGAGAGATTCCAATCTATCTTGTCAATGCTCAAGTGAATTAAGCCGAGCCTAAGCGAATCAAGCTTCTGTGGTCTGGAAAGTCCTCAAAACAGAGGTTGAATATCCATAAACACTTATTGTATTTTTGTTTCAGCCTTCAAATCATTACTAAACATATATATATATATATATTTTTTCTTTTTCTTGCATATTTATAAATAGGTGGAAACTGCATGATACCATAAAATACCCAGATCCTATGGATGCCTATCCACCTCCCCATGCCAAATGATGCTATGTCCTCATATGCATGCAGGGAAGGGTAGAGAAAGGACGAAAGATCGGGTAACGAGAGCTGAAGTGCAGGGTATACAGTAGGGTGGGTGGATGGTGGGTGGTGAAGTGAAAAGTGAAGTGATCGTGACAGTGAAGTGAAAAGTGATGGTGGATGGTGAGTATTGTTGGGGTGCCTCCCAACGAGCGCTAAATTTAACGCCCCAGCTGGACTCAGAATGAGGCAAAGAATTAGTTACCCTCCAGCAGGGCAACGGTTTCTCCAACAGGGGTAGGTTTATGAGTCAGATAGGGTTTCAAACGATGCCCATTGACCGTAAATTTATGCCCATATTTGGGATCTTCGATCCCGAAGGCCCCATTGGGGAATGGTCTTGATACCAGGAATGGACCAATCCATTTGGACTTCAATTTCCTAGGAAAGAATTTGAGTCGGGCATTATAGAGCCAAACTTGCTGAGATGGCTCAAATTCCTTCCGCCGAATACGGCTGTCGTCAAAAGCCTTAGTGAGTTGTTTGAAAGTTAAAGCAGAATCATAAGCTTCACGACGAAGCTCTTCTAGCTCCTGGAGTTGGAGTTTCCTTTCCCGACCACACAGGTTTGGGTCGAGGTTACATTGGCGAACCGCCCAATAAGCGCAAGGCTCCAACTCCACGAGCAAATGACAGGGCTTCCCGTAAACGATTCTATACGGAGACATACCAAGGGGAGCCTTGAAGGCTGTCTGATATGCCCAAAGTGCATCAATCAGCTTATCGGACCAATCCTTACGATCAAGCTGAACCATTTCTAGAGAATCTGCTTGATTTACCGGTTCGACACCTCTGCCTGGCCATTCGTCTGAGGATGATACGGGGATGCGATACGATGGTGGACTCCATATTTCCTCAGAAGTGATTGAAAAGAAGCATGGGTAAAGTGGCTTCCTCCATCTGAGATAATGGCTCAAGGGATCCCAAAGCACTCAAAGATGTGGTCTTTGACAAATCGGGTGGATATAATATGGTCAGCAGGACGCCCGGGAATAGCCTCGATCCATTTCGAAACATAGTCAACGGCGACAAGGATGAATTCGAAGCCGTTGGAAGGAGGAAAGGGACACATGAAATCAATTCCCCAAATGTCGAAGATTTCTGCAGCCAGGATGGGTTGCATGGGCATCATGTCACGATGTGACATTGACCCTAACGACTAGCACCTAGTGCAATGCTTGGCATAATTGTGTGCATCCTGGTGCAGGGAGGGCCAAAAGAAACCGCACTACAGCACCTTGGCTACAGTTTTCCTTCCAGAGAAATGGCCTCCGCAAGCCTGATCGTGGGAGAAGGATAGCACACTAGGGAACTCGCTGTCAGGAATACAACGACGGATGATTTGATTAGCACCTATCCGAAAAGGAAGTGGATTATCCTAGAAATAATACTCTGCTTCTGCCATGAGACGCTCGCACTGGTTTGTAGGCCAGCCATGTGGAAGGGATCTAGAAGCAAGGTAATTGGCAATGTTGGCATCCCACAGTCCACTTGCCACATTTATTGCCAATAGGTGCTCATCAGGAAAAATTTCATTGACTGACAGAGTAAGTCCAATATGATCAGCGTCCTATTTGGAAAGGTGATCAGCCACAACATTCTGGGCTCCGGCCTTATCGCGGATCTCAATGTGAAATTCTTGGAGCAGAAGGATCCAACGAATCAGTCTAGGCTTGGCATCCTTCTTGTGCATGAGATGGCGAATGGCCGCGTGATCAGTGAAAACAGTAATGTGAGAGCCCAGAAGGTAAGAGCAAAATTTCTCCAGCCCAAAGACGATCGCCAGTAGTTCTTTTTCAGTGGTAGTATAATTACGCTGGCCCACGTCCAACGTCTTACTGGCGTAGTACACCACGAAGGGGTGTCTATCACGTCTTTATCCCAGGATGGCTCTGACTGCAAGGTCAGAAGCATCACACATGAGTTCAAAGTCGAGGGACCAATCAAACGGCTGGAGAACAGGGGCCTTGGTGACAGCATTACGCAGCTGCGTGAATGCTCGTATGCAGTCGGGGCCCATATCGAAGGGTACGTCGGTCGATAGGAGATGGGTTAACGGTCGAGAAATCTTGGAGAAGTCTTTGATGAATCTCCTATAGAAACCAATGTGTCCCAAGAAGGAGCGGATTTGTTTGATAAAGCCAGGCATAGGTAAATCAGCAATGACATCGAGCTTAGCTCTGTCAACCTCGATACCCCTATCAGAGATGATATGTCCGAGAACAATTCCCCCGTGCACCATAAAATGACTTTTTTCCCAGGTGAGCATGAGGTTTACATCAATACATCTCCTAAGGATACTAGTTAGGTTGGCAAGACATTCGTCGAAAGATGATCCAAAGACCGAAAAGTCATCCATGAAGACCTCGAGAAAGTCACCCACCATGTCATGGAATATCGCTAGCATACATCTCTGGAAAGTTGCTGGCGCATTGCAAAGTCCGAATGGCATCCTTCTAAATGCGAAGGTGCCGAAAGGGAAGGTAAAAGTGGTTTTCTCTTGGTCTCGGGGGTCAATTGCCACCTGGTTATATCCTGAGAATCCATCTAGGAAATAGAAAAATTTATTTCCTACTAACTGCTCCAAGATTTGGTCAATGAATGGTAGAGGAAAGTGATCTTTCTTGGTTGCAGCATTGAGTTTCCTATAATCTACACACACTCTCCAAGATGTAGGAGTGCATGCAGGGATGGATTTGCCCCTGTCATTAACACGGATGGTGAGTCCAACCTTTTTGGGCACAACGTGAATCGGACTCACCCAGGGGCTATCGCTGATCGGGTAGATTATACCCGCATCCAGCCAGTTAATGATTTCTTTCTTAATGACCTCCCGCATGTTAGGATTGAGACATCGCTGCATTTCACCGGAAGGTCGAGCCTCCTCCTCCGTATATATACGGTGAGTGCAGTAGGAGGGGCTAATGCTAGATAAGTCTGATAAAGACCATCCAATGGCTGCCTTATGTTCGATGAGGACCTCAGTTAGTTTGCACTCTTGCTCCCAGGTCAATTTTGAACTGATGATTACAGGGAGAGTTTCATTTGGTCCCAGGAAAACATACTTAAGTGTATTAGGCAGCTCTTTTAGCTCGGGAGTGGATGGTGAAAGGTCTGGCATTTCATGGGATGAGAGTGTCCCAGGGGGATTAGAAAATAAGTCAGGGAGAAGTTGGCCCTCAGATTGGCCAAGAAGAGGGGCTTCTTGGATAGATGGATCCAAAAAGGAATAGCCCCAGTGAGTAGGATGTGGGCTCAAGGTCCCAATGTGGAGTTGCAAATCCGCCTGATTTGGTGGGAAAGAAAGGGCAATCCGGTCTTCAAGAGTATGGACCGGCGGTGAGTAGCCCGGATATGACTCAGACCACGAGGTATGGGATGCAGACAAAACCTTGTCAGAATTCTGGTCAGGAGAAGGTACGGGACAAGGGAGGGATGGGGGAATGTCACAATATGTGTTGGTCAGGCAATCATCAGTGTTTATAGATAATCCGCAGCAGTCCGAATAGGTCCCAATTAGTCTGATACATGCATTGAAAGCCATTTCCTCGTCAGACGTGTCATCCTCGATACAATCACAATCAAAGCTCTTGGTTGCCTTGAAGATGTTAAGCTTGAGCTTTTCAGATCCAACGGCAATCTCAATACAGCCTGACTCGCAGTCGATATGGGCATGGGTTGTGGCCAAGAAAGGTCGACCGAGGATGATCGGATAATCAGAAAGTGAGCTAGGAACATCAATATCTAAACTAAGAAAGTCAACAGGAATACAGAGATTGTTGACCTTAACCACCACGTCTTCCACCACACCCTTCAGGATTTCGACAGAACGATTTGCCAATTGTAACGTGAAAGGGGTGAGTTTCAGATTTCCCGTGGAAAATTTTTCAAGCATGATGGTTGGAATGAGATTGATGGAAGATCCCAGATCAAGCAGGGCACGGTTAAACTTGTAGCCTTGGATGCTACAGGAAATAAGCGGTGTGCCAGGATCTTTCTACATCGGTGGTAGATTTGACAGTATAGCACAACTTGCATGAGGCGAGAGAACCACCGGATTCTTAGTTTTCTTTGACTGTCGCATGGGTGTTGTGTAGTCTTTGAAAAATTGGGTGACAGTAGGTATGTGGTCGATAGCCTCTAGCAGGGGTACCTTGATTTCTACATCCCTGAACAAATTACGCAGGTTATCAAAGGCCTGCACATCTTTCTTCTTGCCTTTCGCTCCCTCAGTAGAGCCTCAGGGAATAGAACTGATTCTCGCACCAATTTGGGTGTATCGTCCTCTCGCAAATGCGGTCCGCATCCCGAATGAGAGGGGGATGAAGAAGACGGGCCAGGATCAGGTTGAGGTGGATCGACAGTCAGCTTGCCGCTCCTCATAGTGATAGCATTAGACGATGCGGGTCTAGTGGGATCATACGGTGGAGGAGGGTTTGCAATATGGACATAAGAGTGCGGTGCTGCAGCGGGATTAGCCTAAAATCCCGGTGGAATGCTCAGAGCTTGCAGAATTTGATTAACCTACCCCTGAGAAGGTTGTACCTGTGGTTGAGGACCACGGGGTATGAAGTTTCGCAGGTTTGGAATAGGTTGGGCGGGACGAGTGCCCTGAGTTCGAGTCGCCATGCGTAGTTGACTGATCTCGATATTCTGCTACACCAATTGGTGCTAAAGAGAGGTCATGTTCTCTTCATGGCGCTTTGACATTTCCATCATCATTCGCATCAATTTGTCAAGAGGACTTGATGTGTGTTCAGTTTGCAGTACGCAAGGGCTTGACGGCAGATTCGCCATAGGATTAGACTGGGGCCTTGGGATGACGGGTGCGGATGGTCGCATTGGTCCACCCGCGAGGTTTTGCCGCTGTCGGTTGTTGGACCATGTGAAGTTTGGATGATTTTGCCACCCTGGGTTATAAGTGGCAGAGAATGGGTTATTCCCCAGGGTGTAAGCGTCTTCTATGCCAGAATACGTGTCCGAGTGTAAATATTCGTCCGAGCATACGGAGGCTAGGTCCTCCGTGTCGAAATACTGGCTCGCAGAAGCCAGTTCCACATGACTTACCGAGTCGCTCGGTGTGACACTCGATAAGGAACATCTTATGGGGTTTCTCGGGATAAGCCTGCTGTTGGAAGAATTGGGATTGTGACGAAGTGGTGAGGTAGGGTAGTTTACCATAGAACGGGCGGGGTTGGCCAGAAGCTAATCCAACTTCTTGTGCACGACGGAGACTTCATCCAGTTTTTATGCGATAAGGTTGAGATCAGTGGATGAATGGGAGGGTCCCGTGTCAACTTCGTGGACATTTCGGGGCTGGTTGGTACGATTAAAGGCGATAATGGAAGCATTGTTCATTGAGTTTTCACTCATATTTTCAAACAATTCGAATGCTCCATTCTCGTCTTTATTCATAAAATTCCCTCAGCAGGAAGCGTCTGCAATCTGCTTCAAAGTATCATTTAGCCCATAGTAGAAAATCTAGGCTATATGCCACTTAGGCAGACTGTGGTGCGGACACTTCCTGAGGAGGTCGTTATACCTCTCCCATGCCTCATGAAATTGTTCACTATTTTGTTGCATAAATGAAGTGATAGCAAAGCAAAGCGCATTGGTTCACCCGATTGGGAAGAAGTTCTTGAGAAACGTTGTTCGCATCTCTTCCCAAGAGTGGATGGTTCTCCCAAGGGTGTGTAACCACTGTGACGCTTTATCCCGCAATGAAAATGGGAATATTTTCATGAGGACTATAGGTAACCCGACATTTCTTGGTTTAACCATTTCAGCCAGTCGAGTTAGGTCTTCCAAGTGGAGAAAAGGATCTTCACTTGCAAGACCATGGAAGTGAAAATTTATTAGGCCAATTATGTTAGGTTTAAGTTCAAAGTCGTCCCCACCCATGGGGACTTGAATTTGTCCTATGGTCTCTGTAGCAGTGGGATTCTGATAGGAGCTAAGAGACCTAGGCTCCTCCCAATTGGTAGGGTTCTGCATTTCCTCCAATGTTTCTAGAATGGCTTCAATTTATTCATTATACATTTCCATTTGGGCTTGGAGGTGGGTTATGGGATCTAAGGCTCCATACCTGGTGAATTCTGACGGCGGTTTCCTCCCTTGGGCTTTAGGGGTCGGCGTGTAGCCATGTTTGTGGAGGAGGAGGACGATTTGACTTCTTTTCTAGATTTATCAGGTAATTCACATAGTTCAAGGTTTTGTGACCTCCTCCTAAACATGCACTATCATAGGAAGAATTATGGAGATAAGAAGGGAAAAGAGATGAGAGAAATGATGCCGCAAAGGTACACTTGATGACAAATCAATTCAATCCAATTCCTAACCTCTACAGTGTGCCCTTAGACCTAAAGATCTAAGTTACCTACTATCACGAACTACGGAACTGAATGCGAGCACCGTGGAACCACCGGGCCAGATTGAAAGGTTGTTTGCCCCAGTCTTAGACACCCGATAGCACGTGGGAACCCTCACCAGCATGTAGACGCTACACGCAAGTAGTTAGACCTCCAATCCTTAATAAGGGTCAAGTTGCTACCAATTTTAGTTAGAGGCTTAGGATCAAGTGCTTTTGGAATGTGAAGGGCGTTGTTTACGGGTAATGCCCAAGTGATTGGTTTTTCAAGTGTGTAAAACAAGCATGCAACAGGGAAATCTCCCCGAATTGAGGTTTTTAATTGGTGAATGGTTTTTAGAATTCAGCCTTAAGTAGTATGGATTTTAGGATTTCGCTGAAATACCAATTCAACCAATCTTCAGATTTTGCAAGAATACAAGTTTTCTTCAAAGCCCAACAAACCCTTCTTCAATATCAGTTAGTTAATGCATGCTAAAATGCAATGGGCTTCCCTAAATGGAGATTTCTATGTGTGGATGCACGAATCAGTTTTAGATTAGTGTGAAAGGGAGCCAAAGCACTTCAATTCAAGTGCTCCCAATCACCAGAAAGATTTCCACACAAGGCTCAACCAAAAGATAAAGAGAATCAACTTGTTGGGGTTGAAATATTCGGGATTGAATCTTAGGCAAGTTGAAAAGTCATGGTGGGGTTGGAATCAACTCAATTCCAAGTCTCCTGACCAAAAATGTGATCTTGAATTTGCAGATAACTGAGGCAAAGAGGGGTGCAATCAATCTTTTTATGTTTGCCTCAAAGATACTTCCCACGACGAAAAATTCAAGAATCGAGATTCTTGGATTTTCGCTATGCGAAGTAAGGTGAGAAATCTCGGGGCGGTGGGAGTGAAGACAATCAATCAAATAAGTGAATTTTAATCCACTTGCCCCAAGAGATCCCAACAAGTTTTTCTAGTTTCTGTTTTAATGATTTTTCTTTATATATATTTTTTGTTAAGGTGACAAGTTAACCTAAGTTGCTAAGAAAAGAAGACCTACTTGTTCGGCAACGTGTGCGAAGCTCCAATTCGGTGTCGGAGTCTTCACGCTCTCGTTCCCACCTTGGATCTGCTCACGTCTTCGACTTCGTCTGCCTGCCTTCTCCTTGCAACAGGTTCACCTACACAGCAATAAACAAAAAAACCCACAAAGAGAGAAGAGAAAATGAAAGGAATGCAACAGAAACTTACTTGCAGGCGCACCTCCCCGGCAACGGCGCCAGAAAAGAGATGGTGGTCGGACTCGGTTAGGTTATTAATATGGTGATTTTATCGTTGAAGTGTGTATAGTGGTTAACCTAAATTGGACCTAACCATCTCTTTACAAAATTTTTTTTTACCTGGCCTACTTGATTTTATCTTGGTCACTTTTAGGCCCAGGGTTGAACTCAGGGAAGTGGGGTTACAAGTCAAGTTTCTACGCCTTTCATACAACGAGTCGCTTCCGTTCATTTATTGTGTTTTTGGTGTTTTTCTATTTAGAATTTTTTCTGATAATCTTGGTCCTTGAGGCACACTCTCAAAATTAGGTTCTTGGCTTTGAGCCAAATCAAGGTTACAAAATGGGTCTTGCTATTCGCAAGACGGAGTACCTGCAAGTCAAAGATTATCTTTTCTCTTTTATATATTTTTTTTTATCTTTTTATGGGCATGCAGGAGAAATAGAAATAAAGTAAATATAGTATAGATATATATGTATATACTATATATGTATAAAGGGGTGGGGGTGGAGGTGAAGATGGAGTGTAGCACGGTGTCGAGTCGGTCATCATCTAGAAAGACGCAACCGACAGGACAAGGTGTTGCGTGGAGTGTAAGGTGGATGGTGGAAGATGAATGCAAACATGCTTTTTGCACGCGAGTATCGGGGAATATCAGCAACTGGTGCAGATATTCCCACGATACCACGTATGGTAAATAATGTGAAAATAAATATATATGTATATATGCAAATATATCTATATGTATATATAGTTATAAATATATAGGTATATATGTATTTACTTATATATATATATGTATATATGTATATATGTAAGTGTATATATATATAGGTATATATATATATAAGTATATGTATAGATAGATATATATATATATGTATATAATACTATATAGATGTATATATATGTATATATGTATGTATATTTGTATATATATATGTATAAATATATGTATATATATGTATATATATATATGTATATATATATATGTATATATATATATATGTATATAAGTATATGTATGTATGTAATTATATATGTATATATATAAGTATATAGATATGTGTATATATGTATGTATGTATATAGACTAATACATAGTTATATAAGTATTAATATATATATAGATATATGGATATATATATGTATATATGTAAATATATGTATATATATTAGTATATATATGTATACGTATATATATATGTATATAATAGTGTATAGGTGTGTGTGTGTATGAAAGTGTGAGTGTAGGTGTGTAAGTGTCGGTAAAGAGAGTGAGAGAGTGCTAAGAGAGAGAGAGAGTGAGAGAGAGAGGGTGCTGCTGAGGGTTAAGGCGTCTGAAGCTTCCAAGCACCGTCTAGAGGTTCCAAGCACCGTCTGGAGGTTCCACACCAGTGTGCAGGTGCGTATGCACGCGAGGGAGTGTGCATTGGGGCGAGATAGGTGCTGAGAGGACCACAGCACCTAGCGCTGTGCGGAGAGACGTACGCGGGTGAAGGAAGCGAGCATGTAGGCATGTGCGGGCGATGTAGGCGGGTGCAGGCGACGCGGGCAAGCACTGGAGCAGAATGCGGGGTGAGACGTTGGCGCAGGCGCGGGCGCTGGCCGTTCGCGGCGTGCCGGGTGACCGGTTAAGTGAGAAACCCACCAATCACCCCACTGTAGCCACAGTGTTCCGCAGAAATGCGTGAACAGTGGCCCGGCGCACCGTGCAACTTGGAGCGGACGATGCTGTGAGTGCGGGTGGCTTGCGGCTGGCTCGGTGCGTGCGCGGAAGTGGTGCGACGGTCGGTGGCTTACGGTCGGGACGTCACGATAGAGCACGTGGAGAGGGCAGCTAGCGTGTGCGGTGGAGGGCGAGGGTGACCTGCTGCTGGGGTGCGCGGTGAGGCTTGGCTGGCCGCTATAGAGGCACGCGGTGGCCGGTTGCAGGCGAAGGAGCGCGAGTGTAGTACGAAGAAGCTGGAGGTGAGGGCGCCTATAGGCACGCACGGAAGGCGAGGGTGGCCTACAGGCTTGCGCGGAAAGGGCTGGGCGACTGCTGCTGTGTGCTGCTGCTGTCGCTTTGTTGCTGCTGCTGCGTGCGGAGCTTTGAGCTTCAAAGCTTGAAGCTCCCACTCCAATAGCTGGAATGGTTGGAAAGTGAAACAGGGAAGAAGGCCACCACGCCCACCGGCTCTTGATGAGCTGGGCGGTGGTGGTTTCACGGTGGTGGGTGTGCACCATAGTGAAGACTCCTGCCTGCAGAGTGTCTCCTCAGAGGAGGAGGTCCTACGTATGGAGCGAGAGGGGAGGGGACGGTGGCCTGGAAGGAGAAGTTGGATTTTTGAAGTGGAGGACCAGGCTGTTTGCAAAGGATCCGTGGTCATTTTAAAGAAGAGGAAGCCATGCACGGCCATGCCCTGGCTGTGCGTGGCTCATGCATGGCTTGGCAGGGAGTGGCGAGCAGGGAATGGTGTTGCAGAGCATGGTGCGAGGAGGAAGGTGTTGCCATGCATTGTAGCCGCGAGAAGAAACTCAAAAAATCAAAAAGAAAGAAAAAATGGGGATGGAAATTTTGCAAAGCAGCACTTGAGGAAAACATTAATTGCGAGGCCATTTTATTCACTCTCCTCCCCTCTCAATTAAATGCATGCATGCATGTATTTTCAGAAATGTGACTATGGAAACCTAATATGCACTATTAATGCTAGGAAATAGCATAAGACGACACAATTGCAGGTGTATTTTTGTGGTGCAATCACCTCACGGTGACCCTAATGAGATATCTAATTAGGGCCTATAGCACGTATTCCATGTTTCAGGTCATCACCGGATGCTTTGTCGCCACCATTGGTTCTTCACCTCCGACCATAGTGCATCAATCATCTTCAACCTTGATATCACCCTTAGAATGTGCAGATAGATCTCACAAAGCTACCTGGGCTCGAGATTGGGGAACATCTGTACTAACATTAATTTGAGGGAGCTTTTTTAGTTGGCATGTAAAGAAGGAGAGAGTGGTATTGTAGTCCCACCTCGTGTGCTTCAAAATCCTGAACACACATAAATTGAGTCCTTGCTGTAAGCTTGTTACTTCTTCACTGGGGGTGGGGTCCCTGCCTCATGCTCTCCTCACACGTCACCCACTACTACGTCATTGCGCCTAATCATTGTTCATGAGCTGATTACCCGCTATTGTGCAAACCCGTATGCCCATTAGAAACGAAAAGAAAATCTGAGGGTGCAAGGTGGTTTTTCCTTGGGTTGCTTGCACATGTGCCTTGGGATTCGTGCACATGCACCCAACACTTAATGAAAATTCTGATTGCTGAGGGTTGTGCTTGTACCTGTGCTTAGTATTGGCTCTAGGTATTCTTGACATATTTGATATCTTCCAGACGTGGATATCTTGGTGCTGACGTGGCAAGTGGTTAGAAACACTGTTGAGATATTTTAATTGGTCTAAGATTTTGATTACCATGGGAAATGTGCTTGGTTGAGGGAAATAATTGGTGATTCAAATCACCATTTTTAGGGTTTTATTCTTCTTTTTACCCCATGATTTTTGATATACATTTTGGCTTATTATTGAATACATTTTGGATTGATATTCATTGCATATTTTTAGTGTGAATTCTTGTGCTCATTATTTATCATTGGGACAAGTGTTTCAAATTCCATATTCACTCATTGCAAATGACTTCGAAATCACGTTTGACTTTTGAGCTTATAAATTTAAATGTCGCATTGATTTTCGTCGCTATGCTACAATGTCATCCTTTTTCGATTATTTTCGTTGCAAAAATATGTCATCCCAGGCATCTTTGGCCTATGAGCACGTTAACACAGTTCATGGATATGGGCCTAACAACCTATACTCAGAGCATACAGCATTGCTTGGCGCCAGCATCCTAATTTCTCCTGGGATGGAAATCAATAGAGACCTACTTTTGCTCCTCAGTACAAGTCTAGGGAGCATGGGAACTCTGCACCTTCATTTCCTAGACAATAGCTGAGGAGTCGAATTTTCGCTTTCGAAAATGACGACTAAGAAGATTTATCAATGTATTTCTAAGGGACGAAAAACTGACTAATCGAAATAATTAGAATTAAAATTAGATCACTCATAGGAAAACGGGTTGTGTCCACAGGGAGGCAATGACCTATTTAAACTCACAATTAGGTAGAGATCGAGTTCGCTGAAATTTTCGTCAAATCAAACAATGCATATGTTGCTCTAAATGCAAACCTTAAATTTATGGAGAAGTCAAGGGGTGTTGACGTAATTTTCATGTGGGAAAATTATCCATGTGCAATGGTATGCCATGTACATTCCGCTTGCTTGCAGACTAAAATGTAATTCAAAATTAAATGTAATGCATATAGAGATGAATCATAAAGGCTTAATAATTATCTAGAAGAATAAGCATAAAGCTATAATTTCACAACAATTAATTAATCTAAGAAATCAAAAAATGATTCTTGACAATGGCAATTTCTGTAAATAGAAATGCAAACTAAAATAAGGGATTCTACCTCTCCCCTCCTCGCACACGGGAGAGAGGCTCTTTCAAGGAGCTACTCTGGGAAAACGTTGGCCGGAGCGAGGCCTTCGCGGCGGTGGCGGCGGCACGTGACGAGGTGGCCTGGACCAGCTGGACGGAGGAGTGAAGCAGCGACGGTGGCTGTCATTGCTGCTCTATGCGTGGAAGTGGAGCTGCTGAAGGGTGCGCACTTGCTCGTGGCTGCTGTGCGACCGAGACACTGCTGAAGGCTGGCGGAGGCACAGGGGGGCGCAGCACTGGTGGGCGAGCATTTGCCGCAGTGGAGCTGGAGGGCAGTTGCACGGGGATGGTTAGGGAGCGCGCGTAGGAGGTTGCATGCTGCTGCGGGTGTGGCATAGAGGTGTAGTAAGCGGCGTGAGGATGGTTTTGTTTTGAAAACAGTGGTGGAAGAAGAAGAAGAAAAAGCAGAAGATGGTATTGGTGGTGCGTTGACAGGGAGGGTGATCTGGCAGTTGCACGGTGATGGCCAAGCTCACCGAATTGGTGTGGTGGGCTGTCACCTCATCGGCGCACGGTGTGGTGGAGCTCGACCTTGGAGACCACGATGGTGGAGTGGAGTGCACAGTGGCGGAGTTGGGTAGTGTCTCCTCGAGCACAGCTTCCTCCTCCTCTCCCTTGTAGCTGCAACTGCCCCTGACTAGATCCATCTCCCCCGCTCCTCCATGAATGGGGTCTTGAGTGTAGGTAGCTGGCCAGGAGTGAATGCATAGGTGGAGGAAGTGGAGCGGTTGCCTATGGGAAGAAGAATTAATATAATAAAATATTAGGATTATTTATACATAAATCCTTAAGTTCTATGTTAATTAAAATAATGCATGTAATGCAATTAATTACATGCCATTCTAAGTCAATTCGCAATGCCTTTAATTATGAATGCAATGCACGAATTATGCAATTAAATAAGAAATATAAATTAATCTATTTACTTCCTAATGCATGCTAAATAAATGGATGTGTTACTTTAATGTTTAAGCATTTAGACATTTAATTAGCTTACAAATATGAGATTATCCAATGCTCCCATGCTTAATTGCTGCTAGTCCCTAGAAAATCATACCAACCTCAAATAACTCAAACTAATATATATATAGCTTACAAATATAAAGGACTTTTTTTTTTAATATATATAGTTTTGTTTGATTGCTCTAAATCTAACCTTGGATCAACTATCAACATGGTCTCTATCGGATTCATTGTCCCCATCACCGTACCTCAAAGGGTGCTTGGATTTCGATGCTTCGAGATAGCACTGCCCGTAGCGACCCCAAGAACTCCTGGCAATCGACACTTCGAGATAGTATTGCCCATGGATTTCTTAAGCGAATTCTGGCCTGTGGCAATCAGCACTTCAAGATAGGCCCGCCCATGGTACCTGAACCATAAAATGTGCTTTCATGCCCTCAGTAGGATGGATATCCTAAGAGACAAGCATCGAGGAGGTAACATGTTATCATCGCATCCTCAAGATGAGTATATACTCCACCTCTCCTGCGGCAGGAACTCGTCCAATCAAATTGTGTTTTCAAGCTTCTCCTAAGTCAAAACTAAGAGAACCAACTTTTCTTAATGAAATGAATTAGGGTGATCACTTACACAAGACCAAGTGCGTGTGAAATGTGGATTCTTAGGTTATGAGGACCTGTAAACCAAAAGGTAGAACAAGACTCCGGATACTACCTAGCATTTAACTAAGTCCCTAGCTTGCCTTCCTCAACCTTTTGAGAAATGGTCTGCAACTTAACTCCTACTTAAATTTTCAAGTCCACAAAGGACCGTAAAGGTCTAAAGCTAGTAGCTCACTTAGCTTCTAAAGTTTGACACCTAGAATCAATTTAGTCTAACCTAAAGTTTTGTTCTACTTAAGAATGTAGGAACCAACCAGTTAAGCTCAATAATACAAAATATTTTTCTTCTTTTTTTTCTTTTTTTTTTCTTTTTTTTTTAGTGCAATATGCATGAATGAATGCAAAATGTAGACATGCTATAAATAGATGCCTCAGGTCCTCTCCCCCATCCCTGGTTCAAACAATGTCCTCATTGGAAACAAAATAGTTAAAGGAAGATATCACCTGAGGTGGAGAATGACAAAAGTTGAGGCTCCTCAATAGTGACCTTGTCATCCAGATGGCCATCCAAAGTAATGTATGGTTTTAACCGTTGGCCGTTGACGATAAAGGGAGTTGTTGAAGAGGAAGGGCTCTTCACTACTATATGATCACTAAAAATAGACACCTTAGACCCAAGAAGATAAGACCTAAACTTCTCCAGAGCAAAAACTACAGCAAGTAATTCCTTTTTAGTGATGGTGTAATTTTGTTGTGGTTCGGTTAAAGTCTTGCTGGCATAGTGCAGCAAATGAGGTCTTCCCTCAACCCTTTGTCCAAGGACTGCTCCCATTGCATAATTCAAAGCATCACACATCAACTCAAAGCTCAGAGAATAGGTGGAGAGATCAAGGCCTCCTTTAGAGTTTGAAAGGCCTAGGCACACTTTGAATCAAAATTGAAGGAAGATTCCTTCACCAACAAGTCACAAAGTGGCCTAGAAATTTTACTGAAATTTTTAATAAAGTGCCTATAAAAGCTAGCATGGCACAGAAAGGATCTAATTTGTTTGACATTTGTTGGCAACGGATGTTTGGAAATAGACTCAATCTTGGCTTTATCTACTTCCAAGCCTCTCTTAGATATAACATGCCCAATTACAATTCCTTTCTATACCATGAAGTGGTTTTTCCCCCAGCTGACGACTAAACTAGTCTCCTTACATCACTTTAGCACATTCTCTAGGTGCAAGAGACAATGGTCGAAAGACGAGCCATAAATGGAGAAGTCATCAATAAACACTTCAACACACTCATCAATCATGTCTGAAAGAATGGACATCATACACCACTGGAAGGTTGCAGGTGCATTACATAATCCAAATGGCATACACCTGAATGCAAAGGTACCCTAAGGACTCATGAATGTCGCCTTCTTCTAGTCATCAGGGAAGACTGCAACCTGGTTGTACCTAAAATATCCATCGAGAAAGAAATAGTACTTATTTCCTGCCAATTTCTCCAGAATTTGATCGATAAAAGGCAAGGGAAAGTGATCCTTTTGGGTAGCGGTGTTCAACTTGCGATAATTAATACAGACCCTCCATCCAGTTGAGGGTCTAGTCACAACTTGCTCACCTTGGTCATTAAATTCCACAGTAAAGCCTGCCTTCTTTAGTACTACATGAATAAGACTTACCCATTTGCTATCTGCAATGGGATATATGATCCTAGCATCCAACCATTTCAGGATCTCGATTTAACCACCTCCCTCATATTAGGGTTCAGACGTCTCTACATGTCCCTAAATGGCTTGATGGAATCATCAGTATAAATGTGGTGCATGCAGAGTGTAGTGTCTATACCCTTAATGTTAGCAATGCTCCAAGCAATACCTTCCTTGTGCCTAGACAAGCATTCAATCAAAGCTCCCTCCTACGCCTCAGATAGCACAGCTGAAATGATAATGGGGAGCATATCATTAGCACCCAGGAAGACGTATTTGAGAGTGTTTGGGAGGGGTTTCAACTCAAGGTTTGGGGCTTGTACGGTTGAGGGTTTCATAATAAATGTCTCCTTCTCAGGTAGTAGATATACCTTGGGCAGAGATGATAGAGAAAGAGACTCAACAGAAACACCTAGCAACTCCTTAAGTTCTAGTATATCCCCTTCACATTCCTCTAAGAGATGGGAATGCTCATTTAGCATGACATGCTAAAGGGGGTGATCACATAACATTGCAGGGGTTGTCTCTTCAATCAGGTCATCTATCACCTCAACTTCAGAATAATACTCAAGCCCAGCTTGTTTATAAACATCAAACACATTAAGCCAAATTTTCCTGTTCCCAAAGCCCATTTTTAATGCCCCACTATTGCAATTGATTAAAGCATGCGAAGTTGCAAGGAAGGGGTGGCCCAAAATGATGGAGGGATTGGTTGTATTTTGGTAAGGTCAGTGTCCAAAACTAAGAAGTCAATGGTGAAGAAGAAATCCTCCACTCTCACAAGGACATCTTCCAAAATTCCCCATGGTGTCTTAAGTGATCGATCAATAACTTGGAAGATTATCGGGCTAGGCTTCAGATTTCCTCCCCCAAGTAGTTCATACACAAAGCTCGGAAGGTTGTTCACCCTCACACCCAAATCAAGTAGAGCCTCATCAATCTATAGGTCACCAATAACCACCGAGATGTACGGGGCTCCTAGGTCCTTAAGTTTTAGGGGTGTGCCATGTTAAACAATTAAGCTAATAGAATCAGGCAAGACAACTTTTGATTGGATCTGTTTCCTAGATTACCTTTTTCATGCACAAGTCCTTTAAGAAGCGGTCATATGATAGAATCTGCCTGATAGCCTCAAGCAAAGGCAGGTCAATCTGCACTTGCTTGAAAGTTTCCATGATCTCATCTGTCTTAACTTTGGCTCCAGATGAACCAGCAGAAGTCTGCACAGTGGTGGATAAGCACTCTAGAAAGGGCACTCTCGATCTCTGGGTGGAAGGGTTGTCATGTCGAATAAGGGGTGGAATGGGGGCAACTTCTTTCGGTGAGGTGATTTCAGGTGGAGGAGATTTGGGCAAGTCCTCTCCAGTGGGGGTGAAAGTTGGGGTGGATGGTTTTTCATAGGGTGAGACTATAGGAGCATTGAGTTTGGAAATTTCTTTCCCACTCCTCAGAATAGTCATCACCTGAGCATGCTCCCTAAAGACAATCTCTTTTTCTTTAGGATTCTCATCAACAGCATTGGGAAGCTTCCCAGTTTCCCTCTGTCTAATAGGCTCAACAAGGTGTCCTATCTGTGATTTTATTTCATGTATAGCCTTGTCATGAGATTGGATGATGGCACTTTGACTTTCTTGCGTAGTTCTCAACATTTCCTTCAATTCATCCTTCTCAGAGGTCTTAGGTTGGGCAAAGGTTTGAGGTTGGTTCATCTATTGATTTTGAAAGGGTTGTGTTGAACGCACAAACCACTACGCTAACGTGTTCGGTTTTGGAAAACCTGTCGTTGTAGCTTGAAAGCGAAGAATTTGTGTTCAACAAATAAAATTTATACCGAAATAAAAATTCCGGGTCGAACACAGGGAGGCAGACGTTTGATTTAAAAACTATGCGTTTCTTTTTATTTGTCACAAAGTAATTCAATTTAAAACAGTCTAATTATTTACAATAAATAGAAGAGAGAGAGAGTAAGAGAGAAAGAGAATATTACACAGAGAAATCAAAATGAGATGTAGAATAAACAGGGAATTTATCATTAAGGAGATTGTTCATTTCACTCTTACAACTACAAAGCATAAAACAATTACTCCAGAAAGTGATAAATTTACTCTAGAAAGCATTAAAAGAATGGAGGGAGAAATGTCCTCCTCGACGGTCGCTTGGAGGACAAGCAGAACTACACTAGAAAGCAGTAAATCTATACTAGAAAGCAGAAAAAAGAATAGGGAGAGAGAAATCCTCCTCGACGGTCGCTTGGAGGACGAGCCGGACGAGACGATGCCTGGATGAAGGAGGACGAAGGAGGACGAAGCAGAAGAACGGGAACGGAGCAGCACGCCGTTGTCGTCGCGGGATCCACTTCCGAAAGGGGACGAAAATTTAGACTTTTTCTCCTGAGAAGCATCCCGGGTGTGGGACAAGCTTCTCTTGAGCTTTGGACGGGTAGAGAAGAGAAGGAAGGGATGAGAATTTCGTATGGAGGGGGTCTCCTTTTACAGTTGCAAGGAGTAGGGGCAAAATAGTCATTACAACTTCAAAATAATAAATGAGGGGTCTTTAGTGATGGATAAATCCGTCACTAAAGCCCCCAACGTGGGCGTAGCTCCCATGCCTACGCGCGCCTCCACGACTGCCTGCTTCTTCAACGTATATGCACGTTCATCAGTTCTCAGCCGTCCGATCGCAAGATCGGACGGCTTAGGATGCATCTCCGCCTACTTGTTCTGCGCCCACCTGGCACGTGCGATCGCGCGTCCATGTCGCGCGTTCAATCGCACGTGAATGCTATCGGGTGCATGCGACCGTCCGATCAAGATCTAACTCCCGCCCGCGCTCAATCGCCCGTGCCTTGCAGCCCTTCGCTGCGGCTCGAACCCACACCCGCCGCTCGCGTAAGCGCGCTCGACCGCTGCACTTCGGGGCGCGGATGGTCGAGCTGATGCTTTTAGGCACGGCTGACCACAGCCGTTGGATCAAGGTCCAACGCGGAGAGCGAGCGGGTGCAGGGCTTCAAAGAATGTAAGCAGCCGTTTGGGCGGCCTAGATGGCACCACGTGGCGCCATCTTGGCCGTCCATCTTCAGGAAGTTTTAGATGGTGCCGCGTATGTCGGATTGACTCGATTTTTGTGTCGTTGGGCAACGATCATCGATCCGAATTCATCCGTGATTTCGGATTTGTCATCTAAGGTGTGGATTTACACCATCCTGGCCCTTGATCTTCTAGGGTTCCCTAGTCACTATCTGATGCTACAGATGCCTGATTAGGGCAATCTTGGAGTCGTTGAACTCCAATCGTCGCCCTGATCACATCCATATGGTTGGATCTTTGATCCGAGGCCCCGATAAAATGTTTGCCCTATCCAAGCACATAAAAGGAGACAATTAACCTCTATTTTATTCAAACTACTCTAAATGCAAGATGATGCATGTTATGCAATATTTATATCATTAAATGCAATCCTATGCTTAAGAACATTCATAAATAGACATCTTAAGTAGTGTAAATGTGTTTACATCATACCCCCATGCCTATCTTTTGCTAGTCCCTAGCAAAAACTATATGTTATTTATAAAAGAATTAGGTTGGATTATTTGGACCTAAGCTATTTTCAATCATTAAGAAATTGTCTACTTAGGAACTGAACTTTCAAAGACACAACAGTGCCCGGATATCAGCCAAAATGCAGATCGCCTCAAGCCCTCGCCTTATTCAAGGAAAAATTTCTTTTTCTCTTTTTACTCTTTTCTAATTTTTTTGGATTTTCAAATTTTATGGTTTAAGAGTTGCTTTCTGCGGCCATTCAACTCACCCAAGATTTGATGAGAACCCTAAGTTTTAAGCATCTTATTGTGATTGTGATAGACTCATTGACTGATAATTAAAATAGACTTCGGATTTCTATGCCTCTAGGTGACCTCAAAAAGAATTCTGCCTAAAGTTGTATCTTTACAACTGGTAGCTTTCTCCCTACTTTTTATTTTTTTACGGGATCAACACAAGGGTTAATCCAGTGTATATCTCCCCGGTTTATTCTACTTCTCCGCTTCTTCCTAAGTGTTTTGGGATTTTTTAGTGCATTTACTAAGCTGGGTTCTGGACAACCGGTCGATGAGCTGTTACCACCGACAGCTTGCTAGCCATACTCGTGTAGCGAAGTGTGGCCTATTTCTTTTTATTATTTTCTCTTTTTTTTCTTTTTTTTAAGTAGGTGGCTTCCCTGATCTAAGATTTACCTAAAGGTAGAAAAAAAAGAAATGTCCAGTGACTGGGCTCTGGATAACCTACCTATGGGCTATTACCCACGATAACTTGCCAGCCATATCACCCTAGATGGTTCATTAGCTACCCAATTTTCGTTAAAATCGCCGAACAATGAGTTAGTGCAAAGAAAGTGTGTAGATGCTTAAGACTCAAAATTCCCTCAAATCAGAGGGTGGGTTGATAAGTCGTGTACTTATCACCCAAACTTATTTACTCTAATTAAAATAAAATTCAGGTTAGCGAGAACTCGAAAAACAAAACCACATTTTAGTGGATACACGGGCTGATTAAGTCCAAAGACTTGAAGGATCTTTGTGTTCAGATCTTAATGTAGTGTTTCCTAAGATTGAAAATTTTCTTAAACCCATATTCTCTTTCCTAATTCTGAATTTTTTTTATATAAAAGAAAATAAAACAAATCTATGGATGTGACGAATGAATTCAGAGATGAATATCCATTGCCCCATGCCTATCTAATGCAATGTCCTCATTGTATTAAAAAGACATAAAACAGAGTGGAAAAGCATAGAAAGCACCTGAATTGCTTGAATGTCAGGTCCGCTCTGAGATGAAAACGAAAAAGAACCGTATATGTGCTAAGTTTAGTGCCTTCAACTAGGCACACTAAACAAAGAAAAGAAATGAAGAATTCACAAGTGCAGGTCAGAATTAAAATAAACAGAAGAATCCTCTGACCTGTCAACAGAGGTCCACAGATGTGGACCAGATTGTCGTGTAGACCCATCCCCCATAATCGAGAATATCTTAGGTTCTGGATAAAAATTACCCCAAACCTAAAATCAGAATGCAAGCGGGGTCGGGCCTGCGATTTATGAGGATGCAACCCAAGACTAAGAGGTCAGGTTACAGAGAATTGAAGCTCAAAAGGATAATTGTTCATTGTGTGCTTGAGTTTGGCATCCTCGAAACAAATGTCGTAAGGGTTCTGATTTGATAGTTTCAACTTAAAAGGAACCCTTCGACTCAATCTTCCATTTCATCCAAAATTAACTTCCCAAATCAAAACTTCCCATCTCCTATCCTCCTCATTCAACATACCAAATTCCAGGACCTCCTGTATATTAATCACCCCATCTGAAATCTCCAAGTCTAAATGATGTGGCAGAGTCAAAATTGACTTGGGTCTAATTATCTCAGAATTAGAATCATCAATAAGCTCAACGGGGTGTAACTGACAATTAGGGCATTGAATTGAATCCTCCAGAAACTGCGATTCTGGATCTGTAATGTGTGCCCTAATAAGATCAATTTCCTCAG
Organism: Thalassia testudinum; assembly: GCA_037157565.1. NCBI lineage: Eukaryota > Viridiplantae > Streptophyta > Magnoliopsida > Alismatales > Hydrocharitaceae > Thalassia > Thalassia testudinum. Next base: position 217,154,147 of record JAZHRO010000031.1, on the reverse strand, counting down.
TTATTGGGCTATCAAATGATCTATCAGATTCCTCAGGCCAAATTGTCTCATAGAAATCGTGTTCAAAAAACTCGCGTGAGACTTCGCAACTTGAATCTTCACCATCAAAGAAATCAGGATCCGTATCAATGTATGTCCCAAAATCATTTGTCACTTTCTGTTCCAAGGAGATATATGTTTCCTTGTAACCCGGCTCAAGGATCTCAGGTGAAGAAATCAGATCTTCCTTAATTGGTCGCTTTAATTCAATCTGGTCATAACACATGTCCCCCTCAACAGGTGCCTGAGCAGGTTCTATCATTGGCTTTCCTGAAGAGGGTTCATCCTGGGAATCATCCCAAGATTGAATCAAAGCAACCACGAATCTCATCCTCAATTTCGCTAATTTCCCAAGTAGAAACTCACCCGGGTTCTTATCCTTAACGTCCTGGAGCCAATCCAACAATGACTTGTTTAAATCGTCAATCATTTCAATCAGGGGCTCCAATCTCTCAATGCAAGGTATTGGCTGAACTTCTAAAGATTGAATGATATTCCTCAGGTTAGCGAGAACCTTATCTTGAACCTGATTAACCTGAACCAAATGAGTTGGTTCAGGATTGGATGGGTTTGACATCAATGCAGAGGAATTAACGAATTGAGATTCGTTATACCCTTCCTGATAATAGGTCATTTCAGATTGTTCAAGAGATGGTGATGACCTAAAGGCAGTGAAATCAGAGGATGGGTAAGGATCGGTGTATCCTTCTTGATTGTAGATCGTATTAGGTTGTGCATGAAAGGAAGACGATCTATAATCGATGTAGCTCTGAGAAGGATAGAAATTAGAATCAAAGTGTTCAGGGTTAGACCCTAAATACAGGGGTCCGGAATTGTATCCCCAATCCGAATTATCCCAACTGACTGATGGTTGATTACAATACGAGTTGGTATAATCATCATGTTGAAGATAATTCACAACAGGAGGGAAAGAGCGGGAATGCGTGAAATATGTGGAAGGATTCATGAGACACGGGAGGAAGAAAGGTGCCCTATAATACAAATAATCAAACCTATCCTTAAATGGGTTAGCCTACAGACCTACAGACTCACAAAACCCATCTCGAGATAAAGGAACGATTTGATCTACTTCTGTCTATTCAATCCAACCAGTTAGAAAGAGGGAATGGGGAGAAGGTTCTTCCTTCGGCTTGCACATCCAGTTCCTAGTGTACCCCCCAGCTACGATCATTTGACTCTGCTCCCCTAGCTCGACATCAAATTGAATAGTAGAAACAGACTAATCGAAAATAATCTCGTTCTGGATTCTAAAGAGTGAGTCCAATCCTTAAGGCCAACGTCTACTCTATTTTATTTAGGGATAGGTTTGAATGTGCATTGGAATGTGATGGGCCCTTTAAATGGGTTATGCTTTTAATGATTGATTGATTTGTGTGTGCGTGCACAACCAGTGGTTTTCAAGCAAGATTATTTTTGATGTGGTGAAATATAAGGTTCAAATCTTGCTTAGTAGCTTTTAGGATTCAACTTTAGGTGTTTTCAAACAAGTTTCATTAGCACACCAGGTTTTGCAAGCACAGGTGAAGATGTTTTCCTTTAAAGCTTAAAAAGAATGTGGAGTGCCTAGTAAATCCCTAAGAGTAGAACCTAATTGGCAGCTACTTGATGAGTTTATTTTATTTGAAGTGGTGCGGCCCAATCAATTCAAACAATTGGCCTGATATACCACTTAATTAGGCATACAAATGATTACCTAATCTAATTTCTACTCAATTATGTGTTTGAATGTGTGTACCAACTCCTAATATCGATTTACCGGTTGAGTTAGAAAATCAGATGAGGTTGTGTACCTCTGTGATATTTTTTTTTAATTTTTTAAATTTTCTTAATGTGGGGGTTGGGGTGAGTATGGGTGTCAAACAACAAACAATCTAACCTTAGAGTTTATAAAAACACCTAGGTTGATTGATGTTTGAATTATTATGTTGTGGAATGAAATCTAATGGGTGGGAGGTGGGGGATAACTTACAAAACCTTCTACAGCACTTTACTCCAATATACCGCTTTTGCTCATCTCAAAAGAGCACCTGAAATTACAATAAGAATGGAGAAAAGTGAGGTAAATGATTTGTAGGTTACAAAACGCGAAGAAAAATCAAAGATCGTCGCCTCGCCGGCAACGACGCCAAAATGTTGAATGCACAAACTGCTACGCTAACGTGTTCGATTTTGGAAAACTTGTCGTTGTAGCTTGAAAGCGAAGAATTCATGTTCAACAAATAAAATTTATACCGAAATAAAAATTCCGGGTAGAACATAGGGAGGCAGACATTTGATTTAAAAACTACGCGTTTCTTTTTATTTGTCACAAAGTAATTCAAATTAAAACTATCTAATTATTTATAATAAATAGAAGAGAGAGAGAGTAAGAGAGAAAGAGAATATTACACAGAGAAATCAAAATGAGATGTAGAATAAACAAGAAATTTATCATTAAGGAGATTGTTCATTTCACTCTTACAACTACAAAGCATAAAACAATTACTCTAGAAAGTGATAAATTTACTCTAGAAAGCATTAAAAGAATGGAGGGAGAAATGTCCTCCTCGACGGTCGCTTGGAGGACGAGCAGAACTATACTAGAAAGCAGTAAATCTATACTTGAAAGTAGTAAAAAGAATAGGGAGAGAAATCCTCCTCGACGGTCGCTTGGATGATGAGCTGGACGAGACGACGCCTGGACAAAGGAGGACGAAGCAGGATGAAGGAGGATGAAGCAGAAGAACGGGAACGGAGCAGCACGTCATCGTCGTCCCAAGATCCACTTCCGAAGGGGGACGAAAAATTGGACTTTATCTCACGAGAAGCATCCCGGGTGTGGGACAAGCTTCTCTTGAGCTTTGGAAGGGTAGAGAAGAGAAGCAAGGGATGAGAATTTCGTATGGAGGGGGTCTCCTTTTACAGTTGCAAGGAGTGGGGGCAAAATAGTCATTACAACTTCAAAATAATAAATGAGGGGTCTTTGGTGACGAATAAATCTGTCACTAAAGCCCCCAACGTGGGCGTAGCTCCCACGCCCACGCACGCCTCCATGGCTGCCAGCTTCTTCAATGCATACGCACGTTCATCAGTTCTCAATCGGACGGCTTAGGATGCATCTCCGCCCGCTTGTTGTGCGCCCGCCTGGCACATTGCGATCGCGCGTCCATGCTGCACGTTCAATCGTGCATGAACGCTATCAGGCGTGCGCGGTCGTCCGATCAAGATCCAACGCCTGCCCACGCTCAATCGCCCGCACCTTCCAGCCCTTCGCTATGACTCGAATCCGTGCCCGCCGCTCGAGTAAGCACGCTCGACAGCTGCGGTACGTGGCGCGGATGGTCGAGCGAACGCTTTTAGGTGCGGCTGACCACAACCGTTGGATCAAGATCCAACAGCGGAGAGCGAGCGGATGCGGGGCTTCATAGAATGTACGCGGCCGTTTGGGCAGCCGAGATGGCACCACGTGGCACCATCTTGGCCGTCCATTTTCTGGAAGTTGTAGATGGTGCCACGGATGTCGGATTGACTCGATTTTTATGTCGTTGGGCTGCAATCATCGATCCGAATTCATCCGTGCAGTCTGATTTGTCATCTGAAGTGTGAATTTACACCATCCTGGCCCTTGATCTTCTAGGGTTCCCCGATCACTACCTGATGCTACGGATGCCTGATTTGGGCGATCTTGGAGTCATTGAACTTCAATCGTCGCCCTGATCACATTCATATGGTTGGATCTTCGATCCGAGGCCCCGATAAAATGTTTACCCTGTCCAAGCACATAAAAGGAGACAATTAACCTCCATGTTATTCAAACTACTCTAAATGCAAGATGATGCATGTTATGCAGTATTTATATCATGAAATGCAATCCAATGCTTAAGAACATGCATAAATAGACATCTTAGGTAGTGTAAATGTGTTTTCATCAGGTTGTGGTTTATAATTCCCTAAATTTGAAACATTCCCTTATCTCCAGGAAAAGTTTCGGTGATTCCTCCATCCCTCAATATAAGTGTTGGAAAAAGGGTCTTTATGAGGTCTAGGATGGAACCCTTGAGTGGCATTCAGATCCGCCTATACAAGCTCAGGGACTTGGGAGGCCAAGTGGCAATCAACAGTGGCGTGTGTATTACCATGGCAAATGGAGCATTCAGAAGCATGGGATGTGGAGATGTTAGATATGAATTGGCCCGGGCATGACATAAGCCTTTCCATGTTTTGATTCAACAATTGAATTTGATAGGCTAAATTCTGGGTGTTCCATGCCTCATTCGCCTCCAACTTTCATTGCATGAGTGGGTTTTCTATCCATGTAGGCAGAATTCAAGTGAATAGAATTCTCACTCAAAGTATCAAAAAGGTAACAAGCTTCATCCTTAGTCTTTGATAGAAAGGTTCCTACACGGGCACCATCCACAATCTGCCTGTGTAAATCATTAAGTCTGGTGTAGGACCTTTCAACCAGTTGCCACATAGGCACCTGGTGATGTGGGAAAAGTCACAACAGGTCATTAAACCGCTCCCATGCATTATGGAAAGCTTCCCCATCCTTTTGAACAAAACTCATAATTTCCATCCTAAAGTGATTTGTTTTGCTCATGGGGAAGTACTTCAAAAACTCCTTCAGGGCATCCCAAGTGTTAATATCATCAAGGGTATGATACCAATACTTGGCTTTGTCCTTGAGGGAGAAAGGAAAGAGGGTTCGCATTTGAGCGTCATCAGTTACGCCTTGTAGCTTCATCGTGGAACAGACCTCGGTGAATTCCTCTATATGCCTATAAGGGTCTTCCCTAGCAGTGCCATAAAAGGAGGGCAGCAAGGATATGGTACTACTTTTGATCTCATAAGGATTGTCCCCTCTAGGTCTACATAGTGTAGGGCCAGCTTGATTGGTTGGAATGAAATATTTTTTAAGGCTCCTTTGACCAGCCATTTCTTCCCTTGGGAGGTTCCTTCTTAAGATTCTTCCAGGTTCAGGATCAAACACAAGTTGTCTCCTAAGAGATCACCTACCAAGCATGCACCACAAACACAATTCAAAAGGACTTGTTCGATCTTTACAAATTTAGGCTTTTGACTTTAATTCAAATTGTTGGTGACAAAGCAAGTCGCCCAATCAATTATGCACCTATTTTCGACCTTCAAAATGCCTAAAAAGACCTAGTTGGAGCTTAGGTGTTCTTCCCTAAATCTCAAATGATGGAGCAACTCCAAAGACGGAAGATCGATGGATGCAAGTAGGCCTAAGCCTTCCTTTGAAGCTGTGCTTTCACGGTATTTCTTAACTACCCCCAAAAATCCATGATATGATACCCTCCTCTTTGGATTTACAAAACCTTTGATCTCAAGTTCCGAACACTTTAGAATCCAACATTAGGAAGGCTCCTGTCCTAGTAGTTCCAAGACCTAGGAGTGTCTAAATGCATGCCGTGGTGCAAGACTTACAAGTGTGCATACACCGTAAAAATTGAGTTTTGAGTTTTGAACCGTAGCACAATGTCTCAATTCAAGTCCTTGGTTTTAGTGTTCCTCCTTAACTTAAAGTCCTTTTTCAAGAGAATATGTGACCACCTGTTAGATCTTTTCAATTAAATTAGGTGGTCTTGCAATTAAATCCAAATGCACATGCGCCAACATTATAGAATGCAAAGAAAGAGGACGTACCTTTCTTCCAGAAATTAGCAATGCAAAATGCATGCAAATGCAAAAAAATAAATCTAGAGGCTACTCATTCAAACCTAAATGGTCATCCTAAGGCAAGCAGCTTCTAGCCGGTAGCTCGTATTTTATTTTTTTTAGCAACTTTTGCACAAGCAAGAAAAATAAAATCAATCCACAAAAGAAAACCTAGATCTAAAGAAAAGGGAACAGGCTCCGAAAAAATTTACCCAACATGGGCCTAAAAGAAGGTCGGGGAACAAACCCCTAAAATGTACCCCAGAACAAGGGTCTCAAACCAAATGTTCAAGGAAAATTAAGTTCTAAAACCTAAATTCTATCTACTGAAGAAAATTGATGGAGATGAAGATGATCACTCCAGATGTCGTCCTTCAGTGCTGGAGATAAGGCCTACCACATGCGTTGAGCTCCTACCTTCAGAAATGGAGCTCCCAGTGTCCTTTGAGAAGTGGAAACAAGGTCCACCATGGTGTAGTTGAGGCTAGTGCAACAACTCATCAAGTAGATATGAGTACCTTGATGGGAACACCACCATGAGCCCTAACTAGTTCATTTTGACCTAAGAAAGAGAATAAAAGCTCCTACATAACCTAGAGAAGAGCCTAATTCAAGGAATAACTATTCTGAGAAGAAAACATGAAACAAAGGGTAGAACTATAATTTTACCGTTGCAGTACATCAACGGTATTTCTCAGGGGCTAGACATAGGTCAAATGGGCTGAAGAAGATAAAAAGTGAGTTGGTTCAATCAGAAAAGGGTTATTGTGAGAACTAAGAATTAAATGACATTTTGTAACTCTAAAATAGACTCACTTAATTCAACAAGGTCCTGGTCAGAATAAAAATCAACTAAACCCTCTAAAATTCATAAAAAATATCCTCTAGGGTTTAGAACCTTCAAATTGGCCTTTGGAACCTATTTTGAGCTACGTAGGGGTCCTCGCTAATTATTTACCCTAATTTAGGTTTTTGTGTAAAATGTCAAAGTAAACATGGTCAAACCTAAAATCCAAATTCACCATTAGATTCCTTAGGTCAAAATTAGGTTTGAACCAAAATTTTGTCCTAAGGGGAGGTCACCTTGACCTAATTTGCAAAATAGTCCACCCAATTACATTTTGATCACTAACTTTTGAAAATCATTACACAGACCCCACTATCTTCCTCGCCACCCTTTGCAATTAGGTCCCTCTGCCATTACAGCGGAGGAGTCCTACTCTGGTGAGGATTTGAAGAGGATTTCTCCCTAATTCCTCAGAGATCTCCTCTCAGATAGGATGGGAGATTCTCTAAGGAATTCCCTATCATTTGAACGCAATCACATGCCTTGATTTGCACCCAATCTCTCATGCGAATGCTCGAGAGATTTGGGTCTCTCACTGGGTCCTACTCCAGTGAGGATTCTTGCTTTGGAAGCTTGCCTTTCAAGCACAACAGCCTCTGCCAGATGATATAGAAAGACCCCCTGAACTGGCCACTCAAAATCAGCTTGTCTTGGTCGGAGAAAACCCTCTGACTTCTTCCCTTCTCCTCTGGCCAAGTGTCCAGCAAGCTCCGATGACATCTCCTCCTCCTTGTTGCTTTGCCACAATACTAATGGTAGAGACTGTTAGTTCAACTACTCATATATAATATTTTGATGATTTTACAAAATGTAGAAAATGAAAAATAAAGCGTAGCATATTGTTTTCTCTCTATAATAACATATTTGCAGGATTTCAAAAAGCTTTCCAAGACGGGAGATTAAAAGCGTGAAGACGAGTAGCATAAGTATTAGGTCTTAGGCTTTTTTCATGTAAACTTTCAAAGGTTGTAATTTTCATCTTATTTGAGTCTAGAAATATTGTAAAGAGCCCCCAAACATAACCTATAAATAGCTAACTTAGGCTCTCTACACTTAGGATAAATTAGAAACGAAAACCCAACACTTATACTTTTATCAGACGTCCAGTAAAAATTCCAGACGTCTGTTTTTCCATCATAAGACGTCTGACATGTTTATCAGACGTCTAATTTCAAATATTTCTTCCTTTGTTCGTCTCCTCATAAACATCAGTCGAAGGACTTCACTTTCAGACGTCGATAACCGTTCACAGACGTCTAATTCTTTACCCAGACGTCCTCATACTAACCGTTAGACTTTCCGTAGGCAAAAACAATTTCCAGACGTCTTAACACACTTCCAGACGTCTGTCTTTGAACCGTTGGCCATGATTTTCTGTGCGTATCTCTCTACGGCCACATAATCTTTTGGCAGAAGTAGCAAGGAAGAGTATTTAGGTTTCCAGACGTCTGGTAATGTCCTCAGACGTCCGTAACGACGTCTGATCCTTTAAACCTAGAACCCTGTTTGGATCCGATGATAACAGGAACGAATGCACCATTCATTAGACGTCCAGTAAACTAATCAGACGTCTTATGACATAATATCAGACGTCCTTCTTTTGATCCAATAGAGTCCGTTAAGGATGTCCTGCAAGATTAGACGACCATAGGAAAAATCAAACGTCCTATAAGACGTCTGATCCTATAATTAGACGTCTGATGTTGCTGTCAGAATCATCATTACCCTGATTTTGTGTGGATTTCGTCCTAAACTCTTGGGATTTGTCTCCAACGGCTAGAAGAGCTCTCCCAAGTGTTCTTGAAGGTTCCAAACTTGCCTATAAATAGACTACAACTCTTCTTTGGCAACACACACCTCTTGAGATACAATTCCATTAGAAAAATCTCTTGCTCACTACTCTAAGCTCCATCTTGCCCTTGTGCTGTGCTAATACTCTGATCAAAGGGCAAATCCATACTTACGGCTCGCTCCGTTCTGCAAATCATCAGGGAGTTCTTTTCATGCTTAGTAGATAGGAAAGCAACTAAATTATTGGGGTGCTCTATACGTGTTATTTTTACTTGTTAATTTCTGTATTTTGGGTATCCGGCCTGTCGGGTCCCCGTCTCTTCATCTTGAAGAGAGAAACCTCCGTTTAGGGATCGGAGGTGGGAATTGTAATTGAGGTACACTACCCTCGTTTAAGTAGTGTGGTTAGTGGATTGATCACCTTGTGATCGAAAATCCTAAGTCAAGAGATTGGCTTAGGTGGTGGTTTTCACCCATTTTGGGTTTCCACCTAAAAATAATTGAGTATATTGTGTGATTAAATTTGTTGTATTACAATACTATATAATTTCACTATTCACCCCCCCTCTAGTGCAATTTCATTTGGTATCAGAGCAGGTTTTCCGCCTACAGGAGTACCATCCGCGGAAAGATCACATGGAGGGGAAGGCCATTTCCACAAGCAGATTGGAGGGGCAATCCACCACTCGACCACCACTCTTCGAAGGAACCAACTACACTTACTGCAAGCTGAGAATGAAGATGTGGCTTCAAGCCAACGATTTCTCCATTTGGGAGAAATGCAAATCCACATACGTCATTCCCGAGAAACCAGAAACTGGTTACACAGTGGAGCAAATCCATTACCTTGGACTGAATGCCAAGGCAATGAACTCACTCTACTGCGCTCTCAGCTCGGAAGAATTCAACCGCATCAGCCAATGCGAAACCGCCCACGAGATCTGGAGAACCTTGGAGGTTACTCACGAAGGTACATCTAAAGTTAAATCCTCAAAGATAAACTTGTTATCGCAGGAATTCGAAGCTTTCTCTATGAAGGAGAATGAAAGACTTGGGGACATGTACACCCAATTCACGTTAATCGTGAATAACCTCAAGTCTTTAGGAAAGACATTTATAAAGGGGGAGCTTCAAGGGAAGCTCCTTCGCTCCCTTGGACCTGAGTGGGAGCAAAAGGTAACGGCAATAGAAGAAGCCAACCAAGTAGAGGATCTAGACATGGAAAATCTACTTGGGAATCTCATGGCTTACGAATCAAAAATGGAGCAAAAGAAGAAATCAATCTCATCGGAGCCAAAGAAGAAGACCTTAGCCTTCAAAGCTACTTCGGATGATGAGGTAAGTACCGATGACGAAGAATTTGTTTTATTAGCTAAAAAGTTTAAAAAGTTTCTCAGAAATAGAAGAGAGATCAAGGGAAGGAAAAGAGAAGAAGATCCTCTAATTTGCTATAATTGCAAAAAGAGAGGTCACATAAGGAAAGATTGTCCCTTACTCAAAAGGGATGATGAGAAGAAACCCAAGAAGCCTTCTGACTACAAGAAGATCTCCAAACCGAAAGGATTCAAGAAGAAGGCGTTTCAAGCAACGTGGGATGACTCCACCTCCGAAGAAGAAGAGGAGGAGGAAACAAATGAAGAAACGGCATGCTTGGGACTAATGGCAACAAATGATGGTTCCGAGTCTGAATCTGAGGAACCTGAGGTAAACCCCTACTCTTTGGATGAATTACAAGATGCCTTTGATTCATTATATATAGATCTTAAGAAAACTAAAACCCAAAGCAAGGCTTTAAAAGAAGAAAAGTTAGAAAATAAGAGATTAATCAATGATCTTGAAGAAAAGAATCTAATTCTTACAAAAGAAACCACCGCTTTAAAGATGCAAATAAGAAATCTAATGATTGAGAAAGAGTCATTATCAAATGATTTGTATACAGCAATGAGTGAACAAAAATTTTTAGATAGAGAAGAATTACTTGACAAAATCCATGTGCTTGAAAAATCAAACTCTTTCAAAAAGGATGAAAATGGCATACTTAGAGTAGAGATTAGGGCATTAGAAGATAAACTAGATATAATGAAAATAGAGATAAATCATCTCAAAGAAAAGTCAAACCAACTTCTTGAGGACCTAGCCAAATTTACAAAGGGGAAAGATAACTTGGACAAACTCATTGCCCATCAAAAACCTTCCTCAAGTAAATTTGGATTAGGCTTTTATGAGCCTAGTCAAAGTGAGCCGAAAAAGGACCCTCCTCTAAAGGAGAACACTAACAAATACGGATCCACTTTACAATGGATACCGAAAAGACAACTCTCACTTTGTTTTGTAGGGATGAAAGGACATCATAATATCAAAAAGTGGATATACAAAATGAAGGATGGACGACTCAAATTAGAAAGACCTATAGAAACACCAAGTCACCATCGAAGATCTTTTGTAGGAGGAAGAAGGTCTACAAGGAGGAAGACAAGGAAACCTCCACCACCAAGGAGGCCGATGGGTGATGGACTCCGGATGCTCCAAACATATGACAGGAGACAAGCGCCTATTTTTGGACCTCAAACCTACGGATGGAGGAACAGTCACATTTGGCAACAACCACAAGGGCCATATTATTGGCCTTGGTAAAATAGGTAACCCTCTCTCTCCCATCTCAAATGTTTCTCTAGTTAAAGGACTAAAACATAATCTTTTGAGTGTAAGTCAAATATGTGATAAGGGTTTTAAAGTAGTGTTTACTTCTAAAATGTTTGAAATTATGCATGCATTAACCAATGAAACCCTTCTTAAGGGAACTAGATTTAAAGAAATTTATGTCGTAGAATTTGATAAAAATGGCACTTATGAATGTCTTATAGCAAATGATGAGTTAAGTATATGGCATAAAAGACTAGGACATGTTCATATGAAGCTGGTTCAAAAATTAGCTAAACATGAACTAGTCCGAGGTCTTCCTAAAAGAAAATTTTTAAATGAGCTTATTTGTGATTCATGTAAATTAGGTAAGATTATAAAATCTAGTTTTAAAAGCAAAGAAGTTATATCCACATCAAGACCTTTAGAACTACTTCACCTAGATCTATTTGGACCAACAAAATATGAGAGCCTCAGTGGATGCAAATATTGCCTTGTAATTGTAGATGATTTTTCGAGGTTTTCATGGGTCTCCTTCTTGAGATCTAAAGAAGGAGTGTTTTCCGTCTTTTCTATTTTTTGTAGGAAAATTCAAACTGAAAAAGGCTACCAAATCACTCGTATCCGTAGTGATCATGGGGGCGAGTTTGAAAATTCCTTGTTTGATGATTTTTGTCAAGAGCATGGTATTGCTCATGAGTTCTCTTTTCCTCGAACACCTCAACAAAATGGGGTGGTTGAGAGAAAGAACCGTACTCTTCAAGAGTGTGCTCGAACATTGCTCATAGACTCGGGGTTACCGAAGTACTTTTGGGCTGAGGCGGTTAACACGGCTTGTTACGTGTTAAATCGCACCTTAATTCGATCCGGATTACGAAAAACTTGTTTTGAACTATACTATGGGAAAATACCCAAAATTAGTTATTTTAAAGTTTTTGGATGTCGATGTTTTGTCTTGAATACCCGCCCTAATTTAGATAAATTTGATGCCAAAGGTGAAGAAGCCATCTTTATTGGTTACTCCTCACGTAGTAAGGCATATCGGGTTTTTAACAAGACCACATTAATAGTGGAGGAAACCCTTCATGTCTCCTTCGATGAATCTCCTCATTCCTCCATTGACCAAGTCAGTATGGATGATGAAGATGATTCTACTATTGATGTGTCTAACATTCCAAACTCCAATATCCATAATCTTCCAAAAGATTGGATATATCAAAGGGATCATCCCGAAAGTCAAGTCATTGGAAGTGTTTCTGATGGCGTTAAAACCCGATCTCGTTTTAGTTGCACCTTTGGTCTCTCCGCCTTTGTATCTCAAGTTGAACCGAAGAGTGTCGAGGAAGCATGCTCCGAAGAAACTTGGATGATGGCCATGCAGGAGGAACTCAACCAATTCCAAAGGAATGAAGTTTGGGATCTAGTACCTAAGCCTGAAGGGCAAACGGTAATAGGTACCAAATGGGTATTCCAGAACAAGTTGAATGAATCCGGTATAGTTATTCGAAATAAGGCTCGGTTGGTAGCACAAGGGTACAACCAAGAAGAAGGAATTGATTTTGATGAGACCTACGCTCCCGTAGCTCGACTCGAATAAATTTGCATGCTTCTTGCTTATGTCGCCTTTCTTGGCTTTAAACTCTTTCAAATGGACGTTAAGAGCGCGTTTCTTAACGGATTCATTAAGGAGGAAGTTTTTGTAAAACAACCTCCTGGTTTTGAGTCTCATGATAAGCCTCATTTTGTCTACAAATTAAACAAGGCACTATATGGTCTAAAGCAAGCTCCTAGAGCTTGGTATGAAAGGCTGAAAGACTACTTGTTAAATGCAAAATTCTCTATAGGGGAAGCTGATTCCACATTATTCATTAAAAGAAAAGGAAAAGACATTTTATTAGTTCAAATATATGTAGATGATATTATATTTGGTGCTACTAATGAATCTATGTGTAGAAAGTTTTCAGAAATTATGCAGGAGGAATTCGAAATGAGTTTGATGGGTGAACTCAAGTTTTTCTTGGGCTTGCAAATCACTCAGCTCGAAATTGGAACCTTTGTGTGTCAATCTAAATACACAAAGGAGATGTTGAAGAGATTTGATATGAACAAAAGTAAAGGGAAGAACACTCCTATGAGTGTCACAACTTCCTTAGACTTGGACGAATCAGGTACGCCCATAGATCAAAAGCTCTATCGTAGCATGATTAGATCTTTACTGTATTTAACTTCCAGTAGACCTGATATTTTGTTTAGTACCTGCTTATGCACTAGGTTTCAATCAAATCCTAAACAATCACACCTAAATGCTGTAAAATGAATATTTAGATATTTAGTTGACACATCTGATTATGGCTTATTCTACCCTAGGAGTCCACAATTCAACTTAGTTACATATAGCGATGCGGACTACGCAGGTAGCCGCACTGATAGGAAGAGTACTAGTGGGACGTGCCAATTCTTAGGCGAATCACTAGTCTCTTGTTCTCAAAGAAACAATCTAGTGTAGCTTTATCAACTACAGAAGCTGAATACATAGCCGCTGCACTAGCATGTTCCAAAGTGCTTTGGATGAAAAATACTTTGAAGGATTTTAACTTGATATTTAATAGCATAAAAATATTATGTGACAATACTAGTGCTATCAACCTCTCGAAAAATCCCGTACATCACTCTCGCACAAAACATATTGATGTTCGACATCACTTCCTAAGAGACAATGTACTTAAGGGAGAAATCGAAGTTGAATTTATTTGTACTGAACTGCAATTAGCTGATATTTTCACTAAACCTTTGAATTATGATCGCTTTAATTATATACGTAGGAAACTAGGCATATGTAAGCTAAGTGATATTTGAAGAATTTAGTGATTTAATGAAACCTCTTTTGTCATGAGCATAGATTGAACCTTGATTTCACTAAGCCTTCATTCAAATATCCAAATGCACACTCTGTCCAATCTCAGACGTCTGATTAAATAATCAGACGTCTTATACATTAAAATTCGTCGTCTAAACATCTGGGACAGACGACGATTTTATATAACAAAACAGTCATATCAGACGTCTGGTACACCACACAGACGTCTGAAATGTCGTCCAAATGTGTTGACAGACGTCTATCTCGGAGACAGTACATGTACTGCCTGTCGGACGTCCGAATATGTGGTTAGACGTCGTAGGGATCGTCTGACAGGAAAAGCGGACGACCCTGTAACTTTAAACGAAAATCCAGGATGGTCTGTCTGCAGAAATCGGACGTCTAATATTAAATTTAGACGTCTTCATTGTCGTCTGAGTAAGAAATCAGACGACAACCTGGAGAATAAATCTTTTTGCTGGGGAGGATTCCTGCAGAAATCAGACGTCTATATTAGAATTAGTCGTCTGATTATTCGTCTGATGAATAAAACAGACGTCGCCCTGAAATGGGCTAAAATCCCTCTGGCAAATCCCGACGTCTGACATCATTGACAGACGTCTGATCGGGGAAAAATCTGTGCGTCGCGGCTTTTCTCTGGACGGTTTGAAATGCAAATCTCCCCAACTTCAGGGGGAGACTTGCTCCGTGACCTTGGGATATAAGATCCCCTTCGCAAAGGTCCCACTCTCCCGTCCAAAATCCCTACCCCACACAAGATCTGCGCGCCGCTCTCCCTCACACCCGACGGCCCACAGCAGCAGTTGGCGAAGTTCTGCTCGCAGCCAGATGACCGTCGCACCTTTTCGACGACTGACGGAACTGCTGCTCCTCTGCGCGCGTCGTCCCTGCCTCTCGACCGCGCATTTGGAGGCTTCCCTCCTCCCGTGGGTATACCCTCTCAACTCCTAGGGCATTTTCATGCTCTTTTACCCACGGCCTTGTAGCATCTAGTTCTCCTTCTTGATTCACTTGACCTACATGTGCATTTCATATCATTATCAGCCTTAGAACCCTAACCCTTGGTCAAGAAAACCCTGTTAGCCCTAGCTGCATCTTCCATGGCAAGGGTATTACCTCATGAGGATCAAGCCGACATTTTAGTGGCTTGCGTCCAAAGGTATATTGCCACAACTACATGGCAGGTTGTATTGCCTCAAGGCATACTGCCACATATTTTTTCATGATGATTGCAGTATTTGAAACTATGTTTTGGGTGAATGCTGTTTGGTTGAATGGTTGTTTCTTTTTGCAGGTATTCTATCCTCAACATTTTTCATAAACCTAACCACCCATTCCACCAAATATGCCTCCCCGTAGGAAGCAAGTTGAGGGATCTTCCAGTTCCTCTTCCACTTATTTGGCAGATCAATTGCGGGGTGACATCGCTAGGCAGCGATTTCGTCGTTTCGCGAATGCCAAAGTTAAATGCCCTCGTTTTATTGTTTGGAATGATTTTGCCCATTTGAACCTTCGGGAACACTTCCAAACTCTCCATCTTTTCCAATATTTTGACCGTCAATTCCACTCCGGCATTGGAACTCTTGGTGTGTTCCCTGATCTTTGCCGTCTCTTTTATGCCAACATCGTTGAGGACTACAGCAACGATGAACTTGAACTCTATACCCGCCTATTTGGTCGCGAAATACACATCACATCCGAAACTATCTCCGACCTTCTAGCCATCCCCAATGAGGGAAATGATTTCAATGACATTCTGAGGCAATACGACCCAGAAATCATCAATCAAGAGTTAGTTCTCCCAGAAAAATATATTGAAAACCTTGGCACTCTACCGTGCAAAAATCTCAAACCCCTTCCACGTCTACTCTCTCGCATTTTTGGGTGGGACCTCCTAAACAAATCGGGAGGTTTTGATTACATCTCACGCCAACACAAGGCTCTCCTTTTTGCGGCCGTTCGTCATATTCCTTTCAATTATTGCCGCCTCATTGTTCGCGTCATGAATGAGGACCATGGGGCATCACTTCCGTTTGGGTCTATTCTATCCAAAATCTTTTCATCCCATCGGATTTCCATAACTGACCAAGCAGTTGACAAGAAAATTGAGCCTTACAACCGGGCCACAGCCGCTAAGATGCATATACTTAGAGAGCATCTTGAGCCCGCCGACGAACCCATGGAAGAAGAGCCCCTTCCACCCTTTCCAGACTTCCATGAACCACGGCCCCTTCAAATAGAAGCTCCCCGCTCGAGCTTTGATGAAGCATGGGATCCAGCCACAGATTCCCTCTCCTCCGGCATCTCCCTCCTGCTGCGTCGAACCATCGAGATGTACACCTATATGGGAAGCATGCGACGCGACATCGACGAACTTAGATCGGATGTTCAAAATTTGCAGATAGGACAAGGACCCGCTCGTCGCCGCCGCCGCCAAGATCAAGAAGAATAGTTTTAGTGCTTCTATTTTTCTATCTTTTATTCTAAGTTTGTATTAAGGGGCCTTGACCCTGTACTTAATATTTTTGGGAACAAATAGCTAGTCCATGCTTAAATATTTCTATTCCTAATCAATTTTCCTTAATGCCTTGTCATCTTTTAAACATGCAATTTTAGTCACGCACTCTACTTTGTAGATATCATTCTTGTAGTTTGGATTTTGACTCCCTTTAAACAACCCTTCATGATGATATTCAAAAAGGGGGAGAAGAATGTAGGTAAGAAATTAAGGAATAATATAAAAACAACCTTCTTAAATAAATAAAGGCTATCAAGTACAACCTTTAGGGGGAGGAAAGAGGAACCTACAGCTATATTTTGAAAATCATCAAAAAGGGGGAGATTGTTAGTTCAACTACTCATATATAATATTTTGATGATTTTACAAAATGTAGAAAATGAAAAATAAAGCGTAGCATATTGTTTTCTCTCTATAATAACATATTTGCAGGATTTCAAAAAGCTTTCCAAGATGGGAGATTAAAAGCGTGAAGACGAGTAGCATAAGTATTAGGTCTTAGGCTTTTTTCATGTAAACTTTCAAAGGTTGTAATTTTCATCTTATTTGAGTCTAGAAATATTGTAAAGAGCCCCCAAACATAACCTATAAATAGCTAACTTAGGCTCTCTACACTTAGGATAAATTAGAAACAAAAACCCAACACTTATACTTTTATCAGACGTCCAGTAAAAATTCCAGACGTCTGATTTTCCATCATAAGACGTCTGACATGTTTATCAGACGTCTAATTTCAAATATTTCTGCCTTTGTTCGTCTCCTCATAAACATCAGTCGAAGGACTTCACTTTCAGACGTCGATAACCGTTCACAGACGTCTAATTCTTTACCCAGACGTCCTCATACTAACCGTTAGACTTTCCATAGGCAAAAACAATTTCCAGACGTCTTGACACACTTCCAGACGTCTGTCTTTGAACCGTTGGCCATGATTTTCTGTGCGTATCTCTCTACGGCCACATAATCTTTTGGCAGAAGTAGCAAGGAAGAGTATTTAGGTTTCCAGACGTCTGGTAATGTCCTCAGACGTCCGTAACGACGTCTGATCCTTTAAACCTAGAACCCTGTTTGGATCCGATGATAACAGGAACGAATGCACCATTCATTAGACGTCCAGTAAACTAATCAAACGTCTTATGACATAATATCAGACGTCCTTCTTTTGATCCAATAGAGTCCGTCAAGGATGTCCTGCAAGATTAGACGACCATAGGAAAAATCAGACGTCCTATAAGACGTCTGATCCTATAATTAGACGTCTGATGTTGCTGTCAGAATCATCATTACCCTGATTTTGTGTGGATTTCGTCCTAAACTCTTGGGATTTGTCTCCAACGGCTAGAAGAGCTCTCCCAAGTGTTCTTGAAGGTTCCAAACTTGCCTATAAATAGACTACAACTCTTCTTTGGCAACACACACCTCTTGAGATACAATTCCATTAGAAAAATCTCTTGCTCACTACTCTAAGCTCCATCTTGCCCTTGTGCTGTGCTAATACTCTGATCAAAGGGCAAATCCATACTCCCAGCTCGCTCCGTTCTGCAAATCATCAGGGAGTTCTTTTCATGCATAGTAGATAAGAAAGCAACTAAATTATTGGGGTGCTCTATACGTGTTATTTTTACTTGTTAATTTCTATATTTTGGGTATCCGGCCTGTCGGGTCCCCGTCTCTTCATCTTGAAGAGAGAAACCTCCGTTTAGGGATCGGAGGTGGGAATTGTAATTGAGGTACACTACCCTCGTTTAAGTAGTGTGGTTAGTGGATTGATCACCTTGTGATCGAAAATCCTAAGTCAAGAGATTGGCTTAGGTGGTGGTTTTCACCCATTTTGGGTTTCCACCTAAAAATAATTGAGTATATTGTGTGATTAAATTTGTTGTATTACAATACTATATAATTTCACTATTCACCCCCCCTCTAGTGCAATTTCAGAGACGTCTTCACCTCCTTCCTCTGAGTCACGCCATACCTGCGTACATGCCAGAAGCTCCTTCGTCGTCGCCGTTCTCCCTCCACTGGACTCTTCTTCTCTGGCAGTGGTAGGTACGACCAGCCACCCTCCTGTCCCCTTTCGTCCACTTAGTTAGGTTAGAACTCTTCCCCTTTAACCTCTTTGTATTTTCCCCTTCCTTATTTCTACTTTCGACCCCTCGACGCTACAGACCACCACCATCGTCCTCATCTCCAGCCGACAACCGGCGAAGGCGCATCCATTGCTCCACACTTCCACATACCTCATCAGACACCTCATAATCTCCGCTACCAACCACTGATCCTTATCCACTTCTCCATCGATCGCAACACCTCCACAATCACCCCCCGATCAAACCCACTTTCATGGCCACAGAGCGACTTAGGCATGCACGCCTAGGCCGCCCCGCAGCCAACCACCTACTACAACACCTTTGTCATGCCACGATGAAGCTCCCCATTTGGTTTAATAAGGTCGCAAGGCCGTATTGAGTGATTGCAGGTCTGAGACTCCACAGCCATTAGCACCAGCTCGAAGGATCTCGCAAGCTTCAATCCAGGCTATTGCGCTCCAGGCGAACAAGTCCAGGAGGCGTGGGGTTGTCTCGTGCATACATCCAGCCAGAGAGCAGCCTTGAGAGAGAGCCCAGCCGTAGCAATTAGGCAGAGAACCTCTTGCGAGTGCATGAGCGAAGCGAGTGGGACTTTTAGTCCTACCTCGGAAATGTTGGGTGCAGCAGAGTAATATAAGTTGATTTTGTGTTTCGACCTTATCGCCACAGATCACGGGGTGAGGTCCCCTCGCCCGCTCACCGGCCTCATCCACGACCGACACTCCGTGGACCTACCCTCACTGACCTATTTACCCAACACTCCTTGCGCACCACCCACGCCGGTGCGCCTGGACCAAGGTGTGCGTAAGCTGACCTGAATACCCGATTGACTAGCTCTGGGAGAGTGAACCTAAGAGAGAAATTGAGAGAGAGTGTACGCGGGGGAGGGTAGGGGTAGGTTTTGCACTCGTGTGTAGGGAAAGGATGAAGGAAGAGAAGGTTGAAAAGAAGAAGGAAAGCTAAGGAAGCTAAAGAGGAAAAGCAAAGGAAAAGCTAAAGGTAGAAAAGAAGGAAGAAGGAAGGAGAAGGTGCGGCTGAAGAAGAGAGAAAAAGAAGGAAATCAGAGGAGTTAAGGAAGAAGCTGACGAAGCTAAGGAAGAAAAGAAATGGCACTGTAGTGGAGAAGGGTGTGGTTGAAGAAAAGGGCAAGCCAAAGCTAAAGGAAAGAGGAAGGAAGGATAAGGTAGCTAGGAAGAAGAAGCCAAGAAGCCAAAGTCAGAGAGGAAAAGAAAGAGTGGCTAATGCAAGCTCGCAAAGGAAAAGAAGAAAAAGAAGAAAGGGGAAAGCTAAGGAAAGAAGAGAAGGAAGAAGAAGGAAGCATCAGAAAGCTAAGGTAGAGAAGAACCAAAGAAGAAGAAGGAAACAAAGAAAAAAAGAAGAACCAAAGAAGAAGAAAAGAAAGAAGAAAGAAGAAGCTGAAGAACAAAGTCGAAGAGAAGAAGAGTCAAAACACTTTTTATCCAATTCTTCTCAATCATTGTATTTTGCAACATTTTATAGTTCATAAACTCCCGCATTACATTCTAAATTAGATTTTGTGTAGATTTAAGTGTTCAAATTACATCAATTGAGATTAGTGAATAAATTCCATTTGCTCCCAGTGTTCGACCTCGGACTCAACATTCGATTAATAAAAATTCTTATTTATTTTCAATGCTTTTTCGACTATACTACAATGTGACTTACTTAAAACCCTATCAAGTGTTGTAAACAGTTTGGCATCGTTGCTAGGGAGCAACAGGTAATTTATCACTAGTCTCTACATTATTTTTGATTATATTTGTACAGTAACTTTCCCTATTTGTTTTGCTATGATTTTGCAAGGTATTTCATGAGGAAATCTCCCGCGCGAATCAACCACTCCAGGGTAGGTAAACTCTCTTTTCTTCCCTAATCCACCTCCTAATCCTAGGAAGAAAAAAACGAAGAAATCAATTAGGAATCACTTGCCTTCTTTCTATAGTAACCACCATCTTTATGGCAAAAGTCTCCTGATTTTGCAAAAATGTTTCAAATCTTACTGAAGTTGAAGCGATTTTTAGAGATCCTACCCCACAAATTCCTGTGCCTAGTAGAAATCACACTTAATTTCTAAATCTCCAAGGACTAGACACTTGTTTGAAGTCCAAAGAGAACTTTTGTGAAAAGAAAAGAGGATTGGAAATAGAACCAAATTAGGGTTTCTACAGTAGGTTTTTGGAGTGCTAGTTCACACATGCTTGCATAAAATGAAAAAAGCCACCCGCATCAGTGTGCTATCCAAGTCCTTGAATGAAAAGATCTACGCAAGAAAAACCCTAAAATTGAACTCTAAAATCACTTGAATCTTAAACACCTTGGACCTAATAACCTGGGAGTCAAATCAGGGTGATTTCTTGGTCTTGACCTAGAATCATTCTGCCATCTTTAGGGCAAATCAGGTGAAGTTGACCCCTTGGGTTAACCAACCTCCAAATTAGGTCACAAAAATAAAAAATCTAATGTTCAAGTGAAAACCCTAAGCAACTTTGATCTTAAAAGTGGTAGACTTAAGAGGTCGAGGTCCCCATTCTTCTCTACCTGGAATCTCAGTGACAAGAGAGGTTGGGTGGGGAATCCCTGTAACCTATGGGGATGCTCTACCGTGTAGGGGTCTTTGCAGGACTCTCCCTCTCTGCCTGCCCAGGTAATTCGCAGGTGGACGACTTTCTGATCCAGGGGTATCATCCGCTCTGAACCTCCATAGTCATAGAAATATCTTTGGGGGCCTTGATTAAGTCAAAAACATCCAGTCCCTCATCTCTTCTCTTTGGAGCACACACATACATTTTCAGTGGGACTCTTTATTCAGATTTAATCGCTTCACAACTTGATTTTACATCTTGAACCAAACTTTGATTCTACATCTGGATTCCTCCTAATCGAAATATGCAGCCAAATTACTTAGGACTACCTTTCAAAAATCCTGAATCACAAAGATCTATGAGAGATAGGATGATTGTAGATGTCCTTGAATTCTATGAAATTAAATACAAAACCTCAATACAAATAGAAGACAATCAGGTTAATGTATCAACAACCACAACCTTTATCATAAACTGTGCCCAAGTGTTATTGACGGAAGCCACAAAAGGATCAACCTGAGACATTCTCATAACAGGATACATTGAGATAGAAAAACTACAAAACTTTGAGTACCTTCAATGCATGACAAATCCTATACTATGGGAACAACACCAAGATGATCTTGAAAAATGAGAAGAGATGATGAGATTATTGAAACAAATTATCGATCAGAAATTCCCGTGTATGCCACAAGCAGATGATGAACCATCTTGGAACAATGTCGAGGATCAATCCAATTTTTCAGATCTAGGGTTTGAGGCACAGAGTGGTTGCATATTCCCTACCTAGATAGAATACAACATGCCTGATATTGAGTTAGTTTGGGAAGTTCCAATATAGAGCCAACCCTAGAAACGGGATCACCAAGCATAGAATTCCAAAACTCCTATAATGATGAGATTAGAACTAAACCTCTCGAGGGTATAAATCCCGCCCCTTATTCTGATAAGGTGACCCTCGAAGGTTATTCGGACTAAGATTCTAGTGACTCAACCCACATCCTAAGCTCAGAATCTGGATCTGAAACCAATTGAGAAAATTACGAGGCCTCGTATGATGAAGATCAAATTTTCAATGAAGAATATGATTCTGGGCCTCTATTTGATGAATATCCCTCACCAACATCCTTAGAGAGACAAATCGATTTTTTGAAAGTCACATCAATCTACGATACAGAAATCGAGGAGTTGGATGAGTGGGGTTTTGATTAGGTCTTTCATACAAGCCTAGAACTTGAGTTTAGACCAGATATGGACACCTTTTTAAGCTTAGAATTCAAATATAGGCTAAACCCAAGTCAGGATGCTGAATCTACATCATGTGATTTATCCTGTGGTGGAACCTTTGATCTTGAATCTTGTTCAGAATGTGATTTCCGCAAACTCTCCGACGATTTTGAATCTTACCATGATTTTGGAGAAACACTGCTTCCTGAATTCGATGAACCGATCTACAACCTCAGCTCACATGATTTATTCTCCGACTCTAGGGTCCCGGTTCCCTAGATCACTGATTTAAGATCAAGTTCCAGTTACATGGAATCATTTCTTTTCGATCATCAGGAATCAAAACTAGAAAATGCCAAGAGTGACTGCAACCCAGAATTTGAATCTTTTCTCGACTCAAATGTCCATCATCCTATAGACACTCTCCAGGCATTCAGTTTTGACTTTGAGAGTTACTATGAGGACTCTCTACATGAAACCACCTGTCACTTCTTTCTAGAAGAGCCCTCATGTACAATTCTCATTGAAGCCACCTCTTCCGAATATATAAAATCTAGGAAAACCCGTCTCCAACCATAATCCACAACTGGGCTCAATTTCTATTCTGATTCACCTCTCACTGAGCCATTTGCAGATGATTTAACTCCACACATACATCGAGTAGCAAACATTAATCAGACTGAAGAATATGCTCCATCATTCTCTGATCACCCCTGTAGGGTTTCCACATTATTCACTGATCATTTCACAGATCCCTACTCTGATCAGGCTGATTTGACTCAGCCAAAACCTGAGCTTACACTTCCACATCCATCCGAGTTCCATTGCATATGGTGGGTTCCACATCTCTTGATCTACATCTATCAACCCACCAAATTAATAGGGTTTGGGCTACATCATCAGCCTGTTGATCTCAACAAGCACCTGGTTGGACCAGCTAGGCTCTTAATCAAGGTGCTTGTTCTACAAAACTTTATTGATTTGACCATTTCCCACTCGGCTGAAGGCGTTGAATTTAGCGCTTAACGAGAGGCAACCTGTCATTCCAAAAACCCAAGATCCATCTAACTATCCATCTGTACTCCACGTCTATTGCACCCTAACTTCAGCCTTAGGACAATCAATCTCACCTCTGGTACTTGTACCAGAGCTTGAAAAGGTCTATCACAGTCATTCCTGACCCGTCCACCCACCCGATAAATCCTGTTCTGAGCCCTTGAGCCCAGCACTGTTTCTCACCCTCCATTTACAATGGGACATTGCAAAACTTAGGCATGGGGTGTTGGTAAAGTGCATAAATATAGAAACCAAGAAAAGTCTGAAGGATTCTAACAAAAAAATCACATATGTCAAAAATACCAAAAAAAATATAGAAAATTATAAAAAAGAACAAAAAATCGAGGAGGGAGGAAAATTTTGAAGTCACATAAGCATGAGGAGGAAAAAAGCAAAATGACAAAAAAGGAGCACAAAATGAAAAAAGAAAAAGAGATAGTCATTAGTGAGAGATTAAGGGATTAACCGAAGTGCTACACCACATCAAGAAAAAAGAGAAAAGAAAAGAAAAAAAGTGCTAATGAAACATAAAAAGAGATTAGTGGGAATGTTGATCTTAGGCCTTTTGGGTTAGACTCTTAGGCTTAAAAATTGAAGTATTCACTAAGATCTGGATAGTCCTCAAGAGGTTGGGGAAAATGCGAAGCTTAAGTATTAGGTTTAAGGCTTAGGGAGTATTCGGCCTCGTTAACTGACCTTCGATTTGCGAGACTCGGTAACCTAAGCACCCTAATCCACACACAGTCTGGTTCAGTACTATCAAAATCATGCAAAAGCGTTTAAATGTTCTATTAAAAGTTGCCTAGATTAGGAGTGGTAGATCAACATAAGTTGATTTGGACGAGTTCCAAGTGCAGAGAGGTCGAAAATTCCCCTCGAAGACGCGTAACAACATATCATCTCCTCGGTGCTTCTCTCTTAGGATATTTACATATCCTACCGAGGGCACGTAAGTGACGTGCCTTTGTGCGTGTGTGTTAAGAGGTGTCGTTATAGTTGCACTTGATACGTCGATTTTAAAAGAAGTAAACGGAGGTGAGTCCGAGTGTCGGTCTCAGGGAGGCGTGGAAATCGAATTTTGTTTACCACTTGTTGTCACGAAAAAGGCAGAGTTTTGCTTGCGAAAGAGACGGTTTTGAAAAGCGAGAGATAGAGAGAGTTTAGGGTTAGAAGGCCCTTGGTTTTGATCATGCACTTTAAACAGAAATTAAAATGGCGACTAAATGGAAAATAATTTCATTAAACATGCATTCATAGTTCATGGTTTAGAACATTAAATACATTCTTCAACAAAAGTAAATGAAAGCTTAAAAGAGAGAGAGAGAGAGGTAGAGAGAGTGGAGAGCGACGAGGCAGCCACGGCGGTGGAGGAGGCTCCGTCGGTGGCTCGTCATCTCCGGCGATTACAAGAGTGCCTAAAACTAGCTAGGAGAGGAGTGGAGTAGTTGCAAGTGGGAGAGGATGCCTTGGTTGGTGGTAGAAGGGGGTTTAAATAGAACTAAGGGCTTCCTAAAAGAATAATGTGCTTTAGTGACATCCAGAACGTCGCTAAAATCGCTTCCAGATACGTCGGTGAAGCCCTCCTGCGGCCGGTTAGCTGCCTGCCCCTCTCTCTCTCCAAGCGCGATCCGTGGACGTTGAACGAGAGCCGTTCGATCGAAGATCGGACGGCTGAGATCCTCCCGTGCCTGCGCTGAGATCGCACCTCGGGCGCGCATGCACGCGTGCGTGGGCGCTCGGGAGATGATTGGGCGGCCCAATTTTGCTGCGCCCTTTACTCGCGCTTGATTTCTGATCTACGCGATTCGAACGCGTGTCGCTATGATGCGGGTGTGCGCGCTAGCCGTTGCGCCACGCCTGCGCTTTGTCGCAGCCACCGCGGGCGAGCGCGCAGATCTCAGCCGTTCGATCGAAGATCAATGGCCGAGATTCGTCCTTGGCTGGCCTGAGGGCGTGCGAGCGGTGGGGTCGGGGCGACGTGGCGCTTTCTGGGCCGTTGATCTCCAGATCAACGGTTAGAATTTCTTGGGCCCATTGTGGGAGCTCCGGATGTCGGATTTGACCGATCTTGAGTCCGTTGGACTCAGTTCGTCGTTCGGAATCCATCTGTGCAGTCTGATTGCTCATCTGAGGCCTGCTTTGACACATGCTTTACACAAATGGCCATTAATGCAGTTTATAAACAATCTTGGTACTTGATGCATGCAAAGCTCCTATTCTACTTTATGTTTTGCCTTTTATTCTAAAGATGGGCCATATTCAACCTAATTACTACCCCCTTGCGTGGTGTTATCATACCCCCTTGCTTACTCCTTGATAGTCCCTAGCAAGGTTTATTCTAGCCTTTATTTCTTTGGAGAATTCAAGAAGTAATTGCTTAGGCACTTCGTTACTCGTCAATAAGAGGAAATATACGAAGATCTTAATAAACAAAGACTAAGCAGCGCCCGGGTGTCTTCCAAAATACGAATCGCCTGAATCCTTGCTTTGTATATATAACTATACATAAGTATACGTATATATCTATATATGTCTTTTTAGAATTTTTGGAATTCAGTGTGGGTTGGTAACTTTTTACGGCTACCCAACCCACCCAAAACTCGGTCAAAACCCTAAGTGCTAAGCATCTTGGTGTGAATGTTGTGATAGACTCACTTAACGGTAATTGAGACAGACTTCGAGTTTCTATGCCTCTAGGTGACCGGAAAAGAAAATAAATTTTTGCCTGAAGGTGTATTTGTTCGATTGGTAGCTTTCTCCCTACGTTCATTTTACTTGGGGTCAACACAAGGATTTTCCAGTGTATATCTCCCCGGCTTGTACTACTTGCCCGCTTCGTCCTTAGGTGCTTTGGTCTTTTTTGTACAATTATTGAGCTAGGCTCTGGACAACCGACCAATGGGCTGTTACCCACGATCACTTGCTAGCCATACTTGTGCGGTGAAGTGTGGTTTATTTTCTTTTCTTCTTTTTTTTTTTTTTTTCGTAGGTGGCTTCCCTAATCTCAAATGTACCTAGAGGAAGCGAAAAAGAAATGGCCTGTGGCTGGGTTCTGGACAACCTGCCAATGGGCTGTTACCCACGACAACTTGCCAGCCATACCACCCTAGAGAGTTCATTAGCTACCCAATTTCTGTCAAAATCTCCGAGAAGTGAGTCTGTGCAAAAATGTGTGTAGATGCTTAGACTCAAAGTTTTCATGAGTTAGAGGGTGAGTTGATAAGTCGTATACTTATTACCTTATTTATTAGGTGGATTAGAATAGCTTAAAGTTGCAAGGATTCGCCGCTAAAGCCATATTTTAATGGACACCAGGGCTGATTAAGACTGAAGGCCTGAAAAGTCTAAGTGTTTAAGTTCTTTTTGTATTATTTTCCACTATTGACAAGTTTCTAATGCCTAAGTTTTTCTTCCTAAACTCAATTTTTTTTTTAATCAATTAATTTATTCATTCAGACTGATTAATTAAGCTCAGGATTATGCAATTTACCATCCCCCCCATGCTTAAGTTGGACAATGTCCTCATTGGCAGATGCATGGATGCAGAAGCGTTCAAAAAGATAGTACCTAAGTGACGTAAACTACCAGATCAGTCTGAATCCGTTGGGTTGCCTCCCAGGAAGCGCTGAGTTTAACGCCTCCAGTTGGGCGGTGCACAAACAGGAATGGCTTAGGTCAAGAAGATATGTTCAAAATTAACCAGACCCAAAATCAGAAGTCCACAGATGCGAATAAGGTTGTGGTGGAGTCCTGTTCCTAAGGGGCGGGAATTCTGTAACAGATATATCATGCATGCCCGTGTCAGATCCTCTCTTAGTTTGTGGGCATGTAAACAAGTTGCTGTGGACGAACGCACCCCAAATACTACATGCCAGACACTAAGGATGTAGGTCTCATATTCAGCTTGTGTCCCCATAAAATTGTAATCCATCGAAAGTGTATCAATTCTAGTGCATTCGGGTTGCGGGATCTTTATTCTGGTAGGGCAAGTAACAAAGTCTAGAGTTTCATACTGAGCCCTACAACCAAGCATGAGTCCTCTCTTCAAAGACGAATCCATCTCTTCCGCAAGTATGGTTTCATTGCTCATTCCCTCCAAGCCCTTGATCTCAAGAATATTTTCTTCAACCTCCTTTGTATCAGATTCACTGTTTGGGGTTGCATTAGAGGTAGGGTCAATTTCATCCTCTAGATCATATTCTTTCTCTCGGCCCTCCTCCAAATTTGTGATGGGGTTTCCAACCGATTCATAATCAATTTCTTTGAAATTGTAACTCCATTCTCCATCTCCGACGTTGGCTGCTACTCCCATCGGATTACTTGTCTTGGGCCGATTAAATTCAGATTCCAAGGCCTCTCCCCTCACCTTCTCAGTTTCCTCCTAATGTTTGTTCTCAATGCTCCCCAAATTGTGTTCCAAGGAATCCTTATTGTCCTTATCCAGTGAGCTGTCCATCTCCTGAGGGGTATCAATGGTGGACTGAACCAAATCAGGATGACTGGGTGTAGTCCAATTGATCATTGTAGGTCCTTGCTTTATGAATTCCATGAATGGTGTTGTGTGCAACAGCTTTCTTTGGCCTTCTTCCCCCAACTGTTGGAACAACTCCAACATGGCATGTTTCCCTTTAACCAATTCTTGATTCTGTCTGTGTAGTTATAACTGGAGGTTATCAAGAATTGACATGGTGTCATTTGGTGTCCTTTGGATTTCCTCCTTGAAATCCAGGTTAAGAGAGTATGGTTGAGGTTGTGGATCAGAATCCATATTGGTGTTTAGGTTCTTGGGTGGGTCCTCTATTCTATCATGTTCAGGGTCTAGTTCTTCAAGAGGAACCATTCTCTGTTTGGTCCTACTCCAGAATAGTTGAGGTTCTAAGTCCTCCTCCCAGTCAGATTCTTCATCAGGGGACCAAATCAAAGGTTGATGATCCTGGGCTTGCCTAGATTTCTGATCATTTTCTGATTTCCATTTGTCTAGAACTCCTAATCCAAAGGTCAAGTAGGCAAGGTTGTTGAATTCAGATGACCTTTCTTGGTTATTATCCTGAGATGGGTAGGGTTCTTGGTGTTCTCCTAAAGTGTAGGTCCTATCACAGTAGAGCGGGTCGGACCTAAATGAGGAGGCATCGTGAGGACAATCGAGATATGGAGCCCCATGATTTGAATCGTACCCTTGGGTGGCTATGTTGGTTGTATTCCAATAAGAGGTTGGTGCGGTTTGGTCATAGTTGGGCCAAGAGGGATATTCAAGGTTGTACCCCCAACTTGGTGGTTGGTTAGCCCAAGTAGGCTGTGGGTATGGTCCACTTGGGTTAGCATACAAATCCTGTTGGGGGTAGTTTGGGTAAGATGGATAGGTATTGAAATCCATGGTTTGGAAGAAATGGAGGGATGTGGGAAGAACAGATGCGAGAGAGTTGTGTCCTCAACCAAGCAAACAAGCCTAGTCCTTATGGTGTATTCCTTAGAAGACCTAGAAATCTCACAAAGGTTGATTAAGTCCGTAAGCACTGGACTCCCCTTTCCGAGGTTAATCTGGCCAGGTTGATTACGAGGGGGTTGCAGGGAAGGTTCTTCCTTTGGCTTGCGCCTCCGGTTCCATAGACCCCACAACCGCGGTCGTTTGACACTGCCCCGCAGCCTAGTCACCAGATTCTACCAAGGGAATGAAAGCCAAGTGCCTAGCGAACAAAACCTCACCTTTTGAGACTTAACTCAGTCCTGCCTAGGGCACGTCTACTCATTTTTAAAGGGCTAGGATAGTGCTTGTGCTTAGGGTGATGTGATGAGGCGTTGATTGGGGTGGTGCCTCTTAATTTTCCACTTTCAAAGTGTGTGCTTCTAGCAAAACATGGTTTTCAAGCAAGGATTTGTTAGGATGTGGTGTCTTTTAGCGTTTCATCCTTACTTTAGTACTTTTTAGGGTTGACGTGTCTTAATGTTTTCAAACAAGTTTCAGTGGGCACGTCAAGTTCTGCACACAATTTGATGAAAGTAGATTTCCTTTTTATTCTGTAGAGGCTCTAAAACCCTAGTGTGCTCATCCTAAAGATCGTGCAGCTTCTATTAGATGAGTCAGTTTTTAGGGTTGAGTGGTGCGGCCCAGGTCAATTCACGGTGGCTTAGCAAACACCACTCAAGAAAAAGAAAAGAACACTCCAAGAATTAGTTCAGAATGTTAGAGTGTACATTTTTTTTGTGGGGTGACGTGTTATGGATGTGGGCCAAGCAATCATACACCACGCCAATTTTTTTTCAGTTTTTACAATTTTTTTAGCTTTTTCACGCAAGCAAACAATGAGAGAGAGATTGCTCACTATCGATCCTCGAGGCACCTACTCCCTTGCTACCGTCGTGGAATGCGTCGCTTCGCCGTCCATGCGTCAAATTCCTGCAACCGTCAAGTAAAAAGGAAAATAGGGCATTAGATGATGTGAGAATGAGTGTGGAATAGAGGTGATAAAACAAATCCGTTGCCTCCCCGGCAATGGCGCCAAAAACTGACGTGCCTTCGTGCGTGTGTGTTAAGAGGTGTCGTTATAGTTGCACTTGATACGTCGGTTTTAAAAGAAGTAAACGGAGGTGAGTTCGAGTGTCGGTCTCAGGGAGGCGTGGAAATCGAATTTTGTTTACCACTTGTTGTCACGAAAAAGGCGGAGTTTTGCTTGCGAAAGAGATGATTTTGAAAAGCGAGAGATAGAGAGAGTTTAGGGTTAGAAGGCTCTTGGTTTTGATCATGCACTTTAAACAGAAATTAAAATGGCGACTAAATGGAAAATAATTTCATTAAACATGCATTCATAGTTCATGGTTTACAACAATAAATACATGCTTCAACAAAAGTAAATGAAAGCTTAAAAGAGAGAGAGAGAGGTAGAGAGAGTGGAGAGCGACGAGGCAGCCACGGCGGTGGAGGAGGCTCCGTCGGCAGCTCGTCATCTTCGACGATTACAAGAGTGCCTAAAACTAGCTAGGAGAGGAGTGGAGTAGTTGCAAGTGGGAGAGGATGCCTTGAATGGTGGTGGAAGGGGGTTTAAATAGAGTTAAGGGCTTCCTAAAAGAAGAATGTGCTTTAGCGACATCCAGAACGTCAGAAAAACCACTTCCAGATACGTCGGTGAAGCCCTCCTACCGCCGGTCAGCTGCCCGCCCCTCTCTCTCTCCAAGCGCGATCCGTGGACGTTGAACGAGAGCTGTCCGATCGAAGATCGGACAGCTGAGATCCTTCCGCGCCCGCGCTGAGATCGCGCCTCGGGCGCGCGTGCACGCGCGCGTTTCCGCCCGACGTGCGCGCGCGCGTGTGCGCTCGGGAGCTGTCATCGCGCCGCGTGGCGCGATCTTGGCCGCCCGTTGCTGATCGGGCGGCCCAATTTTGCCGCGCCCTTCGCTCGCGCTTGATTTCCGCTACGCGAGATTTGAATGCGCGTCGCTGCGATGCGGGCATGCGCGATAGCCGTTGCGCCACGCCAGCGCTTTGTCGCGGCGACCGCGGTCGAGCGCGCGGATCTCGGATGTTCGATCGAAGATCAACGGCCGAGATTCATCCTTGGCTGGCTTGAGGGCGTGCGAGCGGTGGGGCCGGGGCGACGTGGCACTTTTTGGGCCGTTGATCTCCAGATCAACGGTCAGAATTTCTTGGGCCCATTGTGGGAGCTCCAGATGTCGGATTTGGCCGATCTTGAGTCCGCTGGACTCAGTTCGTCATTCTGAATCCATCCGTGCGGTCCGATTGCTCATCTGAGGCCTGCTTTGACACATGCTTTAAACAAATGGCCATTAATGCAGTTTATAAGCAATCTTGGTACTTGATGCATGCAATGCTCCTATTCTACTTTATGTTGTGGCTTTTATTCTAAAGATGGGCCATATTCAACCTAATTACTACCCCCTTGCGTGGTGTTATCAGTAAGGACCCTGAAAGTTCAGATGCCATGGGCAGCATTATCATGAAATGTTGATTGCCAGGGTCTGGATTTAGATACAGAACACTAATGGGTGGTATTATATCAAAATCTTGAAAGCTAAGGTTCTGGGGGTTGCCTTGTGTAGTGCTATCACGAAGCATAAATTGGTAGGGACCTTTGAGGATTGATGATGGGGACGAGGAATCCGATACAGACCGTGTTGAGAAGCCAATCCGATGTTAGAGATAAAAAGAAAAGAGTGAGAAAACTCTCCAAACAAATAAATCCTCTGTCTCTCCTTTACAAAAATGTACAATAAACTAAACCAAGGCTAAAATATGTCTCAAGCATGGGTGCTTTAACCGCAAAGTCCAACGAACCCTAGGATAGTTCCTGCGAGCCTTAAAAACCTTCACGGAGGACCGAGGCTAGAGCTAGTCAGGTCTGGATCTTGGTTGGTGCTTGAGTAAGTCTAGGCCAACTATCGGCATTCTAACCTAATCAAAAGAAAAAGAAAAAACACTTATCATAACTAGTCAAAGAAACTTATGGTCTAGAATAGAAGTTAAAATCTTGAAATTTTGCTAAGGGATAAAAAAAAACAAGGCAAAGGGTTATGATGGGAACACCATCATGAGCCCTAACTAGCTCATTTTGACCTATGAAAGAGAATAAAAATTGTACATAACCTAGAGAAGAGCCCAATTCAAGGAATAACTGTTCTGGGAAGAAAATATGAAATAAAGGGTAAAACTGTAATTTTACCAGTGCAGTACATCAACAGGATTTCTTAGGGGCAAAACATAAGTCAAATGGGCTGAAAAAGATAAAAAGTGAGTTGGTTCAATCAGAGAAGGGTTATTGTGAGACATAAGAATTAAATGACATTCTATAGCCCTAAAATAGACTCACTTAATTCAACAAGGTCCTGGTTAGGATAAAAATTAATTAAACACTCTAAAATTCATGAAAAAATATTCTTTAGGATTTTGAATCTTCAAATTGGCCTTTGGAACCAATTTTGACCAACGTAGGGGTCCTTGCTAATTATTTGCCCTAATTTGGGTTTTTTGTGTAGAATGTCTAGTCAAACATGGTCAAACCTAAAATCCAACTTCACCATTGGATTCCTCAGTATCAAATTAGGTTTGTACCAAAATTTGGACGTAACTGGAGGTTACCCTGACCTACTTTGCAAAATAGTCCACCTAATTACATTTTAACCCGTAGCTTTTGAAAATCATTACACAGCCCCCCTATCTTCCTCGCCACCCATTGTAATTAGGTCCATCCGCCATTACAGTGGAGTCCTACTCCAGCGAGGATTTGAGGAGGATTTCTCCCTGATTCCTCAGAGATCTCCTCTCAAATTTGGAAGGGAGATTCTCTGAGGAATTCCCTATCATCTGAACATAATCACATGCCCTGATTCGCACCCAATCTCTTGTGCGAATGCTCGAGATATTAGGGTCTCTCACTGAGTCCTACTCTGGCGAGGATTCTTGTGCTTGGAAGCTTGCCTTCCAAGCATAAGAGCCTCTGCCTGATGCTATAAAAAGGCATCCTGATCCGGCCTCTCAGAATTAGCTTGGCTTGGCTGGAGAAAACCCTCTAATTTCTTCCCTTCTCCTCCGACCAAGTGTCCAGTGGTCTCTGGCGACATCTCCTCCTCCTTCTTGTCGCTCTTCCACAATACGAGTGGCAGAGATGTCTTCACCTCCTTCCTCCGCGTCGCGCCATACTCTTGCATGCGCCAAAAGCCCCTTCGTCATCACCATTCTCCCTCCACTGGACTCTCCTTCTCCAATGGCAGCAGGTATGGCCAGCCACCTTCCTGTCCCCTTTTGTCCACTTAGTTGGTTAGAACTCTTCCCCTCTATCCTCTCTGTATTTTCCCCTTCCTTATTTCTACTTTCGACCCCTTGACGTCGTAGACCACCGCCATCGCCCTCATCTCTGGCCGACCACCAGTGAAGGCACATCCATTGCTCCACGCTTCCACACCCCTCGCCAGACCCCTCATAGCCTCCGCTACATCCACTGATCCTTATCCACATCGCCATTGACCGCCAACACCTCCACACTTGCCCCTAATCAAACCAACTTTCACAGCCATAGAGTGACCTAAGCACGCATGCCTAGGCCGCCCCACTGCTAGTCACCTACCGCAGCACCTTCATCGTGCCACGGCGAAGCTCCCCATGTGGTTTATTAAGGCCGCAAGGCCATATTGAGTGATTTCTGGTCTGAGCCTCCACCGGCCTTAGCACCGACTTGAAGGAGCTCGCAAGCCTCAATAAAGGCTATTGCGCTCCAAGTGAACAAGTGCAGGAGGCGCGGGGTTGTCTCGCACATACATCCAGCCAGAGAGTAGCCTTGAAAGGGAGCTCAATAGTAGCAATTTGGCAGAGAACCTCTTGCGAGTGCGCGAGCAAAGTGGGTGGGACTTTTAGTCCCACCTCAGAAACGTTGGGCGTAGCAGAGTGATATAAGTTGATCTTGTGTTTCGACCTTTTCGCCTCAGATCACGGGGTGAGGTCCCCTTGCCTGCTCACCCTCCTTGTTTGTGACCCACTCTCCATGGACCTAGCCTGACCGACCCGTTTACCAAGTACTCCTCATGCAGCACCTACGTCTGTGCGCCTAGACCTGGGTGCGCGTAACCCGACCCGAATACCCCATTGGCTGGCTCTGGGAGAGCGAACCAAAGAGAGAAATAGAGAGAGTGCACGTGGGGGAGGGTAGGGGTAGGTTTTGCACTCGTGTGTGCAGGGAAAGGAAGAAGGAAGAGAAGGATGAAGAGAAGAGGGAAAGCTATGGAAGCTAAGGAGGAAAAGCAAAGGCAAAGTTAACAGCAAAAAAAATGGAAGAAAAAGGAAGGAGAAGGTGCAGCTAAAGAAGGGAGAAAAAGAAGGAAATCAGAGAAGCTAAGGAAGAAGTTGAGGAAGCTAAGAAAAGAAAAGGCACTGTAGTAGAGAAGGGTAAGGCTGAAGAAAAGGGCAAGCCAAAGCTAAAGGAAAGAAAACGGAATGAGAAGGTAGCTAGGAAGAAGAAGCCAAGAAGCCAAAGTCAGAGAGGAAAAGAAAGAGAAGCTAAGGCATGCTCGTAGAGGAAAAGAAGAAAAAGAAGAAAGAGCAAAGCTAAGGAAAGAAGAGAAGGAAGAAGAAGGAAGCATCAGAAAGCTAAGGCAGAGAAGAACCAAAGAAGAAGGCAAGAAAGAAGAAAAGAACCAAACAAGAAGAAAAGAAAGAAGAAAGAAGCTGAAGAACAATGTCAAAGACAAAAGGAGTCAAAACACCTTTTATCCAATTCTTCTCAATCTTTCTATTTTGCTACATTTTATAATTCATAAACTTGTGATTTATATTCTGAATTAGATTTTGAGTAGATTTAAGTGTTCAAATTACATCTATTGAGATTAATGAATAAATTCCATTTTCTCCCTATGTTCAACCTCGGACTCAACATTTGAGTAATAAAAATTCTTATTTGTTTTCAATGCTTTTTCGACTATACTGCAACGCGACTTACTTAAAACCCAATCAGGCACTATAAACATACCTCGCACCAAAAAGATCGAAGTTAAGTATGCCTCAAAAAAATAATGTGCGAACTAATAAGTAAATGAATGCAAGTTTTACAGGCTCGTTGCCTCCCTGGCAACTACACCATTTGACGAGTCAAATTTTCTCTTTCGAAAAAGATAATTAAAAAGATTTATCATTATATTTGTAAGTGGTGGAAAATTGCCTAATCAAAACAATTAGAATTAAAATTAAACCACTCGTAGGAGAGTGGATCGTGTCCACAGGGAGACAATGACCTATTTAAACTCACAGTTTGGTAGAGATCGAGTTCACTAAAATATTCATCAAATGAAATAATGCAAATGTCTCTTTGAATGTAAACCTTAAATTTATGGAGAAGTCAAGGGTTGTTGACATAATTTTCACGTAAGAAAATTATCCATGTGCAAGGGTACGCCATGTACTTTTCACTTGCATGCATACTAAAATGTAATTCATATAGAGATGAATCATAAAGGCTTAACAATTATTTAGAAGAATAAGCAAAAAATTGTAATTTCACCATAATTTAATCAATCTAAGAAATCAAAAAATGATTCCTGACAATGGCAATTTTCGTAAATAGCAATGCAAACTAAAATAGGGGATTCAACCTCTCTCCTCCTCGTGCACGGGAGAGAGGCTCATTCGAGGATCTACTCTGGGAAAAGGTCAGCAAGAGCGAGGCCTTTGCGGTGGTGGTGGCGACGAGTGGTGAGGTGGCCTGGGTCGGCTGGACGAAGGTGGGAAGCTGCGGCGGTGGCTATCGCTGCTGCTCTGTGCAGGGTGGAGGTGCAGCACTGCTGCAAGTGCGATGGAGGCGCAGCAAGGGGCATGCACGGTCCTACTGCTGTGAGCATTGTTGTGGGAATGGCGAGGGAGCGCAGTGCTGTACGGCTGCTGTAGCACGTGCTCTGTGTGTGTGGGCGAGGGCCGGTGGGCTGCAGGACATGCAGCTGTCGCTGTTGGGAGCATCGACGGTGCACTGCAGGGAGTGCGGGTGCACATAGGAGGTGAGTGGGTGAGTTGAGGGGTGCTAGTGGGTGCGCGTCTGCCGCGGTGGAGCTAGAGGGCAGTCATGTGGGCATGGTGAGGGAGCTTGCGCAGGAGGTTGCGAGCTACTGCAGGTGTGGCACAGAGGTGCAGCAAGGGTTGCAGGGATGGTTTCGTTTTGAAAATAGAGGTAGAAGAAAAAGAAGAAGAAAAAGAGGAAGATGGTGTTGGTGGTGCGTGGACAAGGAGGGTGATCTGGTAGTTGCACGGTGATGGCCAAGCTCACCGGATTGGCGTGGCATGATACCACCTCGCCAGCCCACGGTGTGGTGGAGCTCAGCCTTGGACACCACGGTGGAGTGGAGTGCACAGTGGTGGAGTGGGGTGGTGTCTTCCCGAGCACAGCTGCCACCTCCTCTCCCTTGTAGTCGCAACTACCCCTGACCAGATCCATCTCTCCTGCTCCTCCATGAATGGGGTCTTGAGTGCAGGCAGTTGGCGAAGAGTGAATGCGTAGGCGGAGAAAGTGGAGCATTTGCCTGCGGGAAGAGGAATTAATAAAATAAAATATTAGGATTATTTATACACAATTCCTTAAGTTCTATGTTAGTTAAAATAATGCATGTAGTGCACCTAATTAGATGCCATTCTAAGTCAATTCCCGTTGCCTTTAACTATGAATGCAATGCATGAATTATGTAATTAAATAAGAAATATAAATTAATCATTTACAACCTAATGCATGCTAAATAAATGGATGCGTTACCTTAATGTTTAAGCATTTAGATATTTACTTAGCTCACAAATATTAGCTTATCAACTGCCAGCTCCATATTAGCAATAGTCTCGGTCCATATATCAGACTATTCACAATATTGCACTTGACCATCCTGTGCAGTCTGATGTATTGGAAGAGCTAAGAAAAGAAATTCGATTAATGCCATAGACTCATGTGCAATTAACAAACCAAGTTTAGAAGATACATTAGAATAAGTTTTAGATACTACAAGAGACTAGGATGCAGGGAACCATGCCCTCCCAACTTGTCCTGAACCCTAGGAATGAGTAGAACCCAGATCATCAACCTAGGTATCCTGCACCACAAGGTTAAGCACATGTGATACTTCAGGCACATCCTGTACCACCTGGATATAATCAGCTTGGTTTGTTACCTAATCCAACTAGGAATGTTCCTTCCACTGCTCCCCCACCTCATGAACAGTTTGCCGATGCAAAAGCTGTTACATTAAGGAGTGGAACTACCACAAAAGATCCACCATATAAGCAGGCGGATCATGATTTACCACAACCTCTTCCTCTTGACGGTTCTTCCTACTCTTATTATGATAGGGAATCACCTAAGGAAGACAAAGGAAAAAGACCAATGATTGAAGACCTTGAGATTCCTCTTCCTTTTCCTATAGTTGACATTAGAGATTCATTGAGGAAGGAAAAGGGGGCTATGTTCAAAGAAGTACATATTCAGGTTCCTCTTCTTGATTCCATAGATCACATTCTTGTTGTTGCCAAGTTCTTCAAGGACTACTATACCTCGAGCAGACAACAGAAGAAGGGAACAAAAGCCAAGGAGGTTTTGTCTCTACAAGCTAGTATGATAATACTGAGTAATATACCACCTAAAAAGAAGGAACCCTGGTATACCTTTGATCTCCTGCTTCTTGCAGGACTCGCCATTTGACAAAGCCCTTCTTGATTTGGGTTCCTCCATTAATTTGACTCCCACTGCTGTTTATGAACAATTTAGATTTGGGGAGTGGAAGCCCACCTCGGTTGCTATTCAGTTGGAGAACCGGTCTATGAAGGTACTGAGAGGGGTTGTCAAGAACGTCACTGTGAAAGTCTATGGATTCTGTTTTCTAGCCAACTTCTTTATTCTTGATATAGAGGTTCCTACTAATCTCCACCATGCACCTATTATTCTAGGTTGCCCACTTTTGGCGACTACTCGTGTGAACATCGATTGTGTATCCTGATGCATGGAAATTGCCCTAGGGAATGAGAGATTTAGACTTGATATATTTAGGGCATCCAAAAATTTAGATTGTGATCAAATCGAGGATGAGTATGACAATGATGATCATGAGTATTGTGGCAACATTGGGCTTCTCTGTAGTGACCCAATGTCTTATTCATCCTCATTGTCATCAAGGTCGACTGATTCGTAAATAGGCATTGAGACTACTGCTCTGCATATTTCACCCTTCCTTTGAGTTGATTTCTTAGGGTGTGTATCGGATTCCAGTACCCCAGACTTGGTATATCCTGATATGTCTGGAGGACTTTATGGTTCTAACTCACTACTGCATTTGCAAGCCAGTATGCTTGGCACGGATAGACTCAGTTCGTATGAGAGGTATTTTGATGAGATTTATGATCCATTGTTACCCTCTCTAGCATTACATGATCATCTTGTTGCTGCAACTACTACTACCCTTCC
Source organism: Thalassia testudinum (assembly GCA_037157565.1). Lineage (NCBI taxonomy): Eukaryota > Viridiplantae > Streptophyta > Magnoliopsida > Alismatales > Hydrocharitaceae > Thalassia > Thalassia testudinum. The sequence goes on along the minus strand of JAZHRO010000031.1, from coordinate 217,115,855 downwards.
AGCAGTGGTTGAGTATAATGGCTCTGAGCATAATGATAATAAGGTATAATTCCTCAATCGTTCCCTTTCCTTCCCTCCTCATTCTACTACTGATTTTACATATCCATGACATGTGCTCAAATTGAAGCCCTTACCTGATTCTCTTATGTATGTGTTCTTGGGTGATCATCAGACTTTCCCTATTATTATCAGCTCTCACTTAACCCAAGAACAAGAACTTAAATTGATTATTGTACTCCAAGATCATAGGGCTGCCATTGGGTAGAGTATCTATGATATGTGCAGTATTCGCCCATCATACTACACTCATCATATATATATAGATGAGTGAGCAAAATCAATGCGACAACCTCAATGAACACCAAATCAAATTATGATGGAAGTTGCCAAAAAGGAAATGATCAAATGGCTAGATGTTGATATCATATACCCTATTTCAGACAGCTAGTTGGTGAGCCCGATACAGATTGTTCCTAAAAGGCTGGACTCATCGTGATCAAAATTGAATAAGGCAAATCCATCTTGACCTGCATTGTGACTTCTTAGTGGGTCTGCATCGATTATCGAAAACTCAATTCAGCAACTAAGAAGGACCACTTTCCCTAGCTCTTCATTGACCAAGTTTTTGAAAGATTAGCTGGATGGAGTTATTTTTGTTTTTGGGATGGATACTCTGGGTATAATCAAGTAGTGATTAGCCCAGTTGATCAAGACAAGATGACTTTTACATGTCCTTTTGGCGCATTCACTTTCAAGTGAATGTCTTTCGGCCTGTGCAATGCAGCTACTACCTTTCAGCGTTGCATGATGGACATCTTTTCTGACATGATTGGGGATATGTGGAAGTATTTATGGATGACTTCTCCATTTTCGGAGATGATTTTGACTCTTGTCCTGATAATCTCACTAAGATCCTTAAACGGGGCATTCAACTCAACCTAGCAATATCTTGGGATAAGAGCCATTTCATGGTGAGAGATGACATAGTACTAGGTCATAGGATCTCTCAGGATGGATTAGAAGTTGATCGTGTTAAGTCTGATATCATTTCTCATTTACCTCGCCCTAGCTCGATCAAGTAGATTAGGTCCTTCCTGGGTCATGTTCTATTCTATAGAAGATTCATTGAAGATTTCTCTTGGATTGCTCAACCATTGACGAATCTTCTAGTTGCTAATGCCCAATTTTACTTTGATTCTAACAGTCACAGCTTTTCATGGCTCTACAAAAGGTTGTATCTGATTCTCCTATTCTCCAGCCACTCAACTGGCCATTGAACTTTGAGATGATGTGCGATGCATCCGATTTTGCTATCGAAGCAATCTTAGACCAATGTTGAGAGTGCTACCTATTTGTGATATACTATGCTAGCAAGATGCTGAATGAGGCTCAGCGTAATTATACTGTTACAAAAAAGGAGCGACTAGAGGTTGTTTTTAGGCTAGAAAGTTTAGATTATACTTGGTTCCAAGGTCATTATTTACATGGATCATTCAACCCTCTGGCATTTGTTGGCCAAGATGGATACCAAACCACGCCCTATTAGATGGACCCTTCTTCTACAAGAATTTGACATTGAAACAAGAGACAAAGCCGGAGCCCAAAGTGGTGTAGCTGATCATTTGTCGAGAATTGACCCAACCCAGATACCTTTTTCCCCTAGTATTTTTGATAAATTTCTTGATGAGTCACTATTGGCAATTGAGTTTGTTGATTTTCCTTAGTATGCAGATATCGCAAATTATCTTGTCGCAGGCAACATACTGTCAGTGTTATCTAAGGACCAAAGGATGAGATTTCCTTCTAAGGCTGGGCATTATTTTTGGGATGATCCCCTGTTGTTTTGGATTGGTTCTGACCAAGTGATCAGGAGATGTATCCTAGATTCTAAGATCCTTTTGCCACAGTGAGGTCTGTGGTGCTCATTTTTCCAATAGAAAGACTTCTGTGAAAATTTTACAGTTCAGCTTCTTCTGGCCTTCAATTTTTAAGGATGCACACCTTTATGCCACAACTTGCAAGTGATGACAGTCAGTAGGTTCCATGAATAGGCGAGACATGATGCCTTTCCAACTAGTTTTGATCGTGGAAGTGTTTGATGTTTGGGGCATCAATTTTATATGCCCATTCGCAAACTCACATGGTTTTGAGTATATTCTGCTAGTGGTAGATTATGTCTCGAAGTGGGTCGAAGCTACTCCTGCGAGGTGTGCTGATCATAATATTATTATCTCTTTCCTCTGGGAATGTATTTTTGCAAGATTTAGTGTTCCCTGTGCATTGATTAGCGATGGGGGAACTCACTTTATCCATGCCCATTTCAAAGCTTTATTGAAGAAATATGGGGTTCATTACTGCATTGCTACTCCATATCACCCATAGAGTAATGGGAAAGTTGAGGTGTCTAGCCAGCAAATTAAACTCATTCTTTAGAAGATGGTTAGACCCGGTCGGAAAGATTGGTTCGATCGGTTAATTGATGCACTTTGGGCATATCGGACAATGTACAAGGCCCACCTGGAATGTAATAATATAGAATGGTCTACGGAAAGGCCTGTCATATTTCAGTTGAGTTGGAGGACTACACCTTTTGGGTGGTTGAAAGAACGATCTTTGCTTTTGTTGAAAACTTTAACATAAAATGTTGTGTCGTAGTATGTCGCGTGGTAGAAAATCACGTTTCAAAACATTTAATTATTCAAAATCTAACCACAAAAATAGTTAGGTTGTCTCCATAAGGAGGAATTATCCTATTGAATTAGTGAGTGGTGACTCGTTTATTCAGGAATCTCAATGGGTGTGCCTATTCCTTAGTGAAACTCATTGCCCTTATGAATTCTCATTCTATGTAATTAATTAAAATTGTAGGGGTCTATATGAAAAATTACCATAATATAATATTCTGTTAACTAATGATCTTGGTAATAATAATCAATGTAACTACTAATTTCCCATAAAAGAGACCTTGTTCATTGCAATCGATATCCTTATCATGCACAATTGCAATCATCTGTAATTCGAATAAACTGAAGGGATGTCCATGCAATTCTGTCTTAATATAATAATAATATAAATTAGTTAATAGTGTTTCCACAATGGCATTATTCGTAATTACTAATAGGGGCTTTACTGTAGAGAAATAGGGGAAAAAACTCCCCTTGATCGCATGCAAAGGAGAGGGCACGGTTGAACGCACGGTGCTTGTAGTAGATCGGTAGGGATGCGGGCTTTGCATTGGTGGTCATGGCATTGACGGAGGTGGCTGAAGCACGTCAGTTAGAGCTTTGGGTGCCGTCGGTGGCAAGGTTCAACGACAAGCCGTTGATTGGGCGATTGGTGCGGCCGATGGTGTGGTTGAGGTCGTGGGGTCGAGGCAAGCATGAGGGAGTCGTCGGTGTGAAGGATGGAGGCCGAAGTGAGTGGCTTCATAGAGGAGGAGGACGTTGGTGATGTGTTCTTTGCAGGAAGGAGATGAATAATGGATGGTGGATGGGTTGCTACAGTGGCTCGGGGCTTGAAGTAACACTGGCAGAAGGGAGATCTCTACACATGTAGGGCACGAGGATGCGCAAGGAGCTCGGGCAGGGGTGCCTTGCTGGAGGTGGTGTGGTCACGCGAGGCTTGCTAGGTGCTCGTAGGTGGCTATTGCAATGCCGTGTGTGGTGCGTGAGGAGAGGGTGATCTGTGGAGAGGATGCGGTATGAAGGCCACATGCTGTCACCACGTGGCGGTGGAGGTTGCAGTGGCATGGTGTAGAAGATCGCAAAGGTTCACAGTGTCCGCTTATGGGTTCACGGTGTAAGCTTGTGTCACGGTGGTGGAGATGGAGTTGAAGTCCCCACCAGGTGGAAGGGAAGGATGGCAAGTGTCCTCTAGCTGCTCTTCTTATCAAAACACCTGTAGTTTGTTGCTTCTACCGAATGCTTCTCCAACCACCCGCGAAGGATGCGAGTGGTTGGAGCGGTAGAATACATCAAGCAACATCTTCATCAGACGTCTGATTAGACCATCAGACGTCTTAGAAATGTAGATATCAGTAAGTTTCTGCTGGCAGTCCCAGACATCCGTCATTTTCTCTAGATGTCTGATAGATGTGAAAATGGATGTCTAAACTCATGTACCTAGCCTGCATTCATCGAATGAATTATATTATCATATCATATGTGGTTAAATGTAAAATTAACGCATAAAATTATATGTAAACTAAGGTAAATTACCATATATCTCCTAGTCAATTAACAACTAAGAGCAAATAATTAAATAGTACTTAGTCTAAATATTGGTCCTTGAAAGTGGACTTATCAAATACCCGCATGCCTAAGTTTTGCTAGTCCCGAGCAAAAATGAAAACCAATAGAAGTAATCAGAAGATTTCTTCTTCCCTTATTCCAAAACTTTAGATATCCAGACTAATGTGATGTGATAGTAGCCTAGGTAATGGATTGAAGTGAAATTAACCAACTTACATTTGCAGTTCATGCTTATCCCTTAGTAAATATTTCTATCGGAATAGGCAACTACTTCACTTGGGGATAAAGTTGAAAATAATATGAAATTTGACCTTGGATTTTTGGTTTAGGTAGGAGATACTGAGTTGAATGGATTCGTATTTGGTGGCACACACTCATCTGGTGCTACATGTAATCTGGTACTATAGACTCTAGATCTCTAGACTATTAAATAAGTCAACTCAGAGAGAGGCTAAACAACTGTGCTCTCTCAATATTCCTTTGTGCTCACTCTTTTCCTTCTTTTCTTTCTGAGATCACAAATCTCCCCAGATTTTGTAAATGTACTCACTGTTCGATGGCCTCACATGGCATTCACACTTCAATTAAAGTCCTAATAACCCTACAACTAAGTTAGAGTCCTCAGCTAGTATCCGAGCGATCAGAAATACTGAAAGGTAGGAATGGGTCATATTTGGTGGATCACGATAGGTGTTTTTGTTGCCTCAGAAACATCGTCACGAAGATAAAAATATAAACATGGACACTTCTGTTTTTCTTTTCTCTCTCTTTTCTCTTTTCTTTTTTTTATTTTGTTTTTTTTTTCTTCGTAATATAATTGTTTCTTTTTTCTTTCTTTATAAATCAACATAACACAACACAGTCTTTTATTTATGAGACATTATTAGGGATGATAATGGTCAAGAGGATATTGTGTGGCTTATTTGGTGGAAGTGCCTACTCTCGACACTAGGAAGGTGTTGAACGTCGGACGACTATGCGATCGGAGTTGGTTTCTAAAACCTGTCGTTGTAGTTCGAGTAGCGAAGAAATCTGTTCAACAAATAAAATTTATACCAGAAAATCTGTAAAGAAACCCCAGGTCGAACTTAGGGAGGCTACGTCAATCAAAATTTGCAATTATATTTTTTTTGTATTTTTGTTTAAAGGGTACAATAATCACAATGAAATGAAATCAATATAGACAATAAGAAAGAAAGAAAACATTCACTTGATATTGCAACATATTTTTACAACTAAGAAAGAGAGAAAAGATTACACTAGAAAACAAGAAAATTCTACTCTAGAATGTAGGAAAAGGAATGGGAGAGAGAAGTTATCCACCTCGACGATCGCTTGGAGGACGAGCCGGACGAGACAACACCTGGAAGATAAGCAACAGAGCGGGAAGAAGGAGGTCGAAGCAAGTGGAATGGGAATGAGGCAGCACATCGTCGTCATCACGGGATCCCCTTCTGAAATGGGGGCAAAAACTTGCTTTTAGCTCTTGAGGAGCATCCTGGGTGTGGGACAAGCTTCTCTTGATCTTTGGAGAGGGCGAGAAGAGAAGCAAAGGATGAGAAATCCGTATGGAGGGGGTCTCCTTTTATAGTTGCAAGGGGCGAGGGCATTTTGGACAATACAACTTAAAAAACATTAATTTAGGACTTTTAGTGACGAATTTATCCGTCACTAAAGGCCTGAACGTGGCCGACGTGCCTACTGCTGGTGCGCCCCCTCACCTCCATGCCCTTTAATGCACGTGCATGTTCGTGTGCTCTCAACTGTCCATCAAGAGATCGGACAGCTTAAAGCACCTATGCTCGCTCTGCATGCCCGCGTGGGATCACGAGTAAGTGCCGCACGTCTGATCGTGCGTGGGTGCTATCTCTCAATCTCCACAGCTGGATCTACATCGCGTGGCTCTAATCGCTCGCCCACATGCTGCGGGTGTAGGCTCAATCGTGCATCGCATGCTCACATAGTGCGCTCGAGCACTACGCTGCTACAGTGAGTTTGTCGTGAGGAGGTTTTAAGGTGCGCTGGTCTGATTCCGTTGGATGGTGATCCAACGCTCTAGATCCATCATGCGGGTGAGGAGAGAGAGAGGGTGTAGCGGTCTTGCAGATTTGTCTAGGCCAGTTTGGACGACTGAGGTGGCACCACATGGCGCTATCTAGGCCGTCCATCTTCTGAGTGATGTAGATGGTGCCACAGGTGTCAGATTGGACCGATTTTTACACTGTTAGGTTATGATCGTTGATCCGACGCCATCCATGCAGTCAGACTTGTCGTCTATGGTCTGGTTAACACCATCTTGGCCCTTTCTCTTTAAGGTTCCTTAGTCTCTATCTAGTGCTACGGATGTCTGATTAGGGAGATCTTGGAGTCGTTGAACTCCAATTGTCGCCCTGATCAGATCTGTATGATTGGATCTTCGATCTGAGGTCCTAATAAAATGTTGCCCTATCCTTGACCATAAAAAGGAGACAATTACTATACAATTTATACAACTTGATCTAAATGTATGATTATGCATGTTATGCACTATTTACAATGCATGATGCTAATGTGACACTAAGAACATGCATTAATAGACACTTTAGGTTAATCAGATGTATGCACATCACACCCCATGCTTATCCTTTGCTAGTCCCTAGGAAAAACTATATGCTATTTAAAAAAGAATTAGGTTGGATTACTTGGGCATAAGTCATTTCCAAGATTAAGAAATTTTTACTCTGGATTTGAACTTTCAAAGACACAACAGTGCCTAGATATCTGCCAAAATGTAGACCGCCTCAAGCCCTTGCCTTATTCAAAGAATAATCTCATTTTTCTCTTTTTTTTCTTTTCTAATTTTTTTGGATATTTGAGTTTAGGGTTAAAGAGTGGCTTTCTACAGCCACTCAACCCACCAAAGATTTAATGAGAACCCTAAGTTCTAAGCATCTTATTGTGAATGTGATAGACTCGTTAATCAGCAATTAGAACGGACTTTGGATTTCTACATCTCTAAGTGACCTTAAAAAGTGAGTTCTGCCTAAAGGTGTACCTTTACGACCGGTAGCTTTCTCTCTACTTTTATTTTTATGGGGTCAACACAAGGGTAAGTCCAATTTATATCTCCCTGGCTTATTCTACTTCTCCACTTCTTCCTAAGTGTTTTGGGAATTTTTAGTGCATTTCTTGAGCTGGGTTCTAGACAACTGGTTTCTGAGCTATTACCATCAACAACTTTCCAGCCATACTCATGTGGCGAAGTGTGGCTTATTTCTTTTGTTTTCTTTTTTTCTTTCTTTTCTCCTTTTTCTTTTTCTTTTGTTTTTGACTTTCTTTCTCTTTTTAAATAGGTGGCTTCAATAGTCTAGGATTTACCTAAAGGCAGCAAGAAGAGAATGGTCCAATGGTTGGGCTCTGGACAACCTTCCTTTGGGCTGTTACCCACGATAACATGACAGTAATATCATCGTAGAAGGTTCATTACCTACTCAATTTTCATTAAAATCACCAAACAACGAGTCAGTGGCAAGATATTGTGAAGATGCTTAGACTTAAAGTTCCCTCAAATCAGAGGGTGGTTTGATAAGTCGTGTACTTATCACCAAAACTTATTTAATCAAATTAAAAAAGAATTCAGGATGGCGAGGACTCGAAAAACAAATTCACATTTTAGTGGATACTCAGGCTGATTAGGCCCAAAGACCTGAAGGGTCTTAGAGTTTAGATCCTATTGTAATATTTCCTAAGATTGAAAAGTCCTAATGTCCAAGTATTCCTTCCTAATTCAATTTATATATATATATAAGAATAGAATTTACAAGAATTTCATAGAGCTGACAAAATGATTCAGAAATGAATCCACCCCCCCATACCTAGCTGATGCAATGTCCTCATTGAGAATAAAAGACATGAAAGGAAGGGTAGAGTTTGGAAGATATCACCTGAATATGAAGCTCGGGTCAGCTCTGAGTCAGACTATACAACTGCTGAGTTTAATGCCGTCAGCTAGGTGAAGTCCAACCAAGGAAGTCACAACATGGCTAGAGCAACCATGTCTGAGATGGGTTATGGAATAGTACGGTCAATAACAGGCTTCAGACATTTACCATTGACTTTGAATGAATTACCCGTCCTCGAGTTAGAGATCTGAACAGTTCTACTTGGAAATATCTGGTCGATAATGAACGGGCCATTCCATTTGGACCTAAGTTTGCTGGGAAAGAGCTTAAGTCGAGAATCAAATAGCTAGACCTTCTAGTTCGGCTCAAAGCTCTTGTAGGAAATCAAATGGTCATGTAGAGCTTTGGTCCGAGCCATGTAGATCTTGGCATTCTCATATGCATCATTTCTAAGCTCCTCCAACTCAGATAGTTGGAGTTCCCTAGTCTTCTCGACTAAACTCAAATCTAGATTGCACTGCTTGATTGCCCAGAATGCCCTATGTTCAATTTCTATGGGTAAATGGCATGCCTTTCCATACACCAGATGAAACGGAGACATTTTGATGGGTGTTTTATATGCCGTACGATAGGCCCAAAGAGCATCCTCATGCTTTTGAGTCCAGTCATTGCGATTAGGCCTAACCGTTTTCTGCCAAATATTCTTGATATCCCGATTGGAGATCTCAACCTGTCCATTCATCTAGGAAAGGTAAGGTGTGGAGATTCGGTGATTAACCTCATATTTTGCCAGCAAATTATTGAACTGGGCATTAGTGAAATGAATGCCACCATCGCTGATGATGGCCCTCGGAATCTCGAACTTGCTGAAGATATTCTTCTTGACAAAATCGATGACCACCTTGTGGTCATTGGTTCGGGTGGGAATTGCCTCGATCCATTTAGACACGTAATCAATAGCGACGAGAATGTACTGATGTCCAAATGAAGGGAGAAAGGGTACCATGAAATCGATGCCACAAACATCGAAGATTTCGACAGGAAGAATCGGCTTTAGAGGCATCATATCTCTCTTAGTTATGCTCTCGAGTGCCTGTAATCGAGAACATGACCTTGAGAATTCCTGGGCATCCTTGAATAAAGATGGCCAATAGAATCTAGATTGCTAAATTTTTGTAGCCATCTTTTTCCTGGAGAAGTGTCCACCACATGCAGATGTATAGCAGAACTTGAGAATACTGTTGAATTCATTCTCCGGAATGCATCGGCAAATAATTTGATCAAAGCTGATGCAGTACAGTTGAGGGTCCTCCCAGAAGTAGTATTTGGCCTCAGATTTGAGTCTATCTCGTTGTTGCTTGGTCCAATCCTAGGGGATTTCACCAATAGCCAAATAATTAATAATGTCAGCAAACCACGAGGTTTAAATGCCTAAAACAGTAAGGATGGCTTCATCCAGAAAAGTATCAATAATTGGAATGTCCGGACGAGAAAAATCACTCAGAAGTCTCGATAGATGATCCGCTACCACATTCTATACCCTTGATTTATCCTTGATTTCAAAATCAAATTATTGAAGCAGAAGAATCCAACGAATAAGTCGGGGTTTGCCATCCTTCTTGGCCAAGAGATGTCCCAAAGTCGAGTGGTTGGTATATATAATGATGTGAGACCCTAAGAGATAAGCCCTAAATTTCTTCAAAGAAAATACTATGGCTAGTAATTCCTTTTCTATAGCAGTGTAATTCCTCTGGGCCTCGTCCAGAGTTTTATTAGTGTAGTAGATAGCAAAGGACTTCCTATCAACTTTCTGACACAAAATAGCCCCGACCGTGTTATCAGAAGCGTCGGTCATGATCTCAAAAGGGGCTATCCAAATCGGTGGTTGCAACACCAGAGCACAAGTGACTTCTGTTTTAAGAAAATCAAATGCCTTATGGCATGATTCGTTGAAATCAAATGACATTTCTTTGGTGAGAAGAATGCTCAGAGGATGAGCAACCTTCGAAAAGTCCTTGATGAATCTCCTGTAGAATCCCACATGACCAAGAAATGATCAAATTTTTTTAACAAATGTGGGAGGAGGAAGTTTAGCAATAGCATCAACCTTAGCTTTATCCACTTCGATTCCCCATTTAGAGATTACATGGCCCAAGAGGATGCCTTCTTGTGTCATGAAATGACTCTTCTCCCAGGTAAGGACTAGTCTTGTTTTGATGTATCATTTAAGAATCATTTCAAGATTAGCTAGACAAGAGTCAAAGATTATCCAAAAACGAAGAAATCATCCATGAAGACTTCCATAAACTCTCCCACCATGTCTAACAATATGGCTAGCATACACCTTTGAAAAGTCGTAGGTGCATTTCATAAGCCAAATGGCATCCTACGGAAAGCAAAGGTTCCATAGGGACAGTTGAAAGTAGTTTTTTCCTGATCCTCAGGATGGATAGGAGCTTGTTTGTATCCTGAGTAGCCATCAAGAAAACAGAAGTACTTCTGCCTAGCTAATCTTTCCAAGATTTGATCAATGAAAGGTAGAGGGAAATGATCCTTTTTTGTGGTTGTGTTCAGCTTCCTATAATCGATACAAACCCTCCAAGAGGAAGCTGAACAAGTTGTGACAAATTTTTCTTTCTCATTAGTCACAATAGTAATCTCGGCTTTCTTGGGAACAATCTGCAAGGGTGGTGTAAACACATTTACACTACTTAAGATGTCTATTTATGCATGTTCTTAAGCATAGGAGTGCATTTCATGATATAAATATTGCATAACAAGCATCATCTTGCATTTAGAGTAGTTTGAATAAAATGGAGGTTAATTGTCTCCTTTTATGTACTTGGACAGGGAAAATATTTTATCTGGGCCTCGGATCAAAGATCCAACTGTATGGATGTGATCAGGGCGACGATTGGAGTTCAATGACTCCAAGATCACCTTAATCAAGAATCCGTAGCATCAAATAGTGACCAAGGAACCCTAGAAGATCAAGGGCCAGGATGGTGTAAATCCACAGTTCAAATGACAAATCTGACCACATGAATGAATTTGGATCGACGATCGCAGCCCAACGACACAAAAATCAAGTCAATCCGACATCCGTGGCACCATCTACAACATCAGAAGATGGACAGCCAAGATGGTGCCATGTGGCACCATCTCGAATGCCCAAACGGCCGCATGCATCTGGTGAAGCTTCCACACCTGCTCCCTCTCCGTCGTTGGATCTCGATCCAATGGTTGTGGACAACCATGCCTAAAAGCATCCGCTCGACCATGCACGCCTTACAGCGCAACGGTAGAAGGCGTTATCACGAGCAGCGAACGTGCGTTCGAGCCGCAGCGAGGAGGCGAAGGGCGCGGGAGAGCTGGCGCGAGAGTGTGTCGGATCTTGATCGGACGGCCGTCTACGCTTAATAGAGATGACACGCTATTGCACTCCCGCGCCTCACGCGGCATCGTACGCGCTAGGGTGGGCGCGCAGCAGCGGGCGATGGCACATCCTAAGCCGTCTGATCTCAAGATCGGACGGTTGAGATCTGATGAACGTGGGCGGATGCATTGAGCATGGGCAACTGAGGAGGCGCGCGTGGGCACGGGTACTACGCCCACGTTGGGGCTTTAGTGACGGTTTTATCCGTCACTAAAGACCCCTCATTTATTATTTTAAAGATGTATTGACCAATTCGCCCCCACTCCTTGCAACTATAAAAGGAGACCCCCTCCATACGAAATTCTCATCCCTTCCTTCTCTTATCTACCTCTCCAAAGCTCAAGAGAAGCTTGTCCCATACTTGGGATTCTCCTCATGGGATAAAGTCCAAATTTTCGTCCTCCTTCAGAAGTGGATCCTGCGACGACGACGGCGTGCTGCTCCGTTCCCGTTCTTCTGCTTCGTCCTCCTTCGTCCTGCTCCATTCTCCTTCATCCAGGAGTCGTCTCGTCTAGCTTGTCCTCCAACCAATCGTTTAGGAGGATAACTTCTCTCTCCCATTCTTCTTTACAACTTTTCTAGAGTAGAATTTTCCTGCTTTCTAGTGTAGCTGATTTCTCGCTTTCTAGTGTAATTTTTATTTGGTTTGATTGTATAAACATTTTCAAAATATTGAATGCATGTTCTCTCTCTCTCTCTCTCTTTCTTTTAGTCTGATAGCTCCATTGTAATTATATCGCTTCACTTTTCAAAAATTCTAAAAAAATATAATTACGAATATAGATCAACGTAGCCTCCCTGTGTTTGACCTGGAATTCTTTTCGGTATAAATTTTATTTGTTGAATACGAATTCTTTACTTTCAAGCTACAACGGCAGGTTTTCCAAAACCAAACATGTTAGCGCAGCAATTCGTGAGTTCAACAATGAGACTTACCCAAGGACTATCAGAGATCGAATAAATAATTCCTGCATCGAGCCACTTAATAATCTTCTTCTTGACCACTTCTCACATATTTGGATTTAATCTCCTCTGCATCTGGCGAGAAGGGCAGGATCCATCTTCCAAAAATATTCTGTGATTGCAATAAGATGGCTCAATTCCCCTAAGGTCATGAATGGTTCAACCAATTGCCGCCTTCTGTTCCTTTAGGACCTTAATCAGTTTGATCTCCTGGTCCTTTGTTAATTTATCATTGATAATCACAATGAGCATCTTATGTGGTCCTAAAAACTGATATTTCAAATTCTCAGGCAATGGTTTCAGTTTAAGCTGGGGCGGGATGAAGATTGAAGGTAACGAAGATGCTGATGAAGACTCATCAAGAGGAAGAGGTTAAGAGTGAACAAAATCAATAACCTCTTCCGAAGATGGCGGGTCTGCCATAGAGGGTTGCAGGTCCAATTCATCATCAGAGGAGGAACTTCCAAATGCAGAAGCCATCATACACATCTCAATATTCATATTATCACCCTCAAGTTCCTAAAAAAATCCACAATCCTCAAATTTATTAATCACCTTAAAAATATCCAATTTCATTCTTTGATCCCCAAAGGCCATTTCCATGATACTGCTTTCACAGTTAATGTTGGCCTTAGCAGTAGCCAGGAATGGACACCCCAGAATGATGGGCGTGTTCCTTAGATTTTCAGATACATCCATGTCAAGGACAAGGAAATCTATAGGAAAATAGAAATCCTTAACCTTAACAGTAACATCTTCAATAACGCCTCGCGGATTTATGACCGAACAGTCCGCTAACTGCAGCGTTTCTGAAGTTGGCCGAAGTTCACCTAATCCAAACTTCTCGTAAAGAGAAGTCGGAATTAGGTTGATGGATGCACCCAAATCCAGCAGTGCTCTATCAAAAGTGTAATCTCAAATGACACAAGAAATCAAAGGAGCACCTGGATCTCTATTTTTCTAAGGGAGGTGGTGCAAGATAACAGAACTAGCCTGCTTGGAGAGTATCACCTTCCTCAGAACAGATTCTCTTGAGTTACGCTTCTGTGTACATGAAACCTTTGAAAATTTCATGGAAGCCAGTATATGTTTGATAGCATCGAGGAGTTGGATATTAATCTCGACATTCTTGAAAATATTCAGAAGCTCCTCATTACTATCAACAGACTTCTTCTTCCTTGATCAGATCAAGGCTTCAAGTAAAGGAACATGAGTCGGATCTTCGGAATCAGGTTCCTGAGCCTTGATTTCTTCTCTAGAATTCTCCTCTCTCCTCAGGTTCTTCAAGATTCATTAAATTAGAACAGTGTGGTTATGGATCCTGAGTTTGTTTACCACTCCTTAAGGTAACAGAATTTGCAGATGCATACGAGTTCGAGTCTCGGGGAGGGTTAGGAAAGATTGGAGAAGCTTCATTAGCTAAGAATCATTGATTTGCAGAAGAAGAGGAAGGACCCTGGTCAACCACCGGAGCATGTGCGTGTGGGTCCCTCTGATTTTTGTACCCTTGGGCTTTATTGCCTGGATTCAGGATATTTCATGGGTTGGGTACAAGTTGAGATGGTAGAGATCCGGGTTGATGAGAATTAGCTATGAGCCTAGTTTGCAAGTTGTCCAGTGAAGTTTTCATTTGCTGCATGAGCTGGAGCATAAATCCTTGCATCTCTACCATCTGTCGGTTCAAATCAGCCTTCACTACGGGTTGACAGCCATTCCAAGCTAGCTGATTGACCTAATTCAGGGGCAACTGAGTATAAATATGACCCTGACCCATTTGTCCTTGCCGAGCATAGTTGCTGGGTTGAAATTTTGTCTGCTACCCTGGGTTTTTCCAGGAGAAGTTAGGGTGGTTTCTCCAACCTAGATTATAAGCATTAGAGTAGGGGTTGGATCTAACATTCTCCTGTACAGCACAAACATCCTCATAGAGTGATGATGGAGAGAAAGAATGGGAAGGATCAGAGAAATTGGGATCAAAGGCCTCAGTTTGGAACCCGTGTGGTTCCGAATAATGTTGACTCGCAGGTTGAGCCGCATCAAGTTGATTCACGAACTCTCGTCAAGAAGGAGCTCGCGATGAATGGAATCCTGAATTCTGGGATTGAGTGGATTGAGAGTTGTTCATTGAGTTTCCAGCCGGCAACTGTTGCATTCTCTTAGCAACTAAGTCCACCTTATCAGGTTTATTACAAATCAATTCCATGTTGAATGAATGAGAGTCGTAGACTTCATTAACATTCGATCTGGGTTGCTAGGACCGATTCAAAGTATCCATGAAGGCATGATTGATTGAATTATCGCTCATCTCCTTAAACAAATCGTGTGCACTATCTATGTCTTTGTTGATGAAATTGCATCCGCAAGAAGCATCCACATGACTTCTGAGTTGCTGGTGGTAGAAGATATGCACAAGTTGCCTTTTGAGTACCTCGTGGTGTGGACACCTCCGCAATAGGTCCTGGAATCGCTCCCAAGCAACATGAAATTGCTCCCCCAACTATTGGGTAAAGGTAGTAATTGCCTGTCTCAAAGCAATGGTACGTCTGACGGGAAAGAGTTTCTTTAGAATGAACGATTTCAACTCATTCCAACTTGCAATTGGTCTTCTTATAGTCCTGTACCAATGAGCAGCTTTATCCCTAAGGGAGTGGGGGAAGAGCCTCATGATCATTTGCTCCACATTCATGTTTTGTGCCTTGGTGGTCTGGACCAAAGTGGACAAGTCCTCCAAGTGCTGAAACGGGTCTTCAGAGCCAAGCCCATGGAAATGTTTGATCAAGCTTAACACCTGAGGCTTGATTTCTACATTTTCAGCAAGAATCAAGACACCTGGCCATTCCCCATTATTTGAAAGATTATAAAAATCCTTCAAGGGCTGAGCGCCCTGCATTCTCTGCATTTGTTCCAGCTGCCTTTGAAATACCTCATGTGGATCCCAGTGCAGAGGAGGCTGTTGATCGACCATGGGATCAATTTGGCCAAAATCCAATCTACGCCTCCTAGAATTCTCTAGTGGTCCTTCCAATCGGGGATTCAATGACCTTCCTAGCATAAACTAGGAAAAGGTGGGAAGGACTGGGGATAAGAACCTTGTAGCACAACAAAACAAGCCTATCCATAAGTGGGGTAGCCTAAGGATCTACAGACTCCGAAAACCCACCTTAAGATTATAAACGATTTACTCTACAAGTGTCTACTCAATCCAACAAGTTAGAAGTAGGGACTGGGGAGAAGGTTCTTCCTTCAGCTTGTAGTTCCGGTTCCTAGTGTACCCCCTAGCCATGGTTGTTTGATGCTACTCCCCTAGCTTGACATCAGATTAATCAGTACAACCAGGTTAATCATAAACAGTCTTAGACTAGGCCCCAAGGAGCGAATCAATCCTTAAGGCCAACGCATACACGATTTTATTGAGGCCTGGGAATATAGCGCTTATGGAATGTCGTGAGCCCTTAAAATGGGTTGTGCCCTTAATGATCAATTATGTGTAAGTGCATGCACAACCAGGGCTTTAAGTAAGATTATTTGTGATGAGTAGATTTTAATGTTCAAATCTTACTTAAGTATCCTTTAGGGTTTAGAATTAGGTTGATTTCAATCATGTCTGAGGCAAACTAGGTTTTCAAGCATGGGTGAAGATTGCTTTCATTTAAAAATTAGAAATAAAATGGAGTGCTTGGTGTGAACCTAGATTGAAAACCCTAAGAGGAAGCTACTTGGTGAGTTGATTTTAGGTTGAATGGTGCGGCCCAAACAAATCAAACAATTGGCCACAATTACACCACTGAGTTCGGAAAACAAAAATGATTAACTTAGAATGATTTCTAGTCTTGTATGTGTGGATTTGTGTGTATCGGTTCCATAGATCAGAATCCGGCTGAGTAGAAGAAAATCAATTAGGTTAAGTGCCTTGAATGTGGATGTGTGTTGTGTGTATGTTGAATTAACCCATAAAAATATGGCTTCATTTTTTTTTATATGAGAGGGTGAAATGAATGTGGGTGGAAATCCAAACAACCAAACTAATCCTAGGATTTATGCAAACACCTAGGTTAATTGGAATTTGAATTTAATGTGATGAAATGAAATCTATGGAGGGGGAAAGAATGGGGAGCACTTACAGTCGTCTTCAACTACACTTTACTCCAATCTACCACTTGATGATTCCCTGATAAAGGTATCTGCAAAATACCAGACACGAGATAAAGTAAGTTCGAAGACAATAAAGTGCGTGAAATGTGAAAAGAAATTGGAAAATCGTTGTCTCCCCTGCAACGGTGTCAAAATGTTGAACGTCGGATGACTACTCTATCGAAGTTGGTTTTTAAAACCTGTCATTGTAGTTCGAGTAGCGAAGAAATCCATTCAACAATTAAAATTTATATCGAAAAATCTGTAAATAAATCTCTGGTCAAACTCAGGGAGGCTACGTTGATCAAAATTTGCAATTATTTTTTTTTGTATTTTTGTTTAAAGGGAGGAATAATCACAATGAAATGGAATCAATATTGACAATAAGAGAGAGAGAAAGAGAGAGAAAACCTTCACTTAATATTGCAAAATATTTTTACAACTAGGAAAGCGAGAAAAGATTACACTAGGAAGAGAGAAATTAATACAACTAGAAAGCAGGAAAATTCTACCCTAGAAAATAGGAAAAAGAATGGGAGAGAGAAGTTATCCTCCACGACGATAGCTTGGAGGACGAGTCGGACGAGACAACACCTGAAAGATGAGGAAAAAAGTGGGAAGAAGGAGGTTGAAGCAGGAGGAATGGGAACAAGACAGCACGTTGTCGTTATTGCGGGATCCACTTCCGGAATGGGGGTGAAAACTTGGTTTTAGCTCTTGAGGAGCATCCCGGGTCTTGGACAAGCTTCTCTTAAGCTTTGGAGAAGGAGAGAAGAGAATGAAGGGATGAGAAATACATATGGAGGGGGTCACCTTCTATAGTTGTAAGGAGTGGGGGCATTTTGGACATTACAACTTGAAAAACATTAATTCAGGACCTTTAGTGGCAGATTTATTTGTCACTAAAGCCCTGAACGTGGCTAACGTTCCCATTGCCCACGTGCCACCTTGTTACCGCGCCCTTTAATGCATGTGCATGTTCGCATGCTCTCAGCCATCCGATCAAGAGATCGGACGGCTTAAAGCACCTACGCTCGCATTGCGCACCTGTGTACGATCACGCGTAAGCGTCACACATCTGATTGCGCCTGGGTGCTATCGCTCAATCACCGCTGCTGGATCTACATTGCGTGGCTCTAATCACTCGCCCACGTGTTGCGGGTGCGGGCTCAATCGCATGTTCCGCGCTCGCATAGTGCACTCAATTGCTGCGATGCTGCGGTGAGTTTGTCATGTGGAGGTTTTAAGGTGCAATCGTCTGTGGCCGTTGGATGGTTATCCAACGGTCTGAATCCATCACGTGGGTGAGGAGAGAGAGGACGTGGCAGTCTTGATGATTTTGCTGGGCCAGTTTGGATAGCTGAGATGGCGCCATGTGGCGCCATCTAGGCCGTCCATCTTCTGAGTGATGTAGATGGTGCCACAGGTGTCGGATTGGACCAATTTTCATGCTGTTAGGTTGCGATCGTTGATCCAAACCCATCCGTGCGGTTGGATTTGTCATTTGAGGTGTGGATTAAGACCATCTTAGCCCTTGCTCTTTAAGGTTCCTCAGTTTCTATCTGGTGCTACGGATGTTCGATTAGGGCTATCTTGGAGTCGTTAAACTCCAATCATCGCCCTGATCAGATCCGTACGGTTGGATCTTTGATCTGAGGCCCTGATAAAAAGTCACCCTGTCCCTAACCATAAAAAGGAGACAATTACTATACAATTTATACAACTTGATCTAATGCATGATTATGCATGTTATGCACCATTTACAATGTATGATGCTAATGTGACACTAAGAACATGCATTAATAGACATTTTAAGTTAATCAGATGTATGCACAACAGAAGGAATGGATAGGACAAGTGTATTTCTGATCTTTGACACTATTACCTCCCTTCAGCCGAGGACTCTATGAAGGACGGTCGTAACGATCCACCGTAGTCATAGCTTTATTATGACTCAATCTCTTTGTATTAGCCTTATTCGGTGACTCTTAGGAATTCACACAATGTACACACATAGGAACAGAGAGCGAAAACTATGGCTAACTTTAAGGTATCACTACAAGAAATTAGGATTTTGGTCGTGGTTAAAAACCGTGACCAAATGACTCATAACTGTCACCAATTAGTGATAGTAAAAGTTGCGTTCCGAAATGGTCTTTGGTGATGGTTCCATGCAAAACCATTACCAAAGGCTTTGGTAACAGTTCCACCCAAAATTGTCACCAAAATTATATCGTCATCTAATTTTCCAAAACTTAGGAGTCCTTGCACTAGACTTAGCACACCAGTAATCTCTCTACTTTCTTCTCACAAATATGAGGTGGATCTACTAGAAGATAGTCTACCTGACTCCCTATTAACTGTCCAAGTGTTTAGCAGACTAGAAATGCTTATTGGTTGTCTTCAAAGATCCATTACCCAGTCTACATGCAAGTGAAGTAAATTACTGAATTCTAAACTTAAGAAACAATTTAATAAGAAAAATCTTTAGTGACACCTTCATGGCAAAGGTATTTTGATAGGTACTAACCAATTCAGCTCAAGAAAATATTTTTTTTTTTATATGCTAACCTAAATTAATGAATACTTCCTAAAATGCAAAGTGCACCCCCCATGCCTAAATCCTACAATGTTCTCATTGTAAAATTAAAACTGGGGGAGAAAGGAAGGAAATCACCTAAAGATGGTGTTATTCAGAATACTGAGTTGCCTCCCAACGAGCACTGCATTTTCTGTCAGCAGCCAGACTTATAGGGAACCTGTAAGTCTAGCTCCAGACAGAAAATGCTAGGCCCTAAAAATATGCGTAATAGTGCGAGCCTAAAAAATAGGTAGCCACAGATGTTGGCGAGCTAATGAAGCAACATTATCCCAAATGCTCTCCAGAAGACATGAAAGCAAATAGCCTCCAAGGCTACCTGGGTAGGTCTAGGAATAACAAAAGGAATATGAAAAGGAACCTCCCGAAACGGAATAAGTGGTGGATAACAAGGATCCTCCAAAGCAGGAAGGGTTTTAAAAGATATAAACATAATTATTTCAAACCCTTGAATGGCGAGACTAAACATACAAGTATCAATCAAAACTCGCCATTCTACCTGAGGATGTACTGGCCTGATATTCTCCCCAGAAAGAATGTAAGTGAGTAGAGACCTAAGCCAAGGATCGGTTAGGGAGTGGAAGGGTTGTTTGTGGTGTTGGGTGGTAATGTTTAAGTCCAATTCCAACAATGATTCAGGTTATGTATTCTCCTTAACAATTATTGTAGAAAAATTCAAGTCACCCTACCTATCATTAATGATTGGAGTCATATTTTCACCTTCCAATATATGTGAATCAATGGTGGACTCCAAATTAAATTTCTTTGATGGTAGGGTCGAACCAACTGAATCATTATCATTAATCTCATCCTTGAATTTTTTTAGTTCACTCAAATTTTTGTTGGGGTGTGTATGTGATTCATTAGTAAAGAAAGGAGTTGCTTCAGTATCATCAATTATTTCTAACGGAGGATTCGTCTTAATGTTTTGGTGTAAGCCTATATCACTCAATTCTTTATTCTTCTTGGGGCATCAATCCTCAATTGACATGTTTTATCCCCGAGAGTCTCCCCTAGGCTTCTCACTATTGTTTTTGTCCTCCTCTAATATCAACTCCTGGTTTGGTGGAGGATGACTCTCAAAAGAAGGGAGGAGTTCGGATTTCACCAGATTATTTATATCCTCTGGGGTAAGTCCTTGAATAACAAATAATCCCCCTGTGATTCACTCCAGATTTTCCGTCCGAGTTCCTGCATTGGGTCATCCTCGTCCTCAGAAATAGACTCTTTATATCCCTGAGATGAAATTTGATCTAATTCATTCTCCATTCCCTTAGGGTCACCTTCATTGGGTGCATTTAAATCCTCAGGATGCTGAATGGTAGGTGTTGATTCCCTAAGTGGAGGGTTAGGATTAGGCTCACTAAGGGTAGAATCGGATTCCACCGGATAATTAATAGGGGAAGTGATATGAACAATAGACCTTGACCCGGGTTATCAGGGGTAAGGAAAATACTGTCATTGGGGTCAAGGTCCGCAAGAGGTACCATCTTCCCTTTCTTTTGACTCCAATATAGCTCCGGTGGATAATTACTAGGATCATTCTCCTCTAGTGGCCGTGTCTCATTGGGAGAGTCTAAGTGATAGCTATGTAAACGGGATCCCTATTGTCATTGGTTTCCTCATAATTATTTTCATGACCACAGTCGTATGGGTAGGGATCAGAATTACTGGGAAGAGCGTAGCTAAGCTGTCTAATTTCTTTATTCTATTGTTGATTATTCCACAACATCTCTCCCATAGACTGCATCATTTCTTTTTGTTGTTTTTACATTTCTATCATAAAAGAGGAGAGGCTACTACTATCAGATTGGGGAGGATAGTCAATATCAGGCTCTGGTTGCCTAGGGGTATCGGTCCAACCTCAGTACGAAAAATCATTAAAGGGGAGGGTTGGGTGTTTGCATAGTATTAGGGATTCCAAGGTTGGAAAATCTCCGCTCTTAGGCTCTGCTCAAAAGTGCGAGCTATTGGGACAATACTCCTAGGATAGGAATATGAATGATCCCATGAATTGTCAATGTACCCATCAAAAGATGGATACACTCGGGACATGGGATCCTAGTTAAAATGATAGGAGTAAGGATAGTCCATTTCTTTCAATTAAATAGGTTAAACTCTCTTAGGATTTAAAAGAAATCAGAAACTTCCTAGAGAGTTCTACCACTATTAAAATAAAAGCAAATATAGCCAGATCTATTTTCAGTAGATTCTAGGTCTTAGTTGTTCAATTGGTGGCTAAACAAGTTCTGTAAGAATTACGCTTCCAAGGTTGACCTTTGTTTGTGCCTACAACCTACAAGCAAGGGATGAAAGTCTCGAATCAAGGTCACACACAAGGAACCGAAGTAACTTAGTGGATAGGCTTGTTATTTCTGACTAACTTCCCTTCTGGTGCAAAGAGGAGAGGTAGAGATTTATCTAGTGACCTTATGTGTGAGGTGTACAGTGTCTTAGGTGTGCAATCATACGTTCGCATTTTGAGTTTTGAAATATCTCAAGTAAGATCCTTTTGCACACAATTTTAAGTCACAGATTTTAAGGTCCAACCTCTTAGCAGTCACAATTTTTAAAGTGACCATTGAATTAATTTGATTCAAGCACTTTAGTGGTCTTAGATCTAGGTTCAATGCATTTGCATGATAGGTAATTGATGCTCAAGAAAAGGACGTACCTTACTCCAGCTTTCTTCCATGTAGGGATGTTTGCAATGCAATTAAGATAAACTAGATGCTGCTCATTCAGTCCTAGATGATCGTCCTACTGATATGAAGCTTTTAGTAGGCAGTTTGATATATATATATATACATATTTTTAAATCATAAGCAAACAAACCTAATCTAACTAACTAACCAACATGTAGTTCAAACAATTCGAATAATCCTATAATCTAAATAAAATGGTAACATGCTCCCGAAAATACACTCCCGCATACAATGGCGATAAGAAATAAACACTAGGAACACGTTCATAAAAATACCCAACAAGGGTCCACAAGGCAAAAATTAAATGTCTAAGGTCTATCTCAACTAAATCAAAACAAAGATCTAATGACTAAATCAAAACAAAGATCTAATGACTAAATCAGAAAAAGGCTCCTCCATATGCCTAAGTGCATGGGATCAAGGTCCACAAGCACCCGTTGCTAGCCTCCAGGTGGCGTCAAGGTCTACCAAAAATATCGCCTCCGTCTTGTGCACCCCCAGTTCATTTGTTGTTTTTGCATAGAAAAAGATCCATAGTCGGTAATTTAGAAAAGCTTTCAAAATAGCATAAAAATAATATAAAATTCCCAAAAAAATTATTAGGCATGTTTCCTCCTCGGCAACGGTGCCATTTGAAAGAGTAATCTTCATTTTTGATGAAAACTTTAACATAAAATGTTGCGTCGTTGTAGTATGTCGCGTGGTAGAAAATCGCATTTCAAAAAATTAATTATTCAAAATCTAACCACAAAATAGTTAGGTCATCTCCATAGGGAGGAATTAGCCTATTGAATTAGTGAGTGGTGACTCATTTATTCGAGAATCTCAATGGGTGTGCCTATTCCTTAGTGCAACTCGTTACCCTTATGAATTCTCATTTTAAGCAATTAATTAAAATTGTAGGGGTCTATATGCAAAATTACCACAATATAATATTCTGTTAACTAATGATCTTGTTAATGATAATCATCGTACTACTAATTTCACATAAAAGAGACCTTGTTCATTGCAATCAATATCCTAATCATGCACGGTTGCAATCATCTGAAACTCAGATAAACTGAAGGGATGTCCATGCAATTATGCCTTAATATAATAATAAGATAAATAAGTTAATAGTGTTTCCACAATGGCATTATTCGTAATTACTAATTGGAGCTTTACTATAGAGAAACAAGGGAAAAAACTCCCCTTGATCGCATGCAAAAGAGAGCGCGTGGCTGAACACGCAGTGCTCGGAGGAGATTGGCTGGGATGCGGGCTTCGCATTGGTGGTCGTGGCGTCGATGGAGGTGGCCGAAGCATGTCGGTCAGAGCTTTGGGCACCGTCGGCGGTGAGGTTTGACGGCCAACCTTTTAGTGGGAGGTTGGTGTCGTCGATGGTGTGGCTGAGGTCATAGGGTCGAAGCAAGTGCAAGGGAGTCGTCAGTGTGAAGGATGGAGGCTGGAGCAGGTGGCTGCATAGAGGTGGAGCACGTTAGTGATGGGTTCTTTGTGGGAAGGAGATGAATAGTGGACGGTGGATGGGTTGCTGCAGTGCCTTGGAGCTTGAAGTAACACTGGCAGAAGGGAGAGGTCTAGGCATGAAGGGTGCGAGGATGGGCAAGGAGCTTGGGTAGGGGTGGCTTGCTGGAGGTGGTGTGGTCACGCGAGGCATGCCAGGCGTGCACAGGTGGCTACTGCAACGCCGTGTGTGGTGCATGAGGAGAGGGTGTTCTGCGGCGAGGATGCGGTAAGATGGCCACACACTGTCACCGCGTGGCCGATGGAGGTGGAGGTTGTGGTGGCTTGGTGAAGAAGCTCGCAAACGTTCACAGTGTGCACTTATGGGTTTACGGTGTAAGCATGTGTCACGGTGGTGGAGATGGAGGTGAAGTCCCCACCAGGCGGAAGGGAAGGATGGCGAGCATCCTCTAGCCGCTCTTCTTATCAAAACACCTGCAGTTTGTTGCTTCCACCAAATGCTTCTCCAACAAGCCGCGAAGGATGCGAGTGGTTGGAGTAGTAGAATCTGTTAGGCAACATCTTCATCAGACGTTTGATCAGACCTTCAGACGTCTTAAAATTGTAGATATCAGTAAGTTCTTTCTGGTAGTCCCAGATGTTCGTCATTTTCTCCAAACGTTTTGTAGATGTAGAAATGGATGTCTAAACTCATCTACCTAGCCTGCATTCATCAAATGAATTATATTATCATATCATATGTGGTTAAATGTAAAATTAACGCATAAAATTATATGTAGACTAAGGTAAATTACCATATATCTCCTAGTTAATTAACAACTAAGAGAAAATAATTAAATAATACTTTGGCTAAATAATGGTCCACAAAAGTGAACTTATCAGTGGTGCAGAAGTGTAATTTTAATCTCGACACAGGAGGTTGTGAAAGGAAGCTTCAGCTCAGTGAGTTTGAGGAAATGTGGTAGGAGGCCTATGAAAGTGAAAAAATTGACAAGGATAAAACCAAGGTCTTTCTTGACCACCGCATCCGGAGGAAATCATTTTCTATCAACCAGCAAGTCTGGTTGTTTGATTCAAACATAAAATTATTTTCAACGAAATAAAAATTGAAGTGGACTGGACCTTTTATAGTGATTCGCTCATATCCAAATGGGGCTGTCCAAATCTAGAACCCAAAAATTGGGCATGTTTCTACTATAAATGGCTAGTACCTCAAGCCATTTTTAGCCTAGGAACCTCCTACTAACGAAACGATACATCTTCTTGAGGATGAGCGACAAAGTTTTCGCCCAGTTGGAGGTGTTAAACTCAGCATTTATTTATTTATACATATGTACATAGCTCTTATTTTCTTTTATATATATAGCATATTTGTTTTCTTATTTGTATAGGTGTTGGAATACGCTGAATGTTAATAATCAGAAGCTTTTCCAAGTGATTTCTACTTTTTCTCTCTTTCTGCACTTTAAATTATTATATGTTTTATGTTTATTTTCATGCATGAGGACATGCACGAAATTAGGAATGGGGAGGTAGTACACTTACACTGAAAAATTTTCTGCTAACAAGTAAAAAAAAAAAAAGAAAAGAACATTTATACATATCATTTATTCAAAAAGATTTTTATCGAGGTTTTATTGAAGATTTTCTTCCTGAAATAATTCTTTGTTTAGAATCCAGTACAATTATTTCACTTG
Organism: Thalassia testudinum; assembly: GCA_037157565.1. NCBI lineage: Eukaryota > Viridiplantae > Streptophyta > Magnoliopsida > Alismatales > Hydrocharitaceae > Thalassia > Thalassia testudinum. The sequence continues at coordinate 217,090,729 of JAZHRO010000031.1, read as the reverse complement.
CACATAGACTTTGTAATGGATTCATTATCAAAACCAATAGACATTTTTAGTTTGTCAAGAAGTAGTGCTTCTTTTCCTAAACTCTTAGAAAGTCAGCTAGGGAGTCAGGCAAACTATCTTTCAGTAGATCCATGAAACATTTGTAAGGTGAGGGTGGAGTGTTTACTGGTGCTCTAAGTCTAGTGTGAAAACTCTTAAGTTCTGGATAATTGGATATTGATACCCAAGAGGTAGGCATTGTTTTTCGCTCTTGGTTCCTGTGTACGAACTTTGTGTGAATTTTTGAGAACACCAAATAAGGAAAATACGCAAAAATTGAGTTCTAATAAAACTATGACTAAGGTGGATGGTTATGACCATCCTTTATGGAATCATCGGCTGAAGGAGGGTATTAGTGTCAAAGGACAGAAATACATTCTCCTATCCATTCCTTCCGGTGCTGAGAGTAGGCACTTCTACCAAATAAGTCACACAATATCCTCTTGAACACCATCATTTCCAATAATACCTCATAAATAAAACTTGTGTTGGGTTGTGTTATGTTGTGTCTGTAGTTATGAAAAAGAAGAAAAAAAAGAAAAAAAGGAAAAAAGGGAAAGAAACATAGAAAAAAGTAGAAAAAAGAGAAAAAAATTCTAAAAAAAAAGTGCTTGAGTTCATAGTTGTGTTTATGTGTTGATTCATTATGAATAAAATTCATTGAGGCAACAATACCCACCACCATTTGCAATCCACCAAATATGATTCATACCTACTTTTTCGTATTTCTGACTGCCGAAATATTGGCTGAGGAATTTTAACTTAGTTGTAGTGTTATCACAACTTTATTAAAGTGTTAATGCCATGTGAGGCCACTAAATATTGAGCGTATTTTCATAATCTGGTGAATTGTGAGATCAAAAAGAAAAACAAAAAAAAAGAGAGTGAGTGCAAAGGAATTTAAAGGGAGCATAGTTTTGAGCCTCTCTCTGGGTTTACTTGTTTGATACTTTAGAGATATAGAGTCTGTAGTACTAGTCTCTATGTAGCAGCAGATGAGTGTGAGACGCTAAATATAAAACCTTCTGACTCAGACATCTTCTGCTTAAGCTAGAAAGGCAAGGTAGAAATTTTAGATTATTTTTTTCCACAAGGAAAGAAGTTTTTCTATCCTTATAGAATTTTTACCGAGGGTCAACTACGAACTTTAAGTGTGGGTTGGTTTTTCCTTGGATTTGTTACTTAGTCTACTAATTGTGCTGCAATCATAGGACCTAAATGACTTGAATTAAGTTAGAACTTAGCATAATTGCACTATAATTCATGTATGAATAGCATACATTGCATCTTTTCCTATTTTATTTAGATATGCATAAAATAACATTATAATGTACTGATTAGTGCATTATTTGTATCGTAGGCAATACGTGGCTCAAAAGATGACCTGAAGTTGAATCTGAGGCAGGGAAGAAGCCAGGGCTGCAGCAGAGCTGGAGCGAAAGTTTTGAATAAAGTTGTAAATAAGATAGTGTAGAAGAGGTATGCTACATTACTAGTGTAATTTTAATGCTTAGATTAAATTGTGAAGAACATTAGGACATCCCTGCACTTATCCCTAGCATTGGGACAACCCAATCCCTATCCTTAGTCCCTAGGATAACCCTATCCATGTCCCTATCTCATAGCCACCCCTTATTAGGCTAATTTAGTTGAAAAACCAAAACATGGATAGTGCTATCCATGCTCTTATCCACATTATCCCAACTCTTATCCCCCTTCTGGGATACCCCTATTCCTAAACCTAAATTTCCCCACTTGAGCCATAGCCTAGATAACACTATCCAGATTCCCACTGTCCACTATCCTTATACCCAACCCTCTTATCCCTAATCCAATTCCTACCATAGAATCCCATTTAGGCCCTTCGATATCCCAATTAGCTCAATTGGATGCAATTGGGTCAGCCTTCTAATTAGGCCTAGATGAACCTGATTAGGGTAACCCCAATCTAATTAGGCTTAGACTAGTCTAATTGGACTCAACCCAAACCCAATAACCTAGCTTACATCCAATTGGATGCATTCGTACTTGATTAGGTGCACCTGAATCCAATTGTATCTACCCAGGATCCAATTGAGCCATCTCTACCTATTCAAGTCTAGTTTGGCTCAGTAGAACCTAATTAGGGTGAGACCTGAATCTGATTGATTCAAATCAACCAGTACAAGTCTAATTGGACCCCGTCAAGAGTCCAATTGACTCACAAATAATCTAATTGGGAACTTTCTCTGCCAATTAGACACACATCCACTCAATTAAACTTGTAGCAAGTTTAATTGCACTTATCATCATAGATTTAGGTCATAGGAGCCTATTTGTCGAAACCTAATCTGACCTACTCTTTGGACACAATTAAGACCTACTTAGACATGCACTTAGGGGTCCACTTGACCACTTACCCACGGATACACACACCCATGCACAATCACATGCACACACACACACACACACCTACACACACTTGGCGCCACCTTAGGAAAATTTTAGGAAACCCAATCTAGTCTTCTTAGATGCACCATTGGCCATCCCTCTCTTCCCTCCTACCACCTTAAGCCACATAGGCCATTGGAGACCACCTCAAATGCCCTAAGTTCTCTTAGATAGATTCATTCTTTGTAGTTTAACTTTTGCATTAATTTACTGCTTAGTAATGTAGTAATGTTCTACCCGCAAGATGCATGCATAATCTTTCTTAGATGCATGCATGCATCCATATTCTGTTGGCTCGAAATATTATGTTTAAGCTTTCATGTACAAGCATGTCTCTTCTTGTAATTATGACAACCATTGATGAAATGAAAGCCTTGTTTACATTATGTCTCCTATGATCCTAAGTTGCCTGATTTAATTTCCTATTACATTGCAACAAAATGTCTGTCCCCGAAGATATAAACGAAATAGCAATTGATATGTTTTCTGCCAGCCGTCATTGGATTGTCAAAGTCATGCACACACCAACTCACATGTTTACATTCGTGATCTATTTATTGAACGTGCCCATTTTGCCGCGTAAATAAAGCGATTAACACATCTTTAACTTGCACCTTAGAGATCAGGGTACAGTTCTAAGCAAGTGTGGGAATCAAAATCAATTTCATTTTTTCTAAAGACCTCCTAGAGATCGACCGAGACTCACGTGTCGTTACTTAATTTTTGTCGAATCAAACTATACTATGACAAGTTTTTCTATCAAATATGCGATTTACAATACCAACAAATGACGTCATTGCCAGGGAGGCAACTCAATTTTGATCTTTGATTTCTTTGAACTTAACACTGACAAATCCACTTCTGATTGCTTTTTAATGTGTAAGAACATAAAGAGTGGAATCTACACACACATTAGGTGTAGGTGAAGAAAAAGATCAGGTGCACATCACTATCTTAGGTTTAGGATTTCCCCTTCGGAACCCTAGGTAGATTTGATTTCTGAATAAGAAAAAAAAATCTGCATTTTTTCGTGAAAAAAAAGCAAAGAAATTAGGCTTTAGATTTAGGGTTCTTTTGAATCTTTGGTTAGAGTTTTTGTATGAAAGAAAAGAAAAATGATAAAAAATTGAAAAGTTTCCCTCCACAAAGAGAAAAAAATTAAAAAGTTTGAAAAAAAGTTTTGAAAAAAAATTCTAAAAAAAGAAAAAAATTTGCTTTTGGTGAAAAAGGTTCGATTTTGAATTTCAAACCCTTCATAAGCCTTTTCACCATCCATCAAAATTCGGCCAAACTTTATTTCTGATTTAAAAATTTGATTGTTGAATATTTATTAAGCCAGAAATTCTAAAATTTAGGCATGAGCTTTGTTTTGAAATCATATTTCAAACGGCATCATTCATTTTAAAAAATTCGAATCGTGAAATTTTTAAAAATTTGCAAAAAACAAGGAGGTCAAACTGACTTAGATTTGAAAATTTTTGAATTTCAAAAATAATTCTGAACAGTACGTGAATCAAATTTGACCCAAATTGGTAGGGTTTGAAAGATTACCAAACTAGCTTTTATTTCCATATTTTTCCTGAATTTTTCGAGTTTATTTAATACTATTTCAAATTGAAAAGTAGACAAGGGGTCAAATTTCTAGATCTGACTCATCAACAATTAAAAATTCAAATTTATTCATTGAAAATAGTAAAAATCCTAAAAGACTATTCACTGAAAAGCTTTTGGAAAAGAAATCTGCCTGTCAAATTTCAAATCAATTGGGTTGAAATTGTGATATAGAGAATAAATTTAATCTGTATATTGGTCTGTTGAACACTTAGAACTTGCATGAATCCTAGGCTCAACTTTTAGGATTACATTCTAGAGACCACATTAGGCTAACCTAGACTTAATCAAGTCTGGTGGCTAGCCGTTGAGCTTGGTCATCTTGTGGACCACTCACCGAAAACCCCATTTGAAGAAAAAGGTTAAGGAAAATTTGCATAAAACATGTTAATTAACATGAATTCGTTGTCATACTAATGGGCCATCACAACCACCTTAGCCAAATCTTAGCCAAATCTACAAGGCAGTATCAAATGATCACGACTTGGGGGTACAAAGGAACCAAAGGCGAAAGCCAAAGGAAGAACCTTCCCATTAGTCCCCTCGTCCAGTTTAGCTGGGTTAGCTTGGGTGGTTAGGATTACTTTCCGTTGATTGTACAATGAATTTTTTTTTACTAATTAGCATTTTAACAAAAAATCCAATCACCTGATCTTAAGGACAAATTGATTGATAAGGCCTTAGGCATGTCTGGCCTAGCTACACCAACCTAGGGGTTGGTTGGTGTATGTAAGGAAGGTGGTCACTTAGACCTCAACTGGTTGGTTCTTGGGAGCCAACAATCCCTAGGAGGTGAAGGTGATTCATCGCATCACCCGAACCATCTTCTCACCATTCTTCTTCTACTCTCTTATCCAAGATGGCTAATGATGAATCGATTCTCGCTTAACAGGATGTTAATTAAAATGATTTGTCGTTTGTATGTCTAAGTGGTGGAAAATCGACTAATCAAAGTATTGAATTAAAATTAAACCACTTGAGAGAGTGGGTCATATCTATAGGGAGGCAATGGCCAATTAAAACTCGCAAAAGTTGCAAACAATCGTTTATCGAAAATTTCCCCCATACACAGAATCAAAATCCTTCTAGATTAGAGTTATAACAAAGATTCTAGCATAAATGGAAAAAGGAGGGGTACTTGTATAAAATTATGCAATATATAATCCATTAGATGATAAATGTTGTCTTGACAATGGCATATGATGTAAAAGCAAATACCAAGGGAAATAGGGGATTCCCTTCAAGTGACTTGCAAGCAGAGGGGAGGAGATGGCCAGTGGTAAGGAGCTCACCAGAGCTAGGAACGGCCGGTATGCATTCATTGCTTGTAGTGACATAGCGGATAGTGATCGCAGGGGGCTGGCCATCGGCTAGGATGGCCAGCGATGAAGCTCTTCCTACTGCTGTTGATATGAGGGAGAGGTGGCAGTGGCTTGCTGATGGAGGAGAACACAAAGAGGCATGCATGCGTAGCTAGAGTAGGTGGTGTGCGAGAGGTGCGTGCACACGGTGGTGTCGGTCTGTTAGTGCGTAGGAGGTGCACACGTGGTGGCATCAGTAGGGAGGTGCACACACATGGGATGGAGGTGCAGTAAGGAACTGGTGATGCGCAGTGGTCGCGGAGATGGTGGCACGCAGGTGCGTTGGTCTACTGCTAGCTGTGCACATGAGGTCCACGTGCGTGGGAAGGATGGCAGTGGCGGGCGACATGCATGTGAAGGAGGTAGTGGCTAGTAGTGATGGGTTCCTTTCAATGGAGGGGGACTAGAGGAAGAAAAAGATGAAGAAGATGAAGAGGAAGGTGATGAGGCATATAGATGGGGAGGGGGCTTCAGACATCGAGGAGACTTCTCGGATGTCATAACCACGCATAGATGACGTGGAAAGAGTTGTCGCGATGTTGGTGATGGTGGTGGTTGCTGCTGGTGGAGGTGAGGAACGATAATGCGTGGCCTTCAGGCACACGCTCATGGTAAGCTACACAAGCCACTGATGGCATGACAGTCAGTCACCCTGCCTGCCAGTAATGGTGTGGATTTGTGCACACAGTTAAGGCCCACGGTGGTGGAATGGAAATGAGCTTGACACCCTGCACAGTAGTGGAGTGGGGTGGAGGCCCTCTTAGCAAGGTAGGAGGTGATTTGCTCTTATAGCTGCAGGTAGTCGTTGAGGTAGGAACGACAATGGAGATGAAATGGTGGTAGTGTTGGCGACAGAGATCCAAGTTTTTCTCTCGCCATCACTTCCATCTTTAAGCTTCTGTAGCCGTTGAGAAGATAATATTTAAATAATACAAAGAAAATATATATGTGGGTTATTTATGTACAAAACCCATACGAAATACTAAATCCTATTCCTATTTAAACTATGTATGTAATGCATGCATGCAAACTAATTTATAACTAGCTAGTTAGATTCTAATGCATGCTATCATATTTACACATGAATGTAATGTATGAAATATGCATGAAAGTATATTTATAAACTAATTTACTTACATATTAGTGCATTCTATGTATATCTAGGTATAAAATTAATGTCTAGACATTTAAATGATAAATTAGTCCACTAATGTGTGCTAATCAAGTGCCCCCATTCCTAGTTTTTGCTAATCCCTAGCAAACTAAAGTAATAACCTAGCACTCCAAGTAGACATAGCCAACCCAATCAGTCTTCCCTTAGAAACATGTTAAGTTGCAGACTTTAGACTTAAGGTACCCAAGTAGAAGCCTAGTTACAGACTAGGTCGACTAAGGACAAGTGTCAGGCATAGGTTTCTTTGATCTCTAGGTTTACCCTATGGTCTATTGGTCCTAGAGTTTAAAGCATCCATGCATGTTCATTGGTCTTATTTATTTGAGGTTGGTATGATTGCCAACCTAAAAGGATTTTTTTTTTGTAATTTATATCTATATTTTTTTGTTTGATTCCTTTAAGTTTAACTTTGGATCAGCTATCAACACTGCCTGCGTTAGATTCATTGTCCCCATCATCGAACCTCGAAGGGTGCCTGGATTTTGATGCTTTGAGATAGCACCGCCCATAGCGACCCCAAGAACTCCTGGCAATCAACACTTCAACATAGTATCGCCCAAGGATTTCTTAAGCGAATTCATGCCTGTGGCAATCGGCACTTTGAGATAGGGCTGCCCATGGTACCTGAACCGTACGATGCACTTACATGCCCCATATAGGATAGGTATCCTAAGAGCCAAGCCCTGAGGAGGTGACGTGTTATCATCGCGTCATCAAGGATAGTATATACTCCACCTCTCATGTGGTAGGAACTCGTGCAATCAAATTGTAATTTCAAGCTTCTCCTAAATCAGAACTAAGAGAACCATATTTTCTTTAAGAAATTAAGGTAATCATTACTTATACATGACGAAGTGTATGTGAAGTGTGGATTCTTAGGTTACGAGGACCTGCAAACCAAAAGGAAGAAAAAGACACCAGATACTACCTAGACGTTAACTCAATCCCTAGTTTCCCTTCCTCAACCTCTTGAGGAATGGTCCACAACTTAACTCCTACTTAGGTTTTTAAGTCCACAAAGGACCCTAAGGGTCTAAAACTAGTATCTCAACTTATCTTCTGAAGTCAGACACTTAGAGTCAACTTAGTCTAACCTAATGTTTTGGTCTTACGCCTAAGAATTGTGAGGTTTAGCGAGTTAAGCTCAACGCAATTATTGTTATTATTTTTCAATAAATGGAAATGTATGCAATGTAGAATATTTTAGCTAAACACATGAATGCACTTTGTTTAAATGCTATGTATATCCCCAACTACACCCCCCCATGCCTAAAATCTGCAATGTCCCCATTGCATAGAAGGGTATTACCTAGGTAAGAGTTGGGCTGCTATTATTTTGTTGGCAGCCAAGTAGCCAAAGAATCTGCAAGTCAGGTTCAATGATCATAGAAATAAGCCCTAAAAATGAGCGTAACTGTATAGGAATAGAAAAGAGGTAACCTAGGATGTTGGCGAGTTGTTGATGAATCCCGATAGTAAAGCTCACCCAACTATGATGAGAATGAAATCTTCCCAGGTCATCGGAGGAGGTTCTAAATGATAGGCAGGAATAACGACCTCCATAATAGTAGGGGGAGGATTATAAGGATCCTCCAAAAGGAATGGGGAAGAAATAGTACAAAGATATACCCCTAGGGTGATGAACTAACCACAGAAAGCATCAATCCATACCTGGTACCCTATTACAAGAGATCTTGGTCAGTTAAGCCCACCAGTCAAAACAGTAGTGAGCATGTCTTTAAGCCAAGGATCGTTTAGGGTGTCCAAGTTTTGAGGTTGCGGGACGGCCATCAGATCTAAGATTAGTCCACTCGGCTCAGTGTCCATGCCTAACAACCTTTCCAATTCATCAATCACGTCCCTAGCATATCTGGTAATATCATAAGTATCTTCCTGCTCTTTATTAGTGATTAGTTCAGGCATGGAGTCAAAATTTTGCCACCAGACATAGGTGAATCAAAGGGTGACTCCAAATCAAATGAAGGTAGGTTGGAAGTAGCAGATTTAGGGACTAATTTATCAATCTCATCCCCAGGTACTTATTCTTTATTCAATTTCTCCCCAGAGTCTACATGTGAATCCACATAAATCTCAGAAGTTACTTCCACATTTTCCATTATTTCATCATTGATGTGCGGATCACACATGGAAAGGGATTTGAATATGGAAAACCTATCGTCATAGTTTGATTCACGAGAAAATCCATCGATCAGGTAAAATTTATAACCCAAACTCAGAATGTAAGTACCAGGCCGAACACGAGGAGGCGAATGTTTGGTTTTAAAAAATCCGTGTTTCGCTTTTATTTATTTTTGTCTTTTTTATCTTTTCTAATTTTTTTGGTATTTTTTATCAAGCAAGAGATTAGGTCGATGAAATCTAGCTAATCTATTTGCAAAATGAAAAGATAGAGATAGAGAGGGAGAGAAGAACAATCGTCTATTTATGAATAAATGTTTGTTACAAATAAGAAATCTAGCTAATCTACTTGTAAAAGTATAAGAGAGAGAGAAACAATCATGGATTTTTAATCAAATGTTTTTCTGCAAGTAAGAAAGCGGGAAAGATTACACTACGAAAGCAATAAAGATAGAAAGAGGTGAGAGAATCCCCATCGATGGTCGCTTAGAGGACGAGTCACTTTGACGTTGCCAGGAGGAAGGTGGTGAGGAGCGAGATGAATGAGGACGAACCTGGAGGATGGAGGGTAGGGCAGGTTGGTGTCACGGCAAGGATCTTCCACCCGAAAGGAGGTGAGAAGACGGCCATGGGATGTTCCAAGAATGGGGATGAGGGGAGGGAAAACTATTTGGTTTTTTACTCTAGAGGAGCATCCAGGGCATGGGACAAGCTCTCTCTAGAGCCCTGAAGGTGGTGGGAGGAAGAAAGGAAGGGATGCTTTCGAATGGAGGGGGGTAGGTCCTTTTATAGTGGAGAGACATCATCCATGGATAATTAGTGACGGTTGTAATTATCACTGAAGATTCGGCCAACTGTCACTGAAGATCTATGCCCTTCAATTCCTTTGCTAGTGCTAGCGCAGACAATTAGTAACAACTATAAGTGTCACTAAAGGCTCGCTTAACTGTCACTAAAGATCGCACCCCCACTGCTTATGCCCCACTCATGCGCATACACTCGCTTGCTGGTGCTACCTTGTGTGTCGCGTTGCACTTGTGTGTGCGTGCCTCTGCACATGCACATGTGCACCCATGCTGCATCTTCATGCACGCAGCTATGTGCTCAATTGGCTAATTGGGGCTGCTGCAGGGATTCGATCCCGCACCACTCCATTAAAAGGCCATGCCTCCACCAATGCACCAAGTTGTCCAGATGGTTGCATGGACGTCTTAAGGCACGCGGTGTAGGAGAGCTCTCAAGTGTTGGATCAAGATCCAATGGCTGAGAATTGATGATGGAGATGATGAGGGGGTGACTTTTAGTTGCTTCTGGTCGATGTTGGGTAGCCTAGATGGCACCACGTGGTGCCATCTGGGCCATCCATCTTTTATCTGTTGCAGAGGGTGCCACGATGCTCAGATCAAGATGATTCCCATGTTGCCAAACTACGATCGTCGCTCCGGATCCATCCCTATGTTGGATTTTCCATCCAAAACTCGTATGGATGTTGCATTGCCCCCTAGCTGTTGATCTTTCTCGAAATTCATATGTTGCTACAGGATTTCGATCTAGACATTTTTGGAGGCATTAGACTCCGATCGTCGTCTTGATCAGATCCGTGCAGTCGGATCGTCCATCTAAGGCCCTAAAATAAATATCCTTCCCTCCTGGCCGTAAAAAGGACATAATTAGCCTAAAATATGCATAACTACTGTAAATGCAGGATGATGCATGCTATGCATTATTTATAGCATGAAATGCAAATCTAAGCCTAGGAACACACATGAATAGGCATTTTAACCTAAATGAATGTGTCTACATCATACCGACATGCCTATCTTTTGCTAGTCCCTTGTAAAATTGAACTACATGCTATGTACAAAAATAGAATTAGCACTCAATCCTTAGGCCTAAGTTTATTAACGATACAAAATTTCAACTAAGGTCCTAAACTACGAAGACTCAACAGTACCCAGGTGTTTCCCAAAATATAGACCGCCCAAGTCCTCACCTTATTTGAAAAGGGAAGATACATTTCTTTTACTTTTTCTTCATTTCTAATATTTTTTTGGACTTTTGGACTTTGAGAGTTTGGGGATAACTTTTTATGCCTACCCGACCCACCCAAGACTCAAAAAGGATTCTAAGTGCTAAGCATCCAGTGAGAAGAGTGAAAGACTCACTAGGTGGTCGTTAAAACAGACTTCAGGTTTCTACGACCCTAGGTGACCTTGCCTAGATGTTTATCTTTTCGAATGGTAGCTTTCTCCCTACTTTCATTTATGGGGTCAACACAAGGGCGAACCCAGTGTATATCTCCCCAGTTTATTCTACTTCCTTGCATCTTCCTAAGTGTTTTGGGAATTATTGTGCATTTTTGTGAGGTGGTCTCTAGACAATCGGTCAATGGGCTATTACCCACGGCAACTTGCTAGTAATGCTCATGTAGTGAATTATGGTTTTATTTGTTCATTTGTTTATTTTTTCCTTTTTCTATGTTTTCCTATTTTTTTCTTTTTCTTTTCCTAAGTTGGTGGCTTCCCTGATATAAGATTTACCTAAAGGTAGTACGAAGAAAATGGTCTTGTGGCTGGGCTTTAGACAACTAGCCAATAGGCTGTTACCCATGACAACTTGCCAGCCATACCACCAAGATCGTTCATTAGCTACCCAATTTCCAAAGAAACTGTTGAAAAGTGAGTCAGTGCAAATAGTGTGTAGATGCTTAGGCTTAAAGTCCCCTCAAATCAGGGGGTGGGTTGATAAGTCGTACACTTATCACCCCAATTTATTGATCAATTTAAAATAGAATTACTTGGCAAGGACCGACACTAAGTCCACATTTTAGTGGACACCTGGCCTAATTATGCCCGAAGACCTGAAGAGTCTAAGTGTTTAGGTCCTCTCGTATCATTTCTTAAAGTTAATAACACGTAATGCATAAGTTGTCTTCTCCTAATTCTTTTTATTTTTTTTATGAAACTAAAAGAAATTCTACGGAGTTAACAAAATGATTTTAGGAATTAATTATCCACCCCCCCATGCCTAAATGATGCAATGTCCACATTGCAAAAATAAAGACATGAAAAGGGCGGAGTAAACATAAAATCACTTGAATTTCATGACAACCTGGTCAGCTCCACAGAGAGAAGAGATTATACACACGTGGTAAGTTTGATGCCTTTAGTTAGGCATAAAATACATACAAGGAAGAAATGGAGAATTCACAAGTGTGGGTCAGAATCAAAATCAAAAGATTAATCCGCAGACCCACCAGCAGAAGATGTCCACAGACGTGGACCAAGTTGTGGTGTAGACCCATGCCCTAGGGTCAAGTGATTCTAAGGTTCTGGACGAAAATCACCCAGAACCTAAGATTATTGTGCTTACAGGGTCGAGCCTGTGGTTTGGTGGTGTGCAACCCAAGACTAAAGTGTTTGACAACAGATTGATTAGATTCGTTAAAATTGGGTGTCCACTTATAGTTCAGCTCAGGAAGATAGTCAATTATTCTAAGCTTGGGTCGCACGTGAAAGATATCGTAGGGGTCCTAATAGAAGGTAGGTGGTTTCAGGTTAATAGGAATCCTTGTATCGAAAATCGTATTTTCCTCAGAAGTAGCTTCCTAGATTTTCATTTCCACATTTCTACCCTTTAAAATCAATGTTCTCAGGAACTCCAAATCATTGTACACGCCATCTAAAGTACCCAAGTCCAACAATTGTGACTGAATCAGGATTGACTTGGGTCTGGTGATCTTAAAAATATCATCATTCAATTCTTAGGGTGTGTTTAAGGAATGGGGCTACTGATTAAATCATCAGGATTCAAGTAGTCCAAGTTAGCCGCAACATGATCATACTTTTCAATGATTGGGCAATCAAATGGTTCATCAGATTCCTCAAGCCCGTTTGTCTCACTAAAATCATCTTCCTTATGCTCAAGTGAGATTTCACTAAGAGATTCTTCACCCTCAGAGTCAAAGAATTCATGATCCACATTTATATATGTCTCAAAATCAATTGTCATTTCCTGGTTCAAAGAGACATATTTTTCCTCACTCCCTGGCTTAGGGATCACGGGTGAATCAATCAGTTCATCCTCAATGGGTTGCTCTAGCCCAACCTGGTCATCCCCAGTCTCAGGAAATGTATCCCCCGAACAAGTGCATGAGCAGGTTCTGACATTGCCTCTCCTGAAGGGGGTTCATCTTGACATCATCCCAAGATTTGACTAGGGCAATCACAAATTTCATCCTCAACCTCAAAAATTTCCCAAGTACAAACTCACCTAGGCCCATATCCTTAACATTTTGGAGCAAATTCAGTAAAGAGCTATTCAGCTCATCAATCATTTTAATCATAGGCTCCAATGCTTCAGTGCATGGTATTGGCTGAGCTTCTAAAGATTAGATGGTGTTCCTTAAGTTATCCAACACCCTATCTTCGACCTGGTTCACCTGAACCGAATGGTTCGGTTCTGGTTTGGGTGGGTTTGGGTAAAATCTAGGGGAGTTAAGATATCGAGGTTCTTCGATCCCCCCCGATAGTAGGTCATCTGAAGTTGTTCAAAGGATGGAGGTGACCTATATTTAGTGGAATACTGGTGAGGGCAGATGTTATAATCATCATATCCTTCCAATTGTAGATCGGGTTGGTTTGATCATCAAAGGATGGAGATCTATAATCATTGTAGCTCTGGGAAAGATAGTAATCATAGTCTTGTTGTCTAGGGTTAGGCCCCGAACACTGAGGTTCGATTTCGTATCCCCAATTAAAGTTGTCTTGGCTAGGAGTCGGGATAGTCATAAGTCATAAGTGTTGGAAGGAGGGCAGGATGGGAAATGGGTGTAAGATGTGGAAGGATACATGGTAGAATAACAGGGAAATCAAAAGAGAGAAAGGAGTCCTACAATACAAGCAATCAACCCTGTCCTTAGGTGGGTTACCCTAAAAACCTACAGGCTCCCAGGACCGGTCATGAGATTATAACCAATTTGGTCTACTTTTATCCGGTCAATCCAACCAGTTAGAAAGAGGGGCTAGGGAGAAGGTTCTTGCTTTGGCTTGTGCCTCTGGCTCCTAGTGTACCCCTCAGCCAGGGTCGTTTGACACTACTCCCCTAACTAGGCATCAAATGGACAAGTAGAAGCAAATTAATAAAAAAAGAATTCAATCTGAGACCCAAAGAGTGAATCAACCCATAAGGCCAATGTCTACTCAATTTTAATTAAGCTTGGGATGATTGTGCTCTTGGAATGTGATGAGCCCTTTAGATGGGTTGTGCCCTTAATGATCAATTCAAATGTGTGTGCACGCATAGCCAGGGTTTGCAAACAAGGTTATTTGATGATGTGACTTTTAGGGTTTAAACTTGTTTAGTAGCTAGATAAGCGCCAGTTTGTCATCATTCTTATGCATTAAAACAGACCTAGCTCTTAGGTTTTACTCCGCAAATAGGTTTCTGGGCTGCATTTAGGCATTAATTAGGTTAGGCATGCATTTCACTTTTGATTGTCCTTTTAATGTGTTCTTGTGAGTGTTAGGGATATACAGATTTCCAGATCCCTAGAACCCTAGCACTTAGGAAGGCAACTAGTGAAGGAGAAGCCCAAACCAGCTGGTACTCAGCAAGATCCAGCTCACCATAGCTGGAATCCAGCTCACCTGAACTAGGGTTAGCTTAATCTAGCTCCATTTAGCTCATCTCAACTAAAGGGCAGCTCAAGAGAGCTCATCTTAGCTCACCCTTGCTCAAGTTAGCTCAGATTTAGCTCAACTTAGCTGAGTCTAGCTTATCTCAACTCCCATTAGTCCACAGGGAGCTCTGGCTAGCTCAGCTGAGTTGACTAGAGTTCACCCCTACTCAGGTCCAGCTACATCCAACTCCACTCAACTCCAGCCAGCTGAAGATGACTCCATTTCAGCCCAGGAAGCTCAAGTCCAGCTCTTGGGGATTCAGCTTAGCTCAACTCAGTTGAGCTAAGCTACCTTAGCTGCCTCAACCAACTTGATCCTCCTCGGGAGCACCAGACCTAGCTCACCTCAGCTCATTATGGTAGAAGCCAACTCACTTTAGTTTGGCTTAGTAGGTATCAAAGAACTAGCAAGCTAAGCCAACTTGAGTAGCTCAATGCCACCCTCTTCAGTAGCTGCCAGCACCAACTCAAGCTCCAGACTTCTCCTCCTCAGCTCCTCTCCTCATACCCTAGCTCACATTACCTACTCCTCTACTCCACTACTAGCTAAGCTAGCTTAGCTTAGCTGGGCTCCAGCAACCTTGGCAATCCACCACCTAAAAACCCTCCTTAGCTAACTCTACCAACTAATCCCTACCTAAGATCACCTAAGTTAGCTCCACTCTACTCCTTTTGGCACCACCACCTAGCCTACCCACTACCACCAATAAACACTACTGAATAGTGCCAAAACCACCTATAACTACCCTTGTTTTGGCACCAAAAAATTCCCTCCAAAAATCCCCCCATCCTAACCCTACACCTACCCATGTAACCCATCCTAGCCACCCACCTAAGCTCCCCTTCTAGAACCCATTTTGGTGCCAACTTCAAGGGGTGCCACCACCCATAACCACCACATAGGTAACCCTTGGGTTGGCTCCAATCACCGTTAGCCCTAGGATCACCAACTACCCCCCATATCCTATCCTAGCCATCCATTCCAAGAGCAACCTATGCCCCCCTTCCTACACTATATATACCCACCTAACTTCCCACATTTTCATCATCCTCCCTTTAGTTTAATTCCACCTAGAACCACCCATTTTCGCTGCCAAGGAGGAGTAGAGAAGAAGATTAAAGGGCCACATCACCCGCCCCCATGGTGCCTTCTTCTCCCCATTCGTTCCCTTTGTGCCATGCCAAGAAGGAGGAGGATCATCACCTTTAGGAGGACGGCTAGGCAAGGAGAAGCAAGGGTGGTGCACACCCATCATTGGAGGAGGAAAGCTAAGGTGGAAGCTTCCACCTTGGAGGACACCATTTGAAGGAGCTTTACAAGGAAGAAGTTGGAGGATTCTTTTTAAGCCCGGGAGCTACTAGGCTTGGAGCAAGAAGCCATCATCTTCTTCACCATTTCATTTAGAGGATTTGTGTTTTCATCTTCTTGCATTTCAAGTAGATCAGAAGCTTTCCTCTATGTGTTTTGTGTAGAACAAGTTCAATTCAATTCAAGTTGCCTTCTTTTAAATTCTTGTCGCATTTGTTTTTTTATCTTGATCTAGCACTTTTTCACTCCCTCTCCCTAATTACTCTAGGTCTCCACGTGCCTAAAGTGAGCTTAGGGAGAGGCCTTTCCTATCACTCTAGCAATAGTTTAGTGGATTAGGTTTAGATCACCTTTCTTTTCGTCAACAACTTTGCAAATGCTCGTTATTTCAAAACCCTAAAAAAATATAAATTAAAAAGAACAAAAGGAAAGGTGAATTTCATTCCCAAGCAAGAGACATATTTTTTGCAAACATTTGGCCTCCTTCGATGACCCTAGATACCCCACTGTCTAGGTTTATAAATTTAAGAGTTGATCGATTTTGCACATTACAATGACGTATTTAAAAACCGCATAATTTTCCGTATCACTTTTTGGTGCCGTTGCTGGGGAGGCATGGCTTTGCTTAATCTTTCTCTTGCTTAAAGTGGATCTCATCCCCTTATCTTTCTTTTCTCTTATGTGTGCAGGAACTACAGGAAGAAAGCAGGAATTTGGAAGCGAGAGCTCAAAGTTCCTTTTCTTCTCGCAATTCTAGGTTGGTTTCTTCTTTCCTGCCACACTTAGCCTAAAAGACTACCAAAATACAATAAACATGCTTTTTAGGACCTTAAAAAACCTAATTATGTGGAGTGGTGAAGTTTAAAATTCATTGTTTGCTTGTATGCTTCATTAAACACAACTCAAATTCAAGTGTTGGCATTCTATTTTTCAGGACCAAATTTCTTTCTAGACTTGAAAAATCAATTCCCGACACCACAAGCCTCTTAAAATCTTGAAATTTCATTCAAGGATTCCAAATCAAGTATGGAACATCTGTTCTAAATTTTAGATCAATTGACTTGGTATTTAAGTTTTTAAAATTAGTGGACTACAGAGGGGTCACACCCTTTATTCTTCGTATTTTGCTACTGTCCGTGAATTTTTAGAATTTTTATCCTTAGCCAATTTTTATGAAGTTTATCTTTCTGGAATCCTTGTGAAATTCTACACATCACATAAATTCATAAAAATTTTTGGAGGCCAGTAATGGTAAAGAAAGTCCAAAATACTAACATGTATCATTTCTGAACTTTGACACTAGCACAAATAAAAATTCAAAACAAATATCAAACAAATTTATAAAATCTTAAAAAAATCTTTTCTGGAATTCTTATTTGATTTTCTTCAAAGTAGTGGTGTTGTTTGACTTGTTTAGACCCCTACTTAATATAGAAAACCTAAAAGTAATTGATTGGTAGTAATTGTCTGTCTTAGGGACAAATGGATTAGGGTTTCTTTCTTTCTTTTTAGAGACCCACATTAAAAGAAGTTAACCATCACCAATGCAGCTTCTTTTTCTTTTGATTGTGGAGTTTCAAACTTGTTTGAAAATTTAAAAAGAGAAACCCTAAACTACATTGAATTAAATCATATCCTAAAAGATAGAAATATATAAGAATGTGTGACAACTTGCTTTTCATTGGAACCACTTTCCAGTTCCTACACACACACTAAAAATTGAAATAACAGGGCAACAATCCAATCAACACCCTCCACATTCCGTGTGCACTTTAGTATCCTAGACCTAACTAAAATTCGTAGCAACTTGACCACTAAGGTTTCATCAACTTAGGCTTGCTATATAGGTCTTAAGTTTTCTCTTGTTAATACCAATTATGTCATCTAAATCTGGTGTTCAGGTTGAGGGCCATGTCAAACAACCAGGCACAGGTTTGTACAAGCACCTGGGGATTTTTCTGCAAAACGCTTGGGCCCAAACCTCCCCTTAAGAAACTTGGCTAGATTTGTTGATATAACGGGTATTCATTGTTGATTACTTACTTCCTAAGTAGACCAAGTCTTAGGTTAATTTCTAGGGAGTCACAATTAAGTTAGGTATAGATTTTGATTACTTATGTGCACACTTCTCTCATCTCCATCTCTTCTCCTCCCCTCTCGTTCATCCATTTTATGCACGGGCGACACTCTCAAAATCTACATTTGGAATGACCATTTGATTTCGCCCCTGTGCAAAAAGATCACTTTTTCTGTCTTCTTCTTCTTCTAAAATTATGGAAAATCAACAAAATCAGTCCACTAACCCTTCCACTTCCACCTCTAATCCCATCTCTAACCCCACTACTAACCCTAATTCCAACCCTTCCACCTATAACCCACCCACCTTTGACTTCCCGCACTTGGAGCTCCGTAATGCTGATTTACCTTAATCACAACATTAAGCCCCCTGCCTCAATCACTACACCCTTGCACGCGCAACTGTGCACTCAATTGGCCAATTGGGGGGCTGCAAGGATTCGAACTCACACCCCTCTGTTGAAAGCCCACAGCTCCACCATTGCACAAAGTTGTCCAGATGGTCACTCAGACGTCTTAAGGTGCACGGTGGAGGAGAGCTCTCAGCCATTGGATCAAGAACCAATGGCTGAGAATTGATGATGAAGATGATGAGCGAACACCTTCCAGTTGCTGCTAGCTAGTGTTGGGTGGCCTGGATGGTGCCACATGGCATCATTTGGGTTGTCCATCTTCTGTTCATTACAAAGGGTGCCATGGTGCTTAGATCGAGATGATTCTCACGTTGCCGGATTTCGATCGTTGCTTCGGATCCATCCGTACGGTCAGATTTTCCATCCAAAACCCATATGGATGTCGCATTACCCCCTGGCTATTGATCTTCCTTGATCTTCATATGATGCTATGGGCTTGGAATCTAGACATTTTTCGAGGCGTTAGACTCTGCTCATTGTCTTGATCAGATCCGTATAGTTGGATCATCCATCTGAGACCCTGAAATAAATCTCCTTCCCTCCTGGCCATAAAAAGGACGTAATTAACCTAAAATATACACAACTACTTTAAATGTAGGATGATGCATGCTATGCAATATTTATAATATGAAATGCAAATCTAAGCCTAGGAACATTCATGAATAGGCATTTTAACCAAAATGAATGTACCTACATCAATCATAATGAGGAAGAATGTCAACAATGGGTGTGCTAATGAGACCTATTGTTTACAGTGCGAGATCAATGTTTAAAATTATTGCGTTGTAGTATAGTTGAAATCTTGTGAAAAATAGATAAAATTTATACTCAAAAAGCCTGAGGTCGTACACTGGAAACAAGTAGGAATTCAATTCTCAAGATTGCAATTTTAAATAATAGTGGTAAGAAATTATAATCAGTAATTGACTCAAAATAATGTAGTAATGATATCAAGTGTCAAATTGCAAACAGAATGGAGTAAAATGGTAATTTGAATCACCAATTACTCCCTACAATAATAGCAAGTGGAACTTAATAATTATGCAGAAGTAAACTCAAATCAGATGTCTGATTGAATGATCAGACGTCCTAAACATCTGATGAACAGTGATCTCTCTTCTGACTTGCTTCTTCTTCTCTTTCTTTGTGCTTGCGGCTCTTCTTCTTTTCCTTTCTTTCTCTGCTTACCTTCTTTTTCTTCTTTGCTTCTGCCTTTGGTTTTCTTCTTCTTCTTCCTTTGGTTTCTATCTCTTGTTCTCTTCTCTTCTTTCATGGTCTAGGCCATCTTCCTTCTCCTTTTCTTCTCTTCTCTTCTTCAAGTAGAGGGGGAAAGGGTCTCCAGGTTTGGCTAAGTGTCAGCCACTTCTCCAGAGAGCAAAAACCCCCTAACCTTCATGCTCTCTCTCTCTTTCTCTCCATAAATGGTTTCCAGACTTGGCACAAGTTCAATTTATGCAGCCTCGGTGCTTCCAAATCTCATGATGTGGGACTATCCGGCCCCCGTTCATCGCACACATAGCCACAGTGAAGATGGCTCGAATTGTATCATGGCTATGGTACTTCCTTCAAATTAAGAACCTGGGAACCTACAGCTGTTGAATCAGCACCGTCTGAGCATGTCGCCTGGAGCTGCAGGTGAAGAACAAGCTTTGAAGCTTGCTTTGGAGCTGTGCGTCAGTGGCGGAGGGGGGCTGGTGACTGAAATCATTAGCAAAGCTTTTCGACTGCATTAGAAAGCTCAGGGAATATCATAGGACCACAACGAGTGTAACGGAGGTGGTTTCATGGCATGTGCATGTGTGATGGGTGCTGGTTGAAGTGTAAAATGAAGGTGGACGTGGTTTTGTTTGGTGGAGGGTTTGGGCGAGTAATCCGCTCAATTTCTTGAGGGCTTTTACTCGCATTGATATAGCAGAAGTGTGGGATGTGGTAGCAGCGAGTTTGAGCATGTGTGGTTGTTGCTATGGCTCGCTGAAGGTTTGCCGGCAAGATGGAAGATGGAGTCGTGGAGGCATTGGAGAGGTTGAAGTGGAGCATTGGAGGTACTGGCATGACATATAAATGCTAAGGAGTCGATTGTGGTATGTAGCGGACGATGGGGGGTGGAGATGGTACCGGTTGCGATATGGCCAACGTCGGAGACGAAGCTGGCTGCAATAGGGGTTGGACGGCGAGGATGAAGGGGATAGGGACACCGGTTGGTACTGCTCGACGTGGAGGATTGCAGGGAATGAGGATCTGCCATCAGTATTGCAGTCATATGAAGAGGAGAGGCAGGGAGAGTTGCTGGAGCACGAGGAGCCTTTCGGCTTGATTAAGAGGGAAGAATTTAGGGTAAATCTGGTCGAAATCGAGCTTGGGAAGTCTGTTATGCCCTAAGGGTTCATTTATAGGTCATCAGAAGGTGAACAGAGCATGAGAATCAATCTCTCAAGCTTGGAAAGCTTCGCTGGAGATAGAAACAAAAATTTCAATTGATTCGCATGGCACTTTTGGTAAGACTTGGTGCCTAAGATGTGGCTCAAATGGAAAGCGACCTCATCAAGAATCTGAGAATCTATTTTGGGTTTGATTGATTTAGAATCGAGCATGAAATTCTCACTCGATCTCAACGGTGAAGCTCAGGGTTGCCTTTAATGGTGCCAGGGACCATTTTGCGAAGATGATGAAGAAGTTGGGTGGCTACTTGCAGGGAATTTTGAAAGTTAAGGGCATGGTTGTGAAATAAAATGTCAGATAGGATCAAATTGCAAACTAGGTCATGATCTCAGATTGAGTCCAAATTTTTGTAGAAACCTAATTGGGACCTAAGGAATCCAATGGTGAAGTTGGATTTTGGTTCTGACCTCGTCTGACTGGGTAATTTATGTAAAAACCCAAATTAGGGCAAATGCTAGTCTAAGACTCTGTTTTGGGTTAGGATGGGTTCGTATGGTCAAATTGAAGGTGCCAAACCCTAGAGAATATTTTTATATGAATTTTAGAAGATTTAGGTGAATTTTATCTAGACCAAAACCTCTGCTAATTAAGCAGGTCTGGTTTTAGGGTTTCAAAATTCATTTAAATCTCAAAAGACGTGAAAACCCTTTTTTGTCTGCTCTATCCCACTTGTTAGCCTTTTAGGATCATTTGACCCTTAATTAACTCATGAGAAAACCTATAGTTATTCTACATTCATGATATGATGGTAAAATTATAGTTTTAACCTTGGTTTCTTATCTTTCCCTCTGAATGATTATGCAATGACTTAGGGTTCTCTAGCGGTTATGTAGGAGCATTTAATGACTTAATTAGATCAAATTAAGCCAGTTATGGCTCATGATGGTGTTCCCATCATACCCCCATTCCTAACTTTTGATAGTCCTTTAGCAAAATCTCAAGGAATTTAACTCAAATTCTAGACCACATGCCTTTTTATGCTTAGATGTGTGCTTTCTTTTCTAGATTAGGTTAGAATGTCGATAGTAGGCCTAGATGTACTCAAGTACTAAACAAGATCCGGACCTGACCAGCTCTAGCCTCAGTTCGCCGCGAAGGTTTCTAAGGCTCACAAGAACTAACCTAAGGTACATTGAACTCTATGGTTAAAGCACCCGTGCTTGTAACATGTTTTAGGTAAGGTTTAATTTGCAGTGCATTTTTGTTAGAGAGACAAAAGAATTTTTTTGTTTCTGGAGAGTTGTCTCTCTCTTTTCTTTCTTATTTTTAGCTTCGGATTGGCTTTACAATACGATCTGTATCGGATTCCTTTCTCCCACCATCGATCCTCGTAGGGTCCTTAGCAATCGATGCTTCGAGATAGCATTGCCCATGGCAACCCCCAGAACCCTGGCTTTCGAGAGTTTGAGATAATCCCGCCCATGGTGTTCTGTAGCTAAATCCAGACCCTAGTAATCAACATTTCGTGATAATGCCGCCCATGGCATCTGAACCAGCACAAGGTGCTTACATGCCCCTGGTAGGATATTTAGATATCTTAGGAGGTAAGCACCGAGGAGACGGAATGTTATTGCGCATCTTTGAGGGGAATTTCACCCCTCTCCACGTCGGGAACTCTTGCAAACCAACTTGTGTTGATCAGCTGCTCCTAATCTAGGAAGCTTTTTCTCTGAATAGATTTAATGTATTTGCATGATTTTGATAATTAAGCATACTGAACCAAACTGTGTGTGGATTAGGGTGCGTAGGTTACCAAGTCCTGTAAACCAAAGGTCAGTTAACAAAGCTAAATAATCCCTAAGCTTTAGACCTAATACTTAAGCTTTCATTTTCCTCAACCTCTTGAGGACTATCCAGATCTTAATGAAAACTTGAATTTTTAAGCCTAAAATCACAGTCCAAGAGGCCTAAGATCAGCATTCATACTAATCTCCTTTTGTCTCTTAGCACTTTTTATCCTTCTTTTCCTTCCTTTTTGATTTGGTCTAGAACTAAGTAGATTCCTTAATCTTTTACTAATGACTATCTCCATTTCTTTTTAAAATTGTGCTCTTTTTGACATTTATATCGCCTCCTCTTTTTCCTCCTAAAAAATGATCTGCAATTGATTGACTCAAAATTTTCTCCTTTCTCCGTTTTTTGTTCTTTTTCAGTTTTTTTACTTTTTTGGTTTTTGGAATATGTAATATTTTTGATGAAACCCTTTCTTGTGAAGTAATTCTAACAACGTTTTGCACTTTAATACACCCCCATTAAAACAGGTTTTGGATGGGTGGACTGGTCGAGGTGACTGTAGCAGACGATTTCGAGCTTGAGTATAGGTACCAAAGGTGGAGTTAGTTATTCTAATGGATGAACCCTAAAGTCAATATGACTTCAGCATAAGATGTGTTAAGAAGGGTTTTAGGTTTTTCAAAAAGATGATGGGTTGCCTCCCTTTTAAGCACTGAGCTTAACGCCATCAGCCGGGCACAATAGTCTTAGAGAAATGTGATTGTCTTCATGAATGATATGATCATGATGGATGAGAAATGGATGGCCACAGATAAGTATCAAAGCATGGTGGAGAGTCATTCCAAAATGTCTCAGATATAAGTTAGGTTGATTTATTTCTGGATGATCTTTCTTGAGTTTTTATGGAGGGAACATTTGGAAGGTATAGTGATCATGGGATTTTGTAGTTGGGTTATGATGATTCCAAGGCTAATTAGAAATGGGTCTAGTTAGTGTACCCCAGATGTGTGGTTTCTCTAGTGCTCTATGACTTATTAAATCGACACCTGATGAGTTATTTTGATTCTTTAGATTATCTCCTTGAGAAATGACAAATAGATTGGGTCTTCAAATGAATTTTCCCTATAATCATCATCCCAATTAAAAGTGAATGCTTGGAGAGTGCCTTTTAAACATAAAGCTTGAAGTTTGTAAAGGATTCATATTCTGGGTGAAGGTCACTCTCAGTATCGTCCAATCTTGATTCCTGGTGGTCCTCAAAATAAAAAGTCTCCATATCCATCGACTCTAAATCTGGTCTGTCACTTTGTTTTCTGGTTTGTCACTATGTTTTCTAGTCAATCACTATGTTTCTCGACATTTCTTTGTATATCCTCAAGTTCAAAGGTGAAAGCCTCCACTGTACTCATGTCATTATGCTTGATTAGATCATCATCTAGGATGTGAAGGGTTTCTAATTCAGGTTCTAGGTTTTCTATTAAGGATATGGGCATGAGGTCTTGTATAAAGCCTAGTTCTTCTATTAAGCATTTTCCTTTTATTGCCTCAAAAATATTAATTCAGTATGTTGATCTCTTGAGGTAATTGTCATATGCCTTGATTCACAATTGATAATGGCTCTTGCTGTGACTAAGAATGGTCTTCCCAAAATCACAGGCATATCCGACACCAGTTGTAGTGTCCCCATGTCAAGAATTAGGAAATTTGATATCTAGATGAAATCCTTAACTTTAATTACCACATCCTCTATCAACCCAATTGGTGCGATTCGGGTTCGGTTAGCTTGTTGCAAAGTGACATGAGCAGGTTTTAGCTATCCAATCTATAATTTTTCAAATAGGTTGGTAGGGATGAGGTTGACTGAGGCATCCAAGTCTAGTATAGCTCGCTTGAAGTTTGTATCACTGATATTGCAAGGAATTAGAGGGGTGCCTGGATCAGATTTCTTAGGGGGTTGACTATTTTGGATTATGGCACTTATACTTCCTAACAGCACTACCTTTCCTAGTGTTTGTTCTTTCATCTCTATTCTTAGTAAGTCAGGTGAGTTTGGGTTGAGAGTGAGGATATCAAGTAGTGGAATAGTGACTTGTGCATTCCTCAAAGGTCCCATTATATCAATTTCTGGCAATCCTTTAGTGTGGAGGTGAGATATGAGCTAGGATAAGGGAATAGATTGGCTATCTTTAACGATGTGTTTCATAATATTGATCATAGCACAATCATGGTGGGGAGGTGGATGGGGAAAAGTTGGACCTTGCTATTACTGTGGGGGTGGTGTTGGGTAAGTCATGGTGTGTTTTGGCTCAGTTGAGGTGGATGGAGAAAATACGTAGGTATGAGTCGCTAGACCAGGTTGGGTGTAACATGTTTGACCTTGGATTTGGTTTACAATGTGTTTTTGGGTCAACATGTTATTAGGATTTGGCAGAGGTTGGGAAGGAAGTGTGCCAAGCTGGCTAGAGCTTGCCAGCTGAATCACTTCATTACGAACTTCAGTGATGTCTTCTTTGTGCTATTTTTGCATGTCACCCAAGGTTTGAAGAATCAAAGATGTATGATCTTCCTTAGGTGGTATAGAATGGAAATTTTAGGTGGTCCATGGTTGGGTTGGCTGATAAAGATGCAGAGCCTGTGGTCGGGGTTGAAATTGAGGTCTTGGATTTGGGTTATTTTTCGACAACGAAAAGTTAGGACGATTACACCATCTACAGTTGTAGTTGGAGAAAGGATTATTCTAGATGGCGTGAAGATCCTCGCACGTTTCAAGAGCTCCGAGATAATCAGGGTACGGGGGTTTAGAGTTCCCCCAACTAAGGTGGGCTGACCTGGAGTTGCCGCCGAAGCCATAATCAGACAGAGGTGGGTATGCATCCATCCCTGGGGAGTGGAAGATGTTGTGTGCAACCTCCCTTCCCACGGGTGGGTGCACATATGTGCTTTGAGGTGCAGAGGTGGATTTATGTAGATGACTAGTGATGTCGTCCACCTTTTTCTTGATAATGGAGACCTTGTCCAATTGACTAGCTACCAACTCCAAATCAACGAATGCAGAAAGGCATTAGGATTCATGTACCCCCAATTATTTACCGATGCACAGGTGGACATTCGATCATATGCACCCAATGACTCATTGTTTAGGGAGTTCTCGCACATGCTTTTGAGAATTTCCTAGATCGTGTCTTCATGTTGACCCATGATGCTACCACCACAAGTTGCATTAACAAAGAAATTGATATCTTCATGGAGTCCGTGGTAAAAGGATTGGACTTGTTCCCACTTCAGAACTCCGTGATGGGGGCACTTACGCATGAGATCTAGAAAGCGATCCCATGCTTTGTGTAGAGATTCTCCCATTCCTCGGGAGAAGTGCCTGATTTGGTGCTGCAACGTGTTGGTATGACCAATGGGGTAGAAGTTTTATAGGAAGGTGGCTTGAATTTCTCCCCATATTTTTATCCTGTGTGGCTGAGTCTGAAACTAGTGAGCGGCTTTGTCAGCTAGGGAGAATGAGAAGAGCTTTATGAGTAATCCATTCTGATTCTGTACATCTGCCCTAAAGGTGTGGGCCAGATGTTTTAGGTTTTTGATGTGCTGGAAAGGATCCTCGGAGTTCAAGCCATGAAATTTTGGGGTCATATGAAGCATGCTAGGCTTGAGATCTACCTCAGGTCCTCCTACAAGAATATTGAATCGAGGTTCGATCTCCACCACTGTGGGATTATAGTGATCTCGCATTTGAGGATGCAACGGTGGGTTGATGATGGCATTGATTAAATTTTGGAAATCATTGAATTGTTGCTCAAGATTAGGTCGTTCTTCTTGGTGATCCATAGTTGATGAAGGGGAAGTAGGTTCTAAATCAGAGGATATGTAAATGTGATCAGGTTGTTGCACAAACATGGAAGTCAAGGCTTGACCTTGATGAGAGTGAATATCTAATAGAGGCCTCAAGGATGGTCTTAAGGACCTCCTCCCAAACATGCACCGATGGATTAGATGAGAGATAGAATGTGATGGACCCAATCAAGACACCCAAAAATCTTGGATGACTATAGAGGTTAGGGGGTGGATGATACCCCTTAGTCAGAAAGCCGTCCTCCTGAGAATTACCTGGGTAGCTAGAGAGGGAGAGTCCCGCAAAGACCCCTACACCGTAGAGCACCCCCACGAGTTACAGTGTTTCCCCCACCCAACCTCTTTTTTCATTGATGATTCAGGTAGACCAGAATGGGGACTTGACCTCTTAAGTCTATCAGTTTTAAGTTAATAGCAAGGGTGCTTATGATTTCAATTGAACTTTAAGATGTTTTTTGTGTAAAGTGACCTAATTTTAAGATTGGTTAACCAAACAAGGTGGGTCCACTTCACTTGTATTATCTTTTGAGAAATTTAGGTCCCTCTTTTAGTGTTCAAATGAATTTAAGAGCCTGATTTTACGATTTTTCTTGAATAGATCTATTCAATCAAGGCTTAGGCACACATTATTTGGGAAGATTAATTCTTGATAAAGCAAGTGTGTCGCTAAAACCCTAAACTAGAATCCTTAATTGGCTCTGATTGGTCCAATTTAATTTATCCAAATGTGGTACCTAGGGCTTCAAGTAAGAATATGATAGCCCTAGATTCCTTAAACTTTAAGTAGGTGCACAAATCAGGGTTTGGATGTTGTCTAAATAGAATGTATCAAATCAGGCAACTTGATGATTAATCTAAGAATATAATGCAAGTAGCCCTAATTGAATTCTTCCTTTTTTTTTTGCTTTTTAGAATCAAGGGCTTAGATGGTGAAAGGAGTTTACCTGCCCCTGGAGTGGCTGATGTGTGGCTAATCTTCCTTTAATGAGTCCCTAAAATAGATCACAATCAAAAGAGATGTAGCAAGTTAATACCAAATTTGATATTGCAGTCAAGAGATCAAAATTGCGCATTGCACTCTAGCAACGGCACCAAAATGCTTATAGCACGAGATCGATGTTTAAAATTGTTGCATTGTAGTATAGTTGAAATCTCACAAAAAATAGATAAAATTTATACTCA
This sequence comes from Thalassia testudinum, assembly GCA_037157565.1. NCBI lineage: Eukaryota > Viridiplantae > Streptophyta > Magnoliopsida > Alismatales > Hydrocharitaceae > Thalassia > Thalassia testudinum. The sequence continues at coordinate 217,063,284 of JAZHRO010000031.1, read as the reverse complement.
AAAAGTTTAAGGTCGTTTGCTGGGAGCAAGTAGGAATTCAATTCTAAAGATTGCAATTTTAAGCAAAAGAGATACGAAATTATAATCAGGAATTGACTTTGAATAATGTAGCAATGATATCAAGTGTCAAATTGAAAAAGAATGGAGTAAAATGGTGATTTGAATCACCAATTACTCCCTATAGTAGTAGCAAGTGGAACTCAATAACTATGCAGAAATAAACTCAAATCAGACATCTAATTGAATGATCAGACATCTTCAACGTATGAAGAACAGTGATCACTCTTCTGATTTGCTTCTTCTTCTCTTTCTCTGTGCTTGCGGCTCTTCTTCTTTTCCTTTCTTTCTCTACTTACCATCTTTTTCTTCTTTGCTTCTACCATTGATTTTCTTCTTCTTCCTTCCTTTGGTTTCTATCTCTTCTTCTCTTCTCTTCTCTCACGGTCTAGGACATCTTCCTTCTCCTTCCTTTCTTCTCTTCCCTTCTTCATGCAAAGGGGGAAAGGGTCTTCAGATTTGGCTAAGTGTCAGCCACTTCTCCAGAGAGAAAAAACCCCCTAACCCCCATGCTCTCTCTCTTTCTCTCTCTGGGTCACACACTCCCAGGGCCTTCCACAGTGCCAAGTATTCAGGTATTCGGATCAAGTGCGCACCTGGGTCGAAACTCACCGGTAGTGGGTAGTGAGCAACGAGTGAGGCATGGGTGGGTCAAGTGATAGGTGTGAGAAGGGACCTCACCCCTTGTGTCTGAGGTGATAAGCCCTAGGCATAAATTCAATTTATGCAGCCTCGGTACTTCCAAATCTCACGATGTGGGACTATCCGTCCCCCACTCCTCGTGCAGATAGCCACAGTGAAGATGGCTCAGATTTGGTCATGGCTGTGCTACTTCCTTCCAATTGAGAACTTGGAAACCTACAGCTACTGAATCTGCATCGTCTAAGCAAGTCGCCTAGAGCTGTAGGTGAAGAACAAGCTTTGAAGCTAACTTCGGAGCTGTGCATCAATGGCGGAGGGGGGCTAGTACCTGAAATCAGTAGCAAAGCCTTTCTACCACGTCAGAAAGCTTAGGGAGTATCGTCGGACCACGGCGAGTGTAGCGGGGGTGGTTTCGTGGTGTGTGCTTGTGTGATGAGTGTTGGCAGAAGCGAAAAATGAAGGTGGAGGTGGTTGTGTTCAGTGGAGGGTTTGGGCGAGTAATCCTCTCAATTTTTTAAGGGGTTTTACTCGTGTAAATATGACGGAAGTGTGGGATTTGGTAGTAGTGAGTTTGGGCATGCGTGTTGGCTAGTAAGGCTCGCTCGAGGTCCACCAGCAAGATGGAAGATGGAGTCATGGAGGGCGTCGAAGTGGTCGAAGCGGAGTGTCGGAGGTACTAGCGTGAGATATAGAAGCTAAGGAGTCGATTGAGGTATGTAGCAAATGATGGGGAGTGGAGATGACGGCAGTTGCGGTATGGCTGGCACCGAAGATGAAGTTGGCTCTGGTAGGGGCTGGATGGTGAGGATGAAGGGGATAGGGAGGCTGACTAGTACAGCTCGACTTGGAAGAAGGCAAGGAAGGGGGATCTACCTCTGGTATTGCGGTCAGTTGACGACGAGAGGCAAGGAGAGTCGTTGGAGCTCAAGGAGCCTTCCAGCCAGATTAGGAGGGAAGAATTTAGGTTAGATTCGATCAAAATTGAGCTTCGGAAGAACGTTGCGCCCCAAGGGTTCTTTTATAGGTCATCAGAAGGTGAACGGAGCTTGAGAATCAAGATCTCAAGCTTGGAAAGCTTCGCCGAAGATAGAAACCCAAATTTCAATTGATTCGCATGGCACTTTGGGCAAGACTTTGAGCCCAAGATGTGGCACAAATGGAAGGCAACTTCGTCAAGAATCTGAGTATCTATTTTGGGATTGATTGATTGAGAATCGAACGAGAAATTCTCGCTTTCTCTCAATGGAGATGCTTAGGGTTGCCTTTAATGGTTCCAGGGACATTTTTGCAAAGACGATGAAGAAGTTGGGGGGCTACTTGTAAGGAATTTTGAAAGTTAAGGGTATGGTTGTGAAATAAAAGATCAGGCAGGAACAAATTGCAAACTAGATCAAGATGATCTTGGATTGGGTCTAAATTTTGGTACAAACCTAATTTGGACCTAAAATATTCAATGGTGAAGTTCGATTTTGGTTTTGACCTCGTTTGTTTGGGTAATTTATGCAAAAATCTAAATTAGGGCAAATGTTAGTCTAAGACTTTATTTTGGGTCAAAATGGGTTCTGATGGTCAAATTGAAGGTACTAAACCTTAGAGAATAGTTTTCTACGAATTTTATCTTGGCCATAAGCTCTGTTAATTAAGGAGGTCTACTTTTAGTGTTTCAGAAGTCATTTAATTATCAAAACACACGAAAAACCTTTTCTGTCTGTTCTGACCCACTTGTTAGCCTTTCAGGATCATTTGACCCTTAATTAACCCCTGAGAAAACCTGTTGTTATTCTGCATTCATGATATGATGGAAAAATTAAAGTTTTAACCTTAGTTTCTTATCTTTCCCTCAGAATGATTATGTAGTGACTTAGGGTTCTCTCGCAGTTATGTAGGAGCATTTAATGATTTAATCAAATCAAATTGAGCAAGTTATGGCTCATGATGGTGTTCCCATCACCTGCTTTGGTCAAATTTGTGACATCCTCATGGGCTAATTCATCAAATAAGACATAATCACCCTTAGTGTCACTCCAAATCCTAATTGCAGGTTCCTCACATAATTCATTATTCTCCTCATCATCCAATTAAACATGTACCCAAGGTCTAGAATAATCTAAAATCTTTGCAGATCCACAAGGGCATTCTATCTGGGGTAAAAGGATCACACTGGTAACATCAGACTCCTCAAATAGATGAATTTCTTCAGGATTAGGTTCCCTAAGGGTGGGTTTAACTTCCATTAATTGATCATCATCAAAAGGGAGGGTAGGATTAACAACTTAACTTTGACTCACTTCATCAAATGCCACGAAAATACTATCGTATGGGTCAAGGTCTTCCAATGGTACCATCATTCCCTTCTTTTGACTCCAATATAGCTCATCTGGGCACGGAACCTCAATGTCATCGTCAGGTTGTGATCGCGCAAGTTTCACATGTTAAAAATTGAGGTTACGAGTAACCCATCGCCGTAGTTGCAAAACACATCAATCAGATAAAATTTATATCGAAACTCCAATGGAGTCCCAGGTCGAACACAAGGAGCCGACATTTACTTTAAGTGAAAACTGTACTTCGATTTATTTCCTTTTTGTATTTTAGGGTTTTCATATTCTTTTTGTGTTTTTGAAATAAAAGACAAGTAGAATGAATCAAAAGATAGAAATGGAACAAATATGATATATACATCAATCCAATGTCGATTGCAATGAATTATAAAAGCATAAAAAGAGACCGAGGTGAGTGGAAATCTCCCGAATCGGCTGTTTGGCAAGACGACGGTGCCTGGTGGAAGGTTGGACGAAGGAGGTGATGGCGGGACGACGAAGGTGAGATGCAGGGGGACATCGTGTTGAGGAAAGATTTGGCGTGGCTTCGGAAAGGAGGTGAGAAGATGGAGATGATCTGGAATGGAGGTAGGAGGACAGCACCAAGGTGACCTATAAAGGGGGATGGGAAGTTGGAGGAATATTTGGTGGGGCAGAGGGTCACTACATTAATAGGTGCCTTGGGAGCTTGAGAACAAGCTCTAATGGAGTGTTGGTGGGCTTTCTAAACCTTGGGAGTAGGTGGGAGTAGAGTAGGTAGAGATGGCTTGGAAGGGAGGGGGTGTAGGTCCTTTTATAGTGGAGGAGAAGAGGCAAAAATAAGTATGGGACCATTAGTGACATCCAGACTATCGTTGGAAGCGTTGCTGTAGAAAGCTCATGGCCGCTTATGCTCGCTCACGCCCAAAGTTGGCTTTGCTGGTACGCGAAGAATTTGTGACAGCTGTAAGTGTCGCTGTAAGTCTAGCTCATGCATCGTTGTAGGTCCAGCTCACGCATAGCTAGCGCTGCGCTCCCCCTCCTTGCGGCGCACGCATGCCCACACGCTGGTGCTACATTGTGCGCATACGCTCATGCCCGCCTGCACTCACCTGTGCTGCTGCTCACGTGCGTGCTACGTGGGTGCACTGGGCAGCTTGGGCTGCACCACATGGCATAGTCTAGGCTATCCATCTTCTTCTTATTGTAGGGGCTGCTACAGAGGTCGAATTGAGTCGATTTTCATGCAGTTGGCTACGATCGTCGACGCGAATCCATCCATTTGGTCAAATTTGTCATTTAAAGCTCTGAATTATGTCTCCTTGTCCCTTGGCTATTGATCTTCCTTGGACTGCATATGGTGGTATGGGACTCCGATCGAGGCAATTTCAGAGGCGTTGGACTCTGATCGTCATCTTGATCAGATCTGTACAGTCGGATCGTCAATTCGAGGCACTGAAATAAATATCCTTCTCTCCTAACCACAAAAAGGACATGATTAACCTAAATTATATACGACTACTCTAAATACAGAATGATGCATGCTGTGTAATATTTATTACATGAAATGCAAATCTAAGCCAGGAACATGCATGAATAGGCATTTTACCCTCAATAAATGTGTTTACATCATACCTCCATGCCTATCTTTTGCTAATCCCTAGAAAAATTAAACTATATGCTATATATAAATGCAGAATTAGGATTAGATCGCTTAGGCCTAAGTCATTTATTAACAATAGAAAATTTTAACTAAGGTCCTAAACTACGAAGACTCAACAATACCCAAGTGTCTGCTAGAATGCAAACCGCCAAAGTTCTTGCCTTATTTGAGAAGGGAAGATGCATATTTTTTATTTTTCTTCTCTTCTAATTTTTTTTTACTTTTGGAGTTTGAGAGTTTCGGGATAAGTTTTTATGGATACCCGACCCGCCCAAGACTCAAGGGACTCTAAGTACTAAGCATTTTTGTGAAGAAGTGATAGACTCACAAAATGGCCGTTAAGATGGACTTTGGGTTTCTACCAACTTGCCAGCCATACTCGTGTGGTGAAGTGTGGTTTTATTATTTTCTTTTTTTTACTTTCTCCATTTTCAATTTTTTTTTCTTTTCTTTTTGAGTGCTTCCCTTTTTTTTCTTTTTATTTTTTTTAATTTGGTGGCTTCCCTGATCTAAGATTTACCAAAAGGCAGTACAACGAAAATGGCCTTGCGGCTGAGCTCTGGATGACTAGCCGAAGAGCTGTTACCACTGACAACTTGCTAGCCATGCCTCCCAAGTTGGTTCATTAGCTACCCAATTTCCGTAAAAACCACCAGAAAGTAAGTTAGTGCGAATAGTGTGTAAATGCTTAGCCTTAAAATCCCCCCAAATTAGAGGGTGGGTTGATAAGTTACATACTTATCATCCTAATTTATTAGCCAAAATAAAAATGAATTTGCATTAGTGAGGACTCGAGACTAAGTCCACATTCGAGTGGACGCCTGGGCTAATTAGGCCTAAAGACCTGAAGAGTATAAGTGTTTAGGTCCTCTTGTATCATTTCCTAAAGTTAATAACTTCCAAATACCTAAATTCTCTTTTCCTAATTTCTTTCTCTTTTTTTTATTTTATAAGGAACTTGAAGAAATTCTACAGAGTTAACATAATTATTTCAGGAATTCATTATCCACCCCCCCATGCCTAAACGATACAATGTCCTAATTATAAAAATGAAGACATGAAAAGGATGGAATAAACAAAATAACACCTGAGTGTCATGAAAATCTAGTCAGCTCCATAGATAGAAGAGTGTATACACACGTGCTAACTTTAATGCCTTCAGCTAGGCATAACATACATACAAAGAGAAAATTGAGAATTCACAAGTGTAGGTCAGAATCAAAATAATAATATTGATCCTCAAACCCGCCAACAGAATATGTCCACAGATGTGGACTAGATTATGGTGTAGACCAATGCCCCAGGGTCGAGTGGTTATCAGATTCTAGATGAAAATCCATTCAGAACCGAAGGTTGTTAAGCTTGCAGGGTCGGGCCTATGATTTAGTGGTATGCAACCCAAGACCAAAGTGTTGGATGACAGGTAAAGATGGTTCAATAGGTGTGGTTGTCCACCTAACATCTACCTTGCAGAAATAATCAGTTATTCCAGGCTTGGGTCACACGTGAAAGATATCATAAGGGTTCATATAGAAGATAGGTGGTTTCAGGTCAATAGGTACCCTTATATCTAAACTTGTTTTTCCCTCAAAATTAACCTCCCAAATTTTCATTTCAACATTCCTATCCTCCAACATCAAGTGCTCAGGTTCTGGGACCTCTAGCATATCATTCACCCCATAAGATTCTCCCATGTCCAAAAATTGTGGCAGAGTCAAGCTTGACTTGGGTACAAATATTTCCAAATCAAAATCAAGACCTTTGGGGTGGTTGAGGAATGGGCCTATTGATTGAATTTTCTAGTAAATGAGGATTCGAATCCTCCAAGTTAGCCCCAGCCGAACCCAAATCTTCAATAATTGGGCTATCAACTAGTTCGTCAGATTCCTCAAGTGCACTTGTCTCACTAAAATCCTCTTCCTTAAGTTCAAGTGAGACTTCACTACAAGATTCTTCACCCTCAGAGTCAAAGAATCCATGATCCTCATTTATATATGTCTAAAAATCATATGTCATTTCATGGTCCGTGGAGACATATTTTTCCTCTCTCCTTAGCTCAGGGATCTCGGGTGAATCAATTGGTTTATCGTCAATGGGTTGCTCTAGCCCAACCTGGTCATCTCCGATCTCAGAAAATGTATCCCCCCCCACTAGGCACCTTGGCAGGTTCAGACATTGGCTCTCTTGAAGGGGGTTCATCTTGAGAATCATCCCAAGATTTGACTAGGGCAACCACAAATTTCATCCTTAACCTTGACAACTTCCCAAGTAGAAACTCACCCAGGTCCGTATCCCTAACACTTTGGTGCAAATCCAATAAAGAGCTATTCAGCTGATCAATCATTTTTATCATATGCTCCAATGCTTCAGTGCATGGTGCTGGCTAGGCTTCTAAAGATTGTATGGTGTTCCTAAAATTTGCCAGCACCCTATCTTGGGTCTGGTTCACCTAAACCAACTGGTTCGATTTAGGTTTGGGTGGGCTTGGGTTAAATCTGGAGGTGTTAAGATTTTGAGGTTCTTGGGTTCCTTGCTGATAGTGGGTCATCTCGGGTTATTCAAAGAATGGTGATGACGTATTTTCAATGGAATACTAAGGGGGGGGTAGGTGTTATAATCAGCATATCCTTCTTGATTGTAGATCGGGTTGGTTTTGTCATCAAAGGATAGGGATCCATAATCAATGTAGGTTTGGGAAGGATAGTTATCATAGTCTTGTTGTCCAAGGTTAGGCCCTGGACACTGATGTCTGGATTCGTATCCCCAATCAAAGTCATCTTGGCTAGTGGATGGTTAATTACAAGTCAAGTCGGAATAATAATCATCTTGGGGATAAGTGGTGGTAAGAGGATAGGATTGGAAATGTGTGTAAGATGTGGAAGGGTACATGGTGAAGTAAGGAGGGAAATCAGAAGAGAAAGAAGGAGCCCTGCAATGCAAAAATACAAGCCTGTCCTTAGGTTGGGTAGCCTAATGGTCTACAGACTCTCAGAATCCATCCTAAGATTATGGATGATTTACTCTACTTATGTCCAGGCAATCCAACCAGTTAGAAGGAGGGACTAGGGAGAAGGTTCTTCCTTTGGCTTGCGCCTCTGGTTCCTTGTGTACCCACCAGCTACGGTCATTTGATGCTACTCCTCTAGCTAGACATCAGATTGACTAGTATAAGTATGTTAATCGTGAACAATCTCAATCTGGATCCCAACGAGTGAACCGGTTCTTAGGGCGAATGTCTAATCAATTTTAGTTAGGCTTGGGACAATGGTGCTTTAGGAATGTGATGGGCCCTTTGGATGGGTTGTTCCCTTAGTGATCACTTCAAATGTGTGTGTGTGCACAACCAGGGTTTGCAAGCAAGGTTATTTGATGATGTGTCTTTTAGGGTTCAACCTTGTTTAATAGCTTTTAGGGTTTAATCTTTAGGTATATTCAATCAAGGTTTAGTAGAACACTCCAAGTTTTGAAAGCACTGGTGTAGATATATTCCTTTAAAAATCAAAAATAAAATGTGGAGTGAGTGGCTCAGTCCTAAAAATCAACCCTAAGTGGCAAGCTACTTGATGAATCAATTTTAATTTGAGTGATGTAGCCGAAACAGCTCAATCAATTGGCCTATTGCACCACTTTGTTAAGGCACACAAAAAGTCTTAACCTAGTCAGATTTCTACTCACTTATTTGTGTGTTGAATTAAGTGTACTGGGTACACAAGTCAAATCTCAGTTAAGTGGTAGAATCGATGTGATTGTGCACCTTAGGGTGAGAAGTTGTGGGTGTTATGGTATGCCTATTTCAAAAAATCCCACAATCAGATAACATTTTTTTTTATTATGTGAATGGCGAGGTGAGTGGAGGTGGCAAACAAATAACCAAATCTATCCTAGGGTTTATAAAAAGCACCTAAGTCGATTTGGGTTTGAGTAATTAGGTTATGGAATGAAAACTAAGGTGGCATTGGTGTGGGGGACAATTACAAAACACTCTACCTGCACTTTACTCTGGTCTACCGCACTTGGATCTCCATGCCAGGGTACCTGCAAGACAGTAGATCGAAGACAAGTGGGATTAGTGCTATGTAAATGAAAAGAATCATAGAAAATAATAAAGTAAATTCCGTTGCCTCCCCAGCAACGGCGCCAAAATGGTCGGGCATGTTTCACATGTTAGGAATCAGGGTTACGAGTAACCCATCACTGCAGTTGCAAAACACGTCGATTAGGTAAAATTTATACCAAAACTCTAAGGGAGTCCAGGGTCGAATACAGGGAGGAGACGTTTACATTAAGTGAAAACGTGCTTCAATTTGTTTCTTTCAGGTATTTTAGGGTTTTGATATTTTTTTTGTGCTTTTGAAATAAAAGACAAGCAGAACGAATCACAAGATAGAAATGGAACAAATATGATATATATATCAATCCAATGTCGATTACAATGAACTATAAATGCACAAAAATAGAGGGAGGCGAGAGGAAATCTCCCGAATCGGCTGTTCGGCGAGATGATGGTGCCTAGCGAAAGCTCGAACGAAGGAGGTGAGGAGCGGGACGACGAAGTGAGATGTAGGAGGATGTCGTGTTGAGGAAAGCTTCGGTGTGGCTCCGGAATGGAGGTGAGATGACAGAGATGATCTGCTATAGGAATGGAGGTGGGAGGACGGCTCCAAGGCAACCTATGAAGGGGGATGGGAAGTTGGGGGAATATTTGGTGGGGCAGAGGGTCGCTACACTAATAGGTTCCTTTGGAGCATGAGAACAAGCTCTAATGGAGCATTGGTGGGCTTGCTAGAGCTTGGGAGTAGGTGGAAGTAGAGTAGGTAGAGATGGCTTGGAAGGGAGGGGGTGTAGGTCCTTTTATAGTGGAGGAGAAGAGGCAAAAATAGGTATGGGACCATTAGTGGCATCCAGGTCATCGCTGGAAGCATCGCTATAGGTAGCTCATGCCCGCTTACACCCAAAGTTGGCTTTCCTAGCACGTGAAGAATTAGTGACGAATGTGTGCATCGCTATAAGTCTAGCTCATGAATCACTATAGGTCCAGCTCACGCATAGCTAGCATTGCACTCCCCTACCTTGCCGTACGTGCGCGCCCATGCGCTGGCGTTGCGCTAGCGCTGTGCTATGTTGTACTGTGTGCATGCTGCTGCGCGCGTCCGATGCTGCGTGCGTGCGCTAGGCAGCCTAGGCTGCATCACGTGGCGTAGTCTGGGCCGTCCATCTTCTTGTTGTAGGGGCCACTACAGAGGTAAGATTGATTTGATTTTTACGCCATTAGTCTGCAATCGTTGACCCAAATCCATCCACGCGGTTGAATTTGTCATTCGAAGCTCTGAATTATGTCTCCCAGTCCCTTGGCTGTTGATCTTCCTCGGGTTGCATATGGTGCTACGGGACTCCGATCGAGGCGATTTCAGAGGCATTGGACTCCGATCGTCGTCTTGATCAGATCTGCATGATCGGATCATCAATCCGTGGTTCCAAAATAAATATCCTTCTCTCCTAACCACAAAAGGGATGCAATTAGCCTAAATTATATACAACTACTCTAAATGCAAAATGATGCATGCTGTGCAATATTTATAACAAGAAATGCAAATCTAAGCTTAGGAACATGCATGAATAGGTATTTTACCCTCAATAAATGTATTTACATCAGGATGCCACCTTTCTTCATCCAATGCATATCTACTTTCATACATATCCCCCTCCCACTTAAGGTGTGGACCTCTCAAGGAAGTGTCATCAAATGAGGAGGGTTCAAAATCAATCCTCAAAAAGTAGCTATTCTCCCTTATATAATCCCTGAAATTCCCTTCCAACTTAGGGCATTACTCTCCCATGAGAGATGCATTTTGCGTAGAATGGTGGAAGTCATTCTCAAGGGTGTAAGTTTGGTGGCTAATGACTTCTTTTCCAAATTGGCCTGCTCTTGAACATTCTTCTAATAATTTGATCATTTCATCTTGCATTTTCTGTATTTCCATCTTCAAGGAGGAGAAGTCATCACTATTTTCAAGATAGAAGTCAGGCTCAGGGGTATAATAGCAAGGAGTTTCTGTCCAACCATTACAATCAATCAGGGAGGGTGGGTTGGGTATTTCTATGGTGTGTGGGATATTAGGCAAGGCAAATCCTACTCCTAAGTTCTACTCACTGATTTAGGGTTTAATTAAACCAATATTCCTGCAGTAGGGGTATAAAGGTTCCTAATGACTATCATTATGTCCATTAAAAGATGGATCATCTCAGCGTATGGGATCGAAGATCGCAGAGTGGGTGTAAGGGTATGGGCAAGAGGTGAAAGAGAAGTGATCAAATTGGTTGATTCTAACTCACACCAAAGTTAGATTATTCCCAATACAAACACAAATCAAAGGACTTTTTAGGTCTTTACCCATTTAGGCAATTTTTTAAATCAGATTGTAGGTGACAATACAATTTGTTCAATCAATCTACGTGCCTATTATCGACTTACAGAATGTCTAAATAAACCTAGTTTGAACTTAGGTACTCTTCCTTAAAGTTCAAATTGTAAAGTACTCCAAGGATGGAAGATCGAGGGATGCAAGTAGGCCTAAGCCTTCCTTTGAAGCTTTGCTCTCATGGTGCTTCTTAACTACCCTAAAAAATCCATGATAGGGTATCCCCCTCCATGGAGTTATGAAACCTTTGATCTTGAGTTTCAAGCACTTCGAAACCTATAGTAGGAGGGTTCTTTCCGAAAAGCTCAAAAACCTAGTAATGTCTAAATGCATGCCTTGGTGCACATTCATACGGTTGTGCATTCACCGTAAAATTTTGAGTTTGGGTTTTGTGCATCGCACGACAAGTTCTTAATTCAAGTCCTTTATTTTTAATGTTCCTCCATTAGATAAAGTCCTTTTTTAAGAAAAATATGCAACTGCTTGTTAGATCTTTTCAATTCAATTAGATGGTCTGGCAATTAAATCTAGATGCAAATGCATGAACAAGATAGAATGAAAGGAAAGGAAAACGTACCTTGCCTCCAGCAATCAGCAATGAAATGTACTGATGTAAACATGTTTATATCACATAAACCATCTATTTTTGCATGTTCTTAGACATATAGTTGCAGTATATAAATATTGCATAATGATGTCGATACATCTATTTAGGTTAAAATGCCTAATCATGCATGTTCCTAGTCTTAGATTTGCATTTCAAGATAAAAATACTGCATAGCATGCATCTTTATGCATTTAGAGTAGTTGTATATATATTAGGTTAATTAGGTCCTTTTTTATGGTCAGGAGAGGAGAATTTATTTCAAGGCCTTGGATGGACTATCGGACCGTATGAATTTGATCAGGACAACGATCGCAGTCTAATGCCTCCAAAATCATCTAGATTGGAGTCTCATAGAATCATATGAAGTTCGAGGAAGATCAACGGCCAGAAGGGCAATGCGACATCCATATTGGATTTGAATGAAAAATCTGACCGTGTGATGGATTCGAAGCAATGATCGCAGTTCAGCCACGTAGAAATCACCTAGATCTGAGCACCATGGCACCCTCTACAACAGACAGAAGATGGATGGCCTAGATGGCACCATGTGGTGCCATCCAGGCCACCTAATAACGGCCGCACCACATGAGCTGAAGGAGTGCCACAACAAATTGCAACTGTTGGATCTCCATCCAGCGGTCAGGAGAGGATGCTCACACTTTTGTCTTCTCGACAATCTTTGCCAGTAGCGTGTTAGGTATTGCCCTCACCAGCAACACAAGGACCACCTTTCGAATCCCACCACGACGCTTGATTCTGTGGAGCACGAGCGTGATTCGATTGCACCTACTGGATGCCATCAAGCAGTGGGGAGTGCAGCGACATGGCGTGATCAGATTCGCTTGATGCGTGGATGCACTAGATCACGCAATAGCTCACACTTGAGCACACATGCATGATCTGCGGTGTTGGTCCATGAGCAATCTCAACCTCTCATCACTCATCCAACGGCCATGATCCTCTTGCTGCAGCTGTTCAAATCTTAAGTGCACGCTCGTTGCGATTTCAAGCTCGAGCTCCGTGCAAACATCATCCATCAGATTCAGATCGGACGGTCCTCAACGCTCCAACCTCACAGCAGCTATGCGTGTGGAGGGTGCACATGCGCGAGCGCCAGCTAGCCCTTTAGCGACATCCAAGGATGATCTTTAGCGACGCATTTGATGTCGCTATAGCCCGTGGATGGATTTCCTCCGCTTCCCTTCACTATAAAAGGACCCCTACACCTCCCCTTCTTCTTCATCTCTTCCTTTCTTCCTCTCACCATGTCCAAGGCTCTAGAGAGAGCTTGTCCCATGCATGGGATGATCCTCTAGAGTATAAACCAAGTAGTTCCCCATCGTTATCCCCATTCATGGAGCATCCTGTGGCCGTTTCCTCACCTACCTTCGGGAAGAAGATCCTCGCTGCGACACCATCTTGCCCCATCCTCTATCCTCCAGCTCTATCATCCTTCGTCCCACCCCTCACCACCTTCTGCCAGGCGATGTCAGAGTGAGTCATCCTCTGAGAAACTGTCAAGGGAGATTCTCTCACCTCTTTCTATCCTTTTCACTTTCATAGTTTAATCTTTCTCGCTTTCGTAGTTGTAAAAACACATTTGATTAGAAATTCATGATTGCTTCTCTCTCTTATATTTTATATTTTCGCAAGTAGATTGGCTAGATAAGCAATTATCGATTTGATCTCTTGCTTTCTAAAAAATTCCAAAAAAATTGTAGAAGATAAAATCGACAAAAACAAATAAAAGCGAAACACAGATTTTTCAAAGCTAAATGTTCGCCTCCCCATGTTTGACCCCAAACTCATTTTTCGAGTTTCGATTATAAATTTTATTTGATAGACGCATTTTGCGAGCTACGACGATGGGTCATTCGAACCCCAATTTTACCATGTGAAACACGCCTAATCGCATAGCATGCATCATCTTGCATTTAGGATAGGTTTATAAAGTTTAGGTTAATTTTCCATTTTTGCGGTCAGGTAACAGGGCAACTTTTAATCGGGGCCTCGGATTGAAGATCCAACCATATGGATCTGATCAGGGCAATGATCAGAGTTCAATGACTCCAAGATCGCCTCGATCGGACTTCTGTAACATCAGATGCAATCTAAGATCAGAGGTCAAGGGGCCAAGATGTTGTAAATTCATACATCAGATGACAAATCTGAGTGCATGGATGGGTTCAGAATGACGATCGCAGCCCAATGACGCAAAAATTGATCCAATCCGACATCCGTGGCATCATCTGCAACTCATAGAAGAAGGACGGCCATGATGGCAGCACATGGCGTGATAGCGTGTTTTTCAACTCAACTCAGTAATTAAGTTAATTTCACTTAATTAAGAGTAGAAGAAATCACTTAGGTTAACTCGAAGTCGTATCGGTTATGTAGTTTAGGGTCAAATTAACCTAACATTTTAGAAATTTTTACTGGTTGATTCTAGGTCATTCACTGTGAGGCATAATAATTTTCTCCAAAATCACCAATTTTCTTTTATCTCTTTAAGTTTAGAAGGTATAACTAATTTGATTTTGAAAACATGAATTTTGTCAAAATATTTAAACCATAAAGAACAAACAAAATTCCATATGCAAACATATTTACACAAAATGTTGTACTTTATTAACAAGTAAACATGCTAGTTCTTTTTCAATTTTATTTCAATCTAAGAAATTAAGGGAAAAAGTTATCTAATTAAAGCATGCCTTTTTACATTTAAGAACAAAAAGTAATTATGTAAGAGAAAATTCATTTAATTTTCATCTCTCTATAGCATCTAATCTTCTTCTTTCTTTCTTTCCTTCTTGTGTTGTTCCTGCCTTCTTATCTTCCTTCTCTTCTTTTTCCCTTTAATATTCTCCTACCTTCTTTTCATCCCTTAGTTTTTCTCCTTTGTTCCGTAGTCTTTTTCCTCAACACTTCTTAGCCTGTGCCTTCTCCTTAAGCACTTAGCATCCTTTAGCAGACTTCAGCGGCTTCTCTTTCCTTAAGCTTTCAGCTGAATCGGGTTTTTTTACTTTTTAAACCAAAAGTTTTTTTATTTGCGGTGAGGTCCTTTTAAGGATACATAGCACCCTGAGACCGGGCTAGGACCAGACCCGACTCGGTCCTCACCTAATCTAAATTAGGTTTGTTTGGGTTTATTTCTTAATCGGTTCACAGCATTGAGCCGCAACGGCTCAACCCAGCCTCCCAGGCCACACTCGCCCTCCCAGGACACATTCACATCCGCACGCCCCCAAGGGCGCACACACTCGTTGGCATAAGCCCGCACAGACAGACCATACAATGCTCAGATCAGATCGAAAGGAATCGGAACCGGTGCACTGAGAACTAACGACTGCATAGCCAAGGGAACAAAACAGTTTTATACCCAGGCGTGTGCTTGTGGATATCCGAGGTGGGACAAACATTCCCCTTCCAGACCCGAATTCAATCGATCGTAACTTTCTACCCAGAGCTCCAAATTGGATGATTTCAAGTTTGTTGGAAAGCTCTAAGGGTAATCTACACAATTTTAAAGTCAATTTAATGTTTTAATGATGTTTGACTCTTCAATTTAAGAGATGAAATCAGGGGTTTCTACAGGTTTTATAAAAGCCTGGAGAGTGTTTTAACTCAGGAGAGTCCTTAGATGGACTTCTCTCATCTATTAGAAGGTCTGTATATATTATATAAGCAATTCTGCTTCTGTTAGGATGGATTTTAAACTCTTGAGACCTACAGAACCTGTAGAGAAGCTTTTCTCGTCTCTGAAAACTTCAGAGGTTGATTTGCAGAATTCAACAAGTGCAATAGACACTTTAAAGTGTTCCTAATCTACTTAGATTATTTCTAAGGGTTTTAATTAATCAATCTAAGCAGGTTTTAGGTTTGAATTTCATCAGAACAGTGCTTTTGTTGGTTTGGGTTCGAGAGTAACCCAAATTGGCAGAAATAAAATTTTCGCTAAATACATCATCTAAGCTTACTTAATTCTTTCTGAAAACATCAAACAAAATCTCAGAAATAGTTTCCACATCTCAACTCCACAATTCAAGCTCAGAACACTATTATCAAACTCAGATTTGACTTTTGAAGCTTGAAGATTGACTTTTTATTTAGAGCTTCCTGCTAAGAAATTAATGCTTCAATCAGAGTCTTCTCATCATCAGAAACTCATTCAGATCTTCAGATTTGTGTTTCAACCTTAATTCCTATGGATTCAGGCTTGCCGCCTGAACTAAGATAGGTATGCGCTCGACAGAATTAATCAGAGTTTGTTACAATGTTTTAAAAGTTAAAATAGCATCACTGCATCGCACGGAAGCTTCTGAGCTCCTTAAGTGTTTCTTAAATCCTTCATAACAAACTTCTCCAACTCGCCGGAGTTGGAGAAGATGAAGTTTCATCTAAAGCTCCAGTGGTTGAAACCTCAAACAAATATCTTTAAAATGATTAATGATCCATGTACTAACATTCTGGAGCCACTTGGCAAGTTTAAGAGGCTGCAACACAACTTTGACTCGCCGAAGCTTGCCGGAGCTCCGGCGAGTCCAGAAAATGTAAATTGTTTGTACAGATTAACAAAATTTACTATTTTTGATCCAAAAATGATCCTGAGGTTACAAGGAACCTCTTTATCACAATAAATTCTTCATTTATTCATTGAAATGTAAGATTTGACAGTAAGTTCGTTTCTTAAAAGATTTGAATGGTTTAAGCTCAGGACTTGATTTAACTACTCGATTATGAAGTTAAATCAAGTCAACAGATGTTATTAATCATAAATATATATTTAATTTATAGTTTGAAATGTTCCTGAGCTGCCATGGACAGCGAGCTCAGGAACTTAAGTAAGATTTAGGCGTTTGATTATAGATGATAATAATAGGTAATATAATGTCGATTAGGGTTCATTAGTGATGATAGGTGATGAAAGAACCCAGTGAAGGTGGAATTAGGCCGACTACTGTCACCACAGATAGTGTAGTAATCGGTGAAGGTGAGATTTGAATTTGGTGTTTAGGTGATTCAATTAATGATTTAAGTGAATTAGAAGTGAATATGAAAATTAAAGGAAGGTGTACAATAAATTAAAAGACAAAATTGAAGCCTCTGGCGAGCTCAAGGAACTCGCCGGAGTCGGAGGAGATGAAGCTAAATTCTAAAATTACTCTAACCTAACTAGCTAAACTAACTAACTAAGCTAGCCTACTCCTCCTCGTACTCCTAGTCTACTATTACATGGACGAAGGCGTCAATAGGGTTTCGCCGAAGTTTCATAGCAGACGACGAAATCAGAGGGTTGAAGAAAGATCTCTGGCAGATGGATTTGAGGTGGAGCGGAGGAATCCTAGGGTTGGTGCCTTTGTCAGAGGTGCGGAAGACCACGGCGAATCTCCTCGGCTACTTAAGATGAACCGAGGACATCGGAAGATGGAATGGGGAATTGCTGGACTTTTGGAAGAATAGCCTATCGAAGTCGGCTACAGTGTTAGAAGAGGGAAGGGAGCCAACTTGCTAAAATCGGAGGTGTGAGGGGGTATTTATAGCAGTCTGCGAAGAAGAGAGGGGCGGGGTCTAGCCAAAGAAGAAGCTCGAGGAGCTTAACCTCCGTCGTCGTCTCCAACGATGGTGAGGTTATCTCCCACTGAAAAATTGGATTTTTGGTTGATCCAGACCAATGGATCAACTGGAGGTGGTGAGCGCAAGCTGCAAGAGCTTGGGCAAAGAGGAATGATGTCAGCAGGGCGGTGATCGCGTGGTGGGATGACTCACTGCCGCCAGTCGTTCGTTTGGCTGGAGAAGAAGAAGAAGAAGACGAATAGGGACTTAGAAGTAATAAAGCCTAAGGACCTATGTGATAAATAAGGACTCGACTGTAGTGAAAAGTAAGGACCAAAATGTAAACCGAGGTTTTGAAGGTTTATTTTAACTTAAATCTTTTTCAACTTTTAATATATGTTAGTAAATAAGGTAAATATTATGTTTACACCTTGAATTTACATTTTTGACCTTTTTAGGTTAATTTATTTGATTAAGTAAAATCACTTAAGTTATTACATACTTAGGTATACATTATATTTAAGTTACTTATCTCATTAATTTTTTTTTGAGAAATACTTATCTCATTAATTAAGAAAATGATTAGTAGGATTTCGAGTCCAATTATTATCTGAATTATTAATGATGTTAATTGAATGATAAAATTCCATTTTTAACTTATTTTAAGGTCCTTAACTAAATATCCCTCATTCTATAATTAACCCTTGTATATTCATAACTCTAGCTAATTAACTTGGAAGACTAGTTAATTAGAGGTAATTAGAGATCATGATGAGTCTCTCATCATATCCCCACGCCAAAGTTTTGCTATTCCCTAGCAAAATTAACTAAGACTATGATGATTTAAAGCACATGGGTTTAAATTATTAATTGTGACTGTGTAGAGGAAAGCTTAGGTCAGAAATTTTTTTTAAGTTTAATATAAATGATTAATGTATAGAGCATGTGTGAAAATTTTCTTAATTAGACTTAAACTTATAACATTTTCAAAACATACTTAAAATAATTTGTAAACAAGAATTTTATTTTGAATTAGAGTTCCTTAAAAATCTCTTAATCTTTGTAACTATTCTTAACTCAGATTAGAATACAAAGTGTTTCAAGAAAAACAAAACTTATGGATTGAGAATTAAATTTTAAATCAAAAACTCAAATAGATTTAAGTTAATCCCTTGTTTATGATATTTGACTTTTATCAATATAAGTTTAAGCAAATTAACCAGATACTCATTATTAATCAAACTTAGAGTAATAAAACTCTAATTTACTAGCCTACAACACTAAAGATTTACTTCTAGACCTAGGATTCTGTCAATTCTTCTCCTTTAGGTCTCAACATAAAATCTTCAAAGCCCAATTTCTTAGGCTTCACTGCCCAATACCAAGGTTCAGTAGCTATGATTTTAAAACATCTGTGCTTAATGAAGAGAATTTTCCTAAAGACATCCAAAGTTGCAAAAATACTGATCTTAAGACATCACTTTCCAATCCCAATTATTACAATTCAAGCCTTTGGCTTGGACTTACTCAGGTTTGGTTGCTTTCTCCTCACCAGTTTTGTATCTTGAGGTCAACACTTTTTGTGTATATCTCCCCGGTGGACCACTGGGTCACTTATTCCTAATATTTTTTTCTCCATATTTTTTTTTCTCTTTTTCTATAGGTTAGAACACCCATTTGTAGTGAGGTTCTTTTTATTTGATGGAAGGAAGGGTAACATCCATTTGTAACGAGATGCTTTTATTTATTTATGGAAAACTGCATAAATACCCATTTTTAGCGAGGCACTTAACTGCAGGGTGTTTTATTTACTTTTTTTCTTTTCTTTTATTTTCTTTTCTTTTCCCCCCTTCTCATTTTTTTTACTACCATTATTCTCCAAATCCTTTTTCTAGGTGAGTGGCACATCCTTCACCCTCTCAAGAACCACCCCACGGAACTCCTTGGACTAAAGAGGATTCAGAATTGATCTTTTAACCTATGTGTTTTTGCGATCTCAGATGTCAACAAGACAATTCTATGTGAGTGAATTTTAGATGTTTAGGTCACTTAGCTCTCAAACCAGAGCTTGGACAACAATACCCTTTACTCTTAGGTTCTTCAAATTCTTAGTTTCCTCCTATAGGATCCATCAAGACAAAGTTTACCAAGTCTAGTTATTTATCTCTAGCTTGTAAGTATTGTAAATTAAAATTCTACCAACTCTCTATCTGATTAACTCTTAAAATCTAGCTTTTTACTTAACTTTATGATAAAATCAAATTTTCAAAAAGCAAAAGATTACTTAATCTAATTGATTAAAAAGTTATAATTCAATTCCAAAACTTAAGTTTAAAATCTTAACACACTTAGTTTCTTAATTCAAGTAAGAATAGAAAAACAAATCTTAAAAGATTTATAAGATTCCTAAATTCAAATAAAATCTTGTTTTAAAAATTTTAAACACAAAAGTGTGTTTTTACAAAATGCTTAAAGTAAAATCTAATTAAGAATTGAATGCTCTTAAATACTTATATATATATTCTATATACAATTAAACTTCTGACCTAAAAGAAAATTAAAGCTTTTAATTATATATATATTATATATACATTCTTCTTCTCTTCTTTATTAATAATGAATATTCCCCTTTTATTATTTCTTTAGGAATTTTCTTTTTATATTTTTGTATTTATATATTTTTATTTTTATGTATATATGATTTTTCCAATTTTTATGATTTTTTTCAAAATTTTTTCAAGTTTTTATGAAATTTTTAAATTTTTATTTTTTTAAATTTCTTGGATATTTAATTTTTATGTGTTTTATTTTTTTAAACCAACACTTAAATTGAAAATTTCACTTCAACACCCCCCAAGCCAAAATTTTACAATGTCCTCATTGTAAGAAGGGTGAAAAATATTAAGTGAAATTTTAAAAGTGTATAAGAAAATCAAAAAGGATAAAAATAGGAAACAGCTATGTACAGGTGTTAAGTTTTATGCCTTCAGCTAGGCGTAAACCCTAGTGAAGAACTCCTAAAAAGAATAGGTATACGGTAAAATTAGAGTTATGAAAGAATTAGACCAAAAAAAAAGAAAAAAGAAAACAGATTAAACCACCCAATCAAAACTCGTCCTGAAATTACCTGGAATAGATCTCGCAGATCCTAGAATCAGATTCTCATGAAAATCTCAAAGAGGTCAGAGTGAAACTTATGAAGAATAGATCTGATTTAGGTTGAGATGTAGAACATTTAAGATTGAGGCAATTCATAAGAAATGATTCCACCAAGTTAAGAAGATCAGCAAAGTCAATTTTGGTTGTCAATAATAGGTGGGTTATTTTGGTACAAAATAGGTTGTCGATGCGGGTTTGATGGGTTATTTTCAGGTAATATAGAGGATGGATTATGATTAGAATCAAAGGCCTGATTAATGAAATGGACTTGACCTTGATTTAGCCTAGGATTTGGTAGATTCTTAGGATTCGGAATTAGCTGAGATGGAAGAGTACTTAGCTGACGAGACTCAGCCAAAAGCGTGATTTGATTTCGTAAATTAGCCAACTCTACCTTACATTGCCTATGAATCTCAGCGAGAGCTTCAGCATTTTGTCGCTGGCTCTTTGACACAGCTCTTAAAATCTAGTCTAGCTGTGTATCTCTATTAGGCCTAGAGTAATTCTGCATACTCATCGGGCTAGGCCTTAAATTTGATTGCTAAGGGGGCAATGGAGGTGGGTTAAAATGGGTCTGATTTGGATAATTTGGTCTTTGATTTTGATTTATATCAGCCCAAGAAAAATTTGGGTGGCTTCTCCATCCAGGATTATAGGAATTTGAATAAAGGTTTAGTCTTGGAATATTTTCCTGGATGGTGTGTAAATCAAAAAGATATGGTGTGTTTTCTACAACAGTTAAGGTTGGGGAAAAGGGTGGGTAAGATTGCGGGACAAAGGTCCCTCCTTCGGTTGGTGAAGGAGTAGATAGAAAACCCAAGGATGATGGATCTCTAGAATCCAGATTATTCACAAATTCCCTCCCCGCGGGAATTTGCGAAATAGGTAAATATGCGGGATTCGTAGCAAGTATAGGTGTAAGATTCTTCATTGTGTTTCTAACCTCGTCGAGATGCTTTCCTACGATGTCGACCTTGTCCAGTTTTTCTACAATAATCTCTAAATCCTTTGAACTGGATGGATTACCGATCTCGTGACTGCCCTTATGCGGATTTTGGTGATTCGTATTTGCGCTGTGCAAAAATTGCGGCATTGATGCATTATTAATCGAGTTTTCCACCATCCCTTCAAATAATTCTGAAGCGGATTCTGCATCGCGATTTAGAAAATTCCCTCCACAAGAGCCATTGACTAGATTGCGAATGCCCTCTTGTAAACCATAATAAAAGATGTGCATGAGTTGCCAATGAGGATGTCATGATGTGGCCATTTCCTTTGCAATTCATGAAAACATTCCCACGCTTCATGAATTGGTTCTCATTGATTTTGATTGAAAGTAGTAATAGCTCGCCTTAAAGCATTGGTTCGACCAATTGGAAAGAATTTCTTCAAAAATGCAAATTCGAGTTCAGCCCAAGTTAAGATTTGTCTTACTATAGTTCTTTACCAATAAGCTGCTTTATCTTTAAGGCTAAAAGAGAACATTTTCATTAGTAGGATTTCCCTATTTTGATTTCGAGGACCAAGAGTTTGAGATAGATTTTTAAGATCTTCAATGTGTTGAAATGGACCCTCGGATGCAAATTCGTGAAAGTGGGGGATTAAAACTATAATGTTTGGCTTTAATTCTGGATCATTTCCCCCAATAGGAATCCTAACATTAGGCTCTACTTGTGCATTGGATGGGTTATAATAATCTCTAAGTAGAGGCCTCAGATGATTGATCGGTAAATCATGATTTTCAAAACCCGCCTCAGGTCGAGGTGAAGAACGGGTTTGCAAGGTTTGTAGATTATTTAAGGTTGCTGTTAATAAATTGATTTGTCTTATTTTCTCTAGCATCCTAAGGTTCTATTTCAAGAGCGCTTCATGAACATCAAAAGGCGGCATCTCCCCTTGACCAGAAGAAGAAGGGATCTCAGGATTAAGATTTTGCATTGGATCCATAGAAGTTGATGGATCAGACGGGAAAACCATTGGTTGCTTATCTGCAACCAGCCTAGGATCACCTGTCAACGGCTGTGCGAGAGGCGGATGCAAGGATCGCCTCCCGTTCATAAATGGAAAATAATGTGCAAAGGCACATGCACACCACCGATACAAAAAAATTAGCGGCACAAAAAACCCGCAAAACAACGCAAAAGACACTAGTTTTGCTCTTCTTTCAAAGGAAAGAAGAAATTCCTAAAGTATGCAAAATAATTTGATGCAAACAAATAGAGTAATAGTATCAAAATACGCATCCTAATTCGTGACTACGCAGGTGTGTACCTTAAAGCTCAAAGGTCTAAGGTCTAGGATCGAGACCGCCCACTATTAGCTCCCCGGGGCTTCAGTAGTGAGATAGACTTGTTGATCTTCGACCAAAGCCCTAAGAGGTGCAAAGAGGAGAGATAGAAAAATAGACTCGTGTGACTCTAGTGATCGCACTGTATGCATGATAGCATGCAACAGACGATATCGATATAAAAACCTGCATGCATTCTGCAAATAGATTTAAGTCACCAATTTTACTTCCTCTTTTTAGTTAGTCTTTTTAAAAATATATCAATTAAACTACAATGGCCTCTTTTTATATCTTTTCAAACAAAATATGTGGTCTTTTTAATTCACAAAGACATGGATCTACGTGGGTTTTCTCATGTTTTCCCGCTGATGCGAGAAAAATAATTTAAAAATTTCTCGAGTTAGATCGCTAAAATACTAGCTGAAAATGCACTCTTAAGAGTATATGCCTATGTGATGCTGCTGCTAGTTAGAAAAGATGTATTTTTGTATTTTTTTATTTTTATTTTAAATGCAACAAACAAGAGATTAAGAAATACTCACAAAGAATGAAAATAGCAAAAATAAATCCTACCTTCTCCAGAGATTACCCGCAAAGGTAAACATGTAAAGAAGATAGAAAATAAAACAAAAACAAAACAAAACACACTAATTAAAATAAAAGTTAGTAAAAACAAAACTATTTACAAAATACCTCCTAATTAAGTAATTAATCCTTTTAAAATTTTAGTGAATCAAAATATTTCCTCCCCGGTAACGATGCCATTAAAATGATAGCGTGTTTTTCAACTCAGCTCAGTAATTAAGTTAATTTCACTTAATTAAGAGTAGAAGAAATCACTTAGGTTAACTCGAAGTCGTGTCGATTATGTAGCATTGGGCCGAATTAACCTAACAGTTTAGAAGTTTTTACTGGTTGTGTCCAGGTTGTTCACTGGGAGGCATAATAATTTTCTCCAAATTCACCAATTTTCTTTTATCTCTTTAAGTTTAGGAGGTATAACAAATTTGATTTTCAAAACATGAATTTTCTCAAAATATTTAAACCATAAAGAACAAACAAAATTCCATATGCAAACATATTTACTCAAAATGTTGTACTTTACTAACAAGTAAACATGCTAGTTTTTTTCAATTTTATTTCATTCTAAGAAATTAAGGCAAAAAGTTATCTAATTAAAGCATGCCTTTTTACATTTAAGAACAAAACGTAATTATGCAAGAGAAAATTCATTTAATTTTCACCTCTCTGTAGCCTCTAATCTTCTTCTTTCTTTCTTTCCTTCTTGTGTTGTTCCTGCCTTCTTATCTTCCTTCTCTTCTTCTTTTTCCCTTTAATATTCTCCTGCCTTCTCTTCTTCCCTTAGTTTTTCTCCTTTGTTCCTTAGTCTTTTTCCTCAACACTTCTTAGCCTGTGCCTTCTCCTTAAGCACCTAGCATCCTTCAGCAGCCTTCAGCGGCTTCTCTTTCCTTAAGCTTTCAGCTGAACTGGGTTTTTTCATGTTTTAATCCAAAAGTTTTTTTATTTGTGGCGAGGTCCTTCCGAGGATACATAGCACCCTGAGACCAGGGTGGGACCAGACCCTACTCGGTCCTCGCCTAATCTCAATTAGGTTTGTTTCGGTTTATTTCTTAATCGGTTCATGGTATCAAGCCGCATCGGCTTAACCCAGCCTCCCAAGCCACACTCACCCTCCCAGGGCACACTCACATCTGCATGCCCCCGTGGGCGCACACACCTGCAGGCATAAGCCCACACACACAGACCATACAATGCTTAGATCAGATCTGAAGGAATCGGAACCGGTGCACCGAGTGCTGACGACTGCATAGCCAAGGGAACAAAATAGTTTTATACCCAGGCACGTGCTCATGGATATCCGAGGTGGGACAAACATTCCCCTTCCAGACCCGAATTCAATCGATCGTAACTTTCTACCTAGAGCTCCAACTTGGATGATTTCAAGTTTGTTGGAAAGCTCTATGGGTAATCTACACAATTTTAAAGTCAATTTAATGTTTTAATGATGTTTGGATCTTCAATTTAAAAGATGAATTCAGGGGTTTGTACGAGTTTTATAAAAGCTTGGAGAGTGTTTTAACTCAGGAGAGTCTTCAGATGGACTTCTCTCATCTATTAGAAGGTCTGTATATATTATATAAGCAATTCTACTTCTGTTAGGATGGATTTTAAACTCTTGAGACCTACAGAACCTGTAGAGAAGCTTTTCTCGTCTCTGAAAACTTCAAAGGTTGATTTGCAGAATTCAACAAGTGCATTAGACACTTTAAAGTGTTCCTAATCTACTTAGATTATTTCTAAGGGTTTTAATTAATCAATCTAAGCAGGTTTTAGGTTTGAATTTCATCAGAACAGTGCTTTTGTTGGTTTGGGTTCGAGAGAAAACCCAAATTGGCAGAAACAAAATTTTTGCTAAATACATCATCTAAGCTTACTTAATTCTTTCTAAAAACATCAAACAGAATCTCAGAAACAGTTTCCACATCTCAATTCCTCAATTCAAGCTCAGAACACTATTATCAAACTCAGATTTGACTTTGGAAGCTCGAAGATTGACTTTTTGTTTAGAGCTTCCTGCTAAGAAATTAATGCTTCAATCAGAGTCTTCTCATCATCAGAAACTCATTCAGATCTTCAGATTTGTGTTTCAACCTTAATTCCTATGGATTCGGGCTCGCCGCCTGAACTAAAATAGGTATGTGTTCGACAGAATTAATCAGAGTTTGTTACAATGTTTTAAAAGTTAAAATAGCTTCAGTGCATTGCACTGAAGCTTCTGACCTCCTTAAGTGTTTCTTAAATCCTTCATAACAGACATCTCCAACTCGCCGGAGGTGGGGAAGATGAAGTTACATCTAAGTCTCCAGTGGTTGAAAACTCAAACAAATATCTTTAAAAGGATTAATGATCCATGTACTAACATTCTGGAGCCACTTAGCAAGTTTAAGAGGCTGCAACACAACTTTGACTCGCCGGAGCTCGCCGGAGCTCCGGTGAGTCCTGAAAATGTAAATTGTTTGTACAGATTAACAAAATTAACTATTTTTGATCCAAAAAGGATCCTGAGGTTACAAGGAACCTCTTTATCACATTAAATTCTTCATTTGTTCATTGAAATGTAAGATTTGGCAGTAAGTTCGTTTCTTAAAAGATTTGAATGGTTTAAGCTCAGGACTTGATTTAACTACTCGATTGAGAAGTTAAATCAAGACAACAGATGTTATTAATCATAAATATATATTTAATTTATAGTTTGAAATGTTCCTAAGCCGCCATGGACATTGAGCTCAGGAACTTAATTAAGATTTAGCCGTTTAATTATAGATGATAATAATAGGTAATATAATGTTGATTAGGGTTCATTAGTGATGATAGGTGAAGAAAGAACCCAGTGAAGGTGGAATTAGGCTGACTACTATCACCATTGACAGTGTAGTAATCGATGAAGGTGAGATTTGAATTAGGCGTTTAGGTGATTCAGTTAATGATTTAGGTGAATTAGAAGTGAACATGAAAGTTAAAGGAAGGTGTACAGTGAATTAAAAGACAAAATTGAAGCCTCTGGTGAGCTCAAGGAACTCGCCGGAGTTGGAGGAGATGAAGCTAAATTCTAAAATTACTCTAACCTAACTAACAAAACTAACTAACTAGGCTAGCCTACTACTACTCCTACTCCTAGTCTACTGTTACCTGGACGAAGGGGTCAATAGGGTTCCACCGAAGTTTCATAGCGGATGACGAAATCAAAGGGTTGAAGAAAGATCTCCGGCGAGCAGCTTTGAGGTGGAGCAGAGGAATCCTATGGTCGGCGCCTTTGTCAGAGGTGTGGAAGACCACGACGAATCTCCTCGGCTACTTATGATGAACGGAGGAAGTCGGAAGCTGGAATGGGGAATCGCCAGAGGTTTGGAAGAATAGCCTATCGAAGTCGGCTACAGTGTTAGAAGAGGGAAGGGAGCCAACTTGCTAAAATCGGAGGTGTGAGGGGGTATTTATAGCAGTCTGCGGCGAAGAGAGGGGCGGGGTCTGGCCGAAGAAGAAGCTCGAGGAGCTTAACCTCCGTCATCGTCTTCGACGACGATGAGGTTATCTCCCATTGAAAAATAGGAGTTTTGGTTGATCCAGACTGATGGATCAAGTGGAGGTGGTGAGCGCAAGCTGCAAGAGCTTGGGCAAAGAGGAATGATGTCGGCAGGGCGGTGATCGTGCGGTGGGATGACTCTCTGCCGCCAGCCATTTGTTTGGCTAGAGAAGAAGACGAAGAGGGACTTAGAAGTAATAAAACATAAGGACCTATGTGATAAATAAGGACTCGACTGTAATGAAAAGTAAGGACCAAAATGTAAATCGAGGTTTTGATGGTTCATTTTAACTTAAATCTTTTTCAACATTTTATATATGTTAGTAAATAAGGTCAATATTATGTTTACACATTGAATTTACATTTTTGACCTCTTTAGGTTAATTTATTAGATTAAGTAAAATCACTTAAGTTGTTACATACTTAAGTATACATTATATGTAAGTTACTTATCTCATTAACTAAGAAAATGATTAGTTGGATTTCGAGTCCAATTATTATCTAAATTATTCATAATGTTAATTGAATGATAAAATTCCATTTTTAACTTATTTTAAGGTCCTTAACTAAATATCCCTTATTCTATAATTAACCCTTATATATTGATAACCCTAGCTAATTAACTAGGAAGGCTAGTTAATTAGGGGTAATTAGAGATCATGATGAGTGTCTCATCATGGCGCCATCACAGCCGCCCAAACTGGCTGTAGCATCTCTTCTGAACCTCTGAAGGCATGTGCTAGGCAAGATATCTATCGTTGGATCTTGATCGAACGGACATGGATGCCTGGCCCTTAAAACCTAAGCGTCACATAAAGGGGGGTGTGGCGTGTTGGTCGCGCACCTGTGGGCGAACTATAGGTCACGAGATCGACCCCCTCCCTGCCTCAAATCAAGGGCACAAGCGGATGTGGTCAAATTGTCGTGTTGGATGTGCTATGGATGGTGGTGGAGGCAACTATGTCGCTGCACCAGATGCGCATGCGGGCGCACACGAGATCGGACGCCCAAGCCCACGTGCAATCGCACAAGCGGTCATTGGGCGAGTTGAAGCAGAAGCAGCAGGATTGCTTTTAAGCCGTCCGATCGCATGATCGGATGGCTGAGAGTCTTTGGACGTGTGTAGCTGTTTGGGCAAGAGGAGAAGAACTAGCTCATGTGAGCGGCACCTACACCCACATTCAGGGACTTTAGTGACATTTAAATCCATCACTAAAGGCCCTGCATTAATGTTTTATGCATGAAATGTCCTTTTTGCCCATTCAAAGTTCACCTATAAATAACCCTACGACCCCCACACTTTCTTCATCCCTTCCTCTCTTCTCTCAACCCCTACAAAGCTCTAAGAGCTTGTCCTAAACCCAGGATGCTCCATTAGAGTTAAAAATACAATTTTTCCACGTTCTCACCTCCTTCATGGAGCATCTCGTGGTGGTTCTCTCACTGCCATTTCAAAAGCAGATCCCACTACGACATCATCCTACCTTGCTCTCCATTGTCCGTTGTCATTTTCCTTCTTGCATCTCACCACCTTTGTCTGGGCGCTCCATCTTTGAGGCTCATCCTCCAAGCAGCCATCGAGGAGGGTAACTTCTCTCCACGTTCCTTTACCGCTTTCTAGTGTAGATTTCCTACTTTCTAGTGTAGCGATTAGTTGTAGCAAGTAGTTGTAATGAACATTGCTCCATGATAATGAAATCCATGTTTATTTTATCTCTGTTTTCTCTTTATTTGTAATATTCTCTCCCTTTCTTCTATTATTTATTCTTTAAGTAGATTGCTAGTTTAGATTCAATTTGACCAGCTAATATGCTCTGTGACAAATAATACAAATGCAATTTTTAATCAAACGTCCACCTCCCTATGTTCGACCAGAAATTCTTTTTGAGTTTCAACTAAATTTATCTTTTAACGATTTTTCTTGCAAATCAAACTACAACGATAGGTTTTCAAAACTCAACTTCCGTTTGTACAGATTTTCTGATTTAACATTTTGGCACCGTTGTCGGGGAGGTGATGCTCTTATTTTTTATGTTTTTTCACCTTACTTATCTTTTATCTCACTTCTCTCCTTTTCTATTGTGATTGCAGGTACTCTCTTGAGACAAACAAAAGTGGCAGATTGGAGTAAAGTGCTGTTGAAGGGTTTGTAAGTTTACCCCCACCTCCCCACCCACTAGTTTTCATTCCACCACGTAATAACACAAATGCAAATCAGCTTAGGTGTTCTTATAAACTCTAAGGTTAGTTTTTGTTTGTTTGTTTGTCACCTCCACTCGTCTCACCTTCCACATATAAAAGAAAAATTAAAAACAAATCTCACAGTGGTACACAACCTCTTGTAACTTTCAAACTCAACTGGAAAATCGATCTTTGTAACCACTACACACACCCAAACACATAATCGAGTAGAAATCAGATTAGGTAACCACTTGTGTGCTGAGCTAAGTGGTGCATTAGGCCAATTGTTTGAGTTGTTTGGGTCACACCAGCTCAATTAAAATCAACTCATCAAGTACCTGCCAAATAGGTTCAACTTCTAGGAATTTACCAGGCACTCCACATTCTTTTAAGCTTTAAAGGAAAACATCTTCACCTGTGCTTTCAAAACTTGGTTTGCCAACCGAACTTGATTGAATATACCTAAAGTTGAATCCTAAAAGCTACTAAGAAAAATTTAAACCCTAAAATTCACCGCATCCAAAAATAATCTTGCTTGAAAACCATTGGTTCTGCATGCACACACATATCAATCAATCATTAAGGGCACAACCCAGATAAAGGGCCCATCATATTCCAAAGCACATTCAAACCTAACCGTAACTAAAATAGAGTAGATGTTAGCCCTAAGGATTGGACTCGCTCTTCGAAGCCTAGATCAAGATTATTTTCTATTAGTCTGTTTCTACTGTTCAATCTGAGGCTGGGGGGTACGCTAGGAACTAGAGGCGCAAGACAATGAAGAACCTTCTCCCTAGTCCCTCCCTCTAACTGGTTGGATTGACTGGAAAGAAGTAAATCAAATCATTTCTTTATCTCAAGATGGGTTCTAGGAGTCTATAGGTCTTTAGGCTAGCCCACTTAAGGACAGGTTTATTTGTTTGTATTGCAGGGCACCTTTCTTCCTCTTATTCTATCATGGATCCTTCCACATCATATTCGCACTTCCCTTCCTACCTTCCTACCAATACTTATTCCCAAAATGATTATTATTCCAACCAGACTTATTCTCATCCATCGTCAAGTTGGGATAGTCCTGATTGGGGATACAGTTCTGGACCTCCGTGTTCAGGGTCTAACCCTGGACCCCATAATCTTTATTCTTATCCTTTTATGAGCTACTTCGATTATAGATCACCGTCCTCATTTAGACAACCTAATATGATCTATAATCAAGAAGGATATGCTGACCCTTGCCCGTCCTCATATTATAATGCATATAGGTCACCACCCCTCTTTGAACAACTTGAAATGACCTATTATCAAGGAGGGTATCAAGAACCTCAATTCGTTAACTCCGCTACGTTGAACCCAAACCCACCCAACCTTGAACCAAACCATTTGGTTCAGGTGAACTAGGTCCAAGATAAGGTGTTGTCTAACTTAGGGAATACCATACAATCTTTAGAAGCTCTGCCAACACCTTGCCCTAAAGAATTGGAAGCCCTGATTGAAATAATTAGTGATCTTAACAAGTATCTATTGGAATGGATCCAGGATGTTAAGGATAAGGGCTCGGGTGAGTTTTAACTTGGGAAGTTATCTAAATTGAAGATGAGATTTGTGATTACTTTCCCAGGATGAACCCTTAATGGGAGAGCTGATGTCAGAATTCGCTCAGCCACCTGTAGGGGGAACACATTTTACAAGACTAGGGTCGACCAGGTTGTTCTAGAGTAATAAATATGGATGATTTTGATTTACTCACCTGAGATCCCTGAGCTGGGGAATGAGGAAATGTATGCCTCCATTAATTAGAAAGTGATTGATTTTGAGACATACATCGATGCAGATTTAGATTTCTTTGATTCTGAAGGTGAAGAGTCATTATGCGAAGTCTCACCTGAGTTTATAGTACACAATTTCTGTGAGACGATTGGGCCTTAGGAATTCTATGAATCATATGATGGCCCAATAACTGAGGAAATTGATCATGTTGGGGCTTGCATGGAGAATTCAGATCCTCACTTTCTGAAGGATTCAATTCATAGCGTCAATCCTCAATCACACCCAATTGAGTTTATTGACGAGTTTAATTTTGAGATCACTAGACCCAAGTCAATTCTGATTCCACAGCAAACCTTGAACTTGGACATTTTAGATTGGGTGATTAATATGCAAGAGGTCCGGGAATTTGAAATCCTGACTGTGGAGGACAGGAATTTGGAAATGATGATTTGGGAAGCCAATTCCGGAGCAAGTAAAAGACTGAGTCTATGGGTGCCTATTTGTCTGAAACCACTAACCTTCTACTAGGACCCTTATGACATCTTTGACTTAGAGGATGTCCAACCCAAGCACAAATTCATTGATTATCCTTTTGAGCTTAATCTCTTTGTTATCCGACTTTTTGGACTTGGGTTGCATCCTCACAATTCGCAGGCCCAACCCTACTTGCATACTGATCTCAAATTTTGGATAATTTTTATCCAGAACCTTAGATATACTCGACCATGGGGCATGGGTCTGCATCACAATCTAGTCCACATCTGTAGACATCTTCTCCAAGTAGGTCCAAACCTAAATTTCCTCATTATAATTCTGACCTGCACCTGTGAATTCTTTATTTCTTCTTTGTTTAGTGTGCCTAGCTGAAGGCACTAAATTTAGCACGTAGACAATTTCTTTTCATCTCGGAGTGGACCTGCTATTCACACAATTCAAGTGCTTTCTACTCTACTCCACTCTATTTTATGTCTTTTAATACAATGAGGACATTGCATTAGATAGGCATGGGGTGTTAGATATTCATCACTGAATTATTTCGTCAGCTCCATAGATTCTTTTTATTTTCTTTCTATTTATTCAAAAAAAAAGCTTGA
Organism: Thalassia testudinum; assembly: GCA_037157565.1. Taxonomy (NCBI): domain Eukaryota; kingdom Viridiplantae; phylum Streptophyta; class Magnoliopsida; order Alismatales; family Hydrocharitaceae; genus Thalassia; species Thalassia testudinum. The sequence continues at coordinate 217,031,453 of JAZHRO010000031.1, read as the reverse complement.
ATTAGGAAAGTAAACTTGGGCTTTAGAAAATTTTCAATCTTAGGAAATAAAATAGTAAGATTTGAACACTAAGACCCTTCAGGTCTTCGGGCTTAGTTAGCCCGGGTGTCCACTAAAATGTGGACTTGTTTCTTGAGTCCTCACCATTATTAATTCATATTTTAATTGGTTAAATAAGTTGGGGTGATAAGTGCACAAATTATCAACCCCCCACCGATTTGAGGGGATTTTAAGTCTAAGCATCTACATACTATTGGCACTGACTTGCCTTTCGGTGATTTTAATGGAAATTGCGTAGCTAATGAACCTTCTAGGGTGGTATGGCTGGCAAGTTATCGTGGGTAATTGCCCATTGGTAGGTTGTCTAGAGCCCAGTCACACGACATCCTTTTCCTGCCACCTTTAGGTAAATCTTAGATCAGGGAAGCTACCTACTTAAAGAAAGAAAAGAGAAAAGAAAAATATCCAAAAGGAAAATAAAAAATAGAAAAGGAGAAAAGAAAGGAAGAAAAAGGAAATAAGCCACACTTCACCTCACGAGTATGGCTGGCAAGTTTTCGTGGGTAATAACCCATTGGTATGTTGTCTAGAACCCCGCTCAAGAAATGCATGTATAATTCAAAAATACATAGGAAGAAGTGGAGAAGTAGAATAAGTCGGGGAGATATACACTGGGTTTGTCCTTGTGTTGACCCCATAAAAATAAAAGTAGGGAGAAAGCTACCGGTCAAATAGATACACCTTTAGGTAGAATTTCTTTTCAAGCCCACCTAGGGCCATAGAACCCGAAGTTTGTTCTAATTGCCAATCAATGAGTCTATCACATTTCACATAAAAATGCTTAGAACTTTGGGTTCTCTTTGAGTCTTGGGTGGGCTGAGTGGCCATAGAAAACTGCTCCAAAACACTAAACACAAAAATTCAAAAAAATTAGACACCATAAAAAGAAGAAAAAGATCCTTCTTTGAATAAGGCGAGGGCTTGAGGCGGTCTGCATTTTGGAAGACACCCGGGCGCTGTTGTTTCTCCTTAGTTTAGGTCATATTTGAAATTCATAAGTGTTGAAAAATAACTATTGACCAGGAAATCTGACCTAATGTTTTTAGAGCATGTAGTCTTGCTTGGGACTAGCAAAAGATAGGTATGGGGGTGTGATGTAAACATGTTTATATCACATAAACCATCTATTATTGCATGTTCTTAGACATATAGCTACATTATACATTATAAATATTGCATAACAAGCATCATCTTGCATTTAGGATAGGTTGTATAAAGTTTAGATTAATTTTCCCTTTTTGTGGTCTGGTAATAGAGCAACATTTAATCGGGGCCTCGGATTGAAGATCTAATTGTACGGATCTGATCAAGGCGATGATTGGAGTTTAATGACTCCAAGATCCCCCCAATCGGACTTTCGTAACATCAGATGTAGTTCGAGAAAGATCAGAGGTCAAGGGCCAAGATGGTGTAAATCCATACATCAGATGACAAATCTGATCACATGGATGGGTTTGAATCGACAATCGCAGCCCAATGGCATGAAAATTGACGTGCCTTCGTGCGTGTGTGTTAAGAGGTGTCGTTATAGTTGCACTTGATACGTCGGTTTTAAAAGAAGTAAACGGAGGTGAGTCCGAGTGTCGATCTCAGGGAGGCGTGGAAATCGGATTTTGTTTACCACTTGTTGTCACGAAAAAGGAGGAGTTTTGCTTGCGAAAGAGACGGTTTTGAAAAGCGAGAGATAGAGAGAGTTTAGGGTTAGAAAGCTCTTGGTTTTGATCATGCACTTTAAACAGAAATTAAAATGGCAACTAAATGGAAAATAATTTCGTTAAACATGCATTCATAGTTCATGGTTTACAATATTAAATACATGCTTCAACAAAAGTAAATGAAAGCTTAAAAGAGAGAGAGAGAGGTAGAGAGAGAGTGGAGAGCGACGAGGCAGCCACGGCGGTGGAGGAGGCTCCGTCGGCGGCTCGTCGTCTCCGGCAATTACAAGAGTGCCTAAGACTAGCTAGGAGGGGAGTGGAGTAGTTGCAAGTGGGAGAGGATGCCTTGAATGGTGGTAGAAGGGGGTTTAAATAGAGTTAAGGGCCTCCTAAAAGAAGAATGTGCTTTAGCGACATCCAGAACGTCGCTAAAACCGCTTCCATATACGTCGGTGAAGGTCTTCTGCCGCCGGTCAGCCGCCCGCCCCTCTCTCTCTTCAGGCGCGATCTGTGGACGTCGAACGAGAGCCGTCCGATTGATGATCGGACGGCTGAGATCCTCCCGCGCCTGCGCTAGGATCGCGCTTCGGGCGTGCGTGTGCGCGCGCGTTTCCGCCCGGCGTGCGCGCGCGCGTGGGAGGTGGGGCGCTGTCGTCGCGCCGAGTGGCGCGATCCTAGCTGCTCGCTTCTGATCGCGCGGCTCAATTTTGCCGCGCCCTTCGCCCGCAGATGATTTTCGCTCCGCGCGAATCGAACGCGCGTCGCCGCAACGCGGGCGTGCGCGCTAACCGTTGCGCCACGCCCGCGCTTTGTCGCGGCGACCGTGGGCGAGCGCGCGGATCTCGACCGTTCGATCGAAGATCAACGGCCGAGATGCGTCTTTGGCTCGCTTGGGGGCGTGGCGACGGCGGGGGCAGGGTGACGTGGCGCGTTCTAGGCCGTTGATCTCCAGATCAACGGTCAGGATTTCTTGGGCCCATTGTGGGAGCTCCGGATGTCGGATTTGGCCGATTTTGAGTCCGTTAGACTCCGTTCGTCGTCCTGAATCCATCCGTGCGGTCCGATTGCTCATCTGAGGCCTGCTTTGACAAATGCTTTAGACAAATGGCCATTAATACAGTTTATAAGCAATCTTGGTACTTGATGCATGCAATGCTCCTATTCTACTTTATGTTGTGCCTTTTATTCTAAAGATGGGCCATATTCAACCTAATTACTACCCCCTTGCGTGGTGTTATCATACCCCCATGCTTACTCCTTGCTAGTCCCTAGCAAGGTTTATTCTAGCCTTTATTTCTTTGGCGAATTCAAGAAGTAATTGCTTAGGCACTTCGTTACTTGTTAATAAGAGGAACTATACGAAGATCTTAATCTACAAAGACTAAGCAGCGCCCGGGTGTCTGCCAAAATATGAATCGCCCGAATCCTTGCTTTGTATATATAACTATACTTATGTATACGTATATATCTATATATGTCTTTTTAGAATTTTTAAAATTCAGTGTGGGTTGGTAACTTTTTACGGCTACCCAACCCACCCAAAACTCGGTCAAAACCCTAAGTGCTAAGCATCTTGGTGTGAATGTTGTGATAGACTCACTTAACGGTAATTGAGACAGACTTCGAGTTTCTACGCCTCTAGGTGACCGGAAAAGAAAATAAATTTTTGCCTGAAGGTGTATTTGTTCGATTGGTAGCTTTCTCCTTGCGTTCATTTTACTTGGGGTCAACACAAGGATTTTCCAGTGTATATCTCCCCGGCTTGTACTACTTCCCCGCTTCTTCCTTAGGTGTTTTTGGTCTTCCTTTTTTTTTTTTTTTTTTTTTTTTTTTTTTTTTACGTAGGTGGCTTCCCTAATCTCAAATGTACCTAGAGGCAGTGAAAAAGAAATGGCCTGTGACTGGGTTCTGGACAACCTGCCAATGGGCTGTTACCCACGACAACTTGCCAGCCATACCACCCTAGAGAGTTCATTAGCTACCCCATTTCTGTCAAAATCTCCGAGAAGTGAGTCTGTGCAAAAATGTGTGTAGATGCTTAGACTCAAAGTTTTCCTGAGTTAGAGGGTGAGTTGATAAGTCGTATACTTATTACCTTATTTATTAGGTGGATTAGAATAGCTTAAAGTTGCAAGGGTTCGCCGCTAAATCCATATTTTAATGGACACCAGGGCTAATTAAGCTTGAAGGCCTGAAAAGTCTAAGTGTTTAAGTTCTTTTTGTATTATTTCCCACTGTTGACAAGTTTCTAATGCCTAAGTTTTTCTTCCTAAATTCATTTTTTTTTTTTTTTTATTCATTCAGACTGATTAATTAAGCTCAGGATTATGCAGTTTACCATCCCCCCCATGCTTAAGTTGGACAATGTCCTCATTGGCAGATGCATGGATGCAAAAGGGTTCAAAAAGATAGTACCTGAGTGACGTAAACTACCAGATCAGTCTGAATCCGCTGGGTTGCCTCCCAGGAAGCGCTGAGTTTAACGCCTCCAGCTGGGCGGTGCCTGGTGTCAGCCCTCAACAAGGGTGACACTTTCCTTGGGGGGTACCTGGGCCAGGAAATGCTTCAATCTTTGACCATTGACTGTAAAGGTGTGCCCGGTATTAAGATCGGCGATTTCGACTGCCCCATTGGAATAGGGCTTGACCACCCGAAATGGTCCTGTCCATTTGGACCTAAGTTTCCCTGGAAAGAGTTTCAGGCGTGCATCAAATAGCCAGACTTGTTGGTTTGGCTCAAAGGTTTTCCTATGAATGAGTAGGTCGTGGACGGCTTTCATTTTCTCCTTATATAGCCGACTATTGTCAAAGGCGTCCCGACGAATTTCTTCAAGCTCAGAGAATTGAAGAGTCCTTTGCGCACCAGCTAACTGGGGATCCATGTTACATTGCTTAACAGCCCAGTAAGCCCGGTGTTCCAATTCGACAGGGAGATGGCAAGCTTTGCCAAAGACCAAGCGGTAAGGTGACATGCCTATCGGGGTCTTAAAAGCGGTCCTGTATGCCCACAGGGCATCATCAAGTCGTGTGGACTAGTCTTTCCTGTCAGGTCTCACAGTCTTCTGTAAAATGTTCTTGATTTGTCTGTTTGAGACCTCAGTCTGCCCATTTGTTTGTGGATGATACGGGGTGGCAATGCGGTGGTTTACCCCGTATTTTCTAAGTAGGGCACGGAACTGGGAATGGATAAAATGGCTTCCACCATCACTGATCATGGCCTTGGGTATTCCAAAATGGGAAAAGATGTTCTTCTTTACAAAGTCCATGACCGTCTTGTGATCGCATCATCGGGTGGCGACGGCTTCAATCCATTTGGAAACATAGTCTACCGAGACCAAGATATACTCGAAGCCGTTGGATGGTGGAAAGGGGCCCATAAAATCGATACCCCAAACGTCGAAAATTTCGACAATCAAAATGGGCTGAAGGGGCATCATATCTTTTTTGGTCATTGTCCCTAGTGTTTGGCATCGTGAGCAAGTCTTGGCAAAGATGTGTGCATCCTTGAATAGGGACGGCCAATAAAATCCAGACTGCAAAACTTTTGCAGCTGTTTTCTTGCCAGAGAAATGGCCGCCACATGCTTGGTCATGACAAAAGGAAAGCACACTCTGAACCTTGTCTTCGGGAGGCACCTCCTGATGATCTGATCAGCACAGAGGCGAAACAGCATGGGATCATCCCAGAAATAGTGCTTGGCCTCAGCCAAGAACCTGTCCCGTTGCTGTTTGGACCAGCTGTGCGGGGTTTGTCCTATAACCAGGTAGTTGACATAGTCAGCATACCATGGCATTTTCTTGTCTTGCACGGCTAGGATGTGTTCATCAGGGAAGGTATCAGATAGAGGTAGGGAGGGTCCAATGTGGTCTGGATGAAGTCTTGACAGGTGGTCAGCCACCACATTTTTCGATCCAGCCTTGTCTTGGATTTCCAGGTCAAATTCCTGCAAAAGCAAGATCCATCTGATGAGCCTGGGTTTTGCATCCTTTTTGGCCAACAGGTGCCGGATGGCTGAATGGTCGGTGTAGATAGTCACGTGGGATCCCAGCAAGTATGATCGGAATTTTTCCAGTCCAAAGACTACAGCAAGCAACTCTTTTTCTGTGACCGTATAATTACGCTGGGCCTCGTCCAACGTTTTGCTCGCGTAGTAGATCACCACGGGCTTCTTGTCTTGCCTTTGTCCCAGGACAGCGCCTATGGCAAAATCTGATGCGTCACACATAATCTCAAAACCCTGGGACCAGTCTGGGGGTTGAAGTACAGGTGCGGTGGAGACTAAGTCCCGGAGGGTATGATAAGCCTGGGTGCAATCAGAAGACATGTGGAAAGTTGCGTCGTTGGCTAGAAGGTCGGTCAAGGGTTTGGAAAGTTTGGAAAAGTCTTTGATGAACCTTCGGTAGAAGCCAACATGTCATAGAAAAGAGCGAATCTGTCGGACCGAACTAGGTGGAGGAAGTTTGGAAATTAAATCAACCTTAGCTCGATCTACCTCGATGCCCTTATGCGAAATGATGTGTTCGAGGACAATTCCTTCTTGAACCATAAAATGGCTCTTTTCCCAACTTAACACCAAGTTAACCTCGATACATCGTTTCAGGATTTTTTCCAAGTTGCTCAAACAATGGTCGAATGAATTCCCGAATACAGAGAAATCATCCATAAAGACCTCCAAGTATTCACCCACCATTTCTGAAAAAATGGCTAGCATGCAACGCTGGAAGGTTGCGGGTGCGTTGCATAACCCGAACGGCATTCGACGGAATGCAAACGTGCCATACGGGCAAGTGAATGTGGTCTTTTCCTGATCTTCTGGAGCAATTGCGACTTGGTTATATCCTGAATATCCATCCAGGAAGCAAAAATACTTCTGCCCTACCAATCTTTCAAGGATTTGGTCAATGAATGGCAAGGGGAAGTGGTCCTTCTTAGTGGCTTCGTTAAGCTTCCTATAATCAATACACACCCGCCATGCGGTGGTGGTGCGGGTGGGAATGGATTCGCCATGATCATTAGTGACAACGGTGAGCCCAGCCTTCTTGGGAACCACTTGAGTGGGGCTCACCCAGGGGCTATCAGAGATAGGGTAGATGATGCCGGCGTCGAGCCACTTGATAATTTCTTTTTTAACGACCTCCCGCATGTTAGGGTTTAACCGTCTCTGCATCTGGCGGGAAGGTCGGGCCCCGTCTTCCAGGTAAATCTTGTGGGTGCAATAGGTGGGGCTAATTCCTCTTAGATCTGAGATGGTCCAACCAATGGCGGCCCGATGTTCTGAAAGAGTTGCAGTCAACCTTAGTTCCTGATCCTTGGTTAGATGGGAATTAATAATCACTGGGAAGGTCTGGCCAGGTCCCAGGAAGACGTACTTGAGATTCTCGGGCAATGGTTTAAGTTCAGGTGCGGGTGGGACCACAGTCGATGGGAATGGAAAGGGCGGTAGTTGATCAACATTGATTTCTTCAAATGGTGTCATGTGATGATACTCAGCCTTACAGAGGTCCATAGGTAATGATGGTGGCGAGTCAGAACTACAGGTTTGGTGGTCTGAGACAGAATTGAGGGTAAGGCATTCCTCGATTAAAGTTTCCACGGGATCATGTTCCTCAATGTAATCACAATCAAAAGACTTTGTTGCCCGGAAGATATCTAATTGCATTTTCCTATCTCCGAAGGCGATTTCCATACATCCCGTGTCGCAAACGATGTTTGCTTTAGCCGTGGCTAAGAAAGGTCTGCCTAAGATTATGGGTGCGTTCTGTAATTTTTCAGGGACTTCCATGTCGAGCACCAAAAAGTCGACTGGGAAATAGAAGTCCTTGACCCGTACAATCACGTCCTCGACAACCCCCTTCGGGGTTTTCACTGATCTATCCGCCAGCTGGATGGTGACAGGGGTTGGTGCCAGCTCCCCAAAACCAAATTGGTGGTACAAGGTTGTGGGAATTAGGTTGATAGAAGCACCTAGGTCCAGGAGCGCTCTATCAAATGTCATGTCCCCGATGTTACAGGAAATCAGGGGTGCTCCTGGGTCAGTTCGTTTGAGTGGAAGGTTGCTTGATATCACGGAACTGGCTTGCTCAGAGAGTACAACCTTCCTAGGTGCTTGAGGTCTCGGCTTACGCTTGGGTGTACAGGCATCCTTTAAGAACTTGGCGTAAGCGGGGATGTGTTTGACAGCTTCTAGAAGCGGAATATTAATCTGTACTTGTTTAAAAATTTCCATCAGCTCCTCAGTTTCCACAGTATTCTTTTTTCTCTTGATTGTTTCCAAGGCCTCAGGATAGGGTGTCTGGATTGGTTCCATGTTTGGGTCCTTGGTTGGTGCTTCTTCTAAGTCGGGTAAAGTCTCGGGGAGAGTCGGCCATTTGGGATCCTGGGTTTTGGTGCCGCTTCTCAAGGTCACCGCATTCGCAGAGGCATTGGGGCCATGGGGTGATCCTTGAGAGGATGAGGATGAAGAGGCGCCAAACCTAGGAGGTGTTTGTGGAGCCGGTTGGACCATATGAGCCTGCCCGGGGTTGCCTTGGAACCCTTGCGAATTGGGGCCTCTGTTAATTATGTTTCGCGGGTTTGGTTGTGGTTGGGAAGGTAGAGATCCTTGCTGTTTACAGTCCAAGAGTTGGCTTAACTGTCCCTTTACCAAGGCCATTTCTTCCTGATGTTTTTGGTTCATGTCAGCCATCATCTTTATTAGGGTGTCCATTTGGTTTTGTGGGGGAGGGGCCGCCCTATTTTGGTTATATTGGGGTCTAACTGGTGGTCCTTGCTGATAGGGGGGCAAGTGTGGCTGTTGGTTTGGCCTGGGCTGGTTTTGGAATTGCGGTAGTTTCTGGTTTGTCCAACCAAAGTTGGGGTGATTACGCCAGCCGGTGTTGTAAGTGTTGGAGAAAGGGTCAGGTTTTGCATATCCTTGGACGGCTTGCACATCTTCTGGAATAGCCGATGTTGATGAAGAAGGAAGGGAGTAATCAAGGGTCGAGGGAGCAAAGGTCCCTCCTTGGAACATGGTTGGGGGTTGTTCCAGGTTTAGTTGGGTGAAGGGTTGGACCAGGTCAACATTATGTGCTCCTTTTGCTAGGGTGAAAGTCTGCAAGGGGTTCCTGGTCTGGTTTAGAAGCTCATCAATCTTCTTGTCCACCAATTCCACTCGATCAAATTTTTTGGCAATAATGTCCATGTCAACCATTCCAGAATTTGCTTGCACCTCATAAATCCCACCACGGGGTTGACTGGATCTGTTAAACTGGTTCATGGAGGCATTGTTGAGCGAATTCTCGCTCATAGACTCAAAGAGCTCAAACGCGCTCTCCTCGTCTTTGTTTAGGAAGTTTCCCCCGCATGAGGCATCGACGAAGTTCCGTAGGTTGCTATCCAGACCGTGGTATAAGATCTGGGCTAATTGCCACCTTGGAACTTCGTGGTGTGGGCATTTCCTCAAAAGTTCATTGAATCTTTCCCACGCCTCATGAAATTGTTCCCCACCCTGGAGTGTGAAGGTAGTGATAGCTCTTCTGAGGGCATTGGTCTTTCCTATGGGGAAGAATTTCTTTAAAAATGCATGCCTCAGTTCCTCCCAGGTGGTGATGGGTCTACCTAGGGTTCTAAGCCAATGAGAAGCCTTGTCTCTTAATGAGAAAGGGAACATCTTGATTAGAACAATATCAAGGCTAATGTTCCTAGGTTTTACTGTTCTTGCTATGCGGTCGAGATCTTCTAGGTGCTGAAAGGGGTCTTCATTTGAGCTTCCATGAAAGTGGCTCTGGATTAGACTTAATACATTAGGTTTTAGCTCAAAATCGTCTCCCCCTTCGGGGATCCTAAGGTATGGCTCGACTCTAATGGCAGAAGGGTTATAGAAATCACGGAGGGGTCTTGGCTGGTTCTGAAACGGTGGTAAATCAAGTGGTGGTTGTCCTGGTATGTCATTGAAAGGTGGTGGTTGTTCTTGCGGGTTCTGTAACCATTGTATGGCTTGCATGATGGTGTGGATTTGTCGTTGCTGAAGCCGATGGTTAGCATTGATTTGAGCCTGGACGACAGCCATAGCATCTGGTGGGGGTTGATCTTCAGCCTCATCTACCCTAGGTTCAGCCATGTTTCCAACAGAATTACGTCGCCTAGATTCCTGCCCCAAAACACACAATTCGGGATGCAGTGAGCGCCTCCCGTGCATACACTAGAGAAGAACTGGAGGGGATGCGGAGGGCAACAGATGCGAGAAAGGTGTTTCAATCAAGCACGCAAGCCTAATCCTTATGGTGTATTCCTTAGGGGACCTAGAAATCTCACAAAGGGTGATTAAGTCCGTAAGCACTGGACTTCCCTTCTCAAGGCTAATCTGGCCAGGTTGATTACGAGGGGATTGCAGGGAAGGTTCTTCCTTTGGCTTGCGCCTCCGGTTCCATAGACCCCACAACCACGGTCGTTTGACACTGCCCCGCAGCCTAGTCAGCAGATTCTACCAAGGGAATGAAAGCCAAGTGCCTAGCAGACAAAACCTCACCTTTTGAGACTTAACTCAGTCCTGCCTAGGGCACGTCTACTCAGTTTTAAAGGGCTAGGATAGTGCTTGTGCTTAGGGTGATGTGATGAGGCGTTGATTGGGGTGGTGCCTCTTAATGTTCTACTTTCAAAGTGTGTGCTTCTAGCAAAACATGATTTTCAAGCAAGGATTTGTTAAGATATAGTGTCTTTTTAGTGTTTCATCCTTACTTAAGTACTTTTTAGGGTTGACGTGTCTTAATTTTTTCAAACAAGTTTCAGTGGGCACGTCAAGTTCTGCACACAACTTAGTGAAAGTAGATTTCCTTTTATTTTGTAGAGGCTCTAAAACCCTAGTGTACTCATCCTAAAGATCGTGCAGCTTCTATTAGATGAGTCAGTTTTAGGGTTGAGTGGTGCGGCCCAGGTCAACTCACGGTGGCTTCGCAAACACCACTCAAGAGAAAGAGAAAAGAGCACTCCAAGAATTTATCCAGCATATTAGAGTGTACATTTTTTGTAGGGTGATGTGTTAAGAATGTGGGTCAAGCAATCATTCACCACGCCAATTTTTTCAGTTTTTACGATTTTTTTTAGATTTTTCACGCAAGCAAACAATGAGAGAGAGAGAGTACTCACTATCGGTCCTCGAGGCGTCTACTTCCTTGCTACCATAGTGGAATGCATCGCTACGCCGTCCATGCGCCGAATTCCTGCATCCGTGAAGTAAAAAGGAAAATAGGGCATTAGACGATATGAGAATGAAGGTGGAATGGAGGTGATAAAACAAATCCGTTGCCTCCCCGGCAACGGCGCCAAAAACTGACGTGCCTTCGTGCGTGTGTGTTAAGAGGTGTCGTTATAGTTGCACTTGATACGTCGGTTTTAAAAGAAGTAAACGGAGGTGAGTCCGAGTGTCGATCTCAGGGAGGCGTGGAAATCGGATTTTGTTTACCACTTGTTGTCACGAAAAAGGCGGAGTTTTGCTTGCGAAAGAGATGGTTTTGAAAAGCGAGAGATAGAGAGAGTTTAGGGTTAGAAAGCTCTTGGTTTTGATCATGCACTTTAAACAGAAATTAAAATGGCAACTAAATGGAAAATAATTTCATTAAACATGCATTCATAGTTCATGGTTTACAATATTAAATACATGCTTCAACAAAAGTAAATGAAAGCTTAAAAGAGAGAGAGAGAGGTAGAGAGAGAGTGGAGAGCGACGAGGCAGCCACGGCGGTGGAGGAGGCTCCGTCGGTGGCTCGTCGTCTCCGGCGATTACAAGAGTGCCTAAGACTAGCTAGGAGAGGAGTGGAGTAGTTGCAAGTGGGAGAGGATGCCTTGAATAGTGGTAGAAGGGGGTTTAAATAGAGTTAAGGGCTTCCTAAAAGAAGAATGTGCTTTAGCGACATCCAGAACGTCGCTAAAACCGCTTCCATATACGTCGGTGAAGGTCTTCTGCCGCCGGTCAGCCGCCCGCCCCTCTCTCTCTTCAGGCGCGATCCGTGGACGTCGAACGAGAGCCGTCCGATTGATGATCGGACGGCTGAGATCCTCCCGCGCCTGCGCTAGGATCGCACTTCGGGCGTGCGTGCGCGCGCACGTTTCCGCCCGGCGTGTGCGCGCGCGTGGGAGGTGGGGCGCTGTCGTCGCGCCGCGTGGCGCGATCCTAGCCGCTCGCTTCTGATCGCGCGGCTCAATTTTGCCGCGCCCTTCGCCCTTAGATGATTTTCGCTCCGCGCGAATCGAACGCGCGTCGCCGCAACGCGGGCGTGCACGCTAACCGTTGCGCCACGCCCGCGCTTTGTCGCGGCGACCGCGGGCGAGCGCGCGGATCTCGGCCGTTCGATCGAAGATCAACGGCCGAGATGCGTCTTTGGCTGGCTTGGGGGCGTGGCGACGGCGGGGGCGGGGCGACGTGGCACGTTCTAGGCCGTTGATCTCCAGATCAACGGTCAGGATTTCTTGGGCCCATTGTGGGAGCTCCGGATGTCGGATTTGGTCGATTTTGAGTCCGTTAGACTCCGTTCGTCGTCCTGAATCCATCCGTGCGGTCCGATTGCTCATCTGAGGCCTGCTTTCACAAATGCTTTACACAAATGGCCATTAATACAGTTTATAAGCAATCTTGGTACTTGACGCATGCAATGCTCCTATTCTACTTTATGTTGTGCCTTTTATTCTAAAGATGGGCCATATTCAACCTAATTACTACCCCCTTGCGTGGTGTTATCAAAAATCGATCCAATCCAACATCTGTGGCACCGTTTACAACTCACAGAAGATGGACGGCCGTGATGGCACCACGTGGAGCCATCACAGCTGCCCAAACCGGCCACAGCATCTCTTCTCAACATCTAAAGGCAAGAGTGAGGCAAGATATCAGCCATTGGATCTTGATCCAACAACCATGGATGCCCGACCCTTCAAACTTAAGCGTGACACAAAGTGAGGCATGGCATGTTGGTCGTGCGCCTATGGGCGAACCACAAGTCTCGAGATCGACCCCTATCCCACCTCAAATCAAGGGTGCAAGCGGGTGCGGTCAAATTAGAGCATTGGATGCATGATGGACGGCGGTGGAGGCGACAATGTGCCAACACCAGATGCGCAAGCAGGCACACACGAGATTGGACGCCCAAGCCCATGCGCAATCGCTTGCATAGACGTTGGGCACGTTGAAGTAGAGGCGACAGGATGGGTTTTAAGCAATCCAATTGCTTGATCGAACGATTAAGAGTCTTTGGACTTGCATAGCTATTTGGGCGAAAGGAGAAGAGGTGCACGCGAGCGACACCTATGCCCACGTTTAGGGGCTTTAGTGACGCTTAAATCCATCACTAAAGGCCCTGCATTAATGTTTTAAGCATGAAATCATTTTTTTGCCCATTCAAACTTCACCTATAAATATCTCTACAACCCCCACACTTTCTTCATCCCTTCCTCTCTTCTCTCCACCCCTCCAAAGCTTTAAGAGATTGTCCCAAACCTAGGATGTGCCATTAGAGTTAAAAATACAATTTTTTCACATTCTTGCCACCTTCATGGAGCATCCCACGGTGGTCCTCTCACCGACATTCGGGAAGTGGATCATGCTATGACATCATCCTACCTCATTCTCCTTCTTCCCGCATCTCACCACCTTCGTCCGGGTGATTCGTCGTTGTGGGTTGTCCTCCAAACTGCTATCGAGGAGGATAACTTCTCTCCACCTTCTTTTGCCACTTTCTAGTGTAGATTTTCTACTTTCTAGTGTACTGGTAGTTGTAGCAAGTAGTTGTAATGAACATTGCTCTATGAAAATGAAATCCATGTTTATTCTATCTCTGTTTTCTCTTTATTTGTAATATTCTCTCTCTTTCTTCTATTATTTATTCTTTAAGTAGATAGTTAGTTTAGATTCAATTTAACTAGCTAATCTTCTTTGTGACAAATAAAACAAACACAGTTTATAATCAAACATCCGCCTCCCTGTGTTCGAGCCAGAATTCTTTTCGAGTTTTAGTTAAATTTATCTGTTGATGATTTTTCTCGCAAATTAAACTACAACAACAGGTTTTCAAAACTCAACTTCCATTTGCATAGATTTTTCGATTCAACACGTACGCAAATGCAAAATAAATCTACATGCTACTCATACGCACCTAAATGGGCATCCTAGGGTATGCAGCTTCTAACAGGCAGTGCGTGATGTTTTCTTTGTATTTTATATCTAACCTAGTTAATGCATAAACAAGGAAAATAAAATCAATCCACGAAAGAAAATAAAAACCTATGTTTAAATAAATGGGCACAGACTCCCACAAAAATTCCCTCCACAATGAGCCTAAAACAAGTTTGGGGAACAAACCCCACACAAATTATGACCCCAGAATAAGGGCTTCCCAAATGAATGTACTAAAATGAAGAGAAGAAAGAAAAATAAAAACTATCTATAGCTAAATGGATGAGATGAGGATGTGGTCCTCCAGATATCTCCTCCAGCGGTGGAAACAAGGCCCACTAAGGCATTGATGAGCCGGGCGTGATGCTCCTTCTCCTAATGTTGTGACTCCACTGACAACATCAAGGATCACCTAATCTTTGAGGCTGGTGCGACAAGATATCTCCAAATGCACGTACCTCACACCAAATAGATAATTAAATTGAAATGTGCCTCAAATAAAATGTGAACAAATAAAAAAAATAAATGCAAGTTTAACAGGCCCGTTGCCTCCTCAACAATGATGCCATTTGATGAGTCGATTCTCACTTAACAGAATGTTAATTAAAATGATTTGCTATTTGTATTTTGAAGTAATGGAAAAGCAACTAATCAAAGTATTGAATTAAAATTAAACCACTCGAAAGAGCGGGTCGTATCCATAGGGAGGCACTGGCCTATTAAAACTCGCAAAAGTCGCAAACAATCATTTATCAAAAATTCCCCCCAAACACAAGATTGAAATCCTTCTAGATTAGAGTTATGACAAAGATTCCAGCATAAAGGGAAAAAGGAGGGGTACTAGTATAAAATCACACAATATATAATCCATTAAATGATAAATGTTGGCTCGACAATGGCATATGATGTAAAAACAAATACAAAGGGAAATTGGGGATTCCCTTCAAGTGGCTTGTATGCGGAGGGGAGGAGATGGCTGGTGGCGAGGAGCTCACCGAAGCTAGGCGAGGCCAATGCACATCCGATGGTGGTAGTGACATGGCGGATAGTGACCAAAGGTGGCCAGTCGGCCACTAGGATGGCTGGCAATGAACCACTTCCTACTGCTGCTGAGACGAGGGAGAGGTGGCTATGGCTTACTGATGGAGGAGCACATAGAGAAGCATGCATGTGCAGCTGGAGCGGGTAGTGCGCAAGAGGTGCATGCACGTGGTGGCATTGGTTTGGCGGTGCACGGGAGGTGCACGCACGCGAGAGTGATAGCAGTGGCGGGCAGCGTGCGTGTGAATGAGGTAGAGGTTGGTGGTGATGGGTTCTTTTTGATGGAGGGGGAACAGAGGAAGAAAAAGATGAAGAAGATGAAGAGGAAGGTGATGAGGTGTGGAGATGCAGAGGGGGTTTCAGACGTCTGAGAAACTTGCCAGACGTCTTAACCTCGCGTAGATGACCCGGTAAGAGTGGTTGCACTGTTGGTGATGGTGGTGGTTGTTGCTAGTGGTGGTGAGGAAGGATAACTACATAGCCCTCTGGCACATGCTCACGGTAAGCTACATAAGCCACTGATGGTGCCATGGTCTGTCACCTTGCCTATCCGTGGTGGTGTGGATTTGTGCACATGGTTGAGGCCTGCAGTGGTGGAATGGAAATGAGCTTGACACTCTACATAGTAATGGAGTGGGTTGGAGGCCCTCTTAGCAAGGCAGGAGGTGATTTGCCCTTATAGTTCCAGGGGAGTCGTTGAGGCAGGAACGATAATGGAGATGAAATAGCGGTGGTGTTGGTTACAAAGATCCAAGCTTTTCGCTCACCATCACTTCCGTCTTTAAGCTCCTGCAGCTGTTGAGAAGATAATATTTAAATAATATAAAGAAAATATATATGTGGGCTATTTATGTACAAAACCCATAAGAAATACTAAATCCTATTCCTATTTAAACTATGTATGTTATGCATGCATGCAAACTAATTTATAACTAGCCACTTAGATTCTAATGCATGCTATCATATTTACACATGAATAGAATGTATGAAATATGCATGAAAGTATATTTATAAATTAATTTATTTACATATTAATTCATGCTATATATATCTAAGTATAAATTTAATGTCTAGGCATTTACATAATAAATTAACCCAAAAATGTGGGCTCAGCAGCAAACCCTAGACCTAGACTTGGTCGAGATCCAATAGATCTAGACTCGATGGCTCGCCTGGAAGCCCAGGTATCATATTAGAGGAGTGATATCAATAGAATAATGACCAAATCTTGACAAAATTGGACAGAATGCAGCATCCACCCTGAGGAGAATAGCTATGGGATTTCTACGATCCAGCTGCGCTGATTTTCGCACCTCAAGTCCAGATTCCCGCAAGTGGAGAAGCATTCAAGTTGAAAAAGATTGTAATTAGATTGATCCAGAATTACTTCTATGGGAACTCGAATGTGGATCCATTCCAGCATATAGAGGACCTGAGTCGAATCGTGGAAATGGTTCAACCCAAGAATGTTGACCTAGGAATTATTTTCATGAAGCTTTTTCCGTTCTCTCTCAAGGACAAAGATTCATATTGGTTCAAGACCATCGAGAGGCCAATTGGAACCTAGGAGAAATTACGTTGTGAATTCTTGAAAAAGTTCTTCCTGATCAGTCATACAAATGCGATGATGCGTGCGATTACGACTTTCTCCCAAGGGTCTACGAAGAAGTTGCATGATGCCTAGGACCAATTTCATGATCTCCTTAGGAAATGCCCGCACCATGGTGTGCCCAGATGGCACTTGGCTCAAATCTTTTACCATGGACTGGATGACACACATTGGTATCTGGCCAATGCATCTAGTGGCAGGAATTTCCTCACAAAAGATGAGAACAGCTGATTTGATTTGTTTGAGTCTTTGGTGGAGAATTCTATGAATGCCGCATCAATGAACCAATTCCAGTGACCTAGACAGCAATGGTTTAGTGCCCATCAGGCTCATGCTAAATCAGCTCAAGTCGATATGGACATCATCACTAAGAAGTTGGATAAGGTGGATCTACTAGATAATAAGCCCAACGAATTGATTCTAGCTTGAACTAATTTAGTTGGAAATTTTGCTGCATCTAGATCCTCCTATTCACCTCGAGCCCCTCCTGCTCGAGTTAATTTAATCACTCGGGATGCATCTTCTTCGCATTCACGAGATCTCACATATCAGGATCTTGCAAGTAATCTTGATCTGGTACCATAAAATCAAGGTTAACCACCGCATGATGATTTTGATTCGTTTTCCCTTGATGAATATACGTCTCAGACGTCATCGACCTACAAAAACGTCAACGCTATTCAAGGATATGGGTAGAATAACCCGTACTCAGAGACGTATAACCTTGGGTGGTGCCAGCATCCGAATTTCTCCTGGTCTGGTAATTCGTAGAGACCATATCAAGATCTACACTGCTAGACCAGGCAATACAAGAATGTGCAGAACACGTATCCAAGGAAGAAGCCATTCTCGTCTCAGCAGCAACAATCCCGTTCTATATTTTAGCCACTGCATCATGCTATTGATCACCATCCAAAGCGGGCCGACCCTTTGGAGGCATTAAAAGAGGAGCTTCAAGAATCAATGCGAAAATCAAATCAGGATAGCTTGCAAATAATGAAGGCAATGGCTGATGATGAGAACCTCATCATGAGCCATAACTAGCTCATTTTGACCTAATACAAAGGATAAAAGCTCCTACATAACTCAAGGAATGGCTTAACTCAGAGAATTCTGAGTTTAAGGAGAAAACAAGTCATAAGGGGTAAAAATGCAATTTTACCAGTATAATCTACATATAGGGTAATTCAGGGTCATAACATAGGTCAAACAAACCAAATAAGAAGGAAAGTGGGATGATCTGATAATTGCTACAGCAATTCCAAGGAACTAAATGATAATCTGTAACCCTAAAACAAACCTACTTCAATTCACGAGGTTCGAGGCAAAGTAAAAATAGAATAAACCCTCTAAAATTCGTATAAAAATAATCTCTAGGGTTTAGAACCTTCAATTTGGCCTTCAGAACCCATTTTGACCTACATTGAGAACCATAACCAATTAATAACTTAATTTGGGTTTTTGCATAAATTGACCAATCAAACAAGGTTTAATCTAGAAATAAAATTTACCATCAGATTCCTTAGCTCCTAATTAGTCATGTATAAAAACTTAAGCCTAATAAGAAACCTTCTTGACCAACTTTACACTTTGGTCCTCATATATTTACTTTTTGGCCCTCAACTTTTGAACCCTCGCATTTCTGCCCCTAACCCTCCTTCGTTCTTTGCATTCAGGTCCCTCCTGCCAAAACCTGACCAGCACCATGCTCCGGCGACCTTGCGCGGAGCATGGCGCCGCGCAGGGTAAGGGGGAGGGTCTGGCAAGACAACCGGGGGTGCCCTGCGCCGTCAGCCGTCGCAGGAACACCCCCCTGGTCGCTGCAACCCACCATACCGGCCGTGCGAACGCACGAACGGTATGGGTTTCCATCTCCGGCGTCCTCCGGCGAGGGAGACACGTCGTCTCCCTCCGCCCTCCTCTCTGATTCTGCCTCTATAAATACCCCTGTCGCTCCGCCGTTCTGAGCAGCTCAGTCCTGACGGAGAAAGACCCCCACTTCCTCTCTTCCCACTCCGACAGGAAGCCGTCCAGCTCCGGCGGCCTCCCCTCTTCCTCCTCGTCACTCTGCCGCACTACCAGCTGCAGGGTTGCTCTCCCTCGCTCTTCCCGCGCCACGCCGCACCCAGCTGGCGCCTCTCCGGCCCTCTCCTCGCTGCCGCCCCTTCCCCCGGGCATCTTCTTCTCCGGCGACAGTCGATACGACTGTCGCCCGCTCCGGCCCCTCCTCGTCTTGCTAAGTAGGTAGAACTCCTCCTCTTTCTCCCCTCTTCCTTTTCCTCATTTTACATCTTTACTGTTACCCCGATCCGACCAATCGCCTTCACCTTCTCCACCTCCGGCCCCTGCTCTGGCGACCCGCTCCCATCACTCCAGCAACCCACACGGCTCGCCGATCACCGCAGAACCTCCGCCTCCTCACCCTGATCAACCTCCGCCCTTCCACTTCCCCCAAATCACCCTCTGCAACTCCACCGAACCAACCCATCTCCTGACCCACAGTCCGACCTAGGGCAGCCCTTAGGCTCCGCCCCGCCGCCTGCACACCCCCCGACCACCTTCGCCGTGCCACAGCGAAGGTCCTCCACGTTTCTGATTGGGCCGAGAGGTCGTTTCTCTGTGGGCAGGTACCTGCGCTCGTCGCCGCCATTGTTAAAGCGAAGCAGCTTCGACCTGCTGTTCCAGGTGCGCCGCGCCCAGGTCATGCTCCCAGGCTGTGCGGGGGCATTTCAGCAAAGCGTTAGGCTGTAGTTGAGGCGAATCCCTCGCGCGAAGGCCTCGCGTGAAGCTGCGACTACCAGCTGCTTCCTCCGCGCAGGCGCGAAATTGGGGTGGGACATTTAGTCCCACCTCGGAAGACTCCGAAGCAGCACAGCGGTATAAAGAGAAAAAGTGCTGGAGGCTTATTGCCTCAGCACACGGGGTGAGGTCCCCTTCACCCACTCGGTTACCCGATCTCGTCCGCGCTCACGCCCCGCGGACCTGGCCCGACCCGACATAGACTGACCTGCACTCCTCGCCCACCATGCACGCCGGTGGGCCTGGACCCGGGTGCGACCCATACCCGGCAACCCGGCAGCTCTGGGAGAGCTTTCCTAAGAGCGGCTTCTGTCAGAGAGAGACGCTGGGGAGGGTAGAGTTAGGTTTTGCCCCTCTGATCAAGCTGTGTAAGTGTGCAGCACAGGTGAAGAAGAACCGTGGGAGAAGACGAAGGCTGAAGGAAGGAGGAGCACCAAGCACCACTGTAGCAGCGGCGGTTTAAGTCGTCTGATTGGAAAATCAGACGACGTCCTGAAGGCAAAGAAGGAGAAGGAAGGCGAGGCAGAGGAGAACACAGAGAGGCCAAGTGAAGACTCTGCAGAAGAAGAAGAGCACGAGAAGAAGATCTGAAGAAAGGAAAAGAAGAAAGAAAGAAGAAGAAGAAGAACAAAGAAAGAGAGCAGAAGATCTGAGAAGAAGAGGAGAAGCAAAGAGAAAAGAAGGAAAGCCAACAAATTCTCTCTCTCTCTTTCTTTATTTTTGTAAAAGAAACTTGTACCCCTAGAATACAACTTGCTCCCTGAGTTCGACCTCGGGAACTCTTTATTTCCGAGTAACAAATTGTGTTAAACTGGTAATCACCTCTCTATACTATACTACGACGAAATAATAAAACTATAGAGGAAGGTCGCCACCAGTTTTTGGCGCCGTTGCCGGGGAGCAACGGCTATTCTAGAGGTAAAAATTCCTGTTTCTTTTTAGTTTCTGATAATCTCCTCTCTTTTGTGCAGCTACAGGAAATCAAGAAGACAAGCAACCGCACGACAACCACTCCGAGGATAGGTAAAATTTTTTCCTCTCGCTATTAACCCCTAAACTCTAAAGAGGAAGAAAAGAAAAGAACAAGCAATATAGGGCTAACCTGTCTTCCACACTTAGAAACCATAAAAAGTTGCATGTTTCCAACTCATTACTCCTGCACACTATTAAGGGTATTTAAGGGCTAACACATTCTTGCTTGAGCCCTAATTACCCAACAAAGAATTAACTGGACCAAGTAGAGCCAACCTAGGATCCAACACCAGGGATTTAGAGACACTCCTTAAGCAAGAATTGAGAAAACCAAATGAAGTGTGCCCAAGCCCTTGTCTGAAAATACCTATTCAAAGAAAACCTAAAACAATTGGCTCTTTAAACACTTGAACCCTAAAAGACAAGACCAAAAAGCTCTCAAAGAAAACAAGAGGTAAAGTTGACCCCTTGGGTCAACCAACCTTAAATTAGGTCACTCTTTGCACTTAAAAGACTAAAGTTCAAGTGAAACCTTAAGCACCCTGATCTTAAAATAAAAATTGGTAGACTTAAGAGGTCAAGATCCCCATTCTGGTCTACCTGGAACCGCAGTGACAAGAGAGGTCGGGTGGGGGAAACCCTGTAACCCGTGGGGACGCTCTACCGTGTAGGGGTCTTTGCGAGACTCTCCCTCTCTGGCTGCCCAGGTAATTCTCAGGTGGACGATCTTTCTGATCAAGGGGTCCATCTGCCCCGTACCTCTATAGTCACCCAACACATTTTTGGGTGTCTTGATTGGCTCCAGCACCTTCCAAACTCATCTCTTCCAACAGTGCATGTACGGAAGGAGGTCCTTAAGACCACCCTTAAGACCTCCTTTAGAAATTCGCTCTCGTCAAGGCCAAGCCTCGACGCCCGTGTTTGTGCAGCAACACCCTCACATTATTCTCTCTTCTGATTCAGAACCAAGTTCTTCTTCCCCCATCATGGCTCAGCCAGTTGAGGAAGAAAATAATCTGGAGCACCAGCTCGAGCGACTCAATGACCTCTTGCAAAACTTCGTGCACCCACCACAGCATCCTACGATGCGGGACCACTACAATCCTGCTGCGGTGGCCATTGAGCCTCGAGTCAGAATCCCGACTGGAGGACCTAATTCCGAATTAAAGCCCAACATGATTCATGCTATACCTAAATTCCATGGGCTTAATTCTGAAGATCCCTTCCAACACATCAAACAGCTAAAGCATCTGGCCCAAACTTTTGGGTTAGATGCGCAAAATCGGGATATTCTTCTCATGAAGATGTTCTCCTTTTCTCTTATGGACAAGGCCGCCCATTGGTATCAAACTCAGACCCGGCCGATCAACACTTGGGAAGAACTTCAATCCGAGTTTTTGAAAAAGTTTTTTCCCGTTGGTCGGACCAACGCCTTGCGCCATCAGATTACACACTTCACTCAACAATCAGGAGAACCTCTCCATGAGGCATGGGATCGTTTTCAGGATCTCATGAGAAAGTGCCCCCATCACGGAGTTCCTAAATGGGAACAAGTCCAGTATTTTTACCAGGGACTCCGTGAGGACATCCGCCTTTTTGTCAATGCAACTTGCGGAGGAAACATCATGGGTCAACATGAAGACATCGTATGGGAGATTCTCGAAAACATGTGCGAGAACTCCATCAACAATGACTCCATGGGATTATTTGACAGGACGAATACCCGCGCAGCGACGAATCTTAAGGGAGCACATGAGACGCAGGGCCTGCCCACATCAGTCGACCTGGAATTAATGGCCAGTCAATTGGACAAGGTCTCAATCATTGAGAAGAAGGTGGATGAGCTGACTCAGCACTTGCAGCGAGCCACCTCCGCGCGTAACTCCTTTGCACAACCTCCTTCCACACAGGAGACTGTGCAAAACATCCTCCACCGATCTTCCCCTAGGATGGATCCATATCCATCCCCATCTGATTCTCGGATCGGTGGATCATCCGATCCTTTCTACACCAGCCCGGGGAACTCCATTCCCCCTTTCCCTGATTCTCAGGAGGTTCCTCAGACCTGCGAGGACCTCAACGCCATCCAGAACGACCCATTCTCCAACACTTACAACCCTGGATGGCGAAACCATCCCAATTTTCAGTGGGCGAGAAATTCCCAAACCCAAAGACCACCTTTTCAGTCCCGCCCACAGCCCTCTCGTCATTACCAGCCGCCTCAGCCTCGGCCCAACCCTACTTATCCATCAAGGCCAAATCAGGATCAAATGTCCCTAATCCTTCAGACTCTGGCTGACATTCAAAGAACGAATGCGGCTTTTCAAAAACAGCACAAGGACGAATTTACAGAGGTTAAAACTCAACTGGCCCAGTTGGCAAATTCTCGCCAGCCAGGCACACTCCCTTCCCAACCTCTTCCTAACCCGAATAATGTGCCGACCCAGAAGCGCGTTATAAATCCAAATTTAGGCCACGCACAATGGATTTATCAGGCCCCTACTGCTCCATCTCCAGACGAGATGGAAGCTTCAACTTCTTATGCGGGATTTCAGCAGCAGCCACCCCTCTTACCAAACCCAAACCAAAATCAGGCCGGATTAAATTCTGTAACAACACGTAGTGGTAAAACAACTCAAGACCCGCATTATCCAAACCACTCCAAGCCTGATAACCATGACCCTAGGATAGTTATCCAAGATACCACTGTCCCGGATCCACAACCTGGACCTATCCTAGAAGAACCAACCAAGATCCCGTTTCCCGAGGCCTTGACCAAGGGAAAGAAGACAACCAAACCCGTGGCCCCTGAGGAGGACCTGGTCAAGCTCTTTGAGCAGGTCCACATAAACATCCCCTTGATGGATGCAATCCGCCACGTACCAGCTTACGCACGATTTCTAAAGAATATATCTACACCCCAGCGTAAGCCGCGAACCAAGGGAGGGAGCCCAACTGTTCTGTCAGAGCAAGCCAGCACTGTAATCCACAGTAGACTCCCACCCAAGGCAAAAGATCCTGGTACTCCCCTGATTTCCTGCAAGATAGGTGGTACCCAATTTGATAGAGCATTGTTAGACTTGGGTGCATCCATAAACCTGATACCCACATCCTTACTTGACCATCTAGAAGAATCTGAGCTAAAACTAACCGAGGTAACATTACAATTAGCAGATCGGTCTATAAAGTCACCAAAAGGGATTCTCGAGGATGTTATCGTAAGAGTGCGGGATTTCTATTTCACAGTGGACTTTATAGTCTTAGATATGGACGCACCTGAGAACCCTAGGGATACACCAATCATTCTAGGGAGACCTTTCTTGGCTACTGCTAGAGCCAACATCAGCTGTGAGGAGGGCCAAATAGAGCTTAAGTTTGGAGATCAAACACTGAAAATTGATATATTTAAGGCCCAACAAGGAATTAATTGCGGTGTCATCGAACAAATTTGTGACATCAGGACTTTGGTTGATGAATCACACATCCAGAATGACTCGATTATGCCTCATCAACCACAGAAGGATCTTGACCCACAAACAGAGGAGTCGAATCCAGATATGAACAACCCAGTAACTCCCACCGTTGCACCTCACATCTATACTGAACCACCCGCTGTTGCTGATAACCCCATCCTCGAACTGAAACCCCTTCTTGCTCACTTGAAATACATCTTTTTGGGTTTTAATCAGATCCTTCCTGTGATTATCAATTCCAACCTCAGTCCTGAACAGGAATCCCGTCTGATTGTTGTCCTCCAGCAACATCGCAGAGCCATCGGGTGGACTCTCGATGATTTGACTGGAATAAGTCCCTCTTATTGTACTCATCATATCTATTCAGAAGAGGGCACACGACCTTCTCGTGAAATGCAGAGACGCTTAAACCCCAATCTGCAGGAGGTCGTGAAAAAGGAGATCATCAAGTGGTTAGATGCCGGAATCATCTACCTGATCTTCGATAGTCGTTGGGTGAGCCCAATTCAGGTCGTGCCCAACAAGGCAGGACTCACCACTATAACGACTGAGACCGGAGAAATCATTCCTACCCGATTAGCCAACTCGTGGAGAGTCTGTATAGATTACCGCCGACTCAATTCCTCCACGAAGAAGGATCATTTCCCACTACCCTTCATTGATCAAATTCTCGAAAAACTTGCGGGAAATAGGTTCTTCTGCTTTCTTGACGGGTACTCCGGTTATAACCAGGTGGCAATCCATCCTGAGGACCAAGAAAAGACCATGTTCACCTGCCCCTTCGGAACATACGCTTTCCGAAGGATGCCTTTCGGTCTATGCAATGCACCCACTACTTTTCAGCGATGCATGCTTGCCATATTCTCAGATATGGTAGGTGATTATCTGGAAGTCTTCATGGATGACTTTTCAGTTTTTGAAGCATCATTCGACGATTGCCTCCAACACTTGGTCCAGATACTCAGGCGGTGCATCGATGTGAATTTGGTTCTTTCCTGGGAAAAGAGCCATTTCATGGTGCCTGAGGGAATTGTCCTGGGACACTCAATTTCGGAAAAAGGTATCCAAGTGGATCGAGCTAAGATTGATCTGATTTCTCACCTTCCTATGCCTAGCTCGATCAGGGACATCCGTTGCTTTTTAGGGCATGCCGATTTTTATCGACGATTTGTCCCTAATTTTTCAAAAATCGCGCACCCCCTGACCACTCTTCTCTCCAAGGATGTTCCTTTTGAAATTTCCAAGGAATGCACTCAAGCATTTGAAATCCTGCGTGACCGAGTCACCCATGCCCCGATCCTACAGTCCCCTGATTGGTCTCAACCCTTTGAGATCGTGTGCGATGCATCCGACTTCACTGTAGGAGCAGTTTTGGGGCAGAAAATTGACGGGAAACCTGTGGTCATTTACTACGCCAGCAAAACACTCGATGAGGCTCAGCATAACTATACGGTTACTGAGAAAGAGCTGCTAGCTGTAGTATTTGCCCTAGAAAAATTCAGATCGTACTTTCTGGGTTCCCGTGTCATCATATACTCGGATCACACAGCTGTGAGGCATCTCCTTGCAAAGAAGGACGTGAAACCTCGATTAATCCGATGGATCTTGCTGTTGCAAGAATTTAACCTTGAGATTCGCGACAAAGCGGGAAAGCAAAATGTGGTAGCTGATCACTTGTCTCGTCTTCCTTCTGAAATAATTGACCCTTCCGGACCCATCACTGAGCATTTTCCCGATGAGCACCTGCTGACTATTGGTACTAGCCTTCCATGGTTTGCTAATGTAGTAAATTACTTGGCATCTCATCAGATCCCGTCCGATTGTCTGAAGGCCAAGAAGGACAAATTACGCTCCGATGCCAAGTACTACATTTGGGAAGACCCGTACCTCTTCCGCGTAGGTGCCGATCAGATCATCCGAAGATGTGTCCCGGAAGAGGAATTCAACAATATCCTCTCTTTTTGCCATGACCAGGCATGCGGTGGCCATTTCGCCGGGCATAAAACCGCATCAAAAGTCCTCCAGTGCGGCTTTTACTGGCCCACACTGTTCAAAGACGCGTACAGTCACTGCAAGGCATGTAGTCGTTGCCAGACTTTGGGCAACATGAGCCATCGCGGCATGATGCCTATGCAACCGATTCTAGTATGCGAAATCTTTGATGTTTGGGGGATTGATTTTATGGGCCCCTTTCCTGTTTCGGATGGTTTCGAATACATTCTGTTGGCTGTGGATTACGTGTCCAAATGGATCGAAGCCATACCGACCCGAACCTGTGATCACAAAATCATTCTCAAATTCATTCATCAAAACATTTTCTCAAGGTTCGGGATTCCTCGTGCAATAATCTCTGATGGGGGGACCCATTTCACAAATGCTCAGTTTAGGTCACTGATGACCAAATACGGGGTGTCTCACCGAATCTCTACTCCTTACCACCCCCAAACTAATGGTCTAGCTGAGCTATCTAATCGGGAGATCAAGAAAATCCTGCAAGTCACTGTTCGACCTGACAGGAAGGACTGGTCGTCCCGACTTCCGGAAGCATTATGGGCCTATAGGACAGCCCACAAGACCCAATTGGGCATGTCTCCCTTTAGACTGGTGTACGGAAAGGCATGCCACCTTCCCGTAGAACTGGAGCATAAAGCCTATTGGGCAGTACGGAACTGTAATCTAGATCTTTCCAAGGCTGGGACCCACAGAAAACTCTAAATCAGCGAGATCGATGAATTACGCCTAGACGCGTACGAGAACTCGCAAATCTACAAGGAGCGGGTTAAAGCCTTCCACGACAAACACATCTCGAGAAAGATCTTTCATCCTGGTCAAAAGGTCCTACTCTTTGATGCCGGACTAAAACTCTTCCCAGGAAAACTGAGATCCATATTTGGTCCGACAGGTTTTTGGAAATGGAGCAATCGAAATCAGTCCACTCAGCCACGATTCTGAACCTTTCATCGTGAACGGTCAGAGACTCAAGCCGTTCATTGATGTAACTTCTGCTGATTTGGCTGAAGCATCTTATATCCTCCATTCCCCTTGAGCTTATTGCGCCCAGCCGATGGCGTAAAACTCAGCGCTTAACGGGAGGCAACCCGTGATTTTCCTAAAAATCCAAAACTTTTTCTGACACCTTTTTGCACTTAAGGTTCACCCTTGTAGACAGCCGACCCCACCTCAGATGCTTGCATCTGGGATTAGAAATCATCCGCAAAAATTCAACCCGACCCATTCACTCATCCAAATTTCTATCTTAAGGAATGAACTAAGTTAAATAAAAACCCCCTAGGTTACAATGAGGACATTGCAAATCTTAGGCATGGGGGGGGGGTATGAAAGTGCAAAACTTGTAAGAAAAGGTTTCAAACAAAAAATTCACATATGCCAAAAACACCATAAAAATAAAAAATTTTTCGAAAAAAAATAATAAAAGGAAAAGAGGAGAAGGAAATTTTGTGAAGGAGAAGGAGAAAAGAAACAAAATGAAAAAGGAGCACAAAATTATGAGAAAAGG
Source organism: Thalassia testudinum (assembly GCA_037157565.1). Classification (NCBI taxonomy): domain Eukaryota; kingdom Viridiplantae; phylum Streptophyta; class Magnoliopsida; order Alismatales; family Hydrocharitaceae; genus Thalassia; species Thalassia testudinum. The sequence continues at coordinate 217,004,186 of JAZHRO010000031.1, read as the reverse complement.
TGATAGTCATTAGTAAGGAACTAAGGAATTATCCTAAGTTCTAGACCTCATTCAAGAAAATAACTGAAAAGTGCATAATGAGATTAGTAAGAACGCAAACCTTAGGCATTCCTGAATAGACTCTTAGTACCCATTAAGATCTAGACATTCCTCAAGAGGTTGAGGAAAATGAAAAGCTGAAGTATTAGGTCTAAGGCTTAGGAAGTATTTGGCCTCATTAACTAATTTTTGGTTTACGGGACTTAGTAACCTAAGCACCCTAACCTCACACACAGCCTGGTTCAGTAAGCGTAAAAATCAAAATCACGCAGAAGCGTCACAAAATTCTGAAAAGAACACCTAGAGTAGGAGCGGCCGATCAACACAAGTTGATTTAGACGAGTTCCCAGCGCGGAGAGGCAGGAAATCCCCTCGAAGATGCGTAACAAAATATCATCTCCTCGGTGCTTGTCTCGTAGGATATTCACATATCCTACTGGGGGCATGTAAGCACTCCGCTGGTTCAGACACCATGGATGGGATTATCTCGAAATCTCAATTGCCAGGGTCTGGATTCGGCCACGGAACACCATGGATGGGATTATCTCAAAATCTCAATAGCCAGGGTTCCGAGGGTTGCCATGGGCGGTGCTATCTCGAAGCATCGATCGCCGGGAACCCTTGAGGATTGATGATGGGAGCAAGGAATCTGATATAGACCGTGTTGAAAAGCCAATCCTAGGCTAGAACTAAAAAGAAAAAGAGAGAGAAAACTCTCCAAACAGAAAAACTTTCTATCTCTCTCTTATAAAACGCACTGCGAACTGAGCCAGGGCTAAAATCATTTCAAGCACGGGTGCTTTAACCACAAAGTCCAATAAACCTTAGGTTAGTTCTTGTGGGCCTTAAAAACCTTTGCTAAAGACTGAGGCTAAGGCTAGACAGATTTGGATCTTGATTGGTGCTAGAGTACCTTTTAGGCCTATGGTCAGCATTCTAACCTAATCTAAGCTCAAATGAAAAAGCACTTATCTGAAGCTATTAAGAACTTCATGGTCTAGAACAAGGGTTGAAACCTTAAGTTTTTGCTAAGGGACTAGCAAAAGCTAGGCATAGGTGTATGATGAGAACCTCATCATGAGCCATAACTAGCTCATTTTGACCTAATACAAAGGATAAAAGCTCCTACATAACTCAAGGAAAGTCTTAACTCAGAGAATTCTGAGTTTAAGGAGAAAATAAGTCATAAGGGGTAAAAATGCAATTTTACCAGTATAATATGCATACAGGGTAATTCAAGGTCCAAACATAGGTCAAACAAACCAAATAAGAAGGAAAGTGGGATGATCTGATAAGGGCTACAGCAATTCCAAGGAACTAAATGATAACCTGTAACCCTAAAACAAACCCACTTAAATTCACGAGGTTCGAGGCAAAGTAAAAATAGAATAAACCCTCTAAAATTCATAGAAAAATAATCTCTAGGGTTTAGAACCTTCAATTTGGCCTTCAGAACCCATTTTGACCTACACTGAGAACCATACCCAATTAATAACTTAATTTGGGTTTTTTCGTAAATTGACCAGCCAAACAAGGTTTAATCTAGAAATAAAATTCACCATCAGATTCCTTAGGTCCGAATTAGTCATGTATAAAAACTTGAGCCTAAGAAGAAACCTTCTTGACCAACTTTACACTTTGGTCCTCATATATTTACTTTTTGGCCCTCAACTTTTGAACCCTCGCATTTCTGCCCCTAACTCTCCTTCGTTCTTTGCATTCAGGTCCCTCCTGCCAAAACCTGACCAGCACCATGCTCCGGCGACCTTGCGCGGAGCATGGCGCCGCGCAGGGTAAGGGGGAGGGTCTGGCATGACAACCGGGGGTGCCCTACGCCGTCAGCCGTCGCAGGAACACCCCCCTGGTCGCTGCAACCCACCATACCGGCCGTGCGAACGCACAGACGGTATGGGTTTCCATCTCCGGCATCCTCCGGCGAGGGAGACACGTCGTCTCCCTCCGCCCTCCTCTCTGATTCCGCCACTATAAATACCCCCGTTGCTCCGCCGTTCTGAGCAGCTCGGTCCTGACGGAGAAAGACCCCCACTTCCTCTCTTCCCACTCCGACAGGAAGCCCTCCAGCTCTGGCGGCCTCCCCTCTTCCTCCTCGTCGCTCTGCCGCACTACCAGCTGCAGGGTTGCTCTCCCTCGCTCTTCCCGCGCCACGCCGCACCCAGCTGGCACCTCTCCGGCCCTCTCCTCGCCGCCGCCCCTTCCCCTAGGCATCTTCTTCTTCGGCGACAGTCGATACAACTTTCGCCCGCTCCGGCCCCTCCTCGTCCTGCTAAGTAGGTAGAACTCCTCATCTTTCTCCCCTCTTCCTTTTCCTCATTTTACATCTTTACTGTTACCCCGATCCGACCAATCGCCCTCACCTTCTCCACCTCCGTCCCCTGCTCCGGCGACCCACTCCTATCACTCCAGCAACCCGCACAGCTCGCCGACCACCGCAGAACCTCCGCCTCCTCACCCTGATCAACCTCCGCCCTTCCACTTCCCCCAAATCACCCTCTGCAACTCCACCGAACAAACCCATCTCCCGACCCACAGTCCGACCTAGGGCAGCCCTTAGGCTCCGCCCCGCCGCCTGCACACCCCCCGACCACCTTCGCCGTGCCACGGCGAAGGTCCTCCGCGTTTTTGATTGGGCCGAGAGGCCGTTTCTCTATGGGCTGGTACCTGCGCTCGTCGCCGCCATTGTTGAAGCGAAGCAGCTTCGACCTGCTGTTCCAGGTGTGCCGCACCCAGGTCACGCTCCCAGGCAGTGCGGGGGCATTTCGGCAAAGCGTTAGGCCGCAGTTGAGGCGAATCCCTCGCGCGAAGGCCTCGCGTAAAGCTGCGACTACCAGCTGCTTCCTCCGCGCAGGCGCGAAATTGGGGTGGGACATTTAGTCCCACCTCGAAAGACTCCGAAGCGGCACTGGGGTATAAAGAGAAAAAGTGCTGGAGGCTTATTGCCTCAGCACACGGGGTGAGGTCCCCTTCACCCGCCCGGTTACCCGGTCTCGTCCGCGCTCACGCCTCGCGGACCTGGCCCGACCCGACTTAGACTGACCTGCACTCCTCGCCCACCACGCACGCCGGTGGGCCTGGACCCAGGCGCGACCCGTACCCGGCAACCCGGCAGCTCTGGGAGAGCTTTCCTAAGAGCGGCTTCTGTCAGAGAGAGACGCGGGGGAGGGTAGAGTTAGGTTTTGCCCCTCTGATCAAGCTGTGTAAGTGTGCAGGCATAGGTGAAGAAGAACCGTGGAAGAAGACGAAGGCTGAAGGAAGGAGGAGCACCAAGCACCACTGTAGCAGCGGCGGTTTAAGTCGTCTGATTGGAAAATCAGACGACGTCTTGACGGCAAAGAAGGAGAAGGAAGGCGAGGCAGAGGAGGAACACAGAGAGGCCAAGTGAAGACTCTGCAGAAGAAGAAGAGCACGAGAAGAAGATCTGAAGAAAGGAAAAGAAGAAAGAAAGAAGAAGAAAAAGAACAAAGGATGAGAGCAGAAGATCTGAGAAGAAGAGGAGAAGCAAAGGGAAAAGAAGAAAAGCCAACAAATTCTCTCTCTCTCTTTCTTTATTTTTGTAAAAGAAACTTGTGCCCCTAGAATACAACTTACTCCCTGAGTTCGACCTCGGGACCTCTTTATTTCCGAGTAACAAATTGTATTAAACTGGTAATCACCTCTCTATACTATACTACGACGAAATAATAAAACTATAGAGGAAGGTCGCCAGCTGACCAAACACAGAGCATCTAAAACCCACAAAACTAGCTATTGTAGGAGCATAGGACTCAGGGAGCCTTACCCTCACAACCTGTCTCGAACCTAGCATATGTTCAGAACTTGGGCACCCCGCCTAGGTTTCATGCACGACAAGGACGGGTGCATGCTACATTATAGGTGCCACCTACACAACCTGGTTATGCTCAAGGCCAGCCACCTTTGTTGCAGAACCCCACCTACTCTACCCCTTCTGCTCCTCACCACCTCATGGACAAGATGCTAATGCGAAAGATGTTTCATTGAGAAGCGGAAAGAAGACATACGACCCACCAATTAGGCAGGTGGGTCCTGATTTTTCATGCCCTTCACCGCAGGATGGTTTGACTCCATCTCAGGAGCAATCTACAGTAGATAAAGGCAAGAGGCCCATTGACCCTGAGATTCCCATCCCTTTTCCCAAGGCTTTGACGTGAAATGTAGCGTGGAGAATAGATACATGGAATTTTGATGACCTAAATCGATGTTCAAGGAAGTACATATTCGGGTCCCTCTCCTCGAGGCCATCGATCACATTCCTGCTATCGACAGGTTCTTTAAGGATTATTGTACCCCGAAGTGACAATAGAAGAATGAACAACAAGCCGTACTGTCGAAGGAGGCTAGCGTCGTGATTCTAGCCAACCTACCGCCTAAGAAGAAAGACCCTAGTACTCCACTCATTTCCTGCTTTTTGCAAGATTCTCCATTTGATCGAGCCCTTCTTGATCTGGGTTCGTTCATCAACTTGACTCCCACTACTGTATATGATTGATTACGATTTGGGGAGTTAAAACCCACCTCGGTTACTATTCAGTTAGCCAATCGATCAGTGAAAACAACTAGGGGTGGTTGAGAACGTGATCGTTAAGGTCTGCAAATTATAATTTCCCATGGACATTTTTGTTCTCGATATGGAGGTTCCTCCTAATCACTGTGATGCACCAATTATTTTAGGTCACCCTTTTTTGGTGATAGCCCAAGCGAACATTGACTATGCATCCAGGTCTATAGAGATTGCCCTAGGAGATGAACAACTTATAATTGATATATTTAGCGCATCACGGAACTTTGATTGTGATCGCACCGTGGAGGATGATGAAGATGAAGAATCGACATTCGGTGGTAACATTAGGCTCCTTTGTAAAGTCCCAATGTCGCATTCATCTTTATTATCAAGGTATCTATACCTCGATCCACATGGGACTGAGACTACCGAAATGCACATTTCTTCCAGCGGATAAGGTTGTCTAGGGTGTTCATCTGAACACAACACCCCTGACTTTGACTATCCTATTCCACATATTACTAAATCACCCTTGCTAATGCAGGAAGGCATGACTCCAACAAATAGGTTTCATATTAATGCAGCCATGACTAACTATGTTGCAAGTGGCAAATTAAATGGAATCCATGCATATCAAGATCATCAGATTCCCACTGCTGATTTTGCTCCTCCTACTCCTCCCACCTCTGATTCTGACCCACCCCTGATTGAACTAAACCCCTTACCTGACTCACTCAAATATGTGTTTTTGGGTGAAAGTGAGACATACTCGATCATTATTAGTGCTCACTTAACGTAAGAATAATGATATCAATTGATTTCTTTACTACAAGACCATAGGACTGCTATTAGGTGGAGTATTACTGATCATCATAGGATTCGCCCCTCGTATTGTAGTCATCATATTTACACGGATGAGAGGGTCAAGCCTTCGAGACAACCTTAAAGATGGCTAAACCTAAATATGCTGGAGGTTGTTAGGAAGGAGATCATCAAGTGGCTCGATGCGTGCATTGTATACTCGATCTCTGATAGCCAACGGGTGAGTCCAATCCAGATTGTGCCCAAGAAAGCAGGACTCACCATAATGAAAAATGATAAGGGCGAATCCATCCCAACCCGCACTGCGACATCATGGCAAGTTTGCAAAGATTATAGGGAACTGAATACGGCTACCCAGAAGGGCTATTTTCCTTTATCATTCATTGATCAGAGCTTAGAGTAGTTATCCAGGCACAGTTTCTTTGGATGGATACTTTGGGTATAATCAAGTAGCGATTAGCCCGGAAGATCAAGACATGACCACATTCACAGGTCCCTTTGGAACATTCACTTTCAAGTGAATGCCCTTCTCCCTCTGCAATGCACCAACGACATTTCAACGTTGCATGATGGCCATCTTCTTTGATATGATTGGGGATCATGTGGAAGTATTTATGGATGATTTCTCCATTTTCAGAGATGATTTTTCATCTTGTCTTGATAACCTCACCAAGATCTTCAAATGGTGTATTGAAGTAAACCTTGTACTCTCATGGGAGAAAAGCCATTTCGTGGTGAGAGATGGCATTGTACTTGGACACAGGATCTTATCTAATGGACTCAAGGTTGACCGAGTTAAATATGAAATTATATCTTGATTACCTCCACCTAGCTTAGTTAAACAAATAAGATCATTATTGGGTCACGTTGGCTTTCACCGGAGATTTATATGTGATTTCTTGAAAATCACCCACCCATTGATGAATCTCCTGGTAACTGATGTCCCATTTCATTTTAATGCCTCGTGTCTCAGTGCCTTCGAGACTTTGCAAAGCACTATTTCTGATTCTCCGATTCTCCAACCACCTAACTGGTCTCTTGATTTGGAGATGATGTGCGATGCATCCGATGTCATTGTCGGAGCTACTTTAGGCCAACGTCAAGAGCGACAACCTTTCGTTATATACTACACTACTACGAAAATGAATGAGGCTCAGCATAATTATACTATCATTGAAAAGGGCTACTAACGGCAGTATTCGGGTTGGAGAAATTCCATTCATATTTGCTAGAGTCCAAAGTGATAATTTTCACATACCACTCCACCCTTCGGCATTTGTTGGCAAAGAAGGATGCCAAACCCCATCTTATCAGATGGATCCTTCTATTGCAGGAATTTTATATCGAAATACGTGACAAAGCTGGAGCACAAAATGTTGTGGAAGATTACTTATCTAGACTAGACCCAGCCCACATTCCATATTCCCTACCCATTTCAGACCAATTCTTGGATGAATCTCCCTTAGTAATCCATTCTGTCGAGTTTCCCTGGTACGTGATGTGCATACATTTGAATAGCCAAAAATATTTATTAATGCATGTTCTTAGTATCATATTAGCATCATGCATTGTAAATATTGCATAACATGCATCATCATGCATTTAGGTCAAATTGTACAAATTGTATGATAATTTCTTCTTGGTGACTACGGAAAAAGTGACTTTTAATTGGGGCCTCGGATCAAAGATCCAACTGTATGGATCTTATTAGGGCGACGATTGGAGTTCAACGACTCCAAGATCACTCCGATCGAACTTCCGTAGCATCAGATATACTCCGAGGAAGGTCAGAGATCAAGGGCTAAGATGGTGTCAATCTACACATCAGATGAAAAATCCAACCACAAAGATGAGTTCAGTCGATGATCGCAACCTAGCAGCACGAAAATTATCCCAATCCAACATTCGTGGCACCTTCTACAAGTCACAGAAGATGGGCATTCAAGATGGTGCCACGTGGAGCATCCTGTGGTTGGCCTCTCACTCCATTCGGGAAGTGGATCCCACGACGATGACATCCTACCTCGCCCCCGATTCTTCTGGCTTCGTTCTCCTTCCTACTTCATCCTTCGTCTTCTAGGCGTCGCCTCGTCCAACTCGTCCTCCAAGCAATCATCGAGGAAGTACTTCTCTATCCATTCTCTTTACTGCTTTCTAGAGTACATTTACTGCTTTCTAACGTAGATTTCCTACTTTCTAGTTGTAATGATTAGTGTAATGAACAACATTTGATGATGAGATTCATGTTTATTCTGCCTCTTTTTTGTCTTTATCTGTAATATTCTCTCTCACTCATCTATTTATTATTTATTAAATACATAGCTAGTTTTCGACCAGCTAATCTATTTCGTGACAAACAAACAAATGCATTTTTTTTTAATCAAACGTCCACCACCCTGTGTTTGACCTGGAATTCTTAGATTTTTGCTATAAATTTACCTATTCAGGGGTTTCTTCACAAATCCTACTACGATGTCATGTTTTCAAAACTCAATCCCATTTGCGTAGATCTACTCTAACATTTTCGTGCCATTGCCGGGGAGGCGACGCTCTTTTATTTATCTTTTACCTCACTTCTCTCCTTATTGTGATTGCAGGTACTCTCACGAGGCGAGCAAAAGCAGTAGATTGGAGTAACGTGCGGTTGAAGGGTTTGTAAGTTTACCCCTACCTCCACACCCACTAGATTGCATTCCATCACTTAATAACACAAACCCTAATTAACCAAGGAGTTCTCCTAAACCCTAAGGTTAGTTTTGATTGTTTGGTTGTCACCTCCACCTACCTTACCCTCCACTTATAAAAGAAAAATTTTAAAAAATCTCACAGAGGTGCACAACCTCTTCTAATTTTCAAACTCAACCGGTAAACTGATCTTTGGAACCGATACAAACACCCAAACACATAATCGAGTAGAAATCAGATTAGGTAACAACTTGTGTGCCTCACTAAGTGGTACATTAGGTCAATTGTTTGAGTTGATTGTGCAGCACCACTTCAATTAAAATCAACTCAACAAGTAGATTCCCCTTAGGGTTTGCAATTTAGGTCAATACCAGGCACTCTAGTTTACTTTTTTATTTCAAAAGGAAAAGTTCTTCACCCATGTTTGAACATGTAGTTTGCCTCTGAAACTTGATTGAATTTGCCTAATTCTAAACCCTAAAAGCTACTTAAGCAAGATTTGAATCTTAAAATCCACTCATCTAAATAATCTTGCTTGAAAATCATGGTTGTGCACATACTCACACATATCAATCAATCATTAAGGGAACAACCTAGATAAAGGGCCCATCGCATTCTAAAGCACATTCAAACCTAACCCTAATTAAAATAGAGTAGATGTTGGCCTTAAGGATTGGACTCGCTCTTCGGAGCCTTGACCAAGATTATTTCTGATTAGTCTATTTCAACTGTTCAATTTGATGTCTAGCTAGTGGAGCTTAATCAAATGGTCGCAGCTGGGTGATACACTAGGAGATGGAAGTGCAAGCCAAAGGAAGAACTTTCTCCCCAGTCCTCCCTCTAACTGACTGGATTGACTGGAAAGTAGATCAAATCGTTTATTAATCTCAAGATGGGTTCTGGGAATCTGTAGGTCTTTAGGCTAGCCCACTTAAGGATAGGTTTGTTTGTTTGTATTGCAGGGCACCTTTCTTCCTCCTGTTCTGTCATGGATCCCTCCACATCTTATCTCACTTCCACTCCTACCCTTCTACCACTACTTATTCCCAAAATGATTATTATTCCAACCAGACTTATTACCATCCATCTTCTAGTTGTGATAATTTTGATTGGGGATACAGCTTCAAACCTCCATGTTCAGGTTCTGACCCTGGATCCCATAATCTTGATTCTTATTCTTCTCCAAGCTACTTCGATTATAGATCACCTCCCTCATTTAGAGAACCCAATATGATCTACAATCAAGAAGGATATGCTGACGTTTACCCATCCTCAGATTACAATGCATATAGGTCACCACCCCCCTTTGACAATCTGAAATGACCAATTATCATGGAGGGTATCAAGGTCCTCAATTCGTTGATTTCCCTACACTGAACCTAAACCTACCCAACCCTGAACCAAAACATTTGGTTCAGGTTAACCACGTCCAAGAAAAGGTTTTGGCTAGCTTGAGGAATACTATACAATCATTAGAAGCTCAGCCAACACCTTACACTGATGAATTGGAGCCCCTGATTGAAATGATAATGATCTGAAAAAGTATTTGTAGGATTGGCTCCAGGATGTTAAGGATAAGGGCCTGGGTGAGTTTTTACTTGGTAAGTTATCTAAATTGAGAATGAGATTTGTAGTTGCTTTAGTTCAATCTTGGGATGATTCCAAAGATGAACCCCCTTCAGGAGGGCCAATGTCAGAACCTACTCAGGCACCTGTTGGAGGGGACACATGTTACGAGACCAAGATTGACCAGATTGGTCTAAAGCAACCAATTAAAGATGAACTAATTTCTTCACCTAAGATCCCTTAGCTGGGGTATGAGGAAACACATGTCACCATGGATCAGAAAGTGATTAATGATTTTGAGACACACATTAATGCAGATTTAGATTTCTTTGATTCTAAAGGTGAAGAATCATCGTGCGAAGTCTCACCTGAGTTTACAACTCATGATTTTTGGGAGGACTGGTCCTGAAGAATTCGATGAATCATATGATGGCCCGATAATTGAGGAAACTGATCTTATTGGGGCTGATGGGAACTCCATCTTGAGCCATAACTAGCTCAATTTAGTCATTATCAAGGAATAAATGCTCCTATATAATTGCTAGAGAGCCTTAGATCACTGCAAATCCATTCTGAGGAAAATATAAGAAACTAGGGTTAAAACTACAATTTTACCATCATATCTTAAATGTAGAACAGCCATGGGTTTTCCTAGGGGATAATTAAGGGTCAAATGGTATTAAATATCTAACAAGTGGCTTAATACAAATAAAAAAGTGTTTTCATGTATTTTCAGAATTAAATGACTTCTGAAACCCTAAAAGCAAACCCGCTTAATTAACTATGATTCTAATCAGGATAAAATTCACCTAAACCATATAAAATTCATAGGAAAATATTCTCTAGGGTTTGGTACCTTCAATTTGACCATTAGAACCATCTTCACCCAAAATAGAGTCTCAGACTGACATTTGTCCTAATTTATGTTTTTGCATAAATTAACTACTCAAACTAGGTCAAAACCAAAATCTGACTTCACCATTGGATTCCTTAAGTCCAAATTAGATTTTACGAAAATTTGGTTCCAATCTGAGACTGTCTCGACCTAGTTTGCAATTTAGTCCTTTCTAAGTCTCTTATATCACACATATGCTCTTAACTTTCAAAATCCTTACAAGAAGGCCCCGATATTTATCATCATTTTCTTCAAATAGGTCCCTGCCACCATAAATCCTATTCCCACAAATTTTGGCAACCTATATTTGGCATGTTCTCCTTGATTCCTTAACGAATCCCTATCAGATTTGAAAGGGAAGTTCGTCAAGGAATTCCCTTCCTTTTGAGCCAATTCCTAGGTTCTTAAACCTTCCCGATCTCTCTTGCGAATGCATGAGAGATTAGGGTATCTTCGAATTTCTTTCTCTGATGAGCTTTCCCCAAAATGCCATCTAGAGGCCAATAAAAAGACCCCCAAATCAAACTGAAGAACCCATGCTCGTTCTCAGCCTAGCATACCCTCCTTCGTCCTTCCTCTCCAGCGAAGAAGCTCCATGACATCCGATGACCTCCTCTGACTCCATTCCTCATCCATTTGCAATACCGACAATGGATCTACCTTCCTCTTCTTCCTCTGCGTGGTGCAATACCTGCGGTCGCTTCAATCTACGTCTTCGCCACCGTCTCCCACTCACTGGAGCCTTCATATTCTCCAGAGCCAGCGTACCCCCAATAAGGAAAATCCTCCCCTTTCATCTGATTATCTTAGGTTAGATTAATTCCTCTCCACTTTTAGGTTAGATTTCCCTCTTCTTATCCCTATTTCGACCATTGACGCCGCCAAACACTATCATCTTCCTCTGCTCCGGCCATCACTCCGGCGAGGATCCTCACTCATTTCGCTACTTCGAACGCCTTGCCGACCACCTCACAACCTTCGCCACACCACCATCTTCAAAACCCCCATCCTATTTCTCCCTATTAAGGCCTAGTTGCTACACCGAACAACCCACCTCTAGACCTTCATCTCTGCATTTGCCAGCCACCTACAACCACCTTCGCAGCTCACCACCGCCACCCACACCCTCACTGCATCCCTGCGATGCTCCTAAACCAATCTAACACGGTCGAGAGGTCGTATTCTGACTTTCAGGTACTAGGTCCTCTGCCGCCATTGACGAAGCTTCGAGTGAAGCCTGAAGCCTTGCTCCAGCATCTGCAGGCCCTTTGACTAGGCCTTTGATTGCAATCACACAAAGCAGCTGCTACAGCTGCACATAGAGGAAGGGAGGTGGGATAGTTGATAATGGCGTTGTGACTAGGTTTTGTTGTTTTGTTACAGAAATTACGTTGTAGTACAGATAGTCATTGCCATTATTACAATTTTTACTTGAAAATGAAAGTTCTCCCGAGGTCGAACTCAGGGAGCAAGTTGTATTCTAGAGGTACAAAGTTTCTATTACAAAAAAATAAAGAGAGAGAGAGAGAGCGATTTGTCTTGTTGGCTTCTTCTTCTCCTCTTCTTTCTCATCTTTGTCTTCTTTTCTGTTCTCTTTGAGTCTTCAGTTTTCTTCCTTCTTATTCTTGCTTTGTTCTTCTCTTCTTGTTTTCTTCTTGCCTTCTCTTCTGTTCTTCTTCTTTCTTCTCTTTCTTTTTCTTCTTGTTCTTCTTTCTGTCCGTCTCTTTCTTTTTCTTCTCCCTTGCGATCCTGTTCTTCTTTTCTTCTCCTTCTTTGCCTTCAGAGCGTCGTCTGATTTTTTCAATCAGACGACTTAAGTAGCTGCTGCTACAGTGCGTCTTTTCTTCTTCCTTTCTCCTCTGTGGCTTTCTTCTTCTTCTTCTCACAGTCCTTCTTCTTCCTGCCTTCTCTTCTTCTTCACCTGTGCCTGCACACTCAAAGTTCGATCGGAGGGAAAAACCTACTCTACCCTCCCCTGCGTCTCCCTCTCTCAGAATTCACTCATAGGATAGCTCTCCTAGAGCTGCTGGGTAGTCGGGTACGCGGTTCGTGCCCGGGTCCAGGCCCACCGGTGTGTGGTGGTGGGCGAGGAGTGCAGGATGGGTAAACGGGTCGGGCCAGGTCCGCGGGGCGTGGTCGTGGACGAGGTCGGCTCGAGCAGGTGAGAGGGACCTCACCCTGTGCTCCGGAGGCAAAGGGCCTAAGGCACTTTTTGCCTTTATGCGAGTGTGGACCTCTCAAAAGTTCCGAGGTGGGACTAAATGTCCCACCCCAATTGGGCACCCGCCACTGAGGGAGCTACAGGCAGATGCAGCAGCTGCGGGGCTTTCTCCCCAACTGCAGGCCTGGGCGACTGCGTGGCTGCGAACCGTGCGTCTTGGTGAGTCGAACCTGGGCGAAGCGTGCCTGCAGCTGCAGGTGAGAAAGAGCTTCACCGGCTTAGCAATGGCGACGGAGGGTGAGCAACCTGTCCTCAGAAGAACGGCCTCTCAGCCTAATCAGACAAGCGGAGAACCTTCGCCGTGGCACAGCGAAGGCGGTGTGGGGTCTAGCAAGCCATGGGGCAGAACGTAGGGGCTGCCCTAGGTCAAACTGTAGCGTGGGAAATGTGTTTATTCGGGGGGTCTGCAGGTGGCGAGTGGCGGGAAATGGAAGGGCGGAAGTTGATCAGGGTGAGGAGGCAGATGTTCTGTGAGGGTCGGCAGGTCGTGTGGGGTGGTGGAATGACGGGAGCGAGTCGCCGGAGTTTGGCCGGAGATGGGGAAGGTGAGGGCAGTTAGGCGCGGTCGAGGGGTGGTTATGCAAATTACAGTAAGGAAAAGAAAGAGGGGAGGAATAGGAAAGATTGTACCTACTGGGAGGGACGAGGGGGGGCCGGAGCAGGGCGACAGTTGTATCGACTGTCACTGGAGAAGAAGGTGCCTAGAGAGAGAGGGCGGCGGCGAGGAGAGAGTGGGAGAGCCCGCGCTCGGTACGGCGCGACGCGGGAAGAGGAGGTGAAGGCAGCCCTGCTGCTGGTAGTGCGGCAGAGCGACAAGGAGGAGGAGGAGGAACCGCCAGAGCAAGGGGGCCTCTGTTGGAGTGGGAAGAGAGGAAAAAGGGGGGGTTTCTCCATCAGATCCGAGCTGTCGAGAGCGGCAGAGCGTCAAGGGTTTTCATAGAGGCAGAAACAGAGAGGAGGGCGGAGGGAGACGACGTGTCTCCCTCGTTGGAGGACACCGGAGATGGAGACCCATACCGTCCGTGCGTTCGCATGGGCGGTATGGGCGATTACAGTGATCAGGGGGGTGTTCCTGTAACGGCTGACGTCGTAGGGAACCCCTGGTTGACTTGGCAGGGGGTCCCCCTCACCCTACGCGGTGCCATGCCTCATGCAAGGTCGCCGGAGCATGGTGCTGCTCAGGGTTTTGCGGGGAGGACCCAAATGCAAAGAACGATGAAGAGTTAGGGGCCAAAATGCGAGGGTTTCAAAAGTTGAGGGCCAAAAAGTAAAGTTGGTCAAGGAGGTTTCTTCTTAGGCTCAAGTTTCTATACATGACTAAATAGGGCATAAGGATTCTGATGGTGAATTTTATTTCTAGATTAAACCTTGTTTGACTGGTAAATTTACGCAAAAACCCAAATTAAGTTATTTATTTGGCATGGTTCTCAATGTAGATCAAAAAGTGTTCCTAAGGACAAATTGGAGATTCTAAACCCTAGAGATTATTTTGATATGAATTTTAGAGGGTTTATTCAATTTTTTCTTTTCCTCGAACCTCGTGAATTGAAGTGGGTTTGTTTTTAGGTTTACAGGATGTCATTTAATTCCTTGGAGTTGCTGTAGCCCTCTTTGAGTCATCTCATCCCACTTTTCTTCTTGTTAGGTTATTTTGACCTATGTTTGGACCCTGAGTTACCCTATTTTCACATTGAATTGGTGAAATTGCATTTTTACCCCTTAGTTTCTGTTTTCTTCTTAAACTTAGAATTCTCTGAGTTAAGCCTTTCCTTGAGTTATGTAGGAGATTTTATCCTTTGTATTAGGTCAAAATGAGCTAGTTATGGCTCATGATGAGGTTCTCATCATACTCCCATGCCTAGCTTTTGCTAGTCCCTTAGCAAAAAACTTAAGGTTTCAACCTTTGTTCTAGACCATGGAGTCCTTAATAGCTTTAGATAAGTGCTTTTTCCTTTGAACTCAGATTAGGTTAGAATGCTGACCATAGGCCTAAAAGGTACTCTAGTACCAATCAAGATCCAGATCTGTCTAGCCTCAGCCTCAGTCCTTAGCAAAGGTTTTTAAGGCCTACAAGAACTAACTTAAGGTCTATTGGACTTTGTGGTTGAAGCACCCATGCTTGGAATGATTTTAGCCCTGGCTCAGTTCGCAGTGCGTTTTGTAAGAGAGAGAGGTAGAAAATTTTTCTATTTTGGAGAGTTTTCTCTCCCTTTTTCTTTTTAATTCTAGCTTAGGATTGGCTTTTCAATACGGTCTGTATCAGATTCCTTGCCCCCATCATCAATCCTCAAGGGTTCCTAGCAATCGATGCTTCGAGATAGCACCGCCCATGGCAACCCCCAAAACCCTGGCTATTGAGATTTCGAGATAATCCCATCCATGGTGTTCCGTGGCCGAGTCCAGACCCTGGCAATTGACACTTCGTGATAATGCCATCCATGGAATCTGAACCAGCAGAGTGCTTACATGCCCCCAGTAGGATATGTAAATATCCTAAGAGACAAGCACCGAGGAGATGATATTTTGTTACGCATCTTCGAGGGGATTTCCCGCCTCTCCACACTGGGAACTCATCTAAATCAACTTGTGTTGATCGGCCGCTCCTACTCTAGGTGTACTTTTCAGAATTTTTCGACGCTTCTGCGTGATTTTGATTTTTATGCTTACTGAACCAGGCTGTGTGTGAGGTTAGGGTGCTTAGGTTACTGAGTCCCGTAGACCAAAAGTTAGTTAATGAGGTCAAATACTCCCTAAGCCTTAGACCTAATACTTCAGCTTTCCATTTTCCTCAACCTCTTGAGGAGTGTCCAGATCTTAATGGGTACTAAGAGTCTATCCAAGAATGCCTAAGGTTTGCGTTCTTACTAATCCCTTTGTGCACTTTTCATTTCTTTTCTTGAATGAGGTCTAGAACTTAGGTTAATTCCTTAGTTTCTTACTAATGACTACTTTTTTTTTCTCATATTTTTGTGCTCCTTTTTCATCTTTTTTTTTCTTTCCTTCCTCCACAAAATTTCCTTCTTTTATTCTTTTTCGGTTTTTTTTTTTTTAGAAAACTTTTCTTACCAGTTTTGCACTTTTATACTCCCCCCCCGTGCCTAAGGTTTGCAATGTCCTCATTGTGACTTAGGGAGTTTTTTATTTACTTAGTTCATTCCTTAAGACAGAATGCGGATGATTTCTAATTCCAGATGCAAGCATCTGAGGTGGGGTCGGCTGTCTACAAGGGTGAACCTTAAGTGCAAAAAGGTGTCAGAAAAAGGTTTTGGATTTTTAGGAAAAAGACGGGTTGCCTCCCGTTAAGCGCTGAGTTTTACGCCATTGGCTGGGCGCAATAAGCTCAAGGGGAATGGAGGATATAAGATGCTTCAGCCAAATCAATAGAAGTCACATCAATGAACGGCTTGAGTCTCTGACCATTCACGATGAAAGGTTCGGAATCGTGGCTGAGCGGACTGATTTCGATAGCTCCATTTCTAAAAACTTGTCGGACTAAATATGGTCAGACCCACTTGGATCGTAGCTTTCCTGGGAAAAGTTGGAGTCGGGCATCAAAGAGTAGGACCTTCTGACCAGGATGAAAGATTTTTCTTGAGATATGCTTGTCGTGGAAGGCTTTAACCTGCTCCTTGTAGATTTGCGAGCTCTCATACGCGTCTAGGCGTAATTCATCGATCTCACTGATTTGAAGTTTTCTGTGGGTTCCAGCCTTTGAAGAATCTAGATTACAGTTCCGTACTGCCCAATAGGCTTTATGCTCCAATTCTACAGGAAGGTGACATGCCTTCCTGTACACCAGTCTAAAGGGAGACATGCCTAACTGGGTTTTGTTGGCGGTCTTATAGGCCCACAATGCTTCCAGAAGTCAGGATGACCAGTCCTTCCTGTCAGGCCGAACAGTGACTTGCAGGATTTTCTTGATCTCCCGATTAGACAACTCAGCTAGACCATTGGTTTGGGGGTGGTAAGGCGTAGAGATTCGGTGAGACACCCCATATTTGGTCATCAGTGACCTAAACTTAGCGTTTGTGAAATGGGTCCCCCCATCAGAGATTATAACACGAGGAATCCCGAACCTTGAGAAAATGTTTTGATGAATGAATTTGAGAACGATTTTGTGATCACAGGTTCGGGTCGGTATGGCTTCAATCCATTTGGACACATAGTCCATAGCCAGTAGAATGTATTCGAAACCATCCGAAGCAGGAAAGGGGCCCATAAAATAAATCCCCCAAACATCAAAGATTTCGCATACGAGAATCGGTTGCACAGGCATCATGTCGCGATGGCTCATGTTGCCCAAATTCTGGCAACGACTGCATGCCTTACAGTGATTGTACGCGTCTTTGAACAGTGTGGGCCAGTAAAAGCCACACTGGAGGAATTTTGATGCGGTTTTATGCCCAGAGAAATGGCCACCGCATGCCTGGTCATGGCAGAAAGAGAGGATATTGTTGAATTCCTCTTCCGGGACACATCTTTGGATATCTGATCAGCACCTATGTGGAAGAGGTACGTGTCTTCCCAAATGTAATACTTGGCATCAGAGCGCAATTTGTATTTCTTGGCCTTCGGCCAATCAGACGGGATCTGATGAGATGCCAAGTAATTTACTATATTAGCAAACCATGGAAGGCTAGTACCAATAGTCAGCAGCTGCTCATCAGGAAAATGCTCTGTGATGGGTTCGGACGGGTCAATTATTTCAGAAGGAAGGCGGGACAAGTGATCAGCTACCACATTTTTCTTTCCCACTTTGTCGCGAATCTCAAGGTCAAATCTTGCAACAGCAAGATCCATCGGATTAATCGAGGTTTCGCATCCTTCTTTGCAAGGAGATGCCTCACAGCTATGTGATCTGAGTAAATGATGACATGGGAACCCAGAAGATACGATCGGAACTTTTCAAGGGCAAATACCACGGCTAGCAGCTCTTTCTCCGTAACTGTATAGTTACGTTGAGCCTCGTCAAGTGTCTTGCTAGCGTAGTAGATGACCACAGGTTTCCCGTCAGCTTTTTGCCCCAGGACCGCTCCTACAGCGAAATCAGACGCATCGTACATGATCTCAAAGGGTTGAGACCAATCAGGGGACTGTAGGATCGGGGCTTGGGTGACTCGGTCACGTAGGGCCTCAAATGCTTGAGTTCATTCCTTGGAAATTTTGAAAGGTACATCCTTGGAGAGAAGAGTGGTCAGGGGGCGCACGATTTTTGAGAAATCAGGGATAAATCGACGGTAAAAATCGATGTGCCCCCAAAAAGATCGGATGTCTTTGATCAAGCTAGGCATAGAAAGGCGAGAGATCAGATCAACCTTAGCTCGATCCACTTGGATGCCTTTTTCCGAGATTGAGTGTCCCAGGACAATTCCCTCAGGCACCATGAAATGGCTCTTTTCCCAGGAAAGAACCAAATTCACCTCGATGCATCGCCTGAGTATTTGGACCAAGTGTTGGAGGCAATCATCAAAAGATTCTCCAAAAACTGAAAAGTCATCCATGAAGACTTCCAGAAAATCACCTACCATATCTGAGAATATGGCAAGCATGCACCGCTGAAAGGTAGCGGGTGCATTGCAAAGACCAAAAGGCATCCTTCGGAAAGCGTAAGTTCCGAAGGGGCAGGTGAACGTGGTCTTTTCTTGGTCCTCAGGATGGATTGCCACCTGGTTATAACCGGAGTACCCGTCAAGAAAGCAGAAGAACCTATTTCCCGCTAGTTTCTCAAGAATTTGATCAATGAAAGGTAGTGGGAAATGATTCTTCTTCGTGGAGGCATTGAGTTGGCAGTAATCTATACAGACTCTCCACGCATTGGCTAATTGGGTAGGAATGATTTCTCCGGTCTCAGTCGTTATGGTGGTGAGTCCCGCCTTCTTGGGCACGACCTGAATTGGGCTCACCCAACGACTATCGGAGATCGGGTAGATGATCCCGGCATCTAACCACTTGATGATCTCCTTTTTCATGACCTCCTGTAGATTGGGGTTCAAGCGTCTCTGCATTTCACGAGAAGGTCGTGCGCCCTCTTCTGAATAGATATGATGAGTACAATAAGAGGGACTTATTCCAGTCAAATCATCGAGAGTCCACCCGATGGCTCTGCGATGTTGCTGGAGGATAGCAATCAGACGGGATTCCTATTTGGGATTGAGGTTGGAATTGATAATCACAGGAAGGGTCTGATTAGAACTCAAAAAGATGTATTTCAAGTGAGCAGGAAGTGGCTTCAGTTCGAGGGTGGGGTTATCAGCAGCAGTGGGTGGTTCAGTATAGATGTGAGGTTCAAGGGTGGGAGTTACTGGGTTGTTTATATCTAGATTCGAGTCCTTAGTTTGCGGGTCAAGATCTTTCTGCGGTTGATGAGGTATAATCAGGCCATTCTGGAAGTGTGTTTCATCAACCAAAGCCCTAACGTCACAAACTTGTTCAATGACACCGCAATTGATTCCTTGTTGGGCCTTAAATATATCAATTTTTAGAGTTTGATTCCCAAATTTGAGCTCTATTTGGCCCTCCTCACAGCTAATGTTGGCTCTCGCAGTAGCCAAGAAAGGTCTCCCTAAAATGATTGGTGTATCCCTAGGGTTTTTAGGTGCATCCATGTCTAAGACTATAAAGTCTACAGGAAAATAGAAATCCCGCACTCTCACAATAACATCCTCGAGAATCCCTTTTGGTGACTTTATAGATCGATCTGCTAATTGTAATGTTACCTCGGTTGGTTTTAACTCAGGTTCTTCTAGATGGTCAAGTAAGGATGTGGGTATCAGATTTATGGATGCGCCCAAGTCTAGCAAAACTCTATCAAATTGGGTATCACCTATCTTGCAGGAAATCAGGGGAGTACCAGGGTCTTTAGCCTTGGGTGGGAGTCTGCTTAGGATTACAGAGCTGGCATGCTCTGACAGAACAATTGGACTCCCTCTCTTGGTTCGCAGCTTACACTGGGGTGTACACACATTCTTTAAGAGTTGTGCGTAAGCCGGTATGTGGTGGATTGCATCCATCAAGGGGATGTTTATGTGGACCTGCTCAAAGAGCTTGACCAGGTCCTCCTCAGGTGCCATGGGCTTGGTGGTCTTCTTTCCCTTGGTCAAGGCCTCGGGAAAAGGGATCTTGGTTGGTTCTTCTAGGATAGGTCCAGGTTTTGGATCTGGGATTGGGGTGGGAATATCCTGGATTACTGTCCTAGGCTCGGGAACACTACCAGGCTTGGAGTGGTTAGGATGAGGTGGGTCTTGGGTTTCCTTACCACTACGGGTTACGGAATTAAGTCCTGCCTAGTTTTGGTTGGGATTGGGTAAGATGGGTTGCTGCTGGTAACCCGCAAAAGAGGTGGAGGCCTCTATCCCGTCTGGTGAAGGAACAGAGGGGGCCTGATAAATCATATGGGCATGGCCCGGGTTTGGGTTCATAACGTGCCGCTGGGTTGCCATGTTATTTGGATTAGGAAGAGGTTGGGAAGGAAGTGTGCCTGGCTGGCGAGAATTTGCCAACTGGGCCAATTGGTTTCGGACCTCTGTAATCTCGTCCTTGTGTTGCTTTTGAATAGCCGCATTCGTTCTTTGAATGTCAGCCAGAGTCTGAAGGATTAGGGACATTGGATCCTGATTTGGCCCTGATGGATAAGTAGGGTTGGGCCGAGGCTGAGGCAGCTGGTAAGGATGAGGGGGTTGTGGGTGGGGTTGAAAGAGTGGTCTTTGGGTTTGGGAATTTCCCGCCAACTGAAAGTTGGGATGGTTTCGCCATCCAGGGTTATAGGTGTTGGAGAACGGGTCGTTCTGGATGGCGTTGAGGTCCTCGTAGGTCTGAGGAACCACCAGAGAGTCAGAGAAAGAGGGAATGGAATTCCCTGGGTTGGCATAGAGAGGATCGGATGGACCTCTGGTTAGAGAATCAGATGTTGGATATGGATCCATCCTAGGAGAAGATTGATGGAGAATATTTTGCACAGTTTCCCTTATGGAAGGATGCTGTGCAAAGGGGTTATGTGAAGAGGTGGCTCGCTGCAGGTGCTGAGTCAGTTCATCCACCTTCTTTTCAATAATCGAGACCTTGTCAAATCGACTGGCCATTAATTCCAGGTCGACTGATGCAGACAGGTCCTGCATCTCATCTGCTCCCCTAAGATTTGTCGATGCGTGGGTATTCGACCTGTCGAATAATCCCATGGAGTCATTGTTGATGGAGTTCTCGCACATGTTTTCGAGAATCTCCCACACGGTGTCCTCATGTTGACCCATGATATTTCCTCCGCAGGATGCATTGACGAAACGACGGATTCGATGCGTGGGTATTCGACCTGTCGAATAATCCCATGGAGTCATTGTTGATGGAGTTCTCGCACATGTTTTCGAGAATCTCCCACACGGTGTCCTCATGTTGACCCATGATATTTCCTCCGCAGGATGCATTGACGAAAAGACGGATATCCTCACGGAGTCCCTGGTAAAAAGATTGGACCTGTTCCCATTTAGGAACTCCGTGATGGGGGCACTTTCTCATGAGATCCTGAAAACGATCCCATGCATCATGGAGAGGTTCCCCTGATTGCTGAGTGAAGTGAGTAATCTGATGGCGCAAGGCGTTGGTCCAACCAACAGGAAAGAACTTTTTCAAAAACTTGGATTGAAGTTCTTCCCAAGTGTTGATCGGTCGGGTCTGAGTCTGATACCAATGGGCGGCCTTGTCCATAAGAGAAAAAGAGAACATCTTCATGAGAAGAATATCCCGATTTTGCACATCTGACCCAAAAATTTGGGCCAGATGCTTTAGTTGTTTGATATGCTGGGAGGGATCTTCGGAATTAAGCCCATGGAATTTAGGTATAGCATGAATCATGTTGGGCTTCAATTCGGAATCAGGTCCTCCAGTCGGGATTCTGACCCGAGGCTCAATGGCCACCGCAGCAGGATTGTAGTGGTCTTGCATCATAGGATGCTGCGGTGGGTGCACGAAGTTTTGGAAGAGGTCATTGAGTCGCTAGAGCTGATGCTCCAGATTGTTTTCTTCCTCAACTGGCTGAGCCATGATGGGGGAAGAAGAACTTGATTCTGAATCATAAGAGAGAATAATGTGAGGGGGTTGCTATACAAACACGGGCGTTGAGGCTTGTCCTTAATGAGACTGAATTTCTAAAGGAGGTCTTAAGGGTGGTCTTAAGGACCTCCTACCGTACATGCACTACTGGAAGAGATGAGTTCAGAAGGTGCTGGACACAATCAAGACACCTAAAAATGTGTTGGGTGACTATAGAGGTGTGGGGTAGATGGACCCCTTGATCAGAAATATCGTCCACCTGAGAATTACCTGGGCAGCCAGAGAGGGTGAGTCCCGCAAAGACCCCTACATGGTAGAGTGTCCCCATGGGTTACAGGGTTTCCCCCACCCGACCTCTCTTGTCACTGCGGTTCCAGGTAGACCATAATGGGGATCTTGACCTCTTAAGTCTACCAATTTTTGTTTAAGATCAGGGTGCTTAAGGTTTCACTTGAACTCTTAGGTGTTTTTGTGAATAAAGTGGCCCAATTTTAAGGTTGGTTGACCTAAGGGGTCAACTTCACCTCTTGTTCTTTTGAGAGCTTTTGGGTCCTTTCTTTTTAGGGTTCAAATGTTTAGAGAGCCATTTGCTTAGGGTTTCTCTTGTGTAGATTTTTTTCAAACAAGGTTTAGGTACACCTCTTTTTGGGAAGAGCTTTTCTTTGTTAATAGAAGGTGTGTCTCTAAAAACCCTAGCTTTTGACCTTATGTTGGCTCTGCTTGGTCCATTTAACTCTTTGTTTGGGTAATTAGGGCTTAGGCAAGGATGTGTTAGCCCCTAATCACCTTTAAAACTGTGTGCAGGAATAATAGTTTCTGAGAATATGCAGCTATTACTATGTATAAAGACAGGTTATGCCTATTTCTTTTCTTTTTCTTTAAAATTTTAGGGTTTAATAGGAAGTTACCTATCCTTGGAGTGGCTGTGGTGCGGCTGCGTCTTTTTGTTTTTCTACCTGCACAAAAGAGAGAGAAAAAGATTAGCAATCTCTTAAAAGAAATTCAAAGCTTCTAGAATAGCTGTTGCTCCCCGGCAACGGCGCCAAGTGATAACGGCGTTGTGACTAGGTTTTGTTGTTTTGTTATAGAAATTACGTTGTAGTACAGATAGTCATTGCCATTATTACAATTTTTACTCGGAAATGAAAGTTCTCCCGAGGTCGAACTCAAGGAGCAAGTTGTATTCTAGAGGTACGAAGTTTCTATTACAAAAAAATAAAGAGAGAGAGAGAGAGATTTGTCTTGTTGGCTTCTTCTTCTTCTCTTCTTTCTCGTCTTTGTCTTCTTTTCTCTTCTCTTTGAGTCTTCAGTTTTCTTCCTTCTTCTTATTCTTGCTCTGTTCTTCTTTTCTTGTTTTCTTCTTGCCTTCTCTTCTGTTCTTCTTCTTTCTTCTCTTTCTTTTTATTCTTCTTCTTTCTGTCCGTCTCTTTCTTGTTCTTCTCCCTTGCAGTCCTGTTCTTCTTTTCTTCTCCTTCTTCTTTGCCTTCAGTGCATCATCTAATTTTTTCAATCAGACGACTTAAGTAGCTACTGCTACAGTGCATCTTTTCTTCTTCTTTTTTCCTCTGTGGCTTTCTTCTTCTTCTTCTTCTTCTTCTCGCAGTCCTTCTTCCTGCCTTCTCTTCTTCTTCACCTGTGCCTGCACACTCAAAGTTCGATCAAAGGGCAAAACCTACTCTACCCTCCCCCGTGTCTCTCTCTCTTAGAATTCACTCATAGGATAGCTCTCCCAGAGCTGCCGGGTAGTCAGGTACGCGGGTCGCGCCCAGGTCCAGGCCCATCGGCGTGCAGTGGTGGGCGAGGAGTGCAGGACGGGCAAACGGGAGCGGCCAGGTCCGCGGGGCGTGGTCGCGGACAAGGCCGGCTCGAGCGGGTGAGAGGGACCTCACCCCGTGCTCAGGAGCCAAAGAGCCTAAGGCACTTTTTGCCTTTATGCGGGTGTGGACATCTCAAAAGTTCTGAGGTGGGACTAAATGTCCCACCCCAATTGGGCACCCGCCGCTGAGGGAGCTGCAGGCAGATGCAGCAGCTGTGGGGCTTTCTCCCCAACTGCAGGCCTAGGCGACTGCGTGGCTGCGAACCGTGCGTCCTGGCGAGTCGAAACTGGGCGAAGCGCACCTGCAGCTACAGGTGAGAAAGAGCTTCACCGGCTCAGCAATGGCGACGGAGGGCGAGCAACCTGTCCACAGAAGAATGGCCTCTCGGCCTAATCAGACAAGTGGAAAACCTTCGCCGTGCCACGGCGAAGGCGGTGTGGGGTCTGGCAAGCCGTGGGGCGGAGCGTAGGGGCTGCCCAAGGTCAAACTGTAGCGCGGGAAATGGGTTTGTTCGGGGGGTCTGCAGGTGGCGAGTGGCGGGAAATGGAAGGGCGAAAGTTGATCAGGGTGAGGAGGCGGAGGTTCTGTGAGGGTCGGCGAGTCGTGTGGGGTGGTGGAATGACGGGAGCGAGTCGGCGGAGTTTGGCCGGAGATGGGGAAGGTGAGGGCGATTAGGCGCGGTCGAGGGGTGGTTATGCAAATTACAGTAACGAAAAGAAAGAGGGGAGGAAGAGGAAAGATTGTACCTACTCGGAGGGATGAGGGGGGGCCAGAGCAGGGCGACAGTCGTATCGACTGTCGCCGGAGAAGAAGGTGCCCAGAGAGAGAGGGCGGCGGCGAGGAGAGAGCGGGAGAGCGCGCGCTGGGTACGGCGCGACGTGTGAAGAGGAGGTGAAGGCAGACCTGCTACTGGTAGTGCGGCAGAGCGACGAGGAGGTGGAGGAGGAACCGCCAGAGCAAGGGGGCCTCTGTCGGAGTGGGAAGAGAGGAAAAAGGGGGGGTTTCTCCGTCAGATCTGCGCTACCGAGAGCGGCAGAGAGTCGGGGGTTTTTATAGATGCAGAAACAGAGAGGAGGGTGGAGGGAGACGATGTGCCTCCCTCACCGGAGGACACCGGAGATGGAGACCCATACCGTCCGTGCGTTCTCTCGGGCGGTATGGGCGATTGCAGCGATCAGGGGGGTGTTCCTGCGACGGCTGACGTCGTAGGGAACCCCTGGTTGACTTGGCAGGGGGTCCCCCTCACCCTGCGCGGCGCCATGCCTCGTGCAAGGTCGCCGGAGCATGGTGCTGCTCAGGGTTTTGCAGGGAGGACCCAAATGCAAAAAATGATGAAGAGTTAGGGGCCAAAATGCGAGGGTTTCAAAAGTTGAGGGCCAAAAAGTAAAGTTGGCCAAGGAGGTTTCTTCTTAGGCTCAAGTTTTTATACATGACTAATTAGGGCCTAAGGATTCTGATGGTGAATTTTATTTCTAGATTAAACCTTGTTTGGGTGGTCAATTTATGCAAAAACCCAATTTAAGTTATTAATTGGGCATGGTTCTCAATGTAGGTCAAAATGGGTTCCTAAGGCCAAATTGGAGGTTCTAAACCCTAGAGATTATTTTTATATGAATTTTATAGGGTTTATTCGATTTTTTATTTGCCTCGAACATCGTGAATTGATGTGGGTTTGTTTTTAGGGTTACAGGATGTCATTTAATTTCTTGGAGTTGCTGTAGCCCTCTTTGAGTCATCTCATCCCACTTTTCTTCTTATTAGGTTATTTTGACCTATGTTTGGACCCTGAGTTACCTTATTTTCAGATTGAATTGGTGAAATTGCATTTTTACCCCTTAGTTTCTATTTTCTTCTTAAACTAAGAATTCTCTGAGTTAAGCCTTTCCTTGAGTTATGTAGGAGCTTTTATCCTTTGTATTAGGTCAAAATGAGCTAGTTATGGCTCATGATGAGGTTCTCATCAATAGTCCATCCTCGGAAGCTGACTAGTGCTCACACCTGCATAAAGAGATTTTGTCGCATGGGCTTATCGCCTCAGCAAGCACAAGGTGTGAGGTCCCCACACGTGCCCCTCACGTGCCTCACCCGCGACACCTTACAAGCTGGTTTGGTCGATTCGGTAACTCGCCTAATCTAAGCACTCCTCGGCTGCCACTCAAGGTCGGTAGCCCTGGTCGTAGGTGCGCTCTGCCTGAATACCCGATAACTCGAGGCCCTGGGAGGGCACATCCTTTAAAGAGAAAGAGAGAGCGCATGGGGGTAGGGGGTTTTGCTTTCATGACCAATGACCAACACTTAGCCATTTAAGGAACCTCCCCCTTACGTGTAAAGAAGGAAGAAGGAAAGGAAGCCCGAGCGGTAGAGAGAGAAGAGAGAAGGCATAGCCACAGAAGAAGAGAGATGCCTGAGAAGGAGAAAAAGAGAAGAAGGCACAGGGAAGAGGAAGAAAAAAAAGAAGAGAAGAGGAAGGGTGCCCTCTTGGCACTATAGCAGCGACTGATTTAAGCCATATTATCGGCTGAACAAACGTCTAAGCTTCAATTGAAGTGCATTGTGCACTTATATTAAGTGGAATTTAATTGCTTAGTGCTATTGAGTTATTTGATATAAATTATGAGGGGTAATTGGTGATTCAAATCACCACTTTACCCCATTCTTTTTGCATTATCTGACATTTCACTTTCATTCATATTTGCTTCTGATTCTATTGATTATATATTTGTGTTGAATTGCAATCTTGAGAAGAACTTTCGCTAATTGCTCCCTATGTTCGACCTCAGACTTTTAGTCGAGTAATAAATATTAATTGTTTTGACGTTGATTCGATCTATACTACAACAAGACAATTTTAAAACCTGTTTCAGAGCGAACAACAGGGGCTCACATGGCAGATTCAGATCCTTGCTTTATAAGGATTCAATTCAAAGCCCCGATCCTCAATCACACCCCATTGAGTTTACTAAAGATTTAGTTTTTGAGATCACTGGACCTAAGTTAATTCTGATTCAATCACATCTTTTAGACTTGGAAAATTCAAACAAGGTGATTAATATACAGGAGGTACTGAAATTTGAAAGTCTGATAGAGGAGGATAGGAGTTGGGAAATATTGATATGGGAAGTCAATTTTGGAGGAAGCAAAGGACCAGGACGAAGGGTTCCAATTTGTCTAAAACTCCCAATCTTCTACCAGGATCCTTAGGACATCATCTCAAAGGATGTCCAACACAAGATAACATTCATTGGCTATGCTTTTGAGCTTGATCTCTCTGTTATCTGACTTTTTGTACTTCGGTTGCATCCTCATAAATCACAGGACCGACCCTGCTTGCATACTGAACTCAGGTTTTGGATAATTTTTATCTAGAACCTTAGATATACTGGAGCATGGGGTATGGGTCTGCATGACAATCTGGTGCACATCTGTGGACATCTGCTGGCAGATCATGAGGTGAATCTTTTCATTCTGATTCTGACCTGCACCTGTGAATTCCTTATTTCTTCTTCTTTGCATAGTGTGCCTAGTTGAATGCACTAAATTCAGCACGTATACAGTTTCTTTTCATCTCAGAGCAGGACCTATTATTCATACAATTCAGGTGCTTCCTACTCTACTCCACTCTGTTTCATGTCTTTTTAATACAATGATGACATTGCATTAGATAGGCATGGGGGTGGATATTCATTACTGAGTTATTTTGTCAGCTTCGTAGATTCTTTTTGTTTTCTTTTTACTTATTTATAAAAAAAATGAAAAAAATAATTTAATTAGGAAAGGATAATTGGGCATTAGGATTTTTCAACCTTAGAGAATAATGTAGTATGATTTGAACACTTAGACCCTTCAAGTCTTCGGGATTAATCAGCCCGGGTGCCCACTAAAATGTGGATTTGTTTATCAAGTCCTCGCCATTCTAAATTTACTTCAATTTGGTTAAATAAGTTAGGGTGATAAGTACACGACTTATCAACCCGCCCTCTAATTTGAGGGGATTTTAAGTTTAAGCATCAACACTATATTTGCACTGACTTGCTTTTCGGTGGTTTTTATGGAAATTGGGTAGCTAATGAACCTTCTAGGGTAGTATGGCTAGCAAGTTATCGTAGGTAACAGCCCATAGGTAGGTTGTCCAGAGCCAAGTCACACGACCATTCTTTTCCTACTGCCTTTAGGTAAATCTTAGATCAAAGAAGCTACCTACTTTTAAAAAAAAAAATCCAAAAAGAAAGGAAAAAATAGAAAGGAGAAAAAAGAAGAAATAAGCCACACTTCACCGCACGAGTATGACTAGCAAGTTATCGTGGGTAACACCCATTGGTAGGTTGTCCAGAACGAAGCTCAAGAAATGCACATAAAATTCCAAAACACTTTGGAAGAAGCGGAGAAGTAGAATGAGTCGGGGAGATATACACTGGGTTCACCATTGTGTTGACCCGATAAAAATAAAAGTATGGAGAAAGCTACCGATCGAATAGATACACTTCTAAGCGGAATTTCTTTTCAAGGTCACTTAGGGGCGTAGAAACCTGAAGTTTGTTCTAATCACCGATCAGTGAGTCTATCACATTTCACACAAAGATGCTTAGAACTTAGGGTTCTCTTCAAGTCTTGGGTGGGTTGAGTGGCCGTAGAAAGCTGTTTCGAAACCTCAAACTCAAAAACCCAAAAAAATTAGAAAAGCAGAAAAGAAGAAAAAGATCCTCCTTTAAATAAGGTGAGGGCTTGAGGTGGTCTACATTTTGGCAAACACTCGAGCACTGTTGTGTCTTTATAGTTTAGGTTCTTAGTAAAAATCTCCTAGTGTTGAAGAATAACTTTTGCCCAAGAAATTCGGCCTAATTCTTTTATAAATAGCATATAGTTTTTGCAAGGAACTAGCAAAAGATAGGCATGGGGGTGTGATGTGCGTACATTTGAATAGACAAAAATGGCTATTAATGCATGTGCTTAGTATTATATTAGCATCATGCTTTGTAAATACTGCATATCATGCACCATAATGCATTTAGGTCAAATTGTACAAATTGTATAATGATTTCTTCTTGGTGGCTAAGGACAGGGTGACTTTTAATCGAGGCCTCAGATCAAAGATCCAATTGTATGGATTTGATCAGGGCAATGATTGTAGATCAATGACTCCAAGATCACCTCGATCAGACTTCTGTAGCATCAGATATAATACGAGGAAGGTCAGAGATCAAGGGCCAAGATAGTATCAATCCACACTTCAGATGACAAATCCAACCACACGGATGGGTTCGGATCGATGATCGCAACCTAATGACACAAAATTCGACCCAATCCGACATCCGTGGCACCTTCTACAAGTCACAGAAGATGGACGGCCAAGATGTCACCGCATGGTGCCATCTCGGCCACCCAAATCGACCCAGCTGATATGCGAGGACCCGCCGCGTTCTCTCTCTCCTTAATCTAAGACCAGATCTGGGTCGTTGGATCTTGATCCAATGGCCGCGAGCACGCACGCCACAGTTAGAAAGTCGACAAAGAAGAGGGGGCAACGCAGCGGTCGAGAGTCTCTCCGTGGAGCAGAGGCGCGAGTTCAATCCCTACTGTGCGTCAAATCAAGGTGCGGGTGTGAGAGAAGCTAAATCAAGCTGCTGGATGGTGAGCCGGCGGTGCAGAAGCGAGACATGTGGGCACCATTAGACGTGCTTTTGTGAAGGCAGACCTATGATTGCTGCGCAATCATACCCCCATGCCTAAATCTTGCTAGTCCTTAGCAAATGAAAGACTAAATTATTTACAGTAAGGGTCCCTATGGGACTGATTATTTTATCAAGTGTATCCCTAGAGATTTTTCTCATTTTTGTTTTCATCCTATGCTCTAGAAATCCAGACAATCATGAAAGTTCAGCTATGTAGCTTTTGCAATGGATTCGAGTGAAAAACTAATACACCTCTAAAGCCAGTACTTAGCCCCTAGTAAAAATTCTAGTGGGATAGATGGACTTCTTCCCTTGGGATATTCAAAATATTCTCTGAATTCCACCCCGGCTTTAGGCTTAGGTAGAGAATCTCTAAGGGAAAAGATTATATATTTGGTGGCTCACTCTCACTTGGTGTTACATAGAGACTAGTACTATAGAATCTATATTCCTAGACTACTAAGTAACTCAACTTAGAGAAAGATGAGAAAAACTATGCTCTCTTTTGATTCCTTTGTATTTATTCTCTCCTCTCTTCTCTTTTTCTTTTCTTTTCTTTCTTTTTCTTAGAGCTCACAATCTAACCAGATTCACATGTATGATCTGTATTTGGTGGTCTCACTTGGCATTAACACTCTAATTGAGTTTCCATAACCCTAACACTAACTTGGAATTCCTCAGCCAGTATTTGGGATGTTAGAAACATAGGAAAGGTGCGTTAAGGCCATATTTGGTGGATCTCAAATTTATTTGGTGGCATTGCCTCAATGTAACTGGACTAAATATTCACTCTTTTTTTCTTTACTTTTTCTTTTTTTTCTAATTTTTTTTTTCATTTTCAGTTCTGCACTTTTTTTCTTTTTTTTTTTTCAACATATACACAACTAGTATACATCCATGAACTTTATTGAGGTGGTATTATTAGGGATTGGTGGTACTCAAGTGACATTGGGTGGCTTATTTGGTGGAAGTGCCTACTCATGGCATAGAGAGAGATGGATAGGATGGTGTATTTCTAACCTTGACGTCAATACCCTCCTTCAGCTGAGGATTCCATAAAGAATGGTCGTAACCATCCACCTTAGCCCTAGTTTTATGAGAACTCGCTCTCTGCATATTTGCCTTATCTAGTGGCTCCCAATGCTCACACAAAATGTATACATAGGAACCGAGAGCAAAAACTATGCCTAATCTCTTAGTGTCATCACCTAATTATCTAGGACTCCAGATTCCTTGTACTAATCTTAGAGCACCAGTACACTCTACTCTCATCTCACACCATTTGGTGGATTTTTGGAAGAAAATTTGCCTGACTCCCAAAACACTGTCCTAGGGTTCAAGAAAAGAGGCACTTCTTCTTCTCGACAAACTGAAGACGTTTATCAACCTTCACCATGAATCCATTGCAAATTTTACATGTGTGTGAAAAGTTGTATTGGATTCCAGATTACAGGAATCAACTAGAGGATAAAATCCCTAATGCATTCTCTTAATAAAATAATCTTATTCATGAATGCAATATGTATATATCCTATAAAGAATTAACCTCTTATATTTGTACTTCATGAAATTTCCCTTCCGAGTTACATTCAGCTTGACCCTAAATTTAGAGCACAAGGTGAGCGGGTGAGTCGGAATGGCTGTTGCAGACGATTTCTAGCTCCAATGCGAGCATTGGAGGTGGAGTTGGTTGTTCTTTTATTTACGGTCCTAAAGTGCGTTTTACATGCAGCTCCGAGGTTTTCCTAAATGTTGGCATAAAAACTTTTCAGTTTTGTTGTATCTACCCCCCATGCCTAAGTTCTTGCATGTCCTCATGCATGAATATAAAATAAAATAAATGCAGCAGGGAGTAAATGGGTAGAAATCACGTATAGTTGCTCCTGAAATTATACATTCAGCATCGGCTAACCTGTCAGTATGCAATATGCAGAAAGAAAATAAGTTAATAGAAAAAATATGCTATATAGGAAAATGATTATGTATAAATGATGGTGGAATGTGGGGTAAATAGTATCTATATGTGCTGAGTTTAATGCCTCTAGCTAGGCAAAAACTCAATTAGATGTATCAGTTCTAGCATAGGAGCCAACCAAGATTAGGAGAAAGATGTTCTCATATGCTCCTAGGATCAGTGGTCCGGAGATGCGAACCAGCTGATTGTGCACCCCTACTCCAAAAAGTCTGGCTATAAGAAGGTGTGGAGTGGTGGTGAAAAATAGAGGATAATTAGAGGGGGGATCATGATGTTGATTCAGCTGATTTATCATGTCCCACAATTCAGTAGGAAGTTGCTGAGGGGGTAGTTCAAAAAGTATCTCAGAACCAGAATCTGAGTCATAGGGATCCTCATAATGATAATTGACATCAAAGATCATGCCCTCTTTTGGTTCTGGATTATATGGGGGTATCCATGAAAGTAGAAGATCAATGGGGAGGTCACTAAAATCCTCGTCAGAAATTACTTCGTCCTCATCAATACTCATCTCTAATTCATCAAAGGCTGACTCTTCTGGCTCTGAATCAAGCCATTCATTAGTCTGACTAGGATGGTAGGTAAGTCCCCAACTCATTCTACACAAAGCTTCACCCTCGTATGCGTTGGGCTCCTCAATAATTCCTGCCTCAAGTAGCATATTTATTTCTTCGTTCAAGTCATCCATAGCTACCTCTATTCTTCGGATGTCAAGATCAGGGATAGAAAGTGTCATCTTAGAATCTCTAACATCCAAATTAGGTATGTAGGTGAAAGAAGAAGAGTGCAGATCAGAAGATGATTGCTCTAGCACAGGTTCACCTACAATGGGAAGTGGCCTAGATTGATCAGTAGTGTCACATATAATGTTTGCCTCAAGATCCATATCCTCAACTGGATCTACTTCCCTTATCTCAATTGGGTTTTCTAACCCATGAGGTATCTCCCAGGATTTAGGATAATCCGATTGTGGCTCAGTCCTAGAGATATCAGTCCTTTCCTCCTCAATTTCCTAAATGGAGTTCTCAGATGAACCCATTCGACATACCTCCTACTCCTGTCTCATATCCAAGCTACATTTTTCTCCCCATGAATGATCTTCCAACATCTGCTGCTAAGAATCTTCTGTGTGTTCTTCTGGCGTAGTCATTTCAGATTCTTCGAGGTCTTCAAGGAGATTTTCCACTTGATACCTCAAAAGCAGTAGTTCTTCAGTTTCTCGATTTTGTCCAATCAGCCTTATTATCTCTACTATTTCCTGAAGGAGCACCCTCATAGCATATTGATGTGGAATCCAGCTTTTTCTTTGGTTTGACTCAGTGATAGCTTGGATTTCGTGTAAGTAGAATGCGACCTTCTCCTTAGCGCTGGCTTATAGAATAGCTCTCTGTATTCTATAATGCGGTTGCATATGCGTTGGTAGCTCTTCAGGGGTTCCAGGGGTGAATCAAGTCTACCCATATTCCATGGGTGAGAAACAGGAGTATGAAATCCATATCCTAGGTTATAAGATGTGGTCCTTTGAGGGACCTACTTGTATAGGTCATAATATCCAGGGTTAGGATATGGGTTAACCATTTTGGTAACCTGAGGAGAAGGATCGGGCGAAGCGTAAAGTCATCTTCACCACCTTGGGTTCTAATCCCAAGATTGAGATGATTTAGTGACCCAGGCTCTCAGATGAGCTCATGGGTCCAGCTTATCAACATCCTGACCTGGTCTAGGTCCAGGTCCAGGATTAGCCATTGTGGCTACGGGAGATAGAAGAAGTGGGGCCAGAAGATGGTCCTGGCGAGGGGACTCGCCTCCCTGGTAGTGGCTACTAAGGTCCAACCAATTGAGGTCTAAGTGACCTCCTTCCTTGCATACACCACCCAACCCCTAGGTTGGTGTAGCCAAGCTAGACAAGGCTAAGGCATTGTTAATCAGATGGTCCTTATGAATCAGATGACCGGAATTTTCATTTTATGTTTTAATTCCTGAAGAAAATTCGTCGCACAACTGACTGAAAGCGATTCCCACCTCTCGGCTAACCCAGCCAAGAGGTTGAAAGCACCCAGTAGTACAACAACGAATTCGAGTTTAATTCGTGTTTTAAAATTGATTTTAGCCTGTTTTCTTCAGTTGGGGTTTTCTTTTAGTGAGTGGCCCACAAGGTGATCAAGCTCACCGGCTAAGTACTAGACTTGAATACGTCTAGGTTAGTCCAAATGTGGTCTCTAAGTTGTAACCCTGAAGATTTAGCCTAAGGTTCATGAAATTCTAGGGTTTTGTTCATTTGTGTTGTTCTGTTTCAGCTGACCACAAAAATAAAATTCATTCTATGACAACAATTGGAATCCAATTAACTTCAAATTTAGTGAGTAGATTAATTTTTCAATTACCTTTTTAGAGAATATTTTTTTGGAATTTTTACTATTTCAACCGAATTTTTTGGGATTTTTGAATGTCAGGGGGTCAGATATGGAATTTTGACCCATGGTTGGTCTTTTGCTTTGAAACAGCATTAAATGACCTTCAAAAATTCAGGAAAAATATGGAAAATAACGCCACTACGATCAGCTTTCAAACCCTACCATTTTTAGTTGAAACAAATTCATGGATTGCCTGGAATTGCTTTTTGAAATTTGAAAAATCATGCATCTGGGTCATTCTGACCCTTTTACACTTCGCAAATTTTTAAAAATTTTACGCTTGGAAAATTTTCAAAAT
Source organism: Thalassia testudinum (assembly GCA_037157565.1). Lineage (NCBI taxonomy): Eukaryota > Viridiplantae > Streptophyta > Magnoliopsida > Alismatales > Hydrocharitaceae > Thalassia > Thalassia testudinum. Next base: position 216,970,206 of record JAZHRO010000031.1, on the reverse strand, counting down.
AATGGTGGCATTTGAAGGATGGTTTAAAAATGAAAGTTTGGTCCAAATTTTAGAATTTTTTGCTCACTAACCTTTCAGCAATCGAAATTTTAAATTTGACTTTGAAATATGGCCAAAAATCAGAAGATGTTGGAAAAGCATTTTAAAGAGGGTTTGGGTTTGAAATCCAAGCTTTCCACCAAAAAATGTTTTTTTTTTATTTTTCAAAAACCTTTGCACATTTTTTTTTCTTCAAAACAAATTTTTTTTAAGGGATTTCAAAAATATATTCTTTCTTTTTCGCTTTTTTTTTTCAAACTACCTAGGGTTCAAAAAGAAACCTACTTTAGATTTTTTTTCACGAAAATGAATAAATATACTTATTTTTTTCTTCAAAAGAAATTGCAGAAAGTAAATCTACTCCTAGAGTTCAAAAGAAAACCTAATCTAGGAGAAGATGATGTGCACCTGGATTTCTTTTCCATGCTCGTTGTGTGCGCAGATCCCGTTCCTTTCCATATTTCCTGAACATCCAGAAACAAACTAGAGGAAAATTTGTCAGTGACGGTTTAAAAGATCGAAATCAAAGAAAATGACATTGCCTACCCGACAACAGCAGCATTTGTTGTAGATTGTAGAGCACATTTTTGATAGGAAAATGTCGTAGTATAGTACGCAATACAATTCAACAAAGATTTTTAATAAAATATAATGAGACCTGAGTCCCAGTCGTTCGCCTCTAGGAGGCATTCATTTTAATTGTAACTTCGATCTTTTGTCACTCTTCTTTATTTAGAATCACATGCCGGTTTATGATTATTACGTATTGGAATATGACATGCTTAGTTGCAAGTATAGCAAGAATTAAAAACAGGCAACATTAATCACACAAAAGATATTGCAATGAGCTTATGGTGATTCCTAACACATAGACATATATATATTGAAAATATATTTTTCTTTCATTCATTTGGAGAAGTGTTTGCAACAAGAACTGTAGAGGAAAGCTTGTACAGGAATCCTTAGAATGTAAATCTAGCTACTAGAAAATTATTGCATACAAGAATCTACGGGGGGATTTTGCATGCATCAATGGGAGAGAATAAGGGCTACACTACTAAGCAGTAAATGAAAGCCATAAAACTATGAAGAGCTAAGTTACTAACCTATCTAAAAGGAAGGGAATTCAGTGGTGGGCTCGGATGGCCTTGGAGTGGTAGAGAGGAGAAAGAGGGGCAGCCAATGGAGCTTAGGCCAGCCCTTCGAGAGAGGTTGGAGGAGTGATCCAGCATCCTAGCATGGTGTCCTTCATGGTGGTGCTTAGCTCATGGAGATGGAGTGGAGATGGTGGTGGCTAGCATAAGTGGAGGTGGATGGAGCCAAGAAAGTATGGCCAAAAAGTCGATTGGTGCAAATGGCCACCCCTTGGGTATTTTTATAGACCTAAGAGAAGATCTCTAGAGAATTATGGAATTCTCTACAGAGGCCTATGGTGGGAGTGCATGGGAGAGTGAGAGGGAGAGGATGGATGGTGGTTTATAGATCCACCAAATGTGGATCTAAAAATTGAATGGCTCTTGGTTGCTAATTTTAGCAACGAAGGCAACTACACATGGTAGAGAGTTCTAGAGAACTCTAGGCTAGGTATTTTCATGTGGATGGCATGTGTGGGTGTGTGTGGGTCGAAACTTATGTGGCTAGGTTGATTAGGTTAGGTTCTAGTGGGTTTAGGTCAAGGTATGTGTCAAATTAGGGTTATAAACCCTAATTCACTAAGGTAAAGTGCAATTAAACTTAACACTAGTTTAATTGGGTGTGTGGAAACTTAATTGAGAGTAAAACAACTCAATTTATTTAGTTCTAGATCAATTGGACTCTTACTGAGTCCAATTGGACAGAGTGTGCTGAGATTAGGGTTCAATTGGACTCAATGAGTCCAATTGAATAGATTGATGAAATTGACTAAGATCCAAGTCAATTAGGTTTAGTGAGGACCTAATTAAGTCCTTAGGGAGGTCTAGAGGTGATGTACTAGGGTTTGGGTACCTTAATTTAGGTTCTTATGGGGTTGGAATTGGGTTTAGTGACCTAGAGATCCAAAATCAAGGCTTGAATCTCAAAACAAGAACTGGAGAGCAGTATCAGACGTCTTATACTCAAAAATCAGAAGTCATGAAGGATTCAAGTTTCTATCTTGGGTTCAAGTTTCTATCTTGTAATCAGACGTCTAATAATAGTTTCTATCTTGTTGTCTGGACATCCAATTAGAGTCAGGAAGGATTCAAGTTTCTGTCTTGGGTATTCTGCAGAAATTGGATGTTTAACAAAGTGTCTGGACATCCAATAACACAACAGAGGTGGGTTTAAGGTGTGCGGGGGTTGGCTAAAGGTTCTGGACGTCCTATAATTCTTCTGGACATCTAGATAAGGGTTGGAACTAGGGTTTTGGGCCTTCCTAGGGTGCTGTGACCTACTCTAAGGGTGACTAAGGCTTAGGGAAGTCTCTAGGCTATCCTAGGGCTAGGAAGGACCTAAGCTCTTCACATTTTATTGCCTTATTCCTACTTAATAGAATAACAAACCTTAACTCCCTTACATTATTATTCCTACATCTAGTCTAAGTCTTCTGCTCCAGCTCAGCAGCAACACCCGTTATCCCTGATCTAGCTTCAGATCCTGCTCCAGATCTAGCTCCTAATCAGCTTATTGCCTGCATTCGACATAATGCACTTAATCAACACATTATAACATTATTTTATGCATAGCTAAAGTCAAGTAGTAAAGATGCAAATAATGCTTATGCATGCATGAATTACCCTAACTTATGCTAAGTCCTAACCTAATTTAGGTCAATTAAGACCTATGATTGTTGTGCAATCAGTCAACAGTGGGCAACAGTGAAAGCAACTCCGACAATGAGCTAAATTCTGATTTATAAGATGCACTTGATGAATTATTTGTGCTTAGTAAATCACTTAAGGTAGAAAATAAAAATATTAAAAAGAATCTTAGCTTTCTTAAATCTAAAAAAGTTTGGTTTGAAATAAAAATTAAGGACCTAGGAAGTAGTTTTAGTCCTAAAGATGATTACTTGTCATTAGAAAATCACAACCTAATCATTGAAAGTAGAAAATTGATTGAGGAGAACACTAATTTAAAATTAGAAATTTCTTATTTAAGAACTAAGATGCACATCATAGAAGAGGAAATTGCATGTCTTAGGGAAAATTCTAACAACTTAATCAACAAGGTAGATAACTTGTATGGCCCAAAGATTGAGAAAGGATCTCTGTCAAGGAGACCTACTAACAGATCCGTATCCAAGCTCACTTGGATACCAAAGAAAGAATTGGAATCTTATTTTGTTGGTCATAAAGATTACAACACAAAGAACTGGACCAACAAACTCAAGGATGGTCAACTCAAAGTGGGAAGACCAAGGAGTAGAACAATGAGGAAGGAAAAGAAGAGACCGACAAGATGACGAACAACCAATCAACCCATCGCACGTCGATTGTCTGATTGGAGATCAACGCCGATGCCCGAACCTCTAGGCTACGGATGGGAGCCCCATCAGATGTGACAACCACCACCACCACTTGGGTCATTTTATTGGCCATGGTAGGTGAGGTAAAACCCTTAACCCTATCTTTTCATCATTATAATATAGATAGGGGGAGTTAAAATTATGAACTCATTGTCAATCATTTAGAGGGAGGTGTTAAGTTAGCTATGTTTACTTTAGAAAGGGGGAGAAAAATATATATCTATCTTCTTATTACAAAAAAGGGAGAACATCACTCTTAATTAAAAGAAATTTAACCTAAAAACTAGAAGAGCATGATTTAAAGGGGAGTTTAGGAGTATTAAATGTGATAAAAAAACTGTTTTATAATTTTAAAAAGGGGGAAAATTTTATGTATTACTATTTCAGGTTTTTTCATCATCAAAAAGGGGGAGATTGTTGGTTCTAGAGCATCACGATCGTTTATTTTGATGATAGCAAATCAAGTGTCTTTTAACATTTGCTTTTGAATCCTAGTTTTCAACTCAAATTGCAAATGGAGATAGGTGTTTAGATGCAATTCGAACTCGCATCCATGGTGGATTGGAGGAGGTTGACAGAGGTGGAGGAGCTTCACGAGGAGCGAAAGCTTGAAGAAGGAAGGAGATGAAGAATATGATTGATTTCCTTTCCATTATACTTTATATTTTGTTTCTTTTGTTTCACTTTATTTTATTTCTTAGATTCTTGTTAAAGAGCTCCAAAGTACCCTAACAGTAATCCTAGGAACACTAGCATAAACCCTAGGATACATAGGTTCTCTATAGAGAACTTAGAAAACCAAAATAGGGTTCAGATAGCCTTATCCGACTTTCAATCTGGAAATCAGACATTTGATAGTGACTTTTAAGACGTCTGACTATTTGATCAGACGTCCAAAACATTTAGGCTTGACTTAATAGGTTCTGTTTGTTAGAATTAGACATCCAGACCTTAGTCCAGACATCTTAGAAGATGTCTAATGCCTTTCCCGGATGTCCAATTAGAGGAACATTGGCTTCTTCAGTAAACGTTGAGGAATATGACCATTAGGCTTATATCAGAAGTTCGTAGAGGACCGTAGACGTCTGATATGTGACCGTTTTGCCTTGACTGACCCAAAATCTCCTTTAAGAGATTTTCTAGCTGTTGTACTCTCTTGGAAATCTATACTCACTGTTAACTTAGTTTCCAAATGTCCAAATCCTATGCTAGACGACCGATCTGTCGTCTGATCACTTAGACCTAGAACCCTGTTCAGGTCTGGACAAAAGTAGGAAGGATTCCTGTCTAGAATTAGACATCTGACCTTATGTCCAGACGTCTTAAAATACTTGTTTTGATGTCCGCTCTAATTAAACATCGTCTAAGAAGATCAACTTACCTAGATCAGACGACTGACCCTAAAATCAGATGACAACCCAGATGTCTGACCTTAAGTCAAGACGTCTGATAACCCTATCAGAGTCATGATTGATCCTGATTCTGACTTGATTTGCCTTGGATTTGCATCCAACGGCTATGGAAGCCTTTCAAGGCCTTTCAAAGCCTTTTTAGGCCCTCTATAAATAGAGGAGAACCCTTTCCTTGTACAAATACACCTTGCAAGAATATTTCCACTCATTTTGTGTCAAATTGAAGTAGAAGAAGCACTTGCTCTCAAAGGCTAGTTCCACATTCGAGAGCCTCATCCAATTTGCGCACCCCCTCTCCCTCCGCGATTAAGAGAGCGACAAAGTGTTGTTGCGTGGTTCACACACCCACGTCACCGATTCGACGCACTTCCAAATAAAGGGAAGTTTCTTTACCTATAGAAGCTTCGTTTAAGAATTACTTTGTTGGCTCTATAGGACTATTCTTGTATCTTTTACTTTGTTATTTGGTTGGGTATTCGCATTGCGAATTCCTATCTCCAGCGAGGGATAAAATTCTCCTCGTGAAGAGGAGGGGTTGAGGAACGCTACCCTCGTACTTGTAGCATGGTTGTAATTGAGGTTAAACTACCCTCGTTTAAGTAGTTCGCATAGTGGATTTGATCGATTAGATCGATCAGGAAATCGTAACTCGATAGGGTTAGGTGGTGATTTTCACTTGGTTTGGGTTTCCACCTAAAAATAATTGTGTGCATTATGCGATTGCTAATTTTGTGAGATTGCTATCTTTTTTAATTTCGCATTTTATACGTCACGCATATCTCACCCCCTCTAAGTAGGGATTTACATATCCACTATCCCTATACCCAACCCTCTTATCCCTAACCCAATTCCTACCTTGGAATCCCATTTAGATCCTTCGATATCCCAATTAGCTCAATTGGAGAGAATTGGGTCAACCCTGTTCTAATTAGGTCTAAATGAACCTGATTAGGGTAAGCCCAATCTAATTTGGCTCAGACTAGTCTAATTGGACTCAGCCCAAACCCAATAACCTACCTTACATCCAATTGGGTGCATTCCTACTTGATTAGGTGCACCTGAATCCAATTGGGTCTACCCAGGATCCAATTGAGCCATCTCTACCTATTCAAGTCTAATTTGGCTCAGTAGAACCTAATTAGGATGAGACCTAAAATTGATTGATTCAAATCAACTAGTACAAGTATAATTGGACCCTATCAAGAGTCCAATTGACTCACACCTAATCTAATTGTGAACTTTCTCTCCTTATTAGGCACACATCCACTCAATTAAACTTGCAGCAACTTTAATTGAACTTATCACCTTAGATTTAGGTCTTACGAGCCTATTTGTAGAACCTAATTAGACATACTATTTGGACACAATTAGGACCTACTTAGACATTCACTAAGTGGTCCACTTGACCACTTACCCAAGGCTACACACACCCATGCTCAATCACGCACACACACACACACACCTACATGCTCTTCGCACCACGTTAGGAAAATTCTAGAAAACCCAACCTTGTCTTCTTAGATCCACAAAATGTGGATCTAAGAAGACCACTCCCAAGCCATCTTGACACCAAGGTGGTGGACTCCCTAGAGGATTCTATAGTTCTTTAGAGGGTCTCTCCCATGATCTATGAAAAGACCACTTGAATGGCCAAAAAAAGCCATCTAGCCATTTAGTTCCATTCCATGTGCACCTCCATCTATGAGCTCCATCACCATCTCCACTCCACCTCCACGTCCAAGGCTAGAGAAACTCTCCACCACCTTCACAAGAGGCCGGCCTACCCACCATTTGTCATCCCTCTCTTCCCTCCTAACACCCCAAGCCACAAAGGCCATTAGAGACCACCTCAAATGCCCTAAGTTCTCTTAGCTAGATTCATTCTTCGTAGTTTAATTTTTGCATTAATTTACTGTTTAGCAACATTGTAATCTTCTGCCTGCAAGATGCATGCATAATCTTTCTTAGATCCATGCATGCATCCATATTCTGTTAGCTAAAAATATTATTTTTAAGCTTTCATGTACAACTATGTTTCTACTTGTAATGTTGACAACCATTGATGAAATGAAAGCCTTGTTTACATTATCTCTCCGATGATCATGAGTTGCTTGATTTAATTTCCTATTACATTGCAACAAAATGTCTGTTTTAGAAGATATAAACAAATTAACGATCAATATGTATTCCACTAGTCGTCATCGGATTGTCAAAGTCGTGCACACACCAACTCACATCTTTACATTCGTGATCTATTTAATGCATGCACATGCTTTTCGCGTAAATAAAGCGACTGGCACTTCTTTAACTTGCACCTTAGAGATTGGGGTGCAGTTCTAGGCAAGTGGGGAAATCAAAATCAATTTCATTTTTTTTAAACGCCTCCCTATGATCGACCGGGACTCATGTCTCATTACTTAATTTTTGTTGAATAGAATTTTCCAACTATACTACGATGTGTTTTTCTATCAAATATGCGATTTATGATACCAATAGCTAATATCACACCATTTTCATATTTATCTCAATCTCTAAATTTTTGGAAATAGATAGGAAGAAATCTTCCGTTAAAGCCTTGATAAAAGAACAAGCAGTCCTTTAGGGATCTAATTATACAAATAGCATATAGTTGCATTTGCTAGGGACTAGCAAAGTTTAGGCATGGGGATATGACATGCGCAACAATCATAAGCCTTAATCAAACTAAATAATGTTAGAAACCTAGTTTAATTTGTAACTATTGCATTCATATAATGCATATCATGCATTGCATCATTTTGTCTTGATGTGCATGGAATAAGGTGTGATTATCTTGCTATTTAATTTTTTCTTGCTATTCACAGATAATAAGAAGATTGAAATAAAGTTGGGGTGTGAAATAAAGTGTAATGAAGCAAGGAAGAGGCAAAGAAAGAAAGAAGATTGATCTAGACAGAGGAAAGAGGATGATAGCCTTATCCCTACCCTAAGAAATCCTAGGACAACCTTTCTAAACCCAAAACCACTTCCATTAGAACATCTTAGCCTTAGAACTTAATATGGATAGCACTATCCATATTTCTGTCCACACTATCCTTACCCCTACCCTAAACCTTAGACACCCTAGGAAACCTATTTAGAGACCCCCTAAATGCATATACACATACATACCCACCTATGTAACTTAGCTACACCCACATATACACATACATGCACACACATCACTATTGTATCCAAAAGAAAAATCCCACACAACACATCCCACTCACGTACATAATCCCACGGACTTCCCTATGGTATCTCTTACAAAAGCCATAACCCATCCCATGCACAAATCCTACGTATCCCACCGACCTTTCCATACAACAATTTCCCAACCACCACCTATTACTATGTACACACACCCAACAACCAAACACATACCCACACATATTCACGAAAACACACCCACGGACACAATCACATACACATACTTTTTTCTAGAAAACCTACTTTTAAATCCTATTTTCCTCACCAAACTCCCCTTAACAACCGGACCTGCACCGACTTGATTCTATCTCTCTCATAAAAAAGAGCTACCGAAATCGCATCCAATATTTCCCCCCCTTCCAACAATTTCCCTCGTAAAAGAAACCCCACCGAATATTTCCACCGATTATCCTCCACCACCGAACTCTATCCCTCAACCCCTGCACTGAATTTCTCCGACCAAAAAAAAATCCGATGCCGCATAAAGACCGCCCTGCAACGTAGGGCATCCACTCTCTCTCTCTCTCGGAACACGCCCATCAGACCTTCCTCCAACGTAGACCATCATCCTCGAGACTTCTATGCATCTCCTTCCTCCTCCACCGTTGACCAAAGCCATCTTTAGTGGACAGTTGCCACTCCGCCACACATTCCAAAGGTCATCCAAAATTACTCCTTCATGTCCTTTTTTTATACATAATTTTTCCTATTAGTTTACTTAGTTAATTTCTAGTAAATTTAGTTCTAGTACTTCTAGTACTGACTTTATTGTCAAGTACTAAACTAGATGTGGAACCATTATATGATATCTCAAAAGTTGATTTTGTTCAAATCTCTCCTATTATTTCTTTCTATTATCTAGTCGGAATAGATCTTTATTTTCAAAAAATTAGAAATTAAAAAAAAATTGCAAAACAAAAATTCAAAAAAAAAAATTCATATGATTGCACTGATCCACATTAACAACTCACACTTTTTTTTGAACTCACTCAACCGTGCTAGCATAACAGAAATCGCGGAAACTACGATGTATGTATTTATATTTTATATTTCATTAATTAACAAGTACACTCATTATCCATGAAAATAAGAGAACGGGTGAGATTAATATCCGCGAGTTGAACATTGGACTACGCATTTAGGAGTCGAATCTATTTTAGTTGTCAAGTTACGATATTGATTTCAAATCACATCATTCTACCTCTTTGAGTTCGATCAAGATTTACCAAGTTCTCGTTGTATTTTATTTGTCGACGTGTTTTCGTGCTATGCTATGATGAAGTATTTAAAAAAAAAGTGCAATTTCATGCATTCTGGAATGTGGTCTCACCTTCTCTCCCCTCGATAAGTCCCTCTTCCTCTTCCCCTTCCTTCATGAAGTCATTTTAGGTCCTTAGTCTCTATGTACAACCACTTCACGCATCGTTCCACCACTTTCATCTCAGTCTCTAGCATGAGCTTTGGTGAGCTTGCAGTAGCTCCACAGTCCACCAAACGCCACGTTGCCACCACCTGCATCTCCGCCTCGATCCCATGGCCAAAAGCTCCAACATAATTGGGGCTATTGGAATCTCCAACCACCGGTTGGACTCACCCATCCACATCCGCCTCCGCTGACTCCATCTAGCCACTACAACCCATCAAACACCTCGATACTGCCCCCGTCATCTTCCTCACCTTACGGCGAAGCTCAAGAGCTTTTTAATTGGGTATTAGGGCTTGTATTTGTTTATTTCAGGGTTCACCAAAGCATGAGATATTGCCGCAACTCTCCGCCATTCACCGACGTTCATCCACCTATGATCTACCTTTTGAAGCTGCGAATTGTAGACACGAAGCCACTCACACACTCAATTGAGCGAGAGAACAACAACAGCAGCATCAATCCAACTACACCTCCAGCAACTGTGCACGTGAAGAAAGAGGAACTTTTAGTCCGACATCAAAAACAACTGAATCAAAATTTGATTAATAAGGATTTTGGTGCTGTAGCTGCTTGCCTTAACACACGGGGTGAGGTTCCTCCTCTCGCCTCACATGCACTCCTTGCCCGTAACCCACGCACGTGGGCCTGGTCCTCAGTTCAGATCCAATTACTAAAGTGCCCATTACCTAATTCCGAAGAGAGAGAGGGAGGGGAATTTCAGAAGGAAGGAGGGGGGTTTTGCATTGTGCTACCTCAAGATTCATGCCGACACTGAGGTAATTTCAGAGGTGCTTTGGGCTTGGTACTTAAGTTGTCTGAGGATTCTTGGGGACATCTGTTCGTCACGCTTTTGTGCGGTTTGTTAAAAGATAAATATCGTGTTGTAGTATAGCCGCGAAAGCGTTCAAAACAAATAAAGATTTTTATTACTCGAAAACTGGAGTATCCGAGGTCGAACACAGGGAGCAATCTCAGTACTTTGGAAAACCCAAGAATACAACTGTTACATGCAAATATAATTGATTCAAAGAGTTTTTAGAAAAAGTAGAATTAGACGTCTGATTTATGTATCAGACGTCTTAAATGTGATCTTTCTTCCTTTCTTCCTTCTTCTCCTTTCTGCTTTTGTATCTTTCCTTCTGCTTTGCCGTTCCGATCTCTTTGCAATCTGCCCTTGTCCTTCTTCTTCTTCTCTGCGAAGACTTCTAATCTTTCTGTTTTCCTTCTCCTACGAAGGCTTCTTTCTTCTTCTTCTGTCTTCTTCTTTGGCTTGCTTTTCCTTCTTCTGCAGCGGCCAAGTCCTTCTCCTGCGAATAGGAGCAAAACCTAACCCTTCTCCCGCTACCCGCACGTCTCTCTCTCTCAAGCAATTCACTCAGAGCCGCTCTCCCAGAGCCACAAGCATTAATCGGGTCGGATCGTACCCGGGACCAGGCGCACCTGAAGGTGGTGTGATGCGCGAGGAGTGCGTAGGTCTAGGTCGGGTCGGATCCGCCAAGTCCGCGTGGTCAGGCCGCGGACGAGGCGGGTGGGGTCAGTGAGGGACCTCACCCCTGTGCTTTCGAGGCAGTAAAGCTATATCACAAAAACTCTTTATACCATACCTGTGCCTTGAGATTCCACGATGTGGGACTAAACGTTCCGCCCTTCCTTTGCGCGCGCCCGCAGACTCTCGTGTGCAATTGCCCACGTTGAAGGCCCTGCTGGTGCTCCCTGCTGAACTCAGTCACTTCGCGACACTTGCGAGAGCCTGCTGCACCTGCCGCCTGGGAAGCTTGACTCCTACTGCTGCTCCAAGCTTCCTGCTGCTTCGGCTGTTAATGGCGGCCGGGGCGTTCACCTGAAATTCCACAGAACGGCCTATTGGCCCAATCAGAATAGCTGGAAACCTTCGCCGCAGCACGGCGAAGGCGGTGGGTGATGCTGCAGGTTGTCGGTCGGCCTAGGCGTGCGCGCCTAGGTCAACCTGTGGCCGGAGATGGTGGGTTGTTCGAGGGGTAGTTATGGAGGTCTGGAGTGGCAGTTGTGGGGTGGAGCGAGTTCCTGGTGGTGAGGCGGAGCTCACGAGGTGATTGGTGAGCCGTGTGGAGTGGCGGAGTGGTGTGGGCGGCTCGCCGGAGTGCGGTCGGAGGCGAGGAAGATGAAGGCGGTTAGGTACTGTCGAGGGGTAATCAAGTAAAATAGTTGGGGGAAAAGAGAGAGGAGAGGATGGAGAACGTATCTGGGGTTGTCTGGAGGGAAGGGAGGCGGCAGAGAAGACGGCTCGTAACTGCCGTCGTCGGGGAAGAAAGACCCTGAGGGAGGAAGCGACGACGAAGACGAGGTCAGAAGTGCGTGCGCGGGGTACAGCGCGACGCGGGAGATAGCGGCGGAGAGGACTCTGCTGCTGGTATGGCAGCAGAGCGACGAGAAGGAGGGAAGGAGGTCGCCGGAGCTTGTGGGTCATTTGGCCGGAGATGGGAGAGGGAGGAATTTGGAAGGGATCTCCGTCAAAATCAAGCTTAGCCTGTTCGGCCGGAGTTGTGGGTTCTTATATAGGCGCTGGACTGGGTGTGCAGGGCGTGAAGGGCACGTAATTGCCTGAAGTTGGTCGCCGGAGATGGAAAGGAGTTAGGATACCCAAATCTCCCGTGCGTTCGCACAAGAGATTGGGTTCACACCAGCAATTGTAATTGACTTTATAAGGAAGGGAATTCCTCAGAGAATCCTCCTTCCATTTCTGGGAGGGAATCTCTGAGGGATTAGAGAGCAATCCCTCTCCGAACCTCGCCGGAGCTCGGTTCTGCCCTTGCAATGGCGGCAGGACCGGTTTGCAAAGGAGGCGAAGAACCTAGGGGGTTCTCTGCAACGGTATTCAAAAGATAGGGACCAATTTGTGATTTGGGTGTACTAAATTGCAAAGTAGGTCAAGATGACCCCTCCTTAGGTCCAAATTTTGGTACAAACCTAATTTGGACCTAAGGAATCCAATGGCAAAGTTAGATTTCAGGTTTGACCTCGTTTGACTGGACATTTTGCGTAAAAACCCAAATTAGGTTAATTGAAGAGCTAGGACCCTAATCTAGGTCAAACTAGGTTCCAAAGGCCAAATTAAGTGTTCTAAACCCTAGAGTATGTTTTTCCATGATTTATAGAGGGTTTACTTGCTTTTTGTTCTGACCGGAACCTTGTTAATTTAAGAGGGTCTGTTTTAGGGTCACCAAGTGTCATTTAGTTCATAGATTGCACATGAACCCATTTCTGATTGACTCAACCCACTTTTTATCTCATTTATACCATTTGACCTATGTTTTGCCTCTGAGAAATCCTGTTTACGTACTGCAATGGTAAGATTGCAGTTTTAACCTTTATTTCATGTTTTCTTCTCAGGGCACTTGTTCCTTCAGTTCGGCCTTCTTCTAGGTTATGTAGGAGCTTTTATCTTCTTTATTGGGTCAAAATGAGCTAGTTATGGCTCATGATGGGACTAGCAAAAGCTAGGCATGGGGGTATGATGAGGCTCTCATCATACCCCCATGCCTAGCTTTTGCTAGTCCCTTAGCAAAATTTCAAAGTTTTAACTTCCATTCTAGACCCTGAGTGTCTGTCAACAATGATAAGTGCTTCTCCTTTTCTTTTGTGATTAGGTGGGAATGCCGACAATAGGCCTAGAGGTACTCAAGTACCAACCAAAATCTGGACCTGTTCCGCTTTAGCCTCAGTCTTCTGCAAAGGTTTCTACGGCCCACAGAAACTAACCTAAGGTTTGTTGGACTCCGCAGTTAAAGCACCCGTGCTTGAGATATTTTTAGCCTAAGCTCAGTTTGTAGTGCGTTTTTTGTAAGAGAGAGATAGAGGATTTATTTGTTTGGAGAGCTTTTCTCTCTCTTTTCTTTTTATTTCTAGCTTCGGATTAGCTTCTCAACACGGTCTATATCGGATTCCTCGTCCCCATCATCAATCCTCAAGGGTCCCTGGCTTTCGAGATTTCGAGATAATCCCGCCCATGGCGTTCCGTGGCCGAATTCAGACCCTGGCGATTGACATTTCATGATAATGCCACCCATGGTATCTGAACCAGCAGAGTGCTTACATGCCCCCAGTAGGATATTTAAATATCCTAAGAGACAAGCACCGAGGAGATGATATGTTGTTACGCATCTTTGAGGGGAATTTCCCGCCTCTCCGCACTGGGAACTCGTCCAAATCAACTTGTGTTGATTGACCGCTCCTAATCTAGGTGACTTTTTCAGAACATTAAACGCTTTTCGCGAGTTTTGGATGTTTATGCGCACTGAACCAGACTGTGTGTGAATTTGGGTGCTTAGGTTACCGAATCCCGCAAACCGGAGGTCAGTTAACGAGGCCGAATACTTCCTAAGCCTTAGACCTAATACTCAAGCTTCGCATTTTCCTCAACCTCTTGAGGATTATCCAGATTTTAATGGATATGTGAATTTTTAAGCTAAAGGTACTAGCCCAAAAAGCCTAAGACCAGCGTTCCCGCTAATCTCTTGTTATATCTCCATGGCACTTTTGTTTTCTTTTTCTTGATTCGGTCTAGAACTTCAGTTAACCCCTTAATCTTTTACTAATGACTATTTCTTTTCATTTTGTGCTCCTTTTTGTCATTTTTTCTTCTTTTCCTCCTCTCATTTGTATGACCTTGAATTGTTCCTCCCCTCTATCAAGTCTTTTTTTTTTTTATGTGAAACCCTTTCTTGATATGAATTTTCTGACATTTTGCACTTTCATACCCCCCCATGCCTAAGATTTGCAATGTCCCCATTGTAAATTAGGTGGGTTCGAATTCAGCTTAGTTCATGTATTAGGACAGGTGTGTGGTGAGTGAATGGGTCGAAGCGACTTGTTGCGAACGATTTCTAATCTCGGGTAGGTATACCTGAGGTGAAGTCGGCTGTTCTAATGGATGAACCCTAAAGTGCAATATGAGTTCCGCATAGAGATGTCAGAAACAGTTTCAGGTTTTCAAAGAATGACGGGTTGCCTCCCGTTAAGCGCTGAGTTTTACGCCATCGGCTGGGCGCAATGAGCTCAAGAGGAATGGAGGGTAAAGGATGACTCAGTCAAATCTATATCGGTCATGTCAATGAACGACTTGAGTCTCTGCCCGTTCACGACAAAGGGTTCAGAATCGTGGCTGAGTGGGCTGATTTCAATAGCTCCATTTCCGAAGATTTGGCGGACTAGGTAGGGTCCGACCCACTTGGATCTTAGCTTTCCTGGGAATAATTTGAGTCGAGCATCAAAGAGTAAAACCTTTTGACTAGGATGAAAGACCTTTCTAGAAATGTGTTTGTCGTGAAAAGCTTTAACCCATTCTTTGTAAATTCGTGAGTTCTCATACGTGTCGTGGCGTAATTCATCGATCTCGCTCATTTGAAATCTTCTGTGGGTTCCAGCCTTAGAAAGGTCGAGATTACAGGTCCGTACTGCCCAATAGGCTTTATGCTCCAATTCGATGGGGAGGTGACATGCCTTCCCGTACACTAGTCTGAAGGGAGACATTCCTAATTGGGTCTTGTGGGAGGTCCCATAGGCCCACAATGCTTCCGGAAGCCGAGAAGACCAATCTTTTCTATCAGGTCGAACAGTAACCTGAAGGATCTTCTTGATCTCTCGGTTAGATAGCTCAGCTAGACCATTAGTTTGGGGGTGGTAAGGAGTAGAGATTCGTTGTGACACCCCGTATTTGGTCATCAGTGACCTGAACTGAGCGTTCGTAAAATGGGTCCCTCCATCGGAAATTATAGCACGCGGAATCTCGAACCTTGAGAAAATGTTTTGATGGAGGAATTTTATAACAACTTTATGATTGTTGGTTAGGGTCGGAATGGCTTCTATCCACTTGGACACATAGTCAACTACGAGTAAGATGTATTCGAAGCCATCCGAGTTCGGAAAGGGTCCCATGAAATCAATCCCCCAAATATCGAAAATTTCGCATACCAAGATCGGCTGTAGAGGCATCATGTCTCTATAGCTCATGTTGCCCAGAGTCTGGCAATGGGAACATGCCTTACAGTGTTCGTATGCATCCTTGAAAATTGTGGGCCAGTAGAAGCCACACTGGAGGACTTTCGATGCAGTTTTATGTCCAGAAAAATGTCCACCGCATGCCTGGTCATGGCAGAATGAGAGTATGTCTTTGATTTCCACTTCCGTGACGCACCGTCGGATTATCTGATCAGCACCAATGCGGAAAAGATACGGGTCTTCCCATAGGTAATACTTGGCATCGGAACACAATTTGTCCTTTTTGGCCTTCGACCAATCGGGCGGAATCTGATGTGATGCCAGGTAATTAACAATATCGACGAACCATGGAAGACTTGTACTGATAGTCAGGAGGTGCTCATCAGGGAAATGTTCTGTAATAGGTCCGGAAGGATCAATAATTTCAGAAGGAAGGCGGGACAAGTGATCAGCTACCACATTGTGCTTTCCCGCCTTGTCGCGAATCTCGAGGTCAAATTCTTGCAATAGCAAGATCCAGTGGATTAGTCGAGGTTTCGCATCCTTCTTGGCAAGGAGATGCCTTACAGCTGTGTGATCCGAGTATACGATAATACGGGAACCTAGAAGGTATGATCTGAATTTTTCCAGGGCAAATACTTCGGCCAGCAGCTCTTTCTCAGTAACCGTATAGTTACGCTGAGCCTCATCCAGTGTTTTGCTGGCGTAGTAAATGACCACAGGTATCCCGTCAATTTTCTGCCCCAAAACCGCTCCTACAGCAAAGTCAGATGCATCGCACATGATCTCAAAGGGTTGAGACCAATCAGGGGACTGTAGGATTGGGGCTTGGGTGACTCGGTCACGTAGGATTTCAAATGCTTGAGTGCACTCCTTGGAAATTTTGAAAGGTACATCCTTGGAGAGAAGATTGGTCAGGGGGCGCGCGATCTTGGAGAAATCAAGGATGAATCGACGGTAGAAACCGACGTGCCCCAAAAAAGATCGGATGTCCTTAATCGAGCTAGGCATAGGGAGCTTGGAAATCAGGTTAACCTTAGCTCGATCCACTTGGATGCCTTTCTCTGAGATTAAATGTCCCAGGACAATTCCCTCAGGCACCATGAAATGGCTCTTTTCCCAGGAAAGAACCAAATTCACCTCGATGCACCGCCTGAGTACATGGACCAAGTGTTGGAGGCAATCGTCAAATGATTGTCCAAAAACTGAAAAGTCATCCATGAAGACTTCCAGATAATCACCTACCATATCTGAGAATATGGCAAGCATGCACCCCTGAAAAGTTGCAGGTGCATTGTAGAGACCGAACGGCATCCTTCGGAACGCATACGTCCCGAAGGGGCAGGTGAATGTGGTCTTTTCTTGGTCCTCTGGATGGATTGCCACCTGATTGTAACCGGAGTACCCGTCAAGAAAGCAGAAGAATTTATTTCCCGCTAGTTTCTCGAGGATCTGATCAATAAATGGTAGTGGGAAATGATCCTTCTTCGTGGAGGAATTTAGTCTTCTGTAATCAATGCAGACTCTCCACGAATTAGCTATTCGGGTAGGAATGACTTCCCCAGTTTTAGTCGTGATGATGGTAAGTCCTGCCTTCTTAGGTACCACTTGTGTTGGACTCACCCAACGACTGTCGGAGATCGGGTAGATGATCCCTGCATCTAACCACTTAATGATCTCCTTTTTCACGACCTCCTGTAGGTTAGGGTTTAGGCGCCTTTGCATTTCTCTTGAAGGTCGTGAGCCTTCTTCCGTGTAGATTCGATGTGTGCAGTATGAAGGGCTTATACCAGTTAAATCATCTAGAGTCCATCCAATGGCTCTACGATGTTGTTGGAGAACAGAAATCAAACGGAGTTCCTGGTCAGGTGTGAGTCCAGAATTGATAATCACAGGAAACGTCTGGTTTGAATCCAAAAAGACGTATTTTAGATGTTCAGGAAGGGGCTTGAGTTCCGTGACAGGATTGTCAGCAGCAGCGGGTGGTTCGGGGTTTGTATCGGGAGCAATGGTAGGAGTCATAGGTGTGTCTAGATCATGTCCGCACTCCTTTGTTAGCGATTTTTGCTCCTCTAGTGGTTGATCAGGAATAATCAGGTTGTCCTCTATATGCAGTTCATCAACCACAGCTTCGACATCACAAATTTCCTCTATCACCCCGCAATTAATCCCTTGATGGGCCTTGAAAATGTCTATCTTTAGATTTTGATTCCCAAATTTTAATTCTATTTGGCCATCTTCGCAGTTTATATTGGCCCTAGCAGTGGCCAAAAAAGGTCTCCCTAATATGATTGGGGTGTCCCTTGGGTTCTTAGGTGCATCCATGTCCAGTACTATGAAGTCCACTGGGAAATAAAAATCTCGTACCCTAACAATGACATCCTCGAGTATTCCTTTGGGTGACTTGATGGATCGATCGGCTAACTGCAATGTCACCTCAGTGGGTTTAAGTTCAGATTCTTCAAGGTGGTCAAGGAGGGATGTAGGTATTAAATTTATGGAGGCACCTAGGTCTAGTAGGGCTCTATCAAGTTGGGTTTCACCAATTTTACAAGAAATCAAGGGAGTTCCTGGGTCTTTAGCCTTAGGTGGGAGTTTGCTCAAGATGACAGAGCTGGCTTGCTCTGATAGTACGATTGGGTTCCCATCCTTGGTTCGCGGCTTACGTTTAGGTGTACATATGTCTTTCAAGAACCTTGCGTAAGCCGGTATGTGGCAGATTGCATCCATCAACGGGATGTTTATCTGGACCTGTTCAAAGAGCTTGACCAGATCCTCCTCAGGAGCCACAGGTTTGGTTGTCCTTTTTCCTTTGGTCAAGGCCTCAGGAAATGGGATCCTAGCTGGTTCCTCTAGGATAGGTCCAGGTTCTTGATCTGGGACAGTAGTATCTTGGATGACTACCCTAGGGTCTTGGCGATTATCAGGCTTGGAGTGGTTCGGATAGTGTGGGTCTTGTGTTGTTTTACCACTGCGTGTTGTTACAGAGTTTAATCCGGCCTGACTTTGGTTTAGGTTAGGTAGGAGGGGTGGTTGCTGCTGCAATCCTGCATAAGATGTTGACGCCTCCATCCCTTCTGGTGATGGAGTAGCAGGGGCCTGATAAATCAAATGTGCGTGGCCTGGATTTGGATTCATAACGCGCCTCTGGGTCGGCACGTTATTTGGGTTGGGTAGAGGTTGCGAAGGAAGGGTGCCAGGTTGGCGGGAATTTGCCATCTGAGCCAGTTGGTTGTGAACCACTATGATCTCGTCCTTGTGCTGTTTTTGCATTGCCGCATTCGTCTTTTGAATGTCAGCCAGTGTTTGAAGGATAAGAGTCAGTTGATCCTGATTTTGCCCGGATTGGTAGGTGGGATTGGGCCGAGGCTGAGGCGGCTGATATGGACGAGGAGCTTGTGGGCGGGGTTGATATGGTGGTTTTTGAGAATTTTCTGCCCACTGAAAGTTAGGATGATTTCGCCATCCAGGGTTGTAGGTATTGGAGTATGGGTCATTCTGGATGGCGTTGAGGTCCTCGCAGTTCTGAGGAACCTCAGGAAAGTCAGAATACGAGGGTTCAGAGTTCCCCCAACTCGAATAGAAGGGATCAGAGGTCACTCCGGTCCGAGAGGTAGACGGAGGTGGATATGGGTCCATCCCCTTGGCAGGTTGGTGATAGATGTTTTGCACTGTTTCCCTTGCCAGAGGAGGTCGTGTAAAAGAATTTTGTGCAGAGGTGGCTTGTTGCAAATGTCGAGTTAGCTCGTCCACCTTCTTTTCTATGATAGAGACCTTGTCCAACCGACTGGCCATCAGTTCCAGGTCGACAGAAGTGGACAGGTCCTGCGTCTCATGTGTCCCTCTTAGATTCGTCGATGCGCGGGCATTCGTCCTGTCGAATAAGCCCAAGGAGTCATTGTTTATGGAGTTCTCGCACATGTTTTCGAGAATCTCCCATACCGTGTCCTCGTGTTGGCCCATGATGTTTCCTCCACATGTTGCATTGACGAATAGACGAATATCCTCATGGAGTCCCTGGTAAAAAGACTGGACTTGTTCCCACTTAGGAACTCCGTGATGGGGGCACTTTCGCATGAGATCTAGGAATCGATCCCAAGCTTCATGAAGAGGTTCTCCCGGTTGTTGAGTGAAATGAGTGATCTGGTGGCGCAAGGCATTTGTCCGGCCAACAGGGAAGAATTTTTTCAAAAATTCGGACTGTAATTCCTCCCAAGTGTTGATCGGGCGGGTCTGAGTCTGATACCAGTGTGCAGCCTTGTCCAAGAGGGAGAACGAAAACATTTTCATGAGTAGGATATCCCGGTTTTGTACATCTGACCAGAAGGTCTGGGCCAAATGCTTGAGTTGTTTAATGTGTTGGAATGGATCCTCCGAGTTAAGCCCGTGGAACTTCGGTATGGCATGAATCATATTGGGCTTCAGATCAGAATCGGGTCCTCCAATTGGGATTCGCACTCGGGGTTCGATTGCCACCGCAGCAGGATTATAGTGATCTCGCATCATAGGTCGCTGCGGTGGGTTTACAAAGTTCTGAAAGAGCTCCTTCAAGCATTGAAGTTGGTGTTCAAGGTTATTCTCCTCTTCAATGGGTTCTGCCATGATGGGAGAAGAAGGGGAATCAGGGTCTGAGTCAGATGAAAGATTTATGTGGCGTGGTTGCTGCACAAACAAGGGCGTCGAGGCTTGGCCTCGACGAGAATGAATTTCTAAGGGAGGTCTTAAAGGTGGTCTTAAGGACCTCCTACCGAACACGCACCGAAAGATGTGATGAGATTAGAAGGTGCTGGACCCAATCAAGACACCCAAGAATTGTTGGGTGACTATAGAGGTTCGGGGCAGATGGACCCCTGGATCAGACGATCGTCCACCTGAGAAATACCTGGGCAGCCAGAGAGGGAGAGTCCCGTAAAGACCCCTACACGGTAGAGCGTCCCCACGGGTTACAGGGTTTCCCCCACCCGACCTCTCTTGTCACTGCGGTTCCAGGTAAACCAGAATGGGGATCTTGACCTCTTAAGTCTACCTTTTTTTTTTATTTTAAGATCAAGGTGCTTAATGTTCCACTTGAACTTTTAAGTATTTTGAGTGCAAAAGTGACCTAATATTAAGGTTGGTTGACCCGAGGGATCAACTTCACCTCTTGTTCCTTTGAGAGCTTTTAGGTCCTTCCTTTTATGGTTCAAACGGATTATCAGCCTGATTTGCTTAGGGTTCCTCTTGTATAAATCTTTTCAAACACGGTTTAGGCACACCTCTTTTTGGAACGTTTGTTTCTTTGTTTTAGAGAAGATGTGTCTCTAAAAACCCTAGCTTTGCAATCCCTAACTTGGCTCTAGTGGGTCCAATTTAGTTGCCGTAGAAATTAGCACCTAGGGCTCAATCAAGAAAGTTTTAGCCCTAGTTGCCTTAGTTGGATGAACAGATAAAAATATGTTGAAATGAAAATCAGGCAACTTGATGAGTTACTAAATATGAGACAGCTAGCCCTAAGTTGATTTCCCTCCTTTTTTTTAGATTGTGAGAGGGTTAAGAGAGAGGACTTATGGAGATTACCTGTTCCTTGGAGAGTCTGTTGTGCAGTTGCTATTCTTTCCTTTTTGTTTTGCTTTCCCTGAATGAACACAGCAAAAGAGAGAAGTCAAGTCGGATATTAGATAGAAAAGTTGTACTCAAAAGTTTTAAAAGTGCCCGTTGCTCCCCGGCAGCGGCGCCCAAAATGTTCGTCACGCTTTTGTGCGGTTTGTTAAAAGATAATATCGTGTTGTAGTATAGCCGCGAAAGCGTTCAAAACAAATAAAGATTTTTATTACTCGAAAATCGGAGTATCCGAGGTCGAACACAGGGAGCAATCTCAGTACTTTGGAAAACCCAAGAATACAACTGTTACATGCAAATATAATTGATTCAAAGAGTTTTTAGAAAAAGTAGAATTAGACGTCTGATTTATGTATCAGACTTCTTAAATGTGATCTTTCTTCCTTTCTTCCTTCTTCTCCTTTCTGCTTCTGTATCTTTCCTTCTGCTTTGCCGTTCCGATCTCTTTGCAATCTGCCCTTGTCCTTCTTCTTCTTCTCTGCGAAGACTTCTAATCTTTCTGTTTTCCTTCTCCTGCGAAGGCTTCTTTCTTCTTCTTCTGTCTTCTTCTTTGGCTTGCTTTTCCTTCTTCTGCAGCGGCCAAGTCCTTCTCCTGCGAACAGAAGCAAAACCTAACCCTTCTCCCGCTACCCGCACGTCTCTCTCTCTCAAGCAATTCACTCAGAGCCGCTCTCCCAGAGCCACAAGCATTAATCGGGTCGGATCGTACCCGGGACCAGGTGCACCTGAAGGTGGTGTGATGCGCGAGGAGTGCGTAGGTCTAGGTCGGGTCGGATCCGCCAAGTCCGCGTGGTCAGGACGCGGACGAGGCGGGTGGGGTCAGTGAGGGACCTCACCCCTGTGCTTTCGAGGCAGTAAAGCTATATCACAAAAACTCTTTATACCATACCTGTGCCTTGAGATTCCACGATGTGGGACTAAACGTTCCGCCCTTCCTTTGCGCGCGCCCGCAGACTCTCGTGTGCAATTGCCCACGTTGAAGGCCCTGCTGGTGCTCCCTGCTGAACTCAGTCACTTCGCGACACTTGCGAGAGCCAGCTGCACCTGCCGCCTGGGAAGCCTGACGCCTACTGCTGCTCCAAGCTTCCTGCTGCTTCGGCTGTTAATGGCGGCCGGGGCGTTCACCTGAGATTCCACAGAACGGCCTATTGGCCCAATCAGAATAGCTGGAAACCTTCGCCGCAGCACGGCGAAGGCGGTGGGTGATGCTGCAGGTTGTCGGTCGGCCTAGGCGTGCGCGCCTAGGTCAACCTGTGGCCGGAGATGGTGGGTTGTTCGGGGGGTAGTTATGGAGGTCTGGAGTGGCAGTTGTGGGGTGTAGCGAGTTCTTGGTGGTGAGGCGGAGCTCACGAGGTGATTGGCGAGCCGTGTGGAGTGGCGGAGTGGTGTGGGCGGCTCGCCGGAGTGCGGTCGGAGGCGAGGAAGATGAAGGCGGTTAGGTACTGTCGAGGGGTAATCAAGTAAAATAGTTGGGGGAAAAGAGAGAGGAGAGGATGGAGAACGTATCTGGGGTTGTCTGGAGGGAAGGGAGGCGGCGGAGAAGACGGCTCGTAACTGCTGTCGTCGGGGAAGAAAGACCCTGAGGGAGGAAGCGGCGACGAAGACGAGGTCAGAAGTGCGTGCGCGGGGTACAGAGCGACGCGGGAGATAGCGGCAGAGAGGACTCTGCTGCTGGTATGGCAGCAGAGCGACGAGAAGGAGGGAAGGAGGTCGCCGGAGCTTGTGGGTCGTTTGGCCGGAGATGGGAGAGGGAGGAATTTGGAAGGGATCTCCGTCAAAATCAAGCTTAGCCTGTTCGGCCGGAGTTGTGGGTTCTTATATAGGCGCTGGACTGGGTGTGCAGGGCGTGAAGGGCACGTAATTGCCTGAAGTTGGTCGCCGGAGACGGAAAGGAGTTAGGATACCCAAATCTCCCGTGCGTTCGCACGAGAGATTGGGTTCACACCAGCAATTGTAATTGACTTTATAAGGAAGGGAATTCCTCAGAGAATCCTCCTTCCATTTCTGGGAGGGAATCTCTGAGGGATTAGAGAGCAATCCCTCTCCGAACCTCGCCGGAGCTCGGTTCTGCCCTTGCAATGGCGGCAGGACCGGTTTGCAAAGGAGGCGAAGAACCTAGGGGGTTCTCTGCAATGGTATTCAAAAGATAGGGACCAATTTGTGATTTTGGTGTACTAAATTGCAAAGTAGGTCAAGATGACCCCTCAGGTCCAAATTTTGGTACAAACCTAATTTGGACCTAAGGAATCCAATGGCGAAGTTAGATTTCAGGTTTGACCACGTTTGACTGGACATTTTGCGTAAAAACCCAAATTAGGTTAATTGAAGAGCTAGGACCCTAATCTAGGTCAAACTAGGTTCCAAAGGCCAAATTAAGTGTTCTAAACCCTAGAGTATGTTTTTCCATGATTTATAGAGGTTTTACTTGCTTTTTGTTCTGACCGGAACCTTGTTAATTTAAGAGGGTCTATTTTAGGGTCACCAAGTGTCATTTAGTTCTTAGATTGCACATGAACCCATTTCTGATTGACTCAACCCACTTTTTATCTCATTTATACCATTTGACCTATGTTTTGCCTCTGAGAAATCCTGTTTACGTACTGCAATGGTAAGATTACAGTTTTAACCTTTATTTCATGTTTTCTTCTCAGGGCACTTGTTCCTTCAGTTAGGCCTTCTTCTAGGTTATGTAGGAGCTTTTATCTTCTTTATTGGGTCAAAATGAGCTAGTTATGGCTCATGATGAGGCTCTCATCAACATCTTATATGTGAAGAGAATTTACTCTAATGTGCCTTCTAACTACTATTGGCATTGAGATCTGAATTGGGAATTGTGCTGAGTGTTAGAGGGGCTTAAATGGTGGATTCAACCACCATTTTTAGGCTTCTCTTTATATTTTGTTCTTTAACTCTTAAGATCTAGTTTGAATTCTATTTGAATATCTTTTTAGTTGATTGATTCATTGCATATTATATTTGTGATTGATTATTGTGCTCATCATTTATATTTGATTAGTGGATTGAATTTTAATATTTGCTCCCTGTGAACGACCTCGGAACTCACGATTTTTTGAGCAAATACAAATTAAATGTTAATTCAATTTTTGTCCCTATACTACGATGCATTTTTCTAAACTATGATGAATTTTGAGACAATAGTAAGCACCTTGTGCTACTTCAGGTGCTATGGGCGGCATTATCCCAAAATGTTCATTGCCTAGGCCTAGATTAAGATATAGAATGACATGGTTGACACTATCACAAAGTGTCAATTGCCAGGTTCTACGATTGCCAAGAGTGGTGCTATCTCAAAGCATTTATTGTTAGGGTCCTTCGAGGATTGATGATGGTGATGAGAAATATAATACAGATCGTGTTGAAGGCCAATTTGTTGTTGGATTTAGAGGAATCTAAAAAAAATATCAAGAGAGAAAATTCTAAAAAATATATCACTCTTCTAAAAATACACTGGCAAGTTGAACATGGACCTTACTACACGATTGCATGAGTGCTCTAACTGCTGGGTTCAACGAACCTCTGCGTAGATTCTGGGGACTTTGAAGCCTTTGTGGCGAACCCAATGCTGAGACTGGTCATATCTGTATCTTGGCTAGTACCTAAGTACCTCTAGGCCTAGAGTTGGTATTTCAATCTAATCTCTAGAGAGGTATTACGAGCAGGCATCTGATGGTAAAAATCTAATCTGGAGATTCGATTTGTTACAAAGGATTTTGCTAAGGACTAGCAAAAGTTAGACATGGGAGTATGATGGCAACACCGTCATCCGTCATAACTAAATTAATTTAGCCAAAATGCAGTGATAAATGTCCCTTAATAACCAATAAAAGGTCATATTTAGTTCTGAGATGAACGTGGGAAGTTAAGAAATTTCATTAATTCTACTATTTTAACAAATAATCATGAATGAAAATTAACTGAGGGTTAATCAATGCTTAATCTTTGGTCAAATGAACTTAAATTCCTAGGAAGAGGGCTCGAGCTAACTAAATGAGGATTTTCTATGATTTGAAGATTATTTTATTAATGAAAACCCTAATTAAAGACTCACTTTAGTTAAACGAGTTCTGGTGGAAATAAATATAGTATAAACCTCCTAAAAATCACTAAAAAATATTCTATGTGGTTTTTAACCTTCAATTTGACCAAATGGACTCATTTTGACCAAAAATAGAGACTTATGTGAGAATTTGCTTCATTCTTGGGCTACAATCTAAATTACCTAATCAAACCTTATCAAAACCCAAATCTGCGTTCACCATTAGATTCCTTGGGTCCAAATTAGGTTAACTCCAAATTTTTAGCTAAATCAGAGTTAATCATTTCCTAGTTTGCATTTTAGCCCAATTTGCTCTAATTATTACACAAAACTCCTATTTTTTGTTCTTTCTTGCAAACAAGTCCTTCCACCACCTTCTTCCTCCAAACAAGGCAATGTGCTGCAGGGCAGATTGTACCCAAAACCTGAATCTTTGATTGAAGATTTCCTCTTCAATTCAACATCAAATCCCTCTAAATTTAGAGGGATTGGTCATGAGATCCTCCTCTATCAATTAATCACAATCTCGTGCACCAATTTGGAGCATATGATCTTCAACGAACTCGAGATTCATTGATCACAACTTGTCAAAATTGCAAGTCATTCTTGTAGAACTAAGCCAATTGGTTGCAAAATCAACCTCTATTTAAGCTCTAGCTTGATTCCAAGTCAAAATTAGTTGAATTTTGGCAAAAAATCCTTCTCTTTCCTCCATCATGGCTGCTTCGACTTTGACTCTGACTTCGACGACTACCTCCATTCACCTTCTTCCATGCACGCATCTTGCCAATGAGCCCCACCTTCTTTTTCATAATCTTTTTTTGATGCTAGCCAACCATAGCTTGGTCACCTCAACCCCTTCTTCATCATCGTTCTCCCTCACCGGAGCATTCTTCGTCATCACGTCTGATCGGCTAATGACAGATGTGACACTTCCTCGATTCATCCAATTACTAGTCCTTCCTCCTCCTCTTTTCTCATAGATTAAATTAAGCTCTTTAGAATTAGGTTTAGCCCTTCTTCTTTGCCATCCCTCTTCTTCTTCCCCACAGTCTATGAGAGGTCTGGTGAGCTTGAGTTGCTTCCCCACACCACGATACACCAAACAACTATGATGACCTGTAGAGCAAAAGCCCTCAGGAAATTGGGGCATTTGACTCTTCAACACCTCTGCTGGATGCCATCATCGCGAACTACCTTGACCGCGTTCGTCCAGCCACCACATGCCACCATTCACCAAATCAACACCACCACTACCTTCATCACCTCATAGTGAATGTCTTTAAGGATCTAATTGGGGGCAAAAGCCCATGCTTTTGTTTCAGGTATCTCCTTGGCCACGCCATCTTCTCTGGCACCGTCCAATGTCTCCAGTGAGCATAGGCCAAGTCCTTACTCTCTCTTGTTGTGGATTCATTTGAAGAAGCCCTCCACATTATTGGATTCAAGATCCAACGATTGCATTACTCCAATAAAGCCATACCTCCTTACTGCAGTTCGTGAAGAAGGCAAATGTGGAAGAGACCTCTTTAGTCCCACATAGTGGATGAAGCGGCTCATTTTAGAAATAAAAAGCATTTCACACCTTAGCTGTTCTTCCAATTCATAGGGGGTCGAGTCCCCATCCCATCCACCACCATACACACGCACACACCCACCCACGTACGTGTGGGTGTAGGCTCGATTTTGATCGGTTCTGGGGTTTGGTCTGGGTCAAATTTTGGGTTTGATTTTCTCAGGCTTTTGGGCTAAATTGGGTTAGCTTTTAGACTTGTCTATGATGGGCATCGGGCTGGATTTTGTGCATGCTTTGAGAGGATCTTTGGCTGAGAAAAAGACTAAGTGTTGAGGGATTTAAACTTAGCTAAAAAACCCACATTTTTTGGCCTTGCACAGACATTTCTTTTTGGAGATTTGATACCAATATTCATTGAGTAATCCAATTATTTTTGCATCAAGATATTGTACCTTATTGTATTCAATTTATATGTGCATGATTAGTGGTTAATTGAGATCATTTTTGCTCCTTGAGAGGACCTCAGACTCACATTCGAGCTTGTAAATTTAAATATTAACTCATTTTTGTTGACTATACTATGACACATATTTAAAATCAATGAAAGCATGTTAGCAGTCCTCATCAACATTTTCCAAATACATCAACGACAAAGAGGACTTGAAGACTTTTTAATTTTATTGAGTCTAGAATTATGTATGGAGCCTTAGTAAGAAAAAAAACATAAGTTTTCATTTTTTGCAATAATCGTTCTCTTTTGAACCTATGTCAATTCAAATGTTGATCAAATAAACTTTCCTTTTGATTGACTAGACCTTGATTGACAACTTATTGTCTTAATCAATCAAATACCTCTAATGGTCATATTCCCTTTTGATCGATCAACCCATTTAATTTAATCAATCAAATATATTCCAACGATCAAACTTCTTTTGAAATCTTAGAGTCAATCAACTAATCCTTTTAATCTATCAACCTTGAATCGATCAATACTTTGTTTTCATCGACCAAATATAGTTTTGATCGACCAAACATTCATTTTGATTGATCAAAGCCATGTTTATAGAATTATCTAAAAATACCTATAAATAGGACCTTCAACTCCCCTCTTCAAAAACACACCTTAATAGCTTTTAAAGAGAAAAACATGCCAGCTCTCTCTAGTGCTTTTGCACCTTTGCGCCTACAACTACTACGATTCAAAGCATGATCCCTTGTGATTCAGGAAAGCTCAGTTTGTTTTCAAATATCATTAAGATTCCATAGGAATATTGTTATATTTTTTTATTCTATTGTTCTTGTTCTGGGAATCCAAGTTGTATTGGAAGTCTCATTTTTCTCTTGGTCAAGTGTACGAGAAGAAATTTGTAAGAGGTTGTGCCATTCTCATTCAAGTGGTACATGATAGTGGATTTTACTAGCATCAATTAATCAAGAAAATCTTAAGCTTGGAGCATTAGGTAGTGGTTTTCACCCTGAAGGGTTTTCACTCTAAAATTTGGTGTTATTTTTCTGGTTTGTGCCTTTTTCATTTTTAATCTTTGATGAATGATCACTTTTAGTTCTTTTTAAATAGATATTAAAATATTCAGCACCCTCTAGTGTATACTTGATCCCTTATGCTCCGCTTGCACTCACATATGGTATCAGAGTTGAGTTTAACTCCAATCAGGATGTCAAAGTCCTCTAAAGTATACGTTGAGGGTCAATTTGCTGTCAGATTACCTTTATTCAATGGCACCAACTGTGGATTCTAGAAGACCATGATGACCCTACAATTATTAGTGTTAATATTATCAATTAGAGTCAATTTTGTGGGCACATGTGCATTAATGTCATTTTATAGTGGGTTTGGGAGCATTGCATGCATTCTGCATTACTTTATGTTAAGATTGCTTAGAATCAATGTTTAATGACCTTGTCTACAAGTCCATATTGAAATAGGTCTCAGATGACCAATCAGATTGTACGAATGGATCTGAATCGACAAATGGAGTCCAATGGAATCAAAAATCACCTCTATACGACCTCCGAAGCTCCCACAACAAGTCCGAGGAAGATCAATGGCTAGGTGGCAATCGACATCCTTACATGGCTTCGGATGAAAAATCCAACTGTATGGATGGATCCAAAGGAATGATCGCAGTCCAGCAATGCAAAAATTACCTTAATCTGAGCACCGTGGCATCCCCTACAATAGAAGGAAGATGGATGGCCCAGATGGCACCACGTGGTGCCATCTAGGCCTCCCAATACCGACCAACACTCACACCACTGGCTCCTCTTCATCTGCATCATTGATCTTAGCTATTGAATCTTGATCCAACGGTTGAGAGGCCATCTGCGCCATGCTTTAGAAGCTCCTCCTTGCGACAACTTTGTGGGTGTGGCTCATCGATCAACGAGAGTGTACCCAAAGGAGGGGCGTGGGTTTGAGCCCTGCCACCCCCCCAATCTATCAATTGAAGTGGTGAGTGCAGTGAGCGTGAGCATGTGTGTAGTAGCAGTAGCAGTGTGTGCACGTGGAGTGATTCGAGCCAACGCAACGCCAGTGCATGTGCGCAACACAACGCGTGCGACACGACATGGGGAGTGTGGGCCAGCATGCATGTGAGCTAGGCTTCAGCAACATCAGAGGAGGACTTTTAGCGACGTATTTGATGTCGCTCTTGACCCAAATACGAATTTGGCCCTTTTCCTCCATTATAAAAGGGCGCATTGATGCGGCGGAGACTCCTTGAAAAAGGTTTGAGTTTGGAAACCCGTCATCATAGTTCTATTTATGATAAAATCTGTCGTTCAAATAATATTTATAATTGAGACTAGAGGTGAGTCCTGGGTCGAACACAGAGAGGCGAACGTTTGGTTTTATGAAATCTACATTTCACTTTTTATTTGTTTTTGTTGTTTTTATCTTTTATAATTTTTTTGGTGCTTTTATCAAGTAAGAAATTAGATCGATGAAAACATTGTCTAACTAATCTACTTACAAAATATAAGAGAGAGAGAGAAAATATAAATATATTGATGAAGAAATGTTTCCTACATCTATGAAAGTGGAAAAGCTATACTAGAAAGTAGTAAAGATATGTGGTAGTAAAGATCGCTTGGAGGACGGCTTGCTCTGATGGCACCCGAATGAAGCTGGTGAGGAGCGAGATGAGGGAGAATGACGACAGAGGACAGGGTGGGACATTGTCGCAGCGAAGATCTTCTTCCTGAAGGAGGCGAGAGGACAGTCGCAGGATGCTCCACGAATGGGGATGAGTGGTGGGAAAATATTTGATTCTATTTTTGATGAGCATCTTAGGCTTCAGACAAGCTCTCTCAAGAGCCTTGGAGGTGGTGAGGAGAAGAAAGGAAGAGATGAAGAAGAATGAGAGGGGTAGGGGTCCTTTTATAGTGAAGGAAATGATCAATTTCGTATACAAGGCATTTAGTGACAGTCGTAAAGGTCATTGAAGATCCATCGTAAACGTCACTGAAGATAGCTTGCAGCCACACTATCGCTACGCTAGCGTGTGCCATGTCACGTGCGCGTGTGCTAGCATGCACTGCACTGCCATTGCCTCCGTGTGTGCTGGCATGCACTGTACTGCTCTGGCATGTGTTGTGCATGCTTGCCTCCGTACACGCTCGTGCATGCTTCTGTGCGCGTGCTGTGGTGTGTGCATGTGCATTGGCGACCTGGGTTGCGCTATGTGACATGATCTGGGCCATCCATCTTCTTTCCTTTGTAGGGTCTGCTATAGAGCTCCGATTCAATCAATTTTCATGCCATTGGGCTGCGATCGTCGACCCGAATTCATCCATGCAGTCGAATTTGTTGTTTGAAGCTCTGGATTGATTCACCTAGTCCCTCGGCGATTGATCTACCTTGAGCTGCATATGGTGCTACGGGACTCTGATAACGGCGATGTGGAGGCATTGGACTCCGATCGTCGTCTTGATCAAATTAGTATGGTCGGATCATCAATCTGAGGCTCCGAATTAAATCTTCTTCTCCCTGACTGGTCAATCTTTCGCTTTTAAGTCAGTTGTAGTTTAATGTGGTGGGAAAAATCGATTGATCAATATTTAAGAAGAAATAACCACTCGTAGAGGAGCGGGTCGTATCCACAGGGAGGCAATGACGTATTAAAATTCGCACCAATTAAAAACGTTCGTTCGTAGTTAGTTTGGACAAGAATCAAGCCAAGATTGCCTTTAGATTAAGGTTTAAGCAAGAAACAATGCTGAAATGGCAATTATGAGAAACTAGAGGATATTTTCCGCAATGCAGAATCAATAAAATATCATTAAAAAGTGTCAATGGTAGAAAATGTAATTTCTAATTGATGGTTTACTGTAGCAAAACAGGGAAATTTTTCCCCTTTGTCTTGCGCGACGAGGAGCGGATGGCCGAGCATGGGAAGCTCGGAGGAGGTCCCTTGGACTTAGGGCTTCGAATCGGTGGTGGCGGCGAGTCGCGCAATTGCCGGAGGTCGACGTGCGTGGTTGGCGAAGGCTGGTGGTGGGCGTGGGTGTGCTGCAGGCTGATGGGCGCGGGGAAGGTGGCGTGGGCTGATCTGCAAGCGTTGTTGGAGGATGCTGCGGGCGACTCTGTAGTTGCGGGAAGAGGGTGCTGCATGGAGAGCAGTTGCGGGTGGACTTCAGATGGGTACGCAGGCGAGTGGGTGGAGGTGAGCGGGTAGCTTTAGACGTCCGAGAAATTTCCCAAACGTCTTAAGTTACTGAAAGGGTGGCTGACGGTTGTTGCGGTGGTGGTGGTTGGCGATGACGGCGAGGGAGATGCACGCTAATGTGCTCACGGTGATGCGGATGAGCTCCGGATGGTGGTGTGGCCTGTCACACCACACGCCCACGGTGGTGGAGACTTGCCGCCGCAGTAGAGGCCGGCAGTATGGAGTGGAAGAGAGAAGTTCTCTCTGCACAGTGGTGGGTCAGTGGTGGAGGCCTCCCGAGCTCGGCTGCCTCCCTCCTCCTTTTGTAGTGGCCTGCACAAGTTTGAAATCAGCCGCCCGACCAGATCCACCACATCCGCTCCGCCTTGAATGGGTCTTCACTGCGGTCGTTCGACGTTGGAGCAGCAGCCAGCCGTTCCTGCAAGGAGAAGAGTAAAGAAAATAATGTTAAAATATTAGGGTCATTTATATACAGACCCTCAACTTCTATGTTAATGAAAATAATGTACCTAATTGGTTGTCTAATTAGATGAATGATATTCTAAGCTAATTCTAAATGCACTTAAGATATGAATGCAATGTATGGATTATGTAATTAAATTAAAACTATGAATTAATCTATTTACATCCTAATTTATGCTAAATAAATGTTAGAATTAACCTAATGTGTAGGCGCTTAAATACTTAAATAGCCCACAACTATGGGCTAATCACTCCCCTAGCCATAAAAAGGATGCAATTAACCTAAAACGTACATAACTACTCTAAATGCAAAATGATGCATGCTATGCAATATTTATAAAATGAAATGCATATCTAAGCCTAGAAACATGCATGAATTGGTATTTTATCCTCAGTAATTGTGTCTGCATCATACCCAAAGCCTATCTTTTACTTGTCCCTAGCAAAATTAAACTATATGCTATGTATAAACATGGAATTAGGGCTCGATCCCTTAGCGCATTTGTTGTTTATTAACAAAAGAAAATTTTCAACTAAGGTCATAAGCTATGAAAACTCAACAGTACTCAAGTGTCTGCCAGAATGCTGACCGCCCAAGTCCTCGCCTTATTTGAAAAGGTAAGATACATTTTTTTGTTTTTCTTCTTTTCTTATTTTTTTGGATTTTTTTGAGTTTAGGGTTTCGGGGTAGCTTTCTATGGCTACCCAACCTGTCCAAGACTCGAAAAGGACTCTAAGTGGTAAGCAACTCGTTAAAGGGTGATAGACTCACTAAGCAGTCGTTAAAATAGACTTAAGGTTTCTACGACCCTAGGTGACCTTAAAGATTTCTACCTAAAGGCTTATCTTTCTGATCTGTAGCTTTCTCCCTACTTTTCTTACTTTTTACGGGGTCAACACAAGGGCAAACCCAATGTATATCTCCTTGGTTTATTTTACTTCTCTTCTTCTTCCTAAGTGTTTAGGAATATTTGTGCATTGCTGTACGCTGGGGTCTGGACAACCAGCCGATGAGCTATTACCACCGACCACTTAACAACCATACTTGTGCGAAGAAGTGTGGCTTTATTTATTTTTCTTATTTTCTCCTTTTCCTATTTTTTTCTTTTTCTTTTTTGGGTGTTTCTTTTTCTCTCTTTTTTTTTAAGTATGTGGCTTCCTTGACCTAAGATTTACCTAAAGGCAGCATGGAAAGAATGGTCGTGTGACTGGGCTCTAGACAACCAGCTGATGAGCTGTTGCCACTGACAACTTGCCAGCCAAACCACCCTAGACGGCTCATTAGTTACCCAATTTCCGTGAAAATCGCCAAAAAGTGAATCAGTGCGAATAGTGTGTATATGATTAGACTTAAAATCCCCTCAAATCAAAGGGTAGGTTGATAAGTCGTGTACTTATCACCATAATTTATTTACCAATTTAAAATGAAATTGCTTGGAGGGGACTCAAGACTAAGTCCACATTCGAGTGGATACCCAGGCTAATTAAGCCTGAAGACCTGAAGAGTCTAAATATTCAGGTCCTAAAGTATCATTTCCTAAAGTTAATAACTTCCAAAAGCCTAAGTTCTCTTCTCCAAATTCTATCTTTTTTTCCTTTTTTGTCCTTTTGGATTTTCAATTTTTTTTTAAGAAAATAAAAGAAATTCTATAGAGCTAACGAAATAATTTCAAGATTAAGTCTCCACTGAAGGTTCTACCCTTGTACTAGGAGGGGTGAGATCAGCGTGACAAAAAAAATGCGGAATTGAAAATATATAAAGCAATCTCACAAAAATAAGCAATCGCACAATGTACACAAAGATTTTTAGGTGGAAACCCAAACCGGGTGAAAGCCACCACCTAACCCTCTCGAGTTAGGATTTTCCGATCAACCTAGTTGATCAAATCCACTAACCGAATCACTTTGAACGAGGGTGATTCAACCTCAATACAACCACGCTACAAATACGAGGGTAGCGTTCCTCAACCCCTTCTCCCCACGAGAAGGATTTTGTCCCACGAAGGAGACGGGAATTTGCAAAGCGAATACCCAACCAAAATACAAAGATAAAATAAAATAACAGTCCTATAGAGCCAACAAAATTAAACCTAGCTTCTATAGGAAATAGGAAACTCCCCTTTGCAAGGAGTGCGTCGACGATGACGCGGTGAGTGTGCCACGCGATGGCGCTACGTCGCTCTCGTTATCTATGGCGGGAGAGCGGGTGCGCAACGGTTGAATGCTCTCAAGATGATGGAGCTTGAGCTTGGAGAGCAAGAGAGTCTTTTCTTTGGACACAAAAGGTTTGAAAGTGTATTGCAAGGTGTGTGTCTTAGTGTGTATATGTCTCTCTTATGTTTCTCTTCTTGTGTTTTGGTGTGTAAAGGCTCCCCTCTATTTATAGAGCCCTTAGGAAGGTTTTGGAAGGCTTGGAAAAGCTTCCATAGCTGTTGGGTGCAAAGCCCAAGAGAATCAGGCCGAAATCAGGACAATGATTGCATTTGACAGGGTTATCAGACGTCTAACTCTGGCATCAGACGTCTGGAAGGCCACTTTAAGACGTCTGATTCCAAGGTCAGACGTCTGATTCTAGGCGGGTTTCTCCCTGACTTGAATCAGATCTAAACAGGGTTTTTGCGCAAGTCCATCAGACGACATACAGGACGTCTGGTACTATGTATGGACGTCTGGAAACTTACTTTTACTGTGGGAATTGATTTCCAAATGTTGCAACGGCTAGAAAATCTCTGAGAAGAGATTTTGGGTCAGCCGAGGCAAAACGGTCATTTATCAGACGTCTGGTAAGTCCTATGGACGTCTGATAAGGCTCTAACGGTCGTAATCTTGAGTGTTTTCTAAGCCAGCCAACGGTCCACTAATTGGACGTCTGGCAAAGTCATCAGACGTCTCCTAAGACGTCTGGTCTAAGGTCTGGACGTCTGATTTCATCAGACAGAACTAACTATGTCCAGCCTAACAGTTATCAGACGTCTGAAACAACAGTCAGACGTCTTAAAATTCTTTATCAGACGTCTGATTTGGGAATTAGACGTCTGGAGGTGCTGTTTGAACCCTATATTGGTTTTCTAAGTATTCTACAGGAAACCTAGGTATCCTAGGGTTGTGCCGGTGTTCCTAGGACTACTGTTAGGGTTCTTTGAGGCTCTTTAACATGAAATATCTAAGGAAATAAAGAGCAACAAAAGAAATGAAAAATACAACAAGTACAAAAGAAGGAAATCTATCCTATTCTTCATTTCCTTCCATCTTCAATCTTTCGCTCCACGCGAACCTCCTCTGTTTTCCGTCAAGCTCCTCCAATCCGTCCTGGATGCGAGCTCGAACTCCGTCTAAACACGTCCACATTTGCAATTGACCTGAAATCTAGGACTCAAATTGCAAATGTTAAATAACACGTGTTTTGTTATCATCAAAATAAATGATCGTGGTGCTCTAGC
Organism: Thalassia testudinum; assembly: GCA_037157565.1. Lineage (NCBI taxonomy): Eukaryota > Viridiplantae > Streptophyta > Magnoliopsida > Alismatales > Hydrocharitaceae > Thalassia > Thalassia testudinum. The sequence goes on along the minus strand of JAZHRO010000031.1, from coordinate 216,934,880 downwards.
ACCAACAATCTCCCCCTTTTTGATCATGACAAATCCGTAAATAATAATGCATAAAAATCCTCCCCCTTTTTGACATTATCAAGAAGGTTTGATTGATTTTAAATTTCCTATAATTCCCCCTTAAAACATGCTCTTTTATGAATTTATTTTGATAAAGGTAATATTCTCCCCTTTTTGTAACAACAAGATAGCTATTATTTTTCTCCCCCTTACTAAAGGAAATTTAGCTACCTTATTTCTCCCCCTTAAAAATTGACAATTTGCTCATAAAATTTTTAACTCCCCCTATCTAAATGCTACTGATAAAAAGATAGGGTAAAGGGTTTTACCTCACCTACCATGGCCAATAAAATGGCCCGAATGGTGGTGGTGGATGCCACATCGGATGGGGCTCCCATCCGTAGCTTGGAGGTCCGGGCATTGACGCCGGTCTCCAATCTGGTGGTCGACGTGCGGCGGGTCCGTCGTTTGTTCGCCGTCTCGTCGGTCTTCTTCTTCTCCTCCTTGGTCTACTCATTGGTTCTCCCAACTTAAGTTGACCAGCCTTGAGTTTGTAGGTCCAGTCCTGTGTATTGTAGTTATCCCTGAATCCTACAAAACAAGATTCCAGATTTTTCCTCGGTATCCAAGTAAGCTTGGATCCGGATTTGTTAGAAGGTCTCCTTGATGGAGATCCTTTCTCAACCTTTGGGCTATAAAAATTATCAACTTTGTTGATTAATTTGTTAGAATTTTCCCTAAGACATGCGATTTCTTTTTCTATAATATCCATCTTAGTCTTTAAATATGAAATTTCTAATTTTAGACTATTATTTTCCTCAATCAATTTAGTATTTTCATTGATTAAATTTTTATTTTCTAAAAGCAGGTTATTAGGACTAGAGCTACTTTCTAGGTCCCTAAGCTTTATTTCTAACCTATCATTTTCACTTCTAAGAAAACTAAGGTTCTTCTTCATGCTTTTGTTTTCTATTTTAAGTGATTTACTAATCTCGAATAATTCATTAAAAGCTTCTTGTAAATCAAAATTTACCTCGTCGTCGGAGTCGCTTCCGCTTTCACTGTCGCTATTGGTTCCTCTGGCCATGAAACCAAAGCAAGCGGTTTCTTCTTCTTCTTCTTCCTCCGAGCTTGAATCGTCCCAAGTGGCTTGGAACGCCTTCTTTTTCTCCTTTTTGAGAAGAGGGCATTCTGGTCGCAGATGCCCTTTCCCGTTGCAGTGGTAGCAACGTCTCGGGCTTTCCTTCTTCTCCTTTTTCTTTTTCTTTAATTCCCTACAAAACTTGGAAAAATTTTTAAGTAAAATTCTAAAGTCTTCGTCGTCGGAACTTACCTCGCTATCCGACGCGGCTCTGAAGGCGAGAGTCTTCTTTGGTTTAGGCTCCGGTGTATCCTTCTTCTTCTGCTTCAACTTAGTCTCGTAGGCCATCAGATTGCCTAGGAGATCTTCCGTGTTGAGCTCCTCCATTTCGTTCACCTCCTCGATGGTGGTGACTTTCTGTTCCCACTCCGGTCCAAGGGAACGAAGAAGCTTCCCTTGAAGCTCCCCCTTGATGAAAGTCTTTCCTAAAGCTTTCAAGTTATTTACAATGAGAGTGAACCTAGTGTTCATCTCACTTAAAGACTCGTTAGATTTCATTGAAAAAGATTCAAATTCTTGAGAAAGTAAATTAATTTTTGAGGTTTTTACCTTACAGGTACCTTCATGAGTTACCTCGAGTGTGTGCCAAATCTCGTATGCGGTGGCGCACTGCGAGATTCTGTTAAACTCCTCCGGGCTGAGCGCGCAATACAACGCGTTCATTGTTTTCGCGTTGAGAGAGAGCTCCCGGATCTGCTGCTGCGAGTATCCTCTGGCGGGTTTCTCAGGGATGTCGAAGGGGGTCTCGCACCTGGCCCAGACTGTGAAGTCGGTGGCTTGAAGCCACGTCTTCATCCGCAACTTCCAGTAGGGGTAGTTGCTCCCGTCGAAGAACGACGGACGGGTTGTGGACTGCCCCTCGGAGATCCTGATTGTGGAACAGCTTCCCTCCATGTTTAGATCCTCGCCGGTTTGTAACGCCGAAAATGCGAGACCTGCTCTGATACCAATTGAAGGTTCTACCCTTGTACTAGGAGGGGTGAGATCAGCGTGACAAAAAAAATGCGGAATTGAAAATATATAAAGCAATCTCACAAAAATAAGCAATCGCACAATGTACACAAAGATTTTTAGGTGGAAACCCAAACCGGGTGAAAACCACCACCTAACCCTCTCGAGTTAGGATTTTCCGATCAACCTAGTTGATCAAATCCACTAACCGAATCACTTTGAACGAGGGTGATTCAACCTCAATACAACCACGCTACAAGTACGAGGGTAGCGTTCCTCAACCCCTTCTCTCGACGAGAAGGATTTTGTCCCACGAAGGAGACGGGAATTCGCAAAGCGAATACCCAACCAAAATACAAAGATAAAATAAAATAATAGTCCTATAGAGCCAACAAAATTAAACCTAGCTTCTATAGGAAATAGGAAACTCCCCTTTGCATGGAGTGCGTCGACGATGACGCGGTGCGTGTGCCACGCGATGGCGCTACGTCGCTCTCGTTATCTACGGCGGGAGAGCGGGTGCGCAACGGTTGAATGCTCTCAAGATGATGGAGCTTGAGCTTGGAGAGCAAGAGAGTCTTTTCTTTGGACACAAAAGGTTTGAAAGTGTATTGCAAGGTGTGTGTCTTAGTGTGTATATGTCTCTCTTATGTTTCTCTTCTTGTGTTTTGGTGTGTAAAGGCTCCCCTCTATTTATAGAGCCCTTAGGAAGGTTTTGGAAGGCTTGGAAAAGCTTCCATAGCCGTTGGGTGCAAAGCCCAAGAGAATCAGGCCGAAATCAGGACAATGATTGCATTTGACAGGGTTATCAGTCGTCTAACTCTGGCATCAGACGTCTGGAGGCCACTTTAAGACGTCTGATTCCAAGGTCAGACGTCTGATTCTATGCGGGTTTCTCCCTGACTTGAATCAGATCTAAACAGGGTTTTTGCACAAGTCCATCAGACGACATACAGGACGTCTGGTACTATGTATGGACGTCTGGAAACTTACTTTTACTGTGGGAATTGATTTCCAAATGTTGCAACGGCTAGAAAATCTCTGAGAAGAGATTTTGGGTCAGCCGAGGCAAAACGGTCATTTATCAGACGTCTGGTAAGTCCTATGGACGTCTGATAAGGCTCTAACGGTCATAATCTTGAGTGTTTTCTAAGCCAGCCAACGGTCCACTAATTGGACGTCTGGCAAAGTCATCAGACGTCTCCTAAGACGCCTGGTCTAAGGTCTGGACGTCTGATTTCATCAGACAGAACTAACTATGTCCAGCCTAACAGTTATCAGACGTCTGAAACAACAGTCAGACGTCTTAAAATTCTTTATCAGACGTCTGATTTGGGAATTAGACGTCTGGAGGTGCTGTTTGAACCCTATATTGGTTTTCTAAGTATTCTACAGGAAACCTAGGTATCCTAGGGTTGTGCCGGTGTTCCTAGGACTACTGTTAGGGTTCTTTGAGGCTCTTTAACATGAAATATCTAAGGAAATAAAGAGCAACAAAAGAAATGAAAAATACAACAAGTACAAAAGAAGGAAATCTATCCTATTCTTCATTTCCTTCCATCTTCAATCTTTCGCTCCACGCGAACCTCCTCTGTTTTCCGTCAAGCTCCTCCAATCCGTCCTGGATGCGAGCTCGAACTCCGTCTAAACACGTCCACATTTGCAATTGACCTGAAATCTAGGACTCAAATTGCAAATGTTAAATAACACGTGTTTTGTTATCATCAAAATAAATGATCGTGGTGCTCTAGCACGTTTGATAAAGTATTTTAAGACGTCTGACTGTTGTTTCAGACGTCTGATAACTGTTAGGCTGGACATAGTTAGTTCTGTCTGATGAAATCAGACGTCCAGACCTTAGACCAGACATCTTAGGAGACGTCTGATGACTTTGCCAGACGTCCAATTAGTGGACCGTTGGCTGGCTTAGAGGACACTCAAGAATATGACCGTTAGAGCCTTATCAGACGTCCATAGGACTTTACAGACGTCTGATAAATGACCGTTTTGCCTCGGCTGACCCAAAATCTCTTCTCTGAGATTTTCTAGCCGTTGCAATGTTTGGAAATCAATTCCCACAGTAAAAGTAGGTTTCCAGACGTCCAGACATAGTACCAGACGTCTTGTATGTCGTCTGATGGACTTGCACAAAAACCCTGTTTAGATCTGATTCAAGTCAGGGAGAAACCCGCATAGAATCAGACGTCTGACCTTGAAATCAGACGTCTTAAAGTAGCCTTCCAGACGTCTGATGCCAGAGTTAGACGTCTGATAACCCTGTCAAATGCAATCATTGTCCTGATTTCGGCCTGATTCTCTTGGGCTTTGCACCCAACGGCTATGGAAGCTTTTCCAAGCCTTCCAAAGCCTTCCTAAGGCCTCTATAAATAGAGGGGAACCTTTGTAACACAAATATACACTAAGAGAAACAAGAGACACACCTAAGCAACTTAGTTCCACTCTTTTGTGTCCAATTGAGGCCCTTGCTCTCCAAGCTCTAGTTTAATTCTCTTGAGAGCATCAAGCCTTCGCGCGCCCGCTCTCCCGCTGTTGATAACGAGAGCGACGTAGCGCCATCGCGTGGCACACGCACCGCGTCATCGTCGACGCACTCCTTGCAAAGGGGAGTTTCCTATTTCCTATAGAAGCTAGGTTTAATTTTGTTGGCTCTATAGGACTGTTGTTTTATTTTATCTTTGTATTTTGGTTGGGTATTCGCTTTGCGAATTCCTGTCTCCTTCGTGGGACAAAATCCTTCTCGTGGAGAGAAGGGGTTGAGGAACGCTACCCTCGTACTTGTAGCGTGGTTGTACTGAGGTTGAATCACCCTCGTTCAAAGTGATTCGTTTAGTGGATTTTGATCAACTTGGTTGATCGGAAAATCCTAACTCGAGAGGGTTAGGTGGTGGTTTTCACCCGGTTTGGGTTTCCACCTAAAAATACCTATGTACATTTTGTGATTGCTTATTTTTGTGATATTGCTTTATATAGTTCAATTTCGCTTTTTTTTTGTCACGCTGATCTCACCCCCTCCTAGTACAAGGGTAGAACCTTCATCCACCTCCCGATGCCTAAATGATGCAATGTCCTCATTGTAGAATGAAGACATAGAACGGGCGAAATAATAGAATATCACTTGAGTTTCGTGTCAATCCAGTCAGCTCCACAGAGAGAAGAGAATATACACACGCACTAAATTTAATGCCTTCAACTAGGCATAATATACATACAAGGATGAATTTGAGAATTCACAAGTGCAGGTCAGAATCAAAATAAGAATATTAATCCTCAGACCTGCTAGCAGAAGATGTCCATAGACATGGACCAGATTATGGTGCAGACCTATGCCCCAGGGTCGAGTAGTTCTCAGGTTTTGGATGAAAATCACCTAGAATAAGAGATTATTGTTCTTGTAGGTTCAAGCCTGCGGTTTGGTGGTATGCAATGCAAGACTTAAGTGGCGGACAATGGGTAGATCTGATTCGCTCAACTCGGGTGTCCACTTAGAGTTCAGCTCAAGAAGATAGTCAATTATTTCGATCTTGGGTTGCACGTCAAAAATATCGTAAGGGTCGTAGAATAAAGTAGGTTTTTTTAGGTCAACAGGAATCCATAAATACAAACTGCTACTTTCCTTAGAGTTAACTTCTCAAATCCTCACTTCCAAAGTCCTATCCTCCAACATCAAGTGTTCTGGTTCCGAGACCTCTAGGACATCATTCACCCCATATGATTTATCCAAGTCCAGAAATCATGGCTGAATCGAAATTGACTTGGGCATAATGATCTAAAAAGTATGATCATTCAGCTCTTCAGGGTGTGGTCGAAGAATAGGGCTGCTGATTGAATCTTCTTAAATGATGATTCAGATCTTCCAAGTTAGCCCTAAGCAGATCACAATCTCCAAATTGTTCATCGGATTTCTCAAGCCTGTTTGTCTCACTAAAATCATCTTCCACAAGCTCAAGTGTTACTTCACTTAAAGATTCCTCACCCATAGAATTAAAGAATTCTTGATCCTCAATTATATTTGTCTCAAAATCATGTCATTTCCTGGTTCATAGAGACATATTTTCCCTCATTCCCTGACTCTACGATCTTGGATGAGGCAAACGATTCGTCGTCAATTGGTTGCTTTAAGCCAACTTGGTCATCCCCAATATGAGAAAATGTGTCCCCCTCGACAGACATCTGAGTGGGTTTAGAAATTGGCTCTCCTGAAGGGGATTCATCTTGAGAGTCATCCCAAGATTAGACAAAGGAAACCATGCATTTCATCCTCAATCTCGACAATTTCCCAAGTAGAAACTCACTCAGGCCCCTATCTCTAACATCTTGGAGCAAATCCAATAAAGAGCTATTAAGCTCATCAATCATTTTGATCATAGGCTCCAATGCTTCATTGCATGGTGTTGGCTGAGCTTCTAAAGATTGTTTAGTGTTCCTCAAGTTAGCCAACACCTTATCCTACACCTAGTTCACCTAAACCTAATGGTTCGATTCAGGGTTGGGTGGGTTTGGGTTCAATTTAAGGGAGTCAAGATATTGAGGTTCTCAGGTCCCTCCCTGATAGTAGGTTGTTTTGGGTTGTTCAAAGAAGGGTGGTGACCTATGTTCAGCATAATCTTGGGGAGGGTAGGTGTTATAGTCAACATATCCTTCTTGATTGTAGATCGGGTTAGGTTGAACATCAAACGGTGGAGATCAATAATCGTTGTAGGCGTAAGAAGGGTAATAATCATAGTCTTATTGTCCAGGGTTAAGCCCTTGACACTGAGGTTCAGATTCATATCCCCAATCAAAGTTATCCTGGCTAGGAGATGGGTAATCATAAGTCGAGTCGGCATAGTAATCATCTTGAGGATATGTGTTGTAGGAGGGTAGGATTGGAAATGTGTGAAAGATGTGGAAGGATAGATTGGTGAAGTAAGGAGGGAAATCAGAAGAGAGAAAGGTACCCTGCAGTACAATCAACCAAACCTATCCTTAGGTGGGTAGCGTAAAGATCTACAGACTCTCAGAACCCATCCTAAGATTATAAACGATTTAGTCTACTTTTATCCTGTCAATCCAACCAGTTAGTGGGAGGGGCTGGGGAGAAGGTTCTTCCTTTGGCTTGCACCTCCGGTTCCTTTGATACCCCGCAAACGCTGTCATTTGACGCTACCCCTAGATAGACATCAGATGGACCAATGGAAGTAGATTAATAAAAAACAATCTCAATCTGAACCCCGAAGAGTGAATCAATCCATAAGGCCAACATCTACTCAGTTTTAATTAGGCTTGGGATGATTGTGCTCTTGGAATGTGGTGTGCCCTTTAGATGGGCTATGCCCTTAATGATCAATTCAAATGTGTGTGCATGCACAACTAGGTTTTGCAAACAAGGTTTTTTGATGATGTGTCTTTTAGGGTTTAACCTTGTTTACTACCTTTTAGGGTTTAATTTTTAGGTTCATTCAATCAGGGTTTAGTAGAATACTCCAAGTTTTGAAAGCACTGGTGATGATATATTACTTTAGAAAACAAAAAAAAAAAAGTGGAGTGTCTGGTTCAACCGTAAAAATCAACCCAAAGCAGCAAGCTACTTGATTGATCGCTTTTATCTTAAGTGGTGCAGCTAAAATAGCTCAATCAATTGGCCTGTTACAACACTTGATTAAGGCACACAAAATGTTTAACCTATTCAAATTTTCTACTAACTTATTTGTGTGTTAAGTTAAAGTTTACCAGATCCACCGGTCAGATTTCAGTTAAGTGGTAGAATCAATGTAAAGTGGTGTGCCTTAAGTTGAGAGTTGTGGGTGTTAATGTGTGTCTCTTTCAGTAAATACCACAATCAGATAATTTTTTTTAAATTTTTTTAATTTATTTGGGTGGGTGAGATGAGGCGAAGTGACAATCAAACAACCAGATCTGTCCTAGGGTTTATAAAAGCTCCTAGGTTGATTTGAGTTTGAGTTATTAGTGTGGCAAAATGAAATCTAGGGTGGGGTTACAAAACCATCGTCAACAGTTTTCTCTGATCTAACTGCTCTAGCCTATCTCGGAAGAGTACCTGAAATCATAGTAGGATTAGAGAAAAAGTGAGAAAAAAGTTAGGTAAGGCAGAAAAATGCAAGAAAAACCAAAGAGCGTTGCCTCCTCAGCAACGACACCAAAATAATGCGGCGGAGATTTGTCGAGAAAAGGTTTGAGTTTGGAAACCCGTCGTCATAGTTCGATTCGTAAGAAAATTCGTCGATCAGATAATATTTATAATCGAAACTCGAGGTGAGTCCTAAGTCGAACATGGGGAGGAAAACATTTGGTTTTATGAAATTCGCATTTCTCTTTTTATTTGTTTTTGTCATTTTTATCTTTTATAATTTTTTTGATAGCCAGGAGGGGGGTAGACGAAGAGCTAGAGGGCGACCATGCCGATGGGAGGCGACCATGGGGCGGTCGGCGGAAGAACCTGGGACGACGAGAGCTGGACTACATGGAGATCTAGGGCGTGGAGGCGGAAGGAGAGGAGAGGATCTGATGCTATTGGTAGAAGGGAGGCAGATATGAGGAAGACATATATAGAGGGAGTTCAAGGGGTAACAGAAAGATCGTGTGCTTCCAGTGCTGACCTTGGGGCCATATGGCGGCTATATGTCACTCTCCCATTGTGTGCCTGGCATGTGGTGGTTATGGCCAAAAGTAGGATCATGTAAGACAACTGATGGGCAGATGAATGGTCATTCAAATATGCGCACTGGAGATTTGAATGTTAGGGCACAGCCACCACCATCGCCGACCCCTCGTACCTATGGGGGTCACACGGTTGATGTCGAGGTTCCTATGACAGAGAACATAAGAGTGCAGAGTTGATATTGAGAGGGGCACTGATCAGAGAGGTAATCACCGGTAGTCCATCCTCAGAAAACCTACACAATCTGGTAAGCTCTCTCTCTCCATCGATCAACTCGTGGCAAATCGCTTTTCTGTCACCAGCACGGTTTGTGCTCTTTGGCTTGGGGATGATGGATGTCTAACGGTTGTGTTTTCAATCAAGCTCTTTTGAAGGTTTAATGGTGATTTGGAGGTTAGTCTCCCCCTTTGATGGAGTATTGCTGGAGAGGCCACCTCGGAGATTATGCTCCAGGTCGGGGAGACTTGAGATCAAAGGTCTGCTGCTACACCAGAGGTCAAGGGAGTTGGTGGCGACCATGATATCTAGATTTGCCCTAATGGCAGAAGATGCGGAAGTTGGGTTGACGGAGGGCGATGGACGGGTCATGAGTGTGATGGTTGATGTCTTCAAATCAGGGTCGATCCCTGACAGACTAATTTTGAGATGTGGGGGTAGCTGTTGGCTGTTGCTATTGAGTTTCACTGTGGGTGACATTGCTACAAAGAAGATGCACGATAAGCCATCTGATTTGCAAGCTGTTGAAGAGGTGAACTTGCAGGTCTTGTGCAGGCCTTCTCCTGAAGAGGCTCCGATAACAAAAAAGCACAAGGACCATCATATGGTAGAAAAGGGGGAGATGATGGTTGAGAAGGTGGAGTCAATCAGGAAGGAGACAATGATGCCTGTGATCGAAGATGCAGGGAATGCACAACAAGATGTTGATGACAGTGAGATGCAGGTGTTAAAAGAGATTTCACCTTACTCTTTGAAGACCCAACAGAAGTTGCAAGAGGTGGAGGGTCTAAAATTTGGTACTGGATCTAATACCAAATCTGGTAAGGGTAGGTCACCCTATAGACTTAGATAGAGGAAATCAAAGTCTAATCTGCTTTTGGATGAGAACATGATTATTGCGATTATGCAGGTCAGTAAATGTCAAAGCCAAAGGGTGGAGGGATCTCATGAAGGAAGATGAGAATCCTTACATGGAATGTGCACAGGTTGTGGGACAAAAGTTAGAGTGCTTCTTTGATGAGATACTTAAGAGAATAAGGGATCGATTGTGCGATCATACAAGAGATTCATATTGAGAATGAGTCTGATAGAGTATGGAATGACATGATGGCTACGGGGGCAAATGAATGTGTGATGCTTAATGCACATGGTAGGTCAGGGGGCATTGTTATTTGGTGGAGAAGGGTTTGGGCACACATTTTGGACGTACACAAGGCTCGACATCTGATGACCTGCAAGTTCCAAACTACCACGGGCAAGATATTATCTAGATTACAGGTGTGTATGGCCCTTGTGCTGCATCTATGAGACAGGACCTATGGGAGGATTGGGCCGCTGTGGCTGAACTAGTGCAAGGGGAAGCTTGGCTGACAAGAGGAGACTTCAATTGTGTGCTGATAGGGACAGATAGGCCATATGGTGCTACAAACAGTTCATCTGTTGAATTTCAGTTGGTAGTTCAATCCCTTGGCCTGAATGAATATCCATCATCAGGAGTTGAGTTCACCTGGCATAATGGTAATGGCTTATTATCTAAGATTGATAGATTCTTTGGGAATGTGACTATCCTTGATAGATTTCAACTGCCAAGTGTTGCTGGTCTGGACTGCCCTTTCTCTAAGCATACTCCTTTGGTCTAGGATAGTGGTGAAGAGATCCAAGCAAGCTCATACTTCAAGTTTAGAAAATCTTGGCTGAGAGAACCTGGATTCCATCAGATGATTGTTTCATGGTGGCAGACCAAATAGGTGGAGGGCTCAACTACTATCAGGTTTGCCTCCAAGCTTGTAGCTCCATGTATAGTTCTGAAAGAATATGGTGATATTGTTGTCACACTGAGGCAATAGAGGAGTGTAGAGGCTTTGAACAGCATCTAGATGCTGGATTCTAAGGAAGTAGTGGGCCCTCTACCTGATGAGGAGCTTGCAGACAGAAGAATGTGGTAGGGGGTGGTAGTGGAGGAAGATTTCAAATAAGAGATTGATTGGAGGGAGAGGTCAACACAGTTGTGGCTCAAGGAGGGAGATGCCAACACAAAATTCTTTCACCTTGCGGCTAGCTCTCGGAGGCGAGTAAATTATATCACTTCCATTCTCAAAGATGGGCACAGACTATCCTCTATGCAGCAAATAAGGGCAGAGGCTATCAGATACTACACGGGGGCTTCATGGGCAACAAAGAGAGGGGAATGGAGGATGGATGTGAATGATGCACTAAGAGTTACAAGTGATCAGGCCTCTCAACTGACAGCTACTATCACTGAATAGGAAACTATGAATGCTATTAAAGATCTAAATATGGAAGGCTCCCCTGCACCTGACGGTATTCAAGTGTTCTTTTATAAAGAAATGTGGAGTGTGATTAGCAAGGAGGTGATGGAAGTCATAAGAGAGTTTGAGAAGGGCAATGCAGGTTTCAATAAGATTAATAAATCTTATCTTTTCTTACAACCAAAGGCTATGGGAGCTGAGAAGTTTTCAGACTTTAGACTGATCTCTTTGTCAAATTCCATCTACTTAGTTGTGAGTAGGATATTGGGAAACAGATTGAGAATTGTTCTACAAAGCTTGATTCACCCTGTACAATCTGCCTTTCTACCCAACAGATCCATTCAAGAATCATTCATTATGGCCCAAGAAATGGTGAGTGGATGGCACAGAAGGAGATGTAAGGCATTTATGTGGAAAGTTGACTTCCAAAAGGCCTAAGACTCGATTTCGTGGCCATACATCTGGGAGGTATTCAAAAGTAGAGGTTTCCCTCCCATATGGATCCATTGGATGAAGCGTTGTATCACAACTGCTTCCTTCTCCCCGCTAATCAATGGGAAACCATGTGGTGCTTAGATTCAACCACAATGTGGGGTTGACAAAGATGTCCTCTAGCCCCCTTGATTTTTAATCTTGCAGTTGATGGGCTCGCAAGATATGCATGTAAAATGGCAGATGCGGGGTTCATCAAAGGATATTCACTTTCCAACATGAGGTATTTGGCTCCTATTTTACAGTATGCTGACGATACGATTTTCTTTATGGAAGGGTCCAATGCTGCTGGCTATGATTTAGGGCATATGGTGAAGATTTTTGGAGACATCTTAGGTCTGAAATTGAATTGGGAAAAGTCTACTTTGATATGCTTTGGCATGAATGAGTAGGAACATAACACACTAGCAGCTACATTGGGTACACCTCGGTCTAAGCTGCCAATTAAATATCTGGGACTGCCATTATGATTTGCAAAAATGAAGGAGGATGATTGGAATGTTCTTTTCGATAAGATCTGTGTCAAACAGGAAGGGTGGAGTAGTAAATTTTTGTCAAAGGGTGGGAGAGTAATTCTCCTAAATTTAGTGATAACCTCTATCACAGTGTTCTACTTCAGCATCTTTAAAGCCCTGAAATCTATTTAGAAACGGTTGAACTTAATGCAAAAAAAGTTTTTTTTGAGAGGGGCAGGTCATGAGGGGAGATTCATGCAGCCTGTGAAATGGGAACAGATCTGCCGACCAAAGGAAATGGGTGGACTGGGGATTAAGGCACTTAAGGAATTCAATGAGGCTCTTCTGATCTAATGGGCGATCAAGATCTTTGAGGGCAAGGAAGAAATCTGGACTGACCTGATCAGAGATTGCTATGGTGGTTCCAACAATGCACTGAAGAGGTTTCACAAAATCAAACTATCCCCTTTTTGGAGATTGGTCATCGTCGCAATTAAAACCAATTGGCATTTGATGCAGCCCAAGCTTGGAGATGGCTATGATTTTAGTTTGTGGAATGAGTAGTGGTCAACTATGGGGATGTTAAGAGATGCTTATCCAAAGCACATGCTGCAGCTACAGATAAGGAAGCCCCTGTTAGTAGGCAATGGTCTGTTGCAGGGAACTACTGGAGGCTTGAAGGGTATGAATTATGCAGAACAGGTACACGGCAGTGGGATGATAGGCAGAATCTGCTATCTGCATTGCAGAAGATCTATCGTAGACAGGGTACGGCTGATACATATGGCTGGAATGGGAAGTTTACAGTGCAACAGGCTTATGAAAGTATTATCAGGTCAAACACAAATGTGGAGATTGACCCGATTGATAAGAAAATATGGCTATTGAAGATTCCACTGAAAGTACAAATATTCTTATGGCTTTGCAGGAGGGAAGTCTTGATCACGAGTGACTTTAGACATAAAAGAATGGGGACAGCGTTAAATGCCTGCTATCTCTATGGCTTACACACTGACAGTGTGTCTCATATTTTTTCCTTATGCCTGGTCAAAGACAAGTTATAAAGGAAAATATGTCAGGAACCTCTACCTACCTGGGATCCCTTGGGTAGAGGTTTATTTGTTTAATTTGAAATAAATTACCCTTTGGATTGCTAAAGTTTCATGATAGGTTTCCTTACAGTTTCAAAATAATAATAATAGTAACAAATTTTTTTGGTGTTTTTATCAAGCAAGAAATCAGATCGATGAAAACATTATCTAACTGATAAACGCCAGTTTATCATCATTCTTTTGCACTAAAACAAACCTAGCTCTTAGGATTTTACTCCCCAAATAGGTTTTTGGGCTGTATTTTGGCATTAACTAGGTTATTGCATTTTCTTTTGTTGTTTTAATGTGTTTTTGCGAGTGTTAGGGATGAACAGATATACAGATCCCTAAAATGCCAGCACTCAAGAAGGCAATTGGTGAAGGAGCTCAGACTAGCTGGAACTCAGCTTGATCCAGCTCACCACAGCTGGAACCTAGCTCACGTGGACAAGAGTTAGCTCATCCCAGCTCCATTCAGCTAATCTCAGCTGAATGGCAGCTCGAGAGAGCTCACCTTAGCTCACCCTAGCTCAGGTCAACTTAGATCCAGCTCAGCTTAGCTTAGTCTAGCTCATCTCAGCTCCTAATAGTCCACATGGAGCTTTAGCTAGCTCAGCTGAGTTGACTGGAGTTCACCCCAGCTCAGATCTAGCTACATCCAACTCCACTCAACTCCAGCCAAGCTGAAGAAGAACTCATCCCAGCCCAGGAAGCTCAAGTCCAACTCTCGGGGACCCAGCTTAGCTCAAGCTAATTGAGCTAATCTACCTTAGCTGTCTCAACCAGCTCAATCCTCCCTAGGAGCACCAGACCAAGCTCACCTCAGCTCCATTCAATAGAAGCTAGCTCACTTTAGCTTGGCTTAGTAGCTAGCAAAGAACTACCAAGCTAAGACAGCTAGAGTAGCCCCATGTTGACCTCTTCAATAGCTGCCTACTCCACTTCAGCTCCAGATTCTTCAGAACTAGCTCCTCCCTCCAAACCCTAGCTCCAACACCTCCTCCTCTACTCCTCCATTAGCTAAGCTTGCTTAGCTTAGCTTATCTTAGCTTAGCTTAGCTATGCTCTAGCTTCCTTGGCTTGTACAACCCAAAAACCCTACCTAACAACTCCACCAACTAGCTCCACCTAAGCTCCACATAAGCTAAACCTACTTGGCGCCAACCAATCCTACCCACCACCTCCAAATGACACCTAAAAGTGGCACCAAAACCACCCTAACTACCCCATTGCTGGTGCCACTTTTCCCTCCAAAAATCCCCTTCATCTCCACCACACATCTCCCCTTAAACCCATCTCCACCCTCCACATAATCCCACCTTCTAGAAACATCAAAGTTGGCGCCAACCCATGGCACCTCTCCATGGTTGGCGCCACTTTTAGGTGCCTCTTCACCAACCCTAACTACCCCCCTTACACCCCTTAGGTGGTGCCAACAACCCTTAACCCTAGGATCATCTAACCACCTCCATCCTTCCATCTTAGCCCTCCATTTCAAGAGGCACCTTTACCCCTCATCCTACCCTATAAAACGACCACTACCCACCGCCATTCAAACCATCCTTGGCTAGCAAATTCACTCTCATGTTCTACCTAGAGCCCACGCCCAAGAAAGAAGAAGAAGAGGAAGATTAAGGGGATATTCTATCCCCTTGGTGCCTTCCCCTCTTCCCTTCTCTCTTGAGCCATGCCAGCTAAAGGAGAAGCCAGGCAAAGAAGATCTTTGGAGGAGATCTTGAAGGTGGTCCACGCCACCTTGGGGGAGCTTTTGAGAGTGGTGCATGCCCACCCCTTGGAGGAGATCATTGAAGGTGGTAGCATCCACCTCGGAGGAGCTCTCAAGGGGAGGAAGGAGGCCCTTTTTTCAAGCCAAGGAGTAGCTAGGCTTGGAGCAAGAAGACTCCCTTCTTCATGAATTTTTGCAAGAGGATTTGTGTTTCTTTTATTGCTTTTAGATTTTTTCAGTTCTAGTAGAAGCATTCCTCTACTTGTCTTGGAAAAAGAACACAAATTCTTGTTAATCAAATTGCCTTCTTTTTACTTTCTATTGCAATTGTTGTTTTGGTTCTAGCACTTGTTTCACCTATTCTTCCTAATTACTCTAGGCCTCCACTTGCCTGGAGTGAGTTTAGGAAGTATATATATCTATCTCTTAAGTTTTAGTTAAGTAATTATAGGTGTTAGTACTTTCCGCTACAATTCGCACTTTACCCGTATTATTTCAAAACACAAAAAATATATATATATTTAAAATACCAAAAAGAAAGTTGAGATGCATTTTTAGCAAGAGAATTGAATTACAATTTTTGCTTCCATGGATGACCATGGATACTCCCCTATCGAGGATATAAATTTAAAAGCATATGCTAATTCACGTGTTACAATGACATTAAAAACCCGCCTTTGCAAATCACACGTATTTCGCATCACTTTTTGTCACCGTTGCTGGGGAGGCACAGCTTTGTTTATTCTTTCTTCTCTTGCTTGAAGTGGATCTCATCCCCTTCTCTTTCTTCTCTCTTGTGTGTGTAGGAACTACAGCAGGAAAGCGGGAATTTGAAAGTGAAAGCTCAAAGTTCCTTGTCATCCCACGAACATTCAGGTTGGTTCTTCTTACTTGTCACACTTAACCTAAAAAACTACCAAAATACACTAAAATTGGCTTCCAAGACCCTAAACAACTTAATTAAGTGGAGTGGTACATTTTAAAATCCATTGTTTGCTTGAATGTTTCTTTAACAAAACTCCATTGGAAGTATTGGTGTTCTATTTTTTGGGTGTAGATTTCTGTCTGGAATTGAAAAATCGATTCCTAACACCACAGGCCTCCTAAAATCATAAAATATCATACAATGATTCCAAATTGAGTTCGGAACATCTACCAAATTTCAGATCAATTGGCTTTGTATTTAATTTTTAAAAATTAGTGGACTGCAGAGGGGTCACACCCTCTAATCTTCCTATTTTGCTACTGTCCGTGAATTTTTAGAATTTTTATACTCATCCAATTTTTGCGAAATTTAGCTTTCTAGAATCCTTGTGAAATTTTACACATCATATAAAATCACCAAAATTTTTCGAGGTCGATGATAATACTGAAAAGTTCGAAATACCCACGGATATCATTTCTGGACTTTAACACCAGTACAATTAAAAATTCAAAACAATTATCAACAAATTCCTAAAATCTTAGAAAAATCTTTTCTGGAATCCTTGTTTGATTTCACTTAAGGTAGTGGTGTTGGTAGCATTATTTGGACCACTATCTATTCAGAAAGACTAAAAATAACTCATTGGTAGTTAAAGTTCTATCCTAGGACAAATTGGATTAGGGTTTCTTGTTTTCATTTTTAGAAGCAAACAACAAAAGGAAACATATCTTCACCCATACAACTTGGTTTCCTCTTGTTTGTGGAATCTCAAATTTGTTTGAAAACTTGAAAAGAAAACCTTAAAATTACACTAAGTTAAATCCAATACTAAAAGACGGAAATACAATAATTGTGTGACAACTTGCTTTTCATTGGAGCCACTCTCCAATTCCTGCACACACACAAAAAAATTGAAATAACAGGGCAACAACCCAATTAACGCCCTCCACATTCTGTGTGCACTGTAGTATCCTAGACCTAACTAAAATTTGTAGCAACTTGACCCCTATGGCTTCATCAACTTAGGTTGCTATCTAGGTCTTAAGTTTTCTTTAGTTAGTACTAATTCTGTCATCTATATCTGGTGTTCAGGCTAAGGGGCCATGTCAAACCACCAGGCGCTGGTTTGTACAAGCACTTGGGGTTTTCCTTAGGAAACGTTTGGGCTCAAACCTCCCTTTAAGCAACTTGGCTAGATTTGTTGACAGAATGGGTATTCACTACTGATTACTTATTTCCTACATAGACCAAGTCTTAAGTTTCTTATTAGGGAGTCGCATTTAAGTTAGGCCTAGCTTTGTTTGTTTGAATTGCATACTTTCTCTCATCTCTTTCTCTTCTCCTCCCCTCCAATTCTTCCCAAATAGTGCATGCACAGGCGTCGGTCCCAAAAACCACACCTTGAGGGACCATCTGATTTCACCCCCTGCAGCAGAAAATCATTGTTTTCTTCCCCCTCTTCTAAAAAAATGGAAAACCCAGGAAGCCATAAAAAAAATTCGGCTTCCACTTCTAACCCGTCAGCCGACCCACAAGCTGACTTCACCCTCCTTCACCTCCCTAACTTGGAGCAACCAGAAATACCAGCAGGGCCAGGTGGCCCTCCAACTATAACCCAAAATCCAAATCCCTTTGCATTAATGGTCAACCATTTGGTTCGACTACAACAAAATCAAGAAGATTTAGCTAGGACTGTCATGAACCTAGCTAATCAAGGACAAAATCCACCACCCCACCAACAGCCTATCATTCCTCTTAAGGATTTCTATGATCCTTCCAATTATGAGGAAAGACCAGGGGTGGTCATACCTCAAGGGGATTTCGAGATCAAACCAGCCATTCTAAACCTTATTAAACATTTTCATTGTCTTCCAAGAGAGGACCCTTTTTGTCATCTCGAGGAATTAACTGTCCTCGCTGAAACCACTCGTTCTTGCAATGTGCAGGAAGATGTGTGGTTAGTGAGACTTTTTCCTCTCCCTCTTAAAGAAAAAGCATCTCTTTAGTTTAGAATGGTTGGGCACCCTATTACCACTTGGCCCCAATTAAAAAGTGCTTTTCTTAAAAAAAATTTTCTGATCGGTTGAACGAATGCTTTAAGAAGATCCATAACGACCTTTCAACAGAAAATTGGTGAACCCCTCCACGAAGCCTGGGAAAGATTTCAGGAACTTCTAAGAAGTTGTCCCACCATGAAATTCCACAATGGTAGCTAGTGCAGATCTTCTATCATGGATTAGAAGATCAATTGAAATGATTTGTGGATGCCTCATGTGGGGGCAATTTTCTTAATAAAGACGTCGAAAGTGCCTATCTCCTCTTTGAAGAAATGAGTGAAAACTCATTTAACATGACTTCAATGGACACTTTTGGCAGATCACAAAACCCCTAACACGAAGTCCATGAAATTGACTCCAAATCCATCTCTGTTCCAGTCACTCAAGATGATGTATATATGTTAGCTCAACGACTGGACCAGATGCAAATTCACCAAAAGAAAATTGAAGAAAAGCTCATAAATAAACAAGCTCCACATGCTCACTCTCCACACACTAACCCCCCACACATTCTCCAAAGAGAAAATCTATACACAACGTTGATGCCACATCTACTGGCCAGTAATTTTTGGCTGATTTCCCGCAAGATTTGACCAGGAATTTTGATCAAAATATTTTCTATCCCACCTCGAAAAATATTTATGCTCTCCAAGAGCAATTTAGGAACCCCTCCGACACTTCAAATCAAAACTGGCAGACTAACCCGAACCACTCCTGGAAAAACTCGAACCCGATCCCTTTTCCCAAACAAAACTATTTTGTGAATTATGGGCAACCTATGTATTAACCTGGAGAATCCCAGGATGACATTAATAATCAGGTCATGAAAACTCTAGAAGGTATGCAGACTCAAATGACAGAAGTAACCCGCATCATTACCAACTTACAACACCAAGTTAAGGTTACTCCTGATCATCGACCGATTGGGAATTTACCTTCCAAACCCAGGCCCAACCCGAGTAATCAAAGGAATCAGTTCCAAGGTGGATATCCCAGTCAACCCATTCAACCAGCACCTCAGCATTCACCAGGTTTCAATAACAGTCAGGCTTCCTGTCCTCATCCAAGAAACAACCAAACTACAAATGCAGTGTGATAAACACGTATAAATTCATCGTAAAATGCTTATTTGTGATAGTTCCTAGGCTTAGCACTGCATATCATGATATAAATATCGCATAGCATGCATCATTCTGCATTTAGAGTAGTTGTTTATATTTTATGCTAATTAGGTCCTTTTTATGGTCAGGAGAAAAGAGGATTTATTTCAGGGCCTCAGATGGATGATCAGACCATACGGATCTGATCGGGACGACAATCGGAGACTAATGCCTCTGAAATCGTCCAGATCAGAGTCCCGTACCATCACATGAAGCCTGAGGAAGATCAATAGCCAGGGGGCAATGTAACATCTATGTGGATTCTGGATGGAAAATCTTACCATACGGATGGATCCAGAGCAACGATCGCAGTCCGGCATCGTAAGAATCATCACGATCTGAGCACCGTGGCACCCTTTACAAGAAGAAGAAGACGGACGGCCCAGATGGCACCACGTGGCACCATCCAAGCCACCTAAACCTAGCCAGCAACCACCGTCCACTAACCCTCATCATCTACACCGTTAATCCTAGCCGTTGGATCAAGATCCAATGGTTGGGAAGTGTCTGCATCGATTTCTTCCTCGCGACACAAAGGGGGACGCGGCGCACTAGTTGACGAAGCGGTTCGCATCGAAGGGGCCCGGGTTCGAATCCCGGCAGTCCCCTGCAATTTCCAATTTCGCTGCTCATGTGCCACACCGCACAGCGCACAGCACATGTGCTAGCATGCGCGCGACACGGGCTCGCGATGCGTGCAAGCGGAGCACACCAGTGGGGCGGGTGCTAGCGGGGCGGGCGCGGATATTCAGCGATGCAACTTTAGTGGTGCTTGCAGCTGTCACTAATGGTCAGTGCACGCTAGCAAGAGGATTTGAAGGGTGGATCTTCAGCGACAGCTGCAGCGACATTTATGGACGTCAGTAATGACCCAGAAGTGAATTTGTTCTTCCTCCTCCACTATATAAGGACCTACCCACCACCATTCCAAACCAGCTCTTCCTTTCTTCCTCTCACCACCTCCAAGGCTCTAGAGAGAGCTTGTCCCAAGCCCGGGATGCTCCTCTAGAGTAAAATCAAATAGTTTTCCATACTCTCACCCCCCTTTGTGGAGCATCCCGTGGCCGTCCTCTCACCACCCTTCGGGAAGAAGATCCTCGCCGCGACGTCGTCCTGCCCCATCCTCTGTCCTCCGACTCCGTCCCCCTTCGTCTCGCTCCTCACCACCTTCCTCCAGGTGACGTCAGAGTGAGTTGTCCTCCGAGCAACCATTGAGGGGGTTTTCTCTCTCCTCAATCTATCTTTTTATGCTTTCATAGTGTAGATTTTTCCTGCTTTCGTAGTGTAACAAACAAATCTTGATGAGTAGATGATTATTTCTCTCTCTCTCTTTCATATTTACAAGTAGATTAGCTAGGTAAGCATTTGTCGATCTGATCTCTTGCTTCCTAAAAATACCAAAAACATTAGAAATGACAAAAACGACCAAGAACAAATAAAAATGAAGCGCAGTTTTCAAGTTAAGTAAATGTCGCCTCCCTTTGTTCGACCCGGAACTCCCTTAGAGTTTCGGTATAAATTTTATCTGATCGACGTGTTTTGCAACTACGACGATAGGTTACTTGTAACCTTGATTTCTAAACATGCGAAGCACGACCCAACCATTTTGGCGCCGTTGCTGGGGAGGCAACGGAATTTACTTTTTTGTTTATTGCGTTTCTTTGCATTTACATAGCATTAACCCTACTTGTCTTTGATCTACTGTCTTGCAGGTACCCTGGCATGGAGATCCAAGTGCGGTAGACCAGAGTAAAGTGCGGGTAGAGTGTTTTGTAGGTGTCCCCCACGCCATCCCCATCTTAGTTTTCATTCCATAATCGAATAACTCAAATCCAAATCAACTTAGGTGCTTTTTATGAACCCTAGGATAGATTTGGTTGTTTGTTTGTCACTTCCACACACCTCGCCATCCACTTAAATAAAAAAATAAAAATAAAAAAAGTGTTATCTGATTGTGGGATTTTTTGAAAGCTACACACTTAACACCCACAACTTCTTATCCTAAGGCGCATAATCACTTCGATTCTACCACTTAACCGGGATCTGACTTGTGGACCTGGTACGCTTCAACTAAATACACATAAGTGAGTAGAAATCTAAATAGGGTAAAATTCTCGTGTGCCTAAACTAAGTGGTGCAATAGGCCAATTGATTGAGCTGTTTGGGCCGTACCACTCAATCTAAAACTAACCCATCAAGTAGCTTGCCACTTAGTGTTGATTCTTAGGGCTGAACCAGGCACTCCACATTATTTTTGATTTTTAAAGGAACATATCATCACCCTTGCTTTCAAAACTTGGAGTGTTCTACTAAACCTTGATTGAACCAACCTAAGAATTAAACCCTAAAAGTTACTAAACAAGGTTGAACCCTTAAAGACACATCATCAAATAACCTTGTTTAAGAACCCTAGTTGTGCACGCACACACATTTTAACTGATCATTAAGGGCACAAGCCATCTAAAGGGCCCATCACATTCCTAAAGCACCATTGTCCCAAGCCTAACTAAAATTGATTAGACGTTGGCCCTAAGGACTGGTTCGCTCGTTGGGATCCAGATTGAGATTGTTCATGATTAACCTGCTTATACTAGTCAATCTGATGTCTAGCTAGGGGAGTAGCATCAAACGACCGTGGCTGGGGGGTACACTAGGAACCGGAGGCGAAAGCCAAAGGAAGAACCTTCTCTCCAGTCCCTCCTAACTGGTTGGATTTCTTGGACATAAGAAGAGTAAATCGTTCATAATCTTAGGATGGATTCTGAGAGTCTGTTGACCTTTAGGATACCCAAACTAAGGATAGGCTTTTCTTTTTTTATTGCAGGGCTCCTTTCTCTTCTGATTTCCCTCCTTACTTCACCATGTACCCTTCCACATCCTACACACATTTCACATCCTATCCTCCTACAACCACTTATCCCCAAGATGATTACTATCCCAACTTGACTTGTAATTACCCATCCACTAGCCGCGATGACTTTGATTAGGGATATGAATCCGGACCTCAGGGTCCAGGGCCTAACCCTAGATGACAAGACTATGATTACCATCCTTCCTAGAGCTACAATGATTATAGATCTCCATCCTTTGATGACCAAACCAACCCAATCTACAATCAGGAAGGATATCATGATTATAACACCTACCCTCCCCAGTATTCCACTGAATATAGGTCACCACCATTCTTTGAACAACCTAGAATGACCTACTTTTAGGGAGGAAACCGAGAACCTCGACATCTTGACTCCCCTAGATTTAACCTGAACCCACCCAAACCTAAATCGAACCAGTCGGTTCAGGAGAACCAGATCCAGGATAGGGTGTTGGCTAATTTGAGGAACACTATAAAATCTTTAGAAGATCATCCAACACCATGCACTGAAGCACTGGAGCCTATGATCAAAATTATTGATGAACTTAATAGTTCTCTATTGGATTTGCTCCAAAGTGTTAGGGATAGGGACTTGGGTGAGTTCCTTCTTGAGAAATTGTCGAGGTTGAGGATGAAATTTATGGTTGCACTAGTCAAATCTTGGGATGATTCTCAAGATGAATCCCCTTCAGTAGAGCCAATGTCTGAACCCGCTCAGGTGCCTGTCAGGGGGGATACATTTTTTGAGACTGGGGATGACCAGGATGGGCTAGAGCAACCATTTGAGGATGAACCGATTGATTCACCCGAGATCCCCAAGCTAGGGAGAGAGGAAAGATATGTCTCCACAGGCCATGAAATGACCTATGATTTTGAGACATATACAAATGAGGATCATGGATTCTTTGACTCTGAGGGTGAAGAATCTTTTGGTGAAGTCTCACTTGAAATTAAGGAAGAGGATTTTAGTGAGACAAATGGGCTTGAGGAATCTGACAAACCAGTTGATAGCCCAATTATTGAAGATTTGGATTCGGTTGGGGTTAACTTGGAGGATCCGAATCTTGATGATTCAATCAGTGACCCCAATCCTCATCTGCACCCCGAGGAGCTGACTTCTAAGACCTTTGTGCCAAAGTCAATCTTGATTTAGCCATGATTTCTGGACTTGAGGGAATCATATGGGGTGAATAATATGCTAGAGGTCCCGAAGCCTGAGCCCTTGATGTTGGAGGATAGAATTGTTAAAATAAAGATTTGGGAGGCTAATTCTGAGGGAAGTTTGATTCTGGATCTAAGGGTACCTATTGACTTAAAACCACCTACTTTCTACTAGGACCCTTACGATATCTTTCACGTGCAACCCAACCTCGAAATAACTGATTATTTTTCTGAGCTAGATGTTAAGTGGACAACCGCACCTATTGAACCATCTTTATCCATTGTCCGACACTTTGGTCTTGGGTTTCACACCACTAAACTACAGGCCTGACCCCACAAACACAACAACCTTCGATTCTGGGTGATTTTCATCCAGAACCTGAGAACCACTCGACCCTGGGGTATGGGTCTGCACCATAATCTCGTCCACGCCTGTGGACATCTTCTGCTGGCGGGTTTCAGGATAAATATTTTGATTTTGATTCTAAATCGCACTTGTGAATTCTCAATCTCTTCTTTGTATGTATGCTATGCCTAACTAAAGGCATTAAACTTAGCGCGTGTGTATACAATCTTCTCTCTGCGGAGCTGACCGAATTTTCATGACACTAAGGTGATATTCTATTTACTTCGCCCTTTTCATTTCTTTATTTTTACAATGAGGGCATTGCATCATTTAGGCATGGGGGGTGGATAATCGATTCCTGAAATCATTATGTTAACTCCGTAGAATTTCTTTTAGTTTCTTATAAAATAAAAAAAATTTGAAAAATTTGAAAAGAAGATAAAAAAAAGAAAGAAATTAGGAAAAGAGAACTTAGGCATTTGGAAGTTATTAACTTTAGGAAATGATACGATAGGACCTAAACACTTAGACTCTTCAGGTCTTCGGGCTTAATTAACCCGGGTGTCCACTCGAATGTGGACTTAGTCTCGAGTCCTCGTCAATTAAAATTCATTTTAATTTGGTAAATAATTCGAGATGATAAGTATGCGACTTATCAACCTGCCCACTGATTTGGGAGGACTTTAAGCCTAAGCATATACACACATTATTTTGCATTGACTCACTTTCCGGTGATTTTTACGGAAATTGGGTAGCTAATGGACCGACTTGGGTGGTATGGCTGGCAAGTTGTCGGTGGTAACAGCTCATCGGCCAGTTGTCCAGAACCTAGCCACAAGGCCATTTTCGTTGTACTGTCTTTAGGTAAATCTTAGATCAGGGAAGCCACCTACTTAAAAAAAAAAAAAAGAGAAAAAAAAAAGAAACACCCGAAAAGAAAAAAATAGAAAAAGGAGAAAGTAAAAAAATAAAATAATAAAGCCACACTTCACCGCACGTGTATGGCTAGAAAGTGGTCGTGGGTAACAGCCCATTGGTCGATTGTCCAGAGCCCAGCTCATAAAAATGTACAATAATTCCCAAAACACGTAGGGAAGAAGCGGGGAAGTAGAATAAACTAGGGATATATACACTGGGTTCGCCCTTGTCTTGACCCCATAAATAAAAGTAGAGAGAAAGCTACCGATCGTAAAGATAAACCTTTAGGCAAGGTCACCTAGGGTTGTAGAAACCCAAAGTCCGTCTTAACGGCTGTTTTGTGAGTCTATCACTTTTTCACAATGATGCCTAATACTTAGAGTCCTTTTCGAGTCTTAGGTGGGTCGGGTAGCCGTAAAAAGTTATCCTGGAACTCTCAAACTCCAAAAGTACAAAAAAATTAGAAAAGAAGAAAAATAAAAAATGTA
The DNA here is from genome assembly GCA_037157565.1 of Thalassia testudinum. Lineage (NCBI taxonomy): Eukaryota > Viridiplantae > Streptophyta > Magnoliopsida > Alismatales > Hydrocharitaceae > Thalassia > Thalassia testudinum. Next base: position 216,909,932 of record JAZHRO010000031.1, on the reverse strand, counting down.
TCTTCCCTTTTCAAACAAGGCGATGACTTGGGCGGTCTGCATTCTGGCAGACACCGAGGTATTGTTGACTCTTCGTAGTTTAGAACCTTAGTTGAAATTTTCTATTGTTAGTAAACAACATAGGCCTAAGCGATCTAATCCTAGTTTTGATTTTATACATAGCATATAGTTTAATTTTGCCAGGGACTAGCAAAAGATAAGCATGGGGGTATGATAAACACGTATAAATTCATTGTAAAATGCTTATTTGTGATAGTTCCTAGGCTTAGCAGTACATATCATGATATAAATATCACATAGCATGCATCATTCTGCATTTAGAGTAGTTGTTTATATTTTATGTTAATTAGGTCCTTTTTATGGTCAGGAGAAACGAGGATTTATTTCAGGGCCTCGGATGGATGATCAGACCATACAGATCTGATCAGGATGACAATCGGAGACTAACACCTTTGAAATCGTCCAGATCGGAGTCCCATAGCATCACATGAAGCCTGAGGAAGATCAACGGCTAGGGGGCAATGCAACATCCATGTGGGTTTCAGATGGAAAATCTGACCATATGGATGGATTCGGAGCGACGATCGCAGTTTGGCATCGTAAGAATCATCACGATCTGAGCATCGCGGCACCCTCTACAAGAAGAAGAAGATGGACGGCACAGATGGCGCCATGTGGTGCCATCCAGGCCACCCAAACCCGGTCAGCAGCCACCGCCCACTGTCCCTCATCATCTACGTCATTAATCCTAGCCGTTGGATCAAGATCCAATGGCTGGGAAGCTGATGAGAGCCTCATCATTAGCCATAACTAGCACATTTTGACCCAATAAAGAAGATAAAAGCTCCTACATAACCTAGAAGAAGGCCTAACTGAAGGAACAAGTGCCTTGAGAAGAAAACATGAAATAAAGGTTAAAACTGCAATTTTACCATTGCAGTACATAAACGGGATTTCTCAGAGGCAAAACATAGGTCAAATGGTATAAATGAGATAAAAAGAGGGTTGAGTCAATCAGAAATGGGTTCATGTGCAATCTAGGAATTAAATGACACCTGGTAACCCTAAAACAGACCCGCTTTAATTAACAAGGTTCCGGTCAAAAAAAAAAGCAAGTAAACCCTCTAAAAATCATGGAAAAACATCCTCTAGGGTTTGGAACATTTAATTTGGCCTTTGGAACCTAGTCTGACCTAGATCAGGGTCCTAGCTCCTCAATTAACCTAATTTTTGTTTTTACACAAAATGTCCAGTCAAACAAGGTCAAACATCAAATCCAACTTCACCATTTGATTCCTTAGGTCCAAATTAGGTTTGTACCAAAATTTGGACCTAAGGGGAGGCCATCTTGACCTACTTTGCAATTTAGTACACCCAAATCACAAATAGGTCCCTATCTTTTGAATATCCTTGCAAAGAGCCCCCAAGTTCTTCGCCCCCTTTGCAATCCAGTCCTACCACCATTGCTAGGGCAGAACCGAGCTCCGGTGAAGTTTCGAGAGAGATTGCTCTCTAATTCCTCGGAGATTCTCTCCTAGAAATGGAAGGGGGATTCTCTGAGGAATTCCCTTCCTTCTAAAGCCAATTACAATCGCTGGTGTGAACCCAATCTCTTGTGCGAACGCACGAGAGATTTGGGTATCCACCTTCCTTCCATCTCCGACGAGCCGGCAGCGTTGATTGCGCGATCTCCACGCGCTGGTAGGTGCTGCCAGCACCTATAAAAGACACCCCAGACCCTGCCACAGAAGGCGAGCTTGATTTGGCCGAGTGTCCACCCCCAATTCGTCTCCTCCTACCCGGCCAAAAGTCCCAGCAAGCTTCGGCGAGCCCCCCTCCCCTCCCTCTTCGCTCTGCCACAAAACCAGTGTTAGAGTTAGCTTCCTGACTTCCCTTCGCGTCGCGCAATACCCACGCACGCCGCCTCAGCCCCGTCGTCGCCGCTGTTCTCCCCCACTCGGCATCATCTTCTCCGGTGAGAGCAGGTACTGCTATCTACCGTCCGTCCCCTTTCGTCCTTACAATTAGGTTAGAACTCCTCTCCATCCTCTCCTCTCTCTTTTCCCCCTGTTATCTCATCTGATTACCCCTCGACCGACGCTGACCACCCTCATCTTCCACATCACCGACCGACCTCCGGGGAGCCGCTTCCACCATTCCAGCCCCCCCACACGGCTCGCCAACCACTTCGAGAGCTCCGCCTCACCACCAGGAACTCGCTCCACCCCACAACTGCCACTCCAGACCTCCATAATCACCCCCCAAACAACCCACCATCTCCGGCCACAAGTTGACCTAGGCACGCACGCCTAGGCCGACCTGCGGCCTGCAGCATCGTCCACCGCCTTTGCCGTGCCACGGCGAAGGTCTCTAGCTGATCTGATTGGGCCGAGAGGCTCATTTTGTGCATGACAGTGTTTGAGCTCCTGCTGCCATGGACGACCTCTGATGAAGCTCCAACGAAGCTCCAGGCACCTGGTCTCCCAGGCTACAGGTGCTGCATACTCGCGCGAGTGTCGCGAGGTGTGTGAGTCCAGCAAGGAGGGCCAGCAGAGTCAACAGCTTGGGCAATCGAGCGACAAAACTCTGTGGGCGCGCGTGAAAGCGAGACCAGATAGTCCCACATCGTGGGATTGCAACACTTAGGTACCATATAAGTTGTTTTTGTGTTTTCGTCTTAGTGCCTTCGTAAGCACAGGGGTGAGGTCCCTCACTGACCCCACACCCGCCTCGTCCGCGGCTTGACGACGCGGATCTGGCGGATCCAACCCGACCTAAACCAACGCACTCCTCGCGCATCACACCACTTGCAGGTGGGCCTGGTCCCGAGTACGATCCGACCCGATTATGGCTGTGGCTCTGGGAGAGCGTCCCTGAGTGAATTGCTTGAGAGAGAGAGATGCGTGGGTAGAGGGAGAAAGGATAGGTTTTGCTCTGTGTTGGCACAGGCTGAACGTTGAGGAAGAAAGACTTGGTCGCGAGAAGGAAAAGAAAGAAGGAAAAAGGAAAGGCAGGAAGAACAGAGAGACCAAAGAAGAAAGAAAGAAGCCTTCACAGGAGAAGAAGAAGGAGCAAGACAGAGAAGAAACAAGCCAGAGAAGAAGAAGAAAGAAAGAAGCCTTCGCAGGAGAAGAAAGAGAAGAAAAGAAAGCAAACACAGCAGCAGAAAAAGAAGAAACAGAGAGACTGCTGAGGAAGAAGAATAATCAAGAAGAAAAGGGAACATATGATCAGACGTTCAATTTCATTTCTTTTTGTCCTAACTACTTTTAATCGCATACATTCATAGTTGAATTCATATTTTGAGTAAATTAGAGTGTTCAATTACATTTTGACTAGTAGTAAATTCCATTTGCTCCCTGTGATCGACCTCGGATACTCCGGTTTTCGAGTAATAAAATTCTTTATATATGTTTAAACGTTTTGTCGGTTGTACAACAACGTGATATACTTTAAACCCGCACAAAACGTTGACAACATTTTGGCGCCGTTGCCGGGGAGCAATGCGCAATTTACCACTAGTCTCTACATTCTTTTTATCATAGTGAATACTAACTTGCCCTACTTTTCTTTGATGTGATCTTGCAGGTACTTCATGAGAAAATCTCTCCCGCAAGTCAACCACTCCAGGGCAGGTAATTTCTTTTCTCCTTAATCATCCCCTAATCTTTGAAAGACAAAAGGAAGAAAATCAATTTAGGAATCAATTGCCTTCTTTATATAGTAATCACCATCTCTAAGGCAAAACATTTACTGATTTTGCAAAAATTTCTGCAAATATTCTTGAAGTTGGAGTGATTTTTTTTTCCATCCCATAAATTCTTGCGCCTAATTGAAATAACGCTTAATCTTGGCGGACCACACACTTCTTGTTTATAAGTCCAAAGAGAACTTTTCAAAAAGAAAAAGAGGATTGGAAATAGAACCAAATTAGGGTTTCCACATTAGGGTCTTGAAGCGCTAGTCACACATGCCTGTGTAAAAGGAAATAAACCCTCCCGCATCAGTGTGGTACCCAAGCCCTTGATTGAAGAAAGCTAAATAAGACAAACCCTAAAATTGAGCTCTAAAATCACTTGAATCTTAAAATTTTTTTGACCTAATAACCTGCGAGTCAAATCAGGGTGACCTCTAGGCTCCGAGCTTAGAATCACTCTGCCATCTATAGGACAGGTCAGGTGAAGTTGACCCCTTGGGTCAACCAACCTCTGAATTAGGTCACAATACCAAAAACGTCTAAAGTTCAAGTGAGAACCCTAAAAGCACCTTTGAAATAAAAAGTGATAGACCTAAGAGGTCAAGGTCCCCATTCTGGTCTACTTGGAATCTCAGTGACAAGAGAGGTCGGGTGGGGGAAACCCTGTAACCTGTAGGGATGCTCTACCATGTAGGGGTCTTTGCGGGACTCTCCCTCTCTGGCTGCCCAGGTATTTCTCAGGTGGACGATCTTCGGATCCATGGGTCCATTCGCCCCAAACCTCCATAGTCATCCAAACATCTTTTGGGTCTCTTGATTGGGTCAAGAACATCTCTAGTCCTGCATCTTTTCTCTTTAGAGCACACACACTCATTTTCAGTGCGACTCGTTATTCAGATCTGATCTCTTCATAACACATCTTGAGTCAAACTCTGATCTTGATTCCACCACCTAGGACTACCATTCAAGAAACCTGAATACCGGAGATCCATGAGAGATAAAATGATTGAGGATGCCATGAGATTTTATGAAAATGAAGAAACCTCAACAACAGTAGGAAACATTCAGGTTGATGTCCCAACAACCACAACCTTTGTCATAACTTGTGCCCAAGTACTATTAGCAGAAGCCAACAAAGGATCAACCCGTGACTTGCTCATTACTGCATACATTGAGATAGAAAAGTTGCACAATAGTGAATACCTTCAATGTATGACAAATCCTCGACTATGGAAGCAACACCAAGATAGTCTTGAAAAATGGGAAGAGATAATGAGATTAATAAAACAAGTGATTGATCAGAAATACCCGTACATACCACCAACAGAGGATGAGCTATCTTGGAACAACGTCGAGGATAAATTTGACCTCGGGTTTGAGGCACAAAATGGTTGTGGATTCCCAACCCAGATGGACTATAATGCACCTGATATTGAAGAAGGTTGGGAAGCTCCAAATGCAGGAAAAGACCATGATGAGCCCATTTTAGAATCCCAAGACTCCTGCAAGTATGAGAGTAGAACTGAACCTCTCGAGGGTGTAAATTCCATCCCTTATTCTGATAAGGTGGCCCTTGAAGGTTATTCAGACCTAAATTCTAGTAATTCAACCCACATCCTAAGCCTAGAACCTAGATCTGAAACATATTTTGAAGATTTCAAGGCCCTAGATGAAGAAAATCAATCTCTTAATGAAGAATATGATTTTGGGCCTCGATTGGATGAATATCCCTCGTCAACCTCCTCAGAGGAACGAATCGATTTTGCGGAAGTCATGCCAATCTACGACACAGAAATCAAGGAGTTGGACGAGTAGGGTTTCAATTGGGTCTGCCCTACTAGCTTAGAATCTGAGCCTCTACCAGATAAGGATACCCTTTTAAGCTTAGAATTAACATTTAGGCTAGATAACAGTCAGGCTGCGGAATATACAACATATGATTTATTCTATGGTGGAACTCATGATCTAGAATCTCATTCAAACTTTGATTTTCGCAAGCTCTCCGATGATCTCGAATCTGACCATAACATCGGAGAAAATCTGCCTCCTGATTATAACATGTCAATCTTCTTTGAAGCCACCTACTCCACATATACAGAACCAATCAAAACCTGTTCCCCACCCCGACCCACAATCGGACTCAATTTCTATTCCGATTCACCTCTCACTGAGCCGTTTGCAGATGATTCAACTCCATATCTAGACCAGGTATCGGGTACTGATCAGACCACAAATCAGGAGCCTCCATCCTTTGATCACCTCTGTAGGGATTCCACACCTTACATGGATAATTCGACCAGCCTGAACCTGATTGGACCCTACTTTGACCAGGCTGATTCGACTCAGCCTGAACCTGAGTTTTCACTTCCATATCCATCAGAACGTCACTGCATATGGTGGGTTCCGCATCTGCAGATCTACATCTATCAACCCACCAGACTTATTGGGTTCGGGCTGCATCATCAGCCCACTAATCTCAACAAGCACCTGGTTGGACCAACCAGGCTCTTAATCAAGGTGCTTGTTTTCCAAAACTCCATTGATTTGACCACTCCCTCTCCACCCCATTTTCTGCTCGGCTGAAGGCATTAAATTTAGTGCTTAACGGGAGGCAACCTGTCATCCCAAACACAGAGACCCGTCTGATTATCCATCTGGACTCCACATCTATTGCACCTTGAGTCCAGCCTTAGGCATATGATCCCACCTCTAGTACACTGATGTAAACACATTTACACTACTTAAAATGTCTATTTATGCATGTTCTTAAGCATAGGATTGCATTTCATGACATAAATATTGCATTACATGCATCATCTTGCATTTAGAGTAGTTTGAATAAAATGGAGGTTAATTGTCTCCTTTTATGTGCTTGGACAGGGCAAATATTTTATCGGGGCCTCGGATCAAAGATCCAACCGTATGGATATGATCAGGGCGACGATTGGAGTTCAACGACTCCAAGATCGCCCTAATCAGGCATCCGTACATCAGATAGAGACCGGGGAACCCTAGAAGATCAAGGGCCAGGATGGTGTAAATCCGCACTTCAGATGGAAAATCCGACCACACGGATGAATTCGGATCGACGATCACAGTCGAACGACACAAAAATCGAGTCAATCCGACATCCGTGGCACCATCTACAACTTCCAGAAGATGGACGGCCAAGATGGCGCCACGTGGCGCCATCCCAGCCGCCCAATCGGCCGCAGGAGTCCTGTGAAGTCCGCGCAACGTCTCCTCTCCGCCGTTGGATCTCGATCCAACGGCTGCGGTCGCGCGCGTTTAAAAACGTCCGCGCGACCATTTCGCCCGCGTAGCGTAGCGGCGACGCAGCTGCGGGCGAAGCGGAGGTCGCGGGTTCAAGCCGCGGAGAGGGGGTCGAAGGCGCGGGCGAGCGGGCGCGCACGAGCGTCGGATGAAGATCCAACGGCCGCGCGCGCCCGATAGCGCCGACGCGCAATTGGACGCTCTGGTGGGCGCGCGATCGCACGTGGGCGGCGCGCTACGCAGCGGGCGCGGACGCGATCTAAGCCGTCCGATCTCGCGATCGGACGGCTGAGACGACGCGGACGTGCGTCTGCGTTACGCGCGCAGGCCAGCCGAGCGGGCGCGCGTGGCGCGGCGGCGACGGCGACGGCGGGGCTTTAGCGACGGTTTTATCCGTCACTAAAGACCCCTTATTTATTATTTTGAAGATGTAATGTCCATTTTGCCCCCACTCCTTGCAACTATAAAAGGAGACCCCCTCCATACGAAATTTGCATCCCTTCCTTCTCCTCTCTACCTCTCCAAAGCTCAAGAGAAGCTTGTCCCACACCCGGGATGCTTCTCGCGAGATAAAGTCCAAATTTTCGTCCCCCTTCGGAAGTGGATCCCGCGACGACGACGGCGTGCTGCTTCGTTCCCGTTCTTCTGCTTCATCCTCCTTCGTCCCGCTTCGTTCTCCTTCGTCCAGGCGTCGTCCCGTCCGGCTCGTCCTCCAAGCGACCGTCGAGGAGGATTTCTCTCTCCCTATTCTTTTTACTGCTTTCTAGTATAGATTTACTGCTTTCTAGAGTAGTCTATTCGTCCTCCGAGCGATCGTCGAGGAGGACATTTCTCCCTCCATTCTTTTAATGCTTTCTAGAGTAATTGTTTTATGTTTTCTAGTTGTAAGGAACGAACTCTTTTATGATAAATTCCTTGTCTATTCTACATCTCATTTTGATTTCCATGTATAGTATTCTTTCTCTCTCTCTTACTCCCTCTCTCTCTCTTTTATTTGTTGTAGATACTTAGATAGTTTAAATTGAATTTCTTCGTGACAAAATAAAAAAAAGAAACGCGAAGTTTTTAAATCAAACGTTCGCCTCCCTGTGTTCGACCCGGAATTCTTATTTCGGTATAAATTTTATTTGTTGAACACGAATCCTTCGCTTTCGAACTACAACGACGGGTTTTTCCAAAACCAAACACGTTAGCGTAGATTCTCTCTCGCTCAACATTTTGGCGCCGTTGCCGGGGAAGCAACGCTCTTTGATTTCTCTTCGCGTTTTGTAACTTACAAATCATTTACCTCACTTTTCTCCTTTCTTATTGTAATTGCAGGTACTCTTTCGAGACAGGCAAAAGCGGTAGATCGGATTAAAGTGCTGTGGAAGGTTTTGTAAGTTACCCCCCACCTCCCACCCATTAGATTTCATTTCATCACATAATAATTCAAACATCAATCAACCTAGGTGTTCTTATAAACTCTAAGGTAAGATTGTTTGTTTGACATCCATACTCACTCCAACCCCCACATTAAAAAAAGAAAAAAAAAAATAAAAAAAAATCTCACATAGGTACACAACCTCATCTGATTTTCTAACTCAACCGGTAAACCAATCTTAGGAGCCGGTACACACATCCAAACACATAATTGAGTAGAAATCAGATTGGGTAATCATTTGTGTGCCTAATTAGGTGGTGCATCAGGCCAGTTGTTTGAGTTGTTTGGGCCGCACCACTTCAAATAAAATCAACTCATCAAGTAGCTGCCAATTAGGTTCAACTCTTAGGGATCTACCAAGCACTCCACATTCTTTTTAAACTTTAAAGGAAAATATCTTCACCTGTGCTTGCAAAACCTGGTGTGCCAATGAAACTTGATTGAAAACACCTAAAGTTGAATCCTAAAAGCTACTAAGCAAGATTTGAACCTTAAAATTCACCACATCAAAAATAATCTTGCTTGAAAACCACTGGTTGTGCACGCACACACAAAGCAATCAATCATTAAGGGCACAACCCATTTAAAGGGCCCATCACATTCCAAAGCACATTCAAACCTAGCCCTAAATAAAACAGAGTAGACGTTGGCCTTAAGGATTGGACTCGCTCTTCAGAACTCAGAACGAGATTATTTTCGATTAGTCTGTTTCTACTGTTCAATCTGATGTCTAGCTAGGGGAGCAGAGTCAAACGATCGCGGCTGGGGGGTACACTAGGAACCGGAGGCGCAAGCCGAAGGAAGAACCTTCTCCCCAGTCCCTCCTTCTAACTGGTTGATTGAACAGACAGAAGTAGATCAAATCGTTCCTTTATCTCAAGATGGGTTTTGAGAGTCTGTAGGTCTGTAGGCTAACCCATTTAAGGACAGGTTTGATTGTTTGTATTGCAGGGCACCTTTCTTCCTCCCGTAATCTCATGAATCCTTCCACATATTTCACGCATTCCCGCTCTTTCCCTCCTGTTGTAAATTATCCTCAACATGACGATTATCCCAATTCGTATTGTAATAGACTATCAGTTAGTTGGGATAATTCGGATTTGGGATACAATTCCGGACCCCCGTGTTTAGGGTCTAACCCTGAACACTTTGATTCTCAATTCTATCCTTCTCAGAGTTGCATCGATTATAGATCGTCCTCCTTTCATGAACAACCTAATGCGATCTACAATCAAGAAGGATACACTGATCCTTACCCATCCTCTGATTTCACTATCTTTAGGTCATCTCCATCTTATGAACAATCTGAAATGACCTATTATCAGGATGGGTATAACGAATCTCAATTCGTTAATTCCTCTACATTGATGTCAAACCCGCCCAACCCTGAACCAACTCATTTGGTTCAGGTTAATCAGGTTCAAGATAAGGTTCTGGCTAACTTGAGGAATATCATTCAATCTTTAGAAGTTCAGCCAATACCTTGCATTGAGAGATTGGAGCCCCTGATTGAAATGATGGATGATTTAAACAAGTCTTTGTTGGATTGGCTCCAGGATGTTAAGGATAAGAACCCGGGTGAGTTCTACTTGGGAAATTAGCGAAATTGAGGATGAGATTCGTGGTTGCTTTGATTCAATCTTGGAATAATTCCAGGATGAACTCTCTTCAGGAAAGCCAATGACAGAACCCGCTCAGGCACCTGTTGGGGGGGACATGTGTTACGAAGCTGACCAGATTGAATTAAAACAACCAATTAAGGATGATTTGATTTCTTCACCTGAAATCCCTGAGCCGGGTTACGAGAAAACGTATGTCTCCTTGGAACGCAAAGTGACAAATGATTTTGGGACATACATTGATACGGATCCTGATGGTGAAGATTCAAGTTGCGAAGTCTCACACGAGTTTTCAGATCACGATTTTTGTGAGACGATTGGGCCTGAGGAATCTGATAGATCATTTGATAGCCCAATAACTGAGGAAACTGATCTTATTAGGGCACACGATACGGATCCAGAATCGCATTTTCTGGAGGAATTAATTCAATGCCCTGATTATCAGTTACACCCTGTTGAGCTTATTGATGATTCTAATTCTGAGATAATTAGACCCAAGTCAATTTTGATTTTTCCACATCATCTAGACTTGGAGATTTCAGACGGGGTGATGAATATACAAGAGGTCATGGAATTTGATATGCCGAATGAGGAGGATAGGAGCTGGGAAATTCTGATTTGGGAAGTCAATTTTGGAGGAAATGGAAGATTGAGTCGAAGGGTTCCTTTTAAACTGAAACCATCAAATCAGAACCCTTACGACATTTGTTTCGAGGATGTCAAACTCAAGCACACATTTAACGATTATCCTTTTGAGCTTCAATTCTCTGTAACCCGACATTTTGGCCTTGGGTTGCATCCTCACAAATCGCAGGCCCGACCCCGCTTGCATTCTGATTTTAGGTTTTGGGTAATTTTTATCCAGAACCTAAGATATTCTCGATTATGGGGTGTGGGTCTGCACCACAATCTGGTCCACATCTGTGGACCTCTGCTGACAGGTCAGAGGATTCTTCTGTTTATTCTAATTCTGACCTGCTCATGTGAATTCTTCATTTCTTTTCTTTGTATAGTGTGCCTAGCTGAAGGCACTAAACTCAGCACATATACAGTTCTTTTTCATTTTCATCTCGGAGCGGACCCGATATCCACGCAATTCAGGTGCTTTCTACGCTTTTCCACTCTATTTTATGTCTTTTTAATACAATGAGGACATTGCATTAGATAGGCATGGGGGGATGGATATTTATCTTTGAATTCATTCGTCAGCTCCGTAGATTTGTTTTATTTAAAAAAAAAAAAAAAAAAATCAAAATTAGGAAAGAGAATTTGGGTTTCAGAAAATTTTCGATCTTAAGAAATACTATATTATGTTCTGAACACAAAGACCCTTCAGGTCTTTGGACTTAATCAGCCTATGTATCCACTAAAATGTGGATTTGTTTTTCGAGTTCTCGCCAACTTGAATTTTATTTTAATTGGAGTAAATAAGTTTGGGTGATAAGTACACGACTTATCAACCCGCCCTCTGATGTGAGGGAATTTTGAGTCTTAAGCATCTACACACTTTCTTTGCACTGACTCGTTGTTTGGCGATTTTAACGGAAATTGGGTAGCTAATGAACCTTCTAGGGTGATATGGTTGGCAAGTTATCATGGGTAACAGCCCATAGGTAGGTTGTCCAGAGCCCAGTCACTGGACCTTTCTCTTTTTGCTGCCTTTAGGTAAATCTTAGACCAGGGAAGCCACCTACTTAAAAAAAAAAAAAAAATCAAAAAGGGGAAAAGAACAAAAAGAAATAAGCCACACTTCGCCGCACGAGTATGGCTGGCAAGTTGTCGGTGGTAACAGCTCATCGACCGGTTGTCCAGAACCCAGCTCAGAAAATGCACTAAAAATTCCCAAAACACTTAGGAAGAAGCGGAGAAGTAGAATAAACCGGGGAGATATACACTGGATTCACCCTTGTGTTGACCCCGTTAAAAAATAAAAGTAGGGAGAAAGCTATCGGTTGTAAAGATACACCTTTAGGCAGAATTCTTTTTGAGGTCACCTAGAGGCGTAGAAATCGGAAGTCCGTTTTAATTGCCGGTCAACGAGTCTATCACAATCACAATAAGATGCTTAAAACTTAGGGTTCTCATCAAATCTTGGGTGAGTTGAATGGCCGTAGAAAGCCATTCTTAAACCCTAAAATTTGAAAATCTAAAAAAAGAGAGTAAAAACAGAAAAAGAAATTTTTCTTTGAATAAGGCGAGGCTTGAGGCGGTCTGCATTTTGGCTGATACCCGGGCACTGTTGTGTCTTTGAAAGTTCAGTTCTTAAGTAGACAATTTCTTAATGATTGAAAATAACTCAGGTCCAAATAATCTAACCTAATTCTTTTATAAATAGCATATAGTTTTTTCTAGGGACTAGCAAAAGATAGGCATGGGGGTATGATGTAAACACATTTACACTACTTAAAATGTCTATTTATGCATGTTCTTAAGCATAGGATTGCATTTCATGATATAAATATTGCATTACATGCATCATCTTGCATTTAGAGTAGTTTGAATAAAATGGAGGTTAATTGTCTCCTTTTATGTGCTTGGACAGGGCAAATATTTTATCGGGGCCTCGGATCAAAGATCCAACCGTATGGATATGATCAGGGCGACGATTGGAGTTCAACGACTCCAAGATCGCCCTAATCAGGCATCCGTAGCATCAGATAGAGACCGGGGAACCCTAGAAGATCAAGGGCCAGGATGGTGTAAATCCGCACTTCAGATGGAAAATCCGACCACACGGATGAATTCGGATCGACGATCGCAGTCGAACGACACAAAAATCGAGTCAATCCGACATCCGTGGCACCATCTACAACTTCCAGAAGATGGACGGCCAAGATGGCGCCACGTGGCGCCATCCCAGCCGCCCAATCGGCCGCAGGAGTCCTGTGAAGTCCGCGCAACGTCTCCTCTCCGCCGTTGGATCTCGATCCAACGGCTGCGGTCGCGCGCGTTTAAAAACGTCCGCGCGACCATTTCGCCCGCGTAGCGCAGCGGCGACGCAGCTGCGGGCGAAGCGGAGGTTGCGGGTTCGAGCCGCGGAGAGGGGGTCGAAGGTGCGGGCGAGCGGGCGCGCACGAGCGTCGGATGAAGATCCAACGGCCGCGCGCGCCCGATAGCGCCGACGCGCAATTGGACGCTCTGGTGGGCGCGCGATCGCACGCGGGCGGCGCGCTACGCAGCGGGCGCGGACGCGATCTAAGCCGTCCGATCTCGCGATCGGACGGCTGAGACGACGCGGACGTGCGTCTGCGTTACGCGCGCAGGCTAGCCGAGCGGGCGCGCGTGGCGCGGCGGCGACGGCGACGGCGGGGCTTTAGCGACGGTTTTATCCGTCACTAAAGACCCCTTATTTGTTATTTTGAAGATGTAATGTCCATTTTGCCCCCACTCCTTGCAACTATAAAAGGAGACCCCCTCCATACGAAATTTGCATCCCTTCCTTCTCCTCTCTACCTCTCCAAAGCTCAAGAGAAGCTTGTCCCACACCCGGGATGCTTCTCGCGAGATAAAGTCCAAATTTTCGTCCCCCTTCGGAAGTGGATCCCGCGACGACGACGGCGTGCTGCTTCGTTCCCGTTCTTCTGCTTCGTCCTCCTTCGTCCCGCTTCGTTCTCCTTCGTCCAGGCGTCGTCCCGTCCGGCTCGTCCTCCAAGCGACCGTCGAGGAGGATTTCTCTCTCCCTATTCTTTTTACTGCTTTCTAGTATAGATTTACTGCTTTCTAGAGTAGTCTATTCGTCCTCCGAGCGATCGTCGAGGAGGACATTTCTCCCTCCATTCTTTTAATGCTTTCTAGAGTAATTGTTTTATGTTTTCTAGTTGTAAGGAACGAACTCTTTTATGATAAATTCCTTGTCTATTCTACATCTCATTTTGATTTCCATGTATAGTATTCTTTCTCTCTCTCTTACTCCCTCTCTCTCTTTTATTTGTTGTAGATACTTAGATAGTTTAAATTGAATTTCTTCGTGACAAAATAAAAAAAAGAAACGCAAAGTTTTTAAATCAAACGTTCGCCTCCCTGTGTTCGACCCGGAATTCTTATTTCGGTATAAATTTTATTTGTTGAACACGAATCCTTCGCTTTCGAACTACAACGACGGGTTTTTCCAAAACCAAACACGTTAGCGTAGATTCTCTTTCGTTCAACATACACGTATCAGAGCTTGAAATCATCCGCATCAGTCATTTACGACCCATTCACCCACCCGATGTATCCTGTTCTAAGCCCCTGACCTCAACACTAATTCCCACCCTCTGTTTGCAATGAGGACATTGCAAAACTTAGGCATGGGGGAGTGATAAAGTGCATACATACAGAACCAAGAAAAAAATCAGGAGTCTCACACACAAAAAAATTTGCATATGTCAAAAATGCAAAAAAATTGAAAAAAAATTAAGAAAAAGAACAAAAAAATGGGGGGAGGGAGGAAATTTTGTGAGCCACTTAAGCATAAGGAGGAGAAAAAGAAGAAAAATGACAAAAAGGAGCAAAAAATGAAAATGAAAAGAAATAGTCATTAGTAAAAGATTAAGGGGTTAACTGAAGTTCTAGACCGAATCAAAGAAAAGAAAAGAAAAGTGCTACGGAGATATAACAAGAGATTAGCGGGAACGCTGGTCTTAGGCCTTTTGGGCTAGTACCTTTAGCTTAAAAATTCACGTATCCATTAAAATCTGGATAATCCTCAAGAGGTTGAGGAAAATGCGAAGCTTGAGTATTAGGTCTAAGGCTTAGGAAGTATTCGGCCTCGTTAATTGACCTCCAGTTTGCGGGATTCGGTAACTTAAGCACCCAAATTCACACACAGTCTGGTTCAGTGCGCATAAAACATCTAAATCACGCGAAGAACGTTTAATGTTCTGAAAAAGTCACCTAGATTAGGAGCGGTCAATCAACATAAATTGATTTGGACGAGTTCCCAGCGCGGAGAGGCGGGAAATTCCCCTCGAAGATGCGTAACAACATATCGTCTCCTCGTTGCTTGTCTCTTAGGATATTTAAATATCCTACCGGGGGCATGTAAGCACTCTGCTGGTTCAGATACCACGGGCGGCATTATCACGAAATGTCGATCGTCAGGGGCTGGATTCGGCCACGGAATGCCATGGGTGGGATTATCTCGAAATCTCGAAAGCCAGGGTTCCGGGGGTTGCCATGGGCGGGATTATCTCGAAATCTCGAAAGCCAGGGACCCTTGGGGATTGATGATGGGGACGAGGAATCCGATACAGACCGTGTTGAGAAGCTAATCCGAAGCTAGAAATAAAAAGAAAAGAGAGAGAATAACTCTCTAAACAAATAAATCTTCTATCTCTCTCTTACAAAAAACGCACTACAAACTGAACTTAGGCTGAAAATGTCTCAAGCACGGGTGCTTTAACCACGGAGTCCAACAAACCCTAGGATAGTTTCTGTGGGCCGTAGAAACCTTTGCGGAGGACTGAGGCTAAAGCGGAACAGGTCTGGATTTTGGTTGCTACTTGAGTACCTCTAGGCCTATTATCAGCATTCCTACCTAAATCACAAAATAAAAAGAGAAGCACTTTTCATAGTTGTTGACAGACACTCAGGGTCTAGAATGGAAGTTAAAACTTTGAAATTTTGCTAAGGGACTAGCAAAAGCTAGGCATGGGGGTATGATGAGAGCCTCATCATGAGCCATAACTAGCTCATTTTGACCCAATAAAGAAGATAAAAGCTCCTACATAACCTAGAAGAAGGCCTAACTGAAGGAACAAGTGCCCTGAGAAGAAAACATGAAATAAAGGTTAAAACTGCAATTTTACCATTGCAGTACATAAACGGGATTTCTCAGAGGCAAAACATAGGTCAAATGGTATAAATGAGATAACAAGAGGGTTGAGTCAATCAGAAATGGGTTCATGTGCAATCTAGGAATTAAATGACACCTCGTAACCCTAAAACAGACTCACTTTAATTAAGAAGGTTTTGGTCAGAAAAAAATCAAGTAAACCCTCTAAAAATCTTGGAAAAACATCCTCTAGGGTTTGGAACATTTAATTTGGCCTTTGGAACCTGGTCTGACCTAGATCAGGGTCCTCGCTCCTCAATTAACCTAATTTGGGTTTTTGCACAAAATGTCCAGTCAAACGAGGTCAAAGATAAAATCCAACTTCACCATTGGATTCTTTAGGTCCAAATTAGGTTTTTACCAAAATTTGGACCTAAGGGGAGGTCATCTTGACCTACTTTGCAATTTAGTACACCCAAATCACAAATAGGTCCCTATCTTTTGAATATCCTTGCAAAGAGCCCCCTAAGTTCTTCGCCCCCTTTGCAATCCAGTCCTGCCACCATTGCTAGAGCAAAACCGAGCTCCGGCGAAGTTTCGAGAGAGATTGCTCTCTAATTCCTCGGAGATTCTCTCCCAGAAATGGAAGGGGGATTCTCTGAGGAATTCCCTTTCTTCTAAAGCCAATTACAATCGCTGGTGTGAACCCAATCTCTCGTGCGAACGCACGATAGATTTGGGTATCCACCTTCCTTCCATCTCCGGCGAGCCAGCAGCGTTGATTGCGTGGTCTCCACGCGCTGGTAGGTGCGGCCAGCACCTATAAAAGACACCCCAAACCCTGCCGCAGAAGGTGAGCTTGATTTGGCCGAGTGTCCACCCCCAATTCGTCTCCTCCTTCCCGGCCAAAAGTCCCAGCAAGCTCCGGCGAGCCCCCCTCCCCTCCCTCTTCGCTCTACCACAAAACTAGTGGCAGAGTTGGCTTCCTGACTTCCCTCCGCGTCCGCAATACCCACGCACGCCGCCTCAGCCCCGTCGTCGCCGCCGTTCTCCCCCACTGGGCATCATCTTCTCCGGCGACAGCAGGTACTGCTGTCTGCCTTCTGTCCCCTCTCGACCTTACAATTAGGTTAGAACTCCTCTCCATCCTCTCCTCTCACTTTTCCCCCTGTTATCTCATCTGATTACCCCTCGACCGACGCTGACCACCCTCATCTTCCACATCACCGACCGACCTCCAGGGAGCCGCTTCAACCATTCCAGCCCCCCCACATGGCTCGCCAACCACTTCGAGAGCTCCGCCTCACCACCAGGAACTCGCTCCACCCCACAACTGCCACTCCAGACCTCCATAATCACCCCACGAACAACCCACCATCTCCGACCACAGGTTGACCTAGGCACGCACGCCTAGGCAGACCTGCGGCCTGCAGCATCGTCCACTGCCTTCGCCGTGCCACGACGAAGGTCTCTAGCTGATCTGATTGGGCCAAGAGGCTCATTTTGTGCATGACAGTGTTTGAGCTCCTGCCGCCATGGACGACCTCTGATGAAGCTCCAACGAAGCTCCAGGCACCCGGTCTCCTCGGCTACAGGTGCTACATACTCACGCGAGTGTCGCGAGGTGAGTGAGTCTAGCAAGGAGCGCCAGCAGATTCAACAGCTTGGGCAATCGAGCGACAAAACTCTGCGGGCGCGCATGAAGGCGAGACCAGATAGTCCCACATCGTGGGATTGCAACACTGAGGTACCATATAAGTTGTTTTTGTGTTTTCGTCTTAGTGCGTTCGTAAGCACAGGGGTGAGGTCCCTCACTGACCCCACACCCGTCTTGTCCGCGGCTTGACCACGCGGATCTGGGGGATCCGACCCGACCTAAACCAATGCACTCCTGGCACATCACACCACCTGCTGGTGCGCCTGGTCCTGGGTACGATCCGACCCGATTATGGCTATGGCTCTAGGAGAGCGTCCCAGAGTGAATTGCTTGAGAGAGAGAGAGACGCGTGGGTAGAGGGAGAAAGGATAGGTTTTGCTCTGTGTAGGCACAGGCTGAACGTTGAGGAAGAAAGAATTGGTCGCGAGAAGGAAAGGAAAGAAGAAAAAAGGAAAGGCAGGGAGAACAGAGAGACCAAAGAAGAAAGAAAGAAGACTTCACAGGAGAAGAAGAAGGAGCAAGACAGAGAAGAAACAAGGCAGAGAAGAAGAAGAAAGAAAGAAGCCTTCGTAGGAGAAGAAGAAAGAGAAGAAAAGAAAGCAAACACAACAGCAGAAAAAGAAGAAACAGAGAGACTGCTGAGGAAGAAGAATAATCTAGAAGAAAAGGGAACATACTTTTAAGACGTCTGATCACAAGATCAGACGTCCAATTTCATTTCTTTTTGTCCTAACTACTTTTAATCGCATATATTCATAGTTGAATTCATATTTTGAGTAAATTAGAGTGTTCAATTACATTTTGACTAGTAGTAAATTCCATTTGCTCCCTGTGATCGACCTCGGATACTCCGATTTTTGAGTAATAAAATTCTTTATATATGTTCAAACGTTTTGTCGGTTGTACTACAACGTGATATACTTTAAACCCGCACAAAACGTTGACAACAGAAGCGTCTGCACCGATTTCTTCCTCGTGACACAAAGGGCGACGAGGCGCACTAATTGGCGAAGCAGTTCGCATCGAAGGGGCCTGGGTTCGAATCCCGGTAGCCCCCCCAATTTCCAATTTTGCCGCTTATTCGCCACACCGCGCAGCGCAGTGTGATGCGCCTGCACATTCCATCGCATGCCTGCGCACGTGCGACACGGGCCCACGATGCACGTAAGTGGAGCATGCTAGCTGGGCGGGTGCCAGCGGGGCGGGTGTGGATCTTCAACGATGCAACTTTAGTGACGCTTGCAGCTGTCACTAATGGTCAGCTCATGCCAGCAAGTGGATTTGAAGGGCAGATCTTCAGCGATAGCTGCAGCAACGTTTATGGATGTCAGTAATGACCCAGAAGCGAATTTATTCTTCCTCCTCCACTATGAAAGGACCTACCCACCACCATTCCAAACCATCTCTTGCTTTCTTCCTCTCACCACCTCTAAGGCTCTAGAGAGAGCTTGTCCCAAGCTTGGGATGCTCCTCTAGAGTAAAACCAAATAGTTTTCCATCCTCTCACCCCCCTTCTTGGAGCATCCCGTGGCCATTCTGTCACCACCCTTTGGGAAGAAGATCCTCACCGCGATGTCATCCTGCCCCATCCTCTATCCTCTGACTCCATCCTCCTTCGTCTCGCTCCTCACCACCTTCCTCCAGGCGACGTCAGAGTGAGTCGTCCTCCGAGCAACCGTCGAGGGGGATTTCTCTCACCTCATTCTATATTTTTATGCTTTCATAGTGTAGATTTTTCCTGCTTTCGTAGTGTAACAACCAATTCTTGATGAATACATGATTATTTCTCTCTCTCTCTCTTTTATATTTGCAAGTAGATTAGCAAGATAAGCATTTTTTGATCTGATCTCTTGCTTCCTAAAAATACCAAAAAAATTAGAAAAGACAAAAACGACCAAGAACAAATAAAAAAAAAGCTCAGTTTTCAAGTAAAGTAAACGTCGCCTCCCTATGTTCGACACGGGACTCCCTTAGAATTTTGGTATAAATTTTATTTGATTGACGTGTTTTGCTACTACGATGACAGGTTACTTGTATCCTCGATTTCTAAACATGCGAAGCACAACCCGACCACGGTGAGTTTGAGAAATGGGAAAACCACTCAGAATCCCCTGACTGTTAAAGAAACCCGCTTTAATGAAACACAGATTAACTCTTCCCCCTGTCCCCCTACTATTGTTCAGGAACCAATTAATGCAAAACAAGGAAACCCTACTCCATTTCCACAAGCCCTCCACTCTTGAAATAAGAAAAAGAAGAAATCCGAGCCCACTGAGATGGAATTAATGGATTTATTTGGGCATGTAGAAATTAACATCCCTCTCCTAGATGCCATTAAATACATCCCTGCCTATGCTAAATTCCTAAAAGCTTTATATACTCCGAAAAGGTAGCCTAGAAATTTTGGAAAGGTAATCCTTCCAGAGATAGTCAGCTCAGTTGTGAAGAGCCGACTGCCTCTTAAGAGAAAAGATCCTGGCGCCCACCTAATTCAAGTTATCATTAATGATACCGCATTTGATCATGCTTTGTTGGATCTTGGTTCCTCAATTAATCTTATCGCCACAGTTGTTTTTGATGAATTTATGATCGGTGATTTAAAGCCTGTTGAGGTTACTCTCCAATTAGCCGACCGATCTACAATTAAACCAAGGGGAATTGTTGAGGATGTTCTTGTCTGGGTCAAAAATTGTCTATTCGCAGTAGACTTTTTAGTCCTGGACATAGAGGTACCAGAAGCACTAAAGTTTGCTCCCATTATTCTTGGAAGACCATTCTTAGCCACCGCCCACGCAAATATTGATTATGATTCTGGAAAGATGAACATGTGTGGTGGTGAATCATAACCCTAGACATTTTTCAAGCTTCTAGGCGGTTCCAAGAACCAAATTTTTTTGATGATTTGCATTCAGAAGAAGAAAACATTATGGAGGAAACTTTGCAAATTTCCCATTTAGGTTCCTGTTTTGCTATCAATGCAATTCCTGAACAATCCACTTTTTCTCACCCTTCCACCCTAACCACATGTCCAGCTAACCTTCCAGCTGACCCTTTCACTCTTACCTTACCACTAACCCAGAAAGCAGAAACTCTTTTATAGCCGGGCCCACAATTGGAATTAAAACCTTTGCCCGACTCTCTTAAATATGTATTCCTGGGTCCTAATTAGACCCTGCCCCTGATTATAAATTCTGGACTTACCAGGCACAAGAGCACAAACTCCTCCAGGTTTTGAGTAAATATCGAAAAGCTGTTGGCTGGACCCTTTTTGATCTTAAGGGTATTCATCTATCCTATTGTACGCATCGTATATATTTAGAGGACGATTCTCGCCCCTCCCGCCAACCACAAAGGCACTTGAACCCTATTATGCAGGAGGTGGTAAAAAAGGAGATTATTAAGTGGCTGGATGCTGATATCATCTACCCCATTTCTGACAGCTCCTGGGTTAGTCCAACACAAGTTGTGCCCAAAAAGGCTGGACTAACAGTTGTCACTAATGATAATGGGGAGAATGTAGCCACTCAAACCGCTTCTTCTTGGCACGTGTGTATTGATTATCGAAAATTAAACACTGCCACCAAGAAGGACCATTTCCCACTCCCCTTTATTGTTCAAATCTTGGAGCGATTAGCCTGATGGGGTTTCTACTACTTTCTGGACGGTTATTCCGGCTATAATCAGGTAGCGGTTCATCCTGAGAACCAGGACAAAACAACTTTCACCTGCCCCTTTGGAACCTTTACTTTCCGAAGGATGCCCTTCGATCTTTGCAACGCACCTGCGATTTTTCAAAGGTGCACGCTTGCAATTTTTTTAGACCTGGTAGGTAAATGTTTAAAAGTCTTTATGGATGACTTCTCCATTTTTGGAGATTCTTTTAACCATTGTCTCAAAAATCATGAAAGAACTCTCCAAAAATGCATAGAAGTTAATCTAGTCCTCAGTTGGGAAAAAAGTCATTTCATGGTCCAAGAGGGTATTGTCTTGGGCCATGTTATTTCAAAACAAGGAATCACGGTAGAAAAAGCAAAAATAGATGCTATATCTAAGCTCCCACCGCCCACTACTATCAAACAGATCTGATCCTTTTTAGGTCATGTGGGTTTCTACCGTCGATTTATACAAAATTTTTCCTAAATCTCCAAGCCCTTAAGATAGCTTCTCACTAAAGACTAGCCATTTGATTTTAATGATAAGTGCCTGGAGAGTTTTTTGAGGTTGAAGAAAGAGGTTCCTGAGGCACCAATATTGTAGGGACCTAATTGGAATAGTCCCTTTGAATTAATGACAGATAGCTCATATTTTGCTGTAAGGGCCATTCTAGGGCAAAGAATTGGCAAGAAGCCCGTTGTGATCTATTATGCTAGCAAAACTCTTGATGATTCACAACGGAATTACACAGATACTGAAAAGGAACTTCTTGCCATTGTATTTGCCTTAGAAAAATTTAGATCTTATCTGTTGGGGTCACATGTCACCGTATATATCGACCACTCAGCAATTAAATATTTGCTGACAAAGAAAGATGCGAAACCCTGCCTTATCCGTTGAATTCTACCACTCTAGGAATTTGACCTGGAAATCAAGGATAAGGTGGGATCACAGAATGTAGTGGTCGACCATCTCTCTCATCTTATGATGAATGACATAATGACCCCACCAGATTAGTTCCCTGATGAAAGCATTTTAGCTGCTACTACCCTCCCTTAGTTTGTGCCCATCGCAAGCTACTTAGCAATGGAACGAATCCCTGCTGATTGGCCAAAAACAAAATGGGATAAGTTCTTTGCTGATATTAAATATTATTTTTGGGAGGAGCCCGACCTTTTCCGCATTTGTGCTGATCAGGTCATTCGACCATGTGTGCCGGATTCTGAAATCCGTGATATTTTGACACATTGTCACTGAATGGCCTGTGGCAGACATTTTTCGGGCAAGAAAACTGCTGCTAAAATCCTTAATGCGGGATTTTATTGGCCCAACTTGCACAAAGATGCTCATGACTTTGTTCAGTCCTATGTGCGTTGCCAGAGCCTCGCAACATGACTCGGAAGGATATGATGCCCCTTAATCCTATTTTAGAGGTTGAAATTTTTTATGTTTGGGGCATAGACTTCATGGGACCGTTCAACAACTATGGTGGGTATTTATATATATTAGTCACAGTCGACTATGTTTCTAAATGGATAGAAGCAATACCCACCCGCACTAGTGATCACCGTGTGGTTGTCGAATTTCTTAAGAAAAATATTTTCTCAAGATTCGGCATACCAAAAGCCATTGTTAGTGACGGAGACTCACATTTCACCCACTCACAATTCCATCACCTTCTTTCTAAATATGGGCTTAATCATAAAATTTCCACCCCTTATTACCCCCAAACAAATGGCCAGGCTAAAGTTTCTAACCAGGAAATTTAAAATATTTTACAAAAGACAGTTAGGCCCGACCGTAAAGATTGGTCCAGCAAATTGGACGACGCTTTATGGGCCTACCATACCACTTTTAAAACCTTGCTCGGCATGTCTCCCTTCCGTCTGATTTTTGGGAAAGCATGCCATCTCCCGATAGAGCTAGAACATAGGGCTTGTTGGGCAATAAAACAACTCAAGATGGATTTATATGACGTCGGTATCCATATAAAATTACAATTAAATGAATTGAATGAATTACATAATTTTTCTATGAAAATGCAAGGATTTATAAAGGTCGAACAAAGAAATTTCACGATAAATATATTGTTTGGAAACACTTTGACGTTAATCAACGTCTTTGGCTTTTCGATGCGAGATTACGTCTTTTTCCTGGCAAATTAAAATCTAAATGGACCGGCCCCTTTATTGTCCATAAAATATATCCATACGACGCTGTTGACCTTTTTGATCCAAAAACTAATTCGACTTTTCAAGTCAATGGCCAACGTTTAAAGCCCTATTTTGATCGCCTAACCTTCCATCTGAATCTTTTAATTTTACTGAGCCAACCACCCTTGATCACTAAAGCACACAACGGCCGGCTGAATGGCGTAAAAGATAGCACTAGATGGGAGGTAACCTATCATTTTTTCCCGCTTTCCTTTTTTCTTCTTTTTTCCAGGTTTTGATCATCCTAAACCCAATAGTTCTTCACTAAGGTGATCCATCTTCCCTCTTAATGCATGAGGACATGGCATATCGTAAGCATGGGGGGGTGTTTTTAAAATTTGACGATCGATTTAGGATTTTCAAAACCTAAATACATGCATTTTTCTTTAGTTTATTTCCTGCTTGCATACCCAAAAAAATAAAAATGTTGTAAACTTTTTGAGGAAAAATTTTGAAATTGGGACTAAGGTCGAAAAACTCACTTTTGGTACAATGGGATTTAATCTTTAATAAACTAGGGATGAGGATGTGAATCTGATCATTAGAATTTTAGGGTCTGTTTTAGACTAGATCAGATATCCTTCTCTAAAAATTCCACCTGAACTCATGATAGTTCAAGTGACTTGATCATATTTTGTAATGTGGAAAGTATTTGGCTTAGCTTCTGATTTGAAAACTTCCATGTCTTGAGAAACTTCCTATGTCAATTTTCACACACAAGCCAACACTCAAAAACAACTAAAAATTTGAAAAAACTTCCTTCTTTGGACTTAGTAAAAGTTTGAAGCAGATCATTGGTTTGAGTTCCCAGCATTGACGAGGAAAACGCCTCCTTCGAGGATGCGATGTCAACATGTTACAACCTCAGCGATGCTCCATATCTATATTTCATATCTTTAGACGGAGCGTTAAAGCACATTTTAGCAACTCAAGTGCCTTGGACGGTGCTCTACCTATAGTGTCGAAGCAAGAGCTTGAGTTTGCTTGGAGCGCCCCTTTACACCGCATTGTGTTTTGGGGTTGTGAGCTTCTGGGTGGTGTCATGGACAATGCTATCCCAAAATACTGGTGCCAGAGCCCCCTCGAGGATTGGTAACAGGAATGATGATCTTGACGCATCTGTTGTAAGACTTAGCTAAAAATAAGCATGGGGGAGAAAAAAAAAAGTAATAATAAAGAAATTAACACACCCTTTTAAATGTTGGCTTTTCACAGGCATGGACACAAGGTTTTAAAGGATTTTGCCAGTTGCGAATTAGATTCATGAGCTAGAAAAATGTTAAAAATAAAAATTTCAAGTCATCTGAATTAACAAGGGGTTAATTTGTGGAATTTCTGGAGGATATATTGATCCCATTTTGTCTAATGGTTGGATCCAAAAACAAATCCCAATGTTTATCTTTAACAAATCCTGTACCTCCTATGTGTAGATCAACCAAGGTCCCTTAATCTTTTTCTCCTCAAAAGTCGAAAAAATTAGATTTCCCAAAATTTCCATTATCCAAAAAATTTGAACTTTTGCTAAGTGACTAGCAAAAGATAAGCTTGGGGGTGTGATAAATGCCAGTTTATCATCATTCTTATGTGCCAAAACAAACCTAGCTCTTAGGATTTTACTCCATAAATGGGTATTTGGGCTGCATTTAGGCATTAAATAGGTTAGGCATGCATTGCATTTTCTTTTGTTGTTTGAATGTGTTTTCGTGAGTGTTAGGGATGAACAGATATACAGATCCCTAAAACCCTAGCACTCAAGAAGGCAATTGGTGAAGGAGCTCAGGCTAGCTGGAACTCAGCTTGATCCAGCTCACCACAGCTAGAACCTAGCTCATGTGGACTAAGGTTAGCTCATCCCAGCTCCATTTAGCTAATCTCAGCTAAATGGCAGCTCAAGAGAGCTCATCTTAGTTCACCCTAGCTCAGGTCAGCTTAGATCCAGCTCAGCTTAGCTTAGTCTAGCTCATCTCAACTCCTAATAGTCCACAGGGAGCTCTAGCTAGCTCAGCTGAGTTGACTGGAGTTCACCCCAGCTCAGATCCAGCTACATCTAGCTCCACTCAACTCCAGCCAAGCTGAAGAAGAACTCATCCCCGCTCAGGAAGCTCAAGTC
The DNA here is from genome assembly GCA_037157565.1 of Thalassia testudinum. Classification (NCBI taxonomy): domain Eukaryota; kingdom Viridiplantae; phylum Streptophyta; class Magnoliopsida; order Alismatales; family Hydrocharitaceae; genus Thalassia; species Thalassia testudinum. Next base: position 216,884,531 of record JAZHRO010000031.1, on the reverse strand, counting down.
CAACTCTCGGGGACCCAGCTTAGCTTAAGCTAATTGACTAAGCTACCTTAGCTGTCTCAACCAGCTCAATCCTCCCTGGGAGCACCAGACCCAGTTCACCTCAGCTCCATTCAATAGAAGCCAGCTCACTTTAGCTTGGCTTAGTAGCTAGCAAAGAACTACCAAGCTAAGCCAGCTAGAGTAGCCCCATGTTGAGCTCTTCAGCAGCTGCCTGCTCCACTTCAGCTCCAGATTCTTCAGAACCAGCTCCTCCCTCCAAACCCTAGCTCCAACACCTCCTCCTCTACTCCTCCATTAGCTAAGCTAGCTTAGCTTAGCTTAGCTTAGCTTAGCTATGCTCCAGCTTCCTTGGCTTGTACCACCCAAAAACCCTACCTAACAACTCCACCAACTAGCTCCACCTAAGCTCCACATAAGCTAGTCCTACTTGGCCCCAACGAAGCCTACCCACCGCCTCCAAAAGAAACCTAAAAGTGGCACCAAAACCACCTTAACTACACCCTTGTTGGCGCCACTTTTCCCTCAAAAATCCCCTTCATCTTCACCACACATCTCCCCTTAAAGCCATCTCCACCATGCACATAATCCCACCTTCTAGAAACCTCAAAGTTGGCGCCAACCCATGGCACCTCTCCATGGTTGGCGCCACTTTTAGGTGCCTCTTCACCAACCCTAACTACCCCCCTTACACCCCTTAGGTGGCACCAACAACCCTTAACCCTAGGATCATCTAACCACCTCCATCCTTCCATCTTAGCATCCATTTCATGAGCCACCTTTACCCCTCATCCTACCCTATAAAAAGACCACTACCCACCACCATTCAAACCATCCTTGGCGAGCAAATTCACTCTCATGTTCTACCTAGAGCCCACACACAAGAGAGAAGAAGAAGAAGATTAAGGGGATATTCTATCCCCTTGGTGCCTTCCCCTCTTCCCTTCTCTCTTGAGCCACTCCAGCCAATGGAGAAGCCAGGCAAGGAAGATCCTTGGAGGAGATCTTGAAGGTGGTCCACGCCACCTTGGAGTAGCTTTTGAGGGTGGTGCACGCCTACCCCTTGGAGGAGAGCATTGAAGGTGGTAGCATCCACCTTGGAGGAGCTCTCATGGAAGCAGAAGAAGGAGGCCCTCTTTTCAAGCCAAGGAGTAGCTAGGCTTGGAGCAAGAAGACTCCCTTCTTCACCATTTTTTGTAAGAGGATTTGTGTTTCTTTTATTGCTTTTATATTTTTTCATTTCTAGTAGAAGCATTCCTCTACTTGTCTTTGAAAAAGAACACAAATTCTAGTTAATCAAATTGCCTTCTTTTTACTTTCTATTGCAATTGTTGTTTTGGTTCTAGCACTTGTTTCACCTGTTCTTCCTAATTACTCTAGGCCTCCACTTGCCAAGAGTGAGCTTAGGTAGAGGATATGTCTATCTCTTAAGTTTTAGTTAAGTAATTAAAGGTGTTAGTACTTTCCGCTATAATTCACACTTTGCCCGTATTGGTTCAAAACATAAAAAAAATATGCATTTAAAATACCAAAAAGAAAGTTGAGATGTATTTTTAGTAAGAGAATTGAATTGCAATTTTTGCCTCCTTGGACGACCCTGGATACTCCCCTATCTAGGATATAAATTTAAAAGCGTATGCGAATTCGTGTGTTATAACAACATTAAAAACCCACCTTTGCAATTCACGTGTATTTCGCATCACTAACTAATCTACTTGCAAAATATAAGAGGGAGAAGGAGAGAGAGTGAAAATATCAACATATTGATGAACAAATGTTTCCTATAGTTATGAAAGAGGAAAAACTATACTAGAAAGTAGTAATGACATATAGGGATGAGAAGAGTCCCCCTCGATGGTCGCTTGGAGGATGGCTCGCTCTGACGGCACCCGAATGAAGGTGGTGAGGAGAGGGACGAGGGAGAATGGTAGAGGAGGGAGGATGGGGCAGGATGTTGTCGCGGCGAGGATCTTCTTCTCGAAGGAGGTGAGAGGACAGCCATGGAATGCTCCATGAATGAGGATGGGAGGCGGGAAAATATTTGATTCTACTCTAGAGGAGCATCCTGAGCTTGGGGCAACCTCTTTCTAGAGCATTAGAGGCAGTGAGGAGAAAAAAGGAAGAGATGAAGAAAAATGAGAGGGGTAGGGGTCCTTTTATAGTGGAGGAAAAGGATTAATTTCGTATACAGGACATTTAGTGTCGGTCATAAACGTCGCTGAAGATTCGCCTAAAATGTTGCTGAAGATAGCCTTGCACCCATGCTACCGTTGTGTTGTCGTGCGCTCCACACGCCCATGTCACGCGCCGGGTCACACGCACGTGCACTAGCAAGTGCTACGCTACCATTGTGGTGCCTCTGTGTGCGCCCATGCATGCCTGTTGCACTGCTACGCGTGCGTGCCTCTGCGCATGCACACACACTCGTGCTGCTGTGAGCATGTGTGAGCATGGGTGGCCTAGGTTGTGTCACGTGGCATAATCTAGGCCGTCCATCTACTTTCCTTTGTAGGGCCTACTACAGAGGTCGGATTGAGTTTACTTTCATGTCTTTGGGCTGCAATAGTTGACCTGAATCCATCCATGTTGTCAGACTTGTTGTTTGAGTCTCCAGATTGCATCTCCTAGTCCCTCAACTGTTGATCTTCCTCAAATTGCATATGGTGCTTCGGGACTCCGATCAAGGCAATTTCGGAGGCATTGTACTCCAATCGTTGTCCTGATCAGATTCGTATGGTTGAATCATCAATCCAAGGCTCTGAATTAAATCTCCTTCCCCCCTAGCCATAAAAAGGATGCAATTAACCTAAAATAGGAACAACTACTCTAAATGTAGATTGATGCATGCTATGCAATAGTTATAATTTGAAATGCATATCTATGCCTAAGAACGTGCATGAATAGGCATTTTATCCTCAATAATTGTGTCTACATCACCCATCCTCCTCCACTTTTGGGCATCTTCTACCTAAGAGTTCCCACCACCTTCTACAGCTGAGAGCAAGTCCTTGGAGTTGTCGAGCCGTTGATGGAAGTCCTTCCACTGCTGTGGCTGCCTCACCTCATCCTTTAGCTGCTAATTTCTTTAGTGTTATCTTTGATTTAGCATTCCTCTAGTTTCTATTGTTAGACATTTGTGCTTATAGAATAGAATTTATTATCATGTCTTAGATTATAATATTCTATGTTTTAAGCAACAATAGTATTCTACCTTTATTTAGCAATCAATGGATTTCTAACTCTCCCTCACTCTCTCTATTCATTTTGCAAGAGAACAAACTGACGTAATTGGTGACATTAAAGCGAGTATTTGATCCAATTTCATGCCTCCCTGTGTTTGACACTCGTACTTACGTATGACTATTCTTATTAAAATTGATGTCGTAAAACATGATACAACGAACAATTTAACATAACGCATTTCGTCGACGTCAATTTTTGGCGCTTGTTGCTTTTATCCTTACATTGATGATATTCATAAGATCTTACTCTCTCTCTCTTTCAGTGGATTGGCTACACGAATCTATCGCGAAAGCGATAAGAGGAGCGCACTTGAAGATAGTAGATTGTGGTTAAAAATGTAGTGAACACCTTGGTGAGTATCATCCTCTTTAGCGTAGTCCCATCCATTCTTTTATCAAGAAGATGAAAAAAATGAAATGAAGAAAAAGGATGCATTTAGGCTCGTACATAAACCCTTGGCTAGTTTGATTGTTTGTTTGCTTAAAAAAAAATAAAAAATTTAAAAAAAAATGGCGTGGTGAGTGGCTACTTGATCCACATCTTAAATTCATCACCAAATAAAAAAATACACTCTAATTTCATTTGGAAGATCTTTTTGGAGTGTTCTTTGAGTGGTGTTTGCGAAGCCAACCATGTTTTGAATTGGGCCACACCACTCACCATAATTAAAATCAATTCACCCGATAGAGTTGCATGAACTATAGGGGTGAAAACTCTTAGGGATTCTATTTCTTAGAGACACACATACTCTTAAAGGTAAAAAACCAAAACACCCATGTTTACATAACCTCGTGTGTGTTCAAGCATAACTTGGTTGAATCAACCTAAGAATTAGAACCCTAAAAACTAGCTAAACAAGGTTGAACTTTAAAAGACAACTCATATTAAACCTTGTTTGCAAATCCCTTGCTTGTGCACCACATTATACACATTGGAATTGAACATTAAGGGTCACAAATGAACACAACGCCCTCTCACATTTCCAAGCAATTCGAAATCCTAGCACTAAATTAAAATCGATTTTACGTGCCCTAGGAAGGACCAATCTAAGTCCAAGAAGTGTGATTGGGTTTGTGAAGTGCTTGGCCTTAATTTCCATTGTGGAATTTGGTGTCTAAGGTTACATGGAAGTGTCAAACGACCACAGTTGGGGGGTACAAAGGAACCGACAGCACGAGCCAAAGGAAGAACCTTCCCCTCAATCCCCTCATAATCAACCTAGCCGGATTAACTTTGAGAAGGGATGTTCAAGTGCTTGCAGATTTGATCACACTCTTCAAGGATTCTAGGTCACCTTGGCCTACATTGTATGGCTTAGTTTTGCTTGCTTGATTGTCACGCATAATTATGTCGTCTATTATTCCCCGATCCATCCATGGATTTTAATGCTTATCCATCCATCCCAAACTATTCCCAACATGATTTGTATTCTAACCCAAGTAGACTGTATCAACAATTTACTTGGGACAACCAATTGCCTAGTTGTGGATATAATCCAGGACCTAAGTATCTAGAAGACCCCTCTTATCCCAATTTTACTCAACCAGCACCAACTTCCTATTGGGATACATCCAACCCAACCACCCAGGGTTACGATCCAAACCTTGGGGATCCTTATCTTGATTCTCCTTATGATGACTTACGTAGACACATCCATTTAGGTTAAAATTTCAATTTATGCATGTTCCTAGGCTTAGATGTGCATTCCATATTATAAATATTGCATAGTATGCATCATTCTGCATTTAGAGTAGTTGTGTATATTTTAGGTTATTTGCATCCTTTTTGTGGTCAGCAGAGGAGATTATTTTAGAGCCTCAGATTGATGATCCGACCATGCGATTCTAATCAGGATAATGATTGAAGTCCAATGCCTCCGAAATTGCCATGATCGGAGTCCCATAGCACCAGACGCAATCCGAAGATGGTCAATGGCCAAGGGAATAGGTGACGTAATTCAGAGCTTCAAACAACAAATCCTACCACACGAATGGATTCGAGTTGATGATCGTAGCCCAACGACACGAAAATAGACTCAATCCGACCTCTGTAGCAGCCCCTACAAAGGAAAGAAGATGGACGGCCCAAGTCGTGCCATGTGGTGCAACCCAAGCAGCCCATGCTCATGCACGTGCCACCGTACACGCACAGCAAGGCGAGTGCGCATGTGCACATGGAGGCATGCACACACGTAGGCGCAGCAGTGCAGGAGGAAAGGCATTGGCAGTAGCAGCAACAACGTGCGCGGCCGTGAGGTGCGTAGGCGTGTAGCACAAGTGCATGCATGACAGGGCACGTGGAGAGTGCGCCAGCTGTGCAGCAGCATAGGTACGTGATGCGTGTGGCAGCGGGGGCGAGGGTTGGCACGTGATCTTCAAAAACGTTTGTGGCAGATCCTCAGCGACATTTATGATCGTCACTAAATGTCCTATATACGAATTTGATTCTTTCCTCCACCATAAAAGGACCCCTACCCCTCCCATTTTTCTTCATCTCTTCCTTTCTTCCTCTCACCACCTCCAAGGATCTAGAGAGAGCTTGTCCTAAGACCAAAATGCTCCTCTAGAGTGGAAAATTAATATTTTTTCTCTCCTTTCATCCTCTTAGTGGAGCATCCTATGGCTGTCTTCTCATCTCCCTTTTGGAAGAAGATCCTCGCTGCGATGCCGTCCTGCCCCACCCTCCATCCTCCGGCTCCGTCCTCGTTCATCCCACTCCTCACTACCTTCCTCCAGACGACGTTAGAGCGAGTTGTCCTCCAAGCGACCATTGAGGAGTATTTCTCTCACCTATCTCTATATTTATTGCTTTTGTAGTATAGATTTCCTGCTTTCTTAATGGTAATAAACATTTGATTATAAAAATACATGACTGTTTCTCTCTATGTCTCTGTCGCTCTCTATTTATTTTGCAAGTAGATTAGCTAAAATTCATCGACCTAATCTCTTGCTTGCTAAAAATACCAAAAAATTAGAAAGGACAAAAATGACAAAAAGAAATAAAAGAAAAATGTGAATTTTCAAAATCAAACATTCGCCTCCACATGTTCGACCCGGGACTCACTTTTCTAATTTCGGCTATAAATTTTATCTGATCAACAGATTTTCTCGCGAATCAAACTATGACAGCGGGTTTTCCAAACTCTAAACCATTTCGCGACGAATCTTTGCCATTATCATTTTGACGCCGTTATTATTTCATTAGCCTTGTGGAATTTCTTTTATTTCCTTAAAAGAAGGATTGAAAATTCAAAAAGACAAAAGGAAGAAAAAAATAGACTTAGGAGAAGAGGACTTTGGCTTTTGGAAGTTATTAACTTAGACTCTTCAGGTCTTCGGCCTTAATTAGCTCGGGTGTCCACTTGAATGTGGACTTAGTCTTGAGTCCTCGTCAAGTAATTTTACTTTATTTTGGTGAATAAATTGGGATGATAAGTACACAACTTATCAACTTGCCCTCTAATTTGAGGGAATTTTAAGTCTATGCATCTACACACTATTTGCACTAACTAACTTTTTGGCAGTTTCTTTGGAAATTGGGTAGCTAATGAACTTTCTAGGGTAGTATGGCTAGCAAGTTGTCGTGGGTAACAACCCATTGGCCAACTGTCCGAAGCCCAACAACTTGACGACACTTATTCTACTGCTTTTAATTAAATCTTAGATCAGGGAAGCCACCTACTTAAAAAAAGAAAATAAATGGCACTCAAGAAAAAAAAGAGAAAAAATATAAAAATAAACCACACTTCACCGCACGAGTATGGCTAGTAGTTGCCATGGGTAATAGCCCATTGGTCGATTGTCCAGAGCCCAGCTCATAAAAATGTACAAATAATTCCCAAAACACTTAAGGAAGAAGCGGGGAAGTAGGATAAACTGGGGAGATCTATACTAGGTTCTCCCTTGTGTTGACCCCATAAAAAATTTAAAAGAAGTAAGAAAGCTACCATTTCGAAAGATAAACCTTTAGGCTAAAATCTTTAAGGTCACCTAGGGTCGTAGTAACCCGAAGTCCGTTTTAACAGTTGCCTAGTGAGTCCATCACCGTTTCACAAGATTCTTAGCAGAGAGAGTCCTTTTCGAGTCTTGGGCGGGTCGAGTAGCTGTAAAAAGTTATCCTGAAACTCTCAAACTCCAAAAGTCCAAAAAAATTAGAAAAGAAGAAAAACAAAAAAAAAGTAACTTCCCTTTTTAAATAAGGAGAGGACTTGGGCAGTCTACATTCTGGCAGACACCCAGGTACTATTGAGTTTTCGTAGTTTAGGACCTTAGTTGAAATTTTCTATTATTAATAAATGACTTTGGTCAAGTCATCAAGTCCTAATTCTATTTTTATACATAACATATACTTTAATTTTGCTAAGGACTAGCAAAAAATAGGCATGGGGATATGATGTAGACACATCCATTTAGGTTAAAATTCCTCTTTATGCATGTTCCGAGGCTTAGATTTGCATTCCATATAATAAATATTGCATAGCATGCATCATGCATCATTTAGAGTACTTGTGTATATTTTAGGTTAATTGTGCAATTTTTGTGGTGAGGAGAGGAGATTTATGTTAGAGCCACGATTTGATGATCCGACCATACGGATCTGATCAAGATGACGATCGAAAATCACCTTGATTGGAGTGCCGTAGCTCCATATGTAGTTCCGAGGAAGATCAATGGCCAAGGGACTAGGTGACATAATTCGGAGCTTCAAATGACAAATCCAACCCTGCGGATGGATTCGGGTCGACGATCGCAACCCAACGACGTGAAAATCAACTCAATCCAACCTCTATAGCAGCCCTTACAAAGGAAAGAAGATGGACGACCCAGGTCGCACCACATGGCTCAAACTAGGCCTCCCATGCACACGCACTCACCAATGCATGCGCACAGCAGTGCGAGTGCACGTGATTGCATAGCAGGGTATGCCAATAAATATGCCATCTTATGTTATTTCCTACCATTACCCATGCATCTTAAGTAGCCAGACTTGCATTTGTAAATATTCACTTGCATGCATTTATAAAGAGGAGAAGAGAGTGAGAATAAATGGCCATTCAATCCACTTCAATAATTAATATCTTCATTGTGTGTGTGCATTGCAATTTCACCACTCCCATTTCTATATTCCACCGCTGCTGTGCACGTCTCCTCGCTGCCCTCAAGCCAGTTGCACGAGGAGAGGTGTTCACTCTTTCTATAAAAGAGCATGCACCCTCCCCTGCTAAGGAAGCTAGCCCTCCACCTGCAGACACACCCATCTCCATCCTTAGACAACACACACGACACCACACACACCCACCGACCACTCTCTTCCCCTCTCCCTCTCCATACACAATTCCTCTTCTAACAAGTTGAGAAGAGGCACACTACGTGCAGGAGAAGTTCGTAGTGGTCTCAAGACCCCATTTTGAGCTCCACCATCACCTAGCTCCTTCGTGAGCAGGTTGGCATGGTGGTTTCCATTTTTTGTGTCATTTGCGTACTCGACTTTGTTTTCTGATTTCATTTTTAGTTTCGTTTTTCTTTACCGCCCTCGTCACCATTGTTACAGAGCTTCAAGGTCTGAAGCTCGGCCTGCACCTCCACATGCCTCCGCACACCTCTGTGTGACTATGCATGCTCTACGGCTTCTCCACGTGTCGCACCGCCTCCACTCGGTCACTGCTCCCCTCGCTACACTGTAGCGCACTGTTCATCACAGTCTGCGTGACACTGTAGCCACCGGCAAGTTTCTCACTTAGCCGGTGACTTTGCATTCTCTTCTCACCATTACCGCCTCCACCTGGTCACCCTACACTCGCGCCTTACCGCTCAGCGTGCGCTCTTGTGCGCTGCATGCTACGCCTGTACATCCCTAGCATCCCTCGACATGGAAGTGACCTACGCCCACTCGGCAGATGATGCATGACACCTCCGAACATCTTAACTCACCCTCCCAGTACACAACCCTTGTGTGCTGCAGCTCTACACATAGACTTCATGTACTGCGCATGCGGTGTCCCTCCCCCTTTACACGCAGTGCGGTGCTCCTTTAGCACCTGCACTGCTTGCCTTCCTCCTGCATACACACACACCCTGACACACACATCCACCTACCCTCACACACCTACACGCATACATATATATATACATACTCACACACTCTCACCCTTAAATATCTATATATACATAAATATATACATATATATTTAAATAAAAAGTATATATATATATTCTTATACATATATGTATATTTCTATATGGTTATAGCTACTTATATATATATATATATACATATATACTTATATATCCACATATCAACATTCTCCCATACACACATTCACTTGACATCTACTACCCACATACCCGGGCACTCACCCCTTCACCGCACATCGTATCGCGGGAATATTCGCACCAGTGGCCAATATTTCTTGATACCTACGCAAAGCAAGCACTTCAACCCACACTCACACACACCCGCTCCACACTCCACATGGCACTTAGTCTTGTTGGTTGTGTCTTGCTAGACGTGGACCAACTTGGCACCATGCTACATTCCATCTCCATTTCCTCCTCCACCCTATCTATATAATATATAACTATATATATATATTTTCTATATCTACTATATATATATACATATATATATATTAAGCTAAGTATTTGTTTGCATTTCTTTCTGTGCAATTTATTCTACTTTCATTTGTCTTTTATTTCTTGCTATTAAAAAGACAAAAAAAAAAGTATAAAAGAGAAAAGATAATTCTTGTCTTGAAGGTACTCGATCTTGTGAGTAACAAGATCGATTTTGGAACCCTAAGTTGGCTTCAAGCCAATGACCACTTGGCTCATGGCCAAGGACTTCATCTTTTAGGGTGCGCCTCAAGAACAACATTATCACAAAAAGATCTTAAAAGTAGAAAAACCAAAAACATAATAAACGCAAGGAAGAGATACGTTTTAGGAAAGGCATAGAAACTCCTTAATCTCCTAATCCCTGCCTCCCTGAGACCGACCCTGGGCATAAAAGTGACCAAGATAAAATCAAGTAGGTCGGGTTAGAATTTATTGAAACTGGTGTAGACTCAATTTAGGCTAACTCACTATACTAATTTCAACGATAATATCACCATATTAATATGATCTATTCAAGTTTGCATCATCACGCACGTGTGTAGGTGGCATGCACGCAAGCACAGTGTGCAAGGCAATGGTAGAGGCAACAACAGCAGCGTGTGCGGGCGTGAGGCACGTAGGCGTGTAGCGTGTGTGTGCGCGTGACAAAGGTGCATGGAGCGCGTGACGTTTGTGGTGGATCTTTAGCGATGTTTATGATCGCCACTAAATGTCCTGCATATGAATTTGATTGTTTCCTCAACTATAAAAGGACCCTTACCCCTCCCATTCTTCTTCATCGCTTCCTTTCTTCCTTTCACCACTCCAAGGCTCTAGAACGAGTTTGTCCCAAGTCCAAAATGCTCCTCTAGAGTAGAAAACAAATATTTGTTCCCCCCTCTCATTCCCCTTCGTGAAGCATCCCATGGTCGTCTTCTCACCTCCCTTTGAGAAGAAGATCCTCGCCGCGACGCCATACTTCCCCGCCCTCCATCCTCCGGCTTCATCCTCGTTCGTCCCGCTCCTCACCACCATCCTCCAGGCGACGTCAAAGCAAGTCATCCTCCAAGCAATCGTCGAGGGGGATTTCTCTCACCTATCTCTATCTTTATTACTTTCGTAGTATAGATTTATAGCTTTCCTAGTTGTAATAAACATTTGATTATAAGAATACATGATTGTTTCTCTCTGTCTCTGTCTCTCTCTGTTTATTTTACAAGTAGATTTGCTAAAATTCATTGATCTAATCTCTTGCTTACTAAAAATGCTAAAAATTAGAAAAGACAAAAATGACAAAAAAAAATAAAAGCAAAATGTGGATTTTCAAAACCAAACATTCGCCTCCTCGTGTTTGACCCGAGACTCATTTTTTAAGTTTCGATTATAAATTTTATCTGATGGACGAATTTTCTCGGGAATCAAACTACGACGACAAGTTTTCCAAACTCCAAACCTTTTCGCGACAAATCTCCGCAGTTATCATTTACTCCCACCCACCCACGAACCAATCTGATAGGACCTACACTCTAGGAGAACACTAAGACCCTTACCTTCTTAGGACCTTAACCAAAATGGGTCATCTGAATTCAACGATCTCTCCTACTTGACCTATGAATAGGAAGGGATTTTAGAAAAATGGAAATTAAATGATGATCATAAACTTGGGCAAATCAAGAATGATCAGACCCTACTTTTGACCCCTGATGAAGAATCCAATTGGGAGGATGACTTAGAACCTCAATTATTCAGGAGTAGGACTAAATAGAAAATGGTTCCTTTTGAGGAATTAGACCATGAAAATGATAGAATAGAGGACCCACCCAAGAACCTAAACCCTGGCACGGACTCTAATACACATCCTCAACCATACCCTCCCAACTCTAATTTGAATGCTAAGGAGGAAATCCAAGGGAAACCTTATGACACTCAATTAGTTTTGATCGCCTTCAGCAAGAGTTACATAGACATAATCAAGAATTGATTGAGGGGAAACAAGCCATGATTGATATGTTCTAGCAACTAGATGAAGAGTGCCAAAGAACACTGTTGCAAGCAACCCCTTTTACGGAATTCATGAAGCAAGGCCCCATGGTGATCGATTGGTGATTCCACAGCAATCATAAGTCTTAATTGTCCAGAATTACACTAGGACATTGCCTAAGTTAGGGTAGTTCATGCATGTGTAAGCATTATTTGTATCTTTACTGTTCCTCCTATAGCTATGCATAGCATAATGCTATAATATACTAATTAGGTGCATTATACAAATTACAGGAAATAAGAAGCTCACGACCTGGATCTGAAGCTGGACCAGAAGCCAGAGTTGCAGTAGAGCTAGAGTAGAAGACCAAGAAAAAGATGTAGTAGACAATAATGTAAGGGGCTGAGGAATGCTATTCTATTAAGTAGGAATAAAGCAGTAAACTATGAAGAACTTAGGTCCATCCTAGCCCTAGGACTGCCCAGAAGCTTCCCTATGCCTTAGCCAGCCTTAGATTCAGTCACTGTACCCTAGGAAGCCCTAAAACCCTATTTCCATCTTCTATTTGGATGTCCAGATGAGTTACAGGATGTCCAGAACCCTTATCCACAACCTGCTTACCTAGAACCCACTTCCGCAGCATTTCAAGACATCTAGGCACTTGGTCTGGATGTCCAATTTCTGCAGATAGAACCTTAATTCTTCCCTGTTGCCGTTTGGACATCCAGACAACATGTGTGGATGTCCAACTTTTCATTTTAACACGTCTGACACTATTGTTAGATGTCTGGAACTGCTCTCTAGTTGCTGTTTTTGAATTCATGCTTGGATCTTGAATTCCTAGGTATCTAAACCTAATTCCAACCTCATAGGAACCGAAATTAAGGTACCCTAACCCTAGTGCATCACCTTTAGACCTCCCTAAGGACCTAATTAACTCCTCACTAAACCTAATTGGCTTGGATCTTAGTCAATTCCATTAGCTTATTCAATTGGACTCATTGAGTCCAATTGGGTCCTAATCTTAGCACACACTATCCAATTGGACTCAGTGAGAGTCCAATTGACCAAGACCTACCTTAATTGAGTTGTTTTACTCTCAATTAGGGCTTCACACATCTAGTTAAACTTGTATCAAGTTTAATTGCATTTTACCTTAATGAATTAGGGTTTACAACGTAAATTTGAGACCAACCTTGACCTAAACCCACTAGAACCTAACCTAATCAAGCTAGCAACCTAGGTTTTTACCCACACACACCATCTACAGAAAAATATCTAGCCTAAAATTCTCTAGAACTCTCTACCATGTGTTGTTGCTTTGGTTGCTAAAAATAGCAACCAAGATGCATTCAAATTTTAGATCCACCAAATGTGGAGGTAAAAACCACCGATTCGTCCACTCTCTCACTCTCCCACGAGCTCCCACCATAGGCCTCTCTACAGAGTTCCACACTTCTCTAAAGAGGCTCCCTTGGGTCTACTTAAAGGACCTTTGGGTTGCCATTTGCACCCATCTAGCCTTCCATCTAGTTTTAGCTTCATTCCACCTCCATCTACATGAGCACACCATGGCATCCCCATCACCTCCTTGCTAGGCCTAGATCACATCCAACCACTCTCCAAGGGCCGGCCTAAGCACCATTGGCCACCTCTCCTCCTCTAAACTGAGTAAAAGGCCATCGGAGCAACCTCCGAATGCTCTTCATTCTGTTAGCTAGAAAAGTAGCATAGTTCCTTGTAGATTAATGCTTTATTTCTGCTTAGTAGTGTAGCTCCATATTCTCCACCAATGATGCATGCATAATCCTCCCATAGATTCATGTATGTAGTCGTTTCCTGTTAGCAAGTTTATTGCTTTCAAGCTTTCCTGTATAAGCTTTCCGCAAGCTTCACTCTATAGCCACCTTGATGCAATCAATGAAATAATCTTTTATATATCTCTATGTCTATGTGTGAAAATCACCATGAGCTAATTGCCATATTTCCTTATGATTAAATTTGCATGCGCGAAATTTGTTTTCTCTTATAACTAAGTATGTCCTGCATCAATACGAATTATTGTAAATTGGAATGCATTTTTGAATAAGTAGAGCCAGCTAGATCGAATTCAAATCTGCATTTTCTAAACGCCTTCCAGAGATAAATGGCCAGGACTCATGTCTCGTTACTTTATAAATTATTTTTGACAAGCATTTTCGTTCACTATACTATGATGAGATCTCTATTTTCAAAACACATGCGAGAATTGCCTCCTGTCAAATGGCACCGTTACTGGGGAGGCAACGAAATTGATTTTGATCTTTTGAGCTTTTAGTGACAAATACTCCTTTGCTTGTTTGTTGGGTGTGCAGGAAAGCAGGAAAAATGGGATCTGCACACACATCAGTCACAAAAAAATCATCAGGTGCACATCTCGTCTTAGATTAGGATTTCCCTTTTTCGAACCCTAGGTTGGATTTCCTTCTACCAATTTCATTTGAAAAAAAAGGCCTATTTATTTTTGCTGAAAAAGAAAGTCTAGGTAGTTAGATTAGGTTTCCGTTTGAATCTTAAGTTAGTTTGCTTGAAAAAAAAAGGAAAAAGATTTTTTTTTTTGAAAGAAAGGCTTTTCCATTCAAAAAAAAATTAAAAAGTTAAAAAAAAAGTTGAAAAGAAAAAAATCATTTTGGTGGAAAGTTTCAATTTTGAATTCAAACACCTTTTAAAAGCTTTCCCACCATTCTCTGATTTTCGGCCAGATTTCAAATTCTAGCTTAAAAATTCAATTACTGAAAAATTAATCAGTGAAAATTCTAAAATTTAGGTTGTATCTACATTTTCAAACCATGTTTCAAACAACACCATTCGAGGAAATTCAAAGCATAAATTGTTTGAAAATTTGTGAAGTGCAAGTGGGTCAGGGTGACCTAGATTTGAAAATTTTCAAAATTCAGAAGTCAATTTCGAGTAATCCTCAAATTTGTCTTGGCTAAAAATGGTGGTGTTTGAAAGCTGGTTTCATTGGCTTTAGTTTCCATATTTTTCTCAAATTTTTGAAGATCATTTTATACTATTTCAAAGTAGAAAATCGACTAGGGTTCAAAATTTTAGATCTGACCCCCTGACATTTAAAAATCTGTACAAATTCGATTAAAATAGTAAAAATTATAGAGAAAATATTCTCTGAGAAGATAATTGAAAAAGAAATCTACTTACTAAATTTCAGCTTATTCTGATTCCAATTTTTATCAGAGAATTGCTCTTATCTTCGTGGTCTGCTGAAGAAGAAAAAAAAGAAACCCTAGAATTGCATGAACCCTAGGTTATACCTTTAGGGTTACACTCTAGAGACCATACATTTGGGCTAGACTAGACATAATCAAGACTAAGGTTTAGTTGGTGAGCTTGGTCACCTTGTGGACCAGTCACCATAAACCCTGGCTGAAGAAAAAATAGGTTAAAATAAATTATGAAACACAAAATAAACCCAAATTCGTTGTCGTACTACTAGGTGGTTTCAACCACTCTTGCCAAACTTGGTGACTAATTCTATGGGGTAGTGTCAAACGATCGCGGCTCGGGGTTCAATGGAACCGGAGGTGTGAGTCGAAGGAAGAACCTTCCCGTTAGTCCTCTCGTAACCAAACTTGAGAGGTAGGAATTACTTTCAGTTGGTTGAACGATGAATTTTCTCTTCAGGAATTAGAATTTTAAAAGAGAAATCTGGTCATCTGATCATAAGGACCATCAAATTGATAGGGCCTTAACCTTGTCTGACTAGCTGCACCAACCAAAGGGTTGGTTGGTGCATGCGAGGAAGGAGGTAACTCAGACCTCGATTGGTTGGACCTTGGGAGCCACTCCCAAGGAGGCAAGTCACTTCACCCAGGCCATCTTTCCCCCACCCTCTTCCTCTATCTGCTTAGCTATAATGGCTAACCCTGGATCTGGACCTAATCAGGATCCAAAAGAGTTGGACCCATGAGCTTATCTGAGAGGCTGGTGACTAGTCGACCTTTCGCTTTTAAGTTGTTTGTAGTTTAATGTGGTGGAAAAATCGACTAATCAATTTTTAACAAGAAATAACCACTCGCAGAGGAGCGAGTCGTATCCACAGGGAGGCAATAACGTATTAAAATTTGCGCCACTTAAAAATGTTTGTTCGTAGTCAATTTGGACAAGAACCAAGCCAAGATTGCCGTTAGATTAAGGTTTAAGCAAGAAACAATGCTGAAATGGCAATTATGAGAAACAAGAGGATATTTTCCGCAATGCAGAATCAATAAAATATGATTGAAAAGTGGCAATGGCAGAAAATGTAAACTTTAAATGACGGTTTACTGTAGCAAAACAGGGGAATTTTTCCCCTTTGTCTTGCGCGACGAGGAGCCGATGGCTGGGCGCGGGAAGCTCGGGGGAGGTCCCTTGGACCAAGAGCTTCGAATCGGTGGTGGCGGCGAGTCGCGCGGCGGCCGGAGGTGGCCGGACGAGCTCCGACGAAGGTGCTGCTGGTGGCGGCTGTAGGCAGTTGAGCAGGTGCGGCTGCAGCTGATGAGGGCACACAGGCTGTTGTGCGTGGGCGGAGGGCGCTGCAGGCGGCTGGCGTGTGCGCGCAAGCTGCGGGCGCTTCTGCAAGCGCGGGCGGAGGATGCTGCAGGCGTGTGCAGATGGGCTCTGCAGGCGCAGGCGGAGGCGTGGCGGTGGTCTGCAGGCACGGTTGGTGTGGGCGCGCAAGCTGTAGGCGCTTCTGCAAACGTGGGCGGAGGGTGCTGCAGGTGCGGTTGGAGACGGTGGGCGCTAGTATGCAGGCGTGGTGAAGCATTGGTCTACAGGTGCGTGGAAGCATTGTGGTGGTCTACAGGCGCGTGGAAGATGGTTGCTGTGGTCTGCAGGCGTGGGCGGAGGCGTGGCTGTTGGAGAGTTGAGGCGCGTTTGAGCTGAAGGTTGACGGACGTGGGTGCGCTGAAGGTTCTGCAGGTGCAGGAAGGGGTCTGCAGGCGACTTCAGGCGTGTGCGGTGGAAGTGAGTAGGTAACTTCAGACGTCTGGGAAATTCCCCAGACGTCTAAAGTTACTGAGAGGGTGGCTGAATCAGTAGCTCGGTGATAGTTGTCGGCGATGACGGCGAGGGGGATGCATGCAGAGGTGCTCACGGTGATGTGGCGAGCTCCGGATGGCGGTGTGGCCTGTCACACCACACGCCCTCGGTGATGGAGACTCGTCGCCACAGTAGAGGCCGGCAGTGTGGAGTGGAAGAGAGAGGTTCTCTCTGCACAGTGGTGGGTCGGTGGCGGAGGCCTGCTGAGCTCAGCTGCCTCCCTCCTCCTTTTGTAGTGGCCTGCGCAAGTTTGAAATCAGCCGCCCGACCAGATCCACCACATCCGCTCCCCCTTGAATGGCTTGTTCACTGCAGTAGCTGGGCGTTGGAGCGGCAGCCAGCCATTCTGAATGAAGAAGAATAAAGAAAACAATGTTAAAATATTAGGGTTATTTATGTACAGACCCTCAAGTTCTATGTTAATGAAAATAATGTACCTAATTGGTTATCTAATTAGATGAATGCTATTCTAAGCTAATTCTAAATGCACTTAAGATATGAATGCAATGTATGGATTATGTAATTAGATTAAAACTTTGAATTAATCTATTTACATCCTAATTTATACTAAATAAATGTTAGAATTAACCTAATGTGTAGGCACTTAAATACTTAAATAGCCCACAACTATGGGCTAATCACCTGGGTCATTGAATCAGCTCAACCTTGGGATCAGAAGCCAAGGTGGTGAAGATGACTTTTCACTTGACCTGATCCTTCTTGGGTTATCAAAATGGTTAACCCATATCCTAACCTTGGATATTATCACCCATACCAGCCGGTCCCTCAAAGAACTGCATTTTATAACCTAGGATATGGATTTCATACTCCTGCTTCTTACCCATGGAATATGGGTAGACCTAATTCACCCCCTGGAACCCCTGAAGAACTACCAGTGTATATGTGACCGCATTACAGAATACAGAGAGCCATAGCTAGCGCTAAGCAGAAGGCTGCATTCTATCTAAACAAAATCCAAGCTAGCACTGATTGAAACCAAAGACGAAGCTGGATTCCGTATCAAGTAGCTTTGATGGAGCACCTTCAGGGAACAACAAGTATAACAAGGCTAATTGGACAAAATCAGGAAACTCAAGAACTACTGCTTTTGAGATATCAAGTGGAAAATAGCCTTAAAGACCTCAAAGAATCTAAAATGACTACGCAGGATAGACACACAGGAGATTCTCGGGAGCAGATGCCAGAAGATAATTCAGGGGAAGAAGAATCTAGCTTGGATATGAGACAGGAGCAGGAAATATTTAGAATGGGTTCGTCTAAGAAGTCCATTTATGAAAATGAGGAAAGGACTGATATCTCCAGGACTAAGGTACAATCTGATTATCCTAAATCCTGGGAGATACCTCTTGGGTTAGATAACCCAACCATGATAAGGGAAGTAGATCAATTTGAGGATATGGATCTTGAGGCAAACATTACATGTGACACTACTGATCAGTATAGGCCACTTCCCATTGTAGGTGAACCTGTGCTAGGGCCAACATTTTCTGATCTACACTCTTCCTCTTTCACCTACATCCCTAATGCAGGTGCTAGAGATTATGAGATGACACTTTCTATCCTTGATCCTAACATCCAAAGACTAGAAGTAGCTACGGATGACTTAACAAAGAAATAAATATTCTACCTGAGGCAGGAATTACTAAGGAGCCCAACACATACAAGGGTGAAGCTTTGAGCAAAATGAGCTAGGGACACACCTACCATCCTAGTCAATCTAATGGATGGCTCGACTACGAGCCTGAAAAGTCAGCCTCCGATGAATCAGAGATGAGTATTGATGAGGACGAAGTAATTTCTGACGAGTATTTCAGTCACCTCCCCATAGATCTACTACTTTCATGGATGCCCCCATATGATCTAAAGTTTGTAGTGGGCATGATCTTTGATGTCAATTATCGTTATGAGGATCCCTATGACTTAGATTTTGGTTCTGAGATACATGTTGATCTACTCCCTCAGCAACTTCCTGCAGAATTGTGGGACATGATAAATCATCTAAATCAACATCATGACCCCCCCTCTGATTATCCTATATTTTCCGCCACCACTCCACACTTTCTTATAGCTAGACTTTTTGGAGTAGGGGTGCATAATCAATTAGTTTGCATCTCCAAACCACTGATTCTAGGAGCATACGAGCACATCTTTTCCTTAATCTTGACCGGCTCCTATGATAGACTGATACATTTAATTGAGTTCTCACCCAGCTGGAGGCGTTAACCTCAGCATCAACCTCACATTCTACCATCACCTTATACACACTCACTTTATACATGGCATATTTTTCTTTTAAGCATATTTCCTTTTCGCATATTGCAAACTATTAGGTTGTTTGATGCTGAATGTTAAAATTCAAGAGCAATTCCAGGTGATTTCTACCCATTTACTCCCTGTTGCATTTATTTTCTTTTATATACATGCATGAGGATATGCAAGAACTTAGGCATGAGGGGGCAAATACTACAAAAGTGAAAATTTTTATGCCAACATTTAGGAAAACCTTAGAGCTGCATGTCAAATGTACTTTAGGACCCTAAATAAAAGAACAACCGACTCCACCTCAAATGTATCGGAGCTAAAAATCATCCGCAACAGCCACTTCCTACTCACTCGTTCACCTTTTGTTCTAAATTTAGGGTCAAGCAGAATGTAACCTGAAAGGGAAATTTCATGAAGTACGAATATAGGAGGTTACTTGTTTATAGCATATACATAGTGCATCGATGAATAAGATTATTTTATTGAGAGAATGCATTAGGAATTTTATCCTCCAGTTGATTCCTGTAATCTGGAATCCAGTACAACTTTTCACACACATGTTGAATTTGCATTGGATTTATGGTGAAGGCCGATAAATGTCTTTAGTTTGTCGAGAAGAAGCAGTGCTTCTTTTCCTGAACCCTTGGATAGTTTTTTGTGGGCTAGGCAGATTTTCTTTCAAAAATCCACCAAATAGTGTGAGATGAGAATAGAGTACTGGTGCTCTAAGATTAGTGCAAGGAATCTGGAATCTAAGATAATTTGGTGATGATACTTAGAGATTAGGCATAGTTTTTGCTCTCGGTTCCTGCGAATACATTTTTGTGCAAAATTTTTGATCCACCAAATAAGGCAATTACGCAGAGAGTAGGTTTTCATAAAACTAGGGCTAAGGTAGATGGTTACAACCATTCTTTATGGAATCCTCTGCTGAAGGAGGGTATTGATGTCAAGGTCAGAAATACATCGTCCTATCCATCTCTCCTAGTGATGTGAGTAGGCACTTCCACCAAATAAGCAACCCAATGTCTCTTAAGTACCACCAATCCCTAATAATGCCTCCTCAACAAAGTTCATGAATGCGTGCTAGCTTATGTTGTGTTAAAAAAATTATACATAGTAAAAAAAACGGTAGAAAAAAATAATGAAAAAAAAAGAAAAATTAAAGAAGAAAAAATTAGAAAAAGAAGAAAAAGCAAAGAAAAAGAGTGTGTGAATATTTAGTGTTTATTTTAGTTGCATTGAGGCAATACCACCAAATAAATTTGAGATTCATCAAATAAGGCCTTAACCTATCTTTCTGTGTTTCTGATCGCTTGAATACTGGCTGAGGAATTCTGACTTAGTGTAGGGTTATGGTACTCAATTAAAGTGTTAATGCCAAGTGAAACCACCAAATACGGATCATAGGTGAGAATCTAGAGAGATTGTGAGCTCTAAGAAAAAAAAATATAGAAAGAGTAGGAGAGAAAGAATACAAAGGAACCAGAAAAGTTCAGTCTTTCTTATCTTTCGTTGAGTTGAGTTACTTGATAATCCAAGAATCCAGATTCTAAAGTACTAATTTTTATGTAGCACCAAGTGAGAGTGAACCACCAAATAAACACCCGCATCCCTCAGTCATTCTCTACCTAAGCTTAAAGTCGGGGAGGAATTCAAAGAATATCTTGAATACCCCGAGGGAAGAAGTCCGCCTATCGCAATAAAATTTTTTTTACTAGGGGTCAAGTACAACCTTTAGAGGTGAATCAGGTCTTTCACTCAAATCCGTTGCAAAAGCTACGTAGCTACACTTTCACATTTGTCTGGATTTTAGAGATTAGGATGAAAATAAAAAGGAGAAAAATCTCTAGGCAAACACTTGATAAAATAATCAATCCCATAGGGACCCTTCTATGAATAATTTAGTTTTGAATTTGCTAGGGATTAGCAAGATTTAGGCATGGGAGTATGATTTTGCGGCAATCATAGGTCTTAATTATTCAGAATTAGGCTAGGACTTAGCATAAGTTAGGGTAGTTCGTGCATGCATAAGCATTATATGCATCTTTACTATTCCTCCTATAGCTATGCATAAAATAATGCTATAATATACTAATTAGGTGCAATATAAATTGCAGTAAATAAGGAGCTCAGGAACTGGATCTGAGATTAGATTTGAAGCTGGACATGAAGGCAGAGTTGCAGCAGAGCTGGAGTAAAAGACCAAGAATAAGATGCAGTAGACAATAATGTAAGGGGTCGAGGTATGCTATTCTGTTAAGTACGAATAAAGCAGTAAACTACGAAGAACTTAGGTCCATCCTAGCCCTAGGACAGCCAAGAAGCTTCCCCATGACTTAGCCACCCTTAGATTAGGTCACTGTACCCTAGGAAGCCCTAAAACCCTATTTCTAGCCTCTATCTGGATGTCCAGATGAGTTACAGGATGTTTAGAACCCTTAGCCACAACCCGCACACCTAAAACCCACTTCTGTAGCATTTTAAGATGTCCAGACACTTGGTTTGGACATCCACTTTCTGCAGACAGAACCTTAATTCTTACCTGCCTCTGTTTGGACATCCAGACAAAAAGTATGGATGTCTAACTTTTCATTTTAAGATGTTTGACACTATTGTCAGATGTCTGGAACTACTCTCTAGTTCTTATTTTTGAATTCAAGCTTGGATCTTGAATTCCTAGGTCCCTAAACCTAATTCCAACCCCATAGGAACCTAAATTAAGGTGCCCTAACCCCAGTACATCACCTCTAGACCTCCCTAAGGACCTAATTAACTCCTCACTAAACCTAATTGACTTGGATCTTAGTAAATTCCATCAGCCTATTCAATTGGACTCATTGTGCGCCATTGAGCCTTGATCTCAGCACACACTGTCCAGTTGGACATAGTGAGAGTCCAATTGACCTAGACCTACCTTAATTGAGTTGTTTTTCTCCCAATTAGGGTTTCCCACATCCGATTAAACTTGTATCAAGTTTAATTGCATTTTACCTTAATGAATTAGGGTTTACAACCCTAATTTGAGACCTACCTTGACCTAAACTCATTACCACCTACGTTTCGACCCACACACCCACACACACCATCTACATGAAAATACCTAGCCTAGAATTATCTAGAACTCTCTACCATGTGTTGTTGCCTTGCTTGCTAAAAATAGGAAACAAGATGCAATCAATTTTTAGATTCACCGAATGTAGGTCTAAAAACCACCCATCCATCCTCTCTGTCACTCTCCCACGAGCTCCCACCATAGGCCTCTCTAGAGAGTTCCACACATTTTTAGAAAAGCTCCCTTAGGTCAACATAAAGGACCTTTGGGTTGCCATTTGCACCCATCTAGCCTTCCATCTAGCTTTAGCTTCATTCCACCTCCATTACTCCACCTCCATCTCAATGAGCACACCATGGCATCCCCATCACCTCCATGCCAAGCCTAGATCACCTCCAACCTCTCTCCAAGGGCTAGCCTAAGCACCATTGGCTGCCCCTCCTCCTCTCAACCATGTAAAAGGCCATCAGAGCTACCTCCGAATGCCCTTCATTCTGTTAGCTAGATAAGTAGCGTAGTTCTTCGTAGATTAATGCCTTACGACTGCTTAGTAGTGTAGTTCCATACTCTCCACTAATGTTGCATGCATAATCTCCCCATAGATTCATGTATGTAGCCATTTTCTATTAGCTAGTTTATTTCTTTCAAGTTTTCTTATACAATCTTTCCGCAAGCTTCACTCTGTAGCCACCATGATGCAATCAATGAAATCATCTTTTATATATCTCTATATCTATGTGTGAAAATCACCATGAGCTGATTGCCATATTTCTTTGTGATTAAAGTTGCATGTGCAAAATTTGTATTCTCTTACAACTAAGCATGTACTGCATCAATATGAATTATTGTAAACTGGCATGCACTTGTGAATAAGTATAGCGAGCTATATCGAATTCAAATATGCATTTTATAAACACACTCCAGAGACGAATGACCGGGACTCAAGTCTCGTTATTTTATAAATTATTTTTGATGAGCATTTTCGCAACTATACTACGATGAGATCTCTGGTTTCAAAACACGTGCGAGAACTGCCTCCTATCAATTGGACTACACGTATTTACCTAAAATTGGTTCAGCCCGCCATTGATACTCCCCTAGTGTTGGACAACTCAATAGAAAATGTCATTAACGATTCCTTGGAACATGATTTGGAGAGAGTTGTGGATAAACATCTGGAGGAAACTGAGAATTTGGGGGATGATGTCTTTGAATCCAAATCTAATCTTCCCATGGAAAGTGATTTGGTGGAAGTGACATCCAAAATTGAAGATAAGGAGTGGGATTACAATTCTGAAATAATTGATTTTGAATTATTTGAAACTCCAATCACAAGTTTTGAGGAGGGCCAAGGGAAAGAATTTGAGCTAGTGGTTGAAATTAGCCCTACCACTAATGCAACCTCGAAAATTGAGTCAGATATGAAAGAGGTTGAAGACAATATTCTATGGGTCAAGGAATTGGAGGGAATAAGCAATGAAACCCTAGTTGAAGAACGGATGGATTTTTTCTTTGGAGAGAGACCACATGCTTGATCTTAGGGCTCATTGTCAAACTCTTGATTTTGTTACATGCCTTATCAAAATTGAAATCCTACAACCCAAATTCACTGAAATCGATATAACTTTGAGGGATTACAACTTTAAAGGGACACAAGCTGATTACAATGCCTACATCTTTAGTGTTCGACATTTTAGATTCAAGTTGCACTCATTTAAATTAACTTCTCTGCATGCCCGCAGATTAAGAGAGGAGCAGACACGGGCATGCATGATACACCAGTTGTAGAGTTCCCATCCCTTAGGGATGGGACAACACCATAATCTAGTCTGCATCCATGGACTTCTAACTCTGGGTTTAGCCGATTATGTCTTCCCTTTCTTGAACCAGACCATTCAAGTGATCTTTCCCTTATTGTTTGTGTACTATGCACAGTTGAAGGCACTAAACTCAGAGTTTCCTGGGAGGCAACCCAAAGGATTCAAGCTGATCGGATTAACTATTGACACTCAGGTGATTTCTTTCCTTACTCCTTTGAATACATTTATTTTTCAATGAGCACACTATCCAACTTAAGAATGAGGGGGTGCAAGTTGTATGTTTTGAGTACATATTGTCAGCTTTAATTATTTAAAAAAAAGAATGAAACAAATGGAAGAGAAAACTTAGGTATTAGGAGTTTGTCAACATCAGGAAATGATACGTTAGGGACCTAAATGCTTAGACTCTTCAAGTCTTCGGACTTAATCAGTCTAGGTGTCCACTAAAATGTGGACTTGGTCACGAGTCCTCTCCAAGTAATTTTATTGTAACTTGGTCAATAAAGTAGGGTGATAAATATATGACTTATCAACCAGCCCTCAGATTTAAGGGAACTTTTAGTCTAAGCATCTACACACATTTTACACTGACTCACTCATCGACGATTCTAATGGAAATTAGGTAGCTAAGGAACCTTCTAGGGTGGTATGGCTGGGAAGTCGTCGTGGGTAACAGCCTATTGGTTGATTGCCTAGAGCCCAGTCACAGGCCCACTCTCTTTTACTACTACCTTTAGGTAAATCTTAGTTCAGGAAAGCCACCTACTTAAAAAAATAAGAAATAGAAAATAAAAAAGGAGAAAAGAAAAAAAGAAATAAGCCACACTTCACTGCACAAGTATGGCTGGCAAGTTATCGTGGGTAACAGCCCATTGGTCGGTTGTCTAGATCCCTGCTCGTAAACTGCACAAGAATTCCAAAACACATTAGGACGAAGTGAGGAAGTAGCATAATCTGGGAAGATATACACTGGGTTCGCCCTTGTGTTGTCCTTACAAAAATAAAAAGTAGGGAGAAAGCTACCGGTCGGATAGATATACCTTAAGGCAACATTTTCTCTTTTAGGTCACCTAGGGGCATAGAAACCTGAAGTCCGTTTTAATTGCCATTGAGTGAGTCTATCACTTTCACAATAAGATACTTAGTACTTAAAGTCCTTTTCAAGTCTTGGGTGGGTTGGGTAGCCGTAAAAAGTTACCTCGAAATCATCAACTCCAAAAATCCAAAAAAAAAATAGAAAAGATAAAAATGAAAAAATATGGAGTTACTTCTATATAGAATAAGGCAAGGAATAGGGCAGTCTGCATTTTGGCAGGAAACCTAAGCACTGTTGAGTCTCTGCGAGTTTGGTTGTTAGTAGAAGTTTCCTCATGTTGACAATCAACTTCAACCTAGGTGACCAATTCCTAATTTCAGTTGTAAATAGCATTTAGGTTGCCCTAGCAAGGGGTGGGCCTGCGGGTATGATGACTCTACAATTATTAGTGTTAACATTATCAATTAAAGTCAATTTTGAGGGCACATGTGCATTAATGTCATATTATAGTGGGTTTAGGGGCTTTGCATGCATTCTACAGGACTTTATGTTAAGATTGCTTAAAATCAATGTTTAATGACCTTTTGTACAAGTCCATATTGAAACATGTCTCAGATGAGCAATCAGATTGCACGGATGGATCCAGATCCACGAATGGAGTCCAACAGACTCAAAAATCACCTCGATCCGACCTCCGTAGCTCCCACAACAAGTCCGAGTATGATCAATGGCTAGGGGGCAATGCAACATCCTTACAAGGTTTCGATTGAAAAATCCAATTATACGAATGGATTTAGAGTTATAATTGCAGTCTGGCAATGTGGAAATCATCTTGATCCGAGCATCTTGGCATCCTCTACAACAAAAAGAAGATGGATGACCCAGATGGTGCCATGTGGTGCCATCTTGATAGCTCAATATCAAGCAGCAGACCCACCACCGGCTCCTCTTCATCTGCATCATCAATTCTCAGCTGTTGGATCTTGATCCAAGGCCATCCGTGCCATGCTTCAGAAGTTCCTCCTAGCAACAACTTTATGGTTGTGGCTCATCGGTAGATGAGAGCATACCCAAAGGAGGGGCACAGGTTCGAGCCTTGCCACCCCCAAATCTCTCAATTGAAGTGGTGAGCACAGCATAGTGTGAGTGAGCATATGCGTAGTAGCGCATGTGCACGGAGCGGTTCGAGTTAACACAGTGCCAGCGCATGTGCACGGTATGACGTGCGCGAAACGGTGTGAGGTGCGTAGGCTAGTTGGAGCGTGAGTTGGACTTCAGTGACATTTGAGGTGGACTTTTAGCGACGCCTTTGATGTCACTGTTGACCCAAAGATGATTTTGGCCCTTTTCCTCCATTATAAAAGGGCCCATCCTCCTCCACTTTAGGCATCTTCTACCTAAGAGTTCCCACCACCTTCTAGAGCTGAGAGCAAGTCCTTGGAATTGTTGAGTTGCCGATGGAAATCCCTCCACCACCATGGCTACCTCGCCTCCTCCTTTAGTTGCTAATTTCTTTAGTGTTTATCTTGATTAAGAATTCCTCTAGTTTCTATTGTTAGACATTTGTACTTATAAAATAGAATTTGTTATCTTGTCTTAGATTCTATTATTCTATGTTTTAAGTAACAATAGTAGTCTACCTTCATTTAGCAATCAATGGATTTCTATCTCTCGCCCTCTCTCTATTCCTTTTGCAAGCAAACAGATCAATGTAATTGGTGACATTAAAGCAAGTATTTGATTTGATTTCATGACTCCCTATGTTTGACACACGTACTCACGTATAATTATTCTTATTAATATTGATGTTGTAAAACATGCTACAATGAATGATTTAACCTAATGGATCTTCCCGACGTCAGACCAGAATGCAGATATTCTTGGAATCAATGGATTATGAAGTCTAGGACGTGATAGCTTCAAAATACACAAGCCTAGAAAAGAAGGAAGGTGTTGAGATTGCTGCAAACAAAAAGAAGATTGCCATACACAATGCCAAAGCTGTCAATGCTATCTTCTGTGGTCTATCCAAGGATGAGTTGAATCAAGTCTCAGCATGCAAAATAACATACAAAATATGGAATACTCTTGAAGTTACTCATGAAGGAACTTCCGAAGTCAAGGAAACTTGGATCAGCCTCCTTACCAAGAAATATGATCTCGTTCGTATGAAGAAAGGAGAAACCATGAAGGAGATGTACACCGGATTCACCGATATCGTCACCTCCTTAAGAAATCAAGATCAGAAGATCATAAATAAGGCATTGGTTCGAAATACTCTCCGATCTCTGACTAGTGATTGGGAAACCAAGACAACATCTATTAAGGAATCTAAGGATCTTTCTGTGCTAAAGTTGGATGATCTTATAGGTAGTTTAATGGCCTATGTGGTTTAGCTCGAGCTCATGAAAGAACATGAAGGAGAACGCAAGAAGAACAAAGACCTAGCCTTGAAAGCTGATACTAACTCTGAAGAATCAGAAAATGAAGATGAGGATGACATAGCATTACTCTCCAAAAAGTTCAAAAGATTATTAAAGAACAAGAAGACCTGGAAGAAGAAAAAGGAAGAACCACAAGAAAACCAGGTTAGTTGCTACAATTGCAAGAAGAAAGGGCACATGAGAAAAGAATGCCCACAAGTTAGAAAAGAAGTCGAAAAGAGAAAGGTTAGAAAACCTTTCAAGCATGATGCAAAGAAGAAGGCTCGAGAAGTAACTTAGGATGATAGCGATACAAGCTCAGAAAAAGAGAGCGAAGACACTTCAAGTGAAGATGCACTCTGTAGTCTTATGGCGATCGAAGACAAGGTACCTTCTTTTTCTTTTGATGAATTATTAAAGGCATTTTATGAGCTGCATGATTTAGCTAAAGCATTTAATGTAGCTAATAAGAAATTAACTAAAGACCTAGATGAAGAAATTAACCTAAGAAAAAGTGCTGAATCTCTAAATCAACAATTTTCTCAAGAGATCACCTCTCTTAAGGCTCATATTGACCCATATCAGATAGAGTTAGGAAAATTAAAACAAAAGTTTGTTGCTCTTGTAAATGACCTAGCTAAGTTCACCAAATGAAAAGCAAATCTAGAAAGGCTATTAGGCACAACAACCTAAACCACTACAAAATTTAGGTTAGGATATATTCCTAATAATGATCATGAGGCATCAACTTTGCAATCTAACACACAAACTCCCTCTAGTCCTAAGGCTAAGAATAGGTCCACACCCAAATAAACACCTGCTAACAAAATTGGACTCATACGAAAATGGATACCAAAGAGATATGCAATCTTGTTTTGTAGGAAACTCTCAAGGGTTAATTAAGTATTCAGACTGGATTTATCATCAAAAGATGGACACCTTGTAGCTGTAAGGAGAAATACTAGACCTCATAGATGTAAACCAGTGACAGGTCTAAGTAAAAGGAAGATGGGTTATGGACAACAGATGTTCGAAGCACATGACAGGAGAAGAAGACTTATTCCTCAACCTCAACTGCAAGGAAGGTGGTTCAGTCACCTTTGGTAACAACCATAAGGGCCATATTACTGGTATTGGCCAAATTGGCAACTCCAAAACTTCCTTTGATAATGTTCATCTTGTTAGTGGCCAAAAACATAACTTGCTTAGTGTAAGTTAGATATGTGATAATGACTATAAAGTTTCTTTCACTTCAAAATGTTTAAAAATTAGGGATAAAGATTCAAAGGAAATCCTTTTGATCGGAGATAGATCAAAACACATCTACACTATTGACTCAAATGGTGAGTCAATATTGTGGCATAGTCAACTCAGTCATGTTCACATGAGATATATAAACAAGCTTGTGAAACATGGCTTAATACGAGGATTGTATAAGATTTCCTTCAAAAAGAAAAATCTTTGTTTATCATGTGAACTATGAAAACTTCATAAAACTTCTTTCAAACCGAAGAACATGGTTAGTACTTCCAAGTCACTCGAGTTGATCCACTTAGATCTTTTCGGACCAACCAAGTTTGAAAGTCTAAATGGGCACAAATATTATCATCATAATTGATATCTTCTCCAGATTTACTTAATCATTATTTTTAAGATCTAAAGATTCTACTTTCGAGGAATTTAAAAAATTAGTCAAAGGAATTCAAACCAAATTTGGCCTACCCATCACTAGGATAAGGAGTGACACGAAGGAGAATTTTAAAATAAAAAATTCATAGAATTTTGCTCTACTTTCGAGATAAAATAAGAATTTGCATTTCCTCGAGCAGCTACTCAAAATGGTATTGTAGAAAGGAAGAATAGAACCCTACAAGAGTGTGTCTGCACTATACTGTGTAGGACAAAGCTACCACAGTATTTGTGGGCTGAGGTTGTAAACATTTCTTGTTATATCCAAAATATAGCCTCAATTAGACATATTATTGAGAAATCACCCTTTGAACTTTACTTTGATAGGACTACTAAGATCTCTTACTTTAAAGTATTTTGTTGCAAGTGTTTCATAATGAATACAAAGGAGAACCTAGATAGGTTTGATGCAAAAAGTGAGGAAGGAATCTTTCTGGGATACTCCTCTAGAAGTAAAGTCTATAGAGTCTTCAATAAGAAGAAATTGGTAGTTGAGGAGACTCTGCATGTGTCTTTTGATGAATTAGATCAGTTAGATAATGCATCAACCAAAGATGATGATCAACCTCTAGACGGTCCCTCAAATTTACCTGAAGATGCCATCACTAGTGGACTTCCTAAAGAATTAACCTACACCAAAGACCATCCCAAAGACTTAGTGATTGGTGAAATCTCAAAGGGAATTCAAATTAGATCATCCTTTAATAACCTTAAGTTTGTATCCCAACTTGAACCAAAATTTGTGAAAGAAGCATTCACTAATGATTGTTGGATTGTAGCTATGCAAGAATAGTTGAATCAATTCAAAAGAAATGATGTTTGGAAATTAGTTCCTAAGCCAGAATCTCAATCGATTATTGGAATAAAATGAGCTTTTTGAAATAAGCTTGATGAATTAGGAAATATTATAAGAAGCAAACCTAGACTTGTGGATCAAGGCTATAATCAGGAGAAAGGATTTGACTTTGACGAAACTTATGCTTTCTTAGCTAGACTTGAATCCATTAGAACGTTACTAGCTTTCGCCGCTCATATGTGATTTAAACTATTACAAATGGATGTCAAAATCTCATTTCTAAATGCGTTTCTAAAAGAAGAAGTCTATGTGAAGCAACCTCCTAGCTTTGAAAGTATTAGTAAACCTGATCATGTTTTCAAACTTAATATAGGTTTATATGGATTTAAACAAGCTCCTCAAGTTTGGTATGATAGGTTAAGATACTTAATAGAAAACGATTTCAAAATTGGCTTAACTAATCCAACTTTTTTTACTAAAGGGAAAGATAATCAACTAATCTTAATTCAAAATTATGTTGATGACATAATATTTGGTGCTACTAATGATCCTCTATGCTAAGAGTTTGCGAAAGTCATGTAGGATCAATTCTAGATGAGCCTGATTGGAGAATTAAAGTTCTTCCAAGGGTTGTAGATTGATGAGCTAGAAGATGGAATCTTTATCTCACAAATGAAATACACAAAAGAAATTCTGAAGAAATTCGAAATGGACAAAATGAAAGGAAGACACACCAATGGCTACCACGACTCAACTCAAGGAAGATGAGTCAGGTAAGTGTGTAGATCAAAAATTATATAGAAGCAAGATAGGATCCTTGCTTTACTTGATTGCTAGTAGACCAAACATATTTTTTAATACCTATCTGTGTGCTAGATTTCAAGTAGATCCTAAAGAATCTCACGTAAATGCCTTAAAAAGCATTTAGGAACCTACTTAACATTGTTGATCTTTGTTTGTTCTATCCAAAATTAGCCACACTTGACTTACTTTCCTATGGTGATGCTGATTATGCAGGAAGTCAGACTGATCTTAAGAGTACTAGTGGAACGTGTCAATTTCTCAAAAATTCCCTAGTATCTTGTGTCAAAAAGAAACAAAATAGTGTTTCCTTGCTCACAACTGATGCTGAGTACATTGTTGCCTCTTAGGATGTTCATAGATCTTGTGGATGAAACAAACACTTAAAGATTTTGGACTAAACTTTCAAAACACTAGGATTCTTTGTGATAATACTAGTGCAATAAACTTGTCCAATGACCCCATTGAAGACTCTAGGACAAAACATATAGATATTAGACACCACTTCCTTAGAGATTATTCCCTAAAGAAGGAAATAGTCTTAGAATTCATTCAAACAGAGAAACAATTAGCTGATATATTCACAAAACCTTTAGCAGAAGAAAGATTTATATTGATAGGAAGAGACATAGGCTTAGCAAGACATGTTGAAATTTGATTGTTTATTGTTTTGTCATGGTAGCCATCAGTCGATCAAACAAATTGTGTTGATCGATCAATTGTTGGTCAATCAAATGTTTATTCTAATCGATCAATCCTTGAATCTTTTGGGTGGGAAATTTCCCTTAAAATTTTTAACTTTTGATTGATCAAATGTTGGTTTTGATCGATCAAGTTTTGGGTGAGAATTTTCCCTCCACTGGAAATTCAATTTTCATCGATCAATCTCTCTTTCTAATTGACCAAAATTGAATTTGGTTGACAAATCTGTGCTTTTGATTGGCCAAATCTAGGCAGACTTGATCATGTTGAGATTTTGTTTGGTGATTCTAATCACTTGATTTGATCACTAATTACAATCAATCTTTGATTTCAATCTCTAATCACTTACTACCTTATTTTCTTTATCTATTCGTCATAAGAAAAACCTTTTACCATCACTTTTCACTACCACAAAAGCTCTCTTCATCAACCAAACCACCAACACAACCAACCAAAGGCCCCACTCGAAGTGGTCCCCTCTCCAACACCATCACCAACCAAAACGTTGCCACCTTCTTCGACCACGCCTTGGTTGACCACCCACTAGCATCCTCTTCTCTTTGGAGAACCACCTCACTGCCTCCTTGTCCTCTGATAGTCCCACCTTCTCCGGTAACCGCTTCAACGTCCGACGACCACCATCGATCGTTTGATCTCCTCCTCCTCCTCGCTATAGACCATATCGATCTTCATCGATACTTGGTATATCCTATTTTTCTACTTATTTTCTATCAGACTTGTTACTTTGATTTTTTTTTATGTGTTTTTCTTGTGTTTTTCATGTTTTTTCAGCCACTGTTCTTCATGTTCATTGTTCTTCATCATTCTTCATTCGTTATTCTAGTTTGATTCGTTCATATGTTATCCTTTTCAGTTCTGTCGATTTTTTATCGATCAAAATCTTGACGTTGACTGACCAAAAATATTATGTTTGATGTAAACACAATTACAATACTTAAGATGTCTATTTATGCATGTTCTTAAGCATAGGATTGCATTGCATGATATAAATATCTCATAACATGCATCATCTTGCATTTAGAGTAGTTTGAATAAAATGGAGGTTAATTGTCTCCTTTTATGTGCTTGGATAGGGAAAACATTTTATTGGGGCCTCAGATAGAAGATCGAACCGTACAGATGTGATCAGGGCGACTATTGGAGTTCAACGACTCCAAGATCGCCCTAATCAGGCATTTGTAGCATCTGATAGTGACCAGGGAACCCTAGAAGATCAAGGGCTAAGATGGTGTAAATCCTCACTTCAAACAACAAATCTGACCACACGAATGGATTTAGATCGACGATCGTAGCCTAACGACGCAAAAATCGAGTCAATCCGACACCCGTGGCACCATCTACAACATCCAGAAGATGGACGGCCAAGATGGTGCCACATGGCACCATCTCAGCCATCCAACCGACCCCCAGCACTGCCACACCTTCTCATCTTCAATCAGAGTGCCGCTTCTCTGCCGTTGGATCAAGATTCAATGGCTGTGGATGCGGCGCCTTGAAGACATCCGTGCGACCATTTGGCTGATGCAGCATAGCGGTCCAGCGCCATATCGCGAGGCGCTGGCACGAGTTCGAGTCACAGCAAGCGGGATTTGGAGTAGGGGCGCACCTTCAATCGACCGTTAGATTGCGATCCAATGGCCACCCGCGCTCGATAGCACCGACATGCTATCGCACGCCCACGCCTCACATGGCATTGCATGCGGGCGGGCGCGCATTGAGGAGAGGGGAAGGTCATCTTAAGCCGTCTGATCTCGTGATCGGACGGCTGAGATTTAGCGAACGAACACAAGTGTTAAGTGCGCGTGAAAGCCAGTAGCCGCCAGGGCAACGCCCACTACACCCACGATGGGGCGCGTGAAAGCCAGAATGCCAGTTTTATCCGTCACTAAAGACCCCTTATTTCATGTTTTAAAGATGTAATGGAAAATTTGCCCCCACTCCTTGCTACTATAAAAGGACACACCCTCCACACGAAGTTCTCATCCCTTCCTTCTCTTCTCTACCTCTCCAAAGCTCAAGAGAAGCTTGTCCCACACCTGGGATGCTCCTCTCGAGATAAAGTCCAAAATTTCGTCCTTGTTCGGAAGTGGATCCCATGACGACGATGACGTGCTGCCCTATTCTCGTTCCTCTGCTTCGTCCTCCTTCATCTTACTCCGTCCTCCTTCATCCAGGCATCGTCCCATCCGGCTCATCCTCCAAGCGATCGTCAAGGAGGATAACTTCTCTCTCCCTTTCTTCTTTATAGCTTTCTAGTGTAGAATTTTTCTAATTTCTAGTGTAGCTGATTTCCCACTTTCTAGTGTAATTCTTATTTGGTTTTATTGTATAAACATTTTGAAATATTGAATGCATGTTTTCCCTCTCTCTCTTCCTTTTAGTTTGATTGTTGTAATAGCTTCATTGTAATTACATCACCTCGCTTTTCAAGAAAAATTCTAAAAAAAAATATAATTGCGAACAAAGATCGACGTAGCCTCCCTGTGTTCTATCCGAAATTTCAATTTTGGTATAAATTTTATTTGTTGAACACGAATTCTTCGCTTTCAAGCTACAACGACAAGGTTTTAAAACCAAACACGTTAGCATAGCAATTCGTACGTCCAACATTTTGGCGCCGTTGCTGGGGAGGCAACGATTTCCGATCTTCTTTTCGCATTTCTTGCACTTTATTGTTTTCTAATTTGCTTTCTCTTATGTCTATTGCTTTGCGAAGACCTCCATCAGGGAATCATCAAGCGGTAGATTGGAGTAAAGTGCAGTTGAAGACAACTATAAGTGCTCCCCATTCATCCCCCTCCATAGATTTCATTTGCCACAATAAATCCAAATTTCAATTAACATAGGTGTTTGCATAAATCGTAGGAATAGTTTGGTTGTTTGGATTCTCACTCACATTCATTCCACCCTCATTTATAAAAAAACAACAAAAAGATAATCTTGTGGGGTAACTTTCAACAAACACACAACATACACCCACATTCAAGGCACTTAATCAAATTGATTTGTTTCTACTCAACTGGGTACTAATTTGTGGAATCGGTACACACAAAGCAACACATAAAAGAGTAGAAATCATTCTAGGTTAACTATCTTTGAGTGCCTAACTTAGTGGTGCATTTGTGGCCAATTGTTTGAGTTGTTTGGGCTGCGCCACTCTATTTAAAATCAACTCATCAAGTAGCTCCTCCTTAGAGTTTTCAATCTAGGTCTATTTCAGGCACTCCACTTTCTGGTTTTAAAGGAAAACAATCTTCACCCTTGTTTTACAACTTGGTTTTCCTAGAAACTTGATTGCAATCCACCTAATTTGAAACCCTAAAAGCTACTTAAGCAAGATTTGAACATTAAAATCCATGCATCATAAATAATCTTGCTTGAAAATCCTAGTTGTGCATGCACTTACACAAATCTTAATCAATCATTAAGGGCACAACCCATTTTAAGGGCCATCACATTCCATAAGCACCACAATCCCTGGCCTTAATAAAATTAAGTAGACATTGGCCTTAAGGTTTGATTCACTCTTCAGGGCCTAGTCTGAGATTATTTTTGATTAACCTACTTGTACTGATTAATTTGATGTCTAGCTAGAGGAGTAGCATCAAACGACCGTGGCTGGGGGGTGCACTAGGAATCGGAGGCAAAATCCAAAGGAAGAACCTTCTCCCCAGACCCCGCTTCTAACTGGTTGGATTAAACAGACGCAAGTAGAGTAAATCATTTACAGTCTTAAGGCAGGTTTTGGGAGTCAGTAGATCCTTAGGCTACCCCACTTAAGGACAGCCTTGTTTTGTTGTGTTGCAGGGCCCCTATCCCCAGTCCTTCTGACCTTCTCCTAGTTTATGCTGGGTAGACTGTCATTGAATCCCTGATTAGAAGGACCATTAGAACATTCTAGGAGGTGCAAGTTGGATTTTGGTCAAATTGATCCCATGGTGGACCAATAGCCTCCTCTGCTTCGAAATACGCAGGAAGAATTTCGAAGGTAGCTGCAACAAATGTAGAGAATGCAGGAATTGTTCTAGAGAATGCAGGGTGCTCAGCCCTTGAAGGATATTTATGATCCTTCAAATTACGGGGAACGTCCCAGCATCCAGATTCCAGCCGGTGCCATAGAAATCAAGTCCGAGGTGTTAAGCCTGATTAAACATTATCATGGGCTTAGCTCCGAAGATCCATTTCAGCACTTGGAGGACTTGACCACTTTGGTCCAGACCACCAAGGCACGAAACGTAAACGAAGAGAAAATGATCTTGAGGCTCTTCCCCCACTCTCTTTCAGATAAGGCCGTGCATTGGTATAGGACAATAGGAAGTCCAATTACAACTTGGAATGAGTTGAAATCGGCCTTTCTGAAGAAATTCTTCCTAGTCGGATGTACCAATGCTTTGAGACGAGCAATCACTACCTCTACCCAGCAGCTGGGGGAGCAGTTTCATGTGTCCTAGGAGCGATTCCAGGACTTATTGTGGAGGTGTCCACACCACGAGGTGTTGAAATGGCAACTCGTGCAGATCTTCTATCATGGGTTGATTGAGCAACTCAGAAATCATGTGGATGCTTCTTGCGGAGGCAATTTCCTCAATAAAGATGCAGATTGTGCACATGATTTATTTGAGGAAATGAGTGAGAATTCAATCAATCATGTCTCCATGGATACATTTAACCGGTCCCAGCAGCCCGGATCAAATGTCAATGAAGTCCATGACTCTCATTCATTTGATATGGAATTGATTTGCACCAAACTTGATAAGGTACACTTGCTTACTAAAAGAATGGAAGAGTGGATGGTTGGCAATTCTATGAATAACCCTTGATCCACTCAATCCCAAAATTTGGGATTTCATTCCTCACGAGCTCCTTCTAGATTGGAGTTCGTGAATTAACTCGATGCAGCTCAACCTGTGAGTCAGCATTTTTCGAAACCCCACGGGTTCCAAACTGGGGCCTTTGATCCCAATTTTTCTGATCCTTCCATTTCTTTCTCTCCATCCTCACCCTATGAGGATGTCTGTGCTGTACAAGAGAATGTTAGATCCAACCCCTACTCGAATGCCTATAATCCAGGTTGGAGAAACCACCCTAACTTCTCTTGGAAAAATCTGGGGCAACAGACCCAATTCCGACCCGGAAACTATGCTCCGCAATGACCAATGGGTCAGGGTCAAGTATATACTCAGTTGCCTCCGAATCAGGTCAATCAGCTAGCTTGGAATGCCCGTCAACCCGCAGGGTAGGTTGATTTGAACCGTCAAATGGTAGAGATGCAAGGATCCATGCTCCAGCTCATGCAGCAAATGAAAAACTCACTGGACAACTTGCAGTCCAGGCTCATTGCTAACTCTCGTCAACCTGGATCTCTACCATCCCAACCTGTACCAACCCACGAAATATTATGAATTCGGGCAACCAAGCCCATGGGTACAGAAATTAGAGGGACCCACACATACATGCTCAGGTGGTTGAGCATGGTTCCTCATCCTCTTCTTCTTCTGCATATCAACAATTCATGGTTAATTAAGCCCCTCCAATCTTTCCTAACCCTCTGCAAGACCCAAATTCTTATGCATCTGCAAATTCTGTCACTTTCAGGAGTGGTAAGCAGACTCAGGATCCACAACTAAAATATTTTGATCTTTTGAATCCTGAAGAACCTGAGGAGAGAGAGGAGAATTCTAGTGGAGAAATCAAGGCTCAGGAACCTGATTCCAAAGATCTGACTCATGTTCCTTTTCCTGAATCCTTAACCAAATCAAAGAAGAAGTCTGTTGATAGCAATGAGGAGCTTCTGAATCTATTTAAGAATGTTGAGATCAATATCCTGCTCCTTGATGCTATCAAGCACATACCGGCTTACGCAAGATTTTTAAAGGAATTATGTACACAAAAGCATAAGTCGAAAGAATCTGTTCCGAGGAAGGTGGTACTCTTTGAGTAGGCTAATTCTATTATCCTGCATTACCTCCCTCAGAAAAAGAGAGATTCTGGTGCTCCATTGATTTCTTGCTTTATCGGAGATTACACATTTGATAGAGCACTTTCGGATTTGGGTGCATCCATCAACCTAATTCCGACTTCTATTTACGAGAAGTTTGGGTGAGGTGAACTTCGGCCAACTTCAGTAATGCTACAATTAGCGGACCGCTCGGTCACAAACCCGCAAGGCGTTATTGAAGATGTTATAGTTAAGGTCAAAGATTTCTATTTTCCTGTAGATTTCCTTGTCCTTGACATGGATGTACCAGATAATCTGAGGAACACACCCATCATTCTAGGATATTCGTTCCTGGCTATCGCAAAGGCCAACATTGATTGTGAAAGTGGTAGCATGGAAATCGCCTTTGGGACCAACGAATGAAATTTGATATTTTTAAGGTGATCAACAAATTTGAGGATTATGGATTTATTGAGGAACTAGATGAGGATAATGTAAACATTGAAACTTGTTTGATGGTTTCTTCAATTGAAAGTTCCTCTTTGGATGATGGATTTGACTCGCAACCCTCTATGGCTGACCTGACATCTTCGAAAGAGCTTATTGATTTTGTTCACTCACAACCTCTTCCTCTTGTTGAATCTTTAGCATCTACCCTACCATCAATCATGAACCCGCCCCAGCTTGAATTGAAACCATTGCCTGAGAATTTGAAATATCAATTTTTAAGACCTTAGAAGACGCTCCCTGTGATTATCAGTGCTAAATTGACAAAGGAGCAAGAGATTAAATTGATCAAGGTCCTGAAGGAACATAAGGAGGCAATTGGTTGGACCATTCATGACCTCAAGGGGATCGAGCCATCTTATTGTAATCATAGAATATTTTTGGAAGATGGATCCTGCCCTTCTCGCCAGATGCAGAGGAGATTGAATCCAAATATGCGAGAAGTTGTCAAAAAGGAAATCATCAAGCTGCTCGATGTAGGAATTATTTATCCAATCTCTGATAGTCCCTGGGTAAGTCCCATACAGATTATTCTGAAGAAAGCCAGGATTACCGTTGTGACTAACGAGAGAGGAGAATCTATCACAATTCATTCAGCTTCCTCTTGGAGGGTTTGTATCGATTATAGGATGTTGAACACAGCCACTAAAAAGGATCATTTTCCCCTACCCTTCATCGATCAAATATTGGAAAAATTAGCCAAGCAGAAGTACTTCTATTTTCTTGATGGCTACTCGGGATACAACCAAGTTCCTATCCATCCCGAGGATCAGGAAGAAACTACTTTCACCTATCCCTACGAAACCTTTGCTTTTCGTAGGATGCCTTTCGGGTTATGCAATGCACTTGCGACTTTTCAAAGGTGTATGCGAGCCATATTTTCTGACATGGTGGGAGAGTTTAAGGAAGTCTTCATGGATGATTTCTCTATATTCGGAGAATCATTTGACTCATGTTTGGCTAGTCTGGAAATGAATCTTAAGCGATGTATCAAAACATGATTGGTCCTTAGCTAGGAAAAGAGTAATTTCATGACCGAAGAAGGCATCATTTTGGGTCATGTAATCTCTGAATGGGGAATTGAAGTTGATAAAGCTAAGGTTAATGCTATCGCTAAACTTCCTCCTCCCACATCTGTTAAACAAATCCGGTCATTTCTTGACCATGTGGGATTTTATTCAAGATTCATCAAGGATTTCTCGAAGGTTGCTCGTCCCTTGAGCAATCTTCTTGCCAAAGAAACTCTATTTGTTTTTGACGAATCATGCTGAAAAGCATTTAATTTCCTGAAAACGGCAGTCACATGTGCTCAAATTTTGCAACAACCAATTTGGACTGCCCCTTTTGAGATCATGACTGACGCTTCTGATTACACGGTCGAGGCTGTCCCAGGTTAGAAAATTAATAGAAAGCCCTCTGTCATATACTACACTAATAAAACTCTGGATGAAACCCAGAGGAATTACACTGTTACTGAAAAGGAATTACTAGCTGTAGTGTTTGCTTTGAAAAAATTCAAGGCTTATCTCTTAGGGTCTCATGTTATCATCTTTATTGACCATTCGGCTTTGAGACATCTCTTGGCCAAAAAGGATGCTAAACCTCGGCTTATTCGTTGGATTCTTCTGCTTCAAGAATTTGATCCTGAAATCAAGGATAAAACCAGGGTACAAAATGTGGTAGCAGATCATTTGTCGAGACTCCTAGGTGATTCTTTTTGTCCAAACATTCCGATTGTTGACACTTTTCCGGATGAAACTATTCTTACAGTTTTAGGTGTCCACACCCCATGGTTTGCTGACATTGTTAACTATTTGGCCGTTGGTGAAATCCCCCAGGATTGGACCAAGCAACAATGGGATAGACTCAAATTTGAGGCCAAATACTACTTCTGGGAGGACCCTGAACTGTATCGCATCGGCTCTGATTAGATTATTCGCTGATGTATACCGGAGAATGAATTCTGTATGCGTGTGGAATTAGTATACTCGAGTTCTGCCATCCATCTGGGTGTGTTGGACATTTCTCCGGAAAAAGACAGCTGCAAAAATCTTGCAATCTGGCTTCTATTGGCCGTCTTTATTCAAGGATGCCCAGGATTTCTTAAGGTCATGTTCTCGATGTCAGGCACTCAGGAGCATAACTAAGAGAGATATGATGCCCCTAAAGCCTTTATCGCTTCATTTGGATATCAGTACATTCTTGCTATTGATTATGTGTCAAATGGATTGAGGCGATTCCCACCCAAACCAATGACCACAAGGTGGTCATCAATTTTGTCAAGAAAAACATCTTTAGTAGGTTCGGGATTCCAAGGGCTATCATCAGTGATGGTGGCACTTATTTTACTAATGCCCAATTCCAGAATTTATTGGCCAAATACGGGGTTAATCATCGAATTTCCACACCTTACCATCCCTAGATGAATGGACAAGCTGAGATCTCCAACCGAGAGATCAAGAACATTCTACAGAAAATGGTTAGGCTTGATCGCAAGGATTGGACTCAAAAGCTTGAGGACGCTCTTTGGGACTACCGTACGACGTATAAAACGCCCATCGGCATGTCTCCATTCCGTTTGGTGTATGGAAAGGCATGCCATCTACCCGTAGAGATTGAACACAGGGCATTCTGGGCGATCAAATAATGCAATCTAGATCTGAATTTAGCTGGGAAGACCAGGAAACTCCAACTATCTGAGTTGGAGGAGCTTAGAAATGATGCTTATGAGAATGCCAAGATCTACAAGGCTCGGACCAAAGCTCTACATGATCAACTAATTTCCTACAAGAGCTTTGAGCCAAACTAGAAGGTCTGGTTATTCGAATCTAAAGTTAAGCTCTTTCCTGGCAAACTTAGATCTAAATGGAATGACCCATTCATAATTGACCAGATTTTTCCAAATGCAGTCATTCAGATTTCTGACCCAAAGACGGGTAACACATTTAAAGTCAACGGTCAATGTTTGAAGCCTGTTATTGACCGTATTCTTCCAGAAGCCGTCTCAGACACAGTTGCTCTAGCCATTCTGTGACTTCTTTGGCTGGACTTCACCTAGCTGACGGCATTAAACTCAGCAGTTGTACATATGACACAAGGATGATACGAGCTTCATATTCAGGTGACATCTTTCATATTCTACCCTTTCTTTCATGTCTCTTTTTCAATGAGGACATTGCATCAGCTAGGCAAGAGGGGGTGGATTCATTTTTGAATCATTTGGTCACCTTTGTGAAATTCATGTAAATTATTTTTCTCTTCTTATTTATACATAAAAAAAAATCAAAATTAGGAAGGATTAGTTGGACAATAGGACTTTTCAATCTTAGGAAATTTTACATTAGGATCTGAACACAAAGACCCTTCAGGTCTTTGGACTTAATTAGCCCGTGTATCTACTAAAATGTGGATTTGTCTTTTGAGTCCTCGCCATCTTAATTCTATCGTAATTGGAATAAATAAGTTTGGGTGATAAGTACACGACTTATCAACCTACCCTCTGATTTGAGGGAATTTTTGATCTTTAAGCATCTACACACTTTCTTTGCACTGACTCGTTGTTCGGCGATTCTAATGGAAATTGGGTAGCTAATAAACCTTCTAAGGTGATATGGCTGGCAAGTTATCGTGGGTAACAGCCCATAGGTAGGTTGTCCAGAGCCCAGTCACTGGACCTTTCTCTTTGTGCTACCTTTAGGTAAATATTAGACCAGGGAGGACACCTAATTAAAAAAAAATAAAAGAAAAAAAAACCAAAAACAAAAGGAGAAAAGAAAAAAAGAAATCAACCACACTTCCCACATGAGTATGGCTGGCAAGTTGTCGGTGGCAACAGCTCATCGACCAGTTGTCCAGAACCCAGCTCAATAAATGCACTAAAAATTCCCAAAACACTTGGGAAGAAGTGGAGAACTAGAATAAGCTAGGGAGATATACACTGGATTCACCCTTGTGTTGACCCTGTAAAAAAAAATAAAAGTAGGGAGAAAGCTACCGTTTGTAAAGATACACCTTTAGGTAGAATTCTTTTTAGGTCACCTAGAGGCGTAGAAATCCAAAGTTCATTTTAATTGCCGGTCAACGAGTCTATCACATTCACAATAAGATGGTTAGAATTTAGAGTTCTCATCAAATCTTGGGTGAGTTGAATGGCCGTAGAAAGTAACTCTTAAACCCTAAAACTTCAAAATTCAAAAAAAAAAAATTAGAAAAAAGGAGAAAGAGAAAAAGAAATTTTTCTTTGAATAAGGTGAGGGCTTGGGGTGGTTTACATTTTGGCAGAAACTCGGGCACTGTTGTATCTTTGAAAGTTCAGATCCTAATTAGACAGTTTCTTAATGATTGAAAATAACTCATGCCCAAATAATCCAACCTAATTCTTTTATAAATAGCATATAGTTTTTGCTAGGGACTAGGAAAAGATAGGCATGGGGGTATGATGTAAATGCATTTACAATACTTAAGATGTCTATTTATGAATGTTCTTAAGCATATGATTGCATTGCATGATATAAATATCGCATAACATGCATCATCTTGCATTTAGAGTAGTTTGAATAAAATGAAGGTTAATTGTCTCCTTTTATGTGCTTGGACAGGGCAACTTTTTATCGGTGCCTCGGATCGAAGATCCAACCATACAGATGTGATTAGGGCAACGATTGGAGTTCAAAGACTCCAAGATCACCCTAATCAGGCATCGGTAGCATCTGATAGTGACCGGGGAACCCTAGAAGATCAAGGGCAAAGATGGTATAAATCAGCACTTCAAACGACAAATCCGACTGCACGGATGGATTCGGATCGACGATCGCAACCTAACGACACAAAAATCGAGTCAATCCGACACTCGTGGCACCATCTACAACATCCAGAAGATGGACAGTCAAGAAGGTGCCATGTGGCGCCATCTCAGCCATCCAACCGACCCCTAGCACCTTCTCTTCTTCAATCAGAGTGCCTCTTCTCCGCCATTGGATCAAGATCCAATGGCTGTGGATGCAGCGCCTTGAATACGTCCATGTGACCATTTGGCCGATGCAGCACAGTGGTCCAACGCCTTATCGCCAAGCGCTGGAGCGAGTTCGAGTCGTACTGAGCAGGATATGGAGTGGGGGTGTGCCTTCAATTGACCGTCAGATCGCAATCCAACGATCACCCGCGCTCGATAGCGCCGACGTGCTATTGCACACCTACGCCTCACGCAGCATCGCAAGCGGGCGAGCGTGCGTTGAGGAGCGGGGAAGGCGCATCTTAAGCCGTCCTATCTCACGATCGGAAGGCTGAGATTCAGCGAACGTGCACAAGCGTTAAGCGTGCGTGAAAGCCAGTAGTTGCGTGGGTAGCGCCCACTATGCCCACGATGGGGCTTTAGCGACGGTTTTATCCGTCACTAAAGACCCCTTATTTAATGTTTTAAAGATGTAATGACCAATTTGCCCCCACTCCTTGCAACTATAAGAGGAGACACCCTCCACACGAAATTCTCATCCCTTCCTTCTCTTCTCTACCTCTCCAAAGCTCAAGAGAAGCTTGTCCCACACCCGGGATGCTCCTCGCGAGATAAAGTCCAAATTTTCATCCCCGTTCAGAAGTGGATCTTGCGACGACGACGACGTGCTGCCCCATTCCCATTTTCTGCTTCGTCCTCCTTCGTCCTGCTCCGTCCTCCTTCGTCCAGGCGTCGCCCCATCCAGCTCTTCCTTCAAGCGATCATCGAGGAGGATAACTTCTCTCTCCCATTCTTCTTTACAGCTTTCTAGTGTAGAATTTTTCTGCTTTCTAGTGTAGCTGATTTCCCGCTTTCTGGTGTAATTCTTTTTTGGTTTTATTGTATAAACATTTTGAAATATTGAATGCATTTTTTCTCTCTCTTTCTCTCTCTTCTTTTTAGTCTGATTGTTGTAATAGCTTCATTGTAATTACATCGCGTCGCTTTTCAAGAAAAATTCCAAAAAAAAATATAATTGCGAACATAGATCGACGTAGCCTCCCTGTGTTCGGCCGGGAATTTCAATTTCGGTATAAATTTTATTTGTTGAACACGAATTGTTCGCTTTCAAGCTACAACGACAAGGTTTTGAAACCAATCACGTTAGTGTAGCAATTCATACGTCCAACAATGTTCAAAACTCTAAAGAATTGATTTTGATTGACCACTTTTGATTTTTGATTGACCAACCCAAATATCTAATTGACCATTCTTATAGCTTTGCAACTTGACTTGCTTCCTGTCTATTTTTTAATCGACCAAAAATGATTACTTGATTGACCAATTGACCCTTACCTATCTATGTTTTGATCGACCAACTTGATTCTTTTAATTGACCAAAACTATACAAGACTTGCTCTAATGGCCCCTATACGTTCTCGTGCCTGTACCTCTGCTTCGAAAGATGACACCTTGACTATTTCTTCATTAGTGATGAGCCGCGTCACAACTTTTCAGTCTACTCCCACCTCTCACCTCACTTCGGTCGACTTATCGACCTTGACTACTTCAACTGCATTTTCCTAGGTCTTAGAGATGGACTTAGCTATCATAGCATAAGTTGCCACTTTGATCAGACATTTTATGCGGGTGCTAGGGGTAGTCATATCAGGGGCATAGACACTATCGCTTGTCACCGTTTCTACTCCAGCCTTCACAACATTGGTGAAGGTTTTCATATTCAGTTGACATCCAATGTCTACGGCATTAAGGCCCTTGTCAATGCTGATGTTCTTTTTGAGGTCCTTGGTTGTCCCTCCTCTGGTCCTACCTATCGTGAGCTACATCATGACATATCTTCTAAGGTCATTAGGGAGATGATGACTCTTGAATCTTTTGACTTGGGAAAGTCCACCAAGTCATCATATCTTGATCCTCCCTACAGTTCCTCAACCAGGTATGT
This sequence comes from Thalassia testudinum, assembly GCA_037157565.1. Taxonomy (NCBI): domain Eukaryota; kingdom Viridiplantae; phylum Streptophyta; class Magnoliopsida; order Alismatales; family Hydrocharitaceae; genus Thalassia; species Thalassia testudinum. The sequence continues at coordinate 216,839,674 of JAZHRO010000031.1, read as the reverse complement.
CTTTGAAATTTCATGTCCAAATCCACTTCTTTTGAGAATTATCCGAGTCCCATGCTCATGGCTCCATGTGCCTTTATGACCAATAGGGCATTCAATTGGAGCCACTTCATCCTCACCTTCATGGAGAGGAAAACCACGAGCATTTTCCCTTTTAGTATTCTTCTTGCCAATAAATTCTTGAATTTTAATGTCCACATGGACATCAATCATAAGCAGTTCATCTCTCGTGTTTCCATTTTTTGAAAACTTACCTATTTCAAAATGGAACAAGAGAGTTAGGCTCATTAGGATCCTCATTAGGCAGTAGGTTCTCATCTCAGCCTCCTCCATCTCAGGTTGGTTCTTCCTCTAGTCAACCTCCTTACTCTCCCTACCCACATTTTGATGCTTACTACTCGCCTCCAGTTCGACCCTCTCCCTCATTCTACAACTCAAAGTGGCCCTACATTGACAGGTAGTTTACCAAAACAATAGTTTCGGAGTCCATGACATGATAGGCAGCATCTCTTTGATGATCCATCACCAAGGAGAGATAGGGCAGATGATAATGGAGCATGGCATTCAGGTTTCTGCACAATTGATTAGGTAGGGACAATTTTTGGATCATCTTGGAAAGTAGATCCACTCGCCCACTATCTGTGACCACAGCCCCCCTAACGCTGATGATCAGTAGAAGCAGCTCCTCTTCTAAGTACTTTAGCACTATCCACCTCCCAATAGACATAGCATACTGGTTCCTTAGTCTAGTAGTCGTCCCATGGATATGCAGAACATTAGATCTCTCTAGTTTTGGGACGTAGATGACACTTCTCTACTGTAGGACCCAATATCCGCACACCTCCATTCTCTCTGGATGATTTTGATATCGATGTGGAGTTTCCACCAAATATCGAGACCATCGTCAATTTCTTTTAGATTTCATTTCTTATGTTGGCTTGTCGAACATTATATTTTATTTCTATCATTGAATTGCGACCTATCTTGCTTTTGTTATGTGACAACTATAGTATCTATATTTGAGGTATCTTGCTCTATTAATATTGTTGCTTCGCTACATATTGAAAATGAGATATGATTATTTGTATAGCTTGTAATTCTATTGCATAGTAGCATGTCATTAATTGCATGAGTATTTCAATAACAGAGAGAACCATCTACTTGTCAATCACATTACTTAAAGCTTTTTTGGTTTGTGCTTATTCATTTTTTATAGTTATTTTCAAATAGATATTACACTATTCACCTCCCCTCTATTGTATACCTGATACCTTAGGTTCCGCTCGCAATCATAGATACTTCTTGTTGAACATTGCGCTTAGTTGAATGGTGTTAAAGACAGCCTAAGATGGAAGGTAACCCATCATTTCTTGCTTTCCTTTTTCCTTTCATTTCTCAAGTTTTGACTATCCTGATTTCAACCACTCTTCACTCAGGTGATATCTTTTACCTTCCTTATGCATGTGAACATTAGGAATTTTTGAAAACTCAAGACTAACGTCATGACTTTATTTAAATAAAGGTACATATGGGATTTAATTTTTAACGAAAGTTAAGGATGAATCCAAGGATACTTCAATTTGACATATAGGTCTAATAATCCTAGATTCAATCAGTGTATCCCCTAAGGAATTCCTTCTTGACCCCCAAAGAAGCCAATTAGCCCTAATCCCTAATTCTATCTATATGTTTAAATTTCTTTTGAAACTCAAGTGTCAAACTTATTAACAAACACAAAGCCAACAAAACCCAAGCCTAAAAACATCTAATAAATAATTTCCTCTACCTTAGACCTAGAGAAAGTCCAAAATAGTTGATTGGTGTGAGTTACCACCATTGAGAAGGAGAAAAATGTCTCCTTTGAGGATGCGATAAATGTCACCGCCTTGGCGCAGCTCTATATCTATATCCATATCTATATACGGAGCATTAAAGCACATTTAGCAACTTAGGTGTCTTGGACGATAATATCTTGATGTGTCGAAGCAAGAGCCTAAGCCTACTTGGAGAGTTAATAAACGTTAGTTTATCATCATTCTTATGCCCTAAAATAGATCTAGCTTTTAGGGTTTTAATTCTACAAGCAGGTTTTCGAGATGCATTTAGTCATTTAATTAGGATAGGCAAGCATTGCATTTTAGTTGTATTTTTAATGTGTTTACTTGAGTGTTAGGGATAGATAGAAAGTCAGATCCCACATGCCTTAGCACTCAGGAAAGCAGAAGATGAAGAAGAAGCTCATTTCAGCTGGATTCCAGCTAGGTCTAGCTCATCTCAGTTGGATCCTAGCACATTCTAGCTAGATCAACTCAACCCTAGCTCCATTTTGCTCAACTCAGCTGAATGGTAGCTCAAGCTAGTCCACCTCAACTCCACTCAACTCACCTCAATTGAATGGTAACTTAAGCTAGGTAAAGATAGTTGATCCCAACTTCATTCCAGCTTTTCCAGGTCAAATGAATTTAGTAGAAGCTCAACCTGATTAGGACTAGCTACTAGCTCGACCTGGCCAACTGAAGATGATCTTAACTAGCTCAAGCCAGCTCAAGTCAAGCTTCCAGAGGCTCAACTCAACTCAACTTAGTTGAGCTGAGCTACTTCACCTAAGCTAGCTACTCCAACAAGCTAGGTAATCTTCGGGAAGACCAGACCCAGCTAACCTCATCTCATTTCAGCAGAAGCCAGCTGACCTTAGCTTGTCTTAGTAGCTAACAAAGTGCTAGCAAGGTAAGCCAACTAAGGTAGCTACCTATAGCTCTCTTCAGCAAGATAGCTTCCTCCAGCTTTTCACCTCCAAAACCCTAGATTCTGCTACCTCTCTACCCTACTCCCTACTAGCTAAGCTAGCTTAGCTTAGCTAGTCACCTCCTTGGCATCCCTACCTAACCCTAAAGCCCACCTACCTAAGCTCCACCAAATAACCCTAATCCTAGTCTGCCTAAGTTCCCTACTCCCAATCTATCTAGGCACCACCTAACTTACCACCTTTCAACCTACCACCACCACCAAGAGTCACCGTGATTTTGGTGCCAAGAACACCTAACTACCCTCTCCATTTTGGCACCAAAATCCACTTCCATCTCAACTCTCCATCCAATATCCAAGCCTATCCTACCCATCCAATCTTGGTGCCACCTAGGATCCCTTCTAGATGGCCTATTTTCGTGCCAAAACCAATGGTCACCAAGGTTAGCAACCACCCATAACTAGCACCTATGTGACCATTGTGTTGGCTGATGTGTATACATCTAAGTAATCTAAAATGTCTATTGATGCATGTTCTTAGTATTATAGAAGCATCAAGCATTATAAATATTGCATAACATGCATCATCATGCATTTAGTTTAATTTGTATAAATTGTATAATAATTCACCTCTTTTTGGTGGCCAGGAACAAGGCAATATTTATAGGAGCTTTGGATTGAAGATCCAATTGTATGGATCTGATCAAGGCGACAATACGAGTTTAACGACTCTGAGATCGCCCTAATTAGACCATTCTAGTATCAGATACAGTCTCAGAAAGATCAGAGGTCACAGGACTAGGTTGTGTAAATTCATACCTCTGATAAAAATCCAACTGCACGAATGGGTTCGGATCGGCAATCATAGCACAATTGCTTGAAAATCAGTCCAATATGACATCCCTGGCACCACCTACTAGCATATGAAGATGGATGGCTAGGATGGTGTGACGTGGCACCATCCCAACCATCCTAACCCACCCACGCTATCCATCCCAACCATCCTAACCCACCCATGCCCCTCTGCTCAACCTCTGAAGGTGAGATCAAGGTTCAATCTCAACCGTTGGATCGAGATGCAATGGCGAGGAGCACTCACCCCTTAATTCGTAAGCATGACACAAGAGCGGCTTCAGTGCATTGGTTCAGCGCCTGTGCATGAAGAGGGAGACGTGGGTTTGAACTCCGCCTCACCTCAAATCTAGTGGAGTGGGGGCAGCTAAATTCAGTCGTTGAATGAAGCATGGACGGATGGTCAAGCAGTGATGTTGCGTGCGGAGAGGCATTAATTACACACACGTGTAATGACACGCGATCAGACGCATCATTGCACATGGGCACGTTTAACATTCGAAGAGGAAGTGGCGCTCAAGGATCTTAGGCTGTCTAATCTCTTGATCAGACGATTGTGATTGCGTGGTCATGGGTACACGCACTCAACACTTGAAGAAGAAGAGCCAGTGCTGTGGCACGTTGTGAGGCATCAGATCAGAAGCGGGCGGCAGGGATGAGGCACGTAGATATAGTGACATGCATCTATAGTGACGCACGTATCCGTCACTAAAGGTAGTAGAGTTAAATGTTAAAAGATGAAATGCCTTTTTTGCAACATATAAACAACTATATAATGGCCCTACACCCTCCACATTTTCTTCATCCCTTCCGTCATCTCTCTCCCTCTCAAAGATCTACGAACTCAAGTTCTAAAGCTCACTCTAGTGCTCCTAAACTACAGGAAGCTCTACTAGAGTAAAAATACAAAATTTTCCACCTCTCATCCCCTTCACGGAGCTCTCGCCAATCGTCTTCTCACCCCCATTCTGGAAGTGGATCCTATGACGCTGACCCCCTACCTTACCACTAGTTCTTCTCAATTCGTCCTCTGTCCTCTGTCCTCCGTCTTCGTTCTCCTTCTTCCAAGCGACATCCAAATGGCTCGTCCTTTGAGCAGCCATCAAGGAGGATAGCTTCTCACCTGCTTCTCTTTATTACTTTCAAGATTAGATTTCCTGCTTTCTAGTTGTAGTTGTAATGACATTATTTTTAGTATAAAAGTTGTTTCTCTCTCTATCTCTCTTTCTCTAGTTTTAGTGTTTATATTGCAAGTAAGTAGTGATCATTGTGAATGTCTCATTTATAAACAAAAATTACAAAAAAATTTATAATTGCTGATTTAGAATTGACATAGTCTCCTCGTGTTCCACCAGGGACTCATTTTGAGTTAAAGTAAAAAATCATCTAATTGGGAGATTTTCTTACAAATTGCACTACGATGACAGGGTTTTTAAAACTCAAATCTTTTCGCTATGAATTTCCACTACATCATTCGTGCCAACCCTCCATAGCCATAGGATCACCAACTACCCACTAGGATCAATCCTAGCCCTCCACTACAACCCACTCCAGCCACCATTCTTTCTTCCCATTAATGCCCCCCTTAACCACCACCATAGCATCATCTTCTCCCTTAGTTAGGTCCACCATTAATCCACTCATTCTCCACACTAAGGAAGAAGGAGAGAAGAAGATCAAGGGAGCAACCTATCCGCTCCTTTGGTACCTTCTTCCTCTCTTTCTTCTCCATTAGCCATGCCAAGCAGGAGATCATCTTCACACCTACAGGGGACAATCTGGAAAAAAGAGGAGACTTGAGGTGGTTGACGCCCACCTTGAGAGACTACCTAGAGGAGGACAACTACAAGAAGAGGCTTAGGAGAATTCTTTCCAAGTATGAGGCGACTACACTTGGAGCAAGGGCTCTCCAAAACTTCAACTATAGGATCTTTTCTTCTACTTTATCTTTTCAATTTCCTGTATTAGAGAGTGTTTTTGTTTGTTTTCATGTGACAAGCATTATGCTACATTTCTTCTAGTTGCTAGTAGTACAAGTTTTATTTTGCCTTCGAATTTTCGTGTACTAGTTAGTGTGTTTTTCTTGTTATTTCTTTAGTGCACCAGATCCTCCTCTTCTAATCACCCTAGGTTTACCTACCTAGGGTGAGCTTAGAAGAGAGGATCCCAATCTTGTCTCTTAGGTTTAGGGATAGGTGTACTCGTTAGCATACTTTCATCTTCATATCCATTGCTCGACTATTTCTATAAACCCCAAAAATAGCAAAATCAAAAATATAAAAAGATATGTGCTAATTTTAGAGGCAAGAAAGAGAATCAATTTTTGTGACTAATGAATTGGCCTCTTAGGATGACCATAGATACTCCACTATCTATGTTATCTAAATTTAAAAGTGATTGCAAATTTACGTGTTGCAACAACTTAAACCCTAATCTTATCAAATCATGCATTTTCGCTATCACTTTTGGCGTCGTTGTTGGGGAGGCACAGCTTAGTCACATACATTATCTCTCTCTTGCTTTATTAGGTCTTCACGAATTTTGTTTTGTGTTTTGCTCAAGTGCAAATCAGGAGTGGGAGTAGGATTTGGATTCTCTTGGAGCGGAAAACTTCAAGTGAACTTGCTTTCCTGCATACTTCATGTTAGTACCCCCAACCATCTCTTGTATCATCATCAAAATCTATTAGAAAAATCTTTAAATTTTCAGAAAAAATAAAAAACAAGAAAAATTAAGGGTGGTTGACCCCTAAAACTCTTTCTGTTGCTTGTTTGCTTCATTTTTCCACCACCTTTACCTTACTGGTGTCTGACTTTTGGAAATCCAGACTTCTATCTTGACATTCAAAAATCTATTTCGGGCACCTCAAAACTTCCTAAATTCACCAAATTACATCCAGGGAAGCCCCTTTGAGTTACGAAGCTTAAGTTCAATTTTCAAGAAGTTTTACTGAATAGAAAAAATTAAAAATTCATTGATTGAATAGGGGTCAAACCTTATTATCTTACTATTTTCTTACTGTCCGTGAATTTTATAAATTTTTCTACTCATCATATTTGGTTAAGCTTTATTTGTTGAAAACCTTGATAAATTATCTACATCATATAAAATTCTTAAGAGCTTTTGAGTTCATTTGAGGTTTCTGTAGAATCAATTCCTCGAATCTATCAATTCTGACTCTTGACACCAGTAAAAAGAAAAATTCCAAAAAATATCAAACAATTTCCTAAAATCATAAAAAATAATTTTTTGATTCATTGTTTGATTTTACATCAGGTGGTTGTGTTGTTTTCTTGTTTGGAGCACCACCTTTAAAGATTTTGAAAAGTGACTCACTTTTTAGGAGCTGCATATATAGGATTACCACATTAGGGCTTTAATTTCTCTCTTAGTCACGTCAACTCTAAAGGAATTGAACTCCACCAAGTACAACTTGATTGTTATTATTTGTGGAACTTCAAAACCATGTTTGAAACCTTAACAAGAGAGAATCCTAAATGACATAAATTCTTGATTAAATCCTTAAAACACTTGAACAACAAATCCTTATTTGCAAACCTCCTTTGAATTGGCCTGGGCATCACTTCCGACCAAATTTGTACACACACCAGAAAAAGAAATAATCGAGCATCACGCTAACTAACGCCTATCGCATTCCTTATGCACTTTAAGCTCCTTGACCTAATTAAATTTTTTTAGCAATTTCACCCCTAAGGTTTCATCAAACTGAGGCTTGCTACCTAAGTTTTAAGTTTTCTATAGTTTGTATCAATTCTTTCATCTTTATCTAGTGCCAAGCCAAGGGACCGTGTCAAATGACTAGGCGTAGGTTTATACAAGCCCCCAATGATTTTCCTGGGACATGCTTGGGCCCAACCCTCCCTTTATTCAGCCTAACAAGAATTGTTGAAGGAACATGTATCCACTATTGATTTCTTATTTACTAGATAGACCAAGTCTTAACTTAACTTTTAGGGAGTCACATTTAAGTTAGTTCTAGAGTTTTGTTGCTTGATTGCACATTTTCTCTCATCCATCCCTCCTCTCCTCCCCATTTCTTCCATTTTTGCACGGGCTGTGGTCCCAAACTCCACACTTGCACGGACTACTTGATTTTTGTCTCCCCTACATAAAGACCTCTTCTCCTGCATTCTTCCTCTTCTTTGCATTTTTTCAAAATATTGGAAAAATAAAATAGGTCCTCTAACCCACATGCTAATATTTCCATCCCCCATCTATTCGCCCTGGAGCTACCTAATCAAGCCCTCCCACCTCATCTCTAGTCCTTGATAGCTGAGCAGATGGCTCAGCTACAAGCTAATCAACAATTACTGACTAGGGCCATAACACTCCCAGCCAACCGAGGGAGACTTGCCAAACCTACGCAAGCTCCGAGGGCTTCAAATCTAACCCCATCTAACAACCCAAGGAAAGAAAATTTGCATACTTTAAACACTACCCCTACTGAGTATAATCAATATTTTGAGGCTTTTTATGGTTCACCGAGGAATTATACATATCCAAATCATAGCCCCACTAAAAATATCTCCACCCTCTTAGAGCAATTTAAACATTCCTCTAATTGGAAGAATTACTCGACTCACTCCTAGACTAATTCAGTTCCTCACCAACAACAAAACCCATTTAGAGGGTATGATTCAAATCAGACTTTCTATCAACCTGGGCCATCTCACAGAGACATCAATGCCCAGATGATGAAACCCGTGTAGGAAATGCAAAGCAAAATTTCAAAAGTAACTCGTGTTGTTAACAATCTCCATAATCAAGTTGTGGTTACTCTCATCCTAACACCTGTAGGACATTGACCATCCCAGCCCATACCCTACTCTATCAATCAAAGTGACCAATATCCAAGTGGAATTCAAAATCAGAACCACACTAATCATCCTCCCATTAATCGAATACCTCAGCTTCAACCCGATTTCTATCAACAATAGGCCCCCCCACCTCCTCCCAGTGAAAACTAAACTACACATGCAGTTACATTGAGGAGTGGGAAAATCGCCACTGATTCAGGGTCTTCACATCAAACTAATGAAACCCACTCTCAACCTATGCAAATCAACTCTCCTAAACCAAATCATGAAGAAGAAAAAGACACACCAAAACACATGATTCAAATCCTATTTGTCACCCTCAAGCACTACAATCCAATCTTGCTAAAAAGAAATCAGAGACCTCTCACCAAGATCTTTTGGACTTATTACGACAAGTCGAGACTAACATTCCCCTCCTAGATGCCATCCTTGTCTATGCTCTTTTTTTGAAAGAATTGTGTACTCCAAAGTGTCAAGCCTAGAATTTAGGAAGGGTGGTCCTTTTTGAGACAGTGAGCTCAGTTGTCCAGAGCAAGCTGCCTACCACAAAAAAGGACCTGGGTGCACCACTCATTTCGATTGTCATAAATGACACCACCTTGTTTCAGGCTCCTCTCACCTTAGGTGCCTCTATTAATCTCATTCCCCTAGTTTTTTTTGAAGGATTTTCAATTTGGTGAATTAAAACCTATTAAGGTTCAATTTGAATTGACAAACTGATCTACTATTTAACTGCAGGGAGTTGTTGAGGATTGTATTGTCAAGGTTCAGAATTGTCTATTTTTGGTTAATTTTCTGGTCCATGACAAAGAGGTACCTGAGTTTCTCATAAATGCCCCTGTCATCCTTGGAAGACGTTTTCTTATTACCACAAAAGCTGATATCAATTATCATTCTTGAAAAATGGATATAAGTTGCGGTAACTAGACTATCTTGTTAGATATCTTCCAAGCTTCCAAGAAGTCCATTGATTATGAATTTTTTGTGGATGCTGATAATAAAATGGAAGTACTAACTGGCCAACCCTCCTTAGCCATAGGATCACCAACTACCCACAAAAATCAATCCTAGCCCTCCACTACATCTTACACCAACCACCCTTCTCCCATCCTATTAATACCCCCCTTAATCACCACCATAACATCATCTTCTCCTTTAGTCAGGTCCACTATTAATCTACCCATTCTCCACTCCAAGGAAGAAGGAGAGAAGAAGATCAAGGGGGCAACCTACCTACCCCCTTGGTGCCTTCTTCCTGTCTTTCTTCTCCCTTAGCCACACCAAGAAGGAGGTGATCTTTACACCTAGAGGGGACAACCGGGCAAGTGGAGGATACTTGAGGTGGTTGATGCCCACCTTGAGGAGACACTACCTTGAGGAGGACAACTACAAGAAGTAGTTTAGGAGAACTCCTTCCCAGTGCAGGGCGACTGCACTTGGAGCAAGGGCTCCCCAAAACTTCAACTAGAGGATCCTTTCTTCTCCTTTATCTTTTCAACTTCTTGTATTAGCTAGTGTTTTTGTTTGCTTTCATGTAGCAAGCATTCTGCTAAATTTCTTCTAGTTGCTAATAATACAAGTTTTATTTTTCCTTCCAATTTTCTTGTTTTAGTTAGTGTGTTTTGCTTGTTATTTCTTTAGTGCACCACATCCTCTTCCTCTAATCACACTAGGCACACTTGCCAAGGGTGAGCTTAAAAGGGAGGATTCCATTCTTGTCACTTAGATTTAGTGATAGGTGTAGTCATCAGCATACTTTCGTCTTCTCATCCATTCCCTGATTATTTGTGAGAACCCTAAAAATAAAAAAATCAAAAATACAAAAAGATATGTGTTGATTTGAGAGGCAAGAGAGAGAATCAATTATGAATTAGCCTCCTTGGACAACCCTAGATACTCCACTATCTAGGTTATATAAATTTCAAAGTGATTACAAATTTGCGTGTTGTAATGACTTAACCCTAATCTTATCAAATCATGCATTTTCGTTATCAAGTGCCCCTTTTCATCACTTTATGTTTTAGGGTTGTGAGCTCTTAGGGGGTGTCATGGATGGTGCTATCTTGAAGCACCGACACCAGTGCTCCTTCGAGGATTTGGTGATGGGAATAATGATCTTGACACAATCTACTTTAGAACTGATCTAAGGATAGGATTAGGGGTGCAAAACATTTTCAAAAAATGGAAAAGTAGGACACTCACTAAGCTCTAACAATTCAATTTTCATCACATAAATTCTGGATTTATTTCTCAGGTCAGGGAGGTTTTTACTGCAAAAATAATTAACGGGATAATTGTAGTTTAATGGTCGTACGTGTTTCGCATGTTTAGAAATCGGGGTTACAACTAACCCATCGTCATAGTTGCAAAACACGTCGATCAGATAAAATTTATACCGAAACTCCAAGGGTGTCCCGGGTCGAACATAGGGAGGCGACGTTTACTTTATTGAAAATTATGCTTCATTTTGTTTCTTTTTGGTATTTTACGGTTTTGATATTTTTTTTTATTTTTGAAATAAAAGAAATCAAGCAAACGTATCACAAGATAGAGAGCTAGAACAAATCTGATATATATTACTTCTAATGTCAATTACAAGAAACTATGAAAGAAAATAAAGAGAGGCAGCTGAGAGGAAATCTCCTGAATCGGCTGTTCGGCGAGATAATGGCGCCAGGTGGAAGCTCAGACGAAGGAGGTGAGAAGCGGGACAATGGTGGTGAGATGCTGGAGGACATCGTGTTGAGGGAAACTTCGACGTGGCTCCGAAAAGGAGGTGAGAAGACAGAGTTGATCTACAACCAGAATGGAGATGGGAGGATGGCTCCAAGCTGACCTACAAAGGGAGATGGGAAGTTGAAGGAGTAGTTGGTGGGGCAGAAGTTTGCTACACTAATAGGCACCTTGGGACCTTGAGAACAAGCGCTAATGGAGTATTGGTAGGCTTGCTAGAGCTTGGGAGTAGGTGGGAGTAGAGTAGGTAGAGATGGCTTGGAAGGGTGGGGGCACTGGTGCTTTTATAGTGGTGGAGAAGAGTCAAAAATCGTATCTGGGTCATTACTGATGTCCACAAATGTCACTGCAGCTGTTGCTGAAGATCCGCCCTTCAATTGTTCTTGCTGGCATGCACGGGCCTTTATTGACATCCATAAACGTCGCTGCAGCTGTCACTGAAGATCCACTTATCAAATTCTCTTACTGATGTGTGCAAACCATTAGTGATAGCTACAAGCGTCACTAAAGGTGCATCGCTGAAGATCCGTGCACCTCCCTGCTGGCGTGCGGTCCGTTGGCGCTGCGTGCTTCACGCACCCGTGTCGCACGCATGCTAGCGTGTGCTGGCATGCGCGTACATGTATGCTACATGGTTGCACGGCTGTTGCTGAGCGGCGGGCCAAATTGGAAATTGGGGGGCTGTGGGGATTCAAACCCGTGCCCCTCCTTTGCAAGCCAGCGCTACCACCATTGCGGCAACCCCTCCCTTGTGTCATGTGGAGCGACTTGGTGCATCCGCTTCCCAGCCGTTGGATCTTGATCCAATAGCTAGGATTGAAGGGTGCGGATGAAGGAGTTGGGCGGTGCTGCTGGCTGGTGTTGGGCAGTCTGGATGGCGCCACATGGAGCCATTTGGGTCGTCCATCTTCTTCTTGTAGAGGGTGCTACAGTGCTCAGATCAAGATGATTCCCACGATGCTGAATTGGGATCGTCACTTCGGATCCATCCGTACGGTCGGATTTTCCATCCGAAACCTGTATAGATGTCGCATTTCCCCCCTTGCCGTTGATCTTCTTCGGGCTTAATGTAGTGCTACAGGACTCCGATCTGGATGATTTCAGAGGCATTAGTCTCTGATCGTCATCCCGATGAGATCCATATGGTCTGATTATCCATCCGAGGCCTTGAAATAAATCATCTTTTCTCTTCACCACAAAAAGGACCTAATTAACAAAAAATATAAATAACTACTCGGAATGCAGAATGATGCATGCTATGCAATATTTATATCCTGATATGCAGTGCTATGCCTAGGAACTATCACAAATAAGTATTTTACAATGAATTTATACGTGTTTATCATACCCCCATTCTTACTTTTTGCTAGTCCCATGTAAAATTAAACTACATGCTATGTATAATAGTAGAATCAGGGTTTGAGTATTTAGGCAAAATTCATTGATTACTTTAGAAAGTCTCATCCCCAAGACCTAATTACAAAAACTCAACAGTGCTCGGGTGCCTGCCAGAATGCAGACCGTCCGAGCGCTTGCCTTATTTGAGGAGATAATTTTTTTTTCTAGTTTTTTTTTTACTTTTGGAGTTTGAGAGTTACGGGATAACTTTTTACGACTACCCGACCCGCCCAAGACTCAAAAAGGACTCTAAGTGCTAAGCATCTTTGTGAAAAAGTGATAGACACAAAAAATAGTCGTGAAGATGGACTTCGGGTTTGTACGACCTTAGGTGACCTTGCCTAAAGGTTTATCTTTACGATCGGTAGCTTTCTCCCTACTTCTTTTATTTATGGGGTCAACACAAGAGTGGATCTAGTGTATATCTCCCCGATTTATTCTACTTCCCCGCTTCTTCCCTTTGTGTTTTGGGAATTATTGTGCATTTTTTGTTTATGAGCTGGGTTCTGGACAACCAGCCGATGAGCTGTTACCACTGACAACTTGACAGCCATACTCGTGCGGTGAAGTGTGATTTTATTATTCTTTTTTCTCCTTTTTTGTTTTTAAAGTAGGTGGCTTCCCTGATCTAAGATTTACCTAAAGGGAGTACAACGAAAATGGTCTTGTGGCTGGGCTTTGGACAACAGGTCGATGAGTTGTTACCACCGACAACTTGGCAGCCATACCACCCAAGTCGGACCATTAGCTACCCAATTTCCATAAAAATCACTGGAAAGTGAGTCAGTGTAAAATAATGTGTGTAGATGCTTAGGCTTAAAGTCCCCCCAAACTAGAGGGCGGGTTGATAAGTAGCAGACTTATCATCCCAATTTATTTACCAAATTAAAATAAATTTTAATTGCTGAAGACTCAAGACTAAATCCACATTCGAGTGGACACCACAGCTAATTAAGCCCGAGGACCTGAAGAGTCTAAGTATTCAGGTCTCAAAGAATCAATTCCTAAAGTTTACAACTCCTAATGCCTAAGTTCTCATCTCCTAATTCTAATTTTTTTTTTAACATGAATCAAATAATGGGAAATTACTATTACAGCTGACAAAAAGGTTATAAAATATGTCTACCCCCCCATGCTTAGCTTTTGCAATGTCCTCATTGTGAAAAAAAATAAATGAAAGCATGCAAGAGAGTAGAAGTGGAAGAATAGCACCTGGTTTCCATGAGACACTAGTCAGCTTGGAACAATCTTTACATGTGCTAAGTTTAGTGCCTTTAGCTAGGTGAGGTTCTCAATCAACAATAACTAAACATTAAGGCCACAACAACACAATTTCCGGGCCCCTAGGTATGGGTCCCAGAGAGTGAAAATGGGCTTACCAAAGCGATGAACAATGAAAGTGGCAAGCTGGTGGTGCAGGGAGAGCCCAAATGGTCTCCAATAGGAGTTTTGTTGATTTATTATAGAGGAAGTGTAGTTGGGTATAGAATTTATGCAGTGGTTGGGTGAAAAAGGACGATGAGGGTTTTGTGATGTGCTACGGATTTGTGGGTACCCTAGAATACCTAATGTTTGAAGAGTTCTTCCCCAATGTTCAATTTCATCCTCACACTCTAGGTTCTTAAACTAACCATCCTGATCCTCATAATTTCCACCCACAAGTTGGACCTCAAACTCTAAGCATTTAGGATAAGGATATTGTTGGATTTTATCTTGATCACGTGAATCATTCAACAATTTTTTGATTTCATGTATATCTTCCTCATCCCATGTTGCTACAATTGGTCGCATTTTTGCTTTGTCCTCAATTATTTCAGCAACTGTGTGATATTCTCGAGTTTGGGTTCAGTTGGCCATTAAAAGGTTGTCTAAGGTATGTATACCCATTACTTACTCTATTCTACCAAGCTCCTCCATCGAACAACACTTAGTTTTATTCTTCTTTGAGACCTCGAAAATATTGAATCAATTTGTCTTATCCCCTGAGGCCATTTCTATATTTCCCAATTCACAATCAATCCTCACCTTGGCAGTAGCTAGGAAAGGTCTTCCCAAAATAATCGAGGTGTGGTTAGCTGGTTTGGGGCTTCCATGTCCAAGACCATGAAATCAACAAGGTAATGTAAATCATTAACCTTGACTAAAACATCCTCCAAAATACCCTTGGTTTTGTAATGGATTTATTGGCTAACTGCAAGGTTATGTCAGTGTGTTTTAGGTAGCCTAGACCCAATTCCATGTGCAGTGAGGTGGGGATCACATTAATGGAAGCGCCTAAGTCGAGGAGGGCCTGGTCAAAAGTAATGTTTCCTATTGTGCAGGAAATCAGCGGGGCTCCCGGGTCCTGCTTCTTAGGAGGTAGCTTGTTTATGATCAATGTGCTTGTGTTATCGGACAAAACTACTCTCCTATTGATTTCAGATTTTGCTCTACACCTTTCTTTATATGCATTTAGCAAACCTATGGCATAGGCAGGGATTGATCCGATAGCCGTGAAGAGTAAAATGATTGTTAATTTGAAAGCCTGAAGTAAGGACATCCTTTCCTCCAATTTCTCCTCCGACTTTTTCTGTTTGCCAATGTAACAACATACTCCTGACTCAGACCCTGATGTTTTGTTGATCACATTCTTAGTTGGGAGTTTGGAATTCTTGCTACGGGGCCTAATGGGGTTGACATGGGGTTGGGTAGGTCCCTTGTGTTTACTACCACTCCTCAAGGTGATGGTGTTTGCCGTGGCAAAATGCTGTTGGTTAGTGCCTTGGGGAGGGTTGGGCAAAACAGGAGGCTCCCGGTTGATTATGGTAGGAACTTGGTTAGCTCCGGGAGGGGCTTGGGTAGCCTGATAGATAGCATGAGCTTGAGCATGCGACTCCCCATCTTTACCAAACCCTTGTGGCGCAGCGCCTCGGTTTTGAACATTCCTTGGGTTTGGTATGGAATGTGATGGTAGAGATCCGAGCTGTTAGTTATTTGTACTAAGTCAGGATTACAAGGTGTCCAGTGAAGTTTTCATCTGTTGCATTAGCTGGAGCATTGACCCTTGCATTTCTACCATTTTCAGGTTCAAGTCAACCTGCTTGGCGGGTTGTTGAGCATTCCACATGGGCTGATTAGCCTGATTCAGGGACAACAAGTGTATACATGACCCTGACCCATTGGGTTTACTACCCTGATTCAGGTACAAAGTTGTTGGGTCGATATTGGGTTTACTACCCTTTATCTTTCCAAGATAAGTTAGGATGATTTTTCCAACCAGAATTGTAGGAATTTGAATAAGGGTTGGACCTAACATTCTCTTGCATAGCATGAACATCCTCATAAGATGAGGATGAAGAAGGATCAGAAAGACTGGGATCAAAGGCCCCAGTTTGGAACCCATAAGGTTCCGAGAAAAGTTGGCTCGAAGGTCGAGCCATCTCTAGTTGGTCCACAAACTCCCGTCCCGTAGGAGTTTGCGAAGAATGGAATCCCGATCCCTGGGATTGAGCGGATCTAGAAAAATTAGAGTTTCCGGACATCCACTCTTCCATTCGTTTAGTAACTAGATCCATCTTATCTAATCTATTGCAGATCAATCCAATATCAAATGTACGAGAATCTTGGACCTCATTGGTATTTGATGCAATTTGTTGGGATCGGTTGAAGCTTTCCATGGAGGCATGGTTTAAAGAATTTTCACTCATTTCCTCAAACAAATCATACAATCTATCTGCGTCCTTGTTGAGGAAATTGCGTCTGCAAGAAGCATCCACATGATTACGAAGTTGATCATTCAACCCGTGATAAAAAATCTGCACAAGCTGCCATTTAGGCACCTCAAGTTGTGGACACTTCTGCAACAGATCTTGGAATCTCTCCTAGGCCTCATGAAATGGTTCCCCCAGCCGCAGGGCAAAAGTGGTAATTGCCCGTTGTAATGCATTGGTTCACCCAATTGGGAAGAATTTCTTCAGGAAGGTCGATTTCAAAACTGTCCAAGTAGTAATCGATCTTCCAATGGTACGATACCAATGTGCGGCCTTATCCCTGAGTGAATGGGGGAAAAGCCTCATGAGCATCTGTTCTTCATCCACATTCTGCAATTTTTGTAGTCTGAACTAGATTGATCAGGTCTTCCAAATGTTGGAATGGGTCATCTGAGCCAAGCCCGTGAAAGTGTTCAATTAGACTCAAAACATGGGCCTTAATCTCAACATCTCTAGCGGGGATCACAATGCCGGGACGATCCTCACAATTTGAAGGATCACAAAAATCCTTCAAGGGCCGAGTGCCCTGACAATTCATTCATTGGAACCATTACTGCATTTGTTGCAATTCTTCCAACTGCCTCTGAATCAGCTCCTGCTGGTTCGAGGGTGGGGGAGGTGGTTGTTGATCAGCCATGGGATCTACTTGGCTAAAGCTCAACCTCCGCCTCCGGGAATGGTCTAAAGGTCCTTCCAAACTAGGGTTTAATGACCTCCTTCCAAGCATGCATTGGAAGGAAGTCGGGAGGACGAGGAAGAGAAGTGACCTTGTAGCACAAAGAAATATAAGCCTGTCCTTAGGATAGGTAGCCTAAAGGTCTATAGACTCTCAAAATCCATCCTAAGATTATGGATGATTTACCCTACTTATGTCCAGGCAATCCAACAAGTTAGAAGGAGGGACTGGGGAGAAGGTTCTTCCTTTGGCTTGCGCCTCTGGTTCCTAGTGTACCCCTCAACCGTTGTCGTTTGACGCTACTCGCCTAGCTAGACGTCAGATTGACTAGTTTAAGTAGGTTAATCGTGAATAATCTCAATCTGGATCCCGTAGAGCGAACCAGTTCTTATGGCCAACGTCTACTCAATTTTAGTTAGGCTTGGGATATTGGTGCTCTGGCATGTGATGGGCCCTTAATGGGTTGTGCCCTTAATGATTTGTTTGAGAACGTGTGAATGTGCACAACCAAGAGGTTTTCAAGCAAGATTATTGATGATGAGGTGAGTTTTAGGATTCGAATGTTGCTTAATAGCTTTTAGGATTCAAATATTAGGTGCTTTCAACCAAGTTTTGTGAGGCAAACCAAGTTTGTTGTTTAAAGCACATGTTCAAATATTTTCCTTTAGAAATAAAGAAAAATATGGAGTGCTTGGCTTGACCTAATTATTGAATCCTATGGGGCAGCTGGAAAATGAACTCTTTTAGATTAGGTGGTGCGGCAAAAATAATTCACTCAATTGGCTCAAATACACCACCAACTAAGGCACTAAAAAAGGTGGTTAACCTAATATGATTTCTACTCTTTTATGTGTTGAATTCTTGTACCGGTTCCATAGGTCGGAAGCTCGGTTGAGTAGATGAAAATCAAGTCCGATTATGTGCCTCAAATATGGGTGTATAGAGTGTGTATATTGATTCGTCCCACACCAAGTATCTCTTTTATCTTTTTTGTTTTTTTTTTAAATGTGGGGTGAGGTGGATAAAGGTGGAAAACAAGACAAACAATTCTATTGTAGGGTTTATGCAAACACCTAAGTAGATTAGGTCATGGTTATGAGTGTGGCGAAATGAACTAGTGGGGGGGATGTGGGGGACACTTACAGAGTACTCTACCCACACTTTACTCCGATCTACCGCACTTGGATCTCCATGCCAAAGCACCTGCAAGATAGTAGATCAAAGACAAGTAGGGTTAGTGCTATGTAAATGCAAAGAAGTGCAATAAATAATAAAGTAAATTTCGTTGCCTCCCCGGCAACGGCGCCAAAATGGTCGTGCATGTTTCGTGTGTTTAGAAATTGGGGCTACAAGTAACCCATCATCGTAGTTGCAAAACACGTCGATCAGATAAAATTTATACCGAAACTCCAAGGGAGTCCCGGGTCGAACATAGGGAGACGATGTTTACTTTATTGAAAATCGTGCTTCATTTCCTTTCTTTTTGGTATTTTACGGTTTTGATATTTTTTTATTTTTTGAAATAAAAGAAATCAAGCAAACGTATCATAAGATAGAGAGATAGAACAAATTTGATATATGTTACTTCTAATGCCAATTACAAAAAACTATGAAAGAAAATAAAGAGAGGGAGGTGAGAGGAAATATCCTGAATCGGCTGTTCGACGAGACAACGACACCGGGTGGAAGCTCAGACGAAGGAGGTGATGAGCGGGACGATGGTGGTGAGATGCTGGAGGACGTCGTGTTGAGGAAAGCTTTGGCGTGGCTCCAGAAAGGAGGTGAGAAGACGGAGTTGATCTGCTACCGGAATGGAGGTGGGAGGACGGCTCCAAGGTGACCTATGAAGGGAGATGGGAAGTTGGAGGACTATTTGGTAGGGCAGAGGTTCGCTACACTAGTAGGCACCTTGGGAGCTTGAGAACAAGCTCCAATGGAGCGTTGGTAGGCTTGCTAGAGCTTGGGAGTACGTAGGAGTAGAGTAGGTAGAGATGGCTTCGAAGGGAGGGGCTGTAGGTCCTTTTATTGTGGTGAAGAGGCAAAAATCATTTCTGGGTCTTTACTGACGTCCACAAACATTGCTGCAGCTGTCGCTGAAGATCCACCCTTTAATTGTTCTTGCTGGCACGCACGGGCCTTTAGTGACATCCATAAACATCGCTGCAGCTGTCGCTGAAGATCCACCTATCAAATCCTCTTACTGCCGTGCGCATACCATTAGTGACTACTGCAAGCCTGACTAAACGTGCGTCGCTGAAGATCCATGCACCTCCCTGCTGGCGTGTGCTTCGCTAGTGCTGCGTGCTTCGCACATCCGTGTCGAGCGCGTTGGCGTGCGCTAGCATGCGCATACGCATACACTGCATTGTTGCTGCTGTGTGCTGTGCGGTTGCACGGCTATTGCTGAGTGGCCAGCCAAATTGGAAATTTTGGGGGCTGCGGAGATTCGAACCTGCGCCCCTCCTTTGAAAGCCAGCGCTACCACCCTTGCGGCAACCCCTCCCTTGTGTCGTGTGGAGCGGCTTGGTGCGTCTGCTTCCCAGCCGTTGGATCTTGATCCAACATCTAGGATTGAAGGGCACGGATGAAGAAGGATTTGGGCGGTGCTATTGGCCGGTGTTGGGCAGTCTGGATGGTGCCACGTGGTGCCATCTGGGCCATCCATCTTCTTCTTGTAGAGGGTGCTACGGCGCTCAGATCAAGATTATTCTCACGATGCTGAACTGCGATCGTCGCTCCAAATCCATCCGTGCGGTCAGATTTTCCATCCGAAACCCATATGTATGTCGCATTGCCCCCTGGCCATTGATCTTCCTTGAGCTTAATGTGATGCTATAGGACTCCAATCTGGACAATTTCAGAGGCGTTAGCCTTCGATCGTCATCCCGATCAAATCCGTATGGTCTGATCGTCCATCCGAGGCTCTGAAATAAATCATCTTTTCTCCTTACCATAAAAAGGACCTAATTAACCTAAAATATAAACAACTACTCTAAATGCAGAATGATGCATGCTATGCAATATTTATATCATGATATGTAGTGCTAAGCCTAAGAACTATCACAAATAAGCATTTTATGATGAATTTATATGTGTTTACCATCTAATGGGATAAATTTATTATATTCTAGGCAAGATACATGGATTTTATTTTATGCTAACCCATGGATCCAAGGAAAAATCCAGATGTTTATCCTAAACAAATCCAATACCTCCCTTACTTCTTTGTCAACCAAAGTCCCAAAAAAGTATTTTCCTCAAAAATAAAAAGATTAGTTTACCACAAAATTATTTTGCGAAATACAATTTTTCTAAGAGACTAGCAGAAAGATATGCATGGGGGTGTGATAAACACCAGTTTATCATCACTCATATGCCTAAAAACACATCTAACTCTTAGGTTTTTCACATTGCAATCTGGTTCAAGACTGATGTAAACACATTTACACTACTTAAAATGTCTATTTATGCATGTTCTTAAGCATAGGATTGCATTTCATGATATAAATATTGCATTACATGCATCATCTTGCATTTAGAGTAGTTTGAATAAAATGGAGGTTAATTGCCTCCTTTTATGTGCTTGGACAGGGCAAATATTTTATCGGGGCCTCGGATCAAAGATCCAACCGTATGGATATGATCAGGGTGACGATTGGAGTTCAACGACTCCAAGATCGCCCTAATCAGGCATCCGTAGCATCAGATAGAGACCGGGGAACCCTAGAAGATCAAGGGCCAGGATGGTGTAAATCCGCACTTCAGATGGAAAATCCGACCACACGGATGAATTCGGATCGACGATCGCAGCCGAACGACACAAAAATCGAGTCAATCCGACATCCGTGGCACCATCTACAACTTCCAGAAGATGGACGGCCAAGATGGCGCCACGTGGCGCCATCCCAGCCGCCCAATCGGCCGCAGGAGTCCTGTGAAGACCACGCAACGTCTCCTCTCCGCCGTTGGATCTCGATCCAACGGCTGCGGTCGCGCACGTTTAAAAACGTCCGCGCGACCATTTCGCCCGCGTAGCGCAGCGGCGACGCAGCTGCGGGCGAAGCAGAGGTCGCGGGTTCGAGCTGCGGAGAGGGGGGTCGAAGGCGCGGGCGAGTGGGCGCGTACGAGCGTCGGATGAAGATCCAACGGCCGCGCGCGCCCGATAGCGCCGACGCGCAATTGGACTCTCTGGTGGGCGCGCGATCGCACGCGGGCGGCGCGCTCGGCAGCGGGCGCGGACGCGATCTAAGCCGTCCGATCTCGCGATCGGACGGCTGAGACGACGCGGACGTGCGTCTGCGTTACGCGCGCAGGCCAGCCTAGCGGGCGCGCGTGGGTGCGGCGGCGATGGCGACGGCGGGGCTTTAGCGACGGTTTTATCCATCACTAAAGACCCCTTATTTATTATTTTGAAGATGTAATGTCCATTTTGCCCCCACTCCTTGCAACTATAAAAGGAGACCCCCTCCATACGAAATTTTCATCCCTTCCTTCTCCTCTCTACCTCTCCAAAGCTCAAGAGAAGCTTGTCCCACACCCGGGATGCTTCTCGCGAGATAAAGTCCAAAGTTTCGTCCCCCTTCGGAAGTGGATCCCGCGACGACGACGGCGTGCTGCTTCGTTCCCGTTCTTCTGCTTCGTCCTCCTTCGTCCCACCTCATTCTCCTTCGTCCAGGCGTCGTCCCGTCCGACTCGTCCTCCAAGCGACCGTCGAGGAGGATAACTTCTCTCTCCCATTCTTATTTACAGCTTTTCTAGTGTAGAATTTTCCTGCTTTATAGTGTAATTGATTTCCCGCTTTCTAGTGTAACTTTAATTTCGTTTGCTTGTATAAACAATTGAAATATTGAATGCATGTTCTCTTTCTCTCTCTCTCTCTCAATTTGATAGCTCCATTGTAATTATTTCGCCTTGTTTATCAAAAATCCTAAAAAAACATAATTGCGAATATAGATCAACGTAGCCTCCCTGAGTTCGACCCGGAATTCTTATTTCGGTATAAATTTTATTTGTTGAACACGAATCCTTCGCTTTCGAACTACAACGATGGGTTTTTCCAAAAACCAAACACGTTAGCGTAGATTCTCGCTCAACATTTTGGCGCCGTTGCCGGGGAGGCAACGATTTCCGATCTTTTCTTCGCATTTCTTGCACTTTATTTGTTTTCTAACTAGCTTTCTCTTGTGCCTATTGTTTTGCAGAGACCTCCATCAAGGAATCAACAAGCGGTAGACTGGAGTAAAGTGCAGTTGAAGACAACTGTAAGTGCTCCCCCATTCTTTCCCCCTCCATAGATTTCATTCGCCACATTAAATCCAAATTCCAATTAACCTAGGTGTTTGCATAAATCCTAGGAATAGTTTGGTTGTTTGGATTTCTACTCACACTCATTTCACCCTCATTCATAAAAAAAAATAATAATAATAATAACAAAGAGATAATTTTGTGGGGTAACTTTCAACAAACACACAACACACACCCACATTCAAGGCACTTGATTAACTTGATTTGTTTTCTACTCAACCGGGTTCTGATCTGTGGAACCGGTACACACAGAGCAACACATAACAGAGTAGAAATCATTCTAGGTTAACCATCTTTGAGTGCCTAACTTAGTGGTGCAATTGTGGCCAATTGTTTGAGTTGTTTGGGCCGCACCACTTTATTTAAAACCAACTCATCAAGTAGCTCCTCCTTAGGGTTTTCAATCTAGGTATATTCTAGGCACTCCGCTTTCTTTCTGATTTTAAAGGAAAACTATCTTCACCCGTGTTTTACAACTTGGTTTGCCTAGAAATTTGATTGCAATTCACCTAATTTGAAACCCTAAAAGCTACTTAAGCAGGATTTGAACATTAAAATTCACACATTATAAATAATCTTGCTTGAAAACCCTGGTTGTGCACGCACTTACACAAATTTCAATCAATCATTAAGGGCACAACCCATTATAAGGGCCCATCACATTCCATAAGCACCACAATCCCAGGCTGTAATAAAATTGAGTAGACGTTGGCCCTAAGGTTTGATTCGCTCTTCAAGGCCTAGTCTGAGATTGTTTTTGATTAACCTACTTGTACTGATTAATCTGATGTCTAGCTAGGGGAGTAGCGTCAAACGACCGCGGCTGGGGGGTACACTAGGAACCGGAGGCGAAAGCCAAAGGAAGAACCTTCTCCCCAGTCCCTCCTTCTAACTGGTTGGATTATACAGACGCAAGTAGAGTAAATCAGTTACAGTCTTAAGGCTGGTATTGGGAGTCAGTAGATCCTTAGGCTACCTCACTTAAGGACAGCCTTGTTTTGTTGTACTGCAGGGTCCCTATCCCCGGTCCTTCCGACCTACTCCTAGTTTATGCTGGGAAGACGGTCATTGAATCCCAGATTAGAAGGACCATTAGAACATTCTAGGAGGCGCAAGTTAGATTTTGGTCAATTTGATCCCATGGCCGAACAACAGCCTCTTCTGCCTGGAAATCCACAGGAAGAATTTCGAAGGCAGCTGGAACAAATGCAGAGAATGCAAGAATGGTTCCAGAGAATGCAGGGCGTTCAGCCCTTGAAGGATTTTTATGATCCTTCAAATTACGGGGAACGTCCTGGCGTCCAGATTCCAGCCGGTGACGTAGAAATCAAGCCCCAGGTGTTAAGCCTGATTAAACATTATCATGGGCTTGGCTCCGAGGATCCGTTTCAACACTTGGAGGACTTGACCACTTTGGTCCAGACCACCAAGTCTCGAAACGTAAACGAGGAGCAAATGATCATGAGGCTCTTCCCTCACTCTCTTAGGGATAAGGCCGCGCATTGGTATAGGACAATAGGAAGACCAATTACAACTTGGAATGAGTTGAAATCGGCCTTTCTGAAGAAATTTTTCCCAGTCGGTCGTACCAATGCTTTAAGACGGGCAATCACTACTTTTACCCAGCGGCCGGGGGAGCAGTTTCATGTGGCCTGGGAGCGATTCCAGGACTTATTGCGGAGGTGTCCACACCACGAGGTGCCGAAATGGCAACTCGTGCAGATTTTTTATCATGGGTTGACTGAGCAACTCAGAAACCATGTGGATGCTTCTTGCGGAGGCAATTTCCTTAATAAAGATGCAGATAGTGCACATGATTTATTTGAGGAAATGAGTGAGAATTCAATAAATCATGCCTCCATGGATACTTTTAACCGGTCCCAACAACTCAGATCAAATGTCAATGAAGTCCATGACTCTCATTCATTTGATATGGAATTGATTTGTAATAAACTTGACAAAGTGGACTTGGTTGCTAAAAGAATGGAAGAGTGGATGGCTGGCAATTCTATGAACAACTCTCAATCCACTCAATCCCAAAATTCGGGATTCCATTCTTCACGAGCTCTTTCTGGACGGGAGTTCGTGAATCAACTTGATGCGACTCAACATATGAGTCAGCATTTTTCGGAACCCCATGGGTTCCCAACTGGGGCCTTTGATCCCAGTTTTTCTAATCCTTCCTTTTCTTTCTCTCCATCCTCACTTTATGAGGATGTCTGTGCTGTACAAGAGAATGCTAGATCCAACCCCTACTCGAATGCCTATAATCAAGGTTGGAGAAACCACCCTAACTTCTCTTGGAAAAATCCGGGGCAACAGACCCAATTCCGACCCAGCAATTATGCTCCGCAACGACCAATGGGTCAGGGTCAAGTATATACTCAGTTGCCTCCGAATCAGGTCAATCAGCCAGCTTGGAATGCCCGTCAACCCGCAGGGCAGGCTGATTTGAACCATCAAATAGTAGAGATGCAAGGATCTATGCTCCAGCTCATGCAGCAAATGAAAAACTCACTGGACAACTTGCAATCCGGGCTCATTGCTAACTCTCGCCAACCCGGATCTCTACCATCCCAACCCGTACCCAACCCACGAAACATTACAAATTCGGGCAATCAAGCCCAAGGGTACGGAAATCAGAGGGACCCACACGCGCATGCTCAGGTGGTTGAGCAGGGTTCCTCATCTTCTTCTTCTGTAAATCAACAATTCATGGTCAATCAAGCCCCTCCAATCTTTCCTAACCCTCCTCAAGACCCAAATTCTTACGCTTCTGCAAATTCTGTCACTTTGAGAAGTGGTAAGAAGACTCAGGATCCACAACCACATTATTCTAATCTTTTGAATCCTGAAGAATCTGAGGAGAGAGAAGAGAATTCTAAAGGAGAAATCAAGGCTCAGGAATCCGATTCCAAAGATCTGACTCGTGTTCCTTTTCCTGAAGCCTTAACCAAAGCAAAGAGGAAGAAGTCTGTTGATAGCAATGAGGAGCTTCTGAATTTATTTAAGAATGTTGAGATCAATATCCCGCTCCTTGATGCTATCAAGCACATACCGACTTACGCAAGATTTTTAAAGGAATTATGTACACAAAAGCGTAAGTCGAGAGAATCTGTTCCGAGGAAGGTGGTACTCTCCGAGCAGGCTAGTTCTGTTATCCTGCACTACCTCCCTCAGAAAAGGAGAGATCCTGGTGCTCCTTTGATTTCTTGCGTTATCGGAGATTACACATTTGATAGAGCACTTTTGGATCTCGGTGCATCCATCAACCTAATTCCGACTTCTCTTTACGAGAAGTTTGGGTTAGGCGAACTTCGGCCAACTTCAGTAACGCTACAGTTAGCGGATCGTTCGGTCACAAACCCGCGAGGCGTTATTGAAGATGTTATAGTTAAGGTCAAGGATTTTTATTTTCCTGTAGATTTCCTTGTCGTTGACATGGATGTACCAGATAATCTGAGGAACACGCCCATCATTCTGGGGCGTCCGTTCCTGGCTACCGCAAAGGCCAACATTAATTGTGAAAGCGGTAGCATGGAAATCGCCTTTGGGGACCAACGTATGAAATTAGATATTTTTAAGGCGATCAATAAATTTGAGGATTGTGGAGTTATTGAGGAACTTGATGAGGATAATATTAATATTGAAACTTGTTTGACAGTTTCTTCAATTGAAAGTTCCTCTTTGGTTGATGAATTTGACCCGCAACCCTCTGACTTAACATCTTCGGAAGAGGTTACTGATTTTGTCCACTCACAACCTCTCCCTCTTGTTGAATCTTCAGCATCTACCCGACCATCAATCATCACCCCACCTCAGCTCGAATTGAAACCATTGCCCGAGAATTTGAAATATCAATTTTTAGGACCTCAGAATACGCTCCCTGTGATTATCAGTGCTAAATTGACAAAGGAGCAAGAGATTAAATTGATTAAGGTTCTAAAGGAACATAAGGAGGCAATTGGTTGGACCATTCATGACCTTAGGGGGATCGAGCCATCTTACTGCAATCATAGAATATTTTTGGAAGATGGATCCCGCCCTTCTCGCCAGATGAAGAGGAGATTGAATCCAAATATGCGAGAAGTGGTCAAAAAGGAAATCATCAAGTGGCTCGATGCAGGAATTATTTATCCAATCTCTGACAGTCCCTGGGTAAGTCCCGTTCAGATTGTTCCAAAGAAAGCCGGGATTACTGTTGTGACTAATGAGAAAGGAGAATCTGTCACAACTCGTTCAGCTTCATCTTGGAGAGTTTGTATTGATTACAGGAAGCTGAACACTGCCACTAAAAAGGATCATTTTCCCCTGCCCTTCATTGATCAAATCCTGGAAAAATTAGCCGGGCAGAAGTACTTCTGTTTTCTTGATGGTTACTCGGGATACAACCAAGTTCCTATCCATCCTGAGGATCAGGAAAAAACTACTTTCACCTGTCCCTACGGAACCTTTGCTTTTCGTAGGATGCCTTTCGGGTTATGCAATGCACCTGCGACTTTTCAAAGGTGTATGCTAGCCATATTTTCCGACATGGTGGGAGAGTTTATGGAAGTCTTCATGGATGATTTCTCCATTTTCGGAGAATCATTTGACTCTTGTTTGGTTAATTTGGAAATGATTCTTAAGCGATGTATCAAGACACGATTGGTCCTTAGCTGGGAAAAGAGTCATTTCATGACCCAAGAGGGCATCGTTTTGGGTCATGTAATTTCTGAACGGGGAATTGAAGTGGATAAAGCTAAGGTTGATGCTATCGCTAAACTTCCTCCTCCCACATCAGTTAAACAAATCAGATCATTTCTTGGCCATGTGGGATTTTATCGAAGATTCATCAAGGACTTCTCGAAGGTTGCCCGCCCTTTGAGCAATCTTCTTGCCAAAGAAACACCGTTCGTTTTTGACGAATCATGCCAAAAGGCATTTGATTTCTTAAAAACGGCAGTCACCTGTGCGCCAATTTTGCAACCACCTATTTGGACAACCCCATTTGAGATCATGACCGATGCTTCTGATTACGCGGTCGGGGCTGTCCTGGGTCAGAAAATTGATCGAAA
Organism: Thalassia testudinum; assembly: GCA_037157565.1. NCBI lineage: Eukaryota > Viridiplantae > Streptophyta > Magnoliopsida > Alismatales > Hydrocharitaceae > Thalassia > Thalassia testudinum. The sequence continues at coordinate 216,812,325 of JAZHRO010000031.1, read as the reverse complement.
GCCCTTTGTCATTTACTACGCTAGTAAAACTTTGGATGAAGCCCAGAGGAATTACACTGTTACTGAAAAGGAATTACTCGCTGTAGTATTTGCATTGGAAAAATTCAGGGCTTATCTCTTGGGGTGTCATGTTATTGTTTATACCGACCACTCGGCCTTGAGACATCTCTTGGCTAAAAAGGATGCTAAACCCCGGCTTATTCGTTGGATTCTTCTTCTTCAATAATTTGATCTTGAAATCAAGGATAAAACCGGGGTACAAAATGTGGTGGCGGATCATTTGTCGAGACTCCTAGGTGATTCTTCTTGTCCGGACATTCCGATTGCTGACACTTTTCCGGACGAAACCATTCTTACAGTTTTAGGTGTCCACACCCCATGGTTTGCTGACATTGTTAACTATTTGGCCGTTGGTCAAATTCCCCAGGATTGGACCAAGCAACAACGGGATAGACTCAAATCTGAGGCCAAATACTACTTTTGGGAGGACCCTGAACTGTATCGCATTGGCTCTGATCAGATTATTCGCCGATGCATACCGGAGAATGAATTCAACAGTATACTTGAGTTCTGCCATGCATCTGGGTGTGGTGGACATTTCTCCGGGAAAAAGACGGCTGCAAAAATTTTGCAATCTGGCTTCTATTGGCCGTCTTTATTCAAGGATGCCCAGGAGTTCTCACAGTCATGCCCTCGATGCCAGGCACTCGGGAGCATAACTAAGAGAGACATGATGCCCTTAAACCCTATTCTTCCTATCGAAATTTTCGATGTTTGGGGCATTGATTTCATGGGACCCTTTATCCCTTCATTTGGATATCAGTACATTCTTGTCGCTGTTGATTATGTGTCTAAATGGATTGAGGCAATTCCCACCCGAACCAATGATCACAAGGTGGTCATCAACTTTGTCAAGAGAAATATCTTCAGTAGATTCGGGATTCCGAGGGCTATCATCAGTGATGGTGGCACTCATTTTACTAGTGCCCAATTCCGGAGTTTATTGGCCAAATACGGGGTTAATCATCGAATTTCCACACCTTACCATCCCCAAACGAATGGACAAGCCGAGATCTCTAATCGAGAGATCAAGAACATTCTGCAAAAAACGGTTAGGCCCGATCGCAAGGATTGGACTCAAAAGCTTGAGGACGCTCTTTGGGCCTACCGTACGGCGTATAAAACACCTATCGGCATGTCTCCATTCCGTCTGGTGTATGGAAAGGCGTGTCATCTACCCGTAGAGATTGAACACAGGGCATTCTGGGCAATCAAACAATGCAATCTAGATCTAAATCTAGCTGGGAAGACCAGGAAACTCCAATTATCTGAGTTGGAGGAGCTTAGAAATGATGCTTATGAGAATGCCAAGATCTACAAGGCTCGGACCAAAGCTCTACATGATCAAATGATTTCCCGCAAGAGCTTTGAGCCAAACCAGAAGGTCTGGTTATTCGATTCTATACTTAAGCTCTTTCCTGGTAAACTTAGATCTAAATGGAGTGGCCCATTCATAATTGATCAGATTTTCCTAAATGGTGCCATTCAGATTTCTGACCCAAAGACGGGTAACACCTTTAAAGTCAACGGTCAACGTCTGAAGCCTGTTGTTGACCATAATCTTCCAGAACCCGTTTCAGACTCTGTTGCTCTAGCCATTCTGTGACTTCTTTGGCTGGACTTCGCCTAGCTGACGGCATTAAACTCAGTAGTTGTACATATAACACAAGGCTGATACGAGCTTCATATCCAGGTGACATCTTTCATATTCTACCCTTTCTTTCATGTCTCTTTTTCAATGAGGACATTGCATCAGCTAGGCATGGGGGGGTGGATTCATTTTTGAATTAGTTGGTCAGCTTTGTGAAATCCATATAAATTGCTCTCTTTCTAAAAAAAAAAAAAAAAAAAAATTAGGAAGGATTAGTTGGACATTAGGACTTTTCAATCCTAAGAAATTTTACATTAGGATCTGAACACAAAGACCCCTCAGGTCTTTGGACTTAATTAGCCTGTGTATCTACTAAAATGTGGATTTGTCTTTGAGTTCTCGCCATCTTAATTCTATTATAATTGGAATAAATAAGTTTGGGTGATAAGTACACGACTTATCAACCCGCCCTCTGATGTGAGGGAATTTTGAGTCTTAAGCATCTACACACTTTCTTTGCACTGACTCGTTGTTTGGCGATTTTAACGGAAATTGGGTAGCTAATGAACCTTCTAGGGTGATATGGCTGGCAAGTTATCGTGGGTAACAGCCCATAGGTAGGTTGTCTAGAGCCCAGTCACTGGACCTTTCTCTTTTTGCCGCCTTTAGGTAAATCTTAGACCAGGGAAGCCACCTACTTAAAAAAAAAAAAAAAATCAAAAAGGAGAAAAGAACAAAAAGAAATAAGCCACACTTCGCCGCACGAGTATGGCTGGCAAGTTGTCGGTGGTAACGGCTCATCGACCGGTTGTCCAGAACCCAGCTCAGAAAATGCACTAAAGATTCCCAAAACACTTAGGAAGAAGCGGAGAAGTAGAATAAACCGGGGAGATATACACTGGATTCACCCTTGTGTTGACCCCGTTAAAAAATAAAAGTAGGGAGAAAGCTACCGGTTGTAAAGATACACCTTTAGGCAGAATTCTTTTTGAGGTCACCTAGAGGCGTAGAAATCCGAAGTCCGTTTTAATTGCCGGTCAACGAGTCTATCACAATCACAATAAGATGCTTAAAACTTAGGGTTCTCATCAAATCTTGGGTGAGTTGAATGGCCGTAGAAAGCCACTCTTAAACCCTAAAATTTGAAAATCTAAAAAAAGAGAGTAAAAACAGAAAAAGAAATTTTTCTTTGAATAAGGCGAGGCTTGAGGCGGTCTGCATTTTGGCTGATACCCGGGCACTGTTGTGTCTTTGAAAGTTCAGTTCTTAAGTAGACAATTTCTTAATGATTGAAAATAACTCAGGTCCAAATAATCTAACCTAATTCTTTTATAAATAGCATATAGTTTTTGCTAGGGACTAGCAAAAGATAGGCATGGGGGTATGATGTAAACACATTTACACTACTTAAAATGTCTATTTATGCATGTTCTTAAGCATAGGATTGCATTTCATGATATAAATATTGCATTACATGCATCATCTTGCATTTAGAGTAGTTTGAATAAAATGGAGGTTAATTGTCTCCTTTTATGTGCTTGGACAGGGCAAATATTTTATCGGGGCCTCGGATCAAAGATCCAACCGTATGGATATGATCAGGGCGACGATTGGAGTTCAACGACTCCAAGATCGCCCTAATCAGGCATCCGTAGCATCAGATAGAGACCGGGGAACCCTAGAAGATCAAGGGCCAGGATGGTGTAAATCCGCACTTCAGATGGAAAATCCGACCACACGGATGAATTCGGATCGACGATCGCAGCCGAACGACACAAAAATCGAGTCAATCCGACATCCGTGGCACCATCTACAACTTCCAGAAGATGGACGGCCAAGATGGCGCCACGTGGCGCCATCCCAGCCGCCCAATCGGCCGCAGGAGTCCTGCGAAGACCACGCAACATCTCCTCTCCGCCGTTGGATCTCGATCCAACGGCTGCGGTCGCGCGCGTTTAAAAACGTCCGCGCGACCATTTCGCCCGCGTAGCGCAGCGGCGACGCAGCTGCGGGCGAAGCGGAGGTCGCGGGTTCGAGCCGCGGAGAGGGGGGTCGAAGGCGCGGGCGAGCGGGCGCGCACGAGCGTCGGATGAAGATCCAACGGCCGTGCGCGCCCGATAGCGCCGACGCGCAATTGGATGCTCTGGTGGGCGCGCGATCGCACACGGGCGGCGCGCTCGGCAGCGGGCGCGGACGCGATCTAAGCCGTCCGATCTCGCGATCGGACGGCTGAGACGACGCGGACGTGCGTCTGCGTTACGCGCGCAGGCCAGCCGAGCGGGCGCGCGTGGGTGCGGCGGCGACGGCGACGGCGGGGCTTTAGCGACGGTTTTATCCATCACTAAGGACCCCTTATTTATTATTTTGAAGATGTAATGTCCATTTTGCCCCCACTCCTTGCAACTATAAAAGGAGACCCCCTCCATACGAAATTTTCATCCCTTCCTTCTCCTCTCTAGCTCTCCAAAGCTCAAGAGAAGCTTGTCCCACACCCGGGATGCTTCTCGCGAGATAAAGTCTAAAGTTTCGTCCCCCTTCGGAAGTGGATCCCGCGACGACGACGGCGTGCTGCTTCGTTCCCGTTCTTCTGCTTCGTCCTCCTTCGTCCCACCTCGTTCTCCTTCGTCCAGGCGTCGTCCCGTCCGGCTCGTCCTCCAAGCGACCGTCGAGGAGGATAACTTCTCTCTCCCATTCTTATTTACAGCTTTTCTAGTGTAGAATTTTCCTGCTTTATAGTGTAATTGATTTCCCGCTTTCTAGTGTAACTTTAATTTCGTTTGCTTGTATAAACAATTGAAATATTGAATGCATGTTCTCTTTCTCTCTCTCTCTCAATTTGATAGCTCCATTGTAATTATTTCGCCTTGTTTATCAAAAATCCTAAAAAAACATAATTGCGAATATAGATCAACGTAGCCTCCCTGAGTTCTACCCGGAATTCTTATTTCGGTACAAATTTTATTTGTTGAACACGAATCCTTCGCTTTCGAACTACAACGACGGGTTTTTCCAAAAAGCAAACACGTTAGCGTAGATTCTCGCTCAACAAAGACCCCATTTTGTACGATAGGCTTGTGATGATAATGTCATCATCAGCCATATCTAGGTTTATTTATTCACAATCAAGGAATAAATGCTCCTACTTAAGCACCATAAGAGCTGTAATTCGCTACAAATCCATTCTGAAAGAATAATAAGAAAATAGGGGTAAAACTATAGTTTTAACAACGTATCTCAATTGCAGAATAGTCATGGGATTTCTCAGGGGTTAATTAAAGGTCAAATGATCTTAAATGTCTAATAAGTAGGTCCGTTCAGACAGAAATGGGTTTTCGCGTGATTAGAGAATTAAATGACATCTAACACCCTAAAAATAGACCCACTTTATTCACTAAGGTTCTGGTCAGGTTAAAATTCATATAAACCCTTTAGAAATCATAGAAAATTATTATCTAGGGTTTGGTACCTTCAGTTTGACCACTGGAACCAAATTTGACCTAAAATAGAATCTCACACAGATAGTTGCCCTAATTTGGGCTTTTGCATAAATTACCCAGCCAAACTTGGTAAAAACCAAAATGCAACTACACCATTGGGTTCCTTAGGTCAAAATTAGGTTTGTATCAAAACTTGGACCCAATTTGAGATCATCTTAACCTAGTTTGCAATTTGGTCCTATTTGAGTCTTTTCTCTCACACACATGCCCCTAACTTTTGAATTCCTTACAAATAGGCCCATACCTTTGTCGTCACTCTTTGCAAATAGGTCCCTCTACCATTATCATGGAGGAATCCTTCTCTGACAACCTTTGATTGATTAGAACTCCTATAATCAATGAATCCCTTCCAAAATTGGAGGGGAGATTCCTTAAGATCTCTTTCCAACGCGTCAAACTTCGATCTCCATAACCTTCCCAATCTCTCATGCAAATGCATGAGAGATTCAGGTATCTCTTAGATTTCCAACTCCGGTGAGCTTTACAAGCCTGAAAGCTTGGCTTCTAAGCTCCAACTGACCCCCTGAGGCCTATAAAAGGGTCCCTATGACATACCACTTTCCCTACGCTCGAATTTGGCTGGAATCACCCCCAATTCCTCTCTCCTCCCGAGCTGAATAGCTCCTCAATGTCCAGTGACTTCTTCTAACCTCTCTCATCATTTGGCTGCAATACCGGTAGCGGATTCTCCTTCCCTGCCTTCCTCCATGTCGTGTCGTACCAGCCGACGCCTCTCCCTCCATCATCCTCGTCGTCCACCTCAATGGAGCATTCTTCTTCCACGGTGCTGGCTTGCCAATGCTGGTGCCAATTCTACACCTTAGTCCATTAGATTAGGGTTAGTTTCGTTTGTTTAACATCTTAGGTTAGTTTTACACCTTCAAAAATCAAAAATACCCCCTCGACGCCTACTCAAGCCACCTTCGTATTCATCTCCGGCGAGTTCGCTCCACCTTCACAGGTACAAAACACCTCACTGAAACTCCCTACATCTTTGCCTTGACACCAAAAACCAAACCTCTCTCCTATTTCATCAGTTCCACCTTCCAAACTATCCACCGAATAGACCCACCTCTTTTGACATAATCCACCTTCGCCACGCTCACCCACGACCTCTCACTACATGCCACCACCACCACCACTCTTGCCGCATTAGTGCGAAGCTCTTGAGCATTTTTTAATGCGATCAAGAGGCCCTCTTCTTTTTTTCAAGTATTTAGGGTGCAGCCGCCATTACCGAAGAGCTTCAAGCAAGTTTTGAAGCTTGCTTCCCAGCCAATAACCCCAGGTGTGATCTCCAAGCTCAGCGAACCTCATCACGGAGCGCAACTGAGTTAATTTGGACCGTTGACTGGCACTTTGATCTGAATTAGAACAAGCACCTGAGGCTGTTGCTCGCGGAAGAAAGCAGGGACATTTAGTCCCACATCGAATAGGTAAGAGCCGCTGGAGTGCCTTATAACATTTTTGTGCCCTAGCCTCCTCACCTCTTAACACGACGGTGAGGTCCTCCTTACCCGATCACATACCCAACCCGCCTTCACACCTCAGCTACTACTCACACCGATAGACCTGGTCTCAGGTATGCGGATCCTTGAATACCCAATTACCCAAGCATCTAACCGGACATTGAGAAAGAGAAAGGGAAGAGAGATAGAGAAAGCATGGGGTTAGGGTGGTTTTGCTCTCGCAGGTACTTGTGCGACACTTGGTTGCGAGAAGAAGAAAGGAGACAGAGTAGAAGAAAATCAGAGAAAGAAAAGAGACAAGGTAGAAGAAGAGGAGGACTGTTGAAGAAGAAGATAAAGAGAAGTGCCCAGACAGAAGAAGACTCATTGAACACTGTAGCATTTAAGCACTTAAGTTGTCTAACAAGGAGTTCTAATACTGCACTGTGCACTTGGTTTGCTTAATTGATACTATTATGATATTTGCTACATTTGTGTTAGGCTAATAATTGATGATCCAAATCACCATTATTTTGTTTAGTGTTCCTTTTACTTTTTCATATACTCATGTTATACATTGCATATTAGTTTTTGAGTAATCATTTGTGCTCATTAATATTTTGATTGAGATTAGTGTGTGAATTCTTATTTGCTCCCTGTGTTCGACCTGAGACTTAAATTCGAGTTATAAATTATATTTGCTTACAAGTGATTTTGGTCTGTACTACAACATATCAATCTTAAACACCGATTTCACACGTCCAAGATTTTGGCACCGTTGCTGGGGAGAAACGCACAATTCACCACTATTCTTCTATTATATTTTGAATATATTTGAGCACTAACTTGCCCTATTTGATTTCTTGTGATTTTGCGAGTTATATCATGAGGAGATCTTCCACACAAAAATAGCCACTCTAGGGTAGGTAAATTTTCTATTCTTCGTTAATCAACCTCATAATCCTGGGAAGATAAAAAAAACAAATAACCAAATTAGGAGTCACTTGCCTTATTTGCATAGAAATCATCATTTTAAAGGCAAGTTTTCATGATTTACAAAAATTTTCATATATGATTGCAATTTGAAGCGATTCTGCTTAGAAATTCCCTACCTTATTTGTCTGTACCTATTGGGTACTACGCTTAAATTCTAAATCACTTTGGACTAACATCTTTTTGCTTGGAGCCCAAGGTAAACAATTGGAAATCAACTAGACTTAGATTAGAGCTAGTTAGGGTTTCTACATTAGTGCTTTGAAGTGATAGTTCACATTTGGCTGCATAAAAGGAAATAACCATCTAGCATTTGTGTGCTACCCATGCCCTTGGTTGAGAAAATCTAATCAAGAAAAACCCTATAATCAGGCTCTAATTTCACTTAAATCCTAGAATCTTGGACCTAACAAACTGAAAGTCAATTAGAGTGATTTATGGGTCTTGACCTACATTTCATTCTCCACATTTTAGGGTAGGTCAAGTGAACTTGGGCTACCTCGTAGGCCAACCAACCTCCAAATTAGGTAACAAGTCAAATTAACTTCTAATCAAGTGAAATTAAAGGCACAAATTAGGACTTAAAGTTGGTAGACTTGTGAGGTCAAGTTATCCACTCTGGTCTACCTGGACCCTCAGTGATAAGGAAGGTCAGGTTGGGGAAGCCCTGTAACTCATGGGGACGCTCTACCGTGTAGGGGTATTTGCAAAACTCTCCCTTCCTAGCTGCCCAAGTAATTCTCAAGTGGACGACTTTTTGATCCAGGGGTATCATCCGCCTCGAACCTCTAGAGTCATCCAAAAATCTGAGTCCCTTGATTGAGTCCAACAACATCTAGTCCCTCATCTTTTCTCTAGTGAACATACACAGATCATCTAGGGAATTCTATCTGGTCAAATCAACAGCAATCTAATCGTGAGTTTGATTCTACATCTTGATTCCACTACTTGATTCAAAAATGCAGCCTGGCTATATAGGAAGACTATTTAGGAAACTTGAGTCCCAAATGAGCATGAAAGAAAAGATAATTAAGAATGCTTATAGAAACCATGAAGAATATTGTAAAAGGGACATTCAGGATAAATTCAAGAAAATAATGAACCACAATTTGAACCGTATGGAGATGATATGGATACAACTAAACCATGGTTCAACCTGGGATGATCACTTAGGAAATACATGAAATTGGCGAAATTACACAACAATGATTGTCTACAATATTGGTCAAATCCTTTAGTTTCGGAAGAACTCTAGAATTTTTTAGGAAAATGGGGAGAATTTCTGAATAATTTATATAGATCCATCAATCAAAAATACCCGTCAGGAGTTAAGATGACATTTTGGAGTAATTCCAGTAATCCATGTAATTTCCCAAATCCCAAGTTTGATGATCAAGCTTGTTATGAACCCCCAACCCAAATGCAACCTGATTCAAATTACAAACAAATTGACATTCTTTATCTTGATGAGGGTTGGGAGGATCCAATTGCAAGTGTTCCCGATCTCGAACCAACCCTAGAAAATCAAAAGCCTAGTTCTCCAAGCTTAGATTTCCCAGACACCTATCTTACTAAGATTGAATCAGAACCTCGCGAGGGTGTAAATTCTGTCCCTTATTCAGATAAGATGACTCTCGAGAGAAATTTTGACATCCCTATAGAGCCCAACCTAGATTGTAGTAATCCAACCCGCACCCTTAACCAAGAATCTGGATCTAAGCCTTATCGAGATGATTACAAGGCCCAATATGATGAAATTCTTATTTTGAATTTGGACTATGATTCTGGGCCTATATTTGATGAGTGCACCTCTCAAACTTTCTCAGAGATACAAATCAATTTTTTGGAAGTCATGCAAATCTATGATACAAAAACTGAGAAGTTGGAAGAGTTAGGAATCGATTGGGTCAACCCTATGAGCAAAGAACCTAGGCCTATGCCTATTAGGGACACCTTTTTGAGCTTAGAATCTGAAAGCAGGTTAGATCAAAGTCAGGTTGCTGCTTCTACACATCTTGATTTACTTAGTGGTGTAGCCTCTGATCCTGAATCAGATTCAGAACATGATTCTCGCAAGTTCTCCGATGATTTCAAATCTTACCCTGATTTCGAAGAATTATTGTTTTTGACAAATCCAAACCAATTTATGACTTTAGCGACTACAACCCATCCTTTGATTATGACACTAAGGTCAATGATTTGAGAGAAACCACTTCTACACATACAGAATCTTCCAAAACCCTATTTACCGAAGCAAAATCAGGTTTAAAGTAATGTATCGTAGTATAGTTGAAATGGCTTTGAAAACAAATAAATTTTATTACTCAAAGTTTAAGTCCAAGGTTGAACATATGGAGAAAATGGAATTCATGCACTAATCTCAATAATAGATGTAAGAAACTACTCAAAATATAATTTAGAATATCAAGCATGAGTATATGGAAAATAAAATGTAGCCAGAAAACATACAAAAGAGAATTTGGGAAGAATTGGACTTCTAATTATAGAATCAGACATCTTAAAAGTATTTGATTTTTCTTTAATTCTTCCTTTTACTTCTGCTTCTTTCTTTGGCATGTTCCTCTCTTTCGCTTCTTTCTTCTTTTTTCTTCTTCTTCTTTCTTTCTGCCTTGGCTTTCTCTTCTTTCTTCTCTGGCTCTTCTCTAGCTTTGGCCTTCTCTTCTTTGCCTTCTTTCTTCTCCTGTTCTTTCCTACCTTGGCTCTCTCTTCTTTCTTCTCCTACTTCTTCTCTGGCTTTGGCCTTGTAAGCCTCAATTGCGTTCTTCTTCCTTTCTTCTTCTTCTTTCCTTAGCTTCTCTGCAACACTAATCCTCTTTAGCTTTCTTCTGCCTTTAGTCTTCAGCTCCCCCCTTCTTCAACTGTGCCTTCTCTTCAGCCTTCTTCTCTACGGCTTCACCTGTGGCTTCCTCCCTCTTCCTTTGCTCTGCACCCTTGGCTTCCTTCTTTCATTTCCCTGAGAGAGCAAAACCTACCCCTACCCTCCCCCGCAAACTCTCTCTCTTTTCTCTCTTAGGCTCACTCTCCTAGAGCCTTCTCAGGTAAACGGGTCGGGTCAGTGCACCCGGGACCAAGCCCACCGGCATGGGTGGTGGGAGAGGAGTGCACGGGTAATTGGGTCAGAGCCAGATCCGTGGGGAACTGGGTCGCAGACGAGGCATGGGATGAGTGGGACTTCACCTCGTGTCAGGAGGTGATAAGCCCCTGACACTTTTGCATCTTATACACACTGCCTGTTCGAAAGTGTCCGAGGTGGGGCTAAATGTCCCACCCGCTTCTTGCGCATGCCCGCAGCAGATGGTCACTCAATTGCGGAGGCTACGGGGCTTTGGCATCCAATTTATAGGTGTGATATGTTTGTGAAGAGTGCCTGCACATCTGCAACCCTGATTCTTGAAGCCCGGTGCCTAGAGTGAAGGTTGTGAGCTTCTTCAAACCTGCTCCAATGGTGATGGAGGTCTGAACCTACAGTCATGCAACACGACCTTGCGGCCTCATTAAAACTTGCAGGAAGCTTCACCGTGACACGGCGAAGGTGTCTCGGTGGTTGGCATGGCACGTGGCAGCCTGGGCATGCGTGCCTAGGTCGTTCTATGGCCATGGAGTTGGGTTTGTTCAGGGAAGGTGTGTGGAGTGTGTGGCAGTCATTGGAAATGGGGAAAATGATTAGTTGAATGTGGCGGAGCTTCTGAGGTGGCTGGTGTGGTGGGTGGTTGTGTGGAGTGGTGGATGCACCTCGCTAGTGGTCTACCGGAGGTGGAGAAGATGGTGGTGGTCTGTGAGCGTCGAGGGGTATTTTGGGAAATAAAGAGGGGAAATAGGAAGAGTAGAGAAAGGGGAAGTATTTGACCTAATTTAAAGGCGAAAGGAGAAAGGATGGCGGTCGGATCATGTCTGCCACCGTCGGAGATGAAGATCCCAGCAGGAGGGGGACGGCGATGATGAGAAGGGGGCAGGCACGTGCGTAGGTGTGGCGCGACGTGGATGATGGAGGTAGAGGCAACTCTGCCACTGGTATTGTGGCAGAGAGACGAGTGGAGGAGATAGAGGTTGCTGGAGCTTGCTGGGAGTTTGGCCAGAGGAGAAGAGAAGAATTTTGGGGGTTATCTTCGACCAAACCAAGCTGAGGATCTGCAGCGGGGTTCAAGGAACCTTTTATAACCCCTGGTGGAGAACCTTGTGCTTGGAAGGAAAGCTTCCAAGCATAGGCAAGTTGCTGGAGTTGGAAAGTCAAAATGACCCAAATCTCTTCCGCATTCGCATGAGAGATTAGGTATGATTTGGAGGTCAAGATTGGGTTCACATGAACGGGAATTCCTTAGAAAATCTCCCTTTCAAATTTGAGAGGGATTCTCTGAGGAATCAAGGAGATATCCCACTTGAATCCTCGCCGGAGTAGGATTCCTCTGCTTTAATGGTGGAGGGACCTAATTGCAAAGAATAATGAGGAAGCTAGGGGGTGTCTGCATGGCTTTTCAAAAGCTAGGGACATAAATGTAATTAGGTTGGACTATTTTGCAAAGTAGGTCAAGATGAACTCCCCTTAGGTCTAAATTTTGGTACAAACCTAATTTGGACCTAAGGAATCCAACGGGAAAGTTGGATTTTAGGTTTGACCATGTTTGATTAGGCATTTTACATAAAAACCTAATTTAGGGTAAACATTTATCTAGGTCCCCTATTTTGGTCAAAATAGGTTCTAAAGGCCAAATTGAAGGTTCTAAACCCTGAAAGATATTTTCCATGAATTTTAGAGGGTTTAGGTAAATTTTATCATAACCAAAGCCTTGTTAAATTAAGTTGGTCTGTTTTAGGGTAACAAGAAGTCATTTAATTCCTAGAATTCACATTAACCCTTTTCTGTTTGAGCCAACCCACTTTTTATCTTGTTAAGACCTCTTGACCTATGTTTAGCCCCTGAAAAATCCTATTGTTGCACTAAAATGGTAAAAGTACAGTTTTACCCTTTATTTCTTACTTTTCTCTCAGATGGTTATTCCTTGTGTTAGGCCCTTCATTTGGTTATGAAGGAGCTTTTGTTCTCTTTTCTAAGTCAAAATGAGCTAGTTAGGGCCCATGATGGTGTTCCCATCATACCCCTATACCTAGCTTTTGCTACTCCCTTAGCAAAATTTTAAGGTTTTAACTTCTATTTTAGACCATGAGTTTCTTTCACATATTATGATGAGTGCTTTTTCTTTTTATTTTTGATTACGCTAGAATGCCAATAGTAGGCCTAGAGGTACTCAAGTACCAACCAAGATCTGGACCTAACCAGCTCTAGCCTCGATCCTCCACAAAGGTTTTTAATGTTCGTAGGAACTATCCTAAGGTTTGTTGGACTCCGCAGTTAAAGCACCTATGCTTGAGATATATTTTAGCCTTGGTTCACATTTTTTTTGTAAAAGAGAGATAGAGGATTTGTTTGTTTGGAGAGTTTTCTCTCTCTTTTCATTTTATTTCTAGCCTTGGATTGGCTTCTCAACATGGTATGTATCAGATTCCTCGTCCCCATCATCAATCCTCAAAGGTCCCTGGCAATCATGCTTCGTGATAGCACCGCCCATGGAAACCCCCAAAAATCAACTTTCGAGATAATCGTGCCCATGGCATTCTGTAGCTAAATCCAGACCCTGGTAATTGACATTTTGTGATAATGCCACCCATGCATCGGAACCAGCAGGGTGCTTACGTGCCCTCAGTAGGATATGTAAATATCCTAGGAGACAGGCACCGAGGAGATGATATGTTGTTATGCTTCTTCGAGGGCAATTTCCTGCCTCTCCGCACTGGGAAGTCGTCCAAATCAACTTGTGTTGATCGGCCGCTCCTAATCTTGGCAACTTTTTTTCAGAACATTTAAACGCTTTTGAGTGATTTTGATAGTTATGCACACTGAACTAGACTGTGTGTGGATTGGGTTACTTAGATTACCGAATCTCGCAAACCAGAGATCAGTTAACGAGGTCGAATACTCCCTAAGCCTTAGACCTAATACTCTAGCTTCGCATTTTCCCCAACCTATTGTGGATTATCCAGATCTTATAGGATACTTGACAGGATACTTGACTTTTTAAGCCAAAGAGTCTAGCCTAAAAGGCCTAAGATCGTCATTCCTACTAATCTCTTTTTCTTTGTATCTTATTAGCACTTTTTTCTTTATTTTTCCTTCCCTTGATGCAGTCTAGAACTTCGGTTAATCCGTTAATTTCTTACTAATGACTATCTCTCTTTTCTTTCATTTTGTGCTCCCTTTGACATTTTGCACTTTTCCTTTTCATGTTTATATGGCCTCAAAGTTTTCTTCCCGCCACCATTTTTTTTTCTTTTCCACAATTTTCTATTTTTTTGGTATTCTTGGCCTATGTGATTTTTTGTGAGAATCTTTCTGACTTTTCTTGATTTTTGTATGTTTGCACTTTACCACCCCCCATGCCTAAGATTTGCACTGTACTCATTGTAAACGGAGGGTGTGAAACAATGTTTAATTAGCCCATATTTGTTGGTTATTTAAATATTTAATTATCTAGACATTAAGTTAATTTTAACATTTAGATCGCATACATTAGGATGTAAATAAATTAATTCATATTTTTAGCTTAAGTGCATAATTCATGCATTTACAATTAACCTAGGATTGCATACATTTGATTAGTTAATTAATTAGGTGCTTTACATACACTATTTTAATTAACAAAGAAGTTAAGGAGTTATGTATAAATAATCCTAATTATTTTATTCTTTTTGTTTTCCTTTCTTTTCCTTTGCATGCAACTGCTCCGTCTCTGCCTCCTCCTCCTGCGCATCAACATTACTCGACGGTGGTCTATTGAATTTCAAAAGAGAGGAAGGGTTGCCGTTCAAGGGAGGTCACCATCCCTTTCCTTACTGCGTAGAGAGCTACGTTTCTCATCCACTCCTCACCACCAGCCCCAACCACGGTAGTGTGACTCCACCACCGTGGGCGTGTGGGGTGACAGCCGACACCGGCAAGAGTCCCTACATCACCGTGCTTCATCTTCCCTTCCACACGTAGATCCCAGTAGCTAGACGCCCCAAGCACCCTTGCCAAGCCCACTGTAGCACACATGGCTGCAATCGCCTCCCTACGCCTTAGCCCTGCCGAGTGCGCCACCGCGCGTGCCTCCCCTTGGCGCACCTCATCTTCTGCAGCTGACTACGCGCACGCACTGCACATCCATGGTATGTGCTTTTCACTCAACTCAGTAATTAAGGTAAATTAACTTAATTAAGAGTAGAAGAAATCACTTAGGTTAACTTGAAGTTGTGTCGATTGTGTAATATAAGGTTGAATTAACCTAACATTTTAAAATTCTTTTATTGGTTGAGTCCAAGTCGTTCACTGGGAGGCATAATAATTTTTCTCCAAATTCACCAATTTTCTTTTATTTCTTTAAGTTTAGGAGGTAAAACTAATTTCATTTTCAAAACATGAATTTTGTCGAAATATTTAACTATAAAGAACATACAAAATTCCATATGAAAACATATTTACTCAAAATGTTGTACTTTATTAACAAGTAAACATGCTATTGTTTCAATTTTATTTCATTCTACGAAATTAAGGCAAAAAGTTATCTAATTAAAGCATGCGTTTTACAATTAAGAACAAAAAGTAATTATGCAAGAGAAAATTCTTCTAATTTTCTCATCTCTCTATAGCCTCTAATCTTCTTTCTTTCTTTTCTTCTTTCTCTCTTATTTTCTTCTCTGTCGAGCTCTCTTTCTTCTTTCTTTCCTTGTGTTGTTTCTGCCTTCACCTGCCTTCTCTTCTCCCCTTAATTTTTCTCCTTTGTTCCTTAGTCTTTTTCCTTAACACTCCTTAGCAACCGTGCTCCTTTCTTCCTTAGCCTTTGCATCCTTCAGCACTTAGCTTCCTATAGAGGCTTCTCTTTCCTTAAGCTTTCAACTGAACTGGGCTTTTTTTACTTTTTAAACCAAAAGTTTTTTTATTTCCGGCAAGGTCCTTTTGAGAATACACAACACCCTGATACAAGGGTGGGGCCAGACCCTACTCGGTCCTCGCCTAATCTCGGTTAGGTTTGTTTCGATTTTTTTTTAAATCAGTTCACAATATCGAGCCGCATCGGCTCCACCAGGCCTCCCGGGCCACACTCACCCTCCCAGGGCACATTCACATCCGCACGCCCCCAAGGGCGCACACACACACAGGCATATGCCCACACACACAGAATAATGCTTAGATCAGATCAGAATAGGAATCGGTGTGCCGAGCGCTGACGACTGCATAGCCAAGGGAAGAAAATAGTTTTATACCCAGGTGCGCACTCGTGGATATCTGAGGTGGGACATACATTCCCCTTCCAGACTCGAATTCAATTGATCATAACTTTCTGCCTTGAACTCCAAATTGGATGATTTAAAGTTCGTTGGAAAGCTCTAAAGGTAATCTACAAAATTTTAGGGTCAATTTAATGTTTTAATGATGTTTGACTCTTCAATTTAAGAGAATAAATTAGGGGTTCTACGGGTTTTATGAAAAGCCTGGAAAGTGTTTTAATTCAAGGAAGTCCTCAGATGGACTTATCTCATCTATTAGAAGGTCTGTACCTATTATATAAGCAATTCCACTTCTGTTAGGATAGATTTTAAGTTTTCAAGACCTACAGAACCTGCAGAGAAGCTTTTCTCTTCTCTGAAAACTTCAGAGATTGATTGTTGGATTTCAACAAGTGCATCGGACACTTTAAAGTATTCCTAATCTATTTAGATTAATTCTAAGGGTTATAACTAATCAATCTGGGTTGGTTTTAGATTTGAATTTCATCAAAACAGTGCTTCTGTTGGTTTAGGATCGAGAGTAACCCAACTTGACAGAAATAAAATTTTTACTAAATACATCATCTGAGCTTACTTTAATTGATTTCAAATCATCAAATAAGATTCCAGAAACAACTTACACATCTCAATTACTCAATTCAAGCTCAAAACACCATTGTCAAACTCAGGTTTGTCTATAGAAGCTCGAAAATTGACTTTCTGTGTAAAGCTTCCTCCTAAGAAATTAATGCATCAATCAGAGTCTCTTCATCATCTGGAACTCACTCATATCTTCAAATTTGAGTTATGTCCTTAATCTCCAGGGTTTCTGGCTTGCCGCCTGAACTGAAATAAGTGTGTACTCGACAGAGTTGTTCAGTGGCAGCTACAGTGTTTTGAGAGTTAAAATAGCTTCAGTGGATCACAATGGATCTTTTGAGCTCCTTAAGTGTTTCTTAAATCCTTTATAACAGGCTTCTCCAACTCACCGAAGTTGGGGAAGAAGAAGTTATGTCTCAAGCTCCAGTGATTTAAGCATCAAACAAATATCTTTGAAATGATCAGTAATCCATATTTTATTATTTTGGAGCCACTTAACAAGTTTAAGAGGCTGCAACACAAGAATGGCTCGCCGGATATCCAGTGAGTCCAGAAAATATAAAATGCTTGTACTGATTGACAAAATTAACATTTTTGATCCCAAAATGATTCTGAGGTTACAAGGAACCTCTTTATCACATTGAATTCTTCATTTGTTCATTGAAATGTAAGATTTGATAGTAAGTTTGTTTCTTAAAAATTTGATTGGTTTAAGCTTAGGACGTGATTTAATTACTTGATTGAGAAGTTAAATCAAGTCAACAGATGTTATTAATCATAAATATATATTTAATTTATAGATTGAAATGTTCCTGAGTCACCATGGACAGCGAGCTCAGGGACCTAAATAAATTTAGGCGTTTAATTATAGATGATAATAATAGGTAATATAATGTCGATTAGGGTTCATTAGTGGTGATAGGTGATGAAAGGACCAGTGAAGGTGGAATTAGATCAACTTCTTTCACCATGGATAGTGAAGTAGTCGGTGAAGGTGAGATTTGAATTAGGCATTTAGGTGATTCAATTAAACTATTTAGTGAATTAGAAGTGAACATGGAAGATAAAAGAAGGTGTACAACGAGTTAAAAGATAAAATTAAGGTCTCTGGTGAGCTCAAGGAACTCGCCGAAGTTGGAGGAGATGAAACTAAATTCGAAAATTACTCTAACCTAACTAACTAAACTAACTAACTAAGCTAGCCTACTCCTACTCCTGCTCCTAGTCTACTGTTACCTGGACGATGGGGTCAATAGGGTTTCGCCAAAGTTTCATAGTGGACGACGAAATCAGAGGGTTGAAGAAAGTTCTCCAGCGGGCGGATTTGAGGTGGAGTGGAGGAATCCTATGGTCGGCACCTTTGTTAGAGGTGTGGAAGACCACGGCGAATCTCCTCGGCTACTTAGATGGACGGAGGAAGTCGGAAGATGGAATGGGGGATCGCCGGAGGTTTGGAAGAATAGCCTATCGAAGTCGGCTATGGTGTTTGAAGAGGGAAGGGAGCCAACTTGCTAAAATCAGAGGTGTGAGGGGGTATTTATAGTAGTTTTCGGCGAAGAGAGGGGCGGGGTTGGTCGAAGAAGAAGCTTGAGGGGCTTAACCTCTGTCGTCGTCTCCGATGACGGTGAGGTTATCTCCCACTGAAAAATAGGATTTTCGATAAATCCAGACCGATGGATCAAGTGGAGGTGGTGAGCACAAGATGCAAGAGCTTGGGAAAAGAGGGATGATGTCGACAGGGCGGTGATCGCACGATGGGATGATTCTCTGCCGCCAGCTGTTCGTTTGTCTAGAGAAGAAGATGAAGAGGGATATAAAAGTAATAAAACATAAGGACCTATGTGAGAAATAAGGACCCGACTGTAATGAATATTAAGGACTAAAATGTAAACCCAGGTTTTGATGGTTTATTTTAACTTTGATCTTTTTCAACTTTTTATATATGTCAGTAAATAAGGTAAATATTATGTTTACATGTTGAATTTACATTTTTGACCTTTTTAGGCTAATTTATTAGATTAAGTAAAATCACTTAAATTATTACATATTTAGGTATACATTATACTTAAGTTATCTATCTTATTAATTAAGGAAATGATTAGTAGGATTTCGAGTCAAATTATTATCTAAATTATTATTAATGTTATTTGAATGATAAAATGTCATTTTTGACTTATTTTAAGGTCCTTAACTAAATATCCCTTATTCTATAATTAACCCTTATATATTCAAAATCCTAGCTAATTAACAAGGAAGACTAGTTAATTAGGGGTAATTAGAGATCATGATGAGTATGTCATCATACCCCCAAGCAAGAGTTTTGCTAGTCCCGAGCAAAATTAACTAAAACTGTGATGATTTAAAGCACTTTGGTTTAAATTTTTATAAATAGTAAGTATGTAGAGGAATGCTTAGGTCAGAAATTTTTTTTTTTTAAATTTAATATAAATGATTAATGTATAGAGCATGTGTGAAAATTTTCTTACTTAGACTTATACTTATAACATTTTCAAAACACACTTAAAATAATTTGTAAACAAGAATTTATTTTGAATTAGAATTCTTCGAAAATCTCTTAATCTTTTTAACTGTTCTTAACTCAAATTAGAATACAAAGTGTTTTAAGAAAAACAAAACTTCTGGATTGAGAATTAAATTTTAACTCAAAAACTCAAATAGATTTAAGTTAATCCTTTGTTTATGAAATTTCATTTTTATCAATATAAGTTTAAGCAAATTAACCAGATACTCATTATTAATCAAACTTAGAGTAGTAAAACTCTAATTTACTAGCCTACAACACTAAAGATTAACTTCTAATTTACTAGCCTACAACACTAAAGATTAACTTCTAGACCTAGGATTCTGTTAATTCTTCTCCTTTAGGTCTCAACTTAAAATCTTCAAAACCCAATTTCCTAGGCTTCACTGCCCAATACCAAGGTTCAGTAGCTATGATTTTAAAACATCTATGCTTAGTGAAGGGAATTATCCTAAAGACATCCAACGTTGCAAAAATCCAGATCTTAGGACATCACTTTCCAATCCCAATTATTCCAATTCAAGCCTTTGGCTTGGCCTTACTCAGGTTTGGTTGCTTTCTCCTCACCAGTTTTCTATCTCGAGGTCAATACTTTTTGTGTATATCTCCCCGGTGGACCATTGGGTCTCTTATTCCTAATTTTTTTTTTCTCCATTTTTTTTTCTCTTTTTCTATAGGTTAGAACACCCATTTGTAGCGAGGTGTTCTTTTTATTTGATGGAAGGAAGGGTAGCATCCATTTGTAATGAGATGCTTTTATTTATGGAAAACTACACAGGTACCCATTTTTAGCGAGGTACTTAACTGCAGGGTGTTTTATTTATTTTTTTCTTTTTCTTTTCCCCCCTTCTCATTTTTCTTACTACCATTATTCTCCAATCCTTTTTCTAGGTGAGTGGCACATCACCCTTTCAAGAACCGCCCCGCGGAAATCCTTAGACTGAAGAGGATTCAGAATTGATCTCTTAACCTCTATGTTTTCACGGTCTCAAATGTCAACAAGACAATTCTATGTGAGTGAATTTTAGATGTTTAGCTTACTTAGCTCTCAAACCAGAGCTTGGACAACAATACCCTTTACTCTTAGGTTCTTCAAATTTTTAGTTTCCTCCTATAGGATCCGTCAAGACAAAATTTACCAAGTCTAGTTATTTATCTCTAGCTTGTAAGTTTTGTAAACTAAAATTCTACCAACTCTATATTTAATTAACTCTGAATATCTGGCTTTTTACTTAACTTTATGATAAAATCAAATTTTCAAAAAGTAAAAGATTACTTAATTTAATTGATTAAAAAGTTATAATTCAATTCCAAAACTTATGTTTAAAATCTTAACACACTTAATTTCTTAATTCAAGCAAGAATAGAAAAACAAATCTTTAAAAGATTTAAAAGATTCCTTAATTCAAATAAAATCTTGTTTTAAAAATTTTAAACACAAAAGTGTGTTTTTACAGAATGTTTAAAGTCAAAATCTAATTAAGAATTGAATGCACTTTAAATACTCTATTTACTTTCTATATACATTTAAAACTTCTGACCTAAAGGAAAATTAAGCTCTAAATATATATATACTTATATACATTCTTCTTCTTTTCTTCTTTATTAATAATGAATAAACCCCTCTTATTATTTTTATGAATTTTCTTTTTAAATTTTTGCATTTATATATTTTTATTTTTATGTATATAAGATTTTTTAAATTTTTATGAATTTTTAAAAAAAATTCAAATTTTTATGAAAATTTTTAATTTTTTTACAATTTTTATCAATTTTAGAATTTTTATTTTTTTAAATTTCATGGATATCTAATTTTTATGTATTTTTTTTTATTTTAAACCAACACTTAAGGTGAAAATTTCAATTCAACACCCCCCAAGCCAAAATTTAATAATGTTCTCATTTTAAGAAAGGTGAAAAATATATGAAGTGAAATTTTTAAAGTGTATAAGAAAATCAAAAAGGATGAGAATAGGAAACAGCTATGTATAGGTGCTAAGTTTTACGCCTTCAGCTAGGCATAAACCGTAGTAAAAAAGTCCTAAAAAGAATAGGTATATGGTAAAAATACAGGAGTTATGAAAGAATTAGATAAAAAAAAATAGAAAACAGATTAAACCACCCAATCAAAACTCGTCCTGAAATTGCCTAGAATAGATCTCACAGATCCTACAATCAGATTCTCATGAAAAATCTCAAAAAGATTAGAGTGAATCTCGTGAAAAAATAGATCTGATTTTGGTTGAGATGTAGAACATTTAGAGTTAAGGCAATTTTAAAAAAAATGATTCCACCAAATTCGGAAGATCAGCAAAATCAGTTTTGCTTCTCAATAATAGGTGGGTTATTTTGGCACAAAATAGGTTGCTGATGCGGGTTTGATGGATTATTTTTGTGTCGTGTAGAGGATGGATTATGATTAGAATCAAAGGCCTGATTAATGAAGTGGATTTGGCCTTGATTTAGCCTAAGATTTGGCAGATTCCTAGGATTCAGAATTGGCTGAGATGGAAGAGTACCTGGCTGATGAGACTCAGCCAAAAGCGTGATCTAATTTCGTAAATCAGCCAATTCTAGCTTACATTGCCTATGGATCTCAACGAGAGCTTCAGCATTTTGTCGCTGACTCTCTGACACAACTCTTAAAATCTGGTCTAACTGTGCATCTCTATTAGGCCTGAGTAATTCTGCATACTCATCTGGCTAGGCCTTAAATTTGATTGCTAAGGAGGCAATGGAGGTGGGTTAAAATGGGTCTGATTTGGATAATTTGGTCTTTGATTTTGATTTGGATCATCCCAAGAAAAATTTGGGTGGCTTCTCCATCCAGGATTGTAGGTATTTGAATAAAGGTTTGGTCTTGGAATATTTTCCTGGATGGCATGTAAACCTAAAAGATATGGCGTGTTTTCTACAACAGCTAAGGGTGGGGAAAAGGGTGTGTAAGATTGTGGGACAAAGGTCCCTCCTTGGGTTGGTGAAGGAGTAGATAGAAAACCCAAGGAAGATGGATCTCTAGAATCCAGATTATTCACAATTCCCTCCCCGTGGGAATTTGCGAAATAGGTAAATACGTGGGATTCGTACCAAGTAGAGGCATAAGATTCTTCATTATGTTTCTAACCTCATCGAGATGCTTTGCTATGATGTCTACTTTGTCCAATTTTTCTGTAATAATCTCTAAATCCTTTGACCTGGACGGATTACCGATCTCGTGAATGCCCTTATGCGGATTTTGGCGATTCGTATTCGCGCGTTGCAAAAATTGTGACATTGATGCATTGCTGATCGAGTTTTCCACCATCCCTTCAAGTAATTCTGAAGCGGATTTTGCGTCGCGTTTTAGAAAATTCCCTCCACAAGAGGCATCGACTAGATTGCGAATGCCCTCTTGTAAACCATAATAAAAGATGTGCATGAGTTGCCAACAAGGGATGTCATGATGTGGGCATTTCCTTTGCAATTAATGAAAACGTTCCCACACTTCATGAATTGGTTCTCCTTGATTTTGATTGAAAGTAGTAATAGCTCACCTTAAAGCATTGGTTTGACCAATTGGAAAGAATTTCTTCAAAAATGCAGAATTGAGTTCAGCCCAAGTTGAGATTGGTCTTGCTATAGTTCTATACCAATAAGCTGCTTTATCTTTAAGGCTAAAAGAGAACATTTTCATTAGTAGGATTTCCCTATTTTGATTTCGAGGACTAAGAGTTTGAGATAGATTTTTAAGATCTTCAATATGTTGAAATGGATCCTCGGATGCAAATCCGTGAAAGTGGGGGATTAAACTTATAATGTTTGGCTTTAATTCTGGATCATTCACCCCAATACGAATCCTAACATTAGGCTCTACTTGTGCATTAGATGGGTTATAATAATCTCCAAGTAGAGGCCTTGGATGATTGATCGGTAAATCATGATTTTCAAAACCCGCCTGAGGTCAAGGTGAAGAATGGGTTTGCAAAGTTTGTAAATTATTTAAGGCTGTTGTTAATAAATTGATTTGTCTTGCTTGCTTTAGCATCCTAAGGTTCTAGTTCAGGAATGCCTCATGAACATCAAAAGGTGGCATCTCCCCCTAACCAGAAGAAGAAGGGATCTCGGGATTAAGATTCTGCATTGGATCCATAGAATTTCATGGATCAGACAGGAAAACCATTGGTTGCTTATCTGCAACCGACCTAGGATTACCTGTCAACGGTGGTGCAAGAGGCAGATGCAAGGATTGCCTCCCGTCCATAAACGGAAAATAAATGTGCAAAGGCACACGCACACCACCGATACAAAAATAGCAACACAAAAAACCTGCAAAACAGCATAAAAGACGCAGGTTTTGCTCTTCTTTTAGAGGAAAGAAGAAATTCTAAAAGTACGCAAAGTAATTTGACACAAACAAATAGAGTAATAGTATCAAAATATGCATCCTAATTTGTGACTACGCAGGTGCATACCTTAAAGCTCAAAGCTATGCATAATAATTTTTACTGGTTGAGTCCAGGTCGTTCACTGGGAGGCATAATAATTTTTCTCCAAATTCACCAATTTTCTTTTATTTCTTTAAGTTAAGAGGTAAAACTAATTTCATTTTCAAAACATGAATTTTGTCAAAATATTTAACTATAAAGAACATACAAAATTCCATATGAAAACATATTTACTCAAGATGTTGTACTTTATTAACAAGTAAACATGCTATTTTTTCAATTTTATTTCGTTCTAAGAAATTAAGGCAAAAAGTTATCTAATTAAAGCATGCCTTTTACAATTAAGAACAAAAAGTAATTATGCAAGAGAAAATTCTTCTAATTTTTTCATCTCTCTATAGCCTCAAATCTTCTTCTTTCTTTCTTTTCCTCTTTCTCTCTTATTTTCTTCTCTGTCGAGCTCTCTTCTTTCTTTCCTTGTGTTGTTTCTGCCTTCACCTGCCTTCTCTTCTCCCCTTAGTTTTTCTCCTTTGTTCCTTAGTCTTTTCCTTAACACTCCTTAGCATCCATGCTCCTTTCTTCCTTAGCCTTTGCATCCTTCAGCACTTAGCTTCCCTTAGCAGCTTCTCTTTCCTTACGCTTTCAGCTGAACCAGGTTTTTTTACCTTTTAAACCAAAATTTTTTTTATTTGCGGCGAGGTCCTTTCGAGGATACACAGCACCCTGAGACCAGGGTGGGACTAGACCCTACTCGATCCTCGCCTAATCTCAGTTAGGTTTGCTTCGATTTATTTTTAAATCGATTCATAGTATCAAGCCGCATCGGCTCAACCCGACCTCCCAGCCCACACTCGCCCTCCCAGGGCACATTCACATCTGCACACCCCCAAGGGCGACACACCCGCAGGCATATGCCCACACACTCAGAACAATGCTCAGATCAGATCAGAATCGGAACTGATGCGTTGAGCGCTGACAACTGCATAGCCACGAGAACAAAACAGTTTTATACCCAGGCACGTGCTCGTGGATATCCGAGGTGGGACATACATTCCCCTTCCAGACTCGAATTCAATCGATCATAACTTTCTACCTTGAGCTCCAAATTGTATGATTTAAAGTTCATTGGAAAGCTCTAAAGGTAATCTACATAATTTTAGGGTCAATTTAATGTTTTAATGATGTTTGGCTCTTCAATTTAAGAGATGAAATTAGGGGTTCTACGGGTTTCATAAAAAGACTGGAAAGTGTTTTAACTCAGGGAAGTCCTCAGATGGACTTATCTCATTTATTAGAAGGTCTGTACATATTATATAAGCAATTCCACTTCTGTTAGGATAGATTTTAAGTTCTCAAGACCTACAGAACCTGCAGAGAAGCTTTTCTCTTCTCTGAAAACTTCAGAGATTGATTTTTGGATTTCAACAAGTGCATCAGACACTTTAAAGTGTTCCTAATCTATTTAGATTAATTCTAAGGGTTATAACTAATCAATCTGTGCAGGTTTTAGATTTGAATTTCATCAGAATAGTGCTTCTATTGGTTTGGGTTCGAGAGTAACCCAACTTGACAGAAACAAAATTTTCACTAAAAACATCATCTGAGCTTACTTTAATTGATTTCATATCATCAAATAAAATTCCAGAAACAAGTTGCACATCTCAATTCCTCAATTCAAGCTCAGAACACCATTATCAAAGTCAGGTTTGACTATAGAAGCTCGAAAATTGACTTTCTGTGTAATGCTTCCTCCTAAGAAATTAATGCATCAATCAGAGTCTCTTCAACATCTGGAACTCACTCAAATCATCAAATTTGAGTTCTGTCCTTCATCTCTAGGGTTTCAGGCTTGCCTCCTGAACTGAAATAAGTGTATGTTTGACAGAGTTGTTCAGTGGTAGTTATAGTGTTTTGAGAGTTAAAATAGCTTCAGTGGATCACACTAGAGCTTCTGAGCTCCTTAAGTGTTTCTTAAATCCTTTATAACAGACTTCTCCAGCTCGCCGGAGTTGGGGAAGAAGAAGTTACATCTAAAGCTCCAGTGATTTAAACATCAAACAAATATCACTAAAATGATCAGTAATCCATATTTTATTGTTCTGGAGCCACTTAACAAGAATGGCTCATCGAAGCTTGTCGGAGCTCTGGTGAGTCCAGAAAATATAAAATGTTTGTAAAGATTGAGAAATTAACATTTTTGATCCCAAAATGATTCTGAGGTTACAAGGAACCTCTTTATCACATTGAATTCTTCATTTGTTCACTGAAATGTAAGATTTGACAGTAAGTTCATTTCTTAAAAATTTGATTGGTTTAAGCTCAGGACTTGATTTAACTACTTAATTGAGAAGTTAAATCAAGTCAACAGATGTTATTAATCATAAATATATATTTAATTTATAGTTTGAAATGTTCTTGAGTCGCCATGGACAGTGAGCTCAGGGACTTAAATAAATTTAGGCGTTTAGTTAAAGATGATAATAATAGGTAACATAATGTCGATTAGGGTTCATTAGTGGTGATAGGTGATAAAAGAACCAAGTGAAGGTGGAATTAGATTGACTTCTGTCATCATGGATAGTGAAGTAGTCGGTGAAGGTGAGATTTGAATTAGGTGTTTAGGTGATTCAATTAAACTATTTAGTGAATTAGAAGTGAACATGGAAGATAAAAGGTGTACAACGAGTTAAAAGACAATATTAAGGTCTATGGCGAGCTCAAGGAACTCGCCAAAGTTGGAGGAGATGAAGCTAAATTCTAAAATTACTCTAACCTAACTAACTAAACTAACTAACTAAGCTAGCCTACTCCTACTCCTACTCCTAGTCTACTATTACCTAGAAGAAGGGGTCAATAGGGTTCCACCGAAGTTTCATAACGGACGACGAAATCAGAGGGTTGAAGAAAGATCTCCTACAGGCGGATTTAAGGTGGAGCAGAGGAATCCTATGGTCGGCACCTTTGTCAGAAGTGTGGAAGACCACGGCGAATCTCCTCGGCTAGTTAAATGGACAGAGGAAGTCGGAAGATGGAATGGGGGATCGCTGAAGGTTTATAAGAATAGCCTATTGAAGTCGGCTACGGTGTTAGAACAGGGAAGGGAGCCAACTTGCTAAAATCAGAGGTGTGAGAGGGTATTTATAGTAGTTTCCGGCGAAGAGAGGGGTGGGGTCTGGCCGAAGAAGAAGCTCGAGGAGCTTAACCTCTGTCATTGTCTCCGACAACGGTGAGGTTATCTCCCACTGAAAAATAGGATTTTCGGTAAATCCAGAGTGATTTATCAAGTGGAGGTGGTGAGCGCAAGCTGCAAGAGCTTTGGCAAAGAGGGATGATGTTGGCAGGGCAGTGATCGCGCGGTGGGATGACTCTCTGCCGCCAGCCGTTCTTTTGGATGGAGAAGAAGAAGAAGAAGACGAAGAGCGACATAAAAGTAATAAAACCTTAGGACCTATGTGAGAAATAAAGACCCGACTATAATGAATATTAAGGGCTAAAATGTAAACCCAGGTTTTGAAGGTTTATTTTAACTTAGATCTTTTTCAACTTTTTATATATGTTAGTAAATAAGGTAAATATTATGTTTACACCTTGAATTTACATTTTTGACCTGTTTAGGTTAATTTATTAGATTAAGTAAAATCACTTAAGTTATTACATATTTAGGTATACATTATACTTAAGTTACTTATCTTATAAATTAAGGAAATGATTAGTATGATTTCGAGTCCAATTATTATCTAAATTATTGATAATGTTATTTGAATGATAAAAAGTCATTTTTAAGTTATTTTATGGTCCTTAACTAAATATCCCTTATTGTATAATTAACCCTTATATATTCATAACCCTAGCTAATTAACTAGGAAGACTAGTTAATTAGGGGTAATTAGAGATCGTGATGAGCATCTCATCACTCCACCACAGTAGGCGTGTGCACACTCACCTCAACCGCCACCCGCACCTCCAGCCAGCACCCCACCACGGGCATAGCAGTTTGCCCACGTGCCTTCACCTCCTGCACACTCACACTTCAGCGCCTCCATGCACCCTCGCCTCAACACCGGCAAGCCCGCGCCAGCGCCTGCAGCACCCTTGCCTCGGCACCTGCATGCCCCCACTTCAGTGCCTCCATGCGCTCTCACCTCAGCGCCTGGAAGCCTACGCCAGCGCCTGCAGCGCCCTCGCCTCAGCGCCAGCATGACCCTTGTAGGACCTTCAGCCATGAGGGCACCAGTCCCCACGAGTGCCTGTGCGGCCTGCAGAGCGCCTGCCCTTCATCGCTTGTCGCCTCCTCGTGGCTACAGTGCGCACGCTTCACCTCCTCATGCCTGCAGCAACCTCAGCCAGCAGCAACAACCTCCACCGTCGCCACCACTTCTCTCCTCCATCTGACCAACTTCGGCAGTCTCGCAACCTACCACCGCCATCGTTGCGAAGCCCTCACTCTGGCCAACCTATTCCCAGAAGGGTTCCTCGAACGAACCTCTCTCCCAAGTGCAAAGAGGAGAGAGGTAGAATCCTCTATTTTTACTCACATTAATATCTACATTTCATGCCATTGACACAAAAATGATTTTTGATTTAGCATTATTTTATTATGGTGAATTTATGTCTTCATGTTTATGCTTCTAGAGAATTGTCAAACCTTATTATTCATCTCTATGTGCATATTATTTAATTTTGAATTACATTTTAGTAAGTATGCAAGTGAAAAGTACATGGCATACCCTTGCACATGGATAATTTCCTTCTGTAAAAATTACATTAATACCCCTTGACATTTATAAATTGAAGGTGTACCTTCAAAGCTACATAGGCATTGTTTGCTTCGACGAAAATTTCAGCGAACTTGATTTCTACCTTATTGCGAGTTTAAATAAGTCATTGCCTCCCTATGGACATGACTCGCACTCCTGTGAGTGGTTTAATTTTAATTATTTTGTTAAGTGACTTTCCACCACTTTACTCCTGCAACGAGAAATCATCTTAACAACAATATTTGAAAGTGAAGATGGACTTATCAAATGGAGCCGTTGCTGGGGAGGCAATAAGCTTAATTAAATCACATTCATTCATTCAATCGTTCACATTGATTTAAATTTTGAATCATATTTGACTCTATATTTTTTTTTTTCTGATGCAAGTGCAACGATCTGTCACACACATTCTACAACTCGCAATCACACCAGCTATTGTTAGAGGCGACCCTTGATGTCACCAGAGGAGAAATTTTTTGAGCCACCTTGTAAGGAACAAGATTGCTAGGAGGGGAAGGACGAGGATGTCATGATCATCTCTGCACATTTAGTCACTGATTTGATTTGTGTAGGATTAAGACTTTAGACTTAATTTTTCATTGTACATTTAGTTTGAGAACCTTATTCTGGGGTATACTTTTAGGGGTTTGTTCTTCGACTTTCTTTTCGGCCCCTGCATGGGTAATTTTTGAGAGTTTGTTCCCTTTTCTTTAGATCTAAGTTTTCTTTGTGGTTGTTTATCGTTTTCTTTGTTTGTGCACAAGTAGATTTTTATTTTCTTTCGTGGATTGATTTTTTGTGCGTAGGTAGGTAAAAATAAAAATAAAAAAAAATAAATAAACACGAGCTACCTGCTCATAAGTCGAATAATTTAGGATTGAATGAGCAGCATCTAGATCTAATTTCCTGTCTTGCATATTGCATGAAGAATGCTGGCATCAGGTATGCACTTCTAACTTTGCATTTCTACCTATCATGCAAATGCATTTGGATTAATTTCAAGACCACCTAATCTGTATTGAATAGATCTAACAAGTGGTCACATTTAATTTTTTAGAAAATGAAAGGGACTAATTAAAGGAAGGACATTTAAAAATGAAGGATTTGATTTGATTTTCAAACTTGGCGTGCGATTCAAAATTCAAAATCTTTACGGTGTATGCACACTTATATCTCTTGCATCACGGCATGTGTTTATACACTCCTTAGGTTTCAAAATACTTGGACAAGAGCCCTCCTACCATTGGATTCTGAAGTGTTTAGAACTTGAGATCAAAGGTTTTGTAACTCCAAAAAAGGGAATACCCTATCACGGATTTTTGAGGGTAGTTAAGAAGCACCGTGAAAGCACAGCTTCAAAGCAAGGCATAGGCCTACTTACATCCCTTGATCTTTCATCTTTGGAGTTGCTCTACCATTGAGTTTTATGGAAGAACACCTAAGCTCCAACTAGGTCTTCTTAGGCGATCCGTAGATCGACAATAAGCACGTAAATTGATTGAACAAATTGTATTGTCACCTACAATCTGACTTAAAATTAAAAGCCTAAATTGGGAAAGACCTAAAAAGTCCTTTCTGAATTGTGTTTTGCTTGGGGAATTCTGATTAAGCTGTGAGTTAGAATGGACCACATTGATTTTCATCCTTTCAAATCTTGCCCACACCCTTACCTCTACTCTACACTCTTTGATCCCATATGCCGAGATGGTCCATCCTTTGATGGACATATTGACAATCATTGGGATCCGTTTTACTCCTATTATAGGATTATTGGCCTGGTTAAGCCCTAAATCAGTGAGCAGAACCTAGGAGCGGGATTTGCTATGCCTAATATCCCACACAACATAGAAATAACCAGCCCACACTCCCTGAATAATTATAATGGTTGGACAGACACTCCTGGGTACTATAAGCCTGAGCCTGATTTCTCTCCTAATAGAAATGACCTCTCCTCCCTGAAGATTGAAATATAGAAAATGCAAGATGAAATGATTGAATTGTTAGGAGAATCTTTGAGAGTAGGCCAACAAGAAAGAGATGAAATTAGCCACCCAATCTACCCCATTGAGGATGACGTGCACCCCTCTACGCTAGATTCAACTCCTGTGGGAGAGCTACACTTTAAGTTGGAGGGAAATTTTGGGGATTATGTAAGGGAGAATTGCTACTTTTCGAGGATCGATTTTGGAACCTCCCCGTTAGATGACACTTCCTTGAGAGGTCCACTGCATAAGTAGGAGGAAGATACATATGAAAGTAGCTATTCATTGGATGAAGAAAGGTGGCAACCTGAGGAAGATGATGATAAGGTTGAGTATCCACCAGAATTATATTGGAGTCACAAGAAGGGAATGATGGTACCATTGGAAGACCTCGACCCAGATGATAGTATTTTCGTGACATTTGATGAAGTGGGTCAAAGTCAAGTTGTTAATCCTGCCCTCCCTTCTGATCAGAAGATGGAACTCAAGCCCACTCTTAGGGAACATAACCCTAAAGAAATTCACCTATCTCAGGAGTCCGATGTTACCAATGTAAACCATTTACCCCAGATAGAGTGCCCTAGGGGATCTTTTGAGATATCAGATGATTCTAGACCTCGGATATAATGAATTGTATGATGAGGAGAAAGATGAATTATATGAGGAACCTACATTCAAGATTTGGAGTGACACTAAGGGTGATTATGTCTTATTTGAAGAATTAGCCACTGAGGATGTCACAAATTTGACCAAATTAGGTTTCCCTGGCACACCAATTGATGATATCCCTCCTCATCATGAAATAATGGAAAATGTGGAAGCAACTTCTGAGATTTACATGGATTCACATATAGACTTTGGGGAGGATTTGAGTAAAGAACAAGAACCCGGGGATGACATTGATAGGATAATCCCTAGATCTGTTACTTCCAACCTGCCTTCATTTGATTCAAAGTCACCCTCTGATCGCTTATGTCTAAAGGTGAAATTTTGACTCCTGATGAAGTGTAGGAAGATACTTGTGATAGTATAAGGAATGCTAGGGATGCAATTGAGGATTTGGAAAGATTGTTAGGGATGGAGACCGAACTGATTAAATGCAACGTAGATCTTATGGCCATCCCAGAACCTCGAAACATGGACACCCTAGACAATCCTTGGCTTAGAGATATGCTCACTTTTGTTCTAACCAAGGGGCTTAACAAACCAATATCTCTTGTAATGGAATATCGTGTATGGATTGATGATTCCTGTGGTCAATCCATTACCCTACGAGTTTATTTCTACACCATTCCTTCCCCATTCCTTCTAGAGGATCCTTGTCATCCTCCCCCTACCACTTTGGAGGTTGTTATTCCAATTTATCCTTTAGAACCTCCTCTGGTGACCTGGGAAGATTTCATTCCCATCTTAGTTGGGCGAGCATTTGCTATTGGGATTCATCATCAGCTCACCAACATCCTAGGTTACCTGTTTTCTACGCAAGCATTACTTAACTCATTTTTAGGGCCTACTTCTGTGATGCTTGAGCCTGATTTGCAGGTTCTTTGGCTACTCGGTTACTAGCAAATTAACGACAGCTCATCTCTTACCCAGGTAATATCCTTCTTTTTTATGGGGACATTACAGATTTTAGGAATGGCGGGGTGTACTTCGGGATATACATAGCATTTATACATAGTGCATTCATGCATTTAGTTAAAGCATTCCACATTGCATACATTTGCATTAAAAAAAAATAGAGAGAGAGAACAAAGGGAAAAATATTTTGTAATTATTGAGCTTAACTGGCTGGACCCTGCATTCTTATGTAGACCAGAACTTTAAGTTAGACTAAGTTGATTCTAGGTGTCGAACTTTAGAAGCTAAGTTGAGCTACTAGCTTTAGACCCTTATTGTCTTTTGTGGACTTTAAAACTTAAGTAGGAGTTAAGTTGTAGACCTTTCAGGTAGAGATTAAGTTAAAGGTTGGGTAGTACCTGGAGTCTTATTTTACCTTTTGGTTTATGGGTCCTCGTAACCCAAGCAGCCAAATTTCACACACTTGGTCTTGTGTAAGTGATCACCTTAATTCCTTTCTTAAAAGAAATTTGGTTCTTTGAGTTTTGACTTAGGAGACAATTGAAAACACAATTTGATTGGAAGAGTTCCTACCGCAGGAGAGGTGGAGTATATACTCACCTTGAGGATGTGATGATTACATGTTACCTCCTCATCACTTGTCTCTTAGGATAACCATCCTATTGGGGGCATGTAAGTGCATTGTCCGGTTTAGGTACCATGGGCAGCCCTATCTCGAAGTGCTGATTGCCATAGGCCTGAATTCGCTTAAGAAATCCATGGGTGATACTATATCGAAGTGTCGATTGCCAGGAGTTCTTTGGGTCGCTATGGGTGGTGCTATCTCGAAGCATTGAAAGCCAGGGACCCTTTGAGGTACGGTGATGAGGACAATGAATCTGACACAGACCATGTTGATAACTGATCCAAGGTTAGACTTAGAGGAATAAAAAGAAAGAAATATAGATATATATATATAAATCCTTTTTCCTTTCTAGGTTGGTAATCATACCAACCTCAAATAGCTCAAGACCAATACACATGCATGGATGCTTTAATCTCAAGGAACAATAAACCTTAGGGTTGAGTCAGAAATCAGGGAAGCTTGTGCTTACAACTCCTCTTTAGCCGACCTAGTCTGTAACTTAGCAACTACTTGGGAACCTTAGGTCTAAAGTCCAAACTTAACATGTTTCTAAAGGAAGACCATATGGGTTGGTTAGTCCACTTGGAGTGCTAGGTTTTTGCTTGGATTTGCTAGGGACTAGCAAAAGCTAGGAATGGGGGTATTTGATTAGCCCATATTTGTGGGCTATTTAAATATTTAAGTGTTTAGACATTAAGTTAATTTTAACATTTAGATAGCATACATTAGGATGTAAATAAATTAATTCATATTTTTTGCTTAAGTGCATAATTCATGCATTTAGAATTAACCTAGGATTGCATACATTTGATTAGTTAATTAATTTGGTGCATTACATAAACTATTTTAATTAACATAGAAGTTAAGGACTTATGTATAAATAATCCTAATTATTTTATTCTTTTTGTTTTCTTTTCTTCTCCTTTGCAGGTAACTATTTTGTCTCTGCCTCCTCCTACGCATCAGCCTTGACTCGACGGTGGCCTTTTGAATATCACATCTTTGTAGCTGTGGCTACAATGGAGAGAGGAAGTGCTGCTGTTCAAGGGAGGCCACCATCCCATTCCTCACTTCATAGAGAGCTACGTTTCTCATCCACTCCTCACCATTAGCCTCAACTACGGTAGTGCGACTCCACCACCGTGGGTGTGTGGGGTGACAACCCACACCCCCAAGAGTCCCTGCATCACCGTGCTTCATCTTCCCTTCCACACGGAGATCCCAGCTGCTGCACACCCCAAGCACCCTTGCCACGCCCACTGCAACACATAGTGCTGCAACCTCCTCCGCGCACCTTAGCCCTGTCGAGCGTGCCACCACGTGTGCTTCCCCGTGGCGCACTTCATCTTCTGCAGTAGACCACACGCACGCATTGCACCTCCACCGCAGCAGGCATGTGCGTGTCCACCTCAACCGCCGCTCGCACCTCAAACCAGCACACCACCGTGCGCACAGCAGTTAGTCCACGTGCCTTAACCTCTTGCACACCCCCGCTTCAACATCTCCACGTGCCCTCGCCTTAGCGCCTGCAGGCTCGCGCCCTCACCTTAGTCCCTCCATGCCCCCGCTTCAGTAGCTCCATGCACCCTTGCCTTAACGCTTGTAAGCCCACGCCAACGCCAGCAGCGCCCTCACCTCAGCACCTGCATGTCCCCTGCAGTACCTACAGCTGTGCATCCACCAGTGCCTACGCGTGCTAGTGCGGCCTACAGAGTAGCCGCCCTTCAGCGTCGTCACCTCCTCGCGCTTGCAGTGCACGCGCTTCACCTTCTCGCACCTACAACAAGTGCAGCCAGCAGCAGCAACCTCCACCGCTGCTGCCACTTCTCTCCGACATCCAGCCGTCTCACGACCTGTCGCCGCCTATGTTACGAAGGCCTCACATCGGCCAACCTATTCCCAGAAGAGTTCCTCGAATGAACCTCTCTCCCGAGTGTGAAGAGGTGAAAGGTAGGATCCTCTATTTTTACTCTCATTAATATTTACATTTCATGCCATTGTTGCAAAAATGATTTTTGATTTACCATTATTTTATTATGGTGAATTTATCCTTCATGGTTATGCTTCTAGAGAATTATTAAACGTTATTATTCATCTCTATGTGCATATTATTTAATTTTGAATTACATTTTAGTAAGTATGCAAGTGAAAAGTACATGGCATACCCTTGCACATGGATAATTTTCTTACATAAAAATTACATTAACACCCCTTGACATTTATAAATTGAAGGTGTACTTTCAGAGCTACATAGGCATTGTTTGCTTCGACGAAAATTTCAGCGAACTTGATTTCTACCTAATTGTGAGTTTAAATAAGTCATTGCCTCCTTGTGGACACAACTTGCTCTCCTGTGAGCGGTTTAATTTTAATTTTAATTATTTTGTTAAGCTATTTTCCACCACTATAATCCTACAAAGACAAATCATCTTATTACCATTATTCGAAAGCGAAAATCGACTTATCAGTGTTGGGTTCAGGGACTTAGAATTGGATTTATCGGGTGGGTGACTGGGTTGAGAATGATTGATGCCGATGTTTTCAAGCTCTAGCACGTGTACCAGAGGTGGGATTGAGTATTCTAAGACTGAACTCAGGGTGCAATAGACATGAAGTATAGACGAATAATCATATGGATCTCAAGTTTTTTGAATGACAGGTTGCCTCCCGTTAAGTGCTAAATTCAATGCCTTAAGCTGGGCAGGAAACGTGATGGAGGAGTAGTCAAATCAACGGAGTTTTTAAGAATAAGTACCTTGATCAAGAGCCTGGTTGGTCCAACCAGGTGTTTGTGTAGATTAATAGGATGATGATGCAGCCCAAACCTAATCAATCTGGTGAGTTGATAAATGTAGATCAAGACATGTTGAACCCACCATATGCTATGGAGCTCGGAAGGATGTGGAAGTGTGAATTCGAGGTTTGGCTGAGTCGAATTAGCCTAGTCAGAGTAGGGATCTGTAAAATAATCAGTGGATGATGCAAAAGCCCTACAGGGGTGATCAGAGAATGCTGAAGCATGGTATTCAGTTTGATCAATGTCCGAAACCCGGTATAGATGTGGAGTCGAATCATCTACAATTGGCTCAGTAAGGGGGGAATCAGAACAAAAACTGAGTTCAACCGTGGGTTGGGGTTGAAAATGGGTTTGGATAGGTTCTGCATATGCGGAAGAGGTGGCTTCAATAGGAATTGTGTATGAGGGCTCTTCTAGAAAGGAGTTACAGGTGGTTTCATTTAGAGAGTCCTCATTGTAGCTCTTAAATTCAAAAGTGAATTCCTGAAGAGTGTTGATGGGATTCGAGAAATCTGAGTCAAGAAAAGATTCAAACTCTTGGTTGCAGTTACTCTCGGCATTTTCTGGTTTTGATTCCTGAGGATCGGAAAGAAATGATTACATCTCACTAGAACCTGAATTTATATTAATGATCTCAAGATTAGGGACCTCAGAGTCGGAGTCGGAGAATGAATCATGTGTGCTGTGGTCATAGGTTGGCTTGTCGATGTCAGGAAACAGAGGTTCTACGAAATCATGGTAAGATTCAAAATCGTCAGAGAATTTTCAAAAATCAATTATTGAATGAGATTCGAGATCAGGAGTTCCATCACTGAGTAAATCATGTAGACTTAGCAGCCTTACTTGGGTCTAGCCTACATGTAAATTTTGAGTGCAAAAAGGTGTTCTTATTTGGTCTAGGCTCAAGTTCTAGGCTTGTAGGAAAGACCCAATCAAAACCCCACTCTTCCAACTCCTCGATTTCTATATCGTAAATTGGCATGACTTTCGAAAAATCGATCTTAATCTCTGAGGATGTTGGAGAGGGATATTGATCAAATAAAGGCTCGGAATCATACTCTTCATTGAAACTTTGATCTTCATCATAAGGGAACTCGTAATCTTCCCAATAAATTTCAGATCCAGATTCTAGGCTGAGGATGTGGGTTGAATCACTGGAATCTAGGTCAGAGTTACCTTCGAGGGTCACCTTATCAGAATAAGGGGCGAGATTTACACCCATGAGAGGTTCAGTTCTAATCTCATCATTGCAGGAGTCTCAGAATTCTATGTTTGGTGACCTAGGATCTAGGGTTGGCTCCAAATCTTCTTCTCCTGCAATTGGAACTTCCCAACCTAATTCAAGATCAGGCATGTTGTATCCATCTATGTTGGGAATCCACAACAACTTTGTGCCTTAAACCCAGAATTCGGGAAATCGGATTGATCCTCAATACTATTCCAAGATGGGCCATCATCTGTTTAGGGCGTGTATGGGAATTTCTGATCGATAACTTGTTTCAATAATCTCATCATCTCCTCCCGTTTCTCAAGATCATCTTGGTGTTGTTCCTAAAGTACACGATTTGTCTTCCATTGAAGGTATTCAAAGTGATGCAATTGTTCTATCTCAATGTATCCTATTATGAGAATGTCTTAGGTTGATCCTTTTGTGGCTTCTGTCAATAACACTTGGGCATAATTTATGAAGAAAGTTGTTGCTAGTACACTAACCTGAATGTCTTCTACTAGTGTTGAGGTTTTGTATTCAATTTCATAGAATTCAAGAGCATCCTCAATCATCCAATCTCTCATGGATCTTTGTGATTTACGTTTCTTGAATGGTAATCCTAGGTAACCAAGCTGCATATCTGGATTAGATGGTGGAATCAAGATGTAGAATCAAAGTTCAAGTTGTAGAATGAAGTAATTAGATTTGAATAGAGAATCCCACTGAAAATCTATGTGTGTGCTCTAAAGAGAAGGGATGAGGGATTGGATGCATTTTTGACTCAATTGAGGCACCCAAAGATGTTTGGATGACTATGGAAGTTCGGGCAGATGATACCCCTGAATTGGAAAGTCGTCTGATCGGTCGATCTTTCGCTTTTAAGTCGTTTGTAGTTTAATGTGGTGGAAAAATCGACTAATGAATTTTTAATAAGAAATAACCACTCGCAGAGGAGCGGGTCGTATCCACAGGGAGGCAATAACGTATTAAAATTTGCGCCACTTAAAAATGTTTGTTCGTAGTCAATTTGGACAAAAACCAAGCCAAGATTGCCTTTAGATTAAGGTTTAAGCAAGAAATAATGCTGAAATGGCAATTATGAGAAACTACAGGATATTTTCCGTAATGCAGAGTCAATAGAATATGATTAAAATGTGGCAATGGCAGAAAATGTAAATTTTAATTAATGTTTTACTGTAGCAAAACAGGGGAATTTTTCCCCGTTGTCTTGCGCGATGAGGAGCCGATGGCCGGGCGCGGGAAGCTCGGAGGAGGTCCCTTGGATCAAGGGCTTCGAATCGGTGGTGGCGGCGAGTCACGCGGCAGTCGGAGGTGGCCGGACGAGCTCCGGCGGAGGTGCTGCAGCCGACAGCTTGCGCAGCCTGTTGGCGTGAAGTCCGCCGCCTGCTGCTGCTGCGGGGGTGGCTGCTGCCGCTGCCGTGGGCACTGCTACGGCTGGCGTGTGCGGCTGGCGTGCGCGGTGGTCGGTTGGGCGGTCTGCAGGCGGTTGTGCGTGGGCGGTGGTCTGCAGGAGGGCGCTTGCGCGGTGGTCTGCAGGCGGTTGGCATGTGCGGTGGAAGCTGGCGTGGGCGGAGGGTCTCCGGAGGGCGCGCGGTTGTGCGCGGGCGGTGATCTGCAGGAGGGCGCTTGCGCGGTGGTCTGCAAGCGGTTGGCGTGTGCGGTGGAAGCTGGCGTGGGCGGAGGGTCTGCGGAGGGCGCTGGTGCGGTGGAAGCTGCAGGCGGTTGGCGTGTGCGGTGGAAGCTGCAGGCAGCTGTTGGAGGATGCTGCAGGCTGGTCTGTAGGCGTTGGAGGAGAGCGCGGGCTGATCTGCAGGCGTGCGCAGGTCTGCAGCCGGTGAGCGGTGGAGGGCACAGGCGTGGGTGCGCTGAAGGTTCTGCAGGCTGTTGAGCGGAGGCGTGGCTGTTGGAGAGTTGAGGCGCGTTTGAGCTGAAGGTTGACGGACGTGGGTGCGCTGAAGGTTCTGCAGGTGCGGGAAGGGGTCTGCAGGCGACTTCAGGCGTGTGCGGTGAAGTGAGCGGGTAACTTCAGACGTCTGGGAAATTCCCCAGACGTCTTAAGTTACTGAGAGGGTGGCTGAATCAGTAGGTTGGTGACGGTGGTCGGCGATGACGGCGAGGGAGTTGCACGCTAAGGTGCTCACGGTAATGCGGGCGAGCTCCGGATGGCGGTGTGGCCTGTCACACCACACGCCCACGGTGGTGGAGACTCACCGCCACGGTAGAGGCCGGCAGTATGGAGTGGAAGAGAGAGGTTCTCTCTGCACAGTGGTGGGTCGGTGGTGGAGGCCTCCTCAGCTCGGCTGCCTCCCTGCTTCTTTTGTAGTGGCCTGAACAAGTTTGAAATCAGCCGCCGACCAGATCCACCACATCCGCTCCCCCTTGAATGGCTTCATCACTGCAGCAGCCCGGCGTTGGAGCGGCAGACAGCCATTCCGAAATAAGAAGAATAAAGAAAATATTGTTAAAATATTAGGGTTATTTATATATAGACCCTCAACTTCTATGTTAATAAAAATAATGTACCTAATTGATTATCTAATTAGATGAATGTTATTCTAAGCTAATTCTAAATGCACTTAAGATATGAATGCAATGTATGGATTATGTAATTAGATTAAAACTATCAATTAATCTATTTACATCCTAATTTATACTAAATAAATGTTAGAATTAATCTAATGTATAGGCACTTAAATACTTAAATAGCCCACAACTATGGGCTAATCAAATACCCCCATGCCTAGTTTTTGCTAGTCCCTAGCAAAATTAAGCGAAACCTAGCACTCTAAGTAGACTAGTCAACTCACTTAGTCTTCCTTCAGAAGCATATTAAGTTCAGGTTCTAAACCCAAGGTTCCTAAGTAGTTGCTAAGTTACAGACTAGGTCGACTAAAGACGAGTTGCAAGCACAAGTTTCCTTGATTTCTGACTCTACCCTAAAGTTTATTGATCCCTGAGATTAAAGCATCCGTGCTTTTGCATTGGTCCGAGTTATTTGAGTTAAAGGAATTTTTTTTTTTTAATATATATACTTTTTTTTTTTGTTTGATTCTTCTAAGTCTAACCTCAGATCAGCTATCAACACAGTCTGTGTCGGATTCATTGTCCCCATTACCATACCTCGAAGGGTGCCTGGCTTTCGATGCTTCGAGATAGCACCGCCCATAACGACCCCAAGAACTCCTGGCAATCGACACTTCGAGATAGTATCGCCCATGGATTTCTTAAGCGAATTCAGGCCTTTGGCAATCGGCACTTCGAGATAGGGCCGCCCATGGTACCTGAACTGCGCAATGCGCTTACATGCCCCCAGTAGGATGGATATCCTAAGAGACAAGCGCCGATGAGGTAATATGTTACCATCGCATCCTCAAGGTGAGTATATACTCGACCTCTCCTGCGGCGGGAACTCTTCCAATCAAAATGTGTTTTCAAGCCTCTCTTAAGCCAAAACTAAGAGAACCAAATCTCTTTTTAGAAATTAAGTTAATTACCAGACCAAGTGTGAAAAATTTGGATGCTTGGGTTACAAGGACCCGTAAACCAAAAGGTAGAATAAGACTCCAGGTACTACCCCACCTTTTAACTCAAACCCTAGCTTCCCTTCCTCAACCTCTTGAAGAATGGTCCGCAACTTAACTCCTACTTAAGTTTTTAAGGCCACAAAGGACCCTAAAGGTCTAGAGCTAGTAGCTTATTTAGCTTCTAAAGTTTGACCCTAGAATTAATTTAGTCTACGCTAGAGTTCTGATTTGCTTAAGAATGCAGGACTTAGCCAGTTAAGCTCAAAACTTTTTTTTTTTTAATATGTACAAATGTATGCAATTATGCTATGTATATCCCCAAGTACACCCCCCCATGCCTAAAATCTGCAATGTCCTCATTGCATAGAAGGATATTACCTGGGTCAAAGCTGGGCTGAATAGCCGAAGAACCTACAAATCAGGTTCAAGAATTGCAGAAATGGGCCCTAAAAATGAGCAAAGCAAAGTTGGCCTATAAAATAGGTAACCTAGGATGTTGGCGAGCTGATGATGAATCCCGATAGCAAATGCTCGCCCAACTAAAATGGGAATGAAATCTTCCCAGGTCACCAGAAGAGGTTCTAAAGGATAAACAGTTAAAATAACCTCCAAAGGGGTAGGGGTAGGATGACAAGGATCCTCCAAAAAGAATGGGGAAGGAATGGTATAGAGATAAACCCCCAGGGTAATGGACTGACTAAAGAAATCATCAATCCATACCCGATACTCCATTACAGAAAATATTGGTCTGTTAAGCCCCCTAGTCAGAACAAAAATGAGCAATTCTCTAAGGCAAGGATCGTCTAGGGTGTCCAAGTTACGAGGTTGTGGGATGGCCATAAGATCTAGGTTGGGTTTAATCAGCTTGGTGTCCATCCCAAACACTCTTTCTAAATCCTCAATTTCATCCCTAGCATTCCTTGCACCATCACGTGGATCTTCCTGCTCTTCATCAGGAGTCACAATTTCGCTTTCAGATATAAGCGAATCAGAGGGTGACTTCGAAGTGAATGAAGGCAGGTTGGAAGCAACAGATTTAGGGATTATCCTATCAATGTCATCCCCAGGTTTTTGTTCTTTACTCAAATCTTCCCCGGAGTCTATATGTGAATCCACATACATCTTAGAAATTGCTTCCAAATTTTCCATCATTTTATCATGAGGAGAAATATCATCAATGGGTGTGTCAAGGAAACCTAATTTGGTCAAATTTGTGACATCCTCAGGGGCTAACTCTTCAAATAATACATAATCACCCTTAGTGTCACTCCAAATCTTGAATGTAGGTTCCTCATATAATTCATCTTCCTCCTCATCACACAATTCATCATGTACCCGAGGTTTAGAATCATTTAATATCTCAGCAGATCCCCTAGGGTGCTCTATCTGAGGTAAATTATTTACATTGGTTACATCAGACTCCTCAGATAGGTCAATTTCTTTAGGGTTAGGTTCCCTAAGGGTGGGTTTGAGTTCCATATCGTGATCAGAAGGGAGGGTAGGATTAACAACTTGACTTTGACCCACTTCATCAAATGTCACGAAAATACTATCATCTGGGTCGAGGTCTTCCAATGGTACCATCATTCCCTTCTTTTGACTCCAATATAAATCAGGTGGATACTCAACCTTATCATCTTCCTCGGGTTGCCACCATTCTTCATCCAATGCATAGCTACTTTCATGTGTTTTTTCCTCCCACCTAAAGTGTAGATCTCTCAAGGAAGTGTCATCTAATGGGGAGGTTTCAAAATCGATCCTCGAAAAGTAGCTATTCTCCCCAGAATTTCCCTTCAACTTAAAGTGTAGCTTTCCCACGGGAGATGCATCTATTGTAGAGGGGTGTACGTCATCGTCAATGGGGCAGATTGGGTGGCTAATTTCATCTCTTTCTTGTTGGCCTGCTCTCAAAGATTCTCCTAACAATTCACTCATTTCATTTTGCATTTTCTGTATTTCCATCTTCAAAGAGGAGAGGTCATTTCTATCATAAGAGAAGTCAGGCTCAGGCTTATAGTACCCAGGAGTGTTTGTCCAACCATTATAAGTTTTCAGGGAGGGTGGGTTGGGTATTTCTTTGGTATGTGGGATATTGGGCAAAGCAAATCTCGCTCCTGAGTTCTGCTCACTAATTTGGGGCTTAACTAGGCCAATACTCCTATAATAGGAGTAAAACGGATCCCAATGATTGTCATTATGTCCATCAAGGAATGGACCATCTCGACGTCTGGGATCGAGGGATGCAAAGTGGGGGTGAGGGTGTGGGCAAGATGTGAAAGGATGAAAATCAATGTGGTCCATTCTAACTCACACTTCAATCAGAATTCCCCAAGCAAGACACAATTCAAAAAGGACCTTTTAGGTCTTTCCCAATTTAGGCTTTTGATTTTAAGTCAGATTGCAGGTGACAATACAATTTGTTCAATCAATTTACGCGCCTATTGTCGACCTACGGCTCGCCTAAAAAGACCTAGTTGGAGCTTAGATGTTCTTCCCTAAATCTCAAATGGTCAAGTAAATCCAAAGACGGAAGATCGAGGGATGCAAGTAGGCCTAAGCCTTCCTTTGAAGCTGTGCTTTCGCGGTGCTCCTCAACTACCCCCAAAAATCCGTGACAGGGTATCCCCCTCTTTGGATTTACAAAACCTTTGATCTCAAGTTCCGAACACTTCAGAATCCAACGAAAGGAGGGCTCTTGTCCTAGTATTTCCAAACCTAAGGAGTGTCTAGAATCGTGCCGTGGTGCAAGTGAAATAAGTGTGCATATACCGTAAAAGATTTTGAACTTTGAATCGCACGCCAAGTTTTAAAATGAAATCCTTGGTTTTTTAAAATGTCCTTCCTTTAATTAGTCCTTTTTCTAAAAAAACAATGTGACCACTTGTTAGATTTATTCAGTACAGATTAGGTAGTCTTCGCATTAAATCCCAAATGCAATGCGTGATCAAAAATAGGATGCAAA
The DNA here is from genome assembly GCA_037157565.1 of Thalassia testudinum. Classification (NCBI taxonomy): domain Eukaryota; kingdom Viridiplantae; phylum Streptophyta; class Magnoliopsida; order Alismatales; family Hydrocharitaceae; genus Thalassia; species Thalassia testudinum. Next base: position 216,769,392 of record JAZHRO010000031.1, on the reverse strand, counting down.
GTAAGAGAATGCGTACCTTTCCTCCAGCAATCTTCGATGCAAAAATGCACGCAATGCAGAAAAGCAAATCTAGAGGCTGCTCATACAGACCTAAATGGTTCGTCCTAGGGCAGGCAGCTTCTAGCAGGCAGCTCGTTTTTTTTCTTTTTCTATTTTTTTAGAACTACTTATGCACAAGAAAATAAAAGAAATAATAAAAAATAAATAAATAAACCTAAATCTAAAGAAAAGGGAACAGGCTCCCAAAAATTACCCAACACGGGTCCAAAACAAAATCGGGGAACAAACCCCTCAAAATTTACCCCAGAACAAGGGTTTCAAACTAATTGTAATGAAAAATTAAGTCTACAATCTTAATTCTATTCTGATTAAACTAATGACTAAATGGTGTCCGTCGCGTCCTCGTCCTTCTCCTCCGTTTAAAAATGGCTCGCCCAATTCTCGTCCGGTGACGTCAAGGGTCGCCTCTCACACTGGCTGATTCTTGCACAAATTTTCTCGCACAGAAAAGAAAATAATAGATGGTCAAATCTCTGTGCAATTGACAAATAATCAAAATAAAATTAGGCGAAATTATTGCGTCTGTTGCCTCCCCGGCAACGGCGCCATTTGATCGGTCGATCTTTCGCTTTTAAGTCGTTTGTAGTTTAATGTGGTGGAAAAATCGACTAATCAATTTTTAATAAGAAATAACCACTCGCAGAGGAGCGGGTCGTATCCACAGGGAGGCAATAACGTATTAAAATTCGCGCCACCTAAAAATGTTTGTTCGTAGTCAATTTGGACAAGAACCAAGCCAAGATTGCCTTTAGATTAAGGTTTAAGCAAGAAATAATGCTGAAATGGCAATTATGAGAAACTACAGGATATTTTCAGTAATGCAGAGTCAATAGAATATGATTAAAATGTGGCAATGGCAGAAAATGTAAATTTTAATTAATGTTTTACTGTAGCAAAACAGGGGAATTTTTTCCCGTTGTCTTGCGCGACGAGGAGCCGATGGCCGAGCGCGGGAAGCTCGGAGGAGGTCCCTTGGATCAAGGGCTTCGAATCGGTGGTGGCGGCGAGTCGCGCGGCGGTCGGAGGTGGCCGAACGAGCTCCGGTGGAGGTACTGCAGCCGGCAACTTGCGCAGCCTGTTGGCGTGAAGTCCGCCGCCTGCTGCTGCTGCGGGGGTGGCTGTTGCCGCTGCCGTGGGCACTGCTGCGGCTGGCGTGTGCGGCTGGCGTGCGCGGTGGTCGGTTGGACGGTCTGCAGGCGGTTGTGCGTGGGCGGTGGTCTGCAGGAGGGCGCTTGCGCGGTGGTCTGCAGGCGGTTGGCGTGTGCGGTGGAAGCTGGCGTGGGCGGAGGGTCTGCGGAGGGCGCGCGGTTGTGCGCGGGCGGTGGTCTGCAGGAGGGCGCTTGCGCGGTGGTCTGCAGGCGGTTGGCATGTGCGGTGGAAGCTGGCGTGGGCGGAGGGTCTGCGGAGGGCGCTGGCGTGGTGGAAGCTGCAGGCGGTTGGCGTGTGCGGTGGAAGCTGCAGGCGGCTGTTGGAGGATGCTGCAGGCTGGTCTGTAGGCGTTGGAGGAGAGCGCGGGCTGATCTGCAGGCGTGTGCAGGTCTGCAGCCGGTGAGCGGTGGAGGGCGCAGGCGTGGGTGCGCTGAAGGTTCTGCAGGCTGTTGAGCGGAGGCGTGGCTGTTGGAGAGTTGAGGCGCGTTTGAGCTGAAGGTTGACGGACGTGGGTGCGTTGAAGGTTCTGCAGGTGCGGGAAGGGGTCTGCAGGCGACTTCAGGCGTGTGCGGTGAAGTGAGCGGGTAACTTCAGACGTCTAGGAAATTCCCCAGACGTCTTAAGTTACTGAGAGGGTGGCTGAATCAGTAGGTTGGTGACGGTGGTCGGTGATGACGGCGAAGGAGTTGCACGCTAAGGTGCTCACGGTAATGCGGGCGAGCTCCGGATGGCGGTGTGGCCTGTCACACCACACGCCCACGGTGGTGGAGACTCGCCGCCACGGTAGAGGCCGGCAGTATGGAGTGGAAGAGAGAGGTTCTCTCTGCACAGTGGTGGGTCGGTGGCGGAGGCCTCCTCAGCTCTACTGCCTCCCTGCTTCTTTTGTAGTGGCCTGAACAAGTTTGAAATCAGCTGCCGACCAGATCCACCACATCCGCTCCCCCTTGAATGGCTTCATCACTGCAGTAGCCCAGCGTTGGAGCGGCAGACAGCCGTTCCGAAATAAGAAGAATAAAGAAAATATTGTTAAAATATTAGGGTTATTTATATATATACCCTCAACTTCTATGTTAATAAAAACAATGTACCTAATTGATTATCTAATTAGATAAATGTTATTCTAAGCTAATTCTAAATGCACTTAAGATATGAATGCAATGTATGGATTATGTAATTAGATTAAAACTATCAATTAATCTATTTACATCCTAATTTATACTAAATAAATGTTAGAATTAATCTAATGTATAGGCACTTAAATACTTAAATAGCCCACAACTATGGGCTAATCATCGTCCACCTAAGAATTACTTGGGCAACTAGAGAGGGAGAGTCTCGCAAAGTCCCCTACACGATAGAGCATCCCCACGGGTTACAGGGTTTTCCCCACCCGACTTCTCTTGTCACTAAAATTCCAGGTAGACCAGAATGGGGACCTTGACCTCTTAAGTCTACCAATTCTATTTAAGATCAAAGGCGCTTAGGGTTCCACTTGAACTTTAGATGTTTTGGTTTAGTAACCTAATTTGGATGTTGGTTGGCCTACAATGAAGTCCAACTTCACCTGACCTACCCTAAAGATGGTAGAATGATTTTAGGTCAAGACCTAAAAATCACCCTGATTTGACTCCCAGGTTATTAGGTCCAAGGGTTTTTTAAGGTTCAAGTTATTTTTAGAGCCTGATTTTAGGGATTGTCTTGATTAGATCCTTTCAATAAAGGGCTTGGGTAGCACACAGATGCGGGTGGGTTTGTTTCCTTTTATGCAAGCATGTGTGAACTAGCACTCCAAAACCTTATTGTAGAAACCCTAATTTGGTTCTATTTCCAATCGTCTTTGATTTTCACAGAAGTTCTCTTTGGACTTCAAACAAGAAGTGTGTAGTCCGCGGAGATTTAGAAATTAAGCATGATCTCTAATAGGCATAGAAATTTTGGGGTAGGATCTCAAGAAATCGCTTTAACTTTAATAAGATTTGAAAAAACTTTCACAAATTAGGAAACTTTGGCTTAAAAAATGATAATTACTAAAGAGAATAAGATAGTTGATTCCTAATTGATTGCTTCCTTTTTGTCTTCCCAGGATTAGGAGATGGATTAGGGAAGAAGAGAGAAGTTACCTGCCCTGGAGTGGTTGATCTCCTCATGAAATAACTTGCAAAATCACAGAAAAACAAATAGGGCAAGTTAGTGCTCAAATAATCAAAATAACGCAGAGACTAGTGATGAATTGCACATTGCTCCCCGGTAATGGTGCCAAAACGTTTACCGAAGCGAAATCGAGCTTAAAGTAATGCGTCGTAGTATAGTTGAAATCACGTTGAAAATAAATAAATTTTATTACTCAAAGTTTAAGTCCAAGGTCGAACACTGGGGGCAAATGGAATTAATGCACTAATCTCAGTAATAGATGCAAAAACCTACTCAAAATATAATTTTGAATGTCAAGCATGAGTATATGGATAATAAAATGTAGCTAGAAAACATATAAAAAAGAATTTGGGAAGAATTGGACGTCTGATTATAGAATCAGACGTCTTAAAAGTGTTTGATTTTTCTTTGATTCTTCTTCTTCTTCTTCTGCTTCTTTCTTTGGTGTGTTCCTCTCTTTCTCTTCTTTCTTCTCTGTTCTTCTTATTTCTTACTACCTTGGCTTTCTCTTCTTTCTTCTCTGGCTCTTCTCTGGCTTTGGCCTTCTCTTCTTTGGCTTCTTTCTTCTCCTATTTTTTCTTGCCATGGCTTTCTCTTCTTTCTTCTCCTGCTTCTTCTCTGCCTTTGGCCTTGGGAGCCTTAATTGCTTTCTTCTTCCTTTCTTCTTCATCTTTCCTTAGCTTCTCTGCAACTTTGATCCTCTTCAGCTTTCTTCTGCCTTTAGTCTTCAGCTCCCTCCTTCTTCAACCATGCCTTCTCTTTAGCCTTCTACTTCTTCTCTACGGCTTCACTTATGGCTTCCTCCTTCCTCTTCCTTGGCTCTGCACCCTTGGCTTCTTCTTTCTTTGCTTTCCCTGCAATAGCATAACCTACCCCTACCCTCCCCCGTGAACTCTCACTTTTCTCTCTTAGGCTCACTCTCCCAGAGCCTTCTCGAGTAAACGGGTAGGGTCAGCACGCCCGGGACTAGGCCCACCAGCGTTGGTGGTGGGCAAGGAGTGCACTGGTAATCGGGGCAGGACTAGATCCGTGGGGACGTGGGTTGCGGATGAGGCATGGGATGAGTGGGACCTCACCTCGTGTCAAGAGACCATAAACCCCTGACACTTTTGCATCTTATACTACACTGCCCGCTCGAAAGTTTCTGAGGTGGGACTAAATGTCCTACTTGCTTCTTGCACTTGCCTGCAGCAAATGGTCACTCGATTGTGGAGGCTGCAAGGCTTTGGCTTCTAATTGATGGGCGTGATATGTTCACGAAGAGTGCCCACGCATCTGGGACCCTGATTCCTGATGCCTGCCACATGGAGTGAAGGTTGCAAGATTCTTCAAACCTGCTCCAATGGCGACGGAGGTCTGAACCTGCAGTCATGCAACATAGCCATGCGGCCTCGTTGAAACTTGCAGGAAGCTTCACTGTGACACGGTGAGGGTGTCTAGATGGTCGGTGTGGTGTGCGGTGACTTGGGCATGCATTCCTAGGTCGTTCTGTGGCCATGGAGTTGGGTGTGTTCAGGGAAGGTGTGTGGAGTGTGTGGTGGTCAGTGGAAATGGGAAAATGATTAATGGAATGTGGTGGAGCTTCTAAGGTGGCTGGCGAGGTGGGTGGTTGCATGGAGTGGTGGATGCACCTCGCCTGTGGTCTGCCGAAGGTGGAGAAGATGGTGGTAGTCTATGAGCGTCGAGGGGTATTTTGGCAAATAAAGATGGGAAACAGGAAGAGGAGTGAAAGGAGAAGTTCCCGACCTAATTTAAAGGTGAAAGGAGAAAGGATGGCTATCAGCTCGTGCCTGCCACCGCTGGAGATGAAGATCCTAGTAGGAGGGGGCGGCGATGACGAGAAGGGGGTAAGCGCGTGCGTAGGTGTGGTGCAACACGAACGATGGAGGTAGAGGCAGCTCTGCCATTGGTATTGTGGCAGAGCAACAAGAGGAGGAGATAGAGGTTGTCGGAGCTTGCTGGAAGTTTGGCCGGATGAGAAGAGAAGAAATTTGGTGGTTATCTCCAGCCAAACCAAGCTGAGGATCTTCGGCAGGGTCTGAGGAACCTTTTATAACCCCTGGTGGAGGGCCTTGTGCTTGGAAGGCAAACTTCCAAGCACAGGCAATTCGTCGGAGTTGGAAAGTTGAAATGACGCAAATCTCTCATGCGTTCGCATGAGAGATTGGGTAGGATTTGGAGCTCAAGATTGGGTTCACATGAACGAGAATTCCTTAGGGAATCTCCCTTTCAAATTTGTGAGGGATTCTCTGAGGAATCAAGGAGATATCACCCTTGAATTCTTGTCGTAGTAGGATTCCTCTGTTGTAATGGTAGAGGGACCTAATTGTAAAGAATGACGAGGAAGCTAGGGTGTGTTTGCAAGGGTTTTTAAAAGCTAGGGTCATAAATGTAATTGGGTTGGATTGTTTTGCAAAGTAGGTCAAGGTGAACTCCCCTTAGGTCCAAATTTTGATAAAAACCTAATTTTGACCTAAGGAATCCAATGGTGAAGTTAGATTTTAGGTTTGATCACACTTGGTTGGTCATTTTACATAAAAACCCAATTTAGGGTAAACATTTGACTAGTACCCTATTTACGTCAAAATAGGTTCTAAAGGCTAAATTGAAGATTCTAAACCCTAGAGGATATTTTTCCATGAATTTTAGAGGGTTTAAATAAATTTTATCCTAACCAGAACCTTGTCAAATTAAGTAGGTCTGTTTTAGGGTTACGAGAAGTCATTTAATTCCTAGATTTCACATTAACCCTTTTCTATTTAAACCAACCCACTTTTTATCTTATTAAGACCTCTTGACCTAAGTTTTTCTCCTGAGAAATCCTGTTGTTGTGTTGCAATGGTAAAATTACAGTTTTACCCTTTGTTTCATGCATTTCTCTCAAACTAGTTATTCCTTGAGTTAGTCCCTTCATTTGGTTATGTAGGAGCCTTTATTCTCTTTTCTAGGTCAAAATGTGCTAGTTAGGGCTCATGATGGTGTTCCCATCAAACCCGTTCTCAACCCTGACCCGCAATCGAACTCAATTTTTACTTTGATTCTCCTCTCAATGAGTCGATTACACATGATTCTCCTCCACATTTAGAACGGGTTTTGGACTTCGATTAGACTAATAATCATGCTCGATCCTTCTCTAATCACTCCCATAGGGTTCCTAGATCCTCCATCGACCCTTTTTTATTTGAGGATCCCTACTCTAACCTGGCTGGTTAGACTTAGCCAAACCCTAGTTTCACACTTCCACATCTACTTGAGCTCTACAGCATATGGTGGATTCCGCATCTACTAATTCACATCTATCAACCCACTAGATTGATTGGTTTTGGGCTGCATCAGCAGCCTGTTGGCTTAAATAAGCACCTGGTTGGACCAACCAGTCTATTGATCAAGGTGCTTGTTAAACAAAATTTGTCTGATTTGACCACTCCTCCATGACCATTTTCTACTTGGCTGAGGGCATTGAATTTACACAGCTTAAAAGGAGGCAACCCGTCATTCCAAAAACCTGAGATCCTTCTGATTATCCTTTTGTACTTTACATCTATTGCACTCTGAGTTCTGTTTTAGAACAGTCGACTCCACCTTTAGTACTCGTACCAGAGCTTAAATCGTCCACAATAGTCATCCCGACCCATTCATCCACCTGATTATTGTGTTTTAATCCCTGAACCCAAATTGATTTCATACCCTTCTATTTACAATGAGGACATTGCAAAACTTAGCATAAGGTAGTGTTAAAGTGCAAACACATAAAAATTCAAAGTTCTGAAGGGTTCTCACAAAAAAATACATATTCCAAAAAATAAAAAAAAAAGAGTAATAAAATAGAAAAAGAAAAAAAAATTGGAGAAAAGGGAGGAAATTTTGAAAAAATTAATTGCATATCATTTTTGAGAGGATGAAGAGGTGATTTAAATGTAAAAAATGAGCAACAATTTGAAATAAGAAGAGTTAGTCATTACTAAAAGATTATGGAACCTACTTAGTTCTAGACCAAATTAAAAGAAAGAAATAAGAGTCAAAAAGTCCTAAGAGATACAAAGATTAGTATGAGTGCTGATCAGAGGCTTCTTAGGCATGTTTTAGGCTTAAAATTTCACGTATCCGTTAAGATCTAGATAGTCCTCAAGAGGTTAAGGAAAATGTGAAGCTTAAGTATTAGGTCTAGGGCTTAGGGAGTATTCGACCTCGTTAACTGACCTCTAGTTTATGGGACTCGGTAACCTAAGCACCTTAATCCACACAGTCTATTTTAGTATGCTTAATTATCAAAATCACGCAAATGTGTTAACTCCATTCTGGAAAAGCTACCAAGATTAGGAGTAGCTTACTAACACAAGTTGATCTGGATGAGTTCCCGGCATGGAGAGGCTGGAAATTCCCCTCGAAGTTGTGCAATAATATACTGTCTCCTTGATGCTTGTCTCCTAGGATATCTAAATATCCTACTAGGGGCATGTAAGCACCCTATGCTGATTCTGGTGCTATGGGTGGGATTATCCCAAAATGTCGATTGCCAGGGCCTCAATTTAGCTACAGAACACCATGGGCAGCACAATCTTGAAGTGTTGAAAGCCAGGGTTCTAGGGGTTACCATGGGCAGTGTTATCTCGAAGCATTGAAAGCCAAGGACCCTGCAAGGATTGATGGTGGGAGTTAGGAATCCGATACAAACCATGTTGTAAAGCCAATCCAAAGCTAGAAATAAAGAAGAAAAAGAGAAAGAAAACTCTCCAAGAAAATGCAAAAATTCTTCTATCTCTCTTACAAAAAAGCACTGTAAATTGAACCGGGACTAACTATGTTTTAAGCACAGGCGCTTTAACCGCAAAGTTCAACAAATCTTAGGTTAGTTCCTATGGGCCTTAGAAACCTTCATGGCAGACTGAGCCTAAAGTTGGTCAGGTCCGAATATTGGTTGGTACTTGAGTACTTGTAGGCCTATTGTTAGCATTCTAACATAATCCATAGAAGCAAGCACACATCAGAGATCTAAGCATTAAAGGCATAATCTAGAATTTGAGTTAATTTCATGAGATTTTGCTAAGGGAATAGCAAAAGTTAGGCATGGGGGTATGATGATAACTCCATCATCAGCCATATCTCACTTTAATTAGTCACAATCAAGGAATAAATGCTCCTACTTAACCGCAAGAAGAGCCTCAATTCACTGCAAATCCATTCTAAATGAATAACAAGAAAACAGGAGTAAAACAACAGTTTTAACGGTATATCTCAATTGTAGAATAATCATGGAATTTCTGAGGGGTTAATTAAAGGTCAAATGGTCTTAAATGTCCAACAAGTGGGTCTATGAAGACAGAAATGGGTTTTCACATGTTTTGAGAATTAAACATCTGAAAGCCTAAAAACAGACCTGCTGATTCACTAAGGTTTTGGTCAGGATAAAATTCACATAAACCCTCTAAAAATCATAGGAAAATATTCTCTACTATTAGGTACCTTCAATTTGACCATTGGAACCCAATTTGACCTAAAGCAGAATCTCAAACAAAAAGTTACCCTAATTTGGGTTTTTCGATAAATTACCCAGTCAAACTTGGTCAAAAACAAAATCCAACTTCACCATTAGATTCCTTACATCCATGTTAGGTTTGTATCAAAACTTGGACCCAATTTTAGGTCATCTAGACCTAGTTTCCAATTTGGTCCTATCTGAGTCTTTTCTCTCACACAGATGCCCCTACTTTCAAATTCCTTACAACTAGACCCCTATATTTGTCCTCACTCTTTGTAAATAGGTCCCTCTTCCATAATTGTGGAGGAATCCTTCTTTGGCAACCTTTTATTGAAGAGAACTCCTTCTCTAAACAATCAATCCCTTCCAAAATTGTAAGGGGCATTCCTTCAGAACATCTCTTTCCAACGCATCAAACTTCTATCTCCATAACCTTCCCAATCTCCCATGCGATCGCATGAGAGATTCGAGTATCTCTTGGATTTCCAACTCCGATGAGCTTTCCAAGCTTGAAATCTTGGCTTCTAAGCTCCAACCGACTCCCTAAGGCCTATAAAAGGGTCCCCATGACAAATCGCGTTCCCTATGCTTGAATTTGGCTGGAATCACCCCTAATTCCTCTCTGCTCTCTGGCCGAATAGGTCCTCGAGGTTCGGTGACCTCTTCTAATCTCTCTCAACGTCCGCCCGCAATACCAGTGACGGATTCTCCTTCCTCGTTGAAACGTCGAAGTACTACTCTATCGAATTTGGTTTTGAAAACCTGTCATTGTAGTTCGAAAAGTGAAGAGCTCAGGTTCAACAAATCCAATTTATACCAGAATGGAAATCTTGGGTCGAACTCAGAGATGCTATGTCGATCCAAATTCGTAATTGTATTTTTCTCGTGTTTTTGTTAAAAAGCAGAGTAATTACAATGAAATGAAGCACTATAAACAATCAGAGAAAGAGAGAGAGAGAGAGAAAACATCCACATGATACTTCAAAATGTTTATACAACTAAGCAAAAAATTACATAAGAAAGCAGGAAAATTCTACTCTAGAAAGCAGGAAAAAGAAATGAGAGAGAAGTTATCGTTCTCGACGATCACTTGGAGGACAAGCCAGACAAGACGACGCCTGGAAGATGAAGAACGGAGCAAGAAGAAGGAGGTCAAGGCAAGAAGAATGGGAACGAGGTAGCACGTCATCGTCATCGTAGGATCCACTTGCGAAATGGGGGCAAAAATTAACTTTGTCTCTTGAGGAGCATCCTGGGTGTGGGACAAGCTTCTCTTGAGCTTTAGAGAGGGAGAGAAGAGAAGGAAGAGATGAGAAATTTGTATGGAGTGGGTTCCTCCTTTCATAGTTGCAAGGAGTGAGGGCATTTGGTCATTACATGTTGAAAAACATTAATTCAGGACCATTAGTGATGGATAAATCCGTCACTAAAGGCCCGAATGTGGCCTTCGTGGGTGGCGCTCGTGTTGCCACTCGCCTTCCGCGCCTCAACGCGCACCCACGTCCATCAGATTGTAAGATCGGACGGCTGAGAGGTCTCCTCGTCATGCCTCAACTGCACGCCTTGTACGTGAGATCCCACGTCACGCGGGGCATCAGATAGCGCGTGGGCGCTATCGGCCATGCGACGTCGTTGGATCTTGATCGTGCGGTTGATAGTGCCCGCATTCCCTCTTCAATTTGAGGCATGTGCGGGTTCTATCCCACGCCTCCTCTTCTGGATGAGGCGATCGACCGATGCGCTTTGGGCTCGTTTGTGTCGAGTGCACAACTCAAGTGCGAGCGCCTCGCAACCATTTGATGTTGATCCAACGAAGGAGAAGTGCTGGCCAGAAGAGCTTTAGTAGGTGCGTGCGGCCGATTGGGTGGCTGAGATGGAGCCGCATGGCGCCATCTTGGCTGTCTCTCTTCAGAGTGATGTAGATGGTGCCATGGGTATCGGATTGGATCAATTTTCGCACCGTTAGGATACGATTGTCGATCCAAACACATCCGCGTGGGCGAATTTTTCGTCTGAAGTGTAGATTAACACTATCTTGGCCCTTGATCTTCTAGGGTTCCTTGATCTCTATCTGATGCTACGATATCTGATTAGGGTGATCTTGGAGTTCTTGAACTCCAATCGCCACACTAATCAGATCCGTACAGTTGGATCTTCGATTCGAGGCTCTAATAAAAGGTCGCTCTGTCCCTGACCATACAATGGGGATAATTAACCTACATTTTTTCAAACTAATTCAAATGGAAGATGATGCATGCTATGCAATATTTATAGTATGTAATGCAATTCTATGCTTAAGAATAAGCATAAATAGACATTTTATGTAATATAAACATGTCTACATCACATCCCCATGCCAATCTTTTGCTAGTCTCTAGCAAAAACTACATGCTTTTTATAAAAGAATTAGGTTGGATTATTTGGGCACAAGTTATTTTCAACATTAAGAAAATTTTTACTTAGGATCTGAACTTTTAAAGACACAACAGCGCTCGGATATCTGCCAAAATGTAGACCACCTCAAGCCCTTGCTTTATTCAAAGAAAATTTTCTTTTTCTCTTTTTCTTCTTTTGTAATTTTTTTTTTTAATTTTGAGTTTAGGGTCAAAGTGTTGCTTTCTACGACCATTCAACTCACCCAAGATTTGATGAGAACCCTAAGTTCTAAGAATCTTACTGTGAATGTGATAGACTCATTGATCGGCAACTAGAACGGACTTCTGGTTTCTATGCCTCTAGGTGACCTTAAAAAGCGAGTTCTGCCTAAAAGTATATCTTTACGACCGGTAGCTTTCTCCCTACTTTTATTTTTATGGGGTCAACATATGGGTGAATCCAGTGTAAATCTCCTTGATTTATTCTACTTTTTTGCTTCTTCCTAAGTGTTTTGGGAATTTTATGTGCATTTCTTGAGCTGGGTTCTGAACAACCGATCGATGAGCTGTTACCATCGACAACTTGCCAGCCAAACTCGTGCAGCGAAGTGTGGCTTATTTCTTTTGTTTTCTTTTTTTTTCTCCTTTTTTCCTTTTTTTTTGGATTTCTTTTTTTTTTTTTTTTAAGTAGGTGGCTTCCCTGGTCTAAGATTTACCTAAAGACAGCAAGAAGAGAATGGTCCAGTGACTGGCCTTTAGACAACCTACCTATGGGCTGTTACCCATGATAAGTTGCTAGCCATATCACACTAGTAGGTTCATTAGATACCCAATTTCCATTAAAATTGCCAATCAACAAGTCTATGAAAAGAAAGTGTGGAGATGCTTTAGACTTAAAGTTCCATCAAATCATAGGGTGGGTTGGTAAGTCATGTACTTATCACCCAAATTTATTTAGTCAAACTACAATAGAATTAAGATGGCAAGGACTCAAAAAATAAATCCACATTTTAGTGGATACATAGGCTGATTAAGTCTGAAGACCTGAAGGGTCTTTGTGTCCAGATCCTAATGTAATATTTCCTAAGATTGAAAAGTCCTAATGTCCAAGTATTCCTTCCTAATTCAATTTTTTTTTGTGCATATATAAGAAGAGAAATATAATTTACAAGAATTTCATAGAGCTGACAAAATGATTCAATAATGAATCCACCCCCCCATGCCTAGCTGATGCAATGTCCACACTGAGAAAAAGAGACATGAAAGAAAGGGTAGAGTATGAACGATATCACCTGAATATGAAGCTCAGGTCAGCTTTGTGTCATATGTACAACTACTAAGTTTAATGTCGTCAGCTAGGTGAAGTCCAGCCAAAGAAGTCACAATATGGCTAGAGGAATTGTGTCTGAGATGGGTTCTGGAAGAGTAGGTCGATAACAAGCTTCAGACATTGACCGTTGACTTTAAATGTATTACCTGTCTTTGGGTTAGAGATCTGAACGGCTCTATTTGGAAAAGTCTAGTTGATAATATACAGGCTGTTCCATTTTGATCTAAGTTTGCCAGGAAAGAGCTTAAGTCGAGAATCGAATAACTAGGCCTTCTGGTTCGGCTCAAAGCTTTTACGGGAAATAAATTGATCATGTAGATCTTTAGTCTGAGCCTTGTAGATCTTGGCCTTTTCATATGCATCATTTCTAAGCTCTTCAAACTTAGATAGTTGGAGTTTCCTAGTCGTCCCAGCTAAACTCAGATCTAAATTGCATTTCTTGATTGCCCAGAATGCCCTATGTTCAATCTCTACGAGTAAATGGCATGCCGGTCCATACACCAAATGAAATGGAGACATGTCGATGGGCATTTTATATGCTGTAGGGTAGGACCAAAGAGCGTCCCCAAGCTTTTGAGTCCTGTCCTTGCGATCAGGACTAACCATTTTCTACAGAATATTCTTGATCTCCCGATTGGAGATCTTGACCTGTCCATTCGTCTGGGGATGCTAAGGTGTGGAAATTCAATGATTAACCCCATATTTAGCCAGCAAATTATGGAACTGGGCATTAGCAAAATGAGTGCCGCCATCACTAATAATGGCCCTTGGAATCCTGAACCTATTGAAGATATTTTTCTTGATGAAATAGATGACCACCTTGTGGTCATTGGTTCGGGTGGGAATCACCTCAATTCATTTGGACACGTAATCAACAGCGACAAGTATGTACCGATGTCCAAATGATGGGAGAAAGGGTCCCATGAATTCGATGCCCCAAACATCAAAGATTTCGACAGGCATAATTAGGTTTAGGGGCATCATATCTCTCTTAGTTATGCTCCCGAGTGCCTGACATCGGGAACGCGACCTTGAGAAATCCTAGGCATCCTTGAATAAAGACGGCCAATAGAAGCCAGATTGCAAAATTTCCGCAGCCGTCTTTTTTCTGGAGAAATGTCCACCACACGCAGATGCATGGCAAAACTCAAGTATACAGTTGAATTCGTTCTCCGGGACACATCGGCGAATAATCTGATCAGAGCTGATGCGGTACATTTTAGGGTCCTCCCAGAAGTAGTATTTGGCCTCAGATTTGAGTCTATCCTGTTGTTACTTGGTCCAATCCGGGGGGATTGGACCAACGGCCAAATAATTAACAATGTCAGCAAACCGCAGGGTTTGGACACCTGAAACTGTAAGGATGGTTTCGTCTAGAAAAGTATTAGCAATTGGGACGTTCGGATGAGAAGAATCACTTAGAAGTCTCGACAAATGATCCTCCACATTTTGTACCCCAGATTTATACTTGATTTCGAGATCAAATTCTTGAAACAGAAGAATCCAATGAATAAGATGGGGTTTGGCATCCTTTTTGGCCAAGAGATGTCTCAAGCCCAAGTGGTCAGTATAAATGATGACATGAGACCTTAAGAGATAAGCCCTGAATTTTTCCAAAGCCTATACTACAGCTAGTAATTCCTTTTTAGTAACAGTGTAATTCCTCTGGGCTTCATCTAGAGTTTTACTAGCGTAGTAGATGATAGAGGGCTTCCTATCAACTTTCTAACCCAAAACACCCCCGACCGCATAATCAGAAGTGTCGGTCATGATCTCAAAAGGGGTTGTCCAAACCGGTGGTTGCAACACTGGAGAACAAGTGACTGCCATTTTCAGGAAATCAAATGCCTTACGATATGATTCATCAAAAGCAAACAGTGTTTCTTTGCCAAGAAGATTGCTCAGAGGATGAGCAACCTTCGAGAAATCCTTGATGAATCTTCTGTAGAATCCCACATGGCCAAGAAATGATTGAATTTGTTTAACAGATGTGGGCAGAGGAAGCTTAGCGATACCATCAACCTTAGCTTTATCCACTTCGATTCCCCGTTCAGGGATTACATGACCTAAGATGATGCCTTCTTGTGTCATGAAATGACTCTTTTCCCAGCTAAGGACCAATCTTGTTTTGATGCATCGTTTAAGAATCATTTCTAGATTAGCTAGACAAGAGTCAAACGATTCTCCAAAAATAGAGAAATTGTCCATGAAGACATCCATAAACTCTCCTACCCTGTCAGAGAATATGGCTAACATACACATTTGAAAAGTCACAGGTGGATTGCATAAACCGAAAGGCATCCTACAGAAAGCAAAGGTTCCATAGGGACAGGTGAAAGTAGTTCTTTCTTGATCCTCGGGATGGATAGGAACTTGGTTGTATCCCAAGTAGCCATCAAGAAAATAGAAGTAGTTCTGCCTAGCTAATCTTTCCAAGATTTGATTAATGAAAGGCAGAGGGAAATGATCCCTTTTTGTGGCCGTGTTCAGCTTCTTGTTGTTGATACAAACCCTCCAACAAGAAGCTGAACGAGTTGTGACAGATTCTCCTCTCTCATTAGTCACGATAGTAATCCCGACTTTCTTGGGAACAATCTGCATGGGACTTACCCATAGACTATCAGAGATCGGATAAATAATTCCTGCATCGAGCCACATAATGATTTCCTTTTTCACCACTTCTCTCATATTTGGATTTAATCTCCTCCACATCTGGTTGGAAGGGCGGGATCCAATCTTCCAAGAATATTCTATGATTGTAGTAAGATGGCTCAACACCCCTAAGGTCATGAATGGTCCAACCAATTGCCTCCTTGTGTTCCGTCAGCACTTAATCAATTTAATCTCCTACTCCTTTGTTAATTTAGCACTGATAATCGTAGGGAGCATCTTTTATGGTCCTAAAAATTGATATTTCAAATTCTCTGGTAATGGTTTCAGTTCAAGCATGGGCGGGTTGATGATTGAAGGTAAGGAAGATGCTGATGACTTATCAAGAGGAAGTGGTTAAGAGTGAACAAAATCAATAACCTCTTTAGAAGATGGCACTTCTTCCATAGAGGGTTGCGGGTCCAATTCATCATCAAAGGAGGAACTTTCAAATACAGAAACCATCAATCAAGTCTCAATATTAATATTATCATTCTCAAGTTCCTCAATAAATCTACAATCCTCAAATTTATTAATCGCCTTGAAAATATCCAATTTCATTCCTTGATCCCCAAAGGTGATTTCCATGCTACCGCTTTCACAGTTAGTGTTGGCCTTAGCGGTGGCCAGGAACAGATGCCCCAGAATGATTGGCGTGTTCCTCAGATTTTCAGGTACATCCTTGTCAAGGACAAGGAAATTTATAGGAAAATATCCCTAACCTTAACAATAACATCTTCAATAATGCCTCACGAATTTGTAACCGAATGGTTCGCTAACTGCAGTGTTACTGAAGTCTGCCTAAGCTCACCTACTCCAAACTTCTCGTAAAGAGAAGTCAGAATTAGGTTGATGGATGTACCCAGATCCAGAAGTGCTCTATCAAAAGTGTAATCTACGATGACACAAGAAATCAATGGAGCACCTAGATCTCTCTTTTTCTGAGGGAGGTGGTGCAGGATAACAGAACTAGCCTGCTCGGAGAGTACCACCTTCCTCAGAATAGATTCTCTCGACTTACGCTTTTGTGTACATAAATCCTTTAAAAATCTCATGTATGCCAGTATATGGTTGATAGTGTCGAGGAGCGAGATATTGATCTTAACATTCTTGAAAATATTCAGAAGATCTTCATTACTATCAACATATTTCTTCTTCTTTGATCTGATCAAGGCTTCAAGAAAAGGAACATGAGTTAGATCTTTCGAATTAGGTTCCTGAGCCTTGATTTCTTCTCCAGAATTCTCCTTTCTCTCCTCAGGTTCTTCAGGATTCGGTAATTCAGAACAGTGTGGTTGTGGATTCTGAGATTGTTTACCACTACTCTAGGTAACAGAATTTGTGGATGCATATGAGTTTGGGTCTTGGGGTGGGTTTTGAAATGATTGGAGGGGCTTGATTAGCCAAGAATTGTTGATGTGCAGAAGAAGAAGAAGAGGAAGGACCCTGCTCAACCACCTGAGCATGTGCATGTGGGTCCCTCTAATTTCTGTACCCATGGGCTTGGTTGCTCGGATTCAGGATATTTCCTAGGTTGGGTACAGGTTGGGATGGTAGAGATCTGAGTTGACGAGAGTTAGCTATGAGCCCGGTTTGCGAGTTGTGCAGTGAGGTTTTCATTTACTGCATGAGCTGGAGCATGGATCCTTGCATCTCTACCATTTGTCTATTCAAATCAGCCTACCCTACGGGTTGATGGGCATTCCAAGCTGGCTGATTGACCTGATTTGGGGGCAATTGAGTATACAAATGACCCTGACCCATTGGTCATTGTGGAGCATAATTGCTGGGTCGGAATTGGGTCTGTTGCCCTGGGTTTTTCCAGAAGAAGTTAGGGTGGTTTCTCCATCCTGGATTATAAGCATTAGAGTGGGGGTTGGATCTAACATTCTCTTGTACAGCATAGACATCCTCATAGGGTGACAATGGAGAGAAAGAAAGGGAAGGATCAGAAAAATTGGGATCAAAGGCCCCAATTTGGAACCCATGGGGTTCCGAATAATGCTGACTCATAGGTTGAGCGGCATCAAGTTGATTCATGAACTCCCATCCAGAAGGAGCTCACGACGAATGGAATCCCAAATTCTCGGATTGAGTGGATCAAGAGTTGTTCATTGAATTTCTAGCCATCCACTCTTCCATTTCCTTAGCAACGAAGTTCACCTTATCAAGTTTGTTACAAATCAATTCCATATCAAATGACTAGGAGTCATGGACTTCATTAACATTTGATCTAGGCTGCTGGGATAGGTTAAAAGTATCCATGGAGGCATGATTGATTGAATCTCGCTCATTTCCTCAAACAAATCGTGTGCACTATCTGTGTCTTTGTTAAGGAAATTGCGTCTGCAAGAAGTGTCCACGTGATTTCCAAGTTGCTCAGTCAACCCGTGGAAGAAGATCTGCATGAGTTGACATTTTGGCACCACGTGGTGTGGACACCTCCACAATAGGTCCTGGAATCACTCCCAGGGCACTTGAAACTGCTCCCCAGACTGCTGGGTAAAGGTAGTGATTGCCTGTCTCAAAGCATTGGTACGTGCGACAAGGAATAATTTCTTCAGAAAAGTCAATTTCACCTCATTCGAAGTTGCAATTGGTCTTCCTATAGTCCTGTACCAATGAGCGGCTTTATCCCTAAGAGAGTGGGGAAAGAGCCTCATGATCTTTTACTCCTCATTCACGTTTTGTGCCTTGGTGGTCTGGACCAAAGTGGTCAAGTCCTCCAAGTGCTGAAATAGGTCTTCAGAGCCAAGCCCATGGTAATGTTTGATCAGGCTTAACACCTGGGCCTTGATTTGTACGTCTTCGGCCGGAATCTAGACGCTGGGACGTTCCCCGTAATTTGAAGGATCATAAAAATCATTCAAGGGCTAAGCGCGTTGCATTTTCTACATTTGTTCCAACTACCTTTGGAATTCCTCCTGTGGATCCCGAGGCAGAGGAGGCTGTTGATTGGCCATGGGATCAATTTGACCAAAATCCAATTTACTCCTTAATGTAAAATATCATATGATTTGTAAAGGCGGGTTTTCGATGTCGTTGTAATATGCGAATTCGCATACGCTTTTAAATTTATATCCTAGATAGGGGAGTATCTAGGGTCGTCTAAGGAGGCAAAAATTGCAATTCAATTCTCTTTCTAAAAATAAATCTCAACTTTCTTTTTGGTATTTTAAATATATATATTTTTTTGTGTTTTGAAATAATACGGGAAAAGTGCGAATTATGACGAAAAAGTGCTAACACCTAAAATGCTAAGCTGAAACTTAACAGATTAAAAAGTCCACTACCTAATCTCACTGAAGGCAAGTGGAGGCCTAGAGTAATTAGGGAGTGGAAGTAGAATAAGTGCTTGAACAATGGTAACAATTGCAATAGGAAATTAAAAAGAAGGCAATTTGATTAACTAGAATTTGTGTTCTTTTCCAAGACAAGTGGAGGAATGCTTCTACTAGAAATAAAAAATTCTAAAAGAAATAAAAGAAGCATGAATCCTCTTGCAAAATTTGGTGAGGAAGGGAGTGTTCTTGCTCCAAGCCTAGTTGCTCCTTGGCTTGAAAAGAGGGCCTCCTTCTTCTCCTTCCTTGAGAGCTCCTCCAAAGTGGATGCTACCACCTTCAATGCTCTCCTCCAAGGGGTGGGCATGCACCACCCTCAAGAGCTCCTCCAAGGTGGCGTGGACCACCTTCAAGATCTCCTCCAAAGATCTTCCTTACATGGCTTCTCCTTTGGCTGGCGTGGGCACAAGAGAGAAGGAAGAGGGGAAGGCACCAAGGGGACAAAATATCCCCTTAATCTTCTTCTTCTTCTTCTCTCTTGGGTGTGGGCTTCTAGGTAGAATATGAGAGTGAATTTTCTAGCCAAGGATGATTTGAATGGTGGTGGGTAGTGGTCTTTTTATAGGGTAAGATGAGGGGTTAAGGTGCCTCTTGAAATGGAGGGCTAAGATGGAAGGATGGAGGTGGTTAGATGATCCTAGGGTAAAGGGTTGTTGGCACCACCTAAAGGGTGTAAGGGGGGTAGTTAGGGTTGGTCAAGAGGCACCTTAAAGTGGCGCCAACCATGGAGAGGTGCCATGGGTTGGCGCCAGCTTTGAGGTTTCTAGAAGGTGGGATTATGTGGAGGGTGGAGATGGGTTTAAAGGGAGATGTGTGGTGGAGAAGGGGATTTTTGGAGGGAAAAGTGGTGCCAACAAGGGGGTAGTTAGGGTGGTTTTGGTGCCACTTTTAGGTGTCTTTTGGAGGTGGTCGGTAGGCTAGGTTGGCACCAAGTAGGTTTAGCTTATGTGGAGCTTAGGTGGAGCTAGTTGGTGGAGTTGTTAGGTAGGGCTTTTGTCTGGTACAAGCCAAGGAAGTTGGAGCATAGCTAAGCTAAGCTAGAATAAGCTAAGCTAAGCTAGCTTAGCTAATGGAGGAGTAGAGGAGGAGGCGTTGGAGCTAGGGTTTGGAGGGAGGAGCTGGTTCTGAAGAATCTGGAGCTGAAGTGGCTGAAGAGGTCAACATGGGGCTACTCTAGCTGGCTTAGCTTTCTAGTTCTTTGCTAGCTACTAAGCCAAGCTAAAGTGAGCTGGCTTCTGTTGAATGGAGCGGAGGCAAGTTGGGTCTGGGGCTCTCGAGGAGGATTGAGCTGGTTGAGACAGCTAAGGTAGCTTAGCTCAATTAGCTTGAGCTAAGCTGGGTCCTTGGGAGCTGGACTTGAGCTTCCTGAGCTGGAATGAGTTCTTCTTCAGCTGGCTGGAGTTGAGTGGAGCTGGATGTAGCTGGATCTGAGTTGGGGTGAACTCCAGTCAACACAGCTGAGCTAGCTAGAGCTCCTTATGGACTAGTTGCAGCTGAGATGAGCTAGACTTAGCTAAGTTGAGCTGGATCTAAGCTGACCTGAGCTAGTGTGAGCTAAGATGAGCTCTCTTGAGCTGCCATTTAGCTGAGATTAGTTGAATGGAGCTAGGATGAGCTACCCCTAGTCCATTGAGCTAGGTTCCGGCTGTGGTGAGTTGGATCAAGCTGAGTTCTAGCTAGTCTGAGCTCCTTCTTCACTAATTACCTTCTTGAGTGCTAGGGTTTTAGGGATCTGTATATCTGTTCATCCCTAATGCTCACAAAAACACATTAAAACAACAAAAGAAAATGCAATGCATTCCTAACCTAGTTAATGCCTAAATGCAGCCCAAAAACCTGTTTGCGGAGTAAAATCCTAAGAGCTGGGTTTGTTTTAGTGCATAAGAATGATGATAAATTGGTGTTTATCACGCCTCTTGGAATACTCTAGTGGTCCTTCCAATCGGGGATTCAATGACTGTCTTCCCAGCATAAACTTGGAAAAGGTCAGAAGGACTTAGGATAAGGACCTTGCAGCATAACAAAATAAGCCTGTCCTTAAGTGGGGTAGCCTAAGGATCTTCAGACTCCCAAAACCCACCTTAAGATTATAAATGATTTACTCTACTTGTCTCTACTCAATCCAACCTATTAGAAGGAGTGATTGGGGAGAAGGTTCTTCCTTCGGCTTGCGCCTCCGGCTCCTAGTGTACCCCCCAACCGTGGTCATTTGACGCTACTACCCTAGCTGGACATCAAATTATCTTTACAAGTAGGTTAATCACGAACAATCTCAGACTGGGCCTCAAAGAGCGAATCAATCCTTAAGGCCAACGTCTACTCGATTTTATTGAGGCTTGGGATTGTAGTGCTTATTGAATGTGATTGGCCTTTAAAATGTGCCCTTAATGATTGATTGAGTATTGTGTAAGTGCATGCACAACCGAGGTTTTCAAGCAAGGTTATTTGTGATGTGTACATTTTAATGTTCAAATCTTACTTAAGTAGGTTTTAGGGTTTAGAATTAGGTTGATTTCAATCAAGTTTGAGGCAAACCAGGTTTTCAAGCACGGATGAAGATTGCTTTCCTTTAAAACCAGAAATAAAGTGGAGTGCCTAGTATGAACCTAAATTGGAAACCCTAAGAAGAAGCTACTTGATGAGTTGACTTTAGGTTGAGTGGTGCAATTTAAATAACTCAAATAGCTGGCCACAACTGCACCACTAGGTTAGGCACATAGAAATGGTTAACCTAGAATGATTTCTACTCTTTTATGTGTTGATTTATGTGTACCGGTTCCACAAATCAGAACCCGGTTGAGTAGAAGCAAATCAAGTAGGTTAAGTGCGTTGAATGTGGGTGTATGTTGTATGTTGAAAATTACCCCACAAAATTAACTTTTTATTATTTTTTATATAAATGAGGGTGAAATGAGTGTGACTAGAAATCCAGGCAACCAAACTAATCGTAGGATTTACGCAAACACCTATGTTAATTGGAATTTGAATTTAATGTGACAAATGAAATCTATGGAGGGGGAAGAATGGTGACACTTACGGTTGTCATCAACTGCACTTTACTTCGGTCTTCCGCTTGACGATTCCCTGATGGTGGTCTCTGCAAAGCAATAAACACAAGAGAAAGCAACTTAGATGACAATAAAGTTCGTGAATTGTGAAAAGAAGATCAGAAAATCGTTGCCTCCCAAGCAATGACGCCAAAATGTTGAAACGTCGAAGTACTACACTATTGAATTTGGTTTTGAAAATCTGTCGTTGTAGTTTAAGAAGCGAAGAACTCGAGTTGAGCAAATACAATTTATACCAGAATAGAAATCCTGGGTCGAACTCAGGGAGGCTACGTCGATCCAAATTCGCAATTAAATTGCTTCATATTTTTGTCAAAAAGAAGAGTAATTATAATGAAATGAAGCACTATAAACAATCAGAGAAAGTGAGAGAGAGAGAAAACATGCACTTGATACTTCAAAATGTTTATACAACTTAGTAAGCAAGAAATTATACTAGAAAGTAGGAAAACTATTACAACTAGAAAGCAGGAAAATTCTACTCTAGAAAGCAGGAGAAAAGAATGAGAGAGAGAAGTTATCATCCTTGACGATCCCTTGCAGGAAGAGTCAGACCAGACGACACCTGGAAGATGAAGAACGGAGCGAGAAGAAGGAGGTCGAGGCAGGAAGAACAAGAATGAGGCAGAAAAAATGAGAATGAGGCAGCACGGCGTTGTCGTCGTGGGATTCGCTTCTGAAATGGAGGTGAAAAAATGACTTTATCTCTTGAGGAGCATCCCAGGTGTGGGACAAGCTTCTCTTGAGCTTTGCAGAGGGAGAGAAGAGAAGGAAGGGATGAGAAATTCGTATGAAGGGGGCCTCCTTTTATAGTTGCAAGGAGTGAGGGCATTTTGGTCATTACATGTTGAAAAACATTAATTTACGACCTTTAGTGATAGATAAATCTGTCACTAAAGGACTAAACCTGGCCTTCGTGGGTGGTGCTCACGCGTCCGCTCACCTTCCGTGCCTCAACACCCGCCCACATCCATCAAATCCGATTGGACGATTGAGAGCTCCCCTCACCACGCCTCAACCTCATGCCTTACGCGTGAGATCACACGTCACACGGGCATTAGATAGTGCGTGGGTGCTATCGGCCATGCGGCACAGTTGGATCTTGATCGCGTGGCTGATAGCGCTCGCGTGCCCACTCCAGTTTGAGGTGTGCGGGGTCTCAATCCTGCGCCTCCTCGTCTGGATGAGGTGCTCGACCAATGCGGTACGGGCACATTTATGTCTAGTGCACAACTCAATTGTGCGTGCCTTGCAGCCGTTGGATCTTGATCCAACGGTGGAGAAGCGCTGGCTAGAAGAGTTCGGTGGGTGCATGAGGCTGGTTGGGTGGCTGAGATGGCACCACGTGGCACCATCTTAGGCGCCCAACCCACCATCTTGGCCATCCATCTTCTGTGTGATGTAGATGGTGCCACAGGTATTGGATTGGATCGATTTTCGCTCCGTTAGGCTGCAATCGTCAATCCGAACCCATCCGTGTGGTCGGATTTGTCATCTGATGTGCGGATTAACACTTTGGCCCTTGATCTTCTAGGGTTCCTCGGTCTCTATCTGATGCTATGGATATCCGATTTGGGCGATCCTGGAATCGTTAAACTCCAATCGTTGCCCTGATTAGATTCGTACGGTTGGATCTTTGATCCGAGGCCCTAATAAAAAGTCACCTTGTCCTTGACCATACAAAGGAGATAATTAACCAACATTTTATTCAGACTTGTCTAAATGCAAGATGATGCATGCTATGCAATATTTATAGTATATAATGCAACTCTATGCTTAAGATAATGCATAAATTGATATTTTATGTAATATTAACATGTTTACATGACTCGTCTTCCTCCGCATTGTGTCGTACCAGCCAACCCTTCTCCATCCGTCGTCCTCGCCGTCCACCTCAACGGAGCATCCTTCTTCCACAGCACCGGCCTGCCAATGCCGGTGACAATTCTACCCCTTCATGCATTAGATTAGGGTTAGTTTAGTTCGTTTAGCATCTTACGCTAGTTTTACACTCACAAAAACCAAATAGACCCCCTCGATGCCTACGCATGCCACCTTCGTCTTCATCTCCAGCCACATCTCCGACGAGTCCGCTCCAACTTCACAGGCCACCAAACACCTCTCCAAAACTCCCTACACCTCCACCTCGACTCCATGAACCAAACCCATCTCCTATTTCTCCAATTCCACCTTCAAAACTACCCACTGAATAAACCCACCTCTTCCGACGTAATCCGCCTTCACCATGCTCACCCACGACCTCTCACTGCATGCCACTGCCACCACCGCTCTCGCCACATTAGTGTGAAGCTCCTGAGCATTTTTTATTGCAGCCGAGAGGCCTTCTTGTTTTCAGGTACCTAGGGTGCAGTCGCCATTATCGAAGAGCTTCAAGCAAGTTTTGAAGCTTGCTAACCAGCCAATAACCCCAGGCGAGATCTCTAGGCTTATCGGAGCTCAACCAGGAGTGCAACTGAGTTAATTTGAACCATTGATCGACTCTTTGACTGAAATTAGAAGCACTTGAAGTTACTACTCGTGGAAGAAAGCGGGGAAATTTAGTCCCACATCGGATAAGGAAGAGCCACTGGAGTGCGTTATTATGTTTTTGTGCCTTAGCCTCTTCGCCTCCTAACACGAGGGTGAGGTCCTCCTTGCTTGATCACTTACCTAACCCGCCCTCGCACCTCGGCTACTACCCACACCGGTAGCCCTGGTCCAGGGTACACGAATCCCTGAATACCTAATTACCCAAGCATTTGACCGAACATTGAGAAAGAGAAAGGGAAGAGAGATAGAGAGATCATGGGGTTAGGGGGTTTTGCTCTCGCAGGTATTTGTGTGACACTTGGTCGGGAGAAGAAGAAGAAAGGAGACAGAGTAGAAGAAGACGAAAGAAAGAAAAGAAGAAAAAGGAAGGAAAGAGATAAGGTAGAAGAAGAGGAAGAGAAGGGCCCAGACAGAAGAAGACTCATTAAACACTGTAGAATTTGAGCACTTAAGCCATCTGACAAGGAGTTCTGATAGTGCACTATGCACTTGGTTTGCTTAATTAATACCCTTTGGATATTTGTTACATATTTGTTAGGCTAAAAATTGGTGATCCAAATCACCACTATTTTGTCCAGTGTTCTTTTTATTTCTTCATATTCTCATGTTATGCATTGCATATTAGTTTTTGAGTAATCAGTTGTGCTTATTTACAATTCGATTGAGATTAGTGTGTGAATTTGTATTTGCTCCCTATGTTCGATCTTGAACTTAAATTCAAGTTATAAATCATATTTATTGGTGAATGATTTTGGTCTATAGTACAATGTATCAATCTTAAACATCAATTTCATGCGTCCAACAGCTTGCATTGCATATCTTCTCGTTATTTTTATTTTAGTACACTCCATGACATTGTCTGGAATGATCACATAAGTGAAAATCGATGCGAAATTTGGCGTGATTTGCAAAAGTGGGTTTCTAGTGTCGTTGTAACATGCAAATTCGCATATGCTTTTAAATTTATATTCCTAGATAGGGGAGTATCTAGGGTCGTCCAGGGAGGCCAAATGTTTGCAAAATTAAAATCCCTTGCTTTAAAGATGGAGCTCAACTTTCTTTTTGGTGTTTTATATATATGATTTTTTTGGTTTTGAAATAACGAGAACAAGGCGGGTTTGTTGATAGCAAGAAAATTCTCTATACTAATCCACTACACTACAGTTATAATGACAAGTAGAACCTCTCCCTAAGCTTACTCTCAGCACACGGAGGCCTAGAGTAATTAGGGGGAGGGAGTGAAAAAGGTTAAACAAGAATTCTACAAGACCATGCAACAAAAAAGATTAAAGAAGGAAACTTTGATTAAAAGAGAGCGTTTTACAAAAAACCCTAGTAGATGGATCCTTCTACTACTAGATAATTGCAACAAAGAAAATGAAACACAAATCTTCCTGAATTGTTGATTAAGAGGGGAAGCTCCTTGCTCCAAGCTTAGTGGCTCCTAGACTTGAAAAGGGCTCCTCCTTCTCCTTCCTTGAAAATGGTGTCCTCCAAGGTGGTAGCCACCACCTTTAATTCTCCTCCTCCAAGGGTGGACATCCACCTTAGGTTCTTCCCCTTTGCCTAGCCATCCTCTTTGAAATGGAAAGCTCCTCCTCCTTGGCGTGGCCCAAGTTGAAGAGAGTGGGGGGAAGAAGGCACCAAAGTGGCTGGTGATGTGCCCCTTTAATCTTCTTCTCTACTCCTTCTTCTTCGCCGTAGGTATAGGTGGATGTAGGTGGAAGTAAACACTAATGGAGGATTCTCTAAAATGGTGGTAGGTGGTGGGTTTATATAGAGTAGGAATGGGGCTAAGGTGACTCTTGAAATGGAGGGCTAAGATGGGAAGATGGAGGTGGTTGGGGATCCTATGGCTAAGGGTAATTGGCGCCAACCCAAGGGGTACCATGGGGTGGTTATGGTGGTGAAAGGGAACCTATATTTGGCGCCAACTATGGGGCTTGTAGAAAGTAGGTGAGGTGGATGGTGGAGATGATTTTAAGGAGAGGTGTATCGTGGAGATGAAGGGAATTTTGGAGGGAAAGTTGGCTCCAAAAGGGAAAGGTTCTAGAATGTTATTTTGGAGGGAAAATAGGAGGCTTTTGGTAGTGGTGATGGGGTGAAGGGGTGTGAAGGTGGTGGCGCCAACTTGGAGTAGGATTGCTAGCTTAGGTGAGCTTAGTTGATGGAGCTAGCTAGGGTTGAGTTGAAGGTGGTGGATGGCCAAGGAGCTGGATGCTAGCTAAGCTAGCTTAGCTAGCTATGGAGTAGAGGAGGAGGTATTAGAGCTAGGATTTGAAGATAAGAGCTGAGGAGGGAAAGTCTGGACTTTGAAATGGCACTGGCAGCTGCTGAAGAGGTTGGCATAGAGCTACTCCAGCTAGCTTAGCCTGCTAGTTCTTCGCTAGCTGCTAAGCCAATCTAAAGTGAGCTGGCTTCTACCAAAATGAGCTAAAGTGTGCTGGGTCAGGTGCTCCTGGGGAGGATCAAGCTGGTTGAGGCAACTAAGGTAGCTTAGCTCAACTAAGTTGAGCGAGGCTAAGTCCACAGGAGCTGGACTTGGGCTTCCTGAGCTGGAATGAAGTCATCTTCAGCTGGCTAGAGTTGAGTGGAGCTGGATATAGCTGGTCCTGAGCTGGGGTGAACTCCAGTCATCTCAGCTAAGCTAGCTAGAGCTCCCTATGAACTAATAGGGGCTGAGATGAGCTAGACTTAGCTAAGTTGAGCTGGATCTGAGCTGACCTGAGCTAGGGTGAGCTAAGATGAGCTCTCTTGAGCTGGCATTTAGTTGAGATGAGCTGAATGGAGCTAGGATGAGCTAACCCTAATTCAGATGAGTTGAATTTGAGCTATGGTGAGCTGGATCAAGTTGAGTTCCAGCTGGTGAGAGCTTCTACTTCACTAGTTGCCTTCTTGAGTGCTCGAGTTTTAGGGATCTGTATATCTGTTCATCCCTAACACTCACAAAAACACATCAAAAAGGCAAAAAAAAAATGCAATGCATGCCTAACCTAATTAATGCCTAAATACAGCCCAAAAGCCCATTTGCGGAGTAAAATCCTAAGAGCTAGGTTTATTTTAATGCATAAGAATAATAATAAACTGGCGTTTATCACACCTCCATGCTTATCTTTTGCTAATCTGTTAGCAGAACTTTAATGTTTTGGAAAATGAAATTTTCTGGGAAATTTAATTTTTTCGACTTTTGAGGAGAAAAAGATTATGGACCTTAGTTGATCTAAACACAAGAGGCATGGGATTCGTTAAAGATAAACATCGGGATTTATTTTTGGATCTAGCCATTAGACAAAATAGGGTCAATATATCCTCCAAAAAATTCACAAATTAACCCCTTGTTAATTCAGATGACTTGAAATTTTTATTTTTATGATTTTTCTAGCTCATGAATCTGATTCGCAACCTGCAAAATCCTTTAAAACCTTGTATTTATGCTTGTGAAAAGCCAACATTTATAGGGGCATGTTTATTTATTTATTTATTATTATATATATATGTATATTTTTCTCCCCCATGCTTATTTTTAGCTTAGTCATACAACAGATGTGTCGGGATCATCATTCCCGTTACCAATCCTCTAGGGGACTCTGGCGCTAGTACTTCGGGATAGCATTGTCCATGACACTACCCAGGAGCTCACAACCCCAAAACATGATGCTGTGTAATGGGGCGCTCCAAGCAAACTCAAGTTCTTGCTCCGACACTATAGCTAGAGCACCGTCCTAGACACTTGAGCTGCTAAAATGCGCTTCAATGCTCTATCTGAAGATATGAAATGTAGATATGGAGCAGCGTCGAGGCGGTAGCATGCTGGAATCGCATCCTCAAAGGAGCCATTTTCCTCTTTCTCGGTGGAGGGAACTCAAACCAATGATCTGCTTCAGACTTTTACTAAGTCCAAACAAGGGAGTTTTTCTAATTTTTAGTTGTTTTTAAGTGTTGGATTGTGTGTGAAAATTGACACAAGAAGTTTCTCAACGCATGCAAGTTTTTGAATCAGAAACTAAGCCAAAAACTTTCCACATTACAAAATAGGATCTAGTCACCTGAACTATCAAGAGTTCAGGTGGAATTTTTAGAGAAGGATATCTGATCTAGTCTAAAGTAGACCCTGAAATTCTAATGATCAGATCCACATCCTCATCCCTAGTTTGTTAAAGATTAAATCCCATTGTACCAAAAGTGAGTTTTTCGACCTTAGTCACAATTTCAAAATTTTTCCTTAAAAAGTTTTCAACATTTTTAATTTTTTGGGTATGCAAGCAGGAAAATAAAATAACTAAAGAACAATGCAGGCTTTTAGGTTTTGAAAATCCTAAATCAATTGTCAAATTTTGAAAACACCTCCCCATGCTTAAGATATGCCATGTCCTCATGCATTAGGAGGGAAAAGGAATCACCTTAGTGAAGAACGGTCAGGTTTAGTGTGATCAAAACCTGGAAAAAGAAGAAAATGGGAAAATAGGAAAAGAAATGATGAGTTACCTCCCATCCAGTGCTATCTTTTATGTCATTCAGTCGGGCATAGTGTGCATTAGTGATCAAGGGTGGCTGGCTAAGTAAAATTAAAAGATTCAGATGGAATTTTAGGCGTATGATCAAATAGGGCATTAAACGTTGGCTATTGACTTGAAAGGTCGAATTAGTTTTTGGATCAAAAAGATCAATAGTGCCGTATGGATTTATTTTATGGACAATAAAAGGGCCGGTCCATTTAGATTTTAATTTACCAAGAGAAAGACGTAATCTCGCATCGAAAAGCCAAACGCATTGACTAACGCAAAGTGTTTCTGAACAATATATTTATCGTAAAATTTCTTTGTTCGATCCTTATAAATCCTCATGTTTTCATAGGAAAAATTACATAATTCTTCCAATTCAGTCAATTGTAATTTTCTATGGGTACCGGCGCCAGATAAATCCATGTTGAGTTATTTTATTGCCCAAAAAGCCCTATGTTCTAATTCTACCAGGAGATGGCATGCCTTGCCAAAAATCAGACGAAAGGGAGACATGCTGAGTGGGGTTTCAAAAGTGGAATGGTAGGCCCATAAAGCGTTGTCCAATTTGGTGGACCAATCTTTACGGTCGGGCCTAACCGTCTTTTGTAAAATATTTTTAATTTCCTAGTTAGAAACTTCAGCCTGGCCATTTGTTTGGGAGGTGATAAAGTGTGGAAATTTTATTATTAACCCCATATTTAGAAAGAAGGTGACGGAATTGTGAGTGGGTGAAATGTGAGCCTCCCTCACTGATAATGGCTTTAGGTATACCGACTCTTGAGAAAATATTTTTCGTAAGAAATTCGACAACCACACGGTGATCACTAGTGTGGGTGGTTATTACTTCTATCCATTTTGAAACATAGTCGATTGCGACTAATATATATAAATACCCACAAGAGTTGATGAATGGTCCCATGAAGTCGATGCCTCAAACATCAAAAATTTCAACCTCTAAAATAGGATTAAGGGGCATCATATCATTCTGAGTCATGTTGCCGATGCTCCAGCAATGCACACAGGACCGAACAAAGTCATGAGCATCTTTGTGCAAGCTGGGTCGATAAAATCCCGCATTAAGGATTTTAGCTGCAGTTTTCTTACTCGAAAAGGGTTTACCACAGGCTATTGAGTGACAATGTGTCAAAATATCACGGATTTCAGAATCGGGTACACATTGTCGAATGACCTAATCGGCACAAATATGGAAAAGGTCGGGCTCCTCCTAAAAAAAATATTCAATATTATTAAAGAACTTATCCCATTTTATTTTTGGCCAATCAGCGGGGATTTGTTCTGTTACTAAGTAGTTTGCGATGGGCGCAAACCAAGGGAGGGTTGTAGCAGCTAAAATGCTTTCATCAGGGAATTCATCTGGTGGGGTCAATATGTCATTCATCATAAGATGAGAGAGATGGTCAGCCACTACATTGTGCGATCCCGTCTTATCCTTGATTTCTAGGTCAAATTCCTGGAGTAGGAGAATCCAACGGATAAGGTAGGGTTTCGCATCTTTCTTTGTCAGCAAAGATTTAATTGCTGAGTGGTCGGTATATGCAGTGACATGTGACCCCAACAGATAAGATTTAAATTTTTCTAAGGAAAATACAATGGAAGGAAGTTCCTTTTCAGTAATCGTGTAATTCAGTTGTGCGTCATCAAGAGTTTTGCTAGCATAATAGATCATAATAGGCTTCTTTCCAAATCTTTACCCTAGAACGGCCCCTACAGCAAAATCTGAGGCATCTGTCATTAATTCAAAGGGACTATTCCAATCAGGTCCCTGCAATATTGGTGTCTGAGTAACCTCTTTCTTCAACCTCAAAAAACTCTCTAGGAACTTATCATTAAAATCAAATGGCTGGTCTTTAGTGAGAAGTTGACTTAAGGGCTTGGAGATTTGGGAAAAATTTTGTATAAATTGATGGTAGAAACCCACATGACCCAAAAAGGATCTAATCTATTTGACAGCAGAGGGCGGTAGGAGCTTAGATATAGCATCTATTTTTGCTTTATCTACTGTGATTCCTTGTTTTGAAATAACATGGCCCAAGACAATACCTTCCTGGATCATGAAATGACTTTTTCCCCAATTGAGGAGCAGATTAACTTCTATGCATTTTTGGAGAGTTCTTTCATGGTTTTTGAGACAATGGTCAAAAGAATCTCCAAAAATAGAGAAGTCGTTCAGGAAGACTTCTAAACATTCACCTACCAGGTCTGAAAAAATTACAAGCATACACCTTTGAAAGGTCGCAGGTGCGTTGCAAAGATCGAAGGGCATCCTTCGAAAAGCAAAGGTTCTGAAGGGGCAGGTGAAAGTTGTTTTATCTTGGTCCTCAGGATGAAAGGGGATTGTGAGTGGTTTTCCCATTTCTCAAAGTAACTGCATTTCCAGTCTAGTTGTTTCTAGGATGAGGATGGGAAGCCTGACTGTTATTGAAACCCGGTGGATGATGAGGTGCTGGTTGAATGGGTTGACTGGGATATCCACCTTGGAACTGATTCCTTTGATTATTTTGGTTGGGCATGGGTTGGGAAGGTAAATTCCCAATGGGTCGATGATTAGGAGTAACCTTAACTTGGTGTTGCAAGTTGGTAATCATGCAGGTAACTTCTGTCATTTGAGTCTGCATTCCTTGCAGAGTTTTCATGACCTGATTATTAATATCATCCTGGGATGGTTCAAGTTGATACATAGGTTTCCCATAATTCCCAAGATTGTTTTGTTTGGGAAAAGAAATCAGATTCGGGTTTTTCTAGGAGTGATTTGGGTTAGTCCTCCAGTTTTGATTGGAAGTGTTGGAGGGGTTTCAAAATTGCTCCTTGAGAGCATAAATATTTTCCGAGGTGGGATCAAAAATATTTTTGATCAAAAATCCCAGTCAAATCTTATGGGAAATCAGCCGAAAATTGCTGGCCAGCAGATGTGGCATCAATTTTGTGTAGATTTTCTCTTCGGAGAATGTGTGGGGGGTTAGTGTGTGGAGAGTGAATGTGTGGAGCATATTTATTTACAAGCTTTTCTTCCATTTTCTTTTGGTGAATTTGCATCTGGTCCAGTTGTTGAGCTAAGATTTATAGATCATCTTGAGTGACTGGAACAGAGGTGGATTTGGAGTCAATTTCATGGACTCCGTGTCTGGGGTTTTGTGATCATCCAAAAGTGTCCATTGAAGTCTTGTTAAATGAGTTTTCACTCATTTCTTCATAGAGGAGATAGACACTTTTTCCGTCTTTGTTAAGAAAATTGCCCCCACATGAGGCATCCACAAATTGTTTCAATTGATCTTCTAATCCATGATAGAAGATCTGCACTAGCTGCCATTGTGGAATTTCACGGTGGGGACAACTTCTTAGAAGTTCCTGAAATCTTTCCCAGGCTTCGTGGAGGGGTTCACGAAGTTTCTGTTGAAAGGTCGTTATTGATCTTCTTAATGCATTCGTTCGACCGATCGGAAAAATTTTTTTTAGAAAAGCGCTTTTTAATTGGGGCCAGGTGGTAATAGGGCACCCAACCGTTCTAAACCAATGAGATGCTTTGTCTTTAAGGAAGAGAGGGAAAGGTCTCATTAACCACATGTCTTCCTGGACATTGCGGGAACGAGTGGTTTGAGCGAGGACAGTAAATTCCTCAAGATGACAAAAAGGGTCCTCTCTTGGAAGACCGCGAAAATGTCTGATAAGGTTTAGAATGGCTGGTTTGATCTCGAAATCCCGTTGTGGTATGACAACCCCTGGTCTTTCCTCATAATTGGAAGGATCATAGGAATCCATTAGAGGAATGACAGGCTGTTGGTGGGGTGGTGGATTTTGTCCTTGCTTAGCTAGGTTCGTGGTAGTCCAAGCTAAATCTTCTTGATTTTTGTTGTAGTCGAACCAAATGGTCGACCATTACTGCAAAGGGATTTGGATTTTGAGTTATAATTGGAGGGCCACCTGGCCATGCTGGTATTTTTGGTTGCTCCAAGTTAGGGAGGTGAGGGAGGGTGAAGTCAGCTTGTGGGTCGGCTGATGGGTTAGAAGTGGAAGTAGAATTTTTTTGTCGGCTTCCTAGGTTTTTCATTTTTTTAGAAGAGGAGGGGGAAGAAAACAATGATTTTCTGCTGCGGGGGGCGAAATCAGATGGTCCCTCAAGGTGTGGTTTTTGGGACTATCGCCCGTGCATGCACTGTTTGGGAAGAATTGGTGGGGAGGAGAAGAGAAGGAGATGAGAGAAAGTTTGCAATTCAAACAAACAAAGCTAGACCTAAGTTAAGTGCGACTCCCTAACAAAAAACCTAAGACTTGGTCTACGTAGGAAATAAATAATCAATAGTGAATACCTGTTCTGTCAACAAATCTTGCCAAGTTGCTTAAGGGGAGGTTTGGGCCCAAACGTTTCCCAGGGAAAACCCCAGGTGCTTGTACAAACCTGTGCTTGGTTGTTTGACACAGCCGCTCAGCCTGAACACCAGATATAGATGACAGAATTGGTATTAACTAAAGAAAACCTAAGACCTATATAGCAAGCCTAAGTTGATGAAGCCTTAAGGGTCAAATTGCTACGAATTTAATTAGGTCTAGGATATTATAGTGCACACGGAATGTGGAGGGCGTTAATTGGGTTGTTGCCCTGTTATTTCAATTTTTTTTTGTGTGTGCAAGAATTGGAAAGTGGTTCCAATGAAAAGCAAGTTGTCACACAATTTTTTGTATTTATGTTTTTTAGGATTCAATTTAATTGAATGTGTTTTAGGGTTATTCTTTTCTAAATGTTCAAACAAGTTTGAAACTCCACAATCAAAGGAAAAACAAGTTGTATGGGTGATGGTATATTTCCTTTATATTGTGGGACTAAAAAGCAAGAAAGAAACCCTAATTGGATTTGAACCCTAATAGAGAAAATTACTACCAATGAATTCTTTTTAGGCTTTCCGAATAGGTAGTGGTCCGAACAATGCAACCAACACCACTACCTTATGTAAAATCAAACAAGGATTCCCGAAAAAATTTTTGCAAGATTTTAGGAATTTGTTTGATAATTGTTTTGATTTTTTATTTGTATTGGTGTCAAAGTTAAGAAATGATACCCATGGGTATTTTGGACTTTCCAATATTACCACTGACCTTAGAAAATTTTGTTGATTTTATTTAATGTGTAAAATTTCACAGGGATTCCAGAAAGCTAAATTTCACAAAAATTAGATGAGTATGAAAATTCTAAAAATTCACGGATAGTAACAAAATAAGAAGATCAGAGGGTGTGACCCCTCTGTAGTCTATGAATTTTTAAAAATTAAATACAAAGCTAATTGATCTTAAATTTATAAAAGATGTTCCTAGCTTAACTTGGAATCATTATATCAAATTGTATGATTTTAGAAGGTCTGTGGTGTTGGGAGTTGATTTTTCAATTCTGGACAGAAATCTGGACCTGAAAAATAGAACACCAATACTTGAAATGGAGTGGTGTTAATGAAACACTAACGCAAACAATGAATTTTAATAAAAACCACTCCACTTAATTAAGATGTTTGGGATCCTGAAAGCCAAGTCTAATTTATTTTTTGTAGTTTTAATTAATTATATCACCAGAAAGGTGAACCAACCTAAATTTCACGAGAAGAAAAGGAACTTTGAGCTCTCGCTTCCAGATTCTCGCTTTCTTCCTGCAATAGTTCCTGCACACACGAAAGAAAAGAAAGAGAATGAGATGGGATCCACTTCAAGAAAGAGAAAAATGACCAATGCAAAGCCGTGCCTTCTCGGCAACGGCACAAAAAAGTGATATGAAAAGTCACGTGATCTATAAAAGTGGGTTTTTAGTGTCGTTGTAACACGCAAATTCACATACGCTTTTAAATTTATATTCTTAGATAGGGGAGTACCTAGGGTCGTCCAAGGAGGCCAAATGTTTGCAAAATTAAAATCCCTTGCTTTAAAGATGGAGCACAACTCTCCTTTTGGTGTTTTATATATATGATTTTTTTTTGTTTTGAAATAACGACAACATGGTGGGTTTGTTGATAGTAAGAAAATTCTCTATACTAATCCACCACACTACTATTATAGTGACAAGTAGAACCTCTCCCTAAGCTCACTTTAGGCACATGGAGGCCTAGAGCAATTAGAGAGAGGGAGTGAAAAAGGTCAAACAAGAATTCTACAAGACTATGCAACAAAAAAGATTAAAGAAGGCAACTTTGATTAAAAGAGAGTGTTTTACAAAAAACCCTAGTAGATGAATGCTTCTACTACTAGGTAATTGCAACAAAGAAAATAAAACACAAATCTTCCAGAATTGTTGGTGAAGTGGGGAAGCTCCTTGCTCCAAGCTTAGTGGCTCGTAGGCTTGAAAAGGGCTCCTTCTTCTCCTTCCTTGAAAATGGTCTCCTCCAAGGTGGTAGCTACCACCTTTAATTCATCTCGTCCTAGGGTGGACGTCCACCCTAGGTTCTTCTCCTTTTCCTGGCCATCCTCCTTGAAGGGGAAAGCTCCTCCTTGGCATGGCCCAAGTTGAAGAGAGTGGGGGGAAGAAGTCACCAAAGGGGCTGGTGATGTGCCCCTTTAATCTTCTTCTCTACTCCTTCTTGGCAGTAGGTATAGGTGGTTGTATGTGGAAGTAAACACTAATGGAGGATGCTCTAAAAGGGTGGTAGGTGGTGGGTTTATATAGAGTAGGAAGGGGGCTAAGGTGACTCTTGAAATGGAGGGCTAAGATGGGAAGATGGAGGTGGTTGGGGAACCTATGGCTAAGGGTAATTGGCGCCAACCCGAGGGGTGCCATGGGGTGGTTATGGTAGTGAAAGGGCACCTATATTTGGTGATAACTATCGGGCTTCTAGAAAGTAGGTGAGGTGGATGGTGGAGATGATTTTAAGGAGTGGTGTATGGTGGAGATGAAGGGAATTTTGGAGGGAAAGTTGGCTCCAAAGGGGAAAGGTTCTAGATGGTTATTTTGGAGGGAAAATAGGTGGCTTTTGGTAGTGGTGATGGGGTGAAGGGGTGTGACGGTGGTGGCACCAACTTGGAGTAGGATAGCCAGATTAGGTGAGCTTAGTTGATGTTGCTAGCTAGGGTTGAGTTGAATGTGGTGGATGGCGAAGGAGCTGGATGCTAGCTAAGCTAAGCTAAGCTAAGCAAGCTTAGCTAGCTATGGAGTAGAGGAGGAGGTATTGGAGCTAGGATTTGAAGATAGGAGCTGACGAAGAGAAGTCCAGAGCTTGAAATGGAGCTGGCAGCTGCTGAAGAGGCTAGTATGGAGCTACTCTAGTTGGCTTAGCTTGCTAGTTCTTTGCTAGCTGCTAAGCCAAGCTAAAGTGAGCTGGCTTCTACCATAATGAGCTAAGGTGTGCTGGGTCTGGTGCCCCCGGGGAGGATCAAGCTGGTTAAGGTAGCTAAGGTAGCTTAGCTCAACTGAGTTGAGCTAAGCTGAGTCCCCAGGAGCTGGACTTGAACTTCCTGAGGTGGAATGAAGTCATCCTCAACTGGTTGAGTTGAGCTAAGCTGAGTCCCTAGGAGCTGGACTTGAACTTCCTGAGGTGGAATGAAGTCATCCTCAGCTGGCTAGAGTTGAGTGGAGTTGGATGTAGCTGGACCTGAGCTGGGGTGAACTCCAGTCAACTCAACTGAGCTAGCTAGAGCTCCCTGTGGACTAATGGGAGCTAAGATGAGCCAGACTCAGCTAAGTTGAGCTGGATCTGAGCTAACCTGAGCTAAGGTGAGCTAAGATGAGCTCTCTTCAGCTGCCGTTTAGCTGAGATGAGCTGAATGGAGTTAGAATGAGCTAACCCGAATTTAGGTGAGCTGAATTCCAGCTATGGTGAGCTGGATCAAGTTGAGTTCCTGCTGGTAAGAGCTTCTCCTTCACTAGTTGCCTTCTTGAGTGCTAGGGTTTTAAGGATCAGTATATCTGTTCATCCCTAATACTCACAAAAACACATCAAAAGGGCAATAAAAAATGCAATGCATGCCTAACTTAATTAATGCTTAAATGCAGCCCAAAAACTATTTGTGGAGTAAAATACTAAGAGCTAGGTTTATTTTAATGCATAAGAATAATAATAAACTGGCATTTATCAAAAATCACTTGAATCTTGGTAATGTAAAAGGCAGAAGATGAAGATTGAGCTCATTGAAGCTGGATTCCAGCTTAAGCTGGCTCAATCCAACTCACCTCTATTGTATTACACCTCAACTTAGCTTAATGCAGTTGGACCCAACTCATTCTCACTCCACATAGCTCATAGTAGCTCTACTTGATCAAACATGGCTACTACTCATTAACTAGCTAAGCTTGGTCAGTTGAAGAGTCCTAAACCTACTCAGGTCAGCTCAATTGTTGCTCCTAAAGACTTAACCTAGCTCAACTGAGTTGAGCTTAGCTACCAGACCTAAGCTATCTAGCTTAGTGATTGTAGATAGGCAAGGTTTTGTATGCGAAATGATTTGAGTTGAAAACTCATCATTGTAGTGCGTAAAAAGCTGCTACTAGAAAAATTTATAACTGAAGCTAGAGGTGAGCCCCAGGTCGAATATGGGGAGGCGAACAATTGATTTTGTAAATCCGCATTTTTTTTTATTAGCTTTTGGTGTTTTCATCAATTGTAACTTTTTTGATATTTTATAAGGCAAGAGTTTAGATTGACAATATCTAGCTAATCTACTCTACAACTAATTAGAGAGAGATAGGTAGAGAGAGAGTGAGCATCAATATTTAACCAAGGTTTATTACAACTAATCTCAAAGTATAAGACTACACTAGAAAGCGATAAAAAATAGAATGAGTTGAGGAAATCCCCTAGATGGCTGCTTGGGGGATGACTCACTTTCATGGCAGCTAGATGAAGGTGATGAGAGGCTAAATGAAGAAGAACAATGTCGAAGAAAGGAGGACGGGGCAAGACGCTGTTGCAGGGATGATCTACTTTCAGATCAGGGTTGGTGGATGGCCATAGGATGCTCCATGAAGGGGGTGAGAAGTGGGAAAATATTTTACTTTCCCACTCTAAGGAGCATCCTAGGCTTAGGACCAACTCCTTAGAGCTTTGGAGGGGGTGTAGGAAGAAGATGAAGAGATGAAGAATGGGAGGGGTGGTGGTCCTTGTATAGTGGAGGAGAGGGGCCTAAAATGACTATGGGACAATTAGAAATAGTAAAGACGTCGCAGCGGATCCAACTCAATCATCGCTGAAGACCAACCCACGCACCTGCTGGCGCTCATGCATGATAGTCTTTCATCGCAAGCCTACCATTAGATGCTTGATCAAAGTCCACGACTGTATAAGGATAGCTCTCTTAAGCATATGCAATCGTGCGTGCAATTGTGCATTTCCACTAGATCGCATCCCCAAAGATTGGCACTGCCACGTGGCCTCACTATCGTTGATAGATCTGAATCGACGGCTCAATTTTCTCCCACGCGTGCTTTAGTGGAATAAATATGCATGCTGGCCTTCGAGCACACGTCACCAGTTTAGAGTTGCACTTTCAGCCACTAAGTCAAGACTGTGGATTATTGCGTAGTCGAATTCGTGTGCACATGCTCTCAATAGTTGGATCTCAATCCAATGGTCGAGATCTCATCAAGGCCTCCTTTGAGGTAAAACGGGCATTGCTGCGTGAATCTCAGTAGTTGGATTGAGATCCAATGGTTGGGATTGCTCAAGGTAGGTGCCCTTTGAGGCTGAAGTAGGGTTGCGGTTGATATTAGGTAGCCTGGATGGCACCACGTGGCAGCATATGGGCCATCCATCTTCTTTCCATTGTTAGGACTACTATGGAAGTTGGATCGAGATGACTTTCACATTGTTGGGCTGGGATCGTCGATACGAACCTACTCGTGTGGTGAGTATTCCCACCTAAATTAAATTGATCATAACTTCCTACCCAGAGCTCCAAATTGGATGATTTAAAGCTTGTTGGAAAGCTCTAAGGGTAATCTATTCAATTTTAAGGTCAATTTAATGTTTTATTGATGTTTTGTTCTTCAATTTAAGGGATGAAATCAGGGGTTTCTACAGGTTTTCTAAAAGCCTGGAAATGTTTTTAACTCAGGGAAGTCCTCAGATGGACTTATCTCATCTATTTAAAGGTCTATACATATTATATAAACAATTTCGCTTCAGTTAGAGTAGATTTTAAGTTCTCAAGACCTACAGAACCTGTAGAGAAGCTATTCTCTTCTTTGAAAACTTCAGAGATTGATTTGCAGATATAAGTGCATCAGACACTTTAAAGTGTTCTTAATCTATTTAGATTAATTCTAAGGGTTTTAACTAATCAATCTGGGCTGGTTTTAGATTTGAACTTCAACAGAATAGTGCTTCTGTTGGTTTGGGTTCGAGAGTAACCCAAATAGGCAGGAACAAAATCTTCACTAAAAAAATCATCTGTGCTTACTTAAATTGATTTCAGATCATCAAATAAAATTCCAGAAACAACTTGCACATCTCAATTCCTCAATTTAAGCTTAGAACACCATTATCAGACTCAGGTTTGACTATAGAAGCTTGAAAATTGACTTTTTGTTTAAAGCTTCCTCCTAAGAAATTAATGCATCAGAGTCTCTTGATCATCTGGAACTCAATCAAATCTTCAGATTTATGTTCTATCCTTAATGTCTAGGGTTTCAGGCTCGCTGCCTGAACTAAAATAGGTATGTGTTCGACAGAGTAAATCAGAGTTTGTTACAATGTTTTAAAGACTTAAATAGCTTCAGTGCATCGCACTGAAGCTTCTGAACTCCTTAAGTGTTTCTTAGATCCCTTATAACAGACTTCTCCAACTCGCCGGAGTTGGGGAAGATGAAGTTACATCTAAAGCTCCAATCGTTGAAACCTCAAACAAATATCTCTAAAATAATCAGTAATCCATGTACTAACATTCTGGAGCTTCACAGCAAGTTTATGAGGCTGCTACACAACTTTGGCTCATCGGAGCTCGTTGGAGCTCCGATGAGTCCAGAAAATATAAATTGTTTGTACAGATTAACAAAATTAACTATTTCAATTCAAAAATGATCCTGAGGTTACAAGGAACCTCAGTATCACTTTAAATTCTTCATTTGTTCATTGAAATAAAAGATTTGACAGTAAGTTCGTTTCTTAAAAGATTTTATTAGTTTAAGCTCAGGACTTGATTTAACTAGTCGATTGAGAAGTTAAATCAATTCAAAAGGTACTATTAATCATAAATATATATTTAATTTATAGTTTGAAATGCTCCTGAGCCGCCATGGACAGCGAGCTCAGGGACTTAATTACATTTGGGCATTTAATTATAGATGATATTAATAGGTAATATAATGTCAATTAGGGTTCATTAGTGATGATTGGTGATGAAAAAACCTAGTGAAGGTGGAATTAGACCGACTTCTGTCACCATGGACAGTGAAGTAGCCGGTGAAGGTGAGATATGAATTAGGCGTTTAGGTGATTTAATTAATCGATTAAGTGGATTAGAAATGAACATGGAAGTTAAAAGAAGGTGAACAATGAGTTGAAAGACAAAATTAAAGTCTCTGGAAAGCTCAAGGAACTTGCCGGAGTCGGAAGAGATGAAGCTAAATTCTACAATTACTATAACCAACTAACTAAACTAACTAACTAAGCTAGCCTACTCCTACTGTTACTCCTAGTCTACTGTTACTTGGATGAAGGCGTCAATAGGGTTACGCCGAAGTTTCATAGCGGACGAAGAAATTAGAGGGTTGAAGAAAGAGCTCCAGCGGCGGATTTGAGGTGGAGCGGAGGAATCCTACGGTTGGCACCTTTGTTAGAGGTGCGGAAGACCATGGCGAATTTCCTCGGCTACTTAAGATGGGCGAAGGAAGTCGGAAGATGGAATGGGGAATCGCCGGAGGTTTGAAAGAATAGCCTATCGAAGTCGGCTACAGTGTTAGAAGAGGGAAGAGAGCCAACTTGCTAAAATCAGAGATGTGAGGGGGTATTTATAGTAGTCTGCGGCGAAGAGAGGGGCGGGGTCTGGTCGAAGAAGAAGCTCGAGGAGCTTAACCTCCGTTGTCGTCTTCGACGACGGTGAGGTTATCTCCCATGGAAAAATAGGATTCTTGGTTAATCTAGGCCAATGGATTAAATGGAGGTGGTGAGTGCAAGCTGCAAGAGCTTGGGCAAAGAGGAATGATGTCGGCAGGGCGGTGATCGTGCGGTGGGATGACTCTCTGCCACTAGCTGTTTGTTTGGCTAGAGAAGAAGAAGAAGAAGAAGACGAAGAGGGACTAAGAAGTGATAAAACCTAAGGACATATGTGAGAAATAAGGACTCAACTGTAATGAATTTTAAGGACTAAAATTTAAACCCAGGTTTTGAAGGTCTATTTTAACTTAGATCTTTTTCAACTTTTTATATATGTTAGTAAATACGGTAAATATTATGTTTAAACCTTGAATTTACATTTTTGACCTTTTTAGGTTAATTTATTAGATTAAGTAAAATCGCTTAAGTTATTACATACTTACTTAGGTATACATTATACTTAAGTTACTTATCTTATTAATTAAGGGAATGATTAATATGATTTCGAGTCCAATTGTTATCTAAATTATTAATAATGTTATTTGAATGATAAAATGTCATTTTAAACTTATTTTATGGTCCTTAACTAAATATCCCTTATTCTATAATTAACCCTTATATATTCATAACCTTAGCTAATTAACTAGGAAGACTAGTTAATTATGGGTAATTAGAGATCATGATGAGTGTCTCATCACTGTGCTTAGGGATGCTCCATTACACTCCACCTTCACTGTGCATGCCCCACATCGCCTACCTCCCACACATCGTCAGCGCTACTACCTACCTACACGGTGACAGCACGCAACGCACCTTCATCGACTTCATGGACCAGCACCGCCCCCATGCTTCTATCGAGTGCAACACTGACCCTGGCCATTAGCGTTGGTGAGCTCATCTAAGCTTTCCATTTATCTATCTTTATTTTCTCTTTTATTCTATTTTTTTATATAACTTACTATTCTTTGTCTTCTACCCAGAAACATCCCAACACCACTGGCCTTCACCGACCCCCTACACCCCCTCCTCACCATCTCCACACACATCAGTACCACCTCGCATGCTCACGCCTTACCTCCACACAAGCCCACGTCCACTCCATTCTTCTTTCCTCTATGAAACAAATCCATCTGCCACCCACCACCACCAACAGCAGTAGGCCCCTCCAAACAGCAAACTTGCAGCCAACATCGCCATTCTCCTTGACATGCATTACAGCACCTTCGTCGGAGTCCTAAACTGTCGATGTTTCCCACACTTTCACCGGCAGAACCGCCACCACTGCCGGTGTTGCAACTCCATTCGGCTGGCGCAAGCCATGCCACGACTTGCCGCCGCCATCACTATGGAGCTCTAGCTCCCCTCGACCTCCTGTGACCTTGCGATGCCGAGTCCATGAACAAATCCTTTGTTTTGGATTATATTAGTATTTACATTTCAAGCCATTACCAATTTTTATTAATAATTACATGTTGTGAGCATTACATCAAACACCTCATCTTTGGTGCTAATCATATTTCCACATATCTTAACATTGATAGCCTAATCTAAAGGGGATTTCAATTTGATTTTTGGGGGAAATAGATAGTGAACAATGGATTTCAATAGTAGCAATTTTTAATAGGCTATTGCCTCCCTATGGATAGGGCCTGCTCTTCTCGAGTGGTAATTTTAATTATTTTTAAATGCAATTTTCTATCACACAAACAAATACAACACGTCATTTTATGTGCTACCCTAAATCGAAAAAAAAAATCATCTCTTCAAATGGCATCATTGCTAGGGAAGCAACGGTCCTATTAAAATCCACATTATTCATTTGTTCACTTAGTTGTTTGGAGCATATTTAACTTTGAATCTTTTTGTTGTGGTGTAAGGTGCCTAATTTCTATGACGCGCTACCACGCTAGTCATCGTGAGAGGTGACCCTTGAAGTCACCGAAGAAGAAAGTGTTTGAGCCACCTTGCAAGGAACCAAATTGCTAGTAGAGGAATGGTAAGGATGTGACGATCATCATCTCTACTCATTTGGTAGTTGACCTGATTAGTGTAGGATTTAGACTTTAGACTTTATTTTATTTTCCTTGCACATTTGGTTTGAGACCCATGTTCTGGGGTACATTTTAGGGGCTTGTTCCCTGCCATTATTTTATGCCTCTACATGAGTAATTTTTCAAGAGTTTGTTCCTATTTCTTTAGCTTTATCTTTTTGTTTTATTTTGTGGTTAGTTTATCCTTTTTCTTGATTGTGCATAAGTAGGTAAAATAAAAGAAAAACACACGAGCTACCTGCTAGAAGCTACCTGCCCTTAGGGACGACCATTTAGGATTGTATGAGTGGTATCTAGACTCTATTCTTTTGCATTATGTGCATCCTTGCATTGCTAACTGATGGAGGGAAGTTATGTCCTCTTTCTTCGCATCTATATTTGTTAATACATTTGCATTTGGACTTAATTCCTAGACCACATGGTCTGTCTTGAAGCGATCTAATAAAGTGGTCACATTTAATTTTCTATAAAAGGACTAATTAAAGGAGTAACATATAAAAGCCAAGGACTTGATTTTTAAACTTGACGTGTGATTCAAAATTCATAATCAAAATTTTTCGTGCTGTATGCACATTGGTATGTGATGAGAACCTCATCATGAGCCATAACTAGCTCATTTTGACCTAATACAAAGGATAAAAGCTCCTACATATCTCAAGGAAAGGCTTAACTCAGAGAATTCTGAGTTTAAGAAGAAAACAAGTCATAAGGGGTAAAAATGCAATTTTACCAGTATAATCTGCATACAGGGTAATTCAGGGCCCAAACATAGGTCAAAGCAGCTTAATAAGAATAAAAGTGGGATGAGATGATCTAGCAAGGGCTACAGCAATTCCAAGAAACTAAATGATAATCTGTAACCCTAAAACAACCCACTTCAATTCAGGAGGTTCGAGGCAAAGTAAAAATAGAATAAACCCTCTAAAATTCATAGAAAAATAATCTCTAGGGTTTAGAACCTTCAATTTGGCCTTCAGAACCCATTTTGACCTACATTGAGAACCATGCCCAATTAATAACTTAATTTGGGTTTTTGCATAAATTGACCGGTCAAACAAGGTTTAATATAGAAATGAAATTCACCATCAGATTTCTTAGGTCCTAATTAATCATGTATAAAAACTTGAGCCTAAGAAGAAACCTCCTTGACTGACTTTACACTTTGGTCCTCATATATTTACTTTTTGGCCCTCAACTTTTGAACCATCGCATTTTGGCCCCTAATTCTCCTTCGTTCTTTGCATTCAGGTCCCCCCTGCAAAACCTGCCAGCACCATGCTCCGGCGACCTTGCGCGGAGCATGGCGCCGCGCAGGGTGAGGGGGAAAGCCTGGCAAGTAAACCGGGGGTGCCCTACGTCGTCAGCCGTCGCAGGGACACCCCCCTGGTCGCTGTAGCCCACCATACCGGCCGTGCGAACGCACGGACGGTATGGGTTTTCATCTCCGGCCATCCTCCGGCGAGGGAGACACGTCGTCTCCCTCCGCCTTCCTCCCTGTTTTGATCCCTATAAGTACCCCCCGTTGCTCCACCGACCGGGGGAGCTTGGATCTGACGGAGAAAACCCCCAACTTTCCTCTCTTCTCACTCTGGCAGACGCTCACCAGCTCCGGCGGTTCCTCCCCCTCCTCCTCTTCGCTCTGCCGCAATACCAGCAGTAGAGACTTCCTCCCCTGCTCTTCCCGTGCCACGCCACACCCAGCTGGCGCCTCTCCGGCTCTCTGCTCACCGCCGCCCCTTTCCCTGAGCATCTTCTTCTCCGACGAAAGTCGATACGACTGTCGCCCTGCTGCTCCCCCTTCGTCCCTGCAAGTAAGCTAGAACTACTTCCCTTCCTCTCCTCTTTCTTTCCCCGCTTTCAATTTGTTCAATTAAGCCCTCGACCGACCCTGACCATCGTCACCCCCTTCGTCTCCGGCCACCCTCCGGCGAG
Organism: Thalassia testudinum; assembly: GCA_037157565.1. Classification (NCBI taxonomy): domain Eukaryota; kingdom Viridiplantae; phylum Streptophyta; class Magnoliopsida; order Alismatales; family Hydrocharitaceae; genus Thalassia; species Thalassia testudinum. Next base: position 216,724,738 of record JAZHRO010000031.1, on the reverse strand, counting down.
ATGCCCCCACCGCTCCACAGCCTCACACGCCTCGCCGACCCTCACCGAACCTCCGCCTCATCACACTGAGCACCCCCCACCCCTCCACTGCCACTCCACACCTCCGTAACGCTCCCCCAAACAAACCCATTTCTCCGGTTGTAGTCCAACCTAGGGCTGCCGCCAGACACCACCTTGCGGCTTGCCGCATAGCTCCGTACCTTCGCTGTGCCACGGCGAAGGTTCCTTAGTAGTTTGATCAGGCCGAGAGGCCATATTCGTGTCCGACAGGTTCTGAGGCTCGACCGCCATTAACGCACATTAAAGCAGCTTCTCCCGTGCTCCAGGCTTGAGGACTCCAGGTCTCCAGCTGCTGCGGATTACGGGGAGTCCTGCGAAGGCAGTCAGCCAGCAACCGACGCAAATCGAAGCCGCAACTGCAGAAGCAAGGCCGCGGTCTTCCAGCAGGCGCACGCGAGGAGAGGCCTCCGTTTAGTCCCACATCGGTAAGCCTCACAACCTTTTCACCGTTTAAATTGATTTTGTGAGTAAGCCTTACTGCCTCAGCACACGGGGTGAGGTCCCCTTCACCCGCCCGGTTACCCGGTCTCGTCCGCGCTCACGCCCCGCGGACCTGACCCGACCCGACTTAGACTGACCTACACTCCTCGCCCACCACGCACGCCGGTGGGCCTGGACCCGGGCGCGACCCGTACCCGACTACCCGGCAGCTCTGGGAGAGCTTTCCCAAGAGTGGTTTCAGAGAGAGAGAGACGCGGGGGGGGAGACGGTAGAGTAGGTTTTGTCCTCTGACGTAAGCTCTGAAGTGTGCAGGCACAGGTGAAGAAGAAGGACCGCGGAAGAAGAAGGAAGCTAAGGGAGACACTGTAGCAACAAGCAGTTTAAGTCGTCTGATTTGGAAATCAGACGACGTCCTGAAGGGAAAAGAAGAAAGAAGGAGGGACGACGTCCTAACTGGAAAAAGAAAAGAAGAAAGAAGAAGAACAAAGAAGAAGAAGAAGAAGATCTGAAGAAAGACAGAAGAAAAAGGAAGAGCAGGAACAGCTGGAAGAAGAAGAAGAGCATCACCACTGCAGAAGAAGAACATCACCTCTGCAGACAAAGAAGAAGAAGATCTGAGACGAGGAGAAACAAAAAGAAAAGAAGACAACAAATTCTTTCTCTCTCTTTCTTTATTTTTGTAAAAGAAACATGTATATCTCTAGAATACAACTTGCTCCCTGAGTTCGACCTCGGGAACTCTTTTCCGAGTAAAAAATTTATATATTTGAAATGATGGCAACAACTGGCTATACTACGACGCTATAACAATAAAACCCGGTTGTCAACACCACTACCTCCACCATCAGTATGCTCTTGCACCACAGCATGCATTTAGACACTCGTTAGGTTTGGAATTTCTAGGACTAGAGCCTCTTGTTACTAAGGTCTAAAGAAACCCAAACTTTAGTTTAGAGGTGAGGTTGCCTCCTGACCTTGAGGATTGAGGGTAGTTAAGAAGCACTGTGAAAGCAATGCTTCGAAGGAAGGGTTTAACCCTAGTTGCATCCCTCTTTTCTGTGTTTGGTGGTGATTATACTTCTTCAGCTTTAGGGAGGATTACCTAAGTCCCAACTACGTATTTTTAGGCATTCCGTACGTCGACAAGAAGGTGCATAACTGTTTAGATATGTTGATTTGTCACCAACAACTGGACTTAATTCTCAAAAGCCTTAACTGATTAAAGACCTAAAAGGTCTTTTGATTTGTGTTTGCTTAGGGAAATTTGATTGTAGTGTGAGTTAGAATGGACCACCCTGACTTCCATGCTTTTACTTCTTGCCCACACCCTTACCCCCATTCTGCAATTTTTAACCCCATATGACGAGATGGTCTATTCTTTGATGGAGAAAATGACAATCAGTGGGATCCTTTTTGCTCCTACTATAGGAGTATTGGTTTGATTATGTCCCATCGTAGTGAGTAGAACCTAGGAGTGGGATACACCTTGCCTGATATCCCACATACCTTAAACATACCCAACCCACCATCCCTGAAAGATTTTAATGGTTGGATAGAAACTCCCAGGTGCTACAAGCCTAAGCCTGACTTCCCTATGAAAATAGTGTTGACTTCTCCACCTTGAAGGTGGAAATATAGAAAATGCAAGATGAAATGATCAAATTATTAGGAGAATCTTTGAGAGCAGGCCAACAAGGAAAAAATGTCAATAGCCACCTAACATACACCCTTGAGGATGACTTGCACCCCTCTACGCTAGATGCATCTCCCTTGGGAGCCATGCCCTAAGTTGGAGGGAAATTTTGGGAATTCTGTAAGGAAGAATAGCTACTTTTCAAGGATTGATTTTGAACCCTCCCTACTAGATGATCCTTCTTTAAGAAGTCCATGCATTAAGTGGTAGGACGATAATATGGATCAAAGTAGCTATTTTTTGGATTTAGAATGGTGGCAACTTGAGGAAGATGATGATCAAGTTGAGTATCCACTTGAATTATATTGGAGTCAAAAGAACGGACAAATGGTACCTTTGGAAGACCTTGACCCAGATGATAGTATTTTTGCCACATTTGATGAGCAAGGTTTAGGTCATGTTGCTAATCCCACCCTCCCTTTTGATCATGAGATGGAAGTTAAACCCACCATTAGGGAGACTGACCCTGAGGAAATCCACCTATCTGAGGAGTCTGATGTTGCCAGTGTGAACCTTTTACCCCAGATAGAGGGCTCTAAGGGATCTGCAGAGATTTTAGATGATTCTAGACCTTGGGTGAATGATGAATTAATTGGGGAGGAGGATGAATTATGTGAGGAACCCACATTCAGAATTTAGAGTGACACTAAGGGTGATTATGTCTTATTTGAAGAATTAGCCCTCGAGGATGTGACAGGTTTGATCAACTTAGGTTTCCTTCGTGCTCCTATTAATAATATCCCTCCTCACAATGAAATAATGGAAAACATGGATGCAACTTCAGAGATTTATGTGGATTCACATATAGACTCTAGGGAGGATTTGAGTGAGGAACAAGAACCTGGCGATGAGATTGATAGGGTAATCCCTAAATCTATTGCTTCCAACCTACATTCATTTGATTAGGAGTCACCCTCCGATTCGCCTACCTCAGAAGGTGAAATTTTGACTCCATACCTTGCAATGATCGCTGATGAAGTGAAGGAAGATATGTATGACATCGGTAGGGATGCTAGGGATGCAATTGAGAAATTAGAAAGATTGTTAGGGATGGACACCGAGGCAAAAAAACCCATCCTAGATCTTATGGCCATCCTACAGCTTCGAAACTCGGACACCCTAGACAATGCTTGGCTTAAAAACATGCTCACTACTATTATAATTGGGGAGCTTATTAGACTAGCATTTCCTGTATTGGGGTACTGGGTTTGGATTGATGCTTTCTATGATTAGTCCATCACCTTAGGGGTACATCTTTGTGCTATTACTTTGTTATTTCTTTTGGAGGATCCTTATCATCCTCCCCTTACCCATCTGGAGATCGTTATTCCCATTTATCGTTTAGAACCTCCTCTGAAGACCTGGGACGATTTCATTCCCATCCTTGCAGCTGAGCATTTGCCATTAGTATTCATCATCAGCTCGCCAATATGCTAGGTTACCTGTTTTCTAGGCCAGTGTTACTTCACTCATTTTTAGGGCCAATTTATTTGGTATTGGAACCTGACTTGCAGATTGTTTAGCTACTTGGCTGCCAACAAAATAATGGCAACCCAACTCTGACCTAGGTAATACCCTTTTATGCAATGGGGACATTGCAGATTTTAGGCATGGAGGGTTGTACTTAGGGGATATACATAGCATATATACATAATTTCATACATCAGCATAATGTTCTGTAAGTACCTCTGTTTTGATGAAACAAAATTATGTTTTATTGTGAAGTATTCTTTCAGGATCATGCTCACGCAAACCAAAACAATTATCCTCCGTGTGGATCAAAGGGAAGATTATCTTTAGTCAATGTAATTTTTTTATATTTCTTGAGTCTAGAATTGCTGTAAGGAACCTCAAGATTAAAGACAAACCTTTCTAGGAACCTCAGGATTAAAGACAAACCTTTCTAAATTGTACAATAAACAACAAGATAGTGTTGATCGACCAAAATATTAGAATTGATCAATTAAAATAAGAATATTGATCAACCAAATTAGCCTAACGATCAAATCTGATTTTCTCGTAATTGATCAACCAATTAACTATTTGATCAAACAATAAGTGATGGACAAATTCAGTAAATTGATCAACCAAAATGAAAATTGATCGACCAATTAAGTAAATTGATCAACTAATTTGGTTCGAATGATTTTTCTTAGCATTCCAAGAATGTTTTCAAAGAGAAATCTATATAGAAAAAGAGCTCTCATGCTTTCTCTCAAAATGGTTTTGGGCTTCTGTTTTCACACTCACCAAAGCACATTGATTCGAACCTCTGCAAAATCTGATTTGACTTTCCTTTTGCTTCATAGGATTATATTGTTTTATTTTACTTGTTGCTTTGATTACAGATCCCAAGTTTTTGGGAGAAATCCGTTGTTTTTTGCTTCTCTTCAGGATAGAAAGAGAAGTGGTTTGTAAGAGGTTATGCCACCCATATTTTAATTGGCGCGTTAGTGGATCGACTAACGTTTCCTAGTTGGGAAAACTCTAAGCTGGGAGGCTTAGGTAGTGGTTTTTCCCCGTAGAGGTTTCCACTATAATTCTTTGTGTATATTGTGGGATTATTTTTTTGTGCTATATTTTTATTACAATTGATATCACACTTGATCTTGTATTTGAGGCCAAGTAAGATCTGCAGGTAAACTCTTATTTGGTATCAGAGCCTGATCATGGAGTCGTCACACCTCACCTTCACATGGCTGCGATAATAAATTTTATGGAGGGGCAATCATTTTTCCAACTACCACTATTTGATGGATCAGATTATGATTATTGGAAAAGAAGAATGCAAATTTTTCTTGAAGCAATGGACTTTGAGATTTGACATATCATCGTGTCCAAATAAATGGCAAAGAAGAAAGAAGAAAAAGAGCTAACGAAGGAAGAGAAGAAGAAAGCGACAAATAATGCGAAAGCCATGAATGCACTATTTTATGCATTAACAAGAGAGAAATTTGAAAAAGTTGCTTCAAGCAAAAGTGCATATGAGATATGTGGCCGACTCTCTATCATGCAGGAAGAAAGCATTGATAAAGAAGTAACATGGGATGATTCCAACCCAAGTTTGAAATCCGATGCTGAGGAACAAAGCCAAGAAGATGGTGTTACTCATCTATGTCTCATGGCACCAATAGAATCAGGCAAAGACGAGGCAAAGTCTGACCTTACTTTAGATGAATTATTAGATGCATATCATGATTTATATAAATTAGCTAAAAAATTAAAGAAGGAAAATAAGGAACTTAAGCATAAGTGCTTTTGTTTGGTAAATGAAAAAGATGATTTATCTGTAGATTTAGAAAATAAAAAAGGAGAATTAGATGAAATATGAGTTGTGACTCTAGAGTTCCATGAGAAAGTAGATCTCATGGAACAATATATTCACTTTAAAGACACACTTAATGACCTCAAATATTCTACTAGAACATATGTAGAAAGATATGAGGGCATTAAAGAGAAGAAACAAAAGAAGATTAGGCATGCATCTTTTTATCAAAAGGGCAACAGAAGAGATTCTAATGGACCCTAAAACTTGAAAGGAGTTAACTCCCAGGGACCCAAAAGAATATGGGTATCGAAAAAATTTATAGAAAATTGTGTTGTAGGTTATGGGAAAGATCGACATGGAAATCACAATTGGAGAGGCAACCTTCAACAAGCCAATAATCAGCAATTTGGCAATGAAAGATGGTGGAATCAACAATGTCAATGGATGCTAGATTTTTGGTGGAGACCTCCTCCACCTGGCTACTACTATTAGACATAACTTCTTATACCTTAGCAAGTATGATTCCCAAAAATAAATCTTTATTACCAGCTTAGTTATAAATAAGTTTTTAATATAAAATTGACTAAGCATTGAATTGATTAATTTGGGATAGCAACTTGATAGGTGGAGAAGAATAAAGAGAATCAAACCTTGATAAGGGATCATTGTTTGAGGGAGAGAATCAAGATCACTTTCTTAGTAGCATTTAGATAGCATATTTATCTATGTTGTAATGTATAACTTTTATTCAACACTTCATTTTATTTTGATATTGTCATTGTATTAGACTATCATGAATTTCATCATCTCCTTATATTAAATTTGATAATAATCATATGATAAATTTGACATCATGCTTAATAGAATATTACTTGAAAAAAGGGGAGAAAAATGTAAATTTCATTCATAGTATTTTACTTGTTTAAGTGTGATTAATAACAAGTCACCTAAGATATATCTTTTTGTTGATAATAAAAAGGGGGAGAAATATAAAATATTCATAATGATAGGGGGAGTAATTCTAAAGTAATTATTTGTCATTCTCACATGCATATTTGTAATTTTGTTATCATAAAAAAGGGGGAGAATGTAAGTACCTCTGTTTTGATGGAACAAAATTATGTTTTATTGTGAACTAATCTTTTAGGATCATGCTCGCACAAATCAAAACAATTATCCTCCTTGTGGATCAAAGTGAAGATTATCTTTAGTCAATATAACTCTTTTATATTTCTTAAGTCTAGAATTGCTATAAGGGACCTCAGGATTAAAGACAAACCTTTCTAGGAACCTCAGAATTAAAGACAAACCTTTCTAAACTGTAAAATAAACATCTAGATAGTGTTGATTGACCAAAATATTAGAATTGATTGATCAAATCAATTGATCGATCAAAATAAGAATATTGATTGACTAAATTAGCCTAACGGTCAAATCCAATTTTCCCATAATTGATCGACCAATTAACTATTTGATTGATCAGCAATTGATCGACCAATTAAGTTAATTGATCGACCAAAGCAAAAATTGATCGACCAATTTGGTTCGAATGATTTTTCGCAACATTCCAGGAATGCTCCATTTTCACCAATAAATAAGGCTCCACACCCCTCATTTCAAAATATACTTTCAAGGAGAAATTCATATAGAAAAGGAGCTCTCGTGCTTTCTCTCAAAGTTCTTCTACGCCTCTATTTTCATGCTCTCCAAAGCACACCAATTCGAACCTCTGCAAAAATCCAGTTTGATTTTCTTTGAGGTTCCATAGGATTGTATTATTTTATTTTACTTGTTGCTTTGATTACGGATACCAAGTTGTTGGGAGAAATCCATTGTTTTCTGCTTCTCTTTAGGATAAAAAGAGAAGTAGTTTGTAAGAGGTTGTGTCACCCTTGTTCAAGTGGTATGTTAGTGGATTGACTAAAGTTGCCTAGTCAAGAAAATCCTAAGCTGGGAGGCTTAGGTAGTGGCTTTTACCCATAGAGATTTCCACTATAAATCTTTCTGTATATTGTGGGATTGTTGTTTTGTGCTATATTTTTATTACAATTGATATCACACTTGATCTTGTATTTGTGGCCAAGTAAGATCCGCAAGCAAACTTTCACGTTGCATATCATGCATTTGCACCTAAAAAGAAAAAAAATTGCATTGAGCTTAACTGGCTAGGCCCTACATTCTAAGTCATAAGACCAGGACATTAGGTTAGACTAAGTTAACTCTTGGTATCTACCTTTAGTGGCTAAGTTGAGCTATTATCTTTAGACCCTTAGGGTCCTTTGTGGACTTAAAAACTTGAGTAGGGGTTATGTTATGGACCATTCCTCAAGAGGTTGAGGAGGGAAAGCTAGTGATTGAGTTAAATGCTGGGTAGTACCTGGTGTCTTTTTCTAGCTTTGGGTTTACGGGTTCTCGTATCCTAAGCATCCACATTTCACACACACTTGGTCTTGTGTAAATAGTGATCACCTTAATTCATTTCATGATGAAAGTTTGCTTCTCTCAGTTCTCACTTAGGATAAGCTTGAAAACACAACTTGATTGGACGAGTTCCTACCACATGATAACACGTCATCTCCTCGATGCTTAGCTCTTAGGATATCTATCCTATTGGGGGCATGTAAGGACAGTGTGCGGTTCTGGTACCATGGGAGACCCTATCTCGAAGTGCGGATTGCCACAAGCCTGAATTCGCTTAAGAAGTCAATGGACAAAACTATCCCAAAGTGTTAATTGCCAGGTGTTCTTGGGGTCACCATGGGCAGTGCGATCTCGAAGCATTGAAAGGCAAGCACCCTTCAAGGTTCGGTGATGGGGACAATGAATCCGACAAAGACCATGTTGATAAATAATCCAAGGTTAGACTTAGAGGAATCAAGCAAAAAATATATATATATATATTGAAGAAAGAAAATCTTCTTACTCTCTAGGATGACAATCATAGCAACCTTAAATAAATAAGATCAATGCACATGCACAGATGTTTTAAACTCTGGGACCAATAAACCCTAGGGTAGAGCTAGAAATCAAGGAAACCTGTGCCAGTAACTTGTCCTTAGCCGACCTAAACTCTGGGACCAATAAACCCTAGGGTAGAGCTAGAAATCAAGGAAACCTGTGCCTGTAACTTGTCCTTAGCCGACCTAACCTATAACTAGGCTTCTACTTGGGTACCTTAAGTCTAAAGTCTATAACTTAACATGTTTCTAAGAGACGACCGATTGGGTAGGCTAGTCTACTTGGAGAGCTGGGTTATTGCTAGAATATGCTAAGGACTAGCAAAAGCTAGGCATGGGAGTATTTGATGAGCCCATATTTGTGGGCTAATTAGTTACTTAAATGCATAGACATTAGATTAATAATAATATATAAATAGAATGCATTAAGATGTAAATAATGTAGTTCATATGTATTTACTTTCATGCATTACATTCATATCTAAATATATTTAGAACTTATTTAGAATAGCATGCATTAGCTTAGTATATAAATTTGTTTACATGCATCACACATTAAGTGCATTATTTAGTTATAAATAGGAATTAGTTTTTATTAAGGGTTCATGTATAAATTACACATCCATTCATTTCCATTGTATTCAAGGTAAGATGGGTTGGCCGTCACTGAAGACCATTGAAGACCACTGAAGGTGCACGGCATTTGAATTCTGTTGCGATAGCTATAAGAGAAGAGGAGCTACTGCCGTGCTTAGGGATTCTCCATTTCACTCCACCTTCACTGTGTCAGCCCCACACCACCTACCTCGCATACGTCGTTGGTCCTACTACTCACCTACATGTTGACAGCATGCAGCGCACCCGCATCGACTTCGTGGGCTAGCACCACCCCCACACTCCTATCGAGCGTGGCACTGCCCCTGGCCATTACCATGGGTGAGCTCATTCGAGCTTGCCATTTATCTATCTTTTTCTTCTTTATTTTCTCCTTTATTCTTTTAGTTTCATATAACTTACTATTCATCGTCCACTTCCTAGGAACATCCCAACACCATCGACCGTCGCCGACCACCTACACCCCTCCTTGCCATCTCTACTCACACCAGCACCTCCTAGAGCACTGCCCTCCTTGTGTGCTCACGCCTTGCCTCCACGTGAGCCCACCTCCACTCCTTCATTCCTCTTTCTTCTCTGAAACAAACCCATCTACCACCCACCACCACAAACAACATCAGCCCCCTCGAGCCACTGAACTCGTTGCCAACATCGTCATTCTCACCTCCACGCATTGCTGCACCTTCCTTGGAGTCCTTAACCACTGGCGTCACCCACACTTCCCCTGGTAGAACCTTTATGACCGTCGACATCATAGCTCCATCCAACTGGCTCTAGCCACGCCACGACTCATCACTGCCACCGCGGCGGAGCTCTATCTCCCCTTGACCTCCTGTGAGCTCTTAGCAATTAGCCATTGGCTCCTTTACACGCAATGACTCCATGAACAAATCCTCTATTTTGGGTTATATTAGTATTTACATTTCATGACGTTGCCAACTTTTATTATTAATTAAATGCTGTGCACATTACATCAAACACCTAATCTTTGGTGTTAATCATATTTCAACAAATCATAACACTGTTAGCCTAATCAAAAGGGGATTCCAATTTGACTTTTAGGGGAAATAGATAGTGAACATTGGATTTCAATAGTAGTAAGTTTTAATAAGCCATTACCTCCTTGTGGATACAACCCACTCTTCTCGAGTGGTTATTTTAATTGTTTTGAGAGGCAATTTTCTATCACGCAAACAAATACAATAACTTGTCATTTTATGTGTTAGCCTAAATTGAAAACGAAAATCGTCAATTCAATAGGCATTTTAACCTAAGTGGATGTGTACACATCATACCCCCATGCCTATCTTTTGCTAGTCCCTCATAAAAATAAACTATATTCTATGTATAAAAATAGAATTAGGACTCAATTGCTTAAGCATAAGTTGTTTGTTAACCAGAAGAAATTTCAACTAAGGTCCTAAACTACGAAGACTCAGTAGTGCCCATGTGCCTGGCAAAATGCATACCGCTCAAGTCCTCGCCTTATTTTGAAAAGGGAAGATACATTTTTTTTTTGCTTTTTCTTCTTTTCTAATCTTTTATGGATTTTCTTGAGTTAAGAGTATCGGGGCAGCTTTCTACAGCTACCCAACCCACCCAAGACTGATGATAACATCGTCATCTACCATAATTGGCTTTAATTAGTCATAATCAATAGATAAATGCTCATACGTAATCACCAGAAGACCATAATTCACTGGATATCCTTTCTAAGAGATTAACATTAAACTAGGGTTAAAACTATAATTTTACCACCATATCATAAATGCAGAACAATCATGAGTTTTCCTAGAGGTTAATTAAAGGTCAAATGGTCACAAATGTCTAATAAGAGGGTCCGTGCAGACAGAAACAAGTCTTCATGCATTTCAAGAATTTCTCTTTTTGAAAAAGTGAGGAATGCTATCAATGACGATAGCAAACTGGGAACATTTTATTCAAAATTTCTTTTTTAAAAAAATTATAATGAATCACTCCACACCTTTACAAAATTCCAACACTCCGAACACACATTCCAAAAATTAATAGAGCTCCCTTTAAACAAATGCTCTTTTTGAGCACGCCACACACACCACGTTACTCCAACCATCTTCACTTGCCACTCCCCTTTCGTCAGAATTCTTCTTCATAATTCTTCCCAAGTGGGGAGAGCTTCCCTGCACACTTTCCTCCATACTTGATCCATCAAGAGACAAGAGGAAAGTAAATGTATCCTACTATTTGAAGGGAGGCTACACGAAGGGTAATTTTGAGAGGGACTACCCAACCTTCATGTTCTCAGATCTCCAGTCACTAGGCCATCGTGCCTACACAACCACAAGAAGATTTTGATCTTTAGCGGAATCTTCAAGGACCAAATTTTGTCACACTCCCTATCTTCTTTCAACTGATCAATGTTAGAGCTAGCTATCAGATTTTTGTATGCCTTGGCTGGGGTGAAAAGGTCACGTTTCGACTTGAAGTAGTCTGTCCCTCCCACCGGTTGGAAAGCCTCAATTTCAGACAGCAGGCACTCCTATTTAGCCTATGTGTGCCCTCCATAGCATGATCCAACACCTATAATGTTCCATCTACCGCAGTTGCCATCCCAACAATCACTGATGGTGATCCTGCTATTTGCTGTTGCTGAGTAAGCCCACGGGAAGGCCTCACACAACCTTCCCCAATTTGACCAACAGTCTGTCCAGAAATTGAAGTTCCTGTCGTCTCCCACAATTGGATCAAATTCAGTCTGATTGTCGTCTATCGCTTTCCAGACTGAATGCCAGAATGGAGAGGGGTGTTGGGGTGGAGTGGACGAAAGCTGCACAATCGAGGATCCATGAGCATCCTTGATCAGTTGCTGCCATACTTTCCCATCATCAGTGGACAGTTTCACTGCCCATTTCAGTAGGAGTGCGTCGTTGAATTCTTTAAGAGAACGCACCCCCAGGCCACCATGTTATCGAGGTTTACACAGTTTTTGCCACTTAACTGGGTGCATGAATCTTCCATCAGCCTTCGTGCCTTTCCAAAAGAACCACTTCCTCATTGTGTCTAGCCTTTTCCACACAACCTTCAGTGATCTAAACATAGAAAAAGAGAAGACAGTGATAAAGGTGATGACCGAATTGAGAAGAATCAATCTTCCCCCCTTAGATAGAAATTTGCTGCTCCAATTTTCTAACTTGGCTGAAATTTTCTCGAATAAAGTGGCCCAATCACTTTTTTCAACTTCCCAGTTCTTAGTGGTAGACCCAAATATCTTATAGGCAAGGTGGTCTCAGGTGTGTGTAAGATGGAACTAATTGCTTCCCTATCCTCTATGGCCATGCCAAAACATACCAATGAAGACTTCGTACCATTTAATCTAAGGCTGGAGATCTCCCCAAAAATGTTGACCATAGTATATAAAATCTTTGCTTCTTCTCTCCACCCTTCCACGAAAAAGACCGTGTCGTTAGCGTACTATAGGATAGGCACCAACACCTTAGAATTTGACAAGGAGTAACCCTTCAACAAGCCTGCACTGGCCAACCTACATGAAAATTGAGCCAACATATCCACCACTAAATTAAAAACTAAAGGGGCCAGTGGGCATCCTTGTCTCACACCACATTGTGGTTGTATCCACACCCCACATGGCTTTCCATTAACTAGAGGTGAAAGGGAAGAAGTCACAATACATCTCTTCATTCATTGAACCCATAATGCAGGGAAGTCTCTTCTTCTAAAGATCTCCCATAGATAGGAACATGCAACAGAGTCATAGGCTCTACTGAAATCCACCATCCGCATTTGAAGAATTAATGGACATCTGAAATAATAAAAAGAGACCTGCTTAATCAATTGAGGTTCTGGTCATAATAAAATTAACGTAAATCATTTAAAAATCTTTAAAAAATATTCTATAAGGTTTGGTACATTTGATTTGACCGTTAGAACCCATTTTGACCTAAAATAGAGTCTTAGACAGATAATTGCCCTTATTTTGGTTTCTATACAAATTACCCTGTCAAACTTGATCAAAACCAAAATCTAACCTTACCATTAGATTCCTTGGGTCCAAATTAGGCTTGTACCAAATTTTGGGCCCAATTAGAGATCATCTTGACCTAGTTTGCATTCCAGTCCAGTCTAACTCTTTTTCTCACACATACACCCCCATCTTTTTGAATTATTTGTGAACAGGTCCCTAAGTTTGTCATCTTCTTTATAGATTGGTCCCACCACCACTATCATGGAGGAACTCCTACTTAAGCAACTTTCGATCAAAGATTTCTCTCTGATTTCTTGACGAATCTCTCCCAAAATAAAAGAGGGGATCCCTGATGAAATCCTCTTCCATTTGGGCTATGCATTGGGCTTTGAATCCTACCCGAAACCTAATGCGAGCCTTTGAAAGTTTTGGGTCTCCTTATCGCCAAGAACCACATGCTTCCAAGCTTGGAAAGTTGCAGTGAATCCTATAAAAGATCCCATGAGACAAACCTTACATTCTTAGCTTGGTTTGGAGGCTGGAATCCCATTCTTCCCTTTTCCCTGACCTCCATCAACACCAACTCTGGTGATCTCCTCCATCCACCTTCTTCATCCACTCTCTTAGACAATAGCAGGTGGATTCTTCTTCCTCGTCTTCTCATGCATTTTGCAATACCAGCGATGTCACCTTCCTTGTCTTCCTCGCCACTCCATCACTAGAGACTTCATCTCCTCCAAGCCTGGCGTACCCCCAACAAGGAAATTATCACCTTTCAATCATTAATTTAGGGTTAGTTAGGTTCCCTTAGATCCTTAGCTTAATTCTTTCTAGTCAAAATCGGAAAACAACCCCTTTACACACCATTCACCATCATCTTCTTCCGCTCCTGGCACATCTCCAATGAGTCTGCCACCTATAACCCACCAAACAACTCGCCACTTGCTCCAAACAATTCTCCATTCCACCACGACCAAAAGCCCTCTCCTATTTCACCTTTTCACCTACCTAAACAACCTACCAAACAAACCCATCCTCATATGCACTTCCCGACTTTGCCACACACCTCCACTGATCATGAGACCACCTCCACCACCTTTGCCAAGTCTAGGCAAAGCTCTTGAGCTTTTAAATTAGGGCTTAGCACCCGTATTCTTAGATTTCATTTTAGTGTCCGGGGCACTGCTGCCACCACTAGTGTTCTTCATAACAAGGCCCTATTCTTCATCGAGGATACTCCCAGGCCATGTGGAATCCTCCCAAGTGTCTTTCCAGGCACCTAATTTCGGCCAACATAGCTGCAGCCACCGGTAATCAGAGTCATCCACCAGCTGCTGCACTCAGGCAAAGGTGTGGGCTGATAGTCCCACATCATGGAAATTAGGAGCAAGGTAGTGATGTAAGTTTTTATAAATAGGGCTTGTTGCCTCAAGACACTGGAGTGAGGTCCCCACTTCACCCGCACTCACCCAACCTGCCTAAGCATTCATTCCTCGCTCATCACCCACTGCCAGTGAGCTTGTACCCAAATATCGTGCATGGCCGTATACCTGGTTAGGCTGGGTTTGAGAGTAGAGCAAAGAAAGAGAGAGAGCAGAGGGAGGGGAGGGTTTTTCTTCTACTGGCATTGTGTGACACTTAGTCACTGAGAAGAAAGAAGGCACTAAGAGAAGAAAGAAAGAAGAAGAAGGCCCTGAGAAGTGGAAAGGAAGAAGTGGCTCGTAAAAGAAGAAGGAGAAGACTTGATGAGAAGAAGGGAGAGAGCAGAGTAGGAAGGGAAGAGGCCTTTGCCCCTCTCGAAGGCACTGTAGCAGGGATGAACTTATGTCATCCGATCCAAGGAGTCGACTTCTGATAAGGCATTGAGGCTTGATGCTGTGGAAGTATTGGATATGTGTAATTAAACCTTAAGTGGTTCAGGCCACTATTCATTTATTTGTTATTATTAACTCATTGATATTTATAAGCTTAAGACTAATAATTGGTGATTCAAATCGCCATTACTTTATCTTAGATTTCCTTTTATCCTCTTGAACTCTTGACACACTCATGTTATACATTGAATATCAGATTTGAGTAGTTGTTGTTCATTGAATATCATTATTGTGCTTATTTATATATACATCTTGATTAGCACATGAATTGCAATACTTGCTCCCTATGTTCAACCTCGGACTCTTCTTTTAGCTTTCGAGTTATAAATTGTATTTGTTAATCAAGCTATTCAAAAGATTTTGCTAAATGAAGCATATTTAAAACTCCTAGAAAGCTTGTTCAACATTTTGTCGCCGTTGTCGGAGAGCAATGCAGAATTCACCGCTATTCCTATTTTATTTGATTACATTTGAGCACTAACTTGCCCTGTTTGTTTCTTTTGATTTTGCGAGGTATACTACTCAGAGATCTTCTGCGCAAAACCACTCTTAAGGTAAGTAACTTCTATTCTTCCCTAGTCAACCTCCTAATCTTGGGAGGATAAAAAAGGAAACAAATCAATTAGGAACTACCTGCCTTATTTTCTTAATAAATCATCATTTGAAAGGCAAGTTTCTTGATTTGCGATTCAAAATCAATATCTGGTTGAAGACTAAGATGATTCTGCTTAGACATCCCTACCCTGATTTCCTGTACCTATTAGGGACTACACTTAATTTCTAAATCACTTTGGGCTAACATGCTTCTTGCTTGAAGCCCAAGGTGAACATTTTTCAGATCAAATTCGATTTGGAATAAAACCAATTAGGGCTTTTCAACATTAGGGACTGAAGTGCTAGTTCACATTTGCCTACATTAAAGGAAAGTTACCCTCCCACATTTGTATGCTACCCAAACCTGTGTTTGAAAAGATCTAACCAGTGGAATCCTAAAATCAGGCTATAAGATTCACTTGAACCATAAAAATCTTCGACCTAATAACCTGAGAGTCAATTTAGGGTGATTTCTAGGTCTTGACCTAGATTTCATTCTCCATCTTTTAGGGCAGGATAGGTGAAGAGGACCAACATTATGGCCTAATCAACCTCCAAATTTGGTCACAAGTCAAATGAACTTCTAATCAAGTTAAATTCAAGGCACTAATTAGGCTAAAATTGGTAGACTTACAGTCATAAGTTCATACATTATAGTCTACCTGGAATCGCAGTGACAAGGATGGTTGGGTGTGGGAAACCGTGTAACCCATGGGGATGCTCTACAGTGTAGGACTCTTTGTATGGACCTCCTTCCTGGGTGCCCAAGTATTTCTCGGGTGTGTGGATTTTTGATTCAGAGTTATCATCCGCATCGAAACAGCCTTAGTCTTCCAAAAATCTTTGGGCACCTTGATTGGGTCCAATTCATATCTAATCCCTCATCTCTTCTATAGAGCGCATACACAGGAAAGGTCATTAGGTTGTTTACCTAAGGGGACTCATTAGATTTTCTTAGGAATTTCATTCACATCTAATCAAGTTCCAATCTGACCCTGAGCTTGATTCTACATCTTGTTTCCACCACTTGATTCAAAAATGCAACCTGACGTTTTAGGCAAAGTGATTAGGAAAACTTGTGTCCCAAATGACCATCAAAGGAAAAATGATTGTGGATGCTTATAGACACCACGACGAATATTTTAGTAGGGACATTCAGGATAAATTCAAGAAAATAATGAACAAAATTATGAACCATATAGTGATAATATGGACACGAATAAACCACGGTTCAACCTGAGATGATCTCTTAGCAAAAAGCATTGAATTGGGGAAATTACACAAAAATGATTGTCTGCAATATTGGTCAAATCCTCATTTCCAAAATAACTCCAGAATTTTTTGGAAAAATGGGGAAAATTGCTGAATAAGTTATATAGAACCATTCATCAAAAATACCTGTCAGAAGTTAATAAGGCATCTTGGAGGAATTGTAGTGATCTACATAATTTCCCAAATCCTAGGTTTAGTGATTGAGGTTGTTATGGACCCCCAACCCAAATGGAATTAAATTCAAATTTCATAACAATTCACATTCCTAATCTTGATGAGAGTTGGGAGGATCCAATTGCAGGTGTTCCCAATTCTGAATCGACCCTAGGATACCAGGAAGCTAGTCCATCGAGTTTAACTTTCCCCGACACTTGTAATGATGAGGTTAAAATAGAATCTCTCGATAGTATAAATTTAGAGCCTTATTTTGTTAAGGTAACTCTCAAGAATGGTTTTGACATACCAATAGAGCCTAGCTTAGATTCTAGTGATCCAATCCATACCCTTAACCTAGAATCTAGATTCGAGCCTATTTGGGATAGTCACGAGGCCCAATGTGATGAGAATTAGATTTTGAATCTAGACTATGATTCTGGGCCTGTATTTGTTTAATACACCTCTCCAACATCCTTAAAGATGCAAATTGATTTTTCAAAAGTGACGCTGATCTATTATAGAGAAACTGAGGATTTGGAAGAGCTGGGGCTTGATTGGGTCTACTCTAGGAGCCAAGAACTCGAGCTTATGCCTAATAAGGATACCTTTTTAAGCTTGGAATCTAAAATTTGGTTAGATCCAAATCAGGTTGATGATTCTACACATCTTGATTCCTTTTATGGCAGAACCCCTGATCTGGAATCGAGTTCAGAACACGATCTTCGTAAGTTCTCTGACGATTTCGAATCTTAGTCTGGTTTCGGAGAACTATTGTTTCCTAATGACTCCAAACAAGTTTACGACCTCAGTGACCACAACCCACCCTTTGATTCTGACACTAAGGTCAATGATTTGAATCTCCATGATGCCATCTCTTCTACAGCACATATAGAACCTTCTCGAATCTGATTTCAACCTCAACCGGCCATAGGAATCAATTTCTACTCTAATTATCCTCTCAATAATCCGGTCGCACATTATTCCTCTCCATCTTTTCATTGGGTTTCGGACATCGATCATAATGCAAATCACATCCTACCCTTTTCTGATCACTCTTGTAGGCTTCCTACATCATCCACAGATCTATTCTCTTTTGAGGATCCCGACTTTGATCTGGCTAATTAGACTTAGCCAAACCTGCAATTCTCACTGCCATATCTATTTGAGCCACAAAGCCTCTAGTGGGCATCACATCTTTTGATTCACATCTATCAACCCACCAGATTGATTGGGTTTGGGCTGCATCATGAACCTATTGATCTGAACAAGCAACTGGTTAGACCAACCAGGCTATTGATCAAGGTGCTTGTTCAAGAAAATTCTATTGATTTGACCACTCCTTCTCCATGATCATCTCCTTCACGACTGACGGCATTGAATTTATCACTTAATAGGAGGCAACTCATCATTCCAAAAATCAAGAACCTTCTGATCATCCTTTTGAGCTTCACTCCTATTTGCACTTAATGTTCAAAGTTAGAACAGCTGATCCCACCTTTCGTATTTGTATCAAAGCTTTAAATCGTCACAATAGTCATCTCGACCCATTCACCTACCCTTTGATCCTATTCTAATCCTTGAACAAAGCTAATATCATACCCTCCAATTTACAATGAGGACATTGCAAAACTTAGGCATGGGGGGTTGTTAAAGTACAAACACATAAAAATTCAACTCTCTAAAGGGTTCTCACAAAAAAATATATATTCAAAAAACCAGAAAATAAAAAAATTTGTAAAGAGAAAAAATGGAAAGGTAAAAAAAATTTGAGAGATTAATTGCAAATCATTCCTAAGGAGAAAATGAGGAGGTAATTCAAAATGCCAAAAAGGAGCCACAATTTGAAACAAAAGTTGATAGTCATAGTAAATAATTATGGGATCAACTTAAGTTGTAGACCAAATGAAAAGAAAGAAATAAAAATCAAAAAGTGCTAAAGAGACATGAAGATTAGTATGATTACTGATCTTAGGCCTTTTGGATCTATTTTAGGGTTTAAACACTCACGTATCCATTAAGATCCATATACTCCTTGAGAGGTTGAGGAAAATGCGAAGCTTATGTATTAGGTCAAAGGATTAGGGATTATTCGACCTCGATAAATGACCTTTGGTTTGCAGGACTTGGTAACCTAAGCACCCTAATCCGTACCACCAGTCTGGTTTAGTGTGCTTAATCAATCAAAATCACGCAAAAGCATTTATTCTATTATGGAAAAGCTACTTAGATTAAGAGCGGCTTATAGACACGTGTTGATTTAAATGATTTCCCGATGCGTAGAGGCGGGAAATTCCCCTCGAAGATGCACAATAACATTCCATCTCCTCGGTGCTTGTCTCCTAGGATATCTAAATATCCTACCTGGTGCATGCAAGCACCTTGTGCTGATTCAGGAGCCATGGGCTGGATTATCCCGAAATGTCGATTGCTACAGCCTGAATTCAGCTATAGAATGCCATTGGAGAGACTATCTTGAAGTATCAAAAGCCAAGGTTCTGGGGGTTACCATAGGTGGTGCTATCTCGAAGCATCGAAAGCCAGGGACCCTGTGAGGATTAATGGTGGGAGCTAGGAATCCAATACAGACTGTGTTGTAAAGCCAATCCGAAGCTAGAAATAAGGAGAAGAAAAAGAGAGAGAAAGCTGTCCAAAAATGCAGAAATTTTTCTATCCGTCTCTCTTATAAAAATGCACTACAAGTTGAGCCTGGACTAACCATGTTACAAGCATAGGTGCTTTAACCGTTAGGTTCAATGAACCTTAGGATAATTTCTGCTGGCCTTAGAAACCTTTACGGAAAACTAAGGCTAAAGCTGGTCAGGTCTGGATCTTGATTGGTACTTAAGTACCTTTAAGCCGATTATTAGCATTCTGACCTAGTCTCTAGAGAAAAAGCACAAATCGAACATCTGAGCATCAATGGTATGGTCTAGAATTTGAGTTAAATTCCATAAGATTTGCTAAGGGACTAGCAAAAGTTAGGCACGGGGGTATGATGATAACATCATCATTTTCCATAACTAGCTTTAATTAGTCATAATCAATAGATAAATGCTCCTACATAAATACCAGAAGATCGTAATTCACTGCATATCATTTCTGAGAGATTAACAAAAAATCAGGGTTAAAACTACAATTTTACCATCATATCATAAATACAGAACAATCAAGGGTTCCCCTTTGGGTTAATTAAAGGTACAATGGTCATAAGTGTCTAACAAGAGGGCCCATGCAGACAAAAGTGGGTTTCCACGCATTTCAAGAATTAATGGACATCTGAAACCCTAAAAATAGAACTTCTTAATTAAATGAGGTTTTGGTTAGGATAAAAGTCACCTAAACCTTCTAAAGACCTTTTAAAAATATTCTATAAGGTTTGGGACCTTCGATTTAATCGTTAGAACCTATTTTGACCTAAAATAGAGTCTTAGATAGACAGTTACCCTAATTTGGGTTTCTATGCAAATTTCCTAGACAAACTTATTCAAAGCCAAAATCTGACTTTACCATCAGTGATGGGAACATCATCATGAGTCATAAGTTGCTCAATTTGATTGGATAAAGTTGATAAAAGCTCCTACATAACCATTGGGGGGTCACAAGTGCTTAATATTCTATTTTTAGAAGAAAAGATGAAAACAGGGTTACTTTTACAATTTTTCAATCTTATCACAATTACAGAATAACCATAAAATTTTTTAAGGGAAAATTAAAGGTTAAATGGTCATAAAAGTCCGAAAAAGCTGTCCATGTAGATAGAAATGGAGCTTTCATGTGTTTCAAGAATTAAATGACATCTAAAATCTTAAAAATAGACCTACTTAATTCACTAGGGTTTTGGTCAGAAGAAAATTCACCTAAATCCTCTAAAAATCATAGAAAAATAATCTCTATGGCTTGGAACCCTTGATTTGACCATCTGAACCCATTTTGACCTAAAATATAGTCTCAGACAGATAGTTGCCCTAATTTGGATTTCTACACAATTTACCTAGTCAAACTTCATCAAAACCTAAATCTAACTTCACCGTTAGATTTTTTGGGTCAAAATTAGGTTTGTACCAAAATTTGGGTCTAATCAGATATTATCTTGACCAAGTTTGCATTTTGATCCAGTCTAACTCTTTTCTCTGACACACATGCCCCTAACTTTTGAATTCTTTGCAAATAGCCCCCCAACTTCATCTTGTTTGCAGATTGGTCTTTTCCGCCAATAGAGGTCAACTGACCTCCAGGCGAGCTTTGACCGAACCAAATCCTACTCTAATGGAAATCAAATCCCCCCAAATTTAGTGGGATTGATGTTCACACCTAGACAAACCTATTAGGATAGATCCTAACTTCTAAAACCATTTGATTAATGCATTTGAATGCATTGAATCAATGGGTGTTTCTTGATTTCCAAAGGAGCACGTCCGAGCTCTTTCCCGATCTAGTGCCTTCTTTCGAGCTCTATTTAAGCCCTCGTACCCCTACCTTACCTCCTTAGGAACTTTTGGAAAGCCAAATACCTCTACTCCACCAGCAACTGAACCTCTGCTCTGGCGACCACTCTCTATCCTCCTCTTTTGGCTTTCTAACCATTAAATTGGATGGCCAACTAGCTTCTTCTCTTCATCATGGTCGTCACCAGCCAAAGTGCAACTGCTATCTCTACCTCCTGCTTCATCGCTGCCTCGCCATCTCCGTCTTCTTCGGCTCTGGTCAAGCCATGATCGGAGCTCTCCAGCTATCTTCCTCACTCCTAAGACCCTCTACCTTCTCCTTTACTCCCGAACATCACTTTCCCCTTCACCCACACTTTAAATCAGCCATGCTTCCACCAGCTATGCCATCATCTTCCTTAGCTTCAGCAATTTTCCAGTGAAGCCTCCTCGCTGCTCCACCGCATGAAACGCCTTCGCTCCACTCCAATTACCACCACCATATCCCAAAAAGCAAAATCCCTCTGGTTATTGAGACTATTGGCATCTCCTCAGTGCCACCGAACACTACTACCTATGCAAGATCTTCCCGAGGTTGTCAGACCACCACAGGCACTCTCACGCCACACCACCACTGCCACTACATTCGTCGTGCTCCTGTGAACCTTTTGAGTTGATTTAATAGGGTTGAAAGACCATATGGTTGCTTTCAGGTGCTTCACAGGACCTTCGCCGTAGCCCTCAACTTCTCTAGTCTCGTCCGCTCATCTCTAGCCTCAAGTCATCTAGTTACAGTTCACAATCGACGCGGAGCCTTCATTTGTTGCTGTCCAGGCAGCCAATCAAAGTCACCATCTACGTCTTCTGCCTCAATTGGAAACTCATCCTCCTGCTGCTACTGTGCATGGAATCCTCTATGGGATAGTCCCACATCATGGAATGCAGATGCACCCGTAGCGCATAAGTTGAATTTGTGCTTGTGGCTGGTTGCCTCCGAGAGCACCGAGGTGAGGTCCCGCATGCATGCTCCACACACATGCCTTCGCCCGCACTCACGCCACGTGGGTCTGGGCCTTAGTTCGATTACCTGGCTACGTAAATCCAGTCTAGTTTGCCAGATTCTAAGAGAGAAGAGGAAATAGAGAGAGGGGGTGTTTTGGCTCACTCTGATCTCTCAACACATAGTCTCTGAGAGGCCTTCGTGCCTCTATGTTGTGCTTGTGTCTCTTCCTTGAGGCTTGAAGGAATAGAGAGGCCTTTGCCTCTATTGCTGGTTCTAGGCTACTATTGCATTATTGAGATACTTAACTAAAGTGGAATATTGGTTGATAATCACTGTTGATACATTTGATATACTTGAGCTTAATTAAAAAGGGTTAATTGGTGATTCAAATCACCATTTTAACCCATCATTTTTGCATATTATTACTTAAATTATTGATATATCATTTTGGAATCAATTTTGGTTGCAATTGCTTATATCTTTTACTTAGAATTCTGATCTTGAGATTGATCCGCTACTTGCTCCCTTCGTTCGACCTTAGATTTCCATTCGAGTATAAATTTTTTTTGTTCTCACGCTTTATCGGTTATACTACAATGTATCATTTTTAAAGCCCTAATTCAGAGAAGTAAACAATCAGATTCCTTGGGTCGAAATTAGGCTTGTACCAAAATTTGGGCCTAATCAGAGATCATCTTAACCTAGTTTGCATTCTAGTCTAGTTTGACTCTTTTTCTTACAGACACACCCCTAGCTTTTTGAATTATTTGCCAACAGATCCCTAAGTTTATCATCTTCTTTACAGATTGGTCCACCCACCATTATCGCAGAGGAACTACTACTCCGATGACCTTCAATCAGAGATTTCTCTCTGATTTCTTTACGAATATCTCCCAAAATAGAAAGGGTGATCCCTAATGAAATCTTCCATTTGAGCCACGCATTGGGCTCTGAATCCTACTCAAAACCTAATGCAAACCTTTTAAAGGTTTTTGTCTCCATGTCAGGCAAGAACCACGTGCTTCCAACCTTTGAATGCTTCAATGAAGCCTATAAAATATCCTAAAAGACAAACCTTACATCCTTAGCTTGGTTTGGAGGCCTGAATCCCCTTCTTCCCTCCGTCCCGACGTCCATCTCCACCAACTCTAGCGAGCTACTCTGTCCACCTTCTTCGTCCACCCTTAGAGACAATAGCAGGTGCATTCTTCTTCCTCATCTTCTTTTGCGTCATGCAATACTAGTGGATGTCACCTTCCTCATCTTCCTTGCCACTCCATCACCAAAGACATCATCTCCAAGTCTGGCATACCTCTGGCAAGGAAATTCTCCCCTTTCAACCGTTAATTTAGGGTTAGTTAGGTTCCCTCATATCCTTAGGTTAATTCCTTCTATTCAAAACCCGAAAACAACCCCTCGACACATCGTTCGCCATATCTTCCTCCGCTCCAGGTGCATCTCCGTCAAGTCCACCCCACCTCCACAACCCACCAAGCAACTCACCACCAACTCCAAAAGCTTTGTGACTCCACCATGACCAAAAGCCCTCTCCTATTTCACCTTTTCGAAAATGAAAACCACCCATTGAACAAACCCATCTTCAAAATCACTTCCCAACTTTGCTACATCGCCGCACACCTCCATTGACCACGAGACCACCTCCACAACCTTTGCTATGTCCAAACAAAGCTCCTGAGCTTTCTAATTGGGGCTTAGAGCCCGTATTCTTGGATTTCTAGTTCATGACCGGAGCATCGCCACCACCACCATCATCTCCGGTGTTGTTCTTCACAGCAAGGTCATGTTCTTCATCGAGGATACTCCCAGGCCATGCGAAATCCTCCTAGGCATCTTTCCAAGCAACTAATTCCAGCCAACATAGCTGCATCCACCTGTAATCAGAGTCATCCACCAGCTGCTGCACTCCCATGAAGAAGGCGTGGGATGATAGTTTCGCATTGTGGGAATTGGGAGAAACACAGTGATATAAGTGGTTATTGCGAATAGGCCTTGTTGCCTCAAGACACTGGGGGTGAGGTCCCCATTCACCTGCACTCACCCGACCTGCCTAAGCCTTCACTCCTCATCACCCACTACCAGTGAGCCTGGACCCAGTTACTATGCATGCCTGTATACCCAATTGCCTGGGTTTGAGAGGAGAGGAAGGAAAGAAAGAAAGAGCGGAGGGAGGGGAGGGTTTTGCTCCTGCAAGCATTGTGTAACACTTAGTTGTTGAGAAGAAAGAAGGCACTGAGAGAAGAAGGAAAGAAGAAGAAGGCCCTGAGAAGTTGAAAGGAAGAAGAGGCTCATGAAAGAAGTTGAAGAAGACTTGAAGAGAAGAAGAAGAGAGAGAGCATAACAGGAAGGGAAGAGGCCTTTACCTTTCTCGAAGGCACTATAGCAGGGCTGAACTTAAGTTGTTTGGTAGGGCATTGAGGCTTGATACTAAGGAAGTATTTGATACATGGAATTAAATCTTACGTGGTTCGGGCCACTGTTCATTTATTTGATATTATTCAGTAATTGATACGTATATGCTTAAGACTAATAATTTGTGATTCAAATCACCATTATTTTATCTTATATTTCCGTTTATCCTCTTCAACTCTTGATATACTCATGTTATACATTGAATTTCAGATTTGAGTATTTATTCATTGAATATCATTATTGTGCTTAAATTCTTGTGCTCATTTCTATATACATCTTAATTAGTGCGAGAATTGCAATACTTGCTTCCTGTGCTCCACCTTGAACTCTTCTTTTAGGTTTTGAGTTATAAATTGTATTTGTTTATCGAGCTATTTAGAAGATTTTGCTACAACCAAGCATATTTAAACCTCCCCAATAGCCCTTTTAACAAATACTTGAAAAGAACTTTAAGTTCTAAGCATCTTGTGAAAAGTCATAGACTCACTAAGCAGCAGGTAAAATAGAATTCAAGTTTCTACTACCCCAGGTGACTTAAAAGTTTCTGCCTGAAGGTTTATCTTTCCGATCGGTAGAATTCTCCCTACTTTTAATTTTTTTATGGGGTCAACACAAGGGTGAACCCGGTGCATATCTCCTGATAGATCTACATTCAATGATGATAATTCCATCAACTGGGGTTAGTTTTGAGGACATATGCATACTAATAACATGTCATGATGGATATAGGAGCACTGCATGCATTGTGATTTGAGATTGCTTATAAATCAATGTTTAATGGCCATATGTACAAGTGCATGTTGAAACCGGCCTCAGATGAACAATTGAAACACATGGATGAATTCAGATCGACGAATGGAGTCCAATACTATTGAAATCACTTAAATCTGACATCCGGAGCTCCCTTGACAAGCCCAAGAATTTTTGACCGTTGATCTGATGATCAATGGCCCAAAAGTAGCCACATAGTGGCCATCAGCTGCCCTCGCCAACACCAAGCGCCCACTTGATCGTGCAAGACAAACCACTGCCATCCGATCTCCCATTGGATGATTGAGGATTGGCGAAGAGCGCAACCATATCGCACACGTGCTGCAATGGTCAAAACTTCTCCACGCTCACTAGGGGCAAGTGTTCGAAACACACTCGCCCGCATCCACGTGCGTGATCAAAATTTAGTTGTTGATGCATGTGCAAATGGCAGGGATGAAGGCCATGCAGCGCAACGATGGCGCGTGGATGCACCCGAGGGGGAATGGACGCTATCCAATCGTGGCCATTGAGGTGCGATCGAATGATCGATGCTCATCCATCACATGAAGGTTCACGAAGGCACACCCAACCGTGAGCAGGAAGGACGACATGGCATGCCTTTAGTCGTCTGATGGGGATCTATGCCTTGGATCCAACGGCAGAGGACACACAAGAGTAGATCAAAGGGAAGAAGCACATGCACCTGAAAGGATTGATAGAAGAGGAGCTTCGCCGACGCTTATGGAATGGGTTTAGTGACGTCCTGGAGTTTGCTAAAGCCCTTACTTAGTTTGGAAGCCCCTTTTCTCTATATAACCTCTTCAACCACCCCATTCAAAGGCATTCAATACACACACCTTCTAAGATACTCTAGCTTTCTCCTAGATCCACCAAATACTCCAAACCTGCCTTGGAGTTGTCAAGCCACTGACGGAGCCTCCCTCCACCGCTGTGGCTGCCTTGACTCCTCTCATTCTCTCTTTACTTTATTTTATGTTCCACTTGTTTAAGCTTTCATCTATTGTTGTAGTTGTAAACAAACTTTAATTGCATGTGATATATATTGATGATGTTTTAGAAATTGTAGCACACATCTCTGAATGCTTGTCATGTTTTAAACACGATCTCTAACCCTACTCTCTCTCTCTCTCTCATGTTTTCTCGCAAGCAAGCAAGCCACCCATTGCTGTGACACTTAAAGTGACAAACTAATCCGATTTTATGCCTCCTTGTGTTTGACACTTGGACTCACCAAACCCACATTCTAGATTAGAACCGACATCGCAAACGCATACTACAATGCCATAATTAAACAACCACATTCTGCGTGCATCAGTTTTTGGCTCTGTTGCCGAGGAGGCAACGGATTTCTTTTGTCACTTTTATCCCACATTTGTATTCACATCTTCTAGCTTATTTTGATTTCTCTACTTGATTGGTTGCAGGAACTCGATGCTTGGGTGACGGAGGAGTGCGATCCAAGATGGTGGACTAAGAGTAAAATGCTGTGAAGATGGTTGTGAGTATCACTTCACCAAGTGATTGTTTGGTTGCCTGAAAAAAATACAAAAAAAATATATCTAAAATTGGCATGGTGAATGGCTACATGACCCACATTCCAAACTCATCACCCAACCAAAAAAAGAAAATACACTCTAATGTTCTGGAAGAGATAATCTTTTTGAAGTGTTCTTCTTTCTATTAAGTGGTGTTTACAAAGCCACCATGACTTGATTTGTGCTGCACCACTCAACATAATTAAAATAAACTTACCTAGTAGAATTGCATGAACATTTGGGTGACCACACTAGGATTGTTTTTCTAGGGCCACATCATTCAAAAGGGGCTTGACTTTCGCCCGTTGTTTGCAAAACCTTGTATGGCCACTTGAACATTGTTTGAAAATGTTAAGGAACTTCAACCCTAAAAAGCATTAAAGCAAGGACAAATCATTAAAAGACACCACACCTTAAAATCCTTCCTTGAAAACCAAGTTTTGTTAAGTGCACACACATGCTCAAATTAGTTAACTAAGAGGCATAACCCCAAATAATGCCTCATCACATATCTTGACCACAAAGTACTAACCTTATCCTCATTAAAATGGAGTAGACGTGCCCTAGGCAAAAGTAGTCTAAGTCTTGAAGGTGTAATTAGATTTGCTAGGCTCTTGACCTTCGTTCCCTTTGTAGAATCTAGTGTCTAAGCTGCAGGGAAGTGGCAAACGACCGTGGTTGTGGGTTCTACGGAACCGGCGACGAAAGCCAAAGGAAGAACCTTCCCTTCAATCCCCTCATAATCAACCTGGCCAGATTAACATCAGGAAGGGTGGTTAAGTGCTTATAGATCTTATCATTCCTCTGAGGTTTCTTCATCACCTAAGGTATACAATCTAATGATTAGACTTGTTTGCTTGTTTGTGCACACACTTCTCACAACTGCCTCTCTCCGCAACCCTCTTCGTTCTTCCCTAGTGTATGCATGGGAGATGATAACTACATCCTAAGTTGTTTGTTTTAGATTGGGAATTCAGGAGGAGACTTGATTTTATGAGAGAAATGGTTGAACCAAGAATTGATTAGGTTGAGGACCAAACCCCACCCAATGCTATGGCCATCATTCAGGCCCAAATCTCTGCCAACCACCAACTTCAACAACAATAGATCCAAACCATCATGCAAGCCATACATCGATTGCAAAACCCTCAGGGGAAACCCCCACTAAACCACCTAACCCACCACAACCTCTTGAGGGCGAACCTAGGCCTCTCCGCGATTTTTACGATCCGTCTGCTATCCAGATCGAGCCACATCTTAGGGTTCCCGAATGGGGAGATGATTTTGAGCTAAAACCTATTGTTCTGAGCTTAATTCAGAGACACTTTCATGGGAGCTCAAATGAGGACCCCTTCCAACACCTTGATGACCTAAACCGGATCACTTGAAATATGAAACCCAGGAACATCAGCTTAGACATTGTTTTGATTAAGATGTTCCCTTTCTCCTTGAAAGACAAAGCATCTCACTGGCTTAGAACCTTAGGGAGACCCATCACCACCTGGGAGGAACTGAGGCATGCATTCTTGAAGAAAATTTTCCCCATAGGTAAAACCAATGCCCTCAAAAGAGCCATTACCACATTTTCACTACAAGGTGGGGAAAATTTCCATGAGGCATGGGAAAGATTTAATGAATTGTTGAGGAAATGCCCACACCATGAGGTTCCAAGGTGGCAATTGGCCCAGATCTTCTACGATGGTTTGGACAACAACCTTAGGAACTTTGTTGATGACTCATGTGGAGGCAACTTTTTGAGCAAAGATAAGGAGAGCACGCTTGAACTCTTTGAGTCCATGAGTGAGAATTCACTCAACAATGCCTCCATGACCTAATTTAATCGATCCAGTCAACCCCATGGTGGGATCTATGAAGTGCAAGCCAATTCTAGAATGGTTGACATGGACATTAAAGACAAGAAGTTGGATCGAGTTGAGTTGGTGGACAAAAAGATTGATGAACTGCTAAACCAGACCAGAAACCTACTATAGACCCTCTCGCTAGCAAAGGGAGAGCACAATGTAGACTTGGTGCAACCAATGAACCAAATACACCTAGAACAACCCTTAACCATGTTCTAGGGAGGGACTTTGCTCCCTCAAACATGGATTACTCTCTTCCCTCCCCCTCTGCACCGTCTATCTTTGAAGATGTCCAAGCCATCCAAGGTTACTCCAAACATGACCCCTTCTCTAACACCTACAATGCTGGATGGCGTAATCACCCAAATTTTGCTTGGACAAACAAAAAATCGAACTAATTCCAAAACTAGCCCATGCCAAAGCCTCCCTCCTATCAGCAAGGTCCACCGGTTAGACCACCCTATAATCAGAATAGGATGGCCCCTCACCCACGGAACCAAATGGACATACTGATAAAAATGATGGCTGATATGAATTAGAAATATCAGGTGGAAATGGCATTAGTGAAGGGATAGTTGAACCAACTGTTGGATTGCAAACAATAGGGATCCCTTCCTTCTCAACCCCAACCGAACCCAAGAAAGGGGATCAATAGAGGCTCCAATTCTTAAGGGTTCCAAGTTAATCCTGGGCATGCACACATGGTCCAGCAAGCCCCACAAACGGCCCTTGGGTTTGGTGCTTCTTCTTCCACCTCTTCTCAAGGATCTACCCCTCGTCACAACACCTCAGCCAACATTGTTACCTTGAGAAGTGGCACTAAAACCTAGGACCCCAAATGGCCAACCCCTCCCATGACCTCACTTCTTAGGACACCAGATTCTAAGGATGAGTGAAGGGAACCCAAGGACCTGGAGACTGACTTGATTCAAACCCAAACACTATACCCTGAGGCCTTGGAGAAAAGGAAGAAGAAGATAGTTGTAGTTGAAAATGAGGAGCTGTTGGAGATTTTCAAACAAGCACAGATTAATATTCTGCTCCTTGAAGTAATTAAGCATATCCTGGCTTACGCTGAGTTCTTGAAGGATGTCTGTACACCGAAGCGTAAGTCAAAAACCCAAGCACCTAGGAAGGTAGTGCTCTCAGAACAGCTAGTTCAGTGATATTGAGCAGCCTACCTCCCAAAGAAACTATCCTACGAGTGCCCTTGATTTCTTATAATATTGGGGACATGATAATTGATAAAGCAGTCTTCGACTTAGGTGCTTTGATCAACCTCATCCTGACTACCTTTTATCACCAGTTTGGATCTGGAGAATTGAAACCCAAACCTGTGACTATCCAATTGGCTGATAGATCTGTGAAAACCCCAAAAAGGGTAGTCGAGGACGTGATTGTTCAGGTCAAGGACTTCTACTTCCCAGTTGGCTTTTTGGTCCACGACATGGAAGTCCCCGAATAGTTGCAAAACACACCTATCATCCTGAGTAGACCTTTCTTACCTATGGCTAATGCGAACATTGATTGTGACACAAGATGCATGGAAATCGCCCTTAGAGACAAGAAGATGCAGTTGGATATGTTTAAGGCGGCTAAGTCATTTGATTGTGGCTATGTTGAGGAGCACGATCCCGTGGAACCTCTAGTTGAAGAATGCCTTACTCTTAGCTCTTCAACAGACCATTTAGCTCTACCAGTTGATGACTACCCTAAACGACCCCAACCTATGGAGGTTGACCTATGTAGAGTTGATTACCTTCAGCAACCTTCATTCGAGGAGATTGATGTTGATCAACTCCCGTTTTTCCCCTACCCATCAAATGTTGTCCCACCTACACCTGAACTAAAGCCTTTGCCCGATAATCTCAAGTATGTCTTCTTAAGACCTAACCAGATCTTCCCTATGATTATCAATGCCCACTTAACTAAGGATCCAGAACTTAGGTTGACTGCAACCCTCTCTAAACTTCGGGCAACCATTGGATGGACAATTTTTGACCTAAAGGGAATTAACCCTACCTATTGTACTCACAAAATCTTTTTGGAAGATGGGGCTCGACCTTCTTGCCAGATGCAAAGGTGATTGAACCAGAATATGCAGGAGGTCATTAAAAAGGAAATAATCAAGTGGCTTAATGTAGATATCATTTACTCGATTTCCGATAGCCCATGGGTGAGCCCTACTCAAGTGGTAGCTAAGAAAGCCAAGCTCACAGTGGTCACCAATGCCATGGCGAATCCATCACCAACTGCACTGCTACTGCATGGCGGGTGTGCATCGACTACAGGAAGCTTAATGAGGCCACCAAGAAAGATCATTTCCCTCTACCATTCATTGACCAGATTCTCGAGTGATTAGCAGGGCAGAAATATTTTTGCTTCCTGGATGGATACTCAAGATATAACCAAGTTGCTATTGCACCACAAGATCCAGAGAAGACCACATTCACTTGCCCGTATGGCACGTTCGCATTCCTTCATATGTCGTTTGGGTTATGCAATGCACTCGCGACCTTTCAGCATTAGATGCTAGCCATCTTTTCAGAGATGGTGGGTGAATACTTGGAGGTCTTTATGGATGATTTCTCCATGTTCGGGAACTCATTTGACCATTGTCCTAGCAACTTGGAAAAGATCCTGAAGCGATGTATCGAGGTCAACCTAGTTTTAATCTGGGAAGAGCCATTTCGTGCTTTAGGAAGGGATTATCCTCGGTCACATCGTCTCGCATAGGGCAGGATCCAGCTGGGGTTGATTTAATTTCTAAACTTCCGCCCCCTATCTCGGTCAAGCAAATCTGATCTTTCCTAGGACATGTTGGCTTCTATAGAAGGTTCATTAAGGACTTTTCCAAACTTTCTAAGCCCTTCACTGACCATCTAGCCAATGACGCCCTTTTCCACATGACACCTAATTGCTACAAGGTTTAAAATACTCTTAGGGAAATGGTCTCCACTGCACCTATTTTGCAACCCCTAGACCAGTCCTAAGACTTTGAGATTATGTGCGTTATATCAGATTTTCCCATTGGTGTAATCCTACGACAAAGAAGAGAGAAGAAGCCCGTGGTGAAGTACTACATGAGAAAAACGTTGGATGAGGCTCAACGGAATTACACCATCACTGAAAAGGAACTGCTCGCCATAGTCTTTGGATTAGAAAAGTTCTGGTCATACCTTCTGGGATCCCACGTAATGGTTTACATTGACCACTCGGCTATCCAGCATTTGTTGGCGAAAAAGGATGCTAAACCCAGGCTCATCCGATGAATCGTACTCTTGCAGGAATTTGACTTGGAAATACACGACAAAGCTGGGACCAAGAACATCGTAGCTGATTGCACAGCAATGATAGTTCTTAATTGACCAAAATTAGGCTGGGACTTAGCAAAAGTTAGGGTAATTCATGCATGCGTAAGCATTACTAGCACCATTACTGCTTTCCTTTAGCTATGCAAAAAATAATGCAATAATGTACTAATTATGTGCATTATGTCAATTGCAGGTAATAAGCTGATCAGAAGCTAGATTTGAAGTTGGATCTACTGCTGGATCAGAAACATAAAGAATAACCGGTGTTGCAGTAGAGCTGAAGCGGAAGACCTAGATTAGATACAATATATAATAATGTAAGGGAGTTAAGGTATGTTATTCCATTAAATAGTAATAAAGTAATAAATTGTGAAGAACTTAGGTCCATTCTAGCCCTAGGATAGCCTAGAAGCTTCCACAAGCCTTAGCCACCCTTAAGTTAGGTCACTTCACCCTAGGGAACCTTAAAACCCTAATTCCAACCTCTATTTGAATGGCCAGATGAGTTATATGTTGTCCAGAACCCCTAGCCAACTCCCACACACTCTTAACCCACTTCTGCAGTATTACTGGACGTCAAGACACTTGGTCAGACATCCAATTTCTGCAGAATACCCAAGACAGAACCTAGAATCTCTCCTGACTCTAATTGGACATCCAAACAGCAAGTCTACACTTCTAATTTTTTACAATAAAACATCTGACACTATTATCAGATGTCTGGAACTGCTCTTTAGTTCCTGTTTTTGAATTCAAGCTTGGATCATGAATTCTTAGGTCCCTAAACCCAATTCTGACCCCAGAGGAACCTAAATTAAGTTACCCTAACCTAGTACATCACCTCTAGACCTCCCTAAGAACCTAATCAGGCCCTCAAAGCCTAATTGACTTGGATCTTAGTCAATTTCATCAGCCTCTTCAATTGGACTCATTCAGTCCAATTGAACCCTGATCTCAACATACACTATCCAATTAGACTCAGTGAGAGTCCAATTGACGTAGACCTGACATAATTGAGTTGTTTTATGCTCAATTAAG
This sequence comes from Thalassia testudinum, assembly GCA_037157565.1. NCBI lineage: Eukaryota > Viridiplantae > Streptophyta > Magnoliopsida > Alismatales > Hydrocharitaceae > Thalassia > Thalassia testudinum. The sequence continues at coordinate 216,691,467 of JAZHRO010000031.1, read as the reverse complement.
TTTTTACACACCCAACTAAACATGTATTAAGTTTAATTGCACTTTACCTTAGTGAATTAGGGTTGTTACAACCCAAATTTGAGACCTACCTTGACCTAAACCCACTAGAACCTAACCTAATCAACCTAGCCACCTAAGTTTTGACACACAAACACCCACACACACCATGCACACAAAATTACCTGGCTGAGAGTTCTCTAGAACTCTCTACCATGTGTTGCTACCTTGGTTGCTAAAATTAGCAACCAAGAGCCATTCAATTTTTAGATCCACATTTGGTGGATCTAAAAACCACCAACCATCCTCTCTCTCACTCTCTTATGGGCTCCCACCATAGGCCTCTCTAGAGAATTCCATAATTCTCTAGAGAGCTTCCCTTAGGTTTATAAAAAGACCTAATGGGAGGCTATTTGGTCCATCTTGGTCTTTTAGCATAGCTCCACCTTTCATAAGCCATCACCACCTTGTCCTCCATGTTCACAAGCTCCACCATGATGCCACTACCTCCATGCCAACCCTAGACTATAATCAACTTCTCCAACCTCTCTCCAAGGGCCGGCCTAAGCACCATTGGCCGCCCCTCTTTCTCTTTTCACCCATTCAAAGGCCATTGGAGCCCACCTTTGAATGGCTGTAGTTCTGCTTTACTAGATTATAGTTCTTCATAGATTTAATGATTTATTTACTACTAAGTAGTGTAGCTCCATATTCTCCCCCACTGATGCATGCATAATCCCCCCATAGATTCAAGTATGTAGACATTTTCTACTAGCTAGATTTAAATTTCCCTATGCAAGCATTCCACTACCTGTGCTGTAACCAGCATCATGGCTCAATGAAAATGTTTATATATATTTATATGTTGAAAATCACCATTTTCTTGATTATCATCTTCTGTTGTGATTAAAGTTGCATGCTTTCAATTTCTGATGTTTTGGCAATAGCATGTTGTGTATCAATACGTATTTAGTATAAATCGACATGCGATTTTGAACGAGTAGGGTAAGCGAGATTGAATTTGAATTTGCATTTCCAAAATGCCTCCCAAAGACAAATGACCAGGACTCCAAGTCTCGTTATCTTTATAATTTATTTTTGACGAGCATTTTTGCGCACTATACTATGACGAGATCTCCGTTTTCAAAACACATGCCAGAATCGCCCTCTGTCAAATGGCACCGTTGTCAAGGAGGCAACACACAAGTTTAGATTTGGATTTGCTTAACTTCTATTTGATTTGATTTTAGGGTGCCAAGATGATGATCCACGTAAGCATCTACCCATGGTGAAGACCACTGGTCTTTTCTTCATCATCAATTTTGTTGCTTTCTTAGGTTAGAAAAAAAATTGATATATATAAAAAATTGAAATTCATATTTTTGGTTTTGAATTTTCAAAAAAAGAAAAATTGCTTTCTTTGGTGTGTGTTTTAACTTCGAGACTATTTAAACACACCAAAGTCAGATTTGGAAATCCAGAAACAAAATATTGACAATTTCCAAAAATTTATTGCTATCAAATTAGGAGTCGAAAAATCTTGGGATTTGGTCATAGATTAGTTTTCAAACCTTTTATTTGAGAAAATTCGCATTGTACGAATTTTACAAATTTGTATAGTGGAAGGTCAGAATAGTATGTACTCTGATTTTATATAACTTTGAACGTTAATTATGACCTCTACATAAATCAGATCTCTTTGAAATTTGTGGGGTTGAAAAGACACTGAAAGCTAGTTTTTTCTTTAAATTTTCAAGAATTTTTGGATTTTCTTTGATACTGTTTCATATTGAATTACTTGAAGGGGGTCTATCTGCCTATTTTACCTCCTTACACTATAAAATTCTTGAAAAATTGCACAAAATAGTAAAAATCTTAAAAAATATATTCCTAAAATATTTGTTGAGAAAGAAAGATCTCTACCAAATTTCATTTTATTTTTCTTCAGTTGCTGATTTAAGGAGTGATTTCAAGTCATACTAAGGTTTGACAGCAGATTTTAGAAGAAGCATAAACCCTAGGTAATTAACATTAGGGCTTTAATTTAGAGACCCAAAATAAACCTGTTTAATCGTGATTTAGGGTGTGATTGCATGAGAAGGGATTTACTATGATTGGTTGTCCACCCCCTCACCCACTTGAATTGAAATTGATCTACATTTCAACTTAGGCAACCAATTAGGTCTATTTCACTTAGTATTGGTGCATTAGAACCATTGTTTTCCATTATTGGGTCGCACTACTTCTACCTTATTGGACTTAAAAGCATCATATAGACCTATCTGATATTAGGGATTCCACACTAGGATAGAGCACATTTGCATGCCATACTTAAAGGAGATTCATATAACAATTGGGACTTGCAAAACCTATTGCATGCTTCACTACAACCCTGTTTGAATTGACCTAAGCAAGGAAACCCTAAAAGAAAAAAATTAATACAAGCACTTGAACCATAAAATCCACTGCACCAACTAAAGGTTGTATTGAAAATCACTTGACTATGCACTTCACACTCTAAATCCAAATTTAAGGGCAACACCCCCAATCGCCCAATCACATTCCAAGAGCACTCTAAGCCCAAGCCTAAAACTAAGTTGACGTGCCCTAGGCAGGACTAAATTACTTGGTAACTAAAATTTAATTGGGTAAAAATCAAGGCCTTCTCTATTTGGACCAACTGGTGACAAGAGAAGTCGACGCGGTAACCATGTTAACCTTTAATGGTGTCTCACCGTGCGGGGTGTCCTATGGGGTCCCACCATTCTGGCCAGCCAAGTAATTCAAGGATTGGTTTACCCAGTTCCATCTCAGGATACCAAGCTTAGATCCAATTACGATATACAATTTAGGCTAGCTTGCTTGCTTGATTTGGGGCTCTCTCATCTTTCTTCCTAGGCCTTTGCCTTAGTTCCACCAGCCCCTTGTAGCTGGTTGTGTCTTCCTAGGGAAGACTATCACTTATCACTTTCCGTGCCGTTTCTGAAATATCCATGAACCCATATCATTCTTTCGACCCTCAAGGTCCTCCATCTCCAAACCCAACCATTATTTCGACTCCTAGTTGGGAGACTCATCCTTACCAGTTGGGATATGATCATCCTTATCCCCCAGCTTATTTAGAACCTAAACCTCATGGATCCGACCCTTATCTAGATAAAAACCAATTGAAAGCCATAGTTGCTGAATTCTGGGAATATAACAAGGACTATACAGATCAATGTGCCAAGCACTTGGAGCAAATTAGACAATCCCAGGCACAATCTCAATCTTACCACTCCTCCCAAGAATAAGATACTTGGAACAACCAGCCTAATGGGTCTACTAACCCATATTTTGGATCCACTAGCTACTTTACTAATTCTTGCTACCATGGAGAGGTATCCTGGACTCAGCCAACCTGAAAGGCACCTTTGGACCTAACTCATGATTTGGGTAGATCATTTGAGGAATGCACCATTTCCGATACACCTGTACCTGATGATATATCACTAAGGAATTGGAATAATGAATCACAGGTAGAGGACCACATAACAGGTTCTCAATCAACTCCCTCTATAGTCAGCCCCACTTAGGGTGATACACCTATTGATTCATATCCAAATTTGTATAACCCTAAGTGGAGAAACAATCCTGATCTTTCATGGCCACCACAAAGACCGACTCAAACTGAACATCAATCTAGGACATCCCAATACGCCACTCAAACCACCTTAGGGTAATCGTCTAGTCCAACCCAACCCGCAACCACCCTTGAAGATATCATGAACATTTTGTTGGACTTTGACAAGAAAAATGAAGAAAGGCTGACTAAGTTGGAAAATCAAGTGAAATCTCAAGCGGATAAAATCAAGAAACTTCAAGAATCACTTTATCCCTGGATCCACACTCCGTTTCACTCCTATTCTCCACCAATTCTTCTGACCCCTCCAATCTATCATACATGCCATTGTGTGGGGACCAAATCTTTATCCTCTAAAAGGAAGAGAAAATCTAAGAGCCCACCCAAACGATCTGATTAGGGCTGAACCAAAAGTCATAAGACCAAACCCACATCCAGCTCTGACTCAGACTCTAGGGACAACAAGAAGAAAAAGGCTTCTGAAGTTGATTTGACCTATTTACCCTTTCCTCAGGCCTTAAAGAAAGAGTCACAAAAGAAGAAAAAGACTTGCACACCTAAAGAGGTGGCTTTATCAACTAACATAAGTGAATTTGTTTCTAGCACTTTACCACCCAAAAAGACCGACCCTGGAAAACCTTCCATATCTTGTGCCATCAAGGGATTCACCATCAATAGAGCCCTTGTAGATCTAGGGTCTTCCATTAGCTTGATTCCTACTGCTCTTTCTGACTGCACCAGACTTGGAGATCTGCACCACATACCTATCACCATTAGAATGGCAAATGGCTCCAGCAAAACACTTAAGGGGGTAGTTCAAGATGTGATTATTAAAGTGAAAGGTATTAGCTTTCCAGTTGATTTTATTGTTTTGGACATGGATATACCAGAGAAGCTAAGTAATTCACCCATCATGCTGGGTCGACTTTTCTTGGCTACAGCCAATGCATGGATTGACTGTTACTCAGGATGTATGGAGATGAGTAGCGGCAATGAGAAGATTCACTTTGATATTTATGAAACCACTAAGAAAACAAAGTTAGGGTATTTTTTGGATGACACGAAAAGTGATTCGGAGGGTAATTCGGAAGAAACCACGGCAATTGACACCAGGGTTGAACCACATGACCCGAATCAACAATCCACTAGATCACATAAGTCACTAATGAGTCCATTTTAATGGAATATTGTTACACCTAAGTTAACTTTATTCTTACATTTTATGTTTGTTAATAACCACACTAGGTCATAAAATGATTGCATGCATCATTACTTAAGTGTACATCTACTCTATTGCATTCTATAACTTATTATGTAATTATTTTATGTTTCATTATTGCAGGAATAATTTTGCAAGAGACTAGGGGGGTGAAAAGAATTTCCCCCTCCCCTAACATCCGCTGGCCTCAACAAATTCAATTCCTGTCAGCCAATTTTAGTAAGGGATTTGAAAATCCCATGACCAGCACCGGGGAGGAAAAGCGGATAGGGGGGTGGAGATAAAAGAGAAGATCGGGTCATCTTCCTTTCTCCTTGCGGGGATTAGGTCCCTTATCATCTCCACCTTCCCCACTGTGGAGAGGGCATACACTGTGGAATTGGCATGCACCGTGAACTATGCGCATCTACCTCCCACATTCGTCATCTCGATGGTTGCACGGTGACAGCGGCAAACCACCTCATCGTGCGCTACGCCCTGTGCACAAGCCAGCTGCTGCCTTCACCAAACGTGCCCCCTCACTGTGCGCAACACACCACGCACTGCCTCTCACCACTCTCGCTGCGTGCAAAGAACCCAACACTGCCAGTCGCTGCCTTCTACAGCGAATAGCGCCCTCACGCATACATCCTCTCACTGCAGCTGTAGCCTTGCAGGCGCACTCCATCATCCCTCACTGCGCCCGTAGTAGTGTGACCACATGCGCGCACAGTGCTGGCAGGCACCTGCCTATCGTGCAAGAACACCAGCAGCCACACGCGTGGTCGCCCCCACTTCATCTTCATCTCCTTTCTTCCACTGCTACAACAAAGAGAAGAACCCATCAGCAACCAGCCTGCCCCATGCCATGCGGCCCCCTTTGGACTCCGTTCTCGACCCTAAGCACTGCACGCAGTGCCCCTGCATGCACAGCCACATGCAGCCCACGCACGTAGCCACACGAGGCCTGCGCATGCAGCCACAGTGGTGCACATGGACTTCATAGGTGTCGGTCTTCCTCCTCTGTCTGGCCACATCCAGCCACCGTGTCACCACCATCGCGAAGCACTTGTCGAGACATGCCTTCTTGCAGAGCAACTCCTACAAAGCCTCCTCATGCGTGCAAAGAAGAGAGAGGAAGTTTCCTCACTTTTTGCTCACATAAAAAATTACCATCCATGACATTGCGGGGGAACACTATTCATTTATTTAAAGCATTAAATTATTAAGGTGAATTTGCATAGCCATCCTTCTACTTCATCAAATTACTTGCAGATGAATATCTCGCATGAATGATTCAATGCATGTCATGGTGAACAAGCTATATTCTAGAAATTCGTATTTACCGTGTTTACCAGTATCAAGATCATTATTTTACATGACATTATATAGTGGTGATTTTGCATATGCACACCTGTATTCTTGATTAATTATTTGAAGTAAGAAATCATGCTGAAAACACATGCACCAGTTAGTATGCATAAACATTGAGATTCCTAAATAAACGAAGCACAACACACTAGTTTAAATAAGCTAATTCCTCCTTGTGGAGACGACCTAACTTTTCGTGGTTAGTTTTGAGAATTAAAATGTTTTAGAAAGTGATTTTCTACCATGAGATTACATACAATGACACATCATTTTATGTTAAAGTTTTCAATGAAAACGACGATGGCTCTTTCAAATGGCGCCGTTGCCGGGGAGGAAACATAGCTATTAATTTTTTCAGGAATTTTATGTTATTTTTATGCTATTTTGAGCTTTTCTGAATTACTAACTGTAGATATTCTTCTGTGCAAAAACATGCAACAAATGCAACGGGTGCGCATGGCGGAGATGATCTTTCTGGTGGACCTTGACGCCACCTGGAGGCCAGCAACGGATGCTTGTGAGCCTTGATCCCACGCATGTAGGCTTATGGAGGAGCCTTTTTCTGATTTAGTCATTAGATCTTAGTTTAGATTTAGTTTAGATAGACATTAGAACTTAATATCTCTCTTTTGGACCCATGTCGGGTATTTTTTGGAACGTGTTCCCAGTGTTTCTTTATTTCTTATCACTCTTGTATGCGGGAGTGTATTTTCTAGAGCATGTTCCCATTTATTTAGATTATAGGATTATTCGAATTGTTTGAACTACATGTTGGTTAGTTAGGTAGATTAGGTTTGCTTATTTATTATTATTACAAAAAAAAATTCAAACTGCCTGCAAGAAGCTGCATATCTATAGGATGACCATTTAGGATTGAATGAGCAACATCTAGCTTTTCTTTTTCCATTGAAAACATCCTGCATTGAAGAAAGCTAGAGTAAGGTACGTCTTTTTCTTGAGCATCAATTACCTGTCATGCATCTGCATTGAACCTAAATATAAGACCACTAAAGTGCTTGAATCGAATTATTTCAGTGGTAACTTTAAAAATTGGGACTACTCAGAGGTTGGACCTTAAAATCTGTGACTTAAAATTGTGTGCGAAAGGATCTTGTTTGTGAGATTTCAAAACTCAAAACATGAACGTATGATTGCACACCTGAGACACTATGCACCTCACACATAAGGTCACTAGAAAAAATTCTACCTCTCCTCTTTGCACCACAAGGGAAGTTAGTCAGAAATCAACAAGCCTATCCACCAAGTTACTTCGGTTCCTCGTGCATGGGCTCGATTCGAGACTTCCATCCTTTGTGAGTAGGTTATAGGCACCAACGAAGGTTGGCCTAGGAAATGTAATTCTTGCAAAACTTGTTTGGCCACCAACTGAACATTTAATTCTAAGATCTTCAATCTACTAAAAACATATCCCACTGGATTTGCATTTATTTTGACAGTGATAGAACTCTCTAGGAAGTTTCTACTTGGGTTCTGAATTCTTTTAAATCCTAAGAGAGTTTAACTTGTTTAATTGAAAGAAATGGAGTATCCTTGCTCCTATCATTTTAACCAGGATCCCATGCCCCGATTATACCCATCCTTTGATGGGTACATTGACAATTCATGGGATCATTCATATTCTTATCCTAGGAGTACTGGCCTGATAACTCCCACTTTTGAGTAGAGCCTAGGAGCAGGATTTTCCAACCCTGGAAACCCTACTTCTATGCAAACACCCAACCCTCCCACCCATCATGATTTTCCATATCGTGGTTGGATCGATACCCCTAGGCAACCAAAGCCTGAAATTGGCTATCCTCCCAAACATGATAGTAGTAGCCTCTCCTCTTTTATGATAGGAATGCAAAAACAATAAAAGGAAATGATGGAATCTATGGGAGAGATGTTGAGGAATAGTCAACAAATGAACAATGAAATTAGATATCTTAGCTATGCTCTTCCCAGTAATTCTGATCCCTACTCATACGACTGTGATCATGAAAATAATTCCGAGGAAACCAATGACAATAGGGATCCCATTTTACATAGCTATCATTTAGACTCTCCCAATGAGACATGGCCACTAGAGGAGAACGATCCTAGTGATTATCCACCCGAGCTATATTGGAGTCAAAAGAAAGGCAAGATGGTACCTCTTGAGAACCTTGACCCCAATGATAGTATTTTTCTTACCCCTACTAAATCGGGTCAAGGTCGTATTGTTCATATCACTTCCCCTATTAATTATCTGGTGGAATCCCATTCTAGCCTTAGTGAGCCTGATCCTTACCCTCCACTTAGGGAATCAACACCTACCATTCAGAATTCTAAGGATTTAAATGCACCCAATGAAGGTGACCCTAATGGAATGGAGGATGAATTAGATCAAGTTTGGTCTCAGGGATAAAAAGAGTCTATTTCAGAAGACGAGGATGACCCAATGGGGAACCTGGATTGAAAACTTGGAGTGAATCAGAAGGGGATTATGTGTTATTTGGCGACTTGCCCCCTGAGGATATAAATAATCTGGTGAAATCTAGATTCCTCCCTTCTTTCGATTTTAATAGTCATCCTCAGCAAAAGTAGGAGTTGATATTGGAGGAAGGCAAACACAATAGTGAGAAGCCTAGGGGAGACAATCAGGGACAGTATACATCAATTGAGGATTTATATCCCAAAAAGAACAATGAATTCAGTGATATAGGCTTACTCCATAACATTAAAGATGATAATCCTCCTAAAGATATTAAGGATAATGAAGTAGAACACAAAGTCCTCGGAAAGGATGTAATTGACAAGAAAGAACCTAGGGATGGATTTGCTGATAATTATGATCTCGCTACTTCCCAAGAAACCCAACTGTCGTATAAGCATGTTGATCATGAGTCTACTAATGAGCTATTGAATTCTATTCATGACTCATCTATTGTATAGGAGCAATTGGAGATTCATTAAATAATGAAGCTTGTTAAGGACGTGAATACGAATTCTTATTGGGAATGGAACCTAAATAGCCTAAGCCCTCTTTGGACTTAATAATTACCACCCAATCACTCAAGCAACCAGAAGATTCCTTCCCTAATCCTCGGCTCAGGTCTCTGCTCATTTACATTCTTTCTAGAGAACATATCAAGCCAGTACATCCTCGGCTAGAGTGGTGAGTTTGGATTGATGCTTGTACGTTTAGTCTCACCATTCAAGGGAGTGAAATAATAATGTTTATATCTTTTAAAACCCATCCTGCTTTGGAGGATCGTTGTTATCCTCCACTTATTCCATTTTGGGAGGTCCCTTTTCAAAGTCCTTTTGTTATTCCAAGACCTCCCTAGGTAGCCAAGGAGGTTTTTTGCTTTCATACATTCTGGCGAGAATTTGGGATTATGTTGCATCATTAGCTCACCAACATCTGTGGCTACATGTTTTCTAGGCCCACGCTGTTACGCATATTTTTAAGGCCTAGCTTTTTCTGTCTAGAACCAGACTTACAGGTTCCTTATAAGTCTAGCTGCTGACAGAAAATGTAGCGTCTATTGGGAGGCAACCCAGCATTCTAAATAACACCCTCATCTGTTGACTTCCTTCCTTTCTCCCCCTGTTTTAATTTTACAATGAGGACATTGTGGAATTTAGACATGGGGGGGTGCATTTTGCATTTTAGGAAGTACTCTTGCATTTAGGATAGCATATAAAAAAAAAAAATTCTTTAGCTGAATTGGTTAGTCCCTAGCAAAATATCATTGTCATGGAGGTGTCACTAAAGATTTTTCTTCTTAAATTATTTCTTAAGTTTAGAATCCAATACATTTTCTTCACTTGCATGTAGACTAGGTAATGGATCTTTGAAGAAAACCAATAAGCATTTTTAGTCTACGGAACCCTTGGATAGTTCATAGGGAGTCAGGCATACTATCTTCTAGTAAATCCACGTCATATTTGTGAGAAGAAAGTGGAGAGATTATTGGTGTGCAAAGTCTAGTGCAAGGACTCTTAAGTTTTGGACAATTAGATGATGATACTTTAGAGTTAGGCATAGTTTTTGCTCTCTATTCCTGTGTGCATACATTGTGTGAATTCCTGAGAGTCACCAAATAAGGCAGATACATAGAGATTGAGTCTTAATAAAGCTATGATTATGGTGGATGGTTACAACCATCCTTCATGGAGTCCTCGGCTGAAGGAGGGTAATAATGTCAAAGGTCAGAAAGATGCCTGTCCTATCTATTCCATCTCGGTGCCGAGAATAGCCACTTCCACCTAAAGAGCACACAATATCCTCTTGACCATCATCATCACTAATAATGACTCATAAATAAAAGTCTATGTCGCGTTATGTTGATTTATAAAGAAAGAAAAAGAAAAGAAGAAGAAGAAACAATTATATTAAAAAAAAAAAAGAAAAGAAAAAGAAAAGAGTCCAAGTTTATAATTTTATCTTTATAGCATTGTTTCTGAGGGAACAAAAACACCTATCACGATCCGACAAATATGACCCATACCTACCTTTCCGTATTTTAGATCACCCGAATACTGGCTGAGGACTCTAACTTAGTTGTAGAGTTATTGGGACTTTAGTTGAATTGTGAATGCCATGTGAGGCCACCAAATAGTGAGTACACTTACTAAATCTAGCGAGATTTGTGATCTCAGAAAGAAAAGAAAGAAAAGAGTGAGCTCCAAGGACCATCAAGAGAGAACAGTTGTTTAGCCTCTCTACAAGTTAACTTGTTTAATAGTCTAGAGATCTAGAGTCTGTAGTACTAGATTACATGTAGCACCAGATGAGTGTGTGCCACCAAATATAAATCGATTTAACTCGATATCCCATGCCTAAGCCAAAAGTTGGGGTCAAATTACAGATTATCTTCTACTTTATCCCTGAGGGAAGTAGTTGCCCATCCCGACAGAAATATTTACCAAGGGTGAAATACGAACTCCCAATGCGAATTGGCTTTTCACTTGGATATGTTGTCAAGGCTATTATCACTTAAAAGTTATCTGAATCTCTAAATTTTTAAGATAAGAAAAGAAGAAATCTTCTGATTACATCTATTATTTTTCATTTTTGCTAGGGACTAGCAAATCTTAGGCATGGGGGTATTTGATGAGTCCATTTTAATGGACTATTGTTACTCCTAAGTTAACTCCATTCTTACATTTTATGTTTATTAATAACCATTAGGTCATAAAATGATTGCATGCATCATTACTTAAGTTTACATCTATTCTATTGCATTAGATAACTTATTATGTAATTATTTTATGTTTCACTATTGTAGGAATAATTTCGCAAGAGACTAGGGGGTGAAAAGAATTTCCCCCTCCCCCAACAGCTGCCGACCTAAACAAATTCAATAGTCGCCAGCCAATTTTAGTAAGGGATTTGAAAATCCCATGACTTGCACTAGGGAGGAAGAGCAGATGGGGGGAGGTGATAAAAGAGAAGATTAGGCTGCATTCCTTCCCCCCAGCGGGGATTCCCTCCCTCATTATCTCCACTTTCCCCATCGTGGAGAGGGCATACACCGTGAACTATGCGCATCTGCCTCCCACCTTCATCATCTTGATGGTTGCACGATGACAGCGTGCGGCCACCATCGCAGACCACCTCACCGTGTGCTACGCCTTATGCACAAGCCAGCCACTGCCTTCACCAAGCACGCACCCTCAACAACATAGCACACCACGCATCGCATCTCACAACCCTCACCGCACGAAAAGAACCCAACACCACCAGCCGTTGCCTTCTGTAGCGTGCAGTGCCCCCGCACGCGCATCCTCTCAACACACGCAAACAAACCAACACCTGCTGGGTTCTACAACGTGCAGTGCCCTCACGTGCACGTCCTCTAATCGTAGCTGCTGCCCTACAAGCATGCTCCATCATCCCTCACCACGCTTGTGGCAGCATGCCCACACACGTGCACAACGTTAACAGGCAACTGCCTCTCAAGCAAGACCACCAGCTGCTGCATCAGTGGCCACCTCCACTTCGTCTTCTTCATCTCCTTCTTTCTTCCACTGCTGCAACAAAGAGAAGAACCCATCAGTCACCGACCTACCCCACGCCGTACGGCCCCCTCCAGTCTCCATTGTCGATGCCAAGCACCACGCGCAGCGCCCCCGTGCACACAGCCACGCACGGCCCTTGTACACAGCCATGCAAGTCCTACGCACGTAGCCACAGCGTTGCACATGGACTTCATAGTTGTTGGTCCTCCTCCTCCATCCAGCCGCTGCCAGCCACCTCCGGCCGCCGTGTCACCACCATCGCGAAGCACTCGTCGAGACATCCCTTCTCGCTAAGCAGCTCCTCCTACGAAGCCTCCTCATGCATGCAAAGAAGAGAGAGGATGTTTCCTCTGTTTTTGCACACATTAAAAATTACCATCCATGCCATTGTGGAGGAACACTATTCATTTATTTAAAGCATTAAATTATTGAGGTGAATTTGCAAAGCCATCCTTCTACTTCATCAAAATTGCTTGCAGATGAACATCTCTCATGATTGATTCAATGCCTGTCATGGTGAACAAGATATATTCTAGAAATTGGTATTTATTGTGTTTACTAGTATCAAGATAATTATTTTACATTATATTATGTAGTGGTGATTTTGCATATGCACACCTATATTCTTGATTATTTAGTTGAAGTAAGAAATCTTGTTGAAAACACGTGCACCAATTAGTTTGCATACACATTGAGATTCCCGAATAAACGAAGCACAATGCACTAGTTTAAATAGGCTAATACCTCCCTGTGGAGACGACTTAACTTTTAGTGGTTAGTTTTGAGAATTAAAATGTTTTGAAAAGTGCTTTCTACCATGCGAGTGCATACAACGACACATCATTTTATGTTAAAGTTTTCAACAAAAATGAAGATCGCTCTATCAACCACCATCAATAGAAGATCAAATCTTTGATAGCATGGTTGACTATCTTGACCGACCTAGCCTAATTCAAACCCTTACCCTTTGTAATGAATCCCAGATTACCCAGTTGATCAAAATGGTTCATGAAATAAAAGAAGCTAGGGTTAAATAATATGATGACATAAAAAAAGAGCTTTATAGAATTTGGGACGAGCAACAAAAATCAGAAATGTTTGAATTTGGGTCAGGTGTGTCACAACCGATTTGTGATTCGGTGGTGGTCATGCAGGATTTTGCTGATCAAACACCCGAGGTGGATGATATTGATAACCCTATTGAAGTTGAGAATGGGGATTTATTCAAGAATCTTGATCTTGATTTAGGGCCTGAGTACCAATCATTTCGTTTTGAGGAACAAACTATTAAGGGACCTGAATACGATTTTGTTGCATTTGAGAATACCCATGGAGACATTGATGAATTAATTCAAATGATCACATAGACGGAGCAACAAAATAAAAAAGATTACAACAATTCCTCAATCAATGATTTATCCCATTCCACTTTCACGAAAGGACTCACTACTGAACCTAATGACCAATTTCATCTAAGTGAGAAGGAAATATTCCCTTATGAAAAGGATATTCAAGAGAATGAAAGATTGTTGAGCATAACATATGATGAGTTATCAGAGGAAGCTAAAAATTTTCGGGAATCATGTGATAATTGGGAATTAGAATTGAAAATTTTTGAAGAGATAAAAGAAGATGATACCCAAACATCCTTGTTAGAGAGAGAGACTGATCACTGGACCTTGATTTCAAGATCTGGCCACACTACTTGGGTCATGCCTTCCATTCATCACCATTATCAAGACCCATATGAGTTCACCCCACACGACTCTACCCATACCCCAACCACCCACATTCTCCATCACCTCTTTGTGATGCCTTCATACTCATTTCTTCTAGGCACCCATATTTATCTGTCCTTCTTTAGTAGCATCTGGCTACAGATAATCCCAAGCCCCATCTACATATTTTTCCGATTATTTGGACTTGGAATTCATGGATAGCTGGTCAGCATTTGCGGCGTGCTATTGCTGAAAGAGATTAAAATTCTTATCATCTTACTCTCCATTCTCAATAGTGTATTGACATATCCTTTTTGAGTGTACGCCAAGCTGGAGGCGTTAATCTAAGCACTTATATATAGCATATTTTATTTTCCATATTTTTTTGGCATATTCAATTTTAGGAATTGGAATACGCGGAACATCAAAATTCAAGAGCTATTCCAGGTGAATTCTACCCATTTACTCCCTGTCTTAATTTATTTTTCATTATATTCATTCATGAGAACAAGCAAGAAAGTAGGCATGGGGGACGGTAGTAATTGTAAATTGAAAATTTTTCTGCCAACACAAAGGAAAATCTTTCATACATCATGCTAATTGCACTTTAGGGTCCTTAAATTAAGAACAACCAACTCCACTTCTAGTGTTTGCATTGCAGCTAAAAATTGTTCGCAACTGCCACTTTCGACTCATCCATTCACCTTTCTGTTCTAAATTTAGGGTCAAGGTGTATATAACCTGAATTAGGGAAATTTTCGAAGTGCAACTTTGAAAGGTTACAGATGGCATTAATAAATATTGCATTCATGAAAAAGACTTTTATCAAGAGAATCTATTAAGGATTTTATCCTCTAGTTGATTCCTGTAATATGGAATCCAGTACAATTTTCACTCACATGTAGATTTTGCAATAGATTCACAGGGAAGACTGCTGAACGTCTTCAGTTTGTTGAGAAGAAGCAGTGCTTCTTTTCCTGAACCATTGGATACTACTTTCGGAGTCAGACAGATTTTCTTCCAAAAATCCACCAAATAATTTGAGATGAGAGTAGAGTGTACTGGTGCTCTACGATTACTGCAAGGAATTTGGAATCTTAGATAATTAGGTAATGGTACTTAGAGATTGGGCATAGTTTTCACTCTTGGATCCTACGTACACATTTTTCATGAAATTTTGAGAGCCACCAAATAACGCAAATACGCAGAGAGCGAGTTTTCATAAAACTAAGGCTAAGGTGAATGGTTATGACCAATTTTTACAGAATCCTTGGCTGAAGGAGGATATTGATGTCAATGTTAGACATACACCGTCCTATCCATCTCTGCCGATGGTGTAAGTAGGCACTTCCACCAAATAAGCCACCTAATGTCTCTTGAGTACCACCAATCCCTAATAATGCCTCCTGGATAAAGTTCATGGATGTGTGCTAGTTGTGTGTATGTTGAAAAAAAAAATTACATAAAAGAAAAGAAAAGAAAATGATGAAAAAAAAGGACAATTGAAAAAGAGAAAAATTAGAAAGAGAGGAAAAATCAAAGAAATAAAAGAGTGAATATTTAGTGTTTATTTCAGTTGCATTGAGGCAATACCACAAAATAAATTTGAGATTGACCAAATTTGGCCTTAACCCACCTTTCTTGTGTTTCTGACTACCCGAATACTACCTAAGGAATTCTAACTTAGTGTTAGGGTTTTGGAACTCAATTAAAGTGTTAATTCCAAGTGAGACCACCAAATACGGATCATACGTAAGAATCTAGTGAGATTGTGAGCTCTAAAAAAAAAAACAGAGAGGGTAAGAGAGAATGAATACAAAGGAACTAGAAAAGAGCATAGTTTTTCTCGTCTTTCACTGAGATGAGTTACTTGATAACCCACGAATCTAGATTCTGAAGTAGTAATCTCTATGTAGCACCAACTGAAAGTGGGCCACGAAATAAACACCTGCATCCCTCAGACATCCTCTACCCAAGCTTAAAACCAGGGAGGAATTCATAGAATATCCTGAATACCTCGAGGGAAGAAGTCCACCTATCCCGCTAGAATTTTTACTCGAGGTCAAGTACAAGCTTTAGAGGTGAATTAGCTTTTCACTCGAATCCGTTGCAAAAGCTACATAGCCACACTTTAACAATTGTTCGGATTTCTAGACCATAAAATGAAAACAAAAAGGAGAAAAATCTCTATGCATACACTTGATAAAATAATCAATCCCTTAGGCACCCTTCCATGAATAATTTAGTTTTGCATTTGCTAGGGACTAGCAAGATTTAGGCATGGGGGTATGATTGCACAGCAATCATAGGTCTTAACTAACCTAAATTAGGCTAGGACTTAGCATAAGCTAGGGTAATTCATGCATGCATAAGCATTATTAGCACCTTTACTACTTTTTTTAGCTATGCATAAAATAATGCTATAATGTACTCATTAGGTGCATTATGTCAATTGCAGGTAATAAGCTGATCAGAAGGTAGATCTAAAGCTAGATCTAAAGTTGCATCTGAAGAACAAAGAATAACTGGTGTTGCAGTAGAGCTGGAGCGAAGGACATAGATTAGATGCAGTAGATAACAGTGTAAGGGAGTTAAGGTATGTTATTCAATTAAGTAGGAATAAAGCAATAAATTGTGAAGAACTTAGGCCCATCCTAGCTTTAAGACAAAGTAGAAGCTTCCCCAAGCCTTAGCGACACTTAGATTAGGTCACCGCACCCTAGGAAACCTTAAAACCCTAATTCCAACCTCTATCTAGATGTCTAGATGAGTTATAGGACATCCAAATCCATTAGCCAACTCTTTCACACCTTAAACCCACTTCTGCAGTGTTATTGGATGTCTAGACACTTGGTTAGACGTCCAATTTCTGCAGAATACCCAAGACAAAACCTAGAATCCCTCTTGACTCTGATTGGATGCCTAGAAAACAAGTCTGGACTTCTGATTTTTCACCATAAGATGTCTGACACTATCATTAGACATCTGGAACTACTCTCTAGTTCCTGTTTATGAAGTCAAGCTTGGATCTTGAATTCCTAGGTCCCTAAACCCAATTCCAACCCCATAGGAACCTAAATTAAGTTACCCTAGCCTTCGTACATCACCTCTAGACCTCCCTAAGGACCTAATTATGTCCTCACTAAACCTAATTGACTTAGACCTTAGTCAATTTCATCAGCCTATTCAATTAGACTCAATGAGTCCAATTGAGCCCTGATCTCAGCACACATTGTCCAACTGGACTTAGTGAGAGTCCGATTGACATAGACCTAACTTAATTTAGTTGTTTTACTCTCAATTAAGTTTTCACACACCCAATTAAACTTGTATTAAGTTTAATTGCAATTTACCTTAGTGAATTAGGGTTTACAACCCTAATTTGAGACCAACCGCGACCTAAACCAAGTAGAACCTAACCTAATCAACCTAGCCACCTAAGTTTCGACCCACACACACCCACACATGCCATCCACATGAAAATACCTATCCTAGAATTCTCTAGAACTCTCTACCATGTGTTGTTGCCTTGGTTGCTAAAATTAGCAACCAAGAGCCTTTCATTTTTTAGATCCACATTTGGTGGACCAAAAATCCACCATCTATCCTCTCGCTCACTCTCTCAGGAGCTCCCACCATAGGGCTCTCTAGAGAATTCCATAATTCTCTAGAGAGCTTCCCTTAGGTCTACAAAAAGACCTAAGGGGTGGCTATTTGATCCATCTTGGTCTTTTAGCATAGCTCCACCTTTCATAAGCCATCACCACCTCCACCTCCATGTTCACGAGCTCCACGATGATGCCACCACCTCCACGCCAAGCTTATACCAGAATCAACTTCTCCAACCTCTCTTCCAGGGCCAACCTAAGCTCCATTGGCTGCCTCTCTTTCTCTTCTAACCCATTCAAAGGCCATCGGAGCCCACCTCTGAATGCCCTTAGTTCTGCTAGACTTGATTATAGTTCTTCAAAGATTTAATGATTTATTTGCTACTTAGTAGTGTAGCTCCATATTCTCCCCTAATGATGCATGCATAATCCCCGCATAGATTCATGTTTGCAGATGTTTTCTGCTAGCTACATTTAAATTTCCCTGTAGAAGCATTCAACTACCTGTGCTAAAGCCACCATCATGCCTCAATG
Organism: Thalassia testudinum; assembly: GCA_037157565.1. NCBI lineage: Eukaryota > Viridiplantae > Streptophyta > Magnoliopsida > Alismatales > Hydrocharitaceae > Thalassia > Thalassia testudinum. The sequence goes on along the minus strand of JAZHRO010000031.1, from coordinate 216,673,410 downwards.
AAAATATTTATGTATATGTATATGTTGAAAATCACCATGTTCTTGATTATCATCTTTTCGTGTGATTAAAGTTGCATGCTTTCAATTTCTGATATTCTGGCAATAGCATGTCATGTATCAATACGCATTTAGTATAAATCGACATGCAGTTTTGAACGAGTAGAGCGAGCGAGATCGAATTTGAATTTGCATTTTCAAAATGCCTCCTAGAGACGAACAACTGGGACTCCAAGTCTCGTTATCTTTATAAATTATTTTTGACGAGTGTTTTTCTGCACTATACTACGATGAGATCTCTATTTTCGAAACACATGTGAGAACCACCTACTATCAGTAGTCGATCACTTGTCAGACTTGACTCGGACCACATCGGATCCTCATTACCTTTGACTGACACCTTCCCTAATGAACAACTTCTAGCCGTGCAAGGAAGAAAGCTACCATGGTAGGCAGACTTAGTCGACTATCTGGTGGTAGGACAAACTCTGCACGACTAGTCTAGATAGCAACGGGACAAGTTCTTGGCTGAAGCGAAGCACTACTTCTGGGATGATCCTATGCTATTTAGACTCTGTGCTAACCAGATCACTAGGAGGTGTATTCCTGAAGAGGAAGTCCAAAGTGTGCTATCCTTTTATCATGACCATGCCTGTGGTGGCCACTCTCTAGGAAGCAAATGGCTGCAAAAGTTTTGCAGTCTGGATTTTACTGGCCATCCATATTCAAGGATGCACATAGTCTCTCCAAGACTTGATCTTGGTGCCAAACATTAGGGACTATGACTAGAAAGGATATGATGCCCCTTAAGTCTATTCTGATTGTCAAAATTTTGGATGTTTGGGGCATCGATTTTTTGGGTCCCTTCCCGCCATCCAACGGCTACAAGTACATATTTCTCTGAGTAGACTATGTCTCAAAGTGGATCGAAGTTGTAGCCACCCAAAGATGCGACTATAAGGCTATCATGGACTTTGTTAGGCAGAACATCTTCTCTCGATTTGGGATGCCGAAGGCCATGATCAGTGATGGTAGGAGCCACTTTATTATGCCCAATTCTGTGCCCTACTTAAAAAATATGGGGTTACTCACTGCATTGCCACCCTGTATCACCCGCAAACAAATGGGAAAATTGAGGTCTCTAATAGACAGATCAAGAATATTCTGCAAAAGACTGTGAGACCTGACCAGAAGGATTGGCCCACACAATTGGATGATGCATTTTGGGCATACAAGACTACATTTAAGACCCCAATGGGCATGTCGCCTTATCGATTGGTCTTTGGGAAAGGTTGCCACCTTCCTGTCAAGTTGGGACACCAAGCATACTGGGTTGTTAAGCAGTGCAATATGGATGGCTAGTTAGCCGGTGCTCAAAGGATTCTCCAACTCTCTGAGCTCGAGGAAATCCGTCGGGACGCCTATGAGAATAGTTGACTTTACAAAGAAAAGATGAAAGACATCCACGACAAACACATTCATAGGAAACCTTCGAGCCCAATCAGCAAGTCTGGCTTTTTGATGCAAGACTTAAACTTTTTCCTGGGAAGCTGAGATCAAAATGGACAAAACCATATTAGGTGGTCAAACCTTATCCAAATAGGGAGATTGAAATTGTAGCTCCTAACTCTGGCAAAACCTTCCCAGTAAACAGCCATAGATTAAAATATTATCTTGCCCAAGTTCCCCCAAAGGAAGTAGTCACCCTCATTGAGGGTTGACACGAAGCTTCGCCTAGCTGGAGGCAATAAATCAGTGCTTCCTGGGAGGTAACCCAGAAGATTCAGATTGATTAGGTAAACAGCAACACATAGGTGATTTCTTTCTGTACCCCCATGCATACATTTATTTGCCAATGAGGACCTTGTCCAACTTAATCATGGGGGGTGGTAATTCGCATTCTCTGAGTTTATATTATCAGCCTGAATTTTATATATAACAAAAAAAAGGAAGGAAAAATTAGGCACTAGAAGCATGCCAACTTTGAGAAATAATACGACAAGAACCTGAAACATCTAGACTTTTCATGCCTTTAGACTTAATCAACCCTGGTGTCCACTAAAATGTGGATTTAGCCCAAATCCTTATAACCTTAATTTACATTAATATGATCAATAAAGAAATGTGATAAGTATACAACTTATCAATTCTCCCTCTAACTTAGAGGGTCTTTTAGTCTAAGCATCTACACACATTTTTGCAATGACTCACTCCTCAGATATTCTAATAGAAATTCGGTAGATAATGAACATTCTAGGGTGGTATGGCTGGCAAGTTGTCATGGGTAACAGCCCATTGGACAGTTGTCTAGAGCCCAACCGTAGGACCATTCTCGTTTATTACCTCTAGGTAAATCTTAGATCAGGGAGGCCACGTACTGAAACAACAAAAGAAAATGTAGGAAAAAGAGAAAAAGAGAAAAAATATATAGAAAAAGAAGAAAAAGAAAAAAATAAATAAGCCACACTTCATCGCACGAGTATGGCTAGTAAGTGATCACGGGTAACAGCCCATTGGCCAGTTATCTAGAACCCAACTCACTAAATGCACGAAAAGGCCTAAGGCACTTAAGGAGGAAGTGGGGAAGTCGAGCAATCTGGGGTGATATACACTGGAAAAACCTTTGTGTTAATCCCACTTAAAATAAAAGTAGAGAGAAAGCTACCAATCAGACAGATACACCTTTAGGCAAGCATTCTCTTTTCCGGCGACCTAGGGGCAAAGAAACCCAAAGTCTTTTTTAATTATCATTAAGTGAGTCTATCACAATCTTCACACCATGATGCTTAGCACTTAGAGTCTTTTTCGAGTTATGGGTGGGTTGGGTAGCCGTAAAAAGTTACCTACACACTCTCAACTCCAAAAATCCAAAAACAATGAGAAACGATGAAAAAGAAAAGAATATATGCTTTAAAAGCAATGACTTAGGTGGTTTGTATTTTGGCAGACACCCAGGCGCTATTTAGTCTCTATAGATTAGGCTCTAGGTATATTTCCTCCCATTGACAAGAAACATATGTCTAAGTAATCAATTCCTAATTCTGATTGGAAATAATGGCTAGATAAACCTTGCTAGGGATTAGCAAGGAATGGGCATGGGGGTATGATAACTCTACATTCAATGATGATACTTCCATCACCTGGGGTTAGTTTTGAGGACATATGCACACTAATATCATGTCATGATGGGCATTGGAGCACCGCATGCAATGCAATTTGAGATTTCTTATAAGTCAATGTTAATGGCCACATGTACAAGTGCTTGTTGAAACAGGCCTCAGATGAGCAATCGAACTGCATGGATGGATTTAGATCGACGAATGGAGTCCAACGAACTTGAAATCACTTAAATCTGACATTCGAATCTCCCTTGACAAGCCCAAGAAGTATTTATCACAAAAGCGACTATGTAGCGGCCATCAACCACCCTCACTAACACCAAGTGCCCGCTCCATCATGCAAGAGCAACCACAACTGTCCGATCTCCCATTAGATGGCTGAGGATTGGCAAAGAGCGCAACCATATCGTGCGTGTGCTGTAGTGGTTAGTGCCTCTCCACAATCACCAGGGGCACACGTTCAAAACGCACTCGCTCGCATCCATGTGCGTGATCAAAATTCAGCTATTGATGTGCTCTTGGACGGCGGAAAAGAAGGCCACGTGGTGCAGCAAGGGCACGCGGATGAGCTTGGGTGGGAATGCACGTGATCCAAGTGCTCGATTACACGTAATCATGGCCATTGAGGTGAGATTGAACGATTGACGCTCGTCAATCACACGATGGCACATGAAGGCACACCCAACCATGGGCAAGAAGGACGACATGGCATACCTCCAGCCGTCTGATGGCGATCCATGCCTTGGATCCAACGGCTAAGGACACACGGGTGTGGATCGAAGGGAAGAGGCATGCACGCCTCAAAGGATCAGCGGCCGAGGAGCTTCACCGATGCTTATGGAGTGGGTTTAGCGACATCCTGGACATCACTAAAGCCTTTAATTAGTTTGGAAACCGCTCTTCCCTATATAAACCTCCTCAACCACCCCATTCAAAGTAATTCAATACACACATGCCTTCCATTCTATTCTAGCATTCTCCTAGATCCACTAAATACTACATACCCACCCCAGAGTTGTCAAGCCGCCGACGAAGCCTCCCTCCATTATCATGGCCGCCTTGACTCCTTCTCGCACTCTCTTTACTTTAGTTTATGGTGCACTTGTTTAAGCTTTCATCTATCGTTGTAGTTGTAAACAAACTTTAATTGCATGCTATATATATATTGGTGATGTTTCATATATTGTAGCACACATCCTTCGAATGCATGTCATGTTTTAAACATGATCTCTAACCCTACTCACTCTCTCACTCTCACATTTTCTCGCAAGCAAGCAAACAACCCATTCCTCTAACACTTAAAGCAACAAACTAATCCGATTTTATGCCACCTTGTGTTCGACACTTGGACTCACCAAACCAACATTCTAAATTAAAATCGACGTTGCGAATGCATACTACAATGGCATAATTAAACAACCACGTTCCACATGTGTCATCTCCCTAGTTTATTCTGCTTTCCCACTTCTTCCCTATGTGTTTATGAATTATTTGTGCTTTTTGTGAGCTGGGCTTTGGACAATCGGCCAATGGGGCATCAAACCCACTATAACTTGCTAGCCATACTCGTGCGATGAAGTGTGCCTTGTATATATATTTTCCTTTTTCGATTTTTTATATCTTTTGTTTTATTTTTTTCCCTTTTGAGTATTATTTTTTCTTATTCTGAGTAGGTGGCTTCCTGATCTAAGATTTACCTAAAGGTAGTAGACAGAGAATGGTCATGTAGTTAGGCTTTGGACAACTGGCCAATGGGCTATTATCCACGACAACTTGTTAGCCATACCACCCTAGAAGGTTCATTAGCTACCTAATTTGCATAAAAACCACTAAGAGGTGGGTTAGCCCAAATAGTGTGTAGATGCTTTGTACTCAAAGTCCCCTCAAATTAGAGAGTGGGTTAATAAGTCGTGTACTTATCACATCAGTTTATTAGCCAAATTAAAATGAAATTAATGTGGCAAGGACTCAAGAAACAGATCCACATTTTAGTGGACACTCGGGATAATTAAGCTCGAAGACCTTAAGAGTCTAAGTGTTCAGGTCCTATTGTATATTTTGTAAAGTTGATAACTACTAATGCCTAAGTTCTCTTCTCCAAATTCAAATTTTTTTGTCATTTTGAATATTTAAATTTTTTTTAAAAAAGTAAAAGAAATTCTATGGAGATAAGAAAATAATTTTATGATTTAGCATCCATCTCGCCATGCATATCTGTTGCAATGTTCTCATTGTAAAAATAAAGACATGAAAGGGGCAGAATAAACAGAATATCACCTGAATTTCATGAAAATCTTGTCGGCTCCGTAGAGAAAGTGGAGTATACACACATGCTAAGTTTAATGGCTTCAACTAGGCATATTATACAAACAAAGAGAAGAAATTAACAACTAAGAAGTGCAGATCTGGATCAAAATCAAAAGACTGATTATCAAACCCTTAGTAGAAGATGTCCACAGATGTGGACCAGGTTGTCATGTAGGCCCATGCCCTAGGGTCGAGTAGTTCTAAGGTTCTGGATGAAAATTACCTAAAATCGGAGATTGTTGTGTTTGCAGGGCAGGGTTAGGCTTACGATTTTGTGGTGTGCAGCCTAAATCTAAAGTGTCAGGCAATGGGTAAATCTGGCTCAATAGGTTTAGATGTTCACTTAGAGTTCAACTCAAAAAGGTAACCAATTATTTTGCACTTAGGTTTCATATCCACAAAAATATTGTACGGGTCTTGGTAAAAAGTCGGTGGTTTTAGACACAAAAAAACCCTAGATCAAGAACTCTATTTCACCTGGAATTAGGCACCCAAATATTCATTTCCATACTCTTGTTCTCTGTAATCATAATTTCATATTCTAGGACCTCCAGCATGTTATTCACCACATCTAAATTATCCAAGTCCAGTAATTGTGGCTGAATCAAGATTGACTTGGGTTTGGTGATTTCGAGAACATCACTATATTCTTCAGGTTGTGGTTGAGGAATGGGGCTATTAATTGAATCATCCAATAAATCTAGAGTTGAATCCTCCTTGTCAACCCCAGTAGGATCAAATTTCTCAATTATTGGGCCAACAAATAATTCATCAGATTCCTCAGGCCCATTTGCCTCACTAAAATCGTTCTCCTTAAGCTCAAGTGAGACTTCACCTAAGGATTCTTCACCCTTACAAGCAAAGAATTATTGATCCTCATTTATATGTCTCAAAATTCTCTATCATTTCCTAGTCCATGGAGTCATATTTTTCCCCATTCTGTGCCTCGGGAGATCTCAGGTGACAAAATCGATTCATCCTAAATAGGTTGCTCTAGGCCAAACTGGTCATCCCTAATCTCATAAAATGTGTCCCCCCCAATAGGTGCCTGAATAGGTTCTAACATTGGCTATCCTGAAGGGGGCCCATCCTAAGAATCATTCCAAGATTGGATTAAGGAAATCACGAATTTCACCCTCAATCTTGATAATTTCCGAAGTAAAAACTCACCCAGGACCCTATCCTTAATATGTTGCAGCCAATCCAATAACAAACTATTCATCATTGCAGGGTGTTGGTTGGGTTTTTAAAGTTCTTATGGTGTTCCTCAAATTGGCCAACACCCTCTCTTGGACCCAATTCACTTGAACCAAATGGTTCGGTTTAGGGTTGGGTGGTTTGGGTTTAATCTAAAGGATACAAGGAGTTGAGGTTCTTGGGGCCCTCCTTGATAATAGGTCATTCAGGTTGTTGAAAGAAGGGTGGTGACCTATATTCACTATAATCCTATAGAGGGTAAGAGTTATAATCATCATATCCTTCTTGATTGTAGATCGAGTTAGGTTGATCATCAAAGGGTAAAGATCTATGCTCGGTGTAGCTTTGGGAAGCATAATAGTCATAATCATGATGTCTAGGGTTAGGCCCTAGACACTGAGGTCTGAAATCATATCCCCAAAGAAAGTTATTCCGACTTGTGGATGGGTAGTCAAAAGTCGGATCGGGATAGTAAACATCTTGGCGATAAGTGGTGGTAGGAGGGTAGGAGTAGAAATGTGAGTAGGATGTGGAAGGATCCATAGTAAAGTAGGAGGGAAAATAGAGGAGAGAAAAGTGCCCTACAGTACTATCAAACCAAGCCTGTCCATACATGGGGCAGCCTAAAGACTTACTGACTCTCAGAGCCCATCTTAAGATGAAGGAATGATTTGGTCTACTTCTATCCAGTCAATCCAACCAGTTAAAGGGTGGGATTGGGGAAAAGGTCCTTTTTGCTTACGCCTCTAGTTCCTTTGATACACCCCAACCATGGTCGTTTGACACTACTCCCCTAGTTTGACATCAGATGGATCGGTAGAAGTAGATTAATCGAAACAAATCTCAGTTGGAGTCCAAAAGAGCGAGTTAATCCTTAAGGCCAACATCTACTTAGTTTTAATTAGGCTTGGGATGATTATGCTCTTGGAATGTGATGGGCCATTTAGATCGGTTGTGCCCTTAATGATCAATTAAAAATGTATGTGTGTTCACAATAGGGTTTTCAAACATGGTTATTTTATGATGTGTCTTTTAGGGTTTAACCTTGTTTAGTAGCGATTAGGGATTAATCTTTAGGTTCCTTCAATTAAGTTCAGTAGAACACTCAATGTTTTGAAATCACAGGTAATGATATATTCCTTTAAACTCACAAATAATGTGGACTGCATGGTTTAGCCCTAAAAATCAACCATAAAGGGCAAGCTACTGATTAATCACTACTGAAGTGGTGTGGCCCAAACAATTCTAACAAGTGGCCTGATGCACCACCTATTACGGCACACAAAGGTAGTTAGCCTAATATGTTTCTAATCACTTATTTGTATAAGTCATGTAGGTGTATTGGGTCCTCAAGTCAAATTCCCAATTAAGTGATTAAATTAGATCAAAGTAAGGTGCCTTGGGTATGTAGGTGTATAAGGTGTGTAACTTTTAGCTTAATCCCATAAGAAGAGAAGTGTATTTTTTTGTATTTTTAATTTATGTGGGTAGGTGAGGTGAGTGAAGTGATAATCAAACAACCAGGACAAACCAAGGGTTTATGTAGGGTCCTAGGTTAATTAGGGTTTGAGTTATTAGGTGGTCAAATGAAAGCTTGAGGGTGGGGGTGGGGAATACACTTACAGATCCCACATTGGCACTCTTCTCCAATCTAACAATTCTAGCCTGCCTCGAAAGAGTACTTGCAATCATAGCAAGATCAAAGAAAAGCTGAGATAAAAGTTAGGTAAGGTAAGAAACGCGGAGAAACCAAAGATTGTTGCCTCCCTGGCAACAGCACGAAAATGATAGGTGAGATTTTGTATGCGAAAATATTTGAGTTGAAAACTCATCATCGTAGTACATAAAAATCCGCTATCAGATAAATTTATAAATGAAGCTCGAGGTAAGCCTCAAGTCGAACATGGGAGGTGAACAATTGGTTTTGTAAATCCGCGTTTCGATTTTATTTATTTTTGGCATTTTCAACTTTTGTAATCTTTTGGATATTTTATAAGACAAGATATCAGATAGATAATATCTAGCTAATCTACTCTACAACTATTAAGAGCGAGAGAGAGAACATCAATATTTAACCAAAGTCTATTACAACTAATCTCAAAGTATAAGACTGCACTAGAAAGCGATAAAAGATAGAATGAGTTGAGGAAATCCCCCTTGATGGTTGCTTGGAGGACAACTCGCTTTGATGGTGCCTGGATGAAGGTGGTGAGAGGTTAGACGAAGAAGAAAGGCATTGAAGGAAGGAGGATGTGGCAGGATGGCATTGTGGCAAGGATCTACTTTCGGATTAGGGTGAGAGCATGACCAGGGGTTGCTCAATGGAGGGGGGGTGAGAAATGGGAAAATATTTTACTTTCCTACTCTAAGGAGCATCCCATGCTTGAGACCATCTCCTTACAGCTTTGGAGGAGGTGTGGGAAGAAGAGAAGAGATGATGAAGACTTGGAGGGGTGGTTATCCCTTTATAGTTGTGTTTAAGTGAATTTATCATTGTTTAAGAGATGCATCGTAGTATAGGACAAAATCACTCAAATCGTTTAAATTTATGGCCGTAAAAGCGAAAAATTCATCACAAAAAGGTTGAGTTTTGGAAACCCATCATTGTAATGTGATTTACGAAGAAATCCATCAATAAATAAATTTTACCAAAACTCGAAAAGAATTCCACATCGAACACTGGGAGGCTACGTCGATTTAAAATCCACGATTATATTTTTTTGTTGTTTTTGTTTATAAAGCGAGATAATCACAATGAATTCGATATTAACAATGAGAGAGAGAGAAAGTGAGAGAGAGAGAAAGTGAGAGAGGGAGAGAACAAACACTTTATAAAATGGATAACATTTTACAACTAGAAAGCAGAAAATATTGCTGCTAGAAAGTGGGAAATATTACAACTAGAAAGTAGTAAAATCTACTCTAGAAAGTAGTAAAGAGAAAGGAGGTGCGAAGTTATCCTCCACGACGACTACTTGGAGGACGAGCCGGACAGGGTAATGCCTGGAAGACAGATGGAGAAGACAGAAGACGAAGTACGAGGCAGGAAGAACCGGGGGCATGGTAGGGCATCATTGTCATAGGATGCACTTCTGAAATGGGGGTGAGAAAAACTTTGATTTTAACTCTAAAGGAGAATCTTGGGTTTGGGACAAGCTTCTCTCAAGCTTTGTAGAGGGTAAGAGGTGAAGGAAGGGATGATTGAAATGTGGGGGGCGTAAGCCTTTTTATAGGTGTAGAGGTTAGGGGCAAAAAGGTCATTCCAAGTTAAAACATTAAATTTGGGGGTCTTTAGTGACAGATATAAACGTAACTAAAGATGCCATGTCGCTGAACATACACGTCGGCCTGCACCTCATCCTCTTCCATGCTCAAAGCGCACTTCCAAGATATCAAATCCTCAGTCGTCCAATCAGATCGGATGGCTTAGAAGCCATCTCTCCTCATCGTGCCTAGCACGTCGGATGGCGCATTCGCGATCCGCGCAATCTCGTGACACCACGTGGCTGATGCTACCACTGCTCATCCTTTTTCCAATGACCACAATTGGCTCGTGCTCGCTTCTCACTTTGATTTTAAGCGTGCAGGGTCTTGAACCTGCGACCTCCACATCGCCCACGGGGTCGAGGCCAATGGACCAAGCTACCCTTTGAGGCATGTTTTGTATTTAGCACAATCTCTCTCAACCATTGGATATTGATCCGACGATTGAGATCTTTTAAGCGATTGAGGGGAGAGAGAGTAGTGGTGGGTCATTAGGCCAGTTGGGTAGCTGGGATGGTGCCACATGGTGCCATCTTGGCCCTCTATCTTCTATGTCAAGTAGATGGTGGCACGGATGTTGGATTGGACCAATTTTCATGTCGTTGGGCTACGATCGTCGATCCAAACCTATCCGTGTGGTCAAATTTGTCATCAGAAGTACAGATTTACACCATCTTAGCCCTTGATCGTTGATCTTCCTCGGATTATATCTAATGCTACGGAAGTCTGATAAGGGCGATCTAGGAGTCGTTGAACTCTGATCATCGCCCTGATTAGATCAGTATGGTTGGATCTTCAATTCGAGGCCCCGATTAAATGTCGCCTTGTCCTTGTCCACCAAGAAGAAGAAATCACTATACAATTTGTATAGTTTGACCTAAATGCTTGTTGATGCATGTTATGCAATATTTACAATGCATGATGGTTATATGATACTAAGAACATGCATTACTAGACATTTTTGGCAATTCAGATGTATGCACATCACACCCCCATGCCTATCTTTTGCTAGTCCCAAGCAAAAACTATATGCGTTTTACAAAAGGATTAGGTCGGATTTCTTGGGAAAAAGTTATTCTTCAACACTAGGAGATTTTTACTAAGGACTTGAACTACAAAGACACAACTGCACCTGGGTGTCTGCCAAAATGCAGACCACCTTAAGCCCTTGCCTTATTCAAAGAAGGATCTTTTTATTCTTTTCTTCTTTCCTATTTTTTTTTTATTTTGGAGTTTAGGGTTTCGGAGTAGCTTTCTACAGCCACTCAACCCACCCAAGACACGAAGAGAATCCTAAGTTCTAAGCATCTTTATGTGTGAAATGTGATAGACTCACTGATCGGCGATTATAATGGACTTTTGGTTTCTACACCCCTAGGTGACCTTGAAACGAAATTTTGCCTAAAGGTGTATCTATTCGACCGGTAGCTTTCTCCATACTTTTATTTTTATGGGGTCAACACAAGGGCTAAACTAGTGTATCTCTCCACGGCTTATTCTACTTCTCCGCTTCTTCCTAAGTGTTTTGGAATTATATGAGCATTTCTTGAGCTGGGTTTTGCATAACCAACCAATGGGCTATAACCCACGATAACTTGCCAGCCATACTCGTGCAGTGAAGTGTGGCTTACTTCTTTTTTTCTTTTGTTTCCTCCTTTTCTTTTTTTTTCTTTTTTTCTAAGTAAGTGGCTTCCCTAATCTAAGATTTACCTATGGGCAGCAAGAAAAGAATGGTCGTGTGACTGGGCTCTGAACAATGTACCAATGGACTGTTACCCACGATAACTTGGTAGCCATACCACCCTAGAAGGTTCATTTGCTACCCAATTTCAGTTAAAACCATTGAAAAGTGAGTAAGTGAAAATAGTGTGTAGATGCTTAGACTTAAAATTCTCTCAAATCAGAGGGTAGGTTGATAAGTTATGCACTTATCACCCCAACTTATTTAACCAAATTGAAGTAAATTCAGATTGGCGAGGGCTCGATAAACAAATCTACATTTTAGTGGGCACCCAGGCTGATTAACCCCAAAGGCCTGAAGGGTCTAACTATTCAGATCCTACTGTATTATTCCCTAAGGTTGAAAATTCCTAATGCCCAATTATTCTTTCCTAATTCAACCTTTTCCTTTTTTAAAAAATAGAAAAATAAGTAGAATTTACAAGAATTCCATAGAGCTGACAAAATGATTCAGAAATGAATCCACCCCCCCAAGCCTAGCTGATGCAAAGTTCTCATTGAAAATAAAATGCATGAGAAGTAGGGTACAATGAAGAAAATATCACCTATATTCCATGATACTCAGATCAGCTCTAAGTCAGACTGTACAAGTGCTGACTTTAATGCCATTAGTCAGGTGAAGTCCAGCCAAAGAAATCACAATAAGGTTAAAGCAACCATACCGAAGGCAGGTTCTAGAATAACACGGTCAACATAAGGTTTCAGATGTTGTTTGCTGACCTTAAAAGAATTGTCCAACTTTGGGTCAGAGATCTCAACGGCTCCATTGGGAAATATTCGATTGATGATGAACAGGTCATCCCACTCTGACCTAAGCTTGCCGAGAAAGAGCTTAAGTCAACAATCAAAGAGCTAGACCTTCTGGTTTAGCTCCAAGCTCTTGCGAGAAATCAATTGGCCATGAAGAGCTTTGGTTTGAGCTATATAGATCTTGGAATTCTTGTACGCATCATTTCTAAGCTCCTCCAACTATGATAGTTGTAGCTGCCTAGTCTTTTCGACTCAATATAGATCAAGGTTGCATTTCTTTATCGCCTAGAATGCCCAATGTTCAATCTCTACGGGTAAATGGCATGCCTTTCCATACACTAGAAAAAATTGTGACATGCCAATAGGTATTTAGTACGTCGTACAGTAGGCCCAAAGTGCATCCTCAAGCTTTTGAGTCCAATCTTTTTGATCAGGCCTAACCATCTTCTGTAGGATGTTCTTGATCTCCCGATTGAAGATCTTGACCTATCCGTTCATCTGAGGATGGTAAGGTGTGGAAATTATGTGATTTACCCCATATTTTGCCAGTAAACTACAGAATTGGGCATTTGTGAAGTGAGTACGACCATCGCTGTTGATAGCCCTCGGAATCCCGAATCGACTGAAGATGTCTTTTTTGACGAAATCGATAACTACTTTGTGGTCATTGGTTCAAGTAGGAATAGCCTTGATCCATTTGGACACTATTCAATCGCTAAGTTGGTGTTTAAAAAGTGTCACATTGTAATATAGTCGAAATAGCATTTAAACAACTATATTTTTTATTACTCGAATAAGTTTTCGAGGTCGAACACAAGGAGAAAATTAGTATTTGGAAATCAAGATCAAAATTCAGAAATAAAAGAGTTTGCAATAATAGCAGTAGAAATGTACAAAAATATGGGAGTACAATGGTGATTTAAATCACCAAATACTCCTGCAATGTAACCAAGGAACTCAATATATTTGCAATGAAATGAAACTAATGATCTATCGTCTGATTATGAAATCAGACGACTTAAAGTGTTTGCTTCTTCTTCGTTTCTTCTTCTCTATCTTTGCCTTTGCTTTCTCTGTCTTCTCCTTTCTTCTTTCTCAGACTCAGCTATTCTCCTCTTCTTCTTCTTCTTCCTTTTCCTTGGCTTTCTTCTGCTCTAGCTTCCTCTTCTTTCTCTGCCTTCAACCCTACGGGAGTCTTCTCTTCTTCTTCAGCTTTTTTCTTTGGCCACTTCTTCTTCATCTTCCTTCTTCTTCTTTAGCTTCTGCCTTCAACCCAGAGCACCTCTTCTTCTTTAGAATCTACTAAGTGTCGACCAAAGATCCCTGTAGCAAAACCCTCCCCCTACCCATGCGACACTCCTCTGTTCTTTCTCTCATAGGATCCACTCTCCCAGAGCTGCACAAGTATTCGGGTAATCGGATCATCCACATACCCAGGTCCAAGCCCACCGGCATGCGTGGTGAGCGAGGAGTGCAAGTCGGGTCGGGTCAGCCAGGTCTGAGGGTGAGGTGTCGCGGATGAGACCGGGTGTAGATGACGTCCTACTTGTGAGCCATCCTACGCATGCACACCTCGCTCACCATGTCCTCGTCAAAGGTCACCGGAGTGGGTTTCCTCGGCGATAATGGCTGAGGGACCTACTTGTGAAGATGACGAGAAAGCTAGCGGGCTGTTAGCAAGAGTTTTTGAAAGTTTGGGGCATAAGTGTAATCAGACATGACCTTTTTGCAAACTAGGTCCAGGAAAACTCATCTTGGGTCCAAATTTTGGTACAAACCTAATTTTGACCTAAGGAATTCAATAGTGAAGTTGGATTTTGAGTTTGATCACGTCTGGCTAGGAAATTTTTGTAAAAACCCAAATTAGGGTAAATATCTATTTGGGACTTCAATTTTGGTCAAGATGGGTTCTGATGGCCAAATTGAAGGTACTAAGCCCTAGGGAATATTTTTATATGATTTTTAGAGGGTTTAAGTGAATTTTATCCTAACCAGAACCTTGGTTAATTAAGTGGGTCTATTTTTAGGGTTTCAATAGTCATTTAATTCCCAGAACACATACAAACACTTTTCTGTCAAATCCAATCCACTCGTTATCTTTTTAAGACCATTTGATCTTTGTTTAGCCCTTGAGAAAACCCATGGTTGTACTGCACTGCTAAAATTACAATTTTACCCCTAGTTTCTTATTTTTCTCAGAATGGTTATGTAATGAAATATGACATTCAGTTGGTTATGTAGGAGCATTTATTCACTTCATTAGGTCAAAATGAGTTATTTAGGGCTTATGATGGTGTTCTAATCAGACATGTAATCAACAACAACAAGAATGTATTGGTGTCTGATGAGAGCCTCATCATGAGCCATAACTAGCTCATTTTGACCCAATAAAGAAGATAAAAGCTCCTACATAACCTAGAAGAAGGCCTAACTGAAGGAACAAGTGCTCTGAGAAGAAAACATGAAATAAAGGTTAAAACTGTAATTTTACCATTGCAGTAGATAAACAGGATTTCTTAGAGGCAAAACATAGGTCAAATGGTCTAAATGAGATAAAAAGTGGGTTGAGTCAATCAGAAATGGGTTCATGTGCAATCTAAGAACTAAAAGACACTTGGTAACCCTAAAACAGACCCGCTTAAATTAACAAGGTTCCGGTCAGAACAAAAAGCAATTAAACCCTCTACAAATCATGGAAAAACATACTCTAGGGTTTAGAACACTTAATTTGGCCTTTGGAACCTAGTTTGACCTAGATTAGGGTCCTAGCTCATCAATTAACCTAATTTGGGTTTTTACGCAAAATATCCAGTCAAACGAGGTCAAACCTGAAATCTAACTTCTCCATTGGATTCCTTAGGTCCAAATTAGGTTTATACCAAAATTTGGACCTAAGGAGAGGTCATCTTGACCTACTTTGCAATTTAGTACACCCAAATCACAAATTGGTCCCTATCTTTTGAATACCGTTGCAGAGAACCCCCTAGGTTCTTCGCCTCCTTTGCAAACCGGTCCTGCCGCCATTGCTAGGGCAGAACCGAGCTCCGGCGAGGTTCGGAGAGGGATTGCTCTCTAATCCCTCAGAGATTCCCTCCCAGAAATGGAAGGAGAATTCTCTGAAGAATTGCCTTCCATTTAAGACCGATATCGATCCCTGGTGTGAACCCAATCTCTCGTGCGAACGCACGAGAGATTTGGGTATCCTAACTCCTTTCCATCTTCGGCGACCAACCTCAGGCAATTACGTGCCCTTCACGCCCTGCACACCAAGTCCAGCGCCTATATAAGAACCCACAACTCCGGCCGAAGAGGCTGAGCTTGGTTTGGCCGAGGTTCCACCCCCAATTCCTCTCCTCCTGCCCGGCCAAACTCCCAGCAGGCTCCGGCGAGGCCCCCTCCCCTCCCTCTTCGCTCTGCCACAAAACCAGTGGCAGAGCTAACTTCCTGACCTTCCTCCGCGTCGCGCAGTACCAGCGCACGCAGCCTCAGCCCCGTCGTCGCCGTCGTCCTCCCCCACTGGGCGTCATCTTCTCCGG